>JAMXKT010000085.1:0-2400000 GCA_024211575.1 Phytophthora melonis
CCCAGTCTTCGGGAGTGTCTTCAATCGCTTTCTTCTTCACTTTTCTTACTCAATTCACCTCCACCGAGGTTTTCACCTCTCTCCTTTCAAATTCAGTCGCGTTCACCCATGTACCTCGTTCTTCATCCGGCCATTCGCACTTGCCCACAAAGCGTAGATGCACTCCAGCTTCGACTGCAGGCTCGGCTAACTGTGGCAGCCCGATTGGGACCAACCCAGTTTCAGTTGGCGGGCTGCCTGGTTTAAATGGTCCGTGAAGGAGGAGGGTCTGGAGCTCAGGGAGTGAGGTCCTTCTTGTCCACCTTGTTGCGGACAAGCTGGTGTGAGTTCTTGGAAGACCTCTCACACCGGCCCGCGTCATGCACTTGTTTGCACAACTTACAACGCCGGTTGCAGAAATGGGCCGAGTGGGAGAGACCCGCCGCAGGCAGCGCAGGGACCGTACTGGCGTCGCCGATTGTCGCGGCCATCCCGGCTCTGGTATCGGTTATCCCGGCTGGTCTCCCGGCTACTCTGATCGCGTCGGGAGGCCGGTTGTCGGACCTGGCGAACGTGCCGTCGGCTGCCGCGCGTCGTTCATTCTCGTTCGCCGCAGCCACGCAGTGGTCGCTGCCGTCCGAGGAGTAACCATCGTGTCCGCCTTCATCCGGAGTACCACGAGTCATCGGAGCCTCGCTCGCTGGCAGCGTCGCTGTCGCTATCGCCGTCGAACTGCTGGCGCGGGTTGTCGCGCGCCCGGTCGAGGTGCTCCTGGCGTCCCGTCCTTGCAGCTCAGCGACTATGTCTTCCACTGATGCGTCATCCAGGGTCACGCGGGGACGTTCCTAGAGTCGTCGCGACGACGCTCATAATCTCGTTCGCGTCGGTCTCCACGGCTGTGGCCAGTGCGCGGGTCATCGCGACGGTATCCATCTCGGGCGTCGTGGCGGCGCCGGTCATCTCGGCGGCGCGAGTCATCGGGACGCTTGTCATCACGTCGGCGTGACGGATCTCGAACTCTGGATCGCGACCCCGAAGACTGCGTGAACTCTGTCGTTCTTCGACCTTCAGCATTTCGATGATCATCTCTTCCAGCTCGTGGATGTCCTTGATTCGCAGAGGGCGAGTCGTCTCTCCAGCTTACGATCACCGCAGGTCTCCAGGAAGCGCTTGACGTGGTCCCTTCGCCTTGCGGCCGCCGTTCTCGAACTGGACGCCTGCGTTGCGGGCGTACCCGTTGAGTCGATTCAGGTAGTCGCAGACGTGCTCCTTGTCGTCACGCTTGGCTGAGTAGTAGCGGGATTCCGCTGACTGGCTGAACTGGGAGCAGTAAAAGCGGATGAAGGCCTCGCTCAGCAATGTCCACGTGCGCTTGGTCTTCTTGGTGAGTTGTCGGTGTCAGTGCACCGCACCGTCTCTCAAGCGGAGCTCGAAAGGCATGCACTCATTCGTTGGGCGGCGCGTGGGTACCTTCATCTCGTACACAAACGCGCGCAGCCACTGCATCGAGTTCTCGCTCTTGTTGCGAGCGCCCGAGAACGTCGGGATCTGGCCCCAGGGGTCGGTGCATCGCCACCTCAAGCCTCGGCGTCGGGTTCACGGTCTCTGCGTTGCTCACCTCTCGGATCTGTCGCAGATATTCGTCCATTTGTGCACCCTCCGTCTCCCGTGAAGTCATCGTCGTCATCCGATGAGTCGTCGGCGTACCGGGACTTGCGGCTTGAGCTTCGTCCGGCGCTTCGTAGACTGTTCCTGGTCGCACTTTTGAGTCGTCGGCACCACGCGCAACTCCGTTCACTACGAGTCGGCGCGGGTGGAGTGACCATATGGGAATCCTGGAAGTACGGCGATCGTTCGCCTGATGTACTGAACACTCCTCCAGTCGCTGGCTGAGCCGAGGTACCGCGCGTTCAGTCTTCTTCCGGGGTTCTTGGGAGCGGGACGCGCGCTGGATTAGAGCCGCCCCCTGCTGGTGCGAGTCGTATTCGGCTGGTCTAGGGTGAAGGGGTCACCCCAAAGGCAGTACACAGCTTCTTCTTCCATTGCCAGAGCTCGGCTCCGGCTTCCGCGGGCAGGAAACTCTCCAGCGTCGATTTGGCGACGGTGCAAGCGTGGCTCGAAGACCCAACGCTTTCAGGAACGTCACCGTATCCTTCGCCACCTGCTCGACAGTGACCGCATTCACCGGTCGCGCCAGCTCGTAGCTCAGGTCAGCCCACACAGCTTGGCGGATCATGCGCGGCTCGAAGAGTCGGCCCCATTCGCTCGCTCGCATCGCTTCAAAGCACCGGCCGAGCACCTTTGTTGGCCGCCGCCGGGGTATCTCCATTCATCGGCGGCCGGTTGCCTGAGGTTTGCTCGGTCACTTGGGTCGTCAGCACCGGCGATCTTGAGTCGTCGGCGTTGCCTCTGAACTCTTCCATGTCATCATACGCCAGCTCTGGGCCATCCACATCATCCAGTTCGTCCGCGAGGTTGCGCGAGACGGGTGGTACGTCGTCTTCCAACTCGCTCGCGAGACTTCGCGCCAAAGAGCGCGAGCCCCGCTGCGCCCGCGGACATCACTGCATCTTCCGGAGTCTCGGGTGTCACCACCGCTGGCGCTGGCGCGCCTTCTCCTCCAGGTAATCGTCGTAATCTTCATCCATTCCTTCATCCTTGGCGTCGGATCCAGTCATCGACTCGTCGAAGCTGACGTGACGCTCAGCAATCGGGTCGAGCTGCGGCGCGATCAGGGCCGCCGTCGAGTCGTCGCCACGCGTTCCGCCGGACTTCATCGGAGTTGCTGGTACCGCCGATTGAGATCCTTTCACCATCTTCGTCTTTTTCTTCTTCTTCTTCCTCTCAGTTGTTGCTCGTAAAGTCAGTTGACCTGCAGGTAGCACGAGACACAGAAGGTCACACCAATCCCGGGTCGCGGCACCAGTTGTCGTGTAGGAACACGCGCTAAAATATATATTGGCACACTTCCCCACCAACAACACTAAGCCCGGAAGACTCAATAAAGCTTGTTAGGGTTAGGAACCTGAAGGCCCAGGAACTTTCCCTTGCACCGGGTTGATGTTTCCTCTGTGCACCGTGTTTCCGCTTAGTCAACTGACGGAAACCCAGCGTCACTAGCCACGAGCACAGGCTAGCACGCTCACACGCAAATATACCTCGCAGGCCCTCAGAAAGGAAGGGTCCCAGCCAGTCACGGCTTGATACGGAGGGTGCCGGAGCCATACTCCGGCGGGAAGGATGAATGGAGTGCGCTCTCGCTCCTCCACTACTCGGCGACGACTCGTCGCTCTTTTACACACGGCCACTTCTTCTCTACTCTTGGCCTGACCACGGGTAAACACACGCTACGATACTAGTAGGCGTGTCCACCGACAGTCATGATCCTACCAACAGGTTTATCCAAATGCTACGGAACTCACCGATAGCCCGGACGTCTTCCTTGTGCGGTTGGGAGGAAAAGCTGTTCTGTCATTGTTGCCCAAAGGGCTTATCTGTTCTGTCTTCTCTTTCCTATGGTTCAATACAAATATCTAGCTCTAGACGCGTCCGTTTTGGATCTTCCTGGGTAACCATCCGACTCTTCGGAGCTCTCTCGACGGCTCGGATGGCTGCCCGACGACTCTCGAATAGTCGCCTTGGGTTCGTATCCCGGCCAAAGTTCGCGGTAGGTTCGGGTCGAACTTGAAGCTCCGGACTTCGAGCGTGAGTGCTGACGAGCCTTCATCACCGATCCGAGCTGGCCAATCAGCGGCCGTCGAACACCGTCGAATGATTGGTGACGTGCCTCGACTTGCCAGTTGAGTTGACGCCGAATGCCGCGGAGCTGCCGTTGGCTCTCGCGCAGCATTCTCGATACCACAATGTCCCTCGCTGAGCGTGACTGGACGGAGAAGATACTGCCGTCGTTGCAGGTGTATCGGCGAGAGTTTGGCGATGGCATCATTCCAGCCGCGTTTGTTGTTCCGGCATCTCCACCATGGGCAGCGAAGGCGTGGAGAATGCCACTAGGAATAGCTGTCGAAGATATCCGACGAGGGAAATGCTATGCGGAGCAGACAGCTCGAGATAGGCCCCTGCTTGACGCCATCGGCTTTGCGTGGAACCGCAATGACGCGGTGTGGAATGAGGTCGTTATCCCAGCCCTTGCAACGTACGTGGGCCTTTTCAAGAAGAGCTGGGTCCCTCAGAAGTTTGTTGTTCCGTCTGAAGCCCCTTGGCCTGAGAGAGCGTGGGGGGGAAGGCTGGGTAAAATGCTCACTGATCTGCGCGCAAAGGGAACATATTTCGGACAGTACGGGCGTGACCTTTACGACTTAGACGAGCTCGGAGTGACTGTTAGTCTCAAGTTGTCTTCGCGGGCGTGGAAAAAGCGCGTTGTACCGTTACTGAGCTTGTACAGTGAGCTTCATGGAGAAGAGGGAGTTCCACACGATTTCGTGATTCCGTCAGACGCGCCGTGGGAGGAACCATTTTGGGGTGTTCGACTGGGGCTCATCGTCGCTCGCAACCCGCAGCATAGAACTCAAAATAAGATGGGGGATCCTGTGTAGGGGTCATCCTGCACGTTGTCTATTAGGAAGAGTTTTCAAGCCACTGGCTACCTTTGAAACAAAAAAAATCGCGGCATCTTCTGTAGCTGTATATTCTTTAGAAAAAAAGTTTCAAAACAAATGGTGAAGTAAGAACTCATGTTGGGCACAACTTTTCGTTCCGCGAAAATGATTCCTGGGTGACCTGAAAGTGTACACGTACTCGAATGTACGGGAGCTGGTTCGACTCACGATAATGTTGACTAAATGCACTGAGTTAACACCGAGTTTCCAAGCTACTCTGGATGAGCTGGAAACGCATGAAGGGAATTCCTAGCCGTTGTCAAGGACAAGTTCCGATCCGCTCGAAGGCAGCGATGCTTAGCGTCGTACGAAACGGAAGTGGCAAAAAGCGCTCTGCTGGTTTTGCCAAGCCAGTCCATCAGCTGAATGAGGACAATATGGCGGTTAGTTTCCAGTTCGCGACGACACCCGAGCAACGATCCGTCCGCGCGCGTTTATCCCAGTAAGGCGTCTCCTTGACAAGTTCTACAGCTCGGGACGGTATCATCGACGTTGTCAAAGTGTCGCAAGAGTAAAGCTCTTTCGACCAGCCCGTCAAGAAAGTTTGCGTGTTGCTCGGTTCTTACCGCAGTTTACGTCTCACTTAGCATGGGCGGGGATGGTATTTCGAGGACTGGCATGTGTTGGAACGCACAACCAAGAGGAAAGAATGCGCAGAAATCCACGCTATCCTTGACTGAATCGAAATTGACGCGAGTTTACTGCTGCTGAAAGTTACATTGGTTTTCCACTGAGTCTGTCCTGAATTATTGTTGCTTTCGTGGGGTTCGGCGGTATGCCCAGTACCGAGTGGTAACCGCGGCTTACAACATGACTGCCAAATACAGGGGAAACGAAAAACTCGTTGAATTGGGCGTTTTCATGCTCGGCCGAGACCGTTGGGAATCGTACAGCTACTACATGTACAGTATTGTATGAAGAAGGACCATGTAGATTGTATGGATATTACGTGGTACCGCTACCGGAAGATCTGTACATGTATCCTGTCTGTGGTTGATTATGATCTGTGCTCACCTTGAGTCAATATTTGGATAGGCGGGCATATGTCCACCTAGAAAGAAGCTTGTGCCCACATGTCTGGAAGTACGCTGTCACAAATTGCGTGACGCTATGCTCGGCTCTCCAAGGTGTGTCATGGCTGATAAGGTGCATCACGTTTGTCGTAAGGACTGGAGTCTTGTGTAGGTCCGCTTGTTCGTACAGAACAGTACGTGTGGATATTTTAGTGGGAGCTCACACCTGGTGGGTGAGTCAAAGTGCGGCAACACGTATAATATAACTGACAAAACGTTCTAAAACAGCGCGCGATCAAAGTTTACTGAGACCGACAATGTATCAAGCTTCCTTGCCTCCTTTTCGGAGTCTGGGCAGGATCGGCATTTCCAATCGCGAAGGACTTTTGTGTGTGTTCACGAGGTCGCCTACACACCAGTGGTGGATACCATAGGAGGCATGCGTTCTTGTCCATTGAGTGCCGACGACGGCGAATACCTAACCTGCTGGCTTCGTCGAGCCCATGCTGAGGCTTGGATACGTTCGGGTGAAGCCAAGTCTCCTGATCCCGGTCATGCGAGCTCTCACTTCCAATTTCGCTGCCTTCAGCTCAAGCTCGCACCTTCATCGAAGACTTCACGACGCGACCGACCATGCTCGTCTCAAGAACTATCGGACTCGTTGCAGTCGTGGCTTCTGCCCACGGACTGCTCGCCACTGCTCAACAAGTCGGAACTAACATCCCGGAGAAGCACCCAGCGCTGGCCTCGCAAGTTTGCACCAAAGTGACCGACGTGCTCGCCCAGGTGGACCAAGTGGACACGGAGGTGGTCAAGTGCGTGACCGAGAAGTCCTCCGTCGTGATCGACGCCAACTGGCGCCAGATGAAGGCGGTCGGGACCAACGACACGTGCGAGTCGAACGGCGAGTGGAACTCCACGACGTGCTCGAGTCCGAAGGAATGCGCCAAGATCTGCGGCCTCGAAGGCGCGGACTACGCCGGCAAGCACAGCATCACAACGTCCGGTAAAACTCTCAACATGAAACTGGAAACCCCCGGTGGTGTTGGTACTCGCGTCTACATGCTGGACGCATCGGGGAAGAAGTACAAGCAGTTCCAACTGCTGAACCAGGAGTTCACCTTCGACGTCGACATGTCTTCGCTGCCCTGCGGCTCCAACGGCGCTCTGTACTTCTCCAAAATGGACGCAGACGGAGGAACCTCGCGCTTCCCGATCAACACTGCGGGCGCTGCGTACGGCACGGGCTACTGCGATGCTCAGTGCATGAAGGACGTCAAGTTTATCAATGGTGAGGCCAATCTGGACAAGGCGTACGGAGCCTGCTGCGCTGAGATGGACATTTGGGAGGCCAACAGCATGGCCACGTCGTACACGACCCACCCGTGCTCGATCGACGGCCAGCAGCGATGCTCAGCGGACGAAGACTGCGGCGCTACAGAGGAGACTCGATACTCGGGGTGGTGCGATAAGCCTGGATGCGGTCTCAATCCGTTCCGGATGGGCAACAAGAAGCTTTACGGCCGCGGAAAGGGGTTCGACATCGACACCACTCGCCCATTCACGGTGGTGACGCAGTTCATCACGGAGGAGGACAACACGGAGACTGGAGAGTTGGTGGAGATTCGTCGTCTCTACAAGCAGGACGGCCGCGTGGTGGCCAACCCGGGCAGTACCTGGCCGGCGCTGAACGGGACCGATTCGATCACGGAGACCATGTGCAACTCGTCGAAGGCGTTCTTCGGAGACCACCCGTACGCTATGGGCGGCCTCGCTCAAATGGGCAAGCAAATGGTTGGCGGCATGACGCTGGCGATGAGCATCTGGGTCGACTATGGCTCCAACATGACGTGGCTCGACAGCTATAAGACTGGACAGGACCCGTCCGTTCCCGGTGCATTGCGCGGGGACTGTCCGAACCCTGGCGGTGACCCCGAGAGCGTCTTCGCTGAGAGCCCCGACGCGACTGTGAAGTTCATGAACATCCGCTCGGGCGATTTCGGGTCGACGTACTAGACGGAATACTAAAAATCCTTAATAAAAAGTTAACTCGGCATGAAACTTGGTCACATGAACACTTAGTTTTGGATTATTATCTTCAAAATTGCGTGCCTCAAGACGAAGAAGCGACAAGTCAACATATTGAACCTCAAGACGTAAGCAGCATGATCTTCTCATAGACGAGGAAGGTCACTGCGCTGACGGGAAATGCTCTGACCATGGTCGCGCCGAACCCTTTGAAGAAGAATCCCGGTCCTTCCTGCTTCATCCTGGAGCTCGCGATCTCAGTCATAGTCATCTGCTTGCCTTCAAGACTCTGGCCCTGCACGCAGCTCTTGACGACATCCGCAGGCATGCACATGGCCCACGAGAGCATTCCAGCGATACCTCCAGCGGTCATGAGCTTCCAGTCCGTCTCGTTATTACTGTCCCCATTGGTCAGCGCTCTTTTGGCCGCCTCGTAGCAGCAGAAGTAGGCGCCGAACGACGGCGCATCCCTCAGCAGACACACCTCCCAGCCCTTGAACAATGTAGCCATCCCGTGTCTCCTCACGATGGTCCTGGCCGCTGCAATGGAGCTGTGTTCCGCCCCCATTGCCCCCGTCTGTAGCTGGATCTTGACGTGCTCCGACGGTGCCGCGAAGACGACCTGGACCAGTCCGGCAGCGGACCCGGCCACGAAGTGCTGCGAGTTGGTCAAGGGCCCAATGTGGTTCTCCCTCGACTGGAGGACGCGCACCATTTGGCCTTGAACACCGAAGATCACGGCGTTGATTGGGGCATTAGATAGAATGGGGACAGCAGCCCTCGGTAGAGTCCTGCAGCGCCCTCGGAGCCCACGACGCGTCGTAGAGTGCGTAGAACGCCACTACCAGTCTCGCGACTGGTCTGCAGCTGCACCTTGATGGTGTCCAGAGGGTGCCCCGCGATGATGCCCGCCACGCCGCCGATGGTGCCGGCGTTCAGGTCCTTGGCTACGTCCAGCCACGACATCGCAACGGCGGAGGTGGGGGAGTGAACAGCTTCTTATGACAATCCGTGGCATAGGATTCGTAATACTGTAACGGTTTGGGCAACGTAGCACCTTTAATGCAACATAGTGGTGATAGGTAACTCAGTCAACTTCAAGCGAATTCCTAAAACTCCAGATTTTCAAGCGACAATGCAACAAATGTGGTTCCCGTAAGAAAAGGAAAATAACGTTACATCAAGAAAATAAGAAGCATTAAATGAAAAGGAGAAAAATCGAGAAGAAAAAGCAAATGTATGAATGAATACCCACTCTATGATACATAAAACCGTTTTCGTTCTTAGTTGGTGCTGTTGTTGCGGATGTAGTAGGGGGCGTCCATGAACTCCTCCTCGCAGTACGGGAAGAGCGTGTCGTCGTCCGAGGGCGCGAACAGGTGCTCGCCGGCGTGGATCATGACGTAGAAGCCCGCGAAGGCGCAGACTACGATCGTGACCATGGACGCGGCCTTGTCGAAGATGGACATGGTCCGCCACGACACGCGCATGTAGATGATCAGCGGCATGAGCAGGCAGCTCGTCGTGTGGGCCGTGGCGCCCGTGAAGTCCTGCAGGTCGAGGAAGCGCTTGCGAGCGAGCACGGCGATGACCACGAGGATGGCGATGATGGCGATGCGCAGCGCGATGTAGCGCAGCGGGTTGTTCTTGTACGGTGCGTTGAGCTCCTCCTCGGTGATCTCCTCGCCGAACTCGAGCGCCACGCGCAGGTGCGACATCCGGCCCTCGGACTTCTCGACGATGCTGGCGGCAGACACCTGACGGCCGTCCACGGGGGTAGAGCTCAGCAGGTACGACTGCTTCTCCTGGATCTCCATGTCGTGGTCGACGTTGGCCTGGTCGCGGTCCGGGTCGAAGCGCTCGATCTCCGGGCCCTTGTGCATGCCGAGGATGAGGCGCTCGGCCATGTAGAACGGAGGCATCATGAGCGTCGAGAAGGCGATGGAAATGTGCATCTGCATGAACAGGTACGCCATCACCACGGCGCCGCGGTCAGCCGTGAAGCCCAGCGGGGCCAGGCCCAGCGGGTCCGACGTGCTCACGATCGAGTACAGGATGTTGCCCGACAGCTGGCAGCCGCCGGCCGTGTAACCCGCGAGGGCGATGGCCACGAAGAAGCCCGAGATGAAGAGGATGGTGATCACCACGACGCGGGGCATGCGCTGCGGCTGCGAGTGCTCGCGCTGCAGATCGGGCACCACGATGGCGGCGCCGTAGGCGAGCGCGAGGTTACCGAAGCACGTGAGCACCTGGTGCACCGTCACGTCGGGCGACGGGATCGAGCCGTGGCCGCGCATGTTCCACTGCAGCACGATGACGGCGATGATGTCGGCCACCACCGTGCCCATGCAGCCGGCGAACGCCATGCCGGCGCTCTCCTTGAGCGTCGGGATCAAGCACACGGGCACCACCATGATGGCCATGAAGATGATCCAGAAGATCTGGCTGAACGAGTCCGGGAACAGCACGTCCAGCAGCGTGCTGCCCAGCACCAGGAAGGCGCACGGCACCAGCAGGCACACGCCCATCTGCGAGACGACCGTGAAGAAGCGGCCGTACTTGCCCAGGGCCCACTCGCCCAGGTCGCCGTACGTCTTGACGGACGACGGCGCCACGAGCATCACCTTGGACAGCTTGAGCGTCGCGTACGTGTTGGCGAAGATCATGAAGGCCAGCGCGATGGACGCGAAGAACGGACCGGCGCGCGCGAAGTTGGACGGCATGGCCAGCGACCCGATGCCGCACACGCAGCAGAAGAGGTTGAACGACGCCTTGGCGTCCTCCATCGTGAAGAAGGCGGTCTTGCCGCTGCCGCCGGACGTCATCTTGAAAGGAGTCGGCGGAGGAAGTGCGGCTTGCGAGGCGTTGGGGTGGTGCGAGGCTGGCGGGACTTCTCCAGGAGAAGGTAAATTCAAAAGTGAGCGAGTTACAACTCGGCACTGCGGTTCGGCTGGGCTCGCTCGGCTCGCGAAAGACTGTGTCGTCCGATCCACTGCACTGCGAGCCTGTCTGTCCCCTGTCGGTGCCCGAGCGACGAACTCCAACTTGGTGTCCAAGCGCGGGGGCCACTTCAGCGGCTCTGGCGCATGTGGGCGTGCAGAGCAGCTACCTCCGTCGTGCAAGCGCTGGAAGTTCGAGCCGACTTGGCTGCATCAAGTGCCAGAGATTAGATTAACGCGGAGGCTTTGTTAGCTCATGTCCCTGCTTACTCGCCAAGGTACGGACAACCACATGAAGTCAAAGAGCGGGGGCACAACACGGAAGCCTCTGCAGCTGAAAATCGTCTCCATTACACAGCGAATGGCAAATCTGCATTACTGTAACAGGACTTGTCCGTTCCTGTGTAATGTATGCACTTGGCGATGGGCGCTGCCACTATTCCGGATGGGCTTGCCGCCTCGCATGTTAATACTGAAGGAGGAAGGATGCGCGGCAGTATGTAACAGGAGCGCTGGGCCACTCGTCAACCGAGACGGAGCGAAGCTCCTCCTTGCTGCTCCTCTCCTCCCCATCCCCCTCCCTGCAGCAATTCGCCTCAGTTGCGGATCATGCATTGCACCGGAACTTCCGGTGCACCGTTGGTCTTCACAACTGCAAATGAGAAGCATCCCCCTATCCGGTTTGCTTCGCCCTAAAACTCATCAGAAAGGGTAGGAAAGCTACCGGTGGTATCCCCCACAAGCTCATGACGAGCAGCGCGTAGCTGCCGCTCGCAGCGGCTTCGCTCGGATATACAGTACCGGCTGCTGCACAGCTTTACGTGATATTTTTAATGAAGTTAATCAAATGCGAAAGAACGGGTTGTGGTCGTCTAGAGCCGGGCAGCGGTGCAGCGGATCCCTCCTCCCTACGGCCGCGAGGTTCAAGCTCGCCACGCGGCAGGAAACCAGAGTCCACACGCATATCCCACAGGGAAGCTGCAGTTTCTCTGCGGTTTCTAAAAAGCTTGGTGCGCCTTCACGAAGATACTTGTGAAGTGGAAGGTGTGAGACGGGTGCCTCTAGCTGTCCGCAACCTGCAGTCACTGGAAAATATGGCTGCGTTCGACTGGATCAATTCCAGCACCGGTATGGTAGACGACGAGCGAAGAGGACATCCCGGCGAGATTTAATCGCTGAATTACACACGTTTACACACAAACGTACGGTTCGGGATGCGTCCTATCTCGGACACCACCCTTTTTACGCAGGAATATCCTTTGATTGTTGCTTGACGGGCTCAATGCCCTACCGGTATAATAGCGCGAGCCTGGCCAAAACTCAGTGGACGTGATATCTGAAAGGCTTAGTTGTCGTCCGCTGAAGATACACTTGCGGCAACTCTATGATAACGGCTCCTGTAGAATGATCATTGCGGCTAAAACCTCAAACTGTATTTTAGTTTCGTTTGTACATACAGTATCAAAGAGTCCAAACACCAAGCTTCTCTCGGTGTTTTGCAGTCGTGCTTCGATGCTCGATCTTGTTTGTTTGTGGCACTTGGTTGAAGTTGGTTCACGTGGCTACGACTAGTTTGAAGCTCCGTTTGACTCAAGGAGCTGGGATTGCCGGGGACTTCACGGATACCCCTGCGGTAGTCTACCGCCGGTAGATACACACTGGTCCACAGCACCTTTATCAGCTGCCGTTGAGTGCTACACAGCATCGCACACAGGAGGATCGTACATGTATGTATACATGTACTGGACAGGATGCCGGCTTATACACTGTAAGTTGTCCATGTACATATCAACCGCCTCATTGCTGTGGCGGTAAGCCGGCTCCATACCAATTACATCAATGAACTGCTGCATTTCCCCCCTATCGTGGGTCGTATCCAGACCTGGGCCAACCAAGGTGCTCCTACGGTATGAGTTCTTCTCAGTGCGTACTGGTATGAGCCTTGATATCAACGACCGTGCGGGCTCGACTTGTATCACGAAGCGTCGCATTGACGTACATCATTTACGTCAATGCGGTGTACATGTATACACGACGCGATGTCCTCTGGCTCAAGACAAGTCTTGCTCAACGTGCAATCGTCGTATTGTTACAAACATTTTGGGCGTGTTGAGTGACGTAGTGGCGATAGCGCTGTTCACGATATCATACACCCGGCAGTGTGTGAATTGAGCAGGAACAAGCTCATAAAACATATTTTTACTTCGACCCGATGATGAAGAACAACAAGGCTTTCGAGTTATGGAGTTGTATCCGTAGAACTAATGCATGCAGTCTGCTTTCCTTTATTGTGAATTTCTTTCAGTTTTACATATTGTATTTATATCAAAAGGGGAGTGCGGGCCCTCGAAAGTATGCACAACGCGGGGATTTCAGTAGTTGGTGTCATGTCGCTTGACGCACTTCAAGATGTAATGCTGCAAAGGTATCCTGGAGCAGTCCGTCATCTCACTGCCGTACAGCTTGTTCGTCCCGCTTAATTTATTTTGCGGGTGGTCTTGCCGCTGCTGCAGAAGAAACGATACATGCTTAGTTAGCGGCTCTTGTTCAGAAACCAATAAATATTCAGGAATTGGTTTATGAGTAAAGCTTGCTCACATGGCGGCGACTCGCTGAGGGTTTGGCAAGTCTGGGTGTTGATGTCAGCCCCCCCCCATGCTTTGGAGTCTGCTTTGACGTTTGTTGAAGCACGCTGCCAAATAGAAGCACAGTACAATCCTCACAGTTTCTGTAATGATACTCTAGGATTTGGCATGTTTTGTGAGTAAGTTAACCGCAGCTTGGGATTTATTAAACCAGCGTCTGCATCGCCCCTCCAATCACTACCTATTTATTTATATTCCATAGCACACGATTTTGCAGTTTGGGTGCTATAAAAAAAATGCTGCGGGGTGCCACGACGCAAGGTATTTCCACAACGAAAAAGTCCAATAAAAAACCTAAATAGGCTTTTTGAATGTTATAGCATCATAGTATTGGTGATATTGCCGACGACATCAACGGAACTAACAGTAAGCTTGGGCGTCTAGCTCACTACTTTCATCATAAGTGTATTTGTGAAATTACGCGGTTTTTTTATTTCGCTCGCTTGGATACGGCTCACATTTCTATTAGCCCTAAGTACAAAGGAGCTATACTGTACATGTACCTGCAGAGCACATTGTCTTGAAACTTTTAAAACATGAAATGATGTAGACTGGAAGACTGGCAAGCAAAGCTGTGACGTTGCCGAACTGTTGTACTAACGTCAGACTCAAGATGGTTGAACCGACTTGTACAAATACATGAGATAACGATAAAGCTGTTGGTACCCTGCTAAGGTCAAGAGGCACGCAACATTTAAACTGTCACCGAAGCGTGCATATCCTGTATGTCCTGTGTAGATCACTACTCCACCGATAATTCGAGAAGGCCGGTATCAATGAAGGGGGGGGGGGGGGGTCAGATAACCTCTATTTATGTTAAGCGAAAACTATATAAATTGTTGGGTTCCAACGGTTCTCAATATATTACTCGGCCCTTATGGTATCTAGCTCGTTACTTTAGCAGGTAGACGTTGCTTATACAATCCTCAAATACAAACTGAAACTTGGCCTTGCCGCTTTATGGTACGAACCCGTCAGTAATAGGGACCCATTGGCGGCGTCTTGACAATGCCAGTAGGTAAACCCCGTAACCTGGTACGGCGATGTTCAGCTTGTCGACTAGTTGGACCCTAACGTTAAGTAGAGTACAAATGCAGCGACTAGCTTTGTCGATATCGTGATCTTCCGATTGAACACCAGGAAGACAAAGGTGAGAGGATTGGCGACTATTGGTGGCTCTGACGGGCATGGCAACAAGTATTCTGAGCGCGTAACCCCTCCTCAATTCATGGTTGGATGTAACAAGGAGAGAATTTATGCATTCATTAGCTGGACTACATGAACTACCGCGGGCTCGCGTCTTCTGGGCGCGTGTCTCGTAGGCGAAGCTGCAGCAGTGCGCAGTATTGGCCGTTTAAACCGCAACAAATACAAATACAAGCACATTAATTAGCAAAATAGTTTTAAAATAAAAATATTTACAATTGATGAGGTTCGACGTGGGGAATATCCCCGAGTTTGCTGCTTCTCGACCAAGGTATTTCCAGAGCGGCGCTCATTTTGTGCGATCTTGCCGATGAAGGAGAGGCTGCTACTGGTACGTCGAGGTAATACGTGTAGTGTTTAGCTTACGTGTCAAGAGAATTCTATCCGATGTACAGTACGGTACGGTACATGTGTACTTAACGTACGATTCGTACGCAGCGGGAAGCCCAAAGAGCTTTTGATTCCGGGACTGAAAGTGCTTACCGGTGTGAATACGGACAAGACCAGGAGGTTAAGCTCGGGGAACTTCCGATTCCGTAGTATGGACTTGCACATGTGTGTAATTCGGTGCCATGGGGACATTTTTCAGCTGCAGAGGCTTCCGTGTTGTGCCCCGATCTTTGACTTCATGTGGTTGTCCGTATCTTGATAAGTACAACCCGCACATGCCGTACAGCAATAGCAGGGACATGAGCTAACAAAGCCTCCGCGTTAATCTAATCTCTGGCACTTGATGCAGCCAAGTCGGCTCGAACTTCCAGCGCTTGCACGACGGAGATAGCTGCTCTGCACGCCCACATGCGCCAGAGCCGCTGAAGTGGCCCCCGCGCTTGGACACCAAGTTGGAGTTCGTCGCTCGGGCACCGACAGGGGACAGACAGGCTCGCAGTGCAGTGGATCGGACGACACAGTCTTTCGCGAGCCGAGCGAGCCCAGCCGAACCGCAGTGCCGAGTTGTAACTCGCTCACTTTTGAATTTACCTTCTCCTGGAGAAGTCCCGCCAGCCTCGCACCACCCCAACGCCTAGCAAGCCGCACTTCCTCCGCCGACTCCTTTCAAGATGACGTCCGGCGGCAGCGGCAAGACCGCCTTCTTCACGATGGAGGACGCCAAGGCGTCGTTCAACCTCTTCTGCTGCGTGTGCGGCATCGGGTCGCTGGCCATGCCGTCCAACTTCGCGCGCGCCGGTCCGTTCTTCGCGTCCATCGCGCTGGCCTTCATGATCTTCGCCAACACGTACGCGACGCTCAAGCTGTCCAAGGTGATGCTCGTGGCGCCGTCGTCCGTCAAGACGTACGGCGACCTGGGCGAAGTGGGCCCTGGGCAAGTACGGCCGCTTCTTCACGGTCGTCTCGCAGATGGGCGTGTGCCTGCTGGTGCCGTGCGCCTTCCTGGTGCTGGGCAGCACGCTGCTGGACGTGCTGTTCCCGGACTCGTTCAGCCAGATCTTCTGGATCATCTTCATGGCCATCATGGTGGTGCCCGTGTGCTTGATCCCGACGCTCAAGGAGAGCGCCGGCATGGCGTTCGCCGGCTGCATGGGCACGGTGGTGGCCGACATCATCGCCGTCATCGTGCTGCAGTGGAACATGCGCGGCCACGGCTCGATCCCGTCGCCCGACGTGACGGTGCACCAGGTGCTCACGTGCTTCGGTAACCTCGCGCTCGCCTACGGCGCCGCCATCGTGGTGCCCGATCTGCAGCGCGAGCACTCGCAGCCGCAGCGCATGCCCCGCGTCGTGGTGATCACCATCCTCTTCATCTCGGGCTTCTTCGTGGCCATCGCCCTCGCGGGTTACACGGCCGGCGGCTGCCAGCTGTCGGGCAACATCCTGTACTCGATCGTGAGCACGTCGGACCCGCTGGGCCTGGCCCCGCTGGGCTTCACGGCTGACCGCGGCGCCGTGGTGATGGCGTACCTGTTCATGCAGATGCACATTTCCATCGCCTTCTCGACGCTCATGATGCCTCCGTTCTACATGGCCGAGCGCCTCATCCTCGGCATGCACAAGGGCCCGGAGATCGAGCGCTTCGACCCGGACCGCGACCAGGCCAACGTCGACCACGACATGGAGATCCAGGAGAAGCAGTCGTACCTGCTGAGCTCTACCCCCGTGGACGGCCGTCAGGTGTCTGCCGCCAGCATCGTCGAGAAGTCCGAGGGCCGGATGTCGCACCTGCGCGTGGCGCTCGAGTTCGGCGAGGAGATCACCGAGGAGGAGCTCAACGCGCCGTACAAGAACAACCCGCTGCGCTACATCGCGCTGCGCATCGCCATCATCGCCATCCTCGTGGTCATCGCCGTGCTCGCCCGCAAGCGCTTCCTCGACCTGCAGGACTTCACGGGCGCCACGGCCCACACGACGAGCTGCCTGCTCATGCCGCTGATCATCTACATGCGCGTGTCGTGGCGGACCATGTCCATCTTCGACAAGGCCGCGTCCATGATCACGATCGTGGTCTGCGCCTTCGCGGGCTTCTACGTCATGATCCACGCCGGCGAGCACCTGTTCGCGCCCTCGGACGACGACACGCTCTTCCCGTACTGTGAGGAGGAGTTCATGGACGCCCCCTACTACATCCGCAACAACAGCACCAACTAAGTCGCAAAAGTCTAGCTGCGAACGAAAGCAGCAGTGTGGTCTCGTGGAGGCTTTATACCATAGAGTGGTCTTTATCTGTTCCCAACAACAAATGCTTTTCTTTTTGGCCCCACTACTGTACAGTATTGTACTTCTGCCGCTTGTCTGTTTTCTTACCTCCGACTTATCCGATATTTTTATTTTTATTTCGCACTGCTGCTTACGCGCAACATAGCAACTTCAATTTGGTGTAATAACGTAAGGTAAAGCCACTCTCCAGGAAAATAATGGAAGGCAAGTGAACTGGACGCGTTGCTTGAATTTCACCACAAATCTACGGCTGGTCTGGCGGTGGTCGATACCCGAGAGTTTTAAGCTGTAAACATGACGCGTCGCCTCGGTGAAGGAAAGGACTAAAAGGGCACTTTTCCGTGCAATTCGAAAATTCGGTTCTTTGAACGGCAGCTTCCGAGCTTGATTTTGGTATCAATTGATAACTACCAGTCTCGTGTGTGTATCAACAGTGGTCGCAGCCCCCAATACGTAAGTAGTACCGTGCAATCGCTTCATGAAAACTCACATTTCAGCGCCAAACCGTAGTAACTTTCCGCAATCTATTTTTGTATTGCAAGTAAATTATCGCCATGCATGCATTGCATTGCATATTGGCGAAGAGTCGCATCGCAACTATTCAAAACCGTCAGCAATGACTCATCTTGGCAATAGGGCCTCGTATGGGTCGAAAACTTGCTCGCGTATTGCAAACGAGTACCAGGCCAAATGATGTTGAAACTGGCGTATTACCTATTCACTATACACATCTATACGCCAAATATCATGCCCATTGGACCTGTATTGCAAAAAAAAAGAATTTATCGACTGCACGCCTGTTGGAGGCGACGCTTACATACACAAATGTCATTTTGTATCCTATAATATCCTTTTTGGTCATCTTCAATAAAATCTGACAGGATATTAACAAAACAGGAATTATCCACGGCTGATAGCATCGCAAAAATCTTCAGGGCTTCTCGAATTCTTTATAGCCGAAGCTCTCTCCCTTATCGTCCCTCGTTAGGAGAATCGCACGAGTAATGGACACTTTAACGCGAGCCGAGCACGGCTCAATGCGTTACTTCAGGCAAAGTTTCAACGTATTTTAAGCCGATGAGCATTGCCACCATCCGTCGTTAGAGCTTTTGTAGGTTGATTTTAGTGGGTTTGCTTCGGGTCCGCTAATTTCTCGACAGCCTTAGGGTTACTTCGGGTCGCAGATCTACGGTAGGGTTGCTTCACGCTGCTGCAGCGTTAGAGTTCTTGCACAGATCTGCCTTCTTGCCGAATAACGCTTGATTTGGATTTGAATTATTGTGCTTTGCAAACGTTTTGTCGTTTTGACTTGGAGCTCTCCTCGATTTATAATAAGTCGAGGTCGATTAAATAAAACGAGGTCAAAGAAAGGGACAGATCGATCTACTTAAGCCGGCTAATAATTCGACCTACGACAATCCAAATCAGGGCTCGAAGTCGATCTCCTGCTGGATTTGAGCATAACGAGGTCGATCTACGGTAAGTCGATCCCTTTTGCGTTTTCCAAAGCGCAATTCGAGGTCGATCTAAGTAAATCGAGGGGGTCCATGCTACCGCCTCTGTTTTGTGCCCTGATTTGTGGACCGGCCTTCCTCGATCTAGACCATAAAACGGGGCAAGAGCACAATAAAACGCTGGCAATCGACCTCTTCACGGAAGTTGCTGGTTTCATCATCATTCTCACGCATCGCCGCCGTATCGAAATGATAAAAGATAGTTTGTAGATTACGGGACCAGTGTTTTGATGCTGTGATGAACGTGGTCGGTTGCAGGAGTAGCGAGTGCACGAACTGCGTCATCAAAGCAAAAAAAAGCTAGCGTCGCTTGGAGGGATCGAGTATGCAGTGCGCGTACGGCAAAAGTAAGTTGTGAAAGGAATACCACTTGTGAAGAAAAAAGAGGGTTAAATAGTCGCCCATCT
Organism: Phytophthora melonis; assembly: GCA_024211575.1. NCBI lineage: Eukaryota > Oomycota > Peronosporomycetes > Peronosporales > Peronosporaceae > Phytophthora > Phytophthora melonis. The sequence continues at coordinate 19,021 of JAMXKT010000085.1, forward strand.
CCTATGCCGCGTTTTGTTTTCCTCTCATGGACGCCTTGTCGCCATCGATCCCGTAAAACTAATAACAACATGGCGGCAACCTTGATATTGGAACGTTTAGAAGATTGTTACACAGAGGGAAAAAATAGTTAGCATGAAGCGACAGAAAACCTTGTTAGCACTTACCAGGCCGCACTACCGATTTTGTAATGGCACGCCCATTGGCGTATCTGCAGAGCCGTCAGTCGATTTGTACGTTCGAGAACCGACCGGAGTTCCGAATGATTTGGACTGACCGTCTCTCTGGGGTTGCAGCAAACGTGAAGATCAGCTTCAGCATGTTGACATTCCATGCGGCTTACTGCCTTCGAGCCACTCTCGCTTGACCACACGCTAATAGAGGCAGCCTTTGACAGCCGAGGGAATTTTTCCTTAGTTACAGCAAGAAAATCACCGTCGTGCGTCGACAGTTCCCCTCCACTTTCTTCGATGAAGTTCCACTGCTGCGGTACATCGATGCTGACCTTGACTAGCTCCCGAGCCATACGGAAGGAAGGGTCACTCAAGCACAGATCCAAACCACTAACAACACCATCGATAAGCAGTGTCTTGAGCGGCCACTTGCGTAAAGCCTCGCTGTAGTCCGACACCACGACGCGGACATCCGACAACGTAAGCTCCTGTAACTCGGGGCACGCAACTGCCAGAGCGCTTAAATCGACGGTATGTCTATCCCCGTGTTCCCAAACCAGAGGGTGTTCAGTCTCCGACCGACCAGCGCAAAGAGGCTAATCAACACGTCCACACTCTCAATTTCGTCAACAAAGAGCTTGAAATAGTCCACATGCCGCAAGCACGCGACTTCAGATTCCATCGGTGCGTCGGCAAGAAAATTCACGTCGTCGTTGAGATTCACTTTGCAAATTCCAAAGCCGGGAATGACAACGTCCGCATGGCCACTCATAGTTGCGGAGTCATAGCGCGCTCTGCAGCGAAATTCACGAGAAAAACAAAAGTGGTGACGTCGCCATCGTCCAAGCCGTAAGGCTGAAACTCGGTTCCGTTTTGGAGCTCGACGAAACCGTACTCTGTCGAATCTGCGCTCGTGGTTCTCTGCTAGTCCAGTTTCGGGAAACCCGGTCTTCAGAACTGCTTCCACAGCAGGCACATTGTCCGATGTCAACTGGAAGATTGCGATATCTATTTGCTGGATAAAGTGGCTGGACATGGTGCTCCAGAATGCGTACGCTAACCACTTCCACTGGTCATGATTGGATGGATGAGCCCACGCATCATCCCCGTTGACATCTTCAACGTTTTCGTCGCCAATTTCCACATACATATTGGACGATACGTTCCTGATAGTTGATGCCGCAAGAGCGGAGTAGAATCCTCCAAGAATCCGGTCAGAAGCCCACAGGTACGACACTCGGATGTCTGGAAGTCGCCCTCGTCGCACCAAAGGCTCCCCATCGCCACCAGGATACTGCGCAATAGAGCGGCCACAGCAGTGTCGTGAACAAGCGGCTGGCATTCATTGCTGCCTGCCCGCAGAGATGGCTTCCAATAAGCCTGTCGTCGAGTCTTATCTTGAGAGACGCCATGTCCGCGCGAGCAAGCGCTTCGGTGAGTTGCACGACTGTAAGATCCGAGAAATCCGACTTGAATGTCTACAGCCGGTTCTCCAGCACATGTGATGACACAGCAGGTTCCTGGTCCTTCCAGGCGTCTAACAGCGGGGGGATACTGCCCGCAGTACTCACGTGTACTGCAGGTGGGGCGAAGAATCCCACAGGGCACCCGAGAATGCAATTCTTGGATTAATACTTTCCTTTTTCGAGCAGAAATTAATAATTAAATCTTTTGTGAATCCAGAATAATTTCTATGCAATTAGCAAAAGCTTCTGGCCAAGTAAATGGGTAATGCTCCAACTGCAAACCCTGTTAGTCTTTCGTTCTTATGCCTTCGGTGAGCTAGAAGGCTCAGAAGACTAGCTAAACCAACTTTTTGTAGACTTAAGTTGCGAAGAACTGATAATAATTCTTTCAAAAATTCAGCGCTTTCAAGAAATTAATCATTCAATTATAAAATTCGACTGTATTTTTATGATAATCCCATTCGTTTTCCCAATTCTCGAGCGAACATCTGGTTCGCTATCCCCCCACGGATTTCTCTGAATACCCCGCATGGGCGTAGCGTTGGGGCCCGTCCGCCACTCCACAACGGAGTACGAGTTCCACCAGTCTCCACTTTTGTCACTCATAGCAGCCAAGTTGTCCATCATTTCCCGAAACTCAGACGAACACTCCCACGGGTCGTCAGGAAAGCCCAGCAACTCGGCCCACGAGACCGACGACTGGGCGGCAAGGGGGCTCTCGATTGGAATCCCTCCGACGAGTCGGCACTTCCACACAGGGTACACTGGTCGAGGTGCGCCATTATTATCAGCGTTCTCCTCTTCCACAGTCATGAACCTCGACGCGATCTGGACGAATGCAGCATTGTTCACCATTGCCAGCATGTTGAGGACCTCGATCGCCTCCCGCACGCGCTTCAGCCGGTCTCGACTATTTTCTCGATTTGTGGAATTCGCGAAGAAAACGAGTAAAATCGACCCTTTGGCCGCAGGCTCCTCGTTCTCGTCGTAGTCGCTGTTCCATTGGAAGGGAGTCGGCGCGCAGGCACGGATACTTAAGCTCCCGGAAGCACAGGCTGCCGCACAGCGCCTCGAGCCACGGCAGCAGCGACGCCCACTCCCAGATATTGTCTCATTGTCGACGGAATCGGGGTGCCGTTGGTACAGTTGCTCCATCACAACTAAAGCGTCTTGCTTTGGGCTCATTTTAGTCGGGACGACGTGCATCGCGAGCCGGTACTGCTGGAGTTTCTCAAAGCGGCTCAGCCTGGAGCTGTGCTCTACAAAGTACAGTGCCTCAGTGAACCGCCGGAAAGAGCCTTGCTCAGTTGCTCTGACCAACGCGCAGACCGGGAACACAAACTCTTGCAGTGTTTGCACGACATGCCTGAGCGCCCCGACTTCGGCGTATTGGGCGGTTACCACTCGAACACTTGCCAGGATCAGCTCCGGCGGCATCTACTCGTTTGCTCGTTCTCGTGCCAAACTACAAATGAACCGAGCTTAGGAGTGGAATACTTGAGTGACATGTTTCGACAAGACTAAGCGGCCAGACAGAAAAATCAAGAAAATCAGCAAACTCGAAAAATTAGTCAGAATGTTGCCTCACTGGAACAACAACACTATGTTGCGCGTAAGAAATATAATAGTACGTAAGAAACGTAAAATATAAACAGTAATAGACTAAAAAGGTATCACAAAAATTTGCTCCTCCTGTTTGTCTCCACACAAAAGTCATTTAGACCACCTATTTTATTTTGGATCGTACATTTATCAGTGTGTGATTTTTCTTTTCGTTCGAGGATTTTTTATCTATTATCGAGGCTTGTGACCTTCCAATGTTGCAGTGGCTGCATCGTTGTAAAGGTTTGAAGGTGTTCACCAATGACCATCGGATGGAAACGAGGCTGTTTTCTAACGCCTCGGGGCTCGGACGTATCGACGTGGTTAAATGGTTTGTGCGGACATTCCCGGAAGTTGCGTGCCATCTCTCCTATGCTGCTCGAGAGGGGCACGGCGATCAGCTCAAGTGGTTAGTGGAGAATGCCAACTGGGATCAATCTTCAATTGGCTGGGCTGTTAGCGCAGCTGGTGGTCGGGGGGACCTCGAGATTGTTAAATTCTTGGATGGAATAAGCACGAAACCGTACAAGGTCAGAGACTTTTACCAACCGGTCGAGGGCTGCTTCGAAGTAGTGAAATGGGTGCATGAACACAATTGCGGTGACGACTGGAATTGGACTCTGCTTAAAGCAGCTTTTTATGGCGATCTTGAAGTGGTGCAGTGGTTCCATACCAGCAAACCTGAGTGCTTTACACATCGTGTGATAGATAGCGCAGCCGAATATGGCCATTTGGAGCTTGTCAAGTGGCTGCATTCGAACCGACCGGAAGGGTGTTCGTCTGAAGCTATGGACCGAGCCGCTGCAAAAGGGCACCTGGATGTTGTTGAGTGGCTGCATCTCAACCGAAAAGAGGGCTGCACAACATCCGCAATGGATTCAGCAGCGTCTTCTGGTCACCTCCGTGTGCTCGAATGGCTACATGCGAACCGTTCCGAAGGATTTACCAAATATGCTATGGAATGGGCTGTGACGGCGAACCGCCTGGACATTGTGAAGTGGCTGCACAGCCATAGTGGTGAAAATCATCCAAAGGGAAGTATTGATATTCAAGCAAAAGATGGCAATCTCGAGATGGTTTCCTGGCTACATGTTGCCGGTGGCGCAGTTTGTACGAAGCGCGCTATGGATCGCGCTGCAGCAAACGGACACCTGGAGGTAGTCAAATTTTTGCACGAGCACCGCACCGAGGGCTGCTCAAAGCAAGCTCCGATTGAAGCAGCTGCAGGCAACCACTTGGACATTCTGAAGTATTTGTGTTCGACGGTTGGGGTCAAATGCTCGAGTTTATCGGTGCAGGCAGCAGCTAAGAACGGCCACCTTGATATCGTAAAGTGGCTGGTTGAAGACCGTTCTGTTCAATGTCAAGAGGTGGCGTTAATCGGGGCGGCTAAACATTGACGGCTGCGTGTGCTGCGATATCTTCGAGCGAACACTCGTGTGAGCTGCACCATCAAGGTCATGAAGGCCGCCATGAAAGCAGGGCAGGGCGACGTCGTGAACTGGCTCTACTTTGATGTAGGACTCCCGCTGTACGCTGGGTGTGCGTTGGATGCTGCTCGATGCCAGAACTTGGGTATGCTGGAGTTGATCCGAACACACTCGGACTTGTGTAAAAGTCCCAGCATCTATCATTCGGCGAGTAGGCTCGGGAACATTGAAGTTGCTATTTGGTACATCCACCACTTTGGCAACCCGTGTAAGAAGCAAAAGCGAAGCTAACTATGGCCAGGGGTCGAAAAAAAATAATATTAATGCAGTACTGCTTAAGGATGCTCCCGTACAATGGAAAATTGTCCCAATACAATATCAAAACTTGAGCCCATACAAAAACTAAGCTTATTACGAAAGTCCCGTATATATTTATTGACAATATTGTAAAAATACTGCATTATTGGCTGACCCTGTATTGCAATGATTATTACTGCGACTCCAAAACCAAAATACAATATGATATTTTATTTTCCGATCTGGGTCAGTCCAAAAATCATTCGGAACTCTGGTCGGTTCTCGAATGTACAAATCGACTGACGGCTCTGCAGATACGCCAATGGGCGTGCCATTACAAAATCGGTAGTGCGGCCTGGTAATTGCTAACAAGGTTTTCTGTCGCTTCATGCTAACTATTTTTTCCCTCTGTGTAACAATCTTCTAATCGTTCCAATATCAAGGTTGCTGCCATGTTGTTATTAGTTTTACGGGATCGATGGCGAGAAGGCGTCCATGGGAGGAAAACAAGACGCGGCATAGGTGATTTAACCCTTTTTCTTCACAAGTGGTATTTCTTTCACAACTTGCTATTATTTTGTCTCTTTGATGCCTCAACTTTTGCCGTACGCGCACTGCATACTCGATCCCTCCGCTGTTTTAGCTTTGATGACACAGTTCGTGCACTCGCTACCCCTGCAACCGACCACGTTCATCACAGCAACACTGGTCCCTTAATCCACAACCTATCTTTTATCATTTCGATACGGAGGTGATGCGTGAGAATGATAATGAAACCAGCAACTTCCGCGAAGAGGTCGAGGAGGGAAAATTGCCGACCTCTTAATCCAAATCCAAATTAAGGACACAGGTCTCGACAAAGCTCGGGAGTATGTGCAAGAATCCAGCAACCCTGCTGTCGATCCGCCGTCAATCTGGAGAAAGGCTCTAAGGCTGTCGATAAATTGGCGAAAAGTCCCGAAATCCTTAAAAATCACCTCTAACGACGGATCCGCTCAACAGCTGACTGGGGAATCTCATACAGCCACTTATTTATAAACTAAATTAAGTGAACTACGTCTACGCGAATTTTGCATGTAATTATTCTCATATAAAGAAGTTGACGTCGCGGCAGCGAGAAGTATCGCTATGGGAGACTGGTGCCATCGTGGAGAACCTACGGTTGTCTTACTTCCAAAACAATAAATAAATAAATTACTGACAAGTCCTTGGCGATTAATCTACACCGAAGAAAAAAATCCGAAGTACGTTGAAATGATATCTGAAGTAACGCACTGATTTGATGTATGCCACACAAACTTTTGAAGTAGCAAATACGACGTTGACTTTTGCAGGAGGCCTTAATACTGGGAGATAGGTAGCGTAAGCTAGCTATTGGGAAGCCAAATTTGGGGACAACTGGGTCAATGCCCTTTAGAGTAGGCCTGAGGGATAGAGCGGCGTCTAAGTCGATTTATCCGTGCCTTGTGGGATACGATTGGTCGTCTGGACTTTTTTTGTGTCCCTATCCCACAAACCACAAACAACACTCGCTTCGAAAGGTCTTTCATTTCCAATTACGCCGTGTGTACCAGGAAGGCACTACGATCGCGCTCCAAATCACCAGAGCCGTACTGTTGGCGGCAGTGCCACGGCGGCACATCAGGCTGGGGCGCCGCCGTCTTTCCGGCTGCACTAACGTCCTGCTCGCTCTAATGTTGTAGTATTCTAGGAGATATCGTTGGCTCTAGTAAGCCTTACAGATGCACACTTCTGCAGTCGTAGCATCAGTGCTTGATCGAACGAAAGTCGCATAGCCTTGGCGCGGCGCCAAGGCGCTTCGGCGTGAAGAGCCGACACAAGTTATGTGAGATCGACAAGTAGAGCAGGAAATCCTACAGTTTCAGTCGATAGCAACGGCGGATCACCCAACTTGACGCTCTCTCTAGCTCACCATGAGCGCACCATGGTCGTGAACCTATAAAAAAACCGGACCAAGAGCGCCGTCGATATATCGCTATACCTAACCGCTGTAGTGTGTTGAATCGCTCAATGTCGATGTCGTTGATAGAGACTCTTAGTGCCTGCGCGAATATCTAGCTATCGTCGAGAAGACTGATTGGTTTCCCGTCCGCAGCATGTCCTCTCCTAACAGACCTGCCCCTCGGAAACTTTAAAGTATCTGCAGATGTGAACTGCGGCATGCTGCGGGATTGGCAGTAACAAGATACGATGATGGTGACTTTAGGACTGGCGCTGAGTGCAAGGCGATTCGCCACCTCGATGCCAGAATCTTAAGTGTGATCTTCAGGTTTGCTGCTACACCTGAGAAGCGATCGGTTCAAGTCAACCACAAGTTCGTCTTGGAGAATATTTTCCGCAGACGCTCAAAATGAACAGTAGGGCTTCAACTAAGTCTATAAATGTAATATTTATGAATACACCGTAATATCATTCTTTCGTGACTGACGAATGGAGGCGAACGACGCGAAGTGGGGGTTTCTGCAGCCTTGGGTCGACGCTCTTCGAACCAGAGCCACTCTCGATAGACCGAAAGCCTCGGCCGCTCATGTAATAGGCGGCCTCGACTACTGGTCCTACCCTGAAGACGATTTCCCGGGCGCCATCGATACTTTCGCGCTCTACGTGAGTTTCCCCGCCGACGAAGCAACGCGCACCCGAGATCGACAGTTGCTGCAAAAAATCCGCGAGGCTTTGGAGCTTTTCACTATTCTCGCTGCGGCCGATAACCCTGCGTTTGTCCAAATTTTGGCGGAGTTTCTGAACAAAGCCAAGCTCGTAGTCGATGACGAGGCAGGAGAAAAGCCCCACTTGGTCCTCCCAGACTGGAAGTGCTGGCTAGATGGCCGCCTGTTGGCATCAGATCCTGTTGCAAGACGACCGTCGATAACATGGGCGGATCTTTATGGCTGCCCAGAGGATCCAGAGACGTACTCACTGGAGTTTCGTGCTGCGAAGGAGAGAATAGTGGCGGCTGGTGGGGAGATAAGGCGTGAGCTGGGCTTTGTGCGTCCTTCTGTGCAGTGGATACTTTCACACGAAGCGCTTGGCATGGTAGGGGAGCAGAAGAAGAAGAGCAACGCTTCTACCGCGGCGACAGAGGCTTATGTTCCAGATTTGCAAGAACTTTTCAAAGTCGAAGTACCTGCAATTGTTCTCATGAACGCGTTTGCCCCCAGCGATTCTGCCCCGATGAATACGAGGACGTGTCCATTTCTCCAACTCGCGGTCTCCTCGACCTTTAAAACTAAAGGCGCGATATACAAGTTGCGAGCTAATGACACGAGCTTTGGAATGATTACGGCTTCACTGGCTCGGACGGGCATGTCAAAGTTAGGACTTGTTCTTGATGATCGTGGGGTGAACCAGCGCGCGCTGGCGCGAGTTATTTCAAATAGGGGCTTCCTCTGCAGCACTTTACTCTACGGCTTACCCTCGTGCAAATTTCCTGGCGTCAACTTGGATTTCCCCTCACTGCCGCTCCGCTGTCCACTCCGAAAGCTGGAATTGTGCGGCTATGAGTGGACTTCTGACACTGGCGTTGGCGCGATTTATTCTGCAATTGCTGAGGCTCGGGCATTGGAGAAGTTGAGAGTCGTTCCTGAGTGCGATATCCTAGTACCTGATGAAGTCGATCGTGAAGAGTTTGAAGGGCCGATGAGTCTGGCGCATTGGTGCTGGCTTGCGTTTGCGCTATGGAGCAGAGCGTCAAAGCCATCCATTCGAGAGTTGGAATTAGAGGTTATTACCCTGACGGATGACGATGTATCTGCCATCGAGACTGTGCTGCAGTGCGGCTATCCCGACCCTGTAACCCGAAGCAGCCATGCCAGTGAGCTCCAGCTTCCCCGGTACGGATACGTGACTGTCCCAGAGGGTGCTGAAGTCGTGCCGGTCGACAGTGAGTCTACAGTTCTCGTTATGTCTACCGATTGCCGCTGTAGAGCGCTGTATGATCCTTTTACGATGGACGCTCATCTGAATGCAGTGATCCCGGGCTATGGGATCTGCAAAGTGAAGCTATTGGATGGCTCTAAGTCGTTCGTGGCGGATCCTCCAGTGTCCTCCAGAGTTTTCGGAAAGTGCGTGCACTTTGCGCGACCTGTGGCTTGATTGCGTTGACCTCGAAAGTGGGGAAGCGATGATACGGCTGCTCTTCTTGATTGGTAGGAACCTGCGCTATTTGAGAGTGCGCAACGGCGAACAGAAAGATAACACTGTGGAGTTGGGTGCGCTGGCTGCCGCTTGTCCGATGCTGGATGATCTCTACATCCACGAGTTTGACGTGTGTGTCACTTTTCAGAAGAAGGCTCTTCTCAAGTGGCCGATCAAGCGCTTGGTGATTACTGGATCCAACACGGAACCCGAGCTGGCGTTGTTTCTGAGAAGCCCCGCGAGTCTAATGTCACGACAACTCGCCGAGCTCAAAGTATTTTGTGGTCGAGCTTACCCGCGTGATGAACGAGAGGACTACGATTTCTCGCCAGGTTACGTCGACACGCTCAAGGAATTCGATGGAGAGTACCTGCCAGTGGTTAAGGAAAAGTTCCCCATCGCGTCGAAGATTGCAATGATCAGTGTAGTCACGACATGGGACGAGAGGGCGCAGACTTTGCGTCGGAGATCTGCGGCCCGCTATATGGATTCGGTTCTATTGGGAATGGTTTTCGCGTTTGCTGCGGCCCCCGAGCGCCGGAGTGTGCTAGTGAACGGCACGAAAGCTCAGATGGAGGAAGACGGAATCAAAGACTAACCGACCGCCTGCACAAATCTTGCGAACAACTTGGCGTTGAGCTGTCGTATTATATTTTGAATACATAAATGCATAAACTGGTAATATATTTTGAAGTAAAAAGAAGTGGTTAAAAGGGTCTGAATGCCGTTCATACCCCGCAATTCTCGACGTACGCTGGTTATGACCATTGGGACAGACACTCGACCGACCGTTGTTGCGGAGTAGAGGCAAACACAAAAATGAGGCCTAAAATGTATGCGTCCAGGCGGTATATCGGCTTCATGGCACTGGATGTCTTCGTGACGGCACTTACAAACGCAGCCTTCGACCGCGCAGGGAGTTTCTCTTTCGCGACAGGCAGGAACTCGCCGTCGTGCGTCTTTAACTCGTCCACTTCTTCTTGGGGGAGCACCTCATTTTGTCGTGGCCTCACATCCAGACAGACGAGCTCGCGGGCCATTCGTAGCTGGGGGTTTCTCAAGCACTGGACCAAGTCCGACAACAAGACCGGGCTTTCGAGGTCGATCATCGTAATGGGCCAGCGACGCAGGGACTCGCTATGGGCAGATATCACGACATTAAATATGCCGATGGACAGTTTTTGGAGCTCGGGGCATGCAGCAGACAGCGCACAAAGGTCGATATCGATCGCGAAAGTGGCGGCAAAGTCTTCATGAGCTGTCAACGTTAGCGAATGGAGGCCGCAGGTGACTAGCGACAATAGATCCATCAATACAGCAGCACTCTCGAAAGTAACGTACCCCATGCTCAATGAACCGCAAAAGCGTTTCTGTCGGAAGTCAGTCCGGCCGGAATCTGGAGTAAATCGGACGCCGTCGCCCAGTTTCACCGTACAAACGCCATACCCAGGGACAACAACGTCAACCGATCTACCGTTCGTCTGGACGTAGAGTGCTCGGCAACGACACGTACGTGAAATGAGAAAGGTACCGTCCTCGTCGCCATCACTCACTCCACGAATGTAGAGCTCGGTGCCTTGTTCGATGTCGACAAAGCCGTACTCGTGGTGACCTGTTTGAGTTGATTCAAGTATTGGCAGAGGATACTTGGCCTGAAGAACGGCGGAAATGGCCGCAAGCTCGGACTTTGTCAGTGTACCCCATGCAATCGAGGCCGACGGTACTTGAACGTTCGATACTCCACCGCACAGCGCATAAATCAACCATTGCCACCTCTTCACGCCTTTCAAACCCAGTTTCAACACGGCTAGATTCGCCTCGGCGGTAGCTTCACCGACTGCCGAGCAGACCGAAACGAACATCCGGTCACAAACAAACCCACTGGACAGGGTTAAGCTGCCATATTCCAGTTGAATCCTATCAGGAGATATCTGGTTGCTGCTTCTAGCCGCATCACAGGTAGCCTGGCCACATATGAGCGTGCTCAGCAATACTCCAGCATTTACAACTTTATGTCGCGAGTTCAACGCATCCATGCCAAGATGCAGATTAAACTGTGATATTTGTGTCCGGGCTAGTGCCGCTGCCAGTTCGCTGATGGCTGGCTGGGTCCACTTTAAACTTTGTACCATTACGACAATACACGAGCTGCGGGGTGCGCTCGGCGTACCAGACAGTCCGCCACTAACCCAGAGCCGCCCAATCGGCGGGGTGCCGGTGTCGAATAGACCACGAAATTGTCCCTGAAGCGATAGCAACGTTGGAGAGATCATTGCGTCCGATTTCTGCCGGCCAATCACTTCTGCTGCCTTCAGGGCAAACACCCATCGAATCAAAAACGTATTCTGGATGCAGCTTTTGGTGGAGTCTTCCAGCCGCATAGCTTCTAGCTTCGCGATGGCTTCCTGGAATTCAGGCGAATACTCATCCGAGAACCCTAGTACAGCGCCCCAAGTCGTTCGAGTCTGGCCTCCAGTGAGATAACTCGTGGGATCGTAAAGATGGAACTCCCACCTCGGAAACCAAATGCGGTCTGCTCTGATGTTTGTTGTCTGTGGTTCCGTCGAGAGAGGCATCAACTCCGTGAATGCTTTATTGGCCACGAACGACAGCACCGTAAACAGCTCCATAGCTTCTCGAAGCTGCTGTCGCTTGGTTGCCTCTGTAGGAAGTATCAAGCAAATAGTTCGCGAGGCTGCAACGTTTTCCTCGGTCAAGATCGACACTCGTAGAAATGGCCATATAGCGTTGCCATTTGGTGGTATGACATTGCCACGCAGTGCAGCACGCCAAGGTTCGAGGAAACTCCACTGCGCCATGTTATTTTCTCTTGTGGCTTGCTAAGAAAGTACAAAATATAACCATCCTTCAAACTCCAGTGACTAATACGAGTGATGCGGTCGGACTTGACAGGGGATTGGTAGTTGTGCGGCCGATTTTTTTTAGGGGAGCGAGGACGTGGCGCGCCATTCCAGCTATCTCGTCGCAGCTCAAAGATCAACCCACCTCACCACTCGCTGGGTGCGATCCCGTTTGTGGATCGCGATCGGCTTTACTAAGCTAATCCAGCAATGGGCTGGTTCCCCCAAATTTGCAGACATCGTCAGCAAGAAGGAATGGTTCACTTAATTCAACCCAAACATTAATTTAATTTAATGCACCTTTTCGTTCTCTTCATTAACCTTTCAAGCTCTCTTCGTGTCTTTCAACTCTGTCTACGTCCCTCTTTTCTTGGCCGCCTGCTCGAGCAGCATACGCTGTTGCAAAAACTCTTCAAAGTAGTGCTTTCCGAGGGATGTCGAGCCCAACATTTTCTGTGCATACCAATCCGGTCTTTTTGTCACGGCCCATAGGCGAACCAGCTCATTTGTCTCCTCTTGCAACGACATGATCACGGTCTTGAACACTTGATGTCTGTCCTTCTCAGCATGTTCGTACATGGCGTCGTCATATAGTCTGGCGTACCGAATGTAGGCTTTGTACGCAGCAGTTTGATCGTGTAGCCGGATCCACGGTTACCAATCCCAACCTTTTCCAGGCCCAATATGTCGGAACCCCCGTTTTCCCTTCTTTGAGACAGTCTTCGAAGTGTTGTGATTCAGTCTTGAGGAGGAACCTCACGTAGTACTTGTAGTTGGGTCTCGCCCACATAGCTTCAAAGGAGAGTCTGTTCAGGCCCAACGCGTCCATCACAAAGTCGGCTTTGAACCAATCGTCCACGCGTGGGTTCATCTCATCGTCACGCAACTTTGAGTACCGCATGTAGTACTTATGCTGGTCACTCTCATGCATATCTCCAATAGGCAGTCTATTCAGTCGCAACGCCTTCTTGACGTCAGCATCGGATTTGCCGGCTTTGAACCAATCGTCCATGCGCTGATACACCATTTCAAGGCCAAATTGGCTAAAATTGTGGTTGTTGGAAGACTTGATGACTTAGGCCAAACTAAACCCGGGAATGTTGCATTCAGCTGCTGGTCGAGAATCCCAATCGAAATTTTCCTCGAACGAGGCTAGCGGTAGTCGTGGATTTGTGAGGCAATGGAGCTTCGATATGCTCGCGGCTGGGCCTATCAGTTTTCATTAACAACGGTGTTGGACGACTAAGAAATCTGCATCTGTGCTGAACGGAGGTTTGTGTTGGGAAGTTGGGATTTTCGAGTCCTCGAGGTGTTGTCTGTAGTATCTCGAGAACTGGGGAAGATGTTTCGGCTTTATGCCCATCCAGTGGATGCAGATATGAAGCTTCCGTCACTCCTGTAAAGAATTTGAGAATAGTGACTATCAATGCAGATACGAGCTACTACGAAGTATTTGTCATGCGTTGGTGACGTTCAAACGTAAAGTTTTAGCTAAGAAAGTTTAATTCTTGAAGTAAGCATTTGGTTTCACAGCGTTCATATGTAAACTTCTCCACGCAGCACAAAATATACAGACCTCCGACATCTCTGTTTTAACTGAGCAGTTCCTGCGATAGCTAGAGCTAAATAAAAAAAAGTTAATCCGATTTGTGCGTCGCCGCATAAGAAAATATCATACTCAGGATACTTGTATAGGCATCCCGTGCTCTTGTGTCGGGAGGAGCACGAGTTCGACGACAGCGGCAAGCAGTGTGACTGTGGTGTGCACAGTGTGGTGCACAGACAACTGATGAATCTTACTGTCAAGAGAAGTTCGAAAGGGAGGCATGTTCCATTGCGGTGGCGACTCGTTCTGCCTATTTAACAGGATTAAATCTTAGGTGTACAGGCGCTTTCCTCTGGTCACCGACTTCAACACGCCGCTGACCTCTTTCTACTTCGCCTCTGCGCGCAAGACCGATCCGCCTGGGGACATCGCACTGACAGACTTCTAGACTGCACGCCCACCGACTGAGAAATATCAAGCCACAACATGAGAGATAGCACGGGAGCGAGAACCGACGCATGCGGATGTTCGATCTACCAAGTAGAGAAGACTGCTCGCGTAACGCGTTTACAATAAATACAATACAATAAGTCTTAGGTGACACGTTTAGTACCGTAGTACACAGCAATGGATGCAGTGATTTTAAGCAAGGCACCAAGATAACTGGGCAAATGCACCACGTAGATCAGCAAGCCGAACGGAGCACGCCCGAAGGAACCACGTCATGTCACGATCCAGAGCTGTGGCTGTTTGGTTCAGGTCTTCCGATTCGTCTCACAATCAGCATGTTCAAATCCTGGACCTGATCTGCATAAGAACCAAAATAAAGGCAACCTGCGAAATGGCGAGCTTCCTGCAGTTGAAGTGGGCTTAGCGCTACTTCAACGTTCGAAAATGTGTCATCATATTTTTTTTACTACATGTATTATACCTTAACTATATAGCTGGCCCTTCGAGCAAGAGCGCCCCCAAACATTGCCAACCAACACAATGCAATAGATCTTCCGAATTTTATTTTAAAGTTTTGACGGTCAAAATGAGCGGATTTTACCTGAACGATTTTGTTTACCATAATTCGTCATTACGCTGCTGAAGTAACGAAACGCGATCTGAGTCGAAGCTTCTTGCCAGGGGCTTCCTTCCATTCCGACTTTTGCCGACCCGAGCTCACATCACATCGCCAGCCAAGTCTTCTCTGTTGCATCACCCCCGATGGCGGTCGGCGTCAAGCGGGAAGCAGACAACACCAACCAGCAAGCCACCTCCAAGCGAGCTGCGACCTCCGCCACCTCACCCGGCGACTACCGCACGTTGGTCTGCGCCGTTCGAGGCCTGCTCGGCCAAGTCTGCGCTGTCACAATCCGTGCCAATGCCTCCATCCACCAGCTCAAGCAGCTCGTCCACTGCGAGAACGCCTCTCAACTGACCGGCGTCACGGCCACGACGCTCAGCGTCAGCTCCACCAACGACCATGTCCGTGGATGGGCCCGCCTGAGCGACAACGGAGCCATGATAAGTCGGGGCGAGTCTTGTACCGGGACGTTACTTCTCCCCACTAAGCGCGTTGGGGACTACTTCCCGGCCGACATCCCTCCGTTCGACTCGGGAGTGGTGCACGTCGTCGTTGACGTGGTCACGAACGACTCTGCATCTTCTCAAGTGACGGAGATCGGAGCGATCGTGCTTCCGGATGATAAGCCAGTGCCGCATGAGGACAATGACATGGAGAGCGAACGGTACGGTCGTGTGCGGGAGGCACTGGGGTTGTCTGCGTTCTGGGCCATGGACGGCACGGATTTCTCCAAGAAGCACGACTACCAGGGCGCCAAGTGGCTCAAGTACTCTCGCTGGTATCAAGGCGAATACTCGCGCGTCTATATTGGCGACAAGACCACGTGGCGCGAGCTCTTCGTTGCGTGCGACCAAGTGATTGAGAAAAACGAGGGGCCGGTCGTGTCGCGGTTTGTGGAGGGGTTCTCGAGAAGCGGATCCACGCTCGAGTTGGAGATTGGAACCTGACTGTGTGGGCGCAGACAGCACGAAATAGGCGCTGAGTTCTTCACGAAAATTCCTTTAGTTGCATTGTTATTCTTTTTTTTAATTTTCAGCAAATATTTGTTTCTTGCGCCATTATTTGATTGCCTGCGCCAGACCAGGGAAGTTCCATTGTTTATGTCGAATTACAGTTGAGAATTTCCAGTTACTACGGCTGCTAGCAAGGAATTGTCATCTTTTTAGGTTATAATCTTACCACGTGAAATAACGTTGGGTTTTCATCGGTTCACCGATCGACTAATAGGAACTGCGTTGCAGTCTATCATCCAGCTCTAAGTTACCCGGTAATAATGTGACCACGTAAAGCTTTGGCGCGCTTTACTTGGCCACTAGGAAGTGACGACTATGCTGAATTGCATCTGCGACAGACAATCTTCATCATCAGCATCATAAAGTGGCGAATTTATGGACGAATTAGCAGTAAAACAATTTGTTTCGTTTCCTGGTTGGAGATTCTATGGACAAATGATGCCGATGCCGTGGAAGTATTCGCCAACCGTGTGGGAATCTCCAATGAAGTTTGTATTCTTTAGATTCATAATTCAGATGCTAGTATGATGCGTATTTTTATTTTTTTACGGAAAGAAAGAGTGCCTTTGAAGAAAAAATGACTTTATTGCCCCAATACATACTATCGGAGAGATTCAGCCACAATACGCAATGAAACTTTCGTATTTTAGCAGGGTTCGGGAAGTACTTGGCCGCCGTCTCAGATACCTCCTCCTGCGTGCCCACCACGCCGCGGCCTTCCTCGAGCAGCGTATGAATGAAGCCCCCGAAGCTCGGGTCGAAACTCTTCTTGTTCTCCTCAAAATCCACGTAGTGCACCTTCATTTTCTTTTTGAGCTTCTTCTCATCCAGATCACGGATTTACATCGGCGATAAGCGATCCGCCTCGAATCGGAAGCGGGCGTCGGCCAGTTCGTGCTTGGGCGCTGTGCAACGTACGTGAGCCACAAAGTGGGCCACGTCCCTCCGCGCCGTGATGCTGAAGGGCTTCTCGCCCTTGCCTACCACCGTTATGTAGCCTTCGTCGTAATTGTAGCCGAAGTAGAGCGCCAGAAATTCATCGAAAATGCCCGTGTTGAAGATAGCATTTGGACCCTCCGTCACGGGCACGCCGTACTGGGTAGGTACAAAGAGATGAATACCCGCAGCCTTGGCCACTGGTACGATGGCCTTTTGGACGGCCGTGTGATATCCGGGCACTGCACTCACAGCAACTTCGCTGCCGGACAGCGCGTTCTTCACTGCGTTTTCGTCATCGTACGATAGCTGGAAGAGCGTGGCGCCGCAGGCTTGAAAGCCTGGTTGGACGCGTCGCGCGTGAGAATGGCAACTGAGACAGCGCCGCCCTTCTTGAGCAGCTCGTCCACTATGGCGCCGCCGACGCCGCCAGCTCCGATGATAGCAAATTTGGTGTAGACAGTCATTGTTGTTGTTGAATAAAATAGATGTTCTCTCTGAAACGTTTGAACAATGAAGTTGTCTTCCAAGCGCTATCACTTGAATCAATATTGGCATTAGTCGGGAAATGATTAGCAGATCAAAATGTAATCGGCGCTAACAGCAGTCAAATCATCCATGTGGTCGAAACACACTAGGGATACGAGGCCTCCCTCCATCGTATCGCGTTATTTTTCATTGCATCACTCGAAATCCCACATCTTCAGCACAACGACGCGCCAATCTAAGAGCCAATTTGAAGCAAAAAATAGGATCACCGTAACGGTGATCCTATTTTCCATTCTAAATCTTGCCTGACCTATTCCCTATCACGTCTTATTAGGGGGACTCGAACCTGAAAAAAACGTGTTCATAATCCTGCACTGCTGATGCTCATTTCCCTCGAGCTTTTCTGCTCATGACTTACAATTTTATCAGCCACCTCCGGAGGTGCCTGATAAAATTGTAAGCACTCATTTTCGTGACACAAATTTCCCTCGCCCCCTCCATTGTCTCTATGCCCCGTCAGCGGCTTGGCGGAGCCTACTGAGAGTCGCCGGCGCGCGGCGAGACTGTCGGCACCCTCGCTATGTAGGAAGGCGTGCGAGTCGATGCCCACCTTCGGAGGCACTTCCCTAAGTAAGGTGCGAATGTGGCACGCCGCACGCGCCCATAGCAGCCTAGACTGGTGCGCGCGGAGGTGCTATCGCGCACTACATGTCGGGCGCGCGATTTGCTTCTGAATGCCCGACACTGCTATGTGTCCGAGGCGGGCCCAATTCCCGCTAGGAGGGAACTCAAATGAGCACATTAAAGTGAACCCCGTCTTATTTTGACCGGACTTTTTTGCTTACAATTCTGACTTGCTGGATGCTTCTAATACAGGCCGCGCCAGACCCATAGACGGGACATATTCACTTGGTTTTACTATACCACCAGATAGCCAAATCCGCCAAATTTGCAGCGCTCCATACAATTTCCAAGTGGTTCATTTGCTTATGCTTTGCGTTGATTTAGCGTCCTGTACAATTTTATTGGTTTGGGGCAAGATAGAATTAGCAACGAGGTTAGAATCACCGTTGGCGTTGCTCTAAGAGCCTGAATTGAAAAAAAAAATAAAATCATGATGATCTTTCATCAGCGTTTCGTTACTTTAGCGACCTACTTGAGATTTATTCTTGATCACCAACCGCGTTTTCCGACAACAACAATTCGCTGCTTCGGTGTCGCAGCTAGTTTAAATATGGTTCGGAGAATATCTTCGTCCACGAATCGCGCGTTGAGGTGACGTACGGCCCCCACATGACTTTCGAATAACCTCCGCTTTGCTTATAGATTGACCCCCACTGTTTACGACACTGATCATGGCAGCTTTGGCCTTCAGCGGCAACATCTTCTCGGCAATTGACAGGTCCTCTTCATCGTGCGCTTTCAAAGTCTTCACATACTGGCGCGAGACGGGGCCGTTGTGTCGTATAACTTCCAGAGCCACTAGCTCTCGTGACATTCGGTATGCTGAATCGCTCAAGCAATCCGCCAGACCAGCCACTTCACGTGATTCCGTGATAGTTAATCTCTGAAGCCCCCAGTTCCGTAGCGACTTCTCTTGGAGTGATAGCTGCACATTGAACATGCGGATCCGGAGATGTTCTACCTTTGGACACGAAGCAGCCGCATCAGCGAGATCCAGGTCCACCCCACACCTTCGAGGTTTGTCATTTCAATGAAGAGGGACCGAAGGTTCCCAACCATCAGAGCGAGCAGATCAGTGACAGCACGGCCGCTCTCGACATGGTCAAAATTCAGATAGAGCGATCCAGACACACCGGCTTGGTCATCACGTACTGCTTCCGTGTGTTGGTGAAAATTATCTTCCCCATTGATCAGCTTAGCTTTGCAAAGGCCATAGCCTGGAACGACAACTTCAGCGGGGTCGTATAGGGCTCGGGAGCGATAGTCTCTTGCCAATGTGAGCTTAGTGTCGTCCGCTTCCCCTAAACCACAGGGTAGCAGTTCGTCGCCGGTTCGAAGGTTTGCGAATCCATACTCAGCAATGGCGCCGTCACGTTGGTGCGGGTAGCAGTTCTTCACTACTTGCTCGACACTTGAGACGTCTTGGGCGCTCAACGAAAGAGAAGAAATGATAACGTTTCTGTCCAGCGCTCTTGCCGTTGGGTGGCCGTAAATATGCGTACGCGAGCCACGCCCAATGTGAGCGCCTTGCTTGGGTGTTCTCCGTATCATTTTCCTCCGATGAAAGCCGAATTGTTAGGTCTGTGATCGAAGTCGACTCAGCCAACGCCGAGTAGATGTTTGCATAGTGAGCATCTCTTTCCAAACTGAGCTGTAGCTCGAAACATCGATCCGCCCTTCTTGCTCAAGCCAGGGAGCATTCCAGTTGATATCGGGTGGAGCGCACAACGAACGTCCGCAGAAAACGTTGCTGAACAATAATCCGCCATTCGCAATCGCCAATCCTCGCTGATGTGGAGCTATATTGATGCATAGTGACAGCTACAATTGCGTCGATGCCGTTCTTGCTCAGCGAGACTGTTAAATTGCGTCTCCTGGATCCCGTTCATCGGCACAGCTTCGTGTTGAATGTACCATTTGAGATTCGCTTCAATAACAGCTAGCTTACGCTAGTACTAGTATAAATCTTTGTTTTTAGTGGATTGGGATATTTTCTGGTACTGATTTCTCAGTAGCTTTGCGGCTACGTCAATGCTTTTGTGTAGACCTTTGACTAGAACATTCCAACAGTATCCCCAGCGTATTACTTCGAAGTAATTGCGAAGATCATTGTAAAATATGCATGGGCCTGCGTTTCTGCATGTCGTGCGGAATTTGCCGCTGAAGAGCCGAAATGGTACATGCGTGGCATCAGGGCGTTTTAAGTTTACTTGCCCATACACAATGGTGGAATACGAATATAACTACACCTTTGCTAATCCAAGTTGGCAGCAGTGTAAAGCAAAACGGAGTGTCCCGTAAATACGAAAAATATTTTTTTTCAGAAATTTATTTTGGAGGATTAGTACAGACCAATGTGGATTTAGTCCAGAGCAAACATTTAAGTTCCATACTCCATGGGCTCGCTACGAATAGCGGCGGCGACAGACAGCGCACGGTGTCGCGCCATCTTGTATCGCTTCTTCAGTAGTAAGTGAGGTGAACCCATCATGATACACAAAACTAGCTACCTCTTCTCGCTATTGTCATCTAAAACGTCACCTAAGCTAACTTCTGTAAAGGCGCTCATGTTTCTGGGAACATCTCCGAGGCGCGCAAGTTGAGTCAGCCTGGATGTGGACTTTAAGCTCGAGGGTATTGATCAACCTCGACAATGCGCCGCATCGGTTTCGCCGCCATTTCAAAAATTAAACGAAGAGTATCCTCGTCCAGCCGATGCACCGATCGTTGACGGTTCTGTCGAGACTCTCGAGTAGCCTTGGCCTTGCGCGTAGATTGGTCTCCACTGACGATACTGATCATGGCAGCTTTCGCATCCAAGGGGAGCGGTCTTTCGACGATAGACAACGGATCCCCATTGTGAGCTATCAGAGCGTCCACGTACTTGCGACTTACCGGGCCATCCACTGGATCAACCTCGAGTTCTTGTAATTGTCGTGACATTCGGTAAGTTGAATCGCTCAAGCAATCTGCCAGCCCAGTCACCTCCAGCGATTCCGTGATATTTAGTATCCGAATCCCCCAGTCTCGGAGCGACTCCCGTTCAAGGGACAACTGCACATTAAAACCGCTGATCTGGAGCTCTTCCAGCTTCGGACACACAGCAGCCACAGCGCATAGATCCAGATTGACGCCTGCGGCGCCACTCACTTCAATTGAGAGCGATCGGAGGTTTCCAGCAATCAGCGCTAGCAGGTCTGTTACAACACGGCCGCTCTCAACTCTATCGAAGTCTAGATGAAGCGACCCACCCAGTTGGGCTTGGTCCACTGACACTTCTGCAGTATCTCGCGCAAACACGGTAACCCCGTCCATCAACTCCACCTCACGGAGTCCGTACCCTGGCACGACAACTTGGGCGTGATTCTGCATGCTGAGAGGATCGTAAAGCGCTCGGAAGCGATAGTCGCGCTCCAGCATGAGCTTCGTGTCGTCCTCGCTGCCCAAGCCACAGGGTCGTAGCTTGGAACCAGCTCGAACGCTTGCGACTCCGTACTGCGGTGTATCTCCACTCTCTTCAACTGCTTTTGGAAAGCAATTAGTCAGCACTTGCTTGACTGTGGACACGTCTTGTGCAGTCAGAGAAAGAGGAGACACGAATACGGATCGGTCTAGTCTCTTTGCAGTCGGATGCCCCCAACACGCGTAAGCTAACCATGCCCAATGTGAGCGGCTAGCACGGACATCGCCATCCTCTTCAAGCTGAATCGTCAGAGATGTGATCGTTGTGGACTCGGCCAACGCCGAATAGATCCCGTCGAAGCGGGTATTTGGATCTAAGCTGAGATGCAGCTCGAGGTCACTGATCTTGCCTAGTTGCTGGGTCGTATCAATGTCCGAGTCGGCCTCAAGCGGTCTGCATAGCGAGCCACCACAAAATAAGGTGCTAAACATGAACCCAGCGTTTGTGATCGAGGACAATCGCTGATGCCGCGGAATATCCTGGTTACTCAGTGAAAGTTGCAGCGTGGCCGTTGCTGTCCGCGCCAGCGCCACAGTTAGCTCAGTGACACCAACTCCAACGAAATTCGGCGACATTTCAACAGAGTCCAGCGATACCACACCCGCGTTACCAACTTGCCGCCACGCCTTCACCACAGACGCACGCTCTTGGACAGCGCACACGTGGACCAGTGGAGGCACGACAAGGCCAAAGAGTTCGCCCAACTTGCGCGACAGTTCCTCACAGTGAGATCCCATCGCGCTATACACTCTCGTCTCCTGGACCCCATTCACGGACGCGGCTTCGTTTTGCATGTACCAGGTCAAGGTAGATTCAATCCCCTCAGGACAGTCACCATCGCCATCGTTGTCGTGTTCTTCATCCATCGCTTCCAGCTTAGCCATAGCGTCACGAAACTTGGGCGAGTACTCCCATGGATCCTCTGGACACCCGAATAGAGCACCCCACGTCACTTTCGCTTGCTTTGCGATGGGATTCTCCCACGTCAGTGTTCCTCTCAGGGAACACTCCCACACTGGGTGGATAAGGCAAGTCGAGTCGACGGTGCCAATGAAGTCGGACAGCAGCTTCTTGAAGCTCTTGTTGTCCACCACTGCCAGCATATTGAAGAGCTCCATCGCCTCTCGAACCTGTTGCAGCCTGGTCTTGTCTCGCCGGCTCGCGTCATCGGTGGGGAAATCCACGAACAGTTTCCATCGCTCCACTGTAAAGTCCGGGTCGTCGAAATTGTACTCGTCCAAGAACTCGGGCCAGCAGTCGAGCTCAGCGTGAATTGGCTGCGCTTCCTCCTCCTCGTCGTCGTCGTTGTGGTGGTGTACGAGGTTGCTACGTAGGGCTTCCAGCCACGGCTGCAGGAACAACCACTTGGTCTCCATGCCTCCGTCTGCGATCGGGTCTGTTATTGTTTACTATTTCACCAATAAATGATTTGAAGTGGTATTTTTTATTAATATTAGTAAATTTTCCGAGAAAAAGCAGACTTGTCAGTTTGGCGCATCTAAAGTGGTAAATTTTCCTAGACTTGTAGTATTTGACTGACTTGCCTACATGATGTTTTTTTTTTCTTCTGCTCCTTGTCAGGTGTAGTCTACAGTAGTCTACACCTGACAAGGAGAAGAAGAATAAGAAGAAACCAGCTCATGAACGAAAATTGAGGTAAGCAAAGTAACTTTATTTCTTGGTATGTGGCCTAAGCGCGCTGCCTTCTAGCGCCACACACACAATTGCACTGCACGATATCTAACGAGTCGACCACCTCCAATGCGTGATCAAGACAGAAACAGTTAGCATCCGCTGCCGCCGGCAATGCGCAGGCAGCTCGTCGAGTCGAAGAGACTCAGGATGTTGGTCATGAGCGACCAGGCCAGGGCGAAGATGAGGACGCAGATGGTCACGATGCCGGCGACCTTGTTCTTGGAGCCGTCGCGCTGCATCTGGTGGAGCTCGTCCTTCTGGCGCGGCAGCAGCACGACGAAGGCGATCGCGGCCAGGTTGATGGCGTAGGCGATCACGTACGCGTACGTGACCTGCGAGCGCACGTGGTGGTCGTCCTGCTGGATGTACTCGCGCTCGATGTCGAAGTAGCCGTCGATGGACTTGGTGATGACCGTTCCGAAGGGGATGCCCACGCGCTGCGACGTCACGGCCAGGCCGAACAGCGTGGCCTCGAAGTCCTCGCTGTCCACCTCGAGCATGAAGAGCGCGCCCACGAAGTCGGTAGCAGCGTACGGGATCTTCTCGAGCAGCGGCACGCCGAGCCAGAACCACTGGCTGCGCACCACGTCCCAGATCGTGAACATGGTCGGGATGATGTCGAGGCACACGACGAGGATCTGCGCGAAGATGATGATGTAGCGCCAGTTCCAGGCGAGACCGTTCTTCTTGATGAGGTACGTGCCGAGCATGGTCAGGAAGGCCGCGAGCATGGTGGCGATGCCGTTGTTGATGGGCTCCACGCCCGCCCACGTGCTCTGGATGGCACTCGACGACGTCACGGAGATCATGGCGAACACGTTGTAGAAGAAACGGAAGGCGATGTACTGGTAGATGGACTTGCGCTGGACCAGCTCGTAGATGAAGGTGAAGACGGACTTGGACGGACCAGAGGTCACGCGCTCCTCCTTGATGCAGAACCAGCAGAAGGGCAGAACGATGAGCGACATGCCGGCGCAGACGCCCATGATGGCGTTGAAGCCGACCGACCACGTGAAGGTGCCGCCGTAGTCCTCGCTGTTGAGGCCCAGGCCCGTGAAGAAAGCCGCAATGATGGAGAACCAGTAGAAGACGACGTCGCAGTCGCCCATGGCCGTGCCGCGGATGTGGGCAGGCTCCTGCTGCGAGATCTCGATCATGGTGCCGTTGAAGCCGCTGTACGCGAGCACGGTGCCGAAGTTGGCGAACATCATGAGGATAATCATCTTGACGCCGCGGCTCGGCGCGTCCGTGTCGATGGTCGCGAGCTGCTCGGCCGTGAGCTCGCTCGTGTCCAGGTCGGCGATGGACGGGTCGCTGTAGTACGGGTCACCGAGGGGAGCACCGCCATGAGGAAGCACGAAATGAACGTCATACCCCAGCCGATCACCATGTACGGACGACGACGGTACCCGAAGATCGGGACGGTGTCGGTCAACATGCCCGTGAAGACGCGGAGACTGCGCGGGAACTGGATGAGAGCCACCGCGGTCGCGACCAGCGTTGCGCTCATATGGAGATAATTATTAAACGCCGCGTAGACGACGCCGCTGATGCTGCTGTTCACGATACCGACACCGGCCGAGAGCGCCACCATACCGAAGTTCTCCCACGAGTACACGGAGACGGAGCCGCGCGTCTCACGCAGCGCGCCATTCTCGTGCTGGCCGAGGCCGTTCTCGACGTTGGGCGACTTGGCCTCCACGTAGGAGTTCTGCTTGAGCTGCGCAGGGGCCTGCATGGCACTCGGAGATTTCAGAAGTGAGCTCGGTGGCGTCTACAGATCCAGGCCAAGCCCACGGACTGTAGTCGATTGACTGGCCCTGCTCGAGTGCAATGAGGCCCGTTGAACGGACAACCAAGAGCACGACCAAGATGGTGATCTACCGTGCGCGCGATGGTCTTGCAGTGCAGGCAACAGCAACATTCGGACCCGCAGCGATTAACCCTCTAATCGCCGCAGAGAGGGAACTGCTGCTAAAACTGTGACAGACCAAGGGATACATGCTCAAATTGCACTGAATTAAAGTAAAGTTGCCCGGTTTTAACCACGGCCGCTGTGTGTCTCCGAGATTTGTCCAACAATTACGCACACAGTCATCAAAAACTGCACAAACTGCACGTAGCGTTATGCTAGTCGAACGGTAGCGATTATAGGATGCGGTTTGCTAGCGACCGGGACACCAAGGAGCTTGGCCGGTGGAGCTCGAGCAGCTCTCCTCGACCGGTGGTCAAAGCCTTCCGGACCGCCGGCAACTTCTTTTAAATCGATCACGTGGTTGTGCAGACTGGACTGGTTTTGCTGTCCGCTCCCTGTGTGATTAAACTGTATTTTGGCGGGCGCGTGCGCTTCTAGGAGCGATTGGCCCGAGGCACGCGCCCAGCTCCGTCTCTCGTAGTGAGGCTCAGAATTCCTCCGGTGCAGCTGTAACACTTGGATACGTGACTCCTCAAAAATGGAGAAAACCTAAAACTAAAACTAAGGTGTTTGTAAATAATGCATGCCATTTTTACACAGCCAACACCTCCAGTGGTACTGTACTTCGTAAAGTGAAGAGAAATCTGCATGTAGTACAGGGGACGCAAATGCATTCAACGGCGCTACGTCCCCGAGGGGATGCTGGCAAAACTCAGCACTGAGCTCCATCCAGGAATCTCGGCTTCAAGATTTGAAAAAACACTGACTCAAGATTTGACAGGGTTCGTAAAAACGCTCCACTATATTAGTAGGTTTTTACTTCAGAGAAGCCCCCAAACGATTCCCTGGTAACGGGCAAGATATGTTGTGAGGTATTAAAAAGGTGTCTTGGCCCGTACAGATTGGTGATTTCTCACTATTGGTCGCTGACAATACTTCACGCGCAGGCGGTGGCTGTTGCCATACTGTAATACAGTATGGAGATCGGTTTCCCATCTACATAACGTAGTTTAACCCTTTAATTTAATGTACATGTATCATAGTTCGTCGAAGGCACGCGCCTTCGTCGACACATGACGATAGGCCGAACCGTACAGATTATCAGCATCCTGGGGAGCCACCGCAGGGCTCTGCGGGCAGTGCAGCGATGAAACACATGCGCTGCGTGCACCTCACAATTGTACACGACGACTCGTCTTCTCTACAGTCGCCAATGCACAGTGTACACCCCAAAGTTTTGCTGGCCCAGACGATAGAGCGAGACTGTAGAAAAGCTTCGCCGCGACCCCGTTTTCAACCACGCCCTCGAGTGACTGGCTGCTGGCTCCCTGAAGCTGAAGTCTCGCACCTCGTAACTTATGCTAATTTCGAGGTGCCATGCATGTGGCATTGAGTTCAATCCTACCAGAAAAATGTAACTTGCCGGCAGAAAATCGTGTATGTACAGGACGTGCTAATACTTACGAGATGCGAGCCATTCACTGCACTGTACATGCAGCTTCGCACAGAGTTGACGATTTTGACAAGCAATTTCAAAAGTACTTTAATTCTCCTTGCTTTTCGTACAGTGTAGTACGTAATATATTAATCAACTGAATAAGTTTAGTAAAAACTTTTGAAGGTGCCGCCGAGTCCCAATCCAAAAAAAATCCTTCTTTCATCCTCGTTAGCTTTCGGTTCAGCCAGCGTGGGCGCTTTTCAATACTTCCGCCTTGCATCCACATTGAGACGGACAGTTCCGCTGGATTTCGCCGGACGACGAACTGGAGACGCTCACATATCTTCGGTGCTTGAGGCTTGGACACAAGCTGGCACTGTTGGCGGTGGGGTTCTCGGCGGTGCTCTTCTCTTTGTATGTGGCGGCAGGACCCGTACTGCAAGCCAACTTCCCTGAACCAATACTGGAATCGGATGACAGAGGTTGCCATTACCGGTAGTATCGTTTCGCCAATATTCAAGAGGGAAGTGAGTTGCAAGACTGTGAAGTAACGAGTACATGTACGAAGAGAATGGCTTTACTGTGTCGAGGGCATACCGCTGCCGAGCATTTCACGACCTGGTTGACGATGGGGGGGTACTATCATCGTACGTGGATATGGAGTTTGTAGGGGGGAAACTTGGTGAAGGTGTCCGACTTGATGCGGTGTTTGAAGAATACTGAGCTATGAATGGACTGATGAGGACTATGCGTCTGACCCAGACGATTGGTAACGCATTGATAAAAGGTTTTCCTGTTTCTTTTTACCATATTGTGTGGAGAATATTGGTATAGAAAGCTACTTAAGTACATGTACAACTATTTTTTCGTAATGCAAGGTTACATATTCGTTCAATATGATGCAGCTTTCACACAATCCGTATAATAAGAGCACCATCGCCTTCTATCCGTCACAACGATATCGATGCTTGTCGATGGTTGTGACGGATAGAAGACGATGAAGCTCGGTCTTACCTTGTTCGCCACATTGAGTTTCAATTACGGCGAAGTGGGGGTTCCTAGAGCCTTGGCAAGTTGTTCTACGTGACAGTACCACGACCGAAATCACTGGGGCTCTATCGCTGCTCACCCGGATAGAGGCAACGCAGGCTAACAAAGAGGTTGGCCCGGTTCTTCAAGTGTCGATTTCCTTCGCGAAAAACTATTCAGCGTCGAAAACGATTTGCTTGAAGCTTCCAGTAGATGAAGCGAGTCGGAGGGGTGTGAGATGGCTGCGCCAGCTTCGGGAGGCCATGGAGTTTTTCACGCTGCTTTCTATGGTGGACAATGGCTTCAAAGACGGACGAAATCAAACCACGACAGAAGTTTTGAGAGCGGGGCAATGAGCTGGTGGCAGCATGCGATGAACGTCGGATTCACACTCAACTCGATGATCTGAGGCCGCCCAACCGAGAAAAGCAGACCCGATCCAATTCGCCTGGAGTTCGACAGGCTAGACCTGAGCTGCGGCACAATTTCCGATTGCAATGCTGCAATCTGCTCGGCTATCGCGGAGTTGGCTGCAGAAGCAAACTTGTCTTTTCCAAGTCGGAATCAGTAACACAATATTTCCTCACCATTATTATTAAAAAGAAGCAAACTTGTACACCCTAGCCTTGGATTTACGGGGCCCTGGTTCGTGGTCGTGGCTAGTTTTCGCGCTCTCTTGTGGAAATTCTGATGTTGCTGTGCTGTGCGTCGATCTTTCGAACTGCAAGTTGACAAAGTCCGATATTTTGGCTGTGTCTGCTGTACTACAGACCAGCTATCCTCAGCCAGTGCTCGGACCGGATGGCAAGGCAGTCACCAGTACGGGTTTGCCGACATTCGAGAAGGGGCGGAGCTGCATCTCTGTGGTTTATCTCATTACGAAGCCACGAATTTTGTGATATCGAGAGCGTATCGCTGCCAAGCGCATTACGACTCGGCTGACAGCGAGTGGGTGAATTTCGTTGTGTCTGGATACGGCGTTAGGCGAAACCTGGCGGAAAAATCCGATTCAGCCCCGACTCGGAGAGACCAGACGCTCGAAAGAAGCGGGTGTGCGGGTCTCTGACAATGTACGATGCTCGGTTCGAGACTGCTGTGGTGTCGATGGATCTGCTGACGCCCATCGCGAGGGGACTGCGAAAATAATTGACGCTATGCGCTGCCCGCGATTCAAATCGACCTGAGCGCGCTGGCTTCTGCGTGTTCAGAGCTGCAACATCTATCGATTTCAGGTTTCACTGCGGTGGTGTCTGCCCACTGCGAGTCGCTGCGTCGCTGGCCTATCCGGACGATATTCTTGTGTTGGTCAGGACAGCGCACGACCACGTTGCCCGACTTGACGGGGTGTTTGAGGAACCCGACGCTACGAATGGCTCGCCAGCTTGTTAAGCTGGAAGTTAAACCATCGTACGCCGACCTTTTCTTCGCTGATGGCGAAGAAGTGAGGGAGTTGGAGGTTCACGACAGCGAGTTCCTGCCACTCACGAAGCAGAAGCTCCCTGTCAAGTAAGTCGAAGGCTGCCATGGTGAGTGTCGTTAAAGGCGCACCAAGTGCCATTCGCCTGCTAGACATCCATATTCGCAAGCTCATTTTTGTGTTCGCTTCAACCCCGGCGCAACGAGAGGTCAAGTGCTGGACCGCGGCGGGAGTAAGTACCAGGTCCTCATGCAAAAGAGGCTAACTCAAACACTAAAAAAAATGTTTTGCACCTAATTCACGGAGAGAGCAGAACGTTGGGCCTACACACTACTACAGTTGTGGGCTTCTCTAGAAATGCCACTTGTACTCTACCAGTTCGGGTTCGCCAAGACTGTTGTGATACTGCCACGTACAACTGCGTTTTATACTTTGACAGCGCTACGATCAACTGCTGGTTAAAGACTAGCTCTCGGTTTTTGCCCGTAGATGGAAATCGACTCGGATGAAAGTATTTGATCGTTCTCGTGACGGATAGAAGTGGACGAAGCTCAGCAGACCCTCCCATCCAGTTGGAAATACGACACATGAGCAAGATGATGAAGTGGCGCTTCCTGGAACCTTGGCGCTTGGTACTGCGCGGCAGTCTCGCCACCGAAATCGTTGGGGCGTTATCGTTCGTCACACGGTTAGGATCGATGGTGGCTGGAAATGACTTTGACCCGGTTCTCCAAGTGTCGATTTCCTTCGCGGAAAACAATTCAACGCCGAAAACGATTTGCTTGAAGCTTCCGATGGACGAAACGAGTCGGAGGGATACGAGTCGGCTACGCAAGCTTCGGGAGGCCGTGGAGCTGTTCACGCTGCTTTCCATTGTGAATTACAGGGCGTTCACAGAGCTAATGACTCCAGAGACGGATGAAAGCCACCCAGTGCAGACGAGTAATCATCAAGTACAGCTTCCGAGATGGACACTTCAGCTAGTTGGGGCTCTGTCGCCGAAAGACTCCGCTGCAGTCCAGAGTCAAGTCACGTGGGGGGCTTTGCTCGGGTTTCCGGATGATCCGCGGGGGTATTCAGCCGAATTTCGGGACGCTATCACGAAGCTTGAGGCGATGGGGATGGAAGAAGAGTCGATCAAAGGGTGCGTCTCGAATGGGCTCTCAATCCGCTGGGAATGCGCAGTGGAGGCGGTAGCCTTAAGTGGCAACCACACGGTTGTCGCACCGAACGATCCGTCCAACCCACTTCGGGGTCAATTTCGAAAACTATTCAACACCATTGCTCCCCCTGTAGCGCAGATTTGTGCTACTCAGGGTTGCACTATGCTGGTTCCTGCGGCTGAATCTCTGCGCCTGCCAACTGAGCCATGCAAGTCTCTCCATGCAGCGATATGGAATTGGTATCATCCAGCCATCACCGAATTCACTACGGCGCTGGCTCGAACCCCGATCTCCAGGTTCACGCTGAGCTTCGAGATGGGTGCACTGTGCTGGCAAGAACCTGCGATGAATGTCGGATATTTGCTCAACTCGTTGATCTGTGGTCGCCCCCTGTGCAGCCGTGGTACTATTCGTCTGGAGTACGGCAAACTGGACTTGCACGGCGACACCGAATGCGATAGTACGCACGTCGCAATCTGCTCGGCGATCGCAGAGTTGTCTGTCGACGCGCATGTGCGCAATCTAACCGTGCGTTCTCGGGGCACGGAACGATGGTCGTGGTTAGTTTACGCGCTCTGTTGTGGAGACTCCGATGTGCTCGTACCGTCCGTCAACATCTCGAATTCTAAGCTGACCAAGTCCGACGTATTGGCCGTTTCCGCTGTACTGCAGACTAACTATCCTCAACCAGCCATGGAGTCGGACGGCGAAGGCTGCCATCAGTACGGGTTTGCGGATATTCAAGAAGGAGCCGAGCTGCATCTCTGCGGTTTACGTGACGACGAAGACAGCCGTTTTGTGGCGTCGAGAGCGTGTCACTGCCGAGCGCTTTATGATCGAGCTGATGACGATGAGTGGGTGAATGTTGTCGTTCCTGGATATGGGCATTGCAGGGCGAAACTTGGCGGAGGCGTCCAATTCAGTCCCGACTCGGGCAACCCGGACTTCCAGACGAAGCGATTGTGCCGGTCCTTGACGATGAACAAAGCTCGATTTGAGAGCGCTGCGGTGTTGACGGATCTGCTGGCGTTAACCGCGAGTGGCCTTCGGAAATTGACACTAACTGCTGCCGTCTCCACCTCCGCGATTCAATTCGACCTGTGCGTGCTGGCAGCTGCATGCCCCAAACTCCAATATCTATCTGTGACGGAATTCACGGTGGTAGTGTCTGCGCACAGCGAGTCTTTGCGTCGCTGGCCTATCAGGAAAATCTTCTTGAGTTGGTCAGGAGAACGCACGAGCACGATGCCCGACTTGACGCGGTGTTTGAGAAACCCCGAGCTACGAATGTCTCGACAGATTCTTAAACTGGAAGTAAGGCCGCCGTGGAGCTGCTCCTTCGCTGGCGATGAGGAACTGGTCGAGTTGCAGAGTCTCGACGGCGAGTTCCTGCCACTCACGAAGGCGAAACTCCCTGTCGAGTCGAAAGCTGCCATATTAAGTGTCGTCAGGAGCGACACAGCCACCGCCGCGAAGCCGATTCACCTCCTAGACGCAAACACTCTGAGCCTCATCTTCGTATTTGCTGCAACTCCAGCGCGGCGAGAGGTCAAGTGCTGGACCGCAGCGGACTACGAGTCGGAGTAAGTAAGTAACAGTAAGTAAAGCTACACTTCAACGTGTTCCATACAAAAACCAAGTCATTCCTTTCCCATTATCATCCAATCACAAACTAATAACTATCTTCTGATTCGATGAAATTCGGCCCAATTGGACGCCAACCATCGGTTGGCTGAACGGAGCTCCTCGCCTCTCGCACCTGCTGCGCGTCAATTGCAAGTCCGTTCGGCCCAGCAGCAGCACTAGAGCTAGATAGAGATCATGTCGTTTCGGGGTGGACGCGGAGGCGCTCGCGGAGGACGCGGCGGACGTGGAGGCGGCCGTGGCGGATTTGGGGGCCGTGGAGGAGGCCGCGGCGGCGGCTTCCGTGAGCCCGAGGGCCCGCCGGCTTTCGTCGTCGGTGCGTTGACCAACTCAAGTGATGAATTGACACATAGCTAGATAGTCGACTAATGTGTTACTGCTTGATGGATGGCTGCAGAGCTGGGCTCCTTCATGCACGCGTGCGAGAACGAGATGGTGTACAAGAGCACGAACGACAAGGTGCCGTACTTCAACGCCGGCGCCTTCCTCGAGAACAAGACGCGCATCGGCAAGGTGGACGAGATCCTTGGCTCCATCAACGAGGTCATGTTCACGGTGAAGCCCGACTCGGGCGTGTCGGCCTCGTCCTTCCAGGCCGGCGACAAGGTCTTCATCAGCCCTGACAAGCTCCTGCCGCTCGCTCGGTTCACCGAGAAGCCCGGCAAGAAGCCTGCTGGTGCCGGTGGCCGCGGCGGCCGTGGCGGTGCCCGCGGTGGACGTGGTGGCGGTCGCGGCGGAGGCCGCGGAGGATTCGCTGGACGTGGCGGAGGCCGTGGCGGATTTGGTGGACGTGGCGGAGGTCGCGGTGGCTTCGGCGGACGTGGTGGCGGCCGCGGTGGCTTCAGTGGACGTGGCGGCCGTGGTCGCTATTAGAGACTCTGCCTCCAAAGTAGATTATTGTAACTTCACTGGGAAAAAGCAAAACAAAAAAAACACGATTGCATGTTCCAGCGTTCGAGGTGCGAAGGTGTCGATGTGCAGTGCTGACAGCGGTGCAGTAGGGTGCGGCCACTGTATCGCATCGCCTGATAAGTTCCGTAATAGCTCAGTCAGCAATAAATCTTCACCTCCAATATGCGATGTGCTGGATCTTGCCCAGCATGGCACTCCCCCAACATGACAACATCGCCTCAACTGCAGTTCTCACCCACAACACTCGGACCTCAAAAATGCTGTCAGGAGACCAAACAGCGATATATACTTAGCGTCATAGCCCACTGTGTCTCGGCCGTCAGCTCCAAGTGCCCGTCCTAGGTATCCCGCAGTTTTAGATCCGCTCCAGACACTCGAACTGCACAATGCTGTTGCCTCGAATCACCTGTCCACCCAACATTGCCAGCAGTGTTAGCAACGACCTTCACTCACTCACACACCCACCCACCAACACGATTGTCTTACCACCATGCCGATGCGGTTGGACTCGGTGGCCGAGACCTCCTCGACCGTCTCGTCCAGCGTGACGTTCATGAACTGGTCGAAGCCGCGCAGCACGCCCGACACCTTGCGGTTGCCGTTGAGCTTGAGGCTCAGGCGCTTGTCCATGTATCGCTTGAGGTCGGGGCCCGCCGTCTTGACCATGGCTCTCGCTGCTTCCGTCCGTCCACTTGCTCGGTCTCCCGCTCGGATATGAGCGAGCGGTTACGCACACGACGCGCACACCAAAGTGGTGTGGCGCACGCCACTCTGAACACTCGCTTTCACTATGGTCAGTCCTCTTTTATGCGACATGTGCCAACCTTCTCGAAGCCGCCCCCGCGTACGTAACCCCCACCAAGCCTCACTTCCTAAAACCCCGCGAGCCACGCAAGCCAAGGCGCAGGAATCCTACAGAAGACCCCCCTTCTCCTCCACACCACTACATAGACAGCCATGAGCAAGTCGAGCGGCTTCTCGCAGGGACAGGACTGGGAATCGGCTGGCTGGGGCAGCCGCGCGCCGCCCGCGGTGCCGCCAAGCAGCAGGCGCTCAACAGCGCCCGTCGCGCGGGCACCGTCGTCACCGAGGCCAAGTGTACGTGGATCTTCGTTCTCTCACACTTTATACTCCTCTGGGTGATTCCGTAATCGTACCAAGGAAGAGCTAACGGGTTTTATTAATTTAAACAGACAATGCCGGTACGAACAAGGGCGCCCACAGCGCTGCGAACGTCAACATGCGCAAGCTGGAGGAGGACACGGACAACTTCAAGCACGACGCCGTCGACCGCAGCCTCGCAGGCGCTCATGAAGGCGCGCATGGCCAAGAAGATGAACCAGAAGCAGCTGGGCACGCTCATCAACGAGAAGCCGCAGGTCATCGCCGACTACGAGTCGGGCCGCGCCATCCCCAACGGCCAGATCATCTCCAAGCTCAACCGCGCGCTGGGCGTGCAGCTGCCGCGCGGCGCCAAGAAGAAAAAAACGCCGGCCAACTAACTGCGTGACTACTGTAGAGTCGTGCAGTTGGTTGGTGATGGTCTTGTTAGGCAGGCGGACGCGCTAGCTGGCTCTGCGTCGTGTCTGCTGGAGCGTCGTACTATATAGATTGATCAGAAGAAAAAAAAACAATAATGAAGGTCGAAATACCTGAAAGTGTTGAGGTGGCAATAATGGAGGCTCCGTATCCACGTGGCAGGGCCGCCGAAAATAGCATGGCCATAAAAATAATGGTACATCATATCATAAATAAATTTATTGTTGACTGAAGACCTACCGCATATCATAATTTATGCAGCGAATTTACCCAATGTCATAATTTATGCGTAAGAAATTATACCCTACTATATATTATATTTTTAAGCTTGAATCGTACTAAGTATCATCGTTTTTACCTTAAAAATTTATTGGCCTTTCAAAACCAACCGTTGTAATGACTGGTAGCAGCCTCTTAACTGCGTTCAGATGTCTGTTGTTGTCATTGCGCATTTTGCAGAACCACCACTAGCCCACATCCCAGCAACTCAGCCTTCCCAGCCATGGTCTTTGTGTCCCGCCCACCGCGCCCAACGTTCACGCCAGCCCAGGCCACAGGATTCTTTTTCCAACCGTGCCGCGACGACTTCGACGAAGTTATCCCTGAGTACTTCCGTTGTCGCTGCGGCACGGTTCGAAAGCAGACCCGCCGCAACGGGTTTACCAACCTCATGCAGCACGTGAGACGTGAACATCCCAACTTCGAGGCCGAGATGCTTGAGGCCACCACCGCAGAGACGGGGTCACTGCTGAGCTACGTGCGCCGCTCCTCGCAAAACCTCTACGGGTGGCTAGTGTGGGTTGTCATGAGCAACCTCCCGCTTGCATTTTGCGAGAATCGAACGACAAGACGGTACGTTTGAAGCAGCTTCATTTACCCTGATTAACTACTCCGATTTAACTTCTTATTTTTGTTTATCTATAGCTACACGAACTTGGACCCTGTCTGTATCGAGACGCTGCGTGCCGTACTGGAGGGGGTCTCGGTGGCAGTCGAGAGGTCGATTGCGGCAGAAATGCCTGCGCAATTCGGCCTGATTCTGGATGGGTGGACCCACTTGGGCGAGCACTACGTCGCGGTATTTGCCCGCTACGAGGTTAACGGCCAGGTGATGACCCCACTGCTTTGCATGGCCCCTCTCCTCCAAGAGGAAGACGATGATCTCTCTGCTGTGGCACACAGAGAATTTCTAGCCAACATGCTCCCGCGCGACTTTGGTAAGCAGCTGGAGCAGTGTGTCTACATTGTGGGCGACAACTGCCGCGTCAACAGGCGCCTTGCGACTTTGGTCGGTGTCCCTCTTGTTGGGTGCGCCTCGCATCGACTCAACCGTGCGGTGCAGAAAGAGCTGCAAGATCACGAGGCTGATCTCTCAGATGTGCAGAGCCTGATGACCAAGCTTCGAACGCTGACTCAATCTGCTAAACTCCGGTACGATTCTTTTGGGGCGTTTTAATTTTTCTAAATCTTTTTATTTTTATTTTTATTTTTACTAATTCGCGTCATTTTTTTTAATTCAGACTCAAAACGAAGCTTCGACCCGTAATTCGGCAGGATACTCGGTGGGGCTCAACTTTCACCATGCTGCACCGATACTTCCGAGCTTTTAGAGCACCTAGACGTCCACGACGACGACATTGCGGATCTCCTTCCCGCCCCAGCCAGTAACCGTCGGCTCCGTGCTCTTCTCAAAGAGATCAAGGACGTGGAGTCTGTATCAAAGGCACTTCAAGGGGAGGATGCAGACCTCCTCGATGTGCGCGAGTGGTTTGACGGACTCATTGCCGTCAAACCCGACTACGCCAACTATCTCGGTAAGGTCTTGCCGATATTTGATTTTGCTAATTGGAATACTTACAATGACTATTCTGTACTACAACAGGGCCAAGAGCGGAGATCGTCCACAGCCCCGACTTCGAGTCGGGTTGTGTGCGTGTGCTGCGGGGCAACACCAGCCGACTAACCAGGGCTGAGAAAGCCGTACTTCGGCCGTTCGCCGCGGATTCGACGCCGCAACCATCGGCTGACGACGAGACTCAAGGCTCCTTCGTGGAGCGTTTGCAGAAACGCCGACGTCTCGCGCAGCACCAGCAGCAGTATAATCTGCTTCGCAGTATCCCTCCGACGTCCAATGTCGTTGAGCGGTTCTTCAGTGTTGCCCGCATCACGTTTGGGCACGAGCGCAACGGGCTGCACCCGATTACACTGGAACAAATTTTGTTTCTGCGTCAGAACGCGAGCTACTGGAATGTAGGTACGGTAGATGGTCTGCGTAACTAATCTAATACAAAGTTGCGCACTTACAATGCCATTATTGATGTATGGATGATCCTCATGTCATTATTTATGCAGCGGGGTTTTCTTGCCAAGCGGTATTATTTATTTGATGATTCTGTCATCATAAATATAAATGCCATAATCGGCGGCCCTGCCACGTGGAGTTGTGGCTGAGTCACCAATCCTCCGCCATCTCCGCCACGTGGCAGGTAATATGCTCGTCTTCGGTGGAAATGGGTACACTAACTTCAACTTGTGTTGTGTAACTGTTCATTGCGGTGTGCAGCACTTCAGTGGTCGATCGCTCGCTTCTTCATGCGAAGCGATGTCCGGTGTCTCGCTGGATCTCTCTCGCTGTGAGGCATGGGCTGGTTCGCGCCGGCTAAAAACAGTGGAGCCGTTTGCCGTTTGCTGGTCTCCCGTGCTCCGCTCTCCGGGTTTCCAGCGCCAACGCGAAGCTCTGTATTTATACCCAGCCACTCACCTGGGCATGGGTAGTGTACGTCGCATGTTGTTGTGTGTCTTCACTCGCTTTCTGGTGAAGCAGTTATGGCGCTATGGGAATGTGCTCTTTCGGTCGCAAAAAGCATCAATACTGCTGCCATCCATCAACCCGCCGAGCTCAGCCAAGGTGCGGGTCTCTCTTGTACCTCGGATTAGACTAGGCCCAGCGTCGCATTTGAAACGAGCGCTTGCCCCGCAGCTTCAATTCTTCATTTCGCGCCTTGCTCGCCCGTCGCACTCGTTTAGACTTGTTCGGCATGGCGAGTAACAATCCCAGTACCTGCAACGTGTCGCCGTCCCGCGTGGGGTTCCGGGGCGGACCAACGTCGCCTCCAGCATCGGGAAAACTTCAGGTACCAACATACGACAGCGACGGACTTGAAAGTGACGACGAGACTCTGCTCGCATTATCGTCGCTGGCCAAGATGGAGTCAATTCGCGCTCCTCGTCAAGTTGAACCGGCAAATTACCAGCAGGAGCAGCCGATTATCTCTTCGAACGCTGTCTTGGACTTGTCGTCGGACTGCATCGATGTCGTACAGCAGGCCATTGATGCTGTAGAAGACGCGCTTGCTCGGTGCCCCAAGTACGAGCGGCGCGAGGCACTTACCGAGCTGCTGATGCACGCAAAGCTGGAACAGGCGAAGAAGGCCACGGCGTATAGCGCCGACTGCTACCAGCACGCGAATGTCTGGGCTGCGATGCTGATGCAGGTGCAGGAACTCGGCCGCAATTACCCCAAAGAGTACGAAATCTCCACATGCCAACGCCACTGGAAAGCATGACAGTCTCACAATCTGCTTTCTTGTTGCGATGTGCAGCCCGCAGGTTCATCAGCTCGTGTATCTGGTACAGCAATGCGTAGCAAGGGGCGAGAAGCACGAAGTTCCCGAGCATGATGAACACGATAGCCCCACGCCATACAACCACCAACAAGAGGACAGCGAGCTCATTGCGGAGGAGGAAACTCATCAGCAGGAACTTGAGGAGGACACCGACTTGTGTGGCAGATTGGGGGAAGCAGCCATTGATGTCGATGGTGTGTTGAACGACGATGAAGAAGACATCGGCTACAGAATCACGGAAGATGTTCTGGAACCCGAATCCAACCAGGCTGAAGACGAAAGCAATGATGAGGGATCGAAGCACGATGATGACCGGGATACGAGCTCACATCACGACGATACGGAGTTCGAAGAACCGGACGAGCCGGTGAAGCCGTCGAAGCAGTCGAAGAAATACGCAGCACCGTCCCCCACCTCTCGGTTACGAGTGCTTCTCCCGATCTTGACGGCGAACATCATTGTCAAAGGCGTCCAGGTGCCTCGCCTTCCCCGCGGAAGTGATGGAGGTTATAGCAGCAGCGACTCCGACAAGTCGGACAATGTTGCCCCAATCAAGCCTATCACAAAGACAACAGCAGGAAGGAGCTCGCGTCAGAAGTTTCAATTTCCCGAAAAGGAACTGCTGCAGCTCTTGGAAGACGAAGAGACCAAGCCAGGTTCGGCCTTGAGCCCGGGGTTGCTTCGACGATTCAGCCCGAACTCAAAAATCACCGGCGCAGTGCCATTGAGACGAAAGTCCTTCTCGATGAAGCGCAGCCCACTGAAGAGTACTGCATTCGCTGGCTTCAGCCCGCTCCCTTCTGTGTCAAGCTCCGAGACAGGGAAGGCAGCTTCGCCAAGTGGGAAGACAACAAAACAGCTCTGGGCTGCCCGCCGAAAGTCGACAAGCGCTTGCCACATTGCCGTCGGTGCGCAACAACCTCGCCGCAACAGTAAAAGCTTATCGGTGACCAAACACCAAATCCTTGCCTTTAACAACATCAAGAAGGTGGCAGCAGCTCCCAGGAAAACTTCGTCTGGGTCACCCAGATCACCATCCAAAACAGCATCTCCAGCTTCTCCGGTATCTGGTACCCAGACTCAAATGGTCTTGCGCGTTCGTGAGCGTTCTAGTGATGGAGTTCCAGAGCTCGTGATTGCCAAGAAGCCCGTTCGTTTCGTTGTGTGGCATTGGAATGACCGGTGCATTCGGGTCCCGTTCATGAGCGCTGCGAATTTCATGGAGCTTGGGCCAGCACAGCACGGCATCATGCTCAGGCAGCTGCGCTACGTAAAGTCGATGATGCACGAGCTACCGTGGGCCAAGGCTCATTTGCGCTCGCTGTTGTCGCGGTACACGGCCAAAGAGGTCTCCAAGGAGGAGTTGTACCCACAACTCAATGCCCTCGGTCTCCAGGTGCAGCGTGAAATCGGTACCCGTGCCAAGCAGCACCGTGCGCTCACTGCGCGCAAGCAGCGGCTCACTGTGACATTGACACTGGCCACAAGTGTCGTGAACGACACCCTCGTGACCAAGTTCGGGCGACGCGGTCGGCCGCATGCCTCACGTCTGTTGTACGACCCGACCACGCCACTCCAGCTTCGTTGGAGACGTAAACATGGCGAGCGCAGTGTGGAATACCTTGCAGTCGATGAGATTGAAGTCATCGAGGTTCCCGACGCGTCGAGACTGAGCAGTGGCAACGCTGGAACATTCGGCCGCGGAAACAAGAAGGCTGCAGCTGCTGTCGCTGTCGACCCGGAGTCGTGTCTGTCCCTTGTGACACCGTCGCGTTCGCTAGATCTGCAAGTTGCCAGCGCGCTGCACCGAGAGTGGCTTGCAAATGCCATTCGCGACATCGTATCTTTCGCGCAGCAGTACAAGGCCGCCAAGACCGGCGCCAGCTCCAGCGACGAAGGCAGTTCCAGCGACTCCATGCCCAGCGCCACCGCCATCGCAAGACGGCCGCGACAGCTTCCCTCGTCACGCAACGTCATGCTCTACTAAGACGTTATCCACCCCAGTACATGTAGAACATACCCCTAGGCAGCACACATCCAAGACACAAAGTGCAGCGTAGGCTCCCTAGCAACATCATAATAGCATCCACCACTCAAGTCCAGCTCATCCTAAACCTCAATACCAACAGCCAAACCTCTCTTCCTAGATCAGCAATTGACTGTATTTTGACTGGGACCACATGCACATATAGCTTAGCCTTGCAGTGCATCCCCACCCACTTACATCTTCTTTCTTCTTATGCCTTCTTCTTGTACTGCGGCTTGCTGCTCTTGGTCAGCAGCCACACGTAGAAGAGCGACATGCCGGAGCTGTAGGCGGCGACGAGTCCCGCCGGGAAGAAGGCACCCGTCGTGTTGAAGCGGTTGCCCATGACGACCGTGAGCGGCGCCGACACGGCCAGCGACACGACGGGCCAGAGCTTGGACGTCACGGGGCTCTGCGTGTACTCGTTGTAGCTGCAGTAGCCCACGAAGCTCAGGAAGGCGCCCGACAGGCCGCCGGCCACCAGGGACGTGGTGCTACCGGAGCTCACGAAGCCCACGACGCCGCCCAGGCCCAGCAACATGCCGTACTGCGTGTCCACACCACCGGAACATAACACATAACGAGTCATAGCGAGCGAGTTAGAGAGCCGATAGAGATGCAAAGCGCATGGGTGAATAGAGGAGATAAACGCGGAGAGAATGAGGCGACGCAGAGCGCGCGGACGTACCGGGATCGTGAGGCAGAAGTCGTACATGGTGACGGATGCGGAGACTTGAATTGGCCTGAGCTGTGCTCGACGTGTTCGAAAATGAAGCGAGAATGATTGTGAGGACTGCGCGGGCCACGATTGGGTGAAATTTATTCTGGCTTCAACTGGCTCCTATTGGCTGATTTTTGATTTTAAGTGAACCCCGTTTTAGTGAGAGCAAGACTCGGAAGAGTGACGGGATAGCGTTGAAGTTGAGGTCACAAATTCATTCAAAGTGCAGAAGTCTTTTTGAAGTTAGTGAATTTGTGACCTTGCAACTTGCAACTTGTGGGCGTGCACTGCACGATGCAGCCATTCATAGCGTGGGCTTCTCGAACTCTCCGTCAAATCGGACATAATACCCTGATGTTCTACTGTAGACAGCGGCGCTACAGAGTGAGTGGTACGGCCATTATAAAAAAAAGTCAGACTGTCCAAAAAAGGTGTAGTTCCACCAAAATTCTGGTGGGGAGCACACACACACAAATAAAGGCATAACCACCAAGACATAAATAGATTGCCATTCAAAAGAGGTGGTTGAACACTTCAACACTTTAGCACTTTGCAGCAATGAGTGACCGAGCCGAGTCCGACGATGGAGACGACTTCGATCTGCAACTGGGGGCGTCCGCATCTGAAGCTGAGACTGAGGATGAACCACCGGGGCGTCCACCATGGGCGAAGATCTTCACATCTAAAGCGTCTGGAGCTCTAGAAGCTTTTCGAAAGACTCTACCAACAGTTTGTATCGACAAATGTACCCAAGTTGGCTGCACTATTGACCACTTGTCTGATAGAGACTACAGCCTTGCTCAGACTAGCCACGACATGAAGTCTCGAATGGTTCTCTGTCGATCCAAGCGGTGCAAAGCCCAGCAGGAAGGCGTCGCAGCGTCTTCTTTGTGTCGCTACAAGGTCAAATCCTGCCTGTCGTCCGGTGCATGCGAAGTTTTCCAGCAGGGCGAGCATATAATGGACAGCAATGAACCCCCCACCCCCCCGAAACGTGCACTTACTGCAGAGATGAAGGACTACATCAAGACGAGTCTCGACAGCGGTGGGAAAACTACGGCGTCCAAGTTGTATGCATGCATCTACGCAAAGGTTTTCCATGGTGAGATGATTGGGCCAACTCCTACTGATCAGCAGGTTGCCAACTATGTGAAAAACTACAGACGTGACCGCCCAAAGCACTCCATGCAGCCCATGATCGACCTGTGCAATGCGCATTTGTATGATAATTGGATCTGGAGACTCTCTCCGGCATGGAAATGGTGATTTTGTGCGATACCCAGCCCGATTCTAGAGCTGGAGCTGCTGGTAGAGTGAGCCGTATTGGTGATGGCTAAAGGAATATCCTCTACGGGTTGGTATGACCTGTCTTCGTCTCGTCAGAGACTATGTGGACGTGCAAAGCCGGTCCGAGTGCACGACCATGTTTCATCTCGACAGTACACACAGCATGGTGATAAACGGGTATCTGGTCTTTGCATTTGGATATTCGGATCAAAGTGGACATTTCTATCTACTTGCCTACTTTTGTACTTCGCAGAAGCGCGCTGTAGATATCGGCTGGTGCATCCGATGTATCAAGCGAATTTGCATGGATACGTGCGGCGTTGCATTTGAGCCCCAGTTTGTGATGATGGACGCAGATAAGGCGCAGTTCAACGCATGCACGTCGGAGTTGCGCCTTACGACTGTGATCATGTGTTGGTTCCATGTTCTACAGAACGTTTGGAAGCATGCCCAAGAGAAACGAGTCGGCAGGCGTGACACTCAAGCCATTTTTGCAGAGTTGTACGATATGCACTACGCTACAGAGCTGGAGTATCCTGCTGTGAAACTTCGCGTTCTTACCCGCTGGCGCGGCTTCGCTCGGGGGTCTGCTGCGCGCAAGCTCACGGATCACATCACTAAGATGTGGGTGAACTCTAAGCGCTTTGGTCGTTGGCAGGCTTTTCATACCCCGACTGGATATGCCGCTACAAACAATCCGTTGGAGCAGTATCACAAAAAAGTCAAAAGGCAGTGTCCGGATGGACTTGCTATTCCCAGCGAGTTGATCACCAATCTGGATCGGGCAAGACTGGCCTTTCTGAACCAGGATACGCGTTTCAGCACGGTTGCTGAAGCACCGGAGCGTTTGATGCACCTTTACCGCTTCATGTACAAGCGCGGGTGTCTTTCGGTCCACCAGATACCTCCAGTGGGAAATCTACAAGCCGATCTGTACCGAGTGCAACAGCGGCCGCTGCGCCTCAAGCCGTCTGAAAAGAAGAATGTTGTGGAGTAGCGGCCTCGCAGAAATCTCGCGGAGCCGGTCTCGCACAAACTCGGCGCGTCTGGATAGCGGTCGCGCCGAGCAATCTCTTTCCCGGTTGTTGGAGTAGCGTATCTTCGAAATACAGACCCAAGTCTTCGCAGGCTTCGGAGTTGGGGGGTTCTTGGTTGACGCTTGTTCCTTGTCGTAGGGCGTCGAGCCTTGGGCGTGCGGCGTTATCGGGCCGGCGTTTCCTTGGCGTTCCCGTCGGGCGTGCGGCGTTATCAGGCCGGCGTTTCCTGGGGCTTGTGTGGCGTTATCGGGCCTACACGGGGATCTTGTGCACGGCGGTTATCGGGCCAGTGCGTTCCTTCGCCTAGCAGCGCGTTATCGGGCGCCCCTAAACGGTATACGTTTAACGTGCCTTTATCTCAGCACGGGTCTGTGGGGGTTGAGTACCCGAACCAACAAACGACGGGGGCCGCGATATCGGGGCGGCTCTGCTTGCCGGCGCTTGGTGGTTCCCCTGGAACCGGAGGGAAGACGGGAGGTCTTTGTGGTTCAGAGAAATTTCGGGACTGAGTCCTTACCCTATCCTATGTCCTTGCTACTGGCTATCTCCTACTTCGTGCTTGCTAAGCCTACCACCCTACGTCTATCCTTGCGTCTGTCGTGCTTGCACTACCGTTCTTCAACCTGATTTGCGTAACGTAATCAAGATCTTACCTCGGCGCGTTTTGGTCGGCGGATTTTGAGCTCGGCGCGTTTTGCTCGTCGCGTTTTGGCTCGGCGGGGTTTAGGGTTCGACGTGTTTTGAAGAGACGGGGCCCTGG
The DNA here is from genome assembly GCA_024211575.1 of Phytophthora melonis. Taxonomy (NCBI): domain Eukaryota; phylum Oomycota; class Peronosporomycetes; order Peronosporales; family Peronosporaceae; genus Phytophthora; species Phytophthora melonis. Next base: position 62,415 of record JAMXKT010000085.1, read on the forward strand.
TCGACCCGTCGGATGATTACGCCTCGCACTGGATTCTGGCGCCATGTCTCACCGCCCATCACCCTCGTCGACTTTCCCGTCCATCTCCGCAGCGCGTCGCTCCCCATCAACCGCGTCGCGCTCCATCCGTCGCGTCGAGCTCCATCACCGCGGCGCTGTTCTCGCCGCCCATCGCGCTTTCTCCGCGGGGTGCTATACCACATTCGTCCCGCTGCCACGCACGCGCACTCCCCAGGTGGGTGTGTCATCGCAGAACTCGCCCCGCGCTCTACGTCTTCGCCATCACCATCGGCTATCATGGCTCGCCGCCACGACGTTGACGCCAACGACATCGACATGGAGGAAGAAGAGCTCGACACCGGCGACCTCGAGGCTGCCAGCTGCGTGGTCTGCGCCCTCGGCGCGCGTCGGCCTCGCCTGCCTGCTCCCTCTCCAGTCCAGCTTCCGCCCCCGGGGTCTCCGTCCACTCCGTGTCAGCCCTCGTCGCCGACGCGCACACTCTCCGGCGTGAGAATCAAGCGTTGCGCGCCCAGTGCGAGTTCGTCTCCGTGCACAACGCTGGCCTGGCTGTTCACGCGTCCGTGTTACACGAGCGGAATCTCGCGCTCCGACGTCGCGCCTACGAAGGCTACCGTGCCGGCATGATTCGGCTCGAGCAGGCACTCCTCGCTCAAGAGCACGCCGAACAAGACTACGTCGCCATGGAGGACCGGGTGGCCAACTTCCGCGAGCGCGCCGAGCGCACTGATGCCGCCGAGCCGAGACTCCGGGCCCAGGAGGCTGCCTCGATAGAGCAGTACCGGGATCTTCAGGCCGAGCTGCAGACGGCGCGGGGCCAGGTCGCCGACCTGACTGCCCGGCTCGCGCAGGCTCCTGCTACTTCGTCAACCTCTGCGGTCCCGTTAGCGCAACTCTTCGCTGCGCAGGGTGAGCGTGACGACGCGCGCGCCGAGCGCGACGACTTGCGCGCCGAGCGCGACGGTTTGCGTGCCGAACGCGACGGCTTGCGTGTCGAGCTCGCCGCCGCCCAGGCTGCTCTTGCCCCCGTCCAAACGCGCGTGAATTCCGCCGAGGCGGAGCGGGATCAAGCTCAGGGACAGGTGGCTGCCCTCGAGCGGCAGCGCGACGCGGCTCTCCAGGAACGCGATCGTCTGCGTCGAACTCTTACGGTCGTCGAGCAGGAGCGCGATGGTGCTAGCGACATGCGGGACCAAGCGCTTCGAGCCTCGGCGGCCCTGAAGCGGACTCGAGACTCGGCCATCGCCGAGAGGGATCAAGCCCGTCAGGCCCTGGCTACTCTCGAACAGCAGCGCGTCCCAGTCAACGACGAACTTCCGGGCAGCCCGTGCGTCGCTCTCCCAGAGCCGCTCGGAGGCTGCGGCGGCCCAGAGTCTGAACGCTCCACTGCAGGACGACCTTCGGCGCACCAACGCTCTCCTGGTGGCCCACGCTGAGGAGCTCCGACGAGGCGCGACGCGCATCCGTGAACTGGAGGAGTCGGTAAGCAACGCTACGACTCTCCGGGTGGCGGCCGAGTCCGAGCTGGCGCGTGCCCAGGCGGGCGAGCTTCGAGCCACGTCCCGCGCGGCGTTGTACCGAGCGGGGTGTTTGTCTCTACGACAGTCTTCTCAGCGGCGCCAAGGCACCGTCGATGCCCAAACGCGTCGCCTTAGCGTCCGGGTCGTCGAGCTGGAGGAAGAGCGGGACTTGGTCATCCGGGAGCGCGACGAGCGCGCCGTAGCCTGGCGTCGGATGATCCGTGACGCGCGTCGGGGTCGAGAAGTGGCCCAGCGGGTTCGCGACGAGCTTGCCAGTCGACTTGCCGGGATCGTCGCGTCGGTCGGCGGGCAGATCGACACTGCCGACCTGGTTCGCCGGTTGGAGGCCACGTTTACGGCGGAGGTGAACGCTGCCGTTCCCCTTCCTCCCGCTGTCCCGAGTCCAGTGACGCGTCCGGGCGGTCCTTCTGCCTCCGTCTCCGCCGTGCCAGCTTCGGGTACTGGAACACGTGCGACGACTTCCGGGGGCTTCTATGAGTTCTTCGTCTTCGGCTGGGACCGCTCCGGCTCCAGCGTCTAGCTCTCCTCTTCGGCGGCGAAGTCGACGGCCGTCCACTGTGGCAGCCACAGCCGCTACGGACAGCGCAGTTACCCAGGCGTCGTCGGCTGCGTCCTCGTCGTCGGCCGCTACACCTGCAGCGCGGGCGTCCTCGGGCGCGTCGCTATTCGGGTCGGAGTCGTCGGACAGCGATGTCCAGACACGACAGCCGAGGCCCAAGCGGCGGCGACTCCGGCAGCATGGATCGCGTCCTCGCTCGCCAGCGCGTTCTCCTCGGCGTTCACATCGCGTTCCCGCTCTCCCTCTGTGGCGTCGACGCGTTCGTCGGGGTCGGCGCATTCGGCAGGGGCGGCGGCTTCGCGTCGCTCGTCTTCTTCGCGTCCGACGCACTCGTCGCGGGAGGTCCTGCTGCGGCCGGCACCGGGTCCGGCCCTGGCCAAAGCGACTCAGGCGACTCCAGCGGCGACGACTCTTCCGCCTCCTCGTCGTCTCGTGCCTCGTCCTCGAGCACCACCTCCAGTGGTCCGGCTGGGAACGCTACGGTAGCACCCTTCTTCGGCCCCGTGATTCCGCCCGCCGGGACCCCGTCTGGCTGGGGGCAATCGCGTTATGCTCCCTGGCCTAAGCGGGTGCGACGCCTCCGCCTCCACCTGATCACCGTGCAAGAACTGCGGACGCTCTTCCTGCCGCCACTCGGCTGGATTATTCCGCGCCATGCTCCCGCCCCGCCGGCGAACTGGAACCGGGCCCTCGTGACGCCGGCCAACGTCGAGGCGTTGTATGCGACTCGGCCTTGGCGGTACCTCGCCCAGACGGTTGAGGCGCTCCTCTTCGCGTCCGGTGACGCTGCGTTCCGCCCGTTCCTGCGTCGTCTCCGGCACCACGTCGAGCATTGGGCTCAGGCGTACTGGGAGTCCACCCACGAGCTGCCTGTGCAGGGCGCGGCTTGGAAGCGGTGGCGTACCGCTCGCAACTCGCGTCGCTCTCACGCGGGCAGCCACCTCAGCAGCCTGCTGCAGCTGGTGGTAGAGTTGTTCCGCCAGGGACTCGCCGACATGGATCTCTTGCTGGACCCGATGATGCTCCACTTCCCGCCCGCGCACACGTCGATCGGGAGGTGGTATCCGGGCCTTCAGCATGCGACGTTGCAGGTCGCGCTCGACGACATCGACGCGCAGGAACCTTGGCGTCGGTTCTACCGGACGCCACTCACCGTGGCGGAGATGGACGCCCACGTGCGCTGCCAGGTGACACGCGATCACCCTGCCTTCCATGTGCCGCGCCTTGCAGGTAAGTTCGTCCAGCAGATTTAAAGTTAGCCGGTCGCCGTAGCCCGCCGCGTCCGTAGCGCCTAGTTGTCGTAGCCGTAACATCAACACGTCGCCTTGACCTTCCTCCTTCGTTTCTTTCCACTTTTTCACATCTTTTATGAGACGGCCCTCCGCCGTCCCATCTTCAACAACAGGCTGGTCCTCCTCACTTCCCTCATCCATTCCTCCCGCTCCGGCCATTCCCAGAGTCGGGGCTCTCCACCAATCCACCCGTCGGCAGCCTCCCTGCCGACTTAGTCGCACCCGTAGGTGCTCACCCACCTGGGCCCGTCGCCCCCGCGTTCTCGTGTGACTGCATCGCCTCGAACCGGTTGCGCCCCGTGCGCTCTCGCAGGAAGTCGTACATGAGCCCGCCGCAGTTGAGGTCGAGCTCGTCGACCCACGTCGTGTCCGGGTATCCCTTCCACTTCACCTCGAATTCGCGTCGCGTGCGTCCATATCGCGTGGCCCGGACTTCGCGCATGTTCACGAGCTTCTCGACCTCGTAGACGTCGTCGTCCAGCTCGCGCGTGGCCTCCCAGCTGTCCTCCGGCAAGAGCTCCTCGTCGAAGTCGAAGCGCTCTTCAGCCGGCACCGTCAACCGCGTCGCGGGCCGCGACGGGAATTCTCGGACGGGCTTCAGCTTGGAGACGTGAACGACAGGGAATAGCTGGTACGGCGTGCCTGCCGTCTCGAGGCGCACCGCGAATGCGCTGACCATCTCGGCAACACGGAAGGGTCCGTGCCACATGTGCGCAAGCTTGCGCGCGTATCCCGGCTTGACTCGGTCCAGGTAAAGCCAAACTCGTGAGCCCGCCGAGATGTCGTGGCTCGTCGCGTTCTCATTCTGTCGGCGCGCTCTCCCCTCGACTGCCTCACACACTAACTCTAGCGCTTGTGCTCTCGCGACCTTGTAGTGACGCTGAATGCGGAGCCTCCATCGTCTGGCCTCGACGTCTCTGGTCGACGAGTTTCCGACGGCCAGCATCGCCTCCAGCGTCGACCGGGGTCCCAGCCGTGTACCAAGAAGAACGGCGTCTCGTTCCTCGTCCGGTCGTGCGACGTGTTCAAGGCGAAGGTAAGACGCTCGGCGTATTCGTCCCAGTCGCGTTGGTCGATGTCCGCGATGTACATCTTAATCGCTCTTGTGACTGTCTGCACCATGCGTTCTGCAGCGCCATTGGCCTGAGGGCGGTAGGCGAGCGTGGCTCGTTGCCTCTGGCCCATGAGCTTGTTGAACGCCTTGAAGAAGTCTGACATGAAGCCCGGCTCTCGGTCGTGTCGGATAGCCTCGCTCGCGCCGAAGCGCCTGAACACGGCTTCTTCGTACGCCTCGGCCACCGTCTGCGCGGTTCGTGACGCGTTTGCCTTGACCACGACGAACCCCGTAAAGAGGTCGACCCAGACTAACAGCTCTGTGTTACCCTTGTAGGAAGCGGGCAATGACGGGATGTGGTCCATGGCGATGACTTGGAACGGATACGTCGCGATGATGTTGCCCGGCGACTCACCCTGAATAGTCGGGAGCCCCTTTCCCGTCTCGCAGTCTGTGCATTCTCCGACGTAACGCTGGACGCTCCTGAAGATCCCTGGCCAGTGGAAGTGTCGTCTCACCCGTTGGTACGTGCGACCAATACCTTGATGCCCGCCCTCTAGGCTGGTGTGGTAGTGGTGGAGTACGTCCTCTCGGAGAGTCTCCGGGACCACCAGCTTCATCATCGCGTCGCGGTCTTCGTCGGACTCGTCGACTCTCGGCTGATAGTAGAGCAGCCCTCCCTCGCCTTCCTCGTACTGGGGCGCCAGCTTCTGGCAGCTCTTCACCTCGCGTCGGGAAAGGTCTCCGACGTCGCCGCGAAGATACTTCTTGAGGTTGACGATCCAGACCTCTTCGTCTTGGGCGATACGGATGCGATCCAGACGCAGTCGTTGCACTACTAGCTCCTCCAGGACGTCCGGAGGTCGGCTCCTACGCGTCGCGTCGCGTCCAGCCGCCGAGCGTGTCGTCACCGCGAGGACTTGTGCTGTCCCGCGTCCCGTGCTCCTGGTCTCCTCGGCGGGGTCATCCGCGTCGTGTTTCGGCGCGTCGAGAATTTTCTCATCGAGGTTTTCCGCGTCGAGATTTCCCGTGTCGAAGTTTTCTGGGGACACTGTAGCGGGACTTGCTTTCCGTGGTCGGATGATCTCTTCCAGGCGGTTCAGCGTCTTCAGATCTCGGATCTCCTCAGGGCTGTGTACGCTGCAGCCTCCCTGACGTTGCAGAGCTTGCCCCGCCAGCATGTCGGCGCTCGCATTCCAGTCTCGTCGCACGTGGAAGAGTTCGTGGCGTGGCCACGCCTGGAGCGCATTCCGCGTCTTTTGTCGCAGCAGCTTCAGCCCGGGTGACTTGCAGTCCATCTCGTCTCGCATTTGCCTGACCACGAGATTCGAGTCACCGCACACGATCAGTCGCGTGACATCTTCCAATTCTTCGAGAAGAGTGCAACCCAGCAGCAGTCCTCGGTACTCTGCCTCGTTGACCGTGAGGTCAGTCGCGTAGCCCGATGCGGCGCGTACGACTTCCCAGCTCGGCAACTTCCAGATGACAGCGCTGTATGCGCCGCCCTCTCGTTTCGCCTTGGCGGATCCATCGAAGCTCAGGACGTGCAAGACTTCGTCGGATGTCACGTCGGGGATGGGTATGACAGCGATTTTCGCCGCCCGCTTCCGCGGGGCGATCTCCTCCAGCGCCGCGTCGACAAAAGCTCGCGGCGTGATGCTCGCAGCCAGTGCGCCGAGGAGTTCTTCCTCCCTTTCATGGACCGGCAGACCTCCAGCTTCCATGGCGAGAGGATCGCAGCCCACTGTGACAGTCGGCCCTGCAGTCCCTTCGATCGGAACAGCCAAGCAAGTGTCGTGTGGCGCGTCAGGACGCGGACTGGCCTCCCCGCTAGCAACGTGTAACACTCGTTCAAGATGCGCAACAGGGCCAAGATCTCTTTCTCGACGACGTTGTAATTCAGCTCGTTGGGCTTCAACGTGCGACTGGTGAACTTCACCGGCATATACACCTCGTCGTGGGCTTGCGTGAGCACCCCGGAGATGGCCCAATCGCTGGCATACACGATCACGACGGACTCTCGTTTCGCGTCGAAGTGCTTCAACATCGGAGTCTCGGCGAGTTTCGCTTTGAGCGCGTCGAAGGCGCGCGCCGCATGAGTCCACTTTTCCTGTTCGCGGACCTCCGGTCGTGCGACGTACTCGTCGAAGTCGGCCTCCGTCAGCGCATACAGCGCGGTGGCGTACACGGCGAAGTCGGCGATGAATCGGTGGTAGTAGTTGAGACTACCCAAGAACGATTGCAGGCCCTTGAGCGTGCGCGGGAACTCGAGCGCGACCAGCGATTCCAGATTCTTCGGCTTCGCCTCCAGCCCTCGTCCCGAGAACCGATGGCCCAAGTAGTCGACCTTGGACATGCCCCACTCGCTCTTCTCGACACTGATGGACAAGTGCCACTGTTCGCAGACGTCCAGCAAGCGTTCGACCTTCTCGCACAGGTCATCCCACGACGTACCTCCGATGAGGATGTCGTCGATGTACGACCTCCGCCCCAGGACGGAGTGGACACCTGGCTTCACCGGCTCGCCGTCTTCGAACACGTCCCGTGTGCTGCCATCCGGAGACAGCTTCAGGAACCCGTAGAGCGCGTTATCGATCAGGCGTTGATAAATCTGCGGCGCGTTGCACAGGCCGAACGGCATGCGCAGCCATTCGTACAGGCCCATCGGCGTGATGAAGGCCGAGATGAGCCGGGCTCGGTCCGTCATGGGGACAACCCAGAAGCCGCTCGCCATGTCGAGGGAGCAGTACCAGAGGTACGCGTCCAAGTCTTCGAGCAGGTCATTGACGAGCGGCATGGGGTACACCATCAGCTGCGTCAGCCCGTTGATGAGCCTGTAGTCGATGCAAAGTCGAATGTCTACGCCATTCTTCTTGATGATCACTACAATGGGCGACGCCCACGGTGACTTCGACTTCTGGATCATCCTCGCGCTCAGTAGACCCTTGATCAGGTCGGCGACCTTCTCTCGGAATTGTGGCGGGATTTTCCGGACGCGTTGTGCGACGGGTTTTGCGTCGCCCACGTCGATGTCACAGACCACCCCCAGGGCGGCAGGCGGCAAGGCGTTGCCCTTGCCGATCAACCACTTCCGTCGCTTCCAGATGATTTGGCGTAGCCGTGCTTCCTGCCTCGCCGCTACTTCGGGTGGGAGTCCGGTCGGCGCGCCAACCTTCAGGTCTTCGATTCTTACCTCGGCGGTCAACGAGAGATCCGGCAGCACGGCCATCTCGGACTCGAGATCCTCTGCGAAGAGGTCTGATCCCTCATGGATAAGGACCGCGTCGTCCCCTTCCTGCTCACTCGGGTTCGGTTCGTCGAGTTTCGGCGCGTCGGGTTTCAGCTCGTCGAGTTTCGACTTCGGCGCTTCCCCAGCTGCCGCACTCCCGTCGCCACCAGTGGCGTCTCGGATTCCGCTCTCACCGGTCCTTCGTTCTCATCCTGCCGGTGGTCTTCAAGCAGTACCTCTTCCCTGCCTCCTTTGGCGCTTCTGCGATCGCTGCCACCACTGGGGTCACGGCGCGTCGCGCTTCAGGCTGCTTCGGTTTCGGGCGCAGAATCGCCTTAGGCGTTGGGTACGAGGGCGGTCTGTCATCGGCCCGTTGAACTCGGCGGGGATCCAATTCTCCTCCGCGTCGCACGTCGCGCTGTAGGCCAGGTTCTGCCACTGCTGGTACCAGGTGGAGCCTAGTCGGACAAACCCACGGCTCCGGGGCTGGCCATCGGCCGGCGTCCACCACCCAAGCGTTTCATGAGCGTCGAGGGTTATCGTTGCGTCTCCGATATTCGTGACGCGCAGGTATGTTTTCCTTCCGAACTTCCCTTTGACATAGGTGGTAACCCATGACTCTGCTCGTGTCACCCACAGGAATGGCGCGTTTCGGTCTGGCCTCAGCTGGACTTCATGTGTCCCCCCTGGCTCCAGTTGCACGGGTGTCTTCAAGTTCACCGGGTGCATTCGCGCCCCGTACAGCGGTCTTCGTCCGATCATCTGGATGTGGACCTCGTCGGGGAGGCACGCCGTGCCGTCCGCGGTGTCGATGCGCACCCCTGCAGGCACCATGAAGTTCATCCCCAAGATCGCGTGTTGGCCGACCAAGTCGCCGACCCACAGGTGCATGTAGTACACCAAGTTCCCGGCCAAGGTAATCTTGACTCTGGTTCTCCCCACCGTGTAATATGTCTCATCACGAATTCCCACACACTCTTGCGTGATCTCCGTGTTGATCAGGCAGCCTACCTCACGAGCAAAGGTGGTGTCCAAGATGGACACCTCGGCACCTGTGTCGAGCAATAACACAGCACGGCGGTTGTTCAGCTTCCCGTGAATCTTGGCCTGCTTGTACCACTTGTGCGGCGCGTATTGTTTCCAGTATCCGCGTCGCTCCCCGGTTGCAAGTCGATCTCGTCCAGGGTGGTTCACGTGCAAACTCGTCGTCCGTCGTACGTCGGATCGCCGAGATTCGCGGCGCGTTCTCTCGCGTGGTACGTTCCAGGTTGGATTCACATGTATTATCATTCAGGGAAGTCGGGATCTCACTAACCACCTCTCGCGACTTCTTGGTCACATATGCATAGACGGAAACAGGTCGCTCGTCTCGTACTGGTTTCCAAACCAGCGAGCGTCCTAGTTTAACATCTTTTCGGCGGCCGGCGGCAGCATTCCCGCGTGTTTGTGCGGATCGAACCACTGGCGCAATTGGTTGAAGAACTCCTCCATCGGGCATTCTCCAGCTTCGTGCACGTCTCCACAGGCCTTGCACACCCTCAAGCACCGCTCCGTCGGGTGTTGGCCACCGCACTTCTGGCACGTCAACAACTTCCAGCAGTCTCCTTCGGCGTGGCGACGTGAACCGCAGTGGCGGCACCGCGGACGGTCGCGTCCCGAGTCGTCGGGGTCAAAGTTGCGACGCGCTGGCTCTCCAAGTGGGGCTTGGCCCGCGACGAACAACTTGGCGCGCTCCTCGTCCCCCTCGTCTTGGTCGTACTGGCGGTCGTCGCTATCGCGACTTTCGCGTTCCGAGTCGTACTCGTCCGCCGCGACATGAATCGCGTGTACGGCGCGCGCCGGCTGAGCCGGCGGGGTCGGCGCCTTTGACGGAACTTGCTTGAACCAAAGAGGGTCTTCTTCTGGTGGGCCAGGCCACGCTGTCGGGCGCGCAATTTCTTCTCCAGCGCCTCGGAGTCGGCGACTTCCATCAGAGTGAGACGCGAGGCGAGTTCGGCCTCCTGAGTGTTCAGCGTCCGGATGAAGTGTTCGATGTGTTCCCGCTTTTCCTCGGTCGTGCCCTCGGCGTACGGGATGTTCGCCCTGAGGCCTGCCACATTGAGCCGGTACAAGTAGTCAAGTGGAGTCTCGTCGGGGCGTTGCGCCGCATGGTAGTAGCGGCTGGCCATCGACACCCCCTTGCCGCAGTACTGGATGCGAAACTGCTCCATCAACTCGGCCCATGACTTCTTCACCTTCTTGGGGAGTTGGAGGTACCATTGGCGCGCGGGGCCGCTCATCAGATCGCTGAACAAGCCACACACTTCTTCGCCGGTCATCCCGTCGCGTCGAGCGGCGGACTTCAGGCGGTTGAGCCACAGCCTAGCCTTCTCTTCGCCAGCATCGCGTCCCGAGAATTCCTTCAGTTCGGATGAAGCGGAGAGGCGAACTCTCGTGAGCCCGACGCCGGCCGTCGCCGTCGAGACCGCGGCTGTGGCTCTTGGCGTCCCGACGTCCAAGTCGAACAGGTCGTCAGGATCTTCGTCCACGTCGCGTCGAGGTCTGGACCGCGACGACGAATGCGAACTCACCGACTCCATCGCGACATCGGCTGTCTCGTGGGGGCGCGTCGTCGCTGTCGCTGGGTGCTCTGGCTTTGCCTGGACGACGGGTGCCTCGGCGCGCGGTGCGCGCATTATCGTCGTCTGCATCAGTCTAACCAGAGACTCCTCCAGAGCCTTCGGGATCGCGCCCTCGTCGGGCTTCGCGACTTCGGCGCGCGGGGCTGCCGGCGCAGCGGAGATCTGCATGACACGCGGCGGCCGCTCCATGGGCATGCGCTTGGGTGACTCAAAGCTGCTGTCAGAGTCCACACTCGACTGGTACCGAGGTGGAGGTGACGGCGTGGTCGTCGACGTCTGCCCCAAGGCCGTTGCCGGACTCGTCGCGTCTCGATCTGCCGCAGAGATCGTCGCATCTTGCTTGGTGGACCCCGCAAGAATCGTCAAGGGCTCCTGCACGACGCGGATCGCGCGCAACCAGGACTTGAGGTCCCAGTCACAGAGCCTCTCCATTTCGAAAGCGCCCAGGACGAATCCCGAGTCACGCAACATCTGGAAGAAGGTCGGCGCAGCGTGTGCGACGCTGGTGATCTTGTCGTAGTCCGGCGCCACGAAGGGGCCCGTGAAGTTGCTCATCAGCATGGGCTTGAGGAAGACCAGGATGGGGTCTTGCTCTAGCAGCCGGAAGAGCTCCGTGCGGGCCACGACGTATCGTACTTCCTCGACGGTGTACTCGCGTCCCGTGTCCTTGCCTTGCGGCTTAGACAGCGACTTGTCCGCCGAGTCCGGCGCGCGCAGCTTCTTCTTCTTCTTCTTGGACGACTTGCGCTTGGCGGCTGGCTTGGCGGTGGGTGATTGTTGGTCTTCGGCCTTCGCAGGCTTCCGACCGGTAGGACCATGACTTGCGTCGCGGCCCTTCGTGGCTCCCTCGTCGGGAGCCACATCGGGAACGGCAAACTGTTCTTCGTAGCCCTCCTGATCGTCGCTGGCTCCGTGGCCAGTCGTGAAGGTTCCCTCAGAGCTCCACGACGCGACCGGTCCTTCTCCGTGCTCTCTTGTCGTCGGCGACCTTCCAACCGACGGCGCACCTGCCTCCGATGCCTCTTGGATCGATGGCCCGTCATTCGAAGTAGTACTCCCGGGTCGCGGCACCATTGTGGAGTAGCGGCCTCGCAGAAATCTCGCGGAGCCGGTCTCGCACAAACTCGGCGCGTCTGGATAGCGGTCGCGCCGAGCAATCTCTTTCCCGGTTGTTGGAGTAGCGTATCTTCGAAATACAGACCCAAGTCTTCGCAGGCTTCGGAGTTGGGGGGTTCCTGGTTGACGCTTGTTCCTTGTCGTAGGGCGTCGAGCCTTGGGCGTGCGGCGTTATCGGGCCGGCGTTTCCTTGGCGTTCTCGTCGGGCGTGCGGCGTTATCAGGCCGGCGTTTCCTGGGGCTTGTGTGGCGTTATCGGGCCTACACGGGGGTCTTGTGCACGGCGGTTATCGGGCCAGTGCGTTCCTTCGCCTAGCAGCGCGTTATCGGGCGCCCCTAAACGGTATACGTTTAACGTGCCTTTATCTCAGCACGGGTCTGTGGGGGTTGAGTACCCGAACCAACAAACGACGGGGGCCGCGATATCGGGGCGGCTCTGCTTGCCGGCGCTTGGTGGTTCCCTGGAACCGGAGGGAAGACAGGAGGTCTTTGTGGTTCAGAGAAATTTCGGGACTGAGTCCTTACCCTATCCTATGTCCTTGCTACTGGCTATCTCCTACTTCGTGCTTGCTAAGCCTACCACCCTACGTCTATCCTTGCGTCTGTCGTGCTTGCACTACCGTTCTTCAACCTGATTTGCGTAACGTAATCAAGATCTTACCTCGGCGCGTTTTGGTCGGCGGATTTTGAGCTCGGCGCGTTTTGCTCGTCGCGTTTTGGCTCGGCGGGTTTTGCTCGGCGGGGTTTAGGGTTCGACGTGTTTTGAAGAGACGGGGCCCTGGTCGACCCGTCGGATGATTACGCCTCGCACTGGATTCTGGCGCCATGTCTCACCGCCCATCACCCTCGTCGACTTTCCCGTCCATCTCCGCAGCGCGTCGCGCCCCATCAACCGCGTCGCGCTCCATCCGTCGCGTCGAGCTCCATCACCGCGGCGCTGTTCTCGCCGCCCATCGCGCTTTCTCCGCGGGGTGCTATACCACAATGTAATGAACTCTATCAAGTCTGTCAATTCGAGGCGCAAGCAGACTGAAGGAATGCCTGAAGGTGGATGGGTAGTAGACACGCGCAGCAAGGGATGCACGTGTGCCTACGTTAGAAAACACGGCGTTTGCGTGCACATTGTTGCTGCCTGTATTCACGGAGGCGTACACTGTCCTGGCGTAAGCGCCGGAACCAGGCGGTTTGTCCGACCAACGCATAGCCACGCAGTAAGCTCCGACTCTTCTTCCTCGGACGAGTCCTCACAAGATTCTTTTGATCGGAACCGATCCCCATCCCCAGCCGGTGATGGTCAACCCGAGTGGTTTGTGGGTTCAGAGTCTGAATCAGACGCTGCCAACACTGATACGAACCCAGATGGTGCCATGACAACCGATGCTGACCGTCCAGTGCGGGAGACTCTGCCGGAGGCCCACATCCCTGCGAGTTCCACGACATCTACAGTCATTCTTGAATACGACGACCACGACGATGCTGCTTCCGTTCCTGCCCGCCTTCCTCTCTACGACGATCAAGCCATCCCTCCCCTCAACAACAACGTCAGCCCTCTACCTGGTAATGACGACGTCAGATTGGCTTCGGATAACAGAGAGGTCTGCGCTCGCATGATGAACAACGTTGTGAACACCACGACGCCGGTTTCCCGACCGAGCCCCACTCCAGCGGTTCGAGTCTCGCACAGGCGTTCCTCTCGCACCAGAAAGCCAACGCAGCGCGCTTTGGAGTCAAGGCTACAAAACAAGAAGCGACCGCGGCTGTAGGTGATGTATTCCTATGCATCATTTATTTTATCTATTAATTACTTGTATTTTTCATCTTTGTTGTGCGGTCATATTTATTATACCTGGTGTTCATGTTGAAGCTGATCATCCTCTACAGCCTATCGTCCCTGAACGCATCGGCGGTACACTTTACACTGACCTGGGATGGCCGGGCGCTGACATCGACAACAAGTTCATCACGGCGGGTGGCAAGCTGTTGAAGATGGACATGCACGTACAAGGTGCCGGACACGGGCGAGGAGGCGCTGCGCTCGTCGCTCATGGGCACTCAGAGCTACATTAACCACGTCATGGCGCTCATGCGAGACGATATGTACCACAAGCGCCCTGCCATCGAGATCGTGTGCGCCATCAAGCTCTACGTCTACTCGCACGGGCGCTACGGCACGTCTTTGTATCTACCGGTTGTACAACCTGCTAGGCCTGCCCGAGAGCTTCTTGCTGGACCTTTCGGCTCATCCGTGATGTCGGCGAAATCCGCACTGGCAAGGGCGACAAGATCTGGGGCTTCAAGCGCGACAACGAAGTGGCCAAGACCAAGCTCGTCCGTCCTACTGCGCAAGACGGGCATCGCCGTGCACTCCATCTTCATCCTCGACCACCCCATGCCCAACGCGAAGGACGACTCGCTGCAGATGTCACCCCGCCGCGCAGGCCAACTGCCAGAACGACACCTTCGTGGCCGTTGCGTAGTCCGTGCACTGCGTTACGCCCCCTGGGCATCTGCGTCGCCGTGAGCAGCAAGCTGCTCGAGACGTCTGTGCAGCTGCAGAAGCTGTAGCCCGGTATCAAGTTGCTGGGCTCGTACCTAGAGTGTTCGACGCCATCACGGACATGTTCCAACCCGTTTTACAATGGGCGGAGCGATCGATAAAGATTGACATCAGGACTCGATTCTTTATCATTGAACTGTAGAGTGCTGTATTCACATCAGCTCATGAGTAGATCACCAAACAGTTTAATTGAAACGGAAAATATATGTGGTACTCAAAATGAAATGGTGTATTCGAAGTAAATGCACGCCCCTGACTAGCACGATGACCTGAATGTATAATACATGATACGTAGTTCACGGAGTTCATAGAGGTGCACGTGCTGTTGGTGACTCTACGAGTCAATTTTAGTGGCTCAACCCCTTTTCATGAGTGGACACTCCAAGTGGGAACCATGAGTGCTTTACATAGGTCTTGTTGGTGTGTCAAGTATTAATTTGAGTGGTGCTTCTCGTTGGTTTGGTGGTGGAACACCACCCTCGGCGCTACACAACTGAATAATGTTTTTTTTAAAAGTATTTGTTGAAGATATTATTTGAGGCTCTCCATTTGTACTATTATAGTAGTCGGTAGACCTGCCTCATGTCCGCAAGGCGCACGACATTCGTCATTTGACGACACATTGAACAATTCCATTGAGATCTACCGAATAAAAACCTAAGCAGCGGTATTTTTTTCTTGTAGTGTGTTGTGGAGAAGCAGGATCCAAGAAATTGGGGCGAAGGGTGATCGGCTGATTGATGGATCCAGACTTCGTCGCCGATCCACCAGACTGGCGGATCGGGCCCCGTACCTGGTGTTAGCAGTCGCAACAGAAGACACTACGGGTGCGACCAGACGTCGCGAATGTGTACCCAAGCGATGCCATGCCTCGAGACCCAAGATCCAAGAGATGCAGCTGTCAAGTGGACTTGGCTACATCCCGATCCAGATCTGATTCTGAGTCCGACTCAGATGGATCGGTGCGGTCCCTGGATCGAAGAAGCGGACGATGGATCGGGGTCACGGTACGGCGGGAGCAATCAGGCGACACGCAAGGAAGGTAACCAAGCTCCATAGAGTCAGTAGGTACAGATGGGATGATAGGATCCATAGGAGATAGGACTTTGTGATGGGATTGGACTTAAGCATAAATCAGAGAAGAATTTGCCTTATACATCGCAAGTGCCTTCGCTTTCGCCTGGAATCGGGAACGTACATTGGCCCTACGGCGTAGCAAGGTTTGGGTAGTGGAGCTAGCGTTGGTTAAGACTGGATAATACATTGGCCAGTTCTGCAACCTTCCTAGTGACCTACTTGCAAGTGCAGATCCCCGATCCACCCGGAGTTACTACTTGGCCGGGTGCATCCTCGACTCTCAACATCTACGGATCCCGCTATAGGAAGCGGCAAGTACGGCAAAGGAAGACCTGCGAAGGCATCGGAAAGGAACAACAAGCCCCCAAAGGCAACCCCACGGCCGGATCCAGATCCAGGCCGCCCGATCCAAGTCGACTACCACTGGATTGGGAGTAACTACTGCGAGCAGAGTGAAGATTTCCGCGCTGCTCCACCCACATCCCGCGTCTCGCCCAGACTGTTCTGTCTTCAAGGCTCGGACGCTTCAGCAGACACCAGAGGAGCAGATCCAGCCCTACCGACGGGTACACAAGGTGACCAGTTCAGCACACAGATCACGGATCATCGGGGGACCCCCTCCGTAAGTCGGTGTTCGGGCGCAGTTGGTAAGTTGGATTGGCAGTCTCGCAGATTTTGCTGATCCCGCTACGCCACAATGGTGCGCGTGCCCGGATCTTCTGGTGACTCGGGATTTCACCGTGAGTCCCAAGAAGAAGTTCGAGTGAAGAAAGAACAAGGGGATCAAGCGTCATCGGAGTCGGGATCGACGACGACGCTGCTGAATGAACCAAGATCCACGGATCGGCAGAGTGCAAGGAGGACCTCTGTCGGCAGAACCGAGGTGGATCCAGACATGGATCCAGAAGAGAAGCCTCAACCTCCTCCACAGGTCCCTTCGGGGACCCCGGTGAATCGCGACGCGAGTCAAGATCCACCAACAAAACAAACTAAAGCTGGCAAGGATCGGTATGCATTTGCTGATTCCCCAGTTAAACCGGATGCCTACTTCTTCTCTTTCGATCCAACCAAGTCGGTAACACGAGCGAAGATGAAGGCCCCGGATCTGGATGACGAAGATCCAAAGGTGTCATCCCACGAAGAATCCGAGGTGGCAGGATGGAGACGCTACCACAAGAAGCAGCTTCGTGACTTCCTGGATTGGGATCCGATGATGCGGCTTCTTGGCGTTAAGCAGATCGGAGACCTGCAAGGGCCTGTGACACTTCCAGCGCCCGCCAAGCGCGAAGGGATCCTGGCTGAGATGGAGCGACTCATGCAATTGCTGAAAGAGGCCGGCCTCGTAGCTGGAGCCTTCGACGCGAGAGCGATCTACGACGTCGATCCAATCCAGATCCACGCGACGACGGACATGCTGTTCAACAGGCTGAAGGCGCTGGTAGGTGAGATCCAGCCGCAGCTGGATCCAGCAGCCCCGGATCCAAGTTCACCTCAAGCTGGATCCACAGGATGCCGAACGTCGTCACCGTACGTGTCCGCTGCGGAGCTTGGATCGGATACATCTTCGGAGCCGCGGCGTATGTCTCTTGGACCCTCGGGGGCCTCGATGCTACGCGCTCGAGCCCAGATCCAGCGTGAAGCGAGCTCCCAGCCCCGATCCCAGTCTCGATCCAAGAAGCTGTCGGCCCCTTCGATAGATCCAACAGCTACAGCCTCAGGATCGGACATGTCGACTGGCAGGCTTGAGTCATTCTTCCAGGCAGCCATGGGCAGGTTCTTGAAGGAGCACGGCATGTTGACTCCGACCCAGACGCCGGAGGCGACGCAGAACCCCGGATCCCAGGATGTGGAGATGGAGTCCACTGGTTCGTCTGATCCAGATCAACACTGGGAGTACGATCCAGATGACATCGACTTCCCGATCCCAGCTCGCGCTACAGTGGCCACCACCGCGACTGGATCCACAGGTTCAGCCTTGATCCAACGAGTCCGGATCTCCGCGGTCTCGGATCTAAAGGAGTTCTCAGGAAAGGACCAGGATGAGGATCGGGCGAGAGCATGGATCAGTAAGGTGAAGTCTGCATTCCTCCGTGACCAAGCCCCAGACGAGGAGAAGTGCTTGACCTTTGCGGACCTTCTGTCCGGATCCGCGAGGAACTGGTATCGACAGCTACCTCGATCCACACGCAATAAGTGGCCGGATCTGCTCCGCAGTTTCCAAACCCAGTACTGTGGATTGGGGATCTCCGTTGCTCGCCAGTATTACCACGCGCGCAAGCGATCCGACGAGTCACCGTTGGATTATCTCTACCGACTCAACGTCGCTGGGCTTCGCGCTCGACTCAAGATCAAGGATGGTGGATCCAAGGAGAAGCGAGAGCATGTGGACCATTTCATTGAGACCTTGGGTGACCAGGACCTGGCGGATCGGCTGACCCTGCTGCGACTGCCGGATGCTGACGAGCTGGAAGAAGTCCTCCGCGCACTGGATCGGGCGAAGAACCGGCAGAAGAAGTCTGCGTATGGATCCAGCAAGTACCGCCAGAAGGCCCCGCGACGCCTGCATCGGCCGCTCCAGCTAAACATGTTCGCGCGATCCAGATCCAACCTGACTCGGAATCCGAGTCCGGATCCAGCGATGGATCGGACTCCGAATGTGACGATTACCGCAGGATCTACCTCGCGGCAGCCCAAGATGGCGCAAAGCCGGCAGAGGAGGAGCGGAAGGCTCTGGATCGGAACCCACCAGACCGTCCGCAGCAAGACCAGGCGTCCCGCGATGCCCGATCCAGGACGCATGTGGATGGACCTGAACGTAGTCGCTGCACGCACTGTGGATCGAAACGGCACTCACATCTCGGCTGCTGGAAACGCTTGACGTGTGAGAAGTGCGGCAAGAAGGGTCATCCAGGTGACCACTGCCTCTTCGTGTGCCGTGGATGTGGGAACTCCATGACGTGGGCCGATGCCCGATGGAAGAGTTCTACAACCAGATCCGCCAGTGGTTCAATCCAGCCAAGCATGCGGGGATGCTGCCAGAGATGGCTGAGACGATGTTAAACTAGGACGCTCGCCGGGTTGGAATCCGGTACGAGCCGAGCGTTCTAGATATTGCATCTATGCATTTGTGAACAAGACATCGACAGATCCAGTTAGCCAACGACAGGATCTACGCGGTAATACATGTGATCTTCATGGGAAACGTACTGCTGTGGTCTCAAGTCTCCGACAAGCTGATGACTACTCCAGATCCAACACGACAGTGGCAATGGATTTGGATCCGGATGCGCGTCAGGGGTACTGGAAGCAGCAGGATTCAGACCAGTGGTTTAAGCCTGCCGAAGGTGAAGATACTACTGGATCCGGATTCAGGCGTGTTGCTGCGAACCGGCGGACCGCGGATCCAGAGTCCTCATATCTCCTGCCCGGGGAATCCCGAGGATACTGGAAACGACATTCGCCAGGCAAGTGGTTTCGTCAAGCCAAGATCCACGGCAAGATCAACAATGAGAAAGCGATCTTACTCCTAGATACAGGTGCCGAGGTGTCCATCGTGGATACCACCTTTGCTCGTAAGGTTGGGTGCTACATCGACAGGAGTCAGAGCCAAGAGTGCGTTGGGATCGGAGACAACGTGTATACAACGGAAGGAAGAACTCGGATCAAGATTACCTTGGGTGGATACCTGGTATATTTCTTCGACATTTGGGTGGGAGACCTATCGGGACAGGAAGCCATCCTCGGCATGGACTACATGGTCCCGGCCGGGATCCGGCTGGATCTGGCTGACGGGACCCTCTGCCTGTCCGACGAAGTCCGGATCCAGCTGAGCGGGCGTCGTCCACTCTACAGCGACAAAGCGCAGTCGGTGAAGCTGGATCGGTACTTGAAACTTGGGATCGGAGAGTCCGCGGAGCTGCCCATGCGCCTACGAGGATCGGAGCATGACAAGTTGTGGGTTACCCGAGGGGATCGATGGGTTCCAACGGTGATCAAGGGCCCAGGCAGGGTACAGTACCTCCAGATCACGAACATCGGCGAGAAGGAGCTGGTGTTGCGTCAAAACCACCAAGTCGGGATGTGGCTGGCCGGAGATCGAGTCCCGCGGATCCAAGGCTATGTGTCCGTCGGATCCCGCCGTTACATGGAGTGGCAGAACCTCGCGCTGCAGGCCACGACCGACGCCGGATCTGGGGAGGCGGGGCCTCCGGAGACCCCACCAGGGCCGATGGTGGAGCGCCCCGAGTACCCGACGCCGCGTGCAATACTGAGGAGGCAGCATCCAGCTCAAGTTCGACATGTAGAGTCCAGATCCAAGGATGGTGAGGACACTGAGGATGGGCAGGGCAGCTCGTCGTCGGATCCACCTGACCAGACTACCGAAGGATACGCGGCCGGGATGACAGGGATGCTGCTGCTCCAGGCTTCAACCGCGGCTCACGCTACGGATTCACAGCCGGAAGCGCTACGCGAGTGTCTACCAAGTCTGGATCCGGCAGCCGAAGGCCCACCGAACTCCGATCCAAGGGATGAAGACTCATTGGGAAGGGGCGTGCTGACCGCTCCGACTGTGATATCGACGGAATGCGACAAGGAGGTCGTATTGGGTGACGAGGCGTTGCGACGGGTGTCGATCCTAAGCGCATCCCCCCAGATCCGATCCCAGGATCCTGGGTGCGGACAGGGCGATCAGGCTGTTGACGATCCACCGGCGTCAGATCCGACGTCAGAAGCAGACGACGAAGCGATACAGCTGATGATGCCTCGATTAGCGTCCACCCAGATGCAGCAAGCCCAGACCGCTGCGCCTGATGATACGCCCGCTCCAGATCTTGATGAAGCTCCGGTGGAACGCACGCTCGACCTGGATCCAAGTGCCGAGCCAGATGTTGGAGACGCACAAGGACCAGGCGATGGACGATAGGCGCTGGATCCAGCTGACGTGGAGCAGGCGGTCCAACCCGTTGTCACATCAGGTGGTAATCACGAAGAGACAGGGGGCGGATCCGCAGATTCGACAGATGGTGCTACGGGACAGGCCATGGATCCAGTGGAACGTCAAGTCGCAGATGGCGAGATGGGACGGGGTGCAAATCCAGACGGAGAGAAGAGACAGGAATCAGGTCCGACGTCAGATCCAATGATCAGCTCCGATCCAGCGACCACCGAAAATCCGCGATGCAATAACTCGGAGGCGGATGACCAAGTCTGCTACCATGTGAGTGGGGATCTGCACGCAGGAGATGTTGAAGCTGAGATGGCCGTACTGCCGGAAGTTACTCCGGCCACGGAAGAAGTGACGATCGAAGACATCCAGGTGGGGGATCCAGACGTTAATACGGCGGAAGAGATCGATCGACTTCGGCAGAGGATCTGGAGGCGCCGACACCTGCTGATTGGCAAGGGTAATGCGCTGCCACCTGCAGCACGAGGTGTCGTGTGTGACATCGATGTTGGTGATGCGAAGCCTATTGCCCAACGAGTGCGCAAGGTAGCCCCGCAGTACCAAGAGAAGCTGTCGGATCTGATCAAGGGGTTGCTCGGAGCCAAGATCATCCAGATTTCGACTTCACCCTGGGCATCGCCGATCGTGGTCATCATCAAGAAGAACGGGGTGGATATAAGGCTGTGTATCGACTACCGACTGGTTAACAGCCTGACTAGACTGATGATCTACCCGATGCCCTTGATCAACGACTTACTGGAGGATCTGGACAAAGTGCTATGGTATTGCTCGTTGGATATGGCCAGTGGATTCTGGGTGGTGACTATGACGGATCGGGCTCGCGCGATTTCCGCCTTCATCACCCCGTTCGGATTGTTCGAGTGGAATCGGATGCCCTTCGGATTGAAGAACGCCCCTCAGATCTACCAAAGGATGCTGGACAACGCGCTGTATGGATTCACCCGGATCCCACAAATCGAAGGTGGATCGGGATCGAACAGCGGATCAAAGGTCACACGTGGGATGGGATCGAAGTCACTGGATCTGGATCTGAAGTCGGGAGAACCTGAGGATTCTGGTAAACCGTCAGTACTTGGACGCCGATCCTACATTGACGACATCTTGGTGACCGCTGGATCCTGGGACCATTTGTGCGATCGGGTGGATGCGCTGCTGGATGCATGCGATAAGTGGAACCTCTCAATCAGTGTGGTGAAGAGCTTCTGGGGTAAGAGCAAAGTGGAGTATCTCGGCCATCGAGTGTCCCATGCTGGATTGGAGGCGAATCCTAAGGACCTATCAGCTCTGACGGATCTACCCTTCCCAGGGTCACTCCGATCCATGCAGTCGTTTCTCGGCAGCCTAAACTATTACAGTCGCTTCCTGGAGGACTATGCGATCTACGCTGCCGTTCTATACGAGCTGCGAGAAGTGGACTTCGCCGCGATGAGTAAGCCGGACAACCAAAAGCGCATCCAAGTCTCCCTGGGCGTGGTGACCTCGGATCCAATGGATCGGGGCTCGTCGGATCCATTAGGGCTGAAGACGATGGATCTACAACTTCGATCCACTGAAACTCCCGACCTGGGGGCGAAGGATCCTGTCGGCGTGAGAACTTTGGATCCGGAGGCGCGCGGTCCGGACAATGTGGATCTGCGTTGGATTCGGGCTCATCGGGCCTTTGCGACACTGAAGGAGAAGATGGCGAAGACTCCGATCCTCCGACACTTCGATGTGGATCGGCTGCCCGTGGTGGTAGTATATGCTAGTGAGTGGGCTATTTCGGCCGCTCTGATGCAGGAGTATGACGGGATCCATTACCCAATCACCTTCACCAGCCGAACTCTGAAGTCGAACGAGCTCAATTACGGTGTCGTCGAAAAGGAGGTACTAGCCCTGCTCCGGATGCTGGATCTGAGCTACAACATGTTGGTGGGTCGCCAGATCCGGGTCCTGACTCGACACTCGACGCTGGCCTGGCTGTTCAGATCCACTGGTCTGCAAGGACGGTTGGGGCAATGGGCCGCACTCCTTTCGCCGTGGACCCTCGAGATTATGAAGTGCGCGAAGGGCGAGGACGAGATCCTAGGAACTCTGGCTGCCAGTATCACACCCCGATCCAAGGTGGATCAGGCCTGATCGACATCGCGCCTAAGAAGGAGCCACGACGCAAGATCCAAGCTCCGATCCCGACAGTACAACCGGATGAAGAACTCTATGTGGTCAGCTTTGATGGATCGGCGCGCGTCAAGCGAGGTGGAGGCGCCTACAGCGCGATCCTTTGAAACTGCCTGAGTGGATCGTGGTGAAGGCTAGATCCGGTATGCCGAAGGCCTCACCGTCAATGAGGCGGAGTATCACGGACTTCTGCTGTGCTTGGATCTGCTCGAAGGCGAAGCGCAGCGACGACTTGTGATCTGTGGTGACTCAATCTGGTGGTCCGGCAAGTCCGAGGTGAAATCGACTGTAAGGCACCTGGATTGACGCTGTTAAGGCAGAAGGCGTTGGATCGACTGCGTGTTTGGCCCAATCATGAGCTGGTGCATGTCAAGCGCGACTGGAACGGAAGTGCCGACAGCCTGGCCAGCGCGGCGCTTCAACGCCAAGCCGGGATCATGGTTGAGGATGAAGCGGATATGCAGGATCTGGTCACCCTAAACCGCCTGGATGAGATTCTGGTCGTGAAGGTCGATGAGGATGCTCCCATCGCTCGTATGTCACCCGTGACAACCCGAGCCGGTTCAAGATCCCGATCCAACTCCCAGCCTACATCCAATCCACGGGTCCTACAGGAAGAAGTGGTGAGGGATCTCCGGATCGCGAGAATCCGCCAAGCACAGGACGAGGAGGCGTGGATCTCCGGCTTGAAGAAGTATCTGGCCGGCGATATCCAAGGTCTGACGCAGGAGGAGGCCCGATCCTATGGTGTTATGGCGATGGACTACGAAGTGGATCGGAATGACCTGCTGTTCTATTGCCCTCCGACGAAGAAGGTGGAGGCGGATCGCGATGGATTGATGAGGCTGGTGCTTCCAGAGACCCTGCAGCAAGACGTCCTCCATCATTACCATGTCAGCTTGGAAGGCGGCCACCAAGGGATCGGTCGTACCTACCAGCGGATCCGCGATCACTTCCACTGGCGAGGTTTGTATCGGAGCGTCCAGCGGTATGTTGGTGAGTGCGTGGATTGTGAAACTGGTAAAGGACGACCCACGATCCAAGGCGAGTCGCCGGGTAACATCCAAGCTACGTACCCATTCCAGATCATAGCGATGGATCACATACCGTCGCTGCCCCGATCCAATAAGGGTAATACCGAGTTGTTGATTTGGGTGGATCTGTTTACTGGATACGTGATTGCGAAAGCCAGCGACTCTCGAACAGCGCAGACTATTGCGGAATCCTACGAAGAGTGCGTTTTCAGGAGATTTGGTGCCAGTGAGGTGATTCGACACGACCGTGAGCCGGGGTTCATGGCGGACTTCTTCCGATCCTTCAACCGGATCCTAGGTCAACGGCAACGCGCAACGATGGCGTATCGGCCGCAGGCTAACGGGACGGCAGAACGCATGGTACAGACCGCCACGCGAGCTCTCAAGATGTATGTGCAGGATCTGGATCAACGCGACTGGGACGATTACGCAGAGCGACTCACCTTCGCACTCAACACAGCACAGGATCGGATCCGAGGAGAGACACCTTTTATTTGGTGCATGGATGGGATCCTAGATCCACTCTCGAAGCGACGATCCCGGTGGGCAGCACTCGCCGTCAGGATCGAGATCCAAGGCGATGGCGGTACCAGATCCAACGCTACTACCAAC
The DNA here is from genome assembly GCA_024211575.1 of Phytophthora melonis. Taxonomy (NCBI): domain Eukaryota; phylum Oomycota; class Peronosporomycetes; order Peronosporales; family Peronosporaceae; genus Phytophthora; species Phytophthora melonis. The sequence goes on from JAMXKT010000085.1 coordinate 86,247, forward strand.
AGGCACGAGCAGAGGTCAGCATACGATTGCAGGAGGCGATTGCGGATCGAGCGGATCGGCACAACGAGGAAATCCATCCACATCAGATCGAAGCTGGATCCCGTGTTTGGCTATTCTTGGATCGGGTCAAGGAAGGATACGCTCGCAAGCTGGCGCACATGTGGCACGGGCCATTCCGTGTTGCGGAGAAGATCGGCGAATATGCAGTGCGGATTGAGACTCCTGGCACTGAATACAGGTTGTTCCCCGTGGTGCACGTGTCCAAGCTGAAGTTGGTTCGAAGTTTTCCGGATCGGCCTCGGATCCAGCTGACCGAAGGTACTACAGACCGGTACGACTTCGATGAGGCGCTGTTGCCCGAGGACAGTTGGATCCAGGATCTGGAGGAGGATGAATACGAAGTGGACAAGATTACAGACATGAGGACAGGGAAACGGACACGTTACGGACGGATCCATCGCGAATTCTTGGTGCACTGGCGAGGTTACGAGGAGCCATCTTGGGTGGATGAGGCAGATCTCAACTGCGGTGCCATACTGCACGAGTTCCTGCGGGATCGCACTAACCGAAACCGGTTTGGTGTGATGCAGTCTCATGAGGAGTAGTGAGACTGGGATCCACTAGAGTGAGCTGGTCGCTCTGGGGAGAAGCTGAGATGATGGATCTGCAAGGTGGTTGCAGATCGGTGGATTGGGATTTTGCGTACATGCATGTATGGATTGGACGCGGATGGCGTCTGAACAAGGCAGAAGAAGATGGATTGGGTGCTAACGGAAGCTCCTAACATTGGATCCAACGCTGTGGATGGTAGTTCTGGACGAAGTTGAGTGGACGCCTCGCGGGCATGGATCTCATGGATCTGGATCGGAGCATTTGGATCGGACCGACTTGATAGCAATGGATCGAAGAAGACAAGCTGTCAGGTACGCTACGGACGAGTGGATTGGGGAAGAAGATGTTCCCCCGAGTCCGGATCCACCATCTCCGCCCACGATAGCTTTGTCTACGGCGGATCGGAACAAGTGAAGTGGATTATGGCGGATGTGAGCAGACGAATTGCGGTACAAACAAACACGGTTGAAACGAATGAGAACGCAACAGGGGAGTGAAGATCGAGATCGATTAGGACACAACATCGGGGTTTATTGGCGATCGACCGCGCGAAGTGTGTAGAGCTCAGCCTCAGCCTTTTCCAGCGCTTCTTGCGCACGTTCCAAGCAGTGTTCAGCGAGCCTGCGGTCATCCTCAGCGTTTCCGCGATCTCGTTCATGATTGGCGCAACGGGCTTGAAGCTCTTGGATCTCTGCACCGGCCAGGCTAACCTCGGACGCGAGATGGTCGTTGCTCTCTGCTAGGCGCTGCCGCTCACACTCAAGTCGGTCAAGATAATGTCGGAGACCTTGGATCTCTCGAGCCTGTCGCGCTACTTCGTCCTGGAGATCTTGGATCTGACGAGTATACTCGTCATAGTGGAGGCGATGAACATCCGGGGTGGTGCGAGGAGCGCTGTGGGCGGAGTCTGCCATGGTCTTATGGGCTTTGTGGATCTGAAAGTGAGGACACGTGTCTGCAGTGATGCCGCTGGTCGGCAACAACTACAGACAGGAGACGATTGTGGAGAAGCAGGATCCAAGAAATTGGGGCGAAGGGTGATCGGCTGATTGATGGATCCAGACTTCGTCGCCGATCCACCAGACTGGCGGATCGGGCCCCGTACCTGGTGTTAGCAGTCGCAACAGAAGACACTACGGGTGCGACCAGACGTCGCGAATGTGTACCCAAGCGATGCCATGCCTCGAGACCCAAGATCCAAGAGATGCAGCTGTCAAGTGGACTTGGCTACATCCCGATCCAGATCTGATTCTGAGTCCGACTCAGATGGATCGGTGCGGTCCCTGGATCGAAGAAGCGGACGATGGATCGGGGGTCACGGTACGGCGGGAGCAATCAGGCGACACGCAAGGAAGGTAACCAAGCTCCATAGAGTCAGTAGGTACAGATGGGATGATAGGATCCATAGGGAGATAGGACTTTGTGATGGGATTGGACTTAAGCATAAATCAGAGAAGAATTTGCCTTATACATCGCAAGTGCCTTCGCTTTCGCCTGGAATCGGGAACGTACATTGGCCCTACGGCGTAGCAAGGTTTGGGTAGTGGAGCTAGCGTTGGTTAAGACTGGATAATACATTGGCCAGTTCTGCAACCTTCCTAGTGACCTACTTGCAAGTGCAGATCCCCGATCCACCCGGAGTTACTACTTGGCCGGGTGCATCCTCGACTCTCAACATCTACGGATCCCGCTATAGGAAGCGGCAAGTACGGCAAAGGAAGACCTGCGAAGGCATCGGAAAGGAACAACAAGCCCCCAAAGGCAACCCCACGGCCGGATCCAGATCCAGGCCGCCCGATCCAAGTCGACTACCACTGGATTGGGAGTAACTACTGCGAGCAGAGTGAAGATTTCCGCGCTGCTCCACCCACATCCCCGCGTCTCGCCCAGACTGTTCTGTCTTCAAGGCTCGGACGCTTCAGCAGACACCAGAGGAGCAGATCCAGCCCTACCGACGGGTACACAAGGTGACCAGTTCAGCACACAGATCACGGATCATCGGGGGACCCCCTCCGTAAGTCGGTGTTCGGGCGCAGTTGGTAAGTTGGATTGGCAGTCTCGCAGATTTTGCTGATCCCGCTACGCCACAGTGTCATTACGCTGAAGTAGCCCATTCCACCTTTTGCCGACCTCACATCGCTCTTTCAGCAAGCGCTCGACTGTTATGCTGCCCATCAAGCGAAAAGCAACCGGCAACAACCGCAACGCAGGCAGCAAGCGGCTTGCCACCTCAGTCGACGACGACATCAACCGGACGCTGGTGTGCGCCGTCCGGGGTCTCCAGGGTCGCGTCTGCACCATCCCCATCAGAGCCGACGCCTCCATTGACGACCTCAAGGAGCTTATCCACCGCCAGAACGCTGACCAACTCACTGGCATCGACCCCGCGATGCTCGACGCCTACTTCACCAATGAACCTCGTCTCGGGTGGGCTCGCGTGGGTGCCAACGGAGGCATGATTGGTCGAGGCAACCCTCAGTCCAAGTCCTTCCTGCACCCCGCGAAGCGGGTTCGAGACTATTTCCCGTCCAACATCCCTCCAGCTGACTCGGGCGTGGTGCACGTTGTCGTGGACCTGATCATTCAACCCTCATTGGGTTCTCAAGTGAACGAGATGGGAGCGATGCCCCTGGCGGATGACAAACCCGCGGCAGATGAGGATTCGGAGAGTGAGATTGAGCGTTACAGTCGCGTGGAGAAAGCGTTGGGGCTGTTCGTGCACTGGTCGATCCGTGGCACAGATTTCTCCCAACAGCACGACTACCAAGGCACCAAGTGGCTTGAGTACGGTGGAGACCCGTGACATTACCGGCCATTTGCAACCCGGGTAGTATTTCTGGCGATCCGCGGCCTGTGATTGGCCAGAGGTAGGGTATCGGCCAGGATTTAGGCTGGTACTGCGACCAAACAGCTGGGTGTCGTTTGCAACTTGTGTAGTGCACCGAGTAGTAAATACTGTTCAGTTTTGCAACCCTATCGCCATACAAAAGTCAAGTGAGGGTAGCAAAACACTGTGGTGTAGCACCCCGCGGAAAACGTGCCGATGCAGACGATCAAGAGAAGAGGCGCCGAGACTGAGGCCCCGGACGCGAGTGATGGAACTCGACGCGGTTGATGGGGCGCGACGCGCTGCGGAGATGGACGGAAAGCCGACGAGGGTGATGGGCTGTGAGACACGGCGCCAGAATCCAGTGCGACGCGTAATCATCCGACGGGTCGACGAGAGCCCCGTCTCTTCAAAACGCGTCGACCCCTAAACCCCGCCGAGCAAAACCCGCCGAGCCCAAAACGCGCCGAGCAAAACCCGCCGAGCCAAAATCCGCCGACCAAAACGCGCCGAGGTAAGATCGTGATTACGTTACGCAAATCAGGTTGAAGAACGGTAGTGCAAGCACGACAGACGCAAGGATAGACGTAGGGTGGTAGGCTTAGCAAGCACGAAGTAGGAGATAGCCAGTAGCAAGGACATAGGATAGGGTAAGGACTCAGTCCCGAAATTTCTCTGAACCACAAAGACCTCCCGTCTTCCCTCCGGTTCCAGGGAACCACCAAGCGCCGGCAAGCAGAGCCGCCCCGATATCGCGGCCCCCCGTCGTTTGTTTGTTCGGGTGCTAAAACCCCCACAAAACCCTGCTGAGATAAAGGCACGTTAAACCTTTAACGGTTATGGGCGCCCGGGAACGCGCTGCTAGGCGAAGGAACGCACCGGCCCGATAACCGCCGTGCACAAGACCCCCCAGTGTAGGCCTGATAACGCCACACAAGCCCCAGGAAACGCGGGCCTGATAACGCCGCACGCCCGACGGGAACGCCAAGGAAACGCCGGCCCGATAACGCCGCACGCCTAAGGCTCGACGCCCTACGACAAGGAACAAGCGTCAACCAAGAACCCCCAACTCTGAAGCCTGCGAAGACTTGGGTCTGTATTTCGAAGATACGCTACTCCAACAACCGGGAAAGAGATTGCTCGGCGCGACCGCTATTCAGACGCGCCGAGTTTGTGCGAGACCGGCTCCGCGAGATTTCTGCGAAGCCGCTACTCCACAATGGTGCCGCGACCCGGGAGTACTACTTCGAATGACGGGCCATCGATCCAAGAGGCATCGGAGGCAGGTGCGCGGTCGGCTGGAAGGTCGCCGACTGCAGGAGAGCACAGTGAGAGACCTGTCGCGTCGTGGAGCTCTGAGGGAACCTTCACGACAGGCCATGAGGCCAGCGACGATCAGGAGGGCTACGAAGAACAGTTTGCCGTTCCCGATGCGGCTCCCGATGAGGAGCCGCGAAGGGCCGCGACGCAAGTCGCGGTCCTACCGGTCGGAAGCCTGCAAAGGCCGACGACCAACAACAACCCACCGCCAAGGCCACCAACAAGCGCAAGCCGTCCAAGGAGAAGAAGAAGAAGAAGCTTCGCGCGCCGGACTCGGCGGATGAGTCGATGTCCAAGCCACAAGGCAAGGTCGCGGGACGGTAGTACACCGTCGAGGAGGTGCGGTACGTCGTGGCGCGCACGGAGCTATTCCGCCTGTTAGAGCAGGACCCGATCCTGGTCTTCCTCAAGACCATGCTGGTGAGCGACTTCACGGGCCCCTTCGTGGCGCCAGACTTCGACAGTCTCACCAGCGTCGCCTATGCCGCGCTGGCCCTCTTCCAGATGCTGCTCGACTCGGGCTTCAGACTGAGAGCCTTTGATATGGAGAGACTGTGCGATTGGGGTCTCGAGTCTTGGTTACACGCGATTCGTGTCGTGCATGATCCCTTGACGATTCTCGCTGGATCCGTCGAGCAAGACGCGACGAGTTCCTCGGCGGGCCAAGACGCGCCGAGTTCCTGGACGGGCTCAGCTCAGACCTCGACGACCACGCCCTTGCCACCACCTCGATACCAATCGAGCTTGGACTCCGACAGCAGCTTCGATTCATCAAAGCCGAAGCAACTCCGTGCGCCGGGTTCGGCGGATGAACTGCCGGCCAAGGCAAGAGACGACGACATGAGAAGTCAGTTCGCGGCGGCGGAGTTGAGGTATATGCTGGCTGGAGTGGAGTTGATCCGGCTGCTGGAGCACGATCCGATCCTGCGTTTCATCAAGCCCAACGCGATCAAGTTCACTGGCCCCTTTCGGATGCCGGACTTTGCCAGACTCACGAACGTCACGCGAGCCGCGTGGACACTCGTCGAGATGTTGCACGAATCAGGCTTCAGCTTGGATATCACCGAAAGGACGGGAATGTACGACTGGGACCTCGAGTCGTGGACACGTACGATCCGTGGTGTCTTGGGGCCGTTGACGGTCCTGGTTGGATCCATCCAACGCGAGGAAACTCCGCCTGGGACGGCTCCAATCATCTCGACACCGATGATAACTTCGTCCCAGTCTGAGTCGAGAGTGCAACCCACGTCGAAGTCCAAAACCCGACGCGACGCAGATGACGACCACGCCGACTTGTTGGACGGAGACTGCGGGGCGCCGGAAACCCCGGTCGCCATTGTAGCCACGTCTTCGTGTGAGCTAGACGAGATTTCGATTGGTAGGAGCCAGCACTCGCGCTACGACGCACCGGTGCGCCCGGTCAAACTCGACGCGCTCAAACAACTCGACCCAGGGCAAACACTTGACGTCCCCTTGCGCTCCAGCCGGGACGCACCGCGCCTGTGGGTCACACGCAGTAAAACGTGGGTAACGACCGTGTTTAAGACCAAGATCGGGCAGCGGACATACCTGCGGGTGACCAACATCACCGGAGAGACGATCACGCTCGACGCAGGCATGACAGTGGGCTGGTGGACCCCCGTCGACGTGTTTCCGCCTGCACCCCGCTTCGTGTTGATGACTAATCGACACTACCAAGACTGGCAGAACTTGGCGTATGAAGTGACCTGGGACGATGACGAGACCTGGCAGGATGATGAACTCGTCTGGCCCATGTATGGATGGCCGACGGACGAAGATCTGAAATGCGACGCGTGTCGAGATGAGCAAGATCGCGCGGGTAGTGAGTCGAGACCGTACCCAGTTGCTGCCGCGAACTCACTGCCAGATGGACCGACGTGTGTGCCGGATGCGTCGCCGGCCGACAAGTCGCCGAAGTACGGCCCCTCGGCGCGGTTGCGCGAGATGATGTCGGAAATAGCCGTCGTGGGGACGACGTGCGCACAGTCGGACCAAGGGTCGCAGAGAAGCGACTATGCGGGACGCTTAGCTGAAGCGCCTGGAACCGAACAACTCGTCGAAGATTCGTTGGGCGACGAGGCGCGAGGCGTGCAATTCTATGGAAGATCACGGCAATGCGATGCGGTGCGACAGCTGGACGAAGGGTCGCACGTTGAGAAATCGAGTGGCGACGAGTCGCAGAAGTGCGACAGTGTGAGACGTGAAGGATGGAACGTCTCAGAACCGTCCCAGGAGCAGTCCCAGAAGTGCGACACCGTGAGACGGACCGAGTGTGACACCGTGCGACAGCCAAACGAAGGGTCGCGGGGACGCGACGACGTGAGACTGACCGAATGTGACACTATGCGACGGTCAGTAGTGAGGTCTCAGAACTGCGACAGTATGCGACCTGGGGAGAAAGCTGGAAAATGGCGTCTTGGGCGACATTCCGCCCTCGAACCCGTGAAGGACAAGCTCATTGTGAACTTCGACGTGGTCGACGAGGGGCCTGACGGTGGCGGGACTGGAGGGTCACCGGGTCCAGCATCGCAAGGGGAGCACCGCGCCATTACCGTGATCGATTGGTCAACCCAGAGCAAGACGCTGGTGCGAATTGCGCGATCCACCGAAGTGGCGGGTACGCCGCGGTGAGACCAGTAGTGCGATTTCCTGTTGACAAGCCCGAATGCCACGGCGCGCCACCCGGAGGATTGCTGGCGAAGGTACCAGCTGTCACTCGACGGATGTCCAATGAACTCAAGGCGTCTGTGGACCTGGAGATGGCGGGCAAGGCGGGCGACGAGCCGTGCAGCCTGCAGCTACACCGACTTCAAACCTGTGACGCACTACACGTGCAACCGCGTTACGGCGTGCGCCGAGGCGGGAACACGGAGCCCGACGCACGTGTCGGATCCGTACGACGAGATCAAGAAGACAGAGCCACGAATGACCCACCACAGACCCCGTGCGCGGAGACGATGCGCCACCGGGAGGTCACCGGGGAACCGAATCCTGGGGAACGCGGTAAATGCTCCGCGACGGCCGCGATGGGTGGTGTCGACTCGGCGAAGACTCAGGTGGGGGTCGTCCAGCCTATTCCGGTGCAGAACGCGTCGAGCCCGAGCGCGGCGAGGATGCCAGATTCACGTTGCACGACGGACAGTCGCATTGACGCGAGACGCGGGACGAGCGACGGTGACGCCAACGCAGCAAGGGTGCAGGTGGTGGTCATGCAGCCGGTGGATCACTCGCGAGAAGGCACTCGGTCCCGGACGTTAGATCCAGAAACAGCGTCACCAGCCAACTTCGTCGCGGAAGATTACGACGCGAAAAATCTCGACGCAAAATATCGCGACGAGGGAGACAGTGGCGAGATCAACCCTGTCGCCGACGTGCCGGAACGAGGCCCGCGGAAGACATTGATTCGGGGCGCGGGACGGCATACGTCTTCGCGGTGACGATGCACTCGGCTTCTTCACGCGCGACGAACACCAGAGGGAGAGCTCCAGTTGTCCGACAAGAGCTGGCTGCTCAGAACCCGTCAAGACTCCTGCTAGAGCAGGCAAATGCGCAGAGAGTCATGACCCGGGGCATTTTACGGGGCACGGCGCGCTAAACGAAGGCGCGTCTTGTGTCGGACCGGGTGGCGCATTCAAGTTTTTGGGTGACGTATGGCTCGCAATGAGAAACACGTTACGCGATGACGCCGAGTCGACGCGCCGAGGGACATGCATCCTTCAACGCCGCCGCCTCGCTCAGCTCAGCGACCAAGCTGGGGACGACGCAGATCGGACCCGGGGCGGCGTTGCGGTGACGAACACGGCTGGAGTGTATTCGGCGATGTGGTATTGCTTGAATCGCGGCGGAATGGGATCGGCCTGCAAGCTAGAGCCCAGGCTCGATGCTGTGCCTTGGAGCGCCACGTTGGTGAGCACGTACGCCGTACGTCGTGAGACGGGCGGTACGCCTCGTCAGTATTCGACCGGGAACGTTTCAGAGCTGAATCGCGTTCGCGCTACGATCAATGGAACGACCCTGTCGAACGAGCGTGCCGACTTCCACGACGAGGTGCCTCTGAAAGTGAGCCGGGACGTATGCACGGTGAAGTGCGACGAGATGCCGCTAGAAGTGAGCTGGAACGCTAGCGCTGTGAAGAGCGTAGATGTTGCGATGTCGAAGTTCAGGGACAAGTACGTCAACCCGGCTGGCGTCGCGGTGGACTTGGAGCCCTCGTTTCGGCTCGCGCGAGCGAGATCTGCGGTGTACGTCAAGAGCGATAATCGCCGTCGGAAAACTGCTGGACCATTGCGCCGAGCCCGAGCGACGGGTGCTACAGATCGGACCGCGTGCGCAGACGCGGTGCGTTATGTTGCGCGCCGAAGCGCAGGGCAGCCCGAGCGAGTCGCGTCGCGAGACGAGTAGTTCGCTTGACCCGCTGGCTTTCGACGCCCGCACCTCCGAGCGAAACCCCGTCAAGGAATTTCTGTCGCACACCGTGACGTGTTTGGCGGCGTCGATAAACGGGACGTATGACTGCATCGAGGCGCGTTTACCGGAGCACACGCCGACACGCGTTAAGGACGAGGATCTATCCGAAGGGGAGACGACCCTGAAGTTGTATGCCGGTCGATCTTCCCGATATAGGGTCGCGCGCCGCGAGTCCGACGTGACCTGGAGAGGCTGTACCGACGAACCATATCTCAACGGCGGAAAGTGGCGACGCGACTTCTCGCGACAACGCGATGGCCGTTACCGTCTTGCGGCGATTTCTCGCGAGGTCGTGGGGCGGCTAAGCCAAGACCTGGTGGGCGAGCGCCTCTAGTGGCGCGGTGGAAGTTGGCAGGGTGGCTGCCGACGGGTGGATTGGTGGAGAGCCCCGACTCTGGGAATGGCCGGAGCGGGAAGATTGGATGAGGGAAGTGAGGAGGACCAGCCTGTTGCTGAAGGTGGGACGGCGGAGGGCCGTCTCATAAAAGATGTGAAAAGTGGAAAGAAACGAAGGAGGAAGGTCAAGGCTACGTGTTGAAGTTATGGCTACGACGACTAAAGTGCTACGGCCCCAGCAGGGCGCGACCATGGACCAGACTCAAATCTGCCGAATGAATTTACCTGCAAGGCGAGGCGGATGGTAGGCGGGGTGATCACGCGTCACCCGGCAGCGCGCGCCGGCGTCCATCTCAGCCACGGTGAGCGGCGTCCGGTGGAACCGGCGCCAAGGCTCCTGCGCGTCGATGTCGTCGAGTGCGGCTTGCAGCGTCGTGTGCTGGAGGCCCGGATACCACCGGCCGATCTGCGAGTGCGCGGGTGGGAAGTGGAGCACCATGGGGTCCAACAGGAGGTCCATGTCGGCGGAGCCCAACCGGAACAACTCGACCGCCGACTGCTATAAGCTGTTGAGGTGGTTGCCAGCGTGGGAACGCCGTGAATTACGCGCCGTACGCCACCTCTTCCACGCCGCGCCGGGAACAGGAAGCTCGTGCGTCGACTCCCAGTAAGCCTGGGCCCAGTGCTCGATGTGACGCCGAAGTCGGCGCAAGAAGGGCTGGAACACCGCGTCGCCCGACGCGAAGAGGAGCGACTCGACTGCTTGGGTGAGGTACCGCCATGGACGAGTGGCGTACAGCGCGTCGATATTGGCTTGAGTCACGAGAGCGCGGTTCCAGTTCGCAGGCTCGGGGACAGCGTGGCGGGGAACGATCCATCCGAGTGGTGGCAGGAAGAGCGTCCGCAATTCCTGCGCGGTGACGAGGTGGAGGCGGAGACGTCGCACCCTCTTGGGCCAGGGAGCGTAACGTGGTTGTCGCCAATCAGACGGAGTCCCCGCCAGAGGGATGGCGAGGCCGAAAAATGGGGCCGCCGCGGTGCTCCCCGCCGAGCCACTAGACGCAGTGCTAGACGAGGCGCGGGACGACGACGAAGACGAAGAGTCATCGCTGCTGGAATCGCCAGAGTCGCCCGACCCTGGAAGTGACCCGGGGCGCCTCGACGCCGAACCCGGTACCGGAGAGAGCCGCGAAGGGCGACGGGAGGCGGCCGAGCCAGCCGGAGAAGCAGAGCCGGTCGAGTGCGCATAAGCAGATGAGCGGGCACTCGGCGTGCCAGTTCACGCTCGCGACGCGCGTCCCGAAGCATCCTGCGCCAAGCCACAGCCCGTTCGTCGCGCTCTCGGACAGCCAAATCGAGCTCTCCTCCAGTTCGACGACCCGAGCACCGAGCCGACGCGCCTGAGTACCGACGGCTCCTCGACGCTGTTGAGACGCTCGGCGCATGGACAGCCACCCTGCTCGGTACCGCGCTGCACGAGACGCAGCACAAAGCTCGCCGGCTTGAGCGCGTGTCATCTCCGACTCGGCCGCCACGCGGCGCGTCGTGGCGGAAGCCACCGACTCCTCGAGCTCGTGAAGGCGAGTCGCACCGCGGAGGAGCTCTTCGGCGTGGGCCACGAGGGGAGCATTAGCGCGCCGGCGGTCGTCTTGCAGCTGGACGTTCAAGCTGCGTGCCGATTCCGTTTCGGCGCGCACCTGAGAGAGCGTAGCGCGAGCTACGCGGAGCTCCTCGTCGACCGGGGCGCGTTGCTGCTCAAGAGTAGCCAGAGCTTGCCGAGCTTGGTCCCTCGCGATGGTGGCGGCATCCCACTCGCGTCGTAAGGCGGCCGAGGTGAAAAATGCTTGGTTGCGCGTATCAAGCGCCCCGTCGCGTTCTTGCTTGACGGCTACGAGGATACGGCTCACGCGGTCCCGCTCGCCGCGAGCATCGTCGTGCTCCTGCTCGAGAGAAGCTGCATGCTGCTGCGCCCGGTCACGTTCCGCCTCAACGTCACCCAGACGCGTCTGAACAGGAGCGAGAGCTGCCCGGGCGGAGACGAGCTCGGCGGCCAAGTCATCGCGCTCGGCCCGCGCATCGTCGCGTTCCCCTGGGCTGCAAACAGCCGAGCCAGCGGCACCGAAGATGGAGATGGAGCGGCGGGCGCTTGGGCAAGCCGAGCAGTCAGGCCGGCGACTTCGCCTCGCGCAGTCGCGAGTCGAGCTTGAAGTCCGCGGCACATCTCAAAGGAGGCAGCTTCCGAGACTCGACGCATCGTCTCGGCCGCGTCAGTGCGCTCAGCGCGGGCACGAAAGTCTTCCACGCGTTCCTCCATATCGCGGACGGCAAGCTCGGCGTGCTCCCGGGACAGCCAGGCCGTTTGCAGCTCAGCCACACCCGCCCGGTAGCCCTCGAGGGCGCGACGCAGGAGCGCCAGGTTGCGGTCGTGTAGCACGGACGCGTGAGTGGCCAGCCCCACGTTGTACGCGGAGACGAGCTCGTAGTGAGCGCGCAGCTCCTGATTCTCACGCTGGAGAGTGCGCGTGTCGGAAACAAGAGCGGCCACCGATTGGATGGGGGCCCCTGAAGCGGGGGCTGAACTTGGGGCGCGGCGGGGAGACGAGGACGACGCGCGCCGAGCGCGCAAACCGCGCAAGCAGCCGCAACGAGGTCGTCGGTGTTGATTTCCTCCTCCTTCTCCTCGGAGTCGTCGACGTCCATGTCGTGGCGGCGATCCATGAAGCTTGGCGCGTAGGAAGCTGCAGAGACGGAAGTCGAGATCAGGCGAGATGAAGCGAAGACGCGGGGCGAGTTCTGCGACGACACACCCACCTGGGGAGTGCGCGTGCGTGGCAGCGGGACGGATGTGGTGTAGCACCCGCGGAAAACGTGCCGATGCAGACGATCAAGAGAAGAGGCGCCGAGACTGAGGCCCCGGACGCGAGTGATGGAACTCGACGCGGTTGATGGGGCGCGACGCGCTGCGGAGATGGACGGAAAGCCGACGAGGGTGATGGGCTGTGAGACACGGCGCCAGAATCCAGTGCGACGCGTAATCATCCGACGGGTCGACGAGAGCCCCGTCTCTTCAAAACGCGTCGACCCCTAAACCCCGCCGAGCAAAACCCGCCGAGCCCAAAACGCGCCGAGCAAAACCCGCCGAGCCAAAATCCGCCGACCAAAACGCGCCGAGGTAAGATCGTGATTACGTTACGCAAATCAGGTTGAAGAACGGTAGTGCAAGCACGACAGACGCAAGGATAGACGTAGGGTGGTAGGCTTAGCAAGCACGAAGTAGGAGATAGCCAGTAGCAAGGACATAGGATAGGGTAAGGACTCAGTCCCGAAATTTCTCTGAACCACAAAGACCTCCCGTCTTCCCTCCGGTTCCAGGGGAACCACCAAGCGCCGGCAAGCAGAGCCGCCCCGATATCGCGGCCCCCCGTCGTTTGTTTGTTCGGGTGCTCAACCCCCCACAGACCCGTGCTGAGATAAAGGCACGTTAAACGTATACCGTTTAGGGGCGCCCGATAACGCGCTGCTAGGCGAAGGAACGCACCGGCCCGATAACCGCCGTGCACAAGACCCCCCAGTGTAGGCCTGATAACGCCACACAAGCCCCAGGAAACGCGGGCCTGATAACGCCGCACGCCCGACGGGAACGCCAAGGAAACGCCGGCCCGATAACGCCGCACGCCTAAGGCTCGACGCCCTACGACAAGGAACAAGCGTCAACCAAGAACCCCCCAACTCTGAAGCCTGCGAAGACTTGGGTCTGTATTTCGAAGATACGCTACTCCAACAACCGGGAAAGAGATTGCTCGGCGCGACCGCTATTCAGACGCGCCGAGTTTGTGCGAGATCGACTCCGCGAGATTTCTGCGAAGGCCGCTACTCCACAACACCATCGAATGAGAGCTCCTACACAAAAACGAAGTTACGCCATACTGCCGAAGGGTTGCGAAAAGCATTCCGGGGAAATCAAACACCACGGATCGTGGCGCAGCGCTGCTCACGACGACCGTGTTCAGCCTGGCGAGTTCCTGCGCGTACGACTGGTGGGACTACGTGTACCGCCTGGAAGAGGGTGCGCAGGCCTGCGCCACGGCTGAGATCGCCACGGGTTTGGAGGTAAAGTATTCATCAGGGCTATCTCCACCCGCTCTTGGTGTTGTTAATGGCACGCAGCCCCTCCCTACAGCACTCTACCCGCTCGTCGACTGCAAGTTGCTAACAAGATGCTCCTGGCGATAAAGGACCTCAAGACAGCATTCATACAGCATTGGTATACCAGGCAACTTCTCGCGTGCGGGACCCGTGCTGGCCATCATCCACATGCGCTGCATAGGTTCGCGAACGTGTACGAACTCGTGGCCATCTACCGCGTGATGATGCCTACGTCCAAGCACATCAAGAGGAGACGCTGCTGGGCGGGAGGGTCTGTTCCCAGACACCTTCAGCGCCACCTACAGGATCTTCATTACGGCGCTCGGTGCCTGACCGTGTGGCTCACCCCGACGATCAAGAAGGGCACCAGGCTCGCCAGAGGGCCGCTGGCAGCGGCGCGGTATGCACATCGTCGACATCATCGGCGTGACCATAGTACGACATGTCTGGGCCGCTCGACATCAATGGCACCAAGCTCAAGATCTCGCTTGCGCAGATCGCGGGCATGTTTGGCAAGCTGTTGCTCGTGTGCAGCGCTATCTTGACCGGGCAGCGTACTCGGTGCCGCCGAGTCGGCGTTGGACTGCCTGCTGCGCAACAAGAGCGTGGGGTCGGATCGCTGGCAACTTGGTCGCCATGACCAGTTCCTACCACCAGAACGACGGTTATGGCAGTAACTACATTGCTTTTCTAAGAGCACTGCTGGCAAAGCTACAGCAAAGTGCACCAAACAGCATGCATCGCTTTCTAGCAGTCGGTTAGACTCGCATTTCAACACCTAAGTTATTTTTAGCCAATCAACGATCGGTAGCAAAGCAGGTTGCACGCCCTGCTGGTATTTATACATTACCAATAAGTACCACTAATCTGGTACATCCAATCTGATGCAGTCGGTAGCTGCAGTGTAGGCCCTGGCAATTGCCACCTGCCAAGTACATGTACATGTACTAGAGCCACGAGACAGACGCGTAGTACCTGACGTACTAGGGCCCCGAGAAAGGCCGGTGGCGCGGTCGAGTGGGTTAAGCTTCTGGCCCTTACGCTGTGGACCGAGGGTTCGAGCCCCACAACGGACATTAGTTTACCCGAGCGGGAAGCGCATAGAACCCCCGAAGAGGAACGTCCCTCATGGCCCAGGCGGTTAGGGCACCCCGACACTAAGGGTAGATAAACGTAGAGAACAGCTGGCTTATAGGAAGGACGGTTTCACTATAGAAAGTAACAGCAAGGACCTCGGCGGTACGAGAGAAATGCCCGTATCCACAGGCCCCAGATGGGTTAGGGGAAGGAATAATTGGCCTATCAGATACACAAGCCATCTTGGAAAAGCCACTTGCTTACGAAGAACTGTAAGTAAAGGTACGCGCCAAGAATTCCCCGCACTGTGACATATAATGAGGCGCATACCCCCGCAAGGGAAAACACAAACTTTTTGTGGCGAAGCGGCTCCGCGAAATTTGCAGATCGCGGGGGTCCTCTTGCACACGGTGCCCGAACTGCCGACTAACGGAGGGGGTACTCCGATCTTCCGTGAAGTTGCTGATCCTCATCTTGTGTACCCGTCGGTGGGCTGGATCGCTCTTCGGATGATCTCGGAAGACGCGCTTGGGGTCGAGTCTTGGACTGTCTGGCGGACAGCAGGAACTTGTGGCAGCAGCGCGGATATGCTTCACGCTGCGCCGGAGTAGTTGTGGCGGTTACGATCTGGGGTTGCCTGGATCGTTACGCGCCGGCCAGATGTGATCTTGGCCTGGGGTTGCCTTGGGGTCAGTGTGTGACCTTCCTTTGCCTTTCCTTGCTTGCCGCTTCCTCTAGCGGTGGGTCGAAGTGAGGGTTGGCGGACGCTGGGCCAAGCTATCCTGGCGTCCGGGGTTCCTTGATCTTGGGGCGTACGTCGACTCGCGTAGCGTCGGGTGGGCCAAAGTATATCCCGTGCCCGGTAGTGCGAAGGCGAAGACCACTTGTGATGAAGGAAGTAAATTCAACTCTGTTTAAAATGCTAGCTTGTCCTAAGTCCTTGTCCTATCGTTCTTCTGCTTCCTGCTGTCTAACGCGTGCTCTCTGGCTCCCTTGAGCATTGGTGGTGCCGCTGGCTCTCTGCCCGGTGTCTGCACAATCCATAAAGCCGAGATCATCATTCCTTCTCCAAGATCACGTCATCCTCGCCAAGATCGATATTGTCAGCTTGGATCGGATACACCAGGGATTGGCTCGCCAGCACTTCCGAAGAGATTGCTCTACTTGACTTGACCTTCGTGCTAGCTGATATCATGCCAGACTACACCGGGCCCCGCTTGCCGATCTTGTTTCACAACGACGCCGTCGGTTACCTTGTTGATCTTGGCTTATCCGCGCGAAAATCTCCACATCCACTTCACCACATTTGGCCTATCAGATAGGGCCCCGAGAAAGACATGGAGTACATCAACTACTAGTTCCCCAGGACGGTCACCGATTGCCAGAAGTACCAGATCCCCGAGATGGCCGTCGAGTACATGTCATACTCCAAGTACATGCGGAGGTGTCACGGTCAGTGGGTAGTCGAGTAGGGCGCGAAGCCGTCCTTACTACACCCCAACTTCGACTACTACTCCGTCAGCCTCTTCTTCGGCTGGTAATGGAAGCCCGCCATCGCATTCCTAGTGTTGCTGCGTTTATCAAGAAGAATGGAGAGCAGCACTTGCGGGCTGGAGACATTATTTCATACTATCATCCTATTTTTTTCGACACGAAGGTTTCTGGCATCCTTGTCATCGCTGTGGATCCGGATGCGGAGGAGTTTCCGCTAAGTCTAGATACTGAAGAGCCACTTCCGTACACGCACAAAGTCGTTGTTGAAAGCGCGACCAACCCTCAACTCTGAACTACCCGCTCGTACAACTTGGTTAAAGGATGGATATCTGCGCCCAAGCGACGTAAGCAGCTTGTGAGGGGTCTTCGATCGATTACATCTGACGTGGTTGCTGAAGCTGCCGCTGGTCGTGGGGCTGTAGCTGTGTCTGAAACCGAAACTGGAGGTGATCATCGGGATGAACTTGTACTTGGGGTTCAGCCTGAACAAGAAGTTGGTGGTGACCGTGGATATGGCTCTGGTCATGGAGCTGGTGGTGGCCGTGGGACTGACCGTGGGGATGGTCTCGACGTGAAGCGGGTAGTGATCGTGGGGATGGACTTGCTGATGAGTTTGGGGGGCGTGGAGTTGGGCATGGAGCAGGACGTGGAGTTGAGAATGGAGCAGCACATGGAGTTGAATGAGAAGGATGGGGTTCGGCCATCTCGGGGATCTAGTACTTCTGGCAATCGGTGACCGTCCCGAGGAACTAGTAGTTGATGTACTCCATGTCTTTCTCGGGGCCCTAGTACGTCAGGTACTACGCGTCTGTCTCGGGGCTCTAGTACATGTACATGTTCTTGACAGTGGCAATTGCCAGGGCCTACACTGCAGCTACCGACTGCATCAGATTGGATGTACCAGATTAGTGGTACTTATTGGTAATGTCACGGGTCTCTAGTACTTTTGTCTCGTGGCTTTAGCATTTTCCGGGGTGGGACGATCAAAGACCCTGCCGCGTCTACATTGACGACAAAGTGACCTGGCGTGAACTCTACGTCGCGTGCAACGAAGTGGTCCAGAAAGAGGAAGGCTGCGTAGGATCTCGCTGGGTGGAGGGCTTCACCAAAGTCAGCGATGGTCCCACGCTAAGGGTATCCATCGGGACGTGAAAGTGTTGGCAACTACCAACAGAGCGCTGCATCACTGGGGAAGTTATTAAGTACAGTGCTGCTACAAACTATAGACGCTCACGAATTTGCTGTAGCAACCTGAATATTATGTTTTTTAACCTGATGTTCTGGTCAATACGAGCTAAACCCAACCTGATTAAAACCCATTATCGCTTTGTGGCCGAGTCCGCAGTGTAGAAAAATTTGACAAAACCGGGGGTGTTCTAAACTATAGACGCACTTTGACCAAATGTGTAAATTTTCGTACTAAAGAGCTCCTTTTTGCAATTGCTGGACATATCCATTATTATAGAGCCAAACGCCACCTCTACGCGAAATCTGCGCGGTCAAAACGTTTTTTTTGCGTTGTGGGAGTTCCTACACATGCCGAAAAAATTGAACCCATTTTGTATGGAGATGAGGACTCGGAGAGCTCTAGAAATGCATGGAAACGTAGATTTCATAACCTAGCTGGTCCAATCTCTTTATTTACGTCTAGGCAGCACACGCATGCGCCCAAAAGCGATAGTCTATGTAGATTCTTCGCCCAAACCTCCGGCAAATTTGACTACCTCGAAAACCACCCCCAAAATCATCCTGCCCATACAAACATTAAGGGTAGCAAATTTGAGTATGATGCCGGTTTCCCCCCGGAGGTTTGGGCGAAGAATCTACATAGACCATCGCTTTTGGGCGAAGAATCTACATAGACTATCGCTTTTGGGTGCATGCGTGTGCTGCCTAGACGTAAATAAAGAGATTGGACCAGCTAGGTTATGAAATCTACGTTTCCATGCATTTCTAGAGCTCTCCGAGTCCTCATCTCCATACAAAATGGGTTCAATTTTTTCGGCATGTGTAGGAACTCCCACAACGCAAGAAAAACGTTTTTGACCGCGCAGATTTCGCATAGAGGTGGCGTTTGGCTCTATAATAATGGATATGTCCAGCAATTGCAAAAAGAAGCTCTTTAGTACGAAAATTTACACATTTGGTCAAAGTGCGTCTATAGTTTAGAACACCCCCGGTTTTGTCAAATTTTTCTACACTGCGGACTCAGCCACAAAGCGATAGTGGGTTTTAATCAGGTTGGGTTTAGCTCGTATTGACCAGAACATCAGGTTAAAAAACATAATATTCAGGTTGCTACAGCAAATTCGTGAGTGCGTCTATAGTTTGTAGCAGCACTGTATTAGTAATTCCATGCAATGTATTATTCGAAATTTTTTTTTATACAAGTACCTGCACTGCGACCGCTCGCTACGGCGGAGTCGAGGCAAACACGAAGATGAGACCAGAACGTACTTCAAGTATGCGTCCAGGCCTTGGTGCAATAACCCCCACTTTTGACGATAGCGTTTGACTTGGCAAAAACTGCAACGTACATAATATCTTGCACATTCTGGATACTCGTGTTCTCGGTCAAGATACAGAATTTGCGTCAACATGCCAACGTGTTGAACAGAAATCCAGCATTCATCCAAGCTTTTGAGGAAGTCATCGAATCATTCTCGAGATCCACAAGGATACTTTGACAACGCAGTCTTAGGCAAGGCCGCCATCGGCTCAGAGATCGGAGGTTGGGCCCAATCGCCTACTTTTGCAAGATACTCACATGGGTTTTACCTGGGATCCATGAACTAAAAGACGTCGTGCCGCGATTTGAACACAACCGCGCAGCTAAAAACTCAGCTCGATACCCCCGGTGGCTCGACTGGAAAGCCGAGAAAACCCCCCACGCCACTTGTGTCTGGTCTTCCGTGCCACTGCTAAAAGCCGACGTCCCGATGAACCAAAGTTCCCAGCAATTCCGATGATCATCTGCCTTTGACAGTAGCTCAACACAAAAATTGAATTCACCACGTTGACGCCCACAAAGCCAGAAGCGTAAATAGCTTCATGACGTCTCGAAGCCGTTGTAGCTTCATTGCATCTTGACGACATAGATCACCACCAGGAAACGTCAGGAAAAGTTTACGCTACACGCGAAGTTTGGGCGCGGCGTAGCGTGTTGGCGTGTCCACTTGCTTTCTTGACCGACAACAATTTGCTACTGATAAGAATACATCAACTTGATTGATGCCGCAACACTTGCCATATACATCGATTTCACTCTCAATTCTGCACTGACCACGAGTAGTTATGGTGACCGAGTGGAAGATCCTGGAGCCTTGGCGGGCTGTATTGCGCGGCCACTTAATCCAAGCAAACACCAGTGCGCGTGAATCGCCTCTGAAAGTCTCGCTTCTCCCTTCCAAAAAAACCCTTTTGGTGCACCGATCCATTTGCGTGCGACTTCCTGAAAATGAAACGAGTCGGCGAGATCCAACAAGACTACAGCGAATTCGGGAGGCCATGGAGTTATTTACTCTACTTTCCCTTGTGAACAATGAAGCGTTCGTTGAGCTGGTGCTTTCGCTGACAAATTCGCCCTCTACACAGACCCAGAAAGATCTCATTTACTTTCCAAGATCGAATCTCCCGTCAGTTGGGGCTTCGTTGCCGAACGATGCCCCTACAGGCCAATCCGAAGTCACGTGGGGGCTTTCCTTGGATTTCCGAGTGACCCACGGGAGTATTCCTGAATTTCGAGATGCAGCTCGGAAATTAGAGGCTTTGGCGGTGGATACATCTAAAACTGCCTGTGGTGACGGTGAGGCTCGAATTGACTGAACGTGCGGACAGCACGGTTTGCGTGTGGATGGCCACCAGATTCCAGTCAAATCGACCTCATTTCAAGGTCAGCTTCGAAGCCTGTTCGATATCGTTGTAACGGGAAATGCCAATTCAGTGCGCGGATTCAATTCTGTGCGCGATTTTATACTTGATTTTAGAATGGGCGCTGGGATCGTGCAAATCATGCATTATTAGTTATTAGGGGTGTTATCTTGATTTTAGTATCACCGTGCAAGGAAATGGTCCCCCTTTCAGATATTATAAAAAATGCTCATCTTCCAGCCGTATGTATGCATCAGCAGTCGAGTACTGTCCTTTCCAGAAATGATGACCAGATAGATCAGTACCTTAACTTTCTATTGGTACCAGTCCTGTTCAAAACTTTTACGTTTTGGCGGCTGTACATAGTTTTTCCGACTTGGTCCAAAACCGCGCACTGAATTGGCGTTTTCCGTTACCCCGTTTTGTGCGCGTGTCCAACTGTGGCAAATGACACAACAATCCACCACCAGTATGGCTTTGTCAACATTCAACTTCCGAGCCAAACAATTGAGTGGTTCGCTGGCTATAAATTATGTTACGTTTGAGAGCCCCGAGGTGTTGACGGATCTACTGAAACTAGTGACCTGTGGGCTTCAGTCGTTATCACTGTGTGCTGACGAGAAGGACCCCTATTCATTTGGACTTGTGTGCGCTGGCTACCGCGTGCCCAGAGCTTCAGAGTTTGCACATCGCTGAGTTACATGTCGAGGTCTCGGCCCAGGACGAGTCATTTCGTCACTGGCCAGTGAAGACGGTGTATTTTCGAGAATGTCTGGGTGCGTTGTCCGTATTCTGACTGCCCATATTTCATGTATTAGCGTGGTTGAGCTTACCCAGTCTAGAATCTAGCGTCTATAGATTGACGAAATCCAGAGCTCCACCGTGTAAGTAAAGCACTAGCTGTATCCTGTCGTCGGGCTCGGCCTCTACGCTGCATCGCTGCAAAGGCCAACCTGAGGGTGAGGGCACATTGGCCGGAGTAGGAGCTAGGGAAGTGGCGTATGTTAGAGATCGGCTTAGGGAAGGAACATTCTTAGGCAGCCGCAACCTCGGGCAGGTCTGTAGGCCTGTTCCCATGCCTCCGTAAACCCGAACACGTATACATGCACGACGAGGACCCTTCACTTGTGCGCGTGCGCACTCCAGGTCCACCGTCCACTCGGTCGATACGTCAACGGTAGACACCCCGCATCCCGCGTGATCGCTAACCACGCATCCCAGCCACTCTAGACGCACATCAACCCGTCTTCGCTCTCGCTGTACTACTAGAGCTGTACCTCTCAATTACTCTCACATTCCGCCGACGTCCCACACAGTAAAGGGCTCTCGCCGCAGAACAGAACGCTTAAGACCTCGCTTGGTGTTGGGTAAGGACGAATCCCTACGCGTAGTATATTAGCTGCTTGGCTTAGGCCGATCCTGTTCAAACTGCAACTGGGAGGTGAAGCGGCCAGCCGCATGCTCCAGAGCTCCCCTACGAAGCTTATACTAAAACCTATACTACCGCGCGATCTTCTCCCCTACGAAGCTTATACTAAAACCTATACTACCGCGCGATCTTCGAGGGGGCCCACTCGTCGCGACCTCCTGTCCGCTCGTTCTGGATACAATGTCGCCTCTCCTCGTCTTCATAGTCTTTCTGCTTCTCTCCGCCGTGTCCTCTCTCCGCTGCAATCTTTCACGGTCGCCGTCGACCTTCCAGCAACTTCAACAGCGCTGGTGACATCTGTCATCTGGCTAGAGCTGTCAACGTTTCGTGGAAACCTGTAAACCTTGCCAACGTTTGCAAAAACTTTTAACCACCTGCTAAACCTGAATAGTTTCGATGTGGCCCACATAAAATCAAGTCCGGCCATCATGTGCGCAGCCATAAGCTCGGGCAACTTCGACACGTCGCCGTCCGCCGGGTGGAGCTCTGGAGCGGCATCGCCGAGCGGCTGGAGGCCGACGTGACCATGCTGCAGCTCACGCTCGTGGACCTAGAGGAGATGCTGCTGCAACTGCTGACCGTCACGCTGCCCAGTGCACGGTCCGATGAGATGTACGTGCAGTATATGGAGGAGGAGAAGAGGGTTGATACAATGGGGGAAAGGTGCTGGCTTTGTGCTCTGTAGGAAATCGCGGCGCTGGTGACGGCGCTGGCGCAGATCCTGCCGCTGAACTCCGGACTGCTGTGCTCTTAGTACACGCGCTTCGTGCAGAAGTGCTGCAGCAAGGAGCGCGTGCTGTTCTCGAGCGCGCAGCTGAACGTGTTCGTGAACCTCTTCCTCAACTTCATCAAGTCGTGTCCGAGCTAGTAGCACGGCTAGCTCGATCCGCGCGCTGGGCCAGGTGCTGAACGACAACGCGGACCGCGCCAGTAGCGTGTTTGAGATGCTGGTCTCCGTGCTCATCAAGCACCTAGACCCAGCGGGCGTGGACATCGAAGCGCGCTACGCTGACGAGTCTCGTGTCGAACATCTTCACGCAGGCGGGCAAGACGCCCGATGTGTACCACTAATTTTAGTCGTTACTGCGGTGGTGGTGGAGAACTGTCGCAGCAGCAAGCGCACAGCTTGACCAAGGACCAGAAGACGATTGCATCCTCGTCAAGGCCTGCACGTGCAGCATGAAGTGCGAGTTCACGATCATCAACTCGAACTTTGACCGCTCGAACGACCCCATTGCTGCGACGCTGCCCAGTCCTCTGACTTTCGTGCGGCAAGTCATTCTTACCATCTCATGTTTAACAACGAGCACGATGACGTGTTTTTCTCGTGCCAGGAAGAACGGCACCCCACTGACTTCGACTCGTCCGTATGCGTTTCTGACAGTGAAGGGGCAAGTCAGAGAGTAAGTATTGCTGGCTTTTACTAGTTACGTGTGGCTAATTGTTGTGTTGTTCGTGCTTACCGTGTAGCGGTTTACTGTCGCGACTCCAAGTAAAATGCTTCGCGAGCGCCTCGATGCGCTTGTCGTGTTTGCTGTCGCGATGCCATGGCTGCACAATGACCCTGGGACTCTCGAACATGCCCTCGAAGCACGAGGTGCACGCGGACCTCGACCCGGAGAACATCCTGTTGGCCGACGACAAGGAGACCAGCGTTCACCCTATCAAATTTGGCCAGTCCTTTTGTCTCCACGACGTGAGCTGCATGGTGGACGCCCACACGTGCGGTTTGACTCATAGTTTAGCGTTTTGAAGGACCAGGTCGGTATAGTGACTATCGCAAGCAAGGTGGTCAAGTAGGTGCAAGCAAGTAAGCAAGAAAATGCGTTCTTTATGAATTTGTCGGTGGTAGCGCTTCGCTACAGTAATAGCTTCGATTCAAGCTCTTGAATCCGATACGCCGCTGCCCTTGACGTTGCCTGCGTTGGCTTGGTGAAGATCCGCGAGGGGAGGGACTGTACGGTCTCCGCTGCGTACGCTGGCGTGCGGAATGAGCTCGACTATTTGGTGGTGATGTTGGAGGCGGCCGAGGTGCTGGTGATTGCGCTTGTGTGTGTCGAGGGTGGCATACGGGCAGGGTTGAGGAGCCGGCCAGATTCGACGGCTCTATCAGCATAATTGTTGGCATGGAGAGCAGCCTGGAGGAGGGGGTCAACTGAGCGATGCGGGGGGCTACAGGAAGACCCCAGTGCCAGGTCCGCCTGGCGGACCTGGTTGGAAGCTTCAAGTGCTTTCTGTGAAGCTGTGGGAGATCCACTCACAGTAATTTTATATGGTATACATTAACATCGTCACGGGTCCTGCGGAGTTTAGAACAGTTTAAAAGTTTGTTTGCAAACTCACCTGAGTTTAAGGTTAGCAAAGTTTCCGAGGTTTAGAGCATCTCCACCGGTGTTGGCTTTTTTTGGGCAAAGCAAACGGCAAAGCCTATGGGCCTACACATTTCGACGGCAGCCACACCAGTCACCTACACAACTCCAGCAACAAAAACTCCACCAAAATGCTGCCCGGCCCCCGGGGCAGCACATATCAAGCGATTTTGAGGGCCACACGCCAAACTGTGATGATGAACAACGTTCTTCGTGTATATCATAGTCTAGGGAAGATGGTAAGACACAGCAGCGCTACAGAACTTGCGCTACTAGGGCGCTATTGCTGCGAGCGTGGCGCTCAGCGCCTTCGGCCATACATCTGAGCGTTGGTGTGTTTGCACACCATTTTGCATAAATGATCAAATGATCCTCTTGGCGCTTTGCCACCAACAAAAAGTCCAGCAATTATATCGGTGTCTTTGTCCGAATCGGGACTCCAACAAGAATTGCCAACCAATTGCCAAGATTTTATTGACCCGGTGTGAAGCCTATTGAACCTTTTCTCACAAAAGTTTTGACAAAAATCGTTATTGTCAAAATTTTTGTTGACCGGTGGAGATGCTCTTAGACCCCTAAACGTTGACACCTCTACATCTGGCGACCTGACAGTCGTCACCGACCACCGCGATGTGCACCACACCAGACACGCCACTGCACATTGCTTGTCAACCTCGTGCTCTTCTCGGTTCAAGAGCACGGGTTGCCTACAATCCTATGGAAAAATAGTAAACAGCACCCACGCATACATTTGGGCCAGCGATTCAAACTCTTGCAAACGGTGATGGAAGATTCAAACCTCTTTTACTGTTGTAGGCCTATGCATATTAACGTTTAGCGGCACTTGATCGTCGCAGATTTCGAAATTGTATGATACAGTGACTAAAGCGGTCTTTACCTTTGACAGTAACGACAACAATCCACCGTTTCTTTCCAGCTAGTTCCCCTGCTTTTTCGACGAAAAGGTCTGGTAGTCGTACCGCCTACCTTTCTTGTTCTGCAGAAACTCAGGGAACATGAACATTAGTATGAAATGAAATAAAATTAGCGGTTATGACGGCTGACTACGCCCAGCGCCGCGCACTGCTGCAGCGCGGGACTCCCGCGGTAGCAGGATGTCACCCAGCCTGCTGCAACTTGCTGTAGCTCTTGTTGCTGGAAAGCCTGCTCTCCTGGATGTCGCCTAGCCTGCTGCAACTTGCTGTAGCTCTTGTTGCTGGAAAGCCTGCTCTCCTGGATTTCGCCTAGCCTGCTGTAACTTGTTGTAGCTCTTGTTGTCATGCACGGAGACGTATCACGCCTCGCGGTGGGTGCCACTTGCACCCGTAGCCTGTCCTCGCTGCCTTCGCTGATTCTGGATCCTCTTCGAACATTAGATGCCTTCCACGTTGAAGTGAGACTGGACAGATGACTACTTTCACCCATCTGCTCCGTCATTCTGGCTGCAACCAGAACACGCCTGCTGTCACGTGGGGATCGCTGTCATCGCCTCGAGTCTTGAATCTGGCCCACTATCCGGGGCGTTAGCGAACTGCGTATAGTCACCTCCGGAGGTCCGTCCGACGCAACCATGTCTATCGTCCAGAGGCCTAGCGCGGTTAAGATCCTGTCCGCCCAGAAGGAGTTGTAGCTAATCGAGACTCGCTGCTGAAGCCGTGGTTCGTCAGACGCAACAACTTGAGTGCTTCCGCTTGTTGAGGATACGTAAGGCCGTGTTTGTCGGACGCAACACGTGTACTCGCTTGAGCCCTCATCGTCGAATCCTTGGAGTCTGACCATTGATGCGAGCATCTCAGGGCTTCGTACTGCCTACTGTTTGTTGTCAAAAAGCGCGCTGTGACGCTGGGCATCCCAGGAATTGCTGGTAGTGGCGAGCCGATCTTGTCGACGCTGTATGAGTTTGTCTATCCGGGCCGAGGGGCGTCGGGAATGAAGCTCTCTTTTCGCACGAATACCGTTGTTGACACTAGTAAGGGAACTTGCGTCGGGCGTGGACTCAATAGCTGCAGTCGTAAGCCGACAGGTCAGATTCCAGAACTGCCGAAGAGCTTCCCAGTGCTCCGTCAGAAATCGGCGAAGCAGCACTTTTGCACCCTTAGAGGTGTACGATAGAGCTTGGGCCCACTCCTCGCACGCCACTGACAGTGTCGGATACCGGCGCCATCCACTCGGTGCTCGATAGACCTTCGGAAATAGGCGCTCCAAATTACGACGAGTATCAATCCACCATGCCAGCTGACTGGGTGATCCCGTACAAATCCAAACTCAAAAATGTGATGAGCATCAACCGAAAGAGTGGCAGAATACGCCACGAAAGTGAATACAGACAACGACTACAATGTAGCATTCTTGGAGTACGGGGGCCCAATATGGCAGTGCATCACGGACATGAGCACACAGCTCCCGAGGAGGTGCCACGACACCGATTAAAATGTCTTTGGGGTTCCGCGTCGTAAGACGCCGCCGCGGTTGCTGAAGTTGCTGCACTACTAAGTAGTCCGTACACATGTGGAGCTCACCACGTGGAGCCCGCACAACCCACTGCCCGCCAAGCCGAGAAATAGCGTCGTAGCCAGGGGAATCCGCGTACACCGCTACCCAAAAAAACCGACGTCGTCGAGCGTGCAAAATCAGCGGCAATTTGTACTAGGGTATTCTCCCACCAGCCTTCCCCACGTGGTAAGTAAACGTCATCGATCCACCAGCTCTCTACTGTCGAAGGCAGCTCCAGCCGGCGTCCGATCGTGAATCCATTATGCCAGGGTCCCTGAGCAAATGTAGCCGTTGCCCAACCAGGAGTCCATTGGACGAGATGCATATTGGCAAAGCCGGCTCTGTTGCCCATACTCCGACGCGAAGCATCCTGAAGCCGCTGTGGTAACATACGTCCCGCTGGAAAAGGGCGACGCAGTGAGGACCCGTCGCTGAGGGCTGACCACAGCATGTGCCGAGTAGAGGGTTCGCGTACATCGCCAATCCAACTAAGCCACAGGGCATCACACCATAGCCCGTGACCAATATTAACCATGGGCTGCCAGATAGTAGTGCCCCCAGCATCGTCCTTCCATCGGCCCCGTTGAGGTAGCTGAAGACGCGTTGCTTCTGCATGCCCCAGACCAGGGAAAAACAAGTGCTGGTCAGGAAGCCACAGGTCTCTCTCCAGCTTGGCATGGGCGGTATGCAGTATGCGCTCGAGCTCCACAGTGTTGCAGCACGCTGGTTGTGTCAACCCGAATCGATGCGATTGTGTATCCTGGTGACCAGCGCAAATCAAAACGATGTTTCACTGCGTTCGTATGTAATATTCCAAAACGTGCGCGCCAGTAAAACCGAAGCAATAGCGAGCCCCACCCATATTGCCAAACCATCGCGCGCTCATCTAACATGAACATTATCGATATCATTGTATACTAAAAAAAACTAGTACTATACAACGACTTAGCTTCGATTGTCGTAAAAAAATCACGAAAAACGTCGCCGGTAGTGAGGGAGGGTCGGAAACACCGAAAAAATGGACGCCAGCACCGAAAACTAGGGGTCCGCAACACCGAGGGGTTGGTGTGCCGAGTTACACATAGAATCTAAAATCGGCGGAGTGCCGAGTTGCACTGCAACTACAACTCGGCGAAGTGCTCCTAATCTTGGCATTCATGTGCCTTCCGATAAATATATCACGGGCTATCAAGTCTGTATCAGTATGTACTTTGCTGCGGCGGTGTAGATCAACGTTCGTGTGGAGGTGCGGATGGCACGCCGTCATAGTGTACGGCAAGGCGATGGCGCTCGGCATGGCGAGGAGGAACGACAAGGGGACAGGGGACGGCAAGGAATTGCAATCGGCTTAACCAACACGTTACCACCAACTACAACCGGACGGATTGCGGACGACCAAGATATTCCTCTTCATATTCGAGTGCCGCCAGTACCAACGATCTACATACACATCGTTCCCATGAAGACACAAAATGACAGGTGTATATAGAGTATTTCAAAGTAAATTCAATAGCTGTGTACTTATAAATGTTTTTTTCTCTCAGCAACGAGGTACAATCTCCAGTCATTCGCGCGCGTACGTCTACGCTTACCTTCGATAGGAGGTACTTGGTCGGTGACGTTCCCAGCGACACGAGAAGCGCCGACCACGGCTCCGTCGTCCTGGGTATCGTAGCTGACAGCGTCTTCTTTATCGATCCATCCGAGCTCGCCGAACCTCCCGCTTACCGACGGATGACGTTCCCTCTCTACGTAGATATCTGCAAATTTTGAGTCCGCTTGTGCTGAAGAAATCAAACGCTTAAGTGAACGGCGAGCTGAGCCTGCGTCTTCCCTAAGCGATTCCATCATGAAGTCCGACAAGATTTCGCTAGTTTCATCATCTCCACCCTGCTAACAGCACGCACGTAATCGATACTAGCATTTTTGTACTTACGTATCTGATTCAGGAGATTGTTATCCAGCACGGCAATCGTGGCTGGGTCTGGCTCGGACAACGCGGCCATACGTGGAGTCCTCTCGGTTATCTGTCTTGGTTTCCGTGCCTTCCGTTCATCGATAATGCCATCGGGAGCCTCTTCCAGGGGGAAGGAGGGGTTTTGGCGCGCTTCGATATAGGTGTTTCGCTCACTTTCCTTCAATGCCTGCCATCTTGTCCGATGCTTTTTACCCGATTTTTCCAGAAGCCACTTGGACGCTAGCCTTTCGCCTTGAGCGTGAGCGTCAGCCGAAGCCTTTGCACAGGGGGTCCCTGTAGCCTTCACGAAGTCCCAAAACGCGGCGTGCACGCGCATGCTTCAAGGTCGGTTGTAAGCTTTGTGGTCGAGCTACCTCCAGCCCATGCCTAATAATACAGTATATTATCAACTCAATTTAGAGGCGTTGTAGCTCGTACAAGAACACCACGTAGTTACAGTTCAACACTTCACCGAGTTGTAGTTGCAGTGCAACTCGGCACTCCGCCGATTTTAGATTCTATGTGTAACTCAGCACAGTGCCGAGTTATTCGGCAAGTGTAACTCGGTACACCAACCCCTCGGTGTTGGCGTCCAAATCTTCGGTGTTTCCGCCCCCCAACTCGGCACATGGCGGACCCCTAGTTTTCGGTGCTGGCGTCCATTTTTCGGTGTTTCCGACCCTCACTCCGCCGGTAGTGTCGAAAAACCGATCGGCTGGATCACGCGTTGACATAGATATACGGCTGCGTCGCAAGTCTTGAAGTGAGGAAACCATGTCGAGTGGCGATGCTGTTGAATATTTCCGTTGCTTGGTAGTGATGGCGATGACTTGATTGATACTGACAGAATTTATTCCCATAGAATAATCTCAATCTCAGATCTGCCGAGTCAGGAGTGGTAGTAATGGAGTCTGAGTGGGTATTCCTGGAACCATGGCGGTCTGTATTGCGGGAGCATTTGATAAAAGGGAATACGAATAGTGCTATCTCCTCCCTGGAAGTCTCTTTTGCCTACCCAGAATGTCGCTCAATGCGACAACGACAAGTCCTCTTCGGTATTAGCGGTGATCGACGAGATACGGAGAGGTTGGAACAAGTTCAAGAGGCCATGGAGCTGTTCACTCTGCTGTCGCTAGTTAACAATAAGGCGTTCACCGAGTTAATGCTTTCACCTACTGGGATCCAGCCGTCGCGTACCGACGCTCACATGACGTACTGTCCTGAATGGACCTTCCAGCTGATTGGAACTCTGCCGTCAAGTGATTTCGTTGGAGCGGAGACTGATGTTACGTGGGGAGCTTTGCTAGGCTTTGCGGGAAACCCGTGGGAGCATTCGTCTGAGTTTCGAGATGCAGCTCGGAAACTAGAGGCGATGGGAATGGACGAGGCGAGCCAAGCGATAGCTCAAAGCAAGTCGTCGGTTTACTGGACTTGCCGTTTACACGGTTCGAGTGCGAGTGGAGAGCAAATTCTTGGTGCATCGGCGAACAGCTCGACCTCATTTCGAGGTCGGCTAGGAGGACTGTTCGATGTAATTGTCCCCCCTGTTGTACGGGCCTGTGCTATCGGAGGCTACACTATTTCTGCTAGCACATCGAGACCAGCCTGTCGCCCCCAGCACGTGGATGCCTGGATCAAAGACTGGGCACAAGCATCCGTCTCCGAATTCTCAATAGCACTAGCGCGGACACCAATGTCACGGCTTGGGCTGAGATTGGAGAATGGAGCTATGAACTCGCGACAAGAGGTGATGAATGCCGCATTTGTGCTCAACACGCTGCTCTGCGGTCGCCCCCAGGGTGCTTTTATGACCGAAAGAACTAGCCGCATTCGGCCCGAATACGACAGGCTCCACTTAATCTGCTTGTGGCTGGCTGACAGTATGTTTATTGCTTTCTGCTCGGCGGTGGCGGAGGCGTCTCTGCATGCGAATTTGGGCTGCTTGTGGGTGGGCTTAGATGGTTCAAAGCGCTGGCCGTGGCTGGTTTACGCGCTCTGCTGCGGAACTTCTGATGCCGTTGTGCCTTCCGTCGATACTTCACGTGGCACGTTAACCAAGGCTGACATCTCGCTCATTTCCGCGGTACTCCAAACGAATTATCCTCAACCAAAAATCGGACAAGGTGATCACCGATACGGATTCGTTGACATTCATGAAGGGACCAAGGTTCGTTTTGTTAACCACGACGGTGACACTTTTGATTTTACTTTGCCGAGAGCACTGAGTTGTCGAGCCCTTTACGATTCAGATGACAGCGAGTGGATTAACATCATTGTGCCTGGAGTTGGTGCTTGCAAGACAAAACGTGATGGAGACGTTCGATTTATTCCCGATGCTGAGAAATCCGACTTTCAAATCAAACGATTGAGCGCGTCACTGACAATACGATATCTTACATTCGAGAGTCCCGAGGTGCTGACGGATCTGCTGCGGGTAGTCACGTGCGGGCTTCGTTCGTTAACATTGTGTGCTGACGACGGGGACCCCGCCACAACTGCGGTTCCGGTTGATCTTTGTGCGCTGGCTGCTGCGTGTCCTGAGCTTCAGGATCTCTCGATCACGGATTTACATGTTGTGGTCTCGGCTCATGACAATTCCCTACGTCGCTGGACTATTAAGACTCTACGGTTGCACGAACACCCAGGTAATTTATCCCACTTGACCGCGTGCTTGAGAGACCCGACGCTACGAATGGCTCGACAACTCGTCAATCTTAACGTAACAGCGCGACGACACGAATACGATGAGCACGAGAAGAAGGAGTTGAAGGCTCATGATGGAGAGTTTCTACCTGTTGCGAAGGAGAACATTCCGGCCACGTCGAAGGCCGCCATGATCAGTGTCGTCACAGCCGCGTTAAGTGCAACGAAGCCTATTCACCGCCTCGACGCATACATTCTAAGTCTCATTTTTGTGTTCGCGTCCACTCCGGAGCAACGGTCGGTTGTCTGCTCGTGCCGCGCTAGAAGAAGTTGAGCGCTAGAATCCTACGTTAGCGCAGGATCGCAAAGCTCACTAAGAGAGGACAATAAAGTGACAGTGCATTTCACCCTTTGCCCTTTGTTTCAATATGCAAAATGAATCCTATCTGTCGACAATTGTTTTTAATGCCCGATTGATAGCGCGTAGTAAGTAGTCTAAGCAGAGGGAGGAGGAGCTCTATTTTGTTATGAATTAACTATAGAGTCCTGAAGAAAAGTAAGTAGTCTTAGCAAAATACTGTTGCGTGGAAGTTCCAAAACATAATAAAAAAACTGTATTTAGATCTGAAATATCCCAGATTCTACCGACCGCTGCACTGGTGTCGATGCGAATGCAAAAATTAAGCTCAGAACGTACGCATCTAGGCGATGAATCGGCTTCTTGGTCCACGTCATGACGACACTGATCAGGGCTAACTTCGAACTCCTAGGCAGTTTTTCCTTGACCAGAGGCAGGATTCGCCATTGTGAGTCATCAACTCGCGGTCTTCTTGCTCATCAAACGGTTCAGTCTTTCGCGGGGTCACATCGAGTTGGACAAGTTTCCGAGCCATTCGTAACTCGGAATTCCTCAAACACCCAACAAGATCAGACAGCACGCAGGAACATTCGTCTAACTCGATCGTCTTCACAGGCCACTGGCGCAGGGCTGCGTCATGCTCAGACACCACCACCGTAGCATGTCGAAGACAGAGATGCAGGAGGTTGGGGCAAGCCCTGGCCAGTGCGCAAAGGTCGACATGACTCACGGGGGAGGTGTCCTCTGCTTTCAAGTATACTGTTAGCGATCGAAGGCCCCTCGTGACTAGCACCAGCAGCTCAGTCAGCACGTCCGGGGTCTCAAACTCAACACCGAGTAGTTCCAGACTCCCGCTTAATCTTTTGTCTCGGCATTCAGGCGTCCCAGCATCAGCGTCGAATCGGACGCCCCCGCCGTCAAGTTTTGCCTTGCAAGCACCGTACCCAGGCACGACGAGATTGATCCACTGTCTGTCACTTGGATCATAAAGTGCCCGACAACGACATGCATCGGCCACAACAATCGAGCTATCGTCCCCACCAAATGCCCCACAGAGGTGCAGCTCTGTTCCTTCATCAATCTCGACAAACCCATACTGGTGGGGGCCACTTTGTCCAACCTCTGATACCGGTTGCGGATAGTTTGTTCGAAGGGCGGCACGCATGGTCAAGATGTCGGTCTTAGTTAATGTTCCATTCCAGATCTCGACACAAGGCACAACCACACTGGAAGTTCCACCACAGATCGCGTACATGAGCCAAGGCCATCGCCCTGGACCGTTTAGATCTATCGTAAGAGAGACTAGATGCGGCTCAGCTGATAATGCCGCGACTGCCGAGCAGATTGCAACAAACAACCTGTTGCAGGCCCTGGAGCAACTCATTTTCATGTTTCTTAATGCGACTCGAATGGGGTTGGCCGAAGGTTTGTTGCCGTTTTCAGTCGTAATACGCTCCGCACAGCAGCGAATTCATCATCAATCCAGAATTCAGTAAGTCTTGCCGCGAGTTTATAGTAGCTCCACACAGGTAGAGTTTCAGGTTAGCTGTTGCGGTCCGCACCAATGCGCTCGCTAATTCAGCGGCGGCTGGGTGATCCCAACTTCTTAGACCTGCAATCGCGATCTCACACGGCTTCATAGCTGGCTGCCTTGTCGTACGAAGGAAAGTATTGTCACGAGTGACGCACAGTCGTACGATAGGAGGGATTGCTACGTTCAATACACTTCGAATGTGACCACGGATTGGGATCGCTACATCGGCCGATTGGGCAGGTTTCTGTCTGCCTCCCACCTTTAGACCGTGAGATTTGAACTCCCAGTAAACCGCGGAACCGTCCTCAACACCCTCAAACGTACTTTGCTCCAGCCCCATCGCCTCCAGTCTCTGGGCGGCAGCGTAAAATTCAGACGAATACTCCAATGGGTCATTTGGGAAACCGAGGAAAGTCCCCCACGTGACTTCAGCCTGAGCTACAGCGACGTCTTGAGGTGCGGGAGTCCCAACACACCGGAGGTCCCATATTGGCGGGTAAATGATACTTTCATCCGGCTGTGCTACCCCCAGAGCAACCATCATCTCTTTGTACGCTTTATTGTTCACAAGCGCAAGCAGCGCGAACAGCTCCATGGTTTCACGAAGTAGTTGTAGCTTCCCTCTGTCTCGCCGATCGCCTCGAAGTCGTAGGTAAATAGTTGGCCTCCGTGTGAATATGTCCGGGTAGGTAAACGAGACTTGCAGAGTCCATTCGGACGCCTCGGCATCTTCTCGCATAATTAAACTGCCGCGCAATTCCGCCCCCCAAGGCTCGAGGAAATCCGTCATCGCTCTGAATCAGAAATGAGAGCTCAATCCTACACGGGGACCAGTCGTTTCACATCATTCACGTACGTTGTCGATTTGAACCAATCTTATGCGTGGAGTGGGAGCTTTTCTTCCAGTAGTATTCCCTCGCGTCTGGTGTAGCCAATGAAGGGGAAGGGATTGCGCACACAAAGGCAATTGATTTTGATCTCACTTCCGCCGATTAGCTGGTGTACTGGAGAGATTCATGGAATGTGTTTTGGAAGTAAGGTATATTGAGTTCAATTACGGTATAAGGAGAGATTCGTGGTCTGTATTGCGGAACCGTGTCATTAAAACGAGTGCGCATGCAGCAATCTTGCTATTGAGAGAACCCCCGACAAAGTACTCTCCGGACCAGCACTGACGAGGGCTGCTTCGAGGTTGCAATGCGTTCGAGGGGCCATTGATCGAATCGCATTTGTAAAGGACTTTAAGATCTTCAACCTACCCGGGTGGTCAGGAAACCTTACGAACCGCTTGTTAATACTTCGAAGTACATGTATTTCCACGAACTGGGGTCCAGGACTCACATACTGACGAAAATCAGACTCACTGTCCTGAATACGTGGGGATCTCCGGATTTCGAGATGCAACAGATTTGATCTCCACATTTAAGTGTTGGGAAAAATGTCGCGAGCCCGCCCTGGCCCGGGGGTCGGATACGCTGGGGCTGTTGACGAGGAGGACGCCTGCGCGGCGAGGCCGGAGGCCGGAGCGGCC
The DNA here is from genome assembly GCA_024211575.1 of Phytophthora melonis. NCBI lineage: Eukaryota > Oomycota > Peronosporomycetes > Peronosporales > Peronosporaceae > Phytophthora > Phytophthora melonis. The sequence continues at coordinate 120,731 of JAMXKT010000085.1, forward strand.
GAAGTAGAACGGGGTAGTGTAAGAGGCGCTAGTAAATGTAAAGGTTCCTTGTTTGTTTGTTAGGCAGAGCGGATTCTTGACAGTGAAAAGCTAAAGGCGGCGGTCGGCAGGACCGCCCTCATAAAGATGACACTCCTTCCGAAGCGGGACACCCGTCCCAGAGTATGACAACCCGTCTACTTACGTTGATGCTGGCTCACATCCGGTCCCGACACCCGTCCTCTAGCGTGTGTGCTACGGACCGTAGCAACCGTAGCCTACGGTCCCTCTCGCAGACCTCGGGTCATCAAGCTGATGGTGTACCGTTCCTTCGGTACACTTCACCATCCGTCTGAAATGTATCCATATTGCCAGTCATGGCAACGAGTCGAGGTCGCCGCTCACTAACGGTCTTCTAGAGCACACCGAGCCCGGCACCCGACCCCTGGCACGCAGCCCGTATACCCGGGTACGGGACATTCTCCCCGACTTGAAGTCTGCCGTCCTCGGCAGACATCGGGTGCTGGGCGAGGTTCCAGTACCGGCGGAATGTAGCCATCGGGGCGAATGCATGTAGCACCAACGCAGTAGTAGTAGCGGCGACCCGAGCGCCACCAGAAGCAGCCACAGTATGAAGACCTTCGCGACGATCAAGATCAGCTTCCAGGGTCTCCTTGTTTGAGCACACCAGCTCTCACCAACTTGTCTTCTCCAAAGTGTATCCATGTATCGTCTCACGTTCCCAGGAACGTTCCCAAAATGCAAGGTACGGTCGCAACCGTACTGATCCAATAACGAAATTCAAACTCGGGTAGATCACCCAGACACCCAAAAGCCTCACATCTCTCAGGCTTTGTTGCGGACACCTTGACCGCCTCCGTCCTTACGCTCCAGCCGAAGAGCACATCATCAGACACGATACCTGCCTCCCATAATGGAGCCACCCGTGAGTCAGGAAAGCTAGCATTCCCAGAAGAATGAGTGAAAGTAGAGCGCTACTCCACCGAGCGTTCTTGCGTTCTTCTCTCACGAGTTCCATGCCATCCCAAGCCGTGTTCCAAGGCAGCACCACGCAGCAACGCACGCCTTTTTCGTCCTGTCCAGGCATCTCCGCAGCACCGAACTCTACTTCATCTCCGGGGGCCGACACATCAGCCCCTTCGTGGGGAGCATGCAGCTCCCCGACTTGGACGATAGCACCAGGGCAAACAGGAGCAGTGCCAGTATAGGCACTACCTCCACGGCAAACAGCCGTGCCAGCGACCGAGTCGAAAGTCGAGCCCTCCCCGACTTCGACATGACCACCACAGTCGGCGACATCTCCATGATCATGAGCTCCGCCTCCGACATCTCGCTCGTCGGAGCTATTGTAGCGTATCGTGCTCATCCGAGGAGCACTTGCAGAGATTCCGGGGTCCTTGGCGACTCCAGCTCCACCCCCGACGTCTCGTTCATCGGAGTCGTCAGACTGGATCATCACGATCCGAGGCGTGCTCGGTTTGGCAGCAGCGTTCTCGCCCATCTTCTTCGATGGTTCAGCCTCGTCCTGAGGGAAACACCATTCTTCTAGTTCCGTACCATGGTTTTGCTTCAGTTTCATCACTACGGGAGCAGCGTCCCGCACAAAGGCATTGAGTCCATCAGGTGTAGTCAGTCTTGCATGAGGTGGAGGAGATCCCGTATCGTCCTCCGTGGTATTCGTTTCGTCCAGATTCGTAGTAGGGTCATCATGATAAGCATTAGCAACGGGGTCCGCGGAATGAGCAGTCGCGGCCACCACCCGTTCTCCATGAGTCAAAGTAGCATCTTCATCTAGCGTTCGAGGAACGTATTCATTAGCAGCGTTCTCGTGCAGTAGTATCTTCAGGTTCGGGGTAAATTCAGTCGTGTCACTTGGGTAGTTGGGGTCGTTCGGCTCGACGGGTTCGTTCGCAGTCAATTTGTTGTAAGGTAGGTTCTTGTTTAACGCAGGAGCGCCAATGTCCCCGGCTGGGACTACGGTATCTTGGCTTCCAACTCCTGGTACTCCGAAATGAATGTTCTTGTTCTTGACAGGTAACGTCTCGCGGCTCCGAAACTTCGGGCCCGTACACACGCTCACAGTAGTAGTATTAGTCTTCTCATGTTCGACAGGTGCTTCGCCGATTGGAACGGCAGCGACCTCTTCTGACTTCACCGACGGTCCTTCTTCCATGAAGGGCTCGGCAATCGGTACGCCTGGCGTACGTTCTTCATCCACGGCGTTCTCACTGACGCCTGGGTCTTCAGTTTTCATCACAGCAGCAAATTGGGCAGGGCCACTTGAGCGTTCCAGTATCTGGTCCCATGACAAAGGCGGCTCATAATAGTAAGGTTCACCCTCCGGTTGTGGCACGCAGTCACGCTCCCCCTTGGGAGGTCTGCTCGGTTCAGTTCTGGTAGTCGTTGGCTCCTCTCGCGGAGCCATCATCGCAGCAGGTTCACTCGCAATCTCCTCATCCGGAGATGCTTTTGCAGATAGTAGTTGTTCGCCACGCCCCTCTCGCAGGCGCGTGTCCATAGTTCGTTCCTTCGCACGCTCCATCCGTAGGGGTGCATTCAATAGCCGTTCTCGGTGCTCGGAGCGTTCCGTTCGGACAGGCCACTCAGCGTTCACAGCTGTTCCATTTAGTAGTAGTTCCCAGGGCACGGGGCCCGAAGCAGTAGCAGGTCTCTCCTTTCGCACGGAGCGTTCTCGGCGCGCAGACCTCCGTCGATTCTTAGTTCCAGTCTCGTTCACAGCACCAATCGTCGAGTTCTTGTAGTTCGGCGCGGATCTGACGGCGCCCACCAACTCAGAAGCACTCTGATTTCCATCAAATGGTCTTGTTCTAGCGTTCCAGGCGTTCCATCCGGTGTCGTGCGATTGGCGAGCGGAAGGAGCGCCACTCGTGTCCATCCACTCTCGCTGCGTTCCATGCTGAGCCAAAGGTGGCTCCAGCGCAGGCACATTCGCTTGTTCACTCTGCTCTAGCGTGCGTTGGCACGTTCTCTTCGTCGGGTACTGCACAGACCGTTGGTTCGTGTTCCCCTTAGCATAGCTCGATTTCCAGTCACCTCGGTACTGTACTCGCTCTTCTTCATCTCCTTCTCCTCGTCTTCCATCAGAGACACCGCACTCAGCAGCAACATGACCACGTATCTGGCAGTTTAGGCAGATAGCGTCCGCTCTCCAGCACCGGAAGCGACTGCAACCCAGCGAACGACACCTCCCGCAAACCACTCTACCGTCCAGAGTGTACGTATCGGGTTCTTGCCTGACTCCACGGAACGGTTCCTGAAGCGTCCTGGTAGACGTCCAAGCGGGGACGCTCTGTTGAACCCGATACGATTGGTTCTCGTTCGCAACCGCCACAGCATGCGTTCCACGCGACAGTTCCAGTTGCTGCTGTGCAACCAAGTGCTGGTTCTGGTGCAGCAACCCCATCATCTGCATCAAAGTCGCGCTCTCGGCCGCAGACTCGGTCATGACCTTCTCAGCGAAGTCCGCGTCGTTCTCGACGGACAAGTACTTTTTGGTACTCTCGACCATGGCCTCGTTCGTGTCCTCATCGACGAAGTCCGCGTCGTTCTCGACGGGCAAGTGCATGTTGTTGTAGAGTAGGAAGACCACAGCATCTTGAATAGAGCTCACAATTGTAGAACGGAGCAACTTCTCCCACGTCGAGTTCCGTAAACCAGAGAGAAAGTACTGATACCTCATCAGAGGGTCAACACACTTAGCATCATCGCATAGTCCAGAGATCCGGTCACCCCATACTTCAGCAGACATTCCTCGGGAACGCTTGGCAGTGTTAAGCCGTTCCAGGATTTGTTGCGGGGTCAAGCACGCAAACTGGTTGTGGAACCGAATCCGCAGCGTCTCGAAGTCATGAATCTGGGAGTACAGCCACCATTCCTCGGCAGTCTTGCCTTTCAGGCAGTTGCTGAACACAATAAATCGTAGCGGATCGTCCAGACCCACAGTGGTTCGCTCGAAATCGGTCCAGAATGCTCGAGCCTCCTCCACAGTAAAGCTGTCAGAGTTGAACGGTGCGATCATTTTCAAAGCGCGCTTCAGACTCGACGGTACACCTCCAAAGCCATAAGACGGGTCAACGTTACGCTGGCGTAGCGTATCATACAAAGGCTGACTAGTCACCGGCGGTGCGCCGAAAGCGTTCGCTTGAGCAACTCCAGTAGAAGTGGTAGCGCCATCAGCACTACAACACCATGTCGGGGTCAGAGCAAAGGTCGAAGCGTTACTGGGAACGCCTACACCAGTTGGAGCGGTTCCGGGGATCGGGACTTCAACAGGGTAGAACGGCACCGTAGCCGTACCAGGGTTCGACTGACCATTAGCAGCTACGTGAGCACCACATTCGTTTCCGAGAACACCAAGTTCATGTACAACTTGGGCAGGAGGCCCACCACGGACAACACCGGGGTGGGCGGGAACGCTAACACCGAGTCCATCTCGAAGTACTCCGCGTCCATCAGCTAGTTGATCGCCGTGTGCACCACGCGTATAAACAAGTCCATCGGCAACTTGAGCAACTTGTCCACCAGGCAGAACAGCAAGTTCCGGAGCGACTTGGGCACAGTACCCCACACCGAGGACACAAGGTCCGCTAGCAATGTGAGAATGATGCCCACCCCTTAGGGCACAATGTACACCATCAACTTGCGCTTGAAGCCCAACACGCAGGACGCCGGTTTCATCATCAGGAAGCTGGCCACCACCATCATCAACACGAAGGGTTCGACAGGCAACGTCTCCACTTGAGCCTTGCTCAACAGGAACGCTCGGATCCGCAGCAGCTCCGGCAAAAGCGGAACCTTGGCAGGTAATGTCCATTGCAAGTCGAAGTAGTTCTTGGACCGCGGCAAGTCTCTCCGGAGTTGAGATGTCCAGCAGTACCAAGTCTCGGTTCATGGCGTCTTGAGGCTCCATCGTCGCGCCGTTTCACTCTCGCCAGGCAAGCTTCACGCAAATGGTCTTGAACCGTTCCTCTTCGACGCAAAATGCGTTCCACTTGGGCTCGTGGCAGTCACTACCGCTCACAGAAGTCGAGGCTCTTCAATTCAGGTCGTAGATACGCGTGCTCTCTTTTCTGCCACAGTCCTTCCGCACGAACTGGATACTCGTCGACTTGAACCTCCGTCGACGCCCACACAATTCCTCCTCCAGCTAGCAGCGTACCCTGCTTCTCCACCAAATGTCGCGAGCCCGCCCTGGCCCGGGGTCGGATACGCTGGGGCTGTTGACGAGGAGGACGCCTGCGCGGCGAGGCCGGAGGCCGGAGCGGCCGAAGTAGAACGGGGTAGTGTAAGAGGCGCTAGTAAATGTAAAAAGGTTCCTTGTTTGTTTGTTAGGCAGAGCGGATTCTTGACAGTGAAAAGCTAAAGGCGGCGGTCGGCAGGACCGCCCCTCATAAAGATGACACTCCTTCCGAAGCGGGACACCCGTCCCAGAGTATGACAACCCGTCTACTTACGTTGATGCTGGCTCACATCCGGTCCCGACACCCGTCCTCTAGCGTGTGTGCTACGGACCGTAGCAACCGTAGCCTACGGTCCCTCTCGCAGACCTCGGGTCATCAAGCTGATGGTGTACCGTTCCTTCGGTACACTTCAACATCCGTCTGAAATGTATCCATATTGCCAGTCATGGCAACGAGTCGAGGTCGCCGCTCACTAACGGTCTTCTAGAGCACACCGAGCCCGGCACCCGACCCCCAGGCACGCAGCCCGTACCGACTTCCTCCGCTTATAGTGGACAGGGTATATACAGGTACACGGTACCACCCTTCAAAAATGATAGGCCGAACCTTGCAACCGGTACGGGTACCAGTACCGTCGATTAGCTGACACTTTTTTGTGCTTTGCTCTCGTTCTTGGTGGTCATGCACAGCGCAGCTGGCTGCCTGAGCGAGCCTGTCGTGCTTGACACCTCACGGCAGGCAACAGGTTGCCACTGCAAAGCCCTGAGCGGCACGCGCCCGCGTGGTTCTAGTGCCGTCGCAATGCTTTGCCTTGCCTTTAGACCATTTTTGAGGTAATGCATAGCTTTTTAGTCTTAACTCGGTAACATGTGCCATTGGTCGATGGGAACAACGTGGTGTAAGTAAGGAGGATGCAAGCAAACCACTCTCTGAACGTCTATATAGTACACGTACGCCGCAGCAGCGCTTAACACTAGCATAGGTAGTAGGTACTGGCAGCAACCGTATGCAGGTAGCTCTAGGCTGCAGTCGCAGCTGCTTTAAATGAATGGAAGCTCCATCGCACCGATATATTACCGGTGGAAACGTATCGAAATGATTTGTGCGGAACTTATAAGCGGAGCCGAGAAGGCCTTCCAAATCCTGTGATATGATTGGGCGCTCTTATATGAGGTTGTCCACTACAAGCGGAGGAAGTCGGTATACCCGGGTACGGGACAAAAACATGTCTACTCTCAAGTACCAATAGTAGGCAATCTTTACTTGACAAGTTCACCCATCATTTAGTACGACACAATACAATTGTCTAACTCGCTCCGAGCACCCGCTGAAATGTAAAATCAACGATGTTAATCTCGCGCAATTCAAACGAGGGGGTCGCTTCGTTGTCTCTTACTCAGGACACATGCGCTCTACTTCTCCTTGGTCGATACCAGCAGACCACCGACCGCTGTTCAGGAGTGGCCGCGCACAAGAAGATTAGACTGAGTATGTGAGCGTCTAGACGATAAATCGGCTTCGATGCACTGCTGATCATAGCCAGCTTCGCCTTGGTCGGAAGTTTCTCCTTGGTGACAGGTAGAAACTCTCCGTCGTGAGCATTCAACTCCCTCATTTCACGTTCGTCATATTTGTGCTCCCGCGCCGTCACTTCAAGCTTGACGAGGTGCCGAGCCATTCGCAACGTGGGGTCTCTCAGACACTCCGTAAAGTCAGACAACGTCCCCGGATGTTCGTCTAAGCACAGCGTTCTAATAGGCCAGCAACCCAGTGAGACGTCGTGGGCCGAAATCACAACATTTAGTTCACTAACATGAAGATCCTGAAGTTTTGGACACGCGGTGGCTAGTGCGCAAAGGTCGACGTGAATTGTCCTTGTGGCGGGATCCTTACGGTCTTCATGCAGTGTTAACGATCGAAGCCCGCGGGGGTAACTAGCCGTAGCAGATCCATCAACACCTCGGGACTCTCGAACCTGACATACGTCATTCTCAGCGAGGCGCTCAATCGTTTGGCTCTGAGCTCAGATTTTCCCGAGTCGGGGGTAAACGTGACGCCTCCACCGAGTTTTGCTTTGCCGGCACCGTACCCAGGAACAACCAAATGCACCCACTTTCCGTCAGCTGGGTCGTACTGCGCTCGATAGCGACATGCGCTTGCCACAACAAAGTCACCAATCTCGTTGAGATCAGGAATTCCACACAGAAGCACCTTGGTCCCCTCTCGAACGTCCACAAACCCGTAATTGTGGTGGTTACCCCTTTCGGATTTCATAATTGGCTGAGGGTAGTTGGTCTGTAGTGCTGCGGAAATTGCCAAAATGTCCGACATGGTCAACGTACCACCACGTATCTTGACGGAATCTAAATGGTCATCTGAAGTTCCACAGCACAGTGCATACACCAGCCAAGGCCATCGTCCAGAACCGTCTACGCCCATCCACAATGAAGAGAGGTTCGCATCATCAGATGCGTCCGCGACGGCTGAGCAAACGGCAGCAAATAGTCTGTCAGATACCCCCAAGTAGGTCAAATCTAGCCTATGGTAATCCGGTCGAATTGTATCTGGTCCAGCAGTGGGGGCAATTGGTTCGGTCAAAGCCAACCGAGACCGTCCACAGACCAGCACGCCCAACATATATCCAGCGTTCATCGCCTCTTGCTGCGCGTTCATAGGACCATCCGGAAGGTTCAGTTGAAGGTGTGACGTCCGAGTCAGCGCTGTCGTGAATTCGTGAACGTGGGCCCAGTTCTTGATCCACGCAACAACCACGCAGGTATTACCATTACGTTGAATACCTCTGGTAAGCGGCACAGTATAGCCACGCGTGACGCACACTCGCGCGATAGGAGGAACATTGATATTGAGCAGGCTTCGGATATGACCTTGAAATGAGGTCGCCTTCGCCAGAGTCTGGTGGCCATCCACATGCAGACCGTGCTGTCCACAACCCCAGTGAATCTCGGCCTCGCCGTCAACGTAGCCATTACTAGACGCTTCCACCCCCATTGCCTCTAATCTCTGAGCTGCATCTCGAAATTCAGGAGAATACCCCCATGCCCCATGAGTCACTCGGAAATCCAAGCAAAGCCCCCCCCCCCCCCCCCCACGTTACTTCAGTTCGGACTGCAATGGCGTTGTTGGACGACAGAGCCCCATGCACCTCGAGGTCTCAGCTTGGAAAGCAAACTAAATGATCGTGGGTCTGCGTTGTCCCTGTCAGCGAGGCAACTAGCATTACGAACGTTTTATTGTTCACAAGCGAAAGTAGCGTGAATAACTCCATGGCCTCTCGAATTCGCTGCAGTCGTGCTGGATCTCGCCGACTAGTTTCATTGCCAGGAAGACTCAAGGAAATGGTTTGCTTCACCACCCAAGAGCTGTTGGAAAGAGAAGCGATACTTCCAGAGACGATTCATTGGTATTGCTGTTTCGTGGGACAGAATGGGCTCGCAACACTGCCCGCCAAGGGTCCAGAAATTCCCATTCGGTCGCCATGGCAACTCGTGGTCAGTGCAGAATTTAAAGTGAATTCGTCCGCAAACAAGGCTTGGCGGTGTCAATCAAGTAGCTGATCGATTTAGTCCTATCACGGTCAAGTTTTGAAAAGGGTCCTCTACCATCATCAGCCACGGGGAAGAAGGAAAAGGATTGGAAGTAATTGGATGAAACATGCACTATTTTCGCAGTATTATTCCTTATATATTGCGCTTTTGTTTTCGATACCTCGATTGATTCACACGGACTTGCGTCCAAGTTAAATACCACCCCAAGTACAATTTTACCGGCAGCGGGTTCTGGAACCTTGGCGGCGTGGCAGTCTCATTCGTCATCCTGATAAAAATTTCTTCACGCACCGCTAAGGATTCCAGGAGCTGAGAGCGGCCGCGGGGATGCTGCAAGATGTCCACGGCTCCGAGAGGTGATGGAGCTGTTCACGATGCTCTCACTCGGGGACACTTTCCTTGGGTTTCCGGACGACCTTTTCCCGAGTTTTGCCCTGCGGCTGAGAAATTGGAGGCAATGAAAAGGGAGGAATTTGTTGAAATATGGCGGGGTGGTGGGTCTGGAACTTACTGGAAGCCTGAAGTGCAGAGCCCAACCTTCACGACTTGGAGGCAAACAGGAACTTGTCAAGGCCGAGGATGGCGTGAATTCGATTCGGAGTCGTCTTCGCAGATTATTTGATTTCGTCGCTCCTCCAATGGTGCCGCTTATTGCTACTACTGTAGTGTCTGTACTACGATTGTGACTAAAAGGGCGTGATTCTGAGCTACCAGTAGTGGCTTTCCGATGCGAGCGTTCGTATTGTCGAGCATTATTTCCGTGGTGTTGTTTAAGGTTCAAATGAAAGCTATATATTCTGGCCCCGAGTCCGTCTAACCCTATACGTAACCGAACGCTGAGCCGGTGTTGATGCGAATGCAAAGATTAAGCTGAGAATGTACGAGTCCAGACGGTAAAAGGAGTTTGAGCTTCAAGTCACGGCCGTAACGACACTGATCAGGGCTAACTTCGAACCCGTAGCCAGTTTTTCCTTGACTACAGGCAGGAATTCGCCATTGTGAGTCATCAACTCGCGGTCTTCTTGCTCATCAAACGGTTCAGTCTTTCGCGGGGTCACATCGAGTTGGACAAGTTTCCGAGCCATTCGTAACTCGGAATTCCTCAAACACCCAACAAGATCAGACAGCACGCAGGAACATTCGTCTAACTCGATCGTCTTCACAGGCCACTGGCGCAGGGCTGCGTCATGCTCAGACACCACCACCGTAGCATGTCGAAGACAGAGATGCAGGAGGTTGGGGCAAGCCCTGGCCAGTGCGCAAAGGTCGACATGACTCACGGGGGAGGTGTCCTCTGCTTTCAAGTATACTGTTAGCGATCGAAGGCCCCTCGTGACTAGCACCAGCAGCTCAGTCAGCACGTCCGGGGTCTCAAACTCAACACCGAGTAGTTCCAGACTCCCGCTTAATCTTTTGTCTCGGCATTCAGGCGTCCCAGCATCAGCGTCGAATCGGACGCCCCCGCCGTCAAGTTTTGCCTTGCAAGCACCGTACCCAGGCACGACGAGATTGATCCACTGTCTGTCACTTGGATCATAAAGTGCCCGACAACGACATGCATCGGCCACAACAATCGAGCTATCGTCCCCACCAAATGCCCCACAGAGGCGCAGCTCTGTTCCTTCATCAATCTCGACAAACCCATACTGATGGGAGCCACTTTGTCCAACCTCTGATACCAGTTGCGGATAGTTTGTTCGAAGGGCGGCACGCATGGTCAAGATGTCGGTCTTAGTTAATGTTCCATTCCAGATCTCGACACAAGGCACAACCACACTGGAAGTTCCACCACAGATCGCGTACATGAGCCAAGGCCATCGCCCTGGACCGTTTAGATCTATCGTAAGAGAGACTAGATGAGACTCAGCTGACAACGCCGCGACTGCCGAGCAGAATGCAATAAACGCCCGGCTGGAGGCCCTGGGGCACTCCAAATTAAATTTTCCAAATGCCAGACGAGAGGGATTACCAAGAAGGTTGTATCCGTTGCCAGCCATAACTCGCGCCATATTCCCGCACACCAGCGAGTTAAGCATGAACCCGAAATTCAGCATGGTTTGCCGCGAGTGGATAGTAGCTCCGTCGAGATAGAGCATCAACTCTACTATTGGCGTTCGAGCCCAGCGTTGAACAAGTCAGAGGCGGCTGCGTGAGCCCATGGCGTTAGAGTTGCAAACACGAAGTCACAAGGCTCTTCAGCTGGGCGCCATGTACTCAGAAGACTAGCGCCGTCTCGAGTGGCACAAAATCGCACAATCGGAGGAACGGCAATGTCGAAGAGACTTGGTTGATGACTCGGCCGACAGGGATCGGACAATATATATTGGATATTGATTGTCGGTGAGACAGTCATCACAATCACTAGGGCTTCGCGGGGGCTGAGATCGCAAATATAAAACAAAACAGATAAACGCACAGCGCACACGACTTAGGCGCGCCGCACTTGCGGCGCACCAGTCGCCAGCGCTGTGCTTGCATTCAAACACACTCACGATAATATGAATTTGTTTTCTTGCCTTCGCGCTGTTAATAACCAAATACAAGCAAGTTAGAAGTTGCAGCAGGTGCCCTCCCAACCAAAGTCTATTCTTACCTTGGCGCTGTAAGTTCACCCTGGAGTTGCTGCGTCTGTGGACGTGAGAACTGGAAATGATTCGAATTAAAAGAAAATTAATGATACGATTGATGCTTCTTCGTTGACAGAGACTGACTAGGTAATTATTCAGACTACCTATTAAGTTTACTTTCATCATATGTCATATACGATGGATACTTAACGCATGCGTTTGCTGCGCCAGCAGCATACCTTACGGTACCGTACACTTGCTATCCCCTGCTGGCGCAGCCGGTGTTTCATCCAACACTATCGCGGCACGCCTTCCCCACGCGCGCGCATTTGCAGCGTCAAGACGACGGCGACGCTGCTCCGGCGTTTCATCCAGCACCATCGCGGCAGAAGCAACATTGCTGATTTCCTCTGCAGGGCTACAGAATGACGGATCCGGATTGAGAAGATTGACGCCCGGAGACGACACTTACACTTCCATTAAGTATACAGAGTACTTATGCAAGTAAAGATATATAAACAAGATTTTCAGTTAAGTGTATTCAATACAAATATCATAACCAAGCGACACTTTTTTCGAGCACGACACGCACGGCTTCATGCGACACCGAATTAATCCCCTGCCGGCTGCGCCAGCAGCATACCTACGGTACACTTGCTATCTCAGTAATATTGTACCAATATCAATATTTGCCTCAATATATTGTCATACTTGCACTTAGTATGCAGATATATTGTACTGTACTTGAGTATGTGAGTACGTTGAGTATGTTAGCATGAATCGTCATCACATATTTCCAATGGTTAGCGAAGCTTTAGCCCTAACTTTATTACCTGTTCGAACATGTCTGACCTGTTCGAACATGTCTGACCTCGGTCTGCTAAGCGTCAAAACGAAGTGACCAGACAGAAGTGTTCGACGGGCAATGCTGGAGACTCGATTGGTCCTCTTTCATGGCATCTGTCGCTTAAGCCCAAGGTATTATCATCGACGTAAGTACCGTAGTAAGATAGGTATTCGATGCAGCTCTGAAGTCTAAGCGCCTCCCCTCCTACGCATAGGACATCCTTTCGCACGTAGTCGCAGTATCTGCTCAAATTTCTGACGTATACATGTTGACACCATAACTTGGCTGTAAGGAAAACAGAAACGCACCCCTGCAGACCTCGCCAAATCAAAGCTCAATAAGAAAGCAAGTCTACATATACTTCAACTCGGCTGGTAAGCGCCATCGACCTCTCGACTAATAGTGAAACGTGAGGAGCGGCGTAAAACCTGAGAATCGGTTAAGTGTTGAAGGTTGAATGGGATCTTATGACCAGGGAAGTGCTATAAAGGTTGTCGGAAGTGTTTCGGTAGGCCGCATCCACGCAAAAGAAGAGTGCAAACAGCTTATGGTGCTCTAAAGAAACTAGGAGGCAGTTTTTCTTCCCGAACAATATTGACAATAAATAGTGGATATTGATGACCCCCGTACAATACAATATTGGTGGCCAACAATATTGCAATTTTACAATATCAATTTTTATTTTCCGATCCCTGCTCGGCCGATAGAACAGGCTCCAGGCTCCCCTCCAGTTTTGAATCATAAACTTTGAATTTCCAGTGAATTGCGATTCCATTGCCAACACGCGCTGACGTAGACTTTTTCGCCCCCATCACCTCCAATTTCTGGACCGCAACTCGAAACTCGGACGAATACTCCCATGGATCTTCCGGGAAACCCAGGAAAGCCCCCCAAGTGACTTCAGCCTGAGACGCAGCGATGTCTTGTGGTGATACAGCCGGATGTCCCATTCAGTGGGGTACTCGCTACGTTTGTCCGTCTCAGCTACTGACAACGAAACCATTAGCTCGGTAAACGCCTTGTAGTTTATAAATGCCAGCAGCGTGAACAGCTCTATCGCCTCTCGAAGTCGTTGAAGCATTGCTGAGTCTCGTTGATCGCCTTTACGTTCGTGGCTCGGTGTGCGGGTAGTCCAACACAATTTTAAGAGACGATGCAGTCGCCTGGCTGGTTCCTTTCGGAACCAAGCTGCCGCGCAGTGCATCTCGCCACGGATCGAGGGAGTTCCACTCGGTTGCCATGACCCAAAGTTGGCGAAACTGAATGTGATATCCTTCTTGTTGCTCGAGTGCTTGCCATCAATCAGGTATCGGGGCGAAGCCCCCGGCCGAGCGCGCTGAGTTCATGCATTCCAGCTATACAAATTCACACAAGGATTCATTGGCTTTAGTCAACTTAGAGCGACCAAAACAAAACCAAAGCCGAAACAGGCGCAGGAAAGAGAGCAATTCGTTAGTTGCTATTTCATAGTAAATGTTAGCTTACAATGAGAAAATACAGCTATCCAAATTTCATTCAATTATCTAGGAAAAACGTAGGACGCCAGTCCAACATTATAAGTCGGGCTACCATTGGCTGATAATAATGATTATTTGGTGGATTATTTGGTACAATATCATCAAGCGACGATCAGCCAGCGCAGTGCGCTGATGATATCACTACCGCTGACCGAAAAGCAAGACAAGTCTTTGAGTAATATTTTATTTCATCTCGAGAGCTGCCATGGCTCGCGCGGTTAGGAACGCACTCTTACGTCAGGGCTGACTAGCAGGATCTGCAGTCGTCGCACCCTGCAGCAGAAGTTGCTCTTGCTGGAGCTGCACGTCGCGCCCACAAAGCTGCTCTTGCTGGAGCCTGCCGGGTACCGCCACGGCCGCAGTGTACTACCGCTGTAGGGGAGCCTCCCCTCCTCATTAGACTGTAGAGTAATGCTTTAATACTGAGTTGCTCTGCTAGTGGCTACCACGAATTACTTATTACGTACTCCTACCAAGATTGATAAGATTCTGGTCAACTACTACGCTGCCACAAAGCCCCAAACAGGACCGAGAGCTCGGAGCATGCACAACCATCGGGGTACACGCCCTTTGCCCCCAAAGCGTTGAGGCATGAATGACGGTGGCTTTGCTTGTTAGTTTAATCCATGTAGGCTTCTGTAGGTATACATGTAGAAATCAAAGTGGAAAGCCGATCTCACCCCAAGGTTACTAGGATACTGCAGCTTTACTACCACACTACTGATGCTGCTGCTGAGGTCGCCACCATCACGGTCCAGCACCTGCGCACGCCGCGAGCGGCCATCGTGACGCTGCGGCTTTGCAGCTGCAGCTTCTACCTAGTGCCTTCGCTATTGCTGCTTCTGGAGCACATCGGGGGCCCCGATGACGAGTCCCGAATCGGGGCTCGACATTGTTGCTACCGTCGGACGTGGCAGAAGTCCGACGTAGTCCAGGATAAGTGCCCTGTGGTGCAGCCCTTTGAAGGTGCAGAAGTATTGGGTGCTGCTGGAATGCCCCAGTTCTAGCCATTGCGAGCCGCTAGCAGCAAGAGGTGATTAGCATTGATGCATTTTAGACCAATCGCATGCGCTGTTTTCTCGTAGGAATAACTCGCTACGAAAGTCAACTCATTGTGCATTTTCCGGTCGTGCATAAAAAAAAAGGTGTGCCCATCTGAGCTGCCATTTATATTTTTGACGAAAATACCGCCGATTTTCCTACGAGTCTATACAAAGTGCGAGATATCGCCAACGTTTCGACGACAATCAAGAATTGATCACTAAAGTATGTGGTACACACTACGGATACGGTCGACATTCCGGAAACAACCAGCCACGAGATGTACAAACTTTGTGATGCCATAATCTGTGGACTATGGACTCAGGCGACATTTGCCAATTGAAGTTGGGGGGGGCCTCCCGGCCGCTGAAATACTAGGGCTCCGCGAAGGCTGGGATAGGAGGTTTTTGATATAAACGCTTTCTATTACCATGTTTTTTTTTACGAACCACGGGCATCTCCTGCGCCTGCTTCGCAGCCGCAGCGTCTGCCCGGTAATTCACCTTACAACTGTAGATGTATGGCATGCCTTGGCGGTGCTTATACACAGTGATAAAACGAACCTTGCTCGAGATCTGTTTGCTGCTTGTAGAAAATGAGCTTTGTTTGCTTCTGCTCAATCATTCACTTTACATCACCCCAACTATTCGATAAATGTTACTGACGCATACCGGTTCAATCTGCCCATGCATATAAACCTTTTGGAGGCCCAGTGCGGCACCGTGGCCATACCGGTGTGATGGGTAACGCACCGGTTCAGGCTGCCCACGCATATAAGCCTTTTGGAGGGCCCAGTGCGCCACCGGAGTCGTATCGGTTTTATAGAGATGTACCAGTTAGATGTCAAGAGGGGTCATCTTTTGACTTGACGTACCACGGATATAATCCTATTTGGTCTGCGATAGCAGCACTAACGTTGCTTCCTATCCCAGTAAAATTGGTTAGGCTGTTCAGCCAGCTAAAGCTGTCCTCCCAGTATAAATAGTGGATATTGATGACCCCCGTACAATACAATATTGGTGGCCAACAATATTGCAATTTTACAATATCAATTTTTATTTTCCGCGAGAAGGTTCCCCAAAACCGTTGAGTGCTCCGACAACGACTTTTATTGCCGCAAGCTCAGCTCGTGGCTTCTTCGAGTCGTTATAAGCAGCTTGTACGTTACGATAGCCTTCGCGAAGTCGCGCCCGTAAAAGCGAGATGAGTTTACCCTTCGTCACCGACCGAGACAACTTAAAGTGGTCAGTGTGCCATTTAGAGATGACCTGCAACACTGTGAGTATACCCAGTCTCCAGCAATCCGCAGTGGCCGAAACGAGGCAACAAGCAATTGCTGCCCGCTCGGACGAGCTATACCAGAAGTGTTCTGCTTCATGCCGTTCCTCGGTATTTCCTGTAAGGAAATTAAGTTTTCCTGGAGAAGGACGAAGCGCGTTGTTCAAGGCTCATGTGTCAAGTACAAGAAGACGCGGTTGACCACTCGAATAGGATAGGTAGGAGCCATTCAAGCTTACGGTTTTCGGGTACCAGGAAACTGGTACACGTTTTGTCTTGGCTGTAGTGTAGTGGCAGCAGTTCGCCTTGGTCAGTCAAGAGTAGGCGCCCACTACCATCGGCACCGCAACACGCTGGCGGCGACCATCAGCTATTGAAACCCACCTCAGCCACTCCCTGGGGTGCCTCGCCTCGATCCACTTCATGGAACTCGCCAAGGCTCGCCTTCATTAACCCAAGAACGAACTGCTTGTCCCTCCACAACGTGCTTTGGTATGATCATAAGGAAAAGGATACCTCCAGGTAGGAGTTCAAGTTGAAAACGCAGTACTGTGGTAATGTCCTGGTAGGTAGCTTGCAGTCCCAGTCTGGTCCACCGCTCCAAGAAAACCAACCACAAGCTTTCGGCAGCAGGACAGCGCCAAAATATGTGAGAAAGATCAATCTTGTCCAATGATGAACATGCGCTGTGCGGGCATCCCATTACTCCTTCGGATCGATCAAAACATGAAAACCCACGGACCTTAAGACGATAGAGCAGTCGTTCGCCCCAAGCATCCAGCCCGACCCAACGCCGAATTTGACCCCACGAAATGGTTGCCAGAGCACTACCGATGTGCGCACTATCTGTATTTCAGTCACTGACCCGCTGTAACAGTCTGGCTTTGCCCTTCGTATGCCTGACGGCTGCCATTCTCAGCTGCTTACGGGAGCAAGTTCATCGAGGGAAATGCTAAAGCCACGAGACAAAAGTACTAGACCCGTGACATTACCAATAAGTACCACTAATCTGGTACATCCAATCTGATGCAGTCGGTAGCTGCAGTGTAGGCCCTGGCAATTGCCACCTGCCAAGTACATGTACTAGAGCCCCGATGTAACGGGGTTACACGCACAAGTGGCTACAGCCGCTTGTAACTCTAACAGACACGATGTCTGTTAAAGGTTCAAACACTTCCTCGGCCTTGATGTACGTTACATCAAGTGTCACATTCATTTACGATCACCACGACGGGTGGTACATAGACATTTAGGATTCCTATTGGTTGAAAGCAGCATCTTTTAACCAATGAGCGACATGCATAGCAAAGGAATTCTGCCAACCAGCCGTTGGCAGATTCCCAACTTAGAATATTACATTTAGAGGAAGTCAGAAACATAAAACAAAGATAACAGTTCTCATTTTAACCCAAAAACATTATTTGGATCGTTTATTTTGATTAATCTATACTCGGAGGCCCGAGTATAATTAACTCTAGTTTAAACTAAGCTACGCTTCCTCATACACGAGCGCACACGTGTAAGCTGTTGTAGTGAGCCAAGGTAGGCCCACTACACCTGGTAGCACTTTGTAGTCCGTCCAACGACCGACTAAGTTGAGTTCGTACGTCACCGCACGAACACGGAGCCGAGAACCTTCCCATGGATACCGAAGTGTCCATGGAAAGCTCCACGACGCCTGCAACCCATGTTGCACGCGCTGACTGTCCCCACCTGTCAGACCCAGAGTGGGAAGCCCTCCAACGACTGTCAACAGTCATTGGTGAGGCGGCTGTAGCTACGATGCTGCGTACGCTAACGCCGACAGAGCAACACGGTGTTGCTCTGGGCTTCATCATGAGGGAGCAGCGAGATGCTGCTGCCAATACCGCGGTGTCGTCGGGGACGACACCTCGCCCACAGTCGCTGAAGCTCAATGTGAGCAACTACGTCGGAAGAGAGGGTGAACCTCTCCTCCGTTGGCTTGTCGAACTCGACACTGCCATCGCGGCTCGACGTATTGTCGACCCGTTGTCGAAGGTCGCGGTCGCCATGTCATGTCTTGGCGGACGTGCAAGGAGCTGGGCGTATGGACGCCGGCTCTCCGACCCTATGTGCTTCAGCACGTACGAAGGCTTCAAGGAGGAGCTCAGACAGGCGTTTGAGCCCCCGCAGAATGGGTTCCGGTCGAGAGCTGAGTTCCTCGACCTGCAGTAGGGTAAGCATGATGTTCATGCTTACGCCCAGAGAGCGCGGTACTTGGTCTCGAACATCGTGACCAACCCGATCGACGAGGCGACTAAGGTCGTCACGTTCATGAAGGGACTGAGAGATGGGCCTGTGAAGACCTATCTCTTCCGCGAGTACCCGAGTACTCTCGAAGCTGCAATCACGCTTGCGATGCAGGAAGAGTTTAGCCTGCGACAGGCTAAACTGCATGCGCATGTACCGAGGCCGCAACCGCGCCCGGTAGTGAGGACGGGAGGTCCGGAACCGATGGACCTCTCGAGCGCCGCCACTGCTGGTCCCCAGCAGCGGCAAGGAAGTAATGTGCGGTGCTACCGATGCGGTAGGATCGGTCACTTTGCTAGAGAGTGCACGGCACCCGTGCACCAGCAAGGTGGCTATCGCGGCGATGCTGGGCATCGTCGCAGCCAAACAAAAAACGCTGGACGCCAGTAGGCGCGGGGCGCCCTACTGGTAATGCAGTTCCGCGTATCGACCTTGGACACGCGACACTGAGGACTGCAGCCCCCAGTGAGGATCATTCTCACTGCAAGAAGCAAGATGACAAGGCTGATCTTGTCATCCTGAAGGTGAAGTCGATGAGAGCAAGCGGCTCTCGTCGTGCGTTGGTAGATTCTGGCGCGTCGAAGAACTTTGTTCGACTGCGAAGTCTATCAATGCTTGACTTCGAGGATTTAAAGATACCTCGAAGTCTGTTGGAAGTACGCTTGGCGACAGGTGTCGTCGTGAAGACCGAGAAGCGCATGGTACGCGTGCGCTTCAAGTACAAGGGTCGAGTGTTCGTCGAAACCTTCATCGTCCTGGATCTGGAGGATAAGTTCGACATGGTATTGGGCATGCCGTGGCTCGCACGGCATGATCCGGTAATCGATTGGGAGAAGCGCACTTTAGTGCGCTTCGGTCGCGACGGTGGAACAGAGAGCGATGGCCCTGTTGCCACCACACACGCACCAGCAGGTGCGCGCGAATCTCCAGTCGAGACAGCGCCAAATGCCGCTGTCCCGGAACGCCCTGGACGCGCACGAGCGCGCGCGCGAGAACAGATAGCGTCGGCGTCGCCGCCGACGGCTAGTGAAGGAAATGTGTTGACTTCGGAAGTCAACACCCGCTTTTCAGCGAATCAAAAGAAGTCTCCGGCCTCGAGCGGCGCGGATGACACAAGCGAGTCACGCGCGTCAGCCGTGGAGGCTGACGCGAACCTGATTGGATCGGTTTTGGCCCGTAATGGGAGCCAAGGTGACGTGACGCCGTCGACTCCGGGAGTCGATGGCTTGATGAATTCTATTCGTCGGCTCGGGGAGCCGACGCACCCTCCGTAATGGGGGTCTCCGCCAATGGAAGGCGTCGAGGTATTGAAGTCGCGTCGGTTCCGGGAACCGACGCTGCGAAAGACATTTCGCGTCGACTCCGGGAGGCGACGCACCCTTTGTAATTAAGGACTCCGCCAATGATAGGCGTCGAGGTGACGATGGCGTGTCGGTTCCGGGAACCGACGCTGCAGGCGGTGCGGACGGTTGCACACGTCCCGCACCGGAAAAACTTGCATGCTGTCGTGCAGCCGGGCTGCACGACGAAGCGCCGCGCGACCAAGCCGGGCTTGAAGTCGCTCGCCCGCGGGAGGTACCCGCCGGCGGAATAAAGAACAACACCCGTCCACGGCTGGGCCTGGACGAGGTCAAGGATCATGCGGAGCCGGGCTCCGCAAGACAAGAAGACGGCGCATGCGAAGGTCGCTGCGCAATTCTCGGCCCGGGGCCGAGACGCTACAAGAAATGTCTGCCGGGCAGACGAAGGCTGAGAAGCCGAACGTCGAGACGTTGAACGTCTTGACGCGTACCTGTGCTGGGTTCCGGCACAGGGAGACGACTCTCGCTAATCCTCCGACGCAAGCGTCAGAGTTGACTTCGCTTCCAGTCATGAGCTGGAAGCGCTTCGCGCGTGACCTGCACGATGGACGCATCGAGCAGATTTGCATTCTTTCGGACGCCGAGAGAACGAAGAGCGAGAATGAGGAACTGAGGCAGTTCTTCATGGAGAGCACCACTGAGAGTGAAGACACTCTCAGTGCCAAGACGAAGAAGGAACGCTTTGAAGAGCAGAGCTGGGACTCGCTGAAGGCGAGCCCCTACTACGAGATTCTACGGGAGTACGCGGACGTACTTCCGGAAGAGATCCCTGCGGAGCTTCCGCAGGACAAGGGCATTCAGCACGAGATTGATCTCGTGCCGGTCACGAAATAGTGTGTCAGGTGGGTGTGGCCACTGCCTCGAGAGCAGGTCAAGGCGATCGACGACTTCTTCGAAAGTCGTCGCAAAGCTGGACAAGTGCGGGAATCGAAGTCCCCGCACAGTGCTCCGACGTTCTGTGTCAAGAAGCCACAGGGCGGCTGGCGCATCGTTCATGCGTACAATAAGCTGAACGATGCGACGATACCGGCGCAGACACCGATACCGCGAAAAGATGTTATCATCGATTCGATGGCCAGGAGCACTGTCTAAAGTGCTCTTGATCTGCGCGATGGGTTCTATCAGATCCTAATGCGTGAGAGCGATATCCCTCTCACGGCTGTGAGCACGCCGAGTGGCATGCTCTGGGAGTGGCTAGTGATGCCGCAGGGTCTGAAGAACGCCCCTGCGACCTTCAACAGGTGCGTTACGCACTTGTTGCGCTCGGTGCGCGACTTCGCACCGAGCTACTTCGATGACGTGTTCGTCCACAGCCGTGCTGCGGACGGGATGAGCGACGTTGAGATGCACAAGGTGCATCTCCGGAAGCTGCTTGCGCTCATGCGCAAGCACAAGCTCTACGCGAACCTGAAGAAGTGCATCTTCGGGGCGAGCGAGATACCCGTGCTCGGGTGTCTCGTTGGGAAGAACGGTGTCCGCCCTGACCCTGAAAAGGTCAGAGTGATCAATGAGTGGCCGACGCCGACGAGTGTCAAGGAACTGCGGCAGTTCCTTGGCTTGGCCACGTACTTGTGCAAGTACGTGAAGGACTACGCGGGCACGATACGCCCGCTGTCACAGCTCCTGAAGAAGGATGCCGAGTGGAATTGGACTGCTGACTGTCAGCAGGCCTTCGATGCAGTCAAGCGGGGCTTGACTGAGGCGCCGATCTTGGCGGTGGCCGACCAAGATCGCCCATTCCACGTTGTGTGTGACGCATCCGATTTCGCGATCGGATGTGCGTTGATGCAGCACGATCACGAGGGCCGTGATCGTGTCGTCTACTATCAGTCGCGTCAGCTGAAACCTGCTGAGCGCAATTACCCGGTGCATGACAAGGAGCTCCTTGCCATGAAGTATGCACTTGCGAAGTTCCGAGTGTATCTACTCGGAAGCGAACCCTTCGTGGTCTACACAGACCACGCATCATTGCGTACGGCTGTCAAGTCGCCACACATCTCGCAACGTATGGCGAGATGGCTTTCGTTCTTTGCGGAATACAACTTCCGGGTTGAGTACAAACCCGGAAGGCTCAATGTGGTGGCCGACGCGTTATCGCATCGACCTGACTACGCTACGAATGAAGTCGACGTCAATGCCATTGACGCCATGCAATCGAGCACTCCCACGTCGTCGCTGTTGGCCGACGTGAAGACCGCGTACGCGCACGACGCGGACGCGAAGCTCTTGCTGGCCTACGGCTCAGCGCCTTCTGACAAAGCTCGTCAGAAGCTGCCGAAGCATCTTCGTGCTCGTGCACACCGTTATCGGGTGCACGACGGGTTATTGCTCTACAGTGCAGTCGACGACAACGCGGACCGTGTTGTCGTTCCCAATGATCATGACCTGCGACTCAGGATCATGTACGAGTATCATGATGCACCGACTGCGGGGCATCCGGGCCGTGAGAAGACGTATCTTCTTCTCACGAGGGACTTCTACTGGGCCCACCAGTACAAGTGGGTGCGCAAGTACGTCCGTGCTTGCGAGGTGTGTCAGCGAGTGAAGCCTGCGCCGTTCGCGCAGGCTCCTTTGCAGTCACTACCGACTCCGTCGGAGTGTTGGCAGTCCATGTCTTTGGACTTCGTGTTCGGTCTTCCCCCGGACAGCCAGGGGAACACGGGCGTTGTGGTCTTTGTTGACCGCTTCAGCAAGATGGTACATCTTGCTGCAGTACCCGCTGAAGTAACTGCGAAGCAGACTGCACGTCTGTTCGTTGACATGGTGTTCAAACACCATGGCATGCCGACCGACATTGTGTCGGATCGGGACCCGCGTTTCACAGCGCACCTGTGGCAAGAAGTGTTTACACTTCTTGGGAGCCAACTTTCAATGTCGACTGCGGACCATCCGCAGACGGATGGGCAGACCGAGCGCGTGAATCGCGTGCTCGTCGACATACTCAAGAGCTACGCTCACTCGTTCCAACACTGGAGCGAGTGTCTGTCGATGGCAGAGTTCGCCATCAACAACTCGGTGCATGCCTCGACCGGGCATACACCGTTCTACGTGAATGCAATGCGTCACCCACGCCTCCCGAGCCTGCTCGGGATGATGACTCCTTCCTTAAGTGGGGGAGGATCTACGGCCGCAACACAGCAGCCGCAGAATGCCGCTGACACTTGCACAGTGTCAGCCGCGATAACGCGCAAGAAGAAGAAGAACGCGTCTGTGCGGGGCACAGAACTATGACTACCAGTGAGGACGAGCTGAACAAGTTCAGCTCGGATGCAATCAACTTCGTGCAGCGCAGACAAGCCGTCATTCGGTTTGTCCAAGACGCTATTGCAGCTTCTGTCGATCGACAGAAGCTGAATGCAGACAACGTTGGCAGGGGCAACACAAATGAATTCAAGAAGGGTTCATTGGTTTTGTTAGCTTCTCAAAACCTGCCTAAACATGCAGTCTCCGACTTCGGGGCGAGCAAGCTCGCTCCGCGCTTCATTGGGCCGTTCACAGTGTTGGCACGGCATGGGAACGCTTACACGCTGGACATTCCGTCTAGCATGCGCCTCCACCCGACCTTTTACGTCGGGCGGCTGAAGCCATACCAGCAGCACGAGCCAGCTAGCTCGGCCGGCGCGAAGCGGAAGCCGAACCTTTCTCCAGCGCGTCAACGCGCTGGACCAAGCGCACGACGCGACCCCCAACGTCGACGGAGACGTCCGACGCGGTCTGCGCGGCCTGAGCGACTTGAGCCCTCAGGTTCGCAATCTCTTGCCTCAGAGCAGCGAAGTCACTGCTCTGAAGACGCTCCACAGCGGCGACTCGGTCTTCGAGAGACGGAGGCCCAAAGTCAACCCCAGGTTGACCATACGCGGGGCGTGTTCCCACCACCGCCGCCTCCGATCCGTGACGCCCACGGCTCAACACGTTGGATTGTTGAGCGTATTGTCGACCATAGTATCCCGAAAACGAACCGTCATCCGGTTCGTTATCATATTCGTTGGAGAGGGTTTCCGCCCCACCAAGATACATGGGAGCCACGGAACGTCCTGCTGCAGGACGTTCCGGAAATGGTGAGGGCGTACGAAGCCCACCACGCACTGCCGGCGCGAAGGTAGTGCGAGCGCTGTGGTCACCCCAGCGCTCGAAGCACCACGCTCGTCGCGTTCCTCACGTGCCATGAACTTGGCACGGAGATCCTTGAGACTCGCAGGTACACGAATCGACGTGTACCCGTTTAGGTCGCGGTCGCTCAAGCGCGCCGCACCCGGAAGACACAGCGAGCACTGCTGGCCTTCGGGCACAGCGCACGGAACTCCAGCATCCACAGAAGATCTGTGGAGCTGCTCCAACCTCCCACACGTCGAGAACGTCTCGAAGCACTCACGGGCATGCTTAACCCGCTCACGGTAGGCTGCCGGATTCTTGTTGAAGTTATCAACAAAGGCATTCCAACTTTGACAAAGTGCCTGCCATTCGGGCACTTTGCTGCGAGAAGAGGTCTTCTTGCTGGAGTAATATCGGAGCTCATGGAAGAGTCCGATATAGTAGTCGCGCCTTTGATCCGTCATCGGATCAAAGTGCTGGCCCTCCGCCACCTCATCGTCCTCGATCGCGCTGCATACGTACAGCGGGATAGTGTTCGGGGCACCGAGTTGCCCACCCGCGCCGCGATGTCTGCCGCGGACGGCATCCATGGATCACGCGCTGCATGAGCAGCGCGTGGAGAGTTTGAAGGCGCCGCATCGCGCGGCGAGCTCAAGGCTCCAGCAGCAGAGAGCGGAGTCTCCTTTGCGCAACGCGAACGCTTCGAGCTCGAAGCGTCCGAATCGTCTTCTTCACGAGGGCGTCTCGACCCGGCGTGCGGGTCGAGACTGTCGCTGTCGATTGACTCCTTGCGCCTGCTGGGGAGGTCTCGCCCTCCTCCATGTCCACGTCGTCCTCGCTATAGTCAACGACATCGTTGACTATCGAAGAGCCCTGAAGGACGATCTTCGGCTCGGCCGCGGCCTTAGCAGTGCGAGCGTCCTGCTTCGCCTGCTGCCGCTCGTAGTACTCGGGGACAGAGAGATTCTCTGTCCCAGCGGCGGGCGTCTCCTCGGCGGCGGTCTTCTTCGGCGAGCTCATTGCGGAATGAGCTCGAGTTTTCTTTCTCCCAACGTGAAGAATTGACGAGTGGTCAATTGCTTGATTGACGTGCCGTGACCGGCGCGTCTAACCTTAAGGGGGGGGATGGTGTAACGGGGTTACACGCACAAGTGGCTACAGCCGCTTGTAACTCTAACAGACACGATGTCTGTTAAAGGTTCAAACACTTCCTCGGCCTTGATGTACGTTACATCAAGTGTCACATTCATTTACGATCACCACGACGGGTGGTCCATAGACATTTAGGATTCCTATTGGTTGAAAGCAGCATCTTTTAACCAATGAGCGACATGCATAGCAAAGGAATTCTGCCAACCAGCCGTTGGCAGATTCCCAACTTAGAATATTACATTTAGAGGAAGTCAGAAACATAAAACAAAGATAACAGTTCTCATTTTAACCCAAAAACATTATTTGGATCGTTTATTTAGATTAATCTATACTCAGAGGCCCGAGTATAATTAACTCTAGTTTAAACTAGGCTACGCTTCCTCATACACGAGCGCACACGTGTAAGCTGTTGTAGTGAGCCAAGGTAGGCCCACTACACCCGAGACAGACGCGTAGTACCTGACGTACTGGGGCCCCGAGAAAGACATGGAGTACACAACTACTAGTTCCCCGGGACGGTCACCGATTGCCAGAAGTACTAGATCCCCGAGATGGCCGTCAAGTACATGTCATACTCCAAGTACATGCCGTACTAGAGCCCCGAGGCGTACTCCGACTACATCTCGTACTCTGAGTACCGTAAGGTACTAGAGCCCCGAGACATTGAAAGCGATGTTAAGAATATGCGTTTTGCATCTTCCGATTTATTTTTATTCCCAACCTCACTACTCTTATCATCCCTAGCTGTCAGTTACCGGCTTCGCGCCCTCACTGACCGTGACACCCCAGCTTCGACTACTAGCCTCTTCTTCGGCTGGTAATGGAAGCCCGCCATCGCATTCCTAGTGTTGCTGCGTTGATCAAGAAGAATGGAGAGCAGCACTTGCGGGCTGGAGACATTATTTCCTACTACCATCCTATTTTGTTCGACATGAAGGTTTCAGGCATCCGCTGTGGATCCGGACGCGGAGGAGTTTCCGCTACTAGATACTGAAGAGCCACTTCCGTACACGCGCAAAATCGTTGTTGAAAGCGCGACCCCTCACAAGCTATTCACGTCGCGTGGGCGCAGATATCCGTCTGTGGGGATTCGTCAGGACTCGCAGTGCAGTAGCAGCAGAGCACATCCGTTGCGGTTGCCGCAGCGTGGAAACAGCACAAAGCAGATCGTGCTCTGGTTGCCGCGCCGCGGAGACGCACGGATGCAGATCGTGTATTCTTGCCGCAGCGCGGAGACGCATAGCGCGATGACGACGCGCGACAAGGAGTAGCAGGAGAAGCACTACATAGGAGGAGATTGGTTAGAGTAGTCTAAGGCATAACTGGTCAATCTCACTTTTGCATTTACTCTCAAGCAACCAAAGCAACAAGCAAGCGCGAAACGGCACAAAGTTAACTTTAGTCCTTGTGGACCGCTCAAGTAATGCCGAACTCGACCCAGTACGAAAGTGACGGCGATGTCATCATGACGTCCGCCCACCAACCGGTCTTCGAGTTCCTCCACGCTCCGAAATTGGAGGGTTGGAGTCAAGATGCACTAGTCACCTGGAAGAAGCAACGGGAGCAGTACGAAGAATGAATCCGCCAGCGCTGTGTCGAGAGTGGCGAGCGCCCTGAAGTGGCGATGCGGCCAGTTAAGCTGGCTTTCGAGCCCAAGCTTCTCGAAGCACTCTGCCTGTACGAGCTGCAGAAGCCTGTCGACAACGTGACCGACGACGAACTTCGAACCCTTATCAACCAACGCGCGTGCAGAGCGTGAAGAACGCCCAGGTGCCCGACCTGGACGCCTTCTTCAAGAAGCATTTGAATGTCGACATGCATGAAGACGACATCGACGCGCGAGTACTGCAGTACTTTCGCGTTTTCTCCGACCTGATCGAGAAGAATGGACTGGGGGACATCCTGGGTGTGGGTGATCCGTCGAAACCTGGCTACAATGAGCGGATGAAGCTCCGTTGCAACTTTCTCATCGACAATCTGGAGCCTGCTGTCCTTCGGGACGAAGTCCGCCGCCACACGAAGTTCGTGGACCAGGAGGCGAAGCGCAACGACTTTGTGCTGTTCAGGGTGATCAAAGAGAAAGCCCGTGCCCAGCACAAGTACCATGTTTTGACTCGGGACCAAAAGGGCAAGTCGAACACGGAAAAAAGGGACAAGTCGGATATTAGTGAGAAGCCGCAAACTAACGTCAGCAAGAGAGGAGCGCGACCGACTGGCGCACTGGCACCACAGGCGCGCGCTCAGGTGGATCGACGAGAGCTGCTGACGCCAAAGGCAAGCCGCCCCGCACTGGCTGTTGGCACTGCAAGGGCGACCACTGGCTGCGTGACTGCCTGACTGCGAGTGAAGCTGACAAGCGCGCTGCCATCGACAAGATGAAGTCTCTGCGCGACGGGTCGAGGGCGAAGAAGGTCTCTCCGGCCCCAGCCGTGGGCGAGGTGATTGTGAATGCGTTGCTCTCGTTACCTTACTGCGCGGACTCGGGCGCAACCTCGACGTACATCGCGCGGCAGTCGCTGGACGAGCTGGTGGAGCTCGGTGCGAACGTGGTGGTGGAGCCACTTAGCACTATTGTCGATGTCACTGTTGCTGGAGACGCCGTGATTTCCTGTCTTGATTCGGTGAAGTTGGACTTGAGGCTGCAGACGATTGCTGGCCCCGTCCACCTCACTGAAGTGACCTGCCTCGTGTTTGAAGGCGACGAGGAAGACTTCATTTTGGGTAACGACATGCTTGTCTCTCTAGGCATTGATGTGAACGCCCAGCTATCTCAGTTGGCTGGAGGTCGGGTCATGGAGGACCACGACCCTTTTGAAGTTGATGAACCTCGAGCCAATACTCCGGCTGAAGTGCATGACCTACTCAAGGCCATGGTGGTTGCGGCGGGCGATGAAGGGTTCCCGGTCGAGTACCTACCTGCTATGCTCGATCTAGTGATGGAGTACGAAGACGTTTTCCGCATTGAGCTGGGGGATGATCCTCCGGCCAACGTCGAGCCGCTACATATCACGATTCGTGAAGGGGCCCAGCCATATCGCACACGACCTCGACGCTACGCTGCTGCGCAGAGTGACTTCCTTCGAGATCATACGCAGCAGCTACTGGACATGGGTTTCATTCGCCGGAACCGGCAAAGCCATTGGGCTTGTGCAGCTGTACCAGTGCCGAAGGCTGGTCGGCCGAATGAATTTCGGTTGACTATCGACTACCGACCCGTCAATGCTGTGACGGTACCGATTGCTGGTACGGCGCCGGACCTCGCTGCTGCTGCCCGCAATGTCAGGGGCGTGTGGTTTTGCGAACTTTGACATGACCAATGGGTTCACGCAGCTTCCGCTTCACCCCGACAGTCAAGAGCTGATGAGTTTCGTGACGGATGATGCTGTCTACACTCCGACCCGTGTCCCGCAGGGCGCCACTGACTCGGCGCTCCATTTTCAAAATCAGATGCAGGTGGTTTTCAGGAACATGTTGTACGTGAAGCTTCTCGTCTGGATCGACGACCTGTTGGTCTATGCTCGCTCGCCTCCGGAGTTCCTTGGTGCGCTGCGTGAATTCTTTGAGTGCGTCCAGGAGGCTCGGCTCAAGCTTAGCGTGCGAAAGAGTTGTCTCTTCAAGAGGACGACAAAGTGGTGTGGCAGATTGTTTAGCGGGGAGGGTATTGAGCATGACCCTGCTCGTGTCAGTGCCTTACAAGAGCTCCCACTGCCTGTGACTGCCGCCGACCTGCAGCAGTTCCTCTGTGCTGCTGGCTGGCTACGAGATTCGATTATGGACTACAGCAGGACCATGCAGCCACTCCATGACATGCTAGAGGCCGCGCTGAAGCAAGTGGGTCGCACGAAACGACTGGCAGCAGGATTTACGTTGACGTGGACAGGCTATGAGAAGACGGCTTTTGACACTGCTCGGCAGCTACTTGCCACCACGCAGCTACTGCACTTCCCTGATGACACTGCGAGTATCTGCGTCTTCACTGACGCATCTGAACGGGGCTGGGGACTAGTGATTTCTCAAGTCCGGGTATGGGATGATTCCCTACCGGTTGTGGAGCAGCGTCATGAGTTGCTGCTGTGCAAGAGTGGAGTGTTCAGTGACACGGAGCAGCGGTGGAGCATTATTGAAAAGGAGGCTTATCCGATCATCTACGCGGCACGTAATCTGGGCTACTTGCTGGTTCGCCGTGGAGGCTTCCGCCTCTATTGCGACCACAAGAATCTGGTCTTTGTCTTCGCACCCGGACAAGGAGGTGAAACGCCATGTACGCGGGAAGCTACAGCGCTGGGCGCTGTCGCTCACTGGTCTGGCCTTCCAGGTTGAGCACATCGATGGTGTGGATAATCTGTGGGCTGACCTTCTCTCTCGGTGGGGTCTTCCCGTCGAGGAGGTGGGTGTAAGGGTGCAGTACAAGTTCATTACGAGAAGCCGAGCCCACGAACTCGCCGAAGCTGCGACTGTGGAGGCAGCAGAAGCTGCGACTTTGGAGGAAGAAACCCTACCGCCAGCTACTGAGGAGGAGGATGCTACGCCTACTGATTTCGAGCAGTACCAACCTGGGGTTGCTTCGACACAGCGACTTCACATGATGCCAGCTGACTTTGAATTCCCTTCGCTCGATGCAATTCGAGCTGCACAAGAACAACACGGGGGTGGTCAGACGCAGGGGATCGAGTGTGATGAAAGCGGCTTACTGTTGGTGGACGATCGCATCTGGGTTCCTGCGAGTGCTGTGGAGCTACTCCAGCGTATTCTCGTCGTGAGCCATTGTGGTGTGCAAGGCCATCGTGGCCTGGAGCCTATGATTTCGACGATCCAGTCAGTGTTCTCGATTAACGGCTTGGTATCGTTATGCCGTCGGTTCCTCAGTCGCCGCCTGCTCTGCAAGCACGTCAAAGGTGGCAACATCGTCACGCGGCCGTGGGGACCAACCTACAACGCAACAGAACCAAATGAACTACTGCACTGGGATTTTCTCTCCATGGGGGAGAATGCAGGCGCCAGCAAGTATGCCTTAGTACTGAAGGACGGTCTCTCGCATTACTGCGAGTTGGTGGCGTGTGATTCCGCGAGCAGCACTGTGGCAGCAACGGCTCTCGTGGGCTGGTGGAAGCGGTTCGGTGTACCTTCGCTGCTGATTTCCGACCAGGGAAGTCATTTCAAGAATGATGTCGTGAACCAAGTCTGCAGACAGCTACAGATACAACAGGAGCTTGTAGTGGCGTACTCGCCATGGATCAATGGGACAGTGGAGAGGGTCAACCGCGACCTGTTGCAGGTGATGCGGGTACTACTGATGGAGTTTAAGCTGGACACCCACGAGTGGGTGTACCTTTTACCTCTGGTGCAGGGCAACCTGAACCACACCCCGGTGGCCTCGCTTGGCAATCGATCACCTGCAGAGCTGTTTACGGGGCTCCGCCGGCCCACTCCGTTTGAACCGATCGTGGTGGAGAGAGGTGGGAACCCTGTCGTGATCTCGGAGGACATTCAGCTGCCGCACGAACGGCTCGACCGCCTTCGTTCCGACCTTGCTGCGATGCATCGTGAGGTGATCGACATACGTGAGAAGCGTCGTCTCGCCAACATGCAGCGCTCCAAGGGCTCGCCGTGCAACTTCACTGTTGGTGACTATGTGCTTTGGTCTCGCATTGACCAGAGACTTGCGGTGGACAAATTACTGGCTAGATGGGTTGGACCCTTCGAGGTGATGGAAGCTCGCCCCCATTCGTTTGTTATCCGACACTTGGTGACGGACCAGACCTTCGAGGTACATGGTTCGCGTCTGAAATTCTACAGCGACAGCAGTCTCGACGTGAACGAGGAGATGCTTGCGCACGTTGGAAACCAAGAAATGCTTCTTGGTGTGGAGGCCATTAAGAAGCATCGCAAAGCGCGCAGTGGGTGGCAGCTACTGGTGTCTTGGACCGGCCTCCAAGACGAGGAAGATTCGTGGGAGTCATTGACCGCCATGAACGATCAAGTTCCGACCAAAGTGGCTCACTACATCTCGGAGATTGCCGACGGAGCTCTTTCGGCTGCCTACATCAACCTTACCCGGGCGTAGCCCGTAACCTGGCAAGCTCGGCTTGGTGACTCAAGTAGCGACGGAGTCCTTGGGGGGCTGTGTGGGGATTCGTCAGGACTCGCAGTGCAGAAGCAGCAGAGCACATCCGTTGCGGTTGCCGCAGCGTGGAAACAGCACAAAGCAGATCGTGCTCTGGTTGCCGCGCCGCGGAGACGCACGGATGCAGATCGTGTATCCTTGCCGCAGCGCGGAGACGCATAGCGCGATGAAGACGCGCGACAAGGAGTAGCAGGAGAAGCACTACATAGGAGGAGATTGGTTAGAGTAGTCTAAGGCATAACTGGTCAATCTCACTTTTGCATTTACTCTCAAGCAACCAAAGCAACAAGCAAGCGCGAAACGGCACACCGTCCTTTAACCAGGTTGTAGGAGCGGATAGTTCGGAGTTGAGGATTGCCCAAGATGCAAAACGCATATTCTTAACATCGCTTTCAATGTCTGGGGGCTCTAGTACCTTACGTACTCAGAGTACGAGATGTAGTCGGAGTACGCCTCGGGGCTCTAGTACGGCATGTACTTGGAGTATGACATGTACTTGACGGCCATCTCGGGGATCTAGTACTCCTGGCAATCGGTGACCGTCCCGGGGAACTAGTAGTTGATGTACTCCATGTCTTCCTCGGGGCCCCAGTACGTCAGGTACTACGCGTCTGTCTCGGGGCTCTAGTACATGTACTTGGCAGGTGGCAATTGCCAGGGCCTACACTGCAGCTACCGACTGCATCAGATTGGATGTACCAGATTAGTGGTACTTATTGGTAATGTCACGGGTCTCTACACCTTTGCCAGTCCAATACGAGATGGTGCCAGAGCAATGCGAGATAGATGAAATATTACCAGGTAATTTACCCAATTGAGATATATTACGTAATTTATATCACTGGCTGTGGAGCAAGCGAGATTAGCTCCAGGGCATCCGAGACATGCAGCGCCATTCCCCAATCTACCGCGCCCCACGCCGATCGCATGTCCCAGTCGCCGAGAGCTCAGGCGTCGCCGTCGCCGTCGCCGCCGCGGCGCACTGCCACTGAAGAAGAACGCCAGCGTGTGCTGGATGCGTTCGCGGCTGGCGACGACTGGCTCACCGTGGCGAAATACAACAACGTCTCGCGCGCGGCGGCGTACAGGCTGTGCAAGAAAGGAGACCCCAGCCCGCCGCCGAGAGGAGGTGCTCGCGCCAGCTGCGTCAAGTGCACGGACGCAATGGTGGAGGCGCTGGAGGGCTACTTGGACGAGGACTGCACGTTGACGCTCGTTCAGTTGCGAGACAAGCTCATGGGACACTTTGCGGTCGACGTCTCCACGTCCACGATTAGTGCTAAGCTCGCTGGCAAGCTTATTACGTTAAAACAGGTCTGTATACTGTACGGTAATTGCTGAATGTGTACCGTAATTGACGTCTTCACGTTCAGCTTACCACATTGTTACTGTACATGTACTGTAGATTCGTAAGGAGCCGTCGACGTGCAATGACGACGTCAATAAAGCCAAGCGTTACACGTTCGCTGCGAAGCTTATTAGCCACCAGGCTAATGGTGACTACATCGTGTACTACGATGAAAGCAATTTTAATCTCTTTTGCATGCGGACGCAAGGACGGGCTCGTGTTGGTCAGAGGGCTGTGGTGAAGACGCCCCCCTCCAAAGGTAAGAATCTCCAGCTGCAGTGTGCTGTGTCCGTGGAGGACGGACTCGTGTTGCACCAGCTCCAACGAGGCAGCATCACCATGGACGTCAACGCCGAGTTTGTCAAGCGCATCTACGAGACGGTCAAATCCTCGGACACGTACCGCGAGTACTTCGCGGGCAAGAAGGTCGTCATCGTGCTCGACAATGCCCCCGCCCATAATCAAGTCGAGGTGCGTTTGGAGGAGGTTATTGCCGAGCACGGTGACCTCGAACTGCTACGCCTCGGGCCATATTCGCCGATGCTGAACCCCATTGAAGGTACAGAGTGCGCGAACACTGCCTACAAGTTAATGCGCTTACACTAACTCTTTCTTTTTGGGCGTTGTAACATCTGATACAACAGGGTGCTTTAGCGTCTTCAAGGCGAAAGTGAAGGCGTACCTGTCGGAGCACAGACAGCGGATGTTCGAACGGGGCTCGCATCGAAGCATGACGGAGGCAAGGATGTACCTACTTGAGGACGCTGCCAACTCCTCGATCGGCTGCATGAATCGACACTTAGTGGTGTCAATGGCGCTGCACTGCCAGCGCGCCGTCGCGGACGCGTTGAAGATGGAGGACATGCAGTATGGGGCGTAGACATAAAGGCAAGCAACACGCGATCTCGTTTGCCCTGGGGTTAATCTCCTTTGCGTTGAAATCACCCAATTTAATTATTTCATCTTGTGCCCAAAACAATTTGTATCAAAACAATCCCGTTTTGCTTTCCTTGCTGTCTCGTATTGGACTGGCAAAGGTGTAGTACTTTTGTCTCGTGGCTTTAGCATTCCCCGTTCATCGACGTTTTCCGGCCCACACACACCCAAGACGATCCGTCCGGGGATGTGGATGTATCATTGTAACGTCTTTGGAGGGCCAGAGAGACTGTTTGACTGTAGTATACATATGTACGGGCACGAGTGTTGCACGAATGGACGCCTGCCAAAAGTGTATTAACTTTCCGCATAAGCCGATTTAAGAAAACTTATATTTGTCAGGCGTAGATTTCGCCTCAGTAAACGAAGGGTCACTTCGCCACCTCATCGTGCAACTGCATAAATTTTATCTTGAATAAAGTATGTTCACCTTTTTTAGCAACTTGGTAGCATAAACCCCGACTTTTCACATATATCGACCTCTGCACAATTTATATTTAGAGACAAATTTAGAGAAACACTTTATGTCGAATATATGCAACTTTTGGCAGGCGTCCAATGTAGCAATAAGCAATAAAAACGAGTGTTGGTCGTCGAGAATATCCTCCCTCTCTATCTCAGAGCGCCGCCGACACGATGTCAGCCCACATCTGGTACCAGCTTATCGATGCTCTAACGGGCCGTCCGTTTGCCGACACGACACCAGATTCAGTTCCACGTACCGGCGCCACTAACTCTGTCCAAGGTTTTCGTGCGAAGGTCTACGCAAAGGACCTGACTCAGTGCGCTGGACTCATTGTGAGTCAACTGCGAGTTTTCAAGAACCAAAATGAGTTCGAGGACGACATAAGGCCTCTGAGGCCCTCGGACGAACTCACTGGCTTGGGAGAAGATGAAGACCGCGCGTTCATTGTTGTTGTGCCGCAATCAACTTTCGCATTGCCAGCAATGCTCTGGTTGAGGCCGATGGAAATCGAATGGACAGTGCCAAAAGTTCGTGTTCAGCTCGCTATTAGCGCCGAGACCCGAGCGCTTCAGCTGCCTAGAGCGGGGAATGGACCACAGAGACAAACCTCTGACGCTGTTCTGTCGGCCCCAGGTGCTGGAGCAGTGGAAGATGATCTATCGCTGCTGCATCCGCACGTTTGCTCTGCTGTGGATTGTTGGCCCGCCAGGCACTGGAAAGTCGTGTACCGCGCTGGCTTTTGCGTACGCCTTGAAGCCGTCGCAGTGGGATGTGATTTGGCTCCATCTTTCTAGCACCCACGGTGTCGCGCGTTGTGTGTGGCTGCGTGGGGACGAGAAGGTCACGTGCACTCTGGACATGACGACGCTGACCACCCAGCTACTGCTCTTGTTAGGAGAGACGTCAAACGAAAAGAAGACTATCGTTTTTCTCGATGGATACGACAATAGCGAGAACGAGGCGATGGACGCGGGTTTCGTCTGCAGGAAGTGGCGAGATGACGACGTTATTAAGCACCGACTTGTGGTTGTATGCTCTACGGTTCGGCTCGGCGGAGACTACCGGTCTGAACTGACCCACAAAATTCCGGACACTGTCACTGTTACTGAAGAAGCTGCACATGGAGTGAAAATTTCAGCTCCCCACCATGAAATTTCTGAGGAAGCAGAGGACGAAGAGATGTTCGAACTGGATGAGACGGACTGGCAGGGGAACAAAGTGGAAGTGGAAGCGCGCGACGCCATGAGGTTTCTACTGGGCTCGTGGAGTTTGGAGGATTACCGAGATGCAGCCCAAGACGAAACGTTTTTCGATAGTGTGAAGGATGTGCTCTCCTCAATTCCTGAATCAGGATATGCAACCGCAACACTAGTTGAGAGGATGCCCCTGCTAGAGAAGCGGCAATCAGTAGAGATGAAACACTGTGTTGCTGGCGGCAGCGCTCGACTGATGTTTGGTGTTTCGGTAGACAACGCGGTGGCCATTTTGGATGACGCAGTTAGTCACTTGCAACATGCTGGTGTCGAAAGTTTGCTGGCAATTTATCGTGGTGCGTTCGGCGATGATGAGACTTGCTTGCTGAGTGCCTATATTGCTCGACAAATCGCTGTCAGCCGCGGTTTCGATATCCTGGAGAAGATAGCAACTGCCCGCCGTGTGACACCGCCAATGGATGAATGGTTGCTTGAAGCGTGGTTTCTCTCAATGGTGAAGACGGAAGGCATCCGATTTCAACAGGAGCGGTTAAGCGTTTTACGGGGAGTATGGGAGCGATCGGACGTTGTTTTTTTCGATCCAAGCAAGTCCTCTATTGATATTGACCTTGAACACGCCACTTGGGTGACCCCGGTGCAGTGGAACGAAGCCGGGTACGATGCTGTCTTCGTGGATATGCCCAACCGACTGGTTCGATTTGTTCAAGTTACACGCGCCGTCTACCACCGCTACGACCATCGGTACTTTATTGAGTTTTTGGGCAAACTCATAGCTCAGCAAGACGTGAAGCTCAAGAAAATCGAGCTCTTTTTTGTTGTTCCGAAGGGTCAACTGTCGAGTTTTCGTCGTCCTGTGACAACACTGGCATTTAAGGAGAATGTCATTCAAGTTCCGTCTTCCTCCTCCTCCTCGGCATCAGTGTCTATTCGTACCACTGCTGGCTACGAGTTTGAAAACTGTGAAGCTGAGGTACAAACGCTTGAAGTTGATTACGACGTGTCAGCACACAAGTAAGGACCGTAAGTTCCGGGAGGGGATCGCTCGTTCCAGCCAACTCCCCGCACGCTGAGGTTATATTTTCTTTCATTACCTTTGTTCTGTTAGTGAGTAAATGAAATGAGATACCTTGCATAATACATGAGTTCGCAGTCGTTCCTTATGCTATACTCCGCGGGGAATACAAGTACGAGATGACTCCTTAAAATGTGTTTCTGCCAGACTGAACAGCAGAGCGCGACTTGCCGTACGAAGCCACGTTTCTATTTTCTTCAAGGCCTTTAATCCGACACGAGGAAGGCCTCCCAATTAGGCTGGTGGGCCGAAGTGGTGGTATGTTCGTGTCATCTAGTTCCAGTTAGCAAATGTCGAGCGACAGTAAAGACGCAACTGCATATACAAAACTATAGTCATTGCATTCACATTAACCAGCTCTTGGACGCGTTCCCCAGCGTCCAGAAAAGAAAAGAAACTAAAGTAAGAAAAAAAAGTCACCGCCAACGCCCTTGACTCCCTCAGCTGTAGCTCACCATCGGCCTAACACAGTACACAACAAACAACAAGTCAGCCCACCCAATCCATCAGTTCAGTGCCCTAGTGCAGCAGCCAGCCACGCACTTGTCCAGCAGACTCTGGCGCTCGTCGGACGTGGAGTCGCCCAGGTCGAAGCGCTCCCTGTCGCCCTTGCGCGTCTCCTTGAGGTACACGGCCGAGGACACGAGGAAGAGCGTAGCGTAGAGACACGCGGACTCGAAGATGGGCGCGGGGCTCTCGACGCTCTTGCTGAGCTTCATGTACTGCGGCTGCAGGTGCACGAGCACCCCCACGAGGAAGAGGAAGACGCAGCCGCTCAGCGACAGCAGCGAGCACGTCAGCGCCCAGAAAACCTTGTTGGCCATGGTATCGGAGAGAGACGGCCCGGGGAGGCTGGAGGCGGGAGCCGGGAGGAAGAAGCTTGGGGTGTGCGTGTGATGTTCTACCGGAGCTGCTCGGGGTCTTGGAATGTGGAAGAGGAGGCGCGACGTTTCTTTTACTGGATGGGGATTGGTGGATAATGGGGGTAAGAGAGGGATGGGATTGGTTGATATGGTGTGTTCGGGAATAAGTGGTGCAGAGAGCTGCGGTAGCGTGTCAAATGTGTATGGGATTGACTTACGGGGGTGGGAGAGCTTGAGAAAGATACGACACTTATTGCGGGACGGAAGCAACCACTTCAACACTTCCCCAAAGACAGGGTGATTCATTAATTGACACCACACCGCAAGCTCCTTGAAGTGTCTTTGTCCAGTTTGGGCGGCATCGAGGTGTTTCGTCCAGCTGCTGAATGTGTCCGCGGCCCAGCCATCGGTTGGGGCTCTGTCTCATTAAATCGTCTAGGAGCGAACTCAAGCAGTTTCCTAAATATTATGACGGCCTACGATCACTTCGTCATGGTAATCGTTAATGAATGTTGGGGTCCTGTCGAAGACGCTGTTCTGGGGCGGATCAGTACTGAAGAGATAGCAATCAAATCCACGCTTGCGTTCCAGTCGAGATAGGAGAGCAGTTTTTTTTTTTCGGGTTCGGAGATCTGTGACTCGATGATCAGCGGGGTTGACTGCAGACGGGCATAGTTCTCGATGTACACGATCTGCTGGGGCGTGTTTGTGCCAACCGTCGAGGTTTTCGGGTGATACGTATATACATCTTTCTCGGCAATGATTAATCCGATGGACACTTGATTGATGGAGAACGCTTAAGCCACAAGACAGACTTCACGCTACATTTTCGCCATCTTTGGGTCATGGCAACCGAGTGGGATTTCCTCGAACCGTGGCGAGTTGCTTTGCGCGGCAGCTTGGTTCCGAAAGAGAAGGGCCATGCGACCGCGCCGACTCTCAAAGTTTGGTTTGACTACCCGCATACGTGTACCTCGTTTATGAGACCACCAATGTACCTCCGACTCCAAGGCGGCCAACGAGACCCTGCGATGCTTCAAAGACTGCGAGAGGCGATGGAGCTGTTCACGTTGCTAGCATCTGTAAACTATCCGGCATTTAACGAGCTCATGACTTCGTTGTCGGTGGCTACGAGCGACAAACAAGTCGAGTACCCCACAGAATGGGACCTCCGGTTGTTTGGGACTCTATCGCCACAGGACATCGCTGCGACCCAGGCTCAAGTCACGTGGGGGGCTTTCCTCGGTTTCCCGGAAGATCCGATGGAGTATTCGTCTGAGTTTCGAGCGGCAACTAATAAATTGGAGACAATGGGGGCGGGAAAGGCTACTTTAGCGCGTCCTGGTCGCGGATGCGCAATTTACTGGAAGTGCAAGTTTCATGGCTCAACGCTGGAAGGCAGACTGGGGCCTGACAAATCGGCAGCGTCGTCGAACTCAACCCGGGATCAAATACGAAGTCTCTTCGACATTGCCGTTCCTCCAATTGTGCGATTGTGTGCGACTCGACACGGCGCTAGTCTTTTGAGTACCTGGAGCCCAGCGAATAAGCCTTGCGAGGTCGTAATTGCAACACTGGATAACTGGGACCACCCAGCCGTCTCTGAATTATCAAGCGCATTGGCTCGGTCTGCAATAGAAGACCTGTCAATAGACCTCGTTGGTGCTACTATGAACTCGAGGCAAGCCACACTGAGCACTGGGTTGTTGATGAACTCGCTAGTATGTGGAAACCTGGCGCGTCTGGTGACCGAAACCAGTAATATTGCAGCTGAAAACCCCATTCCACTGGTAATCCAGAAACACACATTGACATGCCGGGGGATATGCAACGGGATATTTAACGCTATCTGCTCGGCAGTCTCGGAGATGTCGGTGGATTCGCATCTAGCCTCTTTGCTCATAGATTTAGAGGGCTCGGGGCGATGGCCTTGGCTGGTTTACGCGATCTGTGGTGGAACATCAGATGTGGTTGTGCCTTGTGTTGAGATTTGGAAGGGAACACTAACGAGGACCGACATATTGGCCATGCGTGCCGCACTTCGAGCAAACTATCCTCTGCCAGTATCAGAGGCGGGTCTCAACAGTTCCCATCAGTATGGTTTTGTCGAGATTGAAGAAGGAACGGAGCTGCAGCTCTGTGGGGCATTGGGTGGAGAGGATGATAGCTCGATTGTTGTGGCCAGTGCGTGTCGATTTCGAGCTCTATTCGACCTAATCGACAGTGAATGGATCCATATCGTTGTCCCTGGATATGGTGCTTGCAAGGCAAAAGTTGGCGACAGAGGCGTCCGATTCACTGCTGATACTGGTAATATTTCCGTATGCCTAGACAAACGAGTGAGCGGGGCTCTGCAAATATTTTATGTTCAGTTTGAGACGCCGGACATCCTGACAGATCTTCTGGTACTCATCACGACGGCCCTTCGCTCGCTAAAACTATACTTCAACGCGAGCGATAGCACACTCGCGAGTCATGTTGACCTTTGCGCACTGGCCAGGGCTTGTCCAGAACTTCTGCATCTCACTCTTAAGCGCGCTACGGCGGTGGTGTCTGAACATGACGCATCTCTGCGCCTCTGGCCCGTGAAGACGATCAATTTAGTCGAATGTTCCTGCACGCTCTCTGACCTTGTGGGGTGTTTGAGGGACCCCGAGTTACGAATGGCTCAGGAACTCGTCGAACTCGAGGTGACCCCGCGTACGAATCAAGTGTTCGCAGACGAAGAAGTGCGCGAGTTGATGACGCACAATGGCGAATTTCTGCCTGTTGTCAAGGAAAAACTGCCTATGAGATCGAAGTTAGCTGTGATTAGTGTCGTCACGGCCGCGACTTGGAGCACGGAGCAGATTTACCGCCTGGACTCGTACATTCTGAGCTTAATCTTTGCATTCGCATCTACACCGCAGCAGCGTTCGGTTGTGTATCGGGCTAGACGGGTTCGATTGCAGAATATGTAGATAGACTCCACTTAACCCCAACTATATGACCATGCTCCACCACACTGTGATTATGATGATGATGTATGGAATAATTCCCATAATAATTACGGAAGTAATGGCAGCGTCAGAAACCCACTGGCAGCTCAGACGTTATATTGATCACGTAGTGCCCTTATCGAAGTGTCGGAGCTCAGAGAATTGCTTTCTGGGAATACAAGAAGGAGCAGGCTTTAGTCTGGAGTTCTCTCACCTTGCAGACATAAGGGCGTAAGTTATGCTTCGCGACCGCGCGTTCTTGCCTCTGTCTGGTCAAGGAGAAACCTGCTCCAAATTCGGAAAGGGACGACGACCATGACTCAGACCATGAAGCCGACTTAGCGCCTGGACGCACACATTCTGAGCTCCATCTTTTATTCCGATCAACAGCGGCGAAGCAATCGATAGTATCCCGATGTAGGTGGAGCTAGCGGCTAGGTTCTAGACACTTATAGTAGTAATTTGGGCTACATTTGCTGTGTTTAGCTGGCCACGCTGTTAATTAGAACCCGTTGCACACTTTTAAGCCGAACTGGTGTCGTCGTTGAGATGTACGCTTTCATTTAGCGACAGTGGTACGCTTTCGTAAATCAACATTAAAAAAAGTGTATTGATGATTCCTACCAGTAGAAGGAGTTTCTCCTTGTACTCGACTGATCGCTGCTGGAGTTGAGGCCAACTCGAAAATGATGCTGAAAACGTATGCGTCCATGCTACGTTTCGCCGTTGCGACTCGGATCACGGCAGCCTTTGCCTTGGCTGGAAGCTTCGTGGGAGGTAGGTTCTCACCCTTGTGCACCAACAACGCTTTCTCTTCCTCATCGCCGTATACAACCGGCCGTGACGGCTCCACTTGAAGAAGCCATACAAGATCTCGGGCCATTCGCAGAGTCGGGTCTCTCAAACACTCCGTTACGTCTGAAAACACGCCCGTACAATTTAATACAATTTAATCAAGGACAGTTCCCTCACGGGCCAGAAATTCGTCGTGGACAGACACCGCTACCTTAAAAAAAGCGTACGAACTTTCGGGCATGCCTTGGCTAAAGAGCTCAGGTCCAATGTGTCTGGAACCGGTGGAGTGAGAACTCGAATTAGCGCGTTCAGCATAAGCCCAGCATTCATTATCGCTCGAGGGGGCGATCGGTCCCGAGGTCAGGCGTCAACGCTGATGCTGAAGTGTTGGCCAGTGCCATCGGATGGTCCTCGCATCGTCGCGCTCATGGTCTTACAATTGGCTCTGTTCAATGCGCTCCCACTCGGCGTCGAGCCACCAGCAGCAATCAGCGGCAGAATTGGAGGAACGGCGACATCAAATAACCTACGAGCATGACTCCGAAGCTCCCTGAAGTCACGTGGGGAGCTTTGCTTGGATTTCCAGTTGACCCACGGGGGAGTTCTCCTGGATTTCGAGAAGCAGCTCGGACAGGGATCCGTAAGAAATAATAAGGCGGTTAAATATATGCCATATTAAATATTTAATTATTCATTTTCTACGGGAATATGATTTTCGCGTATTTGCAGCATTTTCAAGTGAGCCAAAGGATGCACAATTCTTGATCCAGATCTCGCACAGCGTCAAAACCTATCTACCGACTGCTATATGATACGTAGTATGTGTTAAATAGTTGCAAGTCAATTTGCAAGCATATACGCACAACTTCGTACTATCCTCCCGTTCGCCAACCGATGGATTCAATTAAGGTGCCCTACAATAGTGAGGAGACCTTCTATGTCACAATATTTAAAATATTTGGTAAAGTGATATGGTAGCACTTAGTGAGGAAGTACGGCGGGCATCGGGAGCCGAGATGCTGTGTTGAGTACGCTGGAAATTCGAAACTGAGATTGAGTTAAGCACCTTCGGCCTATTCCTCCTAGCAATGCTAGTCCTCGGTGCCTGTAACTTCAACATCTAACTTCAAGCACATCGCTTCCTACATCTTTAACTTCATCCAGATGACTGCGTTGCACGCAGGTTACACAGCATACTGCAGCTTGATCTCCACAAAGTTGGCAGATCGTTACCCATTTTCGCGCTCTATGTGCTTGTAGTCGATAATATCGTGACATTCCCTCCTCCAAGCGAGGGCCTCCGATGGTGGTGAGGTTGGCTTGGTTGACTTTCGGGCTGGTTGTGTCGTGATCCGTAGTGTCGGTGAGGTTTTGCTGCTGTTGTATCCGGGTTTTGGGTTGGGCGTCTTCATTTCTCGTGACATTCTACTTCGAAGGATGTCGTTCACGCGGTATCAAAAACTGCAACATGCTACGGTACCATCTAACTCGCAATGCCCGCATGGGCTAGTAACGCAGCACTGGGTGCATGTACAATGTGCCATACGCACACGGGGCGTCAAATTTCAAATGTTCTCTGCATGCAAAATTTAATACAAATGTACGCCTAGACGTAATGCAAAATAATGATTCATTCTCTGCTCTTCACACACTTCATTAATATCACTATGGAATATTGCCCTTCACTGGTGCAGGGCATCTTACGACGCTACCAACCGTGAATTGGTGGGCGTCGTTGTTCCTGGGTACGGCGTTTGTAGAGCGAGACTTGGTGGTTCGATTCAATTCTTTCGCGATCCGACTAACACGTTCGTCAACAAACAGCTACTTTGCGAGGAATTGGATCTGAACTTCAGATCGATTGAGGATGGCGAGCTGTTTATGGACATTACTGAAGCTAAGTGTTAGGCGCATTCGAAGCCTGCGGGCTACAATGGGCGTAGTCAATCGGTTGTTGACCTCAGTGTTTTGCGGCTGTCTGTCCATTACTTGAATCGCTGGTCACGAACAACTTTAGTGTGGTCGTCTCCACTCACAACGAAGCATTGTGCGTCTGGCCCATTAAGAAGATCACGATCTTGGAGACAGGTGGGGCGGTGGAATTGATACCCTGTTTGCGGAACCCGGCGCTTCGGATGAGACGAGGGCTGGTGTACTTAGTGATGACACCAATTGGCGATGGGGAATTTGACGAA
This sequence comes from Phytophthora melonis, assembly GCA_024211575.1. Classification (NCBI taxonomy): domain Eukaryota; phylum Oomycota; class Peronosporomycetes; order Peronosporales; family Peronosporaceae; genus Phytophthora; species Phytophthora melonis. The sequence goes on from JAMXKT010000085.1 coordinate 163,615, forward strand.
AAAGTGAGGAGGGAGATTCAGGCGCATGATAGGGAGTTCCTCGCGGTCACGAAGAAACAATTCCCCCAATCATCCAAAGCCGCATTTATCAGTGTCGTGACGAGAGGCTGTCGTGAACGCCACCCTTCGATGGGTCTAAAGGTAATTCTTCACCTGGACGCCAATATCCTGAGCCTGATATTTGTACTCGCGTTGACGCCTGTACAAAGATCAGTTAGGAGCTACCAACGTCGGGACTCCTGCAATCGTAATGCCCGACTAAGGAAAGCGAAAATATGGCTAGATTCCTGCTATTTACACAATAAAACTATCTTTTGCGAAGGCGTCGAAGCGAATACAAATACTAGACTCAGGATGGTCGCGTCCACGTGGTGAATTGCCTTCGACTCCACAGTCTAGAGTGACTCTCGGTAGCATCCCTCACAACGAAACGTAGTAGAGCAGCTTCCAACTGGCATGGGAAACTTCGCCTGTAGTGGGCCTACCTTGGCTCACTACAACAGCTTACACGTGTGCGCTCGTGTATGAGGAAGCGTAGCTTAGTTTAAACTAGAGTTAATTATACTCGGGCCTCCGAGTATAGATTAATCTAAATAAACGATCCAAATAATGTTTTTGGGTTAAAATAAGAACTGTTATTTTTGTTTTATGTTTCTGACTTCCTCTAAATGTAATATTCTAAGTTGGGAATCTGCCAACGGCTGGTTGGCAGAATTCCTTTGCTATGCATGTCGCTCATTGGTTAAAAGATGCTGCTTTCAACCAATAGGAATCCTAAATGTCTATGGACCACCCGTCGTGGTGGTCGTAAATGAATGTGGCACTTGATGTAACATACATCAAGACCGAGGAAGTGTTTGAACCTTTAACAGACATCGTGTCTGTTAGAGTTACAAGTGGCTGTAGCCACTTGTGCGTGTAACCCCGTTACACCATCCCCCCCTTAAGGTTAGATGCGCCGGTCACGGCACGTCAATCAGGCAATTGACCACTCGTCAATTCTTCACGTTGGGAGAAGGAAAACTCGAGCTCATTCCGCAATGAGCTCGCCGAAGAAGACCGCCGCCGAGGAGAAGCCCGCCGCTGGGACAGAGAATCTCTCTGTCCCCGAGTACCACGAGCGGCAGCAGGCGAAGCAGGACGCTCGCGCTGCTAAGGCCGCGGCCGAGCCGAAGATCGTCCTTCAGGGCTCTTCGATAGTCAACGATGTCGTTGACTATAGCGAGGACGACGTGGACATGGAGGAGGGCGATGCCTCCCCCAGCAGGCGCAAGGAGTCAATCGACAGCGATAGTCTCGACCCGCACGCCGGGTCGAGACGCCCTCGTGAAGAAGACGATTCGGACGCTTCGAGTTCGAAGCGTTCGCGTTGCGCAAAGGAGACTCCGCTCTCTGCTGCTGGAGCCTTGAGCTCGCCGCGCGATGCGGCGCCTTCAAACTCTCCACGCGCTGCTCATGCAGCGCGTGATCCATGGATGCCGTCCGCGGCAGACATCGCGGCGCGGGTAGGCAACTCGGTGCCCCGAACACTATCCCGCTGTACGTATGCAGCGCGATCGAGGACGATGAGGTGGCGGAGGGCCAGCACTTTGATCCGATGACGGATCAAAGGCGCGACTACTATATCGGACTCTTCCATGAGCTCCGATATTACTCCAGCAAGAAGACCTCTTCTCGCAGCAAAGTGCCCGAATGGCAGGCACTTTGTCAAAGTTGGAATGCCTTTGTTGATAACTTCAACAAGAATCCGGCAGCTTACCGCGAGCGGGTTAAGCATGCCCGTGAGCGCTTCGAGACGTTCTCGACGCGTGGGAGATTGGAGCAGCTCCACAGATCTTCTGTGGATGCTGGAGTTCCGTGCGCTGTGCCCGAAGGCCAGCAGTGCATGTTGTGTCTTCCGGGTGCGGCGCGCTTGAGCGACCGCGACCTAAACGGGTACACATCGATTCGTGTACCTGCGAGCCTCAAGGATCTCCGTGCCAAGTTCATGGCACGTGAGGAACGCGACGAGCGTGGTGCTTCGAGCACTGGGGTGACCACAGCGCTCGCACTACCTTCGCGCCGGCAGTGCGTGGTGGGCTTCGTACGCCCTCACCATTTCCGGAACGTCCTGCAGTAGGACGTTCCGCGGCTCCCATGTATCTTGGTGGGGCGGAAACCCTCTCCAACGAATACGATAACGAACCGGATGACGGTTCGTTTTCGGGATACTATGGTCGACAATACGCTCAACAATCCAACGTGTTGAGCCGTGGGCGTCACGGATCGGAGGCGGCGGTGGTGGGAACACGCCCCGTGTATGGTCAACCTGGGGTTGACCTTGGGCCTCCGTCCCTCGAAGACCGGGTCGCCGCTGTGGAGCGGCTTCAGAGCAGTGACTTCGCTGCTCTGAGGCAAGAGATGGCGAACCTGAGGGCTCAAGTCGCTCAGGCCGCGCAGACCGCGTCGGACGTCTCCGTCGACGTTGGGGGTCGCGTCGTGCGCTTGGCCCAGCGCGTTGACGCGCTGGAGAAAGGTTCGGCTTCCGCTTCGCGTCGGCCGAGCTAGCTGGCTCGTGCTGCTGGTATGGCTTCAGCCGCCCGACGTAAAAGGTCGGGTGGAGGCGCATGCTAGACGGGATGTCTAGCGTGTAAGCGTTGCCATGCCGTGCCAACACTGTGAACGGCCCAATGAAGCGCGGAGCGAGCTTACTCGCTCCGAAGTCGGAAACTGCATGTTTAGGCAGGTTTTGAGTAGCTAACAAGACCAATGAACCCTTCTTGAATTCATTTGTGTTGCCCCTGCCAACATTGTCTGCGTTCAGCTTCTGTCGATCGACAGAAGCTGCAATAGCGTCCTGGACAAACCGAATGACGGCTTGTCTACGCTGCACGAAGTTCATTGCGTCCGAGCTGAACTCGTTCAGCTCGCTTCCAGCAGTAGGCCCGGCCTCTGCGTTCGTCAATGTGGTGTCTGTGCCTCGCACAGACACGTTCTTCTTCTGCTTGTGTGCGTCTGTGCCCTGCACAGACGCGGTCTTCTTCTTCTTGGTTGCGTCTGTGCCCTGCACAGACGCGGTCTTCGTCTTCTTGTTGGCATCTGTGCCCTGCACAGACGCGGTCTTCGTCTTCTTTCGCGTTGTTGCGGCTGACACCGTGCAGGTGTCAGCGGCATTCTGCGGCTGCTGTGTTGCAGTCGTAGATCCTCCCCCATTGAAGGAAGGAGCCAGCATCCCGGAGTAAGCTCGGGAGGCGTGGGTGCCTCAAGGCATTCACGTAGAACGGTGTATGCCCGGTCGAGGCATGCACCGAGTTGTTGATGGCGAACTCCGCCATCGGCAGACACTCGCTCCAGTGTTGGAACGAGTGGGCGTAGCTCTTGAGTACATCCACGAGCACGCGATTCACGCGCTCGGTCTGTCCGTCCGTCTGCGGATGATCCGCAGTCGACATCGAGAAGCTGACTGCCAAGAAGTGTGAACACTTCTTGCCACAGGTGCGCGGTGAAGCGCGGGTCTCGATCGGACACGATGTCCATCGGCATGCCATGGTGTCTGAACACCATGTCAACGAACAGACGTGCCGTCTGTTTCGCAGTCACTTCGGCGGGTACTGCAGCAAGATGTACCATCTTGCTGAAGCGGTCAACAAAGACCACAACGCCCGTGTTCCCCTGGCTATCCGGGAAGACCAAACACAAAGTCCAAGGACATGGACTGCCAACACTCCGACGGAGTCGGCAGTGACTGCAAAGGAGCCTGCGCGAACGGCGCAGGCTTCACACGTTGACACACCTCGCAAGCACGGACGTACTTGCGCACCCACTTGTACTGGTGGGCCCAGTAGAAGTCCCTCGTGAGAAGAAGATACGTCTTCTCACGGCCCGGATGCCCCGCAGTCGGTGCATCATGATACTCGTACATGATCCTGAGTCGCAGGTCATGATCATTGGGAACGACACCGCGGTCCGCGTTGTCGTTGACTGCGCTGTAGAGTAGCAACCCCTCGTGCACCCGGTAACGGTGTGCACGAGCACGAAGATATCTTGGCAACTTCTGACGAGCTTCGTCAGAAGGCACTGAGCCATAGGCCAGCAAGAGCTTCGCGTCCGCGTCGTGCGCGTACGCGGCCTTCACGTCGTCGAGGAGCGACGACGTGGGAGTGCTCGATCGCATGGCGTCAATGGCATTGACGTCGACTTCATTCGTAGCGTAGTCAGGTCGACGCGATAACGCGTCGGCCACCACATTGAGCCTTCCGGGTTTGTACTCAACCCGGAAGTTGTATTCCGCAAAGAACGAAAGCCATCTCGCCATACGTTGCGAGATGTGTGGCGACTTGACAGCCGTCCGCAGCGACGCGTGGTCTGTATAGACCACGAACGGTTTACTTCCGAGGAGATACACTCGGAACTTCGCAAGTGCATACTTCATGGCAAGGAGCTCCTTGTCATGCACCGGATAATTGCGCTCAGCTGGCTTCAGCTGACGCGACTGATAGTAGACGACACGATCACGGCCCTCGTGATCGTGCTGCATCAACGCACATCCGATCGCGAAATCGGATGCGTCACACACAACGTGGAATGGGTGATCTTGGTCGGCCACCGCCAAGATCGGAGCCTCAGTCAAGCCCTGCTTGACTGCATCGAAACCTGCTGACATTCAGCAGACCAAATCCACTCGGCATCCTTCTTCAGGAGCTGTGACAGCGGGCGTATCACGCCCGCGTAGTCCTTCACGTACTTGCACAAGTACGTGGCCAGCCAAGGAACTGCCGCAGTTCCTTGACGCTCGTCGGCGTCGGCCACTCATTGATCACTCTGACCTTTTCAGGGTCAGGGCGGACACCGTTCTTCCCAACGAGACACCCGAGCACGGGTATCTCGCTCGCCCCGAAGATGCACTTCTTCAGGTTCGCGTAGAGCTTGTGCTTGCGCATGAGCGCAAGCAGTTTCCGGAGATGCACCTTGTGCATCTCAACGTCGCTCATCCCGTCCGCAGCACGGCTGTGGACGAACACGTCATCGAAGTAGCTCGGTGCGAAGTCGCGCACCGAGCGCAACAAGTGCGTCACGCACCTGTTGAAGGTCGCAGGGGCGTTCTTCAGACCCTGCGGCATCACTAGCCACTCCCAGAGCATGCCACTCGGCGTGCTCACAGCCGTGAGAGGGATATCGCTCTCACGCATTAGGATCTGATAGAACCCATCGCGCAGATCAAGAGCACTGTAGACAGTGCTCCTGGCCATCGAATCGATGATAACATCTTTTCGCGGTATCGGTGTCTGCGCCGGTATCGTCGCATCGTTCAGCTTATTGTACGCATGAACGATGCGCCAGCCGCCCTGTGGCTTCTTGACACAGAACGTCGGAGCACTGTGCGGGGACTTCGATTCCCGCACTTGTCCAGCTTTGCGACGACTTTCGAAGAAGTCGTCGATCGCCTTGACCTGCTCTCGCGGCAGTGGCCACTGCCGCGTGACACAGTATTTCGTGCCCGGCACGAGATCAATCTCGTGCTGAATGCCCTTGTCCTGCGGAAGCTCCGCAGGATCTCTTCCGGAAGTACGTCCGCGTACTCCCGTAGAATCTCATAGTAGGGACTCGCCTTCAGCGAGTCCCAGCTCTGTTCTTCAAAGCGTTCTTTCTTCGTCTTGGCACTGAGAGTGTCTTCACTCTCAGTGGTGCTCTCCATGAAGAACTGCCTCAGTTCCTCATTCTCGCTCTTCGTTCTCTCGGCGTCCGAGAGAATGCATATTTGCTCGATGCGTCCATCGTGCAAGTCACGCGCGAAGCGCTTCCAGCTCATGACTGGAAGCGAAGTCAACTCTGACGCTTGCGTCGGAGGATTAGCGAGAGTCATCTCCTGTGCCGGAACCCGGCACAGGTACGCGTCAAGACGTTCAACGTCTCGACGTTCGGCTTTTCAGCCTTCGTCTGCCCGGCAGACATCTCTTGTAGCGTCTCGGCCCCGGGCCGAGACTTGCGCAGCGACCTTCGCATGCGCCGTCTTCTTGACTTGCGGAGCCCGGCTCCGCATGGTCCTGACTTCGTCCAGGCCCAGCCATGGACGGGTGTTCTTTCTTAATACCGCCGGCGGGTTCATCCCGCGGGCGAGCGACTTCAAGCCCGGCTTGGTCGCCCGACGCTTCGTCGTGCAGCCCGGCTGCACGACAGCATGCAAGTTTTTCCGGTGCGGGACGTTTGCAACCGTCCGCACCGCTTGCAGCGTCGGTTCCCGGAACCGACACGCCATCTTCACCTCGACGCCTGTTATTGGCGGAGCCCTTCATTGCAAAGGGTGCGTCGACTCCCGGAGTCGACGCGAAATGTCTTTCGCAGCGTCGGTTCCCGGAACCGACGCGACTTCAATACCTCGACGCCTTCCATTGGCGGAGACCCCATTACGGAGGGTGCGTCGGCTCCCGAGCCGACGAATAGAATTCATCCAAGCCATCGACTCCCGGAGTCGACGGCGTCACGTCACCTTGGCTCCCATTACGGGCCAAAACCGATCCAATCAGGTTCGCGTCAGCCTCCACGGCTGACGCGCGTGACTCGCTTGTGTCATCCGCGCCGCTCGAGGCCGGAGACTTCTTTGATTCGCTAAAGCGGGTGTTGACTTCCGAAGTCAACACATTTTCTTCACTAGCCGTCGGCGGTGACGCCGACGCTATCTGTTCTCGCGCGCGCGCCCGTGCGCGTCCAGGGCGTTCCGGGACAGCGGCATTAGGCGCTGTCTCGACTAGAGATTCGCGCGCACCTACTGGTGCGTGTGTGGTGGCAACAGGGCCATCGCTCTCTGTTCCACCGTCGCGACCGAAGCGCACTAAAGTGCGCTTCTCCCAATCGATTACCGGATCATGCCGTGCAAGCCACGGCATGCCCAATACCATGTCGAACTTATCGTCCAGATCCAGGACGATGAAGGTTTCGACGAACACTCGACCCTTGTACGTGAAGCGCACGCGTACCATGCGCTTCTCGGTCTTCACGACGACACCTGTCGCCAAGCGTACTTCCAACAGACTTCGAGGTATCTTTAAATCCTCGAAGTCAAGCATTGATAGACTTCGCAGTCGAATAAAGTTCTTCGACGCGCCAGAATCTACCAACGCACGACGAGAGCCGCTTGCTCTCATCGACTTCACCTTCAGGATGACAAGATCAGCCTTGTCATCTTGCTTCTTGCAGTGAGAGTGATCCTCACTGGGGGCTGCAGTCCTCAGTGTCGCGTGTCCTAGGTTGACACGCGGAACTGCATTACCAGTAGGGCGCCCCGCGCCTACTGGCGTCCAGCGTTTTTGTTCGGCTGCGACGATGCCCAGCATCGCCGCGATAGCCACCTTGCTGGTGCACGGGTGCCGTGCACTCTCTAGCAAAGTGACCGATCCTACCGCATCGGTAGCACCGCACATTACTTCCTTGCCGCTGCTGGGGGCCAGCAGTGGCAGCGCTCGAGAGGTCCATCGGTTCCGGACCTCCCGTTCTCACTACCGGGCGCGGTTGCGGCCTCGGTACATGCGCGTGCAGTTTAGCCTGTCGCAGGCTAAACTCTTCCTGCATCGCAAGCGTGATGGCAGCTTCGAGAGTACCCGGGTACTCGCGGAAGAGATAGGTCTTCACAGGCCCATCTCTCAGTCCCTTCATGAACGTGACGACCTTAGTCGCCTCGTCGATCGGGTTGGTCACGATGTTCGAGACCAAGTACCGCGCTCTCTGGGCGTAAGCATGAACATCATGCTTACCCTGCTGCAGGTCGAGGAACTCTGCCCTCGACCGGAACTCATTCTGCGGGGGCTCAAACGCCTGTCTGAGCTCCTCCTTGAAGCCTTCGTACGTGCTGAAGCACGTAGGGTCGGAGAGCCGGCGTCCATACGCCCAGCTCCTTGCACGTCCGCCAAGACATGACATGGCGAACGCGACCTTCGACAACGGGTCGACGATACGTCGAGCCGCGATGGCAGTGTCGAGTTCGACAAGCCAACGGAGGAGAGGTTCACCCTCTCTTCCGACGTAGTTGCTCACATTGAGCTTCAGCGACTGTGGGCGAGGTGTCGTCCCCGACGACACCGCGGTATTGGCAGCAGCATCTCGCTGCTCCCTCATGATGAAGCCCAGAGCAACACCGTGTTGCTCTGTCGGCGTTAGCGTACGCAGCATCGTAGCTACAGCCGCTTCACCAATGACTGTTGACAGTCGTTGGAGGGCTTCCCACTCTGGGTCTGACAGGTGGGGACAGTCAGCGCGTGCAACATGGGTTGCAGGCGTCGTGGAGCTTTCCATAGACACTTCGGTATCCATGGGAAGGTTCTCGGCTCCGTGTTCGTGCGGTGACGTACGAACTCAACTTAGTCGGTCGTTGGACGGACTACAAAGTGCTACCAGGTGTAGTGGGCCTACCTTGGCTCACTACAACAGCTTACACGTGTGCGCTCGTGTATGAGGAAGCGTAGCTTAGTTTAAACTAGAGTTAACTATACTCGGGCCTCCGAGTATAGATTAATCTAAATAAACGATCCAAATAATGTTTTTGGGTTAAAATGAGAACTGTTATTTTTGTTTTATGTTTCTGACTTCCTCTAAATGTAATATTCTAAGTTGGGAATCTGCCAACGGCTGGTTGGCAGAATTCCTTTGCTATGCATGTCGCTCATTGGTTAAAAGATGCTGCTTTCAACCAATAGGAATCCTAAATGTCTATGGACCACCCGTCGTGGTGGTCGTAAATGAATGTGGCACTTGATGTAACATACATCAAGACCGAGGAAGTGTTTGAACCTTTAACAGACATCGTGTCTGTTAGAGTTACAAGTGGCTGTAGCCACTTGTGCGTGTAACCCCGTTACATCGCCTCCATGACGGGCAACTTGCCCGGGGCAAGAATTCTTCGTCGAGTGCTCTAACAGCCCTCTCTTCCTCCCTGTCCAATTCCTAGCCATTTGGGGGCGACACGTTAATCACCGCGAGCTCTCGTGCCATCCGAAGGGTGGGGTCTAGTAAGCATGATAGTACTGTAGATCCGACATGGTGTTGGTCTCCCAGAGTCCAACTTGCCGGAGACGTAATTTCTCCAGCGCCTTATCGTGAGTCGACGCATTGAGCTCCTCGAGTAGTGGACGAGCAGCAGCCAAAAACACTGAGATCAACCACAGGTTGACGGTCGTTCTCATCAAACACACGAAGAAATGAATCGTCAGCTCGCGAATGCCTCCGAAAAGCAACTTAAGGGGTTAAGTAGATCCATCACCAATCCAACGAGTCGAAGTAAAATCCGAACGAATTGGCCAGCCGCTTGTTTTTTTTCGGTAGCACTTTGTCGGCGGAGGCGTGAACTGAACGGGTCCGCCAAGGCTCGTCGTGGCCTTCCAAAACCCGTAGCAAGGAAGAACGAAATCCAAACAAAATTTCACCGGTAGCAGAGTCGTAAGAAGCTCGGCATCGTACTTGAGATGATGCAATGAGGGCGTCATTGTCATCGGCCCTATAGTCCCGAAGCCACAGGCGAGCTCCTTTGGCTCCACAAACCCGTCCGCATGCAAATCCCCGCACAAGACGTAGGTAATAGGTAGCCGGTCTCCTAAACAACCAGCCAACTGCGTCGTGCTGCGGTAGCCGACTATGACATTTGTCATTCCGCAATTTGCGTCGCAGAGCTCAAGCCGCCAGGGGACCAATCAGAGAGACCGCGCGATAGAGCCGGTCTCATCTGGGGTTAAGCCAATCAGGAGCGACGGTGAGCACCGTATCGCCTCCTGATTGGACACGACTGGTCGGAATCCTCCCTCACGGGGAGCCAGTAGTGCCTGACGGGGAGGGCGCTGGTGGACGGCGTAGGGCGCGAGGAACGCCGCCACCTCGCGTGAAGCCCACCCTTAACGCAGCTCGCGGATTGACGCCCGAGGCGCCGAGTAACAAGTCGCCGGGTGCGAGGACCGCCGCCGCCTCGTGTGAAGCCCACCCTGAACGCAGCTCGCGGATTGACGCCCGAGGCGCCGAGTAACAAGTCGACGGGTGCGAGGACCGCCGCCGCCTCGTGTGAAGCCCACCCTGAACGCAGCTCGCGGATTGACGCCCGGGCGCCGAGTAACAAGTCGACGGGTGCGAGGAAGTGATAACCCTCGCGTGCAACCCACCAAGAACTTTGCTCGCGGACTGACCACCTGCGGTATCAAGCCAACTCTGTCAGCGTGGACGTGCCACGCTGGTGCCTTCAGTATTTTTCACGTGTGGTCTCTGCCGGTCAGATGCTAGCTCGTGGATTATGCATGCGGGCACTGTCTTAACACGTTGGAGGCGTCGCTGTACGCCGGGGGCGAATGGTGCTGGAGGAGCACTGGGACCTGGCACGACGGAATGGGCTTGCCAGTCGGATATTGATGATCGTTAGCGATAAACTAAATGAACACAATATACCTCACCTGAAAATGAAAATGACTATGACATTTGTCAATTGATTACAGTTGACATTTGTCAAGTGGGGGGGGGGGGGGGCTGGAGTTTGTGTTTAAGCACACCACATCGTCAATCAATCGGAACAATTTTTTTTTAGCACAATCAGCAGAGACAACGCACTGGTTTTGCCACTAATTAAAATCTTTTCCATCCGAAATCATGGCGTTGCTCTGTATCACTCTATCAGTTAAAATCTGTACCCATCCATTGCCACTTTCAGTCAATGCGGCCCGGTCGGCTCATTTTCGATTTCGGCCTAAATTTAAAGCGAATGGTAGCCCAGTGGGGTTTCTTAGAGCCTTGGTGCGCCGTAGTACGGGGTAGCACCACCCAAGTACGAAGCAACGCAACTGAATTCGCTCTAAGCGTGGACCTGAGTTGCCAAGTTGGGCGTAATTTTCGTGGCGGATATACGGTACTTAGCGTTATTGTCCAAGTACAGCCGGATGACGCGTTGCATGTACAGCGGCTGCGCGAGGCAATCGAGCTCCTCACTATGCTTTCGTTCGTGGACAATGACGCATTCTCGGAGTTAATGACCAAGTGCACTGGGTTTCCACAGTTGTTTAGAGGTCCTATCTTCTACACTGCGCTTTGGTGCCTTCGGCGAGTTGGCAATGTGGCGTTGCTTGAATCCACCACAGACCAGGACTCTCCCACCTGGGGCAGTTTGATCGGATTCTACGATGGTCCCTGGGGTTACTCGCGCGAGTTTCGAGCTGCAGCTGACAGACTGGAAGCGATGGGGTTTGGAGACGCCATGGCGAATTGTGGTCCGATTCATTTATCGCTTCGGTGGAGAGTCAGCTTCCAGGGTTGTAACCTGAGTGGCCACCTTGTTCCCGATCAATCGGTCGGCGAGTTGAATGCAATTTCTACTCAATTCCAGCGGCTCATGGGGACGAGAGTCCCTGCTACTATTCAACTCGGACTCGACCGCACCAAGTCGAAAGTGCTCACGATGGCGGGAGACTCTCTTTTGGCATACTCCACACCGGAGCTCGAAACTCACCACGTAACCGCATCGATTCAGACGTTCGCCTTGCCGTCGGATACTATCATGGAGATAACTGAAGGACTGGGTAGAACCGCAATATCCGAGTTGACGCTACATCTGGGATGCCGTGAGGAAGTTGTTGCTGTCAACAGCACCGTCAGCCATCTTCAAGCAGCGAATAACGCTGGTATTTTGTTGGGCACGCTGATCTGTGGTCGCTCGCTGTTTCACTCAGCTTCAAGGGAAAATTACTGGTTAGAGGAACACGGAAAGCTGTATTTGGTTTTTGACTGGGTCCCAGACGCCGTTCTTGCCGCCGCGTGCTCGGCACTTGCCGACACGAATCCGAACTCACAGCTACAGAGCTTGGCCTTCAGCGGGATGAACGCAAAACGCTGGGCGTGGCTCACCTATGCTCTTTACTGCAGAGCTCCGGACAAACGTCACAGTGTACAAAATGTGGGAACAGTCAGGATTAGTGGGGAATCCCTGACCCGCGCGGATATTTCTGCTATCGAGACAGTGGTAGAGGTCGGTTATCCCGTGCTGACGATGAATGTGGCACAAGGCATTGTGTACGGATTTGCGGATATTGAGGAAGGCGCCGAGCTAAAGTCTCATCGAGTACCTGGCCAGGATACCAACGCTCTTGTTGCGGGGTACAATTTTCGGTGCAGAGCGTCTTACGACCCCTCCGACAGCGAAGTTCTGGACGTCGTTGTTCCTGGATATGGGGTGTGTAGTGCGAGACTTGGTGGTTCGATTCAGTTCACGCCCGATCGGACCAAATATTGCTTGAAGGAGGAGCTCATTTGTGACGATTTGGACCTGTACTTCAGATCGATTGAGGATGGCGAGCTGTTTGTAGACCTGTGAAGCTAAGTTTTAGGCGGATTCGAGGCCTGAGGTTAGCCGTGGGCTACAATGGTCGCAGTCAAACTGTTGTTGACCTCAGCGTGCTGGCGGCTGTCTGTCCATTACTAGAATCGCTGGTCACGTGCAACTTTAGTGTGGTCGTCTCCGCTCACAATGACGCGCTGTGCGTCTGGCCCATTAAGAACATGACGATCTTGGCGGCAAACACGGCGGTGGACCTGATAGCCTGTTTGCGGAACCCAACGCTTCGGATGAGACGAGAGCTCGTCTACCTACTCGTTACGCCGACTTTCACTCGACAATTTGAGGAGGATGTGAGGAGGGAGTTTCATGTCCATGACGGAGAATTTATGGCGGTGACGAAAGCGAAACTCTCCAAGCCGTCGAAAGCTGCACTAATCAGTGCTGTGCTGAGACGCTGTAGTGAACGTCGCTCTACGATGGAGTCAAAGGCCATTCATCACCTGGACGCGAATATTTTGAGCCTAATATTTGAATTTGCGTCGACACCTGCACGAAGATTGGCGCGTTGTGGTTAGTTCGATGAAGTGGGGGATGTCGCCAAGGTCACGGTTTCCTGCAAGGCACTCACAAAAAAACTATCCACACGTTTAGGGAACCCAAGCTATAAGTAAATTTCTATTCCTCTGCCGAAAAGTTCCGTAGTTCAGTATCCGTCATTTGTTCATATGTTTACCCTCATTTTCGTCAGAATAGATAGTGTATACTTCAACGTACGTGCGCAGAAGAAAGAATTGGAGCTGGAGCTAGTATTTTCTTGCCCATGTTGCGACACTTGCAATCGGAATACCCAGCAAAGCTAAAAGAATATGTGCCTCGAGTAGTGCAGCTAGTGCTGGATCGCATCATAAATGCTTAGGCAGGCGAAAATTTTTGGTTACAGAGCGCATTTCGTTACCACTCCACGAGCTGCAATCTCCGCCGGGGGGGGCGATCCCGATGCCTTGTTATATTTATGACGTAATTCCGAGCAGGTTTATCTCGAAAAATACGATTAAGTAATTCCGAGCAGGTTTATCTCGAAAAATACGATTAAGACTTGCCCACATTTTTATCTAGTAGCAACACGTTACCCTTTGTGCAGCCGTCGAAGCAAATACAAATATTAGGCTCAAGATGTTCGCGTCCACGTGGTGGATCGCCTTCGACCCGGCAGTAGAGTAATTCTTGATAGTAGTGTCCCTCATCACAATACTGAGTAGAGCAGCTTTCGACTGCGTGGGGAATTTCTCCTCCGTGACGGGCAAAACCTCTCCATCCAGGGCTTCAAGCGCTCTCTCCTCGTCCTGCTCCAACTCTTGGCCACCTGGGGCCGACACTACTATCTCCATGAGCTCTCGTGCCATCCGCAGCGTGGGATCTCGTAAGCATGATAGTAGGCCCGACACAGTGTTGGTCTCCCAGAGTCTGATTTTCCGGAGAGGTAATCTTTCCAGCGCCTTATTATGACTCGACACGATTACGGTACACAATGTCGTCTTGAGCTCCTCGAGTAATGGACAGGCGATGGCCAATACGGTGAGATCAACCACAGGTTGGCTGTCGCTATCGAAGTTTACATGAATTGTCAGTTCGCGAATGCCACCGAAAAGCAACTTTAGTACATCCATCACCAATCCAACATCCGCGATTGAGTCGAAGTACAAGTCCAGCGCATTGCACATGCGCTTCTGGTTTCGGTGGAATTTCGCTGGACCAGGCGTGAAGTCAATAGAATCACCACGTCTCGTCGTACAAACCCCGTAACCAGGAACAACGAAATCCAAAACTTCGCCAGTAGCAGGGTTGTAAGAAGCTCGGCATCGAAGTTGAGTTAAAGCAATGAGGGCGTCGTCGTCATTCGTCATAAATCCACGAGGCCACAATCGCGTTCCTTCGGCGATATCCACAAACCCGTACACACGTCCAGTCCCGTTCGACGTAGCCAACGGGTAACCGGTCTCCAGCACTGCCTCGATAGCAGATAGATCCGCATTGGTAAATGATCGCACCCGAATTTTCAGTCTTGGTACGGCATGATCGGCATTAACGTTGGAGGCTCGGCAGTTGAGCGCGTATATCAGCCACGCCCACCGCGCGGGGTTCGTCGATTCTATCGATAATCTGCTCAAGTGTGTCGAGGGACCCACCTCCGCTACAGCTGAACAAGTAGCGGCAAGCACATTGTCAGCCACAGATTGACACGACAACCTCAGCTCACCACACTCCGCCCATGAAGATCGCGATGGACTGCCATTTCTCTCTAATCTACACAACGACCGACGGCACACCAACGCGCTCAGCAGACTCCCAGCATTGACAGCGTCGTGAGACCGATTGGCAAGCAAGTCTTTGCAATCCAGCTCTAGATCGAGCTCCGACATTGGAGTCAGAGCGAGCACTGCTGCCATCTCCAGGACACCCGACGATGCATCTAAGCTCGATATCTCTGCCCACACGTCCCCCCGATTCTGCGCTTTGACACGAGGCGTCTCCCTCCAGAGGTCTACTAGTGCAGCCTTATCGCGTGCAATACTTAGCTGGGCAACAGCGGGGACACGAAGCGCCAGTAGGCTCCGGAATTTACCCAAACCGGAGTGAATATCGCCCGTAGATTCCTCGAGTTCCTGTCGCCTCCGCACTTTGCTCTTCTGGAAGTAAGCTGTGCAGTAGGTCGAGAACGAAAAATCGGACTGGTGTACTCCCATTGCCTCTAGTTTGTTGACCGCTGCTCGAAACTCCGCCGAATACTCAGGGGGGTCGGTTGTGGACCCCAGCAACGTAGCCCACGTGACAGGGGCCTTTCGAGTTGCGGGGGCATTCGGCGATAAACTTCCAACGAAACGGAGGTCCCAGTACGGGTAGTAAGACCGTTGAGCCGATTCGGCAGCTCGGCTTTCCGTAGACGCCGTCATGAGCTCGACGAATTTCCCATTGTGCACAATAGACAGTAGAGTAAACAGTTCCATCCCCTCCCGTAGTAGCGACGCATCGTGATAACTCGACCCATTTGCGAAAAGCCGGATCGAGAGCCTCAGAGTAGACGCATGGCCGTGCTTGGGAGGGCTGCACATCAATACTACCTGCAGATTTGATCCAGCCGGATTCGTCTTGCTCGGTAGCAAATGATAGCGCAGTGCAGAGTACCAAGGTTCCAGGAACACCCACTCGGCCGACATGCTTGAAAGGTTTAAATACTGCGTGTGAAACTATTGTCTGCTCTCACGCATTATATAATGACTGATGGGTCAAGTCGCTCCCATTTGAGAGGCAGAAAGTGATGCGAACTGTTGGTCTAGAGAAAAATACCGACTTTAGCAGGATAACGCTCGCAGCAGTACTCACGTGAGGCAATTCGCTAAGGTTTCTGGATGACTTTCAGGAATACTCAGCCATACCTAGCCATGGACAAACCCTTGTGTGGAGCATTTCACTTACAAGAAGGGGGCGTCCGAGGGCCCGAAGAAGTACTATAAGTTTTAAGCCCCCCCCCCCCAAAAAAAAAAAAAAACTAGGGCTACGCGTAGGCTGGGATAGCAAATTTATGGAAAGTATATTGATGTTGGTTTTACTGGAGATAAATGAGAAGGAAGTGGTGAGGACGGGGCATTCACGAAAAGGTAAGAGGCGAACATGAATGTCCCGCCGGCAAGTTATCGTACCAACGACGCAGTTGCTCCGCATGAGGAATGGCGGATTCGTGGAGAATTTCAGACCTGACACCAATCGACACGGAGCGAAACTTGTTATAGTCAGAGAGAATACCGTTTCTCGCGACAACAGCGTAGCCTTCCGCAGTATCGCCATTATCATGAGCCAGTTGTCCTCACGTAGTGCATACCATAGTAGTACCCGAATCGTCAACTAGCGCTTTTTAATTGATTTTCTTTTTTGGTAATAATACGCCTCAAGGCGCCCACCGCATGGGATGATAGCAAACGCATGAATAGTAGACTCAGCAACGCTTGAAGCCAGATCGTTGATGCGCACGGACAGAATTGCAGGGGTGCACGCAATCGCCTCGGGTATTGCCGGATCTTCAAACCTGCTCCAAACGAAACCTCGCAATCTCCTCTGTTTGATTCAAATGCGCTGCTAAAAATGGGAACATTGATGTTGTAGTATACCTTCATGAGAACCGAACCGAGGGCTGTACAGAAGGAGCGCTGGACGGTGCGGCCGCTGGGGGTCGCTTTGACGTCGTTCTATTCCTCCACCGCGACCGCACCGAGGGTTGTAGCCGTCTCCGCAAATGCGGCCGACTTCGGAGAACTTGAAATGGTTCAATGACTCAAAACGTTCTATCCCCGCCAGTTTGACACAACTCAGGTGCGCCTGCATGCTCGAATGCACTCTTGGCCCCAAGACGTGATGCAAGAACTGGGTTTACTCTACATGTAGTGATCTTTCGCTTGCTTGTATTTAAGTCTGACGTAGTACTTACCATTGTTTGATTTTACAAAGTTGTTTTTTATCTTGCTGATCATGGAGTTCATTATAAATCAGCCATTTCAAAGACGCATTATTTGTCGTTTCCGTGAAACCTATGCTTTGATCGCTGGGACCAACATCACGTGGGTACAAGAGACAATATAAACAGAAAGCTACAGCCATGACGAGCATCTTGGCTAAAAACGCCTGTACCACTTCCACTGGCTCGAATTGTTGTTCGCCCATCTATCATATTGGTAGGAAGAGAATAATAGATTGAGCCCCGGTCGGAGATTTCAATTGTGCTGGAGGCCACCAGACCATCACCTTCGCTACTCTGGAAGCTTAACCACCGCAGCCTCTCTTCATCCATAGCTATAGCAGACGCAATTTGCAAACTGAAAAGACAAATAGACACTCGTGGGCTAAGAAGGCCTGACGAGCATACTTACCCATCCATAGCCCTCAAGACAGAAAGCGACAAGCCAACCAGCGACCTCAGTTACCGGGTCCGACACGGGGTCACGAACTGAAAGATAGACCGCGACACGGGACCACGGATACCGGCCTCAGTTACTGGCTTCAGTTACCGAGGTTCGAATTAACCCGATTTGAGCTGCCTAGCAGCAGCTATCCCAGTAAAAGTAAATTAATGAATTGTCGTACACGTCTTCTCTAAAAAAAAACTAAGCTATATGAAATTATAACAAATGCGATACTGCATTGCCTCTGTTTTTCCCACATTTTCCACGACGCGGTTTATTTCGTCACGCTTTAAATAATAAAACTGCTACTACTACTACTACTTTTGCAAGCATGTAGGGGCAAATTCAGTAGTTCATTGAGTAGTGGGTGCCCTCAGTCGATAGTTTTGCAACGTCGCACATATCTTCGTTATTGTCGCCCTCCTCAATTCTTCGTGGCCCATAGTTTGATGGTAGCACTTTCAAAAATCGACGTCCGGGTAGTTCGGGTAGTTGCCGATCAAGTCATTCCCGTACACCAACTCTTCCGCCGACAGACCATTGAACGACACAACGTCCTGCTTGGCATCCATCTTCGGGTCACTGCCATCGTCTGAAAGCGTTAAGAGACCGTAGTGGAGCTCGTACGACGATGGCAACTTCGTCGCGATTGTGTGCGTCGCATTGAGGAACGGCCGGTCGTTGCCCTTGCTGGTGTAGAACTCCAGGGCGGTGCTATTGGCCGTTTTGGCCGACAAGCCAAACTCGAAGTTGTACCAGGTTCCAGGAACAAACTCCGCCTCCCACTTGGCGTCCTCCGTGCCATTGTTGAGGTAGATAATCTTGGCCGGGTCCGCTGTGGCGTCCACGCGGATTTCGAAGAGGTGCGACTCCGGGAAGATCAGTTGCCAGACGTACGGGTTGAGGAAGGCTTCCTTCTTCATGACACTGGCGCTGAAGATCGTCGTGGCCTCTGGGTCGGCAGCAATGCTAATCACAAGTTCTGAGCGGCGGGCATTAGTCTGGTTCTTGAAGATGGCCGTATCATCCACCGCGATGTCGATGACACCAGAGTCATCATTGTAGACGGGCGAGCGGCCATTCGGCGCGATGGTCACATAGTTGGCCGGGTCGTTATTGGCGCTGTCGTTGCGCGTGGTCAGAATGTCAGTAGAGAACTTCGAGGGGAGTGTGTCGACGGTCAAGTCGAACGCACGGCCATCCCAAGGGACAATCGTCTGGGCAGTTACAATAACGTCGGAAAATGGTGAAGCGAGTAGCAGCATGCCGAGAACCACGGAAGAGATGACCATGGCGCTGTGGGTGGGAGTGGACGGAAGGGGGCCTTGGATGCGCGTAGCTGTTAGCAGATTGTAGAATTGCTAGCAGTGCTACAACGGTGTGGCGCTCACTCTCGGGAACGGCTGTGTTAAGTTGATGAGTACTTGGTAATACTCTTCAATTTATTGGTAATACCGGTACTCATCAACTTCGCTGTACGAATCGCGGGTAAAAACTCCCGTCTTCATATCAAGATTCAGGCGACAGAGAGGCGTGATGGCACCCCAAATCTGGTACCAGCTTGTCGATGCGCTAACGGGCCGACACTACACCAGATTCCGATTCCGTTCCCCGCACCAGCACCACATTTCGAGCGGAGGTCTACGCGAAGGACCTGACCCACTTTACAGGGCTCATCGGTAGTCAACTCCGTCTGTTCAAGACCCAAAGTGAGTTCGATAACGACTTGGCGCCTCTGCGGTCCTCCGACGAACTCACTGGCTTGGGAGAAGACAAAGGACCACGCGCTCGTTGTCGTATTGCCAGCCACATCAATTCCGGCCTTGCCGACGATTTTCATGCCGAATCCGATGGAAATGTACTGGAACGCCCGCAAGATCGTGCGCAGCTTCATATTAGTGCCGAGACCCGAGCGCTGGAGCTGCCTTGGCTCGGGAATGGACCACAGAGACAACCCCCTGACGCTATTCTGTCGCCCCCCAGGTGCTGGAGCAATGGAAGAAGATTTATCGCTGCTGCATCCGAACGTACCAGGCACGGGGAAGTCGTGTACCGCGTTGGCTTTTGCGTACGCGTTGAGGCCGTCGCAGTGGGATGTGGTTTGGATTCATCTTTCAAAGAAGTACGGGGTCGCGCGTTATGTGTGGCTGCGTGGGGACGAGAAGGTCACGTCCACTCTGGACATGACGACGCTGAGCCCCCAGCTACTGCTGCTGTTAAGTGAGACGTCCAACGAGAAGAAAACGATCATCTTTTTTCTCGATGGCTACGACTATAGTAACAACGAGGCAATGAATGCGGCTTTCAACTGCATGAAGTGGCGTGACGACGACGTTATCAAGCACCGACTTGTGGTTGTATGCTCTACAGTTCGGCTTGGCGGGCACTATCGGCTTGAACTGACCCACAAAATTCCGGATACTGTCGCTGTTAGTGAAGAAGCTGCATACGGCGTGAAGTTTCCAGTTGTCGCTCCTAACAATTCCGAGCAAGGAGAGGACGGAGAGATGTTTGAACTGGACGAGACGGACTGGCAGGGGAACAAGGTGGAAGTGGAAGTGCGCGATGCCATGGGATCGTGGAGTTTGGAGGATTACCAGGCCGCAGCCCAAGACAAAAACTTTTTCCAAAGTGTCAAGAGCGTCTTTCCGTCGTATGATGAACCAGAGGACGCAGCCGCAGCAGCAGCCCAAAGACGAGAATGAGTTGAGATGAAGCACAGCATTGCTGGCGGCAGTGCGCGACTGATGTTTGGCGTATCGGCAGAAAATGCCGTGAACGCGCTAGATGACGCGGTTGGAAACTTGATGAATGTTGGTGTTATCGAGAGCTTGCTGGCAATATATCGTGGTGAGTTCGGCAATGATGAAACAGTTTTGCTGAGTGCTTATGTTGCTCGACAAATCGCTGTCCGCCGAGGGTTCGATATACTGGAGAAGATAGCGACTGCGCGTCGAGTGGTCCCGCCGGTGGATGAATGGATGTTCGAAGCGTGGTTACTCAACGCTTAGGACTGAAGGAATATAATTTAAGGCGGAGGGAGATCCCCAGTCACGAGGACAATGGAAGCGAGCGGACGTTGTTTTCTTCGACCCAAGCAGGGCTTCTATTGGTGTCGACCTTGAACGCGCCACGTGGGTGACTCCAGTGCAGTGGAGTGAAGCCGTTTACGATGCTGCTTTCGTGGATAAACCAGACGGACTGGTTCGATTCGTTCAAGTTACACGGGCGAATAGCCACTGCTACGACTGTCGATGCTTTATCGAGTTTTTAGGCAAACTCGCCGCCCAGAAAGGCGTGCAGCTCGGAATAGTTGAGCTTTGCTTTGTTGTCCCGGTGGGTCAACTGTCGCTCTTTCGTTGTCCTGTGACATCGCCGGACTTCAAGGAGAACGTCATGCAAGCCTCCCTCTCTTTGGCTGTACGTGGCCATATGGTCGAAAACTGCGAAGCTGAGGTGCAAACGCTTGAAGTGGACTACGACATGTCGGCTCACCGCTAAACCCCGACGTTGCGTCTTGCCACTTGGAGACCCGAATGATCACTCTTCTTGCGTATTCTTGCACGCAGTCTTCAACAAGTTGGGCACAGTTCTGCAAACACGCCCCACGCCGAATCGTCTTTTTCTCTCTGTTTTTTTAATGGGTTTGAATGGCTATTAACGCGGCGCTCTGAATGGGATGGAATGCCAGCAACCTTTGCGCTCGGAACGTGAATACTGTACTACATGTATAACCAATTCACGCACTAAACCAGGGATTAAAAAGAATTCGCAGTTCGAAGAACTGTTAGGCAGCCCCAGAAAAGTTTGCCCTGCAGCATTGCTGGCAACATTGCTGGTGTGCGTACGCTGCCTGTTTTTGTGAAGATTGGCTCCCTCCAATTAGAGAAATGCTACCATCGAGGTTTCCTCCGCGGTACGTAGAATATGGATCCGACCAGCAACAATTCACTCGAGGAGTTTTTTTTAGTTTAAACTTGAACTCTAGTCATCGAGGTCAAACATATAAACGCTTTTGAAAACAGCTTTCGGTTTGAGCATTGGCATTGTGTTATTAACATGTTTGTGGTGTACACACATGTAGTAGAAAATACCGGCAACCAAACGAAAAGAACGACTCCCCTCACCCAGCACACCAGGATACGTTAGAATCATGTCTGTATGGGTCATGTCACCTTTTAGGTCCAGCTGATATCGAACCCCGGGCCACGATCAAGTCGAGTAGATCATACTTAAGCCGTTTCAATGCAATTTGAACGATCAAACCAGATCGATCACCAGAAAATTGTATCTTCACCCGTGTGTAAATTCCGTTCTGCGGCTCCTCACCAGTGTAAACGCTTGGAGGAATAAAACAGTTCAAGTTCAAGTATTTCTGGTATTTGTTGAACTGCAGTAGGTTATGGGGGACTACTTTAAAGTACATCAGACCATCAGTACAAAGCAAGCGAAGCACACGGATGAAAACACCGATCCGTAGGTATCATTATTGCCATTTCCTCTCAGAATAATGTATTTACAGTAGTGCTGACCGAGTTGTACTTTCAGGTATAACAATGACCGCCTGCGGTATGTTATCATCTTCAGGTTTATGCGGTCAATGGTTCTGGAGTTGATCAGGTCAATAAAGGCAGCTAATCGATCTGGTAGTTTTTGACGCTACTGCCGAGTCACAAGTTTAGGCTAACCCGAGCCTAGATCAACTCTGGTGCTTCGCAGACGCTGAGTATGTGCACCAGCTTCCGTTTTATATTTTCTTTGTGAGAAAACATTTATCCCCAGAAGTAATAATGGTAGATTTTGCAGGGTTCTTGCCGGATCCAATGTATGTAATGTTTAAAGCGAGCGACTGGTACGGCACAGGTGTGGCGCGCCTAAGTCACAACGGAACAAGCTAGAAATTTATGCATGGCTTGCACAGTTTTTTATTTCTACAACTTGGTACGTACTAGCATCCTAGTAGTACAAAACTCAGGCAGTAGTAAGAACTTCTATGAAACAATACAGATACGTTACGCTAGAAAGGGTTTACTATTCGGGTGGGTATTATATTAGGAGGGGGTATTATACTTTTAGTACTACTGTACCGTAGCAGGTACCTCCGACGATCTTCGATCAATAGTGTGAGTGTTGGTCGTCGAGAACTTTACTCTTCGCGTGCTGGGGAGCGACGATGTCGTCGAGAATCTGGTACACGCTGTATGATGCAAGGACACGGGACCCGCTTCCAATTTTTCCGCCGGCATACCTTCTACGCGCCGGCATCAAAGATGTCCAGGATGTTAAGGCGGCGATCCATGCAAGGGACGTGAGAGACTACCAGCTCTACAGCGGTGACAGGCTCCGGGTGCTCTGGAGCCTGTCGTAGCGAAGGTGCGTGGAGTGGTTGTGTTGCGTGCTGGTTGTTGGGTAAAATGCAAAGTGAGATTGATTCCGTTAAGTCTTCGGGCTAACTACGTGCTCTAGGCCTTCCTCTAGGTTCTCCTTAGTGTCGTTCTAGAAGCTGAGCTAACCTATACTAAATGCAAGTGTTTTTCTGTTTTCGTAATCCTATATATGCATGTTTGTATACTTGTGCAGGTAGCGTTCTGGATTCTGGGCGCCAGGCAGTCTTGCGCAAGCCTGGCGCCAGCCTTCACGCGACGTTGCGCGCGGACTTCTTGTGGCGGCGGAGGCGGCGGCGCTGCGACGCCTGCCTTCCTGGCCACCAGGTACGTGTTCTTCGTGCATGTCTGTTGCTGGCGTACCCGCTTGCGTGGGTGCCAGCAGCAGACATGCTGCATCATGACATCCCCCCGGACTTTTAATCGCGTTGGCGCTGTTGACGGAACTTGTGGAGAAGTTCACGCCAATGCGATACTCGTTTTAGCTTGACCTCGTATTCCCATGTGTTTTCCGAATCGGGGAGTCCATGCCACTTGACCAACCAGAGACGTTTGTTGTTGCGCTGTTTCTGCTGGAGCAGAGCTTCTGGGAAATGCAGTTCTTCGTCGGTGGCATCGTCGAGGAGTACTGGTGCAGATTTGGGCAAAGGTCGCGACGCGAAGCGTTGAGGGTTCGGAACGTCATGCTTGAGGAACTCCACGTTGAAACTCGGGTGAAGACGACTCATGTGGCGCGGTAGCTTGAGCCGTGCTACGTTGGAATTTATCATCTTCTCGATCTTGAACGGGCCGATGTACCTCATCGCCAACTTCTCGCGGTTGAGTTCCGTGTTGGCCGTGATGCGCTTGAGAGGCAAGTTACGCGTATCCAGCAATACGAGATCTCCTTCCTTGAACT
Organism: Phytophthora melonis; assembly: GCA_024211575.1. Classification (NCBI taxonomy): domain Eukaryota; phylum Oomycota; class Peronosporomycetes; order Peronosporales; family Peronosporaceae; genus Phytophthora; species Phytophthora melonis. The sequence continues at coordinate 187,120 of JAMXKT010000085.1, forward strand.
CCACGTCTCGGCGCTTCCTGTCGTAATACTTCTTTTGACGTTCTTGTGCTGCCAGGAGATTCTTGCGGGCCAATTCAACGATCTTCTTGCGTTCTTCAGCAAACTTTTGCGCGAAGTCAACTAGTGGAACATCTTCATCACGAACTTCACCAGGTGTGATCTGGGATTCTAAGTTCCTGACCTTGCGTCCTGTGTCCACTTCGAACGGCGTAAGCGTTGTCGAGGCACTCTGCAGCGTCGCATGTGCGTACTCGATTGTTCCCAAATGCGTAGCCCAGTCTCGACCATGGTAGGACACCATGCACCGTAATGCATCTTCCAAGACAAGGTTCTGACGCTCAGTCTGTCCATCCGCTTGGGCACGATATGCCGTGGTGAGCGACAACTTGACCCCCATGATATCCATGAGCGACTTCCAAAACTTTGATGTGAACTTGGGGTCTCGGTCGCTGATGATCACCTTTGGCAGACCGTGATGACGAACTACTCCTTCAAAGAAGATGCGGGCAACTTCTGGAGCATCCGCCGTCGTATGTGTCGGAATGTACTTGGGCCGTTTGGACTCAGTCATGATTGCATCGAAGCCATTAGAAACCGGTAGCCCTGTCACGAAGTCCATAGTCACTACTTCCCAACACTCGCTCGGGACTGGAATTGGCATCATAGTTCCTTTCTTGCGCGCGGTACTAACTTTCCATCTAGCACACGTCCCACAGCTTGCCACGTACTCCTTCGTGTCCTTCTCCAACGTGGGCCAGAAGTACCACTGAGCAACCCTCAATTGCGTTCGACGGATTCCAGGATGAACTGCCGTGGGTGCATCATGGAATTCTTCCAAGATGTTCGTGATTAGCCGGGCGTTATTGGGAACACACAGCCTGATGACCGAATGACCCGAACGCTTGTACAAAAGCCCATTCGATTTGACGAAGTCTGAAGATTTGTCCGGTCGGTTCCATACTTCCTTGAACGCGGGGTCTTTCTTGTATCCAGCCTGGAACTTCTTCTTCTGGTCTTCACTCAAATGGACGCTGGATGTTGAGTACTCGACGTTCTGGACTTGTTCCACGTGTACATTGACTTCTTGCTGAACTCCAATGGGGTGACTCTCCCCCCGCAAGTCCAGATCGTCGACAAGAAGACATCGTTCATCCGACGGAAGCATGCGAAGCATTGCGGCGTGGACACTGTGGCGTCGAAGCTTCGAAGCCTGATGCGTACAGGATGAAGAGCAATCATGGACTGCTGGTAACTTCCAAGGCTCGGGCTCGCCAGTAACTTCGTCGTCGGAATCATCCGCCGGGAGCTGGCTTGGACGGGATAGGGCGTCGGCAACGACATTGAGATGACCTTTCACATGATGCATCGTGAAGTCAAATTGGGAGAAGAACGTGAGCATGCGTCCCATTTTAGGCGATACTTGAGGGTGATGCAACATCCAACTACAAGCAGCATTGTCGGTAAAGGCATCGAAGTGCCGGCCGTGAAGGTAGTGACGCCACTTCTCAAGAGCGGTTTTGATGGCCAAAAGTTCCTGCTCATGCGGAGGCCAGCCAACTTCATGGACATTGAGCTTCTTGGAGTAGAAGGCAATCGGATGGCTGCTACCGTCGAAGTCTTGCGAGAGCACACCGCCCATGCACTTACCCGAGGCGTCGGTTGTGACCGTGAAAGGTTTCGAGAAGTCAGGCAAACGAAGAACAGGAGCTTGCTGCAAGGCGAGCTTCAGCGATCGAAAAGCGTCTGCCTGCGCCGGGCCCCATTCCCACGTAGCTTGCTTCTTAGTCAGCTTACTCAAAGGTAGGGCGTGTCGCGCAAAGTCACAGATAAAGCGACGATAGTAGCCAGCAAGACCGAGAAAACTCTGCAGTTCCTTCTTGTTCGTTGGTTCTGAATATTTCTCAATGGCCCTAGTCTTCTTCGCATCCACGGATAACCCTTCTGCGGACACGGTGTGACCGAGAAAGTTAACACTCGCTTGACCAAAAGAACACTTCGATCGGTGCGCATACAGCTTCTCACGGCGGAGCACTTCAAATACCGCTTCCAGATGCTTGAGATGCTCTTCTGTGGTCTTGGAAAAGACGCAGATATCGTCCAAATAGACCACAACAAAGTCGAATTTGTCGAACAGGACGCGCATCAGTCGTGACCAAACACCAGGCATACCCGAAAGACCCATCGGAGCAACACACCATTGGTAAGTCTCCTTGTGCGTACGAAAAGCGGTGTACTGACGACTACGCGGCTTAACCCGCATCTGGTGGTAACCTTGGGCCAGGTCCAGAACCGAAAACACTGTGCAGCCGACCATCTTGTCAAAGATTTCCTCGATTAGCGGTAATGGAATCTTCGGAATCTTCGTCTGACTGTTCACATAGCGGAAGTGTAACGGGGTTACACGCACAAGTGGCTACAGCCACTTGTAACTCTAACAGACGCGATGTCTGTTAAAGGTTCGAACACTTCCTCGGCCTTGATGTACGTTACATCAAGTGCCACATTCATTTACGATCACCACGACGGGTGGTCCATAGACATTTAGGATTCCTATTGGTTGAAAGCAGCATCTTTTAACCAATGAGCGACATGCATAGCAAAGGAATTCTGCCAACCAGCCGTTGGCAGATTCCCAACTTAGAATATTACATTTGGAGGAAGTCAGAAAACATAAAACAAAAATAACAGTTCTCATCTTTACCAAAATCAGCTATTTAGAGTCTTTATCTTGTTTAAAGTATACTCGTGGACCTCGAGTATACTTAACTCAAGTAAAAGAAACCTACGCTTCCTCATACACGTGCGCACTCGTGTAAGCTGTTGTAGTGAGCCAAGGTAGGCCCACTACACCTGGTAGCACTTTGTAGTCCGTCCAACGACCGACTACCTGAACGTTCGTACGGGACTGTACGGACGGGGAGCTGAGAACCTTTCATGAACACGGAGGTGCTCATGGAAAGCTCCGCTACGCCTGCAACTCATGTTGCACGCGCTGACTGCCTCCACCTGTCGGATCCAGAGTGGGAGGCACTCCAACGACTGTCAACAGTCATTGGGGAGGCGGCAGTTGCTGCGATGCTGCGTACGTTATCGCCGACAGAGCAACATGGTGTTGCTCTGGGTTTCATCCTGAAGGAGCAGCGCGACGCTGCTGCCTCTACCGCGGTGCCGTCGGGGACGACACCACGCATGCAATCGTTGAAACTCAACGTGAGCAACTATGTAGGAAGAGAGGGCGAGCCTCTCCTCCGTTGGCTTGTCGAACTCGACACGGCCATTGCGGCTCGACGTATCGTCGACCCGTTGTCGAAGGTCGCGTTCGCCATGTCCTGTCTTGGCGGACGAGCGAGGAGTTGGGCGTACGGACGCCGACTCTCAGATCCTACGTGCTTCAGCACGTACGAAACTTCAAGGAGGAGCTCAGACAAGCGTTTGAGCCCCACAAAATGAGTTCCGGTCGAGGGCGGAGTTCCTCGACCTGCAGCAAGGTAAGCATGATGTCCATGCTTACGCCCAGAGAGCACGGTACTTGGTCTCGAACATCGTGACCAACCCGATTGACGAGGCGACCAAGGTCGTCACGTTCATGAAGGGATTGAGAGATGGGCCTGTGAAGACCTATCTCTTCCGTGAGTATCCGAATACTCTCGAAGCTGCGATCACTCTTGCGATGCAGGAGGAGTTTAGTCTGAGGCAGGCTAAACTGCATGTGAATGCGCCGAGGCTGCAACCACCTCCGGTCGCGATGGCGGGAGGTCCGGAACCAATGGACCTCTCGAATGCAACGGGTGTTGACTATCAACGCCAACAAAGGAAGCAATGTACGATGCTTCCGTTGCGGAAGGATCGGTCACTATGCCCGAGTGCACGGCACCCGTGCACCGAGATGGTGGTCGACGCGGCGATGCTGGGCATCGTCGCGGAGAAACAAAAACGCTGGAACCCAGTAGGCGCGGGGCGCCCTGCTGGTGAAGCAGTCACGCGTGTCCAACTCGGACATGCGACACTGAGGACTGCAGCCCCAGTGAGGACCCTTCTCACTGTAAAATGCATGATGACAAACCAAGTCTTGTCATCTTGAACGTGTCGTCGAAAAAGAGAGCAACTCTTTTCGTGCTTTGGTTGATTCGGGCGCGTCGAATAACTTTGTTCGACTGCGAAGTCTATCAAGGCTTGACTTCGAGGATTTAAAGATACCTCGAAGTATGTTGGAGGTACGACTGGCGACGGGTGTCGTCGTCAGGACCGAGAAGCGCATGGTACGCGTGCGCTTTATGTATAAAGGTCAAGAGTTTGTCGAAACCTTTATCGTCCTGGACCTGGACGATAAGTTTGACATTGTGTTGGGCATGCCGTGGTTTGCACGGCATGATCCGGTAATCGATTGGGAGAAGCGCACTTTAGTGCGCTTCGGTCGCGACGGTGGAACAGAGAGCGATGGCCCTGTTTCCACCACACACGCACCAGTAGGTGCGCGCGAATCTCTAGTCGAGACAGCGCCTAATGCCGCTGTCCCGGAACGCCCTGGACGCGCACGAGCGCGCGCGAGAGAACAGATAGCGTCGGCGTCGCCGCCGACGGCTAGTGAAGAAAATGTGTTGACTTCCGGAAGTCAACATCCGCTTTTCAGCGAATCAAAGAAGTCTCCGGCCTCGAGCGGCGCGGATGACACAAGCGAGTCACGCGCGTCAGCCGTGGAGGCTGACGCGAACCTGATTGGATCGGTTTTGGCCCGTAATGGGAGCCAAGGTGACGTGACGCCGTCGACTCCGGGAGTCGATGGCTTGGATGAATTCTATTCGTCGGCTCGAGGAGCCGACGCACCCTCCGTAATGGGGTCTCCGCCAATGGAAGGCGTCGAGGTATTGAAGTCGCGTCGGTTCCGGGAACCGACGCTGCGAAAGACACTTCGCGTCGACTCCGGGAGTCGACGCACCCTTTGTAATTGAGGACTCCGCCAATGATAGGCGTCGAGGTGATGATGGCGTGTCGGTTCCGGGAACCGACGCTGCAGGCGGTGCGGACGGTTGCAAACGTCCCGCACCGGAAAACTTGCATGCTGTCGTGCAGCCGGGCTGCACGACGAAGCGCCGCGCGACCAAGCCGGGCTTGAAGTCGCTCGCCCGCGGGAGGTACCCGCCGGCGGAATAAAGAACAACACCCGTCCACGGCTGGGCCTGGACGAGGTCAGAGGACCATGCGGAGCCGGGCTCCGCAAGTCAAGAAGACGGCGCATGCGAAGGTCGCTGCGCAAGTCTCGGCCCGGGGCCGAGACGCTACAAGAAGATGTCTGCCGGGCAGACGAAGGCTGAAAAGCCGAACGTCGAGACGTTGAACGTCTTGACGCGTACCTGTGCCGGGTTCCGGCACAGGAGATGACCCTCGCTAATCCTCCGACGCAAGCGTCAGAGTTGACTTCGCTTCCAGTCATGAGCTAGAAGCGCTTCGCGCGTGACTTGCACGATGGACGCATCGAGCAAATATGCATTCTCTCGGACGCCGAGAGAACGAAGAGCGAGAATGAGGAACTGAGGCAGTTCTTCATGGAGAGCACCACTGAGAGTGAAGACACTCTCAGTGCCAAGACGAAGAAAGAACGCTTTGAAGAACAGAGCTGGGACTCGCTGAAGGCGAGTCCCTACTATGAATTCTACGGGAGTACGCGGACGTACTTCCGGAAGAGATCCCTGCGGAGCTTCCGCAGGATAAGGGCATTCAGCACGAGATTGATCTCGTGCCGGGCACGAAATACTGTGTCACGCGGCAGTGGCCACTGCCGCGAGAGCAGGTCAAGGCGATCGACGACTTCTTTGAAAGTCGTCGCAAAGCTGGACAAGTGCGGGAATCGAAGTCCCCGCACAGTGCTCCGACGTTCTGTGTCAAGAAGCCACAGGGCGGCTGGCGCATCGTTCATGCGTACAATAAGCTGAACGATGCGACGATACCAACGCAGACACCGATACCGCGAAAAGATGTTATCATCGATTCGATGGCCAGGAGTACTGTCTACAGTGCTCTTGATCTGCGCGATGGGTTCTATCAGATCCTAATGCGTGAGAGCGATATCCCTCTCACGGCTGTGAGCACGCCGAGTGGCATGCTCTGGGAGTGGCTAGTGATGCCGCAGGGTCTGAAGAACGCCCCTGCGACCTTCAACAGGTGCGTGACGCACTTGTTGCGCTCGGTGCGCGACTTCGCACCGAGCTACTTCGATGACGTGTTCGTCCACAGCCGGGCTGCGGACGGGATGAGCGACGTTGAGATGCACAAGGTGCATCTCCGGAAACTGCTTGCGCTCATGCGCAAGCACAAGCTCTACGCGAACCTGAAGAAGTGCATCTTCGGGGCGAGCGAGATACCCGTGCTCGGGTGTCTCGTTGGGAAGAACGGTGTCCGCCCTGACCCTGAAAGGTCAGAGTGATCAATGAGTGGCCGACGCCGACGAGCGTCAAGGAACTGCGGCAGTTCCTTGGCGGCCACGTACTTGTGCAAGTACGTGAAGGACTACGCGGGCGTGATACGCCCGCTGTCACAGCTCCTGAAGAAGGACGCCGAGTGGATTTGGTCTGCTGAATGTCAGCAGGCATTCGATGCAGTCAAGCAGGGCTTGACTGAGGCTCCGATCTTGGCGGTGGCCGACCAAGATCACCCATTCCACGTTGTGTGTGACGCATCCGATTTCGCGATCGGATGTGCGTTGATGCAGCACGATCACGAGGGCCGTGATCGTGTCGGCTACTATCAGTCGCGTCAGCTGAAGCCAGCTGAGCGCAATTACCCGGTGCATGACAAGGAGCTCCTTGCCATGAAGTATGCACTTGCGAAGTTCCGAGTGTATCTACTCGGAAGTAAACCGTTCGTGGTCTATACAGACCACGCGTCGCTGCGGACGGCTATCAAGTCGCCGCACATCTCGCAAAGGATGGCGAGATGGCTATCCTTCTTCGCGGAGTATAACTTCCGGGTTGAGTACAAACCCGGAAGACTCAATGTGGTGGCCGACGCGTTATCGCGTCGACCTGACTACGCTACGAATGAAGTCGACGTCAATGCCATTGACGCCATGCGATCGAGCACTCCCACGTCGTCGATCCACGACGACGCGGACGCGAAGCTCGTGCTGGCCTATGGCTCAGTGCCTTCTGACGAAGCTCGTCAGAAGTTGCCAAGACATCTTCGTGCTTGTGCACACCGTTACCGGGTGCACGAGGGTTGCTACTCTACAGCGCAGTCAACGACAACGCGGACCGCGTTGTCGTTCCCAATGATCATGACCTGCGACTCAGGATCATGTACGAGTATCATGATGCACCGGCTGCGGGGCATCCGGGCCGTGAGAAGACGTATCTTCTTCTCACGAGGGACTTCTACTGGGCCCACCAGTACAAGTGGGTGCGCAAGTACGTCCGTGCTTGCGAGGTGTGTCAACGTGTGAAGCCTGCGCCGTTCGCGCAGGCTCCTTTGCAGTCACTACCGACTCCGTTGGAGTGTTGGCAGTCCATGTCTTTGGACTTTGTGTTTGGTCTTCCCCGGATAGCCAGGGGAACACGGGCGTTGTGGTCCTTGTTGACCGCTTCAGCAAGATGGTACATCTTGCTGCAGTACCCGCCGAAGTGACTGCGAAACAGACGGCACGTCTGTTCGTTGACATGGTGTTCAAACACCATGGCATGCCGATGGACATCGTGTCCGATCGAGACCCGCGCTTCACCGCGCACCTGTGGCAAGAAGTGTTCACACTTCTTGGCAGTCAACTCTCGATGTCGACTGCGGATCATCCGCAGACGGACGGACAGACCGAGCGCGTGAATCGCGTGCTCGTGGATGTGCTCAAGAGCTACGCCCACTCGTTCCAACACTGGAGCGAGTGTCTGCCGATGGCGGAGTTCGCCATCAACAACTCGGTGCATGCCTCGACCGGGCATACACCGTTCTAGGTGAATGCCTTGAGGCACCCACGCCTCCCGAGTTTACTCGGGATGTTGGCTCCTTCCTTAAGTGGGGAGGATCTACGACTGCAACACAGCAGCCGCAGAATGCCGCTGACACCTGCACGGTGTCAGCCGCAACAACGCGAAAGAAGACGAAGACCGCGTCTGTGCAGGGCACAGATGCAAACAAGAAGACGAAGACCGCGTCTGTGCAGGGCACAGACGCAACCAAGAAGAAGAAGACCGCGTCTGTGCAGGGCACAGACGCACACTGCAGAAAGAAGAACGTGTCTGTGCGAGGCACAGACACCACATCTACGAACGCAGAGGCCGGGCCTACTGCTGGAAGCGAGCTGAACGAGTTCAGCTCGGACGCAATGAACTTCGTGCAGCGCAGACAAGCCGTCATTCGGTTTGTCCAGGACGCTATTGCAGCTTCTGTCGATCGACAGAAGCTGAACGCAGACAATGTTGGCAGGGGCAACACAAATGAATTCAAGAAGGGTTCATTGGTTTTGTTAGCTACTCAAAACCTGCCTAAACATGCGGTTTCCGACTTCCGGAGCGAGTAAGCTCGCTCCGCGCTTCATCGGGCCGTTCACAGTGTTGGAACGGCATGGCAACGCTTACACGCTAGACATCCCGTCTAGCATGCGCCTCCATCCGACGTTCTACGTCGGACGGTTGAAGCCATACCTGTAGCACGAGCTACCTAGCTCGGCTGAACCGAAGCAGAAGACTCGGCGGAAGCCATCATCTTCTCCAGCGCGAAGTCGCGCTGGAGCAGCAGGTCGAGCTGGAGATCCAGCCCGGCCGGGACGATCGAGGCGGTCTAGGAGACCGTCGCAAAGTAAGGATACTCAAGAGCACCGAGCGCAGCGCTCTGCCTACTCCACGACCGGAACTCGGTCGTGGGGAGAAGCGAGATCAGGGTCAACACCAAGTTGACCACACACGGGGCGTGTTCCCACCACCGCCGCCACCAATTCGTGACGCACACGGCTCAACTCGATGGATAGTTGAGCGGATTGTTGCCCACAGTATCCCGAGAACGAACTTAGAACCAGTTCGATTTCGTATTCGTTGGAGAGGATTTCCTCCCAACCAAGATACATGGGAGCCGCGGAACGTCTTGCTCGAAGACGTTCCGGACATGGTGGAGGCTTACGAAGCCCACCATGCACTACACACTGGACAGTAATGCGAACGCTGTTGTTAACAACAGCGCCCGAAGACACTTCGAGGGCAGGCCGTGATGCCTGCCCCGCGGCAGCGAAGCGCTTCGCACACTGCCGCGCATGATACTCAGCAGCAGAGAGGTCCTCCGCTGCTGCGCCAAAGGTCTTCAACTTCAACGTGCTCGTTCTATCACGAGCACGCTCTCTTCTAAACGTCATGCATTGACCAAACAGTCAATGGTGGTTGACGTGCCGAGACCGGCACGTCTAACGCCTTGACGGGGGGATGGTGTAACGGGGTTACACGCACAAGTGGCTACAGCCACTTGTAACTCTAACAGAACGCGATGTCTGTTAAAGGTTCGAACACTTCCTCGGCCTTGATGTACGTTACATCAAGTGCCACATTCATTTACGATCACCACGACGGGTGGTCCATAGACATTTAGGATTCCTATTGGTTGAAAGCAGCATCTTTTAACCAATGAGCGACATGCATAGCAAAGGAATTCTGCCAACCAGCCGTTGGCAGATTCCCAACTTAGAATATTACATTTGGAGGAAGTCAGAAAACATAAAACAAAAATAACAGTTCTCATCTTTACCAAAATCAGCTATTTAGAGTCTTTATCTTGTTTAAAGTATACTCGTGGACCTCGAGTATACTTAACTCAAGTAAAAGAAACCTACGCTTCCTCATACACGTGCGCACTCGTGTAAGCTGTTGTAGTGAGCCAAGGTAGGCCCACTACAGGAAGTCGATGACCCAACGAATCGGGATGGAACTATTCCCGGATCGTAACCATTCAGCTCTCTTCGGGATTTGACCAGTCGCCGGATCTTTCTTAGGAACACCGAAGATATTGGAGACCCAGGGTGAATTGGAGACTTCTATCCACCCTTTCTTCATGTTTTCCGCGACGAACTTTTCCAATGCTTCCTGCTCCGTTTTAGACAGTCGAAACGGTGCTCGGGTGCTAGGAGCGGCGTCAGGTTTCATCTCCATGTCGAACTCGACGATGCGCTCGGGAGGTAGACCATCTGGCAGCTTTTCTGGGAAGACATCACCAAACTTGTCAAGCAAAGGCTTAATGTAGTCTGGTACGTTGTCGGATTTCACTGCTACACAGACCTTGACGAAGAACAGCTCCGCAAACTTCCGGTCCTGCATACGACGATGGAACTTCTTCGTGGACCCAAAGACACCATTACGCCACGCCTCAGCCAAGGCGAGATGTGACCGATGGCGGGCGCGAACTGCATCCTTTTCTGCTTTCTTTCGTTGCTCTTCTGCTGTCGTCGACTCTTCAATTCCGTTTGGGGCCGTTGTGATGTCGTCTTTCTCACATTCTCCTTGCTCTTCTATCTTGTCTTCGTTCTTGACCGTCTTTGGCCTTGGTCTCTCGTCCTTGCTCGGAAATACTACTTCATGCGTTCGCCAGTTGATCGTTGGTTGATATTTGGCAAACCACGGCTTCCCCAAGATAACGTCATGTTCAATCGCTAGTGGACTCTCTGTTAGGCGCAGCTTCTCGAACGTCTTGTCCTCCATGCCGATGTCCGCTTCCACAACCTTCACATCGCGATACTCCTTGATTTCTCCATCGAAGCCCTTCACCTGTACATCCTTAGTTCCTTTCACCTTCGACACCATTCCTGGCCGTACCAGATTTGCCGTAGCACCACAGTCAAGCAGTATCGTTACTGGGTGCCCTTCAATTCTCCCGGGTTTACGGATGAGCTCATTATCCGGTCTAGCAGCCACGTCATGCATGCTGACTTCCTCAAACGCATCCACAGTGTACTGGTCGTACACGATTCTCTCTTCACCATCGCTGACTTGTTGCTCCACAGCATTGACGTGCTGCGAGTCTCGTTGACGCTGATTCGGACCTCTGTAGGGCGTTGTTTCCGACGAGGGCCTTACAGTGGGCTGCAATATGACCACCACGGAAGCAGTTGTAACATTTCCTCTGCCGACGGCACTCTTCTAGGCTGAGTTCTTGCGCACTGTCGATCTCCATTGGCTCAGGACCATTTGATCTTGAAGCCGACTCGTTTCTGCGGAATCGTGGGTAATCACGGTCGCGACGTCCCGTGCGCGCTGGAGCACCGAAGTGCGAGCGCTCATAGTCCATCGCTACCGTTATGGCATCCGTAAGGGTTTCACAGCGCTTGTACAGTACTTCCTGACGTGTATTTGGCATCAACCCTTGCGAGAAGTACACTACCTTGTCGATCTCCGTCATGTTTTCCACTTGAAGTACAATGTTGCGAAACCGTGAAACGTAATCACCCAACGACTTGCAAGATTTCTGGCTTAGGTGTCGCAACTGCTCACGCAGCCGCAACTGAAGATCCGCCGGAACAAATGCGCGTGACAACTCACGGAGTAACTGCTCCGCAGAGTAAATCTCATGCTTCCGCGCCAGGTACCACTGACCAGCCTGCCCATTCAACGTGCTCCCGATAATAGCCAGTACCCTCGTCGCCCAACGCTCGTTCTTCCAGTCAATGTTGCGGGCCTCAAAGTACTGCGACAACTCTTCTTGATACAGGCGGAACGACTCAGACTCATGCCCCGTGTACTTGGGTAGTCTAATCCCATCCAGCTTGAAGTCGTTCATTCCTCGTTGCTCATTCATTACTCTCATCATCTCTTGTTGCTGCTGCATCAGTTGCAGCACTCCTTGCATGAGCTCAGAGACGTCCGCCATCTTGTTCGCCTTCCTTTCACACGCGGAAGCCTTAACCCAAACGCCTAACTAGTAATAAAGCTGATTCCCTCTAAAACGTTATACCCGCGAAGGTATTCGTTATCACACTCGACGATGAATTGCCGTAAACAAAAGCGGCTAAAACGTGTTTACTGCTCGTTAGACGAGTTAATCAGCTCCCTTACAGTTGCTAGGCTACGCTGGCGGCGGGCTTCCTCGCGATCACGGAGACGGTTGTCGCGCTCGAGTTGTTGACGGGTAGTACGCGGGTCGAGGACTCTGGCTACACCGAGGTTGACGAGACCGGTTGCCTTGCGAGTTTACGCTGAGCGCGACAGAGCTGATGGATGACCGCCCTTTTCTGGTCTCGCTCTTCCGAAGTGAGTGGCTTGACCTCAGCAAGTTCTCTTAGCAGTCGCTCAGTCGTTCGCACTGCGTGCCGGATTTGACGGTAGCAATCGGTGCGCAGCTTGTCGATGTCGGTGGCGTCGATTACACCCAGCCTCTCAAAAGACCCGTCGGGAACAGCGTTGTCAACGCGACGACCCCTACGTCCAGCCATCCAATCAAAGAAGCGGCCCGGGCAACTCAGAGCGGACTGCACTACCCCTAACCGCCGAACTCGAAAGCCGGACTGGATCGGGTGCGCCGCTACAACTGGTGCCTCGTACTTATGCCGACGTTCCTCGACAGATGTCAGGCGGGTCCGAATTACAGCCAATGACCGGTGCCCGTAGCCCTCTCCGAGGTTGAGCGAAGCGCGGTCAAAAGCGAATCCCCAGCCGGTGCCCGAAGACCTCCTTGAGGTTGAGCGAAGCGCGGTTGCGAGGGGACCAACAAGTGCTACCAAATGACAGGCTCCGGGTGCTCTGGAGCCTGTCGTAGCGAAGGTGCGTGGAGTGGTTGTGTTGCTTGCTTGTTGTTGGGTAAAATGCAAAGTGAGATTGATTCCGTTAAGTCTTCGGGCTAACTACGTGCTCTAGGCCTTCCTCTAGGTTCTCCTTAGTGTCGTTCTAGAAGCTGAGCTAACCTATACTAAATGCAAGTGTTTTTCTGTTTTCGTAATCCTATATATGCATGTTTGTATACTTGTGCAGGTAGCGTTCTGGATTCTGGGCGCCAGGCAGTCTTGCGCAAGCCTGGCGCCAGCCTTCACGCGACGTTGCGCGCGGACTTCTTGTGGCGGCGGAGGCGGCGGCGCTGCGACGCCTGCCTTCCTGGCCACCAGGTACGTGTTCTTCGTGCATGTCTGTTGCTGGCGTACCCGCTTGCGTGGGTGCCAGCAGCAGACATGCTGCATCATGACAAGCGGTGTGTTCTCGGCCCAACTGGAAGTTTTCAGAGACATGGACGAGTACTATGACCCGAAGATCGAGCCTCTGGAACTCACAGATACGGCGGAGGGTCTAGGCGAGGACAAGGAGCATCCGCTCGTCGCGTTCGTGCCGTTCCCAGCTCCCGGTCTGCAATTTGACTGGACCCCGTCGGAAGCTCGTTTCGAGTTGCCTATCAGAGCCGAGGTAGGGATGCTTGAACTACCTCCGGAATGCACGAGCGGCTCGGGATTGCGTCGCAGCGGCGAGCCAAAAACACTTTTCTGTCGACCTCAGGTGCTGGAGCAGTGGAAGGAGATCTATCGCTGCTGCATTCGGACGTATGCGCTGTTGTGGATTGTCGGTCCGCCGGGCACGGGGAAATCCTGTGCAGCGTTGGCTTTTGCATACGCATTGAGGCCGGCGCAGTGGGATGTGGTTTGGATTCATCTCTCGCGCAACAACAACGATTCCTGCTGCGTATGGCTGCGAGGGAATGAGAAGAGAATGGGTACTTTGGACACAGAGAAGCTGGAGTCTCAACTATTGTTATTGCTGTGCGGCTCGTCCTCCGGGAAGAACACCATCGTTTTTCTCGATGGATACGACCACAGCGTGGCTGAGTGGGGGATTGTATGTAATATCTGCATCCAATGGCGGCTACGAGACGTCAACAAGCATCGCTTGGTGTGTGTCACCTCAATGCATAGTGCCGGCGACGATTTCAGACGTGAACTCACTTACGAAATTCCTTCTAATGCTGCAGTCACTGAAGCCGCAGTTTATGGTGATATGGAAATTGCAGCCCGTTCACACCGAGGCGAGGAAGGAGCAGCTCCCGGTTCAAACAGAGGTGAGGAAGGAGCTGAGGGCGGCGTCGACGGCAAGACAGGAGACGGTTTCAGGATGTTCACAGTGGAGGCAGTGGACGACCCAAAGAACTGGATTGTGTACAATGAAATGAAGTTTGATGTGGTATCGTGGAGTTTCGAGGACTACACGCAGGCACTTCAGGACGTCGCGTTTTTTCAGAAGATCCGCGGGGCGTTAACCCCGAAAGCTGAATCAAACGATGCAAGCACAAACGCAGACAGGATAATGGAATTGTTGGAGCTGAAGCATTGTGTCGTTGGTGGAAGCGCGAGATTGATGTTCAGTTTCTCGACAGTAAACGCTGTGAAATTTGTCGATAACGCAATCAGTCACCTGCGGGACATCAGCGATATGAACCATTTACTGGGATTGTACCCTGGAACTAGTGGTGATTTTGACAGTCGCTTGATGAGTGCGTATGTTGCACGGAGGATCGCTGTCACGCGGAGCTTTGCTACATTGAAGAAAATAGCTAGGGCTCGTGGGGTGAATTCGGTGCTTGGCGAATGGTTATTTGAAGGTTGGGTTTTGTCGACACTGAACATTCGTGGACTCGAATGTGTGATGGAGGGCATTCTTAAGGTACGAACAAGCTTGAAGCGCTCAGACGTCATTTTCTTCGATCCAAGCGAGGCTTCTATTGCTGCGCCACTCGAACGTCCAGTCTGGATGACACCGGTGCAGTGGAGTCAAGCAGGCTACGACGCTGTGCTCGTTGATACAACAAATGGGCTGGTGCAGTTCATTCAAGTTACACACGCAGACCACCGCTACTATCAACACCGGTATTTCGTCGAACTGTTGCACAAACTGGCAACTCGCGATGATCTAGAAGGCGTACGCTTCAAGAGGGTTCAACTGTATTTCGTTGTTCCCATGGACGGGCTGTCGGACTTCAACCGCCCTGTCAAAACAGCGGATTTCAGGAAGAACGTCGTTCGTGGGGTGTCCTCCAGGTTTGAAAAGTGCAAGGTTGAGGTGAGAACGCTTGGTGTTGATTTCAAGAGACCCACCTACTGAAGATCGAGCAAGTATGAAGCCCCTCATCTGATGTAGACATCTCGATTACTACTTCCCCAAAAGATGAGCCTCCCATTTTACCGAGATATTGAACACGTATCTGAATATTGACCTTGCCGTGCGTCTTCGTAAGGACAGTAACCCAGGAATTGACAATAACAACAACCTATTGTATGAGTAGCGGTTTTGATGTGGCACACATTAAAAGATGGCCGCACGCCATACATGTAGTATTCAAAGTTTGTCTTGGCGTTTGTATACTATTTTTTCAATGGTACAATTATATTGTGTGGTTCGAAGACTGTTGGATTATGTTTCGTAATGAAATCCTCGTGAACAAAAACTCTCCCTTTCGTCGTCAAACGACCAAATTCTCATGCCTCCGTCTCATTCGAGGTTCCGCAAGCACGCTGTCAGGTCCGACGTGATGCAGGTGCATATGACTGTCATTTTTTGTATTGGCCAAGTGCGCTGCGCATTGCGCACTGTGCGCAATGCCTCGTTATGAGTCGAGGCAACCACAGTACAATAGATGGTGTCAAGCGACTCCAGTAGCGGGCAAATGGTTGCCAGCACGCTGAGATCTAAGACCGGTTGACTACCTTCCGTTTGCCCCCAGCAATTGATAGGCGTCGAATGTCACGGAAGCACATACGTATCAGCAGTTTAACATCGTTGATCGAGTCGAAGTACAGGTCCAAGCGCTTACAGAATCGATTTTTCTTCGATCGAGGTGTAGTCCGATCGGGTATGAATTGCGTGGACTCCCCAAGCCTCGTCTTGCAGATGCAGCCTTAGCATGCAGTTTTACGTAAAAGCACGATTCAGCCAAATTGCATCACAGCAGACGCATCGGCGCGCATCGAACTTTGCTGTGGAGTCAGAGTCAATGTCCATACAGCGGTTCACTCCATTTTATTCGTGGTCCTCGTCGAGGGGGATAGTCGACGACTACAAGAAGCAATCGAGCTGTTCACGCTGCTCTCGTGTGTGGACAACGAAGCATTTGTCAAGCTAACGACTTCACCCGGGTGTCAACTAAATGGCGACTTCTATGTGGCAAAGTGGCGGCTCTTTTTCCTCGGAGCTCTGTCAGTATTTGACGCCACAACGACCGAAACTTTACTTACCTGGGGCAATCTTCTGGGATGTTATAAGGACCCGTGGGAATACTCGCCTGAATTTCGAGCTGTAGCGCACAAAATAGTGGCGATGGGGCTTGAAAAGGCAGTGGAAGCATTTGAGCCCATTGACTTCTCAATGTGGTGGAGCTGTAATTCTCGGGCTGGTAAGCTTAGTGGTACACAAGGATGCGGGCAGTCGGTTGGCGAGTTGAACGCAGTTTCCGCTAAACTGCGGTGTGTTTTCGAGGCCAAAGCTTTTGCCAACGTCCAACTTGATATTCTAAGCAGGGAGGCTAGATTTCGGCTTTTTGGGCGGCAGGTCCCAGCGATTGCTACTCAACAAGCGCAAGAGAATCTGAAATAACAGTTAGTTAGTGTCTAGTAAATTTTGCTAACATGTATTTCCCGAGCAACAAAAATGGAAATTGCTAAAAAAAAAAAACTTACACTTCAATAACTTTATCTACGCCGCTCCGATCCTTCTGGTTTTCTATATTTAAGAGATACTAAGTAAGACGTTTTTGGTTCGATATTGACTGTTGATATGCAGCGGCTGTACCTAATAAAATGGGTAGGGTGGGAAAGTCCGACCTGGAACCTGGTCCGTCACACTCCGATCGAGATGATCGACGAAATTGAAGACGCAGAGCTGAAATCGGCCTGGCCCGAATATATTTCGCTAGAAGACGGGTCTCAAAGACGCAGAGTGTTTAGATATCTTCAGCAGATAAGAAAGGCATTAACTGCAATCAGCCTTAAGGTTAATATATATAATGATTATTCTTTTGCTACTAACTTGTCAACTAGCGATCAGCAAACGTACAGCTAACAGTGAGTTAGTGTCTAGTAAATTTCACTAACAGCAAAACGCCCTACACTAATCCATTGCAATGTTCGCCCGCATTGCAAGCTGCAGCGCAGAAATTGGAGCATCACGGGTGGTCAAGACTACCATTACTAGGAAGGGGGTTGATCGGAGGGCTGCGATTAACTGGAGTTGCCGACTTCAGGGTTCGGAACTGTATGGGAGCCAATATCCTGACGAACCCGGTGGGCCTTCGCGTACATGTCGGAGTCAGATTCGAGATCTATTGAACCTCGCCGTTCCTCCTATTGTGCGAATGTGTGCGAATCGTGATGCCGCCACGTTTCTAACTACATGGATTCCGGCAAATTCCCACTGGGAGGGCGCGAGTGCAGCGATCGAAAGTTGCGACCACCCTGGAGTCTCTGATTTATCGATCGCATTGGCAAGAACCACAATTGCAAATTTGTCACTAGACCTCAACGGCACCCTAATGGTTTCGCGCCAAGCCCTGCTAAATCTTGGAGTTATGATGAACTCGCTGCTGTGCGGACACGTGGTGGGTACGGTGACTGAAAACGGTAGCAAACACTTGAACAATTCCACTCCAGAGGCATTTGGGGAAATGAACTTGCAGTGCTGAACATGCAAGTGGGTGTTTACTGCACTTTGCTCAGTCGCGGCGTTGTCGGCTGAGTCGCATCTACTGTAGACTCTTGGAGCATAGATTTAGAAGGCCCAGTGCGATGGCTTTGGCTCATTTACGCGATTTGCGTGGAACTTCAGAAGTGGTTGTGCCTTGTGGCGAGATTTGGAAGGGAACATTGACAAAAACCGACATATTGGCCATGCGTGCCGCACTTCGAGCAAACTATCCGCAACCAGTAGCAGAGACTACATGTAGTCACGGTAACTCCTACCAGTATAGTTTTGCTGAGGTTGTTGAAGGAACGGAGCTGCAGCTCTGTGGGGCATTGGGCGGAGAGGATGGTAGTTCGTTTGTTGTGGCCAGTGCGTGTCGATGTCGAGCACTATTCGACCCAATCGACAGTGAGTGGGTCCATCTCGTTGTCCCTGGATATGGTGCTTGCAAGGCAAAAGTTGGCGACAGAGGCGTTCGATTCTCCGCTGATACTGGGGAGTCCAAATTGCGAGAGAAACGATTGAGCGAAAGTCTGAAACTGCACTATGTTGAGTTTGAGACCCCGGGTGTGTGGACAGACCTACTGGAACTGATCACGAGGGAACTTCGCTCGCTAGAACTTTACTTAAAGACAGACGCGAGTTGTTGACTCACAATGGCGAATTCCTGCCTGTAGTAATGGAATAACTCCCTACGAGTTTGAAGGCAGCCCCATGATCCGTGAGCCGATTCACGGCCTAGACACGCACATTCTGAGTTTAATCTTTATAATCGCAGCGCTCGGTACGTATGGGGTAACTTTGTCAGAAGTGCGCAGTTACTACAGTAGAAGTTGACTGTGCAGGTTGGATATCCCATCCGTTTTTTTTTAACTTCAGGCAATAATCATATTAGCTGACTCAATAACGTTACCATTCATACTATCGATTTGTCTACTTACTCTTTTACCGCTCCAGCAACAAGACGAGCTGCTCCATGATGGACACGGCTGTCTTCGGGTTCATCTTCCTCATGAGGCTATTCGCGCTGTTCTTTTCAGAAACATTGTTCACGCGCCGGAACGAGGCCGTTGCATTGTACAGCGCCAACTTCCTTGATAGCAGCTCCTGCAGTCCGCTCAGGCGTTTTTCAGCTTCACTCCAGCTTTCTTGCGCATTCGGATTCGTCCCAGCGAGAGGCTTCAGCAATCCCAAGTAGTACTTGATCACGTCCGCTGACAGGATGAAAACATGGTGCATATCGCGGTGGATGTGCAGCAGGTCCACCAAGGTGTCCAAAGCACGCAAATCAACGTCGAGGCGGCCCTTGTCGTCGTCGGTAGCAACCGCTCGTGTGGGCTTGATCTTGTCCGCTGAGCGCCGATACACCGTTAGGTTCTTCAGCACCAACAGGAGCTGGTGGAGGAGCTCAACGTGCGGACGGCTACGGTTCAAGCCACGAATGGCTGCAAAAATCGTTGACGAAATCTGAAGCTGAACGCACTTGCGGCAGCACTCACGCGAATACCGCGTGCACACTTCGATAGTGTGGCTTGCAAACAGCATATCTTGTAGCCGCTTGCCGTGCAAAAGCATGTGCAGAGCCATATCCAACCGTGATCCGAGCGTCTGCGGTTGCTCAGTATGAACGTGTCTCTCCTCGTGTGTCCTGACCCGTAGCTGTTGCAAACTGGTGCTGGATGAAGTGCTCGCACCGATTTGCTGCTCGTGACCAACCAACTTCATCGTGGACAGCTTCTTGCGCTGCAGAGTAACCTCTGGCGTGCTGTGGTGCACCCGGACCAGCGTTCCTCGCCACCACGCCTGGAGCTTCCGCACTGCAACAAAGTGGAAGTTACGTTCCCGGTAGGGTATTATTACCTTTTGGCGGAGCCACGAGCCCACAATACGCGCAGCGCGCGCCTTCGCCATAGTCATTGCCATCGCCTCCATCTCGCGCTGATACTGTTCCTCTGCGCACCGCTGACGTTCCGCCCATTTGCAGCACAGGCCAAGCCACCACACCTGCACACGTTGGGCAGCAGCATGTATCCGTTGCTTGTGCTGGATCCGTGCGTCAATAACACTCCTCAAGCAGAACGACCTCCAGCTTCTCGCAATCTTGTAAACATCGGAGGTACGTTTCTGCATAATTCCAGCACGAAGTCGCGTCCAATGAGCCCGCACAATCAAAGCACGTTTCTTACGGTACCTCATCATGCGATTCCTGAACCAGAACTCGATCTGCCAGCATGACACCAACACCCGCAGTCTTTGAAGCTGGGACTGGAGAGCGTAGAAGTTGAATCGGCGACGGCGCGAAATATACCCACGCCCGCATTTCTGGATGCTAGTTGCTGCGCGGTGCATGACGAGAGCCCGTCGGAATTTTGTCATTGACAACCACGAACGGATAGCACGCTGTACTGTAGCAACACTTGCACGGGCTTGAGCGTACTGCTGTTGCTCCTTGAAGCCACGGAACGCCGCCTGAATAAGCGTAGCCGCCAGCATCTTCTTGTGGTAAGCATAGAAGCGATACACAGACTGGATACGGTACGCTGCACGGTGCTCCACGCTTTCCTGAAGACGTCGAAGCCGCTCCAGACGAATACGTTCTTGCCGCTGCTTTTCCTCCTGCTGCATGCATCGATATTGCAAGAGCATCTTCTGGAACACCAGCAATGCCCGAAGCTGTCCTTGGCGACGCCATATCCGTGCGTTCCTCTGAATCATACACGCACTCCGACGGAAGTGCAAGTACCAGTTCCTCACCATCCTAGCGCGCACCAAGCTCTGTATCGTTACCGCTGCCGACGTCCTCCTGTTGAATCGGTAACTTCGGTACAGTTCCTGAATGCGGAGTGCTGCTCGCGTCTGCACTTTAAACTTCAGCTCCTGAGCTCGCAAAGCGCGCCGTAGTGCTTCATTCGCCTTCATTCTTCGGTACGTCTTGAGCATACTGTAGAATTGTGTCAGCGCTGCAAGCTGACGTTTACGACGCCATGCGCGGACATTTCGCTGAATTACCACAGCAGCATGCTTCTCTTTGCGGAACTGTAGCTTTTGTTTGGCACCACGGAATGCGCTCGCCAGTTTTGTAGCTGCCACATTTTTCTTACGCGACGCAAACTTGCGGAATCCCTTCTGGACGCACTTAGCAGCACGTATTTCCACCTTGTGCTTGAGCTTTGTTCGCCTCTTCTGGATTTCCTTTTCCTTCATCATTTGCTCAAAGCGCTGAAGGGCCAGCGCTCGCTGGGTCGCCTCGCGGCGGCACTGGAAAACGTTCCAAGCACGCTGAATAACTCGGGATGCACGATGCACTAGCCGCCACTCCTGCTTCCGATACTTCCGTGCAGCAGCACGCATAAGACCTTGCCTCCATGCAAATTGAATTCGGGTAGCAGCTAGGTGGCGATCAGCGATCATTTGTTGTCGTACAAGACGAGCTCCCTCCCTGGACAAATACCGCAACCAGTTTCTTTCGATGATAGCACAGCTTGCCCTCACCCGAACACGTTGCGCGGCCTTCCGTTGCCGCGTCTCGTGTAGTTGCCGCTCTTTTTCGCGCCTCCACTTCAGCTGCTTCCGCCAGTGATACTGAATTACAAGAACGGCGCCGACTGAATCTCCATTAAGTCGGAGTTGCTGTCGAGCACGGAATGCTCGTTGGATGGCCATCACAGATTTCTGCAGCCGAAGGAACTGAATCCTGGTCACCCACATCTGGACGGTGCTTTTCACGAGGTGAGCTGCTCTCAAAAGTTTGCGGCACTGACGGATAGCCAATCGCTTCTGACTGGAAGTGTACCAGAATCGCTGGATGATGCGCGCGCTGATGTTCTTCTTTCGATGCAATCGCAAGCGAATCAGCGGGCTCTTCCACCAACGCTTCAATCTAGATGCAGCATGAATCTCACTGTAGGAATCCATCAAACGCGACTGCAGGTAGCACACGAAGGTCACGACCATCTTCTCTTCAGGCGGGTTCTTCGTATTGTACTGCTGTGGCATTAGCACCGGGACTTCTCCAAGTTGCTTGATGCGATCGTTGATGATCGCAAAGTGCCGCTGTTCATTCGACAAGAGGATCTTCTCGCTGATTTGCTCCTCGTCACGTAAATCAGTCGTTGTCGGCAGCATGTCCGATTTCGACAACAGCATCGGATGATAGTAGTGAAGAAGGTAACACAACGCCTTTCCGTCAGCAAAGGAACGAGAGAAGTCGTCCACACCAACATCATAATTGGCGCAAACGGCACGACACCACTCCAGCAACAACCCGTAGCATTCGTGTTCATCAGCATGTACGAGCGGGGTGTTTCGCTGCTGACGATCGAAAAAGTCTTTCGCGCGGAAACTCATCCGCTTGACAACGTTCTCTGTTTCCCGTTTCATCGTCTGGGCATCCACAAGCGATTGCAGCTGGAAAAAACTGATGAGCTTCCATAGCAACGCGAGAGTTTTCTCGCGGTGTCCATTCACGATGTCCTTCGCCACGTTCTCGATCATTTTCTCGTCGACCTTGCTGCGCAAACCAGCAAATCCCGACGAAGACACCCGCACACGCCCACTTATTTTGTGTTTCCGTTCCATGGTACTGCTGCTCTTCAGGTTATCAAGCACGCCCGCACCGCATTTATCTTGCAGGAAATGCAGACAAATCTCCACATTGTGAACTTTCTGCAAACGCGACAGAGCAGGCACGCGCAAGAAGGATGATAATCCCTTCGGCTTGGGAACGATCTCTCCGTCCAGGCCTGTAGAAGGGGGCGACGGAGAGGTTGTGAGTGCTTCCATGAGCTTAGCTAATCGGACACCATCGCGCATGTCCGTCTCCAAACTCTTGATTTCTAGATCAATCTCATCCAATGCCGTCTGTTCGTGCCTCAGCGTGTAGCCCAGCTGCTTCAAATGCTTGTCGATACGACCTTCGCTAGCCAAAAAGAGCCTGCAGAATTCTGTCACAAACACCTGCGAGTTTTTCACCCGTAACTCCTCGCCAGCGCCGCTGACTTTGTTCTGCTGACTGACGTTGCTGCTACTCGAAGCTTTACTGCCGGCAGCCTTTTTAGAGGTTGGTGCAACTCGGAAGAGGCAGGGGAAATGAGGGAATTTGTCTGCCTTGTGCTCGATCGCACGATCTAGAAAGATCACCAGCATGAAGAACTTCAGCATGAAAGACTGCGTCAGCGAGTCGAAGTATTCACGGCCGTTGATATTCTTCTTCGTATTCTTGAAGGCGTTACCACCGTCGTTGCGGTCCGCAGTGGAGCCATCCATAGGGGTCAGAAGATTTTTCACCAAGCGATAATTTTGGGCAACATGCGAATCCTTGACCAAATGCTTCAAAATGATCCGACGCAACACTTGGGGCATCTTTCTGTCCGGCGGTGAGTCTTGTTTCCCTTTCCTGGTAGCTTTTGCGGTAGTAATGCTGAAAATTGTTCGCAGCGAGCACTTTTCTTGCCTCATGACCTGGTTTCCGAGAACAGCGTAGAGGCCCAAGCATAGCCACACAGGGTGATAGTTATTCAGCAGGCTAATGAGCTCCTCCTGCAATCCAACATCCGCGTATACAGGACGATCCGCGCGGAAAAGTAGCCCTTGGTTGCCAATTTCGTCCTGCAGATTGAACAAGATGTCGTCCATGTTTGGAGAATGGTAGAGCTCGACTGCTGCTTGTGCCCACTTTGACTCCATCCGTTTCTGTGCTAACACCCGCAGCGACGAGAAATCAAAACTGCGCTTTGCTCCTGTGCCCTGCTCCTCACCATCATCCTGCGCTTCGCCCCCACTGAGACGCTGTGCAGTTCCATCCAGTAAAACGTAGTTCATCCATTTCGTGAAGCCTTCAGTCTGCTTTGCCATCCAGCTTTCGTCATAGACCTCCTGGCGCTGTTTCCACCAGGACCCAGAGAAACGTTTCTTCGCGGATGGTGGATCTTGTGAGGCACCAAGGCTTTTCCTTGGCGTCAATACCCTGGTCATACCCATGCGTGGCTCACTTTTCCTCCTCTTGGGTCCGTTCCGAGGCGGCGAAAATTCAATCGACATCGATGAGGAGCGTTTGTCGCCCACCTTTGGTCTCGGCCTGACGACGACAGGCTCCTGTTCGGGCTCGCGATGGCCCACACTCAACACGCTAGAAATGGTGAACGCAGTACTCGGCTCCGACGTTGTCTGTCTGGTATTGACCACAGGTGTCCTAGGCGGTCGCGTCTGCTTCGCCCTCGACGCCACTACCACCGTATCCACTGACCGAGAGGGACGCGAACGCCCGAACCTAGCCACCTTGGGCACACGCGGCGTGACCGACCCAGTGGCTCTGCACTGCAACTTAAAGCGATCGTTCACGGTAAACCTGAGCATGGCCGTCACCTCTCGCCCTACATCTCCTTGTTGCGGCTCGAACGTCACTCTCAGCGTAACGGACTTCAATGCGTCCACTACACACACGTGCAAGTCACACTTAAACCTCGGCTTGGTCGCTGCTGCATTCTCCACACCTGATCCGTCCCGCACCAGAGTGTATCCTTCATACTTGACGCGAGCGTTGCCCAGCTCGCTGGCATTCTCCAGCGTCAGTTGTCGGCTCCTCCTCTCACCCAGCGGCACAGCACCAAAGCGCAGCTGTCCCACGTGGCTGAAGTCGTCCACCAGCATCGTGGCCGATCCCGATCCCACGTCCTCAGTGTGTTCCAGCTCCAGCGACGATCCATGGAGCTCCAGCGCTCGCTCTTCGAAGTGCGTCACGGCATTAGCCACTACAAACGGGTTTCGCGCAGCTCGTTCGGCATCAGAATCTGATTCGTCGTCGCTCTGGGACGCTCTGTGGGCAGCGGGCGAGCGTTTATCTGGGTTCGGACGCTTCCCGAGCAGCGACAAGGGCGCGGAGGCCTCGAAATTGAGCTCTGGAGGCAGCAGCTGCGCCTCCAGGAGTGATTGTCGATGTCCGCGACCCATGGAGACGTTCGGGTGGCCCCAATTGCGGCCGCTGGACGGGATGCGGTTCTCCTTGCCGTCGTCGGCTTGATCCGGCGATAACGCGGCCGTTTCGGCGCCGTTTTGGGTGTCCGACGGGTCGGTAGAAGCACTGGCGAAAGGGTCAAGCGACGCGCGGGACGCCCACTTGCTGGAGGCCCTGCTGGCGTCGCTGGCGGCGCGCATGCCGACGCTCTTTCTCCGCGGCGAGGTGCTTGGCGCGTGCGGAAAGGATGGCGCGCTTCGAGGCTGTTTGAAATTGCGCACTATGTACGCCACATCAAATAAGGAGTAGGTGACGCGAAGGTCGTGTGAGTAAAAAGCGTAATTACTCGCACGACCAATCTACGTGGACCACGCAAGAAACAATGTGCACGACACAAATCGTACCTAGCACGAACTACGCGGACAGCAGCTCGCCGCCAACCAATAGGCCCCTCGCACCGTGCGCCGGCGGACGCAGCCAGCCGCGGGGCATTTATTTGCCGAAAGCGAAAAGGAAGAATGTCGACGATCACCAAGGAGCAGCACGACGAGCTTTGCGTGGCGTACGCCTCCATGATCCTCTTCGACGGGGAGCACGAGATCACCCCGGAGGCCATCCAGCACATCCTGCACGCCTCGGGCAACGAGGTGGAGCCCTACTGGCCCACGCTCTTCGCGTCGCTGCTGTCCAAGGAGGGCAAGATCATCGAGCTCATCTCTACGGGCGGAGCCGCCGCTGGCGGTGCCGCTGCCCCGGGCGCCGCTGCTGGCGCCGCCGACGCTGAGGCCAAGGAGGAGGAGAAGGCCGTCGAGGAGGAGGAAGAGGTCGACATGGGCGGCGGCATGGACATGTTCGGCGGAGACGAGGACTACTAAGCTGTGCGTTGTTTGCCAGCGCTGCAACTAGACACTGCCAGCCGTTGTGACCGTCTGATCCCGCTTTAATCCGTAATGGACTCGCGCGTCTATTCTTCCGGTGAAATCAAAGGCTTTCGGCAAGCGTCTTCGTCTGTGCTCTCTCGTGTGTTGCGGATTGCGGGTCTTCGCAGGTTTCTGGGTACTTGTGCGGTGAGGGTGGGGAAACAGGAAACAGGTTCAGGTATCGCGAAGGGAGGCAGGGATGCAGCAGGCCGGACGTATACCAGGACACAGGAAACAGGTGACGACGCAAGTTGCTGAGAGAGGTCCCTTGTACTACCTAGTACCTACCTCTCTGACGGTCTTCATGGATATACCCTTCGCGCTCGTATCGGTCTGCGTCAGGCTCTGAATGTATTAGCTAGAATTTCCCTTCTATTTGTTGTGTTGCATGGCTAGGTTGTTGTGCCACAAGAACGATTGCTGTTGTAAGTGCGTCCTTGAGGAAGTCAATCCATCAAATGCTGCAATAGCCAATTCTTTTGGCGGCATATGCTCGAAGTGTGATGCAAGGCTGACACAAGGTGGATAGGACGCAGTTTAAACGACACTTGAAATGGATTGAGTTTCGTGCCTCTTGGCTTTTCAAACTTGTGCGTACGTGTACATCATGCACGGCATGTACTGTACTTCCTGTAGTAAATGGCATGCGTCATGATTCTCTTCTTCTAGAAGCAAAATACACGTACGTATGTGCGGCCCATTCTAGAGCAAAGTGGTTTTGTGGGCTCCTAGTAGTTTTCCACGCAAGCTTCTCCTTCGTTGCCGGCGCACTGAGGACGGTCGCCATGCTGGTCAAATTGCCTCCGACTAAGTACGTCATTATCATATCTCACAGGTCCCTGCTCAACATGATGCACCAGCCTTTCGAGGGTATCCATTGGCCCGCTGCTCTCCCCCGAGCGTTCTGGGCCTCTCTTTCGCCACAACAGCCATCGCCGTCGCCACAGGAAGCCCACGAGCCCCCAGATCCACGATGACTGCCGCCGTTGCCAAGAAGGCCGTGAGATGGCACAAGCTGCCCTACACCAAGTTCCTGGTGCACGAGTCCAAGCGCTCCTACTTCCAGCCCTTCCTCATCGCCGGAGCGTACGTATTAATGCCGACCGCCTAGCAATCTTCCGTCCCTTTGTAGAGGGACCCCCTCGTTTAACATGGCTGTATTTCTTCTACCTCCATCAGTGCTGCGTGGGTGATCTGCGGCATCCTCCCCACGCGTGGCGCCACCCAGGAGGACAAGGAGAAGAGCAACTACTGGAAGCGCGTCAACGGCAAGTTCGACCACAGCCACCACTAGGCGGCTTCGGGGACGTGCGCTTGGGTGAAGGAAAGGACGCGGCGTGGACGAAAGAAAGAGGAGAATAGCAGCGTCCTCAACAGCATCTCTAGGGTTGGCGCGTTCTCGCTGTCTTTGAGGCGGCCGTCGGGTTCCGCTGCATGTCTCGCTCTTCGTCTTCTGCAATTTGACGTCCTCTGCGCGACGACGATTTAATTCAACCCCCTCAAGAAATACACGAAATGCGTGCTTGTTTCTTGCTAGCCTGAGCGTTGGTTGCATGGCTGAACACTGCTCCAAAAGATATCTATTGAAGTGATCGCAAAAGAGAGAAAGCTGGGTGGCAAAACAGTGATAAAGTAAAACGCGCTGACGTCCCAGTAAATATTTTATGGAATGTGAGTTCGTAGTTGTGATCTGGTAGCGCAGTTCTCCACTCTCCTCGCTCGCTATCTCTGCGCGTCAAGCTATAAGGTTCAATCAAACAGGCCAAACATAAAGCAGCAAAAACTGGGAGCAGACCATGCCCCGCGTGGCCGCTCGTCTCTAGTGGGCTCCGGCTACCTGGCTGATTAAGTCGCGGCGGCGGCGCGCTGCCGCACAATGAGCAGAACGAACACCAGCAGCAGCACGGCCAGCACCGAGATAAGTCCAAGCAGCCACGCATTCCAGCGAGTCGAGTCCTCGCCCGCCAGCTCCTCGCGATACTTCTGCGCCCAGTTCGGCACAATCATGAGGTCTGGTCGTTGTCGGTACAGCTCCTCCTTCTCGCGCGGCGTGAGTCGCCGCATCATGGTTCTCACCAGCTTTTTGCGTTTCTTCTTGCTCCGAGGCGTGAGCTGTCCGTCGTTCTTGCTGCTGTAGTTGAGTATCTGGGGGCGAGGGCTTCCGTTGCTATTGTTGATACCGTCTCCATCTCCGTTCATGAGCGAGCGTGTTTCCTGCTCATCACTGTCGTCTTCGTAGAACTCCTCATCAGCGTCCAGCACGTCTTCGTGCCACTGAATACCCTTCTTCTTCTGTTGCCGCGTACTCGAGGCCTTCTTCTCAGGTTCAAGCGCAGCTGCAGCCGAGTACGCTGAGATCCGCTTCAGCGCGGGTCTCAATTTGGGAGTGCGGAAGTGCTTTCCGTCGCTTTGCGTAGCATCCGGCGACAGCTGCAGTCCGTCTCCGTCCGTATCAAGATCGTCCAGTTTTGACATGCCTGCCGACGGGGATGTCCCAGACAATAGATCGTATTCTTTGGTTCCAGGCTTCACCAACTTCTTGGCGCGTTGCAAGGAGGTGGCAAAGGCGCCGCCAATGATGCCCACAGCTTCAGCAGGGGACATCTTGGTCTTGGCAGCGCCTGCTACTTCGCCTTCCAACTCGATCATCTCCTTGACCTCGTTGGCGATAGCTTTTGCACGGCGATGGGCCACCTCCATAGCATGCCTCGAGACCTCGGGGGAGAACAGCGTCGTGTCCACGTAGTCTCGCTCCTCCACGGGCAGCTTCTGCGTCATGACGCGCAGCGGGGGCAGCGCGTGTTGCTGCTGGTTGCCATTCTGGGAGCTGTAGCCGTTGCGGTCGCTGTGTCCGAGGTCCAAATCCACCACGACCGCACCGTCCGCGTGCTTCTGGAAGCTCTGGCCGTTAATGGCCCCGTTCGACTGCACGTTCACGTCCTTGTTCTGGCCGTTGCCGTCCTCGTCGCTATCGCTGTCGGACACGGGCACCGCGATCTCGGGCGACGACGCGGCGTCCTTGGAGGCCTTCAGCACCGCCGGCTGCGCGAACTGCGACTCCAGCGAGTCCACGTCCAGAACCGTCGAGGTGGGGGCTGAGGCCGACGACGGGGGCGCGTCGTCGTTCAGCGACACTGTCTCCATGTACATTGTCGACGCCGTGGTCATTCGTCTGGGCTTTGAAGTCGCGCTAGACGACGTAATCAGGCGCAGCGAGGCGAGGTCAGGGCGTGTCTGTTGTGCTGGGAGGCGCGGGGAGAGCTCTGGTGCTGCAGAGAGGCCGCTACGCTCCAAGGCGGGCAGCGGGCAGACACTCAACACGCCTCGATCACGTCGACGACGCGCGCGCTCTTTGCTTTGTGAGCTGGCATTCTTTTATTCCGCAAGTGCCTCACTGCGCTAGGGCATATATCCACTTCAGTGACGTCAACGCGAATGACGGCATCAGGTGATCTGGATACTGAGCGTGACCTGACAAAAGGCATATTTGAACTTCTTCGAAAGGAACCGTTGGCTCCGTCTCGATTTAAGTGAGTCACGCCTTGCTTGTCAAGTATAAAAAACGGTCCCTACAAATTCATTTTGGGCCAGCAGCGGACAACAAGGATGTTTTGAGCTGCACCGGTAACTCTGCCGCGAAAAAAATGGCTTGCGTGTGTTGATGCCGTACGGCAAGTATCCGATCGTCCGTAAGCCATCTGAGGGCGGGATACAACATGTGCAAGCAGTTCCGCGGTCGGAGTTGCTGCTGTGGCTGTCTTTGGTATAGCATTGATGTTGCAGTTATTCATTCGGCGGGTCTTGTGTCCGGCGAAGCCCAACCTCGCGTCTAAAACAGCACGTAGCCGAGGGTGTCGCCCAACGTCCCTCCGATCATCGTGCCGATACCTGGTCGCACCACCGTGCCCACCGCCGCGCCAACGCCGCCCGTGATGACGGCCAAAGCGGAGCGAGAGGCGTTGCGGCCCGTGGCGGACACGAACGTCGATAGCGTGTCCTCCTCCTCGTCGCTGCCACTGCTCTGGATGCCCTCCTCGATCGAGCGCAGACTCTTCTTGGACTTCTTGCCTCCTTTCCGTGACACGAAGCGTCGGTACAGAATCACCACGATCTGCTGGGTCTGTTGGATTTCAAGTTGAAAACACACAATTCATTGTCAGTGAGTAAAAGAGCGCGAGCAACGTTGTCACCACGTAGCAATACAGTAACAAGAACACACGGATAGCAACGCACCTCCTCCACCAGGAAAATAGCAAGGTGGCTCAGCACGTTGGCACGCATGCCCGTCTTGACCATCAAAGCCGCCGCAGCGAGGCGACTCGACGTGCGCGAATACTTACGCATTGCCGACTTGCTGATGTCTGCAATTCGGATACAGTGCACAATCACATCAATAAGAGGTATGTGTCGCTAGCATATCCAGCGACGTTGCGTATGGTCTCACTTACCTTTGATGAGTTTGCTGACGATCTGCGGGCGGAAGAGGCACAGCGCGACCTCTTCGAGCGAGCGAACATAGGTGGTGATGCTCAGCGACTTGCCGAAGGACTTGGCGGTGGCGAGGCTGAACTCCTCCATGGAGGGGGCCACAAACTCCTCCTTGTCCTCGGCGGCGGCGTCCACGTCTTCGAACTCGTCCTCGCTCGACACCTCCTCGTCCGACACGTCGAGGTCCAGCGACGCCACGTACGCGTTGAAGAGCATCAGACCCTGCATGGCCGTGGAGCGCACGGCCAGGATGGCCACATCCCTGGGGTAGAAGTGCTTGAAGTAGGGCTTCTTGTCCGCCAGCGAGTAGGTCTTCTGTGGCTGCGAGGCGGCAACGACGCTCATCTTGGCACTGATGGACACGGCACAATAATACGCGAGTGAGTGTGGGGTGGACTAAGCCTCGTGGGGAGGATGCACGCACGCGCACGAATCAACGCCGACGCTGGCCCTACACTGGTGTGCTTCCGTCCAGACGTGTGCTCCGGCGGTGAACGTCGCTGCTGCATAGACCAAGGAGCGGCCAGCAGCGCTACCGGATACTTTTACCGGTAGAACTGATCCTGATAAACCCTAGCCTATATAAGGTAGATTCCAAATGTTTACCTACAAACATCTATATCGTTTAAAAGAGGTATTAGTTACCAGGT
The DNA here is from genome assembly GCA_024211575.1 of Phytophthora melonis. Taxonomy (NCBI): domain Eukaryota; phylum Oomycota; class Peronosporomycetes; order Peronosporales; family Peronosporaceae; genus Phytophthora; species Phytophthora melonis. The sequence goes on from JAMXKT010000085.1 coordinate 217,733, forward strand.
GACGTTTCGTCAACAGATGAAAAACCGGTATCTGTAAATTCTAACCGGTACATGTCTAATCAACAGGCACGTTGAAGCCAAGTTCACTTCCCAATCTGCGCTCTGGTTGCTCACTGCTCACTCCTCTCACCATGGACTCCGCCAGCATCCAGCGAACGTTCCGCCGTGACGCGTGTGCCGGGCGCGTGGCGCTCGTGACGGGCGGCGGGTCCGGCATCGGCCAGGAGATCGCGCTCAAGCTGGCCGAGTACGGCGCCAAGGTCGCAGTCTTCGGGCGCCGCGAGACGGCGCTGCAGCAGACCATGGACCTCATGCGCCAGCGCGGCGTGGCCTCGGACGCCTGCATGTACGTGCAGGGCGACGTGCGCTCCGCCGAGAGCGCGGACCAGGCCGTGGCGCAGGTGGTGGCGCGCTTCGGCTCGCTAGACGTGCTGGTGAACTCGGCGGCGGGCAACTTCCTGGCGCTGGCCGACAAGCTCTCGACCAACGCCTTCCGCACGGTCATGGAGATCGACACCATCGGCACTTTCAATATGAGCCGCGCGGCCTTCGAGCCGCTCAAGCGCAGCGGCGACGGCCGCATCATCAACATTACGGCCACGCTGCAGCTGCCCGCCACGTGGTACCAAGTGCACGCGTCGGCGGCCAAGGCGGCGGTGGACAGCGTCACGCGCTCGCTGGCACTCGAGTGGGGGCAGTTCGGCATCCGCGTGACAGGCGTCGCCCCGGGCCCCATTGCCGACACGACGGGCACGGCCAAGCTCGGAGGAGACGTGGACCCCGAGGAGCGGAAGAAGTACATGGCCAGCACCATCCCCGTGGGGCGCGTCGGCTCCAAGACGGACATCGCCGCTGCGGTGCTCTACTTGGTGTCGCCCGTTGGCAACTTCGTCTCGGGCGACGTCCTGATCGTGGACGGAGGCCACTACCTCTACAAGAAGCCCGTCATGCCGCGCGAAACGCTCGAGAGCTGGTCCAAGAAGATGGAGAAGAAGTCGCGCGTCGTGGCCGACTCCAAGCTGTAAGTCGAGAGAATGTAGCAGTACTGTAGTCAAGCTAAGCTGTAAAGTCGAGGACCTCATCTAGAATGGAGCAGTACTGTAGTCAAGCTACTTCGTTTAAGTTGTCTTAACTGTGACCACTCCCCATTTGATTGATTCTGTCCGACCTGCCTCACCGTCCATTCGGCCATGGCGACCAAATGGGGATTCCTCGAGTCTTCAAGTACTGTATCTTTTAACCATCCAGATATACACCCCAGGTTGCGCAGAATGGCGACCACCTCATTTACTTCCCTGTATGGAAGTTCCAGCAATGGCACTACACCCGGAACCGAAGTGACGTCGGGAACCTTACTCAGCTTCCCAAATGACCCGCGAGAGTACTCGTCTGAGTTTCGAGCAGCAGCTCAGACATTAGAAGCGATGGGAGTGGAGGAGTCTACCGAGTCCTGTGTTGGCGGTGGTTCGTTGATTTCCTGGATGTACAAACTTCAAGATTCACGCCTGGATGGAGAGCAGGAACCAGTCCGCTCGGCTGACACTTCGACCTCAGTTCACGCTCGACTTCGACAACTGATCGATGTCTCGATTCCTCCTATTGTGCAGCTCCAGGGAAAACAATTGGGCCATGTAGGGTGGTGCTGGCAGCAATAGACCACTGGGATCACCCCGTCGTCTCCGAGTTGGCGATTGCATTGGCTAGGGCCGACATAGCATATTTGTCGCTGAATCTGGACATTGTTTCGACGAGTTCGAGGCAAACTAGGATGAATGCTGGGAATTTGCTAAACGCCTTGGTGTGTGGGCACCCTTCGACGCGGCTTGTGACCGAAAACAGCAGAACGCTTCTTCGTATCCCAGTGAGATATAGGAAAATGACATTATGGTCCTCGAAGGTATGTACAGGGGTGTTTGCTGCGATCTGCGCGGCACTTGCGGAGTTGTCAGCGAATACGCACCTGCCCTCGTTTCACGTGGAGCTGGAGGGTCCGGAACGGTGGCCTTGGCTCACGTACGCGCTCTGTTGTAGGACTTCAGCTGTGTGTGGTACCAGCATTCGAGATTTATTTGCGTGGTGCACTGAACATGTTGGCGATTTCCGCTGTGCTCGAGACCAACTACCCCCAGCCAATGATGAAATCCAATGGAGAGGGCTCCCATGTGTATGGATTCGTCGATATTCGAGAGGGAGCCGAGCTGTATCCGACCGGGATAGATGGCGATAATGGCGCTCGCCTTGTTTCATCTAGCACATGCCGCTGCCGGGCAACTTGGAGAAGAACTCAAATTTATCCCCGATTCTGACCAACTTGTCTTCTGAGAGAAGAAACGAGTGCGTGGATCGCTGGCAATAATTGGTGGCACGTTCGAGACCCCTGCTGTGTTGGTGGAGTTGCTGACGCTTATCACTCGCGGTCTTCGTTCGTTATTACTGTATGGTGACGAAGATGACGACGTCGCGACTGGGATTCACATCGACCTGTGTGCACTGTCTTCTGCATGCCCAGAGCTCCAGGACTACGAAATATACGGTGGTGGTGTCTGCCCACGACGAGTACCTACGCTGCTGGCCCATCAAGACGATTAATGTGCCACAGCATTCGGGTACTGTGCCGGATTTGACGGGGTGCCTGAGAAACCCAAAGCTCCGGATCAACGGTCGGTCCAGTGTTACTGTCCAGCGTTTTGGAGTTGTGTCTTTCCTGATGACGACACCTCAACTACACCAAAGAGGGCGGGATCATCGAAATTTTGATCAGTTTTAGGGGAACATCGGAGCAAAGTGGCTTGGATTCGAATCTACCCTTGGTCGTGTTACCAGCATTTGGTTCGCAGAGATGATATTGTTGACATTTCTAATGAATAGCGAAGGTTTACGGTATCTCCCTACGTACGTATGGATAACCTTCGATAAGGTGCCGGGGGTTCGACTTCGTCGTTTCCTTGGTATTAATACTCTTCAATGCCGTCTTCACTAACAACCTTGGTACTGCCTGAACTACATGTAGTCGACATTGATTTCCGGACTCTGGAAGAGGCTATGCTTGGATGATTCCCGAGGTGGCACCGAGGGTCGACTTCGACGTTCCTTCGCCGCTCTTGAGCCAGCACGTGCCGCGTTTGTAGTCGGTCCAGGTGAAGGCATTGCAGCCGTTCACCTGGGCGCAGATGGAGCAGCACCCGTTGGCGGAGGAGCTGGGGACGCGGCCGACCTCCGCGCCGCTGAACTCCACGTCGTGTTGCAAGCTCGTATAGCAGGTCGCCACTTCCGAGATGACCGCGTCAGAGACGGCAGCGGCGAGCAAACCTGCGCAGATGAAGAGGGACTTGGAGCTCTGCATTATCAGCACGCGCGAGTAAACTGGAGAGTGAACGCGGTGCTGGACGCGTGCTACGCTCCCATGTGGTGCTTCGTAAGCCAGAGTACTTCACTAATGCCAGTTTACTTACTACTGTTTTAGCTTTAATTCAGTACTTGGCACGCTACGGCGTTCGTCCGGAACCCCAAATTCGAGCCCAAGGTTGTCGTTTCTGCCTATGATACTGTACTCGTGATGGCGAGTCCGTGTCGAAGACTGCGATGGTTAGTGTCGTCACAAGTGAAAACAGTACACCGAAGTCGCTTCACGATGTGGACGAGAGTATGCGGGGCCTCATCCTTAGACTGCGGAGCGGCGGTCGGTAATGCATTGGGGAGCTAATACAAGTCAACCACCGCACTATACTACTACTGTAGTATAAAATACGCTTAGTAAATATTTCAAAATTCTCTCTTCATTCGGCGGAAGTTAACCAAAGCCCAACCACTTTTTCATGAAGAGCGTAATTTGTCTTTCTCGATGCAGTTTAGTATTTTGGGCTACATGTATGTATGTGTAAGTTACCTGCACCACATTGACAAGAGGGGAGAGGGAAGTTGGCCTTCTAAAGTGTAATCCTTGACTTGGCCAAAAGCTTCGCTACTGCAAGGCTGACTGGGCAGGTTTCACCTATTGAAGTCCAAAGAAAGAGTCCAAGAGAAAACCTCGATTTGCTGTCACTTGGCTGAAGATTGACAAGACGAACGGATGATCTTTTGCACATAAAGGACTTCTAGGCTAGTATTTCCGAAGGTGCCGAAGCTCCGAAAGCGTATCTATGTAGATACGAATGCTACACCTATTACAAGTCGAAGCTCGAGACGCGGGCAACCATACGCTTAGAAGCTTTATTGCTTGACTTTGCTCGCCATTCAAATGATGGCCCAATGATGGGTTGGTGTCCCAGTCCGGGTTCGGTCTAAGTCCATCACTCATTCATCCCTCTTCCTTACTTTTCATTTCTGGTTTGGGCGGGTGGCGAACAAGTGACTAACTCATCTGTTGTGATCTCGCCATGAACTCGACGTGGGCATTCCTGGACCCTTGGCTCTCCGTTCTGGATGAGTTTTTATTGCCGGAAAGTAAACCGAGAGGTCTCGATTGGGATGTGATGTTATGCTTCAAGTGCTCTTACGAAAGCGAGAAGCGGCTGAGGATGCACGATCTCTCCTTGAAGCTTTCCTTGAATGAAACATGTCGACAAGACCGAGAAAAGCTGCAGCGTCTCCGAGAGGCCATGGAGCTGTTCACGATGCTGGCGTTTGTGGACAATGAAGCACTCCGGGAACTTCTCCACGTCGATACGTGGTTCCACGACTTTATTCCGCCCTATGATCGAGACCAAAAACAGTTTTATCCCGAGTGGCTGCTCTACCTCGTCGAAACACCATCAGCCGGAGATATTGCTGCAACACAGACACCGATATCTTGGGGAACACTGCTTGGATTCCCAGAGGACCCGCGGGAGAACTCGCCAGAATTTCAGACAGCAATGCACGCTTTGGAAGCCATGGGTGTCGAAGAATCTGTAAAAGGGCACCCCAGTCGATTCGCTATAACGTGGATTATTGGGCGCTTTGGCCGTACCGAAGTCGAGGGAACGCAAACGTCAATTGTGCCGGCAGATTCGCCAAATCCGTTCTCGACTCAATTTTGCAAACTTTTGGGTGGGTTGGTCCCTCCGGTTGTTCAAATGCGAGCTGTCCGAGATAGCGTCAGTATAGTGCAGTAAGCAGACTTTCCGCATAGCAACCTCGAGGTAGTATTGACGCTGCCAGGGAAGGATATGGACATCCCAGAGAGGACAATTTGTGAAAGAACGCTCTCGTTAGCTCGAACACCTACCACAAAATTCACGTTAGGCCTCGATCGGGGGAATCTTACTTCCAAAATTGCGGTGGATGTGGGCTTCCAGCTGAGCACACTGCTTTGCAATCATCCAGTGGCTGGTGCAACGTGGAGTCCCCAAGCCTTGCAACCCGTTTCACGCTCAGTTGAATATGAAGAGTTGGAATTGAAGTGCATGGCACATGGGCCGGGAGTTCCAGCGATCTGCTCGGCAATAGCGGAGTTGTCCTTGAACTCAATTTTTCAGCTGTGGAGCCTACGAGCGAAGCTGCATGGTCGTGGTTGGCATATGCCCTGTTCTGCGGAAGCTCCAGTATTGGTGTTGACTCGGTGGAAATCCAGCGAGCTCGTTTGACCTACGCGGACGTGCTGGCAGTAAGAGATGTAGTACTAAACAAGTATCCCAAGCCTCTATCAGTTCAAAAGCTCGATCAGAAGCCGGACTACGGCTTTGTCTACTTGCGAGCGGGGGCAAAACTTTGGCTCAATGATTGTAAACGCGACGAAGGCCCTCAATTGGTTACCTCGGCACCGGGCCGCTACCGAGCTGTGAAGAACCCGACCCATGAATCTGGTCAGGTGGAGGTTGTTGTTCCTGGTTATGGAATCTGCACTACACAGCTGGAGGACGATGAGAAAGACAAGTTTGTTACGTCCGACGGCGCGCCGTTCGTCGACGACCTCGTGCAACGGACTTCTTTTCTTACAATGTGGTTAGCGACGGTGGAAAATGACACAGTGGTGACGAAGTTGCTCACGTTGATCGGCTGGGGGTTGAAGTCGCTCAAGCTCATTAAGACTAACACTGAGCTCCTTAGAAGGACAGTCACTCGCGAAAACCAAGCGCAGCTAGAGCTAAGTCTGTTGGCCGAAGCGTGTCCGTGTCTGAGAGACGTTGTCGTCGCAGGTTTCAACGTGACAGTCGCTGCCGACAGCGAGGCTCTGGGGAACTGGGGAGTCCACCAGATGTGGCTAGTGGGGTCATTCGGCGTGCCGGACCTGGCGCCGTATTTGGCAGACCCCACGATTCGGCTGACACAAAGCCTCAGCGAGTTGGAGATCAAGACTGCGTTGGTTGACACGAAAGAAGCTCAAGCTCTGAAGGCGTTCGATGGGGATCTCTTGCCCAAACTTCGCACGGTTTGCGACTCTAAAGCTATGCGGGCACTGATCAGCATCGTGGATGTGCATAAGACTGGAAAGTCGAAGGCAATCGGTCGTCTTGATTCATGTCTCTTGAGTCTCATCCTCAAGTTTGCTAAGACGCCCATCCACCGCTCCGTTATCGTTGACGGGTTTGATGAAGTTTAAGGTGAAGATGTTCCAGCTCAAACGACCGGCTCGGCGTACAAACGAGGCAGTACATGTAGCGGCTTGAGCCGGCAACTACTAAATAAATGCATTTTTCTTTGTCTTTATACATGTATACTTGGCAGCACAAAACTTGTCATTTCGCAGTTCGAAGAACTGTGTTAGGCGGCCCAGGCGAGTTTGTCATCGAACGACATTCTGGTGACGGTCACGCCCAGTGCGGCACCGGAGTCGTACCGGTTTCAAGCAATATACTTAAGTACCAGCAAGAGGTCATCGTTTGACTTGACGTACCACGGGTACAGCTTACCCGGGCCCATGGGTCCCGGGGAGAGACCTAGTTCGTAACCCAACTGTGTGCGGGGGCGGCACTCGGCTTCGTTTGGATTCTACTGTATTTCCTTTATCATATCGCGTTTCATGCCATTTTTCTCGTTGCTGTGATTGCATGAATCCATGTGGTGACCCTACTTGCGCGGTACCAAACGAACAATGTAGACACCTATCCGAATATAAAGTAAACGAGTAACCACATGTACTGACGCAAACTACACACTCGATGCTGATCATGCTTCTCGTTGCTCGGCTCTCGATCACCTCCTATGGAAACACAAAGGTTGCGTTAGCAGTGTCGTACCCAACTTTGGCATGGTGATTGGAACGCGGTTTTAAATTCTTTGAGACGCGAGTGCCTGCGTTTTGTGGATCTTTTACACTGTCTTCTACACTGTAGTAATATCTTTCACTCTCGACGAGTTAATTATTCTCCGATTTACTCGCAAAGTTCCTGATTATCTGCGCCGACTTGCTCGGTGGGTCTGCGGCCGTGTCAAGACTGGGGCATGTCAGTTGAGCTTACAGTACTGTACGAAGTCCAGTTCACTGGTGCTGGTGTAGGATTTGGCTCCAACATCCTCTCTGACGGGTGCTGCTCTAGATGCGCCCGGTTGAACGTGGACCAACCGCTGCGTTTGTTAGTTCAAGTGCAGCAACGAAAAGCGTTGTCTCCGTCTCAAGGGTTTTCTAGGCTGACTCTGACGAACCCAACTCTGGAAAACCATAGCGACTGCAGCAGATGCCGCTTGATTTGATCGAGTGCGGTGCGTCCTCGTGCCCCGACTGGCGAGGGCTATATATTCGTAGCAATCAAAACTATGGGCACTTGTGAGCAGTAAGCCGCGCGATACACTTTGTTCCACATATATCGTGTACAACTCAAAATCCAAAAGAGCACACTCAAATAATATGTTAAATCCTCACATAGTATGTGGGTATTTTAATTGCTGCAACACGTCGAACCTTGCAGCAAAACTGTTGGAAATGATCTGTTGGTGTGCTTAAATTAACTCTTTTGACCCCAAATTAAGTATGTCAATCTGTCAGTCATCTATGAGGTGATGTACAATTCTAGTGCGTTTATTTCATACTGGCGCGTTGCCGGATATGCCGCGCAATCACTTCAGCTGTGGGGTGGCGAAGCATGTTTAGGTGCGTACAATATTGTAGAGTGACGGCCGTGGAAATGTCAATCCCCAGAGCTCGATACTGAGAAACGTCCGCATTCCAGCGCTGAGTCATGTACAAGTCCGCGCTCAGCCAGATCGGCGGCTCAGAGCTACGACCCGCCTCCACTTGAGCAGCCGTATAGGGGTGGTAGGTCTCCTCCATGGCGCAAAACCTGCGGTAATTTACCCCCAGAGGTCGGAGCAGCTCGTCGCTAAATGCTTCGACCGCGTACTCTTCAATTCGGGTTCGAGCCGCTGCCTTTTCGGCTTTGGTAACTTGCTGCTGGGTGGAAGGCATCTCGAAGGGGAGACCATCCAACAGAGTAAGCGGCAAAATATCATGCCCTTGATTCACAGCAAGACGTGATACCTCGTGTGCCACACGACAACCAAAGGAGAACCCACCAAAAGCATAGGGGCCTTGAGGTTGGTGCTCGCGGATGTTGTCCCAGTAAACTCTAGCGAGCTCTTCGACGCTGGTAGATTGTGGTTTAGCAACAGCGCCAGTATCAGTAGTAGCTTGAACACCGATGACTGGGAATGGCAGTTGTCTAGCCAGCTCCAGCAATTTCCACACTGTGCCGTCAGCGTCATGGAACAAGAACAGAGCCGGCATCCCGTCCGACGACTTGGTCGTTGGACAATTGAGCGGCACCAGCGTTTGCGACGTCCATCCACGTAAATCTACCATAGAAGCTGCCGCACTGCTGGCCATTTCTGGCAGTGAGGATGTACGGAAGAACTGTTCTAGAGACAACGACAGCCCCCGCGCTTGAGCCAGAGCAATAGCACGGATAGCCGCCAGCGAGTCACCGCCCAACTCAAAGAACGAGCGCGACATCAGTCGATCCTCGAGCTCCTCAGCTTCGTCATTTTCTTCGTCGTTGAGGTGGTCGAGGCCGAGAACTTGGATCCAAACTTGCCGCAAGATGTCCGTCGCCAATTGCACCGTGACTGTGGAGCCATTCGAAGTAGTTCCTCCACAGTTTGAAGGTTCACTATAGCTTGGCCTTGTGCTTGCCCAACCTGCCAGCGCGCGGAGGTCGATCTTCCCGTTCGGTGTCCGTGGCCAGCTACTCACGACGCGAATGGACTGAGGCACCATGTGAACTGGCAGATGATCACGGAGGTAGGTGCGGAGCTTATCAAGATAGTCCTCTCCAGTCGATCGGTCGTTGACAGAGTCCAGTAGCATCACAAAAGCCACCAGTGAGGCCGAGGAGGTTTGTCGTTGTTTGTGTCCAGGAGATTTCGGCTGAACAATGGACAGTACCTCAGCCGCTTTGATACTGGAATACCGCAGCAGCACGTTGCGCACTTCTTGCAGCTCAATCCGCATCCCGTGGTGCTTCACTTGAGCGTCTGTGCGTCCAAGGAAGACGAGATCTCCACTCGGCAGCCACTTGACCAAGTCCCCCGTCTTGTACCACCTCCGTCCACGCTTTGAAACTATCGACGCGACCTCCTGAAGGTCCTCGTGAGCAATGAAAGCCTCCGCAGTGAGGTCTGGACGGTGCCAGTAGCCTCTGGCAACGCCTGCACCACCAATGTAAAGCTCCCCGGGGACGTTCACGGGTACAAGCCGTCGCTGTGCATCTAGTACAACAACTGGGTGGTTGTCGATGGGCTTTCCAATCGGAACGCTCTGTAATCCCTCAATGATACTCGAAGTCCCCTGCAGTGCCAGCTCTCGAGGCAGCCGGAACGCTGTCGACGTGATGGAAGCTTCAGTCGGTCCGTACTCCTTGACTAAGCAAGTTGTGCTGTCTTGGCGCTTGCGGTAGAACTGCCTTGCCAGCTCAATGGGGAACGCCTCGCCCGCTAGTACAACATGTTTGACGGATGTAGGGAAGTTGTCGCCCTTGTCGCTTAAGAAGTCCACGATCAGCGCGAAGTATGAAGGTACAAACACGCAGAAGGTGATGTGAGGGGCGTCAAGCAGCACATTTCGCATGTAGTGCAGCTCATGTAAGCCCTTCGGACGAGTGATGCGAGCGCTCCCTCCGACCAGCAGAGGGGAGAAGAGCTGGGACAGTGAACCGTCCAGTGTTGTCGATGTGCTCTGGAGGAACACGTCGTCGGAAGTCACTTCATACGTCCGTACCGTCCACCAGAGCGTAGTCATGAGAGCAGCGTGGGGAACCACGACTCCCTTCGGTTTCCCTGTCGACTGTAAAGTAGAGAGGGTTAGCCATTGATGAGTTGGGTGGCCTACTTAGCATGTGTAAACGTACCCCTGAGGTGTAGAGGATGTATGCGGCGGCTGTATGGGGGTCTCGCGAATCTCGACTCTGGAATCGAATGTCGTCTCGTGGGTGCCCGTAGTGCGAAGTCAGCACGTCAATGTCTTCGTAGCACAGGACGCACGGCGACAGATCGTCGGCATCTTCAGAGCCTTTAGTCACAGAGGCCGACAAGAACCTGGCGACTTCATAGTGTTTCCGCTGTGTGATGACCACGTGAAGCCCGCTATCTCTTGCCATGTAACGCAGACGCTCACGTGGGAATTCCGGGTCCAGCGGCACAAAGACCCCTTCCAACCGCAGCGTACCCACCATAGCTGCGACGTTTTCCAGTCCACGATCCAGTAGCAGTCCGATATGCAGCTCTGCCGCACAACCTGGAAGGTCGAGCATACACAGTGCACGAGTGACGCGTCCACTCTGCTCCCACAAGTCTCGGTACGTCCATTGCGTGCCTTCAAAGTGCAGGGCGGCGTTATGCTGCGTCTTCTGTACTTGGGCAAGTAAACACTCGTCCAGGAAACTCGACGGATTATCGCACGAAGAAGCGGGAGGCTTGGGCATTCCCCACTTGGACACGAGTTGCCTTCTCTCAGACTCAGACAGCATGCAAATGGCTGGAGATCGCACTATCGCCGTTGGGGCATTGGTGACCTGCTCTAACAACGTCAGATAGTAGCCTGTGAATCGCTCGATAGTGTCACGAGTAAATCGAGCAGTGGGGTACTCCATCGACCCTTCCAGTACGCGGTCCGCTGTAGCTCCCCCCTTGAGATGGCGATAGCGCATCGACAGCATTAGGTCGAACTTCGCCGACTGATGCGGCAGCGAGAGCTCCACGTACTTCTTGCTGTTAGTTGGCTGATTAGTGTCGTCGTCGTCGCTGCTCTCCCAAGAGAACATGATCTGAAAGAGTGGGTGCTGCCATCTTCGCTCAGCGTCTCCGTCCATATCGCGGTTACTCTGAGCTGTCGCCCGTAAGTGCTCCAAGACCTTGTGGAAGGGGATCTCCATGTGGTTGTAGGCTCCGAGCACCACCTCACGCACAGAGGCCAGGAAGTCTGTGAAGTCCGCATTCTCACTGCACTTGGCTCCAAGACGCAGCGGGAGTGTGTTGACAAAGTAGCCCATAACGTCGTGGAGCTCGTCACGTCCACGACCTGAAGAGGGGGCGCCGATGACGAAATCTTGCTGTCCGGACAGGCGCTCGATCAGGAGGTAGAAGAGAGCGAGAAGACCCATGAACATGCTGGCGCCTTGAGCGTGACACAGTGCAGAGAACGCCTTCTGCAGCGCAGGGGTCGATCTGAATACTACAACGTCGCCCTTTGTAGCAGTCGATCCAGGCGCTTTAGGCTCTTCAGAAGACTTAGCCGCCTCCGAGTCAAACGGAAGCTCAAGTAGCGGAGGTAAACCACCCTGAGTCAGCTGCTGCATCCAATGCTGCAGCGCTGGTGCCATTATTCCGGAGCGCATTCGAGAGCGCTGCCACACTGCAAAGTCTCGGTACGTCACTCGACATCCGTTAGAGGCCTGGATTTCCAACTCCTGAATAGATTCCGCCGTCGAAGCCAAAGCGTTATCGCTGTGCAGGAATCGGTCGTACAGTTCATGCAAGTCGTTCCAGAAGATCTGGCTGGAGGCTGCGTCCGTTACGATGTGGTGCAGTACTACAGCTAGAACCCACGGCGATGTCGGGCTCTGATCGGGACTAACAAACGCGTACACGCGGATTGGAGCTTGACATGCCAAGCCAAAGGGTTCATCCACCACTTTCGCCACAAGTGCAGCAAGTTCTCCCTCACTCGTCGAGTCTTCGATGCATCCAGAGGCTAACAACTCACTCTCAATCACTCCAAAGACCTTCCGCTCGCCTTGAAAATGTGACAACGGGTGCACAATCTGTCGCGGTTGCCCTCCTGCGTTCGTGTCGACGTCGAAGCATGTCCTCAGCGCCTCGTGCTTGGCCATCAACGCGTGGCAGGCGCTCTCCAACGCGGTCAAATCCAAGGCCACGTCACTAAACTGCAGCGCTCGCACCACGTTGTACGCCGTGCTACATGGCTGCATCCTCTGCAACGCGAACATCTGCAGCTGCGAGTACGACAGCTCGCAGGTCGCTTGGGCCAGCCCCGGACGAAGCGTCATACCGTCTTCCTCTCGGTCGTGATCGTGATCACTCAGCATCTGCACCACTGCGCTCTGTAGCGTCTTGAGCCGTCGCGTTCGGGAATAGTTTTGAGTTTTCCTGCGCTTGGTCGGCTGCGTGCGATGGTCTCCGCTCTCCATTAGCAGAAGCTGCAGCCAATGCACCGCCACGTCCACTTGCCCCGCGTCGAGCGCGCGCATCAACGCCGCCACGTCCACCGCATTCTGCGTGACGGTGTCGTGTGTATGGCCTGCCAACGCTGCGTTCGCATCGTCCTCCGCCACCGACCAGCGCATTTTCCAGGGCACAAGACACAAGTCAGGCGAATTAGCGGTGCTGCTGGCAGTTGAAAACCGTTACAAACACGGCATTTCGTAGCCAATAGGAGGACGCCGCTATTGTTGACAAGCCCCCAGATTGAAGCGGATTGTCGAATAGCAATTTTTTCTCCCTTATGTATTGTTTATACGGAGCTCTCGTATGCTTTAGCATGCCCCCCCCCCCTCCTTGTAGCAACAAACGTACCGATGTACGGATGTCAAGGCGAAGCCACGTATCGCGCTCAGGATGTTGCGAATACAGTAGTAGGGTGGCTCATCTTGATCAGCGCTGCCTCCGACCGCATGGGAAGTTCCATCCTGACTGGCAGTATTTTTTTCTCTCTCTCTCTCCAGGGCTGTTAGACTGTTCAATGGGTACAATGCACCGACTCGGCAAAATGGCGGCTTCCGGGATACATGTAGTGAAGAGAGGCACAAGTGAGTAACAGTCCGATAAGTACAACGCAATGGTCGCGGCACCTCTATTCGATTGAAGCGGTGAATAATATTCTCTTGCAAATTGTCGCTTCAATCAATTTGTAGCAAATTGGTCACTATACGTCCACCCTCACACTGCGATACATTGTATTGGCTCATCGAGCAAAATTGATGCTGCTCGACTTTCAGCTTCGAACTTCGGAAGGATCACTCTGAACTTTGCCGATACATTGACATGTCGACTACTACGTGGGAATTTCTGGAGCCTTGGCGCTCTGTATTGCGTGACAATTCAAGGGAAGGAGCGGCACACAGCTCCGAATCGGTTCTCGAAGTAGAATTTGTCGTTCCAGGCAGACACTTATTGACTGAAGGGAAAAACATTTACCTCGAAATGTCAGGAAACCAGTGCATTATCCAAGATTCAAGGAGGCTACGGCTTCTTCGGGAGGCCATGGAGCTGTTCACACTGCTCTCGTTTGTGAACAATGGAGCATTTAGTGAGCTCGTTTCCTCGGGCACGGTAACCCGCCCAGTCTACTTCCCAATATGGAATTTTCGAGTAGCAGGGAGGATGTCGGCAAACAAATTCCAGACTCCAGTCACGTGGGGCACTTTGCTCGGATTGTCGGGTGGTTTGTGGGAGTATTCGCCTGGGTTTCTTGCAGCAGTCGAGCAGCTAGAGGCAATGGGCGTCGAGGAGTCTACTGAAACACGTGAGGCTGCGATTTATTGGGAGGCCAGACTAGGAAAGTCAACAGTAGATGGACGTCAGAAGCCTGGCACACCTGCCGACCTATCGAGTTCACCTCGTGTCCAGCTTCGAAGACTATTTGATGCCATGGTTCCTCCAGTTGTGCACTTAATGGCTGTCGGTGGTGGACCTACGCTTGCTGCTCTTTCGAAGTCTCCATGTTTAGCAGAGAATCGATGCCAGCTTGTGGGCGCTGCGATACGAAACTTGGCTGATCCAGTCATCCCAGAACTGGCGGCTGCACTGGCCAGCACCGCAACAAGATCCCTGTCACTGGACCTCGAACGTGCTACGATTAATTCATACCAAACCATGATGAATGCTGGTTTTTTGATGAACACTCTGGTATGCGGGAGCAAATTGATTGGTGGGGCCGGCAGTTGCAGCAGTGCTGCGATTCCAGGAAGGGCTCGAGAGCTATCCCTATGGTGCTTTGGGGTATGCGATCGGATGCTTAGTTCAATCTGCTCGGCGGTCGCTGAGCTGTCTACGGAGGCAAATGTGACCTACGATTTATTCATGTCGGAGCGGTGGCCCTGGCTGATTTACGCCCTGTGTTGTGGATTATCAGACACTGTTGTCACGTCAGTCACCATCTTGCGTGGTACGTTGAAAAAGTCGGATATTTTGGTGCTCTCCGCAGTACTTCAGACCAACTATCCACAGCCAATCTTGGAATCGAGTGTAAGGGGCTCCCACGCGTATGGATTTGTGGATGTTCGAGAGGAGTCCGAGCTGTATTTATCTGGGGTAAATGGAGCCAGTGACAGTAGCTTTATTTTATCTAACGTGAGTTCCCATCGCTACCGAGCACTTTACGACCCAACAGTGAGTGGGTCCAGGGTGACCGTCATCGTCCCAGGATACGGAGTTTGCCAAGCGAAACTGGAAGAAGGCGTGAAATTCACCCCCGATCCTGATGAACCCGTTTTCATAGAGAAACGAATTAGTGGGTCATTGATACTAAACTCTGTCACGTTCGAGTCCTGTGGTGTGCTGATGGAGTTGCTGACACTGATAACCCGCAACCTGCGTTTGTTAAAGTTGGGTGGTAACGACGACGCTGCAGCGTCGATCACTATCGATCTGTCCGCGCTATCTAGCGCTTGTCCTGGTCTTCAGCATTTAGTTCTTACAAAGTATGGGGTGGTGGTGTCTGCTTACGACGAGTCCCTACGCCGCTGCCTTACGAGAATATCCAGGAACTTTGTCCGACTTGATCGGATGTTTGAGGGACACCACGCTACGAATGGCACGAGAACTTGTACAGCTTGAAGTGACATCTCGTCGACATGTATTTGATGAGAATGACATGAAGGAACTCCGTGCCTATGATCGCCAGTTCCTACCCGTGATCAAGAAGAAACTCCAAGCCAGCTCAAAAGCTGCAATGATCAGTGTCGTTGTGGCTGCGCCCAGTACCACAAAGCCGATTCACCGCCTCGACGCCAACATCCTAGCACTCATCTTTGTATTTGCTTCCACCCCAGAGCAACGATCCGTCGAGTGCTGGTGGAAATGAGTACACAGACTTTGGTTTCCCTACATTCTGGTGCTTCAGGATGTTGTGCATGCAATGGATTCTCCTCCACATACACTGCCATAAGACTCGTCTCATTTGTTTTTTCGACATTTCTTTTTCTTTTATGATCGATTATATTTTAACTACTTTGAACTGGTGTCACTTGCCCAGAACAAAGATCGTCGAGTTGATAAAATCGACTACTTAAGTAGTTTGTAGATCTACCGCCTCGAGTCTTATCTTTGTTTCACCTCGACACCGGGACAACAATTCGTCGAGCTGTTGTCGCGTAGTAGTAAATACCTGGTTAGCTCCTTTAGTTGAGAGCCAACGAACAAAAGAGCAGGGGTGTGAGGAGAATGAAAGGGGCATGTATTGCACAACATTTCGCAAGGTTATTGCTGAAATTTAAAAAGGGGATATTCCTTAGTATGTATAGTTCTCGCTAGTCACCGTCTTAGAAAGAATGAACAAGCCGCAACTCGAGCGAATCGAGCTGTATACGCTGCCAACCTTGATAGCCGTCTTGTTGTCCGGAGTCGGGTACGTCGGTGCCTACACAACTCCAGAGATGGAGCCGGAATCTGGAAACGGTTTTACCTTGCCACCCTTAAGAAAGCATGTGCCGTGGTCGGAGTCGTCCCACGTGAACGCAGTACAGCCATTCGTGCGAGCACAAATGATGCAGCACCCGATAGCGCCACTGCTGGCGCGATGGCCAATATCAGTGCCAAGGAACATGACGTTCTTCTGCAAGCTCGAAGAGCATGTCTGCACACTTGAGACGGCCGCGTGGGAGACGGTTGCGCCCAGCACGCCCACACAGACAATCAGAAGCTTGGCGATCTGCATTGTGCCAACGCGAGTAAATTGAAGAATGAACAAGGTGGCTATGGGAAATGCTAGCGTGAGCGCAATGCCAAGCACGCCTGTGCCATACGTTTTCATGTACCTATGGTGCTCACAGAGACATGGAGAGCCGGATGCGTGCTACGCTCCTCTGAAGGTCACAGCAATCCCGAATTCGAGAACTGCCTCATTGTAAAGTGTAGCTGCAGGTCTCCCAATCGCAGCTGTTGCTGCTTATCTGTTGACACGTGATATACGTGCTTGGGTGTCATCAATGATGACGGCCATATCTGTCTGGTTTAGTCAGCACATTCGTTGAGCGATTCGCATACTTTTTGGCAGAGCTTATTACCACAATCTGGGGGACGGGTGTCACCTTGCTTCAAATCATGAGAGTTGGAGGCTGTTCCCAAGCCTAAACCCGAAAACCCATCCCTACAGGGCTTAACCCTGACGAGCCGAGCGAGATGTGACCATGTTTGATGCTGGGTTTAAGCCCGCGTGCTCCGCACACGGATCATCGGCTTGCCGAGCGAGAATGGTTTCACCCCGTTCAATCTACATTAAGTACGATTTATTCCCCACATACAAAATTGAAGTCATTTCGTATTGTGGTAATAGAGACTGTATATATTTCAAGACAGCCTTAGCATCATACTCTACAGTAATTAAGTACCTCAATACTTAGTATCAATGTACAATGGCTACGTAACAAAGCGATCAGAATATATATATATATATATATATTCACAGCTTCAATACATCACCGGGATCAATGGTTCCTGCTCTAATTTCTCTCATACACGTATTCAGCGATCGCCATTTTTCACTATTGTGCACTAGCAGCTTCGTTCGTGCGAGAAATGTGATATGAGCTGGGAACATATACTGCAACGTTGCTTTGGCAGCAGATACTGCTGCCTTCGTCAAGGAAATACCTGTAGTGCATGCAAGCATGTCTATAGACTTCCAGCTCACACCAACTAGAGTAGCGGGAAGCCCGCTAGATTCAATAACGACAATGCTGATTACAATGAGATCTGCATAACGACAATGAGGATTGCTCGGCTGATCCATAACGACAATAGTGATGACCTCCACCGCGTCCAACCAAGTGGCCGTCAACACCAAGGCACCTCGGCCGAAGTAGACTAGCGTTAGTAAAGACCCACTTTGCTATTTACCACAAAGAGCAATACACTACGGCTAAACTTCAGGGAGCTTCGCCAGCTCCCCCAGTGCGTCTTCTACCTGCAGACACTACAAAGAATTCTTTAGCAGTAACCTGCTGTACCAAGACGATCATGATGAAGACTAGAGCTCAGCGCTCGACCTCACCTGACGACGACGGGGAAAGGGCTTCGGCCCCGATCTTCACTCCGATACTGCCGCCGAGAATCACGAGCACCTCGCATGCTGCTCTGGTCAAGTGGCGTAAGGAGCGTCGCGAGTATGAAGACACCATTCGGAACCGCGCAAAAGGCGATACGGACGATTTAATCGTCCCGGTGAAGAACACCTTTGACGAGGGGCTGCTCAGGCAGTGGTGTCGCCTTCGGTGGAAGAAGTCCATTGATGACGTCACGGACGCCACCATCCTGGCTGAAGTGGACAGGATCATCACCACTGTCAAGAACAACAGTGTTCCCGACATCGACCAGGAGATGGCCGAAAACCTCCGCATGGACCTGGGCGAGAGTGATGTGCACGAACGTGTAATTCAGTATTTCAAGCTTTGCCATGAAATCATTGATGACCACGGGTGGAGAGTGTTTTTTACCGGCGAGGACGGTAGGAAGCAGTTATGTTGTATCCTAATCAAGTCGTTGGAGCCCAAGGCTCTACGGGAGGAAGTGGATCGAACTGCTCGTTTTCAAACGCGCAAAGCTAGAGAAGACGAAGTCGTTCTCCACGACTTAATTCTCGAGAAGGCCCTCGATCATGAGAAGGCCTTTCAGAGCCAGCGTCGTACCAAGCGCGACCGCGACCGTACCCGAGACCAAGGTGACCGCGACGCCGAGCGTCCGGCTGGGCGCAGCGCCGGCAAGAAGGTCGCTAAGAAGCCAAGGCTGTTTGGTGAACCGAGTGGTGCTGGCCCTCGACCACCCACGAAGTCGCCTGCAGAACGACCTAAAGTTCCTCCAACACCGTGCCCGCACTGTGGCGATCTCCATTGGCTGTCCGAATGTCCCAGGGCTACGGACAGCGAGAAAGCCGAGATTCGTAAGAAATTGCGTGCACAGCGAGGCGACAATAGCAAGAGAGAGGTTGCCCGGCTGAAACGTCTTCGGGAATGCATTCCTTCTGAGGAAAAAACCGTCACGCTCAATGACGTGATGGAACTACCCTACTGTGCGGACACTGGTGCTGAAAGGACTGCAATTAGTCAGAGGCACGTTGAAGAGCTGAAACTCCGTGATCCCTCCATCACGCTGGACCGTCTCGACACGCCAGTGGTGATTGTAGCTGTGGCTGGGCATGCGATCACGTGCACCACATCGGTGCATCTGCGAGTCCTGCTCAACACGGCTGCAGGTCCCGTGGCGATCCACGAACCTGTCGAATGTCTGGTCATCGACGACAATGAGCCCGAGTTCATTCTAGGTCACGACATGCTGAAGACACTGGGCATAGACATCGATAGTGTTGGTTGGTGGCTTGTGGTTGAGGGGGCAAATGCCGAAGTGAGATTAAATGTTATCGTCTCGCAAACTACTCTCTAGTCTTCCCCTCCTGCTTTCCTTCTTGTTCTCCTTGTGCTCGTTGGTGCATCTCATCAGCCCGATTACTCCCGGCTTCCGCTTGACTTGATCTCAGTATGCATGGGTCTCCCTAACCAGCCATTGGTGTATCCAGAGCCCGGCTGCCGCCGACTCTCCCACCGCCGTCGGATCCTCTGAGTCATCGGCTGATGTGTCCGCACGTTCTCCTCGTCCATGTGCAGCTATTGGCGGCGCTCCCGAAGACTCATGAACACTCCCACTCGCCGCTAATGCTGCACGGCCGTCCCGACGACTCCACTTGCGTCGATCAGGTACTTGAGCCGCTTCGTCCCCAGTGCCTTGGTGAGCATGTCCGCGAGCTGGTCCTCCGTCGGCACGTAGTTGACGACGATGAGTCCTCGCGACACATTCTCGCGGATGAAGTGATGCTTGATGTCCACGTGCTTGGTCCTCGCGTTGTAGCCAGCGTTGCTGGCGAGGGCGATCGCGCCCTGGTTGTCCTCCCATACTTGAGTAGCTCCCACTTGCTCGTGACCCATGTCCTTGAGCATGGCGCGGGTCCACAGCACCTCCTGCGTGCACAGGCTCAGCGCCATGTATTCCGCCTCCGCCGAGCTGAGCGCCACCGTGCGCTGGTACTTCGACTTGAAGATCACCGGCGCCCCGCTAATCATCACCATGATGCCCGACACCGAGCGTCGGTCGTCGAGGTTGCTGCCCCAGTCCGCGTCGGTATACGCCGTCATCTCGACCTTCTTCTCGCTTCCGTTGTAGACGATGCCCAACTCCCGGGTGCTCTTCAGGTACCTGAGCACGCGGATGGCAGCCTTCCAGTGCTGCTGCCCGGGGTTCTCGAGGAAGCGCGACAACTGAGTCACGATGTACGCCACATCAGGTCTGGTACATGTCGTAATGTACAGCAAGCAGCCAATGAGTGCTCGGTATGGCTTCGCCTGCATTTCTTCACGCTCCTTCTGAGTCGTCGGCGACTGAGTCTTCGACAACTTCATACCCGACTCGCACGGGTTCACCACCGCCTTGGCGTCCTGCTGGTTGAACCGCTTCACCACATCATCAATGTATCGAGTCTGCTTGATCATGAGAGTCGTCGCCGAGTAGTCGTGGTCGATCTCCATCCCCAGGATGAACTTTGCCTCGCCCAGCTCCTTCATCTTAAACGCATTCTTGAGCGCCGACTTCACTTCCTGGATCTCGTTGCTCGTCTTGGCTGCGATAATCATGTCGTCCACGTACAGGCAGACGTACACGAACTTGCCCTTCTTGCCCTTGACATAGACGCACTGATCACCACCGCAGCTTCGAAATCCGATCATCACGAAGACTCGGTGAATCGTCTTGTGCCAAGCGCTCGCTGCTTGCTTCAGCCCATAGATAGCCTTGTTCAACCGGCACATCATGTTCTTGGCGTTCGTGATTCCATACGGCACTTCCATGTACACGAGTTCCATCAGGTCGCTATTGAGAAACGCCGTGTCCGCGTCCAACTGCTCGGTCACGTACGCCTCCGCGACCACCACCGACAACACAACTCGAATTGAGTTCATGTTGGCCACGGGCGAGTACGTTTCGAAGAAGTCCACCCCGTACTTCTGCTTGAAGCCCTTCGCGACGAGTCGGGCCTTGTACCGGACCACTCGTCCATGCCCGTCGCGTTTCTTTGCGAACACCCAGCGACAACCGATCGGCCGAGCACTCGGCGTCCGACGGACCAGTGTCCATGACCCGTTGTCCGCGTGTGCCTTGAGCTCCGCATTCATCGCCTTCACCCATTCCGACGACTCGTTGCTCTGCATGGCCTGTTGATACGTGGTGGGTGCGTCGTTGGCATCGCCGACGTCTGCAGCGTAAGCCAGCACTGCCTCAGCCAATAGGCTGTCTTCGTCCACCCTGGGTCGCTTTGGGGACGGCGGCCAGAAGTGGTCATCGTTGTCCGAGTCATCGGGACTATCTTCTTTCGACTCCTGACAGTCAGCTGAACCATCTCCAAGTAGTAGCACCGGTTCTCGGGCACGCCGGGCCCGATCCGGCTCCGGGTGGAAGACCATGTCATCATTCAATACCGGTCTCGCGAGTCTTCGGTATGTTGCCAGCTCCTGCGGCGATGACTCCTGCGTCTCCATCTCCGGCATCTCCGCGTCCTCGACTGTCTCACGCGCCGGTTCCATCGGCTCGTCCGTGACAGGTCGTTGCGTCTGCTCGGGCACCACCGCATCCTCGACATCTTCCGTCACATGGATGATCGTCGAGTTCTCGCTGGTCGTCGTGTCGTAGATGCCGTTCACCTCGCGCTCATCCAGCTTCACTGATCTGGACACCTTCACCTTGTTCGACTCCAAGTCGTACACTCGGTAGCCCTTTGAGTCGTCGGCGTACCCAAGAAACATGCATTTGAAGCTTTTCGGCTCCAACTTGGTGCGCCGCGACTTGTCCACATGAGCGTATCCGATTGATCCGAAGACTCGAACGTGGTCCAGCCGAGGCTTCGACTTGAACGTCAATTCGTACGGAGTCTTGATCGAATTCATACTGTTCGTCGACCGGTTGATCAAGTAGACGGCGGTGTTCACCGCCTCCGCCCACCAGAGCGTCGACACGCCCTTGTAATGCAGCATGCTCCGAGCCTTCTCCATGATCGTGCGGTTCATCCGCTCCGCCACTCCGTTCTGCTGAGGGCTGTACGTGACGGTCTTCTGATGCATGATTCCATACTTCTGGCAGATCTCAGTCATCGGCTTGTTCACGAACTCAGTGCCGTTGTCCGAGCGCAGGCACTTAATCCGCTGTCCCCACTGATTCTGGTACAGCTTCATGAACGACTTGAACTTGGTCGCGACCTCGCTCTTCTTGGTCAAGAAGTACACGACGACGTGTCGCGAGTAGTCGTCGACAAAAGTGAGCACATACCGCGCGCCACCCTTCGACTTCGTCTTCATAGGACCCATCACGTCCGTATGAACCAGTTCAAGCGGGCGAGTCGTCGCCGATGTCGACCGAGACGGAAAACTCGCAACCGTCTGCTTGCCCTTCATGCATCCTCCGCATAGGGTCTTGGTCTGCTGCCGAGTCTTTGGCAGCCCGTCCGTCGCCTCGCGAGTCTTTGCCATAGCATCTCCGTTCAAGTGTCCCATACGGGCATGCCATAGCTCCCACTCTCCGTCGACTCCCGCGTACTCGGTGTAGTACGCCATGTCCTGCTGGCAGTCCAGCAGGTACGCCTTGCCGACCTTCTTCCCCGAAGCGATCGCCTTCGTCTTGTCCCAGATGACGCACGACTTCCGCTGGAACTCGACACTCATGCCGCGGTCAGCCAGCTTCCCGACCGAGAGTAGTCGCCGGTCGAGTCCGGGGATGTGGAGTACCTCCACCATCTTGATGCGCTTGCCGTCGATGCCCGTCAGGCGCACCGACCCTTTCCCAGCCACGCGGATCCTCTTCCCGTCCGCGATTGTCACATACATGTCCGCCGATAACTCGTCGTACTCGAACAAGTCGTCGCGGTGTGGCGTCATGTGCGCCGTCGCACCACTGTCGATCAGCCACCCTGCCGAAGGGTTCTCCGCCACAGCGAACACCGAGTCATCGGCGGTGTCGCCATTCCGTTGTTCCGGGCAGTCCCGCTTCATGTGGCCGACTTGGTCACAATTGAAGCACTTGCCCTTGAAGCCACTGAGTTTCCTTCCGCCGTTGCGCTTGCGGCCGAATGCCTTGCCGCCCTTGCCGAACTTCCCTGTTCTGGCCCCTACCTCCGAACGAGGTAGCCTTCAACGCGCGCTCCGTGGTCTCCTTCTTCTCCTGTCGCTCGTGCTCCTTGAGCAGCTTCTCCTTCACCTCGATGAGGGTCACGTCCTTCGAGTTCTCGACGATTGATGCGATCAATTCGTACTCCGCCGACAAGCTGCTCAGCAAGATGACGAGTTGTCGGGAGTCATCGAGCGGCTCTCCCAGCGTCTGGAGGCCCACGATGAGTTCATCGAACTTGTCCAGGTGCTTCGCCATCGTCGCACCTTCCTCCATCTTGAACTCATGGAGCCGACGAGTCATCGTCACCCGGTTATGCATCGTCGTCCTGTTGTAGAACTCGCGCAGAGTGTTCCAAGCTTGGATAGCCGACGTCGCAGACCGAATCTTCGTGTGGTGCTCCACAGCCACTCCTTGGGCGATCAGCCCGAGCGCCTTCATGTCGTTGAGCATCCAGGCCTCCGTCATCTCCGTCGGATCCTTCACCACTTGGACGTGCGCCAGCAGCCCCTTCCTCGCTAGCGTCATACGCATCGCGAACTCCCAGTGGAAGTAGTTGTCGCTTCCCAGGATGACTTCGGCCTTCTTGCTGGACGTCGTCATGTCGGTCGTCGGGGAGGGCTTGAGCTTCTTGCGGCTGTTAACCTGTTGGTTGGTGGCTTGTGGTTGAGGGGGCAAATGCCGAAGTGAGATTAAATGTTATCGTCTCGCAAACTACTCTCTAGTCTTCCCCTCCTGCTTTCCTTCTTGTTCTCCTTGTGCTCGTTGGTGCATCTCATCAGCCCGATTACTCCCGGCTTCCGCTTGACTTGATCTCAGTATGCATGGGTCTCCCTAACCAGCCATTGGTGTATCCAGAGCCCGGCTGCCGCCGACTCTCCCACCGCCGTCGGATCCTCTGAGTCATCGGCTGATGTGTCCGCACGTTCTACTCGTCCATGTGCAGCTATTGGCGGCGCTCCCGAAGACTCATGAACAGATAGGCAGCTTGAGCAGCTCGCGGAGCGCGACAATGACGACGACAGCGACCTGCTCGACACCGACGAAGCTGCCCCTGTCTCTGCGGCGCCGCCGACAGGTGGTGAGCTACGAACCGCTGTTGAGAGATTAGTGCAATCGGCACTCGATCACGGGTTTCCGAGCCATCTTGTTGAGCAACTCCGTGCCATCGCGTTCAAACACGATATTTGGCGTTTGGAGCTGGGCGATGACCCCCCAGCACGCGTCAGGCCGCTGAAACTCCGCCTCAAAGAAGGAGCAAAGGCCGTGAAGAGCAAGCCACGCCGCTATCCTCCGGCAGTGCGAGCTTTTCTGCGTGAATTCAACCAAAAACTAGTCGAATTGGGTTGGGTCTATGAGAACCCTACCGGTCGCTGGGCCAGCCCGGTGCTTGCGGTGCGTAAGCCAGGCACCACCGCGGACGGGTACAGGCAAACCTGTGACTACCGTCTAGCGAACGACCTCATCGAAGCGCTGATCAGTACGATGCCACACATGAGTGCGCTACTAGAGTATACGAAGGGCAAGAAGCATTAAGGACTGTTTGATCTCCTAAAAGGATTCTGGCAGCTCCCGCTAGATGAGCGCAGCCAGGAACTGATGTCGTACATCACAGACTCCAAAATATATACTCCTCGTCGGGTGCCCCAAGGGTGCTGCGATGCTGCTGTTCATTTTCAGCAGATTATGGAGGAGTGTTTTGAGCCTCTTTTGTACGAGTGTCTTGTTATTTGGATCGATGATCTGCTACTCTTTGCTGATGATATGGACAGTTACCTATCAAAGCTAGAGCAATTCGTCGACTTGGTGGCCGAGTACGGCCTCAAGCTCAGTGCGAAGAAAAGCAGTCTGTATCAACAGTCAGTGAAGTGGTGCGGTCGCATTATCAGTAGTGACGGCGTAGCCCATGACCCTGAGCGGATCGATGTCTTACGCTCAATGCCCTATCCGACTACGGCCGGCCAGTTGCAGCAGTTCATTTGTGCTGCTAATTGGATGCGCGAGTCCATCGTGGACTATGCACGCGCCGTGGAACCGTTGCAACAGCGACTAGATGAAGCTCTCAGCAATAGCAAGCGCACAAAGCGTGTTGCTGCTGGGATCTCTATCGAGTTATCAGCAGCCGAGAAAGTTGCGTTCGACCACGTGAAGGATCGCCTGGCGACATGAGCCACGCTAGCACTCCCTGACGATGACGCGACTACCTGCGTGTTTTCTGATGCCTCCGACACGGGTTTCGCAGTCATTGTTACTCAGGTGCAATACTACGATCCGAAAGTTGCGATCACCACACAGAAGCACCAGTTGCTCACGTGCGTGAGCGGAACGTTTCGCGGTTCTCAACTTAACTGGTCAGTGATTGAAAAGGAGGCTTACCCTATAGTGGTGGCATGCGAAAAGCTAGACTACTTGCTATTGAGGGCGCGGCCATTTCGCCTGTTCTGCGACCACAGAAATCTCATTCATGTCTTCGCGCCCCATGTCAACATCAAGAAACACATTCGGGGGAAACTCCGGCGGTGGGCGTTGAAGTTGATGAGCTACCGCTACGTCATTGAGCATGTGGATGGAGCCTCCAACGTTTGGGCCGACATGTTTTCTCGATGGGCTGGCCAGCCGACGAGTGTGGTCACGCTGAAACGTTTTACTCGCAAGAAAACAAACCAGAAGCAGTCAGCCTGCAAGTCCAGCACTAAGCCGACCCTCCGACCCCTTGACGACGAAGGCTTCGTCTGGCCATCACTGGCAGAGATTGTAGCTGCTCAGCGACAGCACGCAGCCCCTTCAACAGCAATGAGGGGTGACGATGGTGCGCTGCGCGTTGACGAGCGCATCTGGATCCCCCGTGACAGCACCGACCTGACAGGAGGCTGTGTGTGATTGCCCACTGCGGGTCCCAGGGCCACCGCGGTGAACAAGCAATGGTCAACCACTTACGGCGCATTTTTCACATCCCAGATCTACGGAACGTTGTCCACACATTCGTGGCAGCCTGCCTACTTTGCCCACATGTGAAGGGAGGGCGGACGATCCGGCGACCGTGGTCTGAGACTATTGAGTGCAATGAACGGAATGGGGTCCTACACTGGGATTTCCTATCCATGGGTGAATCGTTCGGCACCAGCAAATACCTGCTGGTGCTAAAAGATCATGCTACCCACTTCTGTGAGTTGGTTGTGGGCGATACTGCTGACAGTGCAGTGGCAACCTCGGCCATACTAGACTGGCACAGTCGTTTCGGCGTCCCACCAGTATGGGTTAGTGACAATGGCAGCCACTTTAAAAACGAAGTGGTGGCAGAGCTTTCCAGACGGCTCAAAAGCCAACAGAACTTCACTCTCGCCTACAGTCCGTGGATCAACGGATCGGTGGAGCGCGTAAACCGCGACATTCTGCAGGTGCTAAGGGCCATGACTCTAGAGTACAAGTTATCTTCAAAAGATTGGGTCTACCTGGTCCCGCTTGTGCAGTCTAGCTTGAACCACACAGCCCTGCCATCGCTAGGCAACCGAGCACCTGTGGAGCTCTTCACCGGCTTGCCATGCCCGTCGCCACTGGCTGAGTTCTATCACGCTGGGCAAAAGCGGTTAGTCGCCATACCCACCACTTCTGAGGCAATCGCTCAACATCTAGCTACGCTACGCGAAAGCCTGTGCACAATGCACCAGCCCATCGCTGACCAACGGCTTAAGCAGCAACTGCTCAACAAAAAGCGAGAGCGTGGAGAGAATACCGTCAACTTTGACGTGGGAGACTACGTGTTGCGCTCCCGGGTAGACGAAAAAAGTGGCAACAAACTACTCGTCACCTGGCAAGGACCCTACCAGGTGGTCCGGGCAGACTCGCACTCCTTCCGAATCCGTCATTTGGTGACTGGAGAGGAGCTCGACGTGCACCCATCACGTTTGAAGTTCTATGCGGACTCCAAATTGAATGTTACCGAGGAGCTACTTGAGCATGTGGCTTCCCAAGGCATCATCTTGGCCGTGTGAGAGCTGAAAAAGCATCGCTGGAACCCATCCATCAAAGACTATGAAGTTTTAGTTGCTTGGCAAGGCCTGGAGTCCGTCGAAGATTCGTGGGAGCCCCTCAAATCTCTCGCCCGAGACATTAAGGTTCTCCTTGACCAATACATTCAACAACAGGATGGAAAGGTTAAGAGATACTGGAATAACCTCCAGTAAAAGTTCTACTACTCAAGAAGTTGTAACTTTGCCATAAACACATAGTTTTCAAACTAGTCCCTTGGCCGACTACTAACGTATAGTCCATGCCGATGCCAACATTTTGCAGTATTTCTGGGCTAATTTGACTCTATATTGACTTCACTATACAATTTAATGTGCAACTTCAACACGTTGCACCTGTAACACTTGTTACATAGTGAGGGCATGGGTACCTAAAGTTACATAAACCCGGTACTTTCGCTAGTCGTGACCAACACCCACTCTATAGTAGTGTACTCCACTAACATGTTAGCTAATTTACTAGACACTAACTAACAGTTAGTTATAAACTATACATGTTAGTACTGTATAGCTGGACTGTATAGTTTGCCAACGTATTTATTAAGTGATTCTGCAGCGAAGGCTAATCAAAAGTCTAGTTTCTACGGGTCCTGAGGACCCGGTCCTCCTCTAGCCTTCACGTTGACCTTCCGCGCCACCGACCTCCAGGGATTCTGATATAATTAGGCCAGGCACCATTTGATCTCTTTCACAATCCGCTATCAGCTCTGAGGGCAAGTGGCGAGGCGGCTCCCATGTGAACTCCTCCCAACCTACCCATTTTACTAGGTAGAATGGGGGGGGGTAGTTCACAGTTCGCCGAGCGTAAATGCGTTCCGCATGGTAAATCTTAGCTGGGGTTTCGGGGTCGGAGTCGGCCTCGCTTGATGTTGCATCTGAAAGGCTGCATATTCACTAACTTGGCCGGTAGGAACTTGCGACGGGCTCTATACAAATGAAATCCATAGGATTGGTTTATCGATAATTTCTTGGTGCACACGCGCCACGCAATGAGTAAATAAAGCTAAGAGTTAAAGGAAATTATGTCCTCTAAGTCTAGTTTGGACTTCAAGTATGGCTTCTATGCCTGGTTTAACCCCCCCCAAACCGGAGCCTCAAAAGTTTTTTCATATGCAGTATTCAGCTTAATTAGACTTAGCTTTTGTATATGATGGGATAGGGCTAACTGTGGCTAGCAGCAGTCCAGTTACAAAGATGTGCTTAACTTGCATATAAACTGCATGTAGAGGCTTTGAGTAGCTGTCCCATGCTGCATTATGCACCTTAGCGTTGAAATGGACAGGGCAACAGATCTGACTCTCCGAACAGAACCGGCAGACCCCAGCATTCTCCTTTTCAAAATTTCAGAATTTCAAACTTCCCATACAAACTTGCCTATTCAGAGATGGCGTGTCACCTCTACATCTAACGCAATCACGTGTACACGAATCGGTCGATTTTTTGCTCAATACAAAACCCAAATGAAAGAAATAGTCAGTGAGAGGCATATGCTTGAACACACGTCTAGCAGATAAAGAAAGGCACGAATGATGCATGCCAAGATGTGCAATAACATCACGCAATCCTGTGCATTACGAATGCAAAACAAGTAATCATATCAATGATGCATATATGCAGCTTAAGGACAGCCTAATACTCAGCTTACGGCCTATGGACTAGTTCCTGCGCCGCTTGGTTGAAGCAGGAGTGCTTGGCGTGCCAGGGGACGATGGAGTGCTCGGTGGAGCCGATCTTGGCTTGCGTCTCACTCGAATGTTTCTCGCGTTGTCAACCGGAATCAGCTTTCCGTTTGACCACTCCTTGTGCCAAATATCCCAGCAAGTCATCGCCACTTCACGTACTTTGCGACGGGCTCGCATGCAGAGGAAGATTTGGGCCGGTGTCATTACAGTCGCTGCAGAAGTACGTAGTCGTCGAGGCTCGCTGTGTCCCCGTACGCAGTACCGAACACACCTTACAAAGCACGCTGTCGCCTCTTCGCTTGGGTATCTGCGTTGCGCCACTCATCCACTTGGCGCGCAGTGTGAGGGGTCGTCTGGCGTCCGCCAGTCGAAATGGGTTCGTACGCGGGGTCTCCGGGCGGCGCTGCGTGCCAAACGTGTTGTCCTCGTACATGTCCGTGGCGTCCAGATTGCACAGCCTGCAAGTGCAGCTTCTTCATGTACTTCACATGCGTGAGCGGGCGGGACGACTTGTCCCTGTGATATGCCTTGTGAACTATGTAGCCATTCACGATGGCCAAATCGATAAGGCCGAGGACGAGCGACTTGTAGGCACTTCTTGAAGCGGAGGGCTCGCTGCAGTGAGTAGCGCTGCAGGCGCAGCTGGTCGTGGACATCCACGCCCCCATGAAGGCGTGGTAGTCTTTGATAACGCGGGGGCAAGGCACCTCCACCTGCGTCGCGCCGTCCTGCCGTGCAACACGATCGAGCTCATGACTACCACCGGTGCACAGGAAATGCACAGGACGCGAGTCCCACCAGCTGATGGCAGCCATGTTTGGAACCAGCTTGGACATTGCAATCTTGAATGAGCCCGCGCAATGTCCGCCGGGCGCGTCGTCTTCTTTCGATCACCTCCTTGCAGTAGCCGAGTCGGTTTGTCATTATCGTGCCGACACAGTAGAACCCCATGAGCAGGAGCTGAATCGCTAAGGCCACGGATGTATAGAAGCGGTCAACCACGACCAGCCTCATGCCCTGCTTCTTCGAGTCTGGTCCAAACACTTCCAGCAGATTTCGCACGACCGCCGCTGGCCCAGCCTTCATGTCGGTCTTGTGCGCATCACTCGCGTGCTGCTTCTTGCCACAGTAGATCTCAAAGCTGTCGATATTCAGTTTAAACAAGACATATTTGTAAGGTTAAACTGCATAATGCAATGTAATGAAATGACACAACCAAAAAAATCCGTACCGAATGCAGTAGGCTGTGACTGCACTGCAGAGCATGAAAGAGCTTGGTGCCCCACTTGTGGGGCTTGTCCCTTCAAGTAGACGCGCATCTTGTTGAACGAAGATCGACTTGGCAGCACTGCTTCATCAAACGCCAAGTGCGATGGAGCAACGTATCCACGCGCAAGGTCCGCTGCAGAACTTCGACGACCTTGCGTATCTTCCAGGCGCGGTCGGTTTGAGCTCTGGGGTCGCTGTTGGGGTTGAAGTGTAGATTACGAGAGATCTCCATTAATCGATCTCGTGGCAGCACCGACCCGAAGCACCCACGCGAGATAGCACCCTCATCCGTGGTCTTCCAGTGGTTGGCCAGCTTCTCGCGGTTCGGCGCAATAGCTCTGGCAATTAGCAGGCCAACGAACTGACCCAGCTCATGGGGCAAGATGGGCTTCATACCTTCCATTTCGTGTTGGATGTCACGCCGTGATTTCTTCGGCAACTTGTCGTTGAGACGTCGCTTGGCTCGATAGCGGCGATAGGCTTCGTCCACTCGAAGCGGAAGCATCTCACGATGATACTCGTTCGAACAGGGCAGCAATGTGCTGCCACAGCACGACGGGCATGAAGTAGAAGAATAGAGCGATGGGAGTCGCCCTTCGAAGCACTTCAGCCGTAGGCCCCGAGTAACCTTGGCGAAGACCGGGGTAGCTTCCGGCATCATTCACAGGCTCGTAAGGGGTCATGAGATAGTCGTAGGTGTCAGGCTGAACGACATCCTCCCAACCCGTCGCACTCATGTCCCGCAAGACATCGTTCTTCAGGTTACCTGCCAGCACTTCGTCCTCCCCACCAAACTGCGACAGAAAGTTCTCCGCGAAGAGAACCTCCGCTGCGATATCTTGCTCGGTCTGCTCGGGGTCGTCGACAACGTCATCAGGGGCGCGAAGCGTCCACATCTTCGTCTGACCCGTACTCGCCAGTATCGACATCGTCCTTCTCTGCTTCATCACCAGAATCCATGGAGCCAAACTGGTGCGCGCTATCTCCATCCGCCACAACATTCAACGCGTCCGTGCTGCCAGCAACTCATTGCCGAGTGCGCCAGCTTCGGCTTCTTCTTCGTCGTCGCCGTGGTCCTCTACAGTAAAGCAGCAGTAAAACAGAATGCAACATAACATTCACCGCATAATATTCAGTATAGTATTCATCATAACATTCAGTATACAATGCAGCATAAGGGACAGTATTAGAGACAGCTTACCGTGTTCATGATCACTGGGTGTGTACACGGACTCGACAGGCTCGTTGTCGGGGATCTCGGTGACGTCTGACGGTGTGTCATCGAACACGGACGCATCTGAATCTTGACATGAGGTGACGTTGCCAGCAGTGTTGTTGGGCTGCGAGGTCGAGGCGGCGTACTCGCCATCGGGCTAACACCTGAACGAGGAGCGCCGTGCTGGTAGTTTGCCCTTCGCTGGACGAGTGCGTGCGAGCAGTGGGGTTGTTGGGTTGTAACAACCTCGCGCTCTCGATCTTGCGTCTCAGCTCGAGGAACATCCGACTGTGTTGAGGCTTGAGTTGCAGCAGCACGAGTTGCAGCAGCTTGAGCTACAGTGAGGAACTCGACTTGCCGGGTTCGTGGCCGATTGGGCTCGCGCCTCGGCCCTTTCGATGTCAGCGAGGTAGTTCAAGCGCACGACCTCAGCTGCAGCGGCAGTTGCGCGTCACCAGGAGCGGCGCGGGAGGAGTGGGTGGCGGTGCACTTGCTGCTGGGGCACGAGAGCCATTCCGAAGCACTACACACAGTACGCAACGATAACTTAGAATAACATCAATAACAGCAAAAGCCCTTTGAAACATACCATTTGCGTAGTATTCCAGTACTGCCTCCTCGCCTCGGAAGAAATGAACGCCTTCCGTCCCGCTTGAGCTCTCGCCTGGTCGAACGTAGAAGTGCAGCGGTCGTCGAGACTGCGCCGTGGAGGCGGCTTCCGCGTCCACCCCTTGCCCTTGAGCTCCCGCCACACCGACTTGAAGGAGAGATCACGGCCTGTGACCTCGTAGTCGCGCACTACCTTCCCGAGCGCTTGCACCATTTCCAGCACATACGACTTGAGCTTTGGCCGCGAAAATTCTTGAATGAGGAGATTTTGAAAAAGCGGGGGGACGGTCAATCAGGGTCCACTCGTTGGGTTGTCCGCCGAAAAGTAATACGGATCAGTTGCAGTTTCCCAAACAGCCTCTCATATTCAATATTCCAAAAAATGAAAAACACTGGTCCTTGTCCACATGAAAATAAAAAGACGCGTACAGAAACTAAACAAAGGCTTATCTTGAAATTTGTATACCCTCGTGTCGGGGGAAAGGACACCCATACAAATTTTAAGTCAAAAATCGCTTAAACTGAATATATTCAGTTTAAGTGGAAAGGCTATGCTGCATTATGCAGCATCCGGGTTGGAGGGGTTAAACGTCAAGTATGGTCTGCAACCTGGCCAAAGCTGCACTATGATCAAAGAATGCGATAATAGGTCACAATAGATTTTTAGAATAGCCTACAAACGCCTTACAGGCGTTTACTCTTTTTATACAAACGCCTTACAGGCGTTTGTATAAAAAGAGTTTCTCCTCCACCTACATTTACTTAAGGTGACCTATCTTTGTGCTCTAACGCTACTAACATGTTAGCTCAAAATACTATACACTAACTAACAGTTAGCTAACATGTATAGCAACTAACATGTTAGCGTTAGGGAGTACACTACTCTATAGTTGGAGTAAGCTTGGGGGAGCAGTGTAGTGCATGCAAGCATGTCTATAGACTTCCAGCTCACACCAACTAGAGTAGCGGGAAGCCCGCTAGATTCAATAACGACAATGCTGATTACAATGAGATCTGCATAACGATAATGAGGATTGCTCGGCTGATCCATAACGACAATAGTGATGACCTCCACCGCGTCCAACCAAGTGGCCGTCAACACCAAGGCACCTCGGCCGAAGTAGACTAGCGTTAGTAAAGACCCACTTTGCTATTTACCACAAAGAGCAATACACTACGGCTAAACTTCAGGGAGCTTCGCCAGCTCCCCCAGTGCGTCTTCTACCTGCAGACACTACAATACCCTCGAATTGAATCTTATCAATCAACACACTTCAGTACCGCAGCACAGCGCATATATATAGGTCTGGAATCCAAGCAGGGCGCTAAAGCATCAAGTTTGCCGTCGGCAAGTGTTTGATATAGAGAAGATGAGTGAGATCATTGATCTCATAGTGATCTCCGATCCGTATCTTCAACGGTCAGTTCCTGCCTGTGACCAAGGAGAAACTACGTCCAGCTAAAAAGTTGCGACGTTAACCTAATAACCCTGAGGCATCAGGGCATATTGCTGAAACATGACCGTTTCGAGTTCCAGCAATGGAGTTACCATTACTATAATAGCGCTGTTGCCCGTTACTGATAAAGGTGGCCAGCACTGCTGGATGGCCAGGTTGCTTGACCTCAGCTCCGCACGGATATTTACCTCCGACTTTCCGTGGATGAAGTCGGTCGACAAGATCGAAAGCGCTTGCAGCATCTCCGCGAAGCGATTGAGCTCATCTCGGCAGTGGCTGTAGTCGACAACAAGGCGTACACGGATCTGATGCGGGTCGACACTTTCACCTACTCATACTTTATGCCGGATAAGGTGACTACTGGATATTTTGTTTCTTCGGTACTTTGCCGTCTCAAGACCCCGCTGCAACGCAGTACGACGTACGCTTTAGTGCTCTACTTGTGTTTCCAGACGACCCCTGAACGTACTCGACGGCATTTCAAGAAGCCATGGACAAGTTGGAAGCATTGGGACTGAACGAGGCTCTGACTGACGCAGCACGACTTTAGCGAATTCGCTATCGACTGGGAGATCAAGAACTCGACTGCCAATTTTGATAGTCGCTGCGAAGCTGACCCACCTGGAGATGCACCGAGGCCGCTCTCAACTCAGCTGAAGAAGCTTCTGGACATCAACGTACCCCCCGTAGTTCAATTGTGCGCGACTGGAAATGATGCAAGTGTCGTGAAGCGCTTGCAGGAAACACGTATGGGGATTGATTCCCCCGTGGCATCTACACCAACGCTCCAGGGCTGCCGTGGATCGACAAATGTCCAGTTAGCATCAAACTCAAGTATTCTTATGAACTATCTGAACTTCTCACTTCTCAAGTTCCGGTATCCCCGCAGTGACGACAGCGCTGGCACGAACTGCTACGCAGTGTTTGTCGCTTGAGTATGGTAGGAGCGACGAACCTGGCACAGTGAAGTCTACGATGACGCTGGGTATTTGCTGAGTACACTGCTCTGTGGCGCTCAAATTGTGGGAAAAGTTTAGGAAATCTCGCCTTCCCGCGGCGAGCTGAACTTGAAGTGTGGGCCGTCAAGGCAACGCTGAAGAACAAATTCCCTGCAGTAGGTTCAAGCCAGGCGTCGGAGCCCCCACGAGAGTACGGCGATGCCGACATGAAGGAAGGAGCACAGTTCCAGGTCGATTTATCTAATGGAAGTGAAATCGTGGTTGAGGTGTCAAACCCGGTTCGTAGTCGAGCACGGTTCAACCCTTCGCTCTCTCCTCAGTCGGTTGATGCTGTTATCCCTGGATACGGGCTTTGCAGAGTTGTGCTGAAGGATGGAGTCAGCGAGTTCATTCGCGATGCTCCAGAGAGTTCACTCTTTCCGAGACAGCCGTCTGCTAGCGTCCGCGCTCTTAGGCTGAACCTTGAAACAGTCGAAGATGGAGCATTAGTGGCCGACCTCATAGGTCTAGCAGCTTGGCGGTTGAAGGAGCTTTCACTCTGCGCAGAATGGAAAAGGCACGGTAAAAATGATCCAGCCACGCACGCTACGCTGGAGTTGGGTGCGCTCGCGGAGGTTTGCCCCGATCTGGAAAATCTCCACGTTAGCGGCTTTAATGTGGTGGTGACTGCGCGCAACAATGCGTTGCGCGCTTGGAAGGTCCGGAAGATTGACGTTTACGACTCCGAGAGTCTCCCGGGTCTCGAGCCTTGCTTAAGCGACCCATCGTATCGAATGGCGCGCGAGCTAGCGGTACTAAAAGTGTTTGGGGATTACAATTGGAACTACGACATTGACGAAATTAAGGCACTGAATGCTCACGACGGCGATTATCTGTCTCTAACGAAGGACAGACTTCCCAGTCAGTCGAAGGCTGCGCTGATCAGTGTCGTGAGAAGCAGACGTGAAGGAGATTCCCTAAAGGCTGTGCACCTTTTGGACGCGCTCTGCCTGGGCAGAATCTTCGCTTTCGTCTCGACTCCTGTCCAACGATCGGTCCAGTGTGACGAATAAATTGTGTGCTGCGCAGAGGGAGCAGTAGCTGTTGAGGTTATCATACGCTAGCTAAGCTGACCGTATATGATTGCTCAGTTTTTCAAGTAGTTCGAAGTTGAGCAGCTTTTCGTAAATCCATTTTTTTCATGTCATGGGTACGCCAGCCTCTGAATTCATGCAACGCTGTAGTGTTTTGACTGATTCGCGTATTGGGGTAGCAAGCTGAAATCTGATACTTCCCACCAGGTTACGAAGATCAGTGTAATTCGTTTCCAAAAGATGAGTCTTCAGTTTTTTTATTGTTTACTGAAGCAGATCTGTCGGCATCACTTGGGAATTCGCCGAGGCGGGACGATGTCGGCTAAAGTCTGGTACCAGTTGGTGGATGCGGACACGGGCGGCCCGTTTGCACATAAGTGATAAAGTAATCAGTACAATAGTGATAAAGACCCCTTTTCTATTGTAGAGACAATTCACGCAGAATGCAACGGTAACCTGCTTTACTTCCGACGACCATTCGGTTCGAGCCGAACCCAAACCATAAAGAAGTATAATTATTTTTTTTATCCCTTGATCGTTGCAATTTAACGCAAAACGTAAGCTATTCGCTCACGGTTGTCGTGACGTTCTTTCAGTCGAAAAAATATAGAACTGGGTGACAGTTCCTGCTATCCTGCTCCTTTTAGGAGAAGGGTCTCGTGTAGCACGGTCTCGTAAGTACCTTACAGCTGGGATTCTAGAGTGCTGAGTTCAATGCGGATATTAGTGGTGGTGATTGGGAGCAGCCAGTGGACAACACGAACATCACACACATGCATGTAGTTTCAGAGAAATCGCTATCAGTTGTGAAGTAGTCTTACTGGCTTCAGCAACGTTGGCATCGGATATGACCTCCTCCTCAGACATACAAAAGTTCTAGCTGCAATAACCAAATTAAAGTAGCTTCCGCTTCACGTACGCTGGCAAAAGTGTGGTTAGGCTCAGCTTGACGCTCCACCTTGAATCGAGCAACAGCAAGCATTCGTTGTCGAGGTCTTGTGAAATCATTTTACACGGACCCATTCGAATTGATGTACTCATTGAGCACACAAGGAATTCACACTAAGATGATTTTTCGAACGCTTAATGCGCTGAGACCAACGTTTCAACAATTCAACTTCACTATCCACGAAGTACCATTTAATCCTTTTCGATTTCGTAGACGTTCGACTCGCAGTACTGGGAAGTGAAATATGCATGCTCAAGCCAATCAATTACAATTTCATTGAGTAATTTCTATTGTATGCGTGTGATTCGTGGGTTAATATGCAACCTCGCAGTCAACTCAGCTGAATTTACTTAAGACAGCTGACCCTCGGGTGCATAGCTTTGGAATTTCAAGGCGAGGCTATCTTTCAAATCGCTAAACTTGACCAACCACAGCGTCGAGGTTCGTTTGGTTTGTTGCGTTTTTATCGGTTCAAACCATTTCGAACCAAACCACGAAACCGTCTCGAACCTGGTTCATTGGTAATTTTGGTTCGAGAAACAAACCAAACCAAGTGGTTTGGTGTGTTTATATGGGTTTCCCGTATCGGAGGCGTGCTACGGCGTCCAACGAAATCATGCATCATAGAATTACTGACTGGCATCTTCCAAACTAGTCACCGAACAGCCCTGCCCAATATTTTTTGCCAATTATTTTCCTTGTTTTTTTACTTGTAAAGCACCTGTAATTTATGTGCACCACACGAATCCAGCCCAATCATCCTTTGTCGTGCACTATCCTACCTTCCGCGACCATGATCTCTTCACTGCGCCTGGTGCGTTCTCCCCTGCGCCGCAGCGCGTTCTCGCTGCGCTCTACCTCCGCTGCCGCCCGGTCGCTCTCCGCCCTGGTGGACGCCAAGTGGGTGCGCAACGCGCAGGAGTCTGGCGATCCGGAGCTGCTGCTGTTCGACTGCAACCACCCGGCGTCCTACCCGCGCGGCCACATCCCGGACGCGGTGCCGCTGCCACTGGCCGCTTCGCTGCTCAAGGACCCGACGCCGCAGGCCACGGGTGTCGTGAGCGCGCAGCTGTTCGCCGACGTGCTGCAGTCGCTGCAGGTGCCGGCGCACGCGACGCTCGTGTTCTACGACGACGAGATGAGCCTCAAGGCCACGCGCATGTGGTGGGTCTTCCGCCACTACGGCTTCCCGGTAGAGCAGCTCAAGGTGCTGGACGGAGGAGTCAAACAGTGGGCGGCGGAGGACAATGCAGTGGAGATGGGTCCACCGGAGGACATAGAGGTGTCCACCTCGACGCTCTGGACGCAGCCGGTGGACACTCAGAAACTCGTGGGCTTTAGCGCCGTGCAGAGCGGAATCGCCGATGCGTCCACCCAGTTCGTGGACACGAGGTCCCTCGGCGAGTACTGGGGAGGACGCTAATGGGAACGCCCGCACTGGGCACGTGCCTGGGGCCTTCAACTTCAACTGGATGGAGGGCGTGGACTTCACGCAGAACGGCAAGTTCAAGACCAAGGAGGAGCTGGACAAGGTTTTCGTGGACCACTTCCAACTGGACAAGGAGAAACCCGTGATCACGTACTGCCAGAGGGGCATCCGCGCGGCGCACACGGCGTTCGCGCTGGAGCAGGTCATGGGCTTCAAGGACGTCAAGATCTACGAAGACTCGATGCTGCAGTACCTGAACCGGGACGACTCGGTCGTGGAGAAGCAGTAAATAGGTTAACACAATGCCAGCACGGCATATAACATTCAACTTCTTCAGTGCAATAGCTCGGATTGTCCATACCTCAGTTGTGTACTGTACACAGCTGATCTTTTCCACTTCAAGGTAGGAAGATCGCAATATTTGACAGGCAATGGGCGAGCAGCACCTCGACGCCCCCTCCGCCAAGCCTCGGCGTGTCGTACTAGTCACTGGCGGCACGGGCCTCGTGGGTCGCGCGTTGCAGGACGTCGTGGCGACGCGAGGCCCGTCGGACACGGACGAGTGGCACTTCGTGCGCTCCAAGGACGCGGATCTGCGCGACGCCAGCCAGACGCGCGCCCTCTTCGAGCGCGTGCGCCCCACGCACGTGCTGCACCTGGCGGCGCTCGTTGGTGGGCTCTTCCACAACCTGGCGAGGAAGGTGGACTTCTTCCGAGAGAACATGGCGATCAACGACTCGGTGCTGCAGAACTGCCAGCAGTTCCACGTCCAGAAGCTCGTGTCGTGTCTGTCCACGTGCGTCTTCCCGGCCGAGACGACGTACCCGCTGGACGAGAGTATGCTGCACAACGGCAGGCCGCACAGCTCCAACGAGGGCTACGCCATGGCCAAGCGGCTCATCGACACGCTGAACCGCTGCTACGCTGACCAGTTCGGCTGCCGCTTCACGTCCGTCATCCCCACAAACATCTACGGGCCGCACGACAACTTCGACATCCAGGACGGCCACGTGGTGCCCGGGCTCATCCACAAGTGCTACCTGGCCAAGAGGGACGCGACGCCGCTGGTCATCTGGGGCAGTGGCAAGCCGCTGCGCCAGTTCATCTCGAGCCACGACGTGGCCAAGCTCATGCTGTGGGTGCTGGACCACTACGACAGCGTGGAGCCGCTGATCCTATCAGTGGACGAGCAGGACGAGGTGTCGATCGGAGACGTTGCTCGCGAGATTGCTGCGGCCATGGACTTCAAGGGGGAGATCGTCTTCGATGAGAGCAAAGCGGACGGACAGTTCAAGAAGACGGCTAGCAACGCCAAGCTGCGGCGCTTGCTGCCGGATTTTCAGTTTACGCCGATGAAGCGAGGACTGAGAGAAGCTACAGCGTGGTTTGAAGCCAACTACGAGACGGCTCGCAAGTAAGAAGGTGGCAGTATATTGTTGTTGTGTTTGGGCTTACCATTGAGGAGGCTCACGCTACAGGACTTGCGTTGTTCGCTATCGTTCAGGGTGA
Source organism: Phytophthora melonis (assembly GCA_024211575.1). Taxonomy (NCBI): domain Eukaryota; phylum Oomycota; class Peronosporomycetes; order Peronosporales; family Peronosporaceae; genus Phytophthora; species Phytophthora melonis. The sequence goes on from JAMXKT010000085.1 coordinate 256,695, forward strand.
AGTAGTGAAATGGCAGTTAGTATTTGATGAAGCAATGGCAACATGCGCATTTCAGAAACTTTCACTTGTTGTACTCGAAGTATTTTGCAGAAGCTGGTTGATGCTTTGTCGCAAGTCGCCGCTATGAATTTCGAGTGGAATGTCGAGTAACGAGTATGGGTTGTACTACTCGGACTTTCGACCAGACTTTAGCCGACATCGTCCCGCCACGGCGAATTCTCCCACAGACTAGCTTAGCCTTACTAAGTCCCTCTTGAAAACGCATTTCTGCCCAAGGCTTACCTCTGAATTCAGTACGTTAAAGATGAAAAGTGAAAGTTCGAACGCGCCCAAGAAAATTTAATACAACTCTCTTGTTGCCGATTGTTGCGACGAGGTGCGACGTGAGAATTTCCTCCGCTTCGAGACGATGCCGTCGAGAATCTGGTACATGGTGTATGATGCAAGGACGGCCAGCCCGCTCCCAATTTATTCGCCGGCATACCTTCTACGCGCCGGCATCGAGTTTGTTCGGGATGTTAAGGCAGCGATCCATGCACGGGACGTCAGAGACTACCGGTTCTACAGCGGTGTGTCCTCGGATCAATTACAGGTCTTCAGAGACATGGACGAGTACGAGGACCCGGAGATGAAGCCTCTGGTAACCACGGAATCTGCGAATGGTCTAGGCGAGGACAAGGATCACGCGCTCGTCGTGTTGGTGCCGCCCCCAGGTTTCGACTTGGAGGCTCTGCGGTTCGACTGGACGCCGTCTGGACCTCGTGTCCAGCTTTCTCTCAGCGCCGACGTCCGAGAGCTAGAGCTACCTCAAGCCTGCACGCTGGGCTCGGGATTGGATCGCAGTGTCGAGCCGTGGACACTTTTTTGCCGACCTCAGGTGCTGGAGCTATGGAAGGAGATCTATCGGTGCTGCATCCGAACGTATGCTCTGCTATGGATCGTTGGCCCGTCGGGCACAGGGAAATCGTGCGCAGCTTTGGCTTTTGCGTACGCGCTGAGACCGTCGCAGTGGGATGTGGTTTGGATTCATCTTTCTCGCCAGAGCAAGCTTGTCAGCTGCGTATGGCTGCGCGGGAACAGGAAGACAACGTGTACGTTGCAGGAGTCTCAAGTATTCTCGTTGCTAAGTAGTGTTACTACGTCGTCCGACAAGAGCACCGTTGTGTGTCTCGATGGATACGACAACAGAGTGGCGGAGTGGCAGGTGGTGTGCGTTGTCTGCATCCAGTGGCGTCGACAAGATGTGAACCGGCATCGGTTGCTCGTAACCTCAATGTCACACGGCTGCAGCGACTTCCGACACTCTGCCGAGGAAATTCCAGCTACTGTTGCGATGGCAAAGGGAGAAGGGCTGCATGATGAGGAAATGGCTGGTTCCAATAGTGGCGAGCAAGGAGAGGGACTCCGCGTCGACGACGTAACGTTTGGGCTGGGCGAAGTGAACGTGAATCCAAAGGAGTTGGTGATCGTGTACGACGAAATGAAGTTAGATCTGCTATCATGGAGTTTGGAGGACTACACAAGTGCAATTCAATGCGAGGCATTTTTTCAAAGAATCAAGGACGTGTTTCCCTCGTATATTGAGTCAAAAGATCCAAGCGCAAACGCAGAAATGATGACGGAATTGTTAGGAATGAAGTATTGTGTCGCTGGCGGGAGTGCGAGGCTGATGTTCGGCTTCTCGACTGAAGACGCAGTGGCATTTGTGGATGACGCAGTTGAACGCGTGCAGAGCGTCCACGACATCATCCCTTTGTTGGCACTCTACCCTGGATCTATCAGTGGTAGTCCCGATACGTGCTTGATGAGCGCCTACGTCGTGCGTAAAATCGCTGTCAGTCGAGGCTCTGCGATGCTTGATAAAATAGCGAGGGCGCGTACGTGGAGCTCGGTGACGAAAGAATGGCTCTTTGTAGGGTGGTTTTTGTCTGCACTCAGCACTCGTGGGGTCGAATGCGTTGGGGAGGGTTTTTCCAAGTCGCAGAAAGAGCTGGAGCGAGCAGACGTTATTTTCTTCGATCTAGCCAAGGCTTCGCTTGATATGCCCCTTGACCGACCTGTCTGGATCACTCCGGTGCAGTGGAACGAAGCGGGATACGATGCGGTGTTTGTTGATAGGCTGAATGGTTTGGTGCAGTTCGTCCAAGCTACACGCGCAGATCGCCACAGCTACCAACATCGATACTTTGTCGACATGTTGCACAAACTCGCAGTCCACGACGATCTGATAAACGTGCAGTTCAATAAGGTTCAGCTTTATTTCGTTGTTCCTATGAAGGTGCTGCCGGACTTTCACCGTCCTGTCAGTACGACAGATTTCAAGAAGGACGTTGTTGGGGGTTGCTCCTTTATGTTTGAGAAGTATGCGGTTGACGTGAGAACGCTTGGAGTTGACTATAAGGTGTCCCCCTATTGAGGGTTGAAAACTGACCGAGCACTGCAATCGGCATGCTGACGCTGGCCTGAGATGTCTCGCATGGGTGCGGTGATGAACCTCGCCGTAGTTTCTCGTTCTTAGGATCACTGCCGCTCAAATTGCTTATGAGTCGCTCTCGAGAGCAATCCACAAACTCCGAGTCTGCTTCGAAGTACTGAAGTACATACATTTGAGGCTTTTCGTTAGTTTTTTTTACCCTCAGTGAATACATTTCTTCTTTGAAACAACGAAAAAATGCATCGGGTGTAGCAATAGCATTTGGAACGTCTGCACAATGATCGATTGTTTGCCAGGACGCCGACAAAAGAAGTGCAATACATTTTCTTCTGTTTAAACTACAGTATACACTTTTATTTAAATAATTTAATTTAGTATCAATAATATTGTTTAACCATTCTGTCCAATCATACTGTAGAGCCTAAAACCTCGACGCAATGGATGGCTCATGGGATTTCCTGGACCCATGGCGCTCGGCTCTCTGCGCTCGGCTGCTAGCCCACGAGCCCAAGCGCAGGGGCTACACTCTCAACATGATGCTCATAACGCCGTATCCACCAGACGTTGATGAAGACAACGCTACAAGATATCCCGTTCTAATGGAAATTCCGGTGGATGCCACAGCACCAACTGAGCCGCAACTTCTTCGGGAGGCCATCGAGCTTTTCACTCTTCTCTTCAAGGTGGACGGCACGAAATTCAGAGAACTCCTGAGCGAGGATCTGCCGCAGCTTTCAGCGCAACATCATCTTGTGTGGGATCTGTGGCCCGTCGGAGTTTTGTCCCAAGTGAACAAGCCACCAACATGGGGAGCTCTGTTTGGCTTCATGGATACCTCATCGTCAGTGCTGTCGTCGCAGTTTCGTTCGGCGATGCAAAAGCTGGAAACGATGGGAAAGACTGAGGTTGGTGATTTTCGTGGCTCGGAACTTCACTGGACGTGCCGGTTCCCAGCTGCACAAATTCAGGGGTGGCAAGCGCTTGGTGAATCCGAAGACTCGAAGTTAACATCGCTATTGAATCTGGGTGCTCCCCCAGTTGTTGAGCAGTTGGTCCGACAAGTTGAGACTACGGTGGCTCCTGCCGCGAAGCGACTTCGTCTTGAACGCAACAAATCGACTCCTGCTGGTGATTCGACGAGCTTTCCGTCTACGCTGTGCCAATATATTATGACGCGAGGTCTTAACTTTGCTGAATCAAGGGGCTTTACGGAGATGCTGGCAGCATTGGCTCGGAATCCGATGAGCACATTGACTCTGTTCATCGCAGACGATTACGAAGACAGAGAACTGGACTCGGCTGCTGTCGTGGAGAACGGTGGTTTTGCGCTGAATGCGCTACTCCGTGGACGTTTGGTGTGTCAATTGGCTGAGGAATTTCGATCCTCGATGACGTTTGCAAGGTACAAGACGTGTGATTTATCGAGCTCGTCAGTGACCGACGGTGTATTTGCGGCGATCTGCTCTACAATCGCTGAGCTGCCATCAGACAAACCGCTCAACAGCCTCGAAGTCTACACGACTAACCTCGTTCGGTGGGTATGGCTGGTTTACATGCTGTGCTGTGGTTCGTCGGTAGTTGGATTGCAAGAGCTGTCGATGATCAGTGCTAGCTTGACTAAGGCTGACGTAGCTGCTATGCGAGAGGCGCTGAAACGTAGGTATCCACGCTACACTTCCCCTCAGGTTTCTCCGGAGTACGGGTTCGTGTCAATCCCTAAAGGTGCAACGCTGTGGTCCGTACGGACGCCACATGTCGAAGGCTCGAACCTCATTACCGCAGAAGCGCTGACCTGCCGAGCACGTCGTTGCCCCGTTATTACATCGCAATGTGTAGAAGCGGTCGTCCCTGGATACGGAGTTTGCCTGACTAATGTTGGAGATGGGGCAGCTTCCTTTGAGCGTGATGCATCGGAGTTGACGCATCAAAGTCATACACAATGTCGTCTTCGCTCACTGAGAATGCACATGAGCAGAATCGAGCTCGATACCTTGCTGCTGGATCTGCTCGGGTTTATCGGTGGCGAACTGCGCACGCTGTCAATCCAATTGGACGAGTCGGACCCTGACGAAGAGTACGACACGGAACACGTTGCCGATATCGATTTATGCGCGCTGGCGGCCGTTTGCCCAAAGCTGGAAGTTCTCCAGCTCGTATGCTTCGACGTGGTCGTGCAATCAGCTAGCAACGATGCTTTGAGCAAGTGGCCCATCAAGAAGATGAATATCATCAACAGTGAACATTTGCCCAACTTGGGGCCATATCTGAGCAACCCAGCAACGCGAATGGCGCGGGGGCTGACGGAGCTGAGAGCATCTCGGCTGGATGGTGAGGAGTTTGCTGGAGAAGAGAGAAATGTGCTGGAAGCTCACGACAGGGAGTGTCTGCCTATCACCAAGGAAAAGTTCCCGACAGAGGCTAAGATTGCCCTGCTGAGCACTATGGGAGGGAGCGGGGCGGCGAGTGGCCCAGGAGGAAACCAGCCAACAGTGCGTCATCTGGACGCAAATACGTTGAGTATTATCTTCAAATTCGCTGCAACTCCAGTTCAACGATCGGTTCGCTGTACTGGGTGGCATGGCTACTATACGTATCAAGAGCTCTCTTGAACGTGCACCTGGGGGGTGGGGTGGGGTGCGGTATGGTGAGGCGTAGATTCATTACGATTCACACCTCGATACAACTACAGTACGGGAACCTTCGATCTATACGGACACTACAGTACATTTCATTCGTAGTGCATGTACGAGTTTTGGGTACTACTACGTAGTATCACTGGAGTTGCTCCAATCTATACGTCTCCCGGACTCCTTCATTGGTTCGTGGGTGCTGCTTAACTCATTTCAAGTACACTTGATGACCCCCAGATGAAGGATCAACCTTGTCGTCAGGCAGATCGCTCAAAGTTGTGTGCAACCGCAGTAGCTGGCGAGTATTCCGCCAGATTTCTTCAGTGGCTACACGTGGAATAGCTGAATCAATTCGGCTAGAAAGACTTTCTTGCGATGCACACAACATGAACTTAGGGAGTACAGCTATGTTTGTCCCATTGGTCACTACTATGATCCACTCGCCCAAAAGCCTGCTATCTCCCGAACCTTCCAGGCAGCATCACAGCTCGTCGTGGGCGTCACCGTAGTCGCCGTCTGTAGCACCCCCATCGTCGAACTCGTCGACGTGCTGGCTGCTCTGAAGCGCCTGAACAATGTCGTTCTCCATCTCCAACGGAGATGTCGTAGTACCGTAGCGCTTGAATGGCTCGTGGTTCACCACCAAGAACTTGGTGAAGTTCCACTTGATGTCGTTAGTGATGAAGCCGTCCAGCTGCTGCTTGAGGAACTTGAACAGCGGGTGCGCGTTGTCCCCGTTCACGTCCACCTTGGTGAAGAGAGGGAACGTCACGTGGTACTTCTCCTGCGTAAACTTGAGAATCTCCTCGGCCGTACCGGGCTCCTGGCCGCCGAACTGGTTGCACGGGAAGCCCAGCACCATGAAGCCCTCGTCGTGGTATTTCTCGTACAGCTCCTGCAATATTTGCATCAACAAAAACACTAAATAATTGTACAAAATATTGCAACGACCCAATGCATTGCATTGGCGTCGCACCTGCAGCTCGCGGTAGTTCTTGTCCGTGTATCCGCAGTCGCTCGCCACGTTGACCACGAGGATGACGCGAAAGGCGCTGAACTCCCTCATGGACACCTGGCGGCCGAGCAGATCGGGCACCGAGAAGTCCAGGAACGATGTCGGCGTCTGCTCCGCATGCGCATTCGTGCTGGCGCTTGCATCTCCGAGCACCAACGCCGCCAGCGTCAGGGTCAGCAGCAACAGCAACGTCCGCATCTTTTCCCTTACAGTATCGGATAGGTACCTCCGTGTACTCCTTACACAACAGATTGCTCATTGGCTGAAACCCGTCCTCTCCTCCCATTGGTCCGCAAGAGATCTAAAAATGGCGCGCGAGGGTTTGGTTCAAAGCGCGCGGCGCGGACAAGACGAGAGTGATCGTCACTTCCGCACTCGCTAACGAGGAAGGCGCAAGGCGTGAGAATGGCGTCGCAGGACGGCGCGGATGGCGGCGCGGGCGGCTCCGGGGCCACCCGCGCTCCGTGCCCGGCCTGCTGCAGTCCAAGAAGCCGCGCAGCAGCCAGGACGTGCGTCGCAACCGCCTCAACATGGAGAAGATGATCATGAAGAACGTGGCGGGCTCGCGCATCGGCACCAAGAACCGCGCGCAGCAGATCGTGGAGGCGCTCAAGAAGAAGCGCCAGCAGCAGCAACAGCAGGAGGGCGAGGCCTCTGCCTCCGCCGCTGCATCGGGAGCCGCAGCGGACGACGCCGAGCGCGCTCTTAAACGCAAGAAGTCGGAGCCGCCGCCGCCCAGCGACGCGGCCACGAGAACGGCGCTGGCTGCCGGCATCTTGTCGCCCACCAGACGCTCCAATGCGCTGGCGCCCGGCTTTACGAGCCCCGCGAGGCGTCCCACCTACCCGCCGCACATGAAGAGCCCCACGCCGCAGCTGCTGAGCCCCGCGCGCGCTAGGGGCGTCAACCCATTGCATCTGGCCAGTCCCGTGCGGCCGTCGAGGAGTGCGGCGGCTGCTAGCCCCGGCAGGCCGAGACGCAGCGCCAATACGGCCAGCCCCTTGAGGCGCAGCGAGTTCCTGACCAGCCCGTTGAGGCACAGACCCTCGGCTTCGCCCAAGAGGCCGCTTACGTTCGATGACTCTACGACCTCGACAGCGGGAGGAGAGGCTAGTTCTACTAGTACGAGGATCAACGGACACCCACCGTTGTTGTCTTCGGTGTTGGACCAAGTGGAACTTGCTCCTCCTGCCAAGGCCAACAAGGTGGTGCGCTCCTCGGCTAAATCACCTTTCCAGTCGTTCCAAGCCAAGTTCAGCAAGCCGTCTCCTGCTAAACCTGCTAGAGTGACGAGCAGTCCAGGTTCGGCACGAGCAGGACCAGCGCTGGTTATTCCTCGAAGCGGGCCAACGCTGATGGATCTGACGCACCCAGAGGAGTCTGCGGGACAACAAACTACAGCTGCAGCCCCCAGTAATACTGTGTTATCTACTTCGATGCAAGATACTGCAGCTACGTACGCAGCGGATGCGTCTTCGGGTTCAGCTGCACCACCCGGAGACGGAGATAATGCCGCCCCAGCGCCTACATCGTCGATTAATCCTGCTGGGGTTCCACCTCCTGCGCCGACACGAACTCCAAACACGCCGTCACAGCCGCCTAAGCCTGTGCGCAAGTTATTCTCCTCCCGTGTCGTTGTGGCTCAGAAATCGATCTGCTTTTCGACCGAAGGTGTGGCGACATCAGTGGATGTAACTCCGGATGGTGAAATTGTTGTGGTTGGCTTTACGGATGGCTCGGTGCGACTCTACGAAATGGATAGCAGTGTTCCGAGTGATCGTCACGGTTACCTCTTGGGTCACATTGATGAGCAGTCCTCGCAAGGATCTTTCAACGTCCATTTGCGAGTGAAAATCTCCCCCGATGGCCGCTACGTGTTTGTGGGTTGCCGGCACACACAGCCCCGCACGATTATGAGCATCAATTTGGATCACTACCGGAGTGAGAAAGGTGCGTATTTCTTGTTGACTTTTTCCGGCGATTGCCGGGTATTGCATGTTTTGTATACTCATGTTAGCGCTTCATATTGCGAATGCAGACGGTGATGATGATGACTTCCAGCAATTTCAAAAGTATTTCCATAACAGCAGCAGACTTCGGGTTAGTTGCGGGTCGTCTTTTGCATTACCTTGCCTGCACTGACACCATGTTGTGTTGATTCTTTTTGTAGGGCTTTGCTGATGTGACAACGTACGTTCCTCCCGTCAGCCAAGTTCAGGAAAACAAAGACAAAAGGTAAGCTGAAGCCAGCTTTGCCGTACGATGTTACTGCACGATGTTATATTTGCTAACCGTTCTGTCCGCAAAAATGGCAGGTCTGCATACTACGTCCTGACTGGCCTCGGTGTTGGCACCATGAATTTATGGCGTTTCGTCGAACCTAACCAGCACCAGGAACCGGTGTGGGAGCACTTGCAAAACTTCGGTGCTGGCGGTAATACGGCGATGGTTGGGGCATTTCTTCCGTCAAGCCTGTCTCCAGGAGTGTTGGCGATTGCAGCAGCCTGCAAGGACAAAAATATGCGTGTGTGGCCGCTGGAATTCCAAAAAGTGTCACCGGGCTCGGCTTCGGAGAGCAATGATGACTCGGCTTCTGAAATGGACGATACGGAATTCCTTGGAGGAGTTCACACCGTGAACACCCATTTCAATATCCTACACACGGCGGATATTTGCTATGGCGCAATTCAAGGCCAGCACGCGTACGGTATTTCTCTCATCGGTGAAGCTTACCGGATCTGCTTACCTGACTCATCAAGCATGAGTGGTGAGCCCTGCGAACGGCTACCTCGTCAGGAGTTTGAGCTGGAGAAGATCGACGGAAGTGGAAGCAGCAAGTCTCGCCGGTCCAACGTCATGCTCGAGCCGTCGGGGCTAGCGGCTAGCGACGATGGAAAGGCGGTCGTTGCTGTGTCGACGGATGGCATATTTTACTACTCAAACAACCTCCCTGCGGTGGGCTCCGCTGATGTAGTGAACCTACGTATCATTGGCAAAAATGCATCGGAGAATACGCTTTTTAAAGCACCTATGAGGGTGTACACTCCGACAATTACTTCAAATGGCACGAAAACCAAGTCAGAGGCAATGATGGCTGTGGCAACAAACCCAAGCAGCGAGGATTGCGAGGATGAAGATGGATATATCAACGTCGACCCGACTGAGATGTTTGCAGCAAGATGGATGGTGCCTAGTCGTGGAGCGAACTGCTGGGTGTGTGGAGTGCGCAACGTAAGCCACTGGATCGGCCCACCGGAGTCCAAGACGAAGAACAAGGAACCTACCCGTACTCAACTCATGGCTGAAGAAAAAGAGAGGAAGAAGGTTCTGCTTCGGCGAGAGCGAGCGCTGAAAAGGGCTCAAGACGCCGCTGCTCGACAGCGAAGCAGTAGTAACGGGGCCGACCCGGACACGCCATCCAGCTCAAGAACCAGGACTTCGCGAGCTAAGCAATCCACACCGAAGCAAAAAGACGTTCAGTCTGACGCGAGTGCGGATAGCGGTTCTGGAACACCTCGTTTGCCCGCTCCTGGTAAAAGACGGAGGATAAGCCAAACGTCGGCTGCGGGTGATGATGATGATGATGACGAGGTGTACACAGGCAGTGATGACAATGCCCCTTCGGTTGCCTCCCTAACGAACGAATTGGAGTTCTTCAAGAAGCGCAACGCCGAGATCAAGACAGAGTGGCAACGGCGGCTTCTGGGCGAGCGTCAGCTCCGTCGCAAGTGGAAGCAGCGCGAAGAGGAGTTCCTGGAGCAGCTGAACGAGTCACTAACGAAACTGGACGCTGCAGAGACAAAGGCTAGCGAGTTTCGGGTGTTGCTGCGCGATGCTGAAAAACGGTTCGCATTCGAGAAGGCGCGTGCGGAACAAGAAAACTCGGTGAAGGCCCGCTACGAGCAGCTCTGCGAGCAGATGAACGAGAAAATGGCGCTCGTGGCGGACCAAAAGCGTTTGCTGGAGCAGACAACACGCAGTCTACTGGCTGAAGTGGATCGTAACGTCCACGCCTTAAAGAATGCCGTCATACTCGAGAAGACCGAGTGCGTGGTGTGCAAGGACCAGCAAGCGGTGACTGCTGTTGTGCCTTGTGGCCACCTGTGCTTCTGCGAGCAAGATGCCGAGTCGTACCGCCGCAACTGCAAGTCGGAGTACCCCACTTGCCCCATTTGCCAGCAGGAGATCGTCTCGCTGCTGCGAATTTACACTTGAGATACTACGTAAATATCCAAAGTTCATAAAGGTCACCATGACACTTCAAAGGTTCTGCCGATTCACGCGCGTCTCGAGGCTTGAGACGCAATTGCAAAACGCTGGCACTGGTAGAGCGGGTGATCTTGGCCTACCGGTAGATCCGCAACAGTCAAGCAGCAGCAATAGACAAGGACTCGTCTTGATGTGAGGGTAGCAGCTCTTCTGCGCTTGCGTCCATGCACGACATGTTTTTGAAAAACCTGCAAACTCCATTCATCAGCTCGGCTGCATCGACGGCCGCGCATGACAGCTCCACTGGAGCTGTGTGCAAGTTGCAGTGCATGCTTGACGCTCATCCAATCCCGTCCGGGGATGAGGCGGTTAGCCAATCCCGTGTTTGCACCGCGGCTCTGCCCAACTGCTCCCGTCCTACCTTAGCGCCATCTGCATCCTAGTTTAAGCGCTTTAACAGCCGCCGTCGGAACCTACACTTGACAATTGTATGGAATTGCTGATTGTCCTAGTTTAGGCGCCTTGCTGCGTAGCCACTCAGGCCCCGCGCTTACGTACGTGAACGTCTCCTCATGGAGCTGCTCGACCTCGTCACTTCCTCTTTAGACCTCTTCGGAGCAAGCGAGACCAAGCCAAAGAACTAGCAGACGCAAAACATGGGTGACTACGGCCAGTACGACGTGCCCAAGGCGGACGAGATGATCAACTTCAAGGTGGGCCAGCCCGCGCCCTCCATGCTGCCGCTGGACAAGATCCGCGAGGCCGCGACGCTCAAGTTCGGCGAGACGGACCCCATGTTCCTGCAGTACGGCGTGATCAAGGGCTACCCCAAGTTCCGCAAGACGCTGTCCGAGTTCCTGACCAAGGGCTACCAGCACGAGGTGGACCCGGAGAAGCTCTTCGTGACCAACGGAGTGACGGGCGGCCTGTCGCTCATCTGCTCGCTGTTCCTGCAGTCGGGCGACCTCGTCTTCATGGAGGAGCCGTCCTACTTCTTGGCGCTCAGCATCATGAAGGACTTCAAAATCAACGTGCGCCAGATCCGCATGGAGGAGGACGGCCTCGACATCGACGAGCTGGAGCGCCTCCTCGAGCGCGGCATCGTCCCCAAGATGCTCTACACGATCCCCACGTGCCACAATCCCACGGGCCGCACTCTCTCGGCCGAGAAGCGCAAGCGCCTCGTAGACCTCAGTGTCAAGTACGGCTTCATCATCCTCGCCGATGAGGTGTACCAGCTGCTGTCGTTCCCGCACGTGACGCCGCCCCGCCGATGTTCACCTTCGACGAGCACGACACGGTGCTCGCTCTGGGCAGTTTCTCCAAGATCCTGGCCCCCGCCCTTCGTCTGGGCTGGATCCAGGGCTCGCACAAGCTGCTGAGCAAGATCGAGGCCTGCGGTCAGCTCGACTCGAGCGGTGGCATCAACCCCGTGATCTCCGGTATTGTGCACTCGGCCATCTCGTCGGGCCTGCAGCAGCAGCACCTGGACACCACCGTGCAGACCCTGTGGGAGCGCGCTGACGCGCTCATGAAGGAGCTGAAGGCGCACCTTCCTGAGGGTGTCACCTTCGAGGTGCCGGACGGTGGCTACTTCGTGCTTGTGCGTCTGCCGGAGGGCATGAACGCCAACGACCTGCTGCCCATCGCCCAGAAGCACAAGGTCATGTTCCTGCCCGGAGCCTCGTTCAGCAGCAACATGAAGAACTTCCTGCGTCTGAGCTTCTCTTGGTACGACTTCCCCGACATGCAGCTCGGCGCCCGCCGCCCTGTCCGACGCCATCCGCGAGTACCAGGAGGTGTTCGCTGCCCAGCAGAAGACCGCCGCTGTTGAGGCCGCCAAGTCCACGTCCACCGAGGGCAAGGGCGTGCGCGTTGCTGTGCACGGCCACGACGGCCGCCTTGGCTCGCTCATCGTAGCGGAGCTGAACAAGCTCACGGACCACAGCGCCAGCTTCGCCGGCCCCATCGTGACCCGCCTCGAGTCGGGCGTCCAGGCCCCGGACCTCAACAACGTGGATGTCGTCATTGACGTGACGCTTCCCGCTGGCACCAAGAAGGTCATCTCGTACCTGCGCGAGCAGAAGGACGCCGGCAAGATCAGCAAGCTGCCCGCTCTGGTCGTCGGCACCACGGGTGCTCTGCCCATGGAGGACCTGGAGGCGTACTCGAAGCTGGCCCCCGTGGCTCTCCGCTCGAACTTCTCGGTGGGTGTGCCCCTTGTGTCGGAGCTCATCAAGGCCGCTGCCTTCAAGCTGCCGGCTGAGGGCTGGAACGTGGAGGTGACGGAGATCCACCACACCAAGAAGCTGGACGCCCCCAGCGGCACGGCCAAGACCCTGGTCAAGTCGCTTGCCGCCACGGGCGCTCCCTGCCTGGGCGAGACCGGCCAGGCCCCGACGCACTCGCTGCGTCTCGGCGACGAGGTCGGCCAGCACACCGTGCTGTTCGCCGGCCCGGGTGAGCGCATTGAGATCGTGCACCAGGCCACCCGCCGCGAGGTGTTCGCCATCGGCGCCGTGCGTGTCGCCACGCAGGCTCCTTCCCTGCCTCTCGGCCTGCACTCGGACTAAACTGCTCGCGCGTTAGTCGGGAGTCTACGCTCTGTAGTGTACTCTAGCCTATGCTCCTATTCTTCTACTGTATTGCAGTGTGCGGTAGCTCGCCTTTGAGCTTCGCGTCGGCAACGACTGAACTTCGTGCCAATCAATAAAAATGTTTTACTGCTGTACTTGACCTGCACGTATCATTCATTCAATGGTAAGGCACAAATTGTAACAATGCTTGTCACGATCTTTGCTCTGGGAATAGAATTCAAGTCAACTTCTTGACGATCGAAGACGTCGTATTCATAAGGAGCATAACACGTGCATGAAGAAAACGACTCACATCATTAAATATGCTGCTTGCTATCGAGCTGATTGATCACCATTGCGGCTGGTTGTAGACAGCGCGCTGGAAGAATGGGGCAAACACCACGGCCATAAAGAGCAGTGTGTCGAGACGGTCGAGGACGCCGCCGCCAACACGCAGGTACGATCCAGTTTTCGAGATCTTGGCGATCTTCTTGAGACTCACGAGGAAGAGCTTGGCCACATGTGCACACGCTACAGCGCCAGCACTCACCAACGCCACGAAGTCCGTGTCCATGTCGAACTCGACGAAGTTGGCAGCAGCAAACGTCGCACCGACAGCGAAGCCGATCTCCCCAAGCAACTTTTCGAGGTTCTGCTGGGACGACACGTGCTTCGAGAGCGGATGCATCCACGGGAACTGCACGGTCTTCAGAAGGCGCTCGGTGAGGAACGCTCCAAGCTCGGAGCTCCACACAATGACAAAGAACCCGGCGAGCGCACCGCTAGCACGAACGCGCGTCGACTGCTCGAACAGCTCCAAAACAGCGGCCGCACAGCTGAGGTACAGCAGACCGGCGACATCCAGCACCATCATGAGGGCCGACTCCACTGAGTCCTTACTGGTTACAGCACGCGTCACTAGCAGCACGCAGACGCCAAGCAGCAACAACGAGTAGGATTCCACCACCACCGCCAGGTATTTGTCCATCGCTCGCCGACTGTCTAACTCCGCGTCGTAATCGTCGTTGGAACCAAGGCCACTTTCACCCGCACTGGCAACGCTCGCGTTGTTCTTAGCACTGCGTAGAATCACATTCAGCGAGGACAGAAAGAAGTACGCGTACCGGGTCAACACGCACACCGCCGTCGGGATATTCGGAGCCAACAGCGCCGAGAAGGTGCCAACAAAAGTGCTCACTCCAACGTAAATCATAGGCATCTGTGTAATCCCTGGCACAAAGCAGAGTCCCACCGCAGCTCCGGCAGCTATCGTCGATACAACAAACGCCGCGAGCCCCGCACTGCCGCAGCACATCCTCTCAGCGATCGCCGTGACTGCGCACGTCTCCTCGTTCACCGCGTAGGCGATGATCTGCCTGTACATCTCCCTCGACGTCTGCTTCTCGTACAGCTTGAACGGCATAAAGAGCTTGAGCCTGACGCGGTACGCCAGCCACGCGAACTCGTATCCAGCGACAGCCACGAACACCGCGTAGACGTAAGGCAGCGCTCCGCCATGGCGCACGCCGTGCTCAATGTCCACGGGCACGTACGCGGCCAACACGACGCCCGCAGCGACAGCCAAGAGCAGCAGCGAGTCAAAGCACAGGCGGAACACTTGGCACCAGCTCAGGCGCTTGGTCGTGGCCTCCTCGTCGTACCACGAGGGCTGGCCGACGTCCTCGGAGACGCGTTGGCCGCGCAGCATCGCGACGGACGACGGGCGCAGGATCGTTGGGCTGTCGTCGCCCAGCTCGACGTCCGGGTGCGCGTCCGACGGGAAGCTCGGGACGGAGAACATGCCGCCTCCGTCGCCGAGGACGGGGTGCGACCCCAGCGGACGCAGCTCCCGCATGCTCATGGTCGGCGACTCGGAGGACTCGGAAGCGCTTGTGTCCGCGCACTGGCTGCACGGACTCGGGCTCATGATGCGGCGCGAGGAGCTGCGGAGCTGCTCGCTGGAAAGGCGGACCAAATGCTCCCGATACTGAAAGCAAGTGATCGTGAGTCAGAAGCTCGAGTCAGTGTTCTAGTAAGCCAGCTGTTGCATCAAGTAATAGAGGTCTGCGCGTCACGTGAAGAAGCTCGATATAGCGGGTGAATCCGTTTATAGAGGTTCTAGGACAACTTACCGCAACAGACGCGCAACATCAAGAGCAACATTGCAACTTCAACTTGATTGCAACCTTCCAGCACTGCATGTTTCGAGTCAGGAGGGTCGATATTGTATTAATCTTTACTTTGAGCCCCCTACACAAATGTAGGCGTGTCCATAAACCTACACGCCACTCAACTGTAGCGCCTCCCCCAACTACTTACTGGATAGTCTCCTCGCGTTGAACTCGTCCTGGATCTCCTGCATCGTCTTGCCCGACGTCTCCGGGACGACCGTGTACACAAAGAGGATCGACAGCGTGACCGTGCACATGAACGGGGTGAAGCTGAAGTTGACCAGCGCAGCAGCAATGTACGGATAGCCGAGCCCCACCGCGAGGTTTGACAGCCAGCTGCAGCCCACACAGACGGAGTTGCCCATTGCGCGCACGTCGTCTGGGAACAGGTCGGCCATGACCACCCACGCCAGAGACCCGAGACTCGAGCCGAACGTCGTCACGTAGCATGCCGTGAACACAATGGCAAGCGCAGGCAGACTAGCAACTAGTGACAGTGTGATACCCACCGCACTGAAGAACATGCCCGTCAATCCGTACAGGATGAGCTTGCGGTTGCCCAGACGCGCCGCTAGCATGCCACAGAACATGGTCGGCAGCACGTTGACAAAGTTGACGGCCACGATTCCGATGCGGTCGTCCGAGATGCCCGCCTGCTCAAAGAGCGTGGACGAGTAGAAGAAGACGGCGTTGATGCCCGTGAGCTGCTGGGCTCCAGCGACGCCGATGGCCGTCAGAAGCTGCCGAATGAGCATCGGCGAGAACAACTTGGCAAAGTTGCAGGGCTTCGGGTCGTCCGTCCTGGTGTTGTTTTGTTGTGGTACCACGTACTCGCTGCCTGAGGCAACGCGAGGATGGCTCTGCTTGATCCACGTCTTAGCGATGTACACGTTTTCTTCGCCGTACAGCCGTGCCAGCTCTCGCTCGGCGAGTTGGTTGTTCCCCACCATCAACAGCCACGCCGGGCTCTCCACAATCACGAAAGGCGCCAGAGCCAAGAAGAGCACCGCCAATACGACAGGGAACCCGGCAATGTAGCGCCAGCCACTGCTTGTGTCGGCGAAGAAAAAGGTGATAGCTACTAACAGGTTCCCCAGTGTAATCGCGATCTGGAAGCCCACACCGAGGCTGTTGCGGAGAGTTGGCGGGGAGATCTCACTGATGAAGCCAGGGATGACTGCGGTGGCACCCCCTGACGCGATACCGGAGACCACGCGACCACCGATGAACATCCACATGCTCGAGGCGCTCGCTTGAACCACAGCGCCAGCGATCATGAAGAGGCAGTTGGACATCATGACGCGCTTGCGGCCGAACTTGTTGGAGAAGCGTCCACACACGAGCGCTCCGATCATGCCACCGACGATCCAGGCGCTGACGGCGATGGTCCATTGCGCCTTGGTGTGTCCAGGGAACATCAGACACGTGCCGGGTGCAACGGGCCGGGCATTGCATTCGTCTTCGTTGTTGAACGTCGTCAGGTTCAGCTGCGTAGTGGACCAGCCGTACTGCAGCGGCTGGAGAAGAGTCACCAACACGTTGGCGTACAGAACCCATCGGGGCCGAACGGGGGCGTGCACATCCGGTGCGGGCGGTGCCGTGGACGTCACTTTGGGCGTCGGCACCACGCGAACGTAGTCGCTGGTGCTGCTTGGCGACGGCGACGACGGTTCTTCCATTGGCGTTTGAAGCTCTACTGCAGACTCGACGATCAACTTGTCGGCTACCGGGTGAATTGAAATCTGACCGAGTTGGGCCAAGAGCGGCGTGTCTTTGGGTTTCGAACGCGGATCTGCATCTGCATAGGCTTAGCGTATGCGACGCCCAGGCAGCATTCAGCTTGGCCAGCCCCCAATGCAGTCAGGTCGAGCTCTTGGGGGCGGGTCATGCAACACCGGCATCAATTATCGGAGTCGAGTTTCGTGATGCGGCGGTACTCCCAATTATGATCGGGTGGAGGTCACAGGTCCCGGCACACGCCCGAAAGTTGACGGCCAGCAACAAGTCGCTAAAGAAAGGGGGATGGGCATGATAACACGTACACGTGAGGCAACTTCAACGCGACCAAGCTGTAAACTCGACCTACCTCTGGCACTCGTGCCTGTGAGAACTAATACCGTCGGGGCTGCACTGGCTCAGCGGACTGCTTGCCCTGCCAAGGACATGTTCTACAGACTACAAGACTTATTAAGCTGCAACATGTTAGATAGAGTTCCCCGACGAACAAGCCGTGGCTTTGGACATGGGCTGAAATCACTACGCCTTCATTTGCAATTGGACTTGTACAGCATTCAATTTCGCATGCGGAAGTACATTATAGTTCAGAGTGCACCGACAAGTAGAGAACACGAAAGCCAACGCGTCTTGTGGCTGCTCACATGACAACGCACCCCTTCTCGCCGTCCTGCAGATCTTCACCGTCGTGGTCATCATTGTCGTCGTCGTTCTCGGTCTTTCCCTGCTTCGTCTCCTTGGTCGTTGCCTTCGCTTCGTCGCCTTCATCGCCCTCGGCGATCGTATCACCTCCTTCTTGCTGCTTCTTCAGTACCTGGCGCAACCGCTCCACGTCCTGCATGGTGAGCACGGTGCTGTTGCGGATCACGAGCTCGTCGTCGAAGCCAAACGTCTTGCACTTCAGCTCCACCTTGCGCTGCTCGCCGCTGTGCTCGTCCAGACCCAACAGCTCGCCCATTGTGTTCTGCATGAACAGCGGCTGGTTACTGACAATCTCGATCTGCGCGTTCAGAGCTCGAGTTAGCCAAGCCAGCTCCGTCACATCGGGCACGCTCGGATCGCCCTTGCGGAACACCACAGCCGACGGATAGAGAGCTTCGCCCTTGACCTTGGCAACGGGCAGCGAGTGTTTCGCGATAACGTCCAGGTCGTCGAAGGGCACGGACGTCTGCGGGCCATACAGGATCGACATCTCCTTCGCACCCCACATGATCTTGTGCTCGCCAGTACCGCTGGCAGCGTCTCCAGGGGGAGTGCAGCTGACCTTGTGATCCTTCCAGTGGCCTCGCTGGCACTGCGCGTCGCAGTAGAAGGTGCACTTGCAGCGGGTGCAGCGCTTGAGCTCCTTGCCGGGGGCAGCACGTTTGTCGCACTTGGCACAACGGCGCAGCTCCGGGTTCTCCATGAGTGCCAGCTTCTCGCCAGGAGGCAGCACGCGGCGCTCGAGATCAGCGCGCGTGTAGAACAGCGCCAAACCACGGATATGGTCGCCACCTTCG
Source organism: Phytophthora melonis (assembly GCA_024211575.1). Lineage (NCBI taxonomy): Eukaryota > Oomycota > Peronosporomycetes > Peronosporales > Peronosporaceae > Phytophthora > Phytophthora melonis. The sequence goes on from JAMXKT010000085.1 coordinate 274,963, forward strand.
CCGTTCGGTCCACTGCCCGTGTGCGTGCTGATGACGGACGAGAAGACAGTGCCTCGCCCAACATGGTGACGTGCATCCAGCCGCAGCTCTTCCTCCCCACTGCGTCCACCTGGATAGCCTGGCGCTCGGCGAGGCGGTTCCAGGGCTCCAGCTTGGCGTATTTATCGCAGGCCGAGTAGAAGGCGGACAGCGCCTCCGTCGTGACTCCAGCGCCCGAAATCAGTCCAGGACGCTCGCTCACCTCCGCCACGGACGCAAGATCTTTCCGGATCAAGTGCTGCGAAAGCTCCCTAAGTGAATAAGTAACAAAACATCAGCGTCAGCATCAATACAGCCCCTATCAACGTGCAATCTAGAGCCAAGAGACGTACTGAATATACGCATCGATGCCGTCCGACTCGGAGAGGTACGAGCACTCGATCCCCAGCGCCGAGTAGCTCTTGCGTAATTGCCCCACAAAGTTCTTGTCCGGGAATACGACCTTGTCGGGGCGGTGCTGGGGCGTGCTCGTGGGCGGGTCCAGCATGGCCTGCAGCGTCAGGTCCAGCACGGTCTGGGGCGACGGGTACACCTCTGGTGGGTCGCAGATCTTCTTGGAGACCACCTGCCCCAGCGGGTACAGGTTGTTCACCAGCACACAGTACGGGCGGCAGGGCACGGCATCTTGTCCATCCTCGGCGCCTGCGCTGGACGCCGACCACACTCGGAGCTGGCGCACCACGACCTGCCAAACCTCCAACTGCTTTTTCTCCAGCTTGCGGTAGCGCTCCACCTGCTTGGGTGTCAGCAGCATCTCCGTGCTCACCACGATGTCGGCTATTACAAGTAGCAGCAAGCGATACAGTTAGCCTTGTTGAGCCTTGATACATGGCTACATTGTGTGTGTTTGGGCACGAACCATCGCCTTCCACCTCGAACTGGGTGGGTACACGGGGCACATCTTCGCTTTCAGAGTCTGAGTCGTCCTGCAAGAGCAATGGCAACGGCAGGGAGGCAATGGGAGCGTCAAAACGAGGAAAATTGGTAAGAATTTGGATAGTCGAGGGGGGGGGGGGGGAATTTCGACTTTACTGGCGATCTACAGCGCTCCAGACGAGCGGAACGCTACGACCAGCTCTGCAGGGCGATAGAGAAGACGATGGAGAGGCTGACACGCACCTGGAAGTTGTTCCACTTCTCGTACTTCTTGGTCAGGAACTGCTCGGACGTCGCCATCGTCGTCGCGGGTAGAGTTCTCTTTCTAGAACAGGGAATTGGGCAATGGGACTAAAAAGTGTATCCATCGAGGACTATTTCTAAGTCGTAGAATCAGCCTTGGAATCAGATTTGAGTATTCTTGATCGCAGTTCCGTCACTTTGGATCATGGAGAACCTGGTGCTGACGCTGCAGACGCAGCGCGAGGAGCTGCTGGCCGCCCACGCCGCCGCCAGTGACCGCGAGGCCGCGCAACAGCTGGTGCAGCAGCTCAAGACGCTGTCCGAGGAGCTGGAGCTCGTGGCGGCCGCTGCGACGACCGCGCCGCTCGCCGCCGCGCTGACTCCGGACTTTTACGCGAGCTACCTGCTCATTGTGCTGCTGGCGAAGAACCTGTGCGTGAGCAACATGGCTACATATTGGAAGATGGGTTGGTAGACTAAATAAATGGCTACATTGTTCCCTACCTGCAGGAATGACGCGCGGTTCCTGTGGAAGCGCATCGCGCCCGAGGTCAAGGAAAACTCGGAGGAGCTCCGCGCGGTGTGGGAGATCGGCAAGGCGCTGTGGCAGCGGTGAGAGATGCGCAAGATCAAGCAACTTAATGCTTTGAAGTTGCTGACGAATAGTTGTGGTTTGTGGGGACAGAAACCTCGCTGCAGCCTACGTCGCAATGGACTACGACTGGTCTCCGTCGCTACAAGGACTCATCGAGGCCCTGAAGAGTGCGTGGACTTACTCTCCCCGTTATGCTGCTGTGCTGGAGTTAATATTGGTATCACTATTGTGTAGCTGCCACTCGCGAGGGCACTGCAGAGCTGCTGAGTCTCGCGTACTCGACGATTTCGGTCAGCGACGCGGCGTTGGCGCTGGGCTTCGCTCGGCACGGAGACGCGATGCAGTGTACGTAGCTACTGGAGGTAGCATTGCGGTGGTGGGTGGGCGTACCGAGCACTCACGTGTCGTTGTTGCAATAGACTGCTCGTCGCTGAACTGGGAGGTGAATGCAGCGGACCAAATGATCCTGCCCAAGTCGCTGGGCAACGTGCGACGCGGGCCCTCGACGGTCGTGGACCTGAACCAGCTCGACACGCTGTCCAAGTCGGTGCTGCATCTGGAGCAGAACACGGTGTTCAAGCTGGCGTGAGGCGACGGGCTCTGCAAGTCAAACAACACACGGCTCCGCTATTCCCGTTTCAATATAAACCGTCGCGTGCCGATCTTTCAGACACCCCTTCGCCCACCTGCCTGTTGATCTTTTAGATACGCTGCTGATGGAGAAGCGCAAGTCCGTCCGTCGTAGAACCGGAGAGCTCAAGGCGTCAGCGCGCGGTGTGGCCAGCGACGCCGAATCTACCGTCAGCACGCGCAGTAGCAACAGCAGCAAGAGCAACAGCAGCAGCTCGTCGTGGAAGCAGAAGCAGCGACGGCTCAAGACGGAGCGACCCAGCAGTCGCAGCAGTGTCAGAGCAGGAGAACAGGAACACCGAGAAGGTGACGAGGATGCAGACGGCCAGGTGCCGTCCCTCGAGGCCAGACTAGGGGAGATTGTGGAGACGACGGAGGTGCAGATGGCCGTGGTCGTGCTTATCGCAATGGACATTTGCTGCACCGCGATGGAGATGCATCTGCACGACCAGCAGCAACTGGCGCTGGCGTTATCACAGCTCAAAAGCCATGAGGGCAATGGAGGCGCAAGCTTAGACGTGGCCGGATCGGTGTTGGCGCGGATCGCGACTCGACTGGTCGAGTCCTTCACCGGCTTCACGCTGTTCCTCTTCTTGATCGAGTTGGCCGTCTTGCTCGCGGCATTCCGGCGCCAGTTCTTCGCGCATGCCGGGTACGTGCTGGATACGGTGGTTGTTGGGGTATCTCTGGCCATGGAGCTCTACACGCAGTCGAACGGTGCGTGTTTGCGGTGGCTTTCGTTGGGGAAAGATATGAGGATGCCTCCCTCTCACCTTTTGCCTTTGCAGCTGTGCGGTTAGTGGGGATTCTGCGCGTGTGGCGCGTGCTGCGCTTGGTGCGGAGACTCGTCGATCAGGAACGCGCTGAGCACGACGCGACCCGCATCCTGCTCGAGCAGGAACAACTGGTACGTTCTTCAAGCGTTATGGCTCTGGTGGATACGCGTGCTGAACGCGATCGTCTTGTCTTGTACATGTAGAAACTCCTCCACGTTCGGATGCAGAAGGACGCAGCGCACGAGTCGCTCAAGCGCGAGTACGAATCACGCTCTGGTCTCGAGCAGCTTCTGCGCAGCTACAAGGACGAGATCGTGACTCTCAAGGAGGCACTGCAGATCGCTGCGCAGGCGGTGGCCGAGGCGACGATGACTGAGAGCGCCCCAGTCGCAGAGGATGCAGTCGCTGGTTCGTATCCTCAAGCGGCAGGCGACGAAGGGTTTCAGTACCAGGAAGATGCGTACTCGACCTATCCGCCGAGTGAGGCGGGTGCGCACTACTGGGGAGAAGAGCAGGCTGCGGTGCATCCGGCAGAGCATTGGACAGGAGAGGAGGACAATGCATATCAAGTCCAGGACGCAGCTGCAGTCCATCCAGCGGCACTTGTCGAACTAGAAGGAGAGCAGGGCGTGGATCACCACCAAGAAACGGCTGCTCCTGTACATCCGACGGAGGTGCAGGCAGAGCTTGAGTACGGACAGGAGAGCGAGAGGGACGAGTTTGAAGATGCCGTGGGTGAATAGCAAGGAGAGCTCAATCTACCGGTAGCATCCTACCTATTAGCACCCGCTTGCTTGAACTTGCCTCGCCGAAAAGTATCTTCATGTGCAGGCAGCTGCTTGCACAGCGCGAGGAAGACTGCAAAATGAGCGCGCGCTCTTGAAACCGTGCATCGGCTTGACTCGACACGGCGCGGCAGAGACCTCCTAAGCTTGCCCTTACTTCTCCGCGCGCTTCTTGTCCCAAGCCACGACGTCCTCGTACAGAATGTCGCCGCCGAAAATGTCCAGGGCGCTGCCGATCGAGAGATCCACCTGCCACGACAAGCGACTTAAAACAAACGTACTTTGACCAGGCAGGCAAGCGTGCTGTCAAGTCATTACCTTGCCGTTACCGATGCACTCCACGAAGTCCAGATCATCCTGTTAACACCGGTTTGTGTGAGTACACGACCAAATGACGTGCGCTATGAGTGAACAAACGCACCAAGGAGCTAGCACCGCCAGCGTACGTAACGGGGAGGGGACTCCACTTCGCCAACAGCTCCACCAGCTCTTGCTGCAACATCGGTCAGTATAAGTCCACAGATTAGCCACTTGAAGGGTTCGTACCTGAATGCCGCAGCGCTTGCCTTCAACGTCCACCGCGTGCACCAGGAACTCGTCGCAGTACTCCGCTAAGCGGTGGAACAGAGCCTCACTGCCTCACAAAAGCACAAAACCCAACGTCAGTCGCTACAGAGCGGCTCCAACCAATCTATTGTGCCCTACGAACGCACTCGATGGACGTGGTGGTGAACTTCTGCCAGCGGTCCGTCATGACGTAGAACTTGTTGTCCTCCGCCTTCTTGCGGCAGCTCAGGTCCAGCACCAGGTGCTCCTTGCCGATGAGCTGCTTGAGCTTCTCCAGCCGCTCGAAGTCGATCTGGCCGTCGCGGAACACGTAGGACGTGACGATCACGTGGCTCGCGCCCTTCTCCACGAAGAACTGGCAGTTGTCCGCGTTGATACCGCCTAGCAGCAGCCACAGCAATGCAGAGAGCACTCTAGCATCAGGTCACTACAATAACACAGTGAAGAGCTCTTGACAAGAGCCTCCTGTACTGACCGCCCACTTGGAGTCCTCCCGGATAGGCCTGCAGTGCCTCCAGCGCCGCGCTCGTGTTGGCTTCCGAAGCGCCGAGCATAATGACATGGCCTCCCACCAGTCCGTCCTTCTGGTACATGCTGTGGAAGCGCAGAAACCCATTGGAGATGCGTTAGGAGCGGAACTCGTCGGAATGACACAAAAAGTGTTGAGAGCGTTTTGGCGACGCACCGCGCAAAGTCGCCGGCGCTCTGCGAAGCCACAAAGTTGGTGACAGGCGCGGCGCCCTCGCCGTCCGTGAGCGTGGAGCCCACGATCTGCTTCACCTCGCCGGCGTGGATGTCGATGCACGGCCGGAAGCGCATGGTGGTTGATGGAGCTCTTGGAATGCGGAATGCACAATCAGTAGATGGCTACATTGTGTACGATGAACACAATGTAGCCATCAGACTGCAACAAGAGCAAACCGATTGCTGCACTACATGTACAGTCGCTTTCTGCTGGCGAAGCTGTCGCCCAAATTTATCCGGGCAGCGAGCGCAGTACCCCAATATTTCACGATGAGCTCTGCTGCGTCACCGCGGTGGTTCCCGACATTATTGGTCGCCACTGCGGTTGGCAGCGCCGAGCTTCAACGGGCCCGGCATTTTTCGCGGAGCCGCATCGTCTCGAGCGCACCGGAAGGCTGCAAGCTTCAAGGAACAACTGGCCAAAGTTTTGCTGCACCAAACTTTGGCCCCGTAACGCCGAGCAAAACTGTTGAGACACGACGGGCTCAGTGACGACGCCGCTCCTCATTGAGGCCGTGACGTCCACCGAGAAACCTCGGAGCCGCCCACCCCGGAGGTTTCTTGGTGCGCGACCTCCACCAGCAATGGCTGGATCCTCTACGACACGCGTTGCAGTGGCGGCCGAGCAGAGCAGCGGCAGGACTTCCGTGTCACGTCAAGTGTGCGACTCGGCGAGTCGAGTCGGACTCTCTCCTCCGATGACGCTATGGCAACGCAAGCCAGAGCTTGAGCCAGTCAAAAGATTACAACTCTACCAGCAATCTAATAACTAAGGTTAAATAGATTCCCTTTAAACCCACGAGTCGGACTCGCGCTGCGGAGCTTCGAGCAGAGGCGGGGGGAGGCCCAATCCGGCACTGAGCAATATCCTGCCGAAAGACGGAGGAGGCCTGTCCATTTTCGCTTGCAGTCTGCGGTCCGCAGAAACCTGCGAGTTGTGCATGCATCCTCCGTATCCTTATCATCGCGCTGGGGCAGCGTACATGCGCATGTAATGCCGAAGCCGGAGACCAACGGTCGATTTCCTTGCGGACATGGTGTCACATGGCTCGGAATTCGAGCTGGAGGGCCCAACACAGATTTCTGCAGCACCAACGAATCCTTGAGGCAGCGTGGACTATGAACGAGGTTGCGGAGACACACTCTGGTGCATGGATGAAGGCGTGCGTGCCTTCAGCTTGGTGATCAGGTTGATTTTCGCCATCACGCCCAACGCAATATTCTCCTCAAAACGTGAATTTCGCAGTAGATCAACTTTAGACTAATTTTAGATGCTTCAACCAGTGTAGCCATCTTCAGCAGAACTCAAGAGCTTGTTGATCCATGGGCGGCATGGAGACTGCGACCGCTCTGCAGCTACTGCGCGCGAAGCAGAACGCGTACTACATCCAGGCTGTGCAGGACGCGCTGCAGGCGGAGGAGCAGCGGAAGCAGAAGCTGCGCAAAGCCACCAGCAAGCAAGAGGCCAAGCGGCTGGAGAAGCAGTTTACCCGTGAGCGGAGCTCAGATCGCGATCGCCTGCGCCACATCCAGGAGGACCACGCGCTGCTGCTGAACGCCAAGATTGCCGAGTGGAAGGCGACGGGAGGAGTGGTCAAAGTGGCGCCCGAAGCTGCCGGCGCTCGGCAGAGGACGCACCGACAGAAGGAGATGACCCACAGAGCCACGTTCTCCCAGGACACCTTGGATCGGCTCGCAGGGCCTCGCGTGCCAACGGCAAACGCGGAAGACGTTGTCGGTGCGTACCGGCGCAATTCACTGGAGCACAGCCATTGGGCACTAACCGTGATCGCTGTTTGGCGCTAGAAGATCGTCCTTCAACGTCCAATTCCCGCGGCGGAATTGAGACATCACAGGAGCTCGAGTTCTACAAGAACGTATACCGGAAGCAAGATCGCGCTCGGCTGTCTCGCAACTCACCTCCGCTACCATCGCTCAGCGCTGCGAACCTGCGTACGGTACGTGCCTGCTAGACGACCCGCCCAATGAATGGCCCTTACTGACACACTTGCGTACAGATGTCGGAAACTGAGCTTCTCCGCACGAAAGCGAATCTGCTCTCGGAGCTGCACGGCGTGGTGTCGCTAGAGGCGCGTATCATTCAGGACGACCAGTGCACGGTGCGCTCGTCCGTGTCGAGCTGGAAGTCCAGCAACTGTTCAAATCAACCTCCGAGATGAGGGCAACACGCAGACAAGCAAGCCCCCGAAACATGAGTAAAATACAGCAAAAAGTACCGACCTCATGAGCGCTGCATTACTTTCCATGCGTCTTAGCATCAGCTGAGCGAGACGGAGACTATTCGTCTTCCTTCTGCGGCGGAGGCCCACACGGCTGCAACATCTTCTCCAGCATGTTGTAGCGCACGCGGCCCATGGACTCGTTCTCGGCCACGGCGAAGTACGCGAGCATATCTGAGTGGCCCAGGTGCGACGCCAGCGTGTCGCGGTGCTGGTTTACGGCCCACTCACTGCAGCAAAACAAACCGCAGTTACTAGGTCAGTACTAACAGGCGCACAACGCCGTCTGACCGGGGACGCACAATTTGGTGGTGTCGGCGTGGCCGGTGCCCACGTATTTGGCCTGCAGGTGCTCCCACTGCCGGTTGATGTTGAAGCGGTCCGCTGCCTGGTACACATCATCACACAGAGACACACCAAGAGGCCGCGCGGGCCGGTCAGCGCGAGGCGGCGAGGGCCGAATCGCCAGCAGATCCACGCACCATGATGGTAGGATGGCGAAAGTTCGCAATGTGAAAATGACAGTGGTGTGTACCACACTACTGTCACTTTTTGGGAAACGCAATTTTCACGAGATCGCAAAACATTTGGCGAGCGGCGAGCACTTGAGCTGCAAGTTGTACATGACGGACATGCCATTACGTGACGACTGCGTCGACGCCATCGCGCTCGCAGCCTGTCTGGCATGAAAGGCGACGCCGCGAATGCCGTGCCTCGCTGTCGTGCGCGAAGCGGCCGGCGGCGTTCCTCGTCTGGTTGCCTCTGGCCTCCTCAGATGGTGCTGCGTCAATCGAAATGGCGGCGGTGGGGCATCCTCCTGACTAAGAGCGCGCTGCAGTGCGCTGCGACGAACTCAGGTCCTTCCGGCTCGCTCTGCAACGTTGCCACCTCCGTCGCCACATTGCCCCGCTCACAGTCAAACGGGTCGAGTGAAGCCAAGCAGGCAGAAGCGCCGAGCGCCTTCCGCCGCATGGCTGGCCAGCGAGGCACGCGCGCGCTGCCGCCGTTCGGTTGTGAGCGCTTACGAGCGCTAAGCGGTGATGGCGTCGCCGCAAACGAGCCCGCGTTGCAGTGCTCTCGCCAACCAGAAAGTCCCAGCGTAGCCCCTCACGTCACATTTTCATTGCGACTTTTGATCAGAAATTCGCTACTCGCGACTGCTGGAATGGCTGCATGCGACTCGGCCGTACGTACGGTACACGTAATCTCGCCCATGTGCCCGTCCGAAGCGGAGCCGACTTCTGCGTGTACATACGCGCAGGTCCCTCGTCGGCTCAACGGATCTTGCTGCTGCTGTCGATCGGCGAGCGACGCATTGCTCGAAGCAAGAGCTCGCTCATGCGTGACGCTCTTGGAAAGCCGCTGCTCGGCTGGTCTCCGGCTTGTTGCACCTGCAAAATCTGCAGGTCCGAGCTCGATGTACATACGGAGGCAGCTCCAGGCAGCTCCAGTGGATAGGCCGCTGACGCCGACTTCTGCAGCAGCAGCAAGCCGACGAGATCTGCAAGGCTGACCCGCTCTTGACTCAATCGAGCTGCAATGCGCGGAGGAAAGAGGCACTGCAATGTGCAGGGGACTTGGCGGCGGCCCTGCTGCTGTTGCTGCGGCGGGCTTTCGCGCACCAAGACGCCTCGTTTTGGTGGTCCTCAAAGAGGACTCCCTCAGCGGGGGCCAAATTCACGCACGAGACCACCTGATTGCACGGCAGGTCTCACTTGAAGCGGCCAAGCAGCGTCGGGCCCAAGTTGTGTGTCCTCCCTCGTTGAAGTCGGCCTCTCCCCGCGTATGCGCCCTGCAGCTTCCCCCACGTCGATGCAGCCTTCCGCTGGTCGTGTCCGCCGCAACGGCAACGGGAGAATCAAGCCCAGCTTTTCGCAGCATTTTCGCAGTCATTTCAGCCGGGTTCTCTTGACCAGCTGCGTGGTCGCTCCCCGAAACGCGATAGTGCAGAGCTGCATGCCCATATCTATTGCTGCTGTTTCATCTTCATGTTGGCTGCAGCGGCGGCGCGAGAGCCGATGCCCCTGTGACCCCGAATACTCTTGTATGCACTCTCGCAGTCCTCCAGCCGAAAAATCGCGGTGGGGAGCCAATTTTTGCGCTTCGATTCGAACGTTAATTTTTGCGGGTCTTTGCAAACTTGACTTGCGGGCGCAGCATGCGTCAGCCGTCGCGTGCAAGCGCCGGGGCGCTGGACCGCGTGAGCATGGCCGCGTGCATGGCCGCTGGGCGCGAGCAATGCCCCGGGCAGCGGCGGACGTCAGCGTCGAGCCCCAGGAGATCGCGGAGCTTAACCTGCGCTGCGCTTCCTGCGAGTGCCGTCGAAATGGCCACAGCGAGGAGGCGAAACCGCGAGCCCAACGTGGCGGGCCGCGCGCGCCATGTGGCATGCGCCCCACTGGCCTCAGCCCAGCCCGAGGTCGGCCACGTACGCACGGCACCGCAGAAAGGATACTTTTGGGCCTCGCGACGACTGCAGCAGCAGTCAGTGACCGGGGCAAGCTATGCTGAAGGGAGGGACGAACGAACTGTCTGAAGCTCTCTGTATTCTCGGCAGGTTATCTGCACGCGCGCGTACTCTTCTGCCGCTGGGCTCGGCTCGTTTCCTGCTCGTCGCGCGGCGCAGAGCTTGAACGTGGCTAGCTGGCGGCATGCTGCGTGGCGCGATCGCGTCGGTCCCAGATTCCTGCCTGCCTGCTTCCTCGCCCCCGCCACTACCAGCTAGCTAGCGCACCCAAACGAATCAAACGAGCCCTTTGTTACTTATAAACTTGCTTATAAACCTGCGCACGAGGCGGGGGGGATCATAATACCACTACCGACTGCAATGCACGCGCTTCCGGTGACGGCGAAGACGCAGTCGGAGCACTCTATTGTTCCACACACACCCACTCGCTCGCGCCGGGGCCGCCGCGACTTCCACGATCGCGGCGCCGCGCGAGCGCCTCTTGTTGTTGTTGTTGTTGTTGTTGTAGTTGTAGTAGTTCCACGTATTGTACTGCTCGGCAGCCTCCCCGAGGCGCGGGGGCGGTCCCATCTCGCGATGCAGTCCTTCTCTTCGTTCCACACGAGATCCGCGGGCGTTCCCGGCGCACTCGCTGCCGAGAAATCCCTAACTAGTTTTGGCGTGCCTCCCTTCCCGCGTGGCGCCCCTAGGTGGCCAGGAAGTCCGGCATGGTGAAGACGCTGTCCTCGCCGGCGTCGTTCTCCGGGTTCTTGATCCGCGTACTCACTTGGATGTACTCGGCCGTCACGGTCTCGTAGCTGCTCAGCCGCCGCGTCAGCTCGCAGAAACAGCAGTCGCAGCCCGGCTTGTGCGTCTCCGCGTCTTCGGCCGACGCGATCTCCTTCGAGTTGTCGAACACGCGCTCCATGAGCTTGGCGCGCCAGTCCTGGTAGATCTTGAGGCGCAGCTGGTGCGCCACCACGCGCGCCTCGGGGCTCATGCTCAGCGCCTGGGCGTTCACCTGCCCGTGGAAGTCCTCCATGATGTTGAGGTACTGCTCGTGCAGCGTCTGCAGGCTCGAGAGCAGCTGGTCCTCCTCGGGGACAGCGACTCCTTCATGCCCACGAGGAAGTCGCGCACGTTCTTGGCGATCTCCATCCCTGCGTCGTCACTCACTCCCTGTGTTACTCCCTGTGCTCAGCGTGCACCGCGCGCGCTCTGCTGCTCGGCTCGATGCTCCCTGTCTGGCTGGACTAGCAGCGCGAGATCAGTCGGACCCGGCTACCAGAAGCGCTTGCTTGCTTGCTTGTCTGTCTGTGTCGTGGCCAGCAAGATGGCGAATGGGACTGGCCCGGCGCTCGTGCGAGCCGCGCCGCTGCCTGCTGCTGCTGCTGCGTGGAGTGCCGCACACCATTTTATTCCCTTCCAATTTTGGGGATGCGCGCGCAGTAACGCGAATATCACAACAAAAGGACCTGCGGACTCGCTGATTGGCCAAAACCGCTCGAAAGTTAGCAGAGCGTGGCAACTGGAGGGACCGCCTGATACAGACAGAGCCGCCTCGACCAGCCCGGCCCGGCTCGAGCAGCAGCGACCGAGCCTATTGCTTGTTGTTCTCTGCAGCCCCTTTGTTGAAAATCCTGCAGATATTGCTTCGCCTGCGCGCGCTGCAGCCGCGCGGTGAGTAACGGGCACTCGTGACCCGATAGTCACACCAGCCTGCGCTGGCCGTGCAGCGGCGGCGTGAACTTCATCTCGACCAAACTTTTGGCACCAAGTAAGTGCCAAACGAGAAAGCTAAAGGCTTGGAATGACCCCCCCCCCCCCCCCTTGCTAGGGAGACTTTTGTGGCCGAATTTTCACACTAGCTATCCAGCAAAAAAGGCGCTAGGTCTTAGAAACGTCCGCTAAGCTTCGGCCGCATCACTCCCGCTTGATGCCTTCGACCGCAGTGCATGTCTTGCGGGCGGAATGCACTTCGCAACCATTGCGGTGGACGCCTTGCAAGCGCTGGGCGCGCTCCGTCACAGGCTACAAGCTAAGTTAGCTTTGTTGTTCGACGCGGGGCCGCAGACTCTGCCTTTGTTTTTTTAAATGTCGGCGGGCCATTTGCCGCCTCACCGAGCTGAGCTCCTCGGCGGCCGAGCTGGCTATGCTTCGAGGGCGGTTGCCAGCGGCCGGAGGAGTTCGGGTCGGCGCGAAACCTTCGCGGCGGCGGCGGCAAGCTTCAAGCGCCAAAGCGGGGCCGCCTCATGTTGGCCTCGCTTCGGTCCCGTGCAGAGACCGCCGTGGGATGCTGGCGACGGCGACCGATACAGCTGCGGCGCGGACCTTCTGCCGGGCTCGCCGAGTTATAGGTCCTTGCGTGCGATTGCCAAAACGGGCGTGGGTTCGGATCGCTGCGCGCCGAGAAGCTTTACAGCACAAGTCATCGCGCGACTCGTGCTGCCAGCCGCTCTCTACTGTAGTCCACCGACAATGCTAACGAATAGTGTTGCGAGCTTCCTGCATAACGCTGCTGCTGGCCTGCTGAAGGTGGCGGCGCCGCCACCGACACACCGGCCTGAGTTGGAATATCAGGGCGCGGTTGAAGAGTAAACTCCGCGCACGTTCGCGGGCTCTTCCAGCCCTGCTGCAGGAGCAGGCATTGGACTGCTCACATTGACGCCGCTGGGCTGGGCTGGACTGCGCTCCCCGCTCTGCGCGCCGGCGCCACTGGAGGGACCGAGCGCAGAGCCCGAGCGCCGCGCAGAGCATGGCGAGGGCTCCGAAGGTGCTGCTGGAGGACACTCGCGGCTCGGGCAGCGCTCCCAGATGGCGCCAGCCCTCAGCTGCGGAGCTTCGCGGCGATGCATAGAGCTTCGGGGACGGACACCAACGCGCACAGCGGATATCACCTCCCCGCATTGCCTGCTTGCACCACCTCCTTCCTCCCTTCCAGCGGCCTCCTTCGTCTTCGGAGCGGACGCCGCGGCGAGCCGCAGGCTCGGTGGAGCCTTGGGCCTCCGCATCTGATCGCCGATCAACAAGATGGACGCCCCGCTGGTGTCCGCTTCGCGCCCGCCGCTGCAAGGCACGGCTTTCCCGAGGGCAGAGAAACGAGAAAAGGTGTGTGTCTCTGTACCCGTGGTGTGCACCACACCGTCCGGGGCCGCTAGCCGGGCCCACTTCAAGTGCAACGGTCCCACTTCTCGCAGCGAGATCCTTGGGCCGCAACGGCAACGGCAACGGCAGCATCACGTCACCAGCAACAGCAATGCAGCGCGCAGCGCGGGCGAGCGAGTGGCCACGCTCAGCAAAGAAGCAGCGTTTGGCTTCCTGCCTGCCTGCCTGCCTGCGCCCGCAGCGGTGCCGAAAAATGGCGGCGGGGCCCCTCGCTTTGCCCCCGCTCTGCTCGCATTTCGCTAGTAGCGGAAGGGCAACCTCAACGGTTGAGGTCAGCGCGCACATAGAGCGCCTGGAATCAGAAGCATTGAGCAAGCCCCCGCATCCCCGCGCTGGATACACCGACGTCGACGAAGTCGAAGGTGAGCCCGGTCCCACCCGCCTTCGCCTCGCCCGCTGTCAGCAGCGGCTTGGTGTTGCCCGCAGTCTGCAAGCAAGCAGCGCTCGCCTCAGGCGCCGATGATCGCGCGGCGCCCGCGAGTCGCCGCGTCATCTCGCTGCTCGCCCCAGGCTCGCAGTGGGATCTCAGGCGAAACCGCCGTGGCGCCTCTGATTCGGGACTGTAGACGGGCGCCTGTATCAAGGATAAGATCGCTGCTGCCCCTGGCGTCGAAGGCCGACGCCATTGCCGTCTCGCCATGTTCGCTTCACGAACGCTCGAGTCGAGTTGAGCGAGCGAAGGCTGAGCGGGGCGTCGAGAGGCAGCGCGCGGTAGCAGCGGGTGGTTCCGCGCAAGCTGGCGGGCTGGCCCGCACTGTCCAGCGTTGCTGGCTGGCCGGTGCGGCAACTTGCAGCTGGGCGGCAACGCTCGACAGGTCTTTGCATTCGTATACAGCCAGGAGCTCCCGTAACGCCCTAATTTTGCGAACATGCAAGTTCGGAGGTTAGCGTGGTTTATGCTTTTGGGCAGGTTGCACTGCCAGCACCAATGTCATGTCATCTCTGCGACGGCATGATACTCGGTCGGTGCGCGATGCGATGGCGACTTCATTCACGCAGGGACGACCGGGACTCGACTCGATACTGCGTGGGTCGAGTTCCTCCAGCGGACAATGCGGAAGCCACGAAGCGGCCAGATGCTGCTGGATGCCGGAAATTCGTGGCGTGTGCGACACACTACCCAGCTGGCCGCTATCTGTCGGCGCTGACTATCAATCACAATGGTGGGGTGTGCGACTCGCTCGTTGAAGGAGCTGGCTCGAAAGAATTGACATTCCAATATTAGCGGCCCCGGATCGTCACCTCCTGCGTCCAGGCCCGATTTAGATTTCGCCTCCAGACAGACAGCAATGGAGCTGCCGCCGCCGTCCAGCACGTCGTCCCGCGGCTCGCGGCCGCGCGGCGCGCCCAGCGTCTGCTGCCAGCGCTCACGCCGGCGCCGCCCAGCGCTGCCTCGACTGCTGCGGCGCCGCACAAGCTCGAGCCACAGCCCACGGACGACAGCCGGTCCGCCGCGCCCGCCGGGAAGAAGCCGTCCTCCTCGCTCGCGCACATTTTCTTCAACCGGCGGCCACTGGACTTGATCCGCCGTACTACGAGCTCGCTGCTGGCGGGCGGCAGCAGCAGTGGCAATAGCGGCTCCGCACCTGCAGCCGTGGTCGCGACGCCGCCCGCCGTCGAGGAGCGCAAGTTCTGGCAGCCGCACCGGCCGCTGGGCGACAAGGGCGGCCGCCGCCGCCTGCAACAGCTGCAGATCAAGGAGAAGGACAGGAGCAAGGACGACCACAAGCCGCCGCAGCATCCGCAGCGCAGGCTGCGCCTCAGCGGCGACGTTGACGACGCCGAGACGGAGCGCAAGAAGAGGCACGAGCTCGAGCCGCGCGCAGACACACACGAAGCCGAGATCAGGAGGACGCCCGCGCCCTGTCCGCCCAGTGGCAGGCAGTTTTTGCTGGACGCGGACAAGGCGGAGGAGCTCACGGCGCTGGAGCGCGCGGAGATCTTGCAGTACGACGAGGTCCGCTTTGTCTCGACGCGGGCGGTCAAGCGCAGTCGCCGCAATGGCAAGATCCAGAACGACATGCCGGTGCACGGCAACGACGCGGCGGCGCACGCGGCCCTGGAGGCCGACGAGCTGCCCGCAGAGCTGTGCAACGACGGCTACGACGACGAGCACGGAGACTACTTGGTCTTGGTGGGGGACCACCTAGCCTTCCGCTTCGAAGTGCTCAGTGCTCTCGGCCACGGCTCCTTCGGCCAGGTCGTCTGCTGCCTCGACCACCGCACGCGCAAGCAGGTCGCCGTCAAGATCATCCGCAACCGGCGCAAGTATCGCGACCAGGCGCTGGTCGAGGTGCAGCTTTGGCCCAGCTTCAGCGGGCCGGTGGGGCTTGTCATGAGAACCCGCACGTCGTGCGCATGGAGGAGTACTTCTTGTTCCGCGACCACGTGTGCATCGCCTTCGAGGTGCTGGGCACGAACCTGTACGACTTCCTCAAGCTGCGCTACTTCCATGGGCTCCCCATGAGCAGCATCCGCACAGTGGGCAAGCATCTCGCGCAGGCCCTGACGTTCCTCAAGCAGCAGCACGTCGTCCATTGCGACCTGAAGCCGGAAAACGTGCTGCTCGACGCGTCCGCGTTGGCTGGAGACACGCGGAATACGGGCATCGTGGACAACGTCACGCTCATCGACTTCGGCAGCAGTTGTCTCGAAGGCGCGCCCATGTTCACGTACATCCAAAGCCGCTTCTACCGCAGCCCGGAGGTGCTGCTCGGCCACACGTACTCGGGTGCGATCGACATGTGGAGTTTTGCCTGTATCCTCGTCGAGCTGCACACGGGCCACCCCATCTTCGCCGGCGAGAACGAGAGCGAGCAGTTCGCCTGTATTATGGAGGTGCTGGGCGCGCCTCCGACCGAAATGGTGCTCAAAAGCAAGCGCCGCCTGAATTTCTTTGACGAAGTGGTGAACCCCGCTGACGTGCAGGCTGTCGAGTACGTTCCGAAGCCGTTCGTGAACTCCCGAGGACGCCGGCGGACTCCTGGGTCTCGAAGCTTGATCAGCGCCGTCAAGTCCGACGACGCCGAATTTTTGGAGTTTTTGGCCAAGTGCTTCGCCTGGGACCCGAGCCAGCGTCTCAGGCCCGAGCAGGCCCTGGAGGAGCCTTGGATGCGTCACCGTCAGCAAGAACGCGTCGTCAACCCTGTAGAATATGAGCTCTAAGTAAGTTAAAGTAACCCGTGTACGAATGAATAAGTGAATTACCCGAACACTCAGCTTGTTATGAACGAATCCTGTTACGCGACCGGGACCGGAACTCCGGGTGGAGCTGCTGGCATTTTCACGCCTGCAGCAGCGGGTGACGACGATGGACCCGCTGCTGAGGCAGTGTAGTCGTCGACGCTCCAAGTGTGCACAGTCTTGTCCCACGAACCGGTTGCGAGCATCGTGTCGAGCTTCTTGTCGGTGGTTGAAGGCGCCGTCGACGCAAGCTGGAACCAGTCTAGCGCACGCACGTAGTCGCGGTGAGGCGCCGCATTCTCCTGGCCCACCAGCAGTTGGCGGGTCCCACTACCCGCAGCTCGGTCGGACGAGAAGCTGTCAGTAGTCACAAAGGCCTTGCCGTCGTCGCCTCCCGTTGCGAGTAGGTCGTCGTGGTAAGGCGAGTACTTGACGACGTGCACCGCAGCTGCATGCGTCTCACGTCGAGCCAACGGCGTATGCGGCGAGCGCACGTCAAAGGTGCAGACCGTGCCGTTCTCCAAGCCCACAGAGAACACTGTAGACTGCTTCGGGTGCCAATCCACCGACAGCGCAGGCAACAGCGTCGACACCGCCAACGCCGCGCTCTGAGGACGCCGGGAGTCCCACACCTGCACCGTGGCGTCTTGCGAGGCCGAGCACAGCAAATGAGCGTGCATCGGGTTCATGGCCACGCCCCAGATCAAGTCCGTGTGTCCTGCAGACATCAAAATACACCATCAGCCACGTCCTTCTCAGCCCAAAATCAGCTTCACCAGCCCACCATCAAACGTAGCTAGGCCCTTGTCCACCGCAGCAATATCCCACAACTTCACCCTGTAACACAGCAGCACAGCAACACACCAGTCAATACACCTCCAAATCACCTAACAGCACAGCCAAGAGCTCATTTAACGCACGTGAGGTCCCAGCTGCACGTCGCCAGCTGCGTCTTCTCGATCTTGGAGGCGCTGATGCCCGTGACTACGTCGTCGTGTCCCCATCCCGTCACCACCGCGTCCTCCTCGGCTGTCGAGTCATTGCCGCCGCCTGCCGCTCCGATGGGGATGAAGGCGAACGCCACGTCCGTCGACAGCTTGGCCAGCCGCACGTCGCCGTCGTCGCAGCCCAGCGCCAACACGTCTCCGTCCGCGCCGCACCAGGCGAGCGCCCCCACGCCCGTCTCGAGCTGCAGCTCGCACAGGCGCTCGCTCGTGGCGGCGTCCAGCAGCGCCACGCCTCCGCCCCAGACGTTGCCCTCAAGCTGCGACTGCGCCACAGCCAGCAGCGGCAGCTCCGGCTCCTCAGCTCCGCCATTTTCCTCGTCGGAGAAGAGCGTGTTCGGCAGCGAGCACGCGGCCACGGCGTCCACCTGCGCGGGCGAGGAGAAGGCCGGGTGCTGCATCTTGCTCGTCATGTGATCCGGTGGCTTGCAAATGACGCGGGAACGAGTTTGACAGGGGATACTTAGTGGTGTGGCGCACACCAGATCAAAGGCAAGTTGAAGTTGTATTTTGACCAAAAGGACCAGGATGCCACCGTTGGGTGAGGCTGCAGCCTTTTGCGAAGCGCTTTCTTCTCCCTTCTCTCCTCGTGTCTCTCCATGGGACCTGCGTCGGCTTTGGCTTTCCAGTTATGGGGATTGTTCTTGCTGCCCGTGCTCGTCCCAAGCCAAGGATTTAGCCCAGCCTGAAGCCTTGGACACTTTGCAACGTGCAGACTGACGACCAAGCCGAAACAAACCCTTCCTCTAACGACATCTCAAGATGGTGCGAATGCCCACTAGCATGGCCAAGAACAAGGAGCCCAAGGAGCACGGAGCCAAGGAGGCGGCCTCCGAGGCCGTGGACGAGATGCTGTCGGAGGCGGAGCAGATGCGTCGCCGCAATGACCTCGGCGACCGCGGCCGTCGCACGCTGGAGCAGCTCCAGGAGGACGCGCGCAACCTCGGCGAGTACGCGCGAGGCAAGATGGAGCACATGAACGAGGTGATGCGCGAGGCGGCCGCTTCCGCGCGCGAGTCCACTGGACTTCCGGACTCTGCTCCCGTCGCGACGGACGCCGTCAGTGACACCGTGATGGATTCACTCAAGACCGCGAGCGAGAAGCTCAGCGCTGAGATCAGCGACCTCGGGGAGCGGGTCGAGAGCGTGAAGGCGCGCGTCCAGGAGTCGATGGCGGCAGCCGGCGGCAAGGCGAAGGACACGTGGCACCAGAGCACCGAGGCCGCCAAGAACGTCGGCGAGCGCGAATACTGCCTGCCGCTGCCCACGAACCGCATCTGCGCTCGGCACGTGGCGTTCTTCGGCATCCCGCTGCTGGCCCTGCTGCTCCTGATAATGCTGCGTCGTCGCTACCCGAAGAAGTGGAAGGCCGGCGTGAACAAGATGAAGCAGCCGCGCATGATGCTGTCGCGCGAGGTGCCGTCCAGCGAGAAGCTGCAGTCGCAAATCGAGGGTGCCGCCAACAAGCTGGAGGAGAAGATCGAGTACGGCAAGCAGCGCGGGAGCAGCGCGGTGGACCAGGCGCGCAGCAAGTACGGGCAGCCGGAGAAGAAGCCCGAGAACAAGAAAGACCAGTAACCCGCTGTAGCTGCCCGTTGATCTGCATCGTGTGGCTCTAGGAGCGAGTTGTCTGTTTTAGCATCAGCGATGCGCATCGTTTGATATCTTCATACAATTCGCTTTTTTAACAAGTTGGGATAAGGAAACAACGTCGCATTGCGTTAGTGTGTGTGTGTTCAAGCAACTTTTTGGCGCTTGGCAGCTTCTGCCTCAGCGGCAGCGTCGCCCTCGCGCTTTATAGCCGCCGGGTCCTCTGCGCCTGGTGCTCCTGCTCCTGCAGCTGCAGCAGCATTGTTGTTGTTGTTCTCCAGCTTCTCTGCGATCTCGGGCGCGTGCTTCTTCATCAACTGGATCAGAATGGAATCCACGCGCGCCGAGTTCTCGCGCTGCTTCTCCATCTTCTCGTACTTCTGCTTGAGCTTGAGCTGCAGCTCTGCTCGAGACCAAAAACAACAGCATGAGCACAGAGTCTCCAGCATTTACAATAATCGGCATCAGACTCACGCTCCGAGGGGATGACGGGCTCCTTCTTGTCCTTGGAGCTAAAGTCCCACGCGTAGCCCTCCGTGGGGCTGAAGCGCACGCCCGCCGCCAGTCCGTGGAATGCCTTGTTCACCCTGTAGCTGCATTTTTCTACAATACCAACAAATAAGGCGCACCGCCATGAGAACTAGATAGAGACTTGCAGCCCCAGGCACAAGAGTGCAGCAGCTCGTACGAGGCGCGACGTGAGCATGGCGTGGATGTTGGGCGCCTGGTACACGGTGCCGTCCAGCACGTAGTAGATGGCCAGCGGCTCCACCTGCGTGCGGCCGCTGCGCCGCTGCTTGCGGATGATGAAGAGCTGCTGCGGCAGCT
Organism: Phytophthora melonis; assembly: GCA_024211575.1. Taxonomy (NCBI): domain Eukaryota; phylum Oomycota; class Peronosporomycetes; order Peronosporales; family Peronosporaceae; genus Phytophthora; species Phytophthora melonis. Next base: position 294,674 of record JAMXKT010000085.1, read on the forward strand.
GCTTGGCCGCGTTGGGCAGCAGCTCGTACTCGACGCCGCGCAGGTTCTTGAGCTGGTCGAGGCCGAGCCGCTGCATCTTGAGCCGCTCGTTGTTGCACGAGCGGTCGTAGAACGGGGACAGCGCGAAGTAGTGCAGCACGGTCTGCGCGTTCAGCGGGAAGGACTGCAGCCACACCGTGTCGCGGAACGACGCGTTGTAGTCGTCCACATGCGCCGACACCTCCATGCTGCCCTTGTAGAGTAAAAAATTCACTAGTGAAGCGGAAGTGGCACACTGTACCGATTGGAGGAGATAGGTACATTGTACCACTGACTCAAAAAGGCAATTACATGGAGCCGCTGCACGTGACCTACAAGACGCCGCTGGACGGCGAGCTACGCGCAGCGATGACGTCGCAGCTGGTCAAGTATTTGCTCTTCATGCGCGGCCAGATCCCGTGGTGCGTGGCGCGTTTTAGCGGGTGGAAAAAGCGACGTTTTTAACACTATTTCGTGGGAATTAGTCGCTAAAGAGTGTTGGAATTGCTGTGGCACAGTCTTTACGACGAGCTGCTGCGGGTTGTGGAGAACTACCAGCTTCAGCAGCAGCAGAAGCGAGCGGAAGGTGGAAGGAGGAGGAGGTGAGACGCAATTTGCTCAAGATTATCGTGGAGAAGAGAAGATTTAGAGCTGACTTTTATGCCTTTTTTGGTGCAGATTGTCCATGGGCGGAAGCATCAAGAAGGCGGCCAAGTGCGTGGAGGCGGCCGAAGCCTTGTTCTATGAGCAGGTGGACGCAATTTTCTCGCTGAAGGTGCAGCGAGGTAGGAGATTGAGCTGGGGCATATTGGGTCAGAGTGCTGGAAGTAAATGAGGTGTTGGTGTTCATGTTGTGTCCTTGCAGTTGCGCTGGTGTTTGGCGCCTCGATGATGAGTTCGAGGGAGGCTCTTGTCATGGATTTTGACGAGGTGAAGGCGGAGGTAATGGACGAAGAGTTTTTGTCGCAATCGAGCACAGCTTCGCCGCAGACTGATGTCGAAGATGCGTCGATGGAGGACTCCTCGCAGACGTCGATCCCACCGTCGCCGCCAATGGCAAGGGAGAAGCTGATGCGTTTGTGCGCGCAGAAGCTCATACGTGCACTACACACGCACGCCATGGAGGCCTTTTCGAGGTAAGGATATATATGTTGAAATGCTGGTGTCAGCTAAATGCATTTTCTAACGGCGAATGTTCGTGGTGGACCTTGCAAGTGCTCTCGCTACGACCAAGTTACACATCGCTGTGCTGGCAGAACGGCAGTCCACTCGCATACCAGGATTCCTCCCGAAACAGCATTTCAAGCTTCGACTTCCAAAAGATAAGGGCGGGGTGCGCACGCACTACGTGACTATCAGTAGTGGAGAAGGTGGCTGCAGCAAGTCGTCGCAGGTAGAGACTCAGCCGGCCAAGAGTGATTCCACCTGCACAATGGGAAACAATTCGTCAGTGGTACATGGTAGCGCACCTCTCGAGCTACTATCCCCAGTACTACAGGCGACAGTCGACACCACGGACGCTGGTATGGTGTGGTATGTGCTGGAAAAGCCCATTCCAGGCTTTTCGGGGGCTATTGACGTACTCGAAGGGCAATGATACCTCGCCCGTGTTCGCGGCTGGCAAGCTCAGATACAGCGGTCTTGCCAGGTGGCTTGAAGACGAGCACGTATCCAAAAATATTCCCCAGGACGTAGCGATGGATAGTAGGAACAGTTGCTCCTACTTATCCTGTGCTAATGAGGACGAAGTGGAGTAGTGTGAAGCGCGTCGACAGCATCGGAGCCTACCACACTTGCGATCTTCGTGTGTCAGAAGCAGTCGACCCGAATGCAGCAGCTCCCCTCACCGACGGCGTTCGCCTCGCTGGAAGAGCGAATCGCGCATCTGAACTGGAGGAAAATCTGCAACGAGCGGCAGATTCAAGGCACGCTTCGCTTCAGCAAGCAGCTTCAGGAAAGAGACGAGTTCATCCGAGCTGCGAAAAGTGAGACCAAGGCCCACCGCGAGCGCATGCAGCAAGTGATCAAGGACGAGTTCACCAAGCCGCTCCCTGTTACGACCCAATTTTACGAAGAGCTCACGGCGTTGCAGCGTGAAGACGAGCACAAAGCGCAGAAGGTGGCCGAGAAGCACATAACGCAGCTCCACAACATCCAGGCGAAGCTCGACGCACGCGAGGCTCAGTTGACGCGCAAGAAGGAGTTCGAACGGAAGAAGAAGGAGCTCTTTGGCGGTAGCCAGTAGTCAAAGAAGCGTTTTCAGGGGTATTAATTAACGGAATGTAAGGAGCTCGATGTCGAAGAAGAGGTTGGTGTTGGGAGGCACGAGTCCGGGGAATCCTTTCCGCCCGTATGCTTTATCGGCGGGCACGAACAGCTTAGCTCGCTCCTTCATGCACAGCCGCTCGACTCCTTCATCCAGGCCCGGGATCACTTGCTCAGCACCGAGTTTGAACTTGAAGGGCTTCTCTCGGTCACGAGACGAGTCGAATTTCTTGCCGTCCTGAAGCTGTCGTGCAACAACACGATGATGAAGACGTAAGTAGTTGCCGACCAACAGCAACGCGTCGACGCTCAGACTTACATATCCTGTGTAGTGGATAACGACAGTCTGACCCTTCTTCGGGTAGTTGAGGCCGTCGCCCGCCACGAACACTTCAACTTGGATCTCACCATGGCGCTGCATACATCGAGTTACAGTTAGCGTGTACTCATGGTGAAGCTATCATCTCCACATGAACCTACCACGTTAGAGATCACAAAGTCTTTAGGCTCCATCATGGTTTCTTCGCCAGAAGCTAGCGGGAACAAGAATGAGCGAGTCGAGCGAGAAGGAGTGAGCTATCCAAAGCTGCTCCAAAATAAGCAACAGCAACATCGCAGAGAGTAGGATATCGTCTGCATTCACTTACAGCCTCCACCCGTGGCAATATACCAGCTACTTCTTGCTTAAAAGAGCAGCAGCCAGCTCAGCACAATAGCTCAGTCACTACCACTTCACTCCGGGTGCTCGACTTTCTTTCTGTTGCGAGGACTCAAGTTCTTCTTCGCCGGCTTGGTCGGAGGCGACGACTTGGCCTTCGGTTCGGCAGCGCTGCTGTCCTTGCCTCCCGGGTAGAGCAGGATGAGCGACACCTGGATCACGCCCATGGTGAGCGCGAAGAGGTTGGGGCAGATGACCAGCGGGTCGCCGAGCATGATGCCGTAGATCATCCAGATCGTGCCGGCCACGACGTTCATAGCCGACATACCCAGAGGCAGGCAGGACGCGTCCTTGCGACGCAAAATGCTCTTGACCTGCAGCAGCGGCGACGCGGCCGTGAACACCGACAGGATGTTGGCCGGGATGCCCGTGAGCATCTGCGTCTCCTCGGGCGAGCGCGTGACCACCTGGTGCGCCAGCAGCAGGATCACCAGCATGGCCGACGTCAGCATCCTCGTGGCCTGCGTCCTGTCGCGCGCGTACTTGTAGAACACGAGCACGTAGTACGAGCCCAGCACGGCGCCGAGCAGCGAGGTCCCGCCCACCACGGGGTTGCTCGTCGTCCAGCCATACAGCGTGTAGATGACGCTCTGCACGAAGTAGAAGAAGAACGGCGCGAACGAGAACTGCAGCGTGCTGCGCGCGCGGCGGATGGTGGCGACGGTAGGCCTGCAGGTTCAGCAAGCGGAGCGGATGTGAGCTCAGGAATTACACAGTGCTGGACGGAGACAGGGGCGCACGCACCACGGGGAGATGGCGAACACGATGGACGAGCCCACGGCCACGACGGGCACGGACTTGGCCGCCAGGAAGTACGTCATGTAGGCCGCATTGGCCAGCGATTGCATCGACATGGTGGCGGCTAGTTGTTGTTGCCTTTTTCGCTGCGTAGCTCCTCGCAGTTTGGCCGTGTCGAAACTCGGAAGTAAGCGGGTGATATCCCTTTAACTTTGGGCAGTCCTGTTATATAGCATACTTGAAGCTGTCTTGATCTAGACGGATGACTGGATATTGTGAGCTTCTAGACAACATACCCTTATAACCTTAATAATTCTGAGGTGAAACCGTTCCACGTGGCAAAAGCAGATGGCTACACCCACCAAGTTGAAGTGCGTTCACTTCTGCCGTACGATGCGCTGGGGACCAACTCGCCGCGGAGAGGGAAGCCACCACACCTTGTAGGCAATGTGCATCCGCCGTATTAATACTAACCAACTTTTTATTATTTAAACGGATGAATGTCAACTACTGAGAGCCAAAATGTGTCATGACCTTGTCGATGAGGTCTGACTGCAGGTGGAGGCTAAGCCCCACGTACCATGACCGAGCGCGTGCTTGCAGGGCCAAGAGCTCTTCTGTCGGCGTCCACTCCCCCCACTCCAGTTCTGAGTCTTGTGAGACCTCTTCTCCGTTCTTGTTCAGCTTCCGGAAGTACCGGTCCATCAGCCGCGGGAGGTCGCGCTTCCAGTCGCTCACAAACAACACGGGCGCGTTCAAGCGGCGTAGGACGCCATGGACGTCTTCAGGAACGCAGCGCCATGAGTCCGGGTAAGCTGGGTGGAAGAACACTCCAGGAGGCTGGCACTGTGCTGGTAGCTCCTCCACGATAGGGATCGATCCAGACGACAAGGCCTCCCAGATCCGGTACTGCTCCGGGTTCTTGCCGAGCGGACAGATAGTAAACACCGACTGCTGGAGCGTCGACACGTACGCTGCAGGTGCCGCAGACAAATACCAGCGCCACGCCGTCCCCAGTCGCTTGTCCACGGCTTGCAGGACCTTGAAGAGCATATCGTTGTGCTCAACGACACAGCGTCGCGAGTTTGCTCGCGTTGCCCGCTCCAGGTCTGTGCACACTTGCAGAGCCGCCATCATGGCCTGCACCCGCGTTGGTTTCTCCACCGTCCAGCTCACCATGAGGTTTAGCAGGAACTTGCGGCCGATACCAGTCGCAAGAGGCGGCGGTGGGTTCAGGTGGTGCGCGTTCAGTGGGAAGCCATGCTCGAAACTCGGTCCCAACGGGAGGGATGCAAATCGCTTGCCGTCCACGAGTGCACAGTCGCCGTACGGTATTAAGCCAAACTTAATGGCCGCGTTATCCAAGAAGCGCTCGGGTTTCGGGTTATTGCAGTTCTCTCTCGCCAGCGTAAGGAAACCTACGCGAGGCTCGACCGGAAGCACGTCTCTCTCGAACACGCGGTTAACGCTATCAAGCGACTGCGCAGCAACCACGAGGTTACTATTGGCCGGCAAACTGCGCAGCTCGTGAGCGTTGTGGATCATGCGGAACTCCAAATCCAGCGTATCAACTGTGCGAGTCCACGGTTCATCAGGGGGCGACTCCACGCGCGGATCGAAGTACGGCCCTAGCAGATCATGCCACAGGTACGGGAACAGCGTGATCTCGTCCACAGGGCGTGCCTTCACAAAGCCCGACGTTACAACCGTAGCTGCGTCTCGGTCGCCGTCACCAGAAGAGCTGGATGCCGTCCACGACGTAGGTAGCGGCTCCACGATGGGTATCATTTGATCCGGATTCAACTCGAGCACGTGGTCGTAGTCGAAGGGAACCACGTGCACTATTGTTCGCTGGGTTTTTGCTTCTCCTCGCTGCTTCTTCCACTCTGCATGCCGCTGGACAACTGCATCCAACGTCCGGAACTCTGTGTAGTCAGCCATAGCGTCGCGGAACTTGCACGTGTCCATGATATTGGCCGGCAGAGTGTGTGTGGCAGCGAACAACCGCTTCCCTGTGTTCTCGAGCGAGTACCAGTCGTACGGTTCCTCCACGTACGACCCGGTGCGCAGCTTGAGCACGATCGTCGTGGTGATGACATTCACCAGAGCCACTAGCAGCGTTGCGATCACCGAGCGTCGCGCAAGTTGCCTCCATCTGAACAAGTGAACGCCGTCATTATCGTCGTCTTCGTCGTCTTCGGCTCCTGCACGCGCCGGCTTGACGACCTTCAGTTGAGCTGCTTCTTCGTCCTGCTTGACACTTTCCGCCGTCGCAGAGGAGTGGCGCCTGGTGCTGAGCTCCGGCACGTCGTCCGACGTCCGCCAATCTCTGGCAGTGGGTACGCAGTCGCTAGTGTCGTCTGGGTCTTGCAGTAGTGTCTGGTACCGGTTCCTGTGCCTTGATCGAGCTGCTCGCTCGTGGCGATACGCCCACCAGCCCAGCAGACCGATGACTTGTAGCACGACGCCCGTGCCCCAGAGCCACAGCAGCAGCGCCACAGGTGGATACATGTGCAGCGCGTTGGGCATGGCTGCTACAGGGGCCTGGCAGCGGTGCTGGAGTACTGTCTAATACGCCTCGCTCAAGCAAGTGATGGAAGAGGTCCAGACAGGATGGTCGTTGCACGGTGCACCCGTGCTCGATACCCGGAGCAAGTGTGCACACGTCGCAGGCAGTTTCGAGCGAGATTCAGCCAATGGGAGATGGGTACACCGGTTGAAATGCGTCGGTGTCTAACGGTCTCCACCGTCTTTGCATCGGCGTGCACCGCCACTCGAGGCCCTGGCCGTTGCGGACGGTTGCTTCAATGCCACCGAGCCTGCTTGCTCTGCGTGTACATGTACAGGTCCCTCGGAGAAAACGGACTTTATTCGCTTTCCAATGGCTTGCCAGTTCGATTAAACGTAATACACGTAGTGGTGCCAGTGTGCATAGCTCCCCAATCGTTGAACGTTCATGATCAAGACTTCGTGCATTATCAACACCAACTGCATGTCCGCCTACCTGCGCCACACCGCCGCCTACTTGAAGAAGCCCTTGCGCTTGTAGCCCTTGTGCTTGTAGTGTCCATATCCATGGCCGTAGTGGCCATGGCCGTAGCCATAGCCGTGTCCGTTGCCGTGTCCATAACCATGGTGACGATGTCTGCCGAAGCCGAGCAGTCCGCCGAGCCCCTTGCGCTTGTAGCCCTTGTACTTGTAATGGCCATAGTGGTGGCCGTGGTGGTGATGGTGAGCATGGTGCACGCCCGGCTGCACCACGTAGACTGGCTGTGCAGGGTATGCCACGGGCGCCGGTGCAGCGTACGGTGGAGGAGGCGGGTACGCCACGGGCGCCGGTGCCGCGTACGCTGGAGGAGGAGGGTACGTGTGCGGCGCCGGCGCCGGGTAGGCATAGCCCGGAGCAGGCTGGGGCGGCGGAGCGTACGCGGCAGGAGGAGGGTGCTGGTACGGAGCAGGCTGGGGCGCGGCTGCAGGCGGTTGATGGGGATTGTACGGCTGCTGCTGCTGCTGCTGCTGCGGGGGTACTGCTGGGGAGGATATCCCTGCTGCGGTGGAGGCGCTTGACCCGCAGGCGGGTGCTGCTGCTGCTGGTTGTACATCGACTTGAGCTGCTGCTTCTTGCGCCGTGTCCGCTTGCTGGGGAATTCCGATGTGATGCTGCGAAGGACGACAGCAAATCAATCGATTAATTACCGACTCAGACGGGTAACTTCTGATTCTGCCAGGGACTCTGCCGGTGGACATTGATGTCCTCCTGCCTGTCTCCATGACGAAACAGCTGTTTTCTTGATGGGTCCATCAGCGCTTTCGTTGAGTTGGCGATCCGATTACAATGTTCTTAGACCCGATCGACTGGAGGCGCTGACGGGGTCGGGATACTCTGGCTGCTCCTGTCATCGGACGATGGCGCAGATGGAGCTGGGGTCGTCAAGATTGGGGACAAACGCGCTGGATCATGAAGCGGCGGAGATGAATCCCGTACAAACTGCGAGCAGTCAGGCGAGTATGGCGGCGGCGGTGGGGGAGGAGGAGGGCCGTAGCAAAATGGAGGCGGCACGTAGCGCCAGTGCTGCGTTCGTGCTCCCGGAGACCGCGACGGCTCTGCTTGACGGTGGTGCGGGTGAAGCAGATTGCCTGCGAGCCTTGGGAACTCGCGAAGGTCTGGAATGCGGATCCCAAAGTCGGAGTGATGGCGACGATGTCCGTCTCCGTAGCGGCGGCTCATCTGGCGATAGTCGGTCTGTATTGCCGGCGCTTTGTGGGTCTTGGAGCGTTTTGCAATGTGCCCCGCGCTTCGCTACTCGTCGACCTTGTGCAGGTCCCCACCGTGCGACACCGCCGATGGTTCGAGATGCTGCTGTTCTGGACAAACTTCATCACAAGTGACATGCAACTACTACTAGTAGTATAATACCTAGTACATGTATTATATTGTGCAAGCTTTGCTGCTAGGATCGAATCGTAGAAAACAACGGAGTTTTTTTTAAGCTAATAACGAGGGCATTGTAATATGTTTTTCTTCTTGCCATTTTTGACTGCAATCACCATCCGTGGTGGTGGTGGTGGTGAAAGTGCGGCGACGGGGGCGGCGAGCACTCGTAGTACACGGGAGGCGGCACCTCATAGATGATCGGAGGTGGCGTGGCGTAGACTACTGGAGCTGGCGGAGGAACCTCGTACACGACTGGAGGCGGCGGTGGGGGCACTGTGTAAATGACCGGCGCGGGGGCGGAGGGCCGTAGTACGCAGGCGGCGGAGGAGGAGGGCATCGTCGCGGAGATCCGGGCCAGGGAAACATGGTCTTAGGTTGCTAGGCTTGGAGTGAACGCTTGTGTTTGAGGTGGCAAGTTGGGCTGTGAGCTCTTGAATACTATTCAATGAATAGACCGGAACTTCTGCCGGAAAGATCATTGTGCACGTGGGACATGCACACGCGGATATCAAGTAAAAATCGAGGCAACGAGCTGTAGCCCTGGCTCAAAGCAATACAAACATTGCACACTGTACAGTACAGAACGCGTTGTCGCGCATTGTACATGACAGCTGCAAGTTGCAGTGCAACCGCTGGGTAAACTGCAACGAATGCCGACAATATTTGCTAGCTGGGCGCGTCAATATGTGCTGGACCTGAAAGAAGCAGGGACTTCCACCGTACGAGGTGCAGTCCGTTTCAATACTACCACAGTGCCAACAATACTCATCATGAAAAAAATTTGAGGAATGGTATATTGTCTTACGGCGCTCGACAACAACATCGGCGATCTTACCATCCAGGGGGTGGGTGGTGATGATGGTGGTGCGGCGGCGAACAGGGTGGACCGGGCGGAGGCGGCGGGCCTTCGTAGAAGACGGAGGGGGAGGCGGCCCATCGTGGTGATGGTGGTGAGGAGGCGAGAACGGTCTCGGAGGTGGCGGCGGCGGCGCATACACTGGCGGAGGGCATCCCGGGCCGGGTCCGTATCCGTACGGCGGCGGGCCTGGGGGCGGTGGCGAGTGTCTTCCGTGCGGCGATCCTGGGTATCCTCGGTACATGGTCCTTTGCTGCTGCTGCTGCTGCTGTTGCTACCTGGAAAATCTTCAGTTGCTTCGGGGCGGCAAAAATGCGTTGTGAGCCTGAACGAGATCCGGAAACACCCTCCAGAGCACGCCGCCTTCAGCAGGAGAGCCTCGGAGCGGGCATGCTCATGCGACGTGCAAACCAGTCTCACCTTCTCCTGATAATCCACTACAGTCCGACTCGTCCTTGTGCAGACCTGATCTAGACCTGATCTATACGACGGCGTGACGTCAGCGCACACTTCAACCATGGCTACAGTATGTACATGTAGTACTGTAGCTTTTCGTTGATACTGGAGTCGCCTGCGCAAGGTGAAGTTATGAGCGTAGTGTTGCAGAACAGTATGCTGCAACTACCAAAATGGTAGATTTGTACAACTAACACTTTTAGGTAAACATGAAATCGACACGATTCGTGGGGTACAGATATTGTATATTTACGGTGGCAAAGCGGTGCTCGAGGTCACTCTGGAGCTCAACGCGTCCGCCGTTTTCAGTTCACGAGCGCGACCTGCTTCTGAAGCGATGTCGCGATTTCACCAGCCGCGCGGAGGGAGGCGCGCGGTGGTCCGGCGGAGGTCCGTGGTGGTGGTGCGGCGGGGGCCCGCGATGCTCAGGCGGCGGCGGGCTGTGGTGCTGGGGCGGCGGGCCATGGTGGTGGTGAGGCGGGCTGTGCGGGGCGGACCGTGATGGTGGTGCGGCGGGCTGTGCGGGGGCGAGTGCGGGCGGCCGAACATGGTGTTTCCCGGGGACTTGACTGTCGGTTGGTCGGCAAATTGAGGAATGAGCGATGGTTATCCATCATCACTGCTGCTGCAGGCAGCCTGCAGCGAGCACCGAGCACTGCATGGCATGGCAATCCTGTCATCGTCAAGTGATGACCACGTCCAACTCTCTACGTAACGACTCTTTTACTGAGTTAACCTACGATCTGGGCGACGCTGATTGGCAGTGAGTCATTTTGGCAAATCATATCGCTGCGCGTTTACGGGACAATTCAACGGCTGTGCTAGCGTCTCAAAACCAGAATCCAACCGGTCACTGTGCAAGCAAAAACACCACTGGAAAAGATTATTCCCCTCCGTGAAGGACAAAACAGCAGCAAGTTGGTGGCTGCTGGCAACAGTTCCAAACGGTACCGTACATGTATGCACTGTGCATGCGTCGACGCTGGATTCTGCGCTTGAGTAGCACAGCTCCAATCTGGCCAGGATTTTGTAATGGGGACTTCAACTTGAGCACAACTGCATCACTGTACTGTACAATAATATGTAATCGGGCTCATTAGGTGGTACTGTACTTTAGTGATAACAAAGTCGCGCGTTGCGCGAAGAAGCTCTGAAATTAAGAGCAGACATGTAGTTATGTAGTGTGTGTAAAGCCCAGTTGCTCACTACAGCGCATCTGCTGCGGCAGCCGCAGCATCTGCCAAGTTAACTTGGAACTTAGTAAAATGTCAGTTTCTTTGAGCATTACCCTCTATGATCAACTTCAGCCCACGGAACAATCTGCTCTACTATTTGCTTCACGACTTCACCGCCTATTGCTTCTTGTTGTGTCAATTTTTTTCAATGCAAGGCGCTGAGTATTTTTTTTAGTGAAAAGCGTAGACGTTTTTCGGGCGGCCGGACGTGCACGCGGGGGGGGGGGGGGGTCTTAAAAAAATAGTTTTTGGCATATGGAGACACGCTTGGGTTCTGTAGGCTGGTATATAGGTAGCTGAAGGACGTAGTAATACCCTCCTTTTTACCCGAGATAAATTGAGCAAGTCTTCATAGCGAACGACAGCGGTATCGTCGTACCACTTTCGACCTGGGGGATAAAGGTTAAGAGCGACAAGATAAACGGGTGTGTTGCGAGCATCTCACTAGTCATCGACAACACGGCATAACATTCTTGCTGGTGTGGACTAGCTTCGTAAGGAGATATACCGGTAGGTCAAAATAATCAACCTTTCTTTTCAATATTGCGACCCGTTCGAGGCACGGCTATGCTACACCATATTACTGTACAAGCAAGTCCATCTCCAACAGAGATTCTTTTGCTTTTGTTCTTTTCTTTCGATCACTGTAGACGACCTATGGAGCGCGAATGGTTAAATCTGAAGTTGTAACATAGTTTGTGTTTGTGTTTATCTTCAGAGACTATCAAACGCACTGTAATATACTGCCGTCGCAAAGCGCGTACTCGTACTGAAGATTTCTCTTGGGGGAGGGCTTCCGTCCAGGACGCTGGATATTACCATCCGTGGTGGTGTTGGTGAAAATGCGGGGGAGGTGGTGCGTACACCAATGGGGGCGCAGCGTACACTATTGGAGCGGAGGGGGTGGTGCTGCGCAGCGATCCTGGCCACGGGAACATCCCAGGAGGTTGTGTCTTGGTTTACTCGGGCAGCACTTCGACGGTACGCAGCAAATTGTCTTTTGATCTCGTTTTGAAGAAGGCCCAGGCAACTCGGATAAAATATCCGGCGGCATGAAATGCAGATGCACATTTTTTTAGTGGATACTGGGCATACGAGTGCTTGCGACCGGTGAGTTACTCACCGGTTGACCTCACGGAGTTCTACTTGTTACTGTACACTATTGCATTTGGCTTTCGGGAACGGATTACGTGCCACTACTGGGGTGCTATCGTATGGATACAATCTCCACGTTTGGCCTGAAGTTGTGTGCACAGTACATTGCACAGTGATGCCAGTTGTGCTCAAGTTGAAGTCGCCAATACAAACTCCTGGCCAGTCGGAGCTGTGCGACTCAAGCGCAGATTCCAGCGTCGACGCATGCACGGTACTGTACATCTGGAACTGATGCCAGCAGCCACCAACTTGCTGCTGTCTTTAAGACAGTGTCTTGTCCTTTGCGGAGGGGAATAATCTGTGCTTTGATTTCAGTGCATGTTTTCGCATTCACAGCGCACAGATCTCCTACGAAAACGCGCAGCGATATGATTTGCCAGAATGACTCACCGTCGCAGGTTAACAGTAAGAGTCTTCACAGAGTTGGACGTGGTTATCACTTGACGATGACAGGATTGCCACGCAATGCCATGCCATGCCAGTGCTCGGTGCTCGCTGCAACAGCAGTGGTGATGGATGACCATCGCTCATTCCTCATTTTGCCGACCAACCGACAGTCAAGTCCCCGGGAAACACCATGTTCGGCCGCCCGCACTCGCCCCCGCACAGCCCGCCGCACCACCATCACGGTCCGCCCCCGCACAGCCCGCCTCACCACCACCATGGCCCGCCGCCCCAGCACCACAGCCCGCCGCCGCCGCACCACCACGGACCTCCGCCGGACCACCGCGCGCCTCCCCCTCCGCGCGGCTGGTGAAATCGCGACATCGCTTCAGAAGCAGGTCGCGCTCGTGAACTGAAAACGGCGGACGCGTTGAGCTCCAGAGTGACCTCGAGCACCGCTTTGCCACCGTAAATATACTATACATGTCGATGTTTTATCATAAAGTAAATATACAATACATGTCGATGTTTTATCATAAAGTGTTGGTAATACTGTAGTGCTAATATAAGAATTCCAGGACAAAAAATAGTAGTATCGCTTAAAACGGACTCCAGGAGCTACTCAGGCGCTAATTATCTGGCTTAGGAGACCCCGCACAATTTCATCAAATATAAAGCAGCAAAGCATACTGTACTCTAACATTACCGGCCATTTGCAACCCGGGTGGCGATCCGCAGCCTGTGATTGGCCAGATGCATGGTATCGACAAGGATTTTGGCTGGGTGTCGTTTGCAACTTTCGTAGCGCACCGAGTACAATTGGCGCTCCCACTTCCGACACCGTGGTCCACCTTTAATTGTCAGAGTGCTAAATTCAATAAAAGTCAATAAGTTTTGGTAGGTAGAAGACCAGTCATTCACAGAGCTACGGACAGTGTGCAGTGGGGGCAGAACTACGTGCCCACGCGCTTCGAGGACGCGTCAGGCCGCACCACGGCGAAGTGGGAGGTGCGCTTCAAGAACATCTCCACCTCAGCTGACGTGGTGGAGGAGGAGAGTGACTAAAGTAAGACCGAGCTGTTGCGACAATGCGGTCAGGAGTCTGGCCGCTAGCTTTTCCTCCAGCGGCGCTGGCACCGGTGTTGCAGGGAGAGCTCACATACAACAGCGTAGCGCAGGTCGACATCACGCGTCGTCTAGCGCAGTTCGTGCCGCGAACTACATGGCGTATGTGCGTCACGTGGCAGGCGCCCCCGCTATTGGAGCCCGTGCGTCCTATACAAATTTATAATTCTAGATATATTACTTTTCAAAAATAATCAGGAGATCACGGCGTCGGAAGTGAGAGCGCCAATTGTAGCAAATACTGTTCAGTTTTGCAGCCCTACGCCATACAAAAATCAAATGAGGTTGCAAAATGACGTAGTACCATGAGTTGCAAAAAAAAAATGAAGGGCGGGACATTCACGCTGTAGTATACCAGCCTTGCATGCATCAGGGCTAACTTTATAGCATCAGCGCTTCTACACGCGTGCCCTCGTACAAACCGGGTGCAATATACTGGGTTTCTCTGCGCGCTAATAGTAATACTATCGTCGGGAGCGTAGCTAGGCTCCATTCGCAGCAATACGACCCCAAAACGGCCGGCAGGGTAAAGGACGAATTGGTGCGTGAGCTCTGTGGGTGGTGGTGCTGACACAAAGCGGCAACCGCGCGGTAACACCAACACCGGATCGCCGGGCGACTCGAATTACGAATTGGTGCGTGAGCGCTGTGGGTGGTGGTGCCGACACAAAGCGGCAACCGCGCGGTAACACCAACACCGGATCGCCGGGCGACTCGAATTACGAATTAGAAACGTATTAATAGTGTAGCGTATACTTAACCTGTCTCGCCGTGCCAAGAGAAACAGGACAGCAGTGTTATAGAAAGAGGAATGACGCTTTCGCATCGAGCACCCAGTTGGTGATCGACAGAGCTGCAGAAAGAGGCGACCAGTGTTGAGTATTTGGCTGTGGAGGCCAACAGAGGTAGAGAGTCTAACTCTACCAGTTTTGCGCACGGGATCGCGTGTTGCATTTGCTACGAAGCTAATCTAACAAGGGCAACGCAATTTTGACTTGAGCATGCAGAAGGCTGAGAGACCTCGTGCGCGAAGAGCCTCGAAGACTCGAGCAGCGCTACTGTACTCACTTTCTTGAACTGGTTGAAGTGCGCTGACAGTGACTGTAAAATTTTACGACGCTGGTTGTCTGTGCTCTTGCGGTGCTGAAATAGTAGGTCGCGACAGTATATCCCACATTGTTTTTTTATGTGCAGCATTCGTGCGAGGACGGGCAATCTGTGTGCTGTAACGAAGACGCTGTTAAATCACAACCACAAGAGCTTCGTTTACCATGCTTTGAAGGTCAACAGTACTGCCATGGTAGACAGTGAGAATATATAATATATATTATTTATCATTGGGGACGAAGTCCCCCCTTACATTGATGCACTCACTTTTACTTAGCTTTTTCAAGGGTCCATACCTGCATTTACTTACCTGATATCAGTTTAGAAGGAACGGGCTAGGGCTGACATTCTGATTGAGTCGCTCAGGACCATTTTTTACCAAAGCAAATCCTGTGTTTACTGACCTTTTCAGAATTGTGACACGGATAGGATTTGAGATTTCACTGCATTAAGACGCGGTATTAGTGACCATATGTTATTAAATCGGAGGTACACGATTTAGAGGACACTTTCCAAACAGAGAAATGCTCACTTGGCTCAGCAAGTTGCTGACAGCAACAGGACGACGGGTGCACCTTTAGCTAAAACGCTACAGATTATCGGCGACTAAAACGCACGTTCGTACCCTGATTTAGAGGGGAGGGAGCACGGTCACCAAGCTTATATACGGGAGCGTCAGACTCAGTCTCCTGCAGTTTATTTAAGAAAATAAGATTGAACAGACTCTCGCTTCAAGTTCGTGCCTACCAACCAGGGCATCATTGAACTGCTCGAGTGCAGTCAGCACTAGAAGCGGTAGTGAGCGGTTGCGAAGAGCGTAGCCGCAGCAAACCCGCACGGGGTGCCCGCGAAGCAGGGCCGCGCGGTGTTTGCGTAGGCGGGCCCAGCGACGAGCATTCCAGCGAACGGACCCGTTGCCCCAACTCGGAGCTAGTTTTCTATTGCGGGGGTCTGGGGGTGCAACCCCCCGCATGTAAAGCTCGCAATGCACTTCTTACATGCAATGACGAGTTCATCATGCAGTTCTATGGTAATCGTGTTCCTAATCGAAGATGTGATGTCGGATCGGAAGCTGCACTGACCTGCAGGCCCAATTAATCGACAGCTTGATAAGATCCATTGGAGGGCGGGGACGTCGGCCTGCAGTGGAGATTCCACTGGAGGGTGTCGGCCCCCTCAAACGGAGCAACGCGACTGAGATGCTCCACTACTAGTAGTATGATATCCATTTGGTCGATAGTATGTAGTAATCAATGTTAGTATAGTACTGTAAATACAGTACTAGTCTGACGAAGATCACGCTACTATCATAGCCCCCCGCGCTGGAATCCCCGACCCCCCGGCTGGAATGCGTGCCCGGATACGTTCCGGTCTCACAAACTTTTTCAAACCCCCGCGCTGGAATCCCCGAGCCCCCGGCTGGAATGAGTGCCCGGATACGTTCCGGTCTCACAAACTTTTCCAAACCCCCGTGCTGGAATCCCCGAGCCAGCGCGGTGTAAGTTTCCGGAGCCGGAACGTATCTGGGCACGCATTCCAGCACATTCCAGCCGGGGGGACCCCGGGGTTCGCTGTTCTCCACGCATTATGGCCCACCCGATACAATTAAAACAGACGTGGGCCATAATGCGTGTGGAACAGCGAACCCCGGTGTAAGTTTGTGCGACCGGAACGTATCTGGGCACGCATTCCAGCCGGGGGGACCCCCCGCGCTGGAATGCGTGACTCCATTTTCCACAAACGCGCTCCATTTTCCACAAATACTCGCCGCGAGCCGCGATGGAGGCGCTGCCTGCTGTGGGTATGCGCTGCGAGCTGCTGTCCTCCGGTCCGAGCGGCAGCTTGCGCGCCAGCATCAAGCGCTACGGTGAGATCGCGTACATCGGTGCCGTCGAGGGGCTGCCAGGCGACGGGTGGCTGGGCGTGCGCCTGGACAAGCCGCTGGGCAAAGGCGACGGGTCGTTCCAAGGCAAGCGCTACTTCGAGTGCAAGCCGCTGCACGGCGCCATCGTGCGACCCGAGCGGGTCAATACAAGAGGAGAGTTCCCGATACTGACGACCCACGAGGAGAGCCTGGCGCACGCGCTGGAGGAGCGGCGCAAGGAGAAGCAGGGGGCCAAGAGCGCGCTCCGTGGCCATGCTGAGGAGGGGTCAACTCTGCAGCGATAGATAAACTCTGACGAGCTGGCGACGGCCTTCTGGGAGAAGTTCACGCAGCAAGAAGAGCACGTGCGCAAGCAGGTGGGGCTGTTCTGCGAGCAGAAGAAGCAGCCACTGCCCTGCGAGCCGGCCAAGGAGGTCAAGCTGGACGCGCTGGTGCTCGAGATCAACGCCATGCGCGATGCTGCAGCCACGGCTGCCTCGCTGTACTTGTCGCCGTACGATACGCGCCAGACTCAATTGATTCTGTCCAAGCTGCTGGAGCTGATCGACTCGACGCGAGCGACTTTCGCGCCCAGGAAGAAGTTCACGTTCCGAGCTCACGCTGCGAGGAGAGCGAAGGCCAAGGCGGCGGAGAAGCACGACCAGCCAGAACAGGACGCATCGACTGAACGTGCAGGCAACCAGTTGTCGCCGTCGAGCACACAGAAGGCGGTGGAGTTCGACGAGCTCGTGCACGCCAGCAAGCAGAACCAAGTGATCGTGATCGACAGCAGCAGCTTCGCCGACGCGAATGACAAGACGCGACGCGACCTGAACTTCTCGCATCTGACCAACTGCGTGGTGTTGGTGCGTGTGGAGACCTCGGCGATTCGGGGCGATGCTCTGAAGAACTGTGTGTTTTACACTGGAGCGATCTTCGGCAGCCTGTGGCTCGAGAACTGCGACGGCTGTGAGTTCTTCGTGGCGTGTCGCCAGCTTCGCGTCCACTTAAGCACGAGCACAACGTTCCACCTGCGTATCCCGAGCCACCCCATTATCGAGGATTGCCAGCAGATGCAGTTCGGCCCGTATCGCTTGCAATTCGACGGACTGAAGGCTCAGCTCGAGCGTCTAGGTGCGTCCAAGGACTCGGGTCTTTGGGCCAAGGTCAACGACTTCAAGTGGCACAAGGCGCAGCAGTCTCCGAACTGGTGCATCCGCGACCCGAAGCAGCCACTACCGAAGATCCCGTCCGAGCTGGAGAAGCTGGTGTCGTATGAATGAATCCTCCCCCAGCGATACAGTTAAGAGGCATCGATCGATACGGAACACTTATTTAACGGGCCACTGCTGGATCAAGACAAATGCACTTGAAAGTATATAAACACAGCTGGACGTCTACCGTCCCTCTATCGTCTCGCCTAGCTTCGCCTCCCCACTCCAGTCTAGTCCTGCTTGCTCTTCTTGCTTTTTTTCTTCTTGGCATCCTTGTCCTTGTGTTTGTGTTTCTTAGGCTTCACTTCGGGCTCCTCCACAGACGGAGCCGGGTCCTCTGCTACTACTTCCTCCTCGGCGAGTTTGCGCTTCTTGCTCTTCTTAACCTTCTCCTTCACCTGCTCCGCCGCCACCTCCTTGACGGGCTCCACCACCTCGGGCTCAGCCGCCGAGAGGTCTAGGTGCTTAGCCTTCTTGCTCTTCTTCACCTTCACCTTCTCCACCGGCTCTTCCTTAACGGGTTCCGCCACCTCCGGCTCACTTGTTGCAAGGTCCAGGTGCTTGGTCTTCTTGCTCTTCTTTTCCTTCGTTTGCTTCTTCTCCTTCGGCGCTTCGACTTCCACCTCCTCAACGGTCTCCGTCTCCGGCTCCACTGCTGATAGATCTAAGTGCGTGGGCTTCGCCACCTTCTTGACCGCCGCCTTCTTGACGCCGGCACCTTCGAAGCGCATGGTGGCCTCAATGGCAATCATACCACCAGCAACGTGGACACTGCCGCACACAACACACAAGACCAACAATCCGATTAGCTCTTGGAGCTTCCGTATCCATAGTTGCACTCAACTCACCGCAGCACTTTAACGTCCACCTCGTCCTCTACGGAGATGGAGGAGCCGTCCTCACCCAACCTACACAAAAGCACCATTTCAAAGTCAGCTTCAATCACCACCTCAAGAACTAATAACGGCAGCGTACCAGCAGTCCTGGGCGTAGTTGTGCACGTATCCCTTGGGCAGCTCGGCCTCGGCCACGGAGCCGTTGAAGACGCCGGCGAAGAGCATGCCGACGTGGTTGCTGCCGATCTTGTTGACGATGCCGCGCAGCTGCATGCCCTCCTTGGGGCGGAAGACCAGCGCGTCGGCCAGCACCTTGCAGTGGATGTGCGGCATCTCGTTCACGATCACGCCGTGGGGCTGCGCCAGCTGCACGTCGCTGAAGCTCAGCACCACGCCCTGCAGCGGCTGCGAGTAGCGCATGAGCTGCTCCGTCAGGTTCTGCTCGATGCCCACGCGCGGATCCATGGCGTGGCACGGCGCCAGACTCACGCTGTGCCGCACCTTGCACAGCACGAACGCGTTCGACACCATCTCACTCAGCCGGCTGCAGGCTGAAGAGCTCCAAGTACAGTACGGCGCGGTGCCCTTGGCCACCACCAACAAACAGGCTAATGGCCGAGTCCAGCCGGCCTTCGCTTCCAATGAAAAGCGACGAGCTACTTTCATCCAATGGCAGCACTTCAATGAACTGTCACCGTTTTCATCCAATCGCTAGCTGTTGCTAGACTGCACCATTTACAGCCAATCGCAGCGCGTATTTGCCGTCGGAGGTCGAGAGCCGCTCGTCGAGCAGCTCCCCACACTACCGGAACGCGGAGCGATGAACGTCCTGATGCTGCGTCGATCGGCCGCGGCCGTGGCCGCCAAGCAGACTCTGGGCCGCGCGGCGGCGGCCGGCAGCGCGCGCGGCATGGCCAACATCCCGGCGCCCGGCAAGCCGGACCCCAAGCCCACGTGGGGCGAGGTGGTCGAGAAGATGTCGGACACCTTCTTCCTCTCGGACGTGTTCCGCGCCACCTGGCTGGCCTGGGAGATCCACGTGGAGCGCAAGGTCACCATCAACTACCCGTACGAAAAGGGCATGCTCAGCCCGCGCTTCCGTGGCGAGCACGCGCTGCGTCGCTACCCGAGCGGCGAGGAGCGGTGAGTACTGACTGTCGACGCCGTTCCGTTCTGGTGGTCCGGACACAACTAGATGGCGGAAGAGGCGCACGCGTTCTCATATTTTATATGTGGTGTTGTGTATTGTGAACGGCAGCTGCATTGCCTGCAAGCTCTGCGAAGCGATCTGCCCCGCCCAGGCCATCACCATTGAGGCGGTACGTACAGCGGAATGTTAAACGGATTGGTCATTGGAAGAAGGAGGCTGATAATTATTTTTTTATCTCAATCTTGCAGGAGCCTCGTGCCGATGGCGCGCGTCGTACCACGCGCTACGACATTGACATGACCAAGTGCATCTACTGCGGCTTCTGCCAGGAGGCGTGCCCCGTGGACGCCATCGTCGAGGGCCCGAACTTCGAGTTCGCCACCGAGAGCCACGAGGAGCTGCTGTACGACAAGGCCAAGCTGCTGGCCAACGGCGACAAGTGGGAGTTCGAGATTGCCAAGAACCTCTCGGTCGAGCAGCTGTACCGTTAAGCAAGCAATGACACACAGAGAAGGCGGTCCTGCGACGTAGCTTTGCGATCGGATCCCCGTTCGGAGCAGCAGCTCAGTGCGTGGCTTGGCGTAAGTTGTAGCGTCAGCCCCGTTCTGGCTGCTGCTCGTGAGGTAGACGAGCGGGATGCCTTTATAACGAAGAAAATAAGAGCGAATGAAATGGAAGTTGACGCTCTGCAACGTCCTCGCAGAGACGTCTCCAGGAACAGCATCCAGCGAATATGGTGACAAGTTCAGGTGCAGCGAGCAACGATCCAAGAGAGATGCAAGTGTGTATGCACATGTACCTGTACAGAGGATGCATGGAAGTTACTAACTACAGTATCGACACCAGAGCTACACGTCTTCCGGCGGTGCGATCGTGAACTTGATCTTCTTGATGGTCTGGCCAGCGAAGCGGTACTTCTTGTCCGGCACCTTCGAAGTGTCCGTGTCGTAGAAGTAGCTCGTGCCCACCGTCTCCTCCAGCTGGCCGTGCAGTGCGTACTCTCCAATGCGCAGCATCGGCGTCGCCGTGTCAATGCCCTACCGATAGTCATGCAAGACCATAACCCGTCAACCCTTCAGCCACGACAATAGGCAATACCAACGCCACGCACCTCGAGCGTTGCCGCGCTGTAGTCGTCAAACAGCGGATGGTTCTTAAAGTCGCATAGCTCCAGCACCACCAGAGCCTCTTCCTCGCCCTCCTCGCTCTCGTCTCCATTGTCCTCGCCGTCTTCTTCTACTGCTGTTGCTGCTGCTGCTGCTGCTGCGGACTGCGGAGCAGGCGCCTTTTCCTCTTCGACTTTGCCATTCACGTCGACCTTAGCGCCAACCTGTACATTATTCTCCTTCGTCTCTTCGTCCAGCTCTTCTCTCGGGCGCTTGCCCGTCGTCATGGGCGAGCTCTCGGCCTCCATTATTACTTGTATTGCCGAGTGTAGTGTCAATTCCGTTTTAGTGTCGTCTTTCCCTCGACATAGTGACGTGCGTAGACTTTTGAGCCTTTTGTCCGTGACCAGCCAAAAGTCAATTGGCAGTTGAGTTGCGTCGAGTCACCATGGCCTCGACGTACGTCCCCGTGGGCATCGACTCGACCATCGTGGTCTCGGGCGTCGGCGCGGAGCTGACCAGCGCCGTGCTCATGAACATGTACCGCACCTACGGCCCCATCGTCCGCGTCGGGCACAATGGAACCAACTCGGCGTACGTATCATTCCGTCCCTGTAGCTGCTGGGTTTAGTGTAGGTGCAATGCAGTTGATCTAATGCAATTGTAATTGAGCAGGCACGTCGTTTTTGAGCAGAAGCGGCATGCGCTGGAGGCCGTGGCGGCGACGAATGGCGCCGTGGTGTTCGGCAAGACGCTCAAGGTGTCGCTGCAGCGAAGGTTCAAGACGACGGAGCCGTGTCGCGGCTTCATCGCTGGAATCTGTCGCTACGGCGACCTGTGCAAGTACGTTTACAGTGTTTGGTGGTGGTGTGCCTTAACTGGTACTGACTATTGGTGTGGGTTCTGGCAGATACTACCACGTGACAGACAACGCGGCGTTTGCAGCGTCGCCGTCAGCACCTCCTACGATTGTGGCGGCTGCGCCTGAACCGAAGAAAAAGGCGCCGAAGGCTGCTAAGGCTGCTAAGACCGCTAAACAGGGAAAGTCGGCTGAGCCTGCCGAGCCTGTGGTTGTGCCGCCTGAGATCCAAGCTATCCCAAGCTCGCGGCTGTGCCGTCATTTCTCGCGCGGCTCGTGTGCACAGGGTTCAGAGTGCAAGTTCGCCCACGTGTTGGGTCTCCCCAAGTCAGAAGAACCCGCGAGGAAGGTCGCCAAGATCTGTCAGTTCTTCCAAAGCGGACTGTGCACTCGTGGTGACGACTGCAAGTACGTCCACGTTGGAGCTGCCGCCCCGAAGGAGTCAACAGCCAAGGCTCCTGCCACAAAGCCTTCTCCGGCCAAGGCATCAGCAGCAAAGGTCTCAGCCGAAAGCGATAGCAGTGACGATGAAGGCGAAAGCGCATCAGGACAGAACGAGGAGAACCGCACATGTGTCGAGTGCGAGAAGCCTGGCGTGGCCGTGTGGAAGTGTGCGAAGTGCGACAACTCGCTCTACTGCAACGACTGCAACTCTGCAGTGCACCGAGCTCGTGTGATGGCGAAGCACAAGCGCTCCAAGCTCCCGCCGCTGCCCAGGCTTCCGCGCTGTGGCGAGTGCGAGTCTAAAAGCGCGAGCGTCCGCTGTGAACAGTGTGAAGTAGCATTATGTGCGTCCTGTGACGCGAGTGTCCACAAGTTCAAGAGTCTGCGCAAGCACACCCGTGTCAAACTGTCAGCCAAGGCCGAGAAGGCAAAGCCTAAGGCTAAGGAGCCTAAGGAAGTCGCCAAGCCGGCCAAGATCAAGGAAGACGTCAAACCAGCTAGGAAGAAGGAAGCTGCACCGCAAGTCAAGGTTCAGGATCCCGTGCAGTACGTCGAGAGTGTGCCGCAGCTCCAGTTCTCTAGTGACTCGGAGTCGTCCGAGTCGGAAGACGAAGAGATGCCCCAAGCCTCCGCTGTCCGGCGTGACGACGACGAGCCCATGCCCGCTGCTGATAGTCCGTCCGAGTCGGAGGAGGATTTTGACGATGTCAAGCCTCAATCTTCCGTCCATGTCACCCCCTCGCCTGTGGTCAAGCAGCTAGCATCCCAGTCCTCAGACACCGAGT
Source organism: Phytophthora melonis (assembly GCA_024211575.1). NCBI lineage: Eukaryota > Oomycota > Peronosporomycetes > Peronosporales > Peronosporaceae > Phytophthora > Phytophthora melonis. Next base: position 317,424 of record JAMXKT010000085.1, read on the forward strand.
CTGGAGAGGACATCGATGACAAACCCGCTGCGAAGGCAACGGCGTCGCCGAAGGTGGAGCTGTCCTCGGACTCCGAGTCTGAAGATGAAGAAGACGAAAAGCCTGCCGCGTCCGTGCCCAAGATGGAGCTGTCGTCGGAGTCTGAGTCTGAAGATGATGTCGACGATAAACCCGCACCGAAGGCAACGCCGCAACCGGCTTCTGCGCCGAAGATGGAGCTGTCATCGGACTCGTCCGACAGCTCCGACGACGAGGCTCCTCCTAAACCTGCGGCAACCGTCAAGCCTTCTCTGGCAGAATTGTCATCGGAATCTTAAAGCGACTCGGACGATGAAGCCCCTTCCAAGCCTGTTGCCAAGCGGACGCCCAAGCCTGCGGTCAAGCCTGCTCCAGTGGCCGCATCGTCCGAGTCGTCAGATGACTCTGAGGTTGAAGCACCAGCCAAGCCAGCAGCGAAGGCGAAGTCCACGCCTGCCCCCAAGCCAGTGGCAAAGAAAGCAGCCTCATCGAGCTCATCGTCGTCAGACTCGTCAAGCTCGGACTCTTCAGACTCCTCCGAGGACGAAGCTCCTCCGGCCAAGCCTGCTCCTGCTCCCAAGCCTACGCCTACGCCTGCTCCTCGTCGCGCTCCGGCACGCAACAACAAGGCCGGTGGCATCTCCGAGGGCAGCTCGCACACTTTGGTGAAGAAGATCGAGGCCTTCAGCGAGTCGGGCGAGGGCAACGAGCTGCACCTGGACGCCAACCTCAATGGATTCGAGAGGCTGCTGGCCCACGACTGCGCTGAGCGTCTGGGGCTTGCGCACGAGAGCATTGGCGAAGGTCTGGAGCGTCATATCATTATCTCGCGCGCTGGAGCCAAGCGTCCTGCTGCGGACTCTGGCCATGGACACAAGGCCAAGAAGAGCAAGCACCGCCACCACTAAGTTAGGTCTGCTCGCGACGCGCCTGGGTCAATGATAACACACACACCGCAAGACTTTGCTTCAGTAGCCTAGCGACACCGAACAGCTATAATAGATTCCTCTTTCTTCTCCGTGTTCATCTCTCGTGCTTCGCTTCCTCGAAGGCTCACGTACGTACGGTATCTCACAGCTCCAAAGCCAACGAGAGCAGCTCTAGGCTCACAACAGAGGGTTCTAGCGCCACAGCTGCGGAGTGTCCAATTGTTGCTCTAACCTTTCCCCTCCACCTCCAGCCCGATCTTCACCTGCCAAAGAAGCGTCCTAAGCGACTGTGACTGCAACAGCAGACGGCCAACCGACCGGGCGCCTTACTTGCGCGCAGCCCTTCTGTCGGCGCGAGTGGCAGCGTGGAAACCCGAGCGGATAGCAGCCACGGACCGCGAGGAGCCGCAGTCCTGGCAGTGCACGAAGTACAGGCGGCTCACCGAGTCGCGCGTGAGCGTCGTGTTGGGCGAGCGGCACATCTGGCACGACACGTACTCGGTGATGTACTTGCGCAGCAGCGACTCGATGTACTTGGGCACGTAGCGGCCGCGGATGACCAGGCGCTGGTTGCCGTCGATGGATCCCTCCGTGCCCAGCTCGGCCAGCGTGAACTGCAGCACGTGCTCGGGGCTGCGGTGCATCATCTGGCAGATCTCCTGGAAGTTCACCCACAGCGTCTTCTTGGTGCCCACGCGCATGAGCTGCGGCGGCTTCATCGTGTGGCGCTTGCGGTCCGTCAGCTCCGGGTTGTTCTCGTGCAGCTTGGCCATGATGCGCGCCAGCAGCTCGTCCTTGTACGAGTACGTGGCGGGGTCCTGCACCAGCACCGAGTTGGCGTCGGGCGCGGCATCGGCGGCGGCCTCCGCATCCTCCGTCTTCTCCTTTTTCTGCAGGTTTTTGAAGTTTAGCGTTAGAATAATAAATAATAATAAATAAAATGCGAGGAGCTACGATAAATAAGAGATGGACACACCTCCTTCTTGACCTTCTTGGATTTCTTCTTCTTCTTCTTCAGGTCGAACATGGCGGCCACATCCTCCGGGCACGGCGGGCGGCCACGCCGGCGTCGCCCGCGGGCGGCAGCTCCTGCTTCTCTGCGACGTCGGCCATCGTGTCTCTGATCTTGTGCTCCCCCTCGGGCTTGGCTGGTGCGGGTGGCTCGGGTCTTTCTTCCTGAAGGCTTCCCTCGAGTTTTCTGGTGGCTGGCAAAAATACGCTCGTCTTACAGGCTAAAATCACGCCCCTTTCAGTCAATGAGAGCGAGGATGTATTTTGACAAATCACATGACTTCAGTATTGGGAATTTAGTTTTGGCCAATCGCCGAGCGGAGCTGCTGGAGCCCTCACACTCGGCTAAGAAGGAGTACTTGTGGACAGCAGAGCCCCCTGCAGCTGAAGATGGCGACGCGCATCCCGATTGCCTTCCGCCGCGGCCCGCGCACCAAGAAGAAATCCATCGACCTCATCAAGACCTGGCACATCTTCCGCGGTGACAAGGTGCGCTTCGACCGTCGCCAGACTCGCAGTATTCGTCGAGATATCGAGCTGCGACTGATGCGAAATGATATTTCGTTGTAATTTACAGGTCGAGATCATCGCTGGGCCGCACAAGGGCACGCAGGGCGAGGTCGTGAGCGTCGTCCGCGACCTGAACAAGGTGATTGTGGAGAATGTCAACATGGTGCGTGGCCCCGCTACATAGATTGCCTTCAGAGGAGCTATCGAGGCTGACGTCTTGGATTTTGCTGCGCGTGTCAACAGTCGCACCGCTACGTGAAGGCGACGCCTGCCGCCTCGGGCCGCTCGTACCTGTCGCCTTCGCCCATCCACTACAGCAACGTGAACCTGGTGGACCCGTCCATCGGCAAGCCCACGCGGATCGCCATCCGCTACACGGACGAGGGCGAGAAGGTGCGCGTGTCCAAGAAGACCGGCACCATTATCCCCAAGCCGGCCATCCTCAAGGAGCGCCACAACCCGCGACGAACAGGTGCGTTGCCTATTTATCAGCTCGGACGACGCCATTGCTGTTCGTTGCTGACATGTTGCTGTTGTTGCTGCCTTATCAGAGACGGGGCCTTTCGACACGGCGCCCGAGGACGTGCTGGAGCGCACGGTGGAGGACTGGGAGGTCACTCGCCTGTAAGCGTCGTCCCTGTGCTGTTAGCCATTGCGAGGACGGCCGTGAGCCACGCAGTTTTCGCGGCACATGGAGAAGGAGAAGCGTGCACGATTGTACGCAAAGGCACAACCTGCAGTCGGCCGGTTCGTTGCAGCGTTGTGCCGTCCCATGCTGCTCGCTCAGTTCTCGAGATAATGATAGACAAGAAGAGGAGCATGAGCATGACCAGCGTGTGTTGTTGGCGTCTATTTCAGTTTTGCTCGCCTAAATGCAGACGTGGTGCCTGGGGTGCAACCGATTTCTGACTCTAAAGGGCGCTCAGAACGCTGAGGCGGCAGCGTCGAGGCTTTGCGGCACGACACCACGAGCAGTTTTTTTCCTGCTGGTAGCCATTCTTGCATTCGCAGACTGGAGCCTTGCCGTGGGGCAGTCGTCAGCAGCAGCGTAAGTCGAAGAAGTACATACTGCCAGACATGTCGACGCACCACGAACACGAAGAAGCTCAGCCCCTTACGGCCGAGGATCAACCGTTCTTCGACGCAGTGAAGGCCGAGTTCGGAGACCGCTGCACCGATGACCTCGCCATCCGCGTGGCTCGCGCGTATCGCGGCGTGAAGAAGAACCGCGAGCAGTTCACAATTGCCGAGACGAAGAAGATCTTGGACGCGCGCGCGGCGTTCGATGTCGACAACGTGTTGAAGCGAGACCTGCCGCAGTCCAAGCTCTACAACGAGTACTGGCCGACCTACATCTACGGTGAGGACAAGGAGGGGCACCTCGTGACGGTGGACCGCATCAGCGACATCAACCCGGACGGCCTGTTCAAGACGTTCACGAACGTCAACGACATCATCCCGCACCGGTGGCAGTACATGGAGCGCATCCAGTGGGAGAAGGTGGCCGTCTCCAAGCGGCGAGGCCACCGCGTCTACAAGCACGTGTGCATTGTCGACCTCAAGGGCCTTAGCCTCAAGCTTCTGTCGCCGTCGGTGCTCAGTCATCTCAAGGTGCGTCAGTAAAAAAAGCTGGTGTCTTGTAAGACTACATGTCGGGCTCACGGTGGTTTGTGTATATTCAGCCCATCTTCGACGTGGGGCAGCTCTACTACCCTGAGACGCTGCACTGCCTGTACATCGTGAACGCGCCCTTCATCTTCTACAGCGCCTGGAAGGTCATCTCGGCCATCATCCAGCCGGAGACGCGCGAGAAGATCCAAGTGTTTGTACGTGACTTCGCTGGCACTGATTGTGTTTGCTATGTATTGGCTGACTTGGTAGCTGCTGCTGTGTGGATGGCAATACAGAAAGACATGAAGGCGTTCCTGGAGGTGGCACAGAATCACGGCATCCCGCTGTCTTCACTGCCGTCCTATATGGGCGGCTCGCACCCCGGACGAGTTATGAACAACACCTTCACCGCGTCGGAGCCAGATACCCCATTCCCCGTGCCTGTAGCGGCAACAGTGGAGGCTGAGAAGGTTGCACCCACTGAAGTTGCCGCCGGACTAGAAGTGCACGCAGGAAACTGAGGGTATGAAGAGCGGGGCAGGTTGATAAGTAGCAGAAGTAAAGTCACGAATTCCATTCATTGCTTACAAGTATTAATACAGTCACCGTATATTGTGTAGCTGTCGTACGCTTTCATTGACACGTTGGATCTTTGAGGGATTCTGTTCTTCAAGGCGTGGCGAGTTCTCTGTCGAAGAGCTCTTGCTGCACCTGTTGGTAGAAGATCTCCATGTTCCTGGGTATGACCGGAAGCTCGCCGCTAATAGGACTGATAAGCTCGTTTGCATTGCCGATCGGCTCGGAGCTGGCGCGGATGAGCAGCGAACACGCTAGCGAGCTGCACACTGCAGCGCTGTCAAGCTGGAAGGTGCCGTCACAGTCGGCGTGGATGTGAATGAGTCGAGCACCGACGGAAATCTCCACGTCGCTGAACTCGCACAGTCGCACGTATCCGCCATTGCGAACGATCTGAATCACAGAGGCGAACGGTAGCGCCTCCAAGCTGCGCACGAACTCGTCTCGGGCCTCTTGCTTTGGTGTCCCCAGCGTCCAGCGCACAGCTCCACCCCAAAGCTGGTAGAGCTCGAGTAGCGTTTCTTGGGAGACGCTACGCGCGTAGCAGGCAGAACGACAGGTTTCGAGCTCGGCCATGGTCCACAGCGGCATCACCAGCACTAGCGTGCGCATTGTATCGGTCGGCGACGTCGACATCAGCGTGTGCAGGGGCGGAGACACCGCGATGGTGCGAGCTCGGACCTCAGGCCCATTGTACTCGCTGTCTTCCGTCCAAGGGGAGTCGCACAGATATATTGTGCTGCGGGTGGCGAGCTCCTGTTGGAAGCTCGAGCCGCGGATGCCAGCAGTGACCGTGCCGTCCGATGCGATGCGGCCGAAGAACCCAGCCATGTCGAGCACGATCACTGGAGGTTTGTCTAGACGCCGCAGATGCCGCAGGATCCAGCCGAGGAAGCTCGTCTTGCCGGTGCCTGACGACCCGGTGATCACTACGCGGTGGTGGGGCACCTCGGGATGATCAACGAAGGCCATGGCCAGCAGTAACAGAACTTGATACGCTGGACGGACGTACAACCGAGACGGACACGCCTCAGTCTCGCCCGAAGACGTGTCGTTCAGCCACTGCACGCCCCGAGGAAGTTCGAGCAGTGCTGGTTCACCTGAGCCGGGGAGGATGCCGCCGTAGCTGTACATGCGTCCGTTATGGGGCTCCGAGGAGAGCGGACACAGCTCGGTGGTAGCGACAGCGTCCACGAACTGCTGTACGGTGTCCCTGTCCACCATTGCTCGCATCGTATGAAGAAGTTGGAGACTGAAGGCAGCAGTTGAGTGCTGGATGTGACCTGGAGCTGGCAAATTGGAAAGTGGGGCAGGAGAGCCCGAGCCAACGGCTGGGGGCAAGGGGAGCAATGTCCAACAAGAGCGAAACAGAGACCGTTGTGCGCGTCTAGATCATGTCGCTATGACTCGCTTTGCTTACATCGGCTGCGCTGCTGCCGATGGGCATCGCTCCGCACCGCGGATGCAACTGTAGAGCTCTCAGCCATCACACGTTTCCGGATTACAGAGACCCCGCTAAGCGCCTACAAGTGCTTGGACAGAGCTTTTGGCAGCCACCGGTTGCAGGTTCCTCCAAGACGCGTCTTGATTGCGAAGCGATTCTGTTTTGCGCCACGTGAGATCCGAGACGACTTGGAAAGGGGATCAGGGGGCACCAAGCAGCGAGCGTTGGGGCCCTTCGACCATCTAGTGTCGTTCAACGGGACCAGCCCTGGCGACAGCGTGGCCGAGGCGCGCTTCAACGTTGATGGATCCCTTCGAAGCACTGCCGAATGTTGGCAGGACGGTAGCCACCGAGCGTTTTCTAGGTGGATGCACCAGCTTGCCGCTGCGTTCGTTATAATAGAGAGGGCCTGTTCGTCGTAGTTCGTCGCGAACAGCGTCGCGAATGTGCATCGTTCAATCAAGTGGCAAACGCTCGCGCGAGCCAATGCAGCTGTGCCCACTAGGTCGCACCTGGCGTTCTGGTGGACGCCTTCCCTGCGAAGATGAAGCGAGAGACCGCTCCAGACTCAGTCCCAGTCACTCAGCCTTCACCCACGCCCTTGAGGAGGATCTCCACGCCACTAGATGCAACGCGCTCCCCCAGCGCCACCGTCAAGGATAACTGCGCAGATGACTGCTGGCGGACACCATCTCTCTCGCTACCATCGCCATCACCGATCCTTCATCGCTCCAGGTTAAGTTGAAGTTGCCCCCGTTCGCTCCCCCCATTGGTCAAAAGCATTATCCTGTTTAACTTTATATCACTTCTTCAAAGGTAATTCCATATCATAGGCTAATCCCACGCTGAGGCATACACTCGAATCCTTGGTGGCGGACAGCACAGCAATTGCCACTTCCTTGACCTGCTGCAGTCGCGATGAGTCGAGGACGGGGCCGCGGCCGCGTGCGCTTCGGCGGCAGCCGGGACTCGATGCTGGCGGACATCATGGACGAGACGCGCGAGGACCTGGGCCTCTCGCACACGCAGATGGAGCTGCTGCACGTACGTCTGTCTGTTTGTCTCTTTAGTATCGTCGGGTCAACCTCAACGTCAAGGCACTAACTAATCGACTGTCGATAAACTTGCTGCTGCTATGACTAACAGGCGGAGACTGGCGGGGCTCTGTATCCGCCCATGGAGCTGCCGCAGCCCGAGGCGCTGGCCGACAAAGAGGCCTATTTGATCCAGAGGCAGCGCATCCTGGCGCACAAGCTCGAGAGCCTGTACCATCCGTGGGAAGCCGACCCAGCAGGCCCCGACGCTGGCCGCAACGCCACAGACCCAGCAGCGTTCGTACACGTGACGGTGCCCGAGACGCAGAAGGCCAACGAGGTCTACGTGCCGGAAGAGCTGCGCGCCAATTCGCTCAGTGGACTGCGCACGCCGGCGGCTGGAGGCGCCACCAACCGCGGCATCATGCAGCCGCGTGCGTTCGATAACGTGTTCAAGTCGCTCGAAGCCCAGGAGAAGAAAATTGCCGCGGACAAGGCCAAGGCAGCAGAACAGGAGGCGGATGACGGCGAGATGGACGACGCCGAGGAGGACCTGGGCGACGACATGAACGACTACACCTTTGACTACTACGACAGCGACGCCGTGAGCAACGACGGCGACGAAGAGGTCTTCTTCTAGAGCTCAGTACTGTATCTTCCAGTTGCGTTGGCTCAGTCGAAGACGCATGCCGTACGCGCAGACGGCTGGGGAATGGAGTGCCTCGAGCTTCGTTATTTATTTGCCCACCCCATCGCGAAGCGTGCTTGCTCTCTCGCTGCCTGCGCACCAGCCGCACCACATAGACATCGATCGTTCCATTAGCTGAGAAATACTAGTATACACGACACTTCTTGCTGTAAAGTTTCATGGATTTAACCCAAACGAGAACGCGACGGTGAACACGAACGCAATGTTAAAGACGCTTGCTACCGGTACTCGGTGGCCGACGCTGCGAATTATCAGATAGATGAACTTGATTGAGGCTGGAGGGTCCTACTCGTGCTCCCCAGACAGCAGCGAGGCGCTCAGCGGCGCCAGTCGGTTCTCATCCTGTGCGTCCTCCGTGACGGTCGTGGCTTCCGTATCAGCCGCGGTTCCGTCTGCATTGAGCTCGGCGCTCTTCTGCGCCAGGTTCGAGAGGGAATAGTTGTACATGACCGAATAGTTGGCCGGTGCGATAGGAAGCGGCTTTACCCGGCGGATGATCTCACCAGGGCGCGGGCGCGTGCGAGGCCGCCCCGAGGCTTGCCCGTTCCGCGCTGCTTCTTCTTGGCCATCTTGGCGGGGCGTTCACCATCGGCATCCTCATCCTTCACGTGCTCATCGACAGAGTGGTCCTTGACGACCGCGCCGGGGTTGCCCATGCCAGGCAACATGCCCGGGAAGCCCGGCAGCAGCGGCATGGGGAGGCCGTAGCCCCACATGGGGAACTGCTGCTTCAGCGTCTTCTCCGCCTCCGCCTTGGCTCGCGCCGCCACGTCCTTCTTGGGCGGGCGGCCGCGCTTGCGCTTGGGCACGTCGTCAATGTTGAGCGCGCCAGTGGGCGTCCCTGCCAGCAGTCCGAATCCGTCTGTGCCTACAAACGGCGGCGTGAGTCCCAGCGACTCGGCAGTTGCAGGCTGATACGTGGGAGACGCGGCTTCGTCTCCGGTGGCTGCAGACTCCGCGGCCTCAGCGGCAGCTTCCTCCGACGTGGCTGCGGCAGCGGCGGCGGCGGCCTCGACAGCAGCATCCTCCGACGCCGTGGTGGACGAGTCCGAGCCGGCGGTGGCTCCCGTGGAGGTCGCAGCCAGTGCCTGCTGCTGCAAAGGCATCATCAGCGGGAACATAGGCATCATGAGCAGCGCGAGCTGCTGCTGCTGCAAGGTCGCGAGCTCCGTCGGGTTGAGGTTCTGCATGCTCTGGAGCTGCTGCTGCTGCAGTTGGAGGAGCTGCAATTGCTGCTGCTGGAGCTGCTGGGTGAGCAGCGCCTGCTGCTGCTGCGCCAGGTCGCCGCCGCTCTTGGGCGTCGTCGCGTCCGCCGCCGGCTTGCCATCGTCAGAGGGCGGCGTCATTCCGGTGTAGCTGCTGCTCGAAGTGAAGCTCGCCTCGAGCGCGGGGGGATTTCTTCCTCTCGTAGGGCGCCGTGCGGATTTCAATCCAATAATGAGTGGAGAAGCGCGCCGAGCTGCCGCCCATTCGCGCAAAATGCGGAAAAACCTTGCATCGAGGTTTTTCAACAGCAATTTGGGATTGACAAAGGATGGTACTTATGATGACCAAAATGATGTGGTGTAAAATTCGAGCTAAGTTTTGTAGTGATCCAGCACGGCCCACCACGATAAAGTCCTGTAAGAAGCCAAGTTTAGTAATAGTGCTAGTACCCTTCTCGCTCGCTGTATCCTTGGTGTCAATATAAAACATCTTCCAAATTGCGCATGGGGTTATTCCTAAGTAGCTAACCATTTTTATAGTTTCCGCCGGGCTTTCCGTGAAATATGACGTCAAATTCTTTGCTACATCGAAGACTTCAACCTGTCTACAGCGAAGACTTCAATCTTGACCGTTGAAACCCCAGGTATTCATTGTTGCCTCAAGCGTGACAGTGCATTTACTAAATTACAGAATCAAATAGGTGTTATGCGGCCAACTCGCTCTCCCCAACAGTCATACTGTTGCCAGCCGAAACGAGCACATAGGAGTTGACTAGCAACTGGAGCGCTTAATGCTGCACAATTGGCTCGGGTGAAGACAAAGCTAAGCTAGACAGTAGCTCCGCACGCTATTACAAAAAACTGCCAAATTTGATCTTTAAAAGCACCATCTTTTGAGAATTCGTGTATTGAAGCAAGGAGCCGGCTTCGGATTGGCCTAATCTCCGCATTGGTGGCCAGTTCTGATTGACCAATTTTAAATCATGAACTGGCTTTATTTATAGCCAATGGCGTGAGCGTAGGTTTGGGGAGCCCAATTTAGCAGTATTTTGGGTTCGACAGAAGTTTGCCACCAACAATTTGTGACAATGAAGTTGCTTCAACGAGGGTTATCCGATAGCAATTGCTGGAAGTCAGCCTCAACCTTCACGGCATCTACGGCAGCTAGGCCTTTTTGCTCAAGCTTGAGCATACCGCATTGCATCACTTCGGTATCGGACTACTCCGAAGTTCGGAGTGCTTCTTGTCGCAAGCCATCTTCGTGGCTTGAAATACTAAATACGTGAATCATGCACGTATTTAGTATTTCAAGATGACAACTTCCTGAAGAGCCCGCAGGCGTTCATCGTTAAGCTGCTTAGCGGTTATCAATGTTGAAGTATGCCCACGTTGAAGCCGAATCATGCCACGTCGAACCTGCGTGCTGCAGTCACTCCCCACAACCACGCTGGCATGCCCGCTTACTCTCGCAACAAGCAAACAAAATCCATCTCCAAACGAAGCGCGCCGTTATTTTTTCTCCAAGACACAATCGCCCTTAGCTCTTGCAAGGAATGCCTTCCATGGTCGAGCTCGCAGCCGCCAAGACATCTTGCTCAGGCGCGCGTAGCCACACTTGACGAAGTTGAAGTGACGAGGCCCACCACCGAAATGCGTTTCTACGCGCAACGATACATCTCTCCATTATAAGAACGCTCGCTCGTGAAGAGTGCAGTCTGTCGTGGCAAGATGCGGACTGGCATGTCCAGTCGAAGGCAAGCGCGGCCAGCACGGCCACATCAACAATACGGATGCAGATCCTGCGGCAACGCCACGGGCGCCAGCGGCTTTCCGAATGCGTGGAAGTGCAGGTGGCGGTGCTCTCTCACTCTCCAATTCGCCAGCAGTCGAGCACACGCCTCGATGGGCCCCTAAGCAGTCTCTGAACTGCCAACAAGGCATTTCCTTGACCTGCCCAACTGCGAGCCTACCGTAGTCCTGTTTCGGTGGCAGAGCTCTTGGCGCCACCGAACAGTGCTGCTGCTGTCCCCGGACGAGCAGCGAGTTGCGCAATGAGGGGGTGGACAGACCACCAGACTCATACAAATCACCATAGGCGCTCGCGGAGTTGCGCAATGAGGGACGGCCCCTCCTCCGCACAAACCCTCATGTCTTTGTGTCGGGGGTCTCGTTGCCACCACCGCCAGACGAGAGCAGTCCTCAAAGAGCTCCTTCGGATCAAGAAACCCCTCCGGAAGCCCCTTACTCGCCACCATGAGCCTCATCCGTCAGTCCATGCGCGCCCTGAAGGCCGGTATGTGCTCTCCCTCTCTCCCCTCTCTCTATGCACGCAGCCCCCGCGCCCAACGGACTGGTGGGGGCCGAGATCTTGCACCTTTAGTTTGCTGACATGCCTTCCTCCCCCCAGTGAACACCACCGCCGCCATCCGCCCCGCTGTCGCCCGGTTCTCCACGGACGGCAAGGTGCACGGCGTCCCCATCAACAACACGCCCACGGAGGACGTGCAGGTCGTGATCCCGGAGGTGCACCAGACGCTCGAATGGTGCCTGTCGTCGCCCCCTCCCGTTCACCAGTTCGACGAGGCCCCGCTGGTCATCGAGACGTACGGCGACGTGGACCCGTACCACTAAATCATCAGCAGCAGATCCAGGTCCTGTCCGAGGCGTCGTTCCCAGGTGCTGTCGGTGCAACCGCAGCCGCTGCGACTTCCTTGTTTGGCATGCATAAGTATGAAGGGTGGAGAAAATAGGGGCGCAGCGCTGCAGTGCACGTCGTCGGCCACGTAACTTGGCGCGCTTCAGGCGGCTGGCTTCGAATTCAGAAAAAAAACAACGAACACAATTTGGTAACTTTTTGCGAATATGCATGCCAGGCTGCTGTCTTCACTGCGTTGTTGCCATCTTCTTCGTAGGGTAATGGACACTTTGCCAGCTTGTGACAGTGCAAGAGGAAACGACACGGGAAATACTTGTCTTCATTCGTTGTTGCACTTGCTTCCCACCTCTGCACGTGGTTATCAGGTGGCATGTGCGGTTGCTTTAACCTGCTGAAGAGTGGCCGAGCAATGCTCCAAGTGCCTACCGCCGCCAGGTTTCTTTGATGAGCTGCATGTCTGCCAGGTCGTCGTTAATGATGTTCGTCAGGTGCTCCAGGCCCTGTCGCTGCTTATCCATGAACTGCTCAATCCACAAAGCACGCAATAACTCGGTCAGATAACAACATCACTAGCAAGGCCGTCCAAAGCTCATACAACGAACGTACCTCGAAAAGTCGCTGCAGGTCCTGTGGGCTGAGCTGACTTGACGGCAGCGGCTGGGCCTCCTTCTGCACGCGCTGGAGCGAGACGGCGTCATTTAGTCGCGCCTTGTACTGGCCTGGCGAGTCCAGCAGCGTCTGCAGCTTCTTCAACGCCATGCTACACAGTTCAACCAAGACACATATCGAGTTAGTGTCATCCATCACTCACTCCCACGCCGAACGAGTTGTTCGACACGTACGCAAGCTGCATCTCTTCGCGCTGAAGCGGCTTGCCGTAGTTCTGCAGCAGCTCGATGTCCCGCATGACCTTCACCAGCGCGTGGAAGAGCTGGACGTGCTCGTGGCGGCATTTCTCGAGCTTCTCCTCTGTGGCGCGCGAGTGCTTGTCCATCTCGTTGAGCTGCGCGCGCAGGTCGTCCGTGTACTTGTTGTACTTGTCCGCATGCTCCTGCTGCGCCTTGATACGCTTCAGCAGATCGTCGAAGCCCAAGATAGGGACGGGCGCGCAGTTGAGCGGGTCCGGGTTGTCCAGCTCCGCCTGGTTCCACAGACGCTCGCTGATGTGAGGTGGTCGCACGTACAAGTGTCGCTGAGTGGGGTCGACGGTGTTGTACATAAGGAACTTGAAGCGCGACTGAGCTGGGTCCTGGTACGCCGCCTTCACTGTGTTGAGCTGCGCCACCGAGGCGTCTGCACCTAGGATAATCGGAGCCGGGGCAGTTGAAGCTGCAGGGGCGGCGCCAAATGCTGAGGGTGCTGCGCCAGGTGTGGTGGTGCCAAAGCCGCCGCCGCCAAAGAGAGACGATCCTGTTGCGGGCGCTGCGCCAAACGCGCTGGTACCAGTGGCGGGAGTTGTGCCGAAGCCGAAGCCCGTACCAGCAGGCTTAGCTCCAAAACCGAATCCAGTGTTCGTCGTGCTAGTCGCCGCAGGGGTCTGGCCAAAGAGAGACGGCGTGGCAGCTGTACTACCTCCAAATCCGAAAGCCGATGTCGTGCTGGCAGCGGGCGCAGTGCCGCCAAAGCTGAAGCCCGTACTTCCAGCAGCAGGAGCCGCGCTGGTTCCACCAAAACTGAAGCCACTCGACGCAGCGGGGGCGGCAGCAGCAGTCCCACCGAAGCTGAAGCCGCTGCTGGCAGCAGGAGCTGCACTGGTGCCTCCAAAGCTGAATCCCGTGCTGCCAGCAGCAGGCGCCGCAGCGGGCGCCGCACCGAAGGAGAAACCCGTTGATGCTGCCGGCGCCGCCGCTGTACTGGCCGCTGGAGCAGCTCCAAAGCTGAAACCCGTGGACCCCGCCGCAGGGGCCGCAGAGGTCGCAGCTCCGCCGAAGCTGAAGCCGCCGGAAGCTGGCGCAGCTGCTGGAGCGGCCGACGTGGCGCCGAAACTGAAGCCGCCCGAGGCAGCAGGCGCAGCGGCCGCTCCCCGCCGAAGCTGAAGCCGCCGGACGCCGGTTGCGTCGCTCCTGCAGTCGCTCCGAACATGTCGATTGCTGTGTGAAGTGTAAAGTGTCCCTGAAAGATTGCATCAGACAGAACACAGCCATAATGTGAGCGCTAATAACACAACTTCGGCGATGGATTCCGCAGCTTCTAGAGCGATTCAGAGCGCCGTAGTGGCCTCATCGTTCGCGTCTGCGTCTCCTCTGTTGGAATACAACGACAAGAGTACGGCAATTACCTGTGTGTGGCGCGGGGGGCGGCTTCTTGACGGTCACGCACAGACGCTCGCAGCTCGGTCGCCCTTCCGCTCAACCTCCAGAATCTGGAGTCCAGATGCTTGGCGCGCACTCCAGCGTTAATACAAATCTCTTCCATTGGCCAAAATCACAGTCACATAACATCCAATCACAACGTCGCTAACCCGCATAAGTACGAATGGATCCAAGTCGCGTGTCATTCGTTCTTTCAGCTTCAAACAGCGACGAGCAACGGGATCGCGATGACGACGGCGCCGGCGGAGCGCGAGCCTCCGGTGGCGACTCCAGCGGCCAAGTGGCGCGTGGGGAGCGCCAGACGCCTCGATCGCGTCACGATCTGGCTCCACGCGCGCTGGCGGCGAAGGAGACGCATCCGCTGGCTCTGGCGACGACTTTATCCGGTCCGTCGATCGATGCGGCAGTTGCAGTGGACCCGCCGCCAAGTTCTGCGTCTTCTCCGCTTGGTGACTCGTTCTCTAAGCGACGAAGCAGTGGTGGAGTCTCGCCGGAGCTCGTGGTGCTGCAGGACGGAGATGTGGACCCGCTGGGCGTCCTCGGGGCGCCAGCAGACGCAAAGGTGGCGCAGATGGAAGTCGTACGCTCGAAAGCCGCGCCAGGTGATGCTGCAATTGTTGCAGCCAATAGGGAGGCTAGAGGCGAAGCTGTGCCTCGTACGGTAAAGCACAAGTGGAAGGAGCACACGGACCGCCTGCTGGCCAAGTACGCCGACCACACGTTCAAGATCAAGGCAAGCATGCTGGAGGTGAACGACCTGGAGAACGAGATCTCGTTCGCTCCGAAGAGCGACTACCAGAAGGCGGATGACCCGGCCGAGGCGTCGGTGATTAAGAAGACGCGCGCGAGATTGGAGCAGCTGGAGCGTGGGCCTGAGAACAATGGGCTGACTGCCGAGCAGGACGAGAAGACTATCGAGATCTCGCAGAGCCAGTACGTGGCCAAGGTGAAGGAGATGCAGAAGCGGCTGATTGCGAGCTGGGAGCAGAACCACAAGGTGGAAGCGCTGCGCATTGCGATCAAGTGTGTGAAGCTGCTCGCGGATACAGACACGGCGCCGCAGCTCTATCCGTGCGTGTTTGTGCTAGTGAGTGAAGTGCTGGACGCTTTTGGCAAGCTCGTGTTTGATCGCATCCACACCCGCGCCTCTGAAGACGAGAATGGCCAGCCTCTTCCGGAGCCCCTGGGTGAGCATTTCATGAGCTCCGACGTCAACGTCCAAGCCGCCGAGACGTGCCGCAACTGGTTCTACAAGACGGCTTGCATCCGAGAGCTGCTCCCGCGAATGTACGCAGAATGCGCTATGCTTCTTAGCAATCTCACTCTTTTTGACTGACCATTGTACCTGTTGCTATGTTCAGATATATTGAGATCGCGCTGCTCGGGTGCTATCGATTTCTTTGCGATGGCGAGTACCCGCAGATTGTAGCGAGGCTGTCAAATATGATCAAGTATGCTATTATGCGTATTATTAATGCTGTCAATACTTCTCTCTAACACTGCATCTTGTTGTGCTGCTACCATTTTAGAGGCGTCGGAGAGCCGATGGTTGCCTTGTACGCGCGTCTGTATCTGGCACTCACCAGCTCGGAGTTGCTGGGCACTACCTCACCGACCGAGCAAACCGTCGTAGTAAGCAGCAGCTTGTTCGACTACTTTTACGCTTTCGATTGGTTCCGTCGGCACAAACTGGAGCATTGGCTGCTGACGCACAAGATGGAGCACGACGAGTATCTGGCGCTTCACTCGCCCGCTGTCGAATGGCTCGTTAAATGCGCAGCCCCGGGGGCCACTCAGGGCAGCTTCGACACGTTACTGGCGCACTATCAAGAATATTCGGACAGCTCCATGGTGCTGAAGCACCTTTGCGAGTGTTTTGGCGCCCAGTTCTACGCCTCAACGCCCACAGAGATGCTGGGTCTCATTCGCACATCCTCTCCGTCGCTGGTCTCGAAGTGCCATCTTTACAGTCTCGTTGCGGTGCAGCTCAGCAATGTGTCTGCTATTGCGGAGAGTGAACGAGGCGGGAAGCTGCAGTTTCTGAACGATTCCTGGTCGTCCATCACTTCTCAAGAGAATATAACGCAGTACATGGAGTGTGCTGCCGCCTACATGAAGCTTATAGTGGCTCATTTCTCGGTACGTTATGGAATTGGTGTGTGTAGGATGCGACGCTGTGCTGACTTCGACACGCTCTGCTTGTTGTATATTAGCACCGAGAGGCTCTCATCCTGCTTAAGGACGTCGTGCGGCACCTAAACGCCGCAACGCCAGAAGAACTCACGGCAAGAACGTACAACTTGCTCGGTGCTCTCATCGAGAATGTTGTCTTCGGTGCCAAGCAGCACTATGAGTTTTTCTCGAAGCTGATCCCTTCTACGCCGTTTCTCGTAAGTGGCAGTGAGCAGAGTGTGTTGTAAATGTGGAAAAGGCTGACTCAGCTATGATTTCTGCTTGTCTGCAGACACTGATGGGTATGTTCAAGCGGGAGTCGAGTGTGGATGTGGCAAAGAAAGTGTTGCGAGCCTTCGTGGGCGGAAGCATGAAGAAGTCATCGAATCGGTCTGGCACACTACGGCTCCATGTGGTGGGGCCCGAGGCCGCCGTAGCACACACCCTTTTGGTTGTTTGTTGTCGCGTACACGACGCCCTTGACTCTCTCAGTACCGCGTCCGAACGTGCAGAGGCGAATCGCGATATCTCGGCATTCATCACGCGGCTTGGATACGTCAACGAGACCGCTAACGCAAGTGAAAGGGCCCAAGACGAGGAGCAGGAGGCGCTGCTGATGCTGTACACCGATTGCCGTCGCTCGTTTTACAAGCTGGAGCCGATTAAGGAGTTGCTGTCCACGATGGTTCTTCGGTTGGCGATGCACGTTCACAAGCGCACTGGTGGTGGCGTTGCCTCTGTCGTCGGCGGGAAGAAGCGAACGCAGGCACGGCGAAACTTCATCCAGTCTTGTCTGGCGTTCGCGCACATCACGATCCCGTCAATTGAGGCGCCTCTCGAGAAGCTTGAGCTTATGGTGTCGGCAGCGAACGTTGCCCTTGTGACGAGCTGCATCCCGCAGATGGACGCGCTGGTGAAAGCTGCAATCGTGCTACTGGCGGAGCTGGACTCAAGCGCTATTGAATCTGTCCACCGCCCCTCCGACGAGGACTCAGATGCCATAGTGTCGCTCACCCCGAAGCGCAGTGTTGCGCTTGGGCTGTTCGGGGCAGTGAGTATTAACAACACCGACACTGTCATCGACCGTATCGTGCAAGTGATTGCCCAGTTGATGAGCGTGTTGGTGTACGCCCCGTCGCTAAATGACGAAGACCCATTCTACTTCGTGTCTGCACTGCGCAAGGCTGTGCTGGAGCGATTGGCGTGGGTGACTCCGAGTTCGTCGTCCGCATCGCGTCGTCTTGAAGCTGGAGTCGCTGGAGTGCGCGTGTTGCTCATGCTCGTCCAGCTGTATGGTCTGTGGGGGCAAAAGGCTCTCCCCGGTCGATTGGATGGAGTGGACTCGAACGACGTACTCTACGGTGGGGATGACACGTTTTACAACGAGGTGCAGACGCGCTTCAGCTCGACGGTCGAAGAGGTTGCGCGCGAAATTGAAGCGCTGGGCAACAACGCTGAGAGTGGCGCTGTCGCTGAACGGATAGAGGCCGCGCAGGTCGAGTTGATGTTGGACTTTGTCAACCAGGTCGTCCCCATGCTCGAGTACGATGAATCTCGCCTGGAAGGTGCCCCCGTTGCCGCAGACTCTGTCAGCGCGGACGAAGCTGCCGCCAGTAGAACCGGAAGTCGGCGCCGTAAGAAGCCTCGGTCAGGAGCTGCACTGGTGCGCAAGTGCATGGCGTACAGCCACGAGAAGGCGCAGTCGCTGAAGCAGGCCAAGCCGAGAGAGACGTCCACCACTCAGCTGCAGATAACTACGTGGGTCTGCCGGTATTTCGACAGCACGCGCTCATTCGTCGCCGAGTTCATGAGCGGGATGCCCAAGCGCGCAGCAGGAGTTCGGCTGGACGCGAGCAGCCAGCAGGCCGTACAGGCTCTGGCTGACGCTCTGAGCAACCTGGCACTCGAGTGACCGTGTAGCTTCGTGCATGCCGTAAACCAAAACGAAGCGGAATTATTGAAGCCAAGCTGTCACTGGCGCACCAAGGGCGCAACCAGCATCCATGTCATTCGTTTTTAGCACTGATAGAGCCATTCGCCAGCACGATGTGCACTTGCCTGCTGCTCGAAGTCATGGCCATGATGTACCCCATGCCTGCATTGCTGGAAGGGCGTGTCCCAAAGAGAAGAGGTGCTTCTAGCAAGAGGAAAATATTGGCGCAGGCTGATGTCGCGAGCTTCGAATAAGCAGCTCCAGCCGGACCGCGATGGAATCGACTAGCGCCACCGAGATTACCACCGATCAATCACTTTTCAGTCACAGAATGGGTCAGCTTCAACTCGCGACGCTTCAAGATCCATCCTGGATTAGGCAAATCCAGGACGTCATACTAACGTCAGGTGAAAGCCTGCCTAGCGTAAGAGCCGTTACAAGTCCTAGACTAGGCATCTGATAACGGACGTCCCCCGGACAAGGATATGCAACCGCCCGATTCAGCCGCCGCCGCCACTCGCAGCGCTCGCCGTGAAGGCTCATTCCCGAATTTCCAGCTCGCAGCTCAAGCTCCTCTCTTCAAGCACCCACTCCAAGCACTTCATCAGCCATGGGCAAGGGCAAGGGCAAGGACAACAAGGAGGAGAAGACCGCCGCCAAGGACGGTGAGTCACCGTGCGCGCTGCATCGTCGTGTCCTTAGTTGCGGGGAACTCACTGGTTGTGGTGGTATTGGCTGTTTGCAGCTCCCAAGGAGGAGAAGGGCGGTAAGAAGGGCGGCAAGAAGGGAGGCAAGAAGTAACCAAGCCTCACTCTGTCGAGACTCGTCGTCGGTCTGCATTTTAAATGAGCGACACTCATGACGTAGTGCCCTATGGCCGATGCCACGCGAATAAAATATGATATTCACGCTCCCGTATAAATAGTCTTTTCCTGGTTTAGTGTGGAGAGAAAGCCGTCTCACTTTCCACGTTCTATCGGGCATGTCGGCCGAGGGCCGAGCAACCACAGCGCCGACGACGCCGAACGGTCGGTATCGCTTAAGGACGCATGAACTCGCTCCTGTGTTATTATTGCCGAAAGCTCGAGCCTCCTCTTCGTCTACATCAGATGGCTCCAAGGCAAAGGCGGAGGAGCCGACGGCTGCAGCCCCGCTCGCCCTCGTGTGTCGATCACAGGAGTTGGCGCTACCCTCGAGGTCGGGCGTTGCTGGAATCGGTTGCGTTCGACCCCTTTAGTAAGTCAGAGAGCTTCCAACTGCTGCTCCAGAACCCCGAGGCAAGCAGCAAACGGCGAGAAGATCCGGCTGCGGTGTCGGAGTTCCGGCAGTGGCTGCTGCAGCACTTCCCGCATCTCGCACGGACACTCCAGTCGCTGTCTATGATCAGTGCACAGCCTACGAGGGTGCAGAAGGCACTAGTACCCGATTCAGCGGCCTTGCGCATTGAGTCTGTAAACCAATTCAGCGGCTCACTGGAGCAATTCGATGAGGTTGACGTCGAAGACGAGGAGAAAAAGGAGCGCGGTTGCAATAAAAAAGAAGACAAAGCCTACAGTGACGAGTCCTGGCGACTCATGCTTCGCTACGCAACGGTGCGGTCTGCAGTGCCTGGCGAAGTGATCGGGGGTCAAAACACCACACGCAGCACGTGCGTCTACTTCCTGCTTAATGGGCACTGCACGCTCTCGTTCCGCCCTATGCTTCTGCGAGACGCGAAAGCACCATCGACCCCTTCAAGTCTCACTAGAATGCACGCTGCCATACTTGGCTGCAGTGACCGCCCTGTTGTTCAACTACGAGAACTTGTGGCAGGCGACTGCTTCGGCCTTGATGCTGCTGCATTTGGATTCAACCACCTCCTCACAACCGCAACAGCAGGCGCTGCTCGCCAGCGTAATTTTCTCGGTCTGCGCGAGGTGGCTCACACTTACGTGTTGTGCCTGCCGTATCAAGTCGTCCAGCAGCTCCAAATGCTCCAGCGCCAGCGTCAAGAGGAAACTGCTCGACTGCCACCGGCTTTCCCGTACTCTTTCGCCCCAGAAGCAGAGCTGTTCCTTCGCAACACGTTCCTGTTCCAGGCAATGGCAGATTCGTCGCGGCGCTTTTTAGCAGCGCACCTACGTCCTGTTGTCATAGCTCGACAAGAGTACCTCTTCACGCCAGGCCAGCCAGTGCAGGTTTTCATCGTGATCACTGGACAGCTCACGCTCGGATCTCCTCGCGAGGAGCACGCGGGGAGGCGAGAGGAGGCAGATCTAGAGCTCGAGCTGCTTCAAGCTCATGATTCAGTCGGGCTGTCGGAGGCGTTGCAGATGGCGACATCTTTCGCGAGATATTGTGTTGTAACTTCGGCCAGTGGGGTACGAGCGTACGCACTGTCTCCGACGGCCTTGCTTATGGTGTTGACACAGGAGCCTTTATCACTAAAATTGATACACGAGTGGATCGCTAGCCGGAAGTCCTGGTTCGAGCTGCGGCGAGCCACAGCGCTTGCTCAGCGCAAGAAGCACACGGCAGAAGGCTCGGAACACGTCGTTCGACTGACGCTGGCAGCGCAACGACGCAGTAAGCTGGCTTGCTCTCGTTGCGGCTGGGCTGGACACTCGTCTACTTCGGCATCATGTGTTCGAGTCGAGGCCTCCGGAAATAATCTCGCAGCTCCGCCAATGCTACACACTTCACGAAGAGGAGGGAGGTCACGGGAAGTCAGTCAAGCAGGAAATGAACAGGATGAGGGACCCCGAACTGCCCACCACACCGACCGCATTGAATTTACCCCAGTTCGCCAACCACTCCCTCCAAACCAAAGCCCAGCAAGCCCTCCAAGGACACCCGCACACCGAAAACTGCAAGTTGACTTGATGGCACTCCGAGCGCTGCAGATATCGAAAGTTTCAACCGCACAGAGTGTTCACTCAAACGAATCAGTCGGGCGTGGCGTGAATAGCCAAGAAGACCTGTACTCGAATACGGACCACAATGGTAAGGACAATGACTTGCGGAGCTGTGCTCTGACGCAGTCCCTTCAACGGCTGGAAATGGCACTAGCACATGACGAAAAACATCTTGGACGTCAAGGAAGAAGGTAGAGCGGCAAGGTCTACGCGTCAGGGCATGGGTACCTGTTTCATCGTTAGCACGCAACCTGTTGTGAATACCTGGTGTCTATCTGCGCCGTCGCTTCTTGCTCTTCGACTTCCGAGAACTGCTCTTCTTTTGCTTACCCAGGGCACCCTTGAGTGGCTCGAAAACGCTCTGACCGAGACCAAAGTGTTTGTCTTCGTTGTACACTCCCCCATGAAGCGAATGCAGATGCCGCCGATGGTAGTACGCAATCGGTATGGCTGGAATGTACCGAGGGTTTTCGAAATCATTCCTGGGTAACGAAGCAGCGACAAGGTCGCAATCCCCAGGGAACTCCACCGTCGGGCTCTGGATGGTGAATACGTCAACGGGAACTTGCTTCGCAGCCTCGGCAAGTTTTTCCTTCTCTCGCTTTCGCTCTTCAGCATCACGATCGAACACTTCAAGATGTAGTTCGTTGTCCGTGATGAGGCGGAACCCTGCAGGATACATTGCCCCAGGCCAGGTGGTGGTGAACTGTTCCTCTAATACGTGAAAATTTCCACTGGTAGACACGGCTAGCACACTCTGTCGGGAGCGGTCCCAAGCTAGTGCTAGCACACCGTCTTTTACCCCGGCATTGTGCTGGCCTGTTGTCTTCCCAAGCACTGAGGCCCGGTGCCACGTGAAAAGTCCATTCTCTCCAACATGCCGGTGACGTACAACGGGCGTACCAACAACAAACTCCTCCCCACCGCTAAAGCAACAGACAGCCCAAGGCGCGCGCACCGCACCCGTTGAGTGAAGTGCCACTTCGCGCAGCCCCAACGGGTGCTCCTCAGTGGCGTTAGACTCCCCACTTGAACCATCCATTGGGGTTGATACTTCCGCATCCTTATTCGCGTCCAAAACGAATTCATGAATACCTTTCGAGCTCGTGAGTAGCAGTGCTGTTTCCCGCAAATTCACGCAGATATCAACGAACTGGATGAGCACGTTCAGCTTGAGCCTGTCAAGACACTGCAACGTATCAGCGTCCAGCACAGCCAACGTAGATTTCGACGTGGCACAGTAAATGCGCTTCCCAGAACGACCATACCGCGCACAAGACGCAAGCGCGGGGTGGCGCGTGCTGTTTTGCGGCGTTGGCTGCGTGAACTGGTCGTTTTCAATGGGCACCCTCTCCAGCACCTTGCGTTCTCCAGATACGACATCCAGGAGCACTGGCCGAGAGTTCCAACAACTTACAACGACCAGCTTCGGGTCACTAGGGTGCGAACTTAGCGAAGTGATTGTTCCGCCAAACCGGAAAGCCGACACAAGTGTGGCAGCTTCGACGTTCCAGACGCACAGCCTCGCGCCGTTGCTCGTCCGCCGCGTCGACTTCTCCTCGCAGCCGGCGAACAGCCACCGCGAATCGCATGACCACGCACACTGCGACACCACCTTCAGCGCGGTCTTGACTACACGAAGATCCGAAAGCGTCAATACAGCTTCACCCCCTGAGGCGTCCGCTTCATCCTCCGTCTTGGTCTCTTCGCTCTCGTCACGGTTGTTTTCCTCTTCTGCCTCTGCCTCCGCCTCCTCGTCTTCCTCCGTCGCCACGTCCTCCTCGATGGACGCCGCGTCTTCTGTCCTCTCCTCCTCATCGTCCTCCACGGAAGCGTCGTCGTTCTCTATGGATCCTTCCGCGTCAGCTTCGTCCGTCTTCCTCTTCGTGGCTTCACCCGCCTCAACCTTGGCCCCTGAAGCCCCCTGCCCATCCATCTTGTCGTCGTCAGCGGCATTCTCCACCGCTGGCAGAGCAATGAGCGTCGGGTCCAGCTCGCGCGTGATCACGCGGATGGTCGTGTTGTCCCAAATGGTCACGCGGCCGTCGCGCTCGCCCACCGCAACGAGCGTCTGGGACGGGTTCAGCGCCAAGCAGTTGGCCTGCTGCGTGTCCTCCAGACAGCTCCAGGCAGACGTGGGGCGCGACAGCAGGTGCTTCTGGAGGTAGTCATCTTCATCCTCGGCCTCTTCCACATAAGCATCTTTATTCTTGGCGTCTGGCGTCGTGTTATCGGCTCTAGAAGCGACAGGAGTTGCTGATGGCTCAGTCACCGCAGGTTGCCCACCTTCCGCTGCAGCTTGCGGAGCTTCTGTGGGGACTTCAGTGGCCGGATTTTCACCATTCGACGCAGAAGACGAAGCGGCAGCAGCCTGTGCTAACTGCTGCCGACGCCTCTCCTCATGCTGCCGCTCCTCGGCGTGCACGACGCGCCGCAGCGCCTGGTTCCACATCCTGACCCCTTGCAATTTCGAGAGTGTGTGTTTTCATTGCTGAAATGTATTCCATACCGAGCTCAAGTAATGGCTGATCGTCCCACTCTGTCACTGTATTCCCTCGCTTGAATGAAACACTTCTTCAACCCAGACCGCGTGCGTTCATCGTCATTGCAAGATCTGCTCCCCGGATGAAGAAGGCGATGAAGACTGCGGGCTTGCTGGCCGAGAAGCTGACGTACCCGGCTGTGCGTCGTGGTGACCTGGTGGAGACGCTGCACGGCGTACAGGTGGCGGACCCATACCGATGGCTGGAAGACCCGGACTCGCCCGAGACGCGCGAGTTCGTGACGCAGCAGAACGACGTGACGCAGCGCGTGTTCAGCCAGGTGCCGTTCGTGGCGGAGACCAAGGCGCGCATGACGGAGCTTTAACTACGAGAAGTACTCGGCCCCGCGCAAGTACGGGGGCAAGTACGTCTACTCGAAGAATGACGGGCTGCAGAACCAGAGCGTGCTCTACATCCAGGACGAGCTGCACAGCGACCCGCGCGTGCTGCTGGACCCCAACCTCCTAGCTGAGGACGGCACGGCTGCTCTGTCTAGTCGCGCGTTCTCGGAGGCCAAGCTTGGCGACGGCAAACTGTACTTCGCCCACGGCATCTCACGTGGAGGCTCGGACTGGCAGACCATCAAGGTCATGGCCGTGCACGA
The DNA here is from genome assembly GCA_024211575.1 of Phytophthora melonis. NCBI lineage: Eukaryota > Oomycota > Peronosporomycetes > Peronosporales > Peronosporaceae > Phytophthora > Phytophthora melonis. The sequence continues at coordinate 341,585 of JAMXKT010000085.1, forward strand.
CGGCAACAAGATTCTGGACGACACGGTGGAGTGGGTAAAGTTTTCCAGCATCTCCTGGACCCATGACGACAAGGGTTTCTTCTACTCGAGGTACCCGCCTCCGGAGAAGATGAAAGACGACAAGCACGACGACGAAGAAGGTCCCAAGCGAGGCACGGAGACGGACTCGAACATGAACCACCAGCTCTGGTACCACACGCTGCACACGCCGCAGTCGGAGGACAAGCTGGTGTACGCGTACCGAGTGAACCCACGTTCAACGTGGGCGCCGAGGTCTCCGATGATGGCAAGAAGCTGCTGCTGTACGTGCAGGATGGCTGCAAGAACGCCAACATGATCCACGTCGCTGACCTGAGCGACTTCGACAACTTCCTGAAGGGACCAAGCGACTCGACCATCCCAGTTACCAAGCTTGTAGACAACATGGACTTTGCGTATTCGTACATTCTGAACGACGGAGACTACTACTACTTCAAGACCAATGCCAACGCCCCGCGCGAGCGTGTGGTGCGCTCCAAGCTGGGCGCTGCGCCTGTGTTGGAAGAGGTGATCCCCGAGCAGCCGGACTCGATCGTGATCGAAGGCGTGCACCCCGTGGCGCCGAACCTATTGGTCGTGCAGCTCGTGAAGGACGTGCACAACGAACTGCACGTGTACAATCTGGACGGCGTGTTCCAGTACGAGATCCCATTGCCGAGTGTGGGCACTGTCGGAGTGGCAAGCAAGCGCACGGAGTCGGAGCTGTTCTACCACTTCATCTCCTTCCTCTACCCGGGGTCCATCTTCCGGGTTGACTTGGCCAAGTCAACCCCAGGCTCGGCTCCTCCTGCCGAGCTCTTCAGGGAGACCAAGGTGAATGGATTTGATCCAAGCCAATTTGAGGCGGAGCAAGTCTTCTACCCGTCCAAGGACGGCACGAAGATCCCGATGTTCCTTGTAAAGCGCAAGGACGCACCGAAGAACGGCGATTTGCCCGTGTACCTGTACGGCTACGGTGGCTTCAACATTTCGCTCACGCCAGCGTTCAGTGTGTCGCGACTCGTGTTCGTCCAGCACTTTAACGGTATGCTGGCGCTGCCCAACCTGCGCGGCGGTGGAGAGTACGGCGAGCAGTGGCACCAGGACGGAATGCTGCACAAGAAGCAGAACGTGTTCGATGACTTCCACGGCGCTGCTGAGTACCTCATCAAGGAGGGCTACACGAACCCCGAGAAGATTGCGATCCACGGTGGTTCCAACGGAGGTCTGCTGGTGGCGGCCACCAGTAACCAGCGCCCCGATCTCTACCGTTGCGCCGTGGGAGCTGTGGGCGTCATGGATATGCTGCGCTTCCACAAGTTCACTATCGGACACGCGTGGCGCACGGACTACGGTGACCCGGATGTGGCGGACGACTTCAACTACATTCGACGCTACTCGCCCGTGCACAACGTACCGCAAGCTGACAGCCCCATCATGCAGAAGCTCGCGGAGCGTGGTGGATTCCCGTCGGTTCTGCTGACTACGGGTGATCACGACGACCGAGTTGTGCCCCTGCACTCGTACAAACTCATTGCGGAGCTGCAGCACCAGCTCGGCAACTCGGAGGCGCAGACCAACCCTCTTCTTATCCGAATTGACACGAAGTCTGGCCACGGAGCTGGCAAACCCACCACCAAGATCATCGAGGAGACGTCTGAGGTGTTTGCCTTCATCGCGTGGAACCTGGGCGCTCCTTTTGTCGCTTAAAAGGACTGTGGTCAAGCGACAATAAGCGTGATGACAAGCCTACTGAGGCGATGTCTCGGAAAGTAAACCGATTAAAGTACATGGATTTGGTTGTACAGTGGTGCACCGCGTTTTCGGCACCAGTATAAACGTATAACCGCGGATAAATACTTCAGATTTGTGTGCAAAAGAGACACCACATCATTAAATTTGTATGGGGGATAGACAATCCATCCTGTGCGATATGGTGTATTCGAGGTACTTATATGGTCCGCCCTGCTGAAAACGCGGTGCACCACTGTACTCATCTACGTAGTAGTACCTACTAGCACTTGATAGCAAGTCGTTAAAGAGCTTCAAGAACTTCATCGGTAGCCTCATCGAGCACTGCTCTGCAGGCCGATATAGCATCGGGGTCGCACAGTATACTTACAGGCAGGCTGCCGACAAACTGGAGCTGCTCTTTGCCGGTGGGGCCAAGCTCGTACGTATTCGAACCTTGCACTCGCATAGTACACTCCATGGCCTTTTGCAAGGTCAGGAACGCATCGTTGATTTGGTCCCTTGTAAGCGACGCGAACCCTCGCTCCACGCCAGACATTAGCTCGGTGAGCCCCGATACTGCCGCTCCCAGTACAGGAGGCGGCGGCATTTTCAGCGCTGCTTGAATGGGCTTGAAGAGGCTGTTGTCCATCACGGTGAAGTCTGGAGAGTACGGCGGCAAGCTCTGCATCTGTATGTTCCAGCCTTCCTTGCGTCCTTCTTCCGCGAACATCGCATCGCCCGAAGTGCGAATCTTCGCGCTGTCTTGCTGAATGTAGATCGCGCCTTGCATGAGGTGTGTCGGCATTTTCTGCCGAATAGCAGGAACGATTAGCTCCGTGATCATTCGCTGCACGTCGTCTTTGGTCACTGACTCCAGCGCGACAAAAGCCCGTTCAGGAACTTGCTGCGACGGCTTCATATCCGCTTCCTGCAACTGCAATTCTTCTCTCACAAAAGGCCACGTGCCGATCTTGCCGTCAAAGTACTCGTTCTTCTGCGGGTCCCATTGCGGTCGAGCCACCGCAGCCATGAACATGACCTTGGTTTTCTTGTCCCTCGGCAGCGAGAGCCATTTCATGTTGATGTGCACCACGTTGTGCATATCGTCGAAAAGACCATTAGGACGCACTTTGCTGCAGCAGTATCGGAGCCGCTCCAGCTTGTTCTTGTCCGTGAGCGACGGCTTAATGGAGTTGATGGTCGGGTTCCCGTCCTCCTTCAGTAGCTCATAGAGCGTCGTCTTGGGGATACCGACAGCCGTGGCCAGCGCCCGGATGGAGCCTCGCTGGGCCAATGGGATCTCCTTCACGCGCTCCAGCTCCGCCGACCAGTCGCGCTTCCGGCGGCCCCGGCGGCCGACCTTGCGCGACGCGATGTCGCACACCTCGTCGCCGTTCTCCAGGCTCTGCACCGCTCGCTTCCAGAGCCTCGAGACCGTGCGCCGGTCCACGCCAAACTCGTTGGCAGCGTCCGTGACAGCGTGACGCACCAGCTTCGTGGTGCCCTCGACGCGCCTCTTCATGAGGAAGTCGAGCATGGAGCGGCGCTCCTCGTACGTCAAGTTCCTGCTGCCGCGCTCCTTCCAGGCGCTTGTCTTCTTGTCAGCAGTGTGCGTGGACGTCGGTTGGGCTTCTGTGGCCATGGTGGCCTCTGCGACGGAGAGCAGAACCTCCGGCATGGGCTCGGAGCCGTGGCCGGGAGTCCCGGGACTCGCAGGAAGCTCCGCCATGATGATCTTCCGCAGAGACTTGAACAGTGAGTGGAGGAGACAGTTCGAACTGGACGCAACGGTCGCCTGCGGCCAGGATTGGCTGAAATGGAGATTTCATGCCCCTGTTGTGTGGTGCACACCGGGCAACTTCAACGTCAACCCAGCTCCCCAAGTTACGGAGCTGAAAACCCCTAGCAGAATCATCGTGTGTGGCCTCAACTACGGTAGACGCACAGCACACAGAGAACGAAAAGACTACTTACTACATTAACAGAAAAAGTAGCTCGCTCACTCTTGTGGAATGCTGAGGAGGGCCTGACACGCTCTCAAGGCTTCTGGTTTGCACACTACGCTCACGGGCAGACTACCGTCCTGCTGCAGACTCCTCTTGGTCACGTCTTCCTGCGACTCGAAGTCGTTCGAGCCCCCAGCCGTCATAACGCACTCCATAGTCTTCTGCAGCGCCAGAAAGCCATCGTTTATCCGCTGCTTCGGGAGTACGGCAAACGCGCGCTCCACGCCAGCGACAAGCTCTTCAATCGGGGGCAGCTGCACGGCAACGCTGCGGAGATGCGGAGGTACCGGTTCGGGGTAAATGCACTTGAGGAAGCTGTGGTTGAGCACAACAAGCTCCGGGCTGTACGCTGGCTGGTACTGTACGCGGATATTCCAGCCGTCTGCACTGCCGTGCTCTGCCACCACGGGGTCGTCGGGGGTAAGCCGCACTTGCTGACTGTCAAGTTGGATGAAGATCGGCCCGCGGCGCATCGACCTTGGCATCTTCGTCTTGATTGCTGGGATAACATAACTTGTGATCATAGTCTGGATCTCCTTCTTCGTGATGTTCTCTAACACTCGGAAGACCCGCCCGACTTGAGCCGCAGCTTGGTCCCAAGCAAGCACGTCTTGAGCGTACGACCCCAGCGGCAAGGGCGGGTCGGCGACCACAAAGGCCAGACGCCGAGCTTGCCGTCGAACTCCTGCTGGCGCTCCCCATCCCATTGCGGTCGAGCGACAGCGACCAGGAACATCACTTTCGTCTTCTTGGCGTCGCGACTGCTCGGCAGCCAGCACCACTTGGTGTTAATATGCACCACGTTGAGCATATCGTCAAACACGCCATTAGGCTTCATCTTGCCCAGGCAGAAGCGCAGACGTTCTCGCTTGTTCTTATCGGAAAGCGCCGGCTTGATCACACTGTTGACTGTCGGCTTGACTTCCGTGCTGGTCTCCTGCAGACTGTCTGTGGTGGCGGTGGCGGTGAGGCCGTCCTCGTTTCGCAGTAGCCGAAAGAGCGTAGTGCGTGGGACGCCCACAGCGGAAGACAACGCGCGCAGAGATCCACGCTGGTTCAGCGGGAGCTGCTTCACGCGCTCCAGCGCAGCCGAGTAGTCCTTCTTCTTGCGGCCGCAGTTGCCGCGCTTCTTGACAGCACTTGCTTCATCACCACGTCCGTGGACGCGCCGGCATCCAGTGCCACCTTCATGAGGTTCCAGACACGCGAAACGGTGTTGCGGTGCACATTGTACTTGTCCGCCGCCGCGGTGATGACCGCGCGCGGCAACCGCGTCTCGCCCTGGCTGTGCTTGAGCAGGAAGTCGGCCATCTTGAGGCGGTCCTCATCCGTCATGTTGGGCTTGCGGCGACCCACCACCTTCTCTTCCTGCGCTTCGGCCGAGGCGCTGGCGTCGTCTGGCAGCGAAGGCTCTGGCAGGAAGGTCGCGGGCTCCTGCATCGGCTGTAGACTCGCCATGACTGTTCGGTGGAAAATGGAGACTGCCTGGGACCATCTAATTCGGAAAGCGCCATTTCAGCGAATCAGTGAGCTGGAAGCCCGTCTCCGTCCCGGAAAGATTGCGCCTCGATAGATGCAGTGTTTGAAGACCTGCGACCACATAGAAAAAGCCATCGCGATGCTCAAATACCAGAAGTGGCTCGCCGCGTTCGTTGTGCTGCTGGCGCTGTGGCTTCTGCTGCTGCGGTACGCGACCGAGACCGTGCAGGACCCGCGCGTGGTGCAGGTGGTGACGGCGCTGCCCATGTACGCGCTTGTGTCCTTCGGCGCGTACTCTTTGGCTGCGATCGCGCTGTCGGTCATGGCGGTGCAGGACTTCCCCGAGGCGTCCAAGGAGCTCGACCGGCAAGTGGTGGAGGCCAAGGCAGATTTGACCAAGAAGGGATTCAAGTTCTAGAGGCTGCAGGAGAGACAAGATACGCATGGAGAGGCGAGCAGCGTGGTGCAGCGCGGCGGAACGGAGAAACCTGCCTTCAGCGCGTGCTACACTGCTCGGATTGCAGTGAACAGAAGCTCATCATGATCGCAATAGTGCCGAGAACGAGTTTGTGATCCAGCGGTGCCATGTTTCCTAGTGGCGAGCTGCGAGCTGCATCGAGCCGAGCACATGGTGCTGCTTCGTGTCGCGACTATTGTAGATCCTATGCAAGGTAATAAATGTCATGTGTCCACATCAAAACCGCACAAATTGACTGCGTACACGAAATAACCTCGCTCACGAGGTTTTTCAGGTCGGTGGATCGCAGTAGTTTCACAAGGCGGCGGACACGACCGAGGAGCGCGGCATTCGAGCGCAGATTAGACGTCGCGTGGGTGAAGCTAGCAGGCGCGTATCCGTCGGGAAGAGGGCGCATTAGATTCTCCAGCGTCTCTTCTCTCGATCGCACCCCGAAGATTCTCCATTGTCCGTGTCTGGAGTTCTCTACAAGCTCCAAACAAAAGTCTGCTGACCTCCCGGGGCTGCTGACCTCCTCAGCCAGTGATTGGCTATGGGAGGCGAGTGCGTGCCGGATCATTGCCGCGAGTGCGGAAGTGCGGACGTCGTGACGGACTTCAGCGCGGGCGACGTCGTGTGCCGCAGCTGCGGCATGATCCTGGGTGAGCGCATTATAGATGATTCCCCCGAATGGCGAACGTTTGCTAATGATGACCGGGGTGGTGACCCCGCTGCGAAATCCAGAGTTGGCGACGTCGCGGACGCGCGGCTGAACAACCTCTCGCTATCCACGTACCTGGTCGACACGAAGAAGAGCGGCGGGGGCGCTGACGGCGAACCGGGGCACAAGCACAAGCGGCCGAACATCTCGTCCGATAGCGCCAAGGTGAGGCGCATGCAACGCAACATGGCGCGCATCCAAGAGGTGGCAGACTACTTGTCGCTGCCCAAAAACATTGTGGAGATTGCGCTTGACATTTACGCGGAAGCGGAGAAGCAGGGTGTGAACATGCGCGGACCGGAACGTGAGAGCATGGCGGTCGCAGTGCTGTTTATCGCGTGCAGGAAGGCGGGCAACGCTCGGTCGCTAAAGGAGTTTGAAGAAGCGTCTGGAGTGCCGAAGCGGCGAATCGGAAAGTCCTTCATGAGCCTGCAGCGGCGATTGGACCTCGAGGTGAAGCAAGCGTCGACGGAGGAGTACGTGCAGCGCTTCTGCTCAAGACTCGGTCTGCCGAACAAGACACAGATGATTGCGCACGCGGTGGCGAAGAAAGCAGATAGCCTGGAGCTGTCCAATGGACAACCCCCGGTCGCAGTGGCGGCGTCGGTGATCTACTTGGTGGCAGCGTACACGAACTCGAAGCGGTCTATCCAGGAAATCAGCGACGTTACGATGATCGGCGAGAAGAGCGTGAAGAAGGTGTGCAAGGAGCTGAACAAGAGCCGCGTGGTGCTCTTCGAGGGAGTGGTGATGACTTAGACGACTGCTGACCGCGGCGCCAAGAGAGGCGATACGGCGACAAAGAGTGCACGGAGACGTGATGATGGTGGCAAAGAGCAGAAGAACTCGTAAGTAAAACAAGGAGGAGGGCCACCGGGCACTCAGGTTCGTATATATTTATAGGAGGATCGCGCCTCCTATTTGCATGGTAAGACAATCAAGAAATCTCTTGAACAGTAGCATAGCTGTCTGTCCCTGTTTGCTGTTGATCTCATTCGGCCCACACTGACGCTGTTCTTCCGTGCTGTTTGTATCGATTTTAGGCCGGATACAGATAGAGAAACATAGAGCTAGGACAATAGAGAGAAGAAGTGGAGACGCAGTCACGATGCACCAAGGTGCAAGCATAGATGACTGCGACGCAAGCATGCCGTTGCTGTACACTACGTAATGTTATTGGATGAATTCTGACGTGACGCACTCTCTTGCCTGTGCACTTGTACTTGCCCTGCTTGCTTGGACAATTGACTGCGGGCAAGGCAAAAACTGGTACCCGATACTGTGCCACTCCAGTGACTCACTCGTACACAAGTTGCGCGATCTCTATCCAGGATGTGTGTGTTCGTTGACAGCGCTTGAGACTCCACACGACGCCTCGATACAGCAGCTCTTCCCGGTTGTTTAGTCGACGCAGCACTAGTTCCAGGTTGTCGGAGAGCTGCAGTAGCACAAAACCAATTAAAATTGGAGAGCACTCGCAGCGGCTCAGCTCAATGCGCTAACAAAGTCGACGCCACTGAGCTGCTCGTACCTGTTTGGTGCACGGCTCTGAGAAGCAGAGCGAGATCCCGCATGTTGTGAAGCACCATAAATATCCGCAGCCGTAGCATGGGAGGCACGGAAAGTAGTCTTCCACGGTCTGGTTGAGCACGTCCACGCAAAACTTGAACTCCCTCCTCGATACTATGTGCAACAAACACCGATGCAATGCGCCACTTCATTGTAAGTGCCAACCCCGAACCACTGCAATGACATCGTAATGGCCGTCAAAGATACGGCCCCACGTACTGATCCCGTCCAGCGCTGTCGGGAACACGTCGTCGTATGCGGACGAGTAGCCGCTCACGGTCTTCATGCCGGTGGCCTCCAGCCTGGCCAGCACCACGAGGTTGTGGCCATCGCCGGGCACCAGGCGCTCCGTCGACATGAGCCCCGCCGACCGACTCGATCCTTCCTTGGGTCAGCGATGCTTGTCAAAAGGAACGGTCGGCAATGTCCGGATCCTTTTTATTTTTAGACCCAAACGTCGCGAAAAGACTTCAACTACTGTAGGATTTGTGTACTGAACACCAAATTGGTGTATACCACATGCGTATCCGTTTCCACAGGGGAAACCTAGCTTCTTTCTGGAAGCTCCTCGACATTCTCTCTGTCACAGTAGAGCCACCAAGTCCGAAGGCGCCACTGCTCTCCTCGCCCCGCTCCTCTTCCTGCCGCCATGTCCACCGCCGCTCGCCGACGACTGATGCGCGACTTCCGCAAGCTGCAGAACGACCCACCCTCGGGCGTGTCGGGCGCCCCCATGGACAACAACATAATGCTCTGGCAGGCCGTCATCTTCGGGTACGACTAGCGAGGACTACCTGCCTACCTACCTACCTACCTACCTACCTACCCTCCTGTTGCGCTCTATAGTCGAGTCAATGGCGCTAACCCTGCATGCGTTCTTCATGACAGACCGGACGACACTCCCTGGGAAGGCGGCACCTTCAACCTGACGCTCGAGTTCAGCGAGGACTACCCGAACAAGGCGCCGACCGTCAAGTTCATCACTAAAATGTTCCACCCCAACAGTACGTGGCTGCCATTAGGCTGTGATGACGATGTATAGTTGTGTGGTCCTCTGACGGAGTGTTTTACCGCTGTTGCTGCAGTCTACAACGACGGCCAGATCTGCCTGGACATTCTGCAGAACCAGTGGTCGCCGATCTACGACATCTCGGCCATCCTCACGTCCATCCAGTCGCTGCTGTGCGATCCCAACCCGAACTCGCCGGCCAACTCGGAGGCTGCACGCCTCTTCCAGGAGAACCGGCGGGAGTACAACCGTCGCGTGCGCGAGATCGTTGAGCAGAGCTGGCAGGCGATCGCATAAAAAAGCTCGCTCGTCGGACGTGCCATGCCGCGGCGTTGTAGTGCACTGTTGCAAGGAGCGCTCTGTTGCGCGATGATGGAGGGCCTGCCGCAGAAATAGGCCGGTGTCATGCTTGTCGATGCGTATGCCTCTCGTTTCTTTTGATCCCGCTCCAAGCCGACATGACCCAGGGCAACTTTGCATCGTGCGTGACTGGAAGAATGCCACGAATCGCAGCCTGCAGACCACGAGCGATGATGACGACGACGAGAGGGAGCAGCAAGACAAAGCTGGGAGCAGTGCGTGTATACGAGAGAAGGACAGCCGTGAAGAGATCTAGGTCGGGAATAGGCAGGTGCATGAAACGAAAGAGAAGAAAGAAAGAAAGAATCGATGAAGAGAATAATACTCTTTTACTGCTTACTGTCGTTGAGTCTACAGGGCGAACGGTGATTCCGCAGCTTCCTCGACGCTGTCCAGCAAGTGGTTGGACTGGGCTTGAACAGGGTTGAAGCGCGGTTTGAGCGTGGGTGCCTTGACGGATCCGGAGGCGGCAGCAGAGGCAGCCGCCGCACCGAAAGAAGACAGCTGAATATCGCAGCCCAGGTCACGGAGCGCTGCGTAGGCTTCGTCGCCGCACCCGCGGTATTGCTGTGCCTCACGAAGCAGCGGCTCAATTTCTGGCTCATCTTGCAGGAAGCGCGAGCGCAGCTCCACGCTGCGTGCCACCATGTTGCGCACGGCCAGACTTGCTTGGCGCAGTACAGCTACGTCACGACGGTGAGCCTGCATGGCGCGCGAGATTTGCCGAACTGCTCCGAGCTCGACTAGCGCGCGACTGTTCTCTGGAGAGCGGAGCGCAATTGCCGCTAGCGTGGCGCAAGCGTTCTGCTGAATCGATGCATCGGCCTCGTGCCGCTGCATGACCAGCAGTGTTCGCTCCACGCCTCCAGACTGCAGGATTGCGCGCTTCAGATCGTCTGCCGCTGATACATTCCTGAAGACTGTGATGCAGCGCTTGGCCACAGGCGCGTTGTGCTCGTAAGCCTGCATGACTTCTTGCACGGTGGTCAATCCATCCAGATCCGCGATCTGCTGGCAGTTCTCCTCCGTCACGGCAAGTTGCTTGAGCACAGCAAGCCAGTTGACACGTAGATCAGCCGATGCGTTCAGCCCCTGCGCTGTCGAATCGCTCGTCCCAACTCGACCCAGCACGTCTAAGCTGTACGGAATGACGTCGCGCTCGACGAGGGCCTTGATGGTATCCTGCGCCTGTGAGAACGTCGCGCGCGGGTCGTCGTTGATAGTGAGCACACGGAAGCACAGCGCCAAGTGCTTCGACAGCACTTCGTTGCCTTTAGCTCGTTCCAAATGCCCGCACAATGCTTCGGCGCCACCTGACTTCGTGAAGTGCGCTTTGTTGCTCTCGTGCTTGACACACGCCGCCTTGACTAGCGCCAAGACTCGCACCAGAGTGTCGACGTCCTCCTGTTGACGCCTCACGACCTCCACAAGTCGCTGCATACCCACAACGCCCATAAAGTCCTGGTTGTCGGTGTTGTCCGCACACAACAGCGCCAACAAATTGGTGCACGATGCTACCACAGCGGCCGCATTCGAACCCAGCAGAGCCAGAAGCGTATCCACCGCATCGTTGCGTCCTGCCACCACGCGAGCCTCAGGAACTTCCTCGCAGACGCTCTGCAGCTCGGCCACGAGGATCAGTACTTGATCCTGCTCGCTCTTGAGCTTGGAAAGCCCCCGCAGCTCCGAGATGAGCCGTTTCAGCCGCGCAGGCAGCGGCTCCTGCCCGTCGGCCGACTGCGCAGCGCCGCTCTTGATGATGTTGGACAGATCCACGCCCTGCGACTCGAACTGCTGCACGGCATCCGCCACCGCCTCCTTTAGTGACATGTCGAACTCCTCCACGTTCTCGGCCACGCACTCGTCGAACGTCTCCTGCGAGATCTGCCTGCGCGCCGCCGACATCTTGTCCAAATACATGCACTTGTTCAAATGGTCCACATTTCTATAGTTTCTAAAGCTTAAGTTCTCGATAGAAATGCAATATGCATTTCTTAACCCTAAACTGGAAGATCGCCAATCATGAAGGCGGACGACGCGGACAAGCTGCTCGTCGTAGGCGTAGAATCCTTGGAGGAGTACCTGAACGAGCACGAGATTGCGTGTACCAAGCTTAAGCAGGTGAAATCGTGGTTGCAGCAGCAACTGCATTGTTTGTAGAGACGATGTTGACGTCGCAATCGCCGGAATTGTGCAGGGTTTTTTGAAGCTGACGAAGGCTAGACTGCGGCTTCCGGGGCATGCGCTGACTGAGATCTCGTATCACGAGGAGTTTGAGGCGTCTCGGGTCGTGGCATTAGACTCCGAGGGGAACTGGCAACTCCGAGACGCAGCAGAAGCTGTCGATGACATGAGCGATGGAACCTCGCTGCATCATCGAAGAGCAGGAAAGACCGAAGAGGAGAAAGACTCTGAGATGGTAGCAGGTAGCTCTGCAAGACCCACTGCGGACAAACTGCTTTGGTTTAGTTCGTTGCCACCGAGTGACCTTCGCCAGGCGCAAAAGCAGTTTTCAAGCGGTAAGGCTCTGTGGTAATTGGATTCGACTGACCCAGATACCGTGGCTGACAAATATGTAACGTGAACTGCAGGGCTTCAAGCGTTGCTGGTTGCAGCAGCAGCGGCGAAAAAGGTTCAGCGAGCCGTGCACGAGATCAAAGGAATTTGATGCTAATAAGATTGAAAGGCTCAAGTGCGTTACAGGGGTAGTAGAGGATTTATTTCGCCGGTTATTTCGCTACTGCACGTGCTCTCGCCTAGTATCTACCTCGCTGTGCTGAGGATGCACAGTATTTAGACTGATTGACGATGGTGGAAGCGCTCGGATTTCCTACCAAAAAGGTCCGTGATGCGCTGTTTTACCTTGTCCACCGCCATGTCCAGCTTGATGCCCGTCTCCTTCATGAACGGCACATTCATCTCTTTGCCGGTGTAGCCTCTCTGAAGATTGCGCCGGATGAACGTGTCGTACTCGGCAATGATGCGGATGATCAGATCCGATGTCGAAATGCCGTCCGTGCGCCGAGTCTCGAGGAACTTACCCATGGCCTTGATCCGAGCGTACACATCGCCGTCCGCTGCCTCGCCCGACGAGTCAGAGTAGGGCAGCGCGTCGTGGCACACATAATCGATCTTGTGTTTCTCGAGAAAATCATCCGTGATCACCCAGGGTGCGTCTTCTACTACTTCATCCACCCACTTGCAGTGGCGCAGCGACTCGTAGCGCTCCTTGTCCGTCATGACCGTGCGGCCCTTGAGCTTGTGCGTGATTTCATCATTGCAGCAGCCGACGAGCAGGTACGTGTTGGGATAGGCTTCCTTGCACTGCTGCAAGGCTTTGGCGTGTCCGAAGTGGAAGAGGTCGAAGATGCCGTCAGCGTAGAGACGCAGGGGGCGGCCGGTCAGCGTGCCGGGCTCTCCTTCGACGAGCATCTTGCGAAACGGCGCGGAGATTGAGGACTCGGTGCTGGTTGCGCTCGTCGCGTCAGAGCCCACAAGCTCCGGCTTGGCAGGTTCGGTATTCATGTTGCTTTCCGTCTGTTATGACATCAATCACACCCGGGATCGTTAGCATTGAGTATCTGGAGAGTCTTGCGTTGAAGGTGTAGAGCCTACCGGAGCCATGATGGGTTGTGTGCCGTGTTCGTAGCAGGGAAGAATACTAAATGGCAAGATGCTGGCAAGTGCGGAGCCTCTTATCAGTGACAGCCGCGGGGCGGTCGTTGGTGGGAGAGGCCGAATGCGACGCCTTCTTCCAACGTCCATCTCGATTGTGGTTTGAGGACGAGGCCCACTTCAACATTGGTGTGCCGTACACCATCGACCATCACTTCCCAAAAGCTCAGAAAGCATGACGATCGACCACGTCGGCGAGGGGAGCGTGCTGGTTGCGCGGCTAGCGAGCCGCCACTTCCGGCCCGGTGGCGTCGTCAAGGGGTGGTGCGGCTAGTCAGCGACCAGCAGAAGGCCGACGCGCAGTCGGAGATCGCCCATGTGGTGGCGCAGGTGCACGGCCACGTCACCGTCGACAGCAACCTCCTGACGCTGCCCGTGGTGCACGTGCAGTCGCCTCGCGCCGCGTCGCAGGAGGAGCGTGCGCAGCTGGAGCAGAAGCTGTCGGAGGACGTGGTGCTGTTCGACAAGATGGGCGCGGCGCTGCCCGACGTGCGCAACTTCTCTGGGGACACGGGCACGTGCATCTTTCGTTCGGCGCCGGCGGTGCTGCTATCGGACATCAACATCGCGCCCACGCAGTCCGAGCTGGAAGCCGCTGCTGCGAAGGGTCACGGCACGATTGATCCCATGTCTGCAGCGGAGGCTGCAAAGGAGGAGACGGCGGAGCGCTGCACGCGCGAGTTCGCAATTGCACTGCCCGACAACATCTGCCCAACGTTCCGCGGCTCGTCCGCCAGGGTCTTCTATGTGGTCTCCATCACGGCGCAATGTGCTGCACCGGGGAGCAAACCAGTGTCAATGCACCTGCCGTTCGAGGTGTACGGGTCCGAGTACTTTTTCGAGGCCAACACGGTGGCAAGTGCGAGCCATCTCGCGGCAAGTCAAGGAGATAAAGCTGACAAAACTGCCGACAACAGTGGCGAGGGCGCGCCTAAGAAGGCGCATGTTGTGGGCGGAACTACTCGCGTCGGGCGGCTGGATCGCAGCTTGTCCTTGGCCCCGCAACCCGTCGGAGTGCGCAAGGGAAGCGAGATCGCGTTCGAGCTGCGGCCTTCGCTCATGCATGGTCGAGTTGAAACGGAGCAGATGCAGCGCGCGCAGACGAGCATCTTCACGATTGGCAAGGACAGTAGTCACCTCGTGCGCTTCCTGCTCACGAAGCAGTTTTACCAGCCTGGGGAGGTGCTGCTGGGTGTGTTCGACTTCACGCGCGCCAGCATCCCGTGCTACGAGGTGTCCGCGACGCTGTGTCTAGAGGAGACTCTGTCGGCGATGGCGCTGGACCCGGAGCGCGTGGTGCAGTCCAAGGTGTTCGGCACCTTCCGCGAGCACACGCTGGGCGTGCTGCAGACGAACGTGCGCTTCAGTATCCCGCACGACGCGCTGCCGAGCATGCGGACGGACCTGGTGCGCTTCCAGTGGCTGCTCCGCTTCGAGTTCTCGGCCGGCGCGCCGCCGCCTCCATCAGAGTCCGGCTCGGCTCCGCAGAAGCAGCAGCGGCAGACGTTCCAGTGGCAGGTGCCGATCCTCGTCCAGCCCGCGGTGGCCTCGGAGCGCAACCAGCTCGCCAACGTGCCGCACAAGCTCTACTCGGGCAGCACGCGCGTGGCATCGCTGTCGGGGGCGGCGTCATCGTCTTGATCGTCGTGACGCGCCGGAACGATCCTCCACCTATTAACAAGCATAAATCGCCGTGTCGTCGTGCCGTAATGCAGCCATGTGCATAGAGTTCCTTTTGCATCCCGCACCCTCGAACGGCATAACAAGTTGAAGTCGATGCATGGCGCGTCACATTTGCACTCGGCCAATAACTGACGTATCACGGTACATTGTCGTAATTAATTGAGTTGGATACGGTACCACCATAATTTTCCGACTTGGCCCGCGTGTCACGCAGTGGAGTTTTCACCCGAAAAGAACCAGACGGACTAACAGCGAGATGGCGAGAAAGGTGCGTGTCCCTCGATGCTGCTGCTGCAGTGCGGACCCCCGAGTCGAACTGAGGAGATGTCGAAGGGGGCGATGAACTCGAGGATTTCTGGCTCCAGGAGGCTCGGAAATCCGTTGGGTCTAAGCTTGGAGACATCGACTGATACTTTGGCGTGGGGATTCGATGCGATATGTAGAGACGCGCCAATGAGATGAACCACGAGGAGGAGGCCGAAGCCGACCACCACTCCCCTGCTGCCTCCGTCGAGGAAGAGACCAAGCCTGAGGCCGACGACGTCCGCGACAACAACAGCGTCAGCAGCCAGGAGGGCGAGGCCGAGCCGCAGCCGGAGCCCTACCGCAAGAAGCTGAAAGAGGGCGAGCCTGGCACGCTGACTGGCCGCCCCCTGCGTCTCTACGCCGACGGCATCTTCGACCTATTCCACTTCGGGCACGCCAAGGCCCTGCAGCAGTGCAAGGAAGCCTACCCCAACACGTATTTGATCGTCGGCTGCTGCAGCGATGAGATCACGCACAAGCTCAAGGGCCGCACGGTCATGACGGACAAGGAGCGCTACGAGTCGCTGCGCCACTGCAAGTGGGTGGACGAGGTGGTGGAGGACGCGCCCTGGGTGCTGTCTGACGAGTTCCTCGAGAAGCACAAGATCGACTACGTGTGCCACGACGCACTGCCGTATTCGGACGCGTCGGGTGAGGCGTCTGAGGGTGACGTGTACGCGCGTATTAAAGCCATGGGCAAGTTCCTGGAGACGCGCCGGACGGATGGCATCTCCACGTCGGATCTGATCATCCGCATCATTGCCGAGTACGACACGTTCATTCGCCGTAACCTGCAGCGCGGGTACACTGGCAAGGACATGAACGTTCCGTTTATCAAGGAGAAGAGTATCAAGTTCGATATGGCAGTAGACAAGGTCCGCAACGACGTCGACGGGTTCGTACACAAGTGGATCAGCAAGGCCGACGACATGCAGCACAGCTTCCTTGAGCTATTCAGCAAGGAAGGCCGCCTGGTAAGTCGAAACTCTGCATGCTGATGTGTTTTACACTCGGACAGAGTGGCTAACGACGTATTGTTGTATGCTCAATTGTTGCTGCTGCGTAGCGCACATCGTTCCGCAAGCGCCGAAAGATCATTAAGGAGCGCTTGTCAGAGCGCATGTCCGAGATGGCGCGTGAAGGATTGTGCTAAGGAGCTTTGGTGGGTGTCTTCGTGGGCAGACTTTTCGCCTAGACACAAGTCTGCAGCGCGTGGATACTTGCTGAAGGTGGGTCCACATCGCAGTGTAGGTCTTTAGCCTTTGAATGTTTTGCACTTGATTTGTATGGCAATTTGCATCATTAACCACTGAGAAATGACAAGACATGCATATCTCGCTATGTGTATCCGTGCTGCTTCATTCCATGCGTTGCGACGTTGAGTACGACGCGGACTTTGCCTGCGGAGGTGACTCGCGTTACCTCGCGGCTATCGCTTTGCGCCACGAACTTGGAGTCGAAGTATTCAGGCGGTGAGCCCGTTAGCCATGCCACGAACTGCTGCATCATTGAAGACGACTGCGGGCGAAACAGCGGCACCTCGCGCACGGAGCAGCCTGGCATGACTGGAAACGCGACGGATCCGTAGCCGCGCACAACGTCACGTCCCAGTGCGTCAAGTCCGTACACACTTAGCACCAGTCGCGGCCAGCCGAACGGGTTTGTGCTCTTGAACGACACGTCGATGGGGAAGTTAAGGAGGATTTCGTCCTCGTGGCTGGCCAGGTATGCGATCTGCGAGAGTCCATTCTCAGCCCCCTGTACGGCAAAAGACTCAAGTAAGTCACGTGCACTCGCCAGAGATGTCAGCGATGGCAACAGAAACATACGTGAAGTACGCGCCAGTCAACGCCGTAGGTAATGGTATACCTGCAGTACACGTTGGTCACGCCCGGGTACTGCAGTAGTGGCAGTGGCCATAGTCGTAAACTAAGCTGTATTTGAGGCAATGGAGTACTGTCAGGCTATCAGCACACGTACATGCACGCTCTCCACTTGACCCGAGCAGATGACCTGGAACCCGGCGGCAGGCTGCGCTACGGGCTTCGATGTGGGCAGAGGCGTCACCGCCGCAGATGCATCGAGGTGCTCTCCGCTTGATAGTCCGCCTGATTTCCGCAGTCGCAGCCGCTCTAGCGCCTTGGCCACGGGGTCGTGGCCAGCAGCTCCGCTCGACGCCGCCATTTTGCACGTTGAAGTGTCGCCTCGCCCAATAAAATACCGTAAGGAGAGAAAATATTTTACACCTACTCTACGGCATGCCCCGCAAAATTACACCTATTAGACTACATATCCCGTCGCTCCCCCAAAATCGAAGGCCGACCACCAAGCGATGGCGGATCGGGCCGAGTCGGCGGACGAGCGCGCACTGCGTCGCGAGCTGCAGGAGCTCTCCAAGAAGCGTGAGGCGCTCGACAACTCAAGTACGTTCCCGCACACCTCCCTGCCAGTTTGTGCAGTTACGAGACGCCTCTGGGCAGCGGGACGGCCAGGGAAAGCCACATGTTGCGTCGCGATCTTTGCGCTCATCGCCTTTTGTGCTTTTGCTGTTGTCCACAGAGCGTCGAGGCAGCGGAGGCGCAGCTGGGGAAGCTACTGGTCGCAGAAGCGTGTTCGCGCGCCTTGAGGCGAACCGGCGCGCGGCGGAGGCACAGGTCGACAGGTGCAGTTGAAAGAAAACAACGCTCGGGGTAATGCGTCCTGGAGACTGGGGAAGCGCAACAACGAGGACAATGGCCAGAACAGCGTAGTGAAGCGTCAGAGACTGCACTCGGCCGTGTCCAGACCTGAGGGCGCCCACAACACAGAGAGGACGGAGACTAGCAGGACGTCTACCTCAGTTACTTCGCCATCTGCGAACAGTGCGCGTGCCCAGGAGCGGAAGCAGCGCGCCGTGGCACCGTACGCTCAAAAGGACGGTATTGCCCGCAGTCGGCGCATGTTTGGAGCGTTGATGGGCCATTTGGGCAAGGCGAAGCGACAGATTGAGAAGGATACGGACCTGTTTAAGCGCCAGGACACGAAGCAGCAGGAGGCGGAGCAGAGGGAGAAAATGCAGAGCCAGGATCGCGAGAAGCGGGCTCGCCAAGAGGCTGAGGTGTCCAAGCTGGAGGCGTTGGTGGCGCGGGCTGAACTGGACCGCAGCGAGCAGATCGCACGCGCCAAACTGGAGCACTTGCAGACGGTCCGAAAGAGCGAAAGCCAATCCAAGTTCCTAGTCACGATCGCGTCGCCGCCGCTTTGCTACCTTCCGTCGAAGCACACGAAGGAAACAGAGGATCTGGTTGCGGCGTCTGTGGAGGCTCACGAGGCAAAGATGAAGGCGCTTTCGCAGAGTCACGACGAAAAGCTGCGAAAGCTCGAGGCTGAGTTTGCGACCAAGTTGGAACAGCTCCGTGAAGATTTGGAGGCTGCGAAGAATGGGGAGAAAGAGGAAGCGTGTGTCAAGGAGGCATCTCGTGAGAAGAAGGAGGATGCAATGGACGATGACGATGAAGACTTGGATCAGAGCAGCAAGAAGCCGAAGGACGACAAAACCTCCAAGGCCAATGCACGTGAAGACCGGAAGTCCTCCAACAGGGCGGCAGAAAAGGCTTCAGCTATGGAGGTGGAAGATGAAGACATCGTACAGGAGAGTGTGTCCGGGAGCGAGGCAGACGATGTCGAAGCCAGTGAAGGCAGGAGGAGCAACGGTGGAGATAACGATGATGCGTCTGCTGCTGCTGGTGAAGGCGTAAAGAGTGATGCAGATGAAGAACAGGCCGCTTCTCCTCGTGCGACAGCGAACGGTTCTCGCGGTAACGTTAAGGCTGCACCTACCACGGAGGCTTCGTCTCCTAGCCAAGCCAAAACCGAAAAATCAAACACCACGCAGCCCAAGAAGGAGCTGCAAGATAGCCCTCGGCAGCCAGCAGAGGCTGCTATTGACGACAAAGCAAAGGAGGCCAGTCAGGAAGAAACCGCTGCCAAGGACGGCGATGCGCTATCTGAGGACGCTGCTGCTGAGACCGAGGAGGCCAAGGAGGACGCAGTAGCTCTTGTCGATAAGATGAAGGTGACTGAGCTGCGAGCGGAGCTCAAGAAGCGAGGACTCGACGTCAAGGGCCTCAAAGCTTCACTCGTGCAGCGACTCAAGGAGGCGATGCAGGACCAAGACGAATCCAAGTAAGTTTCGTATTTATGCTGGGAATACAACACAATACACCAGACCTTGTGGCGCGTTGTCCCTGTTTAGACCGCAGCAAGTTGCAGGAAGCTCGCAATGCAAAAAATGTATCCATTTCCGACAAAACCTCTACGATTTTATCGAGAAACCTCTATAAATTCATCCGAGCTTGACCTAGTTTTCATACGTGTCACTCACGCAGATCTCGATACTTGGCGACGATGGAAATGGTGCGTTGCCCTGTGTGAACCCCCACGCTCCACCGCGGCTCTCAGCTCTTGTGTGTACGCACCCCAGCATACAGCTACTGACTATCGTGTTCTGTCTGATGCTGCAGGAAATCCCGTACACGAGCCCTGTGGACCCGGAGAGCTACGGCTTCCTCACGGTCGTGCTGCTGCTGACGGGGCTGGTCTTCATGGCGCTCTTCTTCACGCGCGCCGTGGCCCCCAAGAAGAATGCGCTGGCGGAGCTGGTGCTGGCCTTCATCGCCGCTCTGCTGCTGGGCTTCGGCTCGCTCTTCCTCTTCCTGTGGGCCGAGATCTACGTATAAGCAAGCACAAGTCAGTCCGGTCTCACCCCAGGCAGCAGCAGGCTGAAGCTCAAGCTCGCTCCAGCGATAGAAGGCACAGGTGACAGCAGCACAGAGGAAGGAAGTGAGAGGAGGAGCATGCAGTTTTGGTGGAGACGAGCGCGCGCTGGGACGAAAGCAGCACGACGCAGGACAGTCCGTCGTCAAATTGAAGTAGACTCTGCCTTGGCGCGAGCTACGGATCATAGCGCTGCTGCTGCTGCTGCTGAAGAAGACAAAAATATGTTTATTGTTTTTGCGCTGCTCGTGTCGCCGTGTTCTTTCATGCGTCGAGGGCAGGTGGCGATGGCTGGGAAGGACGAAGACGTACTCGTGTGGATCGCTTCTCATTGCTTTAGGCTTCGCCGTTCCTGAGGTTGGCCGTGCCCTGACGTTGCGCTTGCTCGACCGTCGCGAGCAGCTCCTTACCAAAAAAAGTGAGAGTGCTGTCTACTTCCTACAGAAGCATGAGCGAGGCAATGCGCACTGCACGCCCCTCGCGCCGCGTCCAACACTTGGATCATTCGCGACTCCGCTCCACGCTTCCTCCCGTTGTCTACCTATACTTTTTACGCTATATCGTTCCAGGAATCGACCCCGCCCCCCCCCCCCCCCCACGCCTAACCTAACGGCGGCGAGAGCTAGTTGGCGCCGGGCATGAGGCTATAATAAACGGTGGTCACGAACTTCTGCTTGTAGCGGTTGGTGATGCCCAGCACCATCATGCCGTCCTTGATTGCTGTGCAGTATAGATGGTTGAGCGCCACGTGCTGCGGCACAGGCAGCAATCGGCCATCGACGGTCGGCGGCGCCTGGAATGACACAACACAGACGCAAAAACACGCGGGTCAGCACCAGCAACACAACTCCCGGAGGCACCGCACGTTGCCACGCCCTTGCTTACCTTGTTCAAGATAATGTGCCGCAAGTGCGGCGGGAGCGGGGGCGGCTCCTTGGTGTACTCGTCGATCTCGGGGATGTACCGAGAGTAGGGGTTCTCCGGGTCTTCGTCGTCGTCCTGCGGCTTCTTGCCGTCAAAGTCGGACAGCGGCGCGAAGTCCGACACGTCCACGTAGTTATTCACGTTGCCTTCCACATCTGCCATTGTGAGCTGGTCGGGCGCGAACCGCCAGTCGTCGTCCACCACGAACTTGTACATGTGCTTGCCCCGCGTGAGGTTGGCGATGTACGTGAAGTCGTTACCGGACCTGTGCATGGGGCACTGCTTGTCCCAGCCGTTGAACGTGCCCGTGATGAACACGTTGCGTCCGCCGTGCTCCCACTTGAACACCATAGGCACAACGTCCTCCCCGGGCGGGACAGTCACGTCCGCCGACTGCGCGTTGTTCCCCTTGGCGAGCTCGGCGTCTTTCACGTCCAACTGCGCGGCGTTGGGCACGTCTCCGTCCATATAGGACATCTCCGAGGACGACTCGGTGGGCGGGTCCACCTCCATGGCCTCCGAGGCACTGTGCTGGGAGCCGTAGTACTGCTGTTGACGCGGGTACTTCCCGTCGCTGCCATCGAAGCTGCGTCCCTGCTGCTGTTGCTGCTGCTGCCCCTGTTGCTGTTGCTGCTGGTTGTGGCCCGCCTGGTTGTAGTACGGGTGGTGGTGCAGCGGGAACGCGTTGGGGTCGTTCGGGTCTGCGCCCAAGTTCTTCGGGTTGGCGTCGCCGGCTTTGCTGCTGGCGCTGCCCATCGTAGCCGGACGCTGCGGCTCGTGCTGCTGTTGCTGCTGCTTGCTCTCCCTCGCGGCTCGAAAGGACGGCGCTCCCGGTCGTAGTCTACTGCGCGGCAAGGAGGAGGAGGGCGGGAATAGGCTGGGCTGGCTGCACTCGGGCGCGGGCTGCTTGGGCTCGCGTCGCGTGCGCTTCTCTGCCGGCGGAGCGGAGCTCGGGCTCGGCGTTCTCTATTGCAAAAAGACACCGACAGCTCAAGCGCGAGCCTCAACGGCGACGCATCATCGCAACTGCCGCCGCTCCCACCGGCTATTTTATACCCCTTCATATCCGTTTGGCTACATAATAAGAACGTGCCTATATTACCTGTCTGATTCGATTCCACGGCAGATCGCATCTGATACCAGGACGCTTTTCTCGAAGCGGACGTCACCGTACATTGGAGATAAGTTGACGGACGGTAGCTGCATTGCAGTGGAGTCATCATGGAGCAATCTGCCTAGCTGGATGTGTATGGAAGTCGTACATGTATTGCCAGTCTATAAGTCGGGGTCAATGTCTTGCGCCACATTCACAGCCACGGGCTGCATGCTCTGGCGCAGCGACGACTGCAACGTAAACGTGGGCTTGGCGGCGCCAAACGTGAACGTCGCCGGCTGCATGAACGCTGGCGCTGCTGCCGCCTGTGCCGCTGCCTGCGCCTTCTGCTGCTGCTCTTCGTCGCCGTCGTCAAGCACAGCAAATACGTTGCTGCCGCGATACTCAGGCTGCACGGGCTTGGACTGCCGGGCCGACTGGTTCGGGTTCACTACCGGTGCGTCCTTCGGGGCCTCCAACGCAGACATGAAGCCGTGGAAACCTTCCACTTCACGCGGAGCGGGCGTCGGCTGCACAGCGTTCGTGTTGCTAATACAGCAAGAAGCAAACGTATCACGTTAAAGAGAAATGCAGGCGCGCGAAACAATTGCAGGAGTTCATGACACTCACAACTGGAAGGTCGGAGCAGCCATGACGAACGTGGGGGAGCCACAGCGGCAGCCTTGGGCACGACGCCCGGTTTTCGCGCGCTCTTCGCTGCCATGCGCTCGTCAAAGTTGCGGAACTCGTCGGACACGGGCGCCGGGCGCTTGGCCATCTTCGCCTTGCGCTTGCTGCTGTGCGGGTCGTTCTTGTCTGCGCCTACCACGCCAGTCCTGTCGGCGTTGCAACAGTATACTGTAGTCAGCACCAGGCAATGGTAATCCAATGCAATGCAGTCGCCAGCTCCGACGCACGCACCTCTTCTCCTGCTTCTTGAGCGCCTTGAACATGCCAGCCTTCTTGGGCTTGTTGCCGCCGGCCTTCTTGCCAGCATTGCCCTTGGGCTTCGAGCCTGCGTCCACCACCGCCAGCACCGCACCATCACAAGTCAGTACACTGCCATGTGAGCCTGCGCCACGACCCGTCGCCGTCGTGCAGCCGCGTTCGTCGTCGCGCACCTCCGCTCTTCTTGGCCATGGCTTTCGGAATGCCAGTCGTCTCACGTCTCATCACGCATGTATACATACAGTGTATACATTATCCGGTGATTCGTATACATAACTCAATCGCACTCAAAATCACTTCGGGACTTCGCGCTTGATGAGCGACGACGCGCGCGGGCGACGCGCCTCGCAACGGGGCCATCCCACCCCGCTGGCACCGGAGCGAGCACCAGAGGCGGCCGCTGCTGGTGGAGATTCTGTGATTGCGTTTGCACCGCAGGCAGCGATGCTGCCGACGTCGAGCTCCATTGAGGCGACACTGAGCGCATTCAACAGGAGCATCGCAATGAGGCTCATGGCACCACCACAGACGCAGCAGTCGCAGCAGACGCAGCAGACAACTCAGTCGACGAAGCCGAAGCCGAAGCCGTTGGTGCGACGGATACAGGAGCCGCCAGAGATTCCACCGCCACAAGCACCGACAATTCCGACTTCAATTCGTCCGCCTAACAGCAGCAAACGGCGACGAGAAGAAGAGGGCAACGCAGCAGCAAAAGTGAAGGCTGATACTACTGATGATGACAAGAGCGTGCACGTGCTGATGCCCAATTTGGGCGGAGCGAAGTTGATCTGTCGCCTCTGCAGCAAACGCGGGATCAAGACGCGCTCGCGCTACGGCTGCACCCAGTGTCGCCTGGGCTTCCACGTCGCGTGCTTCGCCGTGTTCCACCACCCGAACGAGTTCGCGAGCAATCCGTCGCCCGCAGTTCAAGACGCGCTGGACGCGCTTGACGACAAGTCAGCCTCCCGACCGGCAACGCGCCGTCGCGCGAACAACAGCATCAATTCGTTCGAGCAGCTCACCCTGCCCTCATTATCTGACGCGCGGGACGCTCTCCAGGACGTTGAGTTATGACCCCGACCGATTTACTGACAAGTGCAGCCCACGTCGTACGCAGCATGAAGCTTATTGCGAAGCGAGAGTTCCTAGACTTTAGATGTAAGGAGCCTGACGCATGATTGTAAGAGCTACTTCCAACTCATGTATACACCTCACCAAAACACATTATCCGTGTATACACCATATGTATGGCGCCCGTACGACGCCACTTCAGCATTTCGCGAGCCAAGCACGCCCAAGCAGCCTCTAGCGTCGTAAGTATCTAGTACTCGTCGAGCATGGCGGCCGCGGACCAGAGCATGAGCCTCATGGACGGCACGTACTTCGTGGGGCGCAAGGAGATCCTGGACTGGATCAACGGCCTGTGCGCCATCAACCTGGCCAAGGTGGAGCAGACGTGCACGGGCGCCGTGGCGTGCCAGATCCTGGACGCCATGTACCCGGTCATGGTGCAGATGAGCAAGGTGGACTGGTCGGCCAACAAGGACTACGAGTACATCCAGAACTACAAGGTGCTGCAGAAGGCCTTCATGCAGCTCAAGCTCGACAAGCACGTCGAGGTGGACCGCCTCGTGCGCGGCAAGTACCAGGACAACCTCGAGTTCATGCAGTGGTTCAAGGCCTTCTACGAGCGCAACGCGTCGGGCCAGCCCTACGACCCCATCGCGCAGCGCGAGAAGGGCAAGGGCGGCGCGCAGTTCACGCAGAAGTTCGGCGGTGGGGCGGCATCTTCGGCCCCTGCGGCGCCCGCGCGCCGGAAAGTAGGCGCCGCTACCACCGCCACGTCCAGGGTCGGGAGGACGCCGCCAGGCGCTCCGGCCACTGTGGGGGCTGCGCGTACAGCGAGGACGTCCACGGGCATGTCTCGCCGTCCGACGGGAGTGCGGGCGCTGCTAGTAGCAGCAGTGCGGCGGCTGCTGGGGCGTCCGCGGCGGATGTGGAAGCGGCGGTGACTGCGGCCACGGCGCCGCTGGAGAAGGAGCTGGAGGAGCTGACGGCCAACAACGAGGCGCTGACCAACGAGAGCGGCGAGCTGCGCGCGATGGTGCGTAGTGTGGTAATGCGAGGAGCTGGTTGAGGTGAAGTGTGGTCGTTGACGGTTGGTGGGTCGTGTGTGTGCGCAACAGGTCGAGAGCTTGGAGAAGGAGCGCGACTTCTACTTCAACAAGCTGCGCGAGGTGGAGATCATGCTGCAGGGAGCAGAGGACAACGAGACGAACCCGTTGGCGCAGGCGATCTTCAAGGTGCTCTACGCGACGGAGGAGGAAGGAGTCGAAGAGGAGCAGATGGCGGGCGAGCCGCAGGACGAGCAGATGTAGAGCACCCCCACCCAACTCGCGACACAAATGAAGAAGAGCGAGCACACTGCAAGAAGCCCCATCAGAGGCGGCCGATTGAAGAAGATTGGAAGCCAGACCATCGGATCGGCAAAAGCGTAGGTCTGCACGCAAGGTGCCGGTAAGGACTACACGAATGAAAGCGTGTTATTTGAGGTGTGTGGGTTTTGCGTTGCTCCTTTTTGGCTTCAGGTCATCAAGGAATCCCTACAAGCTGGATACGTATCCACAAGGCTAGCAGTGCCCACCGGGGACCATCGGCTCCTCTGTGACGGGATCAACAGTTGTCGGCGTTTCAACGGTGGCGGTGGCAGGTGGCGAACTGGTGACTGGCTGCGGCGTACTTGTCGACGTTGGAAGGTCAGTTGGCAAAGGAGTCACCGGCTCAGGCGTTGCAGGCGATGGTGCAGTCGTCGGCATTGAGGTCTCGTCCGGGGTTTGCGTTGGTACTGCCGGCACCAGTGTCGCCGTGGAAACCGGTGCATCCGTCGCCAGTGGCGTCTCTGCAGGCACTGGTGCAGTAGCTGAAGGTGCCGGAGTCTCCGTGGAAACCGGTGCAGGCGTGGGCAGTGGGGTCTCTGTGGGCGCAGGTGCTTCTGTCGTAGAAGGCGCAGAGGTTGCGTTCGCCGTGCAAATCATCTTGAGACCGGAGCACTCCTGGTCTTTCAGTGCGCACTCGGTAACGGGGAGTCGAGCGACACAGAGCATCCAGCACACATCTGCCTGCGTGGTGGTCGACGTGCAGTCGCACTTCTTGGCGCACTTGGCGTCGAAGAACTCGGTGTGGTAGTTGCACGCTTGCTTGCAGCCCACCGTCGGCGGCTTCTCCACGCCGGGCTTCACGGTACAGTAGGAGAACGTGCAGCTTCCTTCCGACTCCACCAAGTGGCGGCCACCAGCGCATCCGATGGCTTTGATGTCGTCGTTTGAGCTTCCAAGCAGGTGGCGAGTCGTGCGGTTGGAGAACTCGTCGAAGTCCATCTTAGACTCGAGCAGACGCTGGTACGACGGCAGCAGCGTCATCTTACCGAACCACGCGCGCAGGTTACGCTGGCCCGGAGTCGCTTCGTCGTCCCACACCATTTCTTCGGGCATTCTCATGCCGTGCATGACGGCCGGCAGGTGGTGACTGGTCTCCAGCCAGCGCGACGCGCCCGTGCCCATCATGATGACAAGTTCGTCGGGCTTCAGCTCGGGGCGAACGATCTCGTCGAGCTCGGCAGCTCCGATCACCAGCCCCGAGGCGTCGGACTTCAGTCGTCGCTCACGAATGTTCCCGTCCTGAGCGTTGACGGAGAAGAACTTTGGCGCCGCCATGGCGATGAAGAGGCCGTGGTCTTCGTGCATGGCCAAGGACAAGTCCCGCTCGATCTCCTCGGCCGAAAGTGATCGGCGCGTGGAGCTCGGAGGCCGCAGCCGCCTCGTACGCGTGGAAATGGTCGAGCCGCTTGGCGTCTCCAATGAGTTTGCGAGCGCTGATGTGACGCTCGCCGTCGCCCATAGTGAACTCGGTCTTGTCGAGTGCCGAGGCGAAGGTGTCCACCGCCCGCTCCAACATGCTGCTGAATTCCTCGTGGAGTTCGCGGTGACCGGGACAGTTGGTCTCCATGGCGTCCAGAGTCTCGGCGTTGGTGTCCATCAGCTCACGACCGGCGGCAGCTCGCAGCGTCAGGCGACGGGTGCCGTCGTGGAACTGCTTGGTCGACAGGTAGCGCGCGCCTTCGTCGTCGTGCTCGGAAGCGACGGCGCATTGCACTGCGCTGGTCAGGAAGCGCTCGCGGGTGTTGGCGTAGTTGGGGACGTTCTTGAGCGCGATGATACCGCCACGTTCCAGGGCTTGAAGCATTCGGGTCGGCGCGTCACCGTCGTGCAGTGACTCGTAGTTGAACGACGGTACAGTGAAGCTCGGGACGTCTTCCAGTGCTGCATCAGAGATCACCGCGACTGCGGACGCCCAGGCGAAGGCGAGCTTGGTTCCGCTGAGCATGGCCAGTCGAGGGGCGCTTGGTGGTATCGGGGCTGGTGAGGTTGTTGCTTGAGGCGGACAAATGCGGAATGGACAAGTGAAGTGGAGACTGGAAGCTGGACATCGTGAGGACCATCAGAGCAGGTTTCGAGGGTGCAAGGTCATGTCATGTCATCAACTCAGGTAGGTCAACGGGTGGCGGTCGAGTGTGCTGCAGCGTTGCCCCCTGACCAATTTCCTGCAGCGTGAAGGGCAACAAACGCCTTCGGACAGTGGGAATACATGGCTTCACAATCGCGGGCAACATTGCGCTGTCCGATCCACGCGCGGATACTGCAACACGAAGAGCAATTGTTGAATGGGAAAAGCGCACTTCAAGTCTTCGAGTGGATCGCTTGGAACACGAAACCTTTGCTCACATCACTGCGGGGTGATGCAGGTGCAACGCGGATCAGCTGGGTGACCGCAGGTTCTGGTGGGTCGAGCTCGTGTTTTTACCTCGCTTTGAACAATGTGCCCTAGCCAATTGATGGATCGGTTGAGTAGTTTTCCTATAGGTTGAGTAGGATTCTTATCGGTTGAGTAGTTTTCCTGTCGGTTGAGTAAGTAATTTTCTGCCTTGTGAAGAGTCCTCGGCGACGAAACTGCTCCATGTCTCTGCTCAGTTAATAAGCTCTAAGAAGACAAGGACCTTGTTGGTATCATGCCCAGCGAGAGCAAGGTGAGCGCCGAGTCGAAGGACGAGAAACACGCGGGCGGGTCGAGCGAGTCGAAAGCTCATGCTGGCCACGAAAAGGCCGGCGCCAAGGACGACGACGGCAGCAGCTTCGACCCGGACAGCAACGACCTGGTGAACAAGGTCATCTCCTTCTTTTTCGACAACGACGAGTTCGCGCACACGTTCGAGACGTTCGCAGAGACCCACTGCCACGCCTTCGACCTCGACAGCGACGAGATGAAGCTCGAGTGCGTTGAGACCCTGAAGCTTTACTTGCTCTTGCAGGGAGGCTAAGCTTCTTTGGTTGTGTGTTCTTGCAGGTACACCGACATCTACAACGAGTTCCTCGCTCTGTTCGAGGAGAAGCTGGAAGGTAAAATACCCAACCAAAACTCTTCCAGTCATGGTGGCGCATTGTTGCTTACTCAGCATATCTGTGCACTTGGCCAGCATACATCCGATCGCAGGGAGCAACTGTGCACGAGTTCTACGAGCTGGTGCGTCGAGCGTACGAGGTTGACCGTCAGTCTGGCACCGTGCTCTGCTCGGAGATCCTGGTGGCCACTGCCGACTTCGACGTGTTCGTGCTCATGATGCGCCAAACGAAAGAGGCGGCGCTGCTCGCCAAGCGTTAGAGAAGTTCGCTCTGTAGTCGGCACGAGAACGTGACGAATCCTCCGTAACAATTCAACGAGCGATCATCATCGCTCAGCCATCGTCTGTCTCCGTAGCCGCTCTACCAACGACGGCAGCTTCACTTTCGGCTTCTTCTTTTGGCTGCTCGTCGATGACCACGACACCGTGTTGGTCGCTACCTTTTGAGTATGACTGCTCTGGTTGGCATTACTTGCGTGACCGCTCTGGTTCGAAGCGGCTGGCTTGCGGTTAAGCAGCTTCTGCACTCGGTAGGAAGGATCTTGCTGTCGTTTTCGCTCTTGTTGGGCGTGTTGCTGCCGCTGCTTCGCTCGCTTCATCTTGTTCCACAGCGTCGCGGCCAGGTTCTGCTCCTTTGGAGGGTTGTTAGTGTCTGGAGGAGCTGATACAGGTTTACAGCTCGCCAAACGCGCGGCTTTATCTTCCACTTCGTTGTTGTCAGCGCTCTCCGGTCTTTGATCCTCTTCATAGTCCGCACACGGAGGTGGCAGATACTGCTTTTGCTCCAAAGTTACCGCAGGTGGGAGAACGGGGTCTTCCCAGCCGTCGACCAGCTCCGGAGGGAGCTGAATGAGGTCGTCCAGATCTACAGCATCATAAGCGTCTCCCTCTTCGGATCCCGCCACCGCCTGTGCGAGTGCAATCGCGTTCGCAAACTTCCGTCTCACGTGAAACCCACGGAAAGTCGACTGCAGCCGGAGCGCTGCCTCCTGAGTCTCTGCAGAGTTGGAGTATTCGTCAGGCTCGAGCTCTTCGTTGTCTTCCTCGTCTTCAACCTGCGGCTGCTCTTCGTCGTCGCTGAAATCTTCGAGGACAAGAGGAACTTCAGTGTGAACCAGTTCCTCCCGCCTCCTTCGACACGACCGATGCCACATCTGAATTACGGTCGCAGCATTGGCAACTGCCATGGATCGGACTCGATCTTCCTCCACGCGCTGCACGTGCCACCGCTTCCACTTCTCAAAGCCCAAAACGAGATTATGCTGCTGGAAAACACGATCAAGAGCTTGAATACCAGCCGATACATTCGCCAGAATGCGAAGTCTCTGGAGCTCTCGTTGTCTTTCCAGCTCCTTAGCTGCTTCTTCGTCAAGCTTGGCCAGATATGTCCACGCGCATCGACAACGCTCCTCCTCTTGCTTCATTGATAGTCGCCAGCGCTCTTCATTCTGCCTACGCTCGCGTTCCAACGCATTGATGAAAGTCCACGCAGAGTGACAGCGCTTCTCTTCTTCCTCCATACCACTACGACACTCTTGTTCACGCGACTGCTCTTGAACTTGCAGCTTCCGAGCCCGCCCAAGAGCTTCCATTGCTGTTGACAGTTCGTCTTCGAGCAGCATTAACGCTCGGTTTTGTTCGCGAGATTGCAGCTCGCGTTGCGCTAGAGTCTCGGCAATTAGTCGGCGCGTGTAGCCCTCTTCAGCTCGCATCTGTACACACTCGCGACGTTCGCGCTTTGACTGTTGATCTCGAAGTTGACTCAGCACATGGTGATGTTTCACCAGCTCCGACAACACGGCGGTAAATTGACATCGAGCCAAGGTTTCTTGCTTCTGCTGCTGCATTTGACGCTCGAGTTGCATTCTTTGCCGCTCAGCCCGATCCTCAATCGTCATCATAGCTAGCTCCTTGCGGAGTGACTTGTGTATTCGCGCTAATTCCACTGCGAACCTTCGTGATTCTTCGTCCGCGAGGACCATGAGCGCAGCCTCCTGATATTCCCGCGTAGCTGAAGCGTACAATCGACTGCGAACCTCCTCGTTAGTCATTAATGACCGCTCCAGCGCTTCTCTTCGTGCTGCCTCGGCACCTTTCTCCTGAGCCTCGAATTCCTCTTGGAGTTTCCGCAGGAAGTTTGCAGCTTCGTCGCGCTCCTTCCGCTGCTGAGCCTCGATCTTCAAGCGCCGCGACTCACGAGCTGCGTGCTGCTTTGCGATTGCGTCAAGCTCATTCTGCCTTGCATTATCGCCCACTGGGTGCTGGTGTTCCGCATCGTTGTTGAGTGCATTCTGCTTCTTCGGTGCTTCTGAAGTGACGACACCAGCCACACTCGAACCGTTTGAAGACGTTGACGGGTGATCCACCGACACAGGCTCCGAGTCGGCGGGAGTTGCCTTAACACTATCTGTTCTCTGCTCCACGGTATTATCGTTATTGAGATCGGACGCGGTCGCCTCCTTCTCCTGGATGGTGGATTGGTCCTGAATTTCTTCGTCAACATCGGTGGACAGCTTCGAACATTCCTGGTTGCTGTCATCGGGTGCCGGTGCATTGGTTTGCTCTAGCAGCGGACCTTCAGTGTTACGACTTGTGTGCTTTGCCCCCTCGTCGGATGATTGAGGCTGCTCAGCATTTTCTTCCTCGGTCGGTTGAGGTCGGGGCTTCGCATCGAGGATCGTTGCGCGAATATCGTCCAAATTTTCGTGAATTGGCTGGAAGAACTCGCGATCGATGCGCTCGACACCCTGGAGCAAAAGTTCCCATGCAGTTGGTAAAACTAGCGGGTCGGCTCCTCGTCCGACATCGTCTCCAACACTGAAGTCGTGCAGCTCATCCGCTGAAGCTTCAGCCACTTGCTGCAAAACTTTATCAAGATCCAAACGCACGTAGTGCATCTCAATCCCTCCGCTTCCACTCATCCAGCCCGCACTTTCGTCTCTCTGGTCATCGCCACCGCTATCATATTCATCAAACCCGACATCTTGAGCGGATAAGGACGCCAATTCTTCTGCAAGTTCCCGCTCAAGTGCTCGA
This sequence comes from Phytophthora melonis, assembly GCA_024211575.1. Taxonomy (NCBI): domain Eukaryota; phylum Oomycota; class Peronosporomycetes; order Peronosporales; family Peronosporaceae; genus Phytophthora; species Phytophthora melonis. The sequence goes on from JAMXKT010000085.1 coordinate 372,813, forward strand.
CGTTCTTCATCCTCGTCGTCGCCCTGGCTGGAAGCCGCCATAGGTCAAGCTGCAAAATACGACGACCCTTATCGCAACTCGGTATACACGCTGCCCATCGCGTTGGTCAAGCAGGGCAGCGACGCAGACACTAAGAGCTCTACGCAGTTGTAGTACACTAACGCTCCTCTATTTATACGGGGAATTCATCGCATTTGTTCATAAATATCTTTGTCTAGTGCTCTTCTTGCTCTACAACTTCCATCAGCTCTACTTCTTCATCTTCTCCTCCTTCATCGTCCTCTTCCCCCTCGTCTTCTTCTTCGTCTTCGTTGTTGTCCGTGGCATCCCCCACCGTGGCCACAAAGCCTTGGCGCGCGCACAATGCGATGGTGATGGCGTGGAATCCGTCGCAGGTGATGAAGTTTTCCTGCAGCTTCAGCGTGCGGAGCCCAGCCAGCCCCAACACGTTGAAGTGCTCGGCCACGCGCTCGTCTTCAGACGAGGCCTTCCAGTCCGCCTCCATGTCGTCGCAGAAGCCCAAGTCTGTCACAGGATCGTCGAGCAAATCTGCGAGCGCCAGCGCGTCCGTGTCGGTCAGGATGTTGCGGCTCAGGTCCAGCACCTGCAGCTCGTCGAACGACTCGATGGCCTCGAGCAGCGCGCGGCACCCGGTCTCGCCCATGAAGTTGTTGCGGACCGTGAGCGTCTGCAGGTGCTGGAAGAACGTGTCTCTCCTGTCCAAGAGCTCCGCGAGCTGCTCGATGCCTCGATCGCCTAGAAACGTCGCGTCGAGCACCAAGTGCTTCAGAGGCTTCCGCGCTCCTTGATACGCCTTCGGCTCGGCCAGAGCCTTCAGCGCCAGAAACACTCCGTCGCTCTCAGCGGCGAAGTCAAAGGGCGAGCAGCTCCAGTCGCTCCAACGAGGTGCACGCGCCTTCGTCCAGAGCTTTCGACACTTCGCGCACCAATTGGTGACCGTACGACGTCGTGGCCAGCGAGGCCATGTACGTCGCCGCTGTCAGTGCACGCGGGAACACGACGCCCGCCTTGAGGTGCGTCTGGTTGGCCTGGTTCGAGATCGTGAGGCTCGTGAGGTTCTTGCACTCGTGCAGCAGCGCGCTCAGGCCACTCGCCGCGCCGTCGCCGCGGTTCCTTGTCTCGGTAACGGAAGCGCTCGATGCGTCGATGTGCAGCGTGCGCACGAACGACGGCGCGTGCAGATACAGGAACTTGTTGACGCCGCGGCAGCGCAGCACGTCCTTGCCGTCCAGGAAGCTGCAGACCTGGTGCAGCAGGTCCAGGTTGCTGTTGAGCACGCAGCCTCGGGCGCCGACGCTGCAGTTGCGGATCTCGTCCTCGGAGATCGAGAGCCGCGCGGGTCGCTGGCGCTTGGCGGCGGAGGAGCGGATGGCCGCCATGACCTCCTCGCTGGGGTCCGTCTGCGCGCGCTTGCGCTTGTAGTGGGTCACGAGGCCCTGCACGCGCCGCTCGAGCGACGGCTGGTGCAGATACTCGGCCAGCGACCCGGCCGAGTGGTAGAGCATCCACTCGAGGCGCTGCAGCAGCGACGGACTCGCTCCCGTGTCCTCGCGCGCCTGCAGGATCGGGTGATGCAGCGCCAGCGCCGGGTGGTTGCGCAGCCTTGCCATCATGAGCTTGCGGACCTGCACGTCGGTCGGGTCGTGCCACGCGGGGGTCGTGGCGAACACGGAGGCCTCGGACGGAGCGGAGACCATGGCGCAGGAAGGGGTGGCGGTTATCGCAGGTTGAGAAGGTTTTGAGTAAGTTGATGCGCTGATGCGGTCGAGTGCGGCGTGAATCGAGTCGGGACTTGCGCCGCGGTCGGCTGGTTGCGAAATGGTCCGAGAGCTCGGGAGTCACACACGGTTGACGCGGATGATGATGTGGACTGGTACAGTATACGGACCGGGTAAAAGAAACCAGACGATGGTGCGATTAGTGCATTTTTTCGAGTAAGCGACGGTTACCGTGATAGAGAGGGATACCTTGAAGCAGGTGAGCAGCTACTTGTCATACAGCAGACTCCACGAAACCTTTATATGTAGTCGTTCATCTTTTTGAATATGCATGTGGATATAGAGGTCTAACTAGCATTGAGATATTGTATCAAGATAAAAGAGATAATCATGCTGGACGTGTCTTTCGAAGCGCAAGAGCGCCTGCTTTGAGTCAGCAGCAGCCCTTCTCCAAGCAGCCAGCCTAGCTTCCCTGTTGGTGGCTACCAGCCAGCGCCGCCTGTATCAGAAGAGTAAAATCGTCCGCTTCTAGTTGGTACATGCACCCACGTGCTGCGATGGCTTCGCTACTCTACGACAACACAGGCATAACGGTTCGAGCAATATGGCTGGCTCCGGTGCCATGGCACTTCTGAAGATACTTTCTCGTGATTAAATTTTGGGCATCCGTGTTGAGTGAGCTGATAAACCAGCGCCGTTCGCGCTCTCTCCGAATCGCCAGCGTAGATTTTCGCCAGCGTTTCAGAATCCTCCGGGACGCAGCGCCGAGATATCTCGCAACTCTGCTGGCTGGACTCACGCTCGCTCCTCTTGACATAGCGATGGCAGCAGTGAGTTATCACTAGACTAAAACAATATAATACATGTGCAGATACATGTACTATAGCGTATATTGACTATGCTGCACGAAAGTAAAGGCGCCAGAGATTGCCATTGGCGATGGTCCGCGACGGAGCGCGTATTCATCCGCCGGTGCTTATGCGTCGGGCACCGCGACAGCGCCTTGATTTAAGTCGATGCGGCTAGGAATTCAGAGAAACGCGGTGTCAAATGTCTCCCAGTCAAATCCCAAGGCACTGAATGTGCCTCTGGAGCGCTCGCTCCCAGTGGAATCCTGCGACGAGGAGATCGCGTGGTGGTCCACCCATGTGCTTGCGATACAGCTCTTCAGCTCTTCGACAGCGTCCGCAAAGGACTCGTCGCAATTGAAGGAATTCAGCTGACTAAGCAAAAAGCAAAAAAGAATAAAGTAAAATGTTGAGTAAAATGTTCTGCTGGATATTTCCACTTAGATTTGGTCTCTATTGAAATCAAATACGCAACAGATGTCATGATCCAAGATAAATCAATACTAATGAGAACCGTGTAACCTCATGAACCTTCAAAGTCATTGTCGTGCGGATCGTGTTCAACAGGAGAGCTTTAAGTGGTCGCTTTTTCTCGCCAATCGCGCTTTTGAGTCCCACTGTTGTCAAGCGCACGAACATGTGTGAATCGTTGCTGCACTGGCATCATTGACGGTCTCTTTACACTCGGCTACTGGCTGCCTGCAGTATGGTACTGTACACGCGGCCTCACGACGGGATCAGCCGCGCGTTGAGCGCCGAGGACAGCGCCTCGAGCCCCTCCTGGCCGATGAAGTTATCCTGCAGCAGCAGCGTGCGCAGCTGAATGGCGGAAGGCTCGACCTCGCTGCCCGGCGCCTTGAGCGACTCCGCGCGGATCGATATCCAGTCCGCCAGCGCGAGCGCGTCCAAATCGGTGAGGATGTTGCCGCTCACGTCCAGCACGCGCAGCGCTGGTAAACACTGCAGTATGCGCAGCAGCGCCTGGCAGCCGGCCTCGCCGATGAAGTTGTTGCGGAGCACCAGCGTCTTCAACGATCCGAAGCAGTTCACGTAGCGGCGCGAGCGGTCTGCAGCCTGTTCGAACGCACCCGCCAGGCGGCTCAGGCGTGCATCGCCCAGGTAGGTTGAGTCGAGGCGCAGATACTTGAGTGGCCCGGCACCATCGACCGCTCCTCCTCTTTGCGTAGGCCTCCCTGACGCGAAGGCCTCCAGGCATCTCAGCACGTCGTCGCTCTCGGCGAAGTAGTTGAGCGGCGAGCCGAGGTCCAGCTCCTCCAGCTCTGGGCACGCGCCCTGCTGGAATGCGCGCGTGATGTCTCGCAGCAAGAGCTCGCCTGCGACGACTCCGTTGGTGGGTCTGCTACCGTCCCGATGAGTTGGACGGCTGAACGAGGGTCGACGGTGCACCATGGTCCGCGTGGTCCGTCTGACGGGTTCGTCCACCTCGACGCAGACCTCGTAATCCCGCAGCTTGTTGGTCACCACGAGGCTGGTGAGCTTGCTGCAGCGGAGGAGCAAGGCCGTCAGAGTTCCGCTCGAGAAATGCTGCAGAGCTGGCGAGTGCGTTTCGAGATGCAGCGTACTCACCATCTTGGGCGCGTTCTCGGCCAGGAACCGGTTCACGGAGCGGAGCTGGAGCACGGCTCGGCCGGACAGAAAGCTCAGCACGAGCCCCACGAGGTTGTCGTCGTTCTCCAGCATGAAGACGCTGCTGCTGCTGGTTGTGTCCTGTATCCGCTGGCGCTTCTTGTCACTGCTGACGATGATACCGACGTCTCGACCTCGTTTGCCGCCCTGCTGCTGCCTCTGCTCAGTGACGACCTTGGGTTCCAGCTGCGTGACGAGCGCCTGCACTCGGCGCTCCAGCGACTGCTCGTGTGTGTACTCATGCATCGAGTGGGCGGCGTTGTAGAGCATCCACTCGAGTCGCTGCACGAGCGAGGGCACCGCGACAGAGCTGTCGCTGCTCGCGGCGCTGGCAGTGCACTTGGTCCCTGCGAGCACCGGGTGCAGTCTCCGCAGCCGCAGCATCATGAGTTTGCGCGTGAGTCGGTCGTCCGCATTGTTGTGCCACTGCCGGCCTCGAGGAATGGAGCGCGCCAGCACGCGCGCTGCTGCAGGGCTGGAAGGCGACGACGACGGAGGAGACGGACCAGTGGGGGCATTCATGCAGAGCCTCGTTGGGGGCGACTTGGTGGGCTCCCGGTCGATTGGGGAATGGACACCATCAACGTTGGTGACGGCCGTGGGCCCCGAGCTTCAAGAGCGTCCGTCGTCATCGTTCGGGCCGGCCGGTGGGTGGAAAACTAGTCCCGAGGCGCAGGTGGCGGCATCCCAGAATCCGGTACGCGTTGCATCGATAGGCCCCCGATGTACCCATGGCAGGGCCATGGACACTTCGACTTCGAAGCAAGCGCAAAGCGCGCGGATCGCCTGATAGCTTCACTGTATGCATTCGTTGGTCGTTAGTCCTACCCGGTAGCTGCACAGTACCTCAGCACCGTTCTTTCGAGGCCGATGGTGTGTGTACGGAGTTGCCGCGATGATGCGAGTTGGATCGCAGCAATGGCTTGAGATCGAGATCGAGATGTTGATGGTGTTCGCTCGGCTGCAGAGAGCGTGAGGTTGAACACCTAGTTGCAGCAAGGATTTTCCGGGCATAACACGTCATGAGCTCAGCAGTAGCAAACTTCGTGCCGGTGCCACGTGGGAAGTTGCGGAGCCCTTGGCCCCAGGCGCGCGCTCCGGGCGCTGATGTGATCAGTGCTCCAGCGGCGCCTGACTAAGCTAAGGTGTAAGCCACCGTGGATACGTGGTATTGCAGGTGTACATGTAACGGCATGGCTACATTTTTCGACAACTTGACCCCGTTGCAGTGCGTTGACCACATGACTACGAGCGCATTCGGAGCCACCCTGGATGGCCAGCCAAGCTGTGCCAGGGTGGGTTGGTGGCTTTGAGTCGTCGTACGTGACGTGAATGTATAGCATTGCAACCTCCGGTGGCCTGAGGTCTCAGGGCACGCGTCGCAGCTTCGGAGACCGACAATACCACCACCACCACCACCACCACCACCATACTTACCCTTGCTAACGCTTGTCTGCACCGTTCAAAATGAACCCACCGATCTAATCGGCGATGGGGCCGAGTACTGTGCGGTCGAAGTGTATCCTAGGCCTAAGCGCTACGAGGGTACGCAGGTCATTACGCACTCGACCGTCGCCCGCACTCATCCGTTGCTTCCTCTGTTCGAAGACATCGCGCACACCCTGCAATGATCACACACCTGCTATATTATTAGTTGAGTTCGGGTGACGAGCCATTGCGCTCTCTGCGCGATGAGAGGGGCGCCACGACCGGGCTGCCACCCTTAAGCCTTGCTCTACTTCTTCCACGTCGTCGACCGGCGCTGCTTCTTGGCGGGCGGCGGCGACGCGAATTTGGCCAGCCGCTGCAGACCTGTCTTCTTGCTGCCCGAGGGCGACGCCGCGGAACCGCCGGGCTTCTTGAGGAACGGGTTCGCCGGCGCCACGGACCGCTCCGCGCGTGTAGCGGCGGTGGAACTGCTGGTCTTGCTCCGGCTTGAGGTCTTCGGAGATCCCGGCGCCTTGTCATCCTGCGTTCCGTCAACGGAGGCCGCGTCCTCGGTGTCGTGCTGCACTTCTTCGCGGGGCGGCGAAGCCGGCGGTCGCGACAGGATGCTGCGTGCGCGACGGAGCGGCTCCACTTCTCGTGACTCGGGGGCGTCTTCCTCCTGGAAGTTAGAGCGGTACGAGGCTGTCGGTTGCCGGCGCGGCTGCATCTGCATCGCCGCCTCCTGCTCCAGTCGCTTCGGCTCCTCGAACTTGACGCGGTAGAGCTCGTAGAGCTGCGACTGCAGCTGGCGCAGTTGGAAGTGGATGGCGAGCTTCAGCGCGATCTGGTGAGACTTCTCCAGGTGCAGACACTTGTCCAGGTCCAGCACGCGCGCGGGCTCATCGTTCGAGCACGCCTTCTTCATAATCAGGATCAGCGTCTTGTCCATCTCGGCCTGCTCGTGAATGACCTGATCCGCCACTTGGTCGGCGTTCAACTCGTTGGCGATGGCCTCGAGCCCACACAGGCGCACGTTCTGCCACATGTGGCCATTGGACGCGTCCTCGTCCTTCTTGGACGTCTTTGGGAAGGACGCCGTGCGCAGGGGGAAGGTGCCGGGCACGGGGCGGTGGTTGCCGCGCAGCTTCGGGGCCCGAGCGCCCTTCTCCAGCGGGAAGTACAGCAGCGAGTCGTTGACGACGCCCAGCGTGAACACGCCGTGACGGTCCTCGGGCTTCTTCTGCAGCGCATTGCCCACGCAGCCGATCGGGAACCAGTTCCAGCCCGTGCTGGGCGACAGCGCCTGCACGCACGAGAACGAGTCCACAGCGTACAGGATCTGGCGGTCGTCGAAGCCGAGCCACGTGAGCTTGGACCAGTTCGCCGGGTCTTCCCGCATCGTCTCGTTCTCTTTGTGCGACGCAAAGACATCACGCGGCGGGGGTGTCATGGGCAGACCGCCCTTCGAGACCAGCACGACGCGCTCGCGGGACGAGTCCACCTGGATGCGGAGGAGCTGGTAGAGCATCTGCCCGTGCAGACCCTGGTACACGACGGCCAGGAGAGACTCCTTGGCTGTCATGGTCACGACGCGACCAGGAAGACGCAGCAGCGCGTAGTCGATGCCACTGGCTGTGTAAATGCGCAGAGTCTGCAGCGAGGTGGCCACTGCGCAGAAGTCACGGCCAGCGGCAACGCACTCGGCGTCCTCGCCCTCGGGCAAAGTCTTGTGCCACGAGCTGTTGCTGGCCCAGGACTCGAACGGGCGGTAGAACACGAAGCTGCTGATGACGTCGCTCGAGCCTGCTTCGAGGTCTTCCCAGTCTTCACGAGCACGTCGAGGCACGGCAAACACAGCGCCATAGTCGTCCAGGAAGGCCATGGAGAACATGTAATTGTCGTTAAACTTGAACCCACGTCGAGACTTGTCGGTGAACTCCACCTTCACCAGGTTCTCGCTCATGCTCGCTCCACGGATCACCTCGATCTCTCCTTCCGGCGTCCACGCCAGCAACGACGTCGCACTGCTGCTACGTCCAGTTGGGTCCATCACGCTACCCGGCTGGAAGGGCTCCGTGATGGTGCGCAGAGCAGAGCTCTCCTGACCCGAGGACTTGACAGTAGCTCCGGCAGACACCGAGACGTCCTCGTCTTCAACCTGGTCGTCATTGGCAGCGTTCGCCGCAGCACCAAAGCCAAAGCTGGCCTTGATAGCCTCTACGCGCGCCTCGTTGTCGTCGTCGAAGCTCACCTCCTCTTCGTCCTCGTCGTCGTGCTTCCCGTCCGCTTCAGCTTCGTCCTCCACAAATGCTGATGCCTTCAAGCTCTTCTTACGCGGCTGCGAGGACTTGACCGGTGCAGCAGTTGCAGCCGCAGTAGGCACGCCAACTGTGTGTTGCGGCGGCGTGTGCCCCGCGGGGATCACGTCTTTGACGAACGCTAGCTTGCCACCTGTGTGATAAATCACCAGCGCATTGCTCTTGTTGGCAAACTGCACGCCCAGCGCCGGGTAGTCGATCTTGAACGAGCGTAGCACAGACTGCGTCTCCAGCTCCCAGACGAACACCTCCTTCGCGCACGTGACGACCGCCAAGTACTGTCCGTTGGGTGAGAAAGCCAGGATATCAACATCAGCCGCAGTGCTTCTGCCAATGGGGAGCATCAGCCTGCCCTTGGACGACCACGTATCCCTCTCGAACAGCTCGACAATGCCCTTGTCCATTGGCACCGCGAGCAACGTGCCATTGTCTCCGGGCTGCCACGCACAGCGCAGCAGCACATCGTCGTGCCTGATGTCTCCGTGTTTGATGTTGAAGCGCTTGGCCTCTGTGGCCCGCTGCGCCACTGCGTCCAGCACGAAGACGCGCACCGTCGCGTCCTCACTGCTGGCGCACAGATACTTTTCCTGCGGGTCCAGCACTACGCTCTTGATGGCGCCCGTGGCCCCTCGGCCAGGATCACCTGCTCCGTGTTGCTGCGCAGCAGCACGCGCACCACGGGCTCCTCGTCCGCGATGGCCACGAACTGCGTCGAACACGCGACCTGGCGGATGGAGACGGTGGAGCGGCGCAGCAACTGGCCCAGCTGGCACTCGGGCGGCAGGCTGTAGGACGCCACGTTGCTGTCGTCGTCGGACACAATGAGCACGTGGCTCTGCTCGGGCGTCACGGCAAAGGACGGCACGAAGCCCTCGCACACCTCGGCCTGGTACACGGAGCTCTCGGCGGCCAGGTCCGTCACATACAGCACGCCGTCCTCGCCGCTCGTGAACACGACGTCGCGGCCCGCGGGCACCTGTCCATCCTTTGTGGCGCGCAGCGTCGTCACCAGCTGCATGGCGCCCTTGCCGTTCACGTTCACGGCGATCTCCTTCATGGTCTCCATGGTCTCCGGGCGACAAGCTCAAGGTGAGCCTTTGGCGGAAGCTCGAATGGCTCATGCGTACTTAGTCCAAAATTGGCGCCAAATTCCGATAAGTTCGCTATAGTTTGAGTTGAACTTTGTTTGTTGCCGCGTCAGTGCGTGATGGAGAGCTCAGAGCGAGATTGGCAGTTGAGGCGATTGAGACCTTCGCGCCCCCTCCTGCTTGACGTGACGAGAGATGGCTCGCAACCAGGTCTCCAGACGCCCGAGGCGGCGCGACAAGCAGCTCGCAGCGGCACAAGCCAAGAAGCTCGAGGCTGCAAGTCACGACACTACGCAAAAGACAGAGGTGGGTTTGCTGCCGCGTCTGCTCGTGCGCATGGGCGTCATCGCGGTCATCATCGCGCTTGTTGTGGCTATGATAAGTCTGGGGGCGACGCAGACGAAGGAGGAGACACCAGCTCCGGCGCCGACGCGCAACTTGAGTCCGTCCGAGGAAGCGCGCGTCAAGGCACGAGTCGAGCGCCGGGCTGCGGCGCGGCCCACGGTCGATGTGCTGGCCAAGTACCCGCACGACACGGCGGCGTTCACGCAGGGCTTCACGGTGGTGAACCGCGGCCACGACAAGATCTTCATCGAGTCCACGGGGTTGAACGGCGAGTCGAGCTTGCGCCACGTGGACATTGAGAGTGGCAAGGTGCTGAAGCAGTACAATCTGCCCCAGGAGCTCTTCGGTGAAGGCGTCACGGCGGGACCCAACGACGAACTGGTCATGCTCACGTGGAAGAGCAAGACCGGTCTGGTGTTCGACCTGGACGTGGCGGCTGACAGCAAGGACAACGGCTTCACGCTGAAGCGCGAGTTCACGTTCGACACGGTCACGGGCGAAGGCTGGGGCATCACGTACGACGGCGAGGAGTTCGTGGTCTCGGACGGCTCGTCGACGCTCATGTTCTGGGACCCCAAAACGATGGAGGAGGTGCGCAGCGTCGACGTCACCATGTACGATGGCGCGCAAAGATCTCGCAGATCAACGAGCTCCGAGTTCGCCAAGGGCTTCATCTACGCGAACGTGTGGTACCACCCGTACGTACTCAAGATCGACCCGGAGACCGGCGGCATCGTCACCATGTTCGACTTGTCCAAGCTCGTGGCGGACTCCGGCGTGGACGTGACCTCCGGCGCCGTACTCAACGGCATCGCCTACGACGACGCGGAAGACGTCTTCTACATCACGGGCAAGCTCTGGGGCGCCGTCTACAAGGTGCGTCTCGTGGACCCTGTGCAGTAGCTGGCAACAACCACAAAGCAAAAGAAACACAATAGAGTGCACTCACCGTACGTAAAGTAGCGCCATGAGCAACACGCACACACAGCACGAATACGGATCTTGGGTGTCTTTATCTCGCTTGAATTCCGACATGCCTAGAGCCTGCTTATCCCTCCTGCTGCAGAAACGGGTTGGGGATCTCGGCCGTGCCGTCCACGGGGGACACGAGCATGACCGACGTGCCTCTGCACACCACGAGGCCGACCTTGCGCGTGTCGTCCGTGATGCGGTACTCGTCGTTCGGGTCGCGCAGGAACTCGACGCAGTCGTCCAGCACGAGGTTCACCAGCTGGTCGTAGCCCTTGAGCGTGCCCGTGACCTCGCGGCCGCCGTGGAACTTGACGCGCACCTCCTGGTCGATGTACTTGGCCAGGTCCAGGATCAGGTCCTTGCGGCTGCCGCCGCCGCTCGCGCCGTTCGCCGCCATTGTCGTCTCTTTATTACAAGGCGAAAATGTATGGGAATGGCTGCTCGACGCGCCGATTGGCCGAAAGTTGCATGCGCATCAGACCGAATCAGACAGATCCATCTTGGCCATCATGAGCTTGAGCTTCGCGGCGGACGAGCGCGTGCTGGAGGCCGTGGCGCAGACCAGCGCGCTGTCGGCGGAGAGTAAGAGCTTGAATGTGCGGGCATTAGACTGGCGAAAAGTTGGTGCTTGTGGCTCATTGCGTTGCGTGGCTGGGGGCAGATTTCGCGGCAGTGTGCAAGTTGGCGGTGCGGCTTTTTGGCTCGGAGAAGCAGAGCAAGCGGCGGCTGACGCGCACGGCCTGTAAGTGCAATAGATACTGTTGGTTTTAGTTTCCTACATGTACACAGTGCTGATATACTGCTGCCTTTTTGCCTGCAGCGGCGTCCGGATGGGAGACTGAGCAGGTGGAGCAGGCGGTGCTGGCCATCGCGAAGATCCTCATGGATGGCGCCAAGGTGGGAGCAAAAGCGTGGATGCAAAAGAAATCGAGGCGTTGTCATTGAACGCAGAGATGCTGGGAATGCTTCTTGCAGGTCGAAATGTCTGAGCAATCCTTTCGGATGGTGCTAAAGGGGATGACGCTGCCGGAGCATCACGTTGAAGTCCTTGCCCAGGTTTGCATTGTTTGATCCACCTCCACCACTGCGGTGATAATTCAGGGCGACTGAACGCCATGTGCTGTGTGCTTAGCTATACAAGGCACACGCGAAAGACATTCGAGAGTGCGTGTCCAGGGAGACACGAACCAGCGTGCCCCACTATCGTAACTTGGAGTGGCGAATCGACCTCGAGGTGAGACTTAGATTGCACGGCGAGGTCTGCAATGGTATTGATGTGCTCACCCGCGTTACGACAGCTCGGCACGCGCTTCCACCGCAACAAACCGAAGCCCATTGTGACGCTTCGCCTGGACACCGCGACTCAATCCAGCAGCTCCAGCATGCCCCAGCTCCAATCCACGTGTGTTCGCGTAGACTACGACGGTCTTAAGCTCATGCAGCGTCAGCTGGAGACCGCGTTGAAAGAGGTCGACTCAGTGCACTGCAGCCGCATCCTGCGGTACATGCACTGATACAAGCATCTGTTCAGTGAAGACAAGTATGAGCGACTTCAACATCAACACAAAAATTGCTCCCGCCGCTGCTATCATTTCTCCTTGTTGCGGTCGGCTAGATACTGCTCCTTTGTCTTGGTGAAGGCCGTGACCTGGTCCAGCTGCTGCTTGGACTCGCTCGAGATGCCGTCCTTCTGCAGCAGCAGCTCGGCGAACTTGGCCTGCTTCTTCTTCCTGCTCTCCAGGTCCGGCCTGATCTTCGACTCCTGCATCCAATAGGGCAATTCAGACCACTCAACCACTGCATCTCCACACTTGCCAGCTCTCCTCGCTCTGGGCTCAAGACCGCACGTACCACGTCGCGACGGATCTCCTCGTCCGACTTCGGGTCCCAGTACGCGTAGCACAGCCCGATGGGGACGCCGAAGCGCAGCGTGTAGTCGATGAGCATCTTGGGCACCTTCATGGCCGCTCGCAGTGCGTCGCTGTATGCAAATTCCAAGCTAAAAATCGGACTTAAGCCGCACCAGCCTTACATTTCGACTTCAGCATGCGAGCAGCTCTGTTCGTGGCGAGGCAGCTTCAGCGGCGTGCTCTGCGGGCGTCTGCTGCTCGATGCCTGAGCTCTGCGGCGGCTTCACTGCTGGAGGGACTTCGTGAGATCAGCAGCGTCCCGCGCACGCCGTCCTGGTCGCTGAAGGAGCTGCACCAGGAGGAGGCAGAGCTTAATGCCGCAGATACCGTGCTGACGGAGGAGAAGGTGCGCCTTACAGTGGATTGCGGAAGCCGTGCAAGTGACTGGAGGTTGACAGGGAGCTTCTATGATATTGACCATTGTCTGGCAGCTGCGTGAGCTGGCGGAGCTGTGCCATCTGCACGTGGAGGAGGAGAAGCTTCCGGGGCTGCTCAAGGACGTGGAGTCTATAATTCAGTGCACCAAGACCATCCAGGCCATGACTCTCAACGAGAACATCGACGATGTGTACGCCAAGAGCGACTTCGACGCGGGTACAGTAGTCGATTTACGTGTTGTGTGTGGTGGATGGAATCGTGGGAATCGTGACCTGATTGTTTGAGTTTGGGATGCAGGTGTCGTTGCTCCGCTTCGGGAAGACGTCGTCACGGAAGGAGACTGCGCGGAGCAGGTGCTTGCGAACGCTGCGGAAAAGTCTGGCTACTACTTCAAGGTGCCCAAGGTGCTGCAGGACTAGATTCTTACGCAAGGCATTGACAACACAATAGCGGAGAGCGACTGACATCGTGCTAGGCAAAATCTAAAGTACTTCAACTAGTCGAAGTAAATGCACAAGGAAAACAGCGTCCTCCTCTTTCCTATCCCTACACGCTGCACGTATGTATACCGTGCGGGTCCTACTTGTTCCAGCGGAATCAGTCGTCCGCCTTGAAGACGTTGGCCTTGGCCAAGTACTCCTCCAGGTCTGCAACACACGTACAGCTAGTTAGTATACATCTTCCAGAGCACGCCAATGCAACTGGTGGACCCACCTTCGACCTTTATGTCGATGCCATTGAGCTTGCGGATGCCCAGGAGCTGGTTCTGCAGCGAGCCCTTGTGGTACATAAAGAGCGTGGGGCAATTCCGGGCCGGCCAGTTCTCGATACAGGCCTGCGCCTGGATGCTCACGAACTTGACGTCGCGGTGCTTCTTGGCCACCTCGCGCAGCACGTGGTCCATGACCTTGCACTCCTCGAGCGCCTCGTCCCAGAGGTAGGCGATGACCCAGTGGTCGTTGCTGCCCTCCGTCACCTCCTTGGTCCACTCGTCCTTGGCGATGGGCTGCACGTCGCCGAACTTGTTGCGCGCCGCCTGCGCCATCATCTGCTGGATACGGCGCTCGCGGATGCGCGCCAGCTCGGCGTCGTCGTCGTAGTCGTCCTCGAGCTCGTCCAGCTCGTCCAGCGTGGCGTTCTCGCGCGGGTCCACCTGCTCCTCCTCCTCGTGCTCCTCCTCGTCGGGCACCTTGGTCTTGGGCGCGAGGATGCCCTTCTTGACCAAAATGTCCTCCCACTCGGTCGTCTCGCCCGTCGGCGCGTAGTACACGTTGCCGCGGTCGCCCATCGTCGTCGTCCTGCTCTCCTGTCGCCAATTCCAAAGTGACGTCGATCCCTCGATACGCTTTGGGTATGCATCCCTCATAAGTACGATCGCACACATTTTGCCATTCTCGCCACGTTTCGTCGTCCTGACGACGAGCAGCTACGCACGCAGCAGCAGAGAGCGCTACAGTAGCGGCAGGATCCTTTGAGCCTTCGAGGAGCGATGGGCGTGCTGTGGAACTTCGTGCTGACGAGTTTGTTGCTCACGAACGCCGTGTGCATCCTGCACGAGAAGCGGTTCCTGCGTCCGCGTACGTGGTGCGATTGACCTTCGTAGTAGCATGCGCTGACGAGTGTGTTGCTGCTGTTGTTGTTGCTGTTGCTGTTTGATTATGTGTGCTGCAGATGGCTGGCACAAGGTGGACTCGTCGCAGGGCATGACCATCAAGAACCAGATTGTGGGCTTCCTTATCGCCGTGCAGTATCTACGCTGTACGTACGCTAGGAGGCTGATAACTGGCAGGTTGGACAAGTGCTGACGTTGTGCTGTAATTTGACTTGTTCGATGCAGTCCCGCTCATGATCATCAACACGCTGATGATTCTGCTCGAGTTGGTCATGGGCTGAGAACTGCCTAATGTCCATGGATAGCCGTTCTACAAGCCAAGATGAATACAACACACGAGTTCTTTCATGTGGATCCCCACTAGCATTGCATTTATTGTATTGCAACATTACATTGTTCCGCCCGTCCACACCTTCGAGCTGTCTTCATCGCTATAGTTTCCGTCCACAACATTACTTTATAGCCTCGCTCGCCCTTGGTTGCGTTAAGACCCGCATGGCCGTCCATGGCACGTGGTGCTTCTCGTGTGCTCGAATATCTGATCTCGCAAAAGATTTTGCGGGTCGAAACCCGTTCGCATACAAATCTCAAGTCAAATTACTTCGACCCGGGTCGGGCGGTCGTTCCCCCCTCGACGGCGATCCGACTTTAGCTCTTGATTCGCATCGTCTTGATCCGTCGGGAGGCACTCGCCGCACTCCATCGTCCGCCTGCCCGCTTCGCTCGCCATGTTCGAGAAGAACCTGCAGGACCTGGTGAAGGGCATCCGCTCGGCCAAGGGCGATGTGAGCGTGTACATCTCGCAGGCGCTGCAGGAGATCAAGGCCGAGCTGCGCAGCACCGACCCGTTCGTCAAGGCGCAGGCCGTGCGCAAGCTCACGTACCTGCACATGCTGGGCTACGACATGTGCTGGGCCGCGTTCCACGTGGTGGAGGTCATGAGCTACGAGCGCTTCGCGCACAAGCGCATCGGCTACAACGCGGCGTGCCAGAGCTTCACGCAGTCCACGGACGTGGTGCTGCTGTGCACCAACCTGCTCAAGAAGGAGTTCGGCAGCACGAGCGAGTTCGAGGTGGGGCTGGCCATCAACGTGCTGGCCAACATCGTGACCACGGACCTCGCGCGCGACCTGCTGGGCGACGTGCTGGCCATGATGGGCTCGCCCAAGCCGTACGTGCGCAAGAAGGCCACGCTCGTGCTGTACAAAATGTTCCTGCGCTACCCGCAGGGCCTGCGGCTGTCCTTCGACCGCCTCAAGGAGCGCATGGAGGAGCCCGACGTCACGGTCGTGTCGTGCGCGGTCAACGTCATCTGCGAGCTGGCCAACAAGAAGCCCAAGAACTACCTGGGGCTGGCCCGCAGTTCTTCCGCCTGCTCACCACGTCCTCCAACAACTGGATGCTCATCAAGGTGGTCAAGTTGTTGGCCAGCCTCGTGCCGGAGGAGCCGCGCCTCGCGCGCAAGCTGCTGGACCCGCTCGCGACCGTGATCCAGAACACGCCGGCCAAGTCGCTGCTCTACGAGTGCATTAGCACGGTCACCACGGCGCTGCTGTACACCAAGAAGAGCGACGGCTCGCAGCCGCGCAACGTGGCGGCCGTCGTGAGGCTCTGCAACGACCACCTGCGCCGCTACATCGAAGACCCGGACCAGAACCTGCGCTACCTGGGTCTCGTGGGCCTCGGCAACCTCATGAAGTCGCACCCGTACGTGGTCACGGAGCACCAGGAGCTGATCGTCGAGTGTCTGGCGGTGGACGATATCACGATCCGCATGCGCGCGCTCGAGCTGCTGTCCGGCATGGTGAACCCGGATAATGCGGCCCCAATTATCCGCGAGCTGATGCGTCAGACGCTGAGCGCCGACGGCGCGTACCGTCACGAGCTTATCACGCACATTCTGCACGTGTGCTCGGTCAACAAGTACGCCAACATCCACGACTTCGACTGGTACATCCACGTGCTGGTGCAGCTCGCGCGCGTGCCGGGCAACACTGCAGCTTCGGTGGACGCCTCGCTGTCCTCGCTGGCCCCGTCGTCAGGCAGCATGCTCGGCTCTAGCAGTAGCAGTAACCACAAAATGAAGGCGACGGACGACGAGCCTGCGAAGCGCTCGCACGGTGTCGAGGTGGCGCGCCAGCTTGTGGACATCGCGGTTCGTGTCAAGAGTGTGCGTAGCGTGATGGTGGACAACATGATCGAGCTGCTGATGGAGAAGGAGGCGCTCAGCGGACCGGGAGCTGGTACGCTTCAGGAGGTTTACTATGCGGCGGCGTGGATCACGGGCGAGTACGTCATGGAGTTCCTGGACGACGTGGATGATGAAGAAGACGAAGAGGACGAGGACGACGAGCGGGAGACGGAGGAGGAGAAACTTCAACGTCTGGAAGATCTCTCCGACGAGATGCTGCAGCCTCGCACGACGACGCTGCCTGGGCATGTACAGACTGTGTTTATTCAGGCGCTGCTGAAGATCCTCACAGCTATGGCTGAGCGCGCAGACGATGCCACGGTGGAGCGTATTGCTACAGTTATTATGGAGCGACTTCCTGCTTTCGTTCAGAGCGAATACATCGAGGTGCAGGAGCGTGCTGTGTGTCTGCAGCAGCTTCTGCTCGCCCTGAGCATGGGCCTTGGTGCCCTTACAGCACAAGAGCGCACCGAGCGCGCGTTCGACGGCAGCGCCTCTCTGGATCCGGCGAAGCGTCTCGACGTGCTCAACTCGTACTTCGCTGAGAGGTTAGCCCCTGTCGGTGTCAAGGCACAGCGCAAAGTTCCGCTGCCTGGTGATCTGGACCTTGACGAGCCTCTGAGCAAGTCGGAGGCCAAGTTCCTCGAGTCGGGCGGTGATGTGTCAGCATTTTCGAGCGAGGATGACCTTGAGGTGTCGTTCGTCAGTCAGGGACACGCTGGTATCGGCGGTGGATACAGTGGCATTGGTGACGAGTCCCCAGAGCGGAAGCCCGGGAACAAGCACCACCGCCACCGTCGGCATGATGGCGCGTCGTCTTCAGAATCGGAATCCGAGTCGGAATCGGAAAACTCTGCGGACGAGAAAGAGAGAAAGGAACGCGAGTACGCGCGTGAGCAGGAGCGACTGCGCAAGGATCCCTTCTACCTGTCTGCTGGTGGGCAAACTTCAACCGATGCTGGAGCTAACGCGGTAAGGATGATTGCTACGAGGCTGTTGCTACCGAACATAATCGCTGATGTCTGTGCGTTTTGTGTGCTTCTAGGGTTTTGCTGACATGATGGGCGCTTTGGGCTCTGGAGCAAACGGCAAGAAGAAGAAGGCTTCAAAGGTGCGTTGCGTTGGCTGAGGGACTGATGGCAGGCAGGGCTTCAACGTCTAACTTTCGCTTTGCCACTAACAGAAATCCAAGTCGCGTGACATTCTTGAGGACGAGTTGATGCCCGAAGGCGCACGCTCAAGTGATGAAGACCGTCGACGCACTCGCAAGAAGCGTGAATCCATTGGCGAAGATGTACGTATCCAATCGCAAAATAGCGCCGATATGTTCCATCAATTGATTCACTTACTGTGATTATTCAGGAGACCGATTTGTCTGCCGTGGACCTGAGTATCCCTCTGGGTGAGAACGAGAAGGTCCCCACCGATCAGTGGTTCCATCGCCAGACGCCCGCCTCAAAGCCAGCAGATGATGAGAAGAAATCTAAGAAGAAGAGCTCCAAGCACAAGAAATCTTCCCGGGGCGAGGACGACGGCAAGAAGAAAAAGAAGAAAGAGTCGTCGTCCAAGAGCTCCAAGTCCAAGAAGTCCTCACGGAAACAAGAGGACTTGCTCATTGGCGGCTTTAGCGACGACGAGCAGGAGCCAGATGAAGCGCCGCAGGAGAGCCGTCACAAGCACCGGAGCTCGTCTACGAAGAAGAGCAAGAAGAGCAGCTCGAGCAAGAATGGTGGCGACGTCGAGAAGACAAAGAAGAAGAGGAAGGACAAGGAGCACAAGAGCTCAAAACGTCAGGAGGCGCCGCCAGCAGAACCGCTTCTGCTCTTTTAGATGACCGGCCGGCCACCTCTTCGTTTGCAGGTACATACCATCTCTTTTCGTAAGTCGATAGCTCAGCTGAAGGACCTGAGACCGACCGAGTGAGGAGAACAAAATGACAAATAGGTGATGAATTTCTTCAGGGGGTCTATGGAGTGCTGGGCTAATGTCTTGCGTTGCGAGGAGCTTACTTCTTGTGCTTAGCCTTCTTGGACTTGTGGTGCTTCTCGTGCTTGTCAGACGAGTGTTTCTTCTTGCGCTTCTCCACGACGGGCGACGCGGTGGCCGGCTCGACAGCCTTCTTCTGTGGTACCGACGAAGCCTCCGCACGGTCCTCCACGAGCGAGAAGCAGCGCGAGAAGGGCTTGCCCAGCACGAAGCGAGCACGGTCGGACGCGAGCGGCAGCGCGTTCACGAGCTGGTCCGTCAGCATGCGGTCCTCGCTCTGCAGCAGGAACTTCTTGTTGGCCTCTCCGGCCGTGACCTTAGCCAGCACCTCGCCAGGCGCCGTCGCTTTGCCTTCATCCACCTTGATCGTCACGTTGGCGAGCACTGAAGCATCGAGCTGCAGCATGAAAGGCGTCAGTTAGCCACACAGTTAACAGACGTTGAATACCATTGCTACGGCCAACGTACGTTCTTGGGCAGCTTGAAGAACCAGAGCTCCTGGTCGTTGTTGATCACGGCTTCGCGGGTCACAGCCGCGCTGCCCTTGACGCTCTCGAAACCAGGCGGGATCTCGAACTCCCTGCATCAAATCAAGCCAAGTCAAGTTAGTCGACAATAATTCGGAGTGACGATGGGAAACTCGCGGGTGTTCACGTACTCGTCGGATTCCTCATCGGAGCTGGACTCCTCTCCCTCCTCGGCCGATTGCGTCGGCGTCTGCTGCTCCTGTTCCTCGTCCGAAGACGCGGCCGAGGAGCTCTCGTCGTCGTCGTGCGACTTGCTCAGGTTCAATCGCTTCGCGGGCGCCATACTTGGTTTCTGACTGCTGGACTTTGATGTGGAGGATTGCTAGCGTCTGGAGCTGCTGGTGACGTGCAGACGCTCTCGGTGACGGTGTTGTAGACGCCGGAAGAGCGAGGCAAGTGCTTGTCGCTTGGTGGCGCGTCTGGCGTTGCAAAATGACTGGAGGCAGTCAATCCGTTGATTTTCTACTGTGAAATTTAGGTTTCGTACGATACTCAAATTTTACTGTAGTCATCTTGCACAATTTGATTTTTGTATGCCATACGGAAACACAGTGTACAATATTCGCAATAAGGATTTCGTGTTGAAGTGCACTATCCCTACAACTTCGTCAGGTATAATTTTCTTTTTATCTATCTAACTTCCTCGTCCATCGTAAATTTACGCAGTGGTCACAGCTGGAAGAGTCTCCACGGTGACATGAAGAGAGCCCTTGATCGGCAGAGTGAACGAGTACTCGTACGTGACATCGAACGGGTTGTCCACTGTCTTGAGGTCAAAGTGGCTGAAGAGCACGGCGGTGGCGATGCGCATCTCCAGCAGAGCGAAGCGCATGCCGACGTGGACCAGAGATGAACGTGCCGAACTTGAACGGCGACATCATCTTGACCTTGCCGGTCTCAGCATCGATCCAGCGCTCGGGCTTGTACTCCGAGGCGTCTTCGCCCCACACGCTCGTCAGTCGAGCGGTGGCGTAGGCCGGCATCATGACTACACAGCCGGCCGGTACGAAGGTTCCGTCACTCAGCGTGACCGGCTTGTTGGGGACGCGGGTGGTCGCAATCGCGTGCAGACGGAGGCTCTCCTTCACCACCGCCTCCAGGTACGGCAGGTCCTTCAAATCGTCCATGGTCGGAATGTCGATCTCACCGGAAACGAGCCCAGGGAGCTTCTCGTTGATCTCCTGCCGCAGCTTGGCCAGAACCCCGGGTAGCGGTTCAGGTTGACCAGAATCCACGCCAAGCTGAAGGCGGTCGTGTCCTTGCCGGCGAGCAGGAAGTTCATGACGGCGTCGCGCACGACTGCCACATCCGTGTCGCTGCTGGACTCGATGAGAAGCGTGAGCACGTCCTTCTTGTCGTTCTTCGACTTGTCCTTCTGCATCGACTTGCTCATCACCCGGTGGGTCAACTCGTGCACGATCGCGCAGGCCTGCTTGAGCTTGCGCTCGTCTCCGATGTTGAGGAACCGCTTCAGCTTCCAGACCCACGTGGGCGACAGCAAGCGCGAGCCCAGCATTTCTGCCATCACGTCCACGGCCTCGTTGAACGGGTGGTCGTTCTCAGCGTCGGCCAGACCATTCAAGTCGACGCCGAACGCGATCTTAGTGAACGTGTCGCCCGAAAACGTTCCGAACAACGACTTCATGTCCACGGTGCGTCCCTCTTTCGCGCACTCGGCCAACAAGTCGCGTAGTTGCAGCGTCTTCTCTTTGATGACAGTGTCCATGACGTCGCGCAGAGTTCTCGACGTGAACATGTGACTCGCGGCGCGGCGTTGCGTCTGCCAGTTTTCGCCGTCGGCAGCGACGATTCCATTGCCCAAGAAGTCGTAAAGCAGGTCACGGAGATCGGCACCGCGCTCGAAGATGTCGAAGTGCGTCTTGAAGATATCCTCCAGCGTTTCGGGCGACGTGCACACGAGAGTTGTGGGTCGGCCGACGAGACGCATCACCCACGGCCTGCCGCCGCTGAGGTTGCTCTGCTCGGTCATCCAGTCCCAGATACGGTCCTTCTGGAAGACCAATGCGTCCAGCGTGTTGCCGATAATCGGCAGCGTCGACGACGGGGTGTGCAGCCCTTGCTTGGCGATCACGGCATCCACTGAACGCTGTGAGTAGAAGCTGGAGGCAACTCGCCATGCTGCGTAGAGTGCACCGACAGAGGCGGCAGTCAAGAGCAAGCTTTGGTTGCTAATAGATGCGTGTTGCTGCGCTGTCCACATGATGCTGGCAGGAATGGTTTGTGGTCACGGTGTAAACAGAACTGAAAGCTGCAGCTCAGCGCCCAACACTGGTCGCGAGAATAGAAGCAGCGTTGTTTGTGGTTTGCGGGATACGCTGTATGTACATGGCTACGCTTTTACGATGATTACAGCTGGCGTGCCGTTTCAACAACTGTGGAGGTCCAGTTTGCATAATTCATCCAAAACTAACTTTTTTTGTAGAAATACAACCAGAATAACACACGAACGAACGGCATTCGGGAGGAAATACGGCGGCTGTACATAATCCCATCATAAAGATAAATATCTGTTCCTGATGATCCCCCGCGTCCGAGTTGGAATGTTGAATTCGTTTTCGGTGGATATTACCTATATGGTACAGACAATCCCCTCGCTAGTCATGGCGTTGGGACCCACCTTTATATTCCTGGTGAGCGGGTATTCCTATCCTAGGGATTACTACCGAGGGGATCGTCTGTATAGACTTTTTGGTGGGTCAGTTGCGGGCCAGGTCAACTTTGGGTCAACCGTTGCTGAGCACTTTTTAAAACGGGAAAAACTAACGAGCACAATTTTTTGTTGTGCTCGCCAAGAGAAGGTTCAATTTTGACATCCGGAACGACCAAGGACGGAAGTAGGCGGATCGACGGTGAATGACGATGTGCTCAAGTCCTCGATCGAGAGTCGATCGAGATCGTCGATCGGGATCGCTGATCGGGATCGCCGAACGAGATCGGTGATCGGGATCGCCGAACGAGATCGTCGATCGGGATCACCGAACAGGATCGTTGATCGGGATCGCCGATCGGTTAAGATGGGAAGCACAAGAGGGGCGAAGATAGGACAGGAATCCAGTTGTTGTTTAGTTGTAGGATGATAGACAAGATGGTAGCAGTAGAGAGAGAAGCCAACTAAACATAAATCAGAAGAGAATTTGCACCGAAGAGCACAAGTCCCCTCAAGTCACCAAGTCCCAGGAACTACATTGGCCTCGACAAGCGTCGACACTTTGGACAGTGAACTAGTGGTACGGTTAAGACTGGATTAATACATTGGCCAGCTTGACCTACTCTAGTGATCTATTTCTTGTGTGCGAACCCTCGATCGTCCGGATACTGCTTGGCCGGCGATCGTTCTCCTCTCGATCAACCTCGATCCCGCTATAGGAAGCGGCAAGCAACTCAAGGAAGGAAGGAACACACCCGAAAGGGCAACTACAGGCCTTGGATCGACTCCAGGCCGACCGATCGCAGCGAACAACCCTCAATCGGGACGAATACTCGGACGCAGAGCGAAGATTCCCGCGCTGCTCCACGGACTTATCCCCGCGTCACGCCAAGACATTCGATCTTCACCAAGTGCTGCATCCTCGGAGCCCCGAGAGAGCAGATCCAGCCCGCCGACGGGTACACAAGGTGAGAACAAGTTCAGCCGATCACGGATCGTTGGGGGACCCCCTCCGTTAGTCGGTGTCTGGGCGCTGATGGGAAGCTCGATCAGGCCTTAACCAGATTTTGGCTGATCCCGCTACACCACAATGGTGCGCGTGCCCGGATCGCTTGGGGACTCCGGATTTCACCGTGAGTCCGCAGAAGATGCGCAAGTGAAGAAAGAACCAGGGGAAGAGGCGTCGTCGAACATCGGATCGACGAAGACGCTGCTGAACAAAACGAGATCCGCGGATCGACAGAGTGCTCGGAGGACTTCTGTCGACGGAATTGTGGTGTAGCGGGATCGGCCAAAATCTGGTTAAGGCCTGATCGAGCTTACCACCAGCGCCCAGACACCGACTAACGGAGGGTCCCCAACGATCCGTGATCGGCTGAACTTGTTCTCACCTTGTGTACCCGTCGGCGGGCTGGATCTGCTCTCTCGGGGCTCCGAGGATGCAGCACTTGGTGAAGATCGAATGTCTTGGCGTGACGCGGGGATAGTCCGTGGAGCAGCGCGGGAATCTTCGCTCTGCGTCCGAGTATTCGTCCCGATCGAGGGTTGTTCGTTACGATCGGTCGGCCTGGAGTCGATCCAAGGCCTGTAGTTGCCCTTTCGGGTGTGTTCCTTCCTTCCTTGAGTTGCTTGCCGCTTCCTATAGCGGGATCGAGGTCGATTGAGAGACGCAGCGATCGCCGGCCAAGCACTGATATCCGGTCGATCGAGAGTTCGCACACAAGAAATAGATCACTAGAGTAGGTCAAGCTGGCCAATATATTAATCCAGTCTTAACCGTACCGCTAGTTCACTACCCGAAGTGTCGACGCTTGCCGAGGCCAATGTAGTTCCTGGGACTTGGTGACTTGAGGTCACTTGTGGTCTTCTGTGCAAATTGCGCTCGAGAACGACTTGCGGGGGCTTGGTAGTCTTGGATCACGCGTGGGGCCAAATCCGTTCTCCACAACGCAAGTCGATCGAGGCCAATGTGTTCTTCCTCGTCGAGAATCCAGACCACTTGCGCTCCACTGTGCAAATTCAGCTCTGATTTATGTTTAGTTGGCTTCTCCCTCTACCGCTACCATCTTGTCTACCATCCTACAACCAAACAACAACTGGATTCCTGTCCTATCTTCGCCCCTCTTGTGCTTCCCATCTTGACCAATCGGCGATCCCGATCGGCGATCTCGTTCGGCGATCCCGATCGGCGATCTCGTTCGGCGATCTCGATCAGCGATCCCGATCACCGATCTCGATCGACTCTCGATCGAGGACTTGAGCGCATCTTCATTCACCGTCGATCCGTCTACTTCCATCCTTGATCGTTCCGGATCACCGGTGTTCGCCTCTAGTAGGGGCTTGCGCCTATGCCGATCTTGAACATCCATCAGGGATCGATAGGGCGCGATCCACCTCTGCACCATCCGTCTCTGCACGATCCGCCTCTGCATATGTTGTACCCGACGCGCCGGCGTCACTTGATCTCTCGCCGATCTTCAGTCCACGCCTGATCCACCCAGCCTGTCTCTCGATCGCTGATCGATTGTCGATCTTCCATTCGGGACCTCTGTCGACCGGCCTTGCCGCCTTTCTCGGAGAACACTTTCCGTTCGAGACGGATTTCTTATTCGGTGCTTCTCCACATCCGCCCCCTGTCCGGAAGTTGTGTCGCACGGCGGCTCACTTCGGACAGCGTGCCCCCGTTCATTCCTCGATCCGCCGGCTCCCGCGCAGATCACCCACGATGAGCACGCCACCGTCCGGTCCTCCCGCACAGCCACCCCCACCGTCGGAGGGTGACGGGTCTCCGCCCGGCTCGCCTCGATCAGCTCACTCGACACCTCGATCGACTCGTTCAACGGCTTCTCGACGGGCTGCGGCTTCTCCGGACGCTGCCCGCCGGATCGCCCGGCTGGAGGAGGAGCTGACGCTTGCCTACGCTTCTCGGTCCACCATGATCCGCGATCGGGCCCGCCTGGACGACACTGTCCGCGAGCTGACGTCGAACCTGCAGGACCTCGAGCGCTACCGCGGGTCCCAGGAGGACGAGATCCGCCGTCTCCAGACCGAAGTGAGTGACCTCCAGCAGAGCGCCCAAGGCCAAAGACCGCAACTGATCCAGGATCTCCGAGGCCAGATCGCTCAACAAACCGCTGAGATTCAGGACATGGATCGCCGGTTGACACGCACCCAAGATGAACTCGCAGACGCGATCGCCACCCGGGACCGCTTCGACCACCAGCTAGACCTCGCCGCCACGGACATCTCCGATCTCCGGTCACAGATCACACGACAGGCCCATGATCTGGACATGCTGCAATGGGAGTTAGACACGACGCGAGGCAGCTTCGATCGTGTTCAGGCGGCACTTCAGACGGCCGAGGCGGCCCTGGCCCAACGAAGCCCGTCTTCGGCAGCCAGCGCTCGGGCCAGATCGGCCTCTCCGCCCCCGGCTTGCCCCCACCCTGATGTCGATCGGCTGCAAGCCGACCTCAACCGGACGGAGGGGGAACTACGCACGGCCCGTGCCGCCCTTGATCAGGCCAACCAAGATCGCGACGTCGCGCTTCGAGAAAACGCCAATCTCCGTACGTAGATTCTGTAGCCCTCGTTCTCTTGTTGATCATCACTGACGCGATCGTCGTGCTGCAGGTGCATGCGTCGAAAGCGCGCAGCAAGTGATCCGTGCACAGGACGCCCACTTCGTCGACGTCCAAGACGCCTACGCCCTGCTCCGGCGTGTCAACGATCGATCCAGCGAAGATCTCGACACCATCGCGGACACCCTATCCAGCGTAACACGCTGGATCACACTGCGCCAGCGTAGACCGCTCACACCTGCTCGCCGCAGTCGTAGTCCTTCCGGATCACCCGATCGCACTCCGCGGCCCCCAAGCGTTCACGATCGGCGCCTCCATCACGCAGCCGATCGCCGAGCCGATCGCCCCCTCGTTCTCCGTCGCCGGCCTTCTCGCTGCCGGATCATGACCAAGGACCGCCCGCCGAGAGCCAGTTGCAGTCCGATCGCCGTAAGCCCGACGATCAACATGAGGAGGAGGAAGCGGATCAGGAGGAAGAGGAGCCGGATCAAGAGGAGGAGGAGCCGGATCGAGGAGAGGAGGAGCCGGATCAAGAAGAGGCGAGCCCGGCTAGTAGTGCGAGCGCTGGCCAGTCGCAGAAAGGATCGTCGTCGGCCGAATCCGGTTCCGACGAGGAGGAATCCGAGTCCGAGGGCACGGATCAGGAGTCCCTCGCCGCGTTGGCTCGATCCCGGGCTGAGGCTCGGCGTCGTCAATCCGCTTCGCCAGCTCGGACCCGTACTCCGCCGATCCGTTCACGATCACCGTCGGTCATCTCAATACACTCTCGAGCCGGATCGGCGCGTTCCCGGTCGCCCCCAAGGTCGCCTCCAGGATCGCCTCCAGGATCGCCCCCGGGATCGCCGCCAGGATCTCCGCCAGGATCTCCGCCGGGATCGCCCGGACGTCAGCCTCTGGTTCCGCCACTGTTCCCGATCGGCACCATGATCCCGGGGTTCAACGCACCCCGAGCACTCGCTCCCGGTGACGCGGATCCGTGGCCCGTGGGACTGGTAGGTCAGCTGCAGATCATCGGCATGATCTTATCGACATTGACCCACCACCTGCTCCTGCCTGCGAATTGGCTCTTCCCAGCCGCGGTTCGCGGCGCTCGACAGCCTGCGGCCGGGATCGGTTACCGGGATGACTTGATCACCGGGCCGAACATCACCGCTCTCCTGGCCGATCGCCCGTGGGAGGCCCTCCAGAACCCGCGAGATCCATTGACATTTGATCTGGCACTCCACCGAGGCGCCGCAACTCCGTTGGGTCGGATCGCCACCGCCTACCTGCAACTCGAGGAGCAGCATCGTCAGGCCTTCTGGGAAACGACCCATTACCTCCCGATCACCCGTGGGCAGCGTCAGGATCCGGTCATCCAACAGTACCATGCCGAGCGTCGCACCCGGCGGATCCGCCTCGGCGATCGGTGGCGCCAATGGTTGGACACGACGTTGCCGATGATGAGAGCGATGTGGGCCGACATCGATCTGCTGTTGGATCCGTTCTTCTTGCACCTTCCAGTGCGTCCGCGAGACTCGGTGACTTGGTACCCCGGGGCGGTGTCTCGCGCAGCCAACGCCAACGACCCCACCCAGCATCAGGGTGAGCCGACCGACCTCCGAGCTGCCCTGATCGAGGCTGACACGCACGATCCCTGGCGCAACCAGTACCGCGATCACCCTCAAGACCACCCTGCCAGGCGGATCCCACGTCTTCGCAACAAGTTCAACCCCAACGTCGGTGCCCAGCAGCCGTGATCTAGCGCTCTCGATACCCGTTTAGCTCGCGCGATCAGATCTAGCGATCGATGCGTCGATCGGCAAGTCCACTCCAACTCATAGTCATTCAGAAGTTGATCTACTCCAATAGCCGTTCCACCATTCCAGATCCACCCTTCCCACTGTAATATCTCCTTTCTTGCGCTGGGCGTCACAGCCCTGGGTCGATCCACTCCTTACCTGACATGATCAATCCGGATCTTCCATCGATCCACCTCTCAGCGACTCCATAATCTCACGATCTGCACCTTCACACACATACACATTCATATATCACCCTTTCCTCCGATCGACGGCCTCCCCGTCGATCCGCCACCAATCTCGCTCACCAAGACGACCAGCTCGCCCTGGCGGTCCGATCTCACTCCTCCTCGTGAGACTGCATCGCATTGAATCGGTTCCGGTTCACACGATCTCGAAGGAACTCATGCAATAAAGCTCCACAGTTGAGGTCCGCTTCGTCGATCCAGTCAGGATCGTCGTAACCCTTCCAGTGTACCAGGAATTCCCGATACGTCCGGCCGTACCGTGTCCTTCGACCCGTTCGCATATCCGCGATCTTCTCCACTTCATACTCGTTCGCGTCTCGGTCCGGAGCCCAGCTGTCCTCCGGAAGTAGGATCTCGTCGAAATCAAGTCGATCTGCCTCATCCACCGTGAGCTCGATCCGCGGTCGATCGGGGAAGTCTCTGACCAACTTCAGCTTCGAGACATGCACGATCGGGAACAGGTGATAGTCTGTGCCAGCGATCTGAAGCTTCATCGTGTACTCGTTCACCTTCTCGGCCACACGGAACGGGCCATGCCACAAGTGAGCTAGCTTCCGGGCGTATCCCTCCTTCACACGGTCCAAGTACAGCCACACCTGGGATCCAGCCTCGATCGAGTGCGGTCGAACCTCTCCGTTGTGTCGATCGGCCCGATCCGCGATCGCCTCGCGTAGACGAGCATTCACCTGACTTCGAGCCTGATCATAGTGCCTCTGGATCCGATAACGCCACCGTCGCGGATTCCGATCCTGGGTTCGAGTACTACCCAAAGGGATCGTCGCTTCCAGCGTCGATCGAGGATCCCAGCCATGTACCAGATAAAAAGGCGAGTCTCCTCGAACGCGATCATGAGCCGTATTGATCGCGAAGGTCAATCGCTCGGCGTACTCATCCCAATCCCTCTGATCCAGATCTTCCACGAACATCTTCAGGGCTCTCGTCGCCGTCTGCACCATTCGTTCCGCAGTACCGTTCGCTTGGGGTCGATATGCCATCGTTGCCCGCTGACGCATACCTAGGATCTTATTAAAGGCGCGGAAGAAGTCAGCCATAAATCCCGGTTCGCGATCATGCCTGATCACCTCGCTGGCACCGAATCGCCGGAACACACACTCTTCGTAGGATTCGGCGATCGTCTGCGCCGTTCGAGAGGAGCTGGCCTTCGCGATCACGTATCCTGTGAACAGATCGACCCAGATCAGCAGTTCGGTGTTGCCTTTGTACGACTTGGGCAGCGAAGGTATGTGATCCATCGCTATGATCTGGAACGGGTACGTCGCCTGGATGTTCCCTGGCGACTCGCCCCTGATCGTGGGTCGCCCTTTACCGGTCTCACAATCGACACACTCTCCGACATACTTCTGCACACTCCTGAAGAGACCTCTCCAGTGAAAGTGATCACGGATCCGCTGATAGGTACGTCCGATCCCTTGGTGACCACCTTCCACAGTAGAGTGGTAGTGATGCAGGATATCCTGATGCAGTGTCTCCGGAGCGACCAGCCTCATCAGCCCGTCTCGATCTGCCTCTGATCTCTTGGAGGGGGAACAGTAGAACAGCAGATCATTGTCATCGATCTCGTAGTCCGCTGCCATGTTGCCATAAGATCGGGCCTCATGCTGCGTCAGATCAGCCACGTCTCCCCTCAGGTACTTCTTCATGCCCACGATCCACGCCTCTTCATCTTGCGATCGACGGATTCGATCGATCCGTAGTCCCCGCACAAACTCTTCCTGTAGGACAGTCGGATTCGGTCGTGATCGGGCGTTTGATCGGGTAGTCATCGGTGATAGCCGGGCGATCGGTTCGTCAGATCTGACAACCAGGATCTCATCGAGTCGGTTCAATGTCGTCAGATCCACGTGATCGGCCTCATCCTCGACGACGACGCCACCTTCACGTTGAAGCGCTGCGCTAGCCAAGCTGTCTGCGCTGCCGTTCCAGTCCCGTTTCACATGTAACAGCTCATGATCTGGCCAGTTCCGTAACCGATCCAGCACCTTCTGCTTCAGTAACGTCAGCTTGGGTGCTTTGCAGTCGATCTCACCTCGTACTTGCCGGATCACCAAGTTGGAGTCACCACAGACCACCAACCTGCCTCGATCCATGCCGTCCAAGAGGTCGAAACCCAGCAGCAGGCCATGATATTCCGCTTCGTTGACGGTCAGCCCCTCGGCGTAGCCCGATCGTGCTCTCACCACACTCCACTCAGGTAACTTCCATAGGATCGCACTGTACGCGCCCCCACCTCGCTTGACTCGGGCGGATCCGTCGAAGCTTATCACCAACAGTTCTTCATCCGCGCGTACAGTCGGGATCGGGGCTTGGATCTTCCGCCGGGGTTCCTTCTTCGGCGCGATCGCGATCAGTGCGTCGTCGACATCCGATCGAGGCGTAATACTGGCGGCGATCGCCCCCAATATCTCGTCCTCTCCCTTGGTGCACTTCGTGATCTCCAACGTCCAGGGCGATAGGAGTGCGGCCCACTGACCCAATCGGCCCTGAAGGCCGGGTGATCGGAACAGCCACGCCAACGTCGAGTGTCGAGTCAGGACCCGGATCGATCGTCCAACCAGCATGTTATAGTTCAGATCTAGGATCCGTAACAGAGCCAGCACTTCTTTCTCCACCACGTTGTAGTTCAGTTCATTCGACTTCAGCGTTCGACTGGCGAAGGTAACGGGGTGATAGATCTGGTCGTGTTCCTGCATCAGTGCGGCCGAGATCGCCCAGTCACTCGCGTACACGATCACCACCGGAGTCCGATCGCGATCGAAATGCCGCAGGATCGGCGTCGTCGCGATCTTCGTCTTCATTGTCGAGAAGGCGCGATGAGCACGGATCCAGCGTTCGTCGCCAACCTCGCCTCCAGGAACGGGCGGTGTCCGATCGGGGTCTGTCGAGTTCCGATCTACTGAGTCCGACACTTGACCATCCATGATCCGGCGTAGATCTGGACGCTTCTTCAACTCGGCGAAGTCTACCTCGCGCAGCTCATACAGGATCGCCGCGTAGATCGCGTAATCCTCCAGGAAACGGCTGTAGTAGTTAAGACTGCCCAAGAAAGACTGCATTGATCGGAGCGATCCAGGGAACGGTAGATCTGTCAGAGCCGCGAGGTCCTTCGGGTTGGCCTCCAATCCATCGTTTGACACGCGGTGTCCTAGATAGTCCACCTTGCGCATCCCCCAAGAGCTCTTCTCCACACTGATCGAGAGGTTCCACTTGTCACAGGCGTCCAACAGGTGATCCACCCGATCACACAGCTCATCCCATGATCCAGCCGTCACCAGAATGTCGTCGATGTACGATCTGCGGCCTAGCACTGACGGGCGCCCCGGATCTTCTGGTTCGCCCGACTCGATCAGGTCCGTGGTGACTTCCGAGTTCGACGATCGCGGGATTCTGGTGAACCCGTACAACGCGTCATCCAGAAGTCGCTGATAGATCTGAGGAGCGTTCTTCAGGCCGAACGGCATCCGATTCCATTCAAACAGACCCATGTGGGTGATAAAGGCCGAGATCGCACGAGCTCGATCGGTCATCGTGACCACCCAGAATCCACTAGCCATATCCAGAGAGCAATACCAGAGCACCTTGTCCAGATCTTCCAGCAGATCGTTGATCAGGGGCATTGGATACACCATGAGCCGGGTCAGACTGTTGACGAGCCGATAATCGATGCAGAGTCGGATATCCACGCCGTTCTTCTTGATGATCACGACGATCGGCGAGGCCCACGGTGATCGGGATTTCCGGATCATCTTGGCTGACAGCAGTCCCTTGATCAGATCCGACACCTTCTCCACAAACTGAGGGGCGACCTTCCGGACTCGTTGGGCGATCGGTTTCGCATCGCCGACGTCGATGTCACATGTGACGCCCCTGGCTGCTGGGGGAAGTGCATTGCCCTTGCCGATCAGCAGGTGTCTCCGATGCCAGATCTTCTTCCGCAGTCGATCGATCTCCTCCGGGGTGTTGAATTCCAGATCTCCCACCTTGATGTCGTCGATCTTCACTTCATCCGTCGTCGAGATCACAATTTCCGGAAGCACAGCCAGTTCGCCTTCGACGTCTTCGGCTGATAGACTCCCGCCCTCGTGGTAATGGACTTGATCATCGGCGTCAACATCTCGATCTGGTTCAGCCGCAGCAGGATCACCCCGATTGACAGTGGGTTTGGTCTCTACTTCCACCTGATCACCTCCGTCGATCGACATCAGAATGTCGTTAACTATGGTGTCGCCTCTTGATCTCGACCCTTCCACCGTTAAGGTCGCCACATGGGGTACCCGATCAGCACTCCCGCCCCCGAGATCTGGTTCGACGGCACAACCGTCGACCTGATCGGCCGATGGCAAGTGAGGGGACATCGTTTCACCGTTCTCCTCCAGATCACCAGTGCAATCATCTCGCAGCTTATCGTCATCCATCGCTTCGTCCTCTGGGCCGGCGGTCGGCGAAGACCGGTAGCCCACAAGCACCTGTCCCTGCTCCGGAAGGCATTCGCCCTCCGACCTACGGTCCGACCTTGTAGGATCCGACCGTAGGTCCGTCCGTTCTCCAACTAAGGTGGTTGAAGTAGACGATCTGGACTCTTCGACCACACTATCACTCTCCAGCGGCGACCCTCCCCCTGATCTAAGCCCATCGGCAACAGCTACCTCCAGATCAGGGCTTCTCGCCCCCGATTCGGTTGTGGGGTCGGGTAGACCAATCGAGCGGTCGACGATCGGGGAGACCTCGGATCTCCGGAGAATCGCTCGGGGTGTCGGATACGTTGGTCGGTCGACGGCTGATGCTGGTGGTACGACTGACGCCTCCTCATTAGCTCGCGGTTCCTCCGTCGTGGCTTGGAAGGCCAAGTTCTGCCATTCCATGTAGCGACGAGACCCGATCGACACATACCCTGGCACCCGGGGTACCCGATCTCCGGCCAACCACATGGCGATCCGTTCATTCCGGTGTAGAACGATGTCCTTGTCACTGATGTTGGTAACCTGGAGATACCTGATCCGGCCAGGTCCTCGAACTACAGTCGGCACCCAGCGATCTCCACGAGTGACCCATAGCTTCTCGCGATCTGTCACCTTCATTCGGAGTGGCAGTTCGATCGAATCGCCGATCGCGATCTGCATCCCTTGATCCACACACACATGTCGGACGTTGTCGTTGTACAGTTGTCGCCGTCCGCTAAGTTGGATCTTGACTTCATCAGGGAGGCAGATGGAGCCGTCTGCCAGATCGAGGCGGATCCCCGCCGGGACCATAAAGTCCATACCCAGAATCGCATCTTGTCCTGATAGATCGCCAACCCAAATATCGAAGAAATACACCAGCGATCCTGCCAGCGTAACCTTGATCCTGGTCTTTCCTTCCGTCATGTACACGCTTTCGCCAATCCCCACACATTCCTGGCTCTGACTCGTGTCGACATAGCACCCCACCTTACGAGCAAAGGCGGTGTCCACGATGGACACCTCGGCGCCGGTGTCTAAGAGTAAGATCGACTTCTCATTGTTGATCTTGCCAGCGATCTTGGCCTGACGGAACCATTTACCCGGCGAATGATGTTTCCAGTACCCTCTGGACTCCCCTGGGAGGAGATCGGGTACCACATCGCCAGATCTGCGGTGTTCACTGACGCGAGGCAGACTTCGATCGCGATCATGTTTCGGGATCTCGGCCGTCAACTCTCCGTCAGCTGGCGTAAACCATTCTTCAGGTCTGCGTTGCTTCCAATAACCTCGAGTTTCTCCAGACTGGAGATCCAAGGGCACTTCGGCGTCAGAACGGCTGAAGTCGCCCGATCGGTGTAGACTTAAGACCTTGGCGGCAGATTTCTCATGCAGATCACATGTATTACCGCGTAGATCAGTCCGTCCACTTACTCGATCTACCGTGTTCTTGTTCACGTATGCATAGATGCAATACCTAGAACGCTCGGCTCGTACCGGATTCCAACCCGGCGAGCGTCCTAGTTTAACATCTTCTCGGCGATCGCGGGCAGCATGCCTGCGTGTTTCACCGGGTTGAACCATTGACGGATCTGATTGTAGAATTCCTCCATCGGACACTTGCCCATCTCGTGCAGCTCACCGCATCCACGACATACAAACAGGCAGCGATCCGCCGGATGTCCTCGCTTTCCACACTTCGCGCACGTCAAGCGTCTCCAGCAATCCAGATCCGTGTGCTTCCGTGATCCACAGTGCGAGCAGCGGCTCGATCGGTCCGATCCATCGGGCGGCGATCGCGATCTTGGGTCTGATCGAGGTGAGTCATGACCGATCGGCGCTTGAGTGCTGCGATCCTGCTTCGTCGTGTCGCCCCCAGCATTGCGAGACTTGTCCTCAGCCGACGCTAGGTAGACACGGCGTAGATCACCTTCCGAATCCGATCCGTCCGATCCGGTGTCCGATCCAGACTCTTGGTTCGCGATCTGGACTGCACGCACTGCCCGCTTGGTGGCAGCGGCCGGAGCAGAGGTCGGGACTTTCTGGCGATACTTCGATCCGAAGGCAGATCGTTTCTGTCTGCTCTTCGCGCGTTCTCGAGCGCGCAGGACTTCCTCCAGATCTTCGGCATCCGCGAGTCGAAGTAGGGTCAGCTGATCGGCCAGATCGGGATCGCCCAGTGTCTCGATAAAATGTTCGACGTGTTCTCGACGGGCCTTGGAATCTCCATCCTTGATCTTCAGTCTCGCACGCAGAGCCGCCACATTCAGTCGATAGAGGTAATCCAACGGCGATTCATCCGATCGCTTGCGAGAGTGATAGTACTGCCAAGCCACCGATACTCCTAGGCCGCAATACTGGATCTGGAAACTCCGAAGCAGATCGCTCCACTTGTTCCGTGTCGATCGTCCCAGCTGGCGGTACCAGTTCTTCGCCGGCCCCGTCAGCAGATCCGCGAAGGTCAGGCACTTCTCTTCATCCGTAGCTTGATCGCGCATGAAGGCCGATTTCACCTTGCTGATCCACGATCGGGCGCGATCTTCGTCCTGATCTTTGCCGCTGAACTCCTTAAGATCCGACATCGCCGAAATCCGTACGCGCTGGATCAGTGAAGACCCGACGGACCCCGATGCGGCGGTAGCCACCACGGCCGGAGCTGAGCTCGGTAGATCGATGTCGTCCGGATCATATTCCCACTGCGAGACGTCTCGATCCGGCGATCCGGCGGATTCCATCTCCACGTCCTGTGATCCGACATGGTCTGGGGTCACTGGGGCAGGTGTGGCCACTGTGCTCTGCTGTTCCTTCAAGAAACGGGCCATCGCGGCCTGGAAGTAAGTTTCCAGACTGCCGTTCGGCTCGTCCGCCCCAGTCGCGCTGGTCGTCCGATCGATCGACTTGGGTTTCGGCTTCCGATGTCCTGATCGCGTACGTTCCTGACGCTGACTACGTGATCGAGCGTCCAGCATAGCCGATCCGGAAGGACCAAGCGGCATTCGCTGGGGTTCCGACGACGTGTCGGACACATGTTCGGCCGCCGAGACGTACGGCGATGATGATCGATATCCTGTCGATTCAGCCCGCGTCGGCACCACTGGAGCTGACGGCGCTTGATCTGGGGCGTCTGGGTTCTGATCGTTCGTGATCACGTCGACGAGGGTCTCAGCTTTTCGACTAATGTCTGGATCGACGTCTGGATCACTTCGAGTTCTTGATCGAAGAGGTCATTCGCGTCAAAGGCTCCAGCCACCAAGCCGGCCTCCTTCAGCAGCCCGAGCAGGTTCTTCACTGCCGTCAACTTGTTGTCCGTCATCCGGGGCCGAGATCGAGCCCTTCGGGTCGCCGATCTGCTCTGGCCGCACGATGATCATGACGGGATCTTGACGTAAGAAGTCCCGCAATTCTTTCAAGTGATACTGACGTTCCAGGTCAGCTTCAGACCAGTCGAGCACCAGCGATCTTGGATCTTCGTCGTCCATGCCTGGCGCTCGCAGTTTCCTTCGCGCGATCTGGGCCTTGTCCGCGATCGCGTCCAGGTAGTCGGATCGAGCCTGATCGGCGAGTCTGCGAATGCATATCGGTCCGATCCGGCCTTGGTTTGTTTTGTTAGTGAATCTCGGTTCGCACCGAGATCCACCGGGGTCCCCGAAGGGACCTGGGGAGGATGTTGAGGTTTCTCTTCTAGATCTGTTTCCAGATCGCCCTCGATTCCGTCGACAGAAGTCCTCCGAGCACTCTGTCGATCCGCGGATCTCGTTTTGTTCAGCAGCGTCTTCGTCGATCCGATGTTCGACGACGCCTCTTCCCCTGGTTCTTTCTTCACTTGCGCATCTTCTGCGGACTCACGGTGAAATCCCTGGTTCGAATCCGGGCACGCGCACCATTGTGGTGTAGCGGGATCGGCCAAAATCTGGTTAAGGCCTGATCGAGCTTCCCACCAGCGCCCAGACACCGACTAACGGAGGGGGTCCCCCAACGATCCGTGATCGGCTGAACTTGTTCTCACCTTGTGTACCCGTCGGCGGGCTGGATCTGCTCTCTCGGGGCTCCGAGGATGCAGCACTTGGTGAAGATCGAATGTCTTGGCGTGACGCGGGGATAGTCCGTGGAGCAGCGCGGGAATCTTCGCTCTGCGTCCGAGTATTCGTCCCGATCGAGGGTTGTTCGCTACGATCGGTCGGCCTGGAGTCGATCCAAGGCCTGTAGTTGCCCTTTCGGGTGTGTTCCTTCCTTCCTTGAGTTGCTTGCCGCTTCCTATAGCGGGATCGAGGTCGATTGAGAGACGCAGCGATCGCCGGCCAAGCACTGATATCCGGTCGATCGAGAGTTCGCACACAAGAAATAGATCACTAGAGTAGGTCAAGCTGGCCAATATATTAATCCAGTCTTAACCGTACCGCTAGTTCACTACCCGAAGTGTCGACGCTTGCCGAGGCCAATGTAGTTCCTGGGACTTGGTGACTTGAGGTCACTTGTGGTCTTCTGTGCAAATTGCGCTCGAGAACGACTTGCGGGGGCTTGGTAGTCTTGGATCACGCGTGGGGCCAAATCCGTTCTCCACAACGCAAGTCGATCGAGGCCAATGTGTTCTTCCTCGTCGAGAATCCAGACCACTTGCGCTCCACTGTGCAAATTCAGCTCTGATTTATGTTTAGTTGGCTTCTCCCTCTACCGCTACCATCTTGTCTACCATCCTACAACCAAACAACAACTGGATTCCTGTCCTATCTTCGCCCCTCTTGTGCTTCCCATCTTGACCAATCGGCGATCCCGATCGGCGATCTCGTTCGGCGATCCCGATCGGCGATCTCGTTCGGCGATCTCGATCAGCGATCCCGATCACCGATCTCGATCGACTCTCGATCGAGGACTTGAGCGCATCTTCATTCACCGTCGATCCGTCTACTTCCATCCTTGATCGTTCCGGATCACCGGTGTTCGCCTCTAGTAGGGGCTTGCGCCTATGCCGATCTTGAACATCCATCAGGGATCGATAGGGCGCGATCCATCTCTGCACCATCCGTCTCTGCACGATCCGCCTCTGCATATGTTGTACCCGACGCGCCGGCGTCACTTGATCTCTCGCCGATCTTCAGTCCACGCCTGATCCACCCAGCCTGTCTCTCGATCGCTGATCGATTGTCGATCTTCCATTCGGGACCTCTGTCGACCGGCCTTGCCGCCTTTCTCGGAGAACACTTTCCGTTCGAGACGGATTTCTTATTCGGTGCTTCTCCACAGAATCGAGGGCGATCTGGAAACAGATCTAGAAGAGAAACCTCAACATCCTCCCCAGGTCCCTTCGGGGACCCCGGTGGATCTCGGTGCGAACCAAGATTCACTAACAAAACAAACCAAGGCCGGATCGGACCGATATGCATTCGCAGACTCGCCGATCAGGCTCGATCCGGACTACCTGGACGCGAGTATATACTCTTAACGGAGCATTGTGTCCACTTGTACTTTCTCTCGCTATAAGAACAACCAGAGACCCATTTAACATAACCACAACCTCCGATTATCCATTTTTCGCTTCTTCTCTTTAAAACCTCTCTCAACACTTCTTCTCCTTCTTAGATCACGCAAACACTTCTTTTCACTCCCACAATATCCAATTACTCTCTCAACAGCTCTCATTCATTTGTAGATATCAACGAACTCATTCAATACTATCTTAAGAAAAATGTAATCAATATACCAGCGATGTGTAACTTTACTACCACGAAAGGAGCTAAGTGTATGATTTCACCAAACAAGGATATCTGTCATATCCATAAGAAATATTCACTGATTGAGCACAAGACCAATGAGATTAGAAATTTGAACAAGACAATCTCAAGGAAGATTGATGCGCTCAAAGCAATAAAAAAAGAGAAGCATGAGCTACAATCAGAGATGCAGAAATTGCGAACCGAAGTTGAGTCTATGAAAGCAGACTATGAGAGTTATTCATTAATCAAGCGTTATGAATTAGCAAAATGCCAATTGAAGAAGCATGTATTTGATGATTCCGAGATTAAGTCATTTTGTAGAAGTAGATCGAACGAGGATACATTGATCAACATTTTTGGGAAGCAAAGCGACTACTGGAGATATTATAATGAGATGAGACTTCAGAGAAATAAGCTCTGTCATTTATTCGAGTGAGTTAGCTCCACTCATTTTTTTTAATTTAGCAAGACTCTGCCTTCGTCTGGGAGAAAAAAACGTTCTATCTTAAGAGATAAATCTTAAGTATATAAACCCCAAGAGCATACAACTCAACAACCATGAACAACATTGATGAGTCTTTGTGGGTTAACAATCAGAGTGAGATTCGAACTTTCTGGATTGAAGCATTTCATTATCATTTCTTCAACCGTTCACATATAATTGGCATATCATATGAAGAATATGAGAGACAGTGTCATGAGGAAGAGAAGTCGTACCTAGAGTATAAACAGGGGATGATTGATCTAAGTCAGTTGATTGGTACCAGATCGAAATATGTATCCTATGCTATTCAATACGATCGATGCATTCAAGAATTAGCATTCCATCCATCATTTATGAATAAACGTATGATTCAGTTCGATGACATTGAAGACTTCTTTCAATCTATGGGATACTAATCCAATCAAGTCTCTTTTTTTTAAAACAAATTCTTACACGAGCTTACTTCAGCAACTCATCGACAGCAGCCTTCAGCTTGGGCATCTTGGTCTGAACGAAATCATTCTTGCTCAACCAATCTAAATATTTAGGATCAACGGCTTGGATCTGTTTAATCGTCTTTAGCTTATATTTGCCCCAGGTCATGAGGAAAGATCCATCATCATTGTCGAACTTATCAGCCAAAAACTTACCAATATCACTATCACCATCTACTAGACTCTTCTGAGTCAACAACCAACGACAGTATCCAGGATCAGTAGCGTATACTTCCTCAATAGTCTTCAATTTGTGCTTGCCAAAAGTTAATGTACTCATTGCTATCTATATAGATAGCCCCATCATTTTTTTGAAAATAAAAAAAAATAAAAAAATGAGAAGTGGTCTTACAAGAAATTCACGAGCTTGGATTATAATTCAGTTAGTGTTGTCAATCGACCGTTGTGTCGTGTTTTCTAGGCCGCAGAGGGCATTGGTGCCTTTCCATCAGGAACCCGCTTCTGCATTTGCATTGTTCATAGCCGAACTGAAGCCGCAGGTACTTGCCGATCTCTGAGTCCTCGCAGAAGATGCGCTTAGAAGCAAGCCAGCGACAATAAGAGCGATCATATGCGAACACGCTGTAGATACAGCGTCCGCTGTATCGTCCGAAATCGAGTATCGTACTCATCTGCTCTATATTGATGAACCGATAGTTTGTCCATCTTATTAATTAATCAGATTTGATTCCTTTGCATGAGAAGTGCTTAATCGGTTCTGTGCACCTCTCCTGTGAGACGGTCTAGCTCAAGCTCGCGCTCGTATACAACCAAGACGAGGAGATCCATGCCGGTCGCCGAGCCGTTGATGCCCGAGACCTGAATCGCCTGAGGTACGTCCTTCTGACTAATGCGAGACGTATCGGCTACGAGGATACGCTGAGCCATGCTCCACTGAACTGAGTCAATCAGACCGTTGCTGATTTCCTGACTGAGATCGCCATTGACCGCTCCAAGCTTGCTGAACTCATGCTTGAACGACTCATAGTCATACTCCTGAGACTTGTCGAATACATTTTTGTTTCCGATGGTGACTTGATAGTGACGGATCGACGCTCCGGGCATGCATGTCCAGGGACTGCTGTCGAACGGCGATTGATATTGGGGCGTTCCGTGGGCCGTTTCAAAGTGTCTAGCACTCGTTTCAGCAAATGGGATTAGTGCAACGTACTTAACATTTTTCTTGTATCCACTGATGTTGAGATCGAAAGCAGCATTCATTTGTCCAACTGGGTCGGTCGATGAGGCGAGCGCTACGGTGGTACCACCAGCCTTGCGGAACATCTGAGCGTAACAGTCCAAGTATCTAATGGTTTTGATCGGCTTCTGGATGATCGCGGTAGGATTCTTGAGCGTGTAGAATGGAATGTGCATACGTGAGTTAGTGTATGGAAGGAACTCTCCCACAGAAGAGGTCGGAGTAAAGGCATTTCCGAGAGGGCCGAACGAGAACGACAGCTGCGAGTTAGTAGTCGTTAGAACATCATTCATGGGATTAGCCGCAGCCGCACTAGCAATCATGATAGGGACCGTCTGACCAGAAATCATGGTGACACCATCAAGCTTCATTTGATTGACGTTGCCAGACACAGCAACCGTGCCAGCATTTACACGCAGACGGATCTTGAGCTGGGGGTTAGAGCACAGGTCGAGCTCCTTGAACAGAGGATGCAGATCAACTAGGCGAATCTTTAGCACATGAAACCACTTTCCGACGATCTTGTCGGTTGTGAATGAATCAGCATCCGACTCTTTGAAGCAGCCACGAGCATTTTGCTGGAGAATTTGCTTGTTAGCCGTCGTTCCCATAGAAGCCCAAGAAAAAGCTCCGGTAGCCTCCTTGGAGTCGATTGGCGGAGGGGTATTCATCGCACGCTTGAAGAAACCAGGATTGTGAGCATACGGTTCCTGCGTTTGGGAGAGAGTGTTATCAAGCTTAGCTTCGATACCATACTGATTATTAGAGTATCCGTCACCTGCGCCGGACTTTGCGGCCGTAAAATTGATACTCGACCATGTATCGGGGTATAAATGCATGTCCGCACCGTGCTTAGCCACCTCGTCCTGAGAAAGTTCAGTCATCGCGCGGAGGTTGTTCCAGAAGCCCTTGTATTCCGTTTCAGTGATGATTTTCTTGCCATTTAGTTCCACCGACAGAGAGTCGATAACGTTCGCAACATTGCACTTGAGTGCGCACGCGAATCGAGGAATTGTCTTGGCATTTAGATCAGCAGTACCGGTCGACTTTGCCGTAACCACGTACGGTAAAGTCAAGTAGGCTTCCTTGAGCGATGCAAATCCACGCGAACCAGTTAGTTGAGAAGTAGCATCAAATTGGATCAGGCCGCTGTTGTAGTTGCCCTGGTTGATATCATAGACGACCGAGATAGTCTTGTCCTTGCTGACATCGATAGGCGATTCGGTCTTAAGGGCCGATTGGAGTAGAAAGGCGTCCGTTAATTGAGTAGTATCAGACATATTAGTAGAAGTATATGTCATCTGATATAGTCCTTACGAAAAATTAATTAAATGGAGTTCGTGAAGGGCGTTACTAGTGATCACGATCTACTGGAGTTAGCAAAACGAATCAAAGTCAAAATCGATGGCATATACGAGCTTTCAGAAATCCAGCATCCACTCCCCCAGAGGGGTTCCTATCTCATATTACTTCGTACGAGCCCTGGAGTCGGCCATTGGTGTTCTGTGTGCGATGGTAGCTATTTTGATAGCATGTCTGTCGGGCCCCCGAAGGTGTTAGGCGATCTACCATACTTCGACAAACAGATCCAAGGTTCTTCCGACGAATTCTGCGGAATCTTCTGTCTGCTATGGCTCTACGCAAAACAGCATAGAAAAATGGAATTGTTTGATAGATTCACCGATCTTGATATTGATGTAATTTAATTTTCTGAAATTTTAAATCCCTATCTATCTATAACCATAATCGATGTATAAGGAATTATCTATCTCATCTGCTATCCCTGAGAAGCGTCTCCGCGCTGCTGTCAAGTCTGGCAACCTATCGCTGACTAAGGCTGATCTTGCTGGAGGTGGGGCCACTCTCCATTGCATCCGGAATCGTATGCTAAGGTCATGCGTGCTAAGAAGGCCGGCAGAGGCTCTCGAGTGCATATTACTAAGCATGAGATCGAATACCCTATGGTTGAGAAGAGCGGCTCTGGTATGCATGGAGCGAGTATCTGGGGAAAGATCTGGAATACCGTCAAATCGGCCTGGAAGCCTGTTATCAAACCCGCTCTATCGGCAGCCGCGGATGGTCTCGCTACGATGGGATCCGCTTACGTAGCCAGTCGTGGCAAGGACCCCGCTTTGGTCAGCGTTGCTCGCGGGGCATTGAAGAAATTTACTGGACTCGGCGTAGCTGAGGCTAAACCCTCTCGTCGTGGCTCTGCTGCGAAGGGCAGCCCGGAGATGAAGGCAAAGATGGCTCGCCTCCGCGCGATGCGTAAGACTGGAGGCAGTAAGAAGACTGCTGGAAGCTTTAGATTGAGTTAAAAAAATATAATTGAACAATTACTTTTTTTTGTCTAATGATCAGGCTGATCAGCATATTGGTATCGTTGAGTTTAGCGAATCTGCCCTCTTGATCAACGATCGTGAGAGTGATCGATGCATACGCACCATTCGGAATATCAACCCAGCAGAACTCGTTCGGCTGATAGCTCACCAGCTGACCAATCGTAGTGCCTGCGGTGTTGAACGTAGTCAATACATCATCCGGAAGGCAATACGGATTGCTTACCAGCGAGCATCGTAGCTGATAACTGGATACGGGGTTGATTACCGGCGGAATCGGAGATAGTACAGACTGAAGCGTGTATAGGCTCTGAGTTGGGGTCGTTCCTACTTGGAACCCAATAATTCGTCCGAATTCCTCGTTATCAATCACCAATTTTGGTACATAGCTGAATCCAAGAGGCAGACCACTTCCGCTGCTCGAATAGAGCCCAGAAGGCGGGCGTGTCCATCCCGATGGGAGAGTCGTAGGAACCGGACTCAAATCTACTTGGCAGCTGTAGTACGTTGGATTCTCGCTGATATTGACGTAGAAAACGTTATCGCCATCAGAATTGATTAAATAAGCGCCAGCTGAGATCATAGCTGATTGCATAGCTGAGTTGATTGCACTGTATGAATAGTACCCGCTCGGAAGTACGATCGAGACTGTACTATAGACGTTTCCAGTGGGCATTGATACCTTGAAGCTGTTGTTTCCATAAGCACTGGAGTCAATGTTGAACTGACTGTTGTACATGTTGATTGAGTGGATAGCAAGCTCGCTGTTAGTGAAATTAACAGAGCTGCCCGGAAATTCATATCTAAGGGTGTTGTTGTATCCGTTAGAGACGATGTGCTGCGAACTGAGAGTAATAATGCTCGACATTGCGATTATATAATTAACTATTAAAAGTTATTGCTTGCTCATTAAAATTATATCGAAGAACTGATCTCACATTATCCACCGTCAAACACTGTCCTTTCTCTCTGGTGGCCTCGTTGTAAGCTCTAATTAGCTTCTCAAGCGTCAAACCAGGAATTGGAAAGTCGCTAATAACCATTTTCAAATCCCGCATGCTATTAGCCTTGAGGATCCACAAGTATTCGCTATTCAAACGGATTAATTTGTCCGTGGCGAACCAGCTATGAGTCAGAAACATTGTTGATAGCCGCTTATGCCGACCACGGATGAAATAGTGGGAGAAGACATCCTTCTGGAGTCTCTTGTCAGAACTGTAGTCATCGATGATTACCAGTTGAATACCTCCGCGCGGATCTTTTTGGATATCATCTACGCTCGGCGGACTGCTTGGATCATAGACAGTGATATGACCAGCTAACTTGTCCTTCATGTAATTGTAGAGCTCTTGATCAGGATTGCGTGCGATGATGTGTAGATGGCTATAAACGTTTGGAGAGCTCTTAATGACATGGAAGACCAAATTGGTCTTCCCGGCATTGCTGGGCGCGAGGATGAT
This sequence comes from Phytophthora melonis, assembly GCA_024211575.1. Taxonomy (NCBI): domain Eukaryota; phylum Oomycota; class Peronosporomycetes; order Peronosporales; family Peronosporaceae; genus Phytophthora; species Phytophthora melonis. The sequence goes on from JAMXKT010000085.1 coordinate 416,223, forward strand.
CCCTCTGAACAATTTTTTAATGCCGAGTTGCTTAATATCACCGAGAGCGTCTGTGCGATACTCCTTGGGGAGAGAAGCGCCCCAATTATCAATTCGTTTGGCCATCGTATAGTATTATATCACAGAAGATATATAAGCGATTACAAAAAATGGGTTTTACCGTTCGACCTCCTTCGCAGGAATCCACTATCTTCAATCCGAACTTTTATGCCATTGGAACAGATGTTCTCAGCCTTGAAATGGCTGACAGTCTTTATCTCAGCAAGACTGACTATAGATTGAGCTATCTCACCTCGATCACGATGGGAGTGGCATCCCCGATGTCAGCGCTAGTACTCGATGCAAATCTTGACATTACGGGAATCAACTCGATCAGTTGTAGTTCATTGAAGCTGAATGGCTCTAGCGTCGATCTAAGTAGCCTATCACTACTTACGGCATCTCCGGGAACGGCAAGCAATAACAAGGCTCTCATCGTAGGAGGATCTGGTCAGATCGCGGGATTATCATCGCTGTCCGCTACTAATCTGACGGGAACGCTACAGACCGCAGCTCAGCCTAATATCACTTCGCTTGGTACTCTCACAAATCTGACCGTTTCTGGAGGTATTACAGGTACTCTACAAACCGCAGCGCAGCCTAATATTACAAGCGTAGGTACTCTTACCAATCTGACTGTTTCCGGAGGCATTACAGGTACGCTACAGACCGCTGCTCAGCCTAATATCACTTCGGTTGGTACTCTAGGTTCATTGATTATCAATTCCGTATTCAGTAAAGGATTGGTAGTTCAAAACGACTCTACTACCTCGGCAGCTTCGTTGAATATCGTTTCATTCTATCAGATGGAGCAAGGAGTCAGGGGTTCAGCTAATGCGACGACAGCTAATACATATTTCTGGAGATTTGCCAATACAGATCGATTATTGATGGACATCAATGGTAATCTGGCCATTGGTCAAGCATCGATCAATACCGCCTACAAGCTCGATGTTAATGGCGCGATTCGCGGAAATAGCTTTGTTCAAGGCTCAACCACGTACGATCTATCCTTGATTCCTCGTCTATCACTGACTACTCTAGGGACTGTAGAAGCAAGCAAAGCTCTCATCGCCAATGCATCGTATGGAATCGACGGCTTACGCAGCCTGACTATCGCTGGTTCCGCGTTTAGCAAAACATTAGTCATCCAGAATGATAATACTAGCTCAGCAGCTTCTATGAACTTTGTTTCGTTTTATCAGATGGAACAAGGCGTGAGAGGATCAGCTAACTCATCGTCGCCAGGTTGTTATTTCTGGAGATATGCAGGTAATGATTGTCTAATCATGGATACGGCTGGGAACATCAACATCGGAGGCAGCTCAACCAGCAGCAGTTATAAGCTCGATGTCTCAGGCGCGTTGAACTGCTCAAGTTTGACGATCGGCGGAATAGCAATAGCACCTCAGACAAATATATTGGAAATCACGCCCGGAACAACCTTCTCAAGCACCACGCGAGCATCTGATTTTAATCTCTTGATCAGAAACAAATCGAGTACTACTGGAGCGCAAGCTGGCATCAGCTTTGTTATCGAAGGCACTGAGGATTTGACCACCTATACGCCTTCTGTCAATCTATACGCAACGAGAACGGCTAATCCAACGACTCAAAGCGGACTGGCTGATTTTGCGATTAGTACGAGATCAGGATCTAACATGTTATCCCCGATGGCAGAACGGATGTGGATAACGCAACAGGGCTTTATTCGCTTTGGTAGCAGCTCTAGTACTGCTAAAATTGATATCGTTTCAAGCGCAAATCTACTAAGCGGTTCTTGGCAGAGAGCGATGAGAATCGCTAATGACAAATCAACACCTATCGAGTTCGAGGTACAAATCTACAATGATGTAGCGGGAGGAACTAACGGAGCCGTTCTAGGCACTACTACATCCGATCCTTTGCGGCTTATGGTTGGGAATCAGACACAAGTTTATATCAATTCCTCAGGGCGGATGGCTGTTGACCTATCTAGTTGGAGTCCTGAAGGAAGTATTCGCGCATCTGGAGCCATTTGGAGCAATTATGGCATGCACGTCAAATCAACAACGATTTCCCCGATGTTTAGATGGCAAAACAGTACCACGTCGTACCCGTGCATCGGCAATCACGTCAATGCGTCAGCTGGTATTCGCTTCGCAACATGCGATGCTTCTTGGGCTTATAACGGCTACGCCCCTTGCTATGGAGGAGCATATACGAATAGCTCAGATCGAAGACTGAAGAAAAACATTATCGATCTCCCATATGGACTTGCTGAGGTCATGCGCATGAAGCCACGTCAATTCAGCTGGATTGCTGATAATAAACGAGCAATTGGATTCATTGCGCAAGAGATGATTGATATCGTTGCTGAGCCCGTGTATGTACCGGAAGGAGACGACGCGGATGAACTGAATCCCGATGGAACGCCTAAAATGGTTGGGGAGTTGATTACGCGTGTCTGACATCCGTCTTATGCCGAGCTATCCAAGAACTCAAAGCTGAAGTTGATCAACTTCGATTAATCATCGAGAAATCGTAAAAAACGCGTTCTATTTTGCATTTGTACTTTTCGGGAGGTTGAGTCCAGAATCTGATCTCCCTCAAAAAAAATATTTTGGGAAACATCCCCGATTTTGCCATTTTACAAAAAACGCGTTCTAGATTGAGTTAAAGAGCGAAAGTTCTGCTTTTTTTGGGTTCAGAATAGGTCCAAGCGCTAGAGCCTTGCTTAACAGTCTTAAACGCAGTATCAACCTCCGGGGGATCTTTGACAACCAATTTCTCCATGATCGATTTCAGCTCCTTTAGATTGTTCTTAGCCTCGCGCTTGTATGCATTGCGCGTGTCGATGAGTCGAGTGTTGATGAATAGTACCATATTATACAATAGCGACCAAAACTTGCTTGAACTCATCGTCAGAAATTAGTTTGGCTGAGTACATGTCAATTAATACCTGCTTCAATTCTCTGATCAAAGCTGGATTGTCGTTACCGAGCATCACTTCTCCTCTCAGTTTCATATACTCTTGCTTGAGCACATCGCGAGGATCGCGGAGAGGATCTCTCAATGAGTGTTGAGTATGCGTAATGCGGAGGAGTTCATGAAAAACGCGTTTGTCGTCCATCGACATCGAATCGTACAATTGCTGATCGATATTGCCATCGAATACGAGTGTTTTGATCAGCTTAGACAGATCTTCGCTGATCTTTCGCTGAGGACCAACCGTACTGCGATTGGGGTAGCATACCTTCAGAAGATTCTCGTTGAGTTTTGGGAGATGAACGAACTTGGTTCCAATGCGTTTGTAAGCTAGGGATGAGTAAGTCCCCGTACCTTCTAGCTGCGCAAGATTGTATCCTCGATTGCTGTGGTACTTGATCGGATTGCCTTCTTTATCCTTGAGCTCTTTGTGGATGTACCCAGCGCCTCGCAATCCACGTCCGCTGACAGCAGCTGGCTTCATTTCCAGATCAGCCATCCGCATCGGCTCATCACGATCAACGGTGAAGCCATAGTATTTCAGAGTAGATTTGACATCCCTGAGATTGTTTCTGAATCTATGCTTATCAATATTCTCAGGGAATTGATTGTAGTACTCGATGACCGAGTAGAGGTAGTAAATCAGATCTTCGAATGTAGCCTTCCAGTTAATGCGGAATTGCTTGATCTTCTTTTCATCGATTTGTATATCATCACCACTAATAACAGGCGGGTCGATCATTTTATAAACGTTCGCATTCGCATCTAAGTAGTGGTATTGTAGCTGAACGTTTCCTTGCTTACCGTCTTTAATGGACGGAGGAATCGCCATCCTGACCAACCATGGGTTAAGCCGATAAAGATTTCTCACATTATTGCGATAATCTCCGTTAGAATTGATCATTAGCTCGTTAGGAGGACCTACTCGACTCAGATTGAGAATATTCTGACGCTTCGTTTGAATATCGATCCCAGAAACCGCACTATCCTCTAGCGGACGTTTGGGCGGCCCCCATTCGCTCTTCAAGCCATACGTTTTGTTGATATCAAGAGCCTTCTGCTGCTGTTGCTTATTGTACAGCTCACTCATTCGAGTAAGAGCCGCGCGCTTGCGCTCGTCTACACTAGCTTCGGCAGGCGCAGGTGGTTCTGCAGCAGGCACAGGTGGTTCGCCAGGGAAAGCCACCATATTGTTGAGAGCGCTAGTATCGACATTCTTAGGCATGATGCCTTTGGCTTTCAAGTCCTCTTCAAGATTGTTCTGAGTACCAACCCAGTCAATTTCAGCATATAAACTTTTCTGAGTGTTGTCTCCAACATATTTCCGATCTCTCATTCGGAAAATATCGAGATCTTTATTCAGGAAATATGTGTTTGATCGCTTCATCGAGACTGTATTAAATTTTGGAGGATAATTCCATGTTTGAACTTCTGGATACTTGACAAAAAGATACTTAACTCGTTGATAGGCGATAGTCTGGTCAGTTGTTGTCGATGGCGGACTGAGAGGAGCTGGCATTGCCGGAGCAGCACTCAATGCTGCATCTACCCGCATTCTGTCGGAGTCGGAGAAGGCTGTTGATACAGCCGTATCCGCCGATGCTTCGGACGGAGTAGCGCTAACTGGAGTAGTGTTTGCTGCTGTAGTACTCATTGGAGTCGCAGTAGATCCAGGCGGAATGGATACATCCGTTTGAGTATCTGTGCCATTCGTTGATCGCGGAATCGCAATTAGGTTCTGCTCGCTATCAGCAGCCCACATCGTCTGTGCATAGCGACTGGCTAAATGACGATCAATTGCTAAATCGCGCTCGGCTTCACGCAGAAGCTCTTGACGCTTGCGTTCTCTCTGAGATAGACTAGTGAATGATGGGAACATCGTTCTTATGTGATATCAGATATCATTCCAGCAAAAAAATATTAATTTCCTACAGGTAGTAGCTTTTTAGCATGGAGTTTGAGCGGTCGCTCAGACGTACGGCAGAGCCGGCAGTCTGCGACTGCGACCCCACCGAGGGTGTTGATTGGTTAGACTCACCGCGCTTCCAAGGAGCCGTTCTTAGGCCATTCATCCCATCCATCGTATATGGATGAACGAGAGCGTTTCTCCTGCTCAATAGTGCATCATACTCATCGAGGATGAGTGCAATATCCATCCCAAACAGCTTCTCTACCGCTTCTTGATGATGCGGGTTATCAATGATAGATCGAAACGGTCTGCCTGCGCCTCCAATCTTGATTAGTTCCGATTTGTAAAAATCCAATCGTTGAATATCGTTGATCTTTTGATTCAGATTGTTTGTTATCTCTAGGTACTTGCGCACGCGGGAATGCATCTTTGCTAATTCCTTTTTGTACATCTTTATTTTCGCATCTTTATCGTGCTGAGCGCAATATCCAGTAATGAGAGGGTTTCTGGAGCACTGTACATCATGCTTAGTGATCGCTTTGCAAGTCATCGGAAGTTATTGGTTTATATATATAGTAATTGGAGATAAAAAAATGGAAGATGATATTGAATATCTTAATATCGATATGGCAGACTTTGCGGGGGTATATGACAATAGCAGTCTTGAGTTGGAGGCAGAGAGAGTCGCTAGAAAGGATGCTGAGCTTGCTAGACGACGAGCCGAACGCGAAGTTGAGCTTAGACGACTATGCGTTAGCTCTAAGCCACCTCGCCAGGCTAAATGCCCAGACCTAAAGTCGATCACTATCTGAGTCCCAGTACTTCCTCTCAAGTGCGCTCATTTGATTCTTGTTGATCAAGCGTAGATTATCTTGGGATTCCCATGATGGCTCATCATATCCCTTCCACTTGACATAGTATTTGTATTTGCCGCTGCGCATTTTTTTGTGCTTCAGAATTGACTCTGCTTCCCAAATCTGACCGTCATCTAGTGGGGCTTCGGTTAGTTCTGCCTTCACAACCCTTAGATCATTTACTGGCTTGTAGAGGATATGGTTATTCTTTGAACGAATTCGCATTTTTAGCCCATCCAATCCTATGACTTCATAGGTAGTTTTTGAAATTTTTACTCCTTCTTTATCGAATGGAGTTTTAGATTTCAAACGATATCGCACGATCGAACCGACGGGAATACCTGTTTGTACCTGTTTGACGATGCGATCGTTGTGAGCTAGTTCATCAATCATAACCTTCCCCTTCATTTGATTTGGAGTAGCATCAATTGAGGAGTGATATGAAGAGTTGTAGTTAGAGATTGCTTCATTCAAAATCTTTTGAGTCAGCTTGCTAAATTTTTTGAACTCCTTCATCTTCGTTAGAATCGACTTGATCGTTCTAATGAAACGATCTATCTTCCCAAGAACTGTATGGTCGCCAACGAACGAATTGGCGTGTGAAATGGATTTACTATCGAGGAACTTCTCGACTTTATCATTGGTGAATTCGCTTCCGTTGTCAGACATCAATGCCGATACATTGTGTTTCTTGGTAAATTCATCGATAGCCGTTTGAACCGTATCTGCTTGTTTGTTTTTCAATGCCTTAGCGTAGCCAATTCGGCTGTTGATATTCACGGCTATGAGAATCGGTTGCTTCTCCCAAAAAGCTAAATCCATCTGCCATTCGTTAGGATTGTTGGAGGCAATTTTGAATTCAGGGAACTTTCTGTGTTGACTTGAAAACTGCTGAATATTAGGTTGGCTCTTGTACCATGCTGAGACTTGTTTTTTGGTGATACTCTTATCAATTGCTTTAGCCTTTCGGTAGAGCTTGTCAGCTCCAATAAAGCCTGTCTTCGAATCAAAATAGAGTTTGCTGAGTAAAGCTTCCATCGTCTAACCGTCCTTATATTTACTTGAATGAAACACTACGCGTGAAGTTCGAACGCTTCGACACGGTCTGCGTTTTGGAATTGATGTTGATTGAGCATAGCTCAGTTAGATCAAATGTCATGGACTTACCATTGTATAGATCCAAGTATTTGTTGTATGCATCATCCTCAAGTAGCTTCGATGGAATACCCTTCATGCGGATGTGGAGACCCTCGACATCATTTCCATCGCATGCGAGGACATCTATGTAGCTTTTCTTGCCAAGGAAGATGCTTTCCTTAGCGAAGATATTTCCTGCGGAACCGTGGAGATCAAAATCAACGTGGAATTGGCCCATGTCCTTTCCGATAAGCTCCTTGCTGTAAGCATCCCTGTAGGCATCAGCGAGACGAGGAACCGCATCGTAGTCGATGTGCATTGAATCCGTGTCCTGATACCAAATATTGGCGTCGATGTCCTCTGCCAAGCACATGACCCTGTTCATGATATGCTTGCTGGAATCGAGAATCTGGATGCCGAGGTGAATAGGACTGAAATGCTGCGATAGAGCTTTGTGCTCTTCAAATAGAGCTAGGTTGTCGCTGATAGGAGTTCTGGCAATCATCTTGTGAATATTCTTGCGAGTGTATTCATCGATCTTCTGCTGACCTCCGCTGACGAATACTTCCTTCTTAACAATAGGCTTCATCAAGAGCTTACCGTAGGAAGAGTTCATCATCAGTTTCAGCACATTTTGGAGGGGATTGCCTTCAGATTTGTACTTGAGTCGAGCGTTGAACATCTTTCTAATCGTCTTAACGATCTGATCGTTGAACCCCTCATTCCAATAGACACCTTCGATGACAGTGTATTTAGCTTGCTGAAAACGCTGGATATCTTCGAGAGCTTGCTTGCCAACGATCATCGTTCTCCCTGCGATATCGTTAGTGAAGTTGCGAGAGCCATCCTGGTAGTAGCTCAGCAGAGGGAAGTGGCGATCGATACCAATAGATTCAAATCGAACACGAGCTACATAATAGTCAGCGACAGATGGGATGGAGTCCTTGAAGAGCTTTGCCTTGCCCTTAACATATCCATTAAGCTCACTCATAGCCGATGGGTATAGACTCACTGCATCGAAATCAGCAACCTTATGCTTGATGTGATGCTTCTGGTTGTCGCGGGTCATAACGCGTCCGCCAACCGTGCCCTCACGGAGGAAGCCAAGAAGCACTGAGTTCATCTCAAAGCAGTCATCGAAGCACCCTTCGTTGTGCTGGTATGAGAGCGACAGCGAGGAAATGCTCAAGAAACGATACACATCCAGGTTGAATTCGCTATGGACGAGCTTCCTGAAAGCCTCAAAGCATGATCGTAGCACATCAACATCACGATTGCAGTAGTGTGTAGCGTACATCTCACAATCGAACTTACCATTGCTGATAGCTCCGATCTTCGTCGCATTGGCGATGAGAATCTCCTTGTCCTTATAGGAGTTCAGATACACAAGCGACCAGTGAGACTTGTAGTTATAATCATTGATCAGATTGTGCGGGAAGCACTCTTTCTCGAGTGAAATCGACTCCGATGCCTCTTTGAACATCTTGGGGAGACTGCTGAGACCTCCAGAGAGGAAGGACATAGCATCCTTAATAACAATCTCACGACCCCTGAAGAATCCATGTGCTTGCTTGATCTTCGTTCCGCAATCGATCATGTTAGTGTCCTTTGAGCTGAATGTCATGTGTTTCAGTAGGAAACGAGAATCAAATCCAGCGTTGTACGCCCAGAGGAGGTTGTAGCTTTTCTCTGGTAGTACCTCGAGGAATTGCTTCTCGCATCCGAATCCATAGATGTTCTTGGTCTCACTAAATGTGGGAGTAGAGAATGATGACTCTCGCTCATTTACTTCGGCGATGCAGTATGAGACACAGTATGGAACGTGAATGCCATCAATGATGAGGGTTTCGAAATCGAAATAGATAACATTGAAATTGCTGACATCGTAGTACTCATGTGTCTTGCTGTTGAATGATCTAAATGGAGCCTGGCCGAGCTTCAACTCCTTTCCGGGAATTCGACCCATCGCTTTGAAGTTATTTTCATGGAAATCTCCTTCATCCAATGAGCGGACTTCTTGATACTTGTTGTTGAGAAGACATGGCATGATTTGCTGAGTAACTGGGGTTAGATGAGTCTCACGGTGAAGATATAGATAGCTGATCACCTCGTAGCTGTCGAGTAATTTGATCTTCTTATCGTTGAAGACCACTCGACTGCCTTTGATCCTGAAATCGCTTCGTCCATGCTCAATAACCAGCTCAGGGTTGTCGAGAGCGCCCTTGGTGATGTTGGTTGGTAAAATGGCGAATAGATGCGCACCTACTGAACCGAGTTTGAAGATGTTGTCGCTCTTCTCACCATAAACAGTGATGTCATTCTTGGCACGTCCAGATGTGTTATCAATGCGGAATTGCTTGACAGAGATGCAGAGGTTGAAGGTTTTGGCTGTCTTTCTGATGAAATCAACGGTGGCTCCTGAGTTGAACATCGTCTGCGAGATCTGCTTAACCACCTTTGGATTGACTCCTGCTTTGTGGAGAGCAAAGAGAAAGCAAGGATAGTTATACCCCATAACATCGGGGTCTGTTTCAGGGTCGAAGGATTCATCATTATAGTCCTCCTCGATTGCGCAATCATCTGATGAACAGACTTGGAATGCATCGAGGTTGTAATTAGCTTTCGTTAGATAGCGGAAGAAGTTCTTACGCTCCGAACGAGAACGAGGGGGGTTTGACAACCATTCGGTCTCAACCGTCGTTGATGGGAGAATATTGAGATCAACATCAGCACCAGAGCTGTATTGGTTCTCCTGATCGATGAAGAGGTTGTTGATGTTGATGAGACGATCCTGGAGGTGATACGTCTTCACAACTGCTCCGGTGGAATCCTTAAAATGGAGGAGGAGCTTCTTATCGGCGGGTGAAACGATATCCTTACGAATACGGTTGAAACGGCCGAGAGAGAGATTGACCTTACCCGTCGTGGTGTTGATGGCTTTGAGAGTTGATTGATCGTTGCTGATCTTAGAGGACTTGAGGGCCTTGACGATTGTCTTAGCTTTGGTGTTCTTGAAGGCATTAACAATCTCCTCCATCTTCTTAGTCTTCATATCCCAATGGACGGGGAGATTCTTAGTCTTGGCGAACCTGTATAGGTCGCTGCGGTGCTTTTGAGCCTTCTTGAGAGCTGATGAGATCGGCATAGTTGAGATGCTATATTATGAAATATTCTCTTAAGATGGGGTTATATATTATGGATTCTTCTCTTAAGATGGGAATGAAATCTCAAAACCCTTTGAGAGTATATTCATTCAGTCAAAAAAAAATTGACCAGATCATCAACTCGTGGATTTAGCCTGGTATCGGATTTTATGTTTTTGACTAATCTCATCTTTATGATCGAGATAATACTGTCGCTGCTTCAAGAGTCTCGATTCGCGCGTCTTTTCATAGTATCTTCTATTCGCTTCGCGTCTCGCTTCGAGACGCTGTTCATCATTTTCGTATCGCGGCATGCTTTCTGTATATTAATGAAAATTATGTCTTAAGATGGATATAAAAAAATGAGTGGAGCTAACTCACTCGAATAAATGACAGAGCTTATTTCTCTGAAGTCTCATCTCATTATAATATCTCCAGTAGTCGCTTTGCTTCCCAAAAATGTTGATCAATGTATCCTCGTTCGATCTACTTCTACAAAATGACTTAATCTCGGAATCATCAAATACATGCTTCTTCAATTGGCATTTTGCTAATTCATAACGCTTGATTAATGAATAACTCTCATAGTCTGCTTTCATAGACTCAACTTCGGTTCGCAATTTCTGCATCTCTGATTGTAGCTCATGCTTCTCTTTTTTTATTGCTTTGAGCGCATCAATCTTCCTTGAGATTGTCTTGTTCAAATTTCTAATCTCATTGGTCTTGTGCTCAATCAGTGAATATTTCTTATGGATATGACAGATATCCTTGTTTGGTGAAATCATACACTTAGCTCCTTTCGTGGTAGTAAAGTTACACATCGCTGGTATATTGATTACATTTTTCTTAAGATAGTATTGAATGAGTTCGTTGATATCTACAAATGAATGAGAGCTGTTGAGAGAGTAATTGGATATTGTGGGAGTGAAAAGAAGTGTTTGCGTGATCTAAGAAGGAGAAGAAGTGTTGAGAGAGGTTTTAAAGAGAAGAAGTGAAAAATGGATAATCGGAGGTTGTGGTTATGTTAAATGGGTCTCTGGTTGTTCTTATAGCGAGAGAAAGTACAAGTGGACACAATGCTCCGTTAAGAGTATATACTGACGCGATCGCGGACAAGGCCCAGATCGCGCGAAGGAAACTGCGAGCGCCAGGCATGGACGACGAAGATCCCAGATCGCTGGTGCTCGACTGGTCTGAAGCTGACCTGGAACGTCAGTATCACTTGAAAGAATTGCGGGACTTCTTACGTCAAGATCCCGTCATGATCATCGTGCGGCCAGAGCAGATCGGCGACCCGAAGGGCTCGATCTCGGCCCCCCCCCGGATGACGGACAACAAGTTGACGGCAGTGAAGAACCTGCTCGGGCTGCTGAAGGAGGCCGGCTTGGTGGCTGGAGCCTTTGACGCGAATGACCTCTTCGATCAAGAACTCGAAGTGATCCAGACGTCGATCCAGACATTAGTTGAAAAGCTGAGACCCCTCGTCTACGTGATCACGAACGATCAGGTCCCAGACGCCCCAGATCAAGCGCCGTCAGCTCCAGTGGTGCCGACGCGGGCTGAATCGACAGGGTATCGATCATCATCGCCGTACGTCTCGGCGGCCGAACATGTGTCCGACACGTCGTCGGAACCCCAGCGAATGTCGCTTGGTCCTTCCGGATCGGCTATGCTGGACGCTCGATCACGTAGTCAGCGTCAGGAACGTACGCGATCAGGACCTCGGAAGCCGAAACCTAAGTCGATCGATCGGACGACCAGCGCGACTGGGGCGTGTGACGAGGTCGGTGAAACCTTTTACGCCCAGGTGTATAGCGGTAGCCCAGAAGGTTTTTTTTGGGTCAGGCAAGACTGAAACGGCCTTTTCTGGGAAGGTAAACCTTGAACGCAGATTTCCTAAGAAACTGCGGTCAGGGTGGCGTGGCACCTTGTGAATCCCTATCAGTGTCGTTTGTCTTTGGGGAGCCTGGATAGGTCACCAGGCGAGTTGTCTGTGGGGTTGAAAGCCTTGAGTTCGTTGAGCGCGACGTCCACTTATCTGAACGCACTTCTCTGAACGGCTTGAACGCAGAAGCGGGTGAAGGATCAGGGTTACTACCACAAGTTAGAACCCCAGAAATACACACCATTTTCAGATAACCAATACAAATACAGAGTTATACACAAACACACAGCCGCCACTTATTCTTTAAGACCCTCGGGCGGTGGGTCGTACACCAGTCAACTAATCGGCGATCAAGGTACTGGTCAACCTTGAACGCACTCTCACACGCGCACCACCCTCAGATGAGGGAAATATACAAACCAAATACAATCCGGTCCTAAACGCAGTCGATCAAACTATTCTCGGGGGTGACTGCTGCTAAACCACCCGAGATGTCCTTCTTAACATGAAATGGGACACCACCCTTACCTCAACGCAATGGGCCCAACTGGGAAATGGAATACGTGGATCACTTCAGCAGCCGGAGCAGACTGATCCCCACGTAATTGGACTTGAATGTGTGTGGGAGCTCCGCACTGCCCTTGTCCTTAAAGACAGCGGACCCGATTCCTCGGCGACTTGTGCAGTAGGCGGCAAAACGAACTCTCTGATTGTTATCTGCTAGACTATCGCTAGCTCTGTGTAAAGGTATCTCTTCTCGTAGCGTTCTTCTGTGTTCTTCTGTGTTCTTCGCCACGCGTCTGGCGAATATCTTGACTTGAGTATACTGGAACTGTTGACGTAGACTCGCTCCACTGGATTCTTGCCCAGCTTCAATGTGCCCGTGTCTATGTGCATAACTGGCTCTTGGGAAACCTTGAACCCGCATTCCTTGAAACCGGGTTTCAGAGTCGGCAGGCCTGAACGCAGAGCGTTCAAGGTCTGCAGCCAAAGGCGACTTGCGGCCAAGGCTGAAACCATGCTCAAAGCCTTGCGGCCAAGGGCAGGTCGACTCTTCGCTTGGTTGTGGGGCACTTGGCGGGACTTCTTCCGGGTGGCCAGCGGTCTGGACACCATGTACGCGACTTCACTAGGGTGGCTGAGCTCCGGGTACACGAAATTCATGTGCGTTCAGGGCCTAGGCGAGGCGGGACACCATACACGATACGTTCGTGCAGGCGTTTTCGACGTCCTCAATGTGTCAACCCGCTTAAGGACGGGGGCGGCCTGGACGGATCGAGTGCGTTCAGGGTTTCTCATCTGAATGCAGTCTTCCAGGCCTGAAGGGCCCATCCTAGGCTTGAGTGCACTTCGCTCCGCGGAACACAGCCGAATTCCAGCTCAGGTCTTGTCGCACGGTGTACAGCCGGGTCCGGGTTCGGTCTCGGCCAATCAAAATGGCGGATTCGGGCAGGTCAGTATGCAGGTGATGACCGGTTGAGGCAAAACCTCGTTCAGTCTCGTCACAACCGTCCCTTCCAGTCATGGTCTGTCATAGAGGAAATTCCGTCCGAGCTGGCACATCATGGCTGGACCGAAGTCTGGCGAGGCTGAGCTTGAACGCGGTTCTAAAGTGCGGGCAGCTGACCAACTGCCACACTTTCGCACGCTGTTCCGCCCTGTCCCGCTCAGTCAGCAACGGTCAAAACTGCGGCCAGACTCGTCTCCAACTGTTAAATCCATTCCAGCGTTCCGTATCATTGCAAAATCTTCTCCAAATGTGACCGACACACACGCACCAACACGGTAACCTCGCGGTCGCACGAGCGGCACAGCAGCATGGCACCGGCTAAGGATGACGCACCAGAGGCGCGCACGGAGGGGACGGCGCGCCGGAGCGCGCCAGTCAATCAGGGACGCCAACAAGGCGTCGGAATCGCAAGAAGCGCCGGCAAAGGCGTCTCCTCCGAGTAACAAGGGTCCAGGGCACTCCACGGACAAGGATGCCAGCATTGATGACCATGGCGGCGAACAGCATGTTGACGTGGGCAGCGATGATATTGCGGAGGGCCCCACCGTGGATGCGGAAGCCAAAGAGAGCGGCGGTCAGCTGAACGCGGGTCCCAACGGGCCAAGCGGCTTGAACGCAGTTTCATCCAGCTTGAACGCAGATACCAAGACTCCTGCTGAGCATTCATCTCTCGCGCCTGGGTGGCGCGAAAACCGGATCGTCTCCGGCGCTGAGTACGCTGGCCTCTCTTCGTCCAAGCTCGTTCCTGCATCCAGCTTCAGCTTCATTGACGAGAGCGTCCAGCGTCCGGCGAGTTGGCTGGCTCCGCCTTCTCTCGCTACTGAGACTCCGCTTCAGATCGTGGGGATTCCTGCATCGGCAGATGCGATCCATAATGGGGCGCACTTCCACGACGGGTACACCGGACTCGAAGTACTCCAAACACTCGAGACATTCTCTGACCAAGACTTCAAGGACCTTGAATCAGTCATCGGGTCGGATGTATGCTTGAGTCACGACCAAGTCCTCCATCTGGTCCCAACCTTGCGTGCATGCTGGGGTCGCTGGTCATGCAACGTGAGTTCGCCTCGATACTGAGCGCCTTCCGATCAGAGCGGCTCGCTGAGCGCACCATCAACACCATGTCTTTCCTGAAACGGCTCTTGAACAAGTACCGTCAGCTGAAACAGGTAACTCAAGGCGACGGCATCACGTCCCTGCAAGGGACGCTGCATCTGATGGACGCCAACGATGGTCTCAAACGGGAATGGGCTGCGATGGAGGCGTATTGGAAGAGGGAGGTCGATCGCATCACCACGTCCAAGGCTGAGGGCGAATCCACGTTCAAGGAAAGTTTCACCCGCCAACAAGAGGACCACCAGCACGCATTGAATGCCCACGCAGACGAGATTGCCGATCTGAAGGACCAGTTGCGAACATCTGAGGCTCTCTGCGAGGTACTGCGTCGAGAGATCCGAGAGAAGACCTTGAGCGCATGGGCGTTCAGTGACTTCTTGAATCGGGAACCTCAGGTCACGGTATCAGGGAACTGGAAACGTCTTCAGGAGCTGTTCGGCCACTTCGCAGACGGCACCACGCCTCCGGCTGGCTGGATGACGAACATCCACGTGGTGGCCATCGATCAGCCTCAGTGTGACTGTGGCGACTATGCGGCGGAGCGCGAGAAGGCTACAGGTGGTGACTCCGCGTCCAAGCTCGTCCCTCCGCTCAAGAAAACGATTGATCTCACTGGGAGTAGGGCAGGGGCCAGCAAGCCCGGTTCCAAGCAATCTGCGTCCAAGGGGAAATCCGCGCCCAAGGGCAGTCGTAAGACAATGTCCTGGAACGAATTTGTGAAAGGTCTCCAACTGCGTCCAAGCAACCATCGCCCTAATCCACAGTTGGCTCTCCCAGCGTCGTCCGAACTCGCTCGTTCCGAGGATGAAGCGCGAGCGGCTCTCCCGGGGCCTCAGATCTGGCGTAAGCTTCGTCCTGACTTGCGTTATGTGATGCGGAATGGCTTCACTTACGAGGACGCGAAGGAGCTCGTGAGCGGGGAACACGTTGTTCATCCGCTCATCCATGCTGAGCCTCTGATCCAGATGCTGGTCAGCATTATTCGGAGCGACGGGCTGGACGCAGCTCCTTGGTCAAGCTTCGTTCCAGAGATGTACTACCTCAGCGCTGAAGTTCGGCTGGAAAGCATGTTCGACCGGGGGGAGAAGCCTGAGCCCTGGTTCTCACTGGACGAAGAGCATGTCCAAGATGGGCTTGAGCCTCTTTCTTCCAGCAGCAGCGGGGACTCTGAGTACGAGGACGCAGGTAGCATTGAACCGGATGATTCAGATACAGCGTCCAAGGTCACGGAAAATGCAGTTTCAGCGTCGCAGTCGTCTCGGACAGCCAAACGCAAGCTCAGCATGCTTGAATCAGGTGTATCCGACCAAGACATGGACTCTACGCGTCGTCGTTCGCCGCGGAACCAATCCAAGACCAAGCGGGGACAGTCTGGATCTGCGGCCAAGAAAGCGAGGCTCACAGCCAGGGTCATTGAGCAGCTGACGGAGTCTCCACGCAAGGCTACCAAGTTGACAAGAATTCCTTTCGAGGAGCTGACACTGGAGCAGTTGAGCGTGGTTGAAACTCCCGATCCAGCAACCACCACCTCCTACAGGTGCTCCGGAATCAAGATGTGCTTCTACCAGAAGAAGAGCAAGCCTCAGACCATCGGGTTCCCGAACTACGCGCCGCAGAAGTGTGACATGAAGTTTCTCGAGGCACGCTGGAGCATGGAGCTGTACTCGACTCTCTTCCCGGTGAACTCGCAGGGCAAGATGATCAAGAAGAAGCTCCCCTGGAACGTCATGTTTGCTGAACGCACCAAGGTGCTGTACTACCATGATGCGTCCCAGCTGAGCGCCGACATCATGCGTGGTCTCAAGAAGCACGTCGAGTTCATGGAGAAGTTCTGTCAGGCTTGGTGGGACTTGCTGCACTGGGTCACGATCAAGTTTGAGCGTGACGCCGCCTCTCGGAGACTCTACAAGCTTCGCCGCAGTCGCACGGACTCCCTGATTCGGCGATACAAGACCCATCTCAAGCAGCTGCGCAAGATCAAGGACTTCCCTGAAACGCTGTTTCAAGAACCTGGCGTTTGGCCGCTCCCGCAACGCATCTGCAACTGGATCTGGGAAGTCCCTCGCGTCGTTGATTCAAACGGCGAACCCAAGCCTCTCTCTCAGCAGCTGATCGAGTTGGACGAGCGTGAGCCGGCGCGTACCCTCTGGGCAACTGCGCCCAACGAGAGTGAGCGCACCAAGTACGTTTCAGCTGATCTGCTTTCCAATCCAATCCCTCTGCCTCAGCGCGCGCGCAACTGGATCGTCCCCGACCGTCTGGACAACGAGCCCGACGATGAGGAAGACGAAGACGAGATGAGCGAGGTCAGCGACGAGGACGAAGAGGACGAAGACGTTGAAGAGGAGGACGTTGAAGAGGAGGAAATCGGGGAAGAGGGAGCCGAGGAAGGTGACACGGGCGAGAGCGATCAATGAATCGCTGGTCGCACTTCTTCGTTTCAGGCCTTGAGCGCAGCTCTAGCTCTACTCCATTTGCACGTTGTAGCGTAGCCACCTCAGCCCGGAAATACATGTCTTCATCTCTCCTTGTCTGTTCTCCTCCTTGATTCAACCTTCTTCATCTTCCTGCGTTCAACTATCTTTTGCTTGAACCTGGTTTTCAGTCGTGCCTCTCAGTTCTCATTCCAGCACTTCTCCGCCGAAGTCACATCAACGCGCAGCAGGCTGGCTTCTCTCCACTTGTTCTCTTCTCTCTCCATAACACAAGTAATTCCACAATCCAATCTCCATATCTCCACTCTGCAATATCCATCGTTACCGTCATCTGCATTCAGTCAAATCCGCGTTCAGACATTTGTCCGCGGTCAGGGTCACTTAGTGTCGTTTCAGGCTTCAGTCAGTTTCAGAGGCAGGTTCAGTCACTTTCACACATTCAGCGATCTGCGATCAGGCACGCGAGCTCAACGAGCCCTACACGCCTGGGTGGTCATCCCCAGCTTGCATGGCCTGGAAGCGGGCTCGCGCCTTAGCTCCCTGGTTGAATTCATACAATAGGGCACCACAGTTCAGCTGTGTGACTGGTAGCCATTCTGGCTCATCATATCCCTTCCACTTGACCTTGTACTCCCGGGTGCGACGTGAAGTCCGAGTACGCTTGACCCAGCGCAGATCCAAAATCTTCTCCACTTCATACTCGTCGTTCGAAACATCAGGCTCCCAGCTATCCTCTGGCAGCAGGGCGGCGACAAAATCATCGTCCTCGGACACTTCTATCTCTTCAGTCGGGCGTTTGGGGAACAAGGCACGCGGTTTCAGGCGGCTAACGTGCACCCAAGGGTTCACGCGATATCCAGTGTCTTTCACTTTGAGTTTGACTCTGAAATTATCGTGCATCTCCTCAATCCGGAACGGACCGTGCCACATGTGAGCCAGTTTCCGGCTCAAACCCGGCTGAACCTTGGGTATGTAGAGCCAGACAGCATCTCCAACCTGGAACCCGGCCTTGATGCGATCAGACAACTCCTGCCATTTCAAGGTTTGAGCCTCTGAACGCAGTCTCTTCGCTTTCTTCTGCAGGTCCTCCGCACAAGCTTGAGCGTAGGTGTAATCTCGTTGCATCTTGCGACGCCACTCATAGGCACTGCGTTCAGGCACACTCGACGGTTTGGGCCCAAGCATCGCGGACAGCGTCCCTTGGGCGTCCCAGCCATGGACTAAGTAGAATGGCGTATCAAGCCTGGTCGCATCAAAAGATGTGTTGAGCGCGAACATCAGTCGCTCAGCGTGCTCATCCCAATCACTCTGGTCCGATTCAGCGACGTAAGCTCGGACACTGCGAATTACTGTTTGGACGGATCGCTCCTGTTGGCCATTTGCTTGAGGGCGATACGCCAGGGTCGCCCGCTGTCTGCTACCAAGCAAATCCCTGAATCGGGAAAATACTTCGCTCATGAATCTTGGATCTTGATCATGACGCAACTTGGAACTGGCGCCAAACTGTCAAAATACACGCTCCTCGTATGCTTCGGCCACGTCCTGAGCAGTCGTTGAGCTCATCGGTTTGCACATCACATAGCCTGAAAATACATCCTGAAACAGGAGCAGAAACGTGTTTCCTCGCTCAGACTTTGGCAAATGCGTGACGAAATCCATGGACACTACTTCGAACGGGCGGCTAGGCTCGATGTTGCCGGGCGAAGGTCCTGAGTTCAGCGGGCGTCCCTTGGCAGATGCGCAGTCAATGCATTCCTTCACGAAAACCTCCACATCAGCGTACATCCGCGGCCAGTAAAACTCTGAACGCAGTTTTTCATACGTTCGAGTTATTCCTTGATGTCCGCCTTGAACATCTTCATGCGCGTAGTGCAAGACATCTGGACGCAGATCTGTCGGCACGACCAATCTCAATTCAGACTCCTTGTCTCTCGGGCGGCCTCGGGTAGCTGAGTCCAGGCGATACAGGATCTCTCTGGAGTCCAGGACGTACTGGTCAGCGTACTTAGCAATCTTCTTGACCTGAGCGTGGGAGAATTGATCAAGTTCTCCCTTCAGGTACTTCTTGATCTGCATCAGGAAGGAGTCCCCATCCTGGTGAGCCTTGATACGCCGCCATCGCTCTGCCTGATACTCCACAGGTCCCATGGGTTCGCCCGAATCAGCTTCATTCCTTGAACGTGCACGGGTCATTACAGCCAAAACCTTGGCCGCAGGTGTCAGGGGGGCTGTGGCAAAGTCTGAACGCACTCCTTCCAGATCCGCTTTCAGAGTCCTTGTGTGCACCTGTGCCTCAATCGGAACTTCAGCGGGTCTCATCACCTGTTCAGCTATCCTCGATACGAGTTGTAGGTGCAAGCGTTCTTCAACATCTTCAACCTGCCACGACTTGCCCAACACTAAGGTTTTCGACGTCAGGTAATCGGCAGCCTGATTGAAAAGGCGTTTGACATGAACCAGCTGCACGGTCTTGAACTTCGTGCGAATGACTTCGTACTCAGCCAGTCTGCGTTGAAGGTTGGGCTGGTTGCAGTTTATTAGACCTTGAACTTGTTGAATCACGATCCTTGAATCACCAACTGCGACCAGATCTTCGACTCCCCGTTCAGCTGCCATTTTCAGCCCATTCAGCAGTCCATGGTACTCAGCGTCATTCACAGTTACATCTTCCAGGATGAACCCGCGTGCGTCTAAGACTTCCCAGCCCGGTAGCTGCCAGAGAACACACCCGCAGCTTCCAACACGTGTTGAGGTCTTGGCCGCACCGTCAAAGCTGAGCACTACGCCTTGATAGTCTGCTTCAAGCATCTCGATGCTGACCGCAGGTGGCTTCTTGACGCGTCCCTTGGCTGGAATCAACTCTTCCACAACTGCGTCCAAGTGTTCGCGTGGGGTGATGCCCGCCCCTAATATGGCAGCAAGACCATCCTCGTCTCGCTGAACGCGACGAATCTCCAGTGACCACCTAGACAGCTCCAAACCCCATTTCAGGCATCGACCTTCTACAGAATTCGAATTCAGCAACCACTTCAGCACTGAGTACCGGGTGTAGATTACCACCGGCGACGTTGCACCATAGATGAGCGGCCTGAACAGCTCGAGCACCCTCAATATCGCCAGCACTTCCTTCTCAGCAATGTGGTAGCGCAGCTCATACTCGTTCAATATGCGTCCAGTGAATCGCACGGGCTGAATCACTCCATCATGCATCTGGCCTAAAACTGCACAAGCAGCCCAGGGATTGGCGTGTGGAATGATGACGAACTGCTTCGTGCGATCCGGATGACGTAACAGCGGAGTCGAGACAATCTTGCGCTTCCGGATCTTAAACGCTTGTTTCGCTCGTTCAAGGTCTCTGCCTGAACGCACTTGTTCCTCGGTCAACTCATAGAGTGAAGCTGCCACCACGGGAAGGTCCTCGATGAACTTGTTGTAATAATTCAAACTTCTCAAGAAACTCTGGACTCCCTTGAGCGTGGATGGGAACTGCAGGTCCTGAACGGACTTCGCAATCTTGGGCGTGGCTCTGATGCCTTCAGCGCTGATTTCGTGAGACAGGTATGGGATGGTCAGCTTGCCAAATTCACTCTTTGGAAGACTCACTGAGATGTTCCAATACCGCAATCTGAACAAAAGTGCGTTCAAGTCATCACATAACTGATCCCAATTCGGAGCGCCGTGAGCAATGTCATCGATGTAAGAGCTGCGTCCAAGCACTGGACCCATTTGCAAGGGGGCTGGGATGTTGCGCTGAAACGCCGTCATCTTATCCGTTAAAACCGGAACTCCAGATGGATTGCGTTCAGAGTCTTCAGCGCAGGTGCGCTGGGGGTCTTGAACGCATGTGCGGTCAGCATCATACTCATCCAGTTTCAGGAAATCCAGCACATCACGGTCAACGAGAGCTTCTTCCTCGGGTGGCAGACGCACAAATCCCCACAGGCAGTTGTTGATCACAGCCTGGTAGATGAGAGGGGCGTTCTTGAGCCCAAATGGCATCCGAATCCACTGAAAGTGTCCAAACGGGCAAATAAATGCCGAGATCAGCTTAGCGCGTTCAGTCATCAATACCGCCCAGAAGCCTCCAGACTCATGAACCACATTGCCGACTCAAATCCAATCAAAAGGTCGTCGATCAAAGGAAGTGGGTACCGCGACAACTTGATAAACTCATTCACCACGCGGTAGTCGATGCACATCCTGATGTCAACCCCATTCTTCTTGAGCACAATAACAATCGGCGAAGCCCACTCCGATTCAGAGTGCTCAATCAGCCCCGTTTCAAGGAGTTTCTTGAGCAACTCGTAGACCTTGACCAGCAAATGCGGGGCAATCTGTCGCGCGCGCTGAGCTACTGGTCGCACATTTCCAAGATCCAGATCGCAGACTACACCTCGAGCAGGGGCGGGGGCAGCATTTCCATCGCCCAGAAAGATCTTGCGATGGTACTTCAGAATCTCCCTCAGCTTCGTCTCCATTTCCGGTGTCGAGACACCTAGTTCACCTACGTCTGCTTCCTCAATGTTGCATTCCGGGCTCAACTCCTGAAGTTCGGGCAGCATGGTTAGCTGATCGCGCAATTGAGCCATCAACTCGCTGCCCTCTCGGACATACACGGCCGGTTCCAGATCCAACTCTTCAGCTGACACGCGCATGACTCTCGCGTACTCTGCCTCCAGTCGTTGCACCGGCGTACTCGCAAAACCTTGGCACGAGAAGTCTGAAACTGCATTTTCTCCCAGATCCGCGTTCAAGGTTTCAGTCTGGTCAGTGCTCTCTGGAGACCTGCGTTCAACGCTTGTATCGTTCCCGACAAACATAGCGGTGGTAACTTCACTCGCCACGTGACGGAAGCTCTGAGCAGCGACGCTGAGACCTTGAGCGCATGACCCTTCATCTGGACTCGGATCAGTCTGCACTCCGATGCTCCTAGTGCTCGGCTCAATTACGTCCGGACTTCGCTCGTCGGCATCCTCTTCGGTGAAGGTGACCCGCAATCTCTTGGGCTTCTTGTTCAATGACGCCATCCGAACCTGAGCAGTACCAGGGGTTGGCCGCAGCATGATTTTAGACGGCCAAGGGTATTCCTTCCGAGGAACACAAGGCGGCGCCTGGTCATGCATGAGTTGCAGCAGTCGATCAGCGCGCAGCTGAGCCTGAGCGGAGATAGTGCTCCAGTTGCTGCCACTCCTGATACCGCCGGGTGCCTGGTCGCACAAATCGTCCATAGCGAGGGAAGAATCCATACTCAATGATCCTGGCGATATCGGTACTCGTGTCGATCCAAATCATCTTGTCCGAGATATTCACAACTTTGACCGCAGTCGGCCAGGACTTGGCCGCATAAATGATCTTGGTCACCCATCGATCTCCGCGACCAGCCCAGACAACTTCACGCTGGGGGTTGGATTGTCCATAGTGAATACGCACCACAGCACTTCGTCCCGGTTCAAGGAACAAGGTTTCCGGTGGTCGCACAGGAACATCCAAACCCAGCCGACTCCGATCAGGACCACCATACATCAAGATCGTCTCCTCATCTGGGAGCTGAATCAGTCCTTCTCGAGTCGACAATCGCACACCCGCGCTGAACATGAAATTCATGCCGAGCAACACATCCACTCCTTCACCAATGTTGGCGACCCAAAGCCTGAAGATGTAAACCACCCTTGGACCAAGCGTGATCTTGACCTCAGCGTGGGCTGAGATGTATGCCGGGACGCCTCCCAAGCCTGAAACTTTCAACTGCTTGTGCATCCGGAGCTTGAGCTTCAACTTACGCGCAAAGTCAAAACTCAACATACTCACAGACGCTCCAGTATCCAAGGGGATCTTCGTCCGACAATCATTCACAGCACCATGCACCATAGCAACCTCGTGTGCATCTTCCGGTTCGTGATCTTCCCACCAGCCATAGCGTTCACCTGGCTGAAGCCGGAACTCAATCGGGGGTCCGGATCAGGAAACTCTGGGCGCACATTGTCTGGACGCACATTGTCTGGACGCACATCGTCTGAACGCATGTTGGTTGAATCGGGGGATGAATCTTGAAACATGGTCATGCATTGTTGGTTATCTTGGTCTTTTCTTCTTCTTCTCAACTCTGGACCGACGTACGCTAAGGCGCACAGCTCTGGGGTCTTCTTTAGCCCGACGCGTTCTGGAACCCCTTCCAGCGGGCTTAGTGGTTTAACGGCTTCTTCCCAGAGTCGGCCTCACCGCGTTGGACTGCGTCCAGAGTCGGTTCGTTGAGTGCGCTTTGGCGGTTCATCTTCTTCACATCTTGGATGGCTCTCCAATCTTCACACGAGTATCCACGATGAAACTGGTTACAACCAGGGCATGGGCTGGCGCGGCAGGCATCCGTCGGGTGACCTTGTTGGTGACAGCGATCGCAGACCAGGTCCGCCCAGCAGTTCTCCCTTGAGTGTCCAAACTTCCCGCAACTCTCACAGACCCTCTGCCATGGCATGTTGCTTGAACGCGGTGACATAGGCCTTGAGCGCAGATCCTGATTGCCTGAGCGCGTATCCACGTTCCCAGGCTGAGGTGGAGGACGCCATCCTTCAGCATCCAGAACACGATAAATCTCCTTCGTGACATTCTCCACCTTGAACACAGGCTGCGTCTCGGCGGGTGCGGGTTCAGTCACCACCTTCTCACGTCCCTTGGCAAGCGCCACTTGCGGTGTGGGCTTGAACTCATCTTTCAGCTCCTCGAACCGGACACGCCGCTCAGGCTCAGAGTCTGAATCGGGTTCTGAATCTTGAGCAATGAAAGCGTGTCCGGGCCTTCGACCCTTGAACCGGCCTTGCGGGTCATTGTCAGCGCGGAAGTCACGTCTCGGCGGGGGTCATAGCCCTCCTCGCGCCAGATATCCTCATGACGTCTCAGCGCATGCTCGACTTCACCGATACTCTTGAACTTTTGTCCCTGCAGGGCGGTCTTCAGTTGGGTGTCCTTCAGCTTCTTGATGAAACGACGGAGATGTCGCTCTCGATGCTTGGATGACTTCTGGAAATCAATCCCAGCCTTGACCGCAGCTGCGTTCAACCGGTAGAAGAACTTACGTGGAGACTCACCCGAGCGCACTTTCATGGTGTAGTAGCGTTCAGAGTAGGAGCCGGTCGTTCGGCAGTACATGACCTTGAACCGACGGGACAGCTTCTTCCAGTTATGCCTGGTGGACTTAGGCAGCTGAGCGTACCAATCTCTGAGCGACGAGGACATCCGTCCACGAAGCTGGCGGATCTTCATCTTGTCCGGCCAGGAACCTTGAGCCGCCATGTCGATGAACCTCTCCCACCAGCCAACGCGATCTTCCACGGACGCATCTTCGCTAAACTTCTCAACCGCATTATAATTGATATACGGTCGATATGTCCAGACGGTCGTGCCTTCCTTGGTCGTCGTCGAAGTGGTCAGGTCCAAGTCGAAGTCATCGCTGGAACTGCTACTGTAGTCACTGGAGCTTGAATCATCATCGCTAGAGCCGGACGGGCTCGAGTCGGAGTCGTCTGGATCGGAGGACGGCGGGTTTGCGTCCTCCTTGCTACCCTTCCGGGAGGAGGATCTTCTGGACGCAGATTTCTTGGCCGCACTTTTCTTGGCTGCACTTTTCTTGGCCGCAGATTCCGACTTGGACGTGGAACTCCTCGACGTCGCCACAGTCTTCGTCCCTTGCGAACTTCGATCCTGTTCAGCAGCTTCCTTCTTCGGGGTTGCTCCTAGGGTTGCACGTAGCTGGGCAGCACCGACTTCGGTCGTGTTCTTTGAGTGTACATAACCGGTACTGGGTGTTACGCCATCATTGATTGCACCGCTGGATACTTGATTCAAGGTTGTCGATTGAGGAGCTGCCGACGTCTCCGCCTTGATTCCGGTTGCTGGTTGAGGGGCCGTAGTCACGCGAGCAGCTTGCACCTGAGAGAGGGTTGCACGCAGTTCACGGTTCTGATCAGCCAGGAACTTCTGGCGGTTCAGCGCAGTGTCGCGTTCCAGCTCCCGTTCCGCGCGTTCTCGCTCCCGCTCCAAGAGAACATTCTGAATCGTCTGCTGTACGGAGTCCAAGCGCTTCTTCAGCTCACTGTTAGCCTCTTCGGCGCGGTGAGCGCGTTCCGCTTCGGCGGTGGCGCGTTCAGCCACAGCGTGCTGATGCTTGGCTTCGGCTGCGTTCAGCTGTTCCTTCCAGCGACGCTCAAGGTCCTCTCGGTCCGCTTCGTACTGCTGCTTCGCAAGCTTGGTGGCCACTTCAGCAACGTCGGGACGCGAACGCAAGAGGTGATCCTCATGCCCCGCCTTGTAGTCCGCGGGCTCACTTGGACCAGAGTACGCGGGGACCTCAGGATACCAGTCAGTTTCGCGCGATCTGCATTCAGCTTCTTCCCGGGCCTTGCGTTCAGCCTCCACACGTGCAGCTTCAGCTTGGGCGAAAGCGCGTTCAGCATGGGCCTTCTCCGCTTGAGCCCGGGACACCTCTTCCTTCATCGCGCGGACTTCGAAGCTTGCGTTCTGCAGCTCACGCTGCATCTCCAGTCGCATGTCCAGTTGGGCCCGGTTCAGTTGAGTCTGAAACGCGGCTTGCTGCTCTTGGAGCTGGCACATGACGTTCAAGGCGACTTGAGCCGCTCCGGACGAGGCTGATGAGGATCTCGATCCTGAACGTAGAGAGCGACTAGTCCGGCTGGACCTGGTCCTCACGGAACGGTCACGGCGCGAGCTCACTGACGATCGCTGTCGTCCTTCAGAAGTCAGGGCCGATTCACTTGGCTCTGGCTCCGTCTTCTCCTGCTTGATCGCAGCTTTCGCCTTGGACGACCGACGCCTGGACGCGGTTTTGCTGCTTCGCGTTCCAGCACTCTCCACTTCAGCCATGTCCACATCGTCCTGGTCCGGCAACGTTCGGCGGGCAGGGATCACGGTCTTGGTCACAAACATGCCCATGTCGGGCGCTGCGGCCAAGCCCCACCTGCCTGAACACTCATGACCAAGCCTGGGCGCATGTGCATTGACGCACTGTGGCCCAGTGACATCAGTGAAGACGACGATGAGCTATCTCGTGACGTCTGCGTGTGGAAAGAAGTCGCGTACGCTGAGTCGTTCGACGTCCTCGACGGGCCGATCAAGCTTGGAACAGAGTCGGAGATGCCGCTCGAAGATGCGTTCAAAGTCGAGCCTTGTACGCTCATAGCTTGGGCATCTGCGTTCAGAGTGACGTCGGTCGAGGGGACCAGCGAGTGGACAGATGTAGTCGACACACTCAACGGACGAGCTGGGCGATACTGCGGGCGCTTGGGATTGGGCTCGTTCTCCGGTGACCCTCGCGGGCTGTGAAGAGCCAGGATCCCAGCCTTCCGACATTGAGAGACGAAGGCTTGGCCAAGCAGTTCGACTTCGTAATCATCCATTGATAGATCATCCTTCACCGCTTGAGTGTCTTGAGTCTTCTCTCCCTTGAACGCAGGTTTTGCATCCAAGGCTGGGACGACCTTGAACGACACCCCAGCCGTGAGCTGCTTCCACTCGATGAGCTCGATAGTCAGGAGTTGCTGAACTTCTTCCACCACTGAACGCACATATCCAGGGTTGATCTTGGACGCATACGTCATGAACCAGTCTGGAACTGCATTGACGAACTCAAAGCCAGCTTCAAAGAGGAGAGTCCCCAGGACCGCTGCACACTCACGTGAAGACATCATGTTCGGTGGGATAGCAACTGCGGTCAGGTCTTGAGCGAGGCCCAACACTCTGCGTTCAGGACGTAGCTCAGCAATCCAAGCCTCATCCCGATTCTCCAGAGCCATCCGACGTCGCAAGTAGTCTGACGTAGCTATCGTGGCCTCCCGCCAAGCCGAAAAGTCTGGTCGCGGATTTGACCAAGCGTACTCCACTGAGGGCGAGACGACGCGTCCTGAACGCATCTGCTCCCAGCGGTAAACTTGGCGCGCCACAAAGTTCTTCGCTGCCGTCTCATCAAGCTGAATCGTGTCCACTGGTTCAGCACCTGCGTTCAAGCCTGAACGCACATCTGCATTCAGATCCTGGGGTGCTGAAACCGGTTTTGGTGCATCGCCTCGCGGCAACACTCCGGGTTCAGGGACTTGACTCTGCGACGATGACGGGGTTTGATTCGACGAACTCTGCTGTGAGTGCGAGGACGCTTCCGCGTCCTCAAGCACTGAACTCTCTTCCGCGTCTGACTCCTCGATCTCGATCACTCCAGCCTTGATCTTGGCCGGCGTTTCCTTGACCGCCTCCTCTTCTTGTTCCGGCTGTGGAGAGTCTGAGACTCGATCCGCTGCTGGGGGCTCACCCACATCGGCGCCTCCCTCAGACGCCTTCGCAGACTCAGTCGCCTGAGCCTGCTTCTCCGGGATGCGTTCCGGCTTCGACTCTGAACGCAGGTCTTCCTCTTCAGCTGCCTCCGTCGACGCTGGGTCGTCTTGAGCAGCGGGTTCAGTTGACTTGGCCTTGTCTTCGGCCTCCTTCGCATCCCGCTCTGCCTTCCTCCTCGCACGCGCTTCCCGATTGATGACATCCAGGTCCTTGTGCGATTCAGCCGGCAATCCTTGCGCTCGGCGCGACTGACGCGTCGCCTCACCGCGCCCTCCATCCTTCTTGCTTCTTGCTCCCGCCATAGAAACTTGATCAGTAGTTAACGAAGCCCAACTATTCAATTCTCACAAAATACAGACAACTCGGTGAAATCCGAGGACCCCAAATCCGGGCACGCGCACCAGCTGTGACGAGGTCGGTGAAACCTTTTACGCCCAGGTGTATAGCGGTAGCCCAGAAGGTTTTTTTTTGGGTCAGGCAAGACTGAAACGGCCTTTTCTGGGAAGGTAAACCTTGAACGCAGATTTCCTAAGAAACTGCGGTCAGGGTGGCGTGGCACCTTGTGAATCCCTATCAGTGTCGTTTGTCTTTGGGGAGCCTGGATAGGTCACCAGGCGAGTTGTCTGTGGGGTTGAAAGCCTTGAGTTCGTTGAGCGCGACGTCCACTTATCTGAACGCACTTCTCTGAACGGCTTGAACGCAGAAGCGGGTGAAGGATCAGGGTTACTACCACAAGTTAGAACCCCAGAAATACACACCATTTTCAGATAACCAATACAAATACAGAGTTATACACAAACACACAGCCACCACTTATTCTTTAAGACCCTCGGGCGGTGGGTCGTACACCAGTCAACTAATCGGCGATCAAGGTACTGGTCAACCTTGAACGCACTCTCACACGCGCACCACCCTCAGATGAGGGAAATATACAAACCAAATACAATCCGGTCCTAAACGCAGTCGATCAAACTATTCTCGGGGGTGACTGCTGCTAAACCACCCGAGATGTCCTTCTTAACATGAAATGGGACACCACCCTTACCTCAACGCAATGGGCCCAACTGGGAAATGGAATAGGTGGATCACTTCAGCAGCCGGAGCAGACTGATCCCCACGTAATTGGACTTGAATGTGTGTGGGGAGCTCTGCACTGCCCTTGTCCTTAAAGACAGCGGACCCGATTCCTCGGCGACTTGCGCAGTAGGGGGGTAAAACGAACTCTCTGATTGTTATCTGCTAGACTATCGCTAGGCTCTGTGTAAAGGTATCTCTTCTCGTAGCGTTCTTCTGTGTTCTTCTGTGTTCTTCGCCACGCGTCTGGCGAATATCTTGACTTGAGTATACTGGAACTGTTGACGTAGACTCGCTCCACTGGATTCTTGCCCAGCTTCAATGTGCCCGTGTCTATGTGCATGACTGGCTCTTGGGAAACCTTGAGCCCGCATTCCTTGAAACCGGGTTTCAGAGTCGGCAGGCCTGAACGCAGAGCGTTCAAGGTCTGCAGCCAAAGGCGACTTGCGGCCAAGGCTGAAACCGTGCTCAAAGCCTTGCGGCCAAGGGCAGGTCGACTCTTCGCTTGGTTGTGGGGCACTTGGCGGGACTTCATCCGGGTGGCCAGCGGTCTGGACACCATGTACGCGACTTCACTGGGGTGGCTGAGCTCCGGGTACACGAAATTCATGTGCGTTCAGGGCCTAGGCGAGGCGGGACACCATACACGATACGTTCGTGCAGGCGTTTTCGACGTCCTCAATGTGTCAACCCGCTTAAGGACGGGGGCGGCCTGGACGGATCGAGTGCGTTCAGGGTTTCTCATCTGAATGCAGTCTTCCAGGCCTGAAGGGCCCATCCTAGGCTTGAGTGCACTTCGCTCCGCGGAACACAGCCGAATTCCAGCTCAGGTCTTGTCGCACGGTGTACAGCCGGGTCCGGGTTCGGTCTCGGCCAATCAAAATGGCGGATTCGGGCAGGTCAGTATGCAGGTGATGACCGGTTGAGGCAAAACCTCGTTCAGTCTCGTCACAGGCGGACGAGTCGAACGGCAGTCTGGAAACTTACTTCCAGGCCGCGATGGCCCGTTTCTTGAAGGAACAGCAGAGCACAGTGGCCACACCTGCCCCAGTGACCCCAGACCATGTCGGATCACAGGACGTGGAGATGGAATCCGCCGGATCGCCGGATCGAGACGTCTTGCAGTGGGAATATGATCCGGACGACATCGATCTACCGAGCTCAGCTCCGGCCGTGGTGGCTACCGCCGCATCGGAGTCCGTCGGGTCTTCACTGATCCAGCGCGTACGGATTTCGGCGATGTCGGATCTTAACCCTTTTGCGATGATTTTTATACTTGGAATTTGTATGGGAGCCCCCGATACAAAACCGTAAAACATGACTAGATGCATGGTTTTACGCCGAGACCCGCAAACCAAAATCGGACATAAGACTCGATTTTATTCGTACCTAATATAAAACATGCTACTTAGCCATGTTTTAGTACGGTTACCGCCCCGACCCTTACTGGCTAAAATTATCATTCTAAACTCTGATTGGGTCGATTTTGTAAAACATGCTAGTTAGCCATGTTTTACGCAGAACCATCGCAAAAGGGTTAAGGAGTTCAGCGGCAAAGATCAGGAGGAAGATCGCGCCCAATCGTGGATCAGCAAGGTGAAATCGGCCTTCATGCGCGATCAAGCTACGGATGAAGAGAAGTGCCTGACTTTCGCGGATCTGCTGACGGGGCCGGCGAAGAACTGGTACCGCCAGCTGGGACGATCGACACGGAACAAGTGGAGCGATCTGCTTCGGAGTTTCCAGATCCAGTATTGCGGCCTAGGAGTATCGGTGGCTTGGCAGTACTATCACTCTCGCAAGCGATCGGATGAATCGCCGTTGGATTACCTCTATCGACTGAATGTGGCGGCTCTGCGTGCGAGACTGAAGATCAAGGATGGAGATTCCAAGGCCCGTCGAGAACACGTCGAACATTTTATCGAGACACTGGGCGATCCCGATCTGGCCGATCAGCTGACCCTACTTCGACTCGCGGATGCCGAAGATCTGGAGGAAGTCCTGCGCGCTCGAGAACGCGCGAAGAGCAGACAGAAACGATCTGCCTTCGGATCGAAGTATCGCCAGAAAGTCCCGACCTCTGCTCCGGCCGCTGCCACCAAGCGGGCAGTGCGTGCAGTCCAGATCGCGAACCAAGAATCTGGATCGGACACCGGATCGGACGGATCGGA
Source organism: Phytophthora melonis (assembly GCA_024211575.1). Taxonomy (NCBI): domain Eukaryota; phylum Oomycota; class Peronosporomycetes; order Peronosporales; family Peronosporaceae; genus Phytophthora; species Phytophthora melonis. The sequence goes on from JAMXKT010000085.1 coordinate 446,798, forward strand.
CTCGGAAGGTGATCTACGCCGCGTCTACCTAGCGTCGGCTGAGGACAAGCCTCGCAATGCTGGGGGCGACACGACGAAGCAGGATCGCAGCACCCAAGCGCCGATCGGTCATGACTCACCTCGATCAGACCCAAGATCGCGATCGCCGCCCGATGGATCGGACCGATCGAGCCGCTGCTCGCACTGTGGATCACGGAAGCACACGGATCTGGATTGCTGGAGACGCTTGACGTGCGAGAAGTGTGGAAAGCGAGGACATCCGGCGGATCGCTGCCTGTTTGTGTGTCGTGGATGCGGTGAGCTGCACGAGATGGGCAAGTGTCCGATGGAGGAATTCTACAATCAGATCCGTCAATGGTTCAACCCGGTGAAACACGCAGGCATGCTGCCCGCGATCGCCGAGAAGATGTTAAACTAGGACGCTCGCCGGGTTGGAATCCGGTACGAGCCGAGCGTTCTAGGTATTGCATCTATGCATACGTGAACAAGAACACGGTAGATCGAGTAAGTGGACGGACTGATCTACGCGGTAATACATGTGATCTGCATGAGAAATCTGCCGCCAAGGTCTTAAGTCTACACCGATCGGACGCCTTCAGCCGTTCTGACGCCGAAGTGCCCTTGGATCTCCAGTCTGGAGAAACTCGAGGTTATTGGAAGCAACGCAGACCTGAGGAATGGTTTACGCCAGCTAACGGAGAGTTGACGGCCGAGATCCCGAAACATGATCGCGATCGAAGTCTGCCTCGCGTCAGTGAACACCGCAGATCTGGCGATGTGGTACCCGATCTCCTCCCAGGGGAGTCCAGAGGGTACTGGAAACATCATTCGCCGGGTAAATGGTTCCGTCAGGCCAAGATCGCTGGCAAGATCAACAATGAGAAGTCGATCTTACTCTTAGACACCGGCGCCGAGGTGTCCATCGTGGACACCGCCTTTGCTCGTAAGGTGGGGTGCTATGTCGACACGAGTCAGAGCCAGGAATGTGTGGGGATTGGCGAAAGCGTGTACATGACGGAAGGAAAGACCAGGATCAAGGTTACGCTGGCAGGATCGCTGGTGTATTTCTTCGATATCTGGGTTGGCGATCTATCAGGACAAGATGCGATCCTGGGTATGGACTTTATGGTCCCGGCGGGGATCCGCCTCGATCTGGCAGACGGCTCCATCTGCCTCCCTGATGAAGTCAAGATCCAACTTAGCGGACGGCGACAACTGTACAACGACAACGTCCGACATGTGTGTGGATCAAGGGATGCAGATCGCGATCGGCGATTCGATCGAACTGCCACTCCGAATGAAGGTGACAGATCGCGAGAAGCTATGGGTCACTCGTGGAGATCGCTGGGTGCCGACTGTAGTTCGAGGACCTGGCCGGATCAGGTATCTCCAGGTTACCAACATCAGTGACAAGGACATCGTTCTACACCGGAATGAACGGATCGCCATGTGGTTGGCCGGAGATCGGGTACCCCGGGTGCCAGGGTATGTGTCGATCGGGTCCCGTCGCTACATGGAATGGCAGAACTTGGCCTTCCAAGCCACGACGGAGGAACCGCGAGCTAATGAGGAGGCGTCAGTCGCACCACCAGCATCAGCTGTCGACCGACCAACGTATCCGACACCCCGAGCGATTCTCCGGAGATCCGAGGTCTCCCCGATCGTCGATCGCTCGATTAGTCTACCCGACCCCACAACCGAATCGGGGTGAGGAGCCTTGATCTGGAGGTAGCTGTTGCCGATATGCTTAGATCAGGGGGCGGGTCGCCGCTGAAGAGTGATCGCGTGGCCGAAGAGTCCAGATCGTCTACTTCAACCACTTTAGTTGGAGAACGGACGGACCTACGGTCGGATCCTACAAGGTCGTCGGCCAAATCCTCCGGATCGGAGGGCGAATGCCTTCCGGAGCAGGGACAGGTGCTTGTGGGCTACCGGTCTTCGCCGACCGCCGGCCCAGAGGACGAAGCGATGGATGACGATAAGCTGCGAGATGATTGCACTGGTGATCTGGAGGAGAACGGTGAAACGATGTCCCCTCACTTGCCATCGGCCGATCAGGTCGACGGTTGTGCCGTCGAACCAGATCTCGGGGCGGGAGTGCCGATCCCCATGTGGCGACCTTAGCTGTGGAAGAGTCGAGATCCATTCCAACATTCGACGGGTCGCGAGCAAGTGTCTGCCAAGGGTCGTCTCCAAGGATCTCCGGGCCCTTGGCCTTCCTGGGGGAATCCTCCTCGGGAGCCCAGGAAGGAGCATGGCGGCAGCGGCGACGGCTTTCGCGTGACCATGGCTGACGAAGGCAGTCGGCACTGGAGCAGCTCGCGCGTGACGACGGCGATTGCGCTCAAGAGGGCAGCAACTCTATGAGTCGCTGCCACGGTGGTGGGAGGCCCAGTCTTCTGCCACTCTTTCAAGCTCGCGGCAGGCGACCGCGGTTCAAGCACTGACCCCACGCCTCCACGGAGGCATTTGGGCGGTGTCCTTCGGGATACTGCCGTCATGCGATGTTGTGCGGGAGTGCTGATCGGGTACCCCATGTGGCGACCTTAACGGTGGAAGAGTCGAGATCAAGAGGCGACACCATAGTTGACGACGTTCCGATGTCGATCGACGGAGGTGATCAGGTGGAAATAGAGACCAAACCCACTGTCAATCGGGGTGATCCTGCTGCTACTGAACCAGATCGAGATGTTGACGCCGATGATCAAGTCCATTACCACGAGGGCGGGAGTCTATCAGCCGAAGACGTCGAAGGCGAACTGGCTGTGCTTCCGGAAATTGTGATCTCGACGACGGATGAGGTGAAGATCGACGACATCAAGGTGGGAGATCTGGAAATCAACACCCCGGAGGAGATCGATCGACTGCGAAAGAAGATTTGGCACAGGAGGCACCTGCTGATCGGCAAGGGCAATGCACTTCCCCCAGCAGCCAGGGGCGTCACATGTGACATCGACGTCGGCGATGCGAAACCGATCGCCCAACGAGTCCGGAAGGTCGCCCCTCAGTTTGTGGAGAAGGTGTCGGATCTGATCAAGGGACTGCTGTCAGCCAAGATGATCCGGAAGTCCCGATCACCGTGGGCCTCGCCGATCGTCGTGATCACCAAGAAGAACGGCGTGGATATCCGGCTCTGCATCGATTATCGGCTCGTCAACAGTCTGACCCGGCTCATGGTGTATCCAATGCCCCTGATCAACGACCTGTTGGAAGATCTGGACAAGGTGCTCTGGTATTGCTCTTTGGATATGGCTAGTGGATTCTGGGTGGTCACAATGACCGATCGAGCTCGTGCGATCTCGGCCTTTATCACCCACATGGGTCTGTTTGAATGGAATCGGATGCCGTTCGGCCTGAAGAACGCTCCTCAGATCTATCAGCGACTTCTGGATGACGCGTTGTATGGGTTCACCAGAATCCCGCGATCGTCGAACTCGGAAGTCACCACGGACCTGATCGAGGCGGGCAAACCAGAAGATCCGGGGCGTCCGTCAGTGCTAGGCCGCAGATCGTACATCGACGACATTCTGGTGACGGCAGGATCATGGGATGAGCTGTGCGATCGGGTGGATCACCTGTTGGACGCCTGTGACAAGTGGAACCTCTCGATCAGTGTGGAGAAGAGCTCTTGAGGGATGCGCAAGGTGGACTATCTAGGACATCGCGTGTCAAACGATGGACCGGAGGCCAACCCGAAGGACCTCGCGGCTCTGACAGATCTACCGTTCCCTGGATCGCTCCGATCAATGCAGTCTTTCTTGGGCAGTCTTAACTACTACAGCCGTTTCCTGGAGGATTACGCGATCTACGCGGCGATCCTGTATGAACTGCGCGAGGTAGACTTCGCCGAGTTGAAGAAGCGTCCAGATCTGCGCCGGATCATGGATGGTCAAGTGTCGAACGCAGTAGATCGGAACTCGGTAGACCCCGATCGGACGCCGCCCGTTCATGGAGTCGAGGTTGGCGACGAACGCTGGATCCGTGCTAATCGCGCCTTCTTGACACTGAAGACGAAGATCGCGACGACGCCGATCCTGCGGCATTTCGATCGCGATCGGACTCCGGTGGTGATCGTGTACGCGAGTGACTGGGCGATCTCGGCCGCACTGATGCAGGAACACGACCAGATCTATCACCCTGTTACCTTCGCCAGTCGAACGTTGAAGTCGAATGAACTGAACTACAACGTGGTGGAGAAAGAAGTGCTGGCTCTGTTACGGATCCTAGATCTGAACTATAACATGCTGGTTGGACGATCGATCCGGGTCCTGACTCGACACTCGACGTTGGCGTGGCTGTTCCGATCACCCGGCCTTCAGGGCCGATTGGGTCAGTGGGCCGCACTCCTATCGCCCTGGACGTTGGAGATCACGAAGTGCACCAAGGGAGAGGACGAGATATTGGGGGCGATCGCCGCCAGTATTACACCCCGATCGGATGTCGACGACGCACTGATCGCGATCGCGCCGAAGAAGGAACCCCGGCGGAAGATCCAAGCCCCGATCCCGACTGTATGCGCGGATGAAGAACTGCTGGTGATAAGTTTCGATGGATCCGCCCGAGTCAAGCGAGGTGGGGCGCGTACAGTGCGATCCTATGGAAGCTACCTGAGTGGAGTGTGGTGGAAGCACGATCGGGCTACGCCGAGGGGCTGACCATCAATGAAGCGGAATATCATGGCCTGCTGCTGGGTTTCGACCTCTTGGACGGCATGGATCGAGGCAGGTTGGTGGTCTGTGGTGACTCCAACTTGGTGATCCGGCAAGTACGAGGTGAGATCGACTGCAAAGCACCCAAGCTGACGTTACTGAAGCAGAAGGTGCTGGATCGGTTACGGAACTGGCCAGATCATGAGCTGTTACATGTGAAACGGGACTGGAACGGCAGCGCAGACAGCTTGGCTAGCGCAGCGCTTCAACGTGAAGGTGGCGTCGTCGTCGAGGATGAGGCCGATCACGTGGATCTGACGACATTGAACCGACTCGATGAGATCCTGGTTGTCAGATCTGACGAACCGATCGCCCGGCTATCACCGATGACTACTCGATCAAACGCCAGATCACGACCGAATCCAACTGTCCTACAGGAAGAATTTGTGCGGGGACTACGGGTCGATCGAATCCGTCGATCGCAAGATGAAGAGACGTGGATCGTGGGCATGAAGAAGTACCTGATGGGAGACGTGGCTGATCTAACGCAGGATGAGGCCCGATCTTATGGCAACATTGCGGCGGACTACGAGATCGATGACAATGATCTGCTGTTCTACTGTTCCCCCTCCAAGAGATCGGAGGCAGATCGAGACGGGCTGATGAGGCTGGTCGCTCCGGAGACGCTGCATCAGGATATCCTGCACCACTACCACTCTACTGTGGAAGGTGGTCACCAAGGGATCGGACGTACCTATCAGCGGATCCGCGATCACTTTCACTGGAGAGGTCTCTTCAGGAGTGTGCAGAAGTATGTCGGAGAGTGTGTCGATTGCGAGACCGGCAAAGGGCGACCCACGATCAGGGGTGAGTCGCCAGGGAACATCCAGGCGACATATCCGTTCCAGATCATAGCGATGGATCACATACCTTCGCTGCCCAAGTCGTACAAAGGCAACACCGAACTGCTGATCTGGGTCGACCTGTTCACGGGATACGTGATCGCGAAGGCCAGCTCCTCTCGAACGGCGCAGACGATCGCCGAATCCTACGAAGAGTGTGTGTTCCGGCGATTCGGTGCCAGCGAGGTGATCAGACATGATCGATCCGCGATCACTTTCACTGGAGAGGTCTCTTCAGGAGTGTGCAGAAGTATGTCGGAGAGTGTGTCGATTGCGAGACCGGCAAAGGGCGACCCACGATCAGGGGTGAGTCGCCAGGGAACATCCAGGCGACATATCCGTTCCAGATCATAGCGATGGATCACATACCTTCGCTGCCCAAGTCGTACAAAGGCAACACCGAACTGCTGATCTGGGTCGACCTGTTCACGGGATACGTGATCTCGATGTCCAGCTCCTCACGTACGGCGAAGACGATCGCCGAATCCTACGAAGAGTGTGTGTTCCGGCGATTCGGTGCCAGCGAGGTGATCAGACATGATCGCGAACCGGGATTTATGGCTGACTTCTTCCGCGCCTTTAATAAGATCCTAGGTATGCGTCAGCGAGCGACGATGGCATATCGGCCCCAAGCGAACGGTACTGCGGAACGAATGGTGCAGACGGCGACGAGAGCCTTGAAGATGTTCGTGGAAGATCTGGATCAGAGGGATTGGGATGAGTACGCCGAGCGATTGACCTTCGCGATCAATACGGCTCATGATCGCGTTCGAGGAGACTCTCCTTTTTATCTGGTACATGGCTGGGATCCTCGATCGACGCTGGAAGCGACGATCCCTTTGGGTAGCACTCGAATCCAGGATCGGAACCCGCGACGGTGGTCCAGAGGCACTATGATCAGGCTCGAAGTCAGGTGAATGCTCGTCTACGCGAGGCGATCGCGGATCGGGCCGATCGACACAACGAAGAGGTTCGACCGCACTCGATTGAGGCTGGATCCCAGGTGTGGCTGTACTTGGATCGTGTAACGGAGGGGTACGCCCGGAAGCTAGCTCACCTGTGGCATGGCCCGTTCCGTGTGGCCGAGAAGGTGAACGAGTACACGATGAAGCTCCAGATCGCTGGCGTTGAAGCCCGGGATCGTGGTGCCGATCGGGAACAGTGGCGGAATCAGAGGCTGGCGTCCGGGCGATCCCGGCGGAGATCTGGGCGGCGATCCCGGAGGCGACCTCGGAGGCGATCCCGGAGGTGATCCTGGAGGCGACCTTGGGGGCGACCGGGAACGCGCCGATCCGGTTCGAGAGTGTATCGAGATGACCGACGGCGATCGTGAACGGATCGGCGGAGTACGGGCCCGAGCTGGCGAAGCGGATTGACGACGCCGAGCCTCAGCCCGGGATCGAGCCAACACGGCGAGGGACTCCTGATCCGTACCCTCAGACTCGGATTCCTCCTCGTCAGAACCGGATTCGGCCGACGACGAGTCCTTCGGCGACTGGCTGGCGCTCGCACTACGAGCTGGGCTCGACTCTTCTTGATCTGACTCCTCCTCTTCATGTTCGTCGTGTGGCTTACGGCGATCGGACGGTGGCTGGCTCCCAGCCGGCGATCCTTGGTTATGATCCAGCAGCGAGAAGGCCGGCGACGGAGAACGAGGGGCGATCGGCTCGGCGATCGACTGCGTGATGGAGGCGCCGATCGTGAACGTTTGGGGGCCGCTGAGTGCGATCGGGAGATCCGGAGGGACGACGATCGCGGCGAGCGGGTGTGAGCGGTCTACGCTGGCGCAGTGCGATCCAGCGTGTTACGCTGGATAGGGTGTCCGCGATGGTGTCGAGATCCTCGCTGGATCGATCGCTGACACGCCGGAGCAGGGCGTAGGCGTCTTGGACGTCGACGAAGTGGGCGTCCTGTGCACGGATCACTTGCTGCGCACTTTCGACGCATGCGCCTGCAGCACGACGATCGCGTCAGAGATGATCAACAATAGAACGAAGGCTACGGAGTTTACGTACGGAGATCGGCGTTTTCCCGAAGCGCGACGTCGCGATCTTGATTGGCCTGATCGAGGGAGGCAGGGGCCGTACGTAGTTCCCTCCGTCCGGTTGAGGTCGGCTTGCAGCCGATCGACATCAGGGTGGGGTAGGCCGGGGCGGAGAAGCCGATCTGGCCCGAGAGCTGGCCGGCGAGGACGGGCTTCGTTGGGCCAGTGCCGCCTCAGCCGTCTGAAGCGCCGCCTGCACGCGATCGAGGCTACCTCGCGTCGTGTCTAACTCCCACTGCAACACGTCTAGACCATGTGCCTGACGTGTGATCTACGACCGGAGATCGGAGATGTCCGTGGCGGCGAGGTCTAGCTGGTGGTCGAAGCGGTCCCGAGTGGCGATCGCGTCGGCGAGTTCGTCTTGGGTGCGTGTCAACCGACGATCCATGTCCTGAATCTCAGCGGTTTGTTGAGCGATCTGGTCTCGGAGATCCTGGATCAGCTGCGGTCCTTGGCCTTGGACGCTCTGCTGGAGGTCACTCACTTCGGTCTGGAGGCGGCGGATCTCGTCCTCTTGGGACCCGCGGTAGTGCTCGAGGTCCTGCAGGTTCGCCGTTAGCTCGCGGACAGTGTCGTCCAGGCGTGCCCGATCGCGGATCATAGTGGATCGAGAAGCGTAGGCAAGCGTCAGCTCCTCCTCAAGCCGGGCGATCCGGCGGGCAGCGTCCGGAGAAGCCGCAGCCCGTCGAGAGGCCGTTGAACGAGTCGATCGAGGTGTCGAGTGGGCTGATCGAGGCGAGCCGGGCGGAGACCCGTCACCCTCCGACGGTGGGGTGGCTGTGCGGGAGGACCGGACGGTGGCGTGCTCATCGTGTGTGATCTGCGCGGGAGCCGGCGGATTGAGGAATGAACGGGAACACGCTGTCCGAAGTGAGCCGCCGTGCGACACAACTTCCGGACAGGGGCGGATGTGGAGAAGCACCGAATAAGAAATCCGTCTCGAACGGAAAGTGTTCTCCGAGAAAGGCGGCAGGGTCGGTCGACAGAGATCCCGAAGGAAGATCGACAATCGATCAGCGATCGAGAGACAGGCTGCGTGGGTCAGGCGGGGACTGAAGATCAGCGAGAGATCAAGTGACGCCGGCGCGTCGGGTACCACATATGCAGAGGTGGATCGTGCAGAGACGGATTGTGCAGAGGCGGATCGCGCCCTATTGATCCCTGATGGATGTCCAAGATCGGCATAGGCGCAAGTCCCTACTGGAAACGAACACCGGTGATCCGGAACAACCAAGGACGGAAGTAGGCGGATCGACGGTGAATGACGATGTGCTCAAGTCCTCGATCGAGAGTCGATCGAGATCGTCGATCGGGATCGCTGATCGGGATCGCCGAACAGGATCGTTGATCGGGATCGCCGATCGGTCAAGATGGGAAGCACAAGAGGGGCGAAGATAGGACAGGAATCCAGTTGTTGTTTAGTTGTAGGATGATAGACAAGATGGTAGCAGTAGAGAGAGAAGCCAACTAAACATAAATCAGAAGAGAATTTGCACCGAAGAGCACAAGTCCCCTCAAGTCACCAAGTCCCAGTAACTACATTGGCCTCGACAAGCGTCGACACTTTGGACAGTAAACTAGTGGTACGGTTAAGACTGGATTAATACATTGGCCAGCTTGACCTACTCTAGTGATCTATTTCTTGTGTGCGAACCCTCGATCGTCCGGATACTGCTTGGCCGGCGATCGTTCTCCTCTCGATCAACCTCGATCCCGCTATAGGAAGCGGCAGGCAACTCAAGGAAGGGAGGAACACACCCGAAAGGGCAACTACAGGCCTTGGATCGACTCCAGGCCGACCGATCGCAGCGAACAACCCTCGATCGGGACGAATACTCGGACGCAGAGCGAAGATTCCCGCGCTGCTCCACGGACTTATCCCCGCGTCACGCCAAGACATTCGATCTTCACCAAGTGCTGCATCCTCGGAGCCCCGAGAGAGCAGATCCAGCCCGCCGACGGGTACACAAGGTGAGAACAAGTTCAGCCGATCACGGATCGTTGGGGGACCCCCTCCGTTAGTCGGTGTCTGGGCGCTGGTGGGAAGCTCGATCAGGCCTTAACCAGATTTTGGCTGATCCCGCTACACCACACTTGGCCCACGTCCGTCCTCGATCAATCTTGACTTCACCAACCTTAAACACCTTGATCTTCCGGTCAGCTTCAAGCCTCGGGTTGATCAATGGATTGGTAACACCAGAATCCACCGATCGACGGCTTCTTGACTGTCGATCGCTCATGCCGCCGTGCCACTCAATGTCGTAGTAGCGGGAACTTCTCCTTCAGCACTTCACCACATAATAGTCTTGAGATTTCTTTATACTGTTACCAGTTTTAACAATTCGATTGAGATCGATCGCTGTATGAACTTTGCGAATACTGCGTTCATTAAAGAACTCAGTAAGTATTGCCTTGGCGTGATTATCAGCATTCGATAACTTAGGATCCATATCCTCATCGATACCACTGCGAACACCGCGTATAGCTTCTTCATCTCCGTTGGCGGTTTTAAATGGTTTTGAAGTCATCTCCTTTCCTGTAGTAAGATTGTCTTCGCTTGTAGATGTTGATGAATCAACGGCAAAGCTATCCTCAAGTCTTTGTTTGCTCCTGTTCGAGTCATCGTTGGCTAGGGGGTTCGATAGCCTTCTCTTGTTTCCAATAAGGGACTCCCAGACTTCGAGCGGTTCAGGTTCTTGATATTCCTTAAATAGTTTAGATGAAGGGTTAGCCCGGTTGGCTATATAAGACAGAAATCGCGGATCGGAGGTGATAACGCGTTTAATAGAAAGATATGTCCCAACCCAGTCAATGTCTTTGAGTGATACTCTTTTATCAAGCGAAGTGTTGTATATATGTGTGCCTTTACGTATAATGTATTGAGTTCTCTGTCTACGACCAATGGAAAACGGGTGCAATCCAAGTTTTTCTAGAACAGGATACTTATTAAATATGTCAACCATAGCATTTTTAGCCATCTCTTGCCCAATCTTAGAACTGTCTAGCTCGTCAGGCTTGTCTTCTTCTTCTTTGATCGCTGAGCTAGGTAATTCTACATCAACCTTTGCTGTAGCGGTCTGAACTTGTGGAATATTTACACCATCTACTGAAACATCGGATAGAGGTCGTTGCATTGGTGGAATATTTACACCATCTAATGAAACATCAGATAACTGCCGAACATTTGGTGTCGTTTCAGTTTCTGTTGCAGTCGAACTTCCAGTTGATACCTCAGGTTTTTTGTTGGAGGATTCATCAGTCTGGATAGAAATTTCAGAACTAGCCTTACTAGACTTAGTTAAACTGATAGATTTGTCTGCATCCGTTGCCCATTGAGCTTCAGAATACAACTGCCATTTTTCATTTGCTTGACAAACGCGACGTTGCGCGCGTTCTAATATTTCTTGGCGTTTCCGCTCACGTTGGGATAGGCTTTCAAATGATGGAAACATATTACTAGCTATATCAAAGAGCGACCAAAAAAAATATAGCAAGCTAATTAGTTTGAGTTGATGATTCAGCTTTATTTATCTGACTTTCTTGATTTAGTGTCATAGTTTTTGTAGTATCGCTTGCCCTTTGCGCTTCGGAATACATCGAACGTTTGGCTTTAGTGTGTCGAAGACGCCGCATTACTCGTTCTAGCAACTCCTGACGCTTTTCGTCGCGGTGAGCAGGTGATTTGAATGAAGGAAACCTGTTATCCTGCTTATATTTATAAAACCATAAAACTCTACCATGGGCTTGATAATTTAGATTTGTTATACCCTTTAGCGTCATATACATGACATATCTCGTTTCTTTCATTCAATAAGTAAAAATATCTACGTTTAACATCGTAAAAACGGACTCCGAATATATCCTCAAGCTGCCTCATGTACTTTCTATTAGCAATGGTTTGCCTGTATGGAGCTACAGGATCTAGCTTGGATAACTCCATCTTTATTCATCTCACCTCCTCGATTATCCAGATCTTTCATTCAAGATTATCAAGATCTCGCTTATATTCTACGCGGTTTGTACACATATTTGAAATATCTACTTGTACTATATAGTATACAGTATATTTTTTGCACGCTCCCTTCTCTCGCCGACCCTCTTGTCGCTTCTACTCCTCCTTCTCCTTTTCTCCTTGACCCGTGCCCTCCACCAAAGGATGGACGGCGGCTCTCGCCTTTTACGGGGCGCCGATGCAAAACCGCAACGGCTGAATCGGGGGCGGGCCGAAAACCCGCGCTCGTACGCTCGACGAGCTCTTCGCCAGGGGCGGAATCCAGATAACCACTACACGCTCTCGCTCTTGGACTCGCCGGGCAGCCGAGAACACTTCCGTCACTTCGGATAGCCGAGCGGTGGTCATGATCTAGCCCCACGGGGGCGGTCGTACCTTGAAGAGACGCCGCGTGCCGCTTGTTTAGGACCTCGAAAATTCCACTCTGTATTTATCTTTGCTTTGTTGGGCTCAAAGGCCCTTCCCTGGGGTTCCTATACTAATATCTAATGAAAATGGGCTGTTACGGTCTCTCCAATACTAAAACCAAGTCTAATCGCTCGTCGACTCTTGGCTCGACGACCCTTCAGATCTTTGGGATCTTGTGTTAGCGAAACTCCTCCAGTCGGTGTCTGGTGTACACACTTGGCCCGGACCGGCTGCAGCCACCGACCTCCAGACTCAGAAATCGCTATACCACAACCCTCCTGATCTGGACCCGAACCTTGCCGGCGAGTGTCCTGATCATCACTCTGGACATCGATTTCTTCTCCGTCAAACACCAACTGTCGGATCGCTGAGCACTTCTTCGCCGACACCATGTGCGCGACGCCGCGCCTTCTACGCCACCACCCGTAAGTCTTCTTCACGTTCATCATCGTACCCGTCGACCTGTCTGTTCACCCGTCGTCGCGTTCTTCTGGTTACTGCATGACAGGCTGCGGTCGACTTGACATCAAGCCCGCCACCAGCGGCTGCCTCAAGGCGCGTCGTTGATGCTTCACCGGCGCCGCCGCGGAACGATGGAGCTGCTCTTCACGTGAAAGTGGAGAACCACCATGCTTCGCCAGCATCGGAGGGTATGTCATCGGCTCCTGCTTCGTCAAGTGCTGCGTCTGGGACGTCGACAGGACGGCCGTTGACCCTCGCTGACTTGGAGCGCGTTCTTGAGTTGCGTGACAATCGGCTGGAGTTCATGAAGACCGAGCGAGAGACCAAGATGTGCAAGCTGCTTGCGTACTTGTTCGCGAGGCCACCTGTGGATCCATCACCGGAGCTGTATCGTGGACTCCAGAACGCGTCATCAATCGATGAGCTGCTTCCGGTACTTGAAGGCCAGGTCGTCGATGGACCTTACCCTGCTGTTGTCGCTAGTGAGAAGGCTGCTGAGGCTTTTGCTGAGCGCACGCGTGCTGACCTCCTGCAGCATGATCTCTGTGAAGCAACCAAGGAAATCACCGCCCTCCGCGAGACGGTCGCGACGTCCGATGCGCTGGCTCGGTCACTGAAGGAGGAGGCAGCTCGCCTCATCGACTCAAGCAACGAAAGGTAGCTCAGCTTGGAACTGCTGGACACCGAGCGCAAGACCTTCCTCGCCGAGCAGCAGCGCCTGGAGGCTATCATCAGGGACAAGGACCGAGTTATTGCTGCCCAAGTCGACGATTTTAGGCGGGACGCTGGGAATCGCCAACTGCTCCTTGGCCGGTGTTATGAGCTCTCCACTCAGTTGACCCGGCTGTCAAATGCCATCGTGATGGGAGATGGATCGGCGCACCAGTGGCTCAAGCGCCAGCTCGAAGACAAGGACCACACGATCCGTACTCTGAGTCGCTGCAAGAAGTTCACGTCCTTGGTCAGCGAATTCCAGAAGCAGAGTCCATTCCTGGCAGTCGCAGCCATGCTTGGTAAGTGACACGTCTTCACGGGTCTTGTTGTTCGTTCTTTCGCTCACTGAATCTGTTGTTCCGCAGGTCAACCAATGCCCGGCTTGGACGCTGATCAACTGGAAGCTTTCCGCGATGCCAGCAACATGCTTCGTCAAGCTGGCTTGGGTGTGTTTGGAGAGATCGAGCAGCACGTGCGGACTCCCTCTCCTGCTCCGGCTTCGACTTCCTCCCCGCCGAGTCGTCCTTCGCGTTCACGTCGGTCGCGTTCACCCAGTCGTGGTCGATCTCGCTCGCCGAGTCAGGCTAGTCAAGCGGCTGACCGTTCTTACCGAGCTCGCTCGTCGAAGGCCGGTCGATACTTGGCCAGGGCCAATCGATTGCTGAGCTTTTCGGCTCGGAGCACTTCCCCACTGGCTGCGTCATCACGTCGTCGTCTCTCGCTAGCGTCAGCTCCTGCGGTGAGCGATTGTTCACGTTCCCCGTCGCCAGTTATAGTTGGTTCCAAGCGTCGTCGTTCTCGCGATCCGGACAGCGAGCTAGCGCAGTCGTCCGAGACTCCGGTTCCCAGCAGTTCGCCGACTCCGTCCAAGAAGCCCAAGAAGCAGCGGATGGCTCGCTGGGCTCGCATTCAGGAGGCTCGTCAAGCTGAACTCGCCCAGCAGGGTTCTCTTCCTGCTTCAAAGAAACAGCTCTCGTCGAGGAAGAAGAGGTCGTCGAGCCCGGACGCTGAAGATTCGCTCGCTGAGGAGAAAGCACACGTGGCTCTAGCGGTCGACGATGTTCCTGCGGGTTCTCCGTCCATTCCAGTCGGCTCGTCGACGCCTGCTGAGGCCGTTGTCACTACTGGAGTTCCTGACGAGGTGGGCGAGACTCCGGACTATCCTGTTATCGCCGAGGGTTCCCCTGGTGACTTGACATCTCGGGATCCAGCCAAGTCTCCTGCTCCATCGTCGGCGTCTGAGGCTCCTACCGAGGAGCTGAACTCTTCGACGCCCACTACCCCTGTAGCTGGTGAGGTGTCTTCGGCGGTCGCTAGTGATGCTTCGTCGGCGACGCGAGTCGAGGCGGCTTCTGCTCTAGCATCGCTGGGTTCTAAAGCTCCGCCCGCCTTGACGACAAACTCGGTCATGATCCGGGCTCTGCCTCCTGGCAAACATCCTGCGTGGAGCCCTGGGGATTCCGAAGAAGATGACGGCGGCGAGGAGAGTGGCAGTGACAGCGAGGCTGGTTCGGCGGGAGGTAGCCCTGCTACAACTTCTCCCAACTTGTCGAGCCAGCGCAGTCAGTCCATCAACAGGTTTGCCGGTGTTATGAGCTCTCCACTCAGTTGACCCGGCTGTCAAATGCCATCGTGATGGGAGATGGATCGGCGCACCAGTGGCTCAAGCGTCAGCTCGAAGACAAGGACCACACGATCCGTACTCTGAGTCGCTGCAAGAAGTTCACGTCCTTGGTCAGCGAATTCCAGAAGCAGAGTCCATTCCTGGCAGTCGCAGCCATGCTTGGTAAGTGACACGTCTTCACGGGTCTTGTTGTTCGTTCTTTCGCTCACTGAATCTGTTGTTCCGCAGGTCAACCAATGCCCGGCTTGGACGCTGATCAACTGGAAGCTTTCCGCGATGCCAGCAACATGCTTCGTCAAGCTGGCTTGGGTGTGTTTGGAGAGATCGAGCAGCACGTGCGGACTCCCTCTCCTGCTCCGGCTTCGACTTCCTCCCCGCCGAGTCGTCCTTCGCGTTCACGTCGGTCGCGTTCACCCAGTCGTGGTCGATCTCGCTCGCCGAGTCAGGCTAGTCAAGCGGCTGACCGTTCTTACCGAGCTCGCTCGTCGAAGGCCGGTCGATACTTGGCCAGGGCCAATCGATTGCTGAGCTTTTCGGCTCGGAGCACTTCCCCACTGGCTGCGTCATCACGTCGTCGTCTCTCGCTAGCGTCAGCTCCTGCGGTGAGCGATTGTTCACGTTCCCCGTCGCCAGTTATAGTTGGTTCCAAGCGTCGTCGTTCTCGCGATCCGGACAGCGAGCTAGCGCAGTCGTCCGAGACTCCGGTTCCCAGCAGTTCGCCGACTCCGTCCAAGAAGCCCAAGAAGCAGCGGATGGCTCGCTGGGCTCGCATTCAGGAGGCTCGTCAAGCTGAACTCGCCCAGCAGGGTTCTCTTCCTGCTTCAAAGAAACAGCTCTCGTCGAAGAAGAAGAGGTCGTCGAGCCCGGACGCTGAAGATTCGCTCGCTGAGGAGAAAGCACACGTGACTCTAGCGGTCGACGATGTTCCTGCGGGTTCTCCGTCCATTCCAGTCGGCTCGTCGACGCCTGCTGAGGCCGTTGTCACTACTGGAGTTCCTGACGAGGTGGGCGAGACTCCGGACTATCCTGTTATCGCCGAGGGTTCCCTGGTGACTTGACATCTCGGGATCCAGCCAAGTCTCCTGCTCCATCGTCGGCGTCTGAGGCTCCTACCGAGGAGCTGAACTCTTCGACGCCCACTACCCCTGTAGCTGGTGAGGTGTCTTCGGCGGTCGCTAGTGATGCTTCGTCGGCGACGCGAGTCGAGGCGGCTTCTGCTCTAGCATCGCTGGGTTCTAAAGCTCCGCCCGCCTTGACGACAAACTCGGTCATGATCCGGGCTCTGCCTCCTGGCAAACATCCTGCGTGGAGCCCTGGGGATTCCGAAGAAGATGACGGCGGCGAGGAGAGTGGCAGTGACAGCGAGGCTGGTTCGGCGGGAGGTAGCCCTGCTACAACTTCTCCCAACTTGTCGAGCCAGCGCAGTCAGTCCATCAGCAAGTCGGATGCCGACTCTGGACCAGGTTCTGGCGGCCAGCGTCAAGGTTCTCCTGATCCGTCGCTCGAACGCAAGTCTCCACTGCTTCCCCGACAATTTCCCAGTGCTGCTAGCTCGACCACTGCCGATCATGCGTCGAGCCTCGCTGAGCCGGTTTCTAAGCCCATTAAGAAGTCCGCCAGCAAGGCACCTGCTAGGTCGGCGAAATCTTCCAAAAAGGTTCCAACCAAGGCTTTTCGAACGTCAGCGGGTAAGAATTCAGCGAAAGTGGCCAAATCGGTGAAGCCTGCTACTCGCTCCTCCTCTGCCACGCAAGGGCAAGTGGGCGAACCGAAGCCAGAGGTTCTGAGGGTCAAGCTCGAGAATGGGCCTCCTCCCCATTTGGTGGATGTGAAGACCCTCGTGCAGCGTGCTTCGAACGCAACCAGCCGGGACTCTCGTGAATCCAAGCACATGAAGCGCCTCCGCTCCCTCCCGTTCTATCACAAGGCTTCGCGTCGCTGCTGGGAGAAGATATTGGCGTCGTGTGTGCCGGTTGCAGTCACTGAGAAGACAACGGACGGCGTTAGCATCCAGCCCACGCCCATTATCTTGGCAGGCCTTCAGGCTTTCGCTACCGTCGACGACCCCAACCACCCTTGGCGGGCGATTTTCCGACTCCTCCCTAGGAGTATGGTGTTTGTTGACGACACAGTGCTCGACGTGTTTCCTCCAGTAGAAAAAGGGAAGTGGTCGCGGAAAGCAGAGACTCTTCTGGAAGCGTTAAGCCTCGCGTTGTGTCGGTCTCGTGGTGTCGTTCGCTGGGATCTCCTTCTGGCGTTATGGGAGAGAATACACTGGATCGTCGAGTCCAGCGTTTACATCTGGCTCGCCGAGGCATGGTTGGCCTCTGAGCAGACTGCGGAGCTCGACGAGCAGTTCACCAAGTTGCGGTTGAAGTTGAAGGAATACATCCACGAACGTAAGCAGCGCTCTGACCTCCTGCGGCTGGCGATGAAGGAGTACTGGGACGCCTTCGTGGAGGCCGTTACCCACGAAATCGATGGTAGCCCGGCGCCGTTGTTGGACACAGAGGTGTGTTTTGATCCGGCTGTTCCGTTTTGCCCACTGGGTAACCTCCCATGGTTCCCCAAGACCAAGAACTGGGTTGCTGAGGTCGATCATATCGACAACAACGAGCCGTGGCGCAACTGGTGGTTGACTGCTCCAGGCCGTCACCCTTACAACACGATCTTTCGCCCAGCGCACCCTGACTTCCCGCTGTTTGTCCCTGCTGGGGCTGATCCTGACATCGCCCAACTCGTAGTTGAGACTGAACGAGAGGTCATCCAGCCAGATCCACCTGCTCTTCACCCGAAGACCAGGGCTCCAGCGAATCGCCCAGCTCTAGCGGAGTTCCTACCGCCGAACGTCGTTCACGCTGCTTGATTCTCTTCTGTGGCCTGATTCTCGCGCACCACTCGTCGAGCTTCACGTAGTGTCGAGACGTAGTTTAGTCGGAGGCTCTTTGCATATCGTAGTTCCATTGTTCTTTTCCGCGCGGCCACATTTCCAAATCAAATCATGCAGTTATTGGTACAGTCGAGATACACTCGACGAGGGCCTGTGTGGTGAAGTGCTAAAGGAGAAGTCCCCGCTACTACGACATTGAGTGGCACGGCGGCATGAGCGATCGACAGTCAAGAAGCCGTCGATCGGTGGATTCTGGTGTTACCAATCCGTTGATCAACCCGAGGCTTGAAGCTGACGAGAAGATCAAGGTGTTTAAGGTTGGTGAAGTCAAGATTGATCGAGGACGGACGTGGGCCAAGCCTGATCAAGGTCGAAGCATGCAGGTTGTCGATCGACTACGGCTGATCGTGGTGGGCTAGCCCCATGTGATCAACGTCGACCCAAGCCCCGATCAAAGGCAAGAATCGATGATTCAGTATGACCAGGGACGGAAGGAGACGGATCAGCGAGGGCCTGCGACGAACACAAGTCATCGATCGAGGTTCGATCGCCGATCGTCGATCAAGGGTGGATCGCGGATCGTCGATCGATGGCTGATCGTGGATCGCCGATCGTGATCATGGATCGTCGATCGATGGCTGATCGTGGATCGCTGATCGGGATCGTGGATCACCGATCGTGATCGCCGATCGACCAAGATGGGAGGCACATGGGGGCGACGCCGGGACAAGAATCCAGTTGTTGTTTAGTTGTAGGATGATAGATAAGATGGTAGCGGTAGAGAGACACCGACTAAACATAAATCAGAGCTGAATTTGCACAGTGGAGCGCAAGTGGTCTGGATTCTCGACGAGGAAGAACACATTGGCCTCGATCGACTTGCGTTGTGGAGAACGGATTTGGCCCCACGCGTGATCCAAGACTACCAAGCCCCCGCAAGTCGTTCTCGAGCGCAATTTGCACAGAAGACCACAAGTGACCTCAAGTCACCAAGTCCCAGGAACTACATTGGCCTCGGCAAGCGTCGACACTTCGGGTAGTGAACTAGCGGTACGGTTAAGACTGGATTAATATATTGGCCAGCTTGACCTACTCTAGTGATCTATTTCTTGTGTGCGAACTCTCGATCGACCGGATATCAGTGCTTGGCCGGCGATCGCTGCGTCTCTCAATCGACCTCGATCCCGCTATAGGAAGCGGCAAGCAACTCAAGGAAGGAAGGAACACACCCGAAAGGGCAACTACAGGCCTTGGATCGACTCCAGGCCGACCGATCGTAGCGAACAACCCTCGATCGGGACGAATACTCGGACGCAGAGCGAAGATTCCCGCGCTGCTCCACGGACTATCCCCGCGTCACGCCAAGACATTCGATCTTCACCAAGTGCTGCATCCTCGGAGCCCCGAGAGAGCAGATCCAGCCCGCCGACGGGTACACAAGGTGAGAACAAGTTCAGCCGATCACGGATCGTTGGGGACCCTCCGTTAGTCGGTGTCTGGGCGCTGGTGGGAAGCTCGATCAGGCCTTAACCAGATTTTGGCCGATCCCGCTACACCACAATGGTGCGCGTGCCCGGATCTCTTGGGGACTCCGGATTTCACCGTGAGTCCGCAGAAGATGCGCAAGTGAAGAAAGAACCAGGGGAAGAGGCGTCGTCGAACATCGGATCGACGAAGACGCTGCTGAACAAAACGAGATCCGCGGATCGACAGAGTGCTCGGAGGACTTCTGTCGACGGAATCGAGGGCGATCTGGAAACAGATCTAGAAGAGAAACCTCAACATCCTCCCCAGGTCCCTTCGGGGACTCCCGGTGGATCTCGGTGCGAACCGAGATTCACTAACAAAACAAACCAAGGCCGGATCGGACCGATATGCATTCGCAGACTCGCCGATCAGGCTCGATCCGACTACCTGGACGCGATCGCGGACAAGGCCCAGATCGCGCGAAGGAAACTGCGAGCGCCAGGCATGGACGACGAAGATCCAAGATCGCTGGTGCTCGACTGGTCTGAAGCTGACCTGGAACGTCAGTATCACTTGAAAGAATTGCGGGACTTCTTACGTCAAGATCCCGTCATGATCATCGTGCGGCCAGAGCAGATCGGCGACCCGAAGGGCTCGATCTCGGCCCCCCGGATGACGGACAACAAGTTGACGGCAGTGAAGAACCTGCTCGGGCTGCTGAAGGAGGCCGGCTTGGTGGCTGGAGCCTTTGACGCGAATGACCTCTTCGATCAAGAACTCGAAGTGATCCAGACGTCGATCCAGACATTAGTCGAAAAGCTGAGACCCCTCGTCGACGTGATCACGAGTGATCAGAACCCAGACGCCCCAGATCAAGCGCCGTCAGCTCCAGTGGTGCCGACGCGGGCTGAATCGACAGGGTATCGATCATCATCGCCGTACGTCTCGGCGGCCGAACATGTGTCCGACACGTCGTCGGAACCCCAGCGAATGCCGCTTGGTCCTTCCGGATCGGCTATGCTGGACGCTCGATCACGTAGTCAGCGTCAGGAACGTACGCGATCAGGACCTCGGAAGCCGAAACCCAAGTCGATCGATCGGACGACCAGCGCGACTGGAGCGGACGAGCCGAACGGCAGTCTGGAAACTTACTTCCAGGCCGCGATGGCCCGTTTCTTGAAGGAACAGCAGAGCACAGCGGCCACACCTGCCCCAGTGACCCCAGACCATGTCGGATCACAGGACGTGGAGATGGAATCCGCCGGATCGCCGGATCGAGACGTCTCGCAGTGGGAATATGATCCGGACGACATCGATCTACCGAGCTCAGCTCCGGCCGTGGTGGCTACCGCCGCATCGGGGTCCGTCGGGTCTTCACTGATCCAGCGCGTACGGATTTCGGCGATGTCGGATCTTAAGGAGTTCAGCGGCAAAGATCAGGACGAAGATCGCGCCCGATCGTGGATCAGCAAGGTGAAATCGGCCTTCATGCGCGATCAAGCTACGGATGAAGAGAAGTGCCTGACTTTCGCGGATCTGCTGACGGGGCCGGCGAAGAACTGGTACCGCCAGCTGGGACGATCGACACGGAACAAGTGGAGCGATCTGCTTCGGAGTTTCCAAATCCAGTATTGCGGCCTAGGGGTATCGGTGGCTTGGCAGTACTATCACTCTCGCAAGCGATCGGATGAATCGCCGTTGGATTACCTCTATCGACTGAATGTGGCGGCTCTGCGTGCGAGACTGAAGATCAAGGATGGAGATTCCAAGGCCCGTCGAGAACACGTCGAACATTTTATCGAGACACTGGGCGATCCCGATCTGGCCGATCAGCTGACCCTACTTCGACTCGCGGATGCCGAAGATCTGGAGGAAGTCCTGCGCGCTCGAGAACGCGCGAAGAGCAGACAGAAACGATCTGCCTTCGGATCGAAGTATCGCCAGAAAGTCCCGACCTCTGCTCCGGCCGCTGCCACCAAGCGGGCAGTGCGTGCAGTCCAGATCGCGAACCAAGAGTCTGGATCGGACACCGGATCGGACGGATCGGATTCGGAAGGTGATCTACGCCGTGTCTACCTAGCGTCGGCTGAGGACAAGTCTCGCAATGCGGGGGGCGACACGACGAAGCAGGATCGCAGCACACAAGCACCGATCGGCCATGACTCACCTCGATCAGACCCAAGATCGCGATCGTCGCCCGATGGATCAGACCGATCGAACCGCTGCTCGCACTGTGGATCACGGAAGCACACGGATCTGGATTGCTGGAGACGTTTGACGTGCGAGAAGTGTGGAAAGCGAGGACATCCGGCGGATCGCTGCCTGTTTGTGTGTCGTGGATGCGGTGAGCTGCACGAGATGGGCAAGTGTCAGATGGAGGAATTCTACAATCAGATCCGTCAATGGTTCAACCCGGTGAAACACGCAGGCATGCTGCCCGCGATCGCCGAGAAGATGTTAAACTAGGACGCTCGCCGGGTTGGAATCCGGTACGAGCCGAGCGTTCTAGGTATTGCATCTATGCATACGTGAACAAGAACACGGTAGATCGAGTAAGTGGACGGACTGATCTACGCGGTAATACATGTGATCTGCATGAGAAATCTGCCGCCAAGGTCTTAAGTCTACACCGATCGGACGACTTCAGCCGTTCTGACGCCGAAGTGCCCTTGGATCTCCAGTCTGGAGAAACTCGAGGTTACTGGAAGCAACGCAGACCTGAAGAATGGTTTACGCCAGCTGACGGAGAGTTGACGGCCGAGATCCCGAAACATGATCGCGATCGAAGTCTGCCTCGTGTCAGTGAACACCGCAGATCCGGCGGTGTGGTACCCGATCTCCTCCCAGGGGAGTCCAGAGGGTACTGGAAACATCATTCGCCGGGTAAATGGTTCCGTCAGGCCAAGATCGCTGGCAAGATCAACAATGAGAAGTCGATCTTACTCTTAGACACCGGCGCCGAGGTGTCCATCGTGGACACCGCCTTTGCTCGTAAGGTGGGGTGCTATGTCGACACGAGTCAGAGCCAGGAATGTGTGGGGATTGGCGAAAGCGTGTACATGACGGAAGGAAAGACCAGGATCAAGGTTACGCTGGCAGGATCGCTGGTGTATTTCTTCGATATCTGGGTTGGCGATCTATCAGGACAAGATGCGATCCTGGGTATGGACTTTATGGTCCCGGCGGGGATCCGCCTTGATCTGGCAGACGGCTCCATCTGCCTCCCTGATGAAGTCAAGATCCAACTTAGCGGACGGCGACAACTGTACAACGACAACGTCCGACATGTGTGTGTGGATCAAGGGATGCAGATCGCGATCGGCGATTCGATCGAACTGCCACTCCGAATGAAGGTGACAGATCGCGAGAAGCTATGGGTCACTCGTGGAGATCGCTGGGTGCCGACTGTAGTTCGAGGGCCTGGCCGGATCAGGTATCTCCAGGTCACCAACATCAGTGACAAGGACATCGTTCTACACCGGAACGAACGGATCGCCATGTGGTTGGCCGGAGATCGGGTACCCCGGGTGCCAGGGTATGTGTCGATCGGGTCCCGTCGCTACATGGAATGGCAGAACTTGGCCTTCCAAGCCACGACGGAAGAACCGCGAACTAATGAGGAGGCGTCAGTCGTACCACCAGCATCGGCTGTCGAGCGACCGACGTATCCGACACCCCGAGCGATTCTCCGGAGATCCGAGGTCTCCCCGATCGTCGATCGCTCGATTAGCCTACCCGACCCCACCACCGAATCGGGGGCGAAGTGCCCTGATCTGGAGGTAGCTGTTGTCGGTACGCGTAGATCAGGGGCGAATCGCCGCTGGAGAGTGATCGCGTGGCCGAAGAGTCCAGACCGTCTACTTCAACCACTCTAGTTGGAGAACGGACGGACCTATGGTCGGATCCTACAAGGTCGTCGGCCAAATCCTCCGGATCGGAGGGCGAATGCCTTCCGGAGCAGGGACAGGTGCTTGTGGGCTACCGGTCTTCGCCGACCGACGGCCCAGAGGACGAAGCGATGGATGACGATAAGCTGCGAGATGATTGCACTGGTGATCTGGAGGAGAACGGTGAAACGATGTCCCCTCACTTGCCATCGGTCGATCAGGTCGACGGTTGTGCCGTCGAACCAGATCTTGGGGCGGGAGTGCTGATCGGGTACCCCATGTGGCGACCTTAACGGTGGAAGAGTCGAGATCAAGAGGCGACACCATAGTTGACGACATTCCGATGTCGATCGACGGAGGTGATCAGGTGGGAATAGAGACTAAACCCACTGTCAATCGGGGTGATCCTGCTGCCGCTGAACCAGATCGAGATGTTGACGCCGATGATCAAGTCCACTACCACGAGGGCGGGAGTCTGTCAGCCGAAGACGTCGAAGGCGAACTGGCTGTGCTTCCGGAAATTGTGATCTCGACGACGGATGAGGTGAAGATCGACGACATCAAGGTGGGAGATCTGGAATTCAACACCCCGGAGGAGATCGATCGACTGCGAAAGAAGATCTGGCACAGGAGGCACCTGCTGATCGGCAAGGGCAATGCACTTCCCCCAGCAGCCAGGGGCGTCACATGTGACATCGACGTCGGCGAGGCGAAACCGATCGCCCAACGAGTCCGGATGATCGCCCCTCAGTTCGTGGAGAAGGTGTCGGATCTGATCAAGGGATTGTTGTCAGCCAAGATGATCCGGAAGTCCCGATCACCGTGGGCCTCGCCGATCGTCGTGATCATTAAGAAGAACGGCGTGGATATCCGACTCTGCATCGATTATCGGCTCGTCAACAGTCTGACCCGGCTGATGGTGTATCCTATGCCTCTGATCAATGATCTGCTGGAAGACCTGAACAAGGTGCTCTGGTATTGCTCTCTGGATATGGCTAGTGGATTCTGGGTGGTGGCAATGACCGATCGAGCTCGTGCGATCTCGGCCTTTATCACCCACATGGGTCTGTTTGAATGGAATCGGATGCCGTTCGGCCTGAAGAACGCTCCTCAGATCTATCAGCGACTTCTGGATGACGCGTTGTACGGGTTCACCAGAATCCCGCGATCGTCGAACTCCGGAAGTCACCACGGACCTGATCGAGTCGGGCGAACCAGAAGATCCGGGGCGTCCGTCAGTGCTGAGCCGCAGATCGTACATCGACGACATTCTGGTGACAGCTGGATCATGGGATGAGCTGTGTGATCGTGTGGATCACCTGTTGGACGCCTGTGACAAGTGGAACCTCTCGATCAGTGTGGAGAAGAGCTCTTGGGGATGCGCAAGGTGGACTATCTAGGACATCGCGTGTCAAACGATGGACTGGAGGCCAACCCGAAGGACCTCGCGGCTCTGACAGATCTACCGTTCCCTGGATCGCTCCGATCAATGCAGTCTTTCTTGGGCAGTCTTAACTACTACAGCCGTTTCCTGGAGGATTACGCGATCTACGCGGCGATCCTGTATGAACTGCGCGAGGTAGACTTCGCCGAGTTGAAGAAGCGTCCAGATCTGCGCCGGATCATGGATGGTCAAGTGTCGAACGCAGTAGATCGGAACTCGGCAGACCCCGATCGGGCACCGTCCGTTCATGGAGGCGAGGTTGGCGACGAACGCTGGATCCGTGCTCATCGCGCCTTCTCGACACTGAAGACGAAGATCGCGACGACGCCGATCCTGCGGCATTTCGATCGCGATCGGACTCCGGTGGTGATCGTGTACGCGAGTGACTGGGCGATCTCGGCCGCACTGATGCAGGAACACGACCAGATCTATCACCCTGTTACCTTCGCCAGTCGAACGTTGAAGTCGAATGAACTGAACTACAACGTGGTGGAGAAAGAAGTGCTGGCTCTGTTACGGATCCTAGATCTGAACTATAACATGCTGGTTGGACGATCGATCCGGGTCCTGACTCGACACTCGACGTTGGCGTGGCTGTTCCGATCACCCGGCCTTCAGGGCCGATTGGGTCAGTGGGCCGCACTCCTATCGCCCTGGACGTTGGAGATCACGAAGTGCACCAAGGAGAGGACGAGATATTGGGGGCGATCGCCGCCAGTATTACACCCCGATCGGATGTCGACGAGGCGCTGATCGCGATCGCGCCGAAGAAGGAACCCCGGCGGAAGATCCAAGCCCCGATCCCGACTGTACGCGCGGATGAAGAACTGCTGGTGATAAGCTTCGATGGATCCGCCCGCGTCAAGCGAGGTGGGGGCGCGTACAGTGCGATCCTATGGACGCTACCTGAGTGGAGTGTGGTGAGAGCACGATCGGGCTATGCCGAGGGACTGACTGTCAATGAAGCGGAATATCACGGTCTGCTGCTGGGTTTCGACCTCTTGGACGGCATTGATCGAGGCAGGCTGGTGGTCTGCGGTGATTCCAACTTGGTGATCCGGCAAGTACGAGGTGAGATCGACTGCAAAGCACCCAAGCTGACGTTACTGAAGCAGAAGGTGCTGGATCGGTTACGGAACTGGCCAGATCATGAGCTGTTACATGTGAAACGGGACTGGAACGGCAGCGCAGACAGCTTGGCTAGCGCAGCGCTTCAACGTGAAGGTGGCGTGGTCGTCGAGGATGAGGCCGATCACGTGGATCTGACGACATTGAACCGGCTCGATGAGATCCTAGTTGTCAGATCTGACGAACCGATCGCCCGGCTATCACCGATGACTACTCGATCAAACGCCAGATCGCGACCGAATCCGACTGTCCTACAGGAAGAATTTGTGCGGGGACTACGGATCGACCGAATCCGTCGATCGCAAGATGAAGAGACGTGGATCGTGGGCATGAAGAAGTACCTGATGGGAGACGTGGCTGATCTAACGCAGGATGAGGCCCGATCTTATGGCAACATTGCGGCAGACTACGAGATCGATGACAATGATCTGCTGTTCTACTGTTCCCCCTCCAAGAGATCGGAGGCAGATCGAGATGGGCTGATGAGGCTGGTCGCTCCGGAGACGCTGCATCAGGATATCCTGCACCACTACCACTCTACTGTGGAAGGTGGTCACCAAGGGATCGGACGTACCTATCAGCGGATCCGTGATCACTTTCACTGGAGGGGTCTCTTCAGGAGTGTGCAGAAGTATGTCGGAGAGTGTGTCGACTGTGAGACCGGTAAAGGGCGACCCACGATCAGGGGCGAGTCGCCGGGGAACATCCAGGCGACGTACCCGTTCCAGATCATAGCGATGGATCACATACCTTCGCTGCCCAAGTCGTACACAGGCAACACCGAACTGCTGATCTGGGTCGACCTGTTCACGGGATACGTGATCGCGAAGGCCAGCTCCTCTCGAGCGGCGCAGACGATCGCCGAATCCTACGAAGAGTGTGTGTTCCGGCGATTCGGTGCCAGCGAGGTGATCAGGCATGATCGCGAACCGGGATTTATGGCTGACTTCTTCCGCGCCTTTAATAAGATCCTAGGTATGCGTCAGCGGGCGACGATGGCATATCGACCCCAAGCGAACGGTACTGCGGAACGAATGGTGCAGACGGCGACGAGAGCCCTGAAGATGTTCGTGGAAGATCTGGATCAGAGGGATTGGGATGAGTACGCCGAGCGATTGACCTTCGCGATCAATACCGCTCATGATCGCGTTCGAGGAGACTCGCCTTTTTATCTGGTACATGGCTGGGATCCTCGATCGACGCTGGAAGCGACGATCCCTTTGGGTAGTACTCGAATCCAGGATCGGAATCCGCGACGGTGGCGTTATCGGATCCAGAGGCACTATGATCAGGCTCGAAGTCAGGTGAATGCTCGTCTACGCGAGGCGATCGCGGATCGGGCCGATCGACACAACGAAGAGGTTCGACCGCACTCGATCGAGGCTGGATCCCAGGTGTGGCTGTACTTAGATCGTGTGAAGGAGGGGTACGCCCGGAAGCTAGCTCACCTGTGGCATGGCCCATTCCGTGTGGCCGAGAAGGTGAACGAGTACACGATGAAGCTTCAGATCGCTGGCACAGACTATCACCTGTTCCCGATCGTGCATGTCTCGAAGCTGAAGTTGGTCAGAGACTTCCCGATCGGCCGCAGATCGAGCTCACGGTGGACGAGGCAGATCGACTCGATTTCGACGAGATCCTACTTCCGGAGGACAGCTGGGCTCCAGATCGAGGTGCGAACGAGTATGAAGTGGAGAAGATCACGGATATGCGGACGGATCGAAGGACGCGGTACGGCAGGACGTATCGAGAATTCCTGGTACATTGGAAGGGTTACGACGATCCTGACTGGATCGACGAAGCGGATCTCAACTGTGGAGCTTTATTGCACGAGTTCCTTCGAGATCGTGTGAACCGGAACCGATTCAACGCGATGCAGTCTCACGAGGAGGAGTGAGATCGGACCGCCAGGGCGAGCTGGTCGCCTTGGCGAGCGAGATTGGCGGCGGATCGGCGGGGAGGCCGTCGATCGGAGGAAAGGGTTGTATATGAATGCGTATGTACATGAGAATGCAGATCGCGAGGAGGTGGAGCAATGGCAAAGTGTTACGATGATGGATCCAGGCTGATCGTGTCGGAGATAAGTGGAGCGATAGGCAACCGGCGGAGCGAACGAAGTATTACAATGAAATCGATTGATCTGACGACGTCGGGTGACGATTGAAGAGGATCGGCCTCCGGATTGACTACGATCTCGGGCGGACTAATTAATCGACAGGCTGATCGCTGCGGCCGATCGGGTGAGCTGAATACTGATATTACGGCTGCTGGATACCGACATCGTGGTTGAACCCGTAGCGAAGACGCGAGATCTGCAGCGCCGGGTGCGATTGGTGTATCGGTCACACGACGGATCGGGATCGCCCGCCTCAATCAGGTGTATCGGTCCCACAAGCGACCGTGATCGCCCGCCTCAATTAATCGGATGGATCGGGGCAGACTACGCAACCGAGGTGCATGGAGAGTTGGAGACTGTGTCCGTAGTGAGCCGCCGTACGACCCGACTTACGGACAGGGGGCGGTTGTGGTGAAGTGCTAAAGGAGAAGTCCCCGCTACTACGACATTGAGTGGCACGGCGGCATGAGCGATCGACAGTCAAGAAGCCGTCGATCGGTGGATTCTGGTGTTACCAATCCGTTGATCAACCCGAGGCTTGAAGCTGACGAGAAGATCAAGGTGTTTAAGGTTGGTGAAGTCAAGATTGATCGAGGACGGACGTGGGCCAAGCCTGATCAAGGTCGAAGCATGCAGGTTGTCGATCGACTACGGCTGATCGTGGTGGGCTAGCCCCATGTGATCAACGTCGACCCAAGCCCCGATCAAAGGCAAGAATCGATGATTCAGTATGACCAGGGACGGAAGGAGACGGATCAGCGAGGGCCTGCGACGAACACAAGTCATCGATCGAGGTTCGATCGCCGATCGTCGATCAAGGGTGGATCGCGGATCGTCGATCGATGGCTGATCGTG
This sequence comes from Phytophthora melonis, assembly GCA_024211575.1. NCBI lineage: Eukaryota > Oomycota > Peronosporomycetes > Peronosporales > Peronosporaceae > Phytophthora > Phytophthora melonis. The sequence goes on from JAMXKT010000085.1 coordinate 475,400, forward strand.
GATCGCCGATCGTGATCATGGATCGTCGATCGATGGCTGATCGTGGATCGCTGATCGGGATCGTGGATCACCGATCGTGATCGCCGATCGACCAAGATGGGAGGCACATGGGGGCGACGCCGGGACAAGAATCCAGTTGTTGTTTAGTTGTAGGATGATAGATAAGATGGTAGCGGTAGAGAGACACCGACTAAACATAAATCAGAGCTGAATTTGCACAGTGGAGCGCAAGTGGTCTGGATTCTCGACGAGGAAGAACACATTGGCCTCGATCGACTTGCGTTGTGGAGAACGGATTTGGCCCCACGCGTGATCCAAGACTACCAAGCCCCCGCAAGTCGTTCTCGAGCGCAATTTGCACAGAAGACCACAAGTGACCTCAAGTCACCAAGTCCCAGGAACTACATTGGCCTCGGCAAGCGTCGACACTTCGGGTAGTGAACTAGCGGTACGGTTAAGACTGGATTAATATATTGGCCAGCTTGACCTACTCTAGTGATCTATTTCTTGTGTGCGAACTCTCGATCGACCGGATATCAGTGCTTGGCCGGCGATCGCTGCGTCTCTCAATCGACCTCGATCCCGCTATAGGAAGCGGCAAGCAACTCAAGGAAGGAAGGAACACACCCGAAAGGGCAACTACAGGCCTTGGATCGACTCCAGGCCGACCGATCGTAGCGAACAACCCTCGATCGGGACGAATACTCGGACGCAGAGCGAAGATTCCCGCGCTGCTCCACGGACTATCCCCGCGTCACGCCAAGACATTCGATCTTCACCAAGTGCTGCATCCTCGGAGCCCCGAGAGAGCAGATCCAGCCCGCCGACGGGTACACAAGGTGAGAACAAGTTCAGCCGATCACGGATCGTTGGGGGACCCCCTCCGTTAGTCGGTGTCTGGGCGCTGGTGGGAAGCTCGATCAGGCCTTAACCAGATTTTGGCCGATCCCGCTACACCACACCTGTACCGCACCCTCGCCAAGGTCAACATGTGACACAGTAGCATCAATCCCTTGCTCGGCGACCTGTGTCCATCGCCGAGGGATACACCGCGCAGTTGCTAATCTTCGTCAGCAACTTGAACCATCTTGAAGCGGTTCTCGCGCTTGCGCTGGAGGAGATAGTCGAATAATAATCCTCCGCACGATAAATTTGATACTGGTTCCCAAGTCGGCTCATCGTAGCCTTGCCACTTGACGTAGAACTCTCGCTGGTTCCGTTCAGTGCCTGTCGACATTGGCCATCGATCGTCGAGAACAGCTTCGACGACGTACTTGTCGCCGTCTCCATCCGGCTCCCAGCTGTCTTCTGGTAGGAGTTCCTCGTCGAAATCGAACCTCTCATCCTCGCCGAGTCCGTCGATTAACTCTGCTGTCGGTCTGCGATCATCTTCGCTCACTGCCTTGAGTCGGGACACGTGCACCACAGGATAGAAACGGTATCCGGCTTTGTCAGGTAGCTCAAGCTCGTAGGCAAATTCCTCCACCTTCCGTTTGATGCGGAAAGGGCCATGCCACCTGTGGGCGAGCTTCTTGGTCAGGCCGGGCTTCACGCGCTCCATAAACAACCACACCCGGCTCCCTGGCTGGAATAGTGAGCGATGAACTGGTTTTGTCCGTTGATTCGTCGACCGTTTCTCCGCCAGGGTCCTCGCGCTCGTCGAGCGATACAGCAAGTCTTTCGATTCTCCCAAGAGCTTCGTTGTGCTCCTTCGCTCGTCGAGCCTTCTCGATGGCTTGGTAGTGCTTGGCCATTGTTCCTACCGCCGAACGTCGTTCACGCTGCTTGATTCTCTTCTGTGGCCTGATTCTCGCGCACCACTCGTCGAGCTTCACGTAGTGTCGAGACGTAGTTTAGTCGGAGGCTCTTTGCATATCGTAGTTCCATTGTTCTTTTCCGCGCGGCCACATTTCCAAATCAAATCATGCAGTTATTGGTACAGTCGAGATACACTCGACGAGGGCCTGTACCGCACCCTCGCCAAGGTCAACATGTGACACAGTAGCATCAATCCCTTGCTCGGCGACCTGTGTCCATCGCCGAGGGATACACCGCGCAGTTGCTAATCTTCGTCAGCAACTTGAACCATCTTGAAGCGGTTCTCGCGCTTGCGCTGGAGGAGATAGTCGAATAATAATCCTCCGCACGATAAATTTGATACTGGTTCCCAAGTCGGCTCATCGTAGCCTTGCCACTTGACGTAGAACTCTCGCTGGTTCCGTTCAGTGCCTGTCGACATTGGCCATCGATCGTCGAGAACAGCTTCGACGACGTACTTGTCGCCGTCTCCATCCGGCTCCCAGCTGTCTTCTGGTAGGAGTTCCTCGTCGAAATCGAACCTCTCATCCTCGCCGAGTCCGTCGATTAACTCTGCTGTCGGTCTGCGATCATCTTCGCTCACTGCCTTGAGTCGGGACACGTGCACCACAGGATAGAAACGGTATCCGGCTTTGTCAGGTAGCTCAAGCTCGTAGGCAAATTCCTCCACCTTCCGTTTGATGCGGAAAGGGCCATGCCACCTGTGGGCGAGCTTCTTGGTCAGGCCGGGCTTCACGCGCTCCATAAACAACCACACCCGGCTCCCTGGCTGGAATAGTGAGCGATGAACTGGTTTGTCCGTTGATTCGTCGACCGTTTCTCCGCCAGGGTCCTCGCGCTCGTCGAGCGATACAGCAAGTCTTTCGATTCTCCCAAGAGCTTCGTTGTGCTCCTTCGCTCGTCGAGCCTTCTCGATGGCTTGGTAGTGCTTGGCCATTGTCAGTGCAATATTGTGTTGGCGGCTGGCTTCGCGCCTCCAGGCTGCAGCATCTGTCTGATCTCCATCGCCGAGCCTCAGCGAACTTGTCATTGCCTTCAGCGTCGATTGGGCGTCCCATCCGTGGACGAGGTAGAAAGGTGTCTCCTTCTTCGTCGTGTCCATCGAATTGTTGATCGCATACACCATCTTCTCGGCGATCTCGTCCCAGTCCTGCTGGAGTGGGTCTTCGACGTACACGTTCACGGCTTGGATCACTGACTTGACCGACCGTTCTTGCTGGCCGTTCGCTTGCGGGCGGTAGCTGAGCGTCGCTTCTCGACCTCGACTGAATCAGCTCGAGGAAGGCCTTGAAGGTCTCACTTATGGACCGTGGGTCGCGATCGTGTCGTATCATCGACGGGGCACCGAAGCGTCGGAACACATACTCCTCAAAAACATCTGCGACGTCTTGTGCCTTGGTGCTGCTCATTGCTTTGGAGATAACGTAGCCGGTGAAGGAGCACTGGAACAACAGCAATGACGTATTGCCTCGCCGAGTCTTCGGCAACGGCGTCACAAAATCCATCGATACTAGCTGGAACGGGCGGTCGGCGAGCACGTTGCCCGGTGAATACCCTTTCAATTGGGGTTTGCCCTTGCTGGTACTGCAGTCCGCACAAGCGCGAACATGGCGCACCACCGTGGCATACAGGCCGATCCAGTAGTAGTCTTTCTTGACTCGGTGAAACGTGCGCGTTATCCCTTGATGTCCTCCTTCAATAGAGTCGTGGCAACTCTGTAGGACTTCTTCGATCATGGTCGTTGGTATTACCAGTCTCAGCTGTGGCTCTGGTTCGCCTCTTTCGTCGAGCTTGCGTCCCTTATCCACATAGTGCAGCACGTCATCTTCGTCCAGGACGAACCGGTCGGCGAGTTTGCTCGCATTGGCTGCCCTTTTGAAGTCGAGGGACACAATGTCACCTCGGAGGTAGGCTTTCAAGTCGGCCCACCTCCTTTCTTCGTCTTGGGCAACGCGAACTTGTCGTATGCGTTCTGCTTGCACTGCTACTGGATCTGGTTGCTCGTCGACTTCTTGTGGAGTAGCAGGGGCTGGTCCGTTGATGACGACGCCGTCGTTTGCATCTTGCGCTTCGTTTGGCCCACTCGCTGACTCCAATGCGTTGTCTGGAGGAGCTGGAGTCTCGTCTGGCTCCGTCCGTTCGACCTTACGCCCTTTCACATCGCCGCGGTTAGCATGCCGTTGTACCTCGGGATCCTTGAATCTCACTCGCCGAGCTTGACTTCTGGTGCCCGCGGTGACTTGGGGTTCATCGGTGATCTCATTAGCACTTGGAGGTCTTGCTCGCTGAGCGCTTTCTGCTCGTTGGGTGTTCCGCTCGGCCTCCATTGGGGCTTGCTCGTCGACGTACAACACTTCAGGGATCCGATTGAGTGCCTTGAGTTCTGCCTTCCTTGTTTCGCTGAGTACTACCTTGGTGACCTGGGTTTCCAGGGCTTCAGTTGCCAGCGAGTCAGCGGATGCGTTATACATCCTTATGGCGTGCAGATAGCGGACTGAGTTGAGCTTCGCCGTGAGTTCCTTGTGGTTCTTCAGCTTGACCTGCAGCGTCTCCTTCCGGCAGGCTATCACCCCCATGGATTGCTGGATTGCAAGCCTGGAATCGCCGACGATAATAAGATCGGTCACCCCATGTTCAATCGCCGCCTTGACTCCGTTGTTCATGCCAGTATATTCGGCTAGATAGACCGTCGTCGATGGCAGGTGCGCACTCGCAGCGATCACAATGTCCCAAGCCGGTAAGCGCCACAGGATCCACGAGCAGCTTCCATGTCCTCCATGCTTCTCTGTCTTCGCCGACCCATCGAATGATAGCACATGGTCTTCGTAGTCTCGAGGGATACTCGCGTAGAGCAGATGCGGAGCCAGCCGTACGGTCGCCGACCCTTTCGAGGGCGGAGCCAGTGGTGCTACAGCCTTGTCGAGCGCCACGAAAGGTGTGATCGACGACTGCAACAGCTTGGCGAATTCGATGTCACGTTCTCGGACACGCTTGACCTTAAGATGCCACTGCGAGAGGAACACGGCAAACTGCACCGTCCGTCCGAACAACGACTTGGACTGGAACACCCACTCCAAGGTCGAGAATCGGGTGTAGACGTGCAACGTCTTTCCGGACAGCAGCGTGCAACACACCTTGAGCACCTGGAGGAGAGCCAATACTTCCTTTTCTGTAGGATGGTAGTTGATTTCGTTTTCCTTGAGCACCCGGCAGCAGAATCGGACCGGGTGGAGCAAGTCGTCATGCATCTGCATGAGCGTACTGCTCAGCGCCCATCCGTTGGCGTACAACATGATGTAGACGTCCTTCGAGCCGTCGAAATGCCGTAGAATCGGAGCCTCGACGTCCTTCTGTCGTAACGCTGTGAAGGCGTTGCGGGCCACGCTGAGGTCACCCCCCGGAGCGAAGTTGTCATCCTTGATCTGGTATAACACCGCTACGTAGACCACCAGTCCCTGGATGAACCTCCCGTAGTAGTTGAGGGCACCCAGGAACGCCTGCATACCTTTCCTCGATGAGGGGAACGGGAGCTCAGCGATTGCCGCGAGCTTCTTTCCGTCGGCCTGGATCCCTTCGCCCGTAACCACATGCGACAGGAAATCCACCTTTTGCTGGACGAAGATACTTTTCGTGAAGCTGACACTGATCCTGCACTCGGCGAATCGCGATAGAAGCCGATCCAGCGTCTCCAAGCACTCGTCGAAGGTCGACCCGCCAAAGCAAATATCGTCGACAAACGATCGTCGATGGAAGACTGGGACCAGCTTAGATTGGTCCGGTTCTCCAGTCGCAAACATATCCGCATCCAGGTTGTTTACCAAATCCATCATCGGGTCGTTTCCGGCCAGGGCCAGGTGGTCCGCTTCGTACTTCGTCCGCAGGTCACGCTGATCGACACTCGGCGACCTTCGCGACTGGATCACAAATGTCTTGCGTAGAGCTTGAGCTTTAGCTTCTGCTTGCTTCATTCGCTCGGCGAATGCCTCCCAGCCACCTTTTGGCTGCACATAGCTCCACAATGCGTTATCAATCATCCGCTGGTAAATCATCGGCGCGTTCTTCAATCCGAACGGCATGCGCAGCCACTCGAAGTGGCCGAGTGCGCAGACAAACGCCGACACCCACCGAGCACGCATCGTCATCATGATCGCCCAGAAGCCGCTGGCAGCATCCAGCGAGCAGAACCACAAATAGCTCTCCATTTCCGTGAGTAGATCGTTGACCAGCGGCATTGCATATTCCATAATGAGCGTAATTGCGTTGACCATCTTGTAGTCGATGCATAGCCGTATATCGAGACCGTTCTTCTTGAGCACGATTACAATCGGCGAGGCCCATGGGCTACTCGAGAACGCGATGAGACCTGCCTCCAGCAACCTTTTGAGCAACTCGTAGAGCTTCCGCAAGTATTTCAGCGGGATTCGCCGAGCTCGTTGCTTGATAGGTGCATGGCCTTGGACGTCGATGTCGCATACCACGCCGTACGCTGGCGGTGGCAGTGCGTTACCGCTGGCGATCATGATCTCCTCATGCCGGCGCAGTGTCTCGACGAGCTTGGCTTGGTCGATAGGGTCCAGCGTGGGGTTCTTCACGTTCGGTGCATCATAGTCCAGAGTCGTCGATGCAGGCGTGGTCAAATCGGGCAAGAAGGCGAGCTCGTGTGCATAATCTTCAAAGTGAATCTCAGTCGCGTCATGCTCGTACTCGTCACCCTCCACACTATCACCGTCCGCCATGAGAGCCTCCGCGGAGGCGATATAGCGAAGCCGTAAATCGTCGAGCGGATCGTCGCTCATTGATTCCTCGATCGCATCATCCATTTCTTGCAGCGCAGCCACGGTGGCGTACACAGGTTCAGTCACCCCTCCTGTTCCATCGAGATAGACACCCTTGATAAGGTCTGGGCTCGCACTCAGCGCACGCATTCCATCAGCTTGCTGCCGAAGCATGCTCATCAGGTGGACAGTGTTGTCGTCATCGAGCGAGAACCTTGGGTCTTCATAGGCAATAGGGACTTCAATCGCCGACCGATCTCTCCCAGCTTCACCTTCTGGAGGAGTGACGCGAGGCACACAGTCTTGTCCCCAGGCGTTCATAGGACAGCTCATCGCTGCCACCTCTTCAGACTTGTTGCTCTCGCCGTAATTCGATGAGATCTCATCAGTCACCCTTGTCTCACCGACTCTGCTATCGTGGAGCTCGCTGAGTCGATTCCATTGCTCTTCGCAGGTCGGACCTCTTGGTAAATCGGCTGGTCGGCGTCGAACCCCAGCAGGGGTCGCGTATTTCCGCTTCTCCACTGCGGGGGGTTGCTTAGCCGACCACTCTTCATAGAGGTGGCGTTCGTGTTCCAGCAGATGCTTCGCCTTGGATGATCCATAAGCCAGTATTTGCCACTCTCGATACTTCCTGGTGTGCAATTGCACGTATCCATCGCCGAGTGGCAGATCCTCATGCGGGATCCAATACACGAACGGGAAGTGGGCTGGACAGGACACCGATTTGTCCGTGCAGTTCGTCAATCTGACTCTCGTCGGCCTCCCCGATCTGCTGAAGACCACCGTCGGTAACAAATCGCGAGTTCGCCGAGCCCAGAGATCATGAGTCGCCCAGCTTGGTTGACTCTTGGGCAGCTTGAACTCGACGGTCTCGCCCTCGAGTACTTCCATCGTCTCTGGTGGGCTCCCAGCTACATGTTCTGCTGCGCTACGCTCGTCGACCTCTTTCTGCGACTTGATCAGCGGCACCACCACCTCCTCCGGGTTCTTCATCGTCGACCGGAAGAGGTCCAACCTGACGCCGGCTGGAATCATGAAGTCCGTCCCGAGGATGACGTCCACCCCCGCGTAGTGGGGCATAATCCAGACTTCAAACTCGTAGACCAGCTCCCAGCCCAGCGTCAAGTTGACCTTCGCCCGTTCGTTCGTGGTGACCTTGTCCTTGGCAATCCCTTGTATATCCAGCTGCAGGTCCATGTTCACTCTGCGTCTTAGCCGTATCTTCTTAGCGAAAGATTCGCTGACCGCGCTCACATTCGCGCCCGTGTCCAGCAAAATCTTCGTTCTTCTGTCGTTCACCGCTCCCATCACAAGTGCTCGCATCCTCTTTCGCCGATCGAATTGTTTCTCCGACCACCATCCCTGTCGCTCCCCCGCGAGTAACTTCACCATCTCGACTCGCGGACTCAGCCTCGTCTCATGCCGCGTCGCACTTGTGATAATCCCGGTAGATTCGCCGACCTCCTGACTTGATTCCAGTATGGTTGACTCGTCGACCGTGTTCAATATTCCGTCGTTTTTCAACTCCATGTCCGTCGCATTGTCGTTTCCCAGCCATTTGCTCAACCGAACAAAGGCGAACACAAAGTTCGCCTCAATCGCCGGCTCAGACAATTGTGGCCGCCCGTCATTGCCCAATTCAGTTATAGTTGGCGGGCGCGCTCGTTTAAATTGCTGGAGAATATGCCTTGGAGCTCGGACAGAAGGGAGTCCTTGGTCATGCTTCGACTTCAGGAACTTCACCGCTTCCTCGTAGAGCTTGTGGTGCTCGCACTGGCCGGCGCCATGCACCTGCGTGCAGAACTTGCACCGGCGGAAGCACCGGTGCACCGAGTGACGCGGGTCACCGCAGGCAGCGCATGGGCCATACTCGGGGCGACCTCGGCGTTCTTGGTCGTTCCATCGGCTTCGGCGGCCTTCGTCTCTACGCCCGTCGCCCACCACGTTCGCGCGACCTTGGCCGTCTGATCGCTGAGTTGCGACACTCCGTCCCGTCTCAGCCACGTCCATGTAATCATGGTCTGATTCATACTAATGATTACTCCCCTCCGAGTCGTCATCTGTCCCGGCCAGGGGTTAATGTTAACTCCGAAATCGGTGGTATTTATACTGGGAATATCACCCTGGTAGGAGGATTAATATCATGGATATGTGGTAATATTTTATTTTGTCAACTTATATTTATATTTATATTATATTTATCTTCATATAATATTGATCATTTTTTGATATTATCACAAGATTGCGTCATAATTCTGGGCCCCGACGACCAATCAGAGATGATCTTAAATTTTGATTACCAATCGTAGCCGCTCCGCCGAGTCGGCGGAGCGGCTACTCGTGGCAACAAGGCTCTTAGACTCGGAGTTAAAGATATAGATAGATACATTATTTCCGTTACGCTCAGACTGATCAGTCCAAAGGAGCGGCGACTCGAGCCTACATACCTTAGCAGCCGCGGCGCCGTACTAATATATGCACAACTAGGCGTGTATGTGCATGGTGGCTGCTGTATTAGATACCAAGGATAATGCATGCAGTCTTGCAACAAATATCATGTTATATTGGTTCTGCTTCTCAAAAGCGCTATTGCAGCCTGTAATTCGATGGAGCGAATATGAATAATAATTGCAAGCTACGACTCGCGGACGCAACCACATATATAAGATTAATTCATCATGGATACATGTACGCAATAGATGATAAAATGACATATCCATTCTACTGGTTCGCTTCCTTTAGAAGCCTGCTTAAAATTACAGTTCGGTAGTTTTTGTAGTGCGCGGTCTGCATAAGTTTTCCCCCTGACAGCGCTGTTCGTCGGACTTACTTCGTCCGGACCGATGTGGTGCATCTACTAGTGTAGTTCTGTGGGGTTTTGTCACGGGAGAGGAGTATATGCATGCTTCACGTTCCATACCAAGGTGAGAGCTCTGTGATACAATTCCAAGAGCTGATATCACGACTGCGGCAGTACCGCATACTTTTTAGGATCTGTTTCTCATTAAAGTAAACTTTAATGTTTTCGATTCATGCATAGGAGCCAATAGAGGGATCACGCTGCCGCGAGTCTGAAAAAAGGTTAATAGTGTCAAGAGAGGCTTGTATGGAAATCTCGAGGATATCATCCCAATATCAGAATAGAAGTCACTTAGTAAAATGTTCTGGGTATCAATATTTTAGGGCATAGAGCTGAAGTTTTCATGACGGTATTGACAATACATACATGTGCTCTTAGTACCTTTCCTCTGATGGAGTTGAGAATACTCTCCCCGGTATTACCCTATACGCCGCTTTGGTGCAGCTTTGCGGATGGTCTGAAACACACCTAGAACAAAAGACGTATGTTCTCGTCATGACCCAGGTAATCCAGAATATTACATGGAGAACATTCTCGTCATGACCCAGGTAATCCAGAATATTACATGGAGAACATTAAAGTGAGGAAAATGATTGGATAGATTGTATTAATATTTGTTGCGGTTGAGCCGCGGCGCGCGAGTTTGGCGAAGTCCCTACCACATACTTCAGTATTATGCAATATTGCCACCTGCCTTCCATATATGACACTGAAGAAACGTCAGAGTGAATCTTGCTCTGCAGAATAACACCCGGGGGTACCATCGCAATGCCGAGCTGCCGTCACCCATCTAAGGCTTCTGGAGTATTATCTGTCAAAATATTACCAGGGTATCTGATATCGTCAGTTGAGCGCGTTTATATCGAAAATATTAAGCAATATCGGTGTTTTTCAATTGATATCGCGAAATATCAATATAATATGTTATATTATACCGCAAAATATTGAAATATTCTGGTTAACATTAACCCCTGGTCCCGGCTCGGTCAGTGCGGCGACGGGGCGTGATAGACATGCGGTCTTGCCAGGCGTCATAGAGCTCGTCGACCGACGCACCTGCGACAGTGACTTGGCGACTGTAGCGATCTTCACGCCGGCTGCGACTGTCACCTCGGCGATCATCGCGGTTGGTCCGGCGGTCGTCACGTCTAGCGTTATCGGTTCGCCGAGCTCCGTCGCGCGTTGGCTTGCGCGTGCTGCCCTTGTCCTTGCGGCGCCGGTCAGCAGCCATCGTGTCGTTGATCACGGCCTCCACTTTGGCGATATTGTCAAATCGCTGAGGGATCAGCTGTCGGACCAGCGCATCATCTTCACACGTGTCGAGGAAGCGCTTGACATGCCTCGCGCCGGCGGTACCGCCCGCTTCATAGGCGATCTTCGCCGAGCGAGCGTACCCATTCAGGCGCAGCAGGTAGTCGCAGATATGTTCCCCTTCGTCCCGCGTGGCGGTGTAGTATCGGTCTTCGGCGCGAGCAGTAGTACGCCATGAACGCCTCGCATAGTAGGCACCACTTGTTGCGCGTCTTCTTCGGGAGCCGGCGAACCCAGTTGCTGGCTCCACTCTCCATGAGGAGTTGGAACGGCTCGCACCAGCGGTCGTGCGGGGTGTTGGTTCCCTCCATCTCGTAGATGAACTTCTTGAGCCACCGCAGCGATCGCTCACTGCGGTTTCGGGTCCCGGAGAACCTCGTCAACTTGTTCAGCGAGATGTGGTGCGTCAGCTTGACTCGCTGAGCTCCGTCTTCGTCCTCGCGCTGGTACGATCGTCGAATCTGCGCCGTCAGGTCTTCACACGGGTCAGCGAAGTCGTAACCCGTGTCATCGTCATCATCGTCGTCATCCGTGAGCACAGGAGGGTTAAATCGCCGACCTTCATTATTCTTCTTCGGCGTCACCGTGTGCGAGTCCGCGACGTACGGCGACGCGGGCGTCTTGCTGAAGACTTGCTTGGTGTCCGGCGTCTGCATCTGGTAGGCTGCGGAGGCCTTCCGCGGCGTCGTCGGCAGCGGAACCAGACTCAGGTCAACGTCGTCCAGCTTCCGCACCGTCGTCGTCCCGCGCACACCGAACGAGTCCTTCAGCTTGCGCTTCCACTTGGTCAGCTCGGCGCTTACCTCGGCGAGCTCCCAGACCTCCAGAGCCACCTTCGACGGGACGCTGGTACACTCGAAGCCCATCGCCACCAGCAGACGCTTGGTCTGCTCGCTGAGCTGGAACAGGCTGGAGCTGTCGATCGGGGACGCCAGCTCTCTCTCGAGCGTCACCCACTTGGCACCGCCGACTTCCTTCGGCGCGAACATCATCACCCACGCGCTTGTAGCGACCATCGAACGGTCGACTTGTCCCAGTATCTTGTACGCATTCGGAGTATCTCCGTTCACCGGCGGCCGACTTCCTGTGATCGGCCGCTCGTCGGGCGCCAGGACCTTGGCTGGAGTAACTTCGCCGAGTTCTGCATCAAGTCGGCGAGCGATCGGGCGCGGAGCACTCGACTTCCCGACGACAACCGTTAGCTCGTCGACGTCTTCATCCTCCAGCATCGGCGCTGGGCCCTTCATCTCCACTTCATCTTCACTTCCATCTTCGTCAACCCCACTTCCATGATCACGATCGCCGACCCGGTCGAACTTCACAGACCGCGGCGTACTGGCCGTCGCCTTTGTCGCCGCATCCGCGCTTCTCGGCCGCGCGCTTGACCTCCCTCCGGCCGTCGCCGGACTTCCGCTTCGCGCACTTGTCGGTGTCTTGACCATCTTCACTTGTTTGCTCGTTGAGTTGAAAGGTACCTAAGTGCCACAAACACCCCTGTTCCCGGGTCGCGGCACCAGTTGTGGTGTAGCAGACGTGCCAAAACTCGTTAGCTTCCCACTCCCACACCAACAACACCTACACTAACGGGAGCGCAGGCTTGTCGGGTGATCCGAAGATCGCCCAGTCCGCTTACAGCGGACACCTGCCAAGTCGTCCCAGGAGCCGTGCCACGAGCACACAGCACGCTCCCTTCTCTCGCCGACCCTCTTGTCGCTTCTTCTTCTTGTGGTGTAGCGGGATCAGCAAAATTTACAAGATCGCCGATCCAACTTCCCAACTGCGCCCGAACACCGACTTACGGAGGGGGTCCCCCGATGATCCGTGATCTGTGTGCTGAACTGGTCACCTTGTGTACCCGTCGGTAGGGCTGGATCTGCTCCTCTGGTGTCTGCTGAAGCGTCCGAGCCTTGAAGACAGAACAGTCTGGGCGAGACGCGGGGATGTGGGTGGAGCAGCGCGGAAATCTTCACTCTGCTCGCAGGTTACTCCAAATCCAGTAGTCTTGTACTTGGATCTGGTGGCCTGGATCTGGATCCGGCCGGGTTGTTGCCTTTCGGCTGTTGTTATCCTTTTCGTTGCCTTCACAGGTCTTCCTTGATCGTGTTTGCCGCCTCCAATGACGGTGTCGTTGACAATTGAGAAGCGAAGGACGCACCGGCCAAACAGATAACTCCGGTGGATCTTGGATCCGCACTTGACAGTAGTTCACTAGGAAGGTTTTGGATCTGGCCAATGTATTACTCCAGTCTTACCACCAACACTAGATCTGCTACGGCTAACCTCTCTACGCCGCGTAGGGCCAATGTAGTTCCCGTTTCCAGGCGAGGGAGGAAGCACTTGCGTTGATCAAGGCAAATTCGGTTCTGATTTATGCTTAAGTTCGCTCCTATGCCAAAGTCCTATCACCATGTGGATCCTATCATCCCATCTGTACCTACCGACTCTACGGGCTCTCTTTACCTTCATTGCGTGTCAGCTGCTCGCTCGTCGAGTCGTACTTACAATCTCTTGATTACTCTAGAGTGTAGATCCACCCCGGATCTTGGATCTTGGATCGCTGTCAGCGTAGATCCAGATCCAGGTGTATCCATCTGTGGATCTTGGATCGCTGTCGTTGTAGATCCAGATCCATGTGTATCCATCTGGGTCGGTCACTCTTCCGCATTTGGGTCGAGGTACCGATCCTTCAATCGTCCAATCACTTGCCATCACTCCTTTCTGCGACTTGCACTTCTCTACAATCGCCTCCTGACCGTAGTTGTTGCCGACCAACGGCATCACTGCGGGCACATTCGTTCACTTCTCCCTCTTCCCGGCTCCGTCGACATGTCCAAGTCCGGACGCAGCTCCTCTCGCGCGTCGTTAGCGCGCAACGATCGCCATGCAGATCGGGCTCCGTCGGATCCACGTGGCCCGGATCCACCCGGTCAAGATCCTCAGGACCCTCGCGAAGAAGAGCTGCGCGTTCTGCTCGCTTCCCGTGACGCCGCCGTTCGAGGCCAGGAAGAGATCGCAGCTCTGCTGCTTCACCAGACGGGGGAGTTGGACGCAGCTCAGGCGCACATCCAACAGCAGAACGTAGAGCTGAGTCGCCTACTGTAACGAGGTTACACGAATGTTACCCGAAGGGTTACGAAGTGTGGCACACACAGGCTTGTGTGGTGTACACTCTCTAACCTATTTCAGTAGGAGAATCAGTACATGGCTTCAGAGCCACAGATTATGCATATGATTAGGGTTCACCATGCTAGATAGTGAACCAGATACATTTACACCGAAGGCGGCTCTGCCGCGATAAAAAGAAATACATTCAGTTTGAAGATTCACAGCTAAGAGTTAAGGGTTGACTCTTGGAGTCCGTAGGGAGTACGGACTCGTGCGTTCTGGTATTAGAACGGGCTATCTTTAGCCGCGACTCTGTGAGTCTGTTACGTCTTCCTCTGACGCTAAAGCTACGGCAGCCCCGCTGCACTTGGTAGCACTAGTAGTCAATCCGACACCTGAGTCTGGATAGACTGACCCTCTGTGGAGAATGGAGCAGTTCGCTCACTTGCCCCCGAACCAGCAGGATGCGCTTAAAAAGCTTATGTCCTTGCTGGGCCCGGAGGGCGTGACGCAACTGGCGCAACAAGGCCCCGACGCGGTGAATGTGCGCCTCGAGGCGTTCTCCAGCTACGAGAATGCTCTGTTGGAGCACCTCCAGCAGAGGATGGCGACGGCCGTGGCGCCGCAAGCGCCCGCTACGTCATCCGACGCGGGAACAAGACCTGCCGCTCATATTGAGCGTGAAGACCTTCGAAGGCAAGGAAGGGAAAGCTTAATGCTTTTGAAGTCGAGATGGCTATGAGCTCAGCTCTACTCCGGACGGAGTCGCAGCGCGTGGCGCTAGCTATCTCGAAGCTTGGTGGGCGAGCGAGAGAGTGGGCACTAACGTCAGGGACGTCGGTCGACACGGCCTTCCCGACGTGGGACCAGCTGAAGCAGCAACTGTCCCGAGTGTTCGCTCCGCCTAACGAGGCGTATCGCGTGCGCTCACGCTTCCTGGCTACCCGGCAAGGCAAGAAGGATTTGGTGGACTATGTCCAGGAGTTGAGAACTCTCATTGCGGGCATGTCTGCCGAGCCTCTGGCTGAGGTAGTCATCGTCACGGTGTTTATGGAAGGACTTCGCACTGGAGGACGGAAGTCTTCCACACTCACCCAAGCTCTTTTGAAGAGGCTGTGAGCATCGCGTTGAACGCGGAGCACAACTTTAAGTCGTCAAGACTTGGGTGGAACGCTCCTCACACCAGTTCGTCGAACGGTCCGGAGCCTATGGACCTCAGCTATGCTGAAGACGAAGAAGCCGAGCTTCGGGCTGCTGAGCAGCGGCGCGGCATCCGCTGATGTTTTATCTGCGGTGACACGCGTCACTTGCGCGCCGGATGCCCGCTGCGCTTACAGCGCCAGGCTTCGTCAAGCCGCTCTTCGGGTTCGAGCCAGGGCTCTGGTTCGTCTCGGGAAACGAGAAAACCCAGTAGGCGTGGGGCGGCCTACTGGGGAGGAACTAAGTTCTATTGAACCTCGGCGTGGTGGAGGCCGACAGGACTTAGCCCCCAAGAGAGCTGTACTCTATAACACGGAACGTGTGTGCAAGCCGGGCTTGCTAGTTGTCCAGGCTTGGGTGAAGGGCTTCACAAAGCCATGGACGATTTTGATCGATTCGGGAGCGTCGGGTAATTACGCCCGGCGTTCCACGATGGACGGAAGTCAGCTTTATGCTGAGGCGCTGGTAGCGCGTGGGAGTGACATCGTCACTGTTCGTCTCGCGACGGGCACTCGTGTCACGGTGCCTAAAGTCCCTGTGGACTTGGGCGTGAAGTTTTTAGATTTTGATAGCGTGGAACGCTGTCTGGTCTTAGACCTCGATTCGAGATATGATCTCATCCTTGGTATGGCGTGGCTGGAACGCCATGAGCCTTGGATAGATTGGAGGTCGAAGACCCTTGGTGCTACGCACTTCTCTCCTGGCGGAGCATTGGCGAGTCATGAACCCACCTCTGCTAGGAAGCAGAAGCGCTTCTGGCGCGAGTGTGGAGAAGCACCGAATAAGAAATCCGTCTCGAACGGAAAGTGTTCTCCGAGAAAGGCGGCAGGGTCGGTCGACAGAGATCCCGAATGGAAGATCGACAATCGATCAGCGGTCGAGAGACAGGCTGCGTGGGTCAGGCGGGGACTGAAGATCAGCGAGAGATCAAGTGACGCCGGCGCGTCGGGTACCACATAGGCAGAGGAGGATCAGGCAGAGACGGATTGTGCAGAGGCGGATCGCGCCCTATTGATCCCTGATGGATGTCCAAGATCGGCATAGGCGCAAGCCCCTACTGGAAACGAACACCGGTGATCCGGAACAACCAAGGACTGAAGTAGGCGGATCGACGGTGAATGACGATGTGCTCAAGTCCTCGATCGAGAGTCGATCGAGATCGTCGATCGGGATCGCTGATCGGGATCGCCGAACGAGATCGTCGATCGGGATCGCCGAACAGGATCGTTGATCGGGATCGCCGATCGGTCAAGATGGGAAGCACAAGAGGGGCGAAGATAGGACAGGAATCCAGTTGTTGTTTAGTTGTAGGATGATAGACAAGATGGTAGCGGTAGAGAGAGAAGCCAACTAAACACAAATCAGAAGAGAATTTGCACCGAAGAGCACAAGTCCCCTCAAGTCACCAAGTCCCAGGAACTACATTGGCCTCGACAAGCGTCGACACTTTGGACAGTGAACTAGTGGTACGGTTAAGACTGGATTAATACATTGGCCAGCTTGACCTACTCTAGTGATCTATTTCTTGTGTGCGAACCCCCGATCGTCCGGATACTGCTTGGCCGGCGATCGTTCTCCTCTCGATCAACCTCGATCCCGCTATAGGAAGCGGCAAGCAACCCAAGGAAGGGAGGAACACACCCGAAAGGGCAACTACAGGCCTTGGATCGACTCCAGGCCGACCGATCGCAGCGAACAACCCTCGATCGGGACGAATACTCGGACGCAGAGCGAAGATTCCCGCGCTGCTCCACGGACTTATCCCCGCGTCACGCCAAGACATTCGATCTTCACCAAGTGCTGCATCCTCGGAGCCCCGAGAGAGCAGATCCAGCCCGCCGACGGGTACACAAGGTGAGAACAAGTTCAGCCGATCACGGATCGTTGGGGACCCCTCCGTTAGTCGGTGTCTGGGTGCTGGTGGGAAGCTCGATCAGGCCTTAACCAGATTTTGGCCGACCCCGCTACACCACAATGGTGCGCGTGCCCGGATCTCTTGGGGACTCCGGATTTCACCGTGAGTCCGCAGAAGATGCGCAAGTGAAGAAAGAACCAGGGAAGAGGCGTCGTCGAACATCGGATCGACGAAGACGCTGCTGAACAAAACGAGATCCGCGGATCGACAGAGTGCTCGGAGGAATTCTGTCGACGGAATCGAGGGCGATCTGGAAACAGATCTAGAAGAGAAACCTCAACATCCTCCCCAGGTCCCTTCGGGGACCCGGTGGATCTCGGTGAGAACCGAGATTCACTAACAAAACAAACCAAGGCCGGATCGGACCGATATGCATTCGCAGACTCGCCGATCAGGCTCGATCCGACTACCTGGACGCGATCGCGGACAAGGCCCAGATCGCGCGAAGGAAACTGCGAGCGCCAGGCATGGACGACGAAGATCCCAGATCGCTGGTGCTCGACTGGTCTGAAGCTGACCTGGAACGTCAGTATCACTTGAAAGAATTGCGGGACTTCTTACGTCAAGATCCCGTCATGATCATCGTGCGGCCAGAGCAGATCGGCGACCCGGGATGACGGACAACAAGTTGACGGCAGTGAAGAACCTGCTCGGGCTGCTGAAGGAGGCCGGCTTGGTGGCTGGCGCCTTTGACGCGAATGACCTCTTCGATCAAGAACTCGAAGTGATCCAGACGTCGATCCAGACATTAGTCGAAAAGCTGAGACCCCTCGTCGACGTGATCACGAACGATCAGGTCCCAGACGCCCCAGATCAAGCGCCGTCAGCTCCAGTGGTGCCGACGCGGGCTGAATCGACAGGGTATCGATCATCATCGCCGTACGTCTCGGCGGCCGAACATGTGTCCGACACGTCGTCGGAACCCCAGCGAATGTCGCTTGGTCCTTCCGGATCGGCTATGCTGGACGCTCGATCACGTAGTCAGCGTCAGGAACGTACGCGATCAGGACCTCGGAAGCCGAAACCTAAGTCGATCGATCGGACGACCAGCGCGACTGGGGCGGACGAGTCGAACGGCAGTCTGGAAACTTACTTCCAGGCCGCGATGGCCCGTTTCTTGAAGGAACAGCAGAGCACAGTGGCCACACATGCCCCAGTGACCCCAGACCATGTCGGATCACAGGACGTGGAGATGGAATCCGCCGGATCGCCGGATCGAGACGTCTCGCAGTGGGAATATGATCCGGACGATATCGATCTACCGAGCTCAGCTCCGGCCGTGGTGGCTACCGCCGCATCGGGGTCCGTCGGGTCTTCACTGATCCAGCGCGTACGGATTTCGGCGATGTCGGATCTTAAGGAGTTCAGCGGCAAAGATCAGGAGGAAGATCGCGCCCGATCGTGGATCAGCAAGGTGAAATCGGCCTTCATGCGCGATCAAGCTACGGATGAAGAGAAGTGCCTGACTTTCGCGGATCTGCTGACGGGGCCGGCGAAGAACTGGTACCGCCAGCTGGGACGATCGACACGGAACAAGTGGAGCGATCTGCTTCGGAGTTTCCAGATCCAGTATTGCGGCCTAGGAGTATCGGTGGCTTGGCAGTACTATCACTCTCGCAAGCGATCGGATGAATCGCCGTTGGATTACCTCTATCGACTGAATGTGGCGGCTCTGCGTGCGAGACTGAAGATCAAGGATGGAGATTCCAAGGCCCGTCGAGAACACGTCGAACATTTTATCGAGACACTGGGCGATCCCGATCTAGCCGATCAGCTGACCCTACTTCGACTCGCGGATGCCGAAGATCTGGAGGAAGTCCTGCGCGCTCGAGAACGCGCGAAGAGCAGACAGAAACGATCTGCCTTCGGATCGAAGTATCGCCAGAAAGTCCCGACCTCTGCTCCGGCCGCTGCCACCAAGCGGGCAGTGCGTGCAGTCCAGATCGCGAACCAAGAATCTGGATCGGACACCGGATCGGACGGATCGGACTCGGAAGGTGATCTACGCCGCGTCTACCTAGCGTCGGCTGAGGACAAGTCTCGCAATGCTGGGGGCGACACGACGAAGCAGGATCGCAACACCCAAGCGCCGATCGGTCATGACTCACCTCGATCAGACCCAAGATCGCGATCGCCGCCCGATGGATCGGACCGATCGAGCCGCTGCTCGCACTGTGGATCACGGAAGCACATGGATCTGGATTGCTGGAGACGCTTGACGTGCGAGAAGTGTGGAAAGCGAGGACATCCGGCGGATCGCTGCCTTTTTGTGTGTCGTGGATGCGGTGAGCTGCACGAGATGGGCAAGTGTCCGATGGAGGAATTCTACAATCAGATCCGTCAATGGTTCAACCCGGTGAAACACGCAGGCATGCTGCCCGCGATCGCCGAGAAGATGTTAAACTAGGACGCTCGCCGGGTTGGAATCCGGTACGAGCCGAGCGTTCTAGGTATTGCACCTATGCATACGTGAACAAGAACACGGTAGATCGAGTAAGTGGACGAACTGATCTACGCGGTAATACATGTGATCTGCATGAGAAATCTGCCGCCAAGGTCTTAAGTCTACACCGATCGGACGCCTTCAGCCGTTCTGACGCCGAAGTGCCCTTGGATCTCCAGTCTGGAGAAACTCGAGGTTATTGGAAGCAACGCAGACCTGAGGAATGGTTTACGCCAGCTAACGGAGAGTTGACGGCCGAGATCCCGAAACATGATCGCGATCGAAGTCTGCCTCGCGTCAGTGAACACCGCAGATCTGGCGATGTGGTACCCGATCTCCTCCCAGGGGAGTCCAGAGGGTACTGGAAACATCATTCGCCGGGTAAATGGTTCCGTCAGGCCAAGATCGCTGGCAAGATCAACAATGAGAAGTCGATCTTACTCTTAGACACCGGCGCCGAGGTGTCCATCGTGGACACCGCCTTTGCTCGTAAGGTGGGGTGCTATGTCGACACGAGTCAGAGCCAGGAATGTGTGGGGATTGGCGAAAGCGTGTACATGACGGAAGGAAAGACCAGGATCAAGGTTACGCTGGCAGGATCGCTGGTGTATTTCTTCGATATCTGGGTTGGCGATCTATCAGGACAAGATGCGATCCTGGGTATGGACTTTATGGTCCCGGCGGGGATCCGCCTCGATCTGGCAGACGGCTCCATCTGCCTCCCTGATGAAGTCAAGATCCAACTTAGCGGACGGCGACAACTGTACAACGACAACGTCCGACATGTGTGTGTGGATCAAGGGATGCAGATCGCGATCGGCGATTCGATCGAACTGCCACTCCGAATGAAGGTGACAGATCGCGAGAAGCTATGGGTCACTCGTGGAGATCGCTGGGTGCCGACTGTAGTTCGAGGACCTGGCCGGATCAGGTATCTCCAGGTTACCAACATCAGTGACAAGGACATCGTTCTACACCGGAATGAACGGATCGCCATGTGGTTGGCCGGAGATCGGGAACCCCTGGTGCCAGGGTATGTGTCGATCGGGTCCCGTCGCTACATGGAATGGCAGAACTTGGCCTTCCAATCCACGACGGAGGAACCGCGAGCTAATGAGGAGGCGTCAGTCGTACCACCAGCATCAGCTGTTGACCGACCAACGTATCCGAGCGATTCTCCGGAGATCCGAGGTCTCCCCGATCGTCGATCGCTCGATTAGTCTACCCGACCCCACAACCGAATCGGGGGCGAGGAGCCCTGATCTGGAGGTAGCTGTTGCCGATATGCTTAGATCAGGGGGCGGGTCGCCGCTGGAGAGTGATCGCGTGGCCGAAGAGTCCAGATCGTCTACTTCAACCACTTTAGTTGGAGAACGGACGGACCTACGGTCGGATCCTACAAGGTCGTCGGCCAAATCCTCCGGATCGGAGGGCGAATGCCTTCCGGAGCAGGGACAGGTGCTTGTGGGCTACCGGTCTTCGCCGACCGCCGGCCCAGAGGACGAAGCGATGGATGACGGTAAGCTGCGAGATGATTGCACTGGTGATCTGGAGGAGAACGGTGAAACGATGTCCCCTCACTTGCCATCGGCCGATCAGGTCGACGGTTGTGCCGTCGAACCAGATCTCGGGGGCGGGAGTGCTGATCGGGTACCCCATGTGGCGACCTTAACGGTGGAAAAGTCGAGATCAAGAGGCGACACCATAGTTGACGACATTCCGATGTCGATCGACGGAGGTGATCAGGTGGAAATAGAAACCAAACCCACTGTCAATCGGGGTGATCCTGCTGCTACTGAACCAGATCGAGATGTTGACGCCGATGATCAAGTCCATTACCACGAGGGCGGGAGTCTATCAGCCGAAGACGTCGAAGGCGAACTGGCTGTGCTTCCGGAAATTGTGATCTCGACGACGGATGAGGTGAAGATCGACGACATCAAGGTGGGAGATCTGGAATTCAACACCCCGGAGGAGATCGATCGACTGCGAAAGAAGATCTGGCACAGGAGGCACCTGCTGATCGGCAAGGGCAATGCACTTCCCCCAGCGTCACATGTGACATCGACGTCGGCGATGCGAAACCGATCGCCCAACGAGTCCGGAAGGTCGCCCCTCAGTTTGTGGAGAAGGTGTCGGATCTGATCAAGGGACTGCTGTCAACCAAGATGATCCGGAAGTCCCGATCACCGTGGGCCTCGCCGATCGTCGTGATCATCAAGAAGAACGGCGTGGATATCCGGCTCTGCATCGATTATCGGCTCGTCAACAGTCTGACCCGGCTCATGGTGTATCCAATGCCCCTGATCAACGACCTGTTGGAAGATCTGGACAAGGTGCTCTGGTATTGCTCTTTGGATATGGCTAGTGGATTCTGGGTGGTCACAATGACCGATCGAGCTCGTGCGATCTCGGCCTTTATCACCCACATGGGTCTGTTTGAATGGAATCGGATGCCGTTCGGCCTGAAGAACGCTCCTCAGATCTATCAGCGACTTCTGGATGACGCGTTGTATGGGTTCACCAGAATCCCGCGATCGTCGAACTCGGAAGTCACCACGGACCTGATCGAGTCGGGCGAACCAGAAGATCCGGGGCGTCCGTCAGTGCTAGGCCGCAGATCGTACATCGACGACATTCTGGTGACGGCAGGATCATGGGATGAGCTGTGTGATCGGGTGGATCACCTGTTGGACGCCTGTGACAAGTGGAACCTCTCGATCAGTGTGGAGAAGAGCTCTTGGGGGATGCGCAAGGTGGACTATCTAGGACATCGCGTGTCAAACGATGGACCGGAGGCCAACCCGAAAGACCTCGCGGCTCTGACAGATCTACCGTTCCCTGGATCGCTCCGATCAATGCAGTCTTTCTTGGGCAGTCTTAACTACTACAGCCGTTTCCTGGAGGATTACGCGATCTACGCGGCGATCCTGTATGAACTGCGCGAGGTAGACTTCGCCGAGTTGAAGAAGCGTCCAGATCTGCGCCGGATCATGGATGGTCAAGTGTCGAACGCAGTAGATCGGAACTCGGCAGACCCCGATCAGGCACCGGCCGTTCATGGAGGCGAGGTTGGCGACGAACGCTGGATCCGTGCTCATCGCGCCTTCTCGACACTGAAGACGAAGATCGCGACGACGCCGATCCTGCGGCATTTCGATCGCGATCGGACTCCGGTGGTGATCGTGTACGCGAGTGACTGGGCGATCTCGGCCGCACTGATGCAGGAACACGACCAGATCTATCACCCTGTTGCCTTCGCCAGTCGAACGTTGAAGTCGAATGAACTGAACTACAACGTGGTGGAGAAAGAAGTGCTGGCTCTGTTACGGATCCTAGATCTGAACTATAACATGCTGGTTGGACGATCGATCCGGGTCCTGACTCGACACTCGACGTTGGCGTGGCTGTTCCGATCACCCGGCCTTCAGAGCCGATTGGGTCAGTGGGCCGCACTCCTATCGCCCTGGACGTTGGAGATCACGAAGTGCACCAAGGGAGAGGACGAGATATTGGGGCGATCGCCGCCAGTATTACACCCCGATCGGATGTCGACGAGGCGCTGATCGCGATCGCGCCGAAGAAGGAACCCCGGCGGAAGATCCAAGCCCCGATCCCGACTGTACGCGCGGATGAAGAACTGCTGGTGATAAGCTTCGATGGATCCGCCCGCGTCAAGCGAGGTGGGGGCGCGTACAGTGCGATCTTATGGAAGCTGCCCGAGTGGAGTGTGGTGAGAGCACGATCGGGCTATGCCGAGGGCTGACCGTCAATGAAGCGGAATATCATGGTCTGCTGCTGGGTTTCGACCTCTTGGACGGCATTGATCGAGGCAGGCTGGTGGTCTGCGGTGATTCCAACTTGGTGATCCGGCAAGTGCGAGGTGAGATCGACTGCAAAGCACCCAAGCTGACGTTACTAAAGCAGAAGGTGCTGGATCGGTTACGGAACTGGCCAGATCATGAGCTGTTACATGTGAAACGGGACTGGAACGGCAGCGCAGACAGCTTGGCTGGCGCAGCGCTTCAACGTGAAGGTGGCGTGGTCGTCGAGGATGAGGCCGATCACGTGGATCTGACGACATTGAACCGGCTCGATGAGATCCTAGTTGTCAGATCTGACGAACCGATCGCCCGGCTATCACCGATGACTACTCGATCAAACGCCAGATCGCGACCAAATCCGACTGTCCTACAGGAAGAATTTGTGCGGGGACTACGGATCGATCGAATCCGTCGATCGCAAGATGAAGAGACGTGGATCGTGGGCATGAAGAAGTACCTGATGGGAGACGTGGCTGATCTAACGCAGGATGAGGCCCGATCTTATGGCAACATTGCGGCAGACTACGAGATCGATGACAATGATCTGCTGTTCTACTGTTCCCCCTCCAAGAGATCGGAGGCAGATCGAGATGGGCTGATGAGGCTGGTCGCTCCGGAGACGCTGCATCAGGATATCCTGCACCACTACCACTCTACTGTGGAAGGTGGTCACCAAGGGATCGGACGTACCTATCAGCGGATCTGTGATCACTTTCACTGGAGAGGTCTCTTCAGGAGTGTGCAGAAGTATGTCGGAGAGTGTGTCGATTGTGAGACCGGTAAAGGGCGACCCACGATCAGGGGCGAGTCGCCGGGGAACATCCAGGCGACGTACCCGTTCCAGATCATAGCGATGGATCACATACCTTCGCTGCCCAAGTCGTACAAAGGCAACACCGAACTGCTGATCTGGGTCGACCTGTTCACGGGATACGTGATCGCGAAGGCCAGCTCCTCTCGAACGGCGCAGACGATCGCCGAATCCTACGAAGAGTGTGTGTTCCGGCGATTCGGTGCCAGCGAGGTGATCAGGCATGATCGCGAACCGGGATTTATGGCTGACTTCTTCCGCGCCTTTAATAAGATCCTAGGTATGCGTCAGCGAGCGACGATGGCATATCGACCCCAAGCGAACGGTACTGCGGAACGAATGGTGCAGACGGCGACGAGAGCCCTGAAGACGTTCGTGGAAGATCTGGATCAGAGGGATTAGGATGAGTACGCCGAGCGATTGACCTTCGCGATCAATACGGCTCATGATCGCGTTCGAGGAGACTCGCCTTTTTATCTGGTACATGGCTGGGATCCTCGATCGACGCTGGAAGCGACGATCCCTTTGGGTAGTACTCGAATCCAGGATCGGAATCCGCGACGGTGGCGTTATCGGATCCAGAGGCACTATGATCAGGCTCGAAGTCAGGTGAATGCTCGTCTACGCGAGGCGATCGCAGATCGGGCCGATCGACACAACGAAGAGGTTCGACCGCACTCGATCGAGGCTGGATCCCAGGTGTGGCTGTACTTAGATCGTGTGAAGGAGGGGTACGCCCGGAAGCTAGCTCACCTGTGGCATGGCCCATTCCGTGTGGCCGAGAAGGTGAACGAGTACACGATGAAGCTTCAGATCGCTGGCACAGACTATCACCTGTTCCCGATCGTGCATGTCTCGAAGCTGAAGTTGGTCAGAGACTTCCCCGATCGGCCGCAGATCGAGCTCACGGTGGACGAGGCGGATCGACTCGATTTCGACGAGATCCTACTTCCGGAGGACAGCTGGGCTCCAGATCGAGGTGCGAACGAGTATGAAGTGGAGAAGATCACGGATATGCGGACGGGTCGAAGGACACGGTACGGCCGGACGTATCGAGAATTCCTGGTACATTGGAAGGGTTATGGCGACCCTGACTGGATCGACGAAGCTGATCTCAACTGTGGAGCTTTATTGCACGAGTTCCTTCGAGATCGTGTGAACCGGAACCGATTCAACGCGATGCAGTCTCACGAGGAGGAGTGAGATCGGACCGCCAGGGCGAGCTGGTCGCCTTGGTGAGCGAGATTGGCGGCGGATCGGCGGGGAGGCCGTCGATCGGAGGAAAGGGTTGTATATGAATGCGTATGTACATGAGAATGCAAATCGCGAGGAGGTGGAGCAATGGCAAAGTGTTACGATGATGGATCCAGGCTGATCGTGTTGGAGATAAGTGGAGCGATAGGCACCCGGCGGAGCGAACGAAGTATTACAATGAAATCGATTGATCTGACGACGTCGGGTGACGATTGAAGAGGATCGGCCTCCGGATTGACTACGATCTCGGGCGGACTAATTAATCGACAGGCTGATCGCTGCGGCCGATCGGGTGAGCTGAATACTGATATTACGGCTGCTGGATACCGACATCGTGGTTGAACTCGTAGCGAAGACGCGAGATCTGCAGCGCCGGGTGCGATTGGTGTATCGGTCACACGACGGATCGGGATCGCCCGCCTCAATCAGGTGTATCGGTCCCACAAGCGATCGTGATCGCCCGCCTCAATTAATCGGATGGATCGGGGCAGACTACGCAACCGAGGTGCATGGAGAGTTGGAGACTGTGTCCGTAGTGAGCCGCCGTACGACCCGACTTACGGACAGGGGGTGGTTGTGGTGAAGTGCTAAAGGAGAAGTTCCCGCTACTACGACATTGAGTGGCACGGCGGCATGAGCGATCGACAGTCAAGAAGCCGTCGATCGGTGGATTCTGGTGTTACCAATCCGTTGATCAACCCGAGGCTTGAAGCTGACGAGAAGATCAAGGTGTTTAAGGTTGGTGAAGTCAAGATTGATCGAGGACGGACGTGGGCCAAGCCTGATCACGGTCGAAACATGCAGGTTGTCGATCGACTACGGCTGATCGTGGTGGGCTAGCCCCATGTGATCAACGTCGACCCAAGCCCCGATCAAAGGCAAGCATCGATGATTCAGTATGACCAGGGACGGAAGAAGACGGATCAGCGAGGGCCTGCGACGAACACAAGTCATCGATCGAGGTTCTATCGCCGATCGTCGATCAAGGGTGGATCGCGGATCGTCGATCGATGGCTGGTCGTGGATCGCCGATCGTGATCGTGGATCGTCGATCGATGGCTGATCGCGGATCGCCGATCGTGATCGTGGATCACCGATCGGGGGGCCGATCGCTGATCGGCCAAGATGGGGAGAACGGTAGGGCGACGCCGGGACAAGAATCCAGTTGTTGTTTAGTTGTAGGATGATGGATAAGATGGTAGCGGTAGAGAGACACCGACTAAACATAAATCAGAGCGCAATTTGCACAGAAGACCACAAGTGACCTCAAGTGACCAAGTCCCAGGAACTACATTGGCCTCGGCAAGCGTCGACACTTCGGGTAGTGACCTAGCGGTACGGTTAAGACTGGATTAATACATTGACCAGCTTGACCTACTCTAGTGATCTATTTCTTGTGTGCGAACTCTCGATCGACCGGATATCAGTGCTTGGCCGGCGATCGCTGCGTCTCTCAATCGACCTCGATCCCGCTATAGGAAGCGGCAAGCAACTCAAGGAAGGAAGGAACACACCTGAAAGGGCAACTACAGGCCTTGGATCGACTCCAGGCCGACCGATCGCAGCGAACAACCCTCGATCGGGACGAATACTCGGACGCAGAGCGAAGATTCCCGCGCTGCTCCACGGACTTATCCCCGCGTCACGCCAAGACATTCGATCTTCACCAAGTGCTGCATCCTCGGAGCCCCGAGAGAGCAGATCCAGCCCGCCGACGGGTACACAAGGTGAGAACAAGTTCAGCCGATCACGGATCGTTGGGGGACCCCCTCCGTTAGTCGGTGTCTGGGCGCTGGTGGGAAGCTCGATCAGGCCTTAACCAGATTTTGGTCGATCCCGCTTCACCACAGCTTCTTCTTCACGCTGTGCAACCAGAATCTCGTCTAGGCGGTTCAACGTAACTAGATCCTGCAGATCCACTTCGTCCTCCACCATGATCCCAGCTTGGCGCTGAAGCGCTGCGCTGGCTAAGCTGTCAGCGCTGCCGTTCCAGTCGCGCTTTACGTGTACCAGCTCATGGTCAGGCCAGATCCGCAGCCGATCCAGGGCCTTCTGTCTCAGAAGCGTCAACCCCGGCGCCTTGCAGTCGATCTCCCCCCGGACTTGACGGACCACCAGGTTAGAGTCTCCGCAGATCACCAATCGCCGTTGTGCCTCGCCTTCGAGCAGATCCAAACATAGAAGAAGTCCGTGATACTCGGCTTCGTTAACCGTCAGCCCTTCAGCATAGCCGGATCTAGCCTTCACGACGATCTATTCGGGTAACTTCCACAGGATCGCGCTGTAGGCGCCCCCACCGCGCTTGACACGGGCAGATCCATCAAAGCTGACCATGTGCAGTTCTTCCCCAGGTCGGACCGTCGGGATCGGTGCTTGGATCTTACGTCGCGGCTCCTTCTTGGGTGCGATCCCGATCAACGCCTGATCCACCTTGGATCTAGGTGTGATACTAGCTGCCAGAGTTCCTAGGATCTCATCTTCACCCTTTGTGCATTTCATAATTTCGAGCGTCCACGGCGAGAGCAGGGCAGCCCACTGTCCCAACCGACCTTGCAACCCCGTGGATCTGAATAACCAGGCCAGGGTCGAGTGTCTCGTCAAGACTCGGATCTGGCGTCCGACTAGCATATTGTAACCCAGATCCAGGATCCGCAACAACGCTAACACCTCCTTCTCGACCACACCGTAGTTGAGCTCGTTCGACTTCAGCGTGCGGCTAGTGAAGGTAACCGGATGATAAGTGCATTCGTACTCCTGCACCAGAGCAGCCGAAATGGCCCACTCACTAGCGTACACCACCACTACCGGTAATAGAACTGCGTTGAAGTGTCGGAGGATCGGAGTCGTCGCCATTTTCTCTTTTAGCTTGGCAAAGGCCCGATGAGCACGGATCCAACGTGGATCTACACTGTCTGGATCGCTCGCCTCCAGATCCGAAGTCTCTCGCTCCACAACGTTACCGGATCCAAAGTCTGGATCTGGTACATCTAGATCCAGCAGGCCGGGCGAGATCCGCTCGGTTGGATCTGGGGCGGTTGAAGTCATCACTGCTTGGATCCGTCCTTGGTTTTCCGGCTTACCCATCGCAGCAAAGTCCACTTCACGTAACTGCAGCGTAGATCGCATAGTCTTCTAGAAACCGGCTGTAATAGTTCAGGCTACCCAGGAATGATTGCATGGATCTAGGTGTCCCCGGGAAGGGTAGATCCGTCAATGCTGCCAGATCCTTAGGATTCGCCTCCAGACCCGCGTTTGACACCCGATGACCGAGGTACTCCACCTTACTCTTGCCCCAAAAGCTCTTTACCACGCTGATAGAGAGATTCCACTTGTCACATGCGTCGATTAATGCGTCCACACGATCACACAAATGCTCCCAGGATCCCCCAGTCACCAGTATGTCGTCGATGTAGGACCGATGTCCAAGCACGGACGGGTTGCCAGGATCCTCCGGTTCTCCAGACTTCAGCTCCAGATCCAAAGCAATGGGTCCAGATCCATTCTTGGATCCCAGTTTCGACTCCGATCCAGATCCATTCTCCAGACGTGGGATCCGAGTAAAGCCGTACAGCGCATTGTCCAACATTCTTTGGTAAATCTGGGGCGCGTTTTTCAATCCAAAAGGCATTCGGTTCCACTCGAACAATCCAAATGGGGTGATGAAGGCGGAGATCGCACGAGCCCGATCCGTCATCGTCACCACCCAGAATCCACTAGCCATATCGAGAGAGCAGTACCAAAGCACCTTGTCCAGATCCTCAAGAAGATCGTTGGTCAGGGGCATTGGGTAGACCATCAGCCGGGTCAAACTGTTAACCAGCCGGTAGTCAATACACAAACGTATGTCCACGCCATTCTTCTTGATGACCACCACAATTGGAGATGCCCATGGTGAAGTCGAAATCTGGATGATCTTGGCTCCGAGCAGCCCCTTGATTAGATTCGACAGCTTCTCTTGGTACTGCGGGGCTACCTTGCGCACTCGTTGGGCAATAGGCTTCGCATCACCTACATCGATGTCACACACAACTCCTCGTGCCGCGGGCGGCAGCGCGTTGCCCTTGCCAATCAGCAGATGTCGGCGCCTCCAGATCCGTTGTCGAAGTCGGTCAATTTCTTCCGCCGTGTTAACCTCTGGATCTCCCACCTGGATGTCTTCAATGGTCACTCTTCTGTCGTCGAGGTGACTTCAGGTAGCACCGCCATCTCTGCTTCAACATCTTCGGCATGTAGATCCCCACTCACGTGGTAGCAGACTTGATCGTCCGCCTCCGAGTCATTGCGCCTTGGATCTTCGGCAGCTGTTGGATCTACATCGACAGTTGGATCTGGTGTCGGACCTGATTTCTGCACCGTCTCTCCATCTGGATCTGCACACTGTCCCATCTCACCATCTGGAACTGGGAGCACCGCCGGATCCATGGCCTGTCCCGTAGCGCCATATGTCGAATCTGCAGATCCACCCCCTGTCTCTTCGTGATTACGACCCGATGTGACAACGGGATGGACCGCCTGTCCCACATCATTTGAATCCAGCGCCCCTTCGCAACTCTGCGTGTCACCAGTTGGCTCTCTCGATTCGTCGATCCATCGTATGGCTCCACCGCGTCGTTGACGCTCTGATCGCCACTTGGATCTGGATCCGGTTGGCGCTCAGCAGGAACTTCGTCTGGATTCGTCGGGCCTGCGGTCGGCCTGAGTACTTGATCTTCTGTCGGCACCTTGATTGAAGCCTGCACCTGGGCGACACCCGGCATCCCGGCTATGGATCTGGCGGTCGACGGATCAGATGGATCCTGCGGCGAATTGCCCCGTCCATCCTCGGCACCCTTGGATCTTGACTCCGCATGTCGGACTTGGCTTGGATCCATCCTCCGCAATATCCCGCGCGGCGTCGGGTACTCGGGGCGCTCCACCATCGATCCGATCGGGGTCTCTGGAGATGCCTCCTCCGCGGATCCAGCATCCGTCGTGGCTTGCAGCGCGAGATTCTGCCATTCCAGATAGCGCCGAGATCCAACGGACACATAGCCTTGGATCCGCGGCACCTGATCGCCGGCCAGCCACATTCCGACTTGATGATTCAGGTGCAGCACCAGCTCCTTCTCACCGATGTTCGTGATCCGAAGGTACCGTGTCTTGCCTGGACCCTTGATCACCGTTGGCACCCATCGATCTCCACGTGTAACCCAAAGCTTGTCATGTTCCGATCCAGATCCTCGCAGTCGGGCAGGTATCTCTGCAGATTCTCCGATCCCAAGCTGCAGGTATCGGTCCAGCTTCACTGACTGTGCCTTGTCACTGTAGAGTGGGCGGCGTCCGCTGAGCTGGATCCGGACTTCGTCAGGCAGGCAGAGGGTCCCGTCAGCCAGATCCAGTCGGATCCCGGCCGGGACCATGTAGTCCATACCAAGGATCGCTTCTTGGCCAGACAGATCTCCCACCCAAATGTCGAAGAAATACACCAGGTATCCACCCAAAGTGATCTTGATCCGCGTTCTCCCTTCCGTCGTGTACACATTGTCTCCGATCCCAACACATTCTTGGCTCTGACTCCTGTCGATATAGCACCCAACCTTACGAGCAAAGGCGGTGTCCACGATGGACACCTCGGCACCGGTATCTAGAAGTAAGATCGCCTTCTCATTGTTGATCTTGCCGTGGATCTTGGCTTGACGGAACCACTTGCCTGGCGAATGTCGTTTCCAGTATCCTCGCGACTCTCCAGGTAGGAGATATGAGGATTCTGGATATACGATCCGCCGGCCTGCAGCGACACGTCTGGATCTGGATCCCGAGGTGTCTTCGCCTTCCACTGGTTTGAACCACTGTTCTGGATCCTGTTGTTTCCAGTATCCTTGGCGAACTTCTGGATCCAGATCCATCTCCACTGTCGCGTCGGATCTGGTGTAGTCATCGGCTTGCCGGAAACTTGAGATCATAGCAGCACGTTTCCCATGAAGATCACATGTATTATCGCGTAGATCCTGTCGTTTGCTAACTGGATCTGTCGATGTCTTGTTCACGTATGCATAGATGCAATACCTAGAACGCTCGACTCGTACCGGATTCCAACCCGGCGAGCGTCCTAGTTTAACATCTTCTCCGCCATTTCTGGCAGCATCCCCGCATGCTTGGCTGGATTGAACCACAGACGGATCTGGTTGTAGAACTCTTACATCGGGCATCGGCCCACGTCATGAAGCTCACCACATCCGCGACACACGAAGAGGAAGTGATCACCTGGATGACCCTTCTTGCCGCACTTCTCATACGTCAAGCGCTTCCAGCAGCCAAGGTGCGAGTGCCTCTTGGATCCACAGTGTGTACAGCGGCTGCGCTCGGATCCTTCAGTGTGGATCCTGGATCTTGAGGCGCGCGCTGTTGGATCTTGTTGTGGGCGGTCTGGCGGGTTCCGATCCGGGGTTTTCTGCTCCTCCTCCACGGGCTTCGCGTGATCTTGGGCAGCGGACAGGTAGATCCTGCGGTACTCCTCACACTCGGAGTCAGATCCATCGCTGGATCCAGACTCTGATCCTGAGTCAGGTTGGATCTGGATCGCACGCACATGTTTGGCTGGAGCAGCCGGTGCGGGCGTCGCGGGGGCCTTCTGCCGGTACTTGCTGGATCCATACGCAGCCTTCTTCTGTCGATTCTTCGCCCGATCCAGCGCGCGAAGGACTTCTTCCAGCTTGTCAACATCCGGTAGTCGGAGTAAGGTCAGCCGATCCGCTAGATCCTGGTCGCCCAAAGTCTCAATAAAATGATCCACATGTTCGCGTTTCTCCTTGGATCCACCATCCTTGATCTTGAGTCGAGCGCGGAGTCCAGCGACGTTGAGCCGGTAGAGATAGTCCAACGGAGACTCGTCAGAGCGCTTGCGGGCATGGTAATACTGGCGAGCAACGGAGATCCCCAATCCGCAGTACTGGGTCTGGAAGCTGCGAAGCAGATCCGGCCACTTGTTGCGTGTGGATCGGGGCAGTTGGCGATACCAGTTTCTTGCCGATCCAGACAGAAGATCCGCGAAGGTCAGACACTTCTCCTCGTCGGGGGATTGGTCTCGCAGGAACGCAGATTTCACTTTACTGATCCAAGCTCTTGCTCGATCCTCGTCCTGGTCCTTGCCTGAGAACTCCTTCAGATCCGAGATCGCCGAGATCCGGACTCGTTGGATCAGGGCTGAGCTTGTGGATCCGGCCGCCGTGGAGGCTACCGTGGCTCGAGCTGTAGTCGGGAAGTCAATGTCATCTGGATCGAACTCCCAGTGTGGATCCGGATCCGACGACTCGGTCGACTCCATCTCGACGTCTTGAGATCCATGATTTTGGACTGCCTCCGGCGTTAGCGTTGGGGTCAAGGCTCCCTGCTCTTTTAAGAACCTGCTCATAGCTGCCTGGAAGAACGACTCCAGCCTGCCAGTCGACATCTCGGATCCAGATACCGTGGCAGTCGGATCCACCGATGAAGCCGGCTGCTGCTTGGATCGGGATTGAGATCGGGGCTGAGGACTCGCTTCACGTTGGATCTGGGCTCGAGCGCGTAACATCGTGGCTCCCGAGGGTCCGAGTGACATGCGCCGAGGCTCCGAAGACGTGTCTGATCCAAGTTCTGCAGCCGACACATAAGGTGACGACGTCCGGCATCCTGTGGATCCTTCTTGTGGCGATCTTGGATCCGGGATTACGGGATCCAATTTCGGCTGGATCTCGCCCACCAACACCTTCAGACGGTTGAACAGCATCTCTGTCGTAGCCCGGAGTTGAATCGGATCGATCTCGTACCTCACTGACGCGTCGAACGCTCCAGCCACGAGACCAGCATCTCTCAGCAACTGCATCAGGCGCTCCATCTCGGGTAGGATCCCTGGGCGCTTGGCAGGTGCCGGAAGTGCCAGTGGTCCCTGCAGGTCTCCGATCTGCTTCACGCCGAACTGTTGCATGATTGGATCCAGAGTCAGGAAGCCACCTAGCTGCCGCTCGTGGTAGCGGATCCATCCCGCCTCGGATTCATCCTGAGCAGGTGTCTTCGTATCTTCGTCTTCTGGATCCGGGGCCTTCATCTTCGTGCGTACCTTCGGCTTGGTTTTGTCGAAGGAGAAGAAGTAGGCGCCCGGGTTAACTGGTGAATCAGCAAATGCATACCGATCCTTGCCAGTCTTGGTTTGTTTTGTTGGTGGATCTTGACTTGCGTCGCGATCCACCGGGGTCCCCGAAGGGACCTGTGGAGGAGGTTGAGGTTTGTCTTCTGGATCCATGTCTGGATCCACCTCGGTTCCGCCGACAGAGGTCCTCCTTGCACTCTGCCGATCCGTGGATCTTGTTTCATTCAGCAGCGTCGTCGTCGATCCCAACTCCGATGACGCTTGATCCTCTTGTTCCTTCTTCACTCGAACTTCTTCTTGGGACTCACGGTGAAATCCCGAGTCACCTGAAGA
Organism: Phytophthora melonis; assembly: GCA_024211575.1. Lineage (NCBI taxonomy): Eukaryota > Oomycota > Peronosporomycetes > Peronosporales > Peronosporaceae > Phytophthora > Phytophthora melonis. The sequence continues at coordinate 509,156 of JAMXKT010000085.1, forward strand.
TCCGGGCACGCGCACCATTGTGGTGTAGCGGGATCAGCAAAATTTACAAGATCGCCGATCCAACTTCCCAACTGCGCCCGAACACCGACTTACGGAGGGGGTCCCCCGATGATCCGTGATCTGTGTGCTGAACTGGTCACCTTGTGTACCCGTCGGTAGGGCTGGATCTGCTCCTCTGGTGTCTGCTGAAGCGTCCGAGCCTTGAAGACAGAACAGTCTGGGCGAGACGCGGGGATGTGGGTGGAGCAGCGCGGAAATCTTCACTCTGCTCGCAGGTTACTCCAAATCCAGTAGTCTTGTACTTGGATCTGGTGGCCTGGATCTGGATCCGGCCGGGTTGTTGCCTTTCGGCTGTTGTTATCCTTTTCGTTGCCTTCACAGGTCTTCCTTGGTCGTGTTTGCCGCCTCCAATGACGGTGTCGTTGACAATTGAGAAGCGAAGGACGCACCGGCCAAACAGATAACTCCGGCGGATCTTGGATCCGCACTTGACAGTAGTTCACTAGGAAGGTTTTGGATCTGGCCAATGTATTACTCCAGTCTTACCACCAACACTAGATCTGCTACGGCTAACCTCTCTACGCCGCGTAGGGCCAATGTAGTTCCCGTTTCCAGGCGAGGGAGGAAGCACTTGCGTTGATCAAGGCAAATTCGGTTCTGATTTATGCTTAAGTTCGCTCCTATGCCAAAGTACTATCACCATGTGGATCCTATCATCCCATCTGTACCTACCGACTCTACGGGCTCTCTTTACCTTCATTGCGTGTCAGCTGCTCGCTCGTCGAGTCGTACTTACAATCTCTTGATTACTCCAGAGTGTAGATCCACCCCGGATCTTGGATCTTGGATCGCTGTCAGCGTAGATCCAGATCCAGGTGTATCCATCTGTGGATCTTGGATCGCTGTCGTTGTAGATCCAGATCCATGTGTATCCATCTGGGTCGGTCACTCTTCCGCATTTGTGTCGAGGTCCCGATCCTTCAATCGTCCAATCACTTGCCATCACTCCTTTCTGCGACTTGCACTTCTCCACATTCTCCTTCTCCTTCTCTCCTTGACCCGTGCCCTCCACCAAAGGATGGACGGCGGCTCTCGCCTTTTACGGGGCGCAGATGCAAAACCGCACCGGCTGAATCGGGGGCGGGCCGAAAACCCGCGCTCGTACGCTCGATGAGCTCTTCGCCAGGGGCGGAATCCAGATAACCACTACACGCTCTCGCTCTTGGACTCGCCGGGCGGCGGAGAACACTTCCGTCACTTCGGATAGCCGATCTCAGCGGTGGTCATGATCTAGCCCCACGGGGGCGGTCGTACCTTGAAGAGACGCCGCGTGCCGCTTGTTTAGGACCTCGAAAATTCCACTCTGTATTTATCTTTGCTTTGTTGGGCTCAAAGGCCCTTCCCTGGGGTTCCTATACTAATATCTAATGAAAATGGGCTGTTACGGCCTCTCCAATACTAAAACCAAGTCTAATCGCTCGTCGACTCTTGGCTCGACGACCCTTCAGATCTTTGGGATCTTGTGTCAGCGAAACTCCTCCAGTCGGTGTCTGGTGTACACACTTGGCCCGGACCGGCTGCAGCCACCGACCTCCAGACTCAGAAATCGCTATACCACAGATTCTCAAGCCTTATTTTTTTTCGTTCCAGAACTCCTCCTCCAGTGTGCTGCGTTTATTTTTATTGATTAATCGGAGATTTGAGAAAGGCTCCCAGGAATCAGGTTCATCACCAACCCACTGGATTAGGTACTTGTACTTGCCATTTTTCATCTTTTTATGATCAAATATCTTTTCAGCTTCTAAAATATCACCTCGATTGATCGTTGCATCACTGTCGTGTAGGAAAACACGATTTAACGAGTTCTCGTCCCTCTAGCCAAGGCCTTTGGGACGAGCCCCTACCAACAACACGCTTCCCTCCTAAAAGGTCGGCGCTTATTGTTGGGATAAAATCTGAAGACCAGATCCGATCCCTTGCACCGGGCTGGAATGTGCCTTATGCGAGTCGTCGGTCAGGTAGGTAGAGCCCGTAAATCAAATATAAGAGCGCCCTTAGCCACGAGCAACGGCTAGGATGCAATGTACACACGCGCTTTCACACGTAACCCACTGTGGTCCCTCAGAAGGAAGGGTACCAGGCCAATCGAGGCCTCGGACAGGGGCGCCGAGACGAAGTCTCGGCTGGAAGTCAAATATACTGGGGGGCCTCGCCACACACCCAGACAAGCGTACAAACGTACAGGGAGGTCTCTAATACCTCCAACACTCGGCCACTACTCACTCTTGGCCTTTCCAGGGATGAACACTCGGTCAATGTACCTTATGCTCACCGGCAGACATACCCCGTGTCGGCCGAGCGTATCCAGACTCTACAGCTAAGCTAAGACTTACCGTAGACGGACTTGACCCTTGTGTGGCTTCGGGGGGAATTTCTACTCTGATTTAGTGATTAGAGGCTGTGAGGCCTTCCCTATCGCTAATCCTTATCGTCTATACAAAAGTTTAGTGTCGACCGAGCCTTCGAGCTGATCCGACGACTCGACGACTCCTCGGCTAGATCCGAATTCCTAATGAGAGGCAAATCTTGTACCCACTATGACTACTTGGAGGGCTCGGTGGGGATTTATTATGGCCCACCGCGCCTCGTCACTAAACGGCTATCCATCCGTCACTCTAATGCGGTAAATGTGAGTAACCAATCAGAGGGTTCGGCCGGCTCTCACCCGGAAGTTCAAGACCGTTAGGCCTCGGCGCAAGCTCTCCGGTCATTTCTCGATCTCACAGCAGCCCTCACCGCGGCCCGACCCAGTCGAACTGGAGAGTGCCGTGGTGCACATCGTCTCCACTGCCATGCCGCGCGCTCGAGTGCTTTAGAGGAGGCGCAAGCTGCCGCTCTTCGCGCCGTTGTTCTCGACCCTCGGTAAGCTCGAACCCTCGGTGCTGTCCTCGCTTGTCATGTGGCCCTGGCGTTCATCGTTAACCTTTGTCCTCTCTCCACCTTGCGCTCTTCGCTGTGTGCAGCCTCAGGCCATACCTCGTTCTTCTGCCGTAGGAGCTGACTCTTCCGCTCCTCTCCATGAAGACTCGGCCTCTTCTCCCGAGGACTCGGCGACACCAACTCCCGCCTCTGCTTCGGCAAGCGGGGTGTCTCGAGTCACGTCTGCGGCTGCTGTAGCGCCCGGCGTTCCTAGTGCTCCTCCGTCGCCAACTCCCGTCGCAACTGGTGTTGACGGGGCGTCGGTTGGGCACCAGGACTCGGTCGAGAATGCCCACTCTACGGGACTCGCTCCGTCCCCACCGTCGTCTCCGTCGAGCGTGAGGTCGGATGTTTCAGTCGACCCTGAGTCTGGCCCAGCGAGATTTTGTCGGCCAGCTGCCTCCGCTGCTCGTGGTCCAAGTCAACCCGGGCCCCCGACTCAAGGCGCTGGCAGCTCAACCGAGCCCTCGTCTGGGCTGGTTTCATGGCCGCTCACGGCCGCTGTCGAAGATTTGATTGACGCGAGCGTCACCAACACCGTCCTCCGCTCCGAGTCGCGTCTGGAAGAGCACTTGGACCGCCAACTGGCAAGCCTCGGTCAGCTCATGGTGGGTCTCGTCCGCTTTCCACCGCTCCGAGTCGATTACGACCTCGACCGCGACTTAGCAGAAGCCCGAGGTCTCGCTGACGTCGTCCAAGCGGTCTCTCCGGACGTCCCGCTGCGTCCCCTCGGTCTGGACGAAGAGGTTGTCGCTCTCCGCAACGAGGTTCATCGTCTGGGGGAAGTCGTGGCTCTCGGCGAGCGTAAGCTCCGCGACGAGACCGACCTTCGACTCCGCACCGAGCGTCTGTGTGTCCAAGCGTCGTCGGAGCGGGAGGAATTGGCTACTGTCGCCAAAGCGCTGCGCGACGAGCGGGACTCCATCAGCCGGCTGCTCGCTACGGCGAACCGAGCCCTCGCTCAGAGTGTCGAGATCATCGACCATCTGAAGGCGCAGGTGTCGAAGAGGGACTCTTCGCTGGCGAGCCTCCACACAGTCATCAAGAAGGACCGACAGAGCTTCCGTGACGGGCTCTCGCGCTACTCTGACACGCTGAAGAAGTTCCACGCGTATCTTCAGGACCTGAACGAGCAGCGTTTCGTCCTGGCCAACCTGGACTTGGGTGATGACTCGTTGTTGCCTCCTGTGCTTCAAGAGTTCTTGCGGGATTTCGCGGCTATGGAGTTCGAGCTTTCTACTGCCACGTCTCCCCTGGGCAAGCGTTCTCGCGAGGACTCGGTGGCTGTCATCCCGACTCCGTCTCCTAAGGCCAAGGCTCGGGTCCAGACTGGCCCTGACTCCGACCCTGACGAAGTGCTCGGAGATTTCGACTGTCTGTCTGAAGATTCGGACGATTCTGGTCCCGTGATACCGTCTCTGAAGCGCCGAAGGCGCTCGGCTGTCTCCCCTCCTGCCGACGCGGCTTCGCCTGCCGCACCCAAGAAGCTGTCGGCGTCGAAGTCAAGGTCTCGGCTGGGTCGACGGTCGAATCCTCCTGTGAAAGGGTCAGTGGCACAAGTTCAGCCCTCGCCAGGCGCTCCTGAGGTCCGTCCTCGGAGCCCAACCGTCGCTTCGGCATCCTCGGCCGAGCAGACGGACGCGTCAGCCCCTGCAGCACTTGCGTCAGCTCCGTCGGTGAGGTATCGGTTCCTTGCCCACAAGCTGCTCCCCGTCCCCGCATTCGTCCGACGCGTCCACGTCGTCGATGCCCGGGTCGCCTGTTGATCCTTCTGGTTCTCCTGCGCTGACATCAAGTGGGGGTCGCAAGGAGGGGAACGGATTCGGTCCTCCGGCACCGAACTACGACTCTCCGTACGAAGCATCGGTCGTCATCCAGCCCCGCAAGGATGGTTGGCCCGTACGTTCAGCGTCTACTGTAGCGTCTCTCCAGTCCAAGGTTGCGGTGGAGAGCGAGAATGCTCCTGACGACGTCGTCTTGGGTCTGGAGGAGCCGTCGGTTCGTCGGTCTGCTGTAGGGGTTTCGACTCAAGACCCCGAGGCCTCGGACCGCGCTGTTGCTTCGTCGTCGGTCCCATCTCGCGGCGGGCCAGGTCGCAGCTCCAGCGAGGTATCGGCCAAGGCGACTGCAGCGTCCTCTCGTCAACGTTCGGCTGCCCGATCTCCTTCAGCGGCTCAAGCCGCGTCGGCTGGTCGCTCGGTGGTCAAGCCTGCGCGGCGTAAAGCGGGTTTAATTCCAGTCCGCCAGACGAGAGCTCAAGCGCGCCGCGCCGATGCCTCATCTCGCCCAGCCGCATCATCCTCTCGCAGGGATTCGACACCTCGCCGCGGGCATTACGACGACGCGCTCATCTCGCCCCCGTTCGCAAGCCCAGGAGCGGAGGAGTGCTGGCGTGAAATACTGGAAGTGCGGACCGCCCCACCAGTCCCAGCATCCGCTCAGGTCGAGTGCTCGGTCGAAGGGATCGCAGCCTTCTGCGACTGGACAGACCCGGGCCACCCGTTCTGGCAATTCGTGCAGAGTCTTCCGGCGGAGCCATGCCTGTTTGACGTCGCCGAGTTCATGCCGGACGTCCCGATCTCGATCCGTGCAACCGGCGTGGCGCTACTCACCAAGCTCTGGCGTCAATTCTGCTGTCGAGCCGTCGGTACCACCGAGAGCCACGACTTGTCGTTCGCACTGTTCGAGCGAGCCCACTGGGTATCGCCCGCTGCAGTCGAGCGATGGCTCAATCACTTTGGCCGACGAGTCGGCGAGGACTCGGCCGAGCTCCAGGCTGTCCGGGCTGCGTGGCTCAAGTACTTGGCCGAGCGCAACGCTCGGTCGGACCGCCTCCGGATCCAGATCAAGCGCTGGTGGGCTCAGTTACTGCCCGATGCTGATGGGAAGTTCGGCTACACTCCGGAGGTGCTGTTCGAGCCCTCGGTTCTGCACTACTCTCTCGAGACGCTCTCTTGGCTGCCCTCTTCGGCCAACTGGGTCGATGCGCTGGTGGAGATCGACGGCCACGAGCCTTGGCGCACTGGCTGGATCTCTGTGCCTAGCTTGCACCCGTACAACACCAAGTTCGCTCCGTGCAACCCGGGTGCAATGCTGTTCATTCCCCGAGGCTTCACACTCGAGCAAGTGGCGTCTGCGGTGGTGGTCGATCCCTCGCTCGACAGGAGCCAGGTCTCGGCTCAGTGGGTGCGAGAATACACGGACTACCACGGGCCTCGGTCTATTGCTGAACGCTCGGACGGCCCGGGTCTCCCTGATTCGGATCGCGTTTCGACTCCTCAGGCTGTCTCGGAGGGTGCTTCGGCGGACTCGGCAAGCGGCGACGACCGGAGCGAGGGCTCGGTGGATGGGACTGCATCTCCGTCGGATCCTCAGAGCCCTCCTTCTGGCTCTGGTCCTCTCCGAGTCCTCGCTCATGCTGCGTCCGCTTCGCAACCGTGAAGTCTCTTCGTGCAAGTCCTCGTTCTTTCTCCACTTCCCAGACTGGTACCGGGTTCCATGTCGTAGTTTAGCGTAACTCCAGTCTGCCAGCTTAATTTCCTTTCAATTCAATCACCTTTTGGTACGACATCTCCATCTCTCCACTTGAGCAATTCGTGAAATCCACTTCGAAAATACATGCAGTATGCAAACACGCAGTAATGTTGGTGCAGTAGTTCTCTTCGTCTGCTGAGGCGGGCTGCATCGCCCCGCCGGCAGTTCATCACATCGTGCCCGTTGCGTCTAGTCCTCGTCTGCGACTTGGACCATCTGCAATCGGCTGTCGCTGCGCTTTGCGCGCAAGTAATCGTACAGCAGTCCACCACACGATAAGTTGGACGCCGGTTCCCAAGTAGGCTCATCGTAGCCGACCCACTTTACTTTGAACTCTCTGACTGATCGCTCAGTGCTCGTCGAGAGTGGCACTCGGTCATCCAAGATGGCTTCAACCTCATACTCACCCGCAAGATGGTCGGGTTCGAAGCTGTCTTCGGGTAGCAGCTCTTCATCGAAATCAAGTCTCGTTTCATCCGTGATGTCAGCCGTAAGTCGAGCCTTCGGTCGGTCGCCGAACTCATTCACCGCTTTCAGCCGCGAAACATGAACCACCGGATAAAACCTGTAACCGCTTCGGTTCGGCAAGGTCAACTCGTACGCGTACTCGTCCACTTTCTTCTTGACTCGGAAGGGGCCGTGCCAGCGATGTGCCAGCTTCTTCGTCAGCCCCGATTTCACACGCTCCATGTAGAGCCAGACACGATCACCCGGCGAAGAGCGACCTCGAGGCCTCGGCTGACGAACCGTCGGTTGAGCTTGTCGCCCCCGAGCCCTCGCCCGAGGGTTCGGTTCGGTCAGACGTCGGTATAGTCTCTCGTTCGCGCCGACTTAGAGTCTCGTTGTGCTTCTCGGCCCGTTTGGCCTTTTCTGTCGCTTGATACTCTTTGGCCATCTCTAGTGCGATCTCCTGCTGTCGATTGACCAAGCCAAGGCGTCGGTTTGCCGACCGTGGCCTCGTCTCAGTGACGAAGACATAGCCCGAAGTGTTGTCCGCGCGTCCCAGCCGTGTACAAGGTAGAACGGTGTGTCCTTGCGCGTGGCGTCCTGCGAGTTGTTGATCGCGAAGATCAGTTTTTCCACAATCTCATCCCAGTCCTGTTGCAGAGGATCTTCGGCGTACACTCGGACGGACTGTATCACAGTCTTATCCGAGCGCTCCTGCTGACCGTTGTCTTGTGGCCGATAGCTCAGAGTGGTCCGAGACCTCGATTGCATCATCTCTGCGAACGCTTGGAAGACTTCGCCCATGAAGCGAGGGTCTCTGTCGTGTCGAATGAGGGTAGGGGCACCGAACCGTCGGTAGACACACTCTTCAAAGGCTTGCGCTACACACAGGGCCGAAGTGTCGGCCATAGCCTTTCCCATTACAAACCCCGTGAAAGCGCACTGGAATAGCAGTAATGCCGTATTCCCCCGCCGAGTCTTCGGCAACGGGATGACGAAGTCCATCGAGACAATCTGCAACGGCCTTTCGGCTAAGATGTTCCCGGGTGAGTATCCTCGAAGTTGTGGGCGACTCTTACTCGAGCTGCAGTCTGGGCACGAGCGTACATGCCGCTCTACATCGGCGAATAGTCCAATCCAGTAGTAGTCGGCCTTCACGCGATGGTAGGTCCGGACGATACCTTGGTGTCCTCCCTCCAGCGAGTCATGGCAGCTTTGCAGCACTTCCTGGACCATCGTCGTCGGGATCACCAACCGTAGTGTCGACTCTTCGGTCCGATCACGACCGAACCGACGGTTCGAACCGAGGAAGTACAAAAGTCCATCCTCACTCAGCACGAACTTGTCGGACATTTTCCAAGCCTCTCGTGCGGCTTTATAACCAAGTTTCGCTTCGTCTCCATTCAATACTGCTTTGAGATTTGCCCACCGGAGTTCTTCATCCTGCGCCGCACCAATGCGTCGGCGTCGTTCCTGTTGCACCACCACGGGATCAATGTCTTCAGCGTTCGGCTCATGAACCACCGTCGCGTCAGGTCTCGGTTGCGACGGCTGGTCCGAGGGTTCAGTCGTGCGAGGCGTCGGTTGGTTCGAGAGCCTGGTATCGTCGTTTCGGTCGGACTCAGCGCCACTACTACTGGCTTCTTGAGGCATCGCCTGTTCTTCATCTACAAAACGGACTCGTCTCTCGCGTTCTTTCGCCTGTCGTCTGGTCACTGCTGACACATGTAGCGGTTCCCGCACGAAATCGAAAAAATTCTTGCGACGAGTGGTGTCCGATGCGTCTAGTACCCGGATTGAGCCTACGGCACGCACGGTCTCCTCCTGTGACTTCTCGGTTGACGAAGCGTCGGTTGGTGCCGAAGCCTCTGCTGACGGTTCATAGATAACTTCGTGGATGCGGTTCAGCTGCACTAGCTCTTCAGTCCGAGTCTTGTCGTCCACAGTCACCGATACCTTCTTCTCCAACGTCTCGCTCGCCAACGAATCTGCTGCGGCGTTGAATTCGCGGATAACATGCAGGTACTTCACCGACCGAAACCTCGATCTCAGTTCCTTGTGTCGATTGAGTTGCGCCATCAGTGTTTCCTTACGACATGCGATCACCCCTAGGGATTGCTGGATTGCGAGTCTCGAGTCTCCGACAATCACCAACTCGTCAGCCCCAGTTTCTAAGGCTGCGATCAAACCATTGTTCATGCCCGAGTACTCGGCCAGGTTCACAGTCGTAGCCTCGAGATAAGCACTCGCAGCGATCACTATCGTCCATTCCGGTAGTTTCCACAGAATCCATGCGCAACTTCCATAACCTCCGTGCTTCTCAGTCTTGGCAGAACCGTCGAAGGAGAGCACATAGCCACAGTAATCACGGGGTAGTCGAGCATACAGCAAATGAGGGTCCATCCGAACACTCGGTGAGCCACGCGTCGGTGGAGTCACAGGTGCCAACGAGTCCTCAAGGTCGACGAAACTTGTGATCGACGACTGGAGGAGTTGGGCGAAGGCACAATCCTTCTCCTTTACGCGCGTGACCACCAAGTGCCACGGAGACAGCAGCACCGCAAACTGGGTTGCGCGTCCGAACAGAGACTTCGACCTGTGAACCCAATCGAGCGTCGAAAACCGCGTATAGACGTGGATGGTCCGACCTGCAAGCTGTGTGTAAGACACCTTCAACAACTGTAGCAGGGCCAGGACCTCCTTCTCCGCTGGGTGATAGTTCATCTCGGCGTCCTTGAGGACTCGGCCGCAAAATCGGACTGGATGCATCGTTCCGTCGTGCTCCTGCATGAGCGTTGTGCTCAGCGCCCACTCATTTGCGAAAAGCATCACATGAACATCTCTGTCGCGATCGAAGTGTCGAAGGATCGGTGCGTCAGCAACCTTCTGTTGTAGCGCGGCGAAGCTTCGTCTGGCTGCAGAGAGGTCACCCCGTCTCCGAAGTCTTCGTCTTTGAGCTGATAGAGCGCGGCACCATACACTGCAAAGTCCTGGATGAAACGGCTGTAATAGTTCAGCGATCCGAGGAATGCTTGCACTCCCTTCTTGGACCGCGGAAACGAGAGCTCGGTCAGAGCCTTCAGTTTCTTCGGGTCTGCTTGGATACCATTCCGCGTCACCACGTGGGACAGGAAGTCCACCTTGGGTTGCACGAAGATGCTCTTGGTGAAACTCACGCTGATACGGCACTCTTCGAACCGTGCTAAGAGTCGGTCCAGTGTGGCCAAGAAGCCATCGAACGACTCGCCCCCGAAACAGATATCGTCGACGAAAGACCGTCGTTCGAATACGGGTACTAACGAGGATTCGTCAGGATCTCCATGGGCGAACATATCGGCGACAGGGCTGTTGATCAGTTCAGACACCGCCGTTCCGGGACCACCAGAACTGTTTCCTGCTTCGAACTTGGTCGGCGAAGACTCAGTACGAGGCGTCGGTTGGGCCGACGGCTCGGTCTGTCCTTGATTTGCTTCCCGATCACGCGATTCAGCTTCTTCCATCAGCGACGCATAGTGTTTCCATCCACCCTTCGGTTGCACGAAACCCCACAGAGCGTTGTCAAGCATCCTCTGATAGATCATGGGTGCATTCTTGAGCCCAAAGGGCATTCGAAGCCACTCAAAGTGGCCCAACGCGCACACGAACGCCGAGATCTGACGGGCTCTCTGTGTCATCATAATAGCCCAGAATCCACTCGCAGCGTCAAGCGAGCAGTACCACAGATACTTCTCTAGATCGGTAAGCAAGTCATCGACCAGAGGCATCGCATACTCCATGATTGCGGTGACGGCGTTCACCATCTTGTAATCAATGCACAATCTGATGTCGACTCCATTCTTCTTTAACACAATGACGATCGGTGAAGACCACGGGCTGTTTGAGAACGCAATCAGCCCCGCCTTCAGCAGCCCTCGGAGTAGCTCGTAGAGCTTCTTGAGATGTCGGAGGGTATCCGCCGAGCCCTCTGTTTGATGGGCGCGTGTCCTTGGACATCGATATCACACACCACCCCATAGGCTGGCGGAGGTAATGCATTGCCGCTGGAGATCAGAATCTTCTCGTGCTTCCGGAGCACCTTCACCACGCGGTCTTGCCGGCTGCAACTCAGGTCCGGGTGCCGCACGTTACCAGCCGAGTAGTCCAACTCTGTAACCGAGGCTTCGGTCAGGTCGGGTAGGAAGGCTAGTTCGTGAGCGTAATCCTCCAGGTTAATGTCATTCGCTCGATGCTCGGATGTAACCTCCTTCGCGTCGCTGCTATCTCCCTCAGCTGTTTCCGCAGTTGCCACTGAGACGTAGGTGCGCTCCAGTACCGTCATCGGGTCGTCGTCTCCAGCCGATTCCTCACTTTGGCGCGAGTGCTCCGATCCATCATAATTACAAGCATTGTCTTCATTACTCAGCATTTCGTCCGAGGCCAGGCTGGACGCTTTATCAGAGCCCCCAACACTGTCTTGGGAATTTTGATCCTCTGCCGCCCCAGCCGAGGCCTCGGTTCGCACCTGTTCAAGTTCCGTAGGTTGAGAAGGAGCGCCGCTGGATCATCACCCACTGGTGAGCCGTCAGCAGCGAGTTGCTCTCTCTCTTCCCTCTTCACGAGTTCACGTTCCCATTGTTCGGCGCAGCTTAACCGGGGTCGCCGATCGGGCGAGTCCTCGGCTGGTCGAACCATCACTCCCGTTGGCGGAGTGTAAGTCGGCCGATCTACAGCCGGTGGTTGCGTGGCCAGCCACTTCGAATACGCCTCACACTCGCGCGCGAACGCGACTTCATCTCGGCTGCCTTCGAAGGCAAGCTTCTGCCAGTCTTCATATCGTGCTGACGTCAGTCGCACATAGCCATCGTTTCGTGGAAGATCGCCAATCGGTACCCACATGAGCACCGGAGTGTGTGCATGACACGTCGTTGGGTGGTCAGACACGTTAGTCAACCGCACCCACTCGACCTTGCCCCGCCGAAACTTCGTCACTGTCGGCAGCTGAGACTTCGTGCGGCGTACCCACACTTCTTGTGTATCCGGGTGTGGTTGGCGTCGCTGCACTCGGTACTCCACATACTCACGACTCTGAACAGGCAGGTCCTCGGATGGTCCACCATTAACATGTGGACCGAAGCCTCGGTCGTCTGGCGCGCCCAGAGTCTTGATGAGAGGAATGCTGACCTCATCCGGCAACCTCGCGGTCGCGTGAAACAGGTCCAAACGCACTCCAGCGGGGATCATAAAGTCTGTGCCGAGGACTACATCCACCCCAGCGCCATGGTCCATGATCCACAGCTCAAACTCGTACACACGCGCCCAGCCGAGGGTTATCTTGACGAGGGCTGGTCTCTCAGTCGCCATGGTTCCCTTCGTGAAACCCTGGATTTCCATGCAGCGGCCATGCCCTGAATGTCACGCAACCGCAACTGCTTCGCAAACTTCTCCGAAATCACACTTACGTTCGCCCCCGTATCCAACAGAAGCCTCGTTCTCGAGTCGTTGACCGCACCCTTGACCAGAGCTCTCATCCGAGCCCTCTTGTCGAACTTCTGCGCAGACCACCACCCCAGCCTCTCGCCTGGGAGTAACTTAGTCACTCCACTGGGCGTTCGGCCAGGCTGTCCACTCTGCACCGCACTTGAGACCCAAGCCTCGTTCACATCTCCATCTTCGTCGCTTTCATTTTCTTCACAATTATCACCTCCACCGAGGGTTTCCCCTCTCTCCTTTTCAATTTCAATCCATTCCACAATTTCCTTGTCCTTGTCGTTCGGCCGTTTGCTTGTTCCCACAAACGCGTAGACACAGTCTGCATCAATCGCGGGAGCAGCTAACTGTGGCAGCCCGATTGGGACCAACCCAGTTTCAGTTGGCGGGCTGCCTGGTTTAAATTGCCACCGAAGACTAGGCTTTGGAGCTCGGGAGAGAGGTCCTTCTTCTCGACCTTCGTCCGAAGGTACGTGGTGAGGGCTTGGAGCGCTTCACACTTGCCGATGTCGTGGACCTGCTGACACAGTCTGCAGCGTCGGTAACAGTAGTGAGCCGAGTGCCCGGCACCACCACACGCTGCGCAGGGTCCATACTGACGCGGGCGACCATCGCGGTTGTCTCGGCTGAAGTGTCGGTTGGACCGGTCGAAGTTTCGGCCGGGTTCGCCACCCCTGCGTTGACGCTGGACGGACCGGGCGTACGTCCCTTCTGCCGCAGCACGTCTTTCTTGTTCGTTCGCCGCAGCGACATGGCCTCCTTCTTCATCCGAGGAGTCAAATACACTGTAGTCACTGAAGTCTCGGTTGTCGTCGAAGTATCGGCTGCCACTGGAGTCACTACCACTGTCGTCGCGCGACTGCTCACGGGGCTCTGGGCGGCCAAATCGACCACTCTTCGTCCCACGGACCTGCAATTCGGCCATCAAATCGGACAGCGACGCTTCAGCCAGCGACACCCTCGGAGCATAGCGCGAATCCTCGTGTCTGCGTCCGAAGTCTCGGTCCCGGCGTTCGTAACGTTCACGGCGGTTATTGTCGCGTGCTTGTTCGCTCCGGCGCTCGTCCCGTCTGCGAGAGTGCTCGCGTCCACGCGACTGGTGAGACGAGGCGTCTCTGCTCTGTCCGCGCTCCTCCGACTTGAGGATGTCATTAATCATGTCCTCAAGCTCATGAATGTCCGAGACTCGGACGTGGCAAAGCCGCCGCTCGAGTCCTCGGTCACCGCACGTCTCGAGGAAGCGCTGCACGTGATCCTTCGCGTCGCGACCGCCCTTCTCGAACTGAAGACCAGCGTTGCGAGCGTAGCCATTCAGCCGATTTAGGTAGTCGCACAGATGTTCCGAACCGTCACGTCGCGCCGAATAGTAGCGAGCCTTCGCAGACTGGCTGAACTGCGTACAGTAATACTTGATGAAAGCATCACTGAGCAACTTCCACCGACGCTTCGTCTTCTTGGGGAGCTGACGGTACCAGTGCAAGGCACCGTCCCGAAGGCTCAGTTCGAAAGCCATGCACCACTCGTTGGGCGGAGTGTGCGTCCCCTTCATCTCGTAGACAAACGCCCGGAGCCACTGCATAGAGTTTTCACTCTTGTTACGGGCTCCGGAGAAGTTCTTGATCTGAGCGAGGGGTCGGTGAGTCGCTATCTCCAGTCGAGGGGTCGAGTTCAGCCGCTCCATCTCGCTCACTTCGCGCACCTGGCGGGCCAGCTCGTCGCTGGGACTGTCGAAGCCGTCGTCGTAGTCGGGCGTATCGTCGCCATCGTCATCCGACGAAGAGTCATCACGCGGGGTGAAACGACGGCTCGAGCGCCTCGGGAAGCCTCGGTTGATGCTCCGTCCAGGTCGCGTCCCTTCGGTTTCGCGGGCAATGCGCTCGGTTCGACTAGTCGACCGAGGGGTCACCATATGCGAATCCTGGAAATACGGTGTGCCCTCCGTTTTAGCAGAGAACACTCCATCCGTCGTCTGGCGTCGGCTCGAGCGCTCGGTCGTCTTCTTCGGAGTCTGCGGCAGCGGAATTTTCGAGGGATCGGTCGGCTCTCTCACAGGGCGGGCGCTCGGCGGACGTCCCAGCGTAAGATCCGTCTCCCGAAGCTCAAACGCAGTTTCCTCTTCCACTTGTGCAGCTCCTTGCCGGCCAGCTCCGGTGTCCAACTCTTGACCGAGACCTCGGACGGGCGAGTCATCGGTTCACACCCCATCGCTCGGAGGAGCGCCACCGTGTCTTCGGCCATTTGGGTGACTGAAGTCGGCTCCACCGGGTGCTGCAACTCTTCCTTCAGCTCTACCCACGTCGCTTGGCGCGCCATCTCTGGGCTGAACTGTCGGATCCACTCACTCGACTCAAGCATCTGCTCGAGCATTCGGCCGAGCACCTTGTTCGCAGCTGGGGTGCTGCTGTTCATCGACGGCCGACTTCCGCGGGATTCTTGAGGATCCTTAGTAACCTGCACCAGAGCCTTCGAGGTGAAGGCCTCGGTGCCATCCTCCGAGTCATCGTCCGCAAAGTCCGGCCGCGCCACTTCATCAAATTCGGAGACGAGGTTTCGGCTGAGGGAGCGTGAGCCCCACTGCGTCCAGCCAACACCATCGCCGCCTCCTGGTCTTCGTACTCCTGCACGGGTGCGGGGTCTTCTCTTCAGGTCATCGTAGTTCATCATCATGTCATCCTTGGCGTCCGAATCCTCGTCTACCGACTCTTCGAAACTGACCGACCTTTCGGAGATCGTCGACAGCCGAGACGTCAAGTCACTCGCGATCGTCGACAAGCCGTCGGTTGGTCCTCGTCCCGATTTCGCCGGCGTAGCTGGCACCGCTGACTTGGATCCTTTCGCCATCTTGTTCTTGTTCTTCTTGTTTCTCCTTCTCTTCTTCTCTTCTTCTTCTTCTCCTCTCAATGCTCGTTTGGGACAATACCTACACAGACCACAACACACAGTTCGGTCACACCAGTCCCGGGTCGCGGCACCAGTTGTCGTGTAGGAAAACACGATTTAACGAGTTCTCGTCCCTCTAGCCAAGGCCTTTGGGACGAGCCCCTACCAACAACACGCTTCCCTCCTAAAAGGTCGGCGCTTATTGTTGGGATAAAATCTGAAGACCAGATCCGATCCCTTGCACCGGGCTGGAATGTGCCTTATGCGAGTCGTCGGTCAGGTAGGTAGAGCCCGTAAATCAAATATAAGAGCGCCCTTAGCCACGAGCAACGGCTAGGATGCAATGTACACACGCGCTTTCACACGTAACCCACTGTGGTCCCTCAGAAGAAAGGGTACCAGGCCAATCGAGGCCTCGGACAGGGCGCCGAGACGAAGTCTCGGCTGGAAGTCAAATATACTGGGGGCCTCGCCACACACCCAGACAAGCGTACAAACGTACAGGGAGGTCTCTAATACCTCCAACACTCGGCCACTACTCACTCTTGGCCTTTCCAGGGATGAACACTCGGTCAATGTACCTTATGCTCACCGGCAGACATACCCCGTGTCGGCCGAGCGTATCCAGACTCTACAGCTAAGCTAAGACTTACCGTAGACGGACTTGACCCTTGTGTGGCTTCGGGGGGAATTTCTGCTCTGATTTAGTGATTAGAGGCTGTGAGGCCTTCCCTATCGCTAATCCCTATCGTCTATACAAAAGTTTAGTGTCGACCGAGCCTTCGAGCTGATCCGACGACTCGACGACTCCTCGGCTAGATCCGAATTCCTAATGAGAGGCAAATCTTGTACCCACTATGACTACTTGGAGGGCTCGGTGGGGATTTATTATGGCCCACCGCGCCTCGTCACTAAACGGCCATCCATCCGTCACTCTAATGCGGTAAATGTGAGTAACCAATCAGAGGGTTCGGCCGGCTCTCACCCGGAGGTTCAAGACCGTTAGGCCTCGGCGCAAGCTCTCCGGTCATTTCTCGATCTCACAATGATCGTACAGCTTCGTAGAGGTCGCAAAAATCATTTCACATTTAGAGCATAAATATTTACTCATGAACTTATCCATATTTTTGATGTACAACGCGTGGTTGCTGTGTGATAGGATGTTTAGAACCTCATATGTCTTCTCTGACTCACGCTCGCATTTAACTTCACCGCTGGATACATCCTTGCTGTATACATTGATAGCAAGCTTGAAACACTCTTCAAGCTCGTCAAAATGAAAGATATCAATCGGTTTAAAGTTGCGAAAGAGACTTAGACTGTATTCAATGTTTTTGAACTCGCAATACTTCTTGAAAGCTGATTTTACATGTGCTTGAATCGTTCTAGGGTTTTGTTTCGCAATCCCTAGCCCGTGGTAAGCAATACAGTGGAAGACACATTTATTATTCGTCTTGGGGAAATTAATAATATGTTTACTGTCGCGGAACTCCTTCGGAATAACAGCAGCGCTATCACCTAGCGTATAGTTACGCTTATAAACGCATACTCTGAATGCTGTGATACCCTTTAACTTGTAGCCGGGTTTTAGGGTATTTTAACCTATCAGCAAGCTCCATCGTCCTGATTTCAGAAATGACTTTCTTGCGAATGTCAGACTTACTGTTAACCGCGATAGGCTTGTCGAAGACGTTGGTGTCGATAGATTAGGATGCCAGTATTTTTTCTGACCGTCACTGAGACTTTCCAACTCGTAGCCAAGAGCAATATTAATTTTAAATGCCTTCAGCTGGCTACTCAGTACGGTCTCTAGCTTATCATAAAATTCTGAAATATCCTCATATAGATGCGTTTCTTTTAGTTTACCCTGATAGAATCGATAATAAGGATCCCCCTTGTAGTTAGGTGACAGATGAGTGTTTAGTTTCTTCATAGAGAGTTTGTACTGCTTAGCAATCAATTCTCTATTTTTCTTGATGCTATCATTACTGATGTAAACCATTTTCTTGGTGCGCCCAAGCACCTTAACACGGAAATTACTACCCCACTTGGTGCACGGAACTCCAAGTCGGGCTTAAGTCCTTCTAATTCATATCCAAACATCGTCGTTGTATATCCGCTCTACTATATTTTATAAGATTTTATCTCTCAAGATGGGTCTGTTATATTTGTATAAATACAAAAAATAAAATTATTAATATATAATTTTACACTTCTTTGTCATTTTCACTCTCTACTTCGTTCGAAACCTCAATTCTCGTTGGAAGTTTAGATTTTAATTTCTTGTTTTGGTTTCTAATCTTCCTACATTGCGCTAGCTCCTCCTTTTTAGCGTCTAGCTAAGCAAAATGAGTATAATGAGTTGTTTTGCAACTCATTGTACTCATTTTGCTTAGCTAGACGCTGCTCCCTATTCTTTAGATAGTATCGCTTCTGAGCTGCTTTAAAAGCCTCCTTGTTAAGCTCATAATTTTCGCGAACGTAAACCATAATTAATTAATTTGTAATATATGATATTGTGCCTTTTAGATATTAATGGAAATTAATTATCAGAAATGAAAATAATTAATTTGGTAGGTGCACCTTCTCAGTAGTTCAACCATACGTTTGCTAAATCAATGATTGGACCATCGACTCGATGATTTAGCCATAGGGTTGATTGGTAAACCAACGGTTGCCCTTTCGATACGATGATTTAGTCATAGAGCAGACTGCTAAACCAACGGTTGCCTCTTCGATACGACGATTTAGCGTGACGTAAAAAAATATTGTTGTCTATTGTGTTGTCACCCATTCCTTATGCTTCTTTGATTTATTGTGACGTGGTTGACTACACCATTTCGAGAGAGCCTTAGATCTGAACTAAAACTCCTTAGAACTGAACTAACAGTCGTGTCCGTGAACAAACATCCTGAGAATAGAAATGAAGTGCTAGGGGGTGAACACAAGCGCCTGAGTGGTGAACTGAAGGGGTGAAGGAGAGCAGGTTGCCTAGTCCTTCCGCATGCCAACCGCCAGAGAAGGGAGAAGCTACCCCTGCTTAGCGAGTCGCTGACAGTGACAGAAAACTCGCCTTGTGCCAAATGAGCACCACGGGTGTGTGAACCATCTTGGCCATTGGCGGATAGAGCTATCTCCAGCTTCGGCTTCCTCGCTACCATCACGCAGCGTGTTTGCAGATACGTACGAGATAGCGTCCTCCACATCGAGTCACCCTAACGCGGAAAACGTTTGCATTTTAGCGGTATGTTAGTCCCGCGTCAAGTAATTGTCAGAGAAGCTTTTGTCTTCGCGACCTGCTGCAATCACGTCGTGCAGTTTGCGCCAAGCTCTTGACTCATCGTCGCGACACTTGGCCATCATGTCGGACTCTTCATCCTCCGATGCCAACAAGGCAACGGTTCTTGCGACTTCGATAGCTGTAGCTGCCTCTCGAATTGCACCAACAATAGAGCTTCGGTTGTCTCCTGGTACCTGCCAACCTACGTCGCTTATTAGGCAGCTCAGAATCGTTGAGACCGATCTTAACGCTTGCTTGGCTTCGTCCGACGACCTGCATGCTTGCGAGAGGCGCAGTAGCTCACCCGTACGAATAGTAGCAACGTAGTTCGTAGTCGCTTCCTTGTATTAATACCGACCAATTTTCTGCCCAGCAGAGCTCCATCCGCCACGTCGGTGCGGTCTGTTGGCGAGCAGTGTACCAACTGAGGCGATTTCACTGGGACAAATGTAGGGACTCGATTCTTGCGCTCGTCGTACCGGTAGATTCCTTTAGGGGCTTCAGCCAGCGGAAATGTGTTGTCTTCGTGGGCTGCGAAGTACGCGCTCCTGTCTTCTAGTAGCAAGGCATCCCATAAGCTGCGGTGGTACCGACCTTCTCTCTCTTTAAGCCAATCTGACGCTTTCTGGGGGTCATTCGCCCCATTCTCAGCGACTACGTAGTCCAACGCTAAAACGTAGCGTCCTCAGACCACTTCTACAGCAGTAGATATCCTTGGCAGGTCGAGCAATACCAACGACTTCTCTGCATGATCAGCTTCGAGCTACGAAAGCCTGGCCGAGTTGTATCTTGGCCGCCTCACCGAGTTATGGTAACTCGGCTGCCTTACCGAGTTATGGTAACTCGGCCGCCTTACCGAGTTATGGTAACTCGGCCGCCTTACCGAGTTGTGGTAACACGGTGAATATAAGCAGCTGTGAAAAGCATTACATCCACCGTTTCTCTGGGCCTACCTAAGTACATCTGGGTCTGCCAGATGGCACCTATCCCTTCGTTTGCTTGATAAGGTTGTCAGTTCATTTCTAAGAAAACGTTGTTCACGATTAAGGTTTTCTCCACCATTTCCCAGGCTACAGATAACGATGGAAATATACGCTCCACCAAAAAATACGCCATGCGACAAATCCAGACTTCTGATCCGATACAAATGAGCATATGTAATTTTAACCAATGAGGTTCAGCCTAACACTTCTAAAATCCTTGAAATTTGCAGAAATAATTGTTGGAGCAGTTCTGCAAGCCTTTAAACACCCCCTTGATGTGAGCAGGTACGTCTAAACCTTTATTGAAGTGTACCTAGGTCACTTACTTTTAACCAGGCTTGGATTTGGGCGATGTTGTTAACATAGTTCGCCAACGGGGCTCTGTTTAAGCTAGATCACCAAGAAAATAACAAGAACCAGCCGAGTATATCTTGGTTGCTATTGTAGAATGACGCAATATGTTTTGCTTTAAGAAAGCTGCTTCTCGGAAACTTTTTAACAGAAATTGACAGCTTTTTAAGCTGTCGAGTTCAATATCCACAAACAATATGACCTTTCTCTTGCGGTATCACTCGTCCTTCTATAAACTATCGACCCTTTTCTAGGACGCAAAGCATAGTTTCGGCCAATCAGCTCTCGTGGCGTATTTTTTTGGTAGCCTCCGGCTTACTATGGAGGATGGTGGTCATCGCTGGCGTATTTTTCCGTGGTCATCTGTAGTTGAAAAGTTTCCCAAGCAATGTGGAAATGGCTCGTCCCTGGCTGGTTCTAATTCCGTGCTGTGTCGCAACACAATTTTTAATTTCAGGCTACAGTAATAGGCGATTTGCATGAAAAAGGCATTTTTCCCAAGACTTGCAAATGTGCCCATCACCCGTCCCAAGCAAAGTGAACAGACTGGTAAAATGCATATGACCTCAGATGTTGCATACATGGGTGAACGCATGAAGATCCAGCAAAAAGGGCGACTGAAGACGAGCACAGGCCCCAAACTGCTCTCAGCCACTCACTACAACGTTTTCCAGTGGATGACTAAGTTTCAGCTAGCTTCGACCGCTTTTGGTGTGGGTAGTGCTCGGGCTGTAGTTACCCCACACCCACAAACAATCTTCTCTCGATTGCGAGCTACTAGCCGAGCGCCGCCGCTACGCGGCGGGAGGTTTTGTGGTTGGTTACAGTAGTTAGGTTCGCCCACCTCCGCTTCGCTCCGGTGGGCTTTTTGTTAAATGTGTTTAATATCGACTGTGGGCATGTAGAAATGCATCTTTGCCGGTGAGAGTACTGCTAGTACAGTTACGTGGTTGATATCAGTGTATTAACTATCCCGCGTAAGAGTTGCATGTATTGTCAGTAGATGTACATGTATGTAGCAAGGTATAACTTTATGGATTGTATGGTACTATGTTGTAATCCGAGTCCACACCGGTGCAATTATAATAGCTCACATGACCACAAAGTCGCCTCGGAGTACATATCCAAAGTAGATATCCAAAGTAGACATGCGGTAGAAATAAACCTTGCCATGTTGTGTCGGGGTGGATCGATATAGTATTGGTATCTACAGTGTGCTCGGTTAAATTTTTACGCCTGCTATTTTATCAAGTTATCGCGCTACCGTAGCTCGTTTCTGTATACTATTCTCAGGCTATACCATTTACATTATGTGATAAGGTTATAAGCTAAAACAACATCAAAGTGCTGTCTTCGTTATTTGCAGAGTCAATGCCCTTCCAAAAAACACCGTGTGTATATCGTGCTGCGGGGTCTGTAAACCCCGCTAGAATGACGTTGAATCTCTACAATAGTGACAAGTAATGTCAACTTCAATCATGATCGCTACCCGTCACTATAGGTTAAATCGCGGTTAATTAAAAAAACGGTCTTTTATCGAGTCCTGATTTATTTACCATTCGGGTTTTGCCACGGATGCCTAGAGCAAAAGAAGCAACTCTGATCCGGTTTCAGTTCCTACATTTGTTACGTGGTATTAATAGATGGACTCTCCTTCCTACTGCAGGTTAGAACTCTTCGTGCTCGGGGAACAAGACGGTGTCTGGCATGAGAGCAATGCTGGTTAGCGCCAATGCAGCAGATAACGCCTCCTGCTCTGATATCTCTGCATCCGTCAGTAGTATGTAGGATCAGAAAAGAAGGTCAGTTTTTTTTTAGAAATATAGCAATAGCTAGAAATCTTGTAGAAGCTCTACATGCGCTGAATTTCAAGCGATATAAGTGTTACTAGAGGGTGGTTAGCTCTCCTACAAGCAGCGCTAAAACGTCGTAAAGTTCCAAGGTACCTACCTTCATCAACATTCGCAAATCAAAATCCAAATATTCGTCAAGGTACCTACCTACCTTCATAAAACGAAGTCAATTTTTCACAAAATTTCCAACTATATAAAAGTCAGTCCATCTTAAGCGAAGAAATGTTAAAGTATAATAACAACATATCATACGATTAACCAACCAACAACAATGAACATGAATGATTTTGAAGACTACGACTACGACGAAGACTATGGACTTTATACGATTCCTCGTTATAATCCACCAGAGCTTGGAGATTTCGTTCACGTGAAGCCACCAGAGCTTGATGACTTGGAATATCAAAACGTCAAGCTTAAAGACATGGTGAAAATAACTGTTGAGAATACCATTGATTGTGCATGTGGGGTCGTATTCAACGTAAGCACTATAGCGCACACACTAAGACACTTCTCCATCGAACTTGGAAAAACGAAATGGATAAACTAAGTGAGGTAGTGCGGTGCTGGTGTGGCGGTAGTTATGCTTTAAAAGATGAGCCGAAGCGTATTGAATCTATTGAACATAAACAGAGGATAATCTAAAGTATCAATCAGAACGACGCTGTCAGTAACGGAAAATCACCTGAATTCCTATTGGCTGAAATTGCTGCCGAGCGAAGCGAAGGCGGCTATGCTGCGTTGCGGGCCAACGAAAGCCGTCCGTCACAATTTGTGACTCACAAAATCATCACGCTTATTCGTTAAGTACATTTCAAAACTAAGTACGACTAGCTGCCGAGCGCAGCGAAGGCGGCACCCACTTGCGATCTAGCTACCTACTTAAATATTAACTAATAACACTGCGAATAGTGCAGCGAGCCGACGAGGCGAGCGGAACGGGGGCGATAATTTCTACTTCCGTAAACTTACGGCGATATTAGTCCGTCCACATAGTAGTAGTAGGAGCGATAGCCACAGTTGCAGGGCCCGCCTATGTATATAATAGCTAATGGCACTGCTAGCAGTTCGTAGTAGCAGCGAAACCTGGGTCCGCACTACGTCTGAAATATAATAGTAGCGATGTTTGGTTATATAAAAACACGCCACGACATTGATGTAATTAGCGATATCAGCGTGTTGGAAGCGATAGAGGCGCATAGTAAGCGATAGAAGCAACGTAATAAGCGATAGCAGTGCAAGTACATGGAGCGAGAGGTTGCCGGAAGGCGGTTGATTAATAGTTTCAGCTAAGTTTACTGTAATATTTTTGATATGAGTGCGGTGCTTGACGTTCATCTTGCGATGACATATAACTGCATAGGCTGAAACGTGAGTCATATACTATGAGCTTACAGTATAGAGCGGTAGAACAATGTGTCCTGGGATAGTAGGTGATTAGACATGTATTGAAGTGGAAGGTCTGCATTGGCATGCATTTGACACGTTTCCCCACACGCTAACAATACTGATGAGTTGTACATGCATGCATGTTAGCATAGGAAACCAAATTAGCATTGCACGCTATACGAATTTTGAATGCGCGGTGATACTTAAGCTACCAGTACGCAAATGTGTTCATGTCACGTAGCAAAATCATAACTGATACGCACGTTTTAGCTCATTAAAAATAAGTTTTAAAGCAGGTCACGTTGACACTAGAGAATTGGGCTGGTAGCGCTCAATTGTAGTGCCGAGTCAGCATCTGAAATAGGATAACTGAACACAAACACGATTGCGCGCGCGACTTAGGCACGCCGCGTTTGCGGCGTACCAGTCGCCTGCGCATTGCATTTTGATTAACAAAACTGTCAGGTAATGTACAACAAAATGTATGCTAACTTCAAGATACTGTACATCTGCCGTAAGCGTATCAAGATGTATTATTTCCAGAAGATGTTGAGGAGAGTTCTGAAAGAACTTGACTTGGTGCAGCGTGTCTCGAGCCATCAGAACTTCTCCTACGATTCTTCTCATTCTTCAGTGTGCTCGGTTGCCGCAGTAGCCCCCACCCTCCGCGGGCTCATACTCGCTGCCGTGACACCGAGCGCGCTGTTACCAACCAATCTACCAATCTACAGATCAATCATGCAACGATGCAACGATGCAACCATGCTACCATGCAACGAATCAATGCGGCGTGCTCGGTTGCTGCGGTGGCCCCACCCTCCGCGGGCTCATACTCGCAGCCGCGGCACCGAGCGCACTGCTACCATAACGCTACCTGTTCATCAATCTTACGGAACTAACTTTTGTGTGCATATTTTATTTCCTAGTTACGACATGGTACCGTGCTGCGGTGACGTCAGCTGACGATTAATTAACGCGGGGCACCGCGATCCCTAAGCTATGCCCGAATGCATCAAAGTGTCGAGGGTGAATACCGCGTTGGATGCCGCGCGGCGCTGATTGAGTATGCGGGGTATCGCCATACCAGAGCTATGCCTGATTTGTTGGAGTTTTGTAGGTAGTTGATCAGACAACCAACAACTACAATTAAGGCACTCTTAACAAGCAACTAAACTTCGTACACGACCAGGTAGCTTCGCGTGTAGTACGACGACACCACTATAGATCTTGATGGTAGAGCACGAATAGGCCTTTGTAAGGTACACCTACGTAAGCATTCGATTTACATTCAAGCCCATAGTCTAACATCGGATACGTGCGGTATACGTCTAACGTATTGTATCATAGAAATCGCTGAAATAAGGTAAGATATCATTTAGGCCTCCATCCTGTAATAATTCGTAATAAAACTTGTGTAAATCAGTCGATTTGTCTTTTTGATGAAAAATATTAGATTTATAAGACCATTACACTTGAAAATTGTATTGGTTCGGTACCTACTTTTTCTGTGGACCACATATTTCACGTCTCGAATTAATCCCTATTGGGCTTCTCGTACTACAAAGTAGCACTACCAGGATTAATGCAGTTTACAGCTCATTACTTACTAAGTACATTCTTAGAACCGTACCAAAACTGCTGAAACGATCCCCCCACAGTTCTTACGAACTGCGAAAAGTTCTTACGATTCGTAAGAACTGTTACGAAAGGAATTCGGTAAAAAAAATCCATTGGTGTGGTCTGATTGGCTAAAACTGCGCGGTGTGTTGCGTGAATGCTTCTCAGTCGAGAACTTTCCAATAGACAAGATGGCCGAGGTGGAGCTGGACTGCGCGGTATACGACGAAGGGACTGTGTTTCCCGTGAAGATCGTGCTCAATGCGAAAGTGAGCGCGCTGCAGGAGGCTATATTCGCGAAGAAGCGATACAGCGAGCGTTATCAGTTTGCTGCAAGCGACTTGACGTTGTTCTTGGCGCGGAAGGCAGGGGAAACCGTGTGGTTGGCGGACGACCACAATGTGAAGGATTTCTTGCGAGGAGGTATCAGCCCTGAGTACGAGGAGATGCGCCCGTCGTGGACGCTCGATGACGATGAGTATTTCGGGGCGAACTTCAAGCCTGGGACCAAAGAGATACATGTGCTGGTGGAACTCCCAGAAGCTCCGGCGACACTGGCGCAGTTGATGCCGCCAGTTGACCAAGGTTGGACAGCCAGATGGTTGAGCGAGTTTCGCATCAGCCAGATCGCACCGCATAATTTACCACTTGTGGGAGAGCTGGCAGAATTCATCGAACACGAGCTACCAGTGAAGATTACTCTTCACGAGCAGATTCGAGTCAACTGGCTGGCGAAAATGAAGACTGCGACTCCGGCGCTGATGGACAAGCTCTTTCGGGTCGACAACGCGGAGCCCTGTGTGGACTTTTTGTACCAGATCGGCAGTCGTGTTGTTGAATCTGTGGATACAGGTGACACTGAGTATTCGTTCGTCTCGTTTTGGGACGACTTGATCTGCCACGTTTTAAACTTCGTCGGCATCGGCAAGAGCGATCGAAATTCAAGTCGATCGGCATCAACAGGACCAAATTGCCCCGACTACCTATTTATTGTGGACTCTGTGTGCGTGTTTCGCGGTGAGGAAAAGGCTCCTGGCGAGCAGATAGAGACGCCAAGGCGCGAGTTGTTCGACAAGCTTATTTGGAGCTACGGTGACGCTCCATATTTGCTCGGATACGCAACGGTTGGCTATGAAGCCAGACTGTATGCCATCACTCGTGCGCAAGACGACGTGGACGCAATTGAGTTGGGAGTATATGATGTCAAACATCTGGAAGGACGTTTTCGGTTGCTGCTGGCAATTCTGAACGTCGCGCGATTATTGCGGAGCCTTGCGAGTTTGTGCCCGGAAAGCGCTCGAGATGAGTACAAGAAGATATATCGAGATCAAGGGATCAAGATACTTCTCGAGCCATCCCGCGTTGTCAAGTGTTTCCCGAAACCGCTATTTCAACGAGCAAAGGACCATGTTGAAGGGGTATACAAGGTGTTGGAAGAGCACGCCATCCCGAACGTTGATCGTCTGGATCATGCAGACCAGAAGGCAAGCCGACTAATATTCAAGCCACGTGGTCAAGAAAGAAGACCAGCAAATCTTGTGGAGTTATTTCGCGCCCTCGCAAATGTGTTGCAAGCATTGGTGAAACTGCATGCTGCTTCGTGGATGCATCGAGATATTCGATGGCCGAATGTTATCAAGAGTCGCGATGGTGAGAATTCGTGGTTCCTGATAGATTTCATGGACGCCGCGCAAAGTCCACAGGTTTCACCAAGCGGCAACCACCTGAGTCAAGCCGAACACGCCCCCGAGATCTTCAAAGATGGTAATCACACCACTGCTGTCGACGTATGGTCTGTTGGGCGGCTGATCCAAACTTGCGGAGATGTTGTGTACGGGAGCTGGTATGACACAGGAAGAGAGAGGACACAGTTCTTGGAGGTGCTGATGCATGACGATCCGTCTAGAAGACCCACTGCAGTTGCAGCACTCAATCGACTCCGTCAGCTTGAGCAAGAATACTTGAAACAGCAAAAACGGAACGGACGGAAGAAAAATCAGAGGCGGAACTAGCGACGAATTCATCGAGTTTCGAGAGCAAGGTACATGTATGTCGTGCTTTCGCCGTATGCATCGAGTTTCGAGAGCAAGGTGTGTCGTGCTTTCGCCATGCACACTTCACGTCAGTACATTGGAATTCAGACACTTTACTGTATGTTTTCAGTTATTCCGAGGTGGGTGATTTAAACCGTAGAGCTTGATGTCCTAATTGCTGGCCGGGGCGACAAACCCGTTGGCTCGCGAGCGCCGGGCTGGAAAGCAGCAGACACTTTGTGGACCGTGTCTGGGACTGGATGACCGAGCAGAACAACCTCAGCGGAGGCAGGCCGTGGGTGATGCGTCTCGTCGGTTGACCCACAACTCTGGTGTGCACGTCGCCCGAAACGTTGGAGGGTATTTTCAAGACACACTTCGAGCGCGGTGCCGACCTCCGAGACCTCCTCTACGACTTCTTGGGCAATGGAAGCGTCGCTGCCGACGGCTAAAACTGGCAGACGCACCGCCGCGCCGCAAGTCACATGTTCACGTCGAGAACGTTGCGTGATGTCATGGACACTGCCATCAAGGAGAAGACACTGCAGATACGCGATCTGCTGGCTGAGTGCGCGAAGGAGGGACGCACCATGGACATGAAGTCGCTATATGGAACGTATTCTGGCGGCACGTTCACCAAGATCGCGTTCGGTGTCGACCTGAATGGTCTAGCGGACGCTGAGAACGACCACTGTGGATGTGATGGCGGAAATGCTGGGCTCGCGCTTGCTGTCGCCCACGTGGGTGTGGAAGCTGAAGCGGGTCCTGAACGTCGGAGACGAGCGCAAGCTCAAGCAGGCCTGCGCGATCGTGCACGAGTTGACCCACCGGGTGATGAGCAAGTCGATGCAGAAGGACAAGTCGAAGAGCGACAAGAAGGACGTGCTCACGCTTCTCATCGAGTCCAGCAGCGACACGGATGTGGCAGTCGTGCGCGACGCCGTCATGAACTTCCTGCTCGCCGGCAAGGACGCAACCGCCTTCAGCTTGGCATGGATTCTGGTCAACCTGAACCGCTACCCGGAGGTGCTGGCCAAGCTGCGGCAGGAGATCAACAAGAAGCTCCCTGGGCTCGTTTCCGGTGAGATCGACATCCCGACCATGGACGACTTGAAGGACCTGCCGTACCTGGAGGCGGTGGTAAAGGAGAGCCTCCGTCTGTACTCGATCGCGATGCCCCGCGTGCCAAACAAGTCCGTCACCTTGAGTGACGGAACCTTCGTACCGGCCGGCTGTGTAGTCATGATGCCGGCCTACGCCACCGCTCGACTGACGAGCGTGTGGGGCGCGGACACCTCGGAGTACAAGCCCGAGCGCTGGATCGATGCTGAGACCGGCAAGGTCAAGATGGTGTCGCCGTTCAAGTTCAGCTCGTTCATCTTGGGTCCTCGTCAGTGCGTCGGCATGCGCTTCGCTTTGTTGAAGCTGCGCATCGCCACCGCCGTGCTCTTCAGCCACTTTGACCTCAAGACAGTGAAAGACCCGTTCGAGATCACGTACGAGTACTCGTTCACTATGCCGATCAAGGGCTCGCTCGATGTCACCGTGGAAACTCTCCCGGTTGCGTAGTTTACGCAGTGGAGGTGAGGAATGACCACACAACGGCGATCTATAATGAATGATGACTTCCAGATCGACGTGTTCCATCCATCCAATGGTGACCTGAAGTACTCTGGCTGCATTCATGAGTCCATCCAAATCACATCCTTTCATCAGTTTTTAAGATCATCACCAATGGTTCTTCGGCCTCACTACACAACATGGCACCAAACGCACTGATGCAATTCCTCCGCATGCTCCGGCGCCGTCTTGGTCAATGTCGTCGTCGCCGGATGAGCGCTCCTGATCTTCAATGTCAATCCCAATTAGCGACAGCGACTAGCGAGAGTGGAAATAGGGAAATGCTTGAGAGCTACCTTTTGGACAATGAATCGGCGATGAAGAGCTACGCGGAGGAGATCAACCTCGACAGGATTAGAAGCTTGAGCTCGGAAGATCGACGCGCAATCGCTCTGCGTTGGTCCGCACCATCGAGCCTTGAAACGCTGCCGACTCTTACGCCACGACGGCCTCGCATCGAGCGCTTGAGCACGTCCGAGTTGGCTCGCACAGGAAGCTAAGCTGATTCAACCCAGGGTATCACGCCGTTTGTTTGAAAAACTCGCTCCATCTTACATTTTAGTTATAATTTTTCTGGGATATTGGTACATTCTCGTACTGCGTGATTCACAGTAAACGCTGCTTTCACGGACGTCGCGATGGGGTGGGTGGAGAGTCCCTTGGAGTTCTGCGTCGGGTCGCCTTGCCTTCAATCGGATGCCATCGGTCGCAGGAGCTCGGAGTCCCAGTCCCATCGTCGCGCCGCTCGCTCGCTCATTGCTCGTCTTCATGCCGTGCGTCGTCTTCTCTCGTCCTAACTATTTTCTTGCTACTTGGTACTTTTTTCTTGCCGACATTTCCGTAGCACGAGTTGTCCGCTGGTCGTATGAGTTGTAGTCGTGTGTTCCCAGAGCTCAAATACGCCCTACCAATGGCGGGCGCACGCGTAGAGCTCTGGCTAGCTGCTGTTGTTCTTGTTTTTCAGTTGGGTCAGATGGAGCGCGAGTTTCTTCCGTATTTTTTTGATCTGGATGGCCGGCCGCGTGTGTCTTGACACCGCGGTCGCTCGTCGCGTTGCTCACTCACTCCGTTGCGTTGAAACAGTGCCGCCGCACGTCAAAAAGGTGGTCGACGTGTGGGCGGCTCTACTTCACCGAGCGGGGCTGGTGCAGCGACGAGCGCATGTTCCTCTTGGCGTGGAAGCTGTTCTTCTTGTGCAGATGCACGGCCTGCTTGGAGGCGGAGGCTCTTGGCCTTGGCGGCCTTGGCCATCATGCTGTAGATCTCGGCGTCCACGTCCGAGCTCGAGCGCAGCTCGCGCGTCTTCTCGCTGAGCTTGTAGTGCAGCTCCTGGTGGTTCTCCATCAGGTCCAGCTCGGCCAGGATCTCGTTGATCTCGTCCACCTGCTCCAGCTCCAGCATCTCCGAGGCCGTCAGCGGGTAGAACGCCGGGTCGAACAGCTCCTCGTCGGGGATCTCCTGCACGGGCTCCACGGGGTCGGCGATCACGAAGCCCGACTTGCCGGGCGAGTGCGGGCGCTCCAGGTAGTAGTCATCCGTGATCTCCGGGTACCACGTCATGGACGGATAGAAGGGCGGCGCCAGCGCGTCCAGCGTCGACGAGGGCAGCGGCGAGGACACCATCTCTGCTATTCGGTCGGTCTCTGCTTGCGGGCCTTGAAGCGAATTGCGATATGGTCGAGCTGCAGCTTCAAGCGGCGCCCCGGCGCTTCAAAGAGGGCGCGCTTCTACGTGTTTTTCCGCGCGTCCTCTCAGAGCCCGTTTTAGCTTAATTTGCTACGGATAAGATAAAGCGCGAAGGATTGGCTATCTCGAAGGAGCTTTTGACCAATGGGGGCGCTGCTTTTAGCGAAGAACACTTTCGCCTAGCCGCGCGCTCTGAACTTCAAGGTCTCTGATACTGCCTATCTCGGGGCTGCATGCTTGCAAAGGGGGCTGGTTTGGACTACTGAATCGGTTGTTCCCATACTTAGTGGCCTTCACCAGTGAAACTGTGCTAGGAGATTTCCAGAAGAGAGGTAAATCATCCATGCCTGATGATGGTTTGCCAGACAAAGCGGCTTTTGAATTCTTGCCGAAAGGTGATCGCTTGCCTACACGACGCTCGCAACTCGAGCAACAAGTGCCAAGCACACAAAACACAGGACCACCGCTTCGCCACTGAAACGGTTCGCGGCGTGTGCTGCGTCTCGTTGCCAGCAAAACACAACACGAAAAACAGGAGGTGCCTCCAAGCAGCAGGTACATGTATCCGTGTGCCTCGGCGCAGACGGAATAGGCGCATTGCGGGAAACTGAAGTATCCTGGGGCAAAATTCCGCCCGAAACGCTGGGCGATGTTGACTTCCTTGCGGAAGCGGATCGGCAGTCGGTATCAGCGCCTTTGCCACAACATGCGGCGCTCGTCGGCTCACTACAAGTAGCAGAGCGTCACAGCCAAGCAGCAGCTTCAACATTTCTTAGCATCTGGTAGGGTAATCCGCAAAATCTGGCACTCTTGCACACAGTACAAATAACAGCTCAGTCACGGTGCATGTATTGTACAGCAGCAACAGCAGCCTTTCGACGTGAAGTAGTAGCCTCTGGAGAAGCTTTCCATTCCGAAAAGGATAGCCACCGTTGTGAAGAATTGGTCGTCCGCGTCGCGCCAGATCGTCGATGGGTGGGAGAGTCACATATCAAGCAGCAGCTCCGTGGTGCACGTTAGGGATTCCAGAGTCTCAGCTCCAGGGCAACACCATGTCGATGTATAGATGAAGACTTGTGCATGCTCGTTCTTCTACAGTTTGGGACGTATCATTTCACCGTTAAGGCAAAGTGCCAATTTAGTGGCCTCGGCGGACCACCCGCACAAAAGTAGCAATAACTCCGGAAAGAATGGTCGGATTGACACGTACTTGGTGCCATCGTAAAGAGGAGACGCTAGCCGATTTTCGTGATTTTTTGTGGCCTCAGCTAGACACGTAGGCGAGACCTAGCTAACGGGCAACGCGTGGCATCCATTTCGTGGTGGTGCCATTTTAGTGGCCCTGTAACACTTGAGTTCAGTATGTGCGGCTACCAGACAAAACACCCCAGAGTCATGCGAGGGTTAGGCGAATGTGTTCCTTCCCTACGTCATATTTAGTGAAGCTCACGATTTAGTCGATTCTATTAACTCATACAGTGCTCCTACTACACCCACACTTCAAACACGGGAGGCGGTGCAGTCTGCTTTCGCTTGAGGGCTCTCCCGCCTTGATTGCTTTTGGTGCGCTTATTCAAAGCCTCTTCCTCTAAAAGCTGCCGCGTCAGGATACGGCCGCCGGTCTTCTTTCGCTGCCTCTTTCTCGTTTTGTTTGCGCGCGCAGGCAAGATGAGGATCTCTCGTCTGACTGTCTCGGAGACTTGAACCCACGCGGCATCGCGGTACGAGGCAGGCAAGCCGTTCTGCTCAAAGTTGGCCAACTTCGCGTGCATGTTCACTCGCGACAGAGGATAGATCCCGCAACTGCGGAACCCAGCCGACATGTTGCTGCCCAGTCGGAGCTCGTTCCATGCCAATGCCGCTAATCCCAACGCTGTCTGCTTGTCGATGTTTGCGTCTCCGATGCTGGGGAGCAAGATGTCCACGAGCATCTTGAGGCTGTTCTTGAACGAAGAGAAAACCGCCACATCTAGTGGCTGCAGCAGATGTGTTCCGTTAGGTGGGAGGCACACCAAAATGACCCCAAAACGCTCAGCTTCCTCGACGATCGGCACGGAAATGTGGGACGCGCATCCGTCCATTACGAGTAGAAGGGGCCGTTGAATAGGAGTAGGTACGGCCTCAGCAAAGAACCGCAGCCATCGTGCAAACAGAGTCGCCGTCATGAAAGCTTTCTCGGTAGTAGTCACACCTGCGCCTGGAAGCTGACACGTCTCGAACACGTCATCGTTGACGCTTTCGCCAGGGAAGATGAAGAGAGGGGGAACCATGAAGCCACTAGCGCTGCCGCACGCCACGAAGCTAAGATGGAAGCTTGTTTTAACGTCCTTGTGCCATACGTTTTGCGAGCCCTTGGCAGCAAGCACCTGCCTATGCTCGCGCGTAGTCTCTATCGCAGTCTCGTCGACGTTAAAAATCCGCGATGCCCCCATGTTGTGCTCGATTATCACCTTTGCCAGCGAAGCAAACAGCACAGAAAGATCGCTCTCTTCAACTTCATTGCGCACCTTGGACACGGACTGCGACCACCGGAGTGTGAGGCTTGGGTTACGTTGCAGGAAGCGACGAAGCCACCCCTTTCCCACGGTTAGCCCGCTGATGAGCTGTGCAATCTGCTGCGCCTTATCGAGGACGTCATGGCGGCTAACGGGGTGGCCAGATTTCTGGCGCGCTAGAACCCAGTCGCGAATTGTTGCTTCCGCTTCTTGAGGTAACAGTGGCTTCGGACCGCGACACTTTGGCTGAATCGTGGTGCCCTTGCGCGCAGCAGCCACGTATTTCTTCAGCGTACTGAACGGGATGTTCGTCTTCTTACTCGTCGCCTTCATCTCGGCGCCGGCGAGGACTTGTAGGACAGCCGCGTCACGATCGGCTTCACTGTAGTTGCCACGCTGCTTGCCCATTCTGCGGCAGGGTGCTGAGGGCGGCGTGGTGGCGGCTGCGTGATGGTGGCTGCGTGGTGGTGGCGGCTTGGCGGGAATTAGAGTGAGACCAGATCGATGGCGGGAAAACGAACGGTTGGCGCGGATATCAAGTCCTTCAGGTTTTCACTCAAAACCATGTGTTTGCTTTTTATCAAATAACAACGAGTATAGGATGGCTACATTTTTCGTATTGGCCAAAAACGATGGAGCTACTAAATTGGCCCAATCTACTAAATTGGCACTTTGCCTTAGTTTACCTGAAGTAGTGTGAGTGTTTACTCTCTTTTCGACGTGTGCTACTTGCACCGAACGCCACAAGATGTGTTTGAGGCCGTGTCAGGAGGTACGATCATGGTTTTAAAACGAGGCAGAACGGATACCAAGAGCCTCAACACGAGCCATACTTTTGCAAAACGCGCAGGCTTCAGCTTCGAGGCGATGGATTCGGATGTCCGAGGACGAGACGTAATTAACTTTGAAGCAGGATTTTGTCATTTTTGAGCAGAATTATGTACAGAACTCCCCTGCTTACCCTCGCCTGCATAAAGTTTGGTACCTCGCGCAGGTAGTGCAAATCACTGAAGTCAGCATCCATGCCCATCCGTGCATAAACTCACCACATACTGATTTAACGGAACGTGGGAGGGAAAGTGTCAACCGCGGGAAGGGCTATGCGCCGTAAAATTGTAATAAATCAGTACTCTTAGCCTCCTTCGCAATTCTCTTAACCTCGCAAGATTTATTGGTCCCACCTTTGTGGCTAAGGCGGGGAGTTCTGTACCAGAAAAGTGCCCGATTATGTGCACCACGTGTTTTAATTGGTACTGTACGTTACCAGTACAGTAATGTGCCTCAATAAAGAAGACCTGAGTTGTATATAATTGGCAAGTTAAATTGTTTATGAAGAGATTTGTATGAATTTTTATCATACAAAAGCAGTACAGCTGTAGGATAGAGTCTAGCAGGTTATATGATTTCCGATCTTCTTTATTGAGGCACATTACTGTACTAAAGTACACTACAGACCCAAACCACTCGCCGCCAGGAGCTCTGGTATCATCGGCATCACCACCAGCATGGTGCGCGTCGCGGTGGTGGGCTGCGCCCACGGGCTGCTGGACGACATCTACGCGACCGTCAACTTCGTCAACGAGATGGACCCGGAGCACCCCGTGGAGCTGCTGCTGTGCTGCGGCGACTTTGAGTGCATGCGCAACATGCGCGACCTGGACACGCTGGCGTGTCCGCCCAAGCTACCGTGCGCTGCACGCCTTCCACCGCTACTACAAGCAGGAGAAGACGGCGCCCGTGCTCACCGTGTTTGTTGGTGGCAACCACGAAGCCTCGGGCTACCTGCAGGAGCTGCACTACGGAGGTTGGGTGGCCCCCAACATGTTCTACCTAGGCGCTGCGGGTGTCATCAACGTGGCGGGGCTGCGCATCGCTGGACTCTCGGGTATCTACAAGCAGCAGCACTACACGGCTGGACGCTTTGAGTCGATGCCGTTCGACAACAGCACTATGCGCAGCGTGTACCATGTGCGCGAACTCGAGGTCTTCCAGCTCTCTCACGTGCAGCAGGTGGACAAGACTCCTCTGGGGGCGTTCCTGTCGCACGACTGGCCACGAGGAATCGAGCAGCACGGCAACGTGCCCCAGTTGCTGCGTCGCAAACCCTTTTTCGAGCAGGAGATCAGGACCAACACGCTGGGCAGTCCTGCGGGCGAGTTCCTGCTGTACCAGTTGCGCCCGCAACACTGGTTCGCCGCGCACCTGCACGTGAAGTTTGCCGCCATCGTTGTGCACCCAGAGCAAGCAACCGACTCAGCACATGTGTCGGCCAATGGTGGCAGTGCTGAGCCAGCGAAGGCGGATGAGAAGGAAGACCAAGAGGCAGCACCTAAGCCTCCGTCACAGCCGGCAACGACCAAATTCCTGGCCCTCGACAAGTGTCTTCCACGCCGCGAGTTCATGCAAATCTTGGACTTGGCCCCTGCCACCACTAACGCAGAAGCTTCATCGGCACAGGAACAGAAGAGCGCAGCAGTGACTGCACCGACGACGAACGGAGATAAGCAAGACGATGTCCCGCAAGAGAAGCCAGACAACACAAGTCGAAGCACGAGCCCGAGGCCGCCGCCTAAGATCATGTTCGACCTGGAATGGCTTGCAATTCTTCGCGCCACGCACCACCTGGCTTCGTCCAACAAGTTTGCGCCGCGCGTGCCCCAGGAAGAGATGAAAATTGAGGACAAGGATATCGCGTGGGTGAAGCAGCGCCTGCAGGAGTTTGTCGTGGAGAAGAGGCTCGAGAAGGCCGAAGGCGAGTGGATCACCGACTTTGTCAAGACAGCACCAGGTCACGGTGAAGAGGAAGGATCCGCCCTCGTGACCGGTAATCCTCAAACAGATCTTCTGCTGGAGCTGCTCAAGCTCCCGCACGTCGTGACTGCGCCGTTCGTCAGCGGCGGCACGACTGCGGCAGCGGTCGAGGACCCCAACGAGATTGATCTGGACGAAGACGACGACGACGAAGAGAACGATGACGACGTGAAACCAATGGAGACCGACGCCGCCACCCCCAATAACAGCTCGGCGGCAGTAGCAGCAGCAGAAGTCGAGCCTGTACCACCCACAGACCCGTGCGAAATCGACCTCGACCTGTAACTTGGAATGAAATTTTGCTAGTATGAACGAATCAACCGTCCTTCAGATGTCCATGTGGACAGTCTTATGTCCATGATGACAGCCTTGGCTCCTGTCGAGATGGCTACACTTTAAATTTGTATTCTATCATTTCCCCAAATCGAAGATGAAGACGTGGGTGAGGGAAGCGACGAAGCGCGCTCGCGCGCCGCACTTCGGGCCACGGCTGGACTACGGAGTGGACACGACGCTGCTGTAAGACACTCCGGTGCCTCTAGTGGTGGCCCTACCTTGCCTATTGCCTGCGGTGGCTCGCTCACATGTATTGCGACCGTCCCGCAGAGACCCCGCTCTACGGTCGGCATTTGTGCTGCTGGACTGCGACCAAGAGACTGAGGCATTCCTGGATGTAGGTTCTGTAGCGCTATGTCTTCACTACATGTAGTGTCACTACCACTCGGTGCTGTACATCGTCTAAAACGCGGTGGTGTGGTTGACTGCTGCTGTCTGTAGACCTGCACTGGGGAAGCTTGTGGGAGTCGCTGGGCTCCACCGTTCTCGGGCTCTTTTACTCGCTCACCGACGCGAACGGAATTCTCGGACGTAAGCGAGCCCATCGATTGAGACCAACGCGGCATCCCATTGCAGCGCCGCACTGTACTGGAAGACGACTCCCGGCTCACACGTTGTGCTTCGTTCTTTGTTGCGCGGCGTTCTGTAGGTGGTCAGATGTTCGTGCTCTCGCGCGCCCAAGTGCAGCAGCTACTGCATCGCGAGGTGCCCGTGGCAGGAGGTGGCGGGTCGCTGCTTGACATCGGAGCCGGAGACGGAAACGTGACGGCGTCGCTGGCGTCGCTCGTGGACCAAGTGACCACAACCGAGGCGTCGGCTCCCATGGTGGCTCACCTCAACGCGCGGGGCTACAACAGCGTACAAACGTGCGACCTGCAGCACGAATTCGTGCAGTCGCGGAAGCCCTACAACATTATCAGGTGTGTCGCCGCGTTGGGATCTTGGACGCGACCCTTTCTTGGTCGCGCAACATTGCGATGTGGTTTGTTCGTCACGACTAATCTGATGGATCGCCGGTCGTGGTCTGCAGCATGCTCAACGTACTCGACCGCGCCGACAAGCCACTGACGATGCTGAGAGAGATCCGCGAGATGCTGCACCCGGAGAACGGTCTCTTTCTGCTGGCGGTGGTGCTGCCGTTCTCGGCGTTCGTGGAGGTTGGCACGCAGCGCGTGGCGCCAACTGAGAAGCTGCCGATGCGCGGTGGGCTCTGTGCGGACGGCGCGTCCTTCGAGGTCGCGGCCAGTCTGCTGCTCCGCAACGTGCTGCTGCCGGCGGGCTTCAAGCTGCGGCACTTCAGTCGCGTGCCCTACTTGTGTCGTGGGGACATGCAGCAGCCGTACTACGTGCTGTCGGACGCGATCTTCGTGCTGGAAGTTGACGGCGAGGGGCAGCAGCGGACAAGTTGAAGCTGTGCTGGCTACTCGCTCGCTCTGACTCCTGCTGCTCCCGTCGAAAATAGTCGTAACGGGCCACTTGCTTTTCAGTAAACAGAGCTTTTGCCGCCTGACTCCTTCAGCTAAGACCTCGGCACCAAGTCGGCGAAACCACCACTCTGTGTGTGTAGGCCGCATCTATAGCAGCCTGGCGATCGTCAGTGCTGAAATCGTAGCGGCGTGGAGTGCTCGGGGTGGCGGCGCTGGATCCCGAACTGGCCTCGGCTCAACGGGCAGCTCAAGGGGCAGCGAGCGCCACCAGGAGTAATCGCCACGGTAAAGATAAGATACGCTTAGTAGCAATAGCAGCATTGCACGGGCTTCCGCAGCATTGCTCCTTGGTTAGCTGAGCCGAGCACTACGCAGCGGATATGTACCTTGAAGGCGGTGCTGCAGCGAGATGACTGGCGCAACGGAGACATGCCCAGTGCGGGCTCCCAAAGGCTATATTTAATGCGCATTGGCTGAAAATCTCAGCGGTTTCTCATTGGTCAAATATGTGACATGACTACAGTGTGGCTGATTTACTACAATTAAGGCAGAATGGGGCCGTCTAACGAGAGGTATTTAATATTAAAAGTTAAAATAGCTTAACTATATGATGTACTTACATTCGTTTTAGCAGGGTATAGGATATAGTTCGTTGCAGAGTGGGAGCGCAGAGAAGAGGCAGAGAGAATGGCATTCTTTCGCACAATACATTTTGCGCTGGAAGTCTCAAGGACGTCTGCGCAAAGACGGACGCCCGCAGGAACTGGCCATAGTACAATACAACTACACCGCCATGGCGCCGCTCGCTGAAGCCTCCGCGCCGCCCGCGCCCACGATGGAGCCGGCCACCGTCCTCAAGCAGAAGATCCTCGAGGAAGAACCGCAGGAAGAGGCTCCGTGCGACGAGGACAACAACGACACCACCGTGGCAGAGACCGCCAAGCCCCGGACTGACGACGCTGCAGCTGAGACCGAGCGCGCAGCAGCGGCGGACGCTCAGCAGCCGACCAAGAAGAGCGTGCGGTTCGACGTGGCCGATGTCGTCGAGTTTGAGCCCACCATGTGGACCGCCACGGTATCCTCGGAGGGTGTACCGGTAAGTCCCAACGTGTGTGAAATGAGGGGGATGCTCCAGCAAAGATCTAATATTTGTGCTTGTCCCTCTTCCCTACCGCAGCTCGGCATGTCTGTAGACGTTCGTCGCCGCACCAAGCGTCCGCTGGACACGTATGAGAGCGAGCGTCTGATGCAGCGCGTAGACCGCCAGGAGTACATGGAGCTGGGATATCTGGAGCCCGAGGAGAGGCTAGATATTCTCGAGAACGCCGGCCACTCCATCTCCATTATCAGCCACGTCGAGCGTGAGACGCTCCGTATCAACCGAGAACGGTGGGAGTCCAACGAGTACGACCTCATGTACCAGTACGGACTGGGCGAGGTACCGCTTATGGAAGACGGCGACATGGAGATGATGATGCAGCAGGAGGACGGCGACGACATCATGCACGTAGACGACAGTGGCGACGAGGACTTCTTCTTCGGAGGCAGCAGCCGCAACATGATCGTGGACTCCGAGATGCGTTTCGCCATGGAGGACATGGACGCGTACGACGCCATCAATACCCGCACATACGACGACCTGAGCCTCGACTACGCGTCCGACTGCATCCTGGGGGACGACGAGAGCTCCGACGAGAACAACGAGCTGCCGTACGCCGTGGACTCGTTCGACTCGCCGCTGAGCTGCGACCTGCTAGAGATGGGGACGTCACCTTCGGACGTGTCTGGGTCGTCGGACTGCATGCTTGCCGCTGCGACAGCCGCAAGTTGTGCTGCGGCTGCCACCAGTTCCGCAACTAGTGCTAGCAGTTCGACAGAGCCCGCCACTCCTGTGGAAGCCGCCCCGTCGTCGCCGTGTAGAATTGTCCGAGCCCTCCTGATCCCCTCACACCCGTGCGCGTGCTGCCACGGTTGTAGTATATGTGCCAGCTGACTTCGCGCTGCGCCTTCCGAGCCGCCCCCTGGTCGAGTGAAGTGGCCAAGCATCCCATCGGTATTTAGTAAGCAGGGGAGAAGGCGCGAGCTGCGTCGACTGCTTCTCCCTTATATTTTGCCCCCTTTTGACTGTTGATAGCGGATAGTTTCGATAGGATAGCGCTTCTCGTATTATTATTGCTTTGATGAAGATAAGAAGGTCCCAGTGAACTAATGAAAAGCCCATTGTCACCCCGCGCTCGGCTTCATCGTATGCCTCCTGCCTTCGCAGTCAAAATCACAGAATTGGTGTTTTTTTAACAGTTAAAACTTTAGCTTACTGCGGACACAGTAGCCTGGTAATTTCTCAACTTCTCTTTCCATCAACTTTTTATGCTTCCAGCGTAGTTTTCACATACAAGACCATCAAGTCGTTCTGTCACGCAACGTGATGGAAGTGCTTGCAGGAAGCGCGGCATTTTGCCGTGATTATGGTCTGTGTCATGAGTTCTGTACCCAGAACAACAAGCACTCCTACGGCTAGGGACTCAAAAACAACAGGTTGGTCCAATGTAAGTTACACAGATTGTGTTGCACCGAATACGACCATCACTCTGAATTGACAGTGCTGTATCGAACTTAGCCGAGGCTGTACAGTACGCGGCTGGTCTCAACTTCTTGACCACAGACTTCGGTGCAAAAGCTACGCAGTCTAATTAGCAGCAGCTCCCTTCCCCAGCTCCGCATCATGGTGCTCTCCTCCGTCGCGCGTCTGTCGACGCGCTCGCTGCGCTGCTCTCGCGCCCTGGCAGCGCGTTCGCTGTCCACTGCGGCGGCTCCGTTCGACCCGCAGGTGCCGCACTACGACGTGGTGGTCGTGGGCGGCGGCCTCGTGGGCTCGGCGCTGGCCTGCGAGCTCAAGAGCAACCCGGTGTTCAAGGGCAAGAGCGTGGCCGTCATTGAGCCGTCGGAGCCCCCGTCGCGCCGTCCGTGGAGGAGGACTCGGTGGACCTGCGCGTGTTCACCATCACGCCCGCCAGCCAGAAGCTGCTGCAGAGCTGCGGCGCCTGGGACCTCGTGGCCGACGGCCACCGCGCCGTGTTCAAGGACATGCAGGCGTGGGACGCCATGGGCGACGGCTTCATCCGCTTCGACGCCAAGAAGGCCGGCAAGGACGTGCTCGGCCACGTGCTGGAGCACCGCGTGCTGGTGCGCGCGCTGCACGACCGCATGAACGCGCTGGCCGCCGACGAGAACGACAGCGCGCCGCTCAAGCTCTACTGCCCGTCCAAGGTCAAGCACTTCCAGCGCCCCACGTCTGTCTCGGGCATCTCGGAGATCGGCTGGAGGACGGTCAGCGCATGAAGGCCGACCTTGTGGTGGCCGCCGACGGCGGTAACTCCATCATCCGCACGCTCTCGGCGCTCGGCACGTGGGGCTGGGACTACGACCAGCAGGCCGTCGTGGCCACCGTCAAGACCGACCGCGTGAACGAGACGGCCTGGCAGCACTTCTACCCCACGGGCCCCGTGGCGCTGCTGCCCATGCGCGACGGCTACTCGTCGGTGGTCTGGTCGTGCTCGGCCGACATGGCCAAGGAGCTCACAGCGCTCAGCCCCGAGGAATTCGTGGCACGTCTCAACGACGCATACTCCGCCCCGTCGACGACGCCCGTGCCGCCCGAGTTTCCGGGCCTCCCGGTGCTCTCGGACCTGGTCAAGGGCGTGCACCACGCCGCCAGCACCATCATGTCGGCCGCTGCGCTCTCGGACCCGTTCGTCGCCCCGCCCAAGGCTGTGGCCACGGTCGGCCACCGCTTCGCCTTCCCGCTCAAGCTGAAGCACGCTACCAAGTACATCAAGCCGGGTCTCGCTCTGGTGGGCGACTCCGCGCACACGATCCACCCGCTGGCTGGCCAGGGCCTGAACCTTGGCCTGGGCGACGTGCAGGCGCTGAGCGACCTGCTCGTCGAGGGCGTCAAGAGCGGCGAAAACCTCTCGAGCGAGTACTTCCTGCAGCAGTACGAGGACGAGCGTATGAAGGCCAACATCACCATGCAGTTGGCCATGGACGGCTTCAAGCGGATGTTCGGCCCCACGCCCGACGCCGTGTCTGTGGCACGCAACGTCGGCATGGGCTCGCTCAACGCCGTGGAGCCGCTCAAGAACCAGATCATGAAGTATGCCATGGGCTTGTAGATGCACCGCGCCCCAGGCAATCAGTAGATGGCGAGTAGACGGCTCGGTGTTGTACGTATCAACTAAAGGGAACGGAATCGTCACGAGCACGTAGGATCAACTTCTATATCGGGTTGCTAGTGTTGCGTTCATCTATTCCTCTTTGAGCTGCTTGTCCTCTTTGGCTGATGAGAACAGGTGCCGGTTGACTTCAAAGATGGAGATATCCCCGATCCCTGGAGTTGCCTCCGTGTCGTCTTCAAAGCAGGTCGTGCCCTCGGGAAGCGACACCGTGTGCGTGTCGAGGATGGTCGCGTACGACCCGAGGCCAGGCGTGGACAGCAGATTCACTGCCTTGTAGAGCACCAGCGAGAAGAGGTAGGTCACGACGATCATGGACGGCACCGCCACCGCCCAGTGTTTGGACGGGAAGTAGGTAAACCCGTAGGCTTCCAGCGTTGCCTCAGGCACGTACGCCCACACCAAGAACAACACTGCAGGGACAGCACTTAGTACATCAACGCCTTGCAAAACTCTGCTTCAAACTCACGCACCGTACAAGAGAGCGGAAGCCAGCCAGCCCCCGAAGCCGAAGAGCTCCATCCGCATGGCGTGCAGCCGCTGCATCTCCTTGAACGACACTTGGGTGGACGTCGGCTGGATGGTCGTCGCCTTCACTGCATGGAGGAGTTGGTCGGAGACCTCGGAGCCTGCCGGTGGGTCTGTGGAAGCGCTCGTCGTCGTCGCCTTCCTCTTCCGGACCATGGTCGCTGCTTAGATAGATAATACAGACAATCCCCTCGCTAGTCATGGCGTCGGGAACCCACTTTTTATTCCTAGATGAGGGTATTCCTG
Organism: Phytophthora melonis; assembly: GCA_024211575.1. Lineage (NCBI taxonomy): Eukaryota > Oomycota > Peronosporomycetes > Peronosporales > Peronosporaceae > Phytophthora > Phytophthora melonis. The sequence goes on from JAMXKT010000085.1 coordinate 551,349, forward strand.
TCGTAGGGTGTACCATGGGGTGGTACACTGGACTGTACCACATATATGGTACGTATTGGTGCAGTCTCTTGGTTACATAGACCTAACAAATCGATGAGCGGACATGAATGGAATTGGTGCAGATAACGATATATACCTCGGTAACACCGAAAAGGATAAAAGTATATTTAATACTAGAGTCCATCAATGCCTGCTGGAGAGGGGCTGTCCTAACTGTGCGTAGCACAGTATAGGACTCGCCCCCTGCCCCGGATTCGTACGATAATATAATAATACGATTAACGCTTCCGCTTAACTAAATCGAGACGAACAGCAAATAACACAATACCATGCAAAGAAAAGTTGTCGAGTCAAGTATGCTCGTTGCTCGGCAGGCTGCGTGGAAATACTGGTCGATATGTTCTGCTCGACCACGAGCTACCCGCCGCTGCTGGGTCTCGAGCTACCTGTCGCTGCTAGCCTCGTGCTACCCGCTTCGTGGACTTCAACTGCCAAGTAGTGCGTAGTAAACTTTAAAAAAAAACTACACCTCTTGTGCGGCCTACTTCGTACCAACGTGTAATCAAATCCGAGCGCAGCTCTGCTTTCCGTTTTAGCGCGAGGACAGCACGCCAGCTTACGTAGCCATAGAGATCTTAGAGGTCCAACTTTGATTGCCGTAATGCCAGCTTTGAGTGCGTAATTGAAGTTGCTAACTAAACTTTTGCAATATGAATGTTGCGACTTTCGGATTTGATTACACGTTGGTACGAAGTAGGCCGCACAAAGGTGTATATAGCGCCGTGACTTATAAGTCGCTGGCATTCGAGAAACTCCGCTGCCGCCATTATCAGCGTATCCTGTAGCTTCAATCCAAGCTAGCCCTAAATATACTTCCCATCCCAGATTGGGGGGTATTTAAGAGCAACGCGAAGTAAGGACACGTATAAAATACCGTTTTGCGAAGCTAACACCTTACTTGCGAATGTTCCTAAAGTCCCCCCCATGAGGGACACCACGGCCGACACCTGTCCCAGCCCCCTCTGGTTAGCGGCCTGACCTAGTCCCATGCCAGTGTTGTGGAACAAAAGAAAAGCAAAAACTTCAGGTTGGTGAACGCAAAGCAAGTAAAGAGAAGGACGCCGGAAACTCCGCATGCAAGCTCACAGTATTGGGGCTTCGCCCAATAATACCGTAAGCATGTGGGGCATGATGTAGGTAATGGTACTGATGTGCAAAATAAGTTGCCACCATAGTATTGAGCCCCATTTCACTAATGTTGGCAAGCACCCAAGCTCCATTCTATTCAAAGGAACGGTACTAGCAGGTCTCAAAGCCAGCTCCGAATGCTAATCCAAGCATGAAATATGAAATCCGGCACGAAAAAAAAAAAAACGTCATGTACAGAATGGACTTTTCCCATAGTTAAGCACCCCAACACATTCATAATCCGTGATTTTTTATTCCTTATGACGATTGAGGGGTGAGGGGGAATATTTACTTGGCTTTGTATGTGACGGTCATTCAGAAATCGTTGGGGCCCACCTTTATATTCCTGATGAGCGGGTATTCCTATCCTAGGGATTACTACCGAGGGGATCGTCTGTACTGTATCTCAAGCTAACGTCGTCGTGCGTATAAAACGTGTGCAGTGTGAAGATCGATCGAGGCTGCAGCGGAGTGAATAAAGTCTATTCAACGATATCTTATTTATTCTGCTTTTGGGTCTGCAGTAAACCCTTCTTACCGTGGGAGCAGCTCGTTCAGGGCGGTGCCGTCTTCGTTGTCGTCCACGTCGTTGTCGCGGGTCATGGAGACCGAGTTGCTCAGTGCGCGCTTGACTTGCTCGGTGCGTGACACTTTGCGGCGCAACTTCCGGAAGAAGCCGACAGGAGGGGCGCCCGAGAGCGGATACACGTCGTCCGTGTCGATGTTCTTGGCCAGCCGGAAGCAGCGCGTGCAGTGCTCCTCCTCCAGCTCGCGCCGCGTGATGATGCCGCGCACGTTGTTGTGGCGGTTCACGACGACGAGATGGCGGAGACCGGCACTTCGGGAAGAGGCGGTAGGCGCGCACGAAAGGAGCCTCCTCCTGGATCAAGTACGGCGTCTGGTTCATGTACGGCGTGAGGTCGACCCACAGGCCGCGGTCCTCCTCCGACAGCGTGTACAACTCGTCACCAGCGACGCGACCCGCATGAGCCGCAGCGAGGAAGTCCTGATGCATCGGAGTCGGGATCGGGTATCGCGGGTAATGCGCCTCCATATCGTGGTACGACAGGCAGTAGTTGCTGGCCAGAGGCGACTCCAGCAGCTTGTCATCCACGCGCGGGGTGTCGTTCGCTTCTAAGTCTCTAGGACGACGATGGCGCAGATTTCCTGTCGGCGTCACGTCCGGTTGGTATGAGGCGGGATGCGGCTGGCGATGGAACGGCTTGGGCTTGTCGACGCTGAAGTCGTTGTGACTCAGCAACACGTTGAGCTGTTTGCGCAGTATGACGCCGGCGAAGAAGCGGCTGCCAAACGTTGGGTCCTCCACGATGACGGGGAACGCGTTGTGCTTCGTGCTCACGAGCAGGTCGAAAATCACTCCAGCGCGCTCCACAGTGCGCAGCGTCTTCGGGTTCGGCGTCATGATGTGCTTCACGCGCAGGAAGGCGCCGCGCAGTGGCGGGTCCCAGTCCAGGAACGGCACGTGACGCAGGTGGATGTGGATGTCGTAGATGCCTTCGTTGAAGTAGTTGCCCACCCAGCGAGCGAAGAACGACGTGAGGATGAGCGGCAGACCGAACTCGATGTTGCCCGTACACTCGAGGATAATGACAGTCAACGAGATGGTCATGCGTGTCACCCCGCCCAGCATCGCCAGACTGCCCACAAGTCCGTACGTCCGAGGATCCACCGTCTTCATGTGCTGGACGCTCGTAAAGTAGTTAATCACCCGAGTCCACAGCCGTCCGTACGCTGCTCCAACGAGCAAGGCTGGCACGAACAACCCGCTGGGGATCTTGAGTCCGTACGTGATGCATGCCAGCACCAACATCATGAGCCAGAAGACGACGAGGTTGCGCACATCGAACGAGTCGGGAGGTGCGTGAAACAGGTGCTTGATGGCTGTCTCTCCTCCCGTCAGCATCAGCGAGGCCAGGTCGTTGTATTGGCCCTTGGGGCAGTAGAAGCGCACCAACTCTTTCTTGTACGGGTACTGCACAGTCTCGTCAGCCTGGAAACACTCAGCTCCATCCATCGATACGCTCGTGCAGCTCTCGCAGATGCAAGCGGAGCCGTTCTTCTTCAGCATCTCCATCCCGAACACAAAGGCTTTGTTTGGCGTAGCAGCTGCGGCAGCGGCGTCTGCAAGATGAATGACGTCGTCACGAGCCTGAGGCAGGTCATGGCACTTGCCCAGCAGGAATGGAGTCGAGAACAGCAGTGAGGAGATCAGGACAGACACGAGTAGAGCTTCCATCCACGCCACTCCGCGAGTTCGAACCCAGCGAGATCGCACTCTGGCGAGACGCGTGTTAAGACCATTGAAGAAAGCTCCCTGCAGTCCGCCACCAATACCCATGAGCACGAACAGCGGCACCTCCCAGATCTGGTACGTGCTCGACGTAAACGGCCCAAAGCTGAAGCTGCCGGTATGACTGCCAAGCGTCCCCCACGACAGATTATCGTTCATTCCAGATAGAAAGAACGCCAGCGTAAATGTTGCCGACATGGCGCAGAATAGTGTCCGCCATGTGAGAGTCTGGTTCCAGAAGGAGGCACCTTCCTCCAACACAAAGAGAACTCCGCCGATGGGAGCCCCGAATGCTGACGCAACACCCGCTGCAGCACCACAGGCCACGAAATCGCGCTTCTCTCTATCGTTGCGGAAACCTGCGAAGTAGGAAAAGCTACAGCAAAAAGTATAAACAATTGAAAATCGTCGTAGTCTAGGGCTCAGCAATTCTAGAGCTTCTTACCTCGTGTCGTACCCAAGAGTAGAAGATTTACCCTGCGAAAGCCCCGCCGCAACAATTGCACCGCTACACACACCAACTTACATTGAGCTCCTCGACAGAAAATTCAGTCCTGCATGCGTACCCACCTGTGGATCATGGGGCCTTCCTTTCCTACCGGTAATCCGCCGGCCACGGAACACACTGTGCCAATAATTTTGCAAAAGAATGTGCGCAGGCGCAACATGCGTGGGATCTTCATGCCGTTAAGAGTCGTCTTGACCTCCGAGATGCCTGGAGCGTCAAGTTCAGGTGCAACAAATCACAGCACACTTGAAGTGAGCGATCCCCCTCTAAACTCGAAAAGCCACAACCAACGCACCTGATCCCGCAGCAACAGGTTCACCAAAAGATGTGACAGTCGCAGCGATCGCCACGAGCCCGAGGTTGAACGCTACGATGCTCCAGAACGTGGTGCCGAACAGTACATGCTTGGCCAGCTCGTGGCGGATCGTGTACTCTAGCAGGTGCTGCTTGAGCGATGCGAGCAGCGTGGTGAAGTAGAGCATGAAAACTGCAACGAGCGCCGTGAGGAGGCCCGTGAGGAGCGTCAAAACCAGCGCGCGTAGATGAGTCGGTTCTTCTCCTGGCCGTTGCGGTACTTGTAGCCCATGCCCGACTTGTTCACCACGCTCTCGAACAGGTCTGCAGCAGCGGTCAGCCACACTGGTTAATAACTCGAATAGGTTGACAGTGAGTGCTGCTATAGTTTCGCACCATAGTCCAAACTCTCGAGGTCGGAGCTTTTCCAGAGCATTTGGAGGATGTGTCAATCTGCTTCAACTGCAACTCTCTGGGGCTGTAGGCAGCGCAAATGCGGTGTGCAGCTGGGAGCGGAGAGGTCTGTTTCCAGGGGACCCGGTCGGCAACGGATGAGATGTAGCTGGCGCGCAGATACACCGACTGCAGGCACGGGAGCAGCTCGTCTCGGTCGGCAGGCGAGCTCTGGAACTTATGGGCGGAACATCGGCCGGAATTGAAGATATCAGCCAATCCGCGCCAGGTTGGAGTGTGACACATAAAACTATTCACCTATCAGGAGCGAGAAATCGGCGATCGCCTAACGAGTGGCAAAGCAGGGAAGAGCTTGCCGCCGCCGCCACCATGTCGCCGCACCGCGAGCGCCTCACGCGCTTCTACCAGAAGTACAACGCCGACAAGCTGCACGAGATCGACGGCGTGCTGGAGCGCTTCAAAGGCCGCGAGACGCAGCTGTTCTCGGCGCTGGTGAAGAAGTACGGCCCGGAGCCGGCGGAGGACGAGCGGTTCGACGCGCAGCAGCAGGAGGAGGAAGAGGACGATGACAATGACGATGAGAAAGATGATGAGGAGGAGGAGGATGTGAAGGACCTGAACCACCAGCGGCTGCTGGCCTTCTACCAGAAGTACAACCCCGAGAAGGTGGGCGACGTGCCGCAGGTGCTGGCCAAGTACAAGGGCAAGGAGTCCAAGCTCTTCGACGCGCTGGTCAAGAAGTACGGCCCCGAGCCGGGCGACTCGGACGATGATGAGGACGATGCGGCCCACGACGACGACGAGGACGACGACGATGAGGAGGGAGGCGACGAGGACGATGGCCAGCCCAAGCTGCGCAACGTGGTGTACTGCCCCATCGACACGTTCCCGCCCGAGTACTGCGAGTACGGCCCCATGTTCAACGAGTGCAAGCCGTGGCTGGCCGAGCACTGCCCCGATCTGGTTCTCACCAAGTACAACCGCACGGTGGCCGAGCTGCTGGAGGTGGAGCAGCAGATCGCCGACGGCGTGGAGGGCATCACGCTCGAGGTGGAGGGCAAGACGGTCAAGAAGAAGAAGAAGAACAAGATCGAGGAGGCCGCCAAGCGCAAGGAGAACTGCATGGTGACCATCTCCAAGAGCTCGCGCAAGGGCCGCAAGCGCCTCACCTTCGTCACGGGCCTCGAGGACTTCGAGGGCGTCAACATCAAGGACGCCTGCAAGAGCATGGGCAAGAAGTTCGCCTGCAGCTCGTCGCTGTCCAAGACGGACCAGGGCCAGCAGCAGATCCAGCTGCAGGGCGACTGCGTCACGGAGCTGCTGGAGGTGCTGCCCGAGATGTTCGGCGTGCACGAAGACCAGATCATTGTCGTCGACGAGCCCGTCAAGGCCGGCAAGAAGGGCAAGAAGTAGTTGAAGTGCTAGCATAGGGCGAACAATCCCTAATACAGCTTCGTGTGCTCGTCAACTGTAGATAACGCTCTTAAACTGCGGAATATGTCCTACAACTGTCCATCATTGCCCGTCAACTGTCACAATAGATTTTGTCTCGGTCGGAACGCGGCGCAAGATGAGCGACGACATCCTGGACAGCATGTCCCTCTCGGACGACGAGATGCTGGACAGCTTGGCGGACGACATGCTCATGGAGATGGAGGAAGAGGAGCAGCAGACGGTGGTGCAGCAAGCGGCGCGCCCCGCCGTGCCGCCGTCGTGGGCCTGCGGTGCCGTGGCGCCCCCAGCGCCGCCGCTGCTCCGCCCAACATGCCCGACCTGAGCCAAATGATGTCCCAGATGATGCCCATGATGTCCCAAATGTTCGGCGGCAATGGCGGGGCCAACCCCATGTTCGGAGGTGGCGCCAACTCGCTGCAGCAGGCCCCAGTGTCCTGGCAGGAGCTCGTGAAGCGCCACGTGCCCGCCGCCGAGCAGCAAGACTGGCTCACGACCATCGACAAGGACGCCACCAAGCTGCGCGTGGCCAGCGCGGCCAAGGTGCTGGCCAAGCCGCACAGTCGCTCGTACCGCACGAAGCCGTCGGCCATGCCGAACGTGTACATGGAAGTGGGCACGATGCTGGCCAACATGCTCAACGAGGCCGTGCGCTCGTCGCAGTTGGAGCACAACCGCCAGTGGCAGGAGCTGCGCGATGGCCTGGTGTCGCAACTGGCGCAGACTGGCATGACCAAGGTCTACGAGAACAAATTCAAGGACATGCTGCGGCAGCGCGTCGCCAACGACCCGGACTACCTGGCGGAGAAGGACAGCGAGCGCTATCGCTATATTACCGAGGCGCTCGCGGTGTAGAGCGGGGTAGTGCATGAAGCTATGAAGTGGTAGAACGATGCCGACATAAGGCAATGGTGAAGCAATGTTACGGATTTATTTGGAAGCCCTTGGCCGATATGGACGCGTCGTACTAACTAATCCCATCTTAAGACTTCATGAAGAGCTCGTGTAGCCTGTTGTGCGTCAAACCTAGCTGGTATATCGGTAGCAGCGTGAGCACTTCAGGAAGGCCTCGGCAACACTAGCGTTGCGATCGTCCGTCTGTGCACTCAATCTTCATTTTAGTATCCACGCCGCAGCTCGGTAAGTTCACACCCACACCGAGGACGATCGCGGCTTCTAACCTCGCTTGTGTCTCTCTGCGTATTGTGCAGTGCCACCTATACGTCGTCCACTCAGACGTTGCTCGCCAGCTATGCAGCTGATCCGGGCGCTGGGGCGACCTGCTCTGCGTCGCGGAGCTTCGCGATGGTCAGTCGCTGCGTTGGCTGCGCTGCTCCTCTCGTCGCTGTGCTGGTGGCAGTTGTCACGGCTCGCAGAGCTGGACCACGCATTGGTGCGTGGCCTGCCCTCAGGGATTCGCAGCTGCTGGTGTGTGGAGCTTGAGGGCCACATCGACAGCCACTACTACCGCCCAGAAGCCTGCGTCACTGCGCGTAAGCGCACCGAGACCATCACCGAGCTCGTCCGCATCTTCAGTGCAATGCTCGACAAGAGGGACGTGGACTACTGGATCGACAGCGGCACCTTGCTGGGTCAGTTCCGAACGCAGTCGGTCATCCCATGGGACGACGACGCCGACTTTGGCATGACGATGGAAGGGTACGAGCAGCTTCGGGACAGCCACTGGACCGTACCCGACGGGTATGAGCTCCAGGTCTACGACAGCAAGATCCATCGAGCCCGGATGACAGGCTCCGGGTGCTCTGGAGCCTGTCGTAGCGAAGGTGCGTGGAGTGGTTGTGTTGCTTGCTTGTTGTTGGGTAAAATGCAAAGTGAGATTGATTCCGTTAAGTCTTCGGGCTAACTACGTGCTCTAGGCTTTCCTCTAGGTTCTCCTTAGTGTCGTTCTAGAAGCTGAGCTAACCTATACTAAATGCAAGTGTTTTTCTGTTTTCGTAATCCTATATATGCATGTTTGTATACTTGTGCAGGTAGCGTTCTGGATTCCGGGAGCCAGGCAGTCTTGCGCAAGCCTGGCGCCAGCCTTCACGCGACGTTGCGCGCGGACTTCTTGTGGCGGCGGAGGCGGCGGCGCTGCAACGCCTGCCTTCCTGGCCACCAGGTACGTGTTCTTCGTGCATGTCTGTTGCTGGCGTACCCGCTTGCGTGGGTGCCAGCAGCAGACATGCTGCATCATGACATCCCCCCGGACTTTTAATCGCGTTGGCGCTGTTGACGGAACTTGTGGAGAAGTTCACGCCAATGCGATACTCGTTTTAGCTTGACCTCGTATTCCCATGTGTTTTCCGAATCGGGGAGTCCGTGCCACTTGACCAACCAGAGACGTTTGTTGTTGCGCTGTTTCTGCTGGAGCAGAGCTTCTGGGAAATGCAGTTCTTCGTCGGTGGCATCGTCGAGGAGTACTGGTGCAGACTTGGGCAAAGGTCGCGACGCGAAGCGTTGAGGGTTCGGAACGTCATGCTTGAGGAACTCCACGTTGAAACTCGGGTGAAGACGACTCATGTGCCGCGGTAGCTTGAGCCGTGCTACGTTGGAATTTATCATCTTCTCGATCTTGAACGGGCCGATGTACCTCATCGCCAACTTCTCGCGGTTGAGTTCCGTGTTGGCCGTGATGCGCTTGAGAGGCAAGTTACGCGTATCCAGCAATACGAGATCTCCTTCCTTGAACTCCACGTCTCGGCGCTTCCTGTCGTAATACTTCTTTTGACGTTCTTGTGCTGCCAGGAGATTCTTGCGGGCCAATTCAACGATCTTCTTGCGTTCTTCAGCAAACTTTTGCGCGAAGTCAACTAGTGGAACATCTTCATCACGAACTTCACCAGGTGTGATCTGGGATACTAAGTTCCTGACCTTGCGTCCTGTGTCCACTTCGAACGGCGTAAACGTTGTCGAGGAACTCTCCAGCGTCGCATGTGCGTACTCGATTGTTCCCAAATGCGTAGCCCAGTCTCGACCATGGTAGGACACCATGCACCGTAATGCATCTTCCAAGACAAGGTTCTGACGCTCAGTCTGTCCATCCGCTTGGGCACGATATGCCGTGGTGAGCGACAACTTGACCCCATGATATCCATGAGCGACTTCCAAAACTTTGATGTGAACTTGGGGTCTCGGTCGCTGATGATCACCTTTGGCAGACCGTGATGACGAACTACTCCTTCAAAGAAGATGCGGGCAACTTCTGGAGTATCCGCCGTCGTATGTGTCGGAATGTACTTGGGCCGCTTGGACAGTTTGTCCACCACAGTCATGATTGCATCGAAGCCATTAGAAACCGGTAGCCCTGTCACGAAGTCCATAGTCACTACTTCCCAACACTCGCTCGGGACTGGAATTGGCATCATAGTTCCTTTCTTGCGCGCGGTACTAACTTTCCATCTAGCACACGTCCCACAGCTTGCCACGTACTCCTTCGTGTCCTTCTCCAACGTGGGCCAGAAGTACCACTGAGCAACCCTCAATTGCGTTCGACGGATTCCAGGATGAGCTGCCGTGGGTGCATCATGGAATTCTTCCAAGATGTTCGTGATTAGCCGGGCGTTATTGGGAACACACAGCCTGATGACCGAATGACCCGAACGCTTGTACAAAAGCCCATTCGATTTGACGAAGTCTGCAGATTTGTCCGGTCGGTTCCATACTTCCTTGAACGCGGGGTCTTTCTTGTATCCAGCCTGGAACTTCTTCTTCTGGTCTTCGCTCAAATGGACGCTGGATGTTAAGTACTCGACGTTCTGGACTTGTTCCACGTGTACATTGACTTCTTGCTGAACTCCAATGGGGTGACTCTCCCCCCGCAAGTCCAGATCGTCGACAAGAAGACATCGTTCATCCGACGGAAGCATGCGAAGCATTGCGGCGTGGACACTGTGGCGTCGAAGCTTCGAAGCCTGATGCGTACAGGATGAAGAGCAATCATGGACTGCTGGTAACTTCCAAGGCTCGGGCTCGCCAGTAACTTCGTCGTCGGAATCATCCGCCGGGATCTTCGTCTGACTGTTCACATTGAGGAAGTCGATGACCCAACGAATCGGAATGGAACTATTCCCACATCGCAACCATTCAGCTCTCTTCGGGATTTGACCAGTCGCCGGATCTTTCTTAGGAACACCGAAGATATTGGAGACCCAGGGTGAATTGGAGACTTCTATCCACCCTTTCTTCATGTTTTCCGCGACGAACTTTTCCAATGCTTCCTGCTCCGTTTTAGACAGTCGAAACGGTGCTCGGGTGCTAGGAGCGGCGTCAGGTTTCATCTCCATGTCGAACTCGACGATGCGCTCGGGAGGTAGACCATCTGGCAGCTTTTCTGGGAAGACATCACCAAACTTGTCAAGCAAAGGCTTAATGTAGTCTGGTACGTTGTCGGATTCCACTGCTACACAGACCTTGACGAAGAACAGCTCCGCAAACTTCCTGTCCTGCATACGACGACGGAACTTCTTCGTGGACCCAAAGACACCATTACGCCACGCCTCAGCCAAGGCGAGATGTGACCGATGGCGGGCGCGAACTGCATCCTTTTCTGCTTTCTTTCGTTGCTCTTCTGCTGTCGTCGACTCTTCAATTCCGTTTGGGGCCGTTGTGATGTCGTCTTTCTCACATTCTCCTTGCTCTTCTATCTTGTCTTCGTTCTTGACCGTCTTTGGCCTTGGTCTCTCGTCCTTGCTCGGAAATACTACTTCATGCGTTCGCCAGTTGATCGTTGGTTGATATTTGGCAAACCACGGTTTACCCAAGATAACGTCATGTTCAATCGCCAGTGGACTCTCTGTGAGGCGCATCTTCTCGAACGTCTTGTCTTCCATGCCGATGTCCGCTTCCACTACCTTGACATCGCGATACTCCTTGATCTCTCCATCGAAGCCCTTCACTTGTACATCCTTAGTTCCTGTCACCTTCGACACCATTCTTGGTCGTACCAGATTTGCCGTAGCACCACAGTCAAGCAGTATCGTTACTGGGCGCCCTTCAATTCTCCCGGGTTTACGGATGAGCTCATTATCCGGTCTAGCAGCCACGTCATGCATGCTGACTTCCTCAAACGCATCCACAGTGTACTGGTCGTACACGATTCTCTCTTCACCATCGCTGACTTGTTGCTCCACAGCATTGACGTGCTGCGAGTCTCGTTGACGCTGATTCGGACCTCTGTAGGGACGTTGTTTCCGACGAGGGGCCTTACAGTGGGCTGCAATATGACCACCACGGAAGCAGTTGTAGCATTTCCTCTGCCGACGGCACTCTTCTAGACTGAGTTCTTGCGCACTGTCGATCTCCATTGGCTCAGGACCATTTGATCTTGAAGCCGACTCGTTTCTGCGGAATCGTGGGTAATCACGGTCGCGACGTCCCGTGCGCGCTGGAGCACCGAAGTGCGAGCGCTCATAGTCCATCGCTACCGTAATGGCATCCGTAAGGGTTTCACAGCGCTTGTACAGTACTTCCTGACGTGTATTTGGCATCAACCCTTGCGAGAAGTACACTACCTTGTCGATCTCCGTCATGTTTTCCACTTGAAGTACAATGTTGCGAAACCGTGAAACGTAATCACCCAACGACTTGCAAGATTTCTGGCTTAGGTGTCGCAACTGCTCACGCAGCCGCAACTGAAGATCCGCCGGAACAAATGCGCGTGACAACTCACGGAGTAACTGCTCCGCAGAGTAAATCTCATGCTTCCGCGCCAGGTACCACTGACCAGCCTGCCCTTTCAACGTGCTCCCGATAATAGCCAGTACCCTCGTCGCCCAACGCTCGTTCTTCCAGTCAATGTTGCGGGCCTCAAAGTACTGCGACAACTCTTCTTGATACAGGCGGAACGACTCAGACTCATGCCCCGTGTACTTGGGTAGTCTAATCCCATCCAGCTTGAAGTCGTTCATTCCTCGTTGCTCATTCATTACTCTCATCATCTCTTGTTGCTGCTGCATCAGTTGCAGCACTCCTTGCATGAGCTCAGAGACGTCCGCCATCTTGTTCGCCTTCCTTTCACACGCGGAAGCCTTAACCCAAACGCCTAACTAGTAATAAAGCTGATTCCCTCTAAAACGTTATACCCGCGAAGGTATTCGTTATCACACTCGACGATGAATTGCCGTAAACAAAGCGGCTAAAACGTGTTTACTGCTCGTTAGACGAGTTAATCAGCTCCCTTACAGTTGCTAGGCTACGCTGGCGGCGGGCTTCCTCGCGATCACGGAGACGGTTGTCGCGCTCGAGTTGTTGACGGGTAGTACGTGGGTCGAGGACTCTGGCTACACCGAGGTTGACGAGACCGGTTGCCTTGCCGAGTTTACGCTGAGCGCGACAGAGCTGATGGATGATCGCCCTTTTCTGGTCTCGCTCTTCCGAAGTGAGTGGCTTGACCTCAGCAAGTTCTCTTAGCAGTCGTTCAGTCGTTCGCACTGCGTGCCGGATTTGACGGTAGCAATCGGTGCGCAGCTTGTCGATGTCGGTGGCGTCGATTACACCCAGCCTCACAAAGACCCGTCGGGAACAGCGTTGTCAACGCGACGACCCCTACGTCCAGCCATCCAATCAAAGAAGCGGCCCGGGCAACTCAGAGCGGACTGCACTACCCTAACCGCCGAACTCGGAAGCCGGACTGGATCGGGTGCGCCGCTACAACTGGTGCCTCGTACTTATGCCGACGTTCCCTCGACAGATGTCAGGCGGGTCCGAATTACAGCCAATGACCGGTGCCCGTAGCCCTCTCCGAGGTTGAGCGAAGCGCGGTCAAAAGCGAATCCCCAGCCGGTGCCCGAAGACCTCCTTGAGGTTGAGCGAAGCGCGGTTGCGAGGGGACCAACAAGTGCTACCAAATGACAGGCTCCGGGTGCTCTGGAGCCTGTCGTAGCGAAGGTGCGTGGAGTGGTTGTGTTGCTTGCTTGTTGTTGGGTAAAATGCAAAGTGAGATTGATTCCGTTAAGTCTTCGGGCTAACTACGTGCTCTAGGCTTTCCTCTAGGTTCTCCTTAGTGTCGTTCTAGAAGCTGAGCTAACCTATACTAAATGCAAGTGTTTTTCTGTTTTCGTAATCCTATATATGCATGTTTGTATACTTGTGCAGGTAGCGTTCTGGATTCCGGGAGCCAGGCAGTCTTGCGCAAGCCTGGCGCCAGCCTTCACGCGACGTTGCGCGCGGACTTCTTGTGGCGGCGGAGGCGGCGGCGCTGCAACGCCTGCCTTCCTGGCCACCAGGTACGTGTTCTTCGTGCATGTCTGTTGCTGGCGTACCCGCTTGCGTGGGTGCCAGCAGCAGACATGCTGCATCATGACACCGGAACCGAGACTGGAACATCCCCGCTCGGCTCGTGGACAAGACCTACGGCTTCTACGTGGATGTGTTCGTGTTCGTCGAGTCCGAGGCCAACGGCGTTGAGATGCTGGGAACTCACCCGTCGAGTTGCTGGCACGCGTGCTCCAAGTGCCTACAGATCGACCGGTACGCCAAGCTGCTCCTCATTCCACGATACTACGTGTTTCCGCTGTTGAGCTGTCCGTTCGCCGACTTTCGAGTACTCTGCCCGGCCCGACGAACATTGTACCTGGAGCACCTGTACGGCCAAGACTTCCGAATTCCTCGCAGGACGTAGTAACCAGCGACGGATTTGCTTTTGAGTGTACCGGTATTGGGCTTGCACAGGTACAGTAATCCAGCGAATAGACTACAATCGGCACGTGATCGATTTAGTTACTTTGTCGAATATACTGTATAGCCTAACACGAAGACAAAAGGATAAGGACGGCGGGGATGCACGATCACTCTGCAATGTAGCCGCATAAATTCCACCCACTGACGAACGCACGCTTGCGTAAGTTTGAGGAAAGCTAGCCACAACGAGATCGACAGAAGCGTTCATCAACGTCGAACCGAGCAGAGCAGAGTTCTAGAGGAATGCTCGACGTCGTCATTGAACGGGTAGGCCGCAGATTTTACTACGACAAGAAGTCTAGTCAAACTGAACGGGAAGTCAGAGGAGGAATTACCGCAAGCTCGAGCATTTGTTGAGTGACATGACGTATCGATCGCGTGACAATGTTTCTAGCAGCAACACTTGCATGGCGATCGTCTCGCAACTTCGAGTCTGCATGCAATCAATGCTATGGGCTGAGGTTCCGCCATGAGTCAAGCCGATACCGGGAGGCAACGAGAGCTTGCAGCGAGCGCCTGCCGACGCAGAGCCAGCGCGGCAATCTCGCTGCGCGGATCGATTGGCCTCGGCACCGTCGCCATCTGAGTACGTTGCAGAAACGGCGTGTTCGACGTGATTGGTCGTGACGCGGCAAGATCGATGTCTCAAGTACGTACCGTGGTACCTACATTCAATCCCTTTAAACAGTACCCTATGCTATTTTAGATCACTATGCGACTACACAGTCATTTATCGATACAAACTATCTACTTCCACTATCAATTATTAGAACTTGCCGTCACTCAACAGGTTTCCTTTAGACCAGCCCCGAGCAGCTACAAATCGCGAGGTTGCTGGAGCCGCTGGCTCCGCGAAGCGCATTTCCGAGCTCGTGCCGCAGCGCGAACATGACGGCGGCGCGCCTGCTGGGCCGGAGCACGGAGCGCAAGCTGCGGCTGCTGTGCCTGCACGGCATGTACCAGGACGCCGCCACGTTTTCGGCCAAGACCAAGCCGCTGCGCGGCGCGGACGCGAGCGTGGACTTCGTCTTCCTGGATGGGCCGTTTACCATCGTGCCGCCGATTCTCGCGCGGCAGAACAAGCGCGTGAACGCCTCTTCGGCGGCCGCGTCCAGCAAGCCCAAGCGCGTGCGTTGCGCCAAGAAGACGACCGAGTTCCGCGCGTGGTGGCGACCGCTAGGCATCCACCAGGAGGATCCCGGCAGCTTGGACGGAGACCGCGACGTGCTGCTGGACTTCTTGCGCGCAAAGCTGGACGAGGTCGGGGACGTGGACGGCGTCGTCGGTTTCTCACAGGGGCCAGTCTCGCAGCGTGGATGTGCTCGCATGAGGTGCGTGGGATAAACGCGCTCGAGCATGAGCGCGCAGTAACTGACTGACAGTCTCTTCTTGTTGTTGGATCCTTTCGTTGTCAATAGGCCCGTGCTGAGCTGCAGTGGTCTCCAAAGCTGGCTGTGCTTATCGGTAGCTACCTGGGCTCCCCGCAGTACTCATTGAACTCGGGCGTGGTCCCGGACATCGCATCGCTGCACGTGTTCGGCTCGAACGACTACGTCATTCCGGCCGCCAAGAGCCAGCAAGTGGTGGACATATTTAAACAGGAAGAGGTGCGTTCACTCATGCACACGCCACGTGTAGAGGAAGCTGTTGACGACTCACATTTGGATGTCGTTGTGGTTTCCAGACCATCGATAATCGCGTGCTGACTTCGGTGCACACGCAGGGCCATGTGATCCCCAAGTGCGACGCGTCCAGAGAGCTGTTCGAGTCGTTCGTGGCCCTGCAGCAGCTGCGATTGCTCGGCAGCCCCAGCATTTCGCCCTTGGCGTCCTCGGAGGTCGCTGAGAACGAAGATCTGGCCCTCGGAAGCTCTGGCGTCCCAGCGGGTCTGCGCGCTGTGAGCCCCCGACCAAAGTGTCCACCGGCAAAGTCCACCAAGTGTAGCCATGTTATTTCATGCATAGATGTATTTCATCCAATGATAAGTCGCCTCTGTCTTATTTGCTGAAATCCATTTCCCCCCAATCATGTCCGTCTCCGTTCTCAAAATGCCAAAACACGGTGTGTTCCTGCACACCACGAATACTTGGCGCATACTCAGCGCCAGTCTAAAAGGCGGCGGGAAGGAAGCAAAGCGCAGCGAGAGAGACCATGTCGGCCGAGGACGTCGCCAAGGCCTTCGTGCAGCACTACTACACCACGTTCGACACGAACCGGGCGGGGCTCGCCAGCCTCTACGTACGTCTCATGTCTCCCAACCCACCGACAAGAGCCCAACGCATGTAACTAAGTGTGTGTATCATCATCGTGGCTGAATTTTCTGCAGCAAGGCGTGTCGAACATGAGCTGGGAGGGCCAGATGTCCACGGGCCAGCAAGCCATCATGGCCAAGCTGCAGGGACTGCCGGCCGTGCGCCACGAATTCCCTACCGTGGACATTCAGCCGTCCACGTCGGGCAACGCCATGATCATCTTCGTGCAGGGCAAGATCCAGATCGAGGAGAACAACCCGATCCAGTTCACGCAGGTGTTCCAGCTCGTGGCCCACCAGCCCGGCCAGTACTACATCCACAACGACGTCTTCCGCCTGCAGTACGGATAAGCGACGCGCTCGCTACGTTAGTTCCGCGTCGACTGGCACGGGGGCGGAGGCTCCACCAGCGCCAACTCCTCCTATAGTCTAATGGAGTGTGAAGGCAACGCAACGGAGGATGAGGATGTCCCGACCAGATCAACGTGAAGTGAGGAGAACATATTTTTTTCTGTGGGGAAGACACGCTACATGTGGCAGTTTGAGCCGACGGACGAGAGCGACGTAGGAGATGGACGGAACACGGTGAATAGATACTCTCCCCCTCGATGTCGACGCGTTCGTCAAATGTGCACTTGCAGTCGATCCGAGTTGGTGCTTTGCGTGTACAGGACTGGACTGAGCTCTGGAAGCACGGATTTAACGTGCTGCGCCGTATATTTAGCTGGTGACCGAAGACGTTCGCGCTGATAACCCGCCCCAGTAGTCGGCGATTACAGGTTTTGTCGTCGTTGCTGCGTGGAATCATGAGCGCCGCCGGTCCTCAACCTACAGACGCCCCAAGCAGTGTGAGGACCCGTTTGCGTGCCTTGATCTCGTGTCTGTTATCGCAGCTAAACCCGTATTCGTTGTGCCCCAAAGCCGTCCCGAGTGACGCTCATGGAGCGCCAAGCACTCGAGAAAGGAGACGTGTCGATGCTTGCCACTCTACGCGTACGTGACCTACGACGTTTGTGCGGGAATTTCTGCTGATCCTTAGCTTCTTGTGTGCCTTTGTACAGATCGGCGAGCTGGACAAGCTCGTTGCTGCGATGCGGCAAAAGCAGGCAATCACCCATGCAGCCATGGACCACTACGAGAGCGAGATCGTCATCTTTGATCGTGAGGTGGCCAACATCTTGGCGCGGTACACGCCCATGTGCAAACGCCTCGAAGCCCGTCGGCAGGAACGGAGCGAGTTGCAGCGGCAGCTGGACGTTGCCACTCGACAGTTCGGAGACGTTCTGGCCGCCACGAAGACGCGACTTCGCGCAAGCTCCCATGAGCATGTGCAGCATATCCGTCATGAAGCTTCAGCCGAGCTTGCAGGCGCGCGAGGCTACGCGCTGGGCCGCAATAGCACCGTCTACCAGAAGCCACGCAAGTAAGCTAGCTTTGCACCAATATATTACTGCCTTTCAACGCCTCCCTCTCCTGCTGCTGTCTACTGAACTAAACCTGCGCAATAGTGCCGAGCGCGGCTGGAGAAGACTGCGCGTCTTACGGTGAGGAGGCCTTACCGTCGTCTTCATCGTCATCATCCAACCGGTTCCGAAAGCTGGTGGGCGGCGGCGTCGACTCCTTCGACTCCTTGGATTCTGCGAGGTTGGCCAGGACGACGCCCGTGTAGATGCCAGGTTGCCTGTGCTCTCCATGTTCGCGTTTGTGCTGAGGCCGCTGGAGCCAACAACAACCGGGGCCGTGTCTTGGTTGAGCTTCTTGAAGTTGACAATTTTCTGAAAGATAAACTCGAGGACGTGCTTGGCGTCGCTGCGCTCTGGATCGAGCCGCGGCAGGATGCCAAGGATATCGGCGCTCTCGCGCACGTAGTACTCCAGGTCGTCGTCGGAGCATTTGTTCGTAAGCTGCGCAAGCCGCAGGGACTCGCTAGCGAAGTGCTCGTCGAGATCGAATTGGTCCAGTGCTGGTGGAGGCGGCTCACGCAGTGCTGGCGGGAATACTGCAGACTTGAGCGGTGGCAGTGGGCATTCAAACTGTGGAGGGATTAGTGTGAGAGGCTCGTGCTTGACACCTAGCTCTCGATAAAGATTTACAGCTTCGGGAATGAGAGACGTGTCGAACTTGAAGAGCGAGTCGTCGAAAAGCCTCGTGAAGTCCTTCGGGAGCTCCTCGCTCTCTTGCATACAGGATCGCAATCGGTCGCTGAGTGCTTGTGTGTCAGGTAACCGGACGTACTCGTTCAGATCCGGGTCTTCGGCGTCCTGGTGGTTGAGAGTGATGCCCTTGTCTTTGAGCAGCCAGCGGAAAACAATCTCCTGCAGCTTCGAGTTCTCTTCCTTGTCGATCCATTCGTCCACAAAGCACTGCGCTGATCCGAACACGACGAGCCTTCCTGATTTTGACTTCGACGCGGGTGTTGCAACGCCGCCTTCTTGCCACGCAGCAACGACAGGTCTGTTCACTGGATACGATATGAAGCCTGAAGACAGAAGCGGTGCTGCTGGCTTCTTCACTGTCAGCGTCGCTCCGTAAGGGTATACGAATGTGAGGCCCTTCTGGTCCTTTTCCAGCGCCCCACCCGGCCCTGTCGGTTTGGCCATCGAATCACGCCCCGACGCCAACAAATCCTTCCTGCCGTACAGCTCGTTGACCTGAAGCACCATGCCAAATGTGTTAGCTCCACTACTTAGCAAGTAGTTAGAACGAGACAGAGATGGCACAGTACCATGCGCGCCAGCTCTCGGTTTACGACGCCGCTCGAGATGAGCACCTCCTTCGGGTGGTGGTACTTGTGATATACCGTTCGGATGACTGCGTCGGGATTCACAAAGATGCCAAAGCTGCAACCACAACAAACACAGCAATAGTCAGGTTAAAGTTTCACGGTAACTGCAGCAGACAGTGAGCGCGCCACGCACTCCTTGAGCCAGCCGTTGAGGTTGGTGTCGAACGTCTGCTCGCCGCCCTCGCCCAGCATGAGCAGGATGCTGCCGCCTCCGTTGAGAAAGTCCTTGAGCGTGGCGAACTCGGTGGAGCTAAATCGCTCGCGCACACCGGCGAAGACCAACACGCTCGCGTCCTTTATCCGATCCCGGGACAGGTCGTCCTTGTTGACGTCTACGCGACACAGCGGCTTGAGCTTGCGCGCGAGTTTCTTGAGCCCGCTCGTTGGGTAGAACTGCTCCTTCTTGGACGCGTCGAACAGCACCGTGGCCGACTTGCCTGTCGCGGCGCCGCGCGCGTCATCTTGGCCTTCCATCCGAGCACGCGCGCAGTCAAGCAAGTGCGCGGAGGGGTCAATGCCCTGGATCCTAAAGGTCGCGTCCGTGGAGCAGCGGATCGTCGTGTGGCATACACGAAGTTGGTGTAACCCACACAGAACGACCCAAATCAGGAATTTGGACCGCCAGTCAGACAGACTCGGAAGGGGATCTCACGGCCAAGGGCGGAAGGAAGAATGGTAAGGCCGTTGCGGCGGTAGTAGCGCGGGCTGTAAGGTGAAGCTGCAGCTGCTGACGCTCTAGTATGCATTGTTGCTGCGACTACAGGCGGAGTTCCGACAGGCCAAGCACACCATCATCCTGGTGCAGTACACGCGCGACCCGAACTCGCGCACGTACCTGGACTTCGAGTCGGTGAACGGCGGCATGGACGGCGTGGTCAAGATGTACGAGGCCAAGCTCAAGCAGCTGAACCCGAACATGAAGAACATCACGTACGACATCCAGGACCTGTACACGTACATCGACTCGCTCACGGACCTCAGCGCGCTCGTGTTGGACCTCGAGACCAAGACGTACCTGCCCTGCGGCAAGGAGTGGATCAAGAAGAAGGTCTTCCAGGTGCTCAAGAACCAGGCCGGCTAAGCTGCATATAAGAAGTGATGGAGGTACTCCATCCCTCTACGTGGTTTGATAACAATGACGCACTGCAAAAAGGTTGCAGCTCTCTCTATTCCGATTCCGTGTTATCGGAGCTCTTGGAGCTGGTGTCGGGACGCTTGGTACAGGTAGAAGAACTGCACGACGACGAGGGCTGTGAGCACAACCTGCAGGAACACGCTGGGCCCTCCACTCACTGCAGTTGACAGCTTAGACAGGAGCACCGCCGCTGCCAGCGCGCAGAAGACCGCAACCGCCACGTCGAATGCTGGCAACGTGATCTCCATTGTGATCTGCCCAATAGTGGAACCATGTTCGACCAAAGATCGCCCAACAGGATGAAAAGTTACATTCATTAAAGTACACTTTGACAGGATTAATGTATGCAGCCAGGTTTTACGTTTTGAAACGGTCAGGCCCTAGCGTCAACGACACACCACCCGAAGTCGAGCGTAGCGCGCGCGAAGGAGAAACATGGCACAGGAAGCAGGCGACGCGGCACCGGCGCTTGACATGGTCAAGCTCATCAGGTACCGCTGGCGGTGGCGCTGTGTGTTCCGTGCAAGCAACGTCGGCGATGAGAGAGCTCACTCCACACAATGGCATTTTCTACCGTGAATGTTGTTTTGTCGCAGCGCGGAAGGCCACGAGATCTACATCAGCAGGAAGTGCGCCATGGTGTCGGGCACCATCCGCGCCATGCTCAGCGGTGCGCGACCCTATTGCTGACTTGGAATCATTATCAAGGGGGTGGCAGTGACGCTGACGCTGCTGATTGCAGGCCAATTCACGGAGAGCAAGGGTGAGATCACGTTCCCTGACATCAGCGCCCCCATCCTGGAGAAGGTCTCGCAGTACATGTACTACAAGACGCAGTACTCGGACAGCACGTCGCGGCTGCCGGAGTTCAACATCGAGCCGGAGATCGCCATGGAGCTGCTCATGGCTGCCAACTACCTCGACTGCTAGGCGCGCGAGCCTACCACTACGTATCTGAGCTACTCAACAACCCACCACACCTCAAAGTCTAATACAGTCCCAACTCCACTCGATCTCTCTGTGCTTACCGATGGTCGTGGTGGGGTATAGGAGCAGCTATTCTCAGGCAGACTCTTCAGCCGCAAGCAAGCCAAGGATCGTCCGAAGCGGATGTTGCTTGCCAGGCAGCGACGGCGCGCGCGGCTAATTCTGCAGCAAACGATCTGCTTTGACGCTTGGTTCGGCTTCCTGTTCTACCCAATATCGTGTCTTCTTCTACGGGACAAGGTCAGAAGACGCGTTGGCTGCAAGTTTGAGTTGCCCATATACAGCACTGACGGTGTTTGTTTCATTGAATGCATTAATGAAAGCTGGCTGCACTCGAGTACAATTCGTCACTGCAACGCGCTTTGCCTGTGTGCTGCTTGGTGGTGCTGATCCCGGCGGACGTAGCTCGATACTACCTGGGCACGCGTGGGAACTTGCGAGCGCAGGTTTTCCCCCTCACCGCCTTCATGTTCCTGTCAGCGTGCCCAGTGTTCCCTGGGCTCGTCTACCTGAGCTTTTTCGCTGAGCACCGCCTTCCTTTCGACATTGTAGCGGGTACAGGCTTCGTGTTGCTGCTCCTAACAGAGTGCGTCGCTGGCTTTGTGGTGCTCCGAGAGTTGCTCAGACAAGAGGCGGCGCGTTTCCTCAAAATGCGGGAGTTCAGTAATGTTAACACTAGTGACGGAGACGAAGAGCGTGTTAGGTTTCTACCTGGGGGAGATAGAGAGCCCGTGGCCAGGTCCTGGCAGTGAGTTAAAATACCCCTGCCAATGTATTGATCCTTTGTCAGTTTGGCCCTACGACCGCTCGCTTTAGGTGTCTTTTCAAGGATCATACGCTCGACCCAAGGCGCTACCATGTCGGCGCTGCGCAGTATGGAGACAACGCACAAGAGCACGGTGGGGGCTAGATCCCCGATAGAGTAGAGTAGACCTCTACTGCATGCTAACTCTTGGTTCTACGTGCAGACGGTGTTGCGCTGCAAGGTGGCGATCGTTGGGGACGCGACGGTGGGCAAGACGGCCTTACTGCAGGTCCTCAAGAGCAACGGCCACGAATACCCGAAGAACTACGTTATGGTGGGGCCATGAAGCGACGACGCGTAGATGGATAGATAGTTTGGTTGCTGACGGTGCTTACTTTTTCACAGACGTCCGACGTGGAGCTGTCGACGAAAAGCATCGCAATCCCAGATACGAACGTCGTCGTGGAGCTTTACCTCTTCGACTGCGCCGGCCAAAGCATCTTCAACCAACTCGACTTCGGCACTGTTCACGTACGTCTGTCTGTCTGCCTCATGCGTTTTTGAAGGATGTTTGAAGCGATGTTTATGGTGTGTGGCAGTACAAAGGCGCGTCGATGGCTCTAGTGGTGTTTGATGTGAACAACAAAGAGTCCTTCAAGTCGTGCAGCAAGTGGTACCAGGACGTTCGCGATGCGTCTCCCAACCACAACATCCCCGGTATGAAGCGTAAGTGGCATGTTCTAGAGACTACCGGTCCTAACGCGTTTGTTTGGTGGGGCTTCGTAGGTGTTTTGCTGGCCAACAAGACCGATCTCCGCTACAATAACCGGGACGCTATCACTACGAAGGAGGCCGAGGAGTTCGCGGAGCGGAACGACCTCAAGTATTTCGAGTGCTCCGCGGTAGGCACTTGCTTCATGATCCAGTGCCCGCAACATAATTTGCTAACTTCGTGGTGTCTCCAGCAACAAAACTCGGGGGTTGAGGCGCCATTCGCGTACATTGCCGACTGGTTCCACAAGAAGTACCAAGCAGCAACGCAGCGCGCGTAAGAAAGCGGAGAAAACTTTGGATGGGTTTTCTAGCGGTGAATCGCTCGCACTTGGTTCTTCTCTTTACGAAGAAAATGATCTATTACTTCGAAGTACTTGCTCAAGCTTACGGTCGCTTGGATATAACTAATTAACTCTGGGGGCTACCGGACAAACGTGTGCACTTACAGAGGTTGCAGCTCGACATCTTTCCTTTGGATGTCTCGGAATGTCCAGAGTACCGCCCAAGTGCAGACAACCTGCAGGACGTGAAGCAGATTGAGACTCGACTTGATGTCGGCACATCCGATGCCGTTGGCACACGAGAGCTCCTTGGGCTCGGTGAGCGTGCGCTGAACGGCCATGTACATTTGCCCGGCGATGACGATGATCGACAGAGTGACGGCGACGAAGAGAATCTTCTTGATCTTGCTGGCGTGTCCGCTATCCGGATAACGAGCGGGATACTTCGACTCATCGACGACCGGCACCCCCTCTTCGTTATCGCTGAGGGTTTCAATGTTGAATGAACGGTGCATCATCCGCTCCGATAGCGTACTCGGCATCCGATGCCTCTTTTGAGTCTCAAAGTCTTGCAGGCGAGAGAGCACCCGCAGTCCATAGATGAGGAAGACCGCGCAGATGATGCCGAGCACCATAGCGCTCACTGCCAGCTGCAGATACGCTAGACCCGTCGCGTTGAAGCCTTTGTACAAGAAGAGCAGCATGTCGTAGACGATGTAAAAGGCCCAGACGAGTGCGATGATGGCGCTCTCTAAGCATTTCAGACGTGTAGGCTTGTCAATCACTCCCGCGCCCTGCTGGATGACGAGCGCCCAGTAGCCCAACGCCAGAACACTACACGCCGCACGCTATCATGTTAGTCTTGGGTCAGTTACCGCGGGAAAAGTATAACCCAAGTCACGTACTAGCATGAGTAGAGCGCGGCGGTGCACGAGTCGCTCAGGAATGAGCTGACGGGTCGAGGGATAACGTGGTCGTAGCTGGACGGATCGACGCCGCGAATCATCAGCGTCAACGACGCGTAGCAGCAGAATATAAAGTTGCAGCGCTGGAGACTGGACCCGTCGTGCTTGTACGCGCGCGCTGTCATAGTGGCGCTCGCGATGAGACTTGCCGCGCCGACGACGCAATACCCTATCTGGTAGGCGTGGTAGCTGCTTGGGTCGTAGGACGCGAGCGTTCTAACGCATCCGTCTTTTGTTTGAGCGAGCCCGTACCAGCAAGTCGAGTCCGTGATGTTCATCTCCAGCGTGCTCTAGGTGTCGACCGCAAATTGGTGAATGCTAGCCAGCATGGGCAGCTCGCCCATACCCTGGATAGAGATACAGACCGTGGCTAGTCGACATCATAAACCATCCCCAGCCGCACATGTGGACTGCAACGGTGGCAGGCAGTAACAGGTCCACTCTGTAGAGTCTAGGCTCCAGATCACCAGTAACTTGTGTGCGAGAACGCGTGACTCCCGACCAACATTGTCACCACAGCACAACAAATCTGCGTCAGCACATGAAACGCGGATAAATGCCACACGATACGGTGCCAACACAAAACGATTGCAGGGTCTTTGAAATCCGTTAGTTTTTTGGTGATGGGCAAGGGCAGGGCGAGGTTAGGTTAGTTAGAGCCAACCAGCACTCGTAGAATTAGGATGTCGCAAAGTTTGGATGCACGGCTGCAATTCAAAGTTCGCTCCCTACAGCAAGAACGTGAGCGTCCATGCCGAAGCTGATTCCTTGGCAGGATACAGCGCTCGGTGTCGACGGCGCCAGCGCCAACGCGGTGCTCGATAGGATGAAGTCTTTCGAGATAACCAAGAGCAACAAGATGGCATGCACAATGTGTGAAGATCTCGAGCCGCACAAGATGCGTTATCGACTGATGGAGTGCTGCTCGCAAGCGTGTGAATCTGCGAGTGAGTATGCTTGCGGCTGGCGCGGCAAGACGGTCTCCTGCCTTAAGCACGACGCAGTATCTATCTACACGGTGGGGGAGCACACGACGGAGTTCTCCTCACCCAAGAAGAAGAAACTTACTGCTACCCAGAAAGCCTTCTGCCGTGACTTGGTCGAGCATCATCTCCGCCCCATGCGGATTCGCCATGCGATGGCGCGTAAGTTCGACACGCCGCTAGAAGACCTTCCAGCACTTTGCACCGTCCAGAACTTCGTGAACCACTACGCCCGCACGCAACTAGGGAACAATGACCGTGTCGACGATGTGAGGAAGTGGATCCATGACCACGCGTACACTGGTAGTGAGGCTACGACGGAACCCTTTACGTTTGGCTGGGATTTGGATAGCGACGGCAAGCCGGTCGTAGGTAACGGCTCTGATGAAAGGCCCTTTATCGTCGGACTGACCTCAAAGGCGCTCGTGATGCGTCTGATGCTTCCCGCCGAGCGCTTCATACTACATGTGGATGCTACCTACAAAATGAACTATCGCGAGTACCCGGTACTGGTAGTTGGAGTGTCGGATCAATCGCGTGGGTTCCACCTGGTAGCTCTATTCATCGTCTCTCAGGAGACACAGCTTGTTGTCCAGCCTGCGTTGATGGCGCTGAAGCGATTGTTTTTTTGGATCACTGGAAGAGAGTTGCAGGTCCAGTTTGCAATGGGGGACGCCGATAAGGCCCAGCACAACGCTCTGAATGCTGTTTTCGGAGGTCACAATGGGTTCCAAACACTTATGTGTTTTTTTCATGTCATGAAAAAAGTCTACGAGGCGATTCGAGGATTTCCCTCGGGTGTGATGGCGTCTATTGTGCACGACATGTACGACCTCCACTTCACGCGTAGTGAGGGCGAGTATCTCAGGCTTCGAGACCGCGTCGTAGCGAAATGGCTGGAAGACCCATGCCTTCATGTCTTTACTCAGTACATGTGGGCACAATGGCTTACGGGTCGTTTTAGTGCGTGGCAACTGTACTTAACCCCGAGTGGGTTTGCGTCGACCAACAACCCTGCGGAGACTTTTAACGCTCTACTCAAGCGCGACTACACACTCAGGCGTCGACTCAAAATGGGGGTTTTGCTGAAAGAACTACGCAACTGCTGCGAAGACCAGTCCTCTAACCCGCGCCCCTTCCGCTTTGATGTCGTTCCGGCAGCAACCCTCGCGCGGCGCGTATCGGAACTGGTGCGCGAGAAGCTGTTAGGAACCTTTGAAGGCGTGCGGTTCGAGACTCTGAGTGCTGGACAAGTTCAAGTGTACTCGCTCCTAGCCAAACGAATTGTTGTTGCTCCTAACAAGCGCACAGAGGTCGGTATTGCAGTCTCAGCGCAGATGGGCGCTAACTACGCCCGCATGGAGGTGGAAGGTCAGCCATGGGGTGGCTGGCTTGTGGACGTTCACCACAAGTGGTGTGGATGCAATTACTTCTACGGATTCGGCACCTGTATCCATGTACTGTTTGCGGTCAAGTCGAGTGACCACGTTGACAGCCAGGGGCACGAGCTATTGGTGAGCCGGAAGAAGCGAAAGCGTGGTAGTGATGTTGCAGACGACAGGGCCAGCAACAATGGGGGCAGGCCTCTATCGGTGGGCCTGGCGCTTACTTTCTGAGCGTCTAGAACTAGGAGACCGCCCGGGTGGGGCTGTTCATGCATGTGACCGAGTTGCTTAAGTTCCACTGCGTGTTATGCATGCGAGAGTTTGGGAATTGAACGTTTCCTCGCATCAAGCTGTACGAATGCATCTAGGCAACTCACTTTATACACTTCTTTTCATCAAGTAGTCTGTTTTCGTTGTGCTGGGGGCTAAAGACTTACTCGACTACTAGATGTAACAAACGAAATGCTCTTACGTCTTACGGCAAGCTGTAGATCGACAGCAAGTCGCACGTATCAACGGCAAGCACGAGGTTACCAGCTTCCGCCCGAGGCCTCGACGCCGCTACTCTTCCTCACTGGCCGGGTCCTCCCAACAATCGTCGCACGCGCACTTGAACCAGATCTGTTTACCGTAGTTAACGGTCAGCTGCGCTCCAGCCTTCACGCTCTTGATCATGACCGCAAGCACTTTCACGGTCGATCGATTCTGCATCTCGACGAACTCCACGTTTGGGTCACAAGCGTGACTCATGAAGCGCGTCATCGATCCGCACTTTAGAGCCTCGATGTAGACAAACTTGCCCGTCACAGACGGCGCGTTAAGCAGCATAGTGTAGCCACTATTTTGCTTCATCGCCTCTGCAGGCTGTCCTTTCACAAGCTCTGCGTACTCGCACAAACGCCCTGCATATTCCCCCACGATGTCGCCCACTTCCAAAAATGTAGTGGTGAATACACCGAGACCAACCCGACCGGTGTCAAAAAGTTTCAGGGTATGGAGCGCCCTCGGCGCGTTGCTGCAGTTGGCGTTGAGAGCGCAGCAATCAGGGGTGCAGAAGATAGCCAGAGCTGCATTTTTGCATGTATCCATAAAGCAGTCGCCAACACACTTGCACGGATCGCCATCGCCAATATCCGCGAACGAAATTCCCTCGGGTACTTCGCACTCCTCGACATACTTCACGTTTCGTGGCCATGGTACTTCCGCCTCTACGGGATCAGCGGGCGGGCTGGGTGCCACAAACACTGGGCGGCGTACGTGCAGTGCGCGGAGGCGAGCTTTAATCCCAGGCAAGCGCAGCATTGCCTTAGTTTTCTTCGCCCTCAGTGACTTCGCATGGTATACTTGCACTCCGCTCCGCGTAATACCACACTTCTTCTGGTCACGACGCTTGCGCGAACGGGCTACGTGCCACGACCCAACTCGCTTCTTAGGCTGGTGCCGTATTTTGGCTCGCTCCCAGCGAGTAGGGATGGACTTGAGATATTCATCCGCCTCTAGTAATTCGAAGTCTGTCGGAGGCCTGACCGACATTTCCTCGCGTTCCCCAGCTCCTTGATCTACAGCAGTAGCGGCTACGCCACCGCCCGCCGCCGAAGTCGAAGCGCTCGTAAGGCTGCACGCCTCTTTATATTCGTCAGCCTCTACATCAATCACTTCAACGTGCGTCGCGGCAGCAGCCAGATCCTCATGCGCATCAACTTCTTCTGCCGTCGACGTTATGCCATGGCATATCTCCACCACCGACTGCGACGACCCGCTACTGCTAGACGCAGAAACCTCCTCGTCGAGTTGCCCAACCTGCACTTTCGATCCTGGCGCTGTAGCCTCGGCCACATCCTCGCGTGGATGATCATCTAAATGCATGGCACTAGCAAATGCACCATCGATCGCGCGGCGCACGGCACGGTTGAAGGCGCTGGAACGAGTTGGAGCGTCGTGGGTGCCATCCACGAGCTGAAACGAGCGCAAAGTTCGCCACTTCGCCACCTCCGTCTTACATTCACGGCCGTTATAGTCGACCAGCCTTTTCAGCTTCATCATGAGCGGGATGACTTCCCCGTGTCGACTTCAATGGGCTTGTCCTCGGCGTTTCTGGAGCTCACGCGCAGCACGACAGACTCGCGGTAGCCGCGTGGATCACCAGCAACGAACGCCCAAGAAAAATACGCGATCTTGTCGCCTGCGTGCAGCTCCTCTGGAGGCAGCTCATCCAGGCTGAGACCCACCATGCTGCCGCTGCTACTTCTGGGTGCTTCAGCGCACACGGACGCCTTGACGAGGAGGAGGGAAGATTACTTATGAGGCCTCTACCGTTCATGGCGTTAACATTCAGTCAACCTTCGGAAGACCCGCTTCTGCAGCGGGCTGGCGGTCGGCCGGCCTGGCAGGCGCCGTCATGTCGTGCAGTTGCAATGCACGATATGCACCGTCAGCAGAAAGAACTGCGAACTCTGCACCGGCCATGCTTTTTTGTGTGATGCTTTACTGTGTTGATCAGATCTGAACGTGTGATTACAATGTTTTCTCCTTGTGTGCAGGTCTCACCTTTGGTATCCACACGACAGCAACGCGTGACAAGAGTTGGATGGCTTGCAGTGGTCGAAGTGCTGGTCGAGCTTTAGTCAACGTGACCGATTTTGCACGTTCCTCTGGCTCAACAAGGTGCGTGGCACCCCGCTCCATGAAGTTCTTGCCTCCTTTACTTATCGTCATTAACCGGCTCATGACTTGGCCGTACAGTTTTCACTACGTACTATCGAGCTCTACGAATAACACTTACACTTACACACTAACATCGATCACTCACGCCATGGTATAGTGCGTCTGCGGCTGAGGCACCACCTCCTTCTTCTTGATCGTGCGGAAGGCCCACAGTATTACCCATATGCAGACCACCTGCAGCACGTTGAGGTAGCTGAGGTGGGCCTTGATGGACGCGCACCCGATGCCGTTGGCGCACTGGAGCTCGTCGGACTCGTTCGCTGTGTGACTGACCGCCATGTACATCTGCCCAGCGATCACGACGAGCGACACCGACTCGGTCACGAACAGGATCCGGCGGATCTTGGCCGAATGGCCGTCCTTCGGCTTGCCGCGGCTGGCGAGCTTGGGCTCCTGCACCACAGGGACGCCGTCCTCGTCGTCGCTGAGACTCCCCATGTTGAACGAGTGGTTCATCATGCGCTCCGACATGAGCGTCGGGATGCGGAGCTTCTTCTCGCGCTCGTACGCCTGCAGGCGAGAGAGCACGCGCAGGCCGTAGATGAGGAAGACCGTGCTGATGATGCCCAGCATGATCGCGCTCCACATCAGATGCAGGTAGGTGAACCCCTTGCGGTTGAACCCCTTGGACAGGAAGAGAGCGAGGTTGTAGATGATGTAAAAGGCCCACACCACCGCCATCGCGATGGTCTCCAAGCAGATGAGATGAGCTGGCCGCTCGCCCATGGCAGCGCCCTGTTGGATGATAGTGGCCCAGTACCCCAGAGTCAGAATGCTGCATACCAACAAACGGGCATGAAGGTTAGACAAGTTTTTGGTCAATACCTGAGGACCAACGAGCAACTTACTATACAGAGTAGAGCGCGGCGGTGAGTGAGTCCGACAGGAAGCTGCTGACGGGGCGAGGAATGACGTGGCCATAACTCTTGGGGTCCGCGCCGGTTAACACCATTGTCAACGCCGCGTAGCAGCAGAAGAGGAAGCTGTACTGCTGCAGCTTGGACGCTTCGTGCTTGAGTGACCGGATGTACATGACTGCGCTGGCCAGTGTTGACACGCTGCCGAGACTGATGTAGATAAGCTGCACGTGCAGATACGCGCTCGGGTTGTACGAGGACAGCGTGCGCACGCAGCCGTCCTCCGTCTGGGCGAGCCCGTAGTTGCACGTCGCGTCCGTGATATTGGACATCCTGTCTCCTACCTTCCTCTTCGACTTCGGCTCACCTGGGGAAGAATGCAAAGTGCGTGAAGAGTGCGTGCTGTTGCACCTTGGACCCCATCTCGAGAACCACGAGCTCCGCTACGCGTCTGCAGCTGTTGCCTCTTCGAATGGACCGACTCAAACATCTTGGCCTTGAGCTCGTTCACAGCCGCTGCCGAAGCGTAGCACGGAAAAGCACCTGCGATTGATTTGCTTCCGGTCGCCGACAAGTCACGCGTCGAGAAGGAAGATGCTACATCTTACAGTTAGATGCAGTTTGTCATACCGTATTTTAGATCTCATACTTCATACACCATATTCTTGAAGTTGTATTGTTGTATTTTGTCTTTGCGCCAATTCACCCTTTCTGTGCGTATTTTAGGACCTTTCTTGCCAAAAACGGCCATATTCTGTTGCAAATGCACTATCTCTCCGCTCTGAATTATGAGATCTCTCTGTAGTATGAGATCTAAAATACGGTACACATCGTGTAAGCCGGGCAGCTTTGACGCGGCTTGATGCTCCTGTCTAACTTAACTGCACGCTTGGTTATTGTTATATATATTTAAATTCTTGTGATGGCAGCACTACAGCTGGACACTCGATAGTGGACAATCGACTTGAGCCGAAGTTGAAGCGAACCCCAGCGTGCCAACCACTGCGATGGTAACAAAGGGAGGAAACGTTCGCCTTGGCCAGCTGACCAAAAAGTTCATGGCCCCAACTCTGCCGATCTACATTTCTCGATCGGCAGACCAATGATGTCAGCGTGTTGGCGTGTTGTGGAGGTATCCTATCATGTATCGAGCGTCGACAACTGCTCAAAGTTTCGAAAGCCATTCCAACTCGGCCACATTTCCAAGTCGAGGACGTTGAGCTTTTGCTGGCGCAACTGGTTGTGCTATCTTACTTGTTAACAACGGTGCTGGTGGCTCGAAGCTACAGTACCATTTTGATGCACGAAACATTACTACTCGTTCCGCAGTATCAGATACTTAGCGTCGATGACAAACGAAGGTGCACACACAATCGACACCTCGACGAGTGCTGCCACACTCACGATTCCACGTACATGTACAATTGAGCCCTCAAGCCTTAG
This sequence comes from Phytophthora melonis, assembly GCA_024211575.1. Taxonomy (NCBI): domain Eukaryota; phylum Oomycota; class Peronosporomycetes; order Peronosporales; family Peronosporaceae; genus Phytophthora; species Phytophthora melonis. Next base: position 582,511 of record JAMXKT010000085.1, read on the forward strand.
TTTTACTGTTTGAACTAATGTCGAGTTCAATGCTCAATTTACATTAAGGGATTACTTTCATCATTAAGACCACACTTCTAACAAGTACACACGAATGCTCGCCTGCCGTCCTCTGTCCTTGAGGCCCCACCGCACGAGGCGGGTTTTCCTCGATTGTCCGTGCTCACACCTCCTTCAGAAACCTTATACAATCGGTTGCGGGACGACGTTCTTTTTCTTTATCCTCCTGAACGTCCACAGCAACACCCAGACGCAGACGCACTGGAAAAGGTGCAGCACATTGACACTCGATTTGACCGTCTTGCACAGTTTCCCGTTCGCGCAGGAGAATTCCACCGGCGTGGTGGCAGCACGAGACACGGCCATGTAGAGCTGGCCGACCATTACAATGAGTGAAACGGATTCCGCGATAAACAGGATCTTCTTGATCTTGGTTGCGTGTCCTTCCTGGGGTTGGCGTCGAGCGTACCGTGGCTCGGGGATAATGGGGATGCCGCCGTCGTCGCTATTGCAGGCCAACGTGAACGACTCGTTGGGCATCATGCGCTCGCATAGGGCGTCGGACATGCGCAGCTTCGCCTCGCGCTCGTACATCTGAAGCCGCGATAGCACGCGAAGTCCATACACGAGGAACGTCGTGCTGATCGCTCCAAGAATGCAGGCGCTGACAACCAGTTGCATGTATAGCATCCACACGGGCTGAAACCCTTTGGTCGCGAAGAGAGCCATGCTGTAGGCCGTGTAGAATGCCCACACGAAGGCGATTGCCGAGGTCTCTAGACACCGCAGTTTCCTCGGCTTGTCGACGACCGCAGAGCCCTTTTGGATGATCAGAGCCCAGTAACCAAGCGCCAAGATGCTGCAAAAACATCAACAACGAATGAATGAATTAGCCATAGTCGCACACAGAAAGCAAGACGGTTAAGAAAGACGCTGCCACGTACTACACGGAATACAGCGCCGCTGTGCAGGAGTCAGAGAGGAAGCTGGTGATCGGTCGCGGCAGAATGTTGCCATAGCTGCCTGGGTCAGCCGCGCGAACGACAACCGTCACGGACGCGTAGGTGCACAGCAGGAAGCAGTAGTGCTGAAGCGTGGAGCCTCTGTACTTGACTGCTCGGCAGTACATGACGGCGCTGGCGATCACGCTCAGGACCCCCAGCGCGCAGTAGACGATCTGCACGTGCAGGTAGGCCTCCTCGTCGTACGAGGCCAGCGTGCGCACACATCCCTCCTCCGTCTGCGCGAGGCCGAACCAGCACGTAGTGTCGCTCACTTGGAGCTTCATGGTGCTCACCCAAAGCCGCTGAACTGGAACTTGGCTCTGCAGCCGATGGCAAACATCCGCCAGCATCCGCCACAGCGGAGACCTGGCCAGTAGGGACGGTCCGCCCCATAGGCGCACCATGAATCTGGTAATCACCAGATGGACTGTTCACATGCCGCGGTAAGGTAAACTCGAAATCGGTCAGGAATCCTGCCAGCGAGCGATCCAGTACAGTTTCCTTCAATGACGCCACAGTATTTAGATACATGTACCTGTGCTTAGTAGGTCGCTCTAGGGGCTGCCATCGGCCCCATCCAGGACTACACTACGACGGACCCTTGCGGCCGCGGCACCACACTCTTCTTCTGCACGCCGCGGAAGACCCACAGGATGATCCACACGCACACTACCTGTAGGGAGTGCAGCAAGCTCCATTTGGCCGTAATCGAGCTGCACAACGCCCCGTTGGCGCAAGAGAGCTCCAGAGGCGAGTTTGACACGTTGGTGACAGCCATATAGAGCTGCCCAGCGATCACGATGGTAGATTATTAATCGGGTCGTCTGCGGGTCTGGTAAGGCCGAGGGTCAGTGTGACCCATATCCAGATCCGTGGATATCTTACAGCGAATATATTATTTCTTTCATGCCCGACCCATACCCATAGCAGGAAAATATGGATTAGTCAGCCTTGGTGACTTACTACATTGATCTAGCAGTAGATGAACTGTAGTGTATCAACTATCCCAGTGGGTGTAGCTTAGGCAAATGCGCACTCATTTAGAGGCCAAAATGGGAGAAATATGGCCGAGAGCGAGCGAAGGCGAGCGCGAGGGCTCACTCAATGCGCTCTGGGTCACCAACACCCGCCGATCAGGCGGGGGCGTGTCTGCGCGAGCAAGCGAAGGCGAGCGCTGCAACCCGATATTTTTCCTAGACACCGCGCCAGGCCGAGCCGAGGACTTAGCGTAAGGCACGAGGGGTGGGGCAGGCCGCGGAGCAGCGCGCTCCCCGAGCAGAAGCGAGAGAAGGGCAGGCCCCGAAGTGCCGTCGCCGCTAAGTCCGCAGGCGAGAGCCAACGGGCGAGTGTCCCTACTACACCATTGCACGGCGTTATTCACAAAGCCAACACTCAAATTCAAAAGTGCGCACTCAAGTTCAAACGAACTATCAATATCATATACTTTGTATTATCCTTTTTAATAGGATTATGTTGGTTGGACCCAAAGGCGCTTGAAAATGGCGGGAAGCTTGGCGCGAACGATGCGCTCGCACTTATATCGAGTTCACTTTGCATTTGGCGCAATGCCCCCACAAGTTACAAGCGGTACCCACAACAAGTGCGCGCGTGCGTCCTGCGCGCCGCAGAGAAGGCCAAGGACTGGAAGGCGGTGGCGGCGCTCCACGATGTCCACGAGCGGACCGCCTGGGGTTGGATCAAGACGGCGATGGACACCGGCGACTGGAGTGGCCGCCAGAAGCAGCGTGGTGGCTCCGACAAGAAGATCCATGACGCGCACGTCGCTTATCTGCTCAGCGAGCTCACTTCTACGCCTGAATTGACGCTCGTTCAGATGGCTGAGCTCGTTGAGCAGAAGTTTGACGTGCATGTCAGCCGAGAGACCGTGCGTCGTGTCATGGACGCGCATAGCTTCACGCTGAAGAAGCTCCACCGCGACGTTGTCAATCGCAACAGCGACATCAACAAGCAGAAGCGCTACGACTACGTCGTCAAGTTCTACGCGGCTCTCGCCAATAACAAGAAGATCTTCTACCTGGATGAGACCAACTTCAGCTTGTGGTGCTCTCGCGGACGAGGCTGGAGCAGGCGTGGACAGCGAGCGGTGCAGACAAGTGTGGCCAGCAAAGGTAAGAACATCCATGTTATTGCTGTTATCTCTAGTACAGGCGTGGCCTATCAGGAGTCTCAGTTTGGTTCGTTCACGTCGGAACTGGCCAACGAGTTTATCCGGCGCTTCCTTCGCCATATCCGAGCGACAACCCCACTGGACGAGGTAGTCCTTGTCCTCGACAACGCCCGTGTCATACTTCGGCCAAGGACGTGTTTAGCGAAGCGGAGTTCGCGGCGGCCGAGGTGCTGAAGCTCGGGCCATATTCCCCGATGCTAAACCCTATCGAGAACGTGTTCTCGGTGTACAAACGCTGTCAAGCGCTTTCTGGCGCGACAGCGCCCGGCCATTCTGCGCGTGCCGGAAGGAACGACCATCACGGAGCATCGTGCTGGCTTTCTGGAGCTTGCAGCGGACCCTCTCTTCGCTGAGGTTGTCACGCCGGAGTTGTGCAACCGAGCGTTCTGTCACTCGTTGCCTCACCACCAACGTGCCCTCCGCTTTGAAGACATGCAAGTTGGAGCTTAATTGTCCAATCGGATTCAGCAGGTATATAATTTGTAAAGGTAATATATCTGAGAGGGTTTTGAATTTGAGTGCGCACTTTTTGAATTTGAGTGTTGGCTTTGTGAATAACGCCGTGCAATGGTGTAGTACTCGATCAATCAATCCGTCTCCTTCTCTGGTGAACTTGCTGTATAATATTGCCAGATGACAGTCGCCGGCACTCGCGGATCCCTTTACTGCAGTTTACTATACGCAGTAATTTACGAGTACTTTACGGGTTGGGCTGCTGATCAGACTGACCAGAGAAAGACCAGCGAAATATACATGCCCGACCCTCGGCCTTACCAGACCCGCAGACGACCCGATTAATATCTAACCATCACGATAACCGAGATAGCCTCGGCCACCACGAGGATCTTCTTGATCTTATCCGAGTGCCCCGCGTTCGGGCGGCGTCGCGCGTGGCGGGGCTCTGTGACCACGGGAACTCCCTCTTCGTCGTCGCTCAGCATCAAGCTGAAGGACTGATTCGGCGCCATGCGCTCGCAGACCAGCGTCGACATCCTCAGCTTCATCTCGTGCTCGTACGCGCGCAGACGCGATAGCACGCGCAGCCCGTAGACGAGGAAAGTCACCGCGACGACGGCCAGAACGCAGGCGCTGACAGACAGCTGCACGTAGTTGAGCACCGCGGGCTGGAAGCCTCTGAAGGCGAAGAGCGACATGTTGTAGGCGGTGTAGAACACCCACACAAACACGATAGCGGCCGCCTCCAGGCTTTTGAGGTGCGTCGGCCGCTCCATAAGCGCTGCCCCCTGCTGAATGACGAGAGCCCAATACCCGAGCGCGAGAATGCTGAGCGAGGCCGGACACTGGTTAGTCTGGGTTGTTTTCGTCGTGATCAGCAGAATGAGTCAACCAAAACTTACTATACGGAGTACAGCGAAGCTGTGCACGAATCGGTGAGGAAGGCCCCGATGGGACGGGGGATGATATGCCCGTAGCTCGTTGGGTCGGCTCCACGGATGATCACCGTGAGTGACGCGTAGCTGCAGAGCAAGAACGAGTACTGCGGCACCGCTGAGCCGTCGTGCTTCACTGCTCGGTAGTACATGATGCCGGTCGCTAGCTCCGTCAGGACACCAAGGCGATCTGCAACGTCAGATATCCGCTCTGGTCGAATGACGCCAAGGTGCGCACGCACCCGGCCGACGACTGCGCGAGACCGAAGTCGCACGTGGCGCCCGTGATGTTCATGCCCAGTATCATGGTTCCAGCTTGCGGCGAATTGGCAACTGATCCCGTCGGTGGACCCCGCGGCGAGTACGTACGCACTCTATCTAGGATAGCAGCGGGGTCCACCCAGCACTCGGTAAGGGCGAGTCTGCGAGCTTGCGCTCAACGACATGTTGGGACGCAACCTTGAGAGCAACGGGTATCCGCCGTCGTGGGGCCATCTGTCAACTGGGCTGCAACTTCAGCACCAAGGGATCCGAATCGATGCATTACGGGGAGAGAGGGGGCTCAACGCGGCTTCGAACCTCCAAGGGCTTGAGCGAGGTCACCGAGAGATCTCCTTCAATCGCTCGCTACGACTGGTGACAATCGGACCGGTTTCTGTCTGCACAACGTGAAAGCTTTGCTGGATGGCATTCATCGAGCCGAGGTGGCCCGTCACATCATACAGTCGATGGCGAGGTGGGCATCAGGAACTTCTTTGGTGGAGCTGGAATAGAGCCGTGAACGCAGGTCTGTAGCCGCTACGCAATCACCTTCACGAATAATACTACATTACCTTGCTAATTGCCTGAAATGCCTAATATCCCGTGCTGCCGCGCGGGTGTGGAATGACGCTCTTCTTCTGGACGTCGCGGAAGACGTACAAAACGGCCCAGACAGCCACCACCTGGAACGCATGCAGCAAGCTCCACTTGGGTCTGACGGTGCTGCACGACATTCCGTTGGCACACGCGAGCTCAACTGGGGAGTAGGAGACCTGCGTGACCATGTACACCTGACCAGCAATGACGACGATGGACACCGCCTCGGCCACGAGGAGGATTCTCCTGATCTTGGCCGTGTGTCCTGCCTTCGGGCGTTCCGGCGCCTCGTCCTCGCTGTCGCTCACGTTCAGGTCGAACGAGTGGTTCGAGAGGTTGTAGTCCGACTCGAAGCTGGGCATCCGCAGCTTTAGCTGCCGCTCGTACTCCTGCAAGCGCGTCATCACGCGCAGCCCGTAGATGAGGAACGTCAGGGCGATCAGGGCCAGCACACTCGCACTCACGCCCAGCTGAATGTAGTTGAGGGTCGGCGGGATGAACCCCTTGAACGCGAAGAGGGACATGTCGTAGGCGATGTAGAAGCTCCAGATGAACGCGATGGCCGCGTTCTCGAGGCACTTGAGGTGTGCGGGTTTGTGGATCACTGCGGCGCCCCGCTGGATAATGGTCGCCCAGTAGCCCAGTGCAATGACACTGCAGAGGTGAAACGCACAAGCAGAACGGTCAGACAACAAGCTCAACCCAACAACAATAGTGCCGACAGAGTTCCAAGACGTACTACACAGAGTAGAGCGCAGCTGTGCACGAGTCCGAGAGGAAAGCTCCGACCGGGCGCGGAATGATGTGGCCGTAGCTCGAGGGGTCCGCGCCCCGGACGATCATCGTCAGAGCCGCGTAGCAGCAGAAGAGGAACGTGGACAGCTGCAGCGGCGAGCCGTCGTGCTTGTCGGCTCGGTAGTACATGACAGCGCTCATGATGAGCGTCGCGGAGCCCACGACGCAGTAGGCGATCTGGAAGTGCAGGTACATGCTGGGGTCGTAGGTCGCCAACACCCGCGCGCAGCCCTCTGCTGTCTGCGCGAGTCCGTAGTCGCACGTGGCGTCTGTGATGTTGAGCCCCATCAAGGTCATGACGGAGCGAGCTCGAAGGGATTTTCAGAAATGACCCAAGCTTCCCGACTTGGCGCTGCGCTGACTGGCAGCTTCCTGCTGATCCCTCCGCGTCTTTGGGGCGTTCCCGATGGGAAGCAGGTCAAGCATTCCCGCTTTCGGTGTCGTTGAAACATATGCGCGCCAATGCGCATCGTGTTGACCCTATAGAACATGGTAGTTGACTGACAAAGGCTCTGCGAGTAGCGATCACTGCAGTGCACACCAAAAGAGAGGAAAAGAGTTGGTTCATTATAAATGGCTCTGTTAGCTGATACCATCGCGTTGTCGACCACTTCGATAGCATAGGATCATGGAGGTCAACTTCAACTTAAAACCTCATTATCCAGGATACAGAGTCCCACAGGCAAACGTATGAGCTGAGCACGGTCTTGGTCTCACTTACTCAACGCTGCTTGAGCCCCGAGACGACGCGACTTCACACAGAGTTCATTTGATAGTAGTAGTGCACACGCTACAGGTGGCCTCGACGGAGCCAAAGTTTTCGCTACAGATACATTCATGTGGCCTCGACTGGAGCCAAGGTTATCAGCTGTTCCTGCTCCGCGCCACGTGGGTCCATTGACGCTCGAGGCGGAGCTCGTTGTGCGCAGCTTACGCGACACCGTGCGGTCTCGGGACGACGGCCTTCTTCTGAATCTTGCGGAAGGTCCACAGGATGACCCAAATGCACATGATCTACAGGACGGTAAGCAACGAAGCAGACTCTCAGTTAGACGCAGGCACAGCAGCGTTGGACAGACACGAGAGATCGAGCGACTGTACCTGGAAGATGTGGAGCAGGTTCACGCTGCACTTGACGGTCTCGCACAGCCGGCCATTTGCACAGGAGAGCTCGACGGGGTGTCGCTCGTGCGGTCGATGGCCATGTACATTTGCGCGGCGACGACGACGAGCGAGCAGGTCTCCACAACAAACAGGATCTTCTTGATCTTGGAGGCGTGGCCCTCCTGCGGGCGCGGACGCATCTTGCGGTCCCGCATCACGGGCGTGCCGTCCTCGTCGTCGCTCATATTCATGTCGAAGGACCGGTTCGACATCATGCGGTCCTCGTGCATGCTCGGCATGCGCATCTTGAGCTGGCGCTCGTACTGCTGCAGGCGGCTCAGCACGCGCAGGCCGTAGATGAGGAAGACCGTGCTGATGATTCCCAGCATGCAGGCGCTCACGGTGAGCTGCATGTACACGAGGCCCTGCGGGTTGAATCCTTTGGACAGGAAGAGGCACATGTCGTACAAGACCTGGAACGTCCAGACCACGGCGATGGCGATACTCTCCAGGCAGACCAGGTGCGGGGGCTTGTCGGTCACCGCTGCGCCGCGCTGGATGATGGTGGCCCAGTAACCCAGAGCCATAATGCTGCACAAGCGCGACGGGGGAGCAAACACACGAGGTTAGTCGAGAGATCTCTACGGCGAAGCAAACGGCGGAGAACTTACTACACGGAGTACAGCGCGGCGGTGCAGGTATCGGCGAGGAAGGCGCTAATCGGTCGCGGGATGACGTATCCATAGCTGAGGGGTCGGCGCCTCGAATCACCATGGTCACGGCGCCGTAGCAGCAGAACAGGAAGCTGTACTGCTGGAGCAGAGCGCCCTCGTGCTTCACAGAGCGAACGTAAAGGATGACGCTGGCGGCGACGCTAACACCGCCCAGCGCCAGGTAGACGGCCTGCGTCGTGTGGTACGAGCTCGGGTCGTAGGATGCCAGCGTTCGCACGCATCCGTCTTCCGTCTGCGCGAGTCCAAAGTCGCACGTGGAGTCCGTGATGTTCGCCATTGTCTCTGCTGTTGCTGCTGCTGTGTCGAGTCCTTCTTCCCTGCTTGTGGTCAATGGAGATAAATAGCGCTCAGCGCTGACTGGGGCTTGTCGAGTCCTGGAACCTGTACGCCTCTCCTCCTCTGATCCGCGCTCCCTGTAACCTGCCAGCCGCGAGAGAGAAACCTGCGCGTGTATCGCTCGGGCTCCTTTGCGAAATGCCGGCCAAGCCGCTTCCGCACAGCAAACCAGCTTGCCATGCGCTCTCCGGCTGCCGGCTATCCATCACACAGAGCGCGAGACTGTAGAGCAGTCATGTCCGTGAAACCACATGGAGGCAGGCTCGAATCCTCGCGATGGGGAGTCCCGCGTTAACGGCCAATCCGCGCGCCTCCATAAGACCGAACCAGCGCAAGGCACAGTGCATGCTGCAGAAGCGAGATGTGGTGTTGCACGCTGCAAGCTCAGAGTGTCGCGGGACGAGGCCAGCGGGTGCCGGGCGTGACGGTGGCTGGTGCGCGGTCGGCCCCTGACGAGATCGCCGGCGCCTCCGTCTCATTTGTCACCCGCAGCGAACCAGCGTGCACCTGGAGCGGTGGAAGCGCAGCGCGATAGCACTCGCACCAGTTCGGATACAGTAGCAAGGAAGCAACACATCATGTGTTGCTTCGCTCCGCGGCAGCGCTGCTGCGGCGTGTTGGAATCAGAGAGAGAAGGCCCCAGATACTTAGATACTTGACCTGGTGGCGTATATTTAGGCACTTATGTCGGAGCCTGCTGGAAGCAGGCACTTTGACGTCTAAGTGAGTTACCCTAAACTATTCCTAGTTGATCGTTTTCCCTTCCTGAGGGTGTGGTGAGGCGGCGGTTTGAGGGGATGCGGTTGCAGAGGTTAATCGGGAGTTCCATTAGGGGGGTGACTTAGGGGGTTCCAGGAGATGTAGTGATGGAGGTAGTCGGGGGCCGGAAATAGACTTACGTGGTTTTTGTATCGGAATCGCTCCGGGCGAGACTTGAACCCTCAGTGGAACGCTTGATCTTCGTGGGCCTTACCCACAGGGACACTAGGAGCCCCCGGCGTGTTGGAATCATGCCATACGCGACCTCTCTCAGCGCTCATGTGACCAAGACTACAGTAGACGGCGCGCGCGAAAGCAGCGGTAGCGGCCACAGCGCGTGAGTGTGTGCTCCCATGAGATTCGCGACAGCTTTGACATGCACACGTACAGCCGGAGCTGACTGGACTCCAGTCACTGGAGCTGGAGCTGCCCGCAATCGCCGGGGACTCGCTCCATCGAGCAAACTATTAATACCATGCTGTATCCATCGAACCTAGAGAGGAGCCAGTCTGGTTCTGGTTCTTAAGTGCGCATCAACCACCTAACCCGCCCGTATCGGTACAGCGTACCGCATTGATTGATGTACATTATGCCACAGCAATGTTCCATGATTTCGGTACACTTCGTGCCCCGCAAATAGAATTCTCTCCCATACTGGACCTTGCAGCGCCTCTTTCCATTCCTGTCGCCGCTTCCTCGCCGCTAACTTTAGCTCCTCGCTCTGTGCGCGTAAACCAAAGGTACGCGCGTCCTGCCTGCCTTGCCTTGCCTGACGAGGCAATCCCCAGTCGAGAAAAGCAGCTCTAACGCGCGTGCTCCTCCTCCCCGTTCTCTTTCTCTCTCCAGCCCTCGAGCCAACACAGCAACCATGATGAGCGGCACCACGAGCGTGACCATCAACACCGACAGCGTCGGCGGCGACATGGCGCCCGCCGCGCCGCCCAAGCGCAACTTCATCCAGAAGGTGAACGACGTGAACAAGATGGAGCTGCCCAAGCTGCTGCGCTACATGCGCCTGGGCAACGTGGGCTGCTCCATCCTGCAGATCATCGCCGGCATCGTGGGCATCACGTCCTTCATCACGCTCAACATCACGGGCACGCTCGTGTCCATCTACGTCATCATGTTCGGCATCCTGTTCCTGCTCTTCGAGTGCCGCCTCTCGCGCATGGAGACGGCCATCCGCTCCAACTTCGGTTTCCTCTACAGCTACAAGGGCCGCGCCGCCTTCATCTTCTTCATTGGCTTCCTGGACTTCGGCATCGGCTCGGCGCTCGCGACCATCGCCGGCGTGCTCATGTGCTTCAACGCCTTTATCAACCTGCTGGTCATGTGCCGCCACCCGCAGTTCAAGTCGTCGCTCAGCGCCGACGCGGACCCCACGGCCGGATACACCACGGGCAGCCAGGAGGCCGCCAACTCCATGAGCAAGAACCCGGAGCTCGCGGCCAAGGCCGGCCAGTACGCCTTCCAGCACGCGGCCAACACGCGCCACTGAGCGGCCGGGACGAGGGCCGGAGATCGAACGGGCGCTACCGGGCTACCGTGCTTGTCTAAGTAAGCAGCAGGTTCAGGTGCCCCGACGCAGCTACCGGGCTTCGGACTCGACTATATACCTAAGCTAATACCATTTTCTTTCAGGAAATCTGTGCGTCTTGCGCGTTGTGATTGCCATAGGCGTAGTGATGGCGATGGTGACCTCATGGGCTATTCCGGGCAACGCGATCTTGAACGGGTGCGCCCCTTGGGCCTTGGGCTGCGGGTGCAGTGCTGCAACGCACAAGCCAACGGAGCAGGTAGCAAGACCGACGCCGGATATGAGCAGGACAAGCAACGCCTCGGCTGTGGAAGGGAAGCTCTACCTCAACGACAAGCAGACATGTAGTGCAGTGCCCAAGCCGCACGAGTGGAGACGACAGTGGAGCGCATTGCTGGGCTTCAGACCGCCCACACAGCCAGTGGCAACACCAAGCGGTGTTGCTGCTCCCCCGACAGCATTCGAGATCCGGCCGAGCGACACAAATCGAAGATCAATGCGTCCTGTGACCAAGAAGGCGGCGGCGATCCACAAGATGGCGACGTACGCCTTCTTCTTCTCGCGCCATTGACTTGATGCGCAACCCCCGCCGCGGATGTGCTCCATTGTCCATTACCATAGAACACAAAGTAGAGGCCACCTATCAAATAGACTTCACATTTACATGCATCGATAGCAGGTCTCGCTTAGCTGCTAGCCGCCTCGGACGTCGAGCGATCGTGGATGTTGGCCATCAGTGGGCCCTTGACGGGGATGACGAGCGAGTAGTCGTAGGTGATCTCGAACGGGCTCTCCACCGTCTTGATGTCGAAGCTGCTGAGCAGAACTGCCATGACCGTCTGCATCTCCAACAGAGCGAAGCGCATGCCCAGACACTGGTGCGGGCCGGCCAGGAAGCTAAAGAACTTGAAGGGCGACACCTTGAGCACGCGGCCGTCCTCGCCGATCCAGCGCTCCGGGCGGTACTCGGCGGCATCTTCGCCCCAAACTGTCGGCATTCGCCACATTGCGTACGTCGGCACGATCACGTGCGTACCGAACGGCACGTGCAGGCCCCGCTAAGCGTAGTCGACCGGTTCGGCGCGCGGTGCACGGTGGCCATATAGAGGCGAAGGCTCTCCCTCATCGCTGCCTCCAGGTACGGCAGCTTCTGGAGGTCTGCCATCGAAGGGGCTTGAAGCTCGCCTGTGAGCAGCTCGGGCAGGTTCGCGTTGATCTCAGCGCGAATCTTCTCGAGGACCCGCGGGTACCGGTTCACGTTGACGATCATCCAGGATATTCTGAACGAGGTGGTGTCTCGGCCGGCCAAGAAGAAGTTCATGACGGCGTCGCGCACCTCCATCACGTCGGCAGAGCTGTCCATCGTCTCCATGAAGAGCGTGATCAAGTCCTTCTGCTGCTTTGAGCTTGTTGCAGAGTTCTTGCTATCGATGGACTTCTTCATGATCTCCATCACGAGGTCGTGCACAATGACTCGAGCCTTGCGAAGCTCGCCTTCCTCGCCAACACCCAGGCGCTTCTTGAGCCGCCAGAGCCACATCGGACTCTGAAGTCGAGACTGGAAGACGGACCCGTACGTCTCGACGGCCTTGATGAACGGGTGCTCCATGTCGTCGTCGACGTCACCTCCCAGGCCGTTGAGGTCCACGCCGAAGCCAATCTTCGTGAAAACGTCGCTCGAAAGCTTGGCCAGCAGCGACTTCATGCTCACGGGTCGGTTCACGCGAGCACACTCGGCCAGCACGTCCCGCAGCTGCAGCGTCTTCTCCATGACCACGGCGTCCATGACGTCGCGCAGCATGCCCATGGAGAACAAGTGACTGGCAGTGCGTCGCTGCTTCTGCCACTTCTCACCGTCCACGCCGACGATTCCGTCGCCAAAGAAGTCGTGGCCGATCTCGCGGATGTCGGGACCCTTCTCGAAAACGTCCACCTGAGTCTTGAACACGTCCTCGATATCTTGCGGTGACGTGAGCACCAACGTCGGTGGACGGCCGATGATGCGCAGGACCCACGGACGTCCACCCGCAGCGAGACACTGCTCGCTAAACCAGTCGTGGAAGCGATCCTTGTTGTGCATCAGGTCCAGCGTGTGGCCGATCACGGGCAGCGACGGAGGCTCATAGACCCCCTGCTCCGCGAGCACGCGGTTCACAGCTCGTCTCGCTACGACGGCCGACACGACGTTCCAGCCGACGTACGCAGCCGTCACGAGCGCGACTGTCGCGGCGGCCTTGTCAAAGTTGGTGTGCTGGTTCAGAGTCCACATTGGCACTGTTGAAGCCCACCGGAACGCGCGGATGACGGCGAATTGAGGAGTAGAGGAGAAAGTCCCCAGAGAGCGAGCGCCCCAGCTGATCCCGTCGATACCCTCGTGGTGGTCCGCTCAGGGGCAGCAGTGAACAGCTTCAACATCTGCAGGCATTTTGCATGAGTCGCCAACCGATGGCGTCTAGGCAACTATGCGAATGCGTTCAAATTGCTAGATACACTGTGGGTTGAAGTGAATTGATAGGATAAGTACATGCAGTTACAGGCAGCTAGCTACGAGCTTAGAATGCCGGGGCGGTGGCCTCGTGCACGGTGCACTCGAGCGGGCCCTTGATGGGCAGCGTGACGCTGTAGTCGTACGTGATCTTGAACGGGTCCTCGACCGTCTTGATGTCGAAGCGGCTGAAGAGCACGGCAATGACCGTCTGCATCTCCAGCAGGGCGAAGCGCATGCCGATGCACTGGTGCGGGCCGCCGCCGAACGTGATGAACTGGAACGGGTTGATGGACTTGATCTTTCCCGTCTCCTCGTCGATCCAGCGGTCCGGGTTGTACTCGGCGGCGTCCTCGCCCCACACCTTCTTGACGCGCGCGGCGGCGTACACCGACATGACCACGTACGAGCCGTAGGGGACGAATGTGCCCTCACGGAGCGTGGTCGAGCGCATGGGCGTGCGGTGGACGCCCGTCATGTACAGACGCAGACTCTCCTTGAGCACGGCCTCGATGTACGGCACCTTGGCCAGGTCCTCCATCGTGGGGACTTCCAGCTCGCCCGTCATGAGGCACGGGAGCTTCTCGCGGATCTCGGCACGAAGCTTGGCCAGCACGCGCGGGTGCCGGTTGAGGTTGACGATGACCCAGGCCAAGCTGAAGCTCGTGGTCTCCTTGCCGGCCAAGAAGAAGTCCATCATGGCATCGCGCAGGTCGGACGAGCCCGTCTTGCCCGTGGTGTCCACGAACAGCGTGAGCAGGTCCGTCTTGGTGTTCCAGTCCTCGGCTGTCTTGCTCGCCATGGACTTGAGCATGACCTCGTTCAGCAGCTCCGTAGCCACCTTGATGCAGCGCTTGAGCATGCGCTCGTCGCCAATGTTGAGGAAGCGCTTGAGCTTCCAGTACCACATGGGCGACTGCAGGCGCGCGCCGAACACCTCCGCGTATCCGTCGACGGCCTCGATGAACGGGTGGTCCATCTCGGAGTTGAGGTCTCCGTCCAGGCCGTGCAGGTCCACGCCAAAGCCGATCTTGGTGAACACGTCGCTCGAGAACTTGCCCAGCAGCGACTTCATGGGGACGACGCGGCCCTCCTTGGCGCACTGCGCCAGCACGTCGCGCAGCTTGAGGGACTTCTCGCAGATGACTTCGTCCATGACGTCGCGCAGCATCTTCATGGAGAACAAGTGGCTGGCGATGCGGCGCTGCTTGAGCCACTTCTCGCCGTCCACGCCGGCCACGCCCTCGCCGAAGATGTCGTGCTGCAGGTCCACGAGCTCGTCGCCGCGTCCGAAGTTGTCGAACTGCGCCTTGAAGACATCCTCGCAGGCCTCGGGGACGTGAGAATCAACGTCTGCGGGCGGCCGATGATGCTGAGCACCCAGGGCTTGCCGTCGCTGATCTGACTCTGCTCGGCCATCCAGTCCTGCAGTCGGTCCTTCTGGAAGTACATGACGTCCAGCGTGTTGCCCAGAATCGGCAGCGTCGACTTGGGGCGGTGCAGTCCCTGGGCGTCCAGCGCGCGCGTGATCTTCATCTCCTTGTACACGGCGACCAGCAGCTTGTAGCCCAGGTACAGGCCGCTGAGCGTCCCCGCGGCGAGCACCGCCTGCCGTTCGTGATGCTGCGAAATGCCCCACATACTGCTGCTGCTGCTTGGATCGGATCGAAGTCAAACTGCGAGACGCGAGGCGAATTCGAAATGGTGCAGCTCCCGAGTCGAGTCGGCAGGCAAAACGCTGGCCAGTGTGGCGAGCCTCGCACCACCGCAAGGATCAGCAAGACGGAGGTTGCCGCGCTTTAGCGCGGGCGCAGGCAGGCAACCCATTTCGGATCGTCTCCAGCGTGTCTCCCGTTATCTAATCGCCAGGAGCGGCCACTTCAGATTTGAGGGCGCGCAGAGCCCTGCTCATTGGCCCGCGTGGTCTCTTCACTTCAACTGCAGTGCTGCTGCCGGAGAAGGGCACCGAGCCGCGCATTGTCCACGACAAGCCCGGGGTCCAATGCGCAGCTGCAAGCGCCGACAACGTAGCGCTGCCCCAGCGAGCGATCACCGATTGTCCTTCTTGGCAAGACTTGCGAGAAGTTCTTGCAAGTTTACCTTCCCGGGGGAAGGCATTCAAAGGTACAGGGGTTTTAATATGTTGAGAAGATCAAGACGAAATATCAATGTTACGCGCAAGTGTACAGTGGTTTTATTGTTGCCTAGAAGGCAGCGGGTGTGATCTCTCGCACGGTGACGTTGAGCGGGCCCTTGACGGGCAGCGTGATGGCGAAGTCGTAGGTGAGGTCGAACGGGTCCTCGGTCGTCTTGAGGTCGAAGTGGCTGAACAGCACGGCGACCGTCGTCTGGATCTGCAGCAGCGCGAAGCGCATGCCGAGGCACTGGCGGGGGCCGGCGCCGAACGTGACGAACTTGAACGGGGACACGGGCGTGACCTTGCCGGTCGCGGCGTCGATCCACCGCTCGGGGTTGTACTCGGCCGCGTCCTCGCCCCAGACGCTCTTCACGCGCGCGGACGCGTACATGGGGATCATGACGGCGCAACCTTCCGGCACGAAGGTGCCATCGCTGAGCGTCGTGGACGTGTTGGCCATGCGGTTGGAGGCCGTCATGTGCAGACGCAGACTCTCCTTCACCACGGCCTCCAGGTACGGGAGCTTTTGCAAGTCCTCCATCGTTGGGACCTTGATCTCGCCCGTCATGAGGCCCGGCAGGTTCGTCCGGATCTCGTCGCGGAGCTTGGCCAACACGGCCGGATAGCGGTTGAGGTTGATCAGGACCCACGACAGACTGAAGCTCGACGTGTCCTTGCTGGCCAGCAGGAAGGACATGAGCGTATCGTGAACCGCTTTCGGGTCGATGCTCGTGTTCGCTTCCACGAACAGCGTGAGCAGATCCGTCCGCTTAGCGTCGCCGCTGTCCTGGCGCCGAACCTCCAACGACTTGGCCAGCACCTGCTGGGTGAGACCCTCCGCCACCTTCGCGCTCTGCTTGAGTCGGCCCTCGTCGCCGATGCTCAGGAAGCGCTTAAGTTTCCAGAACCACGCTGGGGACTGCACGCGCGCCCCGAAGACCTCCGCGTACACGTCGACAGCCCGGATGAAGGCGTTGTTCGAGTCCGAGCACGGGTCGCTTTCGAGGCTGCGGAGGTCCACGCCAAAGCCGATCTTCGTAAACACCTCGCTCGTGAACTTGCCGAAGAGCGACTTCATCGGGACGACCCTGCCCTGCTTCGCGCACTCGGCGAGGACGTCCTTGAGCTTGGTCACCTTCTCGATGATCACTTCGTCCATCACGTCGCGCAGCATCTTCATCGAGAAGAGATGGCTGGCGACGCGGCGCTGCTTCTGCCACTCGTCGCCGTCCACGCCGGCGATGCCGTCGCCAAAGATGTCGTAGATGACGTCTCGCAGCTCCGTGCCGCGGCCGAAGTTGTCGAACTGCGTCTTGAAGACGTCCTCGCAGGCTTCAGGGGACGTGACCACGAGCGCGTCCGGGCGGCCGACAATGCTGAGCACCCAGGGCTTGCCCTCGCTGAGGTTGCTCTGCTCCACCATCCAGTCCCACAACCGCTTCTTCTGGTAGAACATGACGTCGAGTGTGTTGCCCAGAATCGGCAGCGTCGACTTGGGGCGGTACAGTCCCTGGGCGTCGAACGCACGGGCCATGCTGCCGGACTTGTACATGGCCGAGAGGAGCTTGTAGCTGACGTATAACGCGCCAAGAGCGCCCACTGCCAGCGCAGCCTCGCGCTCGTTCACTTGGTGCTTGGCCAACCCCCACATAGTCGGTCGGCTAGTTGAAAGGTCTGGGACGATGCTTGAAGAACTCGCGCGCGAAATGCGAAATGGGGACTGCGGCACCGCTGGCACCAGCTACACATAGCAAAGCATACACACACCACCACCGCAACCATCTTCCCGGATGCAAGATCAGCTTCAGCTATGCAGGAATTATGCAGCCAAGAGGCCCGTCTGAAGACGCTGCAGAGCTGATCATCAAGGTCACAGACCACAAAAAACAGCGTGAGCGATCAATCAGCAAGGTCGACACAAATCCTGCTTGTTCAAAGTCTCAACGCGGCTCTCTGCAGACACCGGCGCTGATATCCTGGCTTAGGACATACCAGACATCTTGCACTTAAGTAACCTTACGTAAATAGAATAGTCTGATCCTCTCTCTCTCTCTCTAAAGTCTCAACGCTTATGCGTCCTGGCTCGTTCACGCAAGTTCTTGCACGGAAACGTTAAGAGGTCCTTTCACCGGCAGCGTGAATGCGATGTCGTACGTGAGCTTGAATGGGTCCTCCACGGTCTTCAAGTCGAAGCGACTGAACAGCACAGCGATGGCAACCCGCATCTGCAACAGAGCAAAGCGCATACCGATGCACTGGCGAGGCCCCGCGATGAAGCCGACGAATTTGAAGGAGGACACAGTCTTGACTTTCCCCGTCTCGGGGTCGATCCACCGCTCGGGTTTGTACTCGGCGGCATCTTCACCCCACACGCTCTTCATTCGAGCGACAGCGTACATTGGCACCATGATGCCACAGCCATTCGGTACGAAAGTGCCGTCGCTGAGCGTCGTCGACTGGTTGGCCACGCGGTTCATAGCCGTCACGTACAGGCGGAGACTCTCCTTGACCACTGCCTCAAGGTAAGGCAGGTTCTGCAAGTCCTCGTACGTTGGGACGTCGATCTCGCCAGTCATCAACCCAGTCAGCTTCTCTCTGAATTCGGCGCGGAGTTTGGCCAGCACATCGGGGTAGCGGTTCAAGCTGACGATGACCCACGCCAAGCTGAAGCTAGTCGTCTCACTCCCGGCCAGCAGGAAGTTCATGACGGAATCACGGACACTCTGCACGTCGGTGGCGTCGTTCGCCTCCATGAACAAATTCAGCAGATCTTTTCTGCCATGACCGTTGTCCTTGGCCTTCTTCTCCATGGACTTCCGCATCACCTTGAACGTGAAGTCGTGGACGACTTTATTGGCGTGTTTGAGCTTGCGTTCGTCTCCGACGTTCAGCAGCCGCTTGAGTTTCCACATCCACGTTGGGGACAGCAGCCGAGCGCCGAGAACCTCAGTGTACACTTCCACTGCCTTCATGAACGGGTGGTCCATCTCCGAGTCCACATCGCCAGCGAGATTGTTCAGGTCCACTCCGAATCCGATCTTGGTGAACACGTCGCCCGACAGCTTGGCCAATAGCGACTTCATGTTCACCACCCGCCCCTGCTTAACGCAGTCGGAGAGAACGTTTCGCAACTGGATCGCCTTCTCATTGGCGACTGCGTCCACGACTTCACGCAGCGTCCGAGCAGTGAACATGAGGCTGGCCGTGCGTCTATGCTTGGCCCATTGTTCACCATCCGCCCCAACAATGCCGTCACCAAAGAATGCGTGGAACACCTCGCGCATGTCGGGGCCTCGCTCGAACGTCTCGAACTGCGTCTTGAAAATGTCTTCGAGTGCTTCCGGGGACGTGACGACGAGGGACGTCGGGCGGCCGATGATTCGCAGCACCCAGGGCTTGCCTCCGCTGAGTGCACTCTGCTCGGTCACCCAGTCCCATAGTCGGTCTCTCTGGAAGAAGAGGAGGTCGAGCGTGTTGCCGAGTACCGGGAGCGTCGAGTCAGGGAGTGGAGCTGTTGCTTCGTGAGCGCCGCATCAAGTGCTCGCTGTGAGTACAGCGCAGACGCGATCTTCCATCCTGCGTAGAGCGAGCTGAGCGTAGCGGCCGCGACGAGAACAGCGCTGCTCGTCGAGGCGTGGTTCTGGCCAGTCCACATGTATGACCGGAGCAAGGAGGAGCCTTTCGACGACCTTTAGCGCGATTTTGAAGTGAGCTGGAAAGAGTGGCAATCTTCAACATCTGTGTACTCTATCGAGCGCACTATTTTATTAAAACAGTAGCGCTGCTCGAGTCTCTTCCAGGCTCTTCGCGCACGAGGTCTCTCAGCCTTCTGCATGCCCAAGTCAAAATTGCGTTGCCCTTATTAGATTAGCTTCGTAGCAAATGCAACACGCGACTCCATGCGCACAACTCTACGGTAGTTAGATTCTCTACCTCTGTTGGCCTCCACAGCCAAATACTCAACACTGATCGCCTCTATCTGCAGCTCTGTTGATCACCAACTTGGTGCTCGATGCGAAAGCTCCTTTCCTCCTTCTACAGGCTTCCTCACTGCTGTTCCTATACAGCCTGCTTGAGACGGCGTAGACAGGTTAAGTGTACGGCACACTACGTTTCTAATTCGTTTTTAAATGGCCGGGCTGTACCCATTGGATGCCTGCCAAAACTGACATTTAATCGACATAAAGTGTTTCTCTAAATTCGTCTCTAAATATAAATTGTGCAGAGGTCGATATATGTGAAAGGTCGGGGTTTATGCCACCAAGTTGCTGTAACAGGGTGGGACATACTTTATTCAAGATAACATTTATGCAGTTGCACGATGAGGGGGAGAAGTGACCTTTCGTTTACGGAGGCGAAATCTACGCCTGACAAATATAAGTTTTCTTAAATCGGCTTATGCGGAAAATTACTACAGTTTTGGCAGGCACCCATTGAAGCTCAGGGGCCAGCTGCAACTGGTACAGCTCCATATTTTGGGATGAATCTCATTGGCCGAAAGAGCCACTTAAACGAGTGACCTGTACACTTTAACAAGTGAGGTGGGTGCGAGTGGCCCTACCGCAGCATACCGTAAAAGTGTATTTCTATAGTTATATCCACAATGGCGGTTGCAAACCATTAACTTTAGCCGGGGTAGTACCGTACCTTGCTGAAAAAATATGCAAAAGTAAATGCCTTCAAAGCGAGAGTCAATCGAGAGGTGGAATTTCTGAATCTACCAATTCACAAATATGAAGGGTCGTCCCATGGGCAGACTATACAAACCTGAAGACAACAAAAGAAGCAGTGTAGACGTTTTCCGTATTATCACGTCCAGATTTCACAAATATCCAAAAAGACTTCCTCAAGTTGAAGAAGTAACACTGACACTAATTTAGTATGTAAGGATCGCTACCGTATTATCTTTATCCTTAGCTCTATTGTCACAAAAGAGCGTACAGTAAGCAGCCTCAGTTGAAACACGCAGCCGATGAGTTTGTAGTGTCCAGACTGACCTGTTTGCCCTGCAACTGTAGCGAGGACAAAGTCTAACATAAAAGTAGGCCTTACCTCTGACAAGATAGGGCATTCAACTGAATAGAGTTTGCTCTAACTGTGCTTCTGACGCATGTATTAATACCTGGTAGGTATTATTTGCAGCCGATTTGGCTGAAGCATATCTACAATGGACGCCCTTTCACGCAAGTTCATGCACGGAGACGTTAAGCGGTCCTTTCACCGGCAGCGTGAACGCAACGTCGTACGTAAGCTTGAATGGGTCCTCCGCGGTCTTCAAGTCGAAGCGACTGAACAGCACAGCGATGGCAACCCGCATCTGCAACAAAGCAAAGCGCATGCCGATGCACTGGCGAGGCCCCGCGATGAAGCTGAAACGAAATTTCCTGTAAGCTTATGATAAGCGCAAGGACTTCCAGCCACGCGCACCACCCAATAAGAGCAGCACTGCTGCACTTATTGGGCATGGTAACTTGGCAGCGTACTCGATAGCAGCTCGCTGGAGAAACAGTAACTTGCTGCGCTCGCTTGCGAGATCTTTCAGCTAAGGCTGAACGCACAGCGACCAGAGTTATCGCTGGCTGTCGCTGGGATGACCTGAAGTCACCAGTTGTACGCTGCTAAGTTGTCTTTGTCAACTTAGCGGTGTATTTATCGTTTTTCTGTCAAATTGCTGAAAGGATTCCAGAACAGGAAGTACTTTAGGTCTGCCTCGACCGACGTCTATATTGAAACGCAACAATGAACTCGGATGCCTGCCGGCACGCTATACTACCCCCACACCGCCATTTAGAGCTGGCCCACGCCAAAGTTCTGGCTGGTCGAGCCGAACTTCTTGGCGGACGTGGGCTTGTAGTAGCTGGCCACCTTCTTGGAGTTGGCCAGAGCCGCCGACTCGCGGTAGCCCGTCAGCGAACCGCAGTTGGACACGACGTTCTCGACGCAGTTGCGGCCCAGCGCGGACTTGCAGGCCGACTGCGTGGTCGAGGACGGCGCGATGATGGCGCCCACGGTCTCATCGTCGTGCTTGTTCGGGATGGCCGTGTTCTCGAAGTAGGTGCCCTCGAGCAGCACGTTGCCGTTCTGCAGCACGTCGTACGAGAAGCCCGTGTTGTTGGCCCAGTAGTTGTTGACGGCATGAACGATCGAGTTCTCGGCCACCTTGGGCGAGCGGCCCGACGTGTTATGAACGTAGTTGTTGACGAGGGTCACCTGCGTCTGCGTGCCGAGGAAGAGGAAGGTCCAGTAGTGGTTGCCGTCGCACGTGGCCGAGTACTGCGTGCGGCCGTCGAACTCGGAGTTGCTGATGGTCATGCTCTTGACGCTGGCCGAGCCCGTGGCGATCATCTGGCGGCCGAGGTTGGAGATCTTGATGTGGTCGAGCCAGACGCGCTCCATAGGGGTCTTGCCGCCGTTGAGGCCCTGGATGTAGATAGCGTCGCCGCCCCAGATGAGGTGCGGGTTGAGCTGCGTGATGTGAATGTTCTGGATGATGATGTTGTTGCCGCGCAGCCACAGCCCCTTGCCCTTGATCACACCGTTCGTTCCGAGGCCGCGCAGGGTCTTGTTGTCCGAGACGATGAGCGGGTTCTTGGTGGCCGCGATGTCGTACGTGATTTTGACGGAGGTACCCTGCACGCAGCCGCCCGTGTTAGCGAAGCCACCGCTCTGCAGGATGACGTCCTGACCCTTGTAGCCGTTGTTCTTTGCGAGGCAGTCGCGGTGACTCTTAGGACGGCAGCCCGTCTCGGTTTTCGTGCCCTCCGAGCCGCGGAAGTCGAACGTCTTGGTGAGCACGATGACGCGCGGCTGCGAGTCCTGGAGGTAGTTCCTCAGGTCGTTGAGCGACGCGGGGTACACAGGGGCGATGTTGCCACCGCCGGTGGTGCCGGCAGCGAGGCCCGGGGCAGAGCCCGTGGAGATCGAGCTCTTGGAGGTGGTGGTACCCTGCTTCGTCGCCGTCTGGGCGACATTCGAGTTCTGCAGCGCCGACGTGCTTGAACCGGCGTGCGCGCCCTGCATGGCGAACGCGGCAACGGCAACGACAACGAGGCGGAAGATCTGCATTGCTGCTTGCAGGCTGTTGGTTGGAGACTTGTGCTGCGCGAAGCGAAATCGACAATGACCAACGGGTGGCGTGGTGTCAGGTGGGCAAACTCGAGCAAGGTGAGGCAGGCACGAAATACGTAACCTCTTGACGTCGCGCGACGAACAGATCGACAGAGGGAGTGGGTGGCGAGAGGTGAGCGCATTAATTCGTTAGGGGACTTGATACGGGGCGCTGCGTTACATGCGCGTGGCCAATACCTGCTGGGATCGCGGCAGACCCGAGGCGACAAGCAACCGCTCGGGCGCCAACCACTTTACTCGAACATCAAAACTTCAGCAGCGCTGATAGTTGAAAGTTGCCGTGACAAATGACCAAGTGCCTGCTGAAAACTTGAGCCTCAACTTTGGAGATCGAATTCGTACACACCAGTCCACCACCTCGACATGTCATGGGCTTGTCGCTATGCATGGGGTAAGAGTCCTCCACCGGAGCGACCTCTCCACGGTATTTCGAGAAATTTTCGACGTCCGCGTTACGCTGGACGGCGCGCAACAATTGACAATGCGTCGACTGGAAATCCACGCACGCAAAATGCGGTAGTCGCTCTTTGCAGTCAGATTTGAAGAGCAGAGCCATGATCCGCGTTTATGAAGTGTTCGCAAGGACGACCCTTGTGGCTTGGCCCCCCAGGCTACTTCGACAGAATCGGCTGGCCATTGACAGCTCTCTCACCCTCGTTCTTACCTTAAGTGAGATAGAGTACGGGGTTGGCGATAGCGCGGTTGGGAGCGGGCTGGCTCAATTTAACGATCTGCCAACAATCAGATCGTCTATCAAATACCCATTCTCCTGAGCTCAGAATTGCCTTTACGAGTCCACGTACGGATATTGTTCGAGTTTCCAAAACGCACCAAGGTCTTGGTCGCGTGTACGTGACTAATTGAGCAGTTTGGTTCGAGTTCAAAGAATGACTGCAGATAAACCAAGCATGTAGCGATCACCCCTCAACTTCGTAAGCCTTGCGTTGCCCCGGACAAAGTTTGAACCGCGGGCAAGTTGCCCGCGGTTCAAACTTTCAGCACGACAAGGTCAAAGACAAATCGCGTTGCACCTGTTGCCTTATGGTTGCAGCGAACACAGGCTGCCACAGGTCGGCTCGACCTGGCTCAACCGCATGGTCACGCGTTCATGCCATGCAATGCCTGGCATGCACACATCGCTTGAACACTGTCGTCGATCTGACTTTCTCAGGTGGAATAGCCTCGTGTTTTATTTCTTTACCTAATTAAAGGTCAGGCATCAAATTGTGGCAAGTACTGTAAATCAATGACAACCAGTGCGCTTTTGGCTGCAAATTTTATCTGCATGTATATAATAGGAATGGACAGGATGTTCGACTGAAGAAGAGAGGCCTCGACTCGGGAAACATACGTATAATACATGTACCATGCAAAGCTTGATAACAATTCTGCACTGACGATCGAAGGCTCGCTACTTGACAGCAGATGGTTCCGTTTCAGGATGGGAAACATATTGCCGTCCTACTAATACTTACATGTAGTGGTTTTCAACAATTTTGCCGCCCGATTTGACGCGTTATCTCGGAGTCCCCTTTATATAAAATGGAGCTCCAGCATGATCGGTGAATCCGATTTAGCTATATCTGACCTGAGTTAAGAGCATAAGGCCTAGAGGGGAGGCATTCCAAGCTGGCCAAACCTTCACACCTCTAAGGAGCAAGAATGCATTGAGGGCAACAGTACCCTGTATATATCCATTTAAATTTAACGATGGTCAGCTAAATCACTTGTGCCATCGTCTACGGCAGCTACAACTACGTGCCACGCCAATCTGATAGGACCCGAGGAATACTTTGGCAGCGGTCCCTTTTGCCGGCGAAAAGCGGCATTTCTGGCACCTGCTTCACAACTCGGAGCCCCCAGCCGCAAATCGGGTCAGGTATAATGAGCCTCCCTCAGCGCTTCCTGCTAAATCGGAGCCCTCGAGCAAATCGGGCCCGATATATCGGATCTCGGACCACCCGATTTGCCAAAACGGATGAAAGCCACAATACTTCTCTGGTCCACCTAACTACAGTGGTGCACCGCGTTTTCGGCACCAGTATAAACGTATAACCGCGGATAAATACTTCAGATTTGTGTGCAAAAGAGACACCATATTATTAAATTTGTATGGGGGATAGACAATCCATCCTGTGCGAAATGGTGTATTCGAGGTACTTATATGGTCCGCCCTGCTGAAAACGCGGTGCACCACTGTATCGCCATTGAGGTTTAATGTAGTCCACATAATGCAGTCGTAGCTAATCAGAAGTCAGTAATTCTGATTATCGCGACGATTTCAACATAACAGGTGGTTAAACCTCGATTTGTAGGAAACGCATTGCTCGCTATGCAAGAGCTTAGGGGCTCTCAAACATCGCTCAAGCGCTATAGGTTATTGCAGAAGTTCATCTGGAAAGTCTCAACTAATATCGCTCAATATTCAGAGATTACGACAAAAACCTCACTGGGTCCAAAATCTTGTCACGAAAAATCAAGTTATCTTCTTCTACGCGAGCGACGATTGGCTTAGAAATAGACGTTTTGTAGTCGTTAAGATAAGCTCTCCTTTGGTGGCATTTTTACCAAAAACGAAGTACAAATAGTGAAGTTATTGCAGTTTTCATGAAATGGCGATAGTACTGTGGTGTAGTAGCACGCACAAAATCGTCAGATGTGGCACCCTAGCTACAAACACAACAACAGCCGAGCTAGTCGGCCCTTGTTGGCCTGCGCTGAGATGTCCCCCAGCGGTTCGGCCCTTCCGGGACAGTGGTGTCTCGTTCTCGCTGAGACCAAGTACCCCAAGCCAGTCAATCTCGGCAGCCAGCTGAGTTACCTGACTCCGGAATGAGAAATCCCGTGCCCTCCACCAAAGGATGGACGACGGCGCAGGGAGCGCTTTTACGGGTCGCCGAGAGCAAAGGCTTCTCGACTCAGCAATCAGTGCCCGGGACGTACGGGAACACCGGCTCGCAGCGGTGGCGAGACTTTTCCTTCGCGCTTGGCGAGACACGTGCCCAACCCGGGCCAACCTTAATCTCTTGGCGCTACCAGTCAACACCCTACAAGCTATGCCTCTCGGGTGCTGACAGCAGACATAATCCGACCCCGTGCAGGGACGTACCGGAACGTGTACACGTGTTGTGGGCCTAGAAAATTCTGCTCTGTTGTTTGTTATCTCTGTCCGGGCGCCCTGAAGGGCTGCTCCACTACTCTAAGCTCCTATACAAATACCAAATGAAAGTGGGCGGTTTTAGATCTCGGCCGACCCTTCGCTGAGCTCGGCGACGCTTCAGCTTGGCTGGTCCGGATAAGCTGTTCGGATAACCCCTTGAACTCGGCTGAGCCGGATAAGGTGTCCGGATAACCTGGCGAACTCGGCTGAGCCGGATAAGGTGTCCGGATAATCTGGCGAACTCGGCGGAGCGACCCTTCAACTCGACGGGGCGACTCCCGGACTCACGCGGACCCGGTCACCGTATCTGGATGGTACGTGGTACCGTTTAGCCGAGCTCGGCGGCTTGAACCCCCATGATCTCCGCTGAGCGTTTCCAGAGTCTTCCTGAACTCGGCTGGGTTTCACCACTGGGCCTGCCACGTGTCACCAGGTCGGGACCGGTGTGCCTTGGGTTTCTGACACCATCAGCCGAGTTCAGCGGTCCATCAGCGCATTCTTGCCCACTGAGCTCGGCGGACGGGCATCCCGCCGAGTAGAACTTGGCTCCTGGTGCGTTGTTCCACTGCGGTCTTGGAGTGTGACACAAAACTCGATGTCCCTACACCACAACTGCCCCGGTCATGCTACGAGCCGGAGTGGTGAGTGGCCTGGCCAACTGGATGTGTCGCACGCTTGATTTCGTCCAATCAGATCTGTCGCATTCACTCTGAGTTCACATTTCCCGAATTCGAGTGGCCAGAAGTGCTCGCAACGCCAGCTCGACGACCTCGTTCCGTGAAGGTGAGGCCTGCTTGAATCTTGATCTTTGGTGTAGCCCTTGACTGATGTGTGGACTCCGCGCCCCACGGATCTGTGCACATGTAGATGCCCCTGTCGCTCGCGCCAAGCCCCACCGTCGGATCACTTCAACATCGAATCAGTGTGGATGACCGTCTCAACGTGGCAGCTGGTAGCCTGAACTGGGTCATACGGAGTCGGCTGCTGCCCCTGTCGAAGCTCCGAGTACTAGCGGTGCTGTTGGTCCTGCCGCAACCAAGCAAGTAGGCGATGCAGGTGTCGAGGAAGTGCTCGATTCATGTTGCCATGGATCCTGCCAGCAACTCGGCTGACCAGGTAAGCATCTGTCTCTCGTTGCGGCGCGTCGAGTGGAGCCTGATAGTTGTCTTGGCATGATACAAGCCACCGCAAACTCGGCGGGTCAAGGAACGCTTCCCCGATCGGGCCGCGCTGAGCTGGAAATCCAACTCAGCTGAGCTTATTGACGAGAAGTGCAGCAGCAAGTTGAACTCAGCTGTCCTGCTATCCGCTGCCCTTCTTGAACTCGGCTGGACTTCAACACAGCATCCGCTTGATCTTCTTGAACTCGGCTGGGCTTGAACACAGCATCCGCTTGATCGACTCAACTCGCCTGGTAAGTGTTTACCCCACTCGCCTTGGTGTGTTGAGCTAACTCTCACCGTTGTTGTATCATGTTGTAGACGAACAAGGCGATCCTGATGAGATTGATGCTCCAGTCGAGTTGTCCTGAACGGGTCGAGCTGGGTTCAGTGGTCAACGGACTTTGCCTTCAGCTTTCATCTCTCCAGCTCTGTAACACCAGCTTACCCCGACCGGGATCGACTTGGTGGTGGGCAACCTCGACTGGGGCAACACTTCATTCGGTCACATTCCAGTTCGCCTCGCCGCGAACTCGGCTGCGTTCAAGCTCAGTTCAAATTCAGCCTCTTCGGTTCAGCTGTGAAGTATGTTCAGACTCAGCTCGGCTGTACCTCCTCGACCTCGGCATGAACGCTCTCGAATCGGAACTCGGTGCGTTTACCAGTGCTCATATCGGCGAACTTCCAAAACCGCGATCTCACTGGAGCTCGGCGCACCGCAACTCAGCCCAGTGTTTCCTTCCCTTGAAGTGAGTACACTTCATCCAACATGCGGCACTGCTGCAACTCGGCATCCCATTCCAGCGTGGTCGTACTTCAATGTTCTCCGCTTCGCAGCAACCCAGTGCGAACGCGACATTCGGACGCAGCGTGATCTCGGTCTCGCTTCAGCTCCGCTCAGCTCGTCCTCGGCTGAGTATAAACTCGGCTCGATCTACTTCGTCTCGGCTGGAATCCGACGAGTACCCGGCGCAAGACCGAGATGCAAGCGCTCCCACTGGAACCGGACGCGAGGCGGTCCAACTTGACCATGGCTCTGCTTGAGCAAGGTTGTTCTTCAATCGGCTCCACTCCAACGACGAGCCCTTCTTCGGGTGTTGCTCAAACCCGGCTCCGTTCTGGCTTGGTTGAACTCGGCTTCACGACATCTCGGTGTCAAACTACCTGCATTCAGAGGAGCACTGTCTCGCTTCAACTCGGCTCTGCTTGAACGCATCTCTGCTTCAGCTTGACTGCGGTTCAACTCAGTTGGTGCTGACCTCGGCTGCATTTGTACCCGATCCTGGTTCAGCTCGGATTCAAGACAAGCCTCTGTGGCTGTGCGGCGAATCAACCCAAGTCTAGCTCGACTTCATGTCACCTGGACTTGGCCCTGCTGCTGTATAGCTCCACGTCAAGCGAGGAAATGGTTGAGCTCGGCGGAGTGAACGACGCTCGACTCCTGACCAAATTCTGCTCATCTGGCTCCCGCGTGGAATCCATTCCTCTTCAGTCCAGCTTTGGATGTTGGATACACTTTGCGACGCCGTGACTCGGCGATTTCACCGACTCGGCGATTTCACAGACTCGGTTTCAGGCTGGCCGCAGTTGAACTCGGCGGTAGCCCTACGTCGGATCGATTGAAATCGTCCAACTTCAAACCAGGCGTCTGCTTTTGCCCAGCTACGGATCAACTCGGCTTCCGTTCGAGATCGCTGGCACGTTGGCATTCTTGGCGACGCGCCTGCCCAGCTTCCCTCCGCTGAGCTCTGCTCATGTCCAGCTTTGTTGCAACCTCGATTTGTTCGCCGCCGCCGCGTATCGACCGACTCGGCTAGTCTCCTCTCAGTAAACGTGGTGTGATTACGGCCTTGCTGGAACATAGTGTGAACTCGACTTCGTTTCGGCTTCCCTGCTTGCGCGCGGCTCCATATCAGCCCAGCTTCGCGTCAGAACACCTGCGCTCAACTCAGCTTGAGCGCCCAACGGGTAGATCGTTCACCGACTTGGTCGGACGTCCCGTCGGTCGTAACCAAGGGCGTCGATCGTACCGCCGCATATCCCACACAGTGCCCCAGTTGGTAGTGTGTTCACGGACCCAGTGACGAGTCGACACAGCTTCGACATCGACGGCTGACGCGCTCCATCTGTGCCGACTCACCGTCACCTCCCTCAGCTTCTTCACGGTGTCGGCGTCAGAACCGCTGGGCTCAATCACTCAGCTCGGCAACTTGGCTGACCCTTAGATCCAAGATGCGGATTCCACCCGCCCGGTGTCGGTGGCGGCCGCGCCGACTCCAACGCTAACCCGGCGAATGGACTTCTTGCTTCCCAGCTCCATCATCGCTCACTCCATTTCGATATCATGTAATTCATATAATTCATACAGTTGACGCAGTATCATTCTTCGACTCGACCCAGCCTGCTGTCTTCACTGAGTCGGCGGATCATCACTTTGGTGCAATAGCCTCAGACCGCATCTGCAACTTGCACCATTTGCAGACGGGTTTCACATTTCTTCGGTTGCCCCTAGTCGAGTGGAGAGATTTCCCACGAGACGTTCGGCATCGAATCCCAACTCGGGCATTTCACGCTTGATGCCCTCGTCGCTCGCTGTATCAGGGGCGGACGGTCCCCTGGAGCGACGTCTTGAAGGTCATCGTCCGCATCGTCACCGAGCTCGGCTGCGGGGTTTTGTTGGGCTCGTCGAGGTTCCTCTATGCGCCCAACATGCAGCGAGAACTCAGCCATCTCGCTGAGCAACTCGGCTTTCTTCCGTTCTTCTTCACAATCTCCAATATCCCCATCTCTTCCTCGGTCTTGGGTATTGTCGTCGCCAAACCGAACGGTTGGGACCACTTCCATCGTCATTTCGGCGATCCTTCCGCCAGCTGAGTTCAGCTTCGTGAGAAGCGAACCCCCAGCCGTCGCTGGGCTGGCCCAGCTCGGCGACAATCTTCCCTGGACCATCTTGCTCAGTACTCGAAACTTAGTTAACTTGGTACCAACGAAAACAATCCACCCTGCTCCCGGGTCGCGGCACCAGTTGTGGTGTAGTAGCACGCACAAAATCGTCAGATGTGGCACCTAGCTACAAACACAACAACAGCCGAGCTAGTCGGCCCTTGTTGGCCTGCGCTGAGATGTCCCCAGCGGTTCGGCCCTTCCGGGACAGTGGTGTCTCGTTCTCGCTGAGACCAAGTACCCCAAACCAGTCAATCTCGGCAGCCAGCTGAGTTACCTGACTCCGGAATGAGAAATCCCGTGCCCTCCACCAAAGGATGGACGACGGCGCAGGGAGCGCTTTTACGGGTCGCCGAGAGCAAAGGCTTCTCGACTCAGCAATCAGTGCCCGGGACGTACGGGAACACCGGCTCGCAGCGGTGGCGAGACTTTTCCTTCGCGCTTGGCGAGACACGTGCCCAACCCGGGCCAACCTTAATCTCTTGGCGCTACCAGTCAACACCCTACAAGCTATGCCTCTCGGGTGCTGACAGCAGACATAATCCGACCCCGTGCAGGGACGTACCGGAACGTGTACACGTGTTGTGGGCATAGAAAATTCTGCTCTGTTGTTTGTTATCTCTGTCGGGCGCCCTGAAGGGGCGCTCCACTACTCTAAGCTCCTATACAAATACCAAATGAAAGTGGGCGGTTTTAGATCTCGGCCGACCCTTCGCTGAGCTCGGCGACGCTTCAGCTTGGCTGGTCCGGATAAGCTGTTCGGATAACCCCTTGAACTCGGCTGAGCCGGATAAGGTGTCCGGATAACCTGGCGAACTCGGCTGAGCCGGATAAGGTGTCCGGATAATCTGGCGAACTCGGCGGAGCGACCCTTCAACTCGACGGGGCGACTCCCGGACTCACGCGGACCCGGTCACCGTATCTGGATGGTACGTGGTACCGTTTAGCCGAGCTCGGCGGCTTGAACCCCCATGATCTCCGCTGAGCGTTTCCAGAGTCTTCCTGAACTCGGCTGGGTTTCACCACTGGGCCTGCCACGTGTCACCAGGTCGGGACCGGTGTGCCTTGGGTTTCTGACACCATCAGCCGAGTTCAGCGGTCCATCAGCGCATTCTTGCCCACTGAGCTCGGCGGACGGGCATCCCGCCGAGTAGAACTTGGCTCCTGGTGCGTTGTTCCACTGCGGTCTTGGAGTGTGACACAAAACTCGATGTCCCCTACACCACAGTACGGTGGACCAGAGAAGTACGTGTGCAAGCGCGCTCGGGTCGCCGTTGCTCCTATGACGTTGCGCACTTCAAAGTAAATTCTGAACTGAGTTCATTTTGGCAGACAGGCAAAGCTCCCCAGCGCTACTTGGCAAAAAAAGAGGGAGTGCCCTGTAGCAGCGCCCTCCACAGAGGCGGACCTTGGCCTTAAAAGATGGGGTGGCAAGAAAAAAAAAATAGGGGGCAGGGCTGCAGGAAATGGTCAGACTGGGAATTACTCCTGGCGCTCCCATTGCGCAGCACCAACCATTGGCGCTGTTTATGCAGTGGCGCTGTTGACGCGGCAGCGGGGCACTCTGTCTTGGGGATACATTCTGCCCCTACCGGCCAAACAAGCGGCTCGGCTGGTGACCAACGCGCTGTCCGCCAACCATGCTCCTACACCTGTCGCCGTCATTCCGGCCACCACGCAGTACGTACTCTTCTTTGATGGTGGTTCACGCGGAAACCCCGGTCCGGGCGGTAGTGGCTCTGTCATTATTCAAGCGGTAAAGGGAGCTGCATCCGGAACCCCTGTATGGTTAGCAAGTATGGCGTACGGGGATAAGCGCACGACGAACAATCTGGCGGAATATCGAGGACTACTACATGGACTGAAGCATGCCCACCGGGCTGGCCTACGACCTCTTCATGTCGTGGGCGATAGTCAGATGATAATCCGACAACTGGAGAGAAGACAGCCTCCTCATGCTCCTCATTTGGCAAGAATTTACTGGCACTGCAGGACACTAGCCGACAGCTGCGGCGTTCGAACATGGACCCACCATTATCGAGCTGTCAACAAAACTGCTGACGCGCTTGCGAATCTGGCGATGGATACGCGGATCAGTCGCCAGGTGGGCAACGTAGATACCGGGCTGCCGTCAGGATGCTGGGATGCAGCTTTGGCACATGCGGCTCACGACCTCACGGAATGGTAAATGGGGGTTCCCGGTTTGGATCGAACTCGCAACGGGACTGGTCATCCTTAAGATGAAGTGACGGCAAAACACGGCTGGCAACGTGAATGGGTGCCTGCTGCGGATATTAGTGATCGTTAGGTTTCCTAAATGAACACAATATACCTCACCTGAAAAATGAAATGAATACATTCTGCCCCTACACCCGTGCAAGTTGTGCATCAACCTGGGAATAGGCAGAATCGGCACAAAAGCAACACGGTGCCGATAATACTCGCTCCATAGTAATACTAGACTGACACTAGTGTACTCCGCAAACGTGTTAGTGATCTCCGCAATACATGTACACTTACCCATTGGAAGTGCTGTTTGCAAACACGTTTGTATGGTAGGCGTTTTTCATTTGCGAAAACTACATGTATAATAAACTTCAATTCCAAAACAATTGTCCAACGTATTGAAATGGCAATCTAGCTGTTATTAATAACCATAGTGAGTTGACGACGAAGTCGAAGACACGAAATCAGAAGAAGTACCGGTTGTTTTCAAGTTTCAGCGGTATTTTTCAAGTTTCACTAAAATATATGTGTTTCAACATCGGCCGACGCAGCCAATGCAACTCGTTCGACAATCTAAAGGTAACCCTGCCCTATGACAACGTGTCCGCGATTAAGTAAGTACATGGGCACGGTCACGCGGGCGCCAGGAATGATATGGCGTTCCGGGACCCATACTAGTTGCATATCTTCACCATTTTTTCGACGCCCGCATGGGTGGTACCTTCTTGACCAGGGCCTGAAGAACGGCAGTCGCACGGATAAGCATCGTCATTGCACGTATACTGGTGGAACGCGGTTGCGAGCGGCGGTACCCGCTAGATTCAAGTATGTTGGTATCAAGGAAGCAAGGAATGGTTGAGTAGCATCCTCGTTATAGCTTGACCGAATCCATCTGCAGGGTCGTCCGCCAGCTCACAGCTTTCGAGCTCCTTCATTGCTATCAGTGTTCGCACAATCACTAAGTGTGTAGCTAACACTAGTGCTTGCAAACTGTTTGTTAGTGTGCTGTGAATCTGGCTTACAAGTTTGTAGAGTTTGGCAATTTTTGACTATTATCTTGAACTAAAAAGAGTTGGGTGCTCTTTCACTCGTCGGAAGCTGACTTGCACGCGAATATCGTGTCCTTTACATCACCCATGATATGTTCAAGCTAAGCAGCACTAACGTTAGATTTCTCTTGCTACGCCGTGGTGCGTACATGAATTGTGGACTCGACAATGAGTGCTACTTAATTGTGAGTACACTTCACTGATTTCTGAGTAATTCTACGTAATGTGACTAAGGAAATATGCCTGGTCCGGCATCGCCACCTTGGACCAGACTGGAGGGGATGCAATGTGAATGGATCTGGGGAAGTAGCGCATCGATCCACTTATGCGGATGTGAGTAAGCTAATAAAAAATTAAGCGTCATCTAGCAGAAAACAAAGGTAAGTTGCTCTAAAGGGTTTGCAGCACGTTAATTGTGTTCGTGAATGACATATAAACTAGCAACGATGTTAGTGTTTAGTCAATACTTTCAAGTTGACGCAGCACACGAGTTTAAAGTTTACGTACTCGCGAAATGTACTCAAAAGTAAGGATGACCCCTCGACAACAGCTGACGGGTAACAGTAGGGCTACTACTGGTAGCCATGAACTTGATCCGCTAGTGATAGCGAACAGTACTAACGGTAGTGTCTTGTGGAAATCACCAACATGTTTGCGGAGTACCTACACTAATTGCTACTCTCAATTGTAAAGTACGCACGAAATCCTCCTCTGCTTTTGGAGCTCGGCCAAATGAGCTAAATCGTAGTACTGTACAGGATTAAAATGTGATTTGCTTTTTTTTAGGATTTGCACATTTATTCAAGGGGTGACCCTTAGGACTACGACTATACGGTAAAGCGAAGAAACATTGCTCCACTATGGGGGCAAGCGTGATATTTTTGTGCTGATGTCCTTACATTCCATTCCTGGCAAGTATATTTAATTCTTCTAGGAGGTTAGTGCATACCGTCAGGATCACAAGCCCTGACATTTCAAGTGCGCTACCTCCAGTAAAGGGCGCAAAATGCGCACACAGATGTAGTGAGTTGTCCCCGAAGGCGAAATAACTACCCGCTGTAGGACTTTCCTCAGTACATTGTAAAATTAACGTTTGATAAGTTTGCGTGTAGAGAATCAGTAAGTACACTGATAAGTGCGCGGTTAGAAAACGCCGTAAATTCTGTAGTAAGAACGAAGAGGTATATGCAGGCTGAGTGTCTTCCAAGCAGGAAGACACTTTTGCAACAGTACACTGGGTGTTTTGAACAAGCGCAGCGGTTGAAAACAAGTTTTTGGACCGAAGAAGTGAACCACGTTTTCAGGCACCTTCAACACTTCTCTGCACCTTGTCTGGGTAGCCAACAGCAGCTAGCTTAGTTTTAGTTTGGGAGGCGACGTTCTTTACCTCTCAGGCTGTACTTAAGTATGCAGCCAACTCGATGAGCGAGTTTTGTGAAAACCTACCACTCCCGGGGCTGGCTAGCACCAAATCTCTGCGAGACCCGTTGCGTGGCATGCCTTCGGTGATCAAAGAACTATCGCATTTGCCCCAGACGTGTTCACGGAGTAAGCCTGAAAGCGCAGCGATACCTTGCTGCTGAGAACCAGTAAAAAAAATCAAGACCACCCCGTATAAAAGCGTGTGGTTGGTATGAACACTTTCCTAATTGGTGCCATATCAATGTAAATTTAAGCTGCAGCTAACGAGTAGATAGAATGACGGATGTAACATGTACTACGCAAAATAAATAACTATATTTTATTCGTATCGTCACTTCAGCGCGTTGATCTTGTCGACGTGATAAAGCCTTCAGTAAACAATAAGAAAATAACAACGTTATGAGCAGACAGAAGTATCCCTCAATATCGTATTGAATTTTATTAAGCCCTTAAGGAGACGTACAGCTCGTCACAAGTGATTGTCACTTGTTTATAGTATGGTCGCTTGCCCGACGACGAATTATTTGCGTGACCGACAAAGTTTTTGTCGTCCAACGCACGAAGGAGTGCTCATTTAGCAATATGGGCCCGATCGGAGGGCCGCGTGCCGCTACGAGCGACGCGCGCGACTCTGCTGCTGCCACCGCGTCCCGTGCCGGCGATCGCGTGGCTGGTGACGAACTCCCTCGTCTCATGCTCACGTGGAGGTCTCGTCACGTGCCGTGGCCTCGTCACAAGCGCGTGGCGGCGGGAGCGCAAGAAACGGCCCAGAAGTCCTCCCGAGACCGATCCACCCGAGGAAGCGCCGAGCCCGAAGAC
This sequence comes from Phytophthora melonis, assembly GCA_024211575.1. Lineage (NCBI taxonomy): Eukaryota > Oomycota > Peronosporomycetes > Peronosporales > Peronosporaceae > Phytophthora > Phytophthora melonis. The sequence continues at coordinate 617,746 of JAMXKT010000085.1, forward strand.
CAAGCCGAAGCCGAATCAGCGCCACCAGACTCTAAGAGAGCTGGAGGCTCGTGCCGCCCAGTCGCAGCCGTTGGAGCCTTCCGATCCGCAGCGCGATGCGGTTCTCGGCGCGCTACGCGAGCTTCGCGCGCTACACACGAGGGTCTACACGCCCATGCCCGGAGTGGATACACTGGTCCCCAAGAAGGATAGGCACGAGTTTATGGAGAGGGAGGTCGTGGCCGCCGCGCTCCGCGGGCTGCGACTTGCTCGTGGCGACAAGTCGGATGATCCTGCCACGCCTGAGGACTTCCACGTGGTGGTGAGGACGCTTGGTATCGACTACAGACACGCGAAGACGCTCTACGATAACAGATGCACGCCCGCAGGCGTCGCGTCAGCGACGACATCGGCGCCATGGCTTTCGAATTCATTGCGTGGTCGAGGGCCCGGGGGTAAACCGTTTGAAGCATGTACCAAGACCGAGATTGCCGACGTGGTCATGTTTGGACAGTACGATTCCTACCGTCAGAGATACCACGAGCCGCTGCAGGAGGAGGTAGCTCGCCAACTCGAGCCCCGGTCAGTTGGGGAGGCCGAGGCGACCCAGCCGGCCTTCGAGCCTTCATCTCCTACATCGACCGGTCCGACCGGACCCTCTACATCACGATCTTTGCGTTAACCTTGAATGTCGTGGCGTGGGCAGTGATTCGAGCCATATTGCGGGGCGTCGATGTAATCGCCTTGGTGGATGTGGACGCCGCATGGAAGAGGACCCCGGCACCAGTTGTCAACATGTTGATCCGCGCGGGGGTCCCGGTGTACGAGCCGAAGGACGGCGACATGGTCCACATGAAGGAGTGGCTTTGTGACACCACCATCGTCAATATTAGCCACAACGCCAACGGAAACCCCGAAACAGGGACCAGACCTAGGAACCGCGAGAGCTCCGATGCCTTGACCAATTGGGAATTGTGGAAGCAGAAGGACCTTCTGAAGGTCGAGCAGTTCAAGACTGAGCTGGCCAACAGTAATCTCCATCAAGACGAGAAGTCTGTACAGTCCGGCTTCGTCACCAGTGAACGACAGGAGCAGGTCGCCGCGGAGGAGGCAGAAGAGAAGGAGCAAGTATCGGAGCAGCACGTCCTCGCGGAACAGGTCGGCGCTGAGAAGGAACCGGAGCAAGCTCGCCGGCCACGGCCCGACCGCCTTTGACGAGCATGACAAGGGGCAGATCGACCAGCTCCAGGCAAACGACAACGTTGGAGACCAGGTCATACTGTATGGGGAACTGCTCAATATATTGGATGAAACCCCTGCTGGGAGTATACCAGTTCCAAACGGATCCGTGTAGGTAGACGACGTCACTTTCAAGATTAACTTTGTCCAGCTATTTATTTTGCTGCACAATCGCATTACGCATCGTCGCAAATGCCTCACCACGACCTCTTCACCTCCGAGGCATTTGCAGACACGACACGGCCCGCGTGGTCGAGATCATGGTGCTCCAGCTGTTCGTGAATGGCCCTCCCGGATCGGGCAAGACGACGCTCGCCAAACTCTTAAGCGAGGAGTTCAACTTGGAGCTCGTCGCCACCGGCGACCTGTTGCGAGAGAATATCAAGGCGCAGACCACCGCGGGCCGAAGAGCCCAGCGCTGCATTGCCGCGAAGAAGCTGGTCCCCGATCGCGTTGTGCTCGACGTGGTGGAGGCCAAAGTGGCGAGCTGCTTGGCGCGTGGTCGAGCTGGCTGGGTGCTCGACAGCTTCCCGCGAACTACCGACCAAGCCGATGCGTTGATGGCCAAGCCGGACCTTTGCCCCGCTGTCGTGGTCTTGCTCGATCTAGCCGAGGCAGACTGCATCACGCGCATATGTGGACGTCGCTTCGACCCGGTGACAGGCGCCATCTTCCACTCGCCATCTAACCTCCCTCGTGACGCGGTAGTTCGAGCAAGGCTCACACGCCGCCGTGATGACTCAAGCGACCGACTTTCACCGCGATTCGAGGCCTATCGGACGTTTGGAGAGGCTACGAACGAGCTATTTGCTAGGTCTCAGTGCGTCGTGCATCGGGTTGACGCCACCAAGCCCCCCAGCGTGATTCTGGAAGACGTGTCAGCGCTGCTTCACTCGCTCGTAGCTAAACCCAAGCAGATTTCCAGCAGCAGCAACAACAACATCATCAGCGGCAATAACAACCAGACCCAGCAGGTCGACAATGGCATTGCAAAGGCAAACTTCCGACAGCGACCGGAAACCATTCTGGAAACTTCAGAGGAGAACGACGACGACGACATGCAGCAGTACCAGTACGACTGGGAAGACGACGAGGCGTCTATCAGCCGCAGTCAGCGTGAAAGCCCGCAGAAACAGCAGCAAGAGCGGCCCAAAGAGAAGACAATGCCAAGCGCTAAGAAGGAGGCACAGAACAACCAGCTCTCCTCGTCTCTCATGGCTGCGTTACCGCTTCCAGTTCTCCCTCCAAAGGCAGAAGGCTCCAACAACAACAACAACAACAACAACAACAACAACAACAATAACGACGCAGTTCCTCCCCCTCCCGCGCCAATGCTACGCCCACTACCAACACCGACGGGCAAATTCAGAGGACTCAGCGGGCCAACGGAGATTTCCAGGTCGTCAATCCAGTCGATTGTGGTGCGCGATTCTCTCAGTGTCCGAAGCAGCAGAAGTAGCAGAAGTAGCAGTATTTGCAGCAACAGCAGCACCACGAGCTTGGAGACGGCGGCAGCTTCCGTGGATATGGAGACGTTCAAGGAGCTGCTACTGGATGGGTTCGAGGCCGTCAAGCACGGGCGTCGTGGTCGGCCGCACCCCCGACTCATCTTCACAGACTTGGACTTCAAGCGCGTGTTCTGGCAGAAGGCCATGGGCGCTGCAGATCGAGTGGGCAAAGGCAAGCACGCGCGACTCGAGCAGAGCGTCGTACTCGGGGACGTGATTCAGGTAGCCAGAGGCATGAAGACTGCCGTGCTCAAGCGGTCGGGGAATGTGGCGCGCTACGAATGCTACGTCTCCCTCGTCACGCCCACGCGCACGCTGGACTTGGAGTTGCCGAACGCCCAGCTCGCAGATTTTTTGCAGCGAGGCTTCGACCAGCTTCTCCACAACTGATGGCGGGCGTTTTCCTACTCGTGGCGCTTTACTTCTCGCCTTACAGCAGTCTCCTGTTACACTGTAGTCCTTTGCAACCAATACGTAGCAATCCATACATACATCGAACATCGGTAGGCATCAGTACTTCGAGCGCGCAATTCCCTTTCAGGCTTAAGCGGATGGTTTATTTCTTGTTAGCGCTCACACTTCGTGTCTCGCCCTCGCAAGGCGCCCTAATATTCATTCGTGAAGCGCAAATAGCCTTTGTCCGAAGGCAGCTCCTCCACTTGCACGTCTGCGAACTTCTCCGCCGCCTCCTCTGTAGACACCTGCGGGTTAATACAGACGCGTTCTCCTTGCTTCCAGTTCACGGGCGTCGCCAGGTTCTTCTCGTCCGTGAGCTGCAGCGAGTCCAGCACCCTCAGCACCTCCACGAAGTTGCGCCCCGTGCTGGCCGGATACGTCAACGTCAGTCGCACTCGCACCCGCGGGTCCAGCACAAACAGCGTCCGAACAGTGAGAGGCATCCCCTTTGTCCAGATCATCTTGGGACAGCATGCCGAGCTGCGCTGCGATGCGGCGGCTGGGGTCCGCCACGATGGGAAAGTTCACTTTGGCCCCCGCGTACTTCTCGATGTCGACGACCCAGCGCTTGTGGCTGGCCACGTCGTTGCATGACAGAGCCAGCAGCTTCACTCCGCGTCGGTGGAATTCGCCGGCGCTCTCCAGCCGCGCCACCTCGCCCAGCTCCGTGGTGCAGATGGGCGTGAAGTCGTCCGGATGCGAGAAGAGCAGCCCCCAGGACCCCTTGAAGTGCGCGTGCAGCGAGCTGGACGTGTCGTCGCTGGCGTCGAAGCGCAGATCCGGGAGCTCATCCAGCAGCGTGATCCCCACGAGGTTGCGCATGGCCAAACGGCGAGTGAGACGAGAGCTGCTCGAATGCGCGCAACGCTCGAAATGGTCGTCATCAGCTTGATAAGCACGCCGAAGTTGTTGCCTTTTTACCGGTGTACCGACACTTCAACTTTGTGTGCCGTTTGTGTGTCACTGGACGATTGACCTTTGGACCACACGTTCCTCTCGGCATTGTAGCCTCCCTCGAGTAGAAGCGGTCGGAATGTGGAGTCTCAAGGCGCTGGAGCGGGCCCTGCCCGTCGCTCGCGGCGCGCGCGTTGCGTTCGCCAGCTCGTCGTCTGCTGCTGCTGTGTCTGTGCCCGCCTTCGAGGGCGTGCGCCTCAACAACCTGCGCGACAACGACGGCGCGCACAAGCGCGGCAAGCGGCTGGGTCGCGGTATCGGCTCGGGCAAGGGTAAGACCTCGGGCCGCGGACACAAGGGACAGAAGGCGCGCTCCGGAGGCGGTGCCGGCCGCGGACCCGGCTTCGAGGGCGGCCAGACGCCGCTGTACCAGCGCGTGCCCAAGCGCGGCTTCAACAACAAGTTCGCGACGCCCATGGAGACGCTCAACGTGGACAAGCTGCAGCTGTTCGTGGACATGGGCCGCCTGGACGCCAGCAAGAAGGTCACGATGAAGGAGCTCGTGGACTCGGGTATCGTCACGTGCTCGCGCGTCAAGCACGGCGTCAAGCTGCTGGGCAACGGCAGCCAGCACCTCACGGCCAAGCTGGACATCGAGGTCTCGCAGGCCTCCGAGTCGGCCATCAAGGCCGTGGAGGCGGCGGGCGGCAGCATCGTGTCGGTCTACCACAACCGCCTGGCGCTGCGTGCGCTGCTCAAGCCGCACAAGTTCGAGACGATCCCGCAGTCGGCGCGTCCGAACCCCAAGAAGCTCACGTACTACACCAACTATGAGAAGCGCGGCTACCTGTCGCCGGAGATTCAGGTCCAGAAGGCGCTGGCGAGCGCCGCCGCCGCCGACAGTGGCAGCTCGCAATAGACGATATGTGGGAGTAGGAACGGAGAGAAAGAAGAGGAGGAGAGGCGATGACGCGACGCTGTGTGAATGGAGTGGGTGCGCCTGCCTCTCTTTTGAGCCGAATTGCCTGGGCTTTATTGCCGTTGCTTGCTGCTGCTGCTGCTAACCACTAACTACTGATCTTTCTTCTCGCTCTTTCGCTGCTTTGCGCGCTGCCACCGCGAGTACTGCACCACGCCGTCCATGAACCACAGGAACGCCACCTGAATGACGACGATCAGCGGCAGTGCCACAGCTTCCAGTACAGTGTTGTGCATTGGCGTGACCCCGTTCGACAGGATGCGAAGCAGGTACACGAGCGGGTCCGTCGTGATGCTGAAGTGGCCCTTGGCGATGCCGTTTACCAGTGTTTCCGCCGCCGCATCCGGCGAGAGTGGAGCGCTCACCCCCTCAATCGTCTTGGTCTCCGGAGGCGTCAGTGCCATCTCATGTTCGAGCATGGGCGTGTCGACATTGCCAGGGTAGAAAACGCTCACACGGATGTCGTACAGCTTCAACTCGTTGCGTAGCGACTCGGCCAGACCTCGGAGCGCGTACTTGGAAGATGAGTACTGCGCAGTGCCAATGCAGGCCATGAGCGAGAAGGCGGACCCCACCAGCACAATCTGCCCTCCTTCCTTGCCACCCTCGCTTTCAAGCTGCTGGATCATAGCTGGCAGCGCAGCGTGGGCGACGTGAAGACTGCCGAAGTAGTTGATGTCCATCGAGCGCCTGAAACCGGCTACGTCCTGGTCCATGAAGTAGCCAGGCTCCACGATTCCAGCACTGCAGACGACGTGGTCCGTTGCTCGCTTGTGGAACGCATTGGCAGCCTCGACGGCCTTCTTCACCGCCTCCGAGCCCACCACGTCGCAGGACTGAGTGAACACCGGGACGTCTGCGTGCTTGCGGACGGCCTCGATCTCTCGCTTGGCCACCTCGAGCTTCTTGGCATCGCGAGCAATGATGGAGACCTTGGCGCCGGCTTGCGCGTACTTCTTGGCGGTGGCCAGTCCGATGCCGGAGCTGCCGCCAGTGATAAGGACGTGCTTGCCTTCCGCGTGGAAGCCCGGAGCGCGCACCTTGGTCACCAGGAACGACTGCCCAAGCACAAGTTGAAGACACGGTGGGGTGAGACTGCAGCGTCAGTTGCTGCGGCTGCGAGCCCAGACTTACCAGAACCGAGCAGCCCGCCACCGCGTAGAGCGCAGTCCACACGTCCATCGTGCTGTCCGTCGAGTGAGTCCAGCGAGGCAGTGAGGTTATCCCCGACGATGTGCGCCCCTACTCACTGAGTAAACTTGAGTAAACTTCAACCGATGTAGCCATCTTGTTTCCAGCCAATCACGCGTTCTCGCGTCCTTTGGGCTTCAACTGCCGCGCGGATCTTGTGCGCCAGCGGTCGTGCGGTCCCGAGAGCCCTCGATCCGGCGGATCTCACTGAGCGATTGCCGACGACGATGGTGGAGAAGCGAGGCAGCACGCGCAACACGGCGGCGACCGCGCCGCACACGCTCGAGTTCGCGCCGGCGTGCAAACAGCTGTCATTGGTACTGCTGGCAATCTTCGTCATCAGCTTCACGGTGACGTGGTACAAGGTCTGGTGGGACTCGCTCATCGGCATCGGCGTCATGGCCTACGGCTACTGGGCGCTGCGCGACACCAACCCGGTGAACCTCGACGCGACTCGAGTTCGGCGCGTACGTGCTGCCCTGCTTTATACAGCTAGCTCGCCGTCCAGCAGATGAAACACTGAAGTTGTTTGTGCTCGCAGTTCCATTACGGCACCGTCCTGAGTCTGGTGTGCCACGTGATTGCAATGGGCGAAGTCACCTACTTCGTCATCAAGATCTACCTGCTGGACAAGATCATCCACGTGGAGGACAGCCCGGGCGTCCCGCTCTTCGTGTTCCTCTACTTGTTCCTGCTGTTCGAGATCGGCGTCACGGTCCGTCGACTCAAGTCCTGTCGTGTTGCGGAGAAGTGCAGAGATACTGACTATTCCTTGTGATGCCTTTGCCTGTAGTCTTTTGGCGTTGAGCGGACGTACAACCTCTGCCAGGAGATCTCGCGGAACGAGTACTTCCTGCAGAGCGAAGCGCGCGTGTGAGCAACCGACATCCCAGTACAGTAGCGTTTCAGCGGTGTACACGGGCAAAGCTGCAATGCATCGATACTGCAGTACACGTACCCCGTCACAGCCAGAAACACCTTATATTCACATGCTCTTTGATTCCGCCTTTCCTTCCTCACTTCAACCCCAATAGACCTCTTCGTTAGATGGTACCCGCCCGGTCGAATACAGGTCAAGAAACAAAGACACCCCTGTGACACAGATGTACGTGGCGATTTTTGGTAAAAACACGGGTACATATCTACTGCGTATCTATCTATCAGTTCCCTTGGAATGCCAAAGAGCCGAGTCTGTGAGTGCGCTTTCGCATCGCGCAAACTCGTTGGGTTTTTCAGTGAGCAAGTCCAGCTCATTTCGCAATTAGCCTGCTCCTGATTCAGCAACATGCCTCGCGCCATTACATCGACCTCATCGCCCGCGTCAATCCCTTCACCGGCTTCGGCGCGCTCCGCTTCCACCCGCCCCGCAACTCGCCAAGCACCAAGGCGGAGCTCCACGCAGCGTGCAAGTACGCGCACATCCGCTCCGTGCAGACGACGGTGAACACTACAGTAACTATCTTCGCCGCCTGAACCACATTGGAACAACACGTCTACAAGCAAGACGTGAGACCAACCGGCGTGCTCGTGAGCACCGTTTGCTTCGCCTGGCCACGGAAGTACCGCCCGTCGACGACGAGGACAGCAGCGGCAGCGAAGACTCGTTGACACAGCTCAGTACCGCGTACTAGGCGTAAAAATAGTATGCTGCGTCGACCCAAACGCGGCCAGGCTGCTCTCACTCAGATATCGACCCTCTTAGTAAACCAGACTTCGTTTATTCTACTGGTAGTCGGCAATACTATAGTCCCACTATCGCCCCATCTCGCACAGTGTTAGATTGGATAAACGACGCTATAGTTATCTGCGTTGCTTTTGATCCGCAAGGCAACAATAGCGTTAGAGACCGACATCTGGTATAGAGGTCTAATGTATCCATCGAGACTAAATGGACTACTAAACACATATATTTGGACCATAATGGACCATTCAGAGAATAGTCTATTCACATTCCCGCATCAAATTCGAGCATGGAGTCGCCGACGGAAGGAGCAGCGGCGCCGCGGACGTCGGCGGTCGAGGCCGGCAGCGAGGCGGGAACACCATTGGCTGCGGAGCGAGCGTCTTCCGCGCAGCAGGAGGAGCGCGAGCGCGGTCGCGAGGAATACCTGTCGGGGGTGCAGCGCCGCGTCGAGTCGTACGAGAACTGCGCGGCCGCCATCACCGCGGCGACGACGTCCCTGCAGCAGCTCAGCAATCACTTGGAAGCCATGCAGCTGGCCACGCAGCAGCTAAACGCCTTTACCGGCGGCTGGTTGGCAGTCTGGAAGCGACCGTCGGATTAAATGACTCGAGTTTGAGCCGTGTCCAGCAGTATTTAAGGAGGAGAACGTCGTAGGAGGAAGTGACGAGTGCAGAAGACCTAGAGGCGGTAATACAAGCACCAGCCGAGGTGTTGGCGTTGCAGGAAGAAGCATTTGGGGGCCTGGTCTTATGGTCTTAAGGCGCAGCATTAGATCGGGCGACTGTTCGTTGCGAGGTCGTTGGGACTGTTCTTTGTAGCTATGCCTGCAGAGCAGGATGCAGCGGCAGGAGACAAACGCCCGAAGCGCACGTGGAATTCATCTACAAAGCTGACTCAGCCGCGACGAGCAGCGAGACCAGAGGCAAGGCCTAGAGCGAGACCAGTGAATGGCTCTCGTGGGCACGACCGAACAGGGAGAGGGGCGTCTGCGGAACCAACTCGGACTCCTCGGCAGACTAGGAACCGAGACCACGGTGGCGAAGAGCCTGCAGATGAGAGTGAGCAGCAGATTCTGACGCGAGAGCTGCTGGAGCGTGCAGTCTCGACGGCATTTGGCGGACTGCTACAGGAGTCGACCATGGATGCGACGGCCTTCCCTGATCACGAGTCGCAGTCGAGTGAGCTGTCCAGCGTCCGCGACAAGGAAAACGTGAGAAGAGGGCAATGCTATCGTGGGTCGTAGTGTGTGTATGTGTGAAGTTCTCACTTTTTGCCTCCTGGTGTGCAGGCTCCACCGATCAATAGCCCGACTACACAAATTGAGGCAAAGCTTCGCAAGACTCTGGAAGCCAGTGCCTCGCTCTCGGCAAACCATCGCCAGCGTCGGCGCGAGCACACAGAAGCTTTGGAACAGACCACAAGTGACACGCGCGCGGCTAGAGAATTCCAGCGACGAATGAAGTACGCCGCATTTGAGCACCGCGAGCGGAAGATGGCGGTGCAGGCTCTGCAAGCGCGTATCCAGCGGGAGATCCAATTCCTGACTGCAACTGCTGCGGATCTAGAGAAGCGGGTAAGGTCGCAACTGCTTTGAGCTTTGACCGATCGACGCGGACTAATTGTATATTGCTGTGCTTTCCATTATGCTGCTAGGAATTCCTCCTCGACGACGCGTTTGAGAGCTACGAGCGCGCGTTGCGTCTGGAGCTCGGTCTAATTGACAGCGCGTGCTCCTCTAGCAAGCAGAAGCAAGGTGGAGCGAGTCCCGGACGCTCGTACTAAATTACTGGGGGAAGCGTGCATGCCTAATAACACCGCGCTTCTTGCTTCAAAAAGAGTTCCCTCGCAACCACCGGATGCCGCGCAGTCCATTGCCGGTTGCAACGTTGTTCTCGAGCCCGTTGATGATGTATCCCGCCGCTATACAAGCAGTTCGAACGAAGGGAAGTAAGTACAGGTAGAATCGATTTACCAACAAGGCGCGCAACACGACAAGTACCTGCGTTGGTCTCTCCTTGGTGATGCAGTACAACCGTCGGGGCCTTGTTCGGGTCGTAGTCTGGGGTCTGCATCAGCAGCGAGTCCTTCCGCAGCATTTCCCGCTGCTGCGCCGTCAGCTCCGTCTTCGCCGGGGCCTCTCGACTTCGACTGGGGTCTAACAGCCGCAACTCGCTGGCCGAGACTTCGCCCTCTCGGTTCATGTCCTCGTCGTACTCGACTTCGTAGCAGTCGCTGTTGGGCTCCGCGTCGGTGATCGTGCCTGGGAACCAAAGTCCATCCAGCTCGCGCTCAACTCGCGAGCCCACGCGGAAGACTGAAGGCCTCCGGTGCTTGTCGTCGTCATGGGCTTCTGCTCGCTCCGTCTCCTCGAACTTGAGGTTCTCCACGTTCTCGTCCGCGCTGCGGTCGGGATGGCCGTCGTCGCTCGAGCTGTTTGCACTCGTGGCTGTCTTCATGCTGCCCGTGCTGAACCTGTCACCTCCATCGGCACTTGGTCGCAGCCCTCAGCACTTTTAGATCGGCAAGGACGGCCAATCCCTAAATAGAGCGCTTGTCAAAGCTCTCTTGTTCTTGCGGAAGTTCTCGTTGTTGTGTTATCTACTACTGGTCTATTGTGTTCACTTACGCCTGCACGTAGGGCGTCTGGATCTCCTTCTCCGTTGCGTGCGCGCCGTTGGCGCCAGCGTTCTCGCTCTCGCTGCTGTCGTCCGCGATGGTCGCGTCGTCCCCTGACGCCGCCGCCGTCTGGTTGGGGTTCAGGTAGAAGTCGTCCTTGATCTCGAACTTGACGAAGCGCGCCACGAAGCGCGCGAGGGCGTCGACGGCGCGGTGCATGCCCTGCCACCGGATGAAGAAGAAGTAGGCGACGCCCAGCACGAGGCCGTCGGCCGAGCCGACCGAGACCTGCAGCGCCGTGTGGTCACCCAGGAAGTAGCGACTGTAGGGACGGGCGTCAGCACGAGCGTCGCGAAGAAGACGACGACAGCCTTGCGCCCCACGGACCACCGGCGCACACGCTCGCCGACGCCCACAATGGCCTCCAACACGATCCAGATCCAGAGCCCGATGGCGTTCGTGGCGTGGCCCGACGGCAACCCGTTGCTGACGAGGCACGAGCCGCGCGGCCGCGGGCAGTCGTCGCAGTCGCCCAGGATCTTGACCAGGATGACGGTGTTGAGCACCGTGAGGATAATGGGCAGCAGGATGGCGAACACGCGCGTGTAGCAGCGCGAGCGCAGCAGCGCCTCGACAATAATGGTGATGAGCACGAGGTACGGCACCATGCTGTAGACCGTGCAGACGACCTCCCAGAACGTGACGCTGTAGAGCGGCATGCTGAGCGAGAAGAACTTGCGCATGATCCACGTGCTCGTGCAGGGCCCGCGCTCGCAGCGCTTCGAGTCCTCGCCCCACATCTCGCAGCACTGCGCGAAGGTCGTGCAGCGCACGTAGTCGACGCTGTCGTCGTCGCTGTCGGAGTTGCCCAGCGCCGGGGCCGCCAGAAGAGCGGCCGCGCCGAGCAGCAGCAGGCAACGCCGGGCAAGCGGGGGCATTGCTGTGGTGAAGGTCCGAGGAGCGGGTGTGGGTGCCGAAGGTAAACGCGAAGTGGCCCTCGGGTCGAAGTCGGAGCAAGCTTGACCTTGATCACGGCGCGTGATTGGCTCCTGTAAACGATTACGCCGGCTTGTCTCGCTTTCCTAACACTCGACGCTCGATTCCTGGCGTGATCTTCAAGGCAGCTTGCTCCCTGTTCTCGAGCTCGAGCTCGGCGGCGGAGCTGCTGAAATTGAGCAGTGTTGCCTTGCCCGCTGCCTCGCCGCGCATGGTGGCTAGTAGGCCCGCCGACGTACTGGCCGCTGCCTTGGGCGCCGAGGCAGCCTCCTGCAGCGATTTGATTCGCTGTGAGCAGCGATGATTATGAGCCAGGGGCCAGCAAGAGAGACGGCGAAATGGCGAGGTCGCGACGGGCTCCTGGGACCAGGAATCGCGTGCATGGTTGCCGTCGAGCAGCGCTGGACGATCGCCCGCTGCCTGAACAGACTGCCAGCTACACCTTCGCAGCGCTGGAAACTCGTTAGACCGAGAGCCATGTACGCTGGCCAAGCTGTTGCTGCCCTGACTTAATCGACTCGACTAAGGCGGTGCCAACTCGGTGTCGAGCAATGTGGCAGTGTGTCCCAGCAAGCGCGCTCGTCACGGAGCAGCTTCAACACGTCCGAATTTACGAAAGCGCTGCTACGGGATCAAGTCTACTAATACATGTACATAATATAAAAGTATCAACGTTAATATTTTTTACCTTATGTCTTAACTACTTCATCGCCGTCGCGCCTTCCATCGACTCGGCGCGCGCGTATGCGTACGCATGCTGTTGCTGCTGCTGCCGCTGCTGCTGCAGGTCGGCGGTCATTAGCGGAGCCAGCGGCTCGCTCACGAGGTAAAAGTCGTTGGTCATGTTGAGGAACCGGAAGCGGCCCTCTTTCATTCGCTCCGTGGCGCCAGGCAGCCGGCGCCCCACCGCATAACGCAGCACGAAAAAGTAGACGAGTCCAAGCACGACGCCGTTGGCGCTGCCGATGCCGACCTGCAGCTCCGTGTGGTCGCCCAGGTACACGCGGCTGTACGGCACGGGCACGAAGAGCAGCACGAGGCCGACGCACGTGGCCGCCTTCCGGCCGGCGCTCCACGGCTTGCCGACGCCCAGCAGCGTCTCCAGGATCATCCACAGACACAGGCCGATGGCGTTGGTGGCGTGGCCCGAGGGCATACCGTTGCTGGACACGCAGCTGCCGCAGGGTCGATCGCACTCGCTGCACTCGCCCAGACTCTTGACGAGGATCACGGCGTTGATGATGGCGACAATGGGGATGAAGAGGAAGGCGAAGAGCCGCGTCCAGCTGCGGCGGTGCAGGATGAACTCGAGCGCGAGCGCGATCGGCACGAGGTACGGCACCATGCCGTAGAAGGAGAAGACGACGTCCCAGAAGCCCACGGCGTTCGTCGGCACGCTGATGCTGAAGAAGGTGCGCGTGACCATGTTCATGCTGCACGGGCCGCGCGCGCAGCGCTCCGAGCCGTCGCCGCAGAGCGAGCAGCACTCCTTGGGCGAGGAGCAGGGCGCGTCCTTGGCCGCGGCGTCGGCGGCCAGCAGCAGCAGCAGCAGCAGCAGCAGCAGCGCCATCAGTACAGCGGGAGGAAGTCGGCGGAGCTGCATCGAAGTGGATAAAGTCTTGCCTGGAGCGCGGTGAATCCACTTATGCGCCTATGCACCGCGCCATGCCATGCTCGCGCGGGCGGACGATAAAGTAGAGGCAACCTTGCAATCAAACCGAGACAGGCAAGCACGGCGCATAATCAGCCGGGTTTTCATTGGTCAAAATTGTAGCTTAAATTGCTGATTGGGCCGGAAAACCTTTTAGCATTAATACGTTTGAGGCAGTACTACGCCTGCCTGACTGTCAATCCATACCTCTGTCATACCATACACCGATATATGGCATATTAGACATATCGTTTTCGGCAGTTCGGCCCGGTTTTGAGGGTGCGGGCTCGGAGCCGCTATAGCCGCCCAATCTGCGGAGCCAGCCCCGGGAGGAACACCACTACACCAGCATGTCGTCGGGCTTCGGATTCAAGGGCCGCGAGGGCCGGTGCTACCAGTTCTGGAAGGACGTGGAGCAGTGCAGCGTACGTGTCGCAGTCTGCTGCTGTTGCTGTTGCTGGTCTGTGCGTGTTTCGAGTCGCTAACTTTTGCTGGCCGCACGTTCGCGATGAGCAGAAGGACACAGAGTACTCTGGCCAGTGCGGCAAGCAGGTCGAGGACTACATCGAGTGCCTGCACCACAGGAAGGAGGTGCGTTGCATGGCTTTATTCTGTAATGTGCTAGTGTTATTGCCGACTCGTTGACTCACCGCTGTGGTATTTCGTTGCTACGCCGAAACAGTTGACGCGCATGAACGTGGTCATCACGCAGAAGGAGAAAGAGGAGGCTGCTGCTCGCAACGGTGGCGACCACGGACACGGCGGCGGGCATTAATTAAGGTCTGCAGCCGCGCTTGGCCCTGAACGAACCGCAACAGGAACAGGAGCGGCCACCGGGCAGTCAACGACCTTCCCTGACATCATCAAAGCAGAGAAACTGAGAGAGAGAGGCAGGAAAGCAACAGCAGCAGCTCGCGATCAATACAGAGATGCTGTGTGGAACATGTACAGCTACCCTATCTGCCTTGGTCGAGCTGGCCGGACTGGGAGATCGATCGTCCGACAACGAGGTGTCACGTCCGACTCGCAGCATCACGCTCGACTCGCCATTCAGCCAGCCAGCTCCGCTATCACGTACTTTGACTTCCCTTGCTTGCTGCTCGGGCACCACATTGTCGGCATTCTAGACCGGGTGTCGCTTGCCTGCAGAGAGAGCAGAGGGATCCACTTGAAGTGCAGGCTTCCATCGACTGGATTCCGTGTGTGCCACACCGGCCGACCTTCCGCGAAACGGCCGCACTCAGCCCACTTCTCGTCTTGCGCGCGGCCCGCAGCTGCAGAGGCGTCAGGCCGACGCACGCTCTCTCTCTTTTTCTCACTCTTGCTCTCGCTCTGCAGGCAGGCAGGCAGGCAGGCGCCCGCTCACTCACTCAGTCGTGTCTCCCATCGAGCCAAAGATTCGCCAGTGAGTGTCTTGGGGCCGATCTTGAGGAGCCGCTCGCGACGGTCTCAGCTCGCACATGCACCGCTTCGAGGAGCTCAAGTGCATCGGGCGCGGCAGCTACGGCTCCGCGCACCTGGTGCGGGAGCGCGCCGGTCTGCAGAGCCGCTACGTGGTCAAGAAGATCCCGATGGAGCTGCTCTCGGCCAAGGAGAAGGACCAGTCGTTCCGCGAGGTGGAGCTGCTGGCCAAGCTCAAGCACCCGAACGTGGTCGAGTACAAGGAGAACTTCGAGCTGGACAACGTGCTGCACATCGTCATGGCCTACTGCGACGGCGGCGACCTGGCGGGCAAGATCAAGGAGCAGCAGAAGATCCGAGAGCAGATCGTCGGCCCGGACAGCAACCCGGCGGACCCGAGGGGATACTTCTCCATCAGCCAGGTGCTGGACTGGTTCGTGCAGATGGCCATGGCCATCAAGTACCTGCACGGCCAGCGCGTGCTGCACCGCGACTTGAAGACCAGCAACGTCTTTGACCACAGAGAACGTGGTCAAGCTCGGCGACTTCGGCATCGCCAAGACGCTGGACTCGACCTTGACCAGGCCAAGACCGTGGTGGGCACCCCGTACTACATGAGCCCCGAGGTCTGTGAGAGCAAGCCGTACTCGTACGCGAGCGACGTGTGGTCGCTCGGCTGCGTGTTGTACGAGATGCTCGCCCTGCGTCACGCTTTCGACGCGCCGAACATCCTCACGCTCATTCTGAAGATTGTGCAGCAAGACTTTGCCCCAGTGCCGCCGCATTACGACAAGGAAGTCTCCAACTTGCTGCGTATGCTGCTGGATAAGGACCCTGAGCGCAGGCCCAGCATGGAGGAGATATTTACCACGCCCTTCATCCGTCACCACATGCAAGGGCTGATGGCTTCAGGCGGGTCGCTCAAGGTGAGGGTGATAAACCCCGTTGCTCGAAGGCCGCAACATGGCTCCGCCTCTGCTGTCGGTAGGCGTCGACTGCACCCGAAGAACGTCTCTGCTCGGCGATCCTCCGGTGAGAAGCGGAAACTGCGACTGTCGGCCCAGTCGACGTCATCTCAAGCAGCGCCCGTAGCGCCGATGCAGTGGATGCCGATCAAGTCTTTCAATGATGAGGAAGACGACGATGCCGATGTTCGAAATGAGCTCGAACTGCTCGACGCCAGCGTAGTGGAGGAGTCGCAATTGAGCTTCCGGCTACCAGAACGAAGCACCACGCCAGAACCCCTTGTGGTTGCTACAGAGGAGAAGCCACACCCGCCTCGAGTAGATAAGCGCGAGCGGGTGCTACACACTGAGGAAATCGATGAAGAACTGTCCACCACCATGACGTCACGGATACGACCAAAGCCTCGCATGGCTTCAAGAGACAACAAGCCCCGAGCGTGGGGGCAGCGTGACAACAACGGCAAGGCGCGCGCAAATGGCGGCACTCGTGCCAGCGTAAGGGAAGACGACGACGACGACGACGATGACTCACGTTTTCATGCTGAAGCGGAGGAGCTCATGAACCCGAATTTCCAGAGCGAGTACAGCGAGGAGTGCATCGACAGCTTGCAGATTTACTACGGATCCAAGGAAGCCCAGAGCACGAGTGAACCAGCTCCCAGTATACGTGATACCTTCCGACTACGAGGGGCTGGGCGACCGAGAACGCCACTCAATGGCCCCGAGACCCGCCGGCAGAACGTCACTGACTTACAACACAGTGAGGACATCCTCGAGCTGTCCACCTTGTCACTGGACGATGCAGCCTCGGAAGCGCCATCGCTCAGCGAAAGCTCAATGATGCGCGAGTTGGAGCTGGACGCGGACAGCGATGACGACGACCCGTCCGCCGGCACATCGTCGAGTGAATACGAGGCTGAAGAAAACTTTTACAGCGACGACTCGTCCGACTTCTTCGACCAAAGCGGGACGCAGTACAGTGATGACTTTGAAGACCCCGACGCCGAAATTATCGAGTACGACGACGACGAGTTCGTGAGCGAGGAGGAGGAGCCGGGAACAACCAACTGGCCAAGATCCGCCAACAGGGAGGACGAGGAAGGCGCTACCGACTTGGACGACTTCCACTCTCCACCCCCACTCGCTCCGTACAGACCCCCAGGAGATGACAACGGTCGTTTCGCGCGGGTACCGAAGCTCGAAGGCCTCGCTGAAGTACAATGGGTCATGCGGAACGTGGCGCAGAGTCTGATGCTGACTAGAGACGATCTGCACCCTCGTCAAGCGCCGTAGAAGCGTAAATGAGGAGGTGCTGCAAGCGCGGTTGGTATGATTATCTTCCTTTATCCTCTGCTTGCATGTATAACATGTAAAAAAAACTCCGTTGTACCTTGGGATCACTGCTGTTGCTCAGTTATCCAGGACGCTCCGAGTACGCCACATCAGGTGTCAATTAAGCATTGCGCGATGCCAAACTTTCGTTAGGAGACGCGCGGAATGCCGCGATGCCTTCCTCTCCGCCTTGGACTTCCAGGATCTCTCCCTTTGGCAGGAAGTACACCTGGCCCTTGGACATGCGCCGGCCGTCCGCAGTCCCTGACGGCTCTACGGTCGAGCCGCTGCCAGAAATGACGAGCACGATAGAGTCGCCTTCTCTTGCTGGCAGCGCGTAACGCTGACGAGGCTTGAGCTCCATCGCTTCTACCTCGAATTCCGGCACCGGGGAGCTGTACAACCGTGCAACGCCATCGCCCTGGACGTCGCCCCTGCACACGCTCGGCCTGCCCGTGTGATACGTCAGCATGGAGTGCAGCGTCTCCTTGTCAATGAACTTGGGCGTAAGTCCCGCTCGCACCACGTTGTCCGAACATGCCATGCACTCGACACAGTCCCCGACAGGTACGCGTGAGGCTCGTTGGCGCCCAGAAACATGGCCTCACCGGGCTCCAGCGAGATGTAGTTGAGCAGGTACGGGCAGAAGCAGCCAATGTCGCCCGGGTACTCGTTGTCCAGGCGGATCACAAGCTTCTCGAGCGCACTCAAGCTCGACAAGCCCTCCAGTCGGGCACGCAAGGCTCGGAGCTGCTTGACAACATTCTCCGTCTCGGCGTAGACGAAGCAGCGGAAGAACTCGCGCAGGGCCGCTTCGTTCTGCTGAGTCACCAGCCGCTGCGCCACTGCAGTGACAATGCAATTCGTATCAGAAATCTTTCACACCCGCCACTGCATTGACGCGTGCATACCTTCGGCATCTACAAGCGCGCGGAGCTCGGGGACAATCTGAATGTGAGCAGCAATCTCGCTCATCTCGCGGAATTGGCACCTGCAGATAGAAACGTCAAACACATTCGGTCAGAGACACGTCACGTCACCGCTATAGGCATCCAAACAATCGGGGGCATTTAACGCACAGAGCCTCGAAACGCGTGAGCGCGATGGTCATCTCCGGCTTGTGGTTCGGGTCCTTGTAGATCTGCGGGAACTTGGCGTGCAGCTCGCGGGCCAGCTTGATGTCCGGGTGCGCCTGGATCGACAGCGCCTTGCGCACCGACAGCACCTTGAACAGGTACGGCAGGTCTCCCGTCTCGTTGGCATGCAGCGCCCGGATCCAGTCGCTCAGCAGCGGCGACTCGCCCTCTTCGTCTTCGCGCACTACGCGCGACGGACCATTGGGGTGCGTGCCCATCCTGTCGGTTGCAGCAGCAAAACCCGTTAGACGGTGCACATGCGTGTCAACGGGATCATTTTGCCCCTTACCAGAGCTCTGCGTACTGCGTTCCTGCGTCCGCCTTGAACGAATCATCCGCAGCCTCCTGTAGGCAATGACAGCAGCAAATGCAACGAATAATTAGTACGAATACATTGCAACTGAAGCGCGTGTCAACCTCTTGGGGTTATGACACGCACGCACCTTGAGCTGCGCGACGGAGCTCTCGATCCCGGACTTTCCCCACGCGTAGGTCTGCGCCACGCACTTGAGCTCCTGCATCTTGGTCGGTGCCGGCGAGGACGAAGTGAATGCGGTTGTGGCCGCGGCGATGCGATAGCGAGAGAGCACCGGGCGTCCTATGCAACGGCCGAGTGGAATTGAATACTGTAACTCCCCACATGCGAAAAACTAAAGTCGCGAATCTAAGGGACAAAATCCCGATATTTGCAAAACTAGATTTTATTGCCACATAATATTTGAATGTCTACACTAATAACAGATATAGTCGACATGTTTTTGTATGGTCTGCTTGGGTTTTCACTCTCCGGAATTACAAATTTAGACGCAAGTTAAACACGTTTTACCGCGCGACGCACGCTTGGCACCAATCGCATTGTTGCTGCTTAGTGACGATGGCTGCGCAGCTTTGCGCCGTGTGCGAGACGGCCGAGGCCAAGTACAAGTGTCCGACGTGCCGCGCGCCGTACTGCAGCCTCGTGTGCTGCAAGAAGCACAAGGAGACGCCGTGCGAGCCGGCGCCGGCGCCCGAGAAGCCGCAGGAGCCACCGACTTCGACGCCAGCCACTGGCGCGGCCGCTGCAGTCGCAGAAGAGGAAGACGAGGAGGGCGCGGAGAAGCTCACGGACGAGCAGATTAGCGTGCTGAAGACGTCGGCAGGGGTGAAGGAGATGCTGGCCAACCCAGCCATCGCGCAGGCGTTGACGCAGGTGCGACTTCTGCAACGGAGGAGGGATTTACTTGGCTGCGTCCATTGGTGCTAACTCGTTAATGGAATTGTGTTGGTGGTTGTGCGCAGATCGATAGTAGTCAGGACAAGATGAAGTCGCTGGAGAAGGCGCTGCTGGACCCCGCGTTCGCCAAGTTCATGTATCAAGCACTGGACGAGGTCGTGCCGGCCAAGTAGACTAGGAATGGCGGATGGAATAGTATCATACAGCAATGCTTTCTGTACAAGTTTAACTGCTCGATGGCAATGAATGTCTTTCCTCACTGCACGGTGTCGCTGTGGCAGGTTTTCTAGTGGCAAAACAGGAACGCGGCCAGGCATGAAACGATGACAAGCACTGCGGCCATGTTGCAGGCACCAGGTGATACATGCACAACTACTGACAGCGTGGGTCTTCAAATTCCTGCACTTCGCCGTACAAATAAATACCAGCTATGTGCGTCGACTCCAAGTTGAAGTGACCCGTAATAAATGCACTGTCCCGAAATGATTTGTGCAATTGTTGACCGACGGATACCGGCTCCACACTTGAAGCAGAGACCGAGACCGCGGGACAAGCAACAAGATGCTGACGCGGACGAGCAAGACGCTGCTGCACACGCCCGGCGTGCGCCGCGGCTTCCACTCCTCCATTATGAGCGCGCTGGTGCCCATGGTGCTGGAGCAGTCGCCGCGGGGCGAGCGCGTGTTCGACATCTACTCGCGGCTGCTCAAGGAGCGCATCGTGTTCGTGCACGGGCCCGTGAACGACGACATGGCGTCGCTCGTGACGGCGCAGCTGCTGTTCCTC
This sequence comes from Phytophthora melonis, assembly GCA_024211575.1. Lineage (NCBI taxonomy): Eukaryota > Oomycota > Peronosporomycetes > Peronosporales > Peronosporaceae > Phytophthora > Phytophthora melonis. Next base: position 637,772 of record JAMXKT010000085.1, read on the forward strand.
GAGTCGGAGAACCCGGAGAAGGACGTGTACATGTACATCAACAGCCCCTGGGGCATCGTGAGCTCCGGCCTGGCCATCTACGACACCATGCAGTACATCCAGCCCAAGGTCAACACGCTCTGCATGGGCCAGGCTGCCTCCATGGGCTCCCTGCTGCTTGCAGGAGGCGCCCCCGGCTGTCGGTCGGCGCTACCCAACTCTCGTGTGAGTGTCGCCAACATTGGAGCAATATGCTATCATGAGGTGGTGACTGACCTATCTCTGTGTGTGTTGGTTGCTGCAGATCATGATTCATCAGCCTTCCGGAGGAGCGCAGGGCATGGCAAGTGATATCGCTATCCAGGCCGAGGAGATCATCAAGCTCCGTGCGAGGTAAGGAGGCTGGGTTTGATGTGGGTTGAGTTGTGAGACGATCGGTACCTGACGAGGTTGTTGCTACAGGTTGAACGGGTTGTATGCGTCCCATACGGGAAAGCCCCTCAAGGTGATTGAACAGGCGATGGATCGCGATCTGTTCATGGACCCGCGAGAGGCGCAGGAGTTCGGCATCATCGACTCTATCATCGCCAACCGGAAGGTTACGGCACCCTCCAGTGAGCAATAACGCGGTTAGAACGTCTTGAAGGAAACGACCTTACTGTAAAGCACCGTTCCAAGATTAATGAAGCGATATCATTGCTGCATCCACGCCGCCTTGCTGCTATGCTGGTGCTAAGCCGATCTTCCCCCCTGTTCAACCTGCTACGGCGTACTTTGCATTCACCCACGAACACCTAGAAGCACTCGACCGACGACGAACGCTGCGCTTGTGTGAAATTCTCTGTTATTTGTGCGCTGTTGTTACGCGAGCTCGATGGTATCCAACCCCCAGCAGACTGGCATCTGCCTCCATCATCAGCAGCCTGCCATCCTGCCAGCACCTGTCTCCATCTTACTCGTCCATCTCTCCTGCGGGCTCGTTCGCCTCGCCCAGCTCCCACTTGAGGTCGGGCAGGTGGTTGCCGCGCTTCGACTGCAGTAATAACAACAATAACAACGCAGACATGTCAGTTATCTCTGTCGACATGTCCCCATGGATCCTCTTCTTCTCCTCCTCCATGGACGCACCGCCTGTCGCCACGAGTCCGGGTTGTAGAGCGTCACGACGCCCATGAGCGTGGCGAAGGCGCCCAGGCCGTAGAGCCAGTGTCGCAACGCCTGGTACTTGGGGATGTGCGGCGCGTCGAAGTCGATGAGCGTCTCGGGGCCACGCCGTCGTTCCAGACCAGCTCCGCCTCCTCGTGCAGCGGCGCGGCCGCCTCCTTGATGCGCGCGAACGGCGGCGGGGGCGGGCGGTGCGCGTGGCCGCCACGAGTGGCCAGCGCCTGGCGACGCACGTTGACGCTGAGGCCGCCGCGGAGGGCGTGGCTGAGCGTGCGGGAGCTCATGCTAGCTGTCGGTTCCTGCTTGGGCTCTCTCTCAAGACGGGCGGCTCTGGCAGCGTCTGCACTACCGGAATGTGCGGCCGGCTGTGATTGGCTGAATATCGATTTCCACCAATCATGGATCGACTATTGTTTTACAGCCTGAATTGAAATGCAGACACAATTAATTTTACCCGAGTTTCGAGAAGCATGTCATCGGCGACGACGACCAACCTGAAGCGGTCGGTGCTACAGCTGTACGCGCAGTGCCTGCGTTCGGCGCGCCGCTGTCCGCAGTGGGAGCAGCGCCAGATGATGACGGCGTATGTACAGATGACGTTTCGTGACGAGGTGAAGACGCAGGACCCGGATCGCGTGCGGGCGCTGCTGGCGGACGGGAAAGAGGAACTCGAGCGCATGAACTATTACCACTCCGTGTACGAAGCCAAGCAGCGGGCGCAGCAGGAAGCAGCAAACGGAGAATCTGCGGCGAGCGAGAAGAAGCGGCCGGCCAATTGTCCGCAGTGCCAGGCGACCTACCCGTCAGAGCAGGCCAACTTCTGCGCCAACTGCGGAGCAAAGAGACCCGAGAGCTCATGAAACAATAGGAATCAATAGGAAGTGGGCGGAGGCAGAGCAGGAAGCTGAGCAATAGCTCGCAATAGTGATGGAGCAGTGCATCGACGCCGTTCGAACGCTGAAATACATAACCTCTCGTTGCACCAGCTAGTGATGCCGTCGATACACCTGCAATATAGCCTTGAATATCTCTGCATCGTCGACTGTTTAGCTTGCTCTTGGTGCATTACCACTACGCACAACAACAGTACCTGTCAGTCAGCTACGGTACTTCCGTCTCATTCCACCAGCGTTCCCTACCAAAACTTACAATAACAAGCGGCCTTCCGACCAGCAAAGCAACGGGCACCGCGCCGTAATGCCTCGAATCCACAGAGCACGTGGGGTTGTCTCCTTCCACCCACACGTGGCCCTTTGGGACCGTGATCTTGCCCCTGCGGTCCTCGTCGAAGCGGGGCTGCAGCTCCACCACGTCTCCCTCCTGCAGCAACGTCGTCGTCTATCAGGATGCATCCATCACTTCCTCACACCATATTGCAGTGCCGCCTACCAGAGCCAGGATCCGCTTCGTGACAGACTCGCCATGACATCGTGTGGGCGATAGGAGCTGCACCACGTCGCCGCGCTCCCAGCTGCGCCACCGCCGCGACAGTCGCTCCACCACAATGACGGAGCCGTCGGGGATCGTGGGACTCATGGACACGCCGATGCCGTAGGTGACGCTAAACACGTTCTCCTTTATCATGGACGTCCAGCCCACGATCAGCACGCCGTTGCGCACCAGCTTCAGCGCCTCCGCCAGCCTTGTCGTCGCCATCGCCGCCGCAATTGAGTGTGTGAAAACAAATTAATTGCTTTAGGGGAAAATCTATTGGGCGAAAAACAATAATTTGTTGTTGAAGTGCTTTGCGCGCGTCCAGCAACAGGACTGACAGCTCAATCGCTCAATCCTTCCGAGATCGTCGCAAGCCTGCACCTTAGCCAGGCGGAAAGGCTGCAAACGTTCGGCCTTGGTCTTCGAAGCGTTCGCAAAACTTGACCAAAGCCCTGTAGCGCACGTTCGAGTCTGCCCCGGTAACATGCAACAGTTTGGCGAGGTCTACAGGACAGAGGTATGGAGGCTGTCGCGCGTCCTCGCTCAGTCCAGCCGACCCCTGCATGGAGCAAGCGTAGTAGACGCAGTGATCCATCCCGAAGCAGTGCCCAAGCTCGTGTGACGCCGTTCGGCAAACTCGCGCTAGCCACAAAGCTCCATCCGATTGAGGGGATGCGGGGACGGACGTGAACGCTGTGACAGCAGCCTGCATCGCTGAATACGAGCGCGTTATTGCTGCTTCCTTCCTCGCTGCAGTTTTCGCTTTCTTCCGTGATGGTCCTCCACCGTTGTCAGCATTTCTCACACACGCATCATCGTATGCCTGGCAGTGTGATGCCGGCCAAGCGTGCTCCACTTCGACTCCTTGAACAGCGTCCAGCGCAGGGTTATAGCGAGCTGACGAGACCACAGCCACGCGACTCCCGCCGTAGGCGCGTCCGCAGCAGAAATCGTTGTCTTCCTCTTCGTACAGATCGTGGTCGACGAGAAGCAGCAGCGCGTACGCGTCCGCTGGCAGCAACGCAATCGCAGCGTCGAGTATGTCCTCGAGATTAAGCTGGCCACTGAAGATGCCGTTGCTGGACGGACGCGCACGGATGCGAACAGCTTCGGAGCCGATGGAGAGCGCGACGTACGAAGATTTCGAGCGCTTCTTGACGGGTCGCTCGTCGTCCCACGACGTGAACTGGAGCTTGGGCTTAGATAGTAACTTCACTGGGAGACTGGAATAAAACGCAGCAAGGTACTTCACGATCTCGGTTGGGTCGGGACGAGGAAGGAGAGCTTTCTTGGCCGCCCTCGCAGGGAATTTCGGTTGAATCCATTCCTTCATGTGCTTGACCTTCGTTCCAACTGACGGGACGGGCACCACGTACACCGTCCTCCTCTCGTCTGTGACGGGGTTCCTCTCTGGTTCTTGCAGCCAAGACTTGAGACTCTGAGCGTCGTATTTCGGGTCCAACGACAAGTCGTCACCCGGTAGCACCAGCGGGGCAGGGAAAGTCGAGGCCTCGGCGGCTGCAGTCCCTTGTGATTTCAACTTGGGCGCACGGCCAGATGAGCGCGTGGCTGCTACTAGTTGCTGCGGAGTTCGTTGCGCGTAGCCTGCTAGCTGCGCGTGGCTCGACGGGGCCAAGCAAAGCTGGTCATGCTCGCACCGAGTCGTCATGGCAACTGCAACTTTCAAACTGACTGATCAGCCAATGGGAATCGCCTGTGACGTGTGAAAAAACTGAGCTCGAAAAGAAAGGAATGCGTGGAAACCCTTGTAATACTACAGGCAGCCCCCACCTGTCTACTAGTCCTAGCAAGAAGTTGCGACTCTGTAGTACTCCAAACGTAAACTGCTGGGCACTAGCGACCAGCGTTGTCAGCGAGCACCGCAAACTCGTGGTTGACCGACGTCGTGGACGTTGCTTCAACGGCCTCCCCCTTTTCGATGTCCGCGTGCACGGACTCCACCTTGAGTGTGTCCTTTCTCGTGACGGTCAAGAAGATCACCAACACTGCGATGAGACCCAAAAAGATCATACTCGTGACCGTCGTGCCGAGGTTGAGTCCTGCTTTCCACCCCGAGGGGAAATCCTCTGCAGCAGCAGATCCAGACATCGACACCGTCGCCGAAGCAGAGCTGAAGACGATGACGATCCTGAGCTAGAGCTTGAGCCCGAGTCCACGGAATCCGCCGGGTTTTGCGACATCAAGTCTCCGAGCGAAGCTCCCAGTGGTCGAGTGAGCACGTACACGGCCCAGAAGCCGAGAACGCCGTTGACGACTTTGAACCACCACAGCAGCCCAACCAAGACGATGCACCCAGCAAAGAGCACCAGCGAGTTGCCGTAGCCCACGTCAAGCTGCTCCGCGATGAGATCTCCGGCTGAAGTGCCCAGCGCGAACGTCACCAGCACGGCCAGCCAGTACCAAGCCTCGCGTCGTCGCGTGAAGATGCTGTGGATCGACAGGTTCCTCTCGACGCGGTACCACGAGATGAAGACGACCACCAACAGCGCCAAGAAGATGGGGGTCGTCACTTCTAGCGGGACTCGGTGAGGTTATCGCTGAGCAGCGTGCCGACAGTACTGATTGCAACGATGACAAACCAATAGAGCGGCGCGTAGTAGAAGTCGAGCTTCATCTGCACTGCGAGCGAGGCCATCAGGATGACGAGCATGACGCCGGAGGTGCCACCAAGGCCAAGGCCGACATTGTCGTTGAGGAAGTCGGCGAAAGTCTCTCCGACGGTGGTGGCCAGCACCTTGATGATCCAGAAGTAGATGGTCACTTGCGGCACCTTGACGCCCACTTGCTCGTCGAAGAAGCCCATGGTGTTGGAACTTGTTGGTCGGGGTGACGTGATGTTGTGTGCTTGTTGCCCGGAGCGCAAATGTAAGTGTGTGTGCTGGAGGGACCACGTCGCTCCGAGCAACACTACCAAGTCGTAGTACTACCCAGAACATGGAGATTATTTGGAAAAGCTGGGATCAGCGCCTTCACATGAAACGGGTTCGCGTTGACAGGCCCCGCACAATTGAGACGGGCAGCAGAGCCACGCCTTCAAGTCGCCATGGTCAGACGAAATGGTCTGTCGGTGGTAAGTCGGGAGCTGTAACGCGTGGCAAGTTTACCAGATTTTTGAGGCGGGCGCGGTAAAACAATTGAGCGCTGGACACGTTATCTCGTACGGCAAGACTTTCAGGTGCGGCGTTGCAGAAGTTGTATTATAATAAATAAAAGATCTGAAAGTGGGCACCTAGGCGTACATGTAGTAAAAGAGATTGTGTTCTATTGCATCGATAAAAGCTTTGGAAGCATCAGTACTCGACAACGATAAGAGCATTTTCAACCTTGATCACGATCTCGATCTCACCGCAGCACTGTAGCACTGCAGCATCTGCTGCCGTTGTTGCACGTTTGTGGCCACAGCGCGACGTTTACTCTGCTTCATCGCATGCGACTGTCATACAACCGCTGCCCACTTGCCAGTGTCCAACATCGCCACACCGCCACGCCGGAGAAAACAAGCCGACGCGCGTATGCTGCATCTCTGAGCGACCTCCTCCGTATCCAGTCGCCTCTGTTCGCTCTCACGATCGCAGTCTGTTCGTCCGGACAAGCAGCGGTTGTGCCAAACGCTCAAAATCAAACGGCTTCAGCCCCGCAATGAACGCGAAGAAGCTGTTGTGCGTATTCGTAGAATGTGGCACGCGGTCTGAGCCGTACAAGACGTTAGCCCGCTACACTGCACAGCCTTCACCATACTTGCGTCTCCTTCAACACGGTGCACCCACCAAGTGACTATTACCCTGCCAATTATTCGCTTTAAAAAAAAACTACCTATCTCTCACGGAACCGCTGCGTCGGGGTCTCCTTCTTCATCCACTTCAACTGGTTGAGGGGCCAGATCTGTCACCACAGCACACCACAGCACAGCAATCACTTAGTCCCAAGTCTCCCTCAGCCTTTGGTTGCAATCCTGGCAGCTCACCCTCATGACGACGCGTCCCTGCAGCATCGAGTAGGGCACCGGTCCGTAGTACCGCGAGTCGTGCGAGTCGTGCTTGTTGTCGCCCTCGAGCCAGACGTGGCCCCTCGGGATCTTGTGGAACTCGACGTCGGACGACGAGTAGCGCGGCTTGACGCAGACTGTGTCCCCTCCTGCGCGACGATGCGCTTGCACACGGTCTGCCGCGGGTTGGACACGGACGCGGCGATCACGACCTCGCCCGGCTGCAGCTTCCAGAGCCTCGGCGTGAGCTTGTCCAGCAGCACGATGTCCCCGTCGCGGTTGAGCGTCGGCAGCATGGACGGGCCCACGCATTTGATGGTGTCGGCCGCCTGCATGAGGCAGAAGGCCGCGCCCCGAAGCGCGCGAAGCACGCGAGCACGACGCCCACCTCCCGCAGCGCCGCCTTGGTCCCCATGACGGTCTCCGCTCAATAAAGCCAAGTGATGCCATTGGTCGCAATAACGCGAAGCGATCTCATTGGACAAAAATGGCAGCACCCTGAAGCGGTGCGAAGGCCGTTGCAGTTTTGGGCCAAGGGTGACTGACACCAAGCCAAGACAAGACTCGTACTAAGAGTGAGAAAGGGGGCGGACAGGAGCTTCGTTAGTGTTGTTGCTTCCTGATCGACAAGAGCGTGATGGACTCGGACGGACCGTCAGATGTGGACGTGCTGGATGGTATGTGGACAGTTTTGGGTGCAAGTTGTTGAAGTGCAGATGGACCCTTTTTGACCACTCGATGCGTCCTGCAGACCTGCTGCACGACGTGGACGGCGAGGGCGACACGTTCGAAGGTTTGGAGCCTTGGATCCTGCAGTCAGACTGAGCTTGGGCGTGCTGAAGCATTCGCTAAATGTTGCAGACGCGGAGGCTTTCTTCGATGCGGACCTGGACCAGGACGGGGAAGGTGCGAGGCGCTGTGCTGCTGATCTGTATGGACATTTGTTGACATGCATTCGCGTTGCCAGGCCCTGGGGGGACGACTACAGACAACATCTTGAGCCAGCTGGACGCCGTGACGAATCTTGATGGTTGGGCTCAGCTGTGCTTTGGGATTCCAGAGTGAAAATACTGACGTCTTTGTCCCCTTTGTGTACTGCTTTCCTTGTTTTAATACGAAGACGACGACGCGCTCGGTGACAACGCAGACGAGTTTCACGACTCCGAGTCGGTGCCGTCTTCTCCGCAGCCGTCGGGAGCTGCTGGTACGTTGAGTTTGAGGTTTGATGAGACCTGTAGACTGACGTTGGTGCGGTGCGTGACCTTTAGACGAGCGTAAAGTGGAGAAAGACACTGTCGATGAGGATAGCGCATCGACTCCCTCTGAAGCGGCTCTCCCGGAACAAACCTCACCAATTGCTAGCGAAGAAGTGGTTCAAGCCGTTCTCGATCTTGCAGCAGACGCACCAGACGAGGTCGCCGAGGATGAAGAAGACGACGACGAAGAAGAAGAGCAACAAGTGACGGCCACAAACGCGACGGAAAACACAGCTTCGACTCAGCAAGCCAGCACACAGGATGACGAGGATGGAGAGATGTCGAGTCGTTTAGCTGACGCTGAGCCTTCGACAGACCCCTCACCCCAGGGCAACGAAGGAGAAGACGTTGTCATGGTAACCGAGGTACTCGATGCTGCGATCGCCAGTCCGGCAACAGACGAACCCCCAGAGGGAAGCGCAGATGCGGAGGAGGTTTCTGTCAACGAGCCTGCCGCAGTGACCGACATACTTGACGCTGTGGTGGCTTCTCCAACCTGGGGCGAATCAGAACAACGTGTGAATAATGGTGCAGACGCTGATGCAGAGGAGGACGCACTACCGACCCCACCAGTTCACGAGACTAGCCACGAGAATGTGGAGCCGGCTTCAGATTCTCCCGTTGTGCCTCCGCCAGCCCCCGCCGCCGTCCCTGTCATCGTTGGCTCTATGAATCCCGTGGAAGACGACAATGATGATTCAGACGACTCCCAGGGCGAAGACGACGACGAGAGCACACCCGCGCCACCTCCGTTGCAGTCAAACGACCCAGACGACGATGACGAGGACGTGCTGGAGGTCGATGCGGCAGTGGTGAGCACGCTGGAAATCGAGCAGAAGCAGCGGATGGAGAAACGCGCTGAGACGCACCAGCCAGTGTCGAAACCAGGAGGCCAAGCTGCTGCTGATAAGGAGGAGGAGGAGGAGGCCAACGCCCTTTGAAGGCTCTTCCCAGCACCAAAGCCAGCGATACGAGCGCGATTGACCTTTCTTTCGGGAGGAAGTCCGGGTTGCGCACGTCACGACGCTGGAGCCTGGTAGCCCCTTCTCGGATATCCACAAAGTGGCCGGCGGGGCCAACGCGAGTAAGCTCAGCGCTGACGCTACGTTTGGTATCTCGTACCAGAGCATGCGCAAGAAAGCCGACGAGCCTCACGCTGCTGAGGACCAAGGTGGGTACTCGCTGCCTAGCGGCCCGGCGTTCCCCGACGAGCGCGAGTTCGAGAGCGAGATGGAGCTGACGAGCGACTTGTCGTTCTCAGTGGCAACTGCTGGCAGCGTCAGTCCGAACAGGGCGGAGGAGGACGAGTTCGCGTTCGACCTCGCGCCTGCCGCAGCAGAGCTGAATCCGGTGTCGGAAGACGAGCTCAGAGCTCGGAGAGAGTCGCTGGAGGCTCAGAAGCGGAGGGAAGAGGAAGAACTGCTGAAGGAGCTCAAACGGGCGACGGATGAGGAGAAGAAGCTCATCGAGAGCAACAAAGCGGCGGAGACAACTCAGGATGATTCAGTAGCAGGCGAGTCGACAAACGTTGCCGCTGAGGCCGACGCTCTGTCGTTGACGGAGCTGCACAGCATCTACAAGCGAGGGCTTGGAGACCAGGAAGTTCTGATGGACGAGAACGAGAGCGCGGATGCAACGAAGAAGACTGAGAGCCCCGAGATCGGTCGGTCGATGTCCGTAATGGGGCGCATCTTCAGCCAACACCAAGGAGCCACCGAGACCATAGCAGAGGAAGCCGACGGTGACGAAGATAGTGAAGAGAACGTTGAAGACCACGGAGGCTCCGACACTGCAAACGTTGCTGATGACAACGCCGAAGACACAAAGACAATCACCGAGAAGAGCGACGTCGACGAAGCGTCCGAGTGGCGGGAGATCAAACTGGTGCAGCATCGACAAGTCCAAGAGGACTCAGGATCGGGCTCAGCCGCAAAGACCAACAACAGTCCCGAGACGGCGTCAGTGGCTCGGATAACCTACGCGGAGGCAGCGGGCTACTACGCGGAGACTCCCGACGTCATGCAGCACCGCGACATCATCGTGTCCGAGGACTTCCCGCGTGGCTCGTGCTTGACTTGCTTGTCGCGCCCTCGACTCTCGTTCGCTGGGGCGATTGAGGAGCGCGATCGCGTGTTCTGCATCGCTGCCACCGCCTTCGACGCTCACAACGAGGTGGTGGTGCAGATGCTGCAGACGATCTACAAGAAAATCACCAAAACCCCGCGCGACGTGCTTCTTATCGGCCGGCACTGGGAAGATGTCGGCTTCCAGGGCACAGACCCGTCCACTGACCTGCGCGGCTGCGGCGTGCTCTCGCTGCTCCAGATCCTGTACTTGGTGGACGCCTACCCGGACCTGGCGCACCGCTTCCACGGGCTCTCGCAGCACCCGACACGCCACTTCCCGTTCGCCTGTGTGCTCATCAACATTACGCTGCAGTGCGTCGTGGCTCTACGGAGTGGCGTCCTCTACGCTGAGTGCAACAAGCATGCGAGCGTCTTGTCTGGCATGAACCGGGTAAGTCCCTGACTCTAGTGGAGGGGGTATTGGTCACGTACTAACTGACGTCCACTGCTTTGTATTTGTAGCTGTACGTTGCTATGACCTCCAATCTCCACGACGCGATCCAATCTCGGTCGGACGAGATCCCTCTCATCATGAAGGACGTGCTGGACCGTGGCCGAACCAACCCAGCCAAAGTGATCGACGAGGCCTTCGACGGACCGACGCTGCGTCCCACTCGACCAGCTGCCGCTGCTACTTCTTCGAAGGCGAAAGGAGCCGACCGCAAGCAGGAATCCGACAACAATCTCGAGTTCACTGAGATCGGACTGCACTCCGTCGACGACGAGTGAATGAACTGCCACCTGTACAACAAGAAACACAAACCGGCCGACATCAATTCAACTCGAAGATTTACAGAACGAATTCAATACAAACCGAACGAGGACACGGCTTTTCTTTCTTGCTCAGACTTGCATTACGATAAATAGGGTTCGTCTCTAGACTCCTGTACAAGGTGCCGAATCTTGAGCACTCTTGTGGATGATCCCGTCCGTGACAGGGACGAGGAAGATGCGGCGCTGAGCGAGGGGAGGTTGGGTCGACGTGCTGATGCTGGGGATTCACCTCGTGAGGGAGGGGCCGATGGCGGGGGATCCATTGGGGGTACCGGCATGAACCTGCGCACAACAAGATCCTATCAATTAAATCCGCTGAACCAGAGCTAGTGCAAGTTGCCTTGTAAGCGAGCGTACATTCGACTTGGAACAAATGAGCTGGGTTTGTTCGCCTTGCTCAGTATGTTCTCCACTTTCACAGCCGCCTCCTAGGGTTCAGAATGTTGCAACAAGGCGTCAATCCACATGCAAACCGCGTTTTATAGGAGAAGTGAGAGGTACCTGGTCCTCCAGTGTCTTCTCCAGCGTTTTACGAAGATCGTGCAGGTCGCTCAGCGACGGAGGAGGCTTCACTGTTGCCACCTTCCGGCGGTCGTCATCGATCAAATCCTTCTCCATTTCCAAGCACCCCTGTAGTTGTAGGGCGAAACGACCGTCAGGTGATGAACTACGCCCAGATATGTTAGCGCGGGATCTGTACCTGGATGAAGTCAATGTCTTCAAGCAGCAGCTGACGTTCTTCGCTTAGTGCCTCCCGCAGGTCCTCTTTGATCGCGTCGATCTCATCAAGGTTTAGACGACGATGTACCTGCGAGTCATAGCAACGTCAAACCATTAACGAGAAAGAAACTAAAGAAGAGATCACCGAAGATGTTGAACCGACCTCGGGGCTCTCCAGTACGGCTGTGATCGATGAGACAGAAATCGTTGACCCCCTCGACACTGGCCGCTGAGAACCAGTCGTCGCTGGCCGCCTCCCACTCGCAGTTCCTGGTCGAAGAGCGACGCCGTCCGCCGCGTCGTTTGAAGTCGATCTAGGCGACAGATCCTCCATCTTCGGCGTCATCGGCGGCTGATAGTTGCTGTGGTTGAAGGTATCTGATGCTGACAGAACGTAGTCCAAGACCTCCGCGTCCTTGGCGGACTGGATCGCAACCTGGCGGGAGGGTCCGTGCATATCCGCAGCCAGCAGCTTGAGCTTTTCTATGAGCAAAGGGCGCCCCGGGGGCTCCGGGATGTGCGGCCGCCTTGCCAAAGCATCCTGTAGCAAGCTGCGTCAGTGCACATAGTCACCAAATATATTAAACAGGGACGTTCCCACCCGAATGTCATCGTTCTGTTGCTGGAACTCCGTCAGGATTTCGACCAGCACCGCCAACTCCTGTCGCAATTCCTGCAGCGGTGACCACAAAGCGGATTAGCTTTGGTATTTCCGCCACAAGCTACCGCAAACCGACTGCAGCGAACCTCATTCCCTTCGATCAGGTGACTGCCGATCGCACTCCGCAGCTCGCCCTCTTCTGACGCGCACACGTTGAGCTTGAGCTCATCCCAGAGCAGCTTGCGGATCTGGAAGTACTCGCCCGCTGCCGTCTCGCTGCGCACCATTCTGCTCGACCTCTCCAGTTCCCTAGCGCTCCCCCACTCCAACACACAACTCCACAAATACCAGGTACACGCACGTTTCCACCGCTATAATTGTTGCCGCTTCAAGTTGAAGTTGGACCAACACTCTGCAAGAATGATGGTCGCACTTCAACTTGAAGCGCTTGCGGAGTGGCTGTTATTACCACCTCTTAAATATGATTCGCGGTCTTCTCCTCCGCGTCTTCCGGGCGGACGCGCACGTGCAGTGGCTGGTGGCTCCAGATCTCCCCAACGATTCGCTTCTTGTCTGCGTCCAGCAGCCGCCCACACACAGCGACACGGAAGTTCCCCTCGGACAAGAACATGCACTGGACCTCGTGGCTCTCCTCCCCTTCCTCCATTGGACAAGTCCACATGACTTGGGTCTTGAGCAAGCCCACAACCACCACGTGCTCGCTCACCTCGCCTAATATTTCTTCGCCCTCCTCTGTGATTGCCACCTCCACTTCAACGCCTGAGAATTGCTGCTCCCCATCAAAAGGCCGTTTGATCGTGACGCGAATCGGCACGTACTGGAACAGATCGGCTTGTAGAGTGCGGGGATCTGCGCGCAAATGCGCCGCCTGGAAGAAGTTGAGCGGGTGGAGGGCCGGTCGACCTTGTCTTCCTTGTTTCACCCCGCTGACGTCTCCATTCTGCGCTGTACCCTCCTCAGGCATCGGCGCCGGTGTCTCAATGGGCGAATAAACTTGCAGACTTATCGGAGGCAGCAGCAATTCGCGCGTCATTTGCTCTTGTGCTGCAATCGACCCGAGGTGAAAGTCCTCGCAGCGCAGGCGTCCGTGAGTGCCGAAGTACGTTTCCCACTCCATCTCCAGCAGACCGTTCAGCGCGTCTGTAAGCTTAGCCGGCCCTTGCTCTCCCCCTAGAGATGACAGACGCGGGACTTCCACCACAAAGCGACGAGAGCATTGTCGGCCGATTTCCGCCTCGCACGTGACGTCTCCGCTGTCATCGATGTCGCGCCGTAGCCGAAAGCGAAATGTCGTTTCTGTGGGATTGGCGACGTGGACCATCATGGCGCAATACAAATGATCTGTCGTGGATGCTTGAGTCGGGTTACGACTACCCGTCTTCTGGGTAACAGGAATCTGCTCCACGCTACATGGGAGCAACGTCACTGATCGAAGCATTAGCGATGGAAGCGACACGAGCTCCAGAGCGAGCTTGCTCTCTCGGTAGAAGACTTCGCCGGAGCAACTTTCGTCCGCGTACACGAAGCTCCATTCGATCTGGATGCCGTCCTCTGATGCTGCTTCCCCCACGTTCTTGTTGCCTCGAAGCGACACCTCGAACGGAATGCTCACGAAATCGCCGCTAGATAACGGAAGCGGGGAGGATACAACGTTGCCGCAGCTCAGCGATAGAAGGCGCGTCTCGACCTGGCCAGAGCTGCCCCTGTGATTGCCGTTGTGATTGACTAAGGTACTCCCACGTGAATCAGCCGATGCTGGGGGCAAGTTGTTGAAAATCACACACGTCTGTTTCGCTGCACGTCGATGCTGGACGTTCACTGCGAGCCTGTAATGGGTGATTTGCTGGTTCCCAGTGCTCCGCACACGAAACATACACCTCTTCGTCTCTGTCGCAAACATCGCGATCCGCATCTTGGAAGCTGGAGGTGCGACTGCAGCTTTCTCCCCTTCTGCGAGCGCCATGGAGCCGTGCTCACGAAGGGAAAGCGAAACCATCGGCAGCTCGCCAACGACGCGGATGCTGACGGGATCAGTCAGCGTGAACGACGTCGTAATGTTAAACGCCTTGATGAAGCACCCGCGAACGTGGAAAGTCCCCACTCTCAACGGCTGAATTCCGAGCACCACAGTCTTGCGCTTCTCATAGGGACCTAGACTGAGAAAGCTGGGGTAACATTCCACGCCATCGTCTTGCAATGCCATACTGGCACTACTGCCCACCGCACCCGCTCCACTCTTCTCCTCAACAAACGTCACCCAAGCTTTCACCTGTTGGAGTTTGATTGCCACGCCCGTTGGATTCGACAGCGTCAGCTGCAGCTCAATTCTCTCGTGAACAGGAAAGCCCCGTTCATACATGGCAGGGGCATCGTCACTGTCGTCGTCTTCGTCACTCGCGCGTTGTGCTGCCTTCCGCATCATTTTCTGCTTCTCAAAGGGCGAGTAAAAGAAGTCCGACTTGGCCGCTTGCTGACTCGATGCGGGTTGCACTCCAAACATGCCCAAAGCCGTCGCTCGAGAGAGAAATGGGTGCTGCAAGTTGCAACTCGAGCGTAACCTGAGCTTGTCCACGCGAAGGAAAGTAGGCAGCTGCACTTGTTCGCTTGCTCGCAGCGTTGTGCAGTCGGACTCCAGCAGATTCAGAAGCTTGCGCTCAATCTTGGCAAGCTCCGTCTTCGACCGCAAGTTCCACACAGCGGGGCCCTCTGCCGGTACGCCAACGTGAAGCTTCCCGTCGCTCTCGCTGTCATTGATACCTAGAGTCCGAAACGTCTTGAGCCCACCAGCATCTCCATTCATCCCAGCACCTCCATACTCCCTCCCATCCGCCATGTTTGCCGTCATCCGAGAAGCAGGTACGCGATCTTCCAAGCCACCTGCTCGACCTGCCACGCCATTGTGGTTATGCTGAGGATGTGAGAACGGCGTGAACGCTGGCGATGCCTTCGTCGAAATCGCGTTCACAGCAGCGGAGAACTGTTGCCGCGGTGTGGCCAGAATTCGAGGCGTGTTGGTCAGCGTCGACGATAAGGTTGCCGCCGCGTTCGACATGGTGGCCGAGGGGGAGTTGATGAAGTTTCGCCTCACTCTCGTATCAATGCCCGGCGGCGGAGAATTATAGACGCCGCCTTTTGCATGGAGGCCAGTGGCCGCACGATCTGCCGGGGTATGCGCAACGCGAAGTGACGTAGCGGGCTGCTGGAGATGGTCCACTAGTAGGGCTGAGCCTGCTGCAGCGCCCGACCTTCTCATAGCTGGCGACGAGGGATCCGCGCCTTGTACTGCAATGGAATCGCACCACACCAGCATCTCCAGCAGCTGAATGCAATACGTCCCAACGAGGAACGCGTCCCCGAGCATCCTCGCAATCGTCAGGAGCTGGCGAAGAACGTGGAAGCGAATAATCAACCACGAGTTGTCGGGAACGCCAGCAGCAAACGCTTCGGTACCCGGCGCTTTCCTTCTCCTGTTCCTGCGAGACAGAGTCGTGACTTCCCACGGCAACGCGTCTCTCCTCGCACTTTTATCCTGAATGCCCAGACGTTCTGCTGCCACGCGCTCGAGCAGGAGGGCCGCCTCCAAGTCTCGTTGCCGCTGAGACCCTTTCGTGACACTGGAGGGCGACAGCATCAGCCTCAGCTGAGAGTCCACAGCAGGCGCGTTCCGAGCCAACAGAAGCGAAGCAGCCTCATGGAGGAAGAGCGCCACACGTCGACGGTGGTCCACACTCTCCAGCATCCGACTCGTCTGGATCAAGAACTCGACCTGGCGCTGCGGCTGCAGCTCCGGGAACAGCATGAGGCCTCGCTCCAGCGCGTCCCACAGCAGCCGCTTGGTCCACAGACTCTCCAGCACCTTCGCTTCCCCTGACATGGACGAGCGCCGCAACGTCGCGGCCGACACAGCGGCGTAGTACCAGCCGAGGTTCTCGATCAGCAGACTCTCGAGCTCGGTCGTGCCAGCCTTCGCGTACAGCGCGACGGCTTCGGACGCCTTCTCCACGAGCTCCGTCGAAAACTTGTCCTGCGCCTCGCAGTACAAACAAAACACGTACCCTTCCAGCGCGGCCGCGAGCCACAGGGCGTCCCCGGCGCACCGCCGCTGCGTCTTTCCTCCTCGCGCAGCATCTCGACTGCGACCGTGTAGTGGTCCAGCGCGTCCGAGATGCAGCTCACCAGCACGCTGTAGTCCCCAGGAGCTTCTCCCTGCGCGCCAACTGCCGCTTCCGCCGCCGATTGCGCGGGTCCAGCGCGGCGACTCCAGCTGCCAGCGGCGACGGGATCGACGAGAACGACGGCCCCATTGAGCTCCCGGACGAGCGCGACGTCGGACTCGCAGCAGAGCCGAAGACCGCATCCCCTTGGCGTCGCGTGACAGCACCAAAGGAGACGCCGCCGACTGCTGCTGTTGCTGCTGCTGCATGGCGTGCGTCTGCTGCGGCTCCACGTTGACGTCCAGCAAGACGCTGGCCAGGTCTCCACCTCCTCCGCCACTGGCGGCTCTGGGCGTGGACGCGGCGGCTGTAGCGGCGGCGCTGGACGTGGCCGAGCGGATGGCGCTCTCCAGCGACATGAGCACGTTGACGGCCAGCGTGTCCATGACGACCTGCAGGTGCAGACTCACGGTGGACTCGCCCGTGCCCTCCAGCTCGTGGTGCACGGGAACATGACGAGGTCTGTGAGCCCTCGCACTCGGCGGCCGTGGCGTCCTCGAACGCGTGCTCGAAGGCGAAGAGCCTGTGCAGCAGCAGCCCCGGGAAGCGCCGCACCGACGCCTCGAACTGCGCGTGGGCCGCGCGCAGCCCGCCGCTGAGCGTCAGCGACGGACTGTGGCACACGCCCAGCACGCCCACGACGCGGCGGCTCGCGTGCGCGTCCTCTCCGTCGCACGCGTCCACGCGCTCGGCTGTCGACACGAAGCGGAAGCGCAGCGAGCCCGCGCCCGCCCAGTCCAGCCCGCGGAACGGAGACAGCTCGGGCGCGTAGCCCCGGGCCGCGTCAGGCTGCGCAGCGGCAGCTCGCTGTGGCGCTGTAGGAGACGCGCGTAGCCCGCGAACACGTCCGCCGGGATACCGCCCACAGGCACCAGGTACACGAGGAACTGCGCCGGCCGCGTCCAGCGAGGCGGTGGCGCCGGCGCCGGCGCCGAGCTGCTCATGACAGTGTCGGATACACTCCCCTTTCAACGACTGACTTGGAGTTTGTATGGCGTGTCGAAACAGCTTGTCGAACATAGTTTATTGACATTGTCAAAAAATGGTCGTGGAGAGCAGGTCGCCGGACGCGGAGGAGGAGCCGCTGTACGTGCCGCTCAAGGTGCGGCGCCAGCGCGAGCAGGAGCGACTGCAGCGGCGCCGCAAGCAGCTGCAGGAGCGCATCCAGCACGAGCGCAGCGACGACGACGACGACAACGACGACTCGGACGGCGAGCGGCCGCCCCGCAGCAAACGGCCCAAGCCGTCGAGTCCTCCGTCGCCGTCCGCTGCAGACGCCCATGACGATATTTCTCCTCCTTCGCCGCGGACGCAGCATCAGCCGCAGCGCTCGAGCGTGAGTCTGCTGGACCAGGCGTACGAGATGCGCAAGCGCATGGAGGAGCAGGGCGTGAACCAGCAGAAGGCGCAGCAGGACGCGCAGGAGGTCAACATGCTCAAGGAGGCCAGCTACGTGCAGAAGGCGGCGCTCGTGTCGGCCCACGAGCGCGCCGAGGGCATCCACTACAAGGAGGCCATGCAGACCACGTGGAGGCCGCCGCGCAGCATTGCGGCCATGACGCCGGACGAGTGCGACGCCGTGCGCAAGAAGTGGCACATTCTGGTGGAGGGCGAGGACGTGCCGCCGCCCATCAAGTCGTTCGAGTACATGCGCTTCCCGCCGGCCATCTTGGAGGCGCTCAAGGCCAAGAACATCATGCGTCCCACGCCCATCCAGGTGCAAGCCATCCCGTGCATCCTCGCGGGGCGCGACATCATCGGTATCGCCTTCACTGGCTCCGGTAAGACCGTGACGTTCACGCTGCCGCTGGTGATGCTGGCGCTCGAGGAGGAGAAGAAGATGCCCATCATCGGACACGAAGGCCCCTTCGGCCTCATTGTGGGGCCGTCCCGAGAGCTCATGCGGCAGACGTTCGACGTCGTCAAGCACTTTACGAATCACCTGTTCAAGGCTGTATACCCGGAGCTGCGGAGTCTGTTGTGCATCGGAGGAGAGGCCACGCGCCAGCAGTCGGACCTGATCGCCAGCCGCGGCGTTCACATCGTGGTGGCGACTCCTGGTCGACTCAACCATTTCCTGAAGCTCAAGGAGATGAACCTGCGCCTGTGCAAGTTCATTTGCTTGGACGAAGGCGACCGGATGCTGGACCTGGGCTTCGACGAGGAGGTGGCCACAACCTTCAACCACTTCTCAAGTCAGCGGCAGACGCTGCTGTTCTCGGCCACGATGCCCCAGAAGTTCCAGGACTTCGCCAAGGACGTGCTGGTCAAGCCCGTGCTGGTCAACGTCGGCCGCGCCGGTGCCGCCAATCTGGATGTGATCCAGGAGGTGGAGTACGTCAAGCAGGACGCCAAGATCGTGTACCTGCTCGAGTGTCTGCAGAAGACGAGCCCTCCTGTTGTCATCTTCTGCGAGCGCAAGGGCGACGTCGACGACATCTACGAATACCTCATCCTTAAGGGCGTGGAGGCCGCCTCCATCCACGGTGGCAAGGACCAGGAGGAACGTAACGAGGCCATCGACCTGTTCAAGAACGGCCAGAAGGACGTCCTGGTAGCGACGGATGTGGCCGCCAAGGGTCTCGACTTCCCCGATATCAAGCACGTCATCAACTTCGACATGCCGGCAGAGATCGAGAACTACGTGCATCGAATCGGTCGTACAGGTCGTTGCGGCAAGACGGGCGTGGCGACGACGTTCATCAACAAGAGCGTGCCCGAGAGCGCACTGCTGGACCTAAAGCACCTGCTGGTCGAGGCCAAGCAAACGGTGCCACCCGTGCTCAAGGCGTTGGAGGATCCGTACGAAGAGCTGGAGCGCAGTGGCGACGGTCTCTCCAATGCTACAGGCACCAAGGGCTGTGCGTTCTGCGGTGGTCTGGGTCACCGTATCACCGACTGTCCGAAGGTGGACTCGCAGGTGCGGAAGATTGGCGCTGGCAAGCGCGACTTCCTCGCCGGGAAGAGCGAAGGCTACGGCGGAGACTCGCTCGGCTAAGAGAACATGAGTATAGACTACTACTTCCAAGTATCCATGAGCACGAGCACGAGCGTGTCGGTCGTTACGTGTTGAAGCAAAACGTGTGTATTTTTGCCTTGCAACAACGGAGCAGGTTGTGCTCTGGCCTGGTCCAGCTACCTACGTCGAGCGCGTCCTGCATTTCTCCGCCTAGGAGCGGCTGATGCCATGGGCACCTCACTGTCTAGGAGCTTCTCGCGCTTTTGAATCGCAACGAGCGGCGGCTGCTTCTCGTGGGGCTCGATGGCGCTGGCAAGACCACGATCTTGTACCACCTGCGCCTGGGCAAGGCCATCGCCAGCATTCCGACGGTCGGCTTCAACGTGGAGACCATCAAGTACGAAGGCTATAAACTCAACATTTGGGTGAGTTTGGCTGTTGACTGGCATTGAGCGGCGATGCTAGCAGCGCAGAATGTGCTCACTGATTGCAACCCTAGGACGTCGGGGGGCAAGACACATTGCGGCCATACTGGAGGCATCACTTCACCGGAACGCAGGTGCAGACACAGATAGATCGAAGACAATTTGCCAAGCAAGACGGCGGTCTAACTTGGTTGATGAGCAGGGAATCATTTTCGTTCTCGACAGCGCGGACGAGCTGCGGCTGGAGCTCGCAAAGGCCGAGCTCAACGGCATGCTCGTGGATACTCAGCTCCAGGACGCGTGCCTGCTCATTATCCTCAACAAGCGCGATCTGCCGGACGCTCGCGATGTCCAAGTGCTGACGGATGCGCTGGAATTCCAGGAAAGCTGCGCCCAGAGTAAGCGTCGCGTCAGGGTGCAACCCGCAGTGGCCACGACAGGCGAGGGCTTAAACGACGGTATGACGTGGCTCTGCGAGAACATGACTGCGCTGTGAGTGGCGAGCGCTGACGCACGAGGCCTAGGATCAATAGACATCTTCATAGTTGAGAGGAACGGAATACAGTCTTCTTTCTTGATCTGTGGGCTGTGTTGTATGCTTGCATGGGGAGGTGGGTGCGTGCAAGGGGCCACCTCTCTTGTCCACTAGTCCACCGGTAGGAAGCTTCGACCGGAGCATTCGATACCCCGGGAGAGTGAGTGGGTGATCTGTAATCTACACCTAGCTAGCTCGTTTGCACTAGTCGCTGCTCTGTCTTGGAGGTCAGCGAGCGGTGCGATCCCAACTCCTGGGGGCAGATCGTACTGCAGTGCGACTCTCGTCTACGACCAGTCGTGCGCGAATGCCACGCCCTCGTACTTCTTGGCACCAGGGATCTCGGTCTCGTCCATGAGGATGTTGCCATCCACGTCGAAGACCGTAATAAACGAAGTCTGCCTCTGTTCATCCTCCACCTCAACGCTCTTGATCGCCACAATGACCGAGTCGTCGGACCGCGGGACGAACTTGAAGGACGAGAACCCGCGCAGGGGCGTGATCTTGCCGATCTCGCGCACCTCGATGCTGCTGAAGTCCTCGCTAGCGATAACGACCTTGTTGGAGCCGCGCTTCTCGTCCTCCATGTCGTTGTACGGCTCGGTACTGACGCGACGCGGCAGGATGAACCACTGGCGGCGGACGGCACTCCACTCGATGGCTTCGTGCACCACGTATCCGGGCCAGTCGCAGCCCAGTGCCGTGCGCACGGCCGCAAAGTGCGCCGTCCAGTCCTCGTGACGCACGTCGCCAGCACGAACCATAACGGCAACCCAGAGGTTGCCGTCGCTGATGACGTTGCCGCTGTTGTCTGTGAACTCCTTGCCCACGCTGCCCATGTACAGCTCGCCGTCCTTGACCGTGGCCCACTCGTGCTTTGGCCCTTGCCGGCCACGCCGTCTCCCTCCATGACGATGTGCTCGGGGATTGCTTGCAGGGGCTTCGAGGTGCTCAGGTGCTCGAAGTTCTTGAGCCGGAAGACGATGCCCGTGCGGTCGTCGAAGGCCAGCAGCTTGCTGTTGAACCAGGCGAGCTCGCTCAGCTCGAAGCCGCGGCCGGCCTCGTTCATGGTCGTCGTGAACTTGGACTCCTCGCCGAACGTGACCGAGTACGCGTCGCGCTTCTGCTGCGCGCTGGCGCTGCCGGGCGTGACCTTGAGCGTGGCGTGCATGATGTACGAGTTGAACTGGGGCTTCTTGCTGTTCTCGTCCTTGGACTTCTTGTCCAGATCCGCAACGATGACGAGGCCGAACGAGTCGGGCTTGGGCGGCGGCGCCAGCGTCGGCTCATGGCGCATGTTGTGCCTCACCGCGTCCTGCGTGGACGGCAGCAGCAGCTGCTGCGGCTGGTCGTTGCCCCAGTTCTCGGGCGTGCGCAGTCCCGCCCCGTTGCTGACGCTGTTGTGGTGGTTGCCGTTGCTGCTGCTAGAGCCGCCGAAGGATGAGCTGGACAGCGACACGTACGTGAAGATTGCGAAGGCGATGACCAGCACCAGCGCGCGTCCGTGGCGACGCATGGCCGCGAGGGCCGCGGCGGGTGGCGGCTGCGCGCGAGACGAGGACACGGCCACGCCGCCTCCGGGCAGGGGCGTTCCGCGGGAGTCCGACCACATGCCGTTGCTTCCGTCCTCCAGAGTGCTGAGCTTGCGCTTCTTCTTCTTGGCGTCCACGCACAGCACGAGCATGCACGGCGCGCCGCTGGGGAGGAGGCCGGGAGTGAACACGTCCGTTTCGACCGCAATAATGCGCGGAGGTCGCTGGAAGGTCGCACCAAGCGGCGCTGAACGGACTATGCAATGGACGGGGCCCGCCATCGACCAATCACAACACGCCGCCTGGTTCTGTGATGTGGTGCACATTGCCCAGCTAAGTACGAGGCCACATCGACACGATGGCGGGCGGCAAGAACGAGGAGGTGGCGGCGCTCGAGGCGCTGCGCGATTCGTCCGCGGAGCTGGTGCGCTACCTGGACAGCATCAACGAGAAGCTGCTGCAGATGAACCAGCAGAACGAGAGTGCGTGGCTGCTGCAGCTGTGATGGGATATGGCTGGCTTCTGGACTAAATTGTTGCTGCTACCTCCAGTGTCGCTGCGTGTGCTGGAGAACTGGTCCAGCGTCATCGCCATCTCCAAGGTCAGCTCGGCGTCTGCAGCGGCAGCGGCGGCTGGGAAGCCGCAGGCGGAGAAGGAGCTCCTGCGGACCTCACCCTAGGGGCGTCCAGAATGCGCTGAGTGACCGACTAACTGACTGCCAGCTGCAGCGCAGAATAGACGGAGTATTTATACTGGGAATGAAGACACAAGCAAGTTTGGTCGTCGTATGCGTATGCATTTTTTCTTGGTGGAGACTGAGTGGGCACCCGAAATAGCCGAACGTATGGCGATGGCGAGTTGGTGACCACGTCGCGAGGTAGAGGCGGCAGATTATCAAGAGCAGTGCCGCTCTGGTTGAGCGTTGGAAGCACCGGTCTCGCCTGCAGTGTAGCAGCGCAGGCCTTGAAGTAGACAACCGACATGCGCACCAACGGGTTCGAGAAGCCCTTCTCTCGAGACCAAGCAACGAGCTGGATCATCCAGCTCACCCTGATCGGAGTACGCACACACACACATACACGTCATTCTTGATTGCCTCGCATCGTGAGGTCTTGACTGGTTGGCAATTGAATTATGGCAGAGCTTCATCACCTTCGTATCAGCACTATTAAGCTGGGAGAAGGTACTCTCTCTCTCTCAGTATGATGTTCAACCTATCGACAGGCTGTCTAACCTTCATCGTGTCTGTAGTGTCTTGCAATCCTCCTCCCAAATGCCGTTCTGGTGATCATCGTCATCACAGCGTGGTGCATCTGCGAATCGAGGGACCCTGCTAAGCCCGTGAGACTCTGCCAGACCATTTGCTATTCGTTCGCGCTCATGCTCTTGCTCACTCTTTGCTGCTGGTAGAAACCAACGTTGACTTTTCTCCCATCCGTGCTGCGAGTTCCCCACAAAGAGTCACGATATTGCGGTCTGTGCTACAAGAACAGCCCTGGACTCGACCACCATTGCACGTGGCTGAACACGTGCATCGCCGAGAGCAACTACGAGGCGTTTTACTGTCTTGTGGTCTCAGCGACGTGCCAGACACTGCTGCAGACCGTCATTGGCATCCTAATGTGCACTCTGTGGCAGTCGGAGGTGAAGGCCAACGCGGCTGAGGGCTGGGATCAGGCAGTGATCGCTCTACTCTGGATCCACAACGCAGCCTGCATCTCGCTGACCAACTCGTTCGTTCTCCTGGCTGGGTTCCACACCTATCTGCTGTGCGTGGGCATGGGCACGTACGATTTCATCCTGGCGAACGGGTCCGATGGTCTGTGCACTCGCATGCTCAAGTGCAACTGCCTGCGCCGCAAGAAGACGGGGAAGCGCAGCCACGTCCAGCACGGCGACGTGAACGACACAAAGAGCGCCAAGGGTACTGCGACGAGGTCGAGAAGAGGGTCTCCCCGGCTGCCATCACGCCCGCGAGTCTCTCAGCTCCGTCGTCGCTGCGGTCGCAGACGTCTCTGGAGCAGGCGGCGGCAGCGGCGGCTCTCGAGGTGAGCAGAAACAGCGAGCGAACCGCCACCAGCCGGGACCAGTCCAAGTCAAGTCGAGCGACCGTCAATCCCACGGAGATTGCCGGTAGCGTTGCAGCCCTCGCTGCCGGACATGGTGCTCAGCGTGGGCGTCAACGAGAGCGAGGGCATCTTCGAGGAGGTCGACCTGAGCAGCCCCCCGAAGCCCAAGAAGTCGTCGGGAGCGGTAGTGGCTCCTGCCACCACGGTCTCGTGATAACTACTGGGATCTAGAGCTAGAGCTGCTTAAGAGCGAGGATGGCAATACATTGGTTGCCTTCTGGCGGTGCATGTTGAAGCGAGCCTTTTTCCTGCGACGTGTGAGCTTCTCTCACATTTGATAACGATATTCACAGGATCGGTAATTTGATTGGCGAAGACCATTTGACTTGTGCTTTGTATGGTCCGCGGAGTGATTGGCTCCCGCTGGCCTTGCAAGCGGGTCTCGAAGCCATAGTAGCGTTGGAGACGTCGTCGGGTATTTGCCAGCAAAACCTCTTTTCACCTTAAACAAGGTGCGTCCAGCTGCCGTATATGCAACCCTCAGCGTGGCTCTATGGGGCCGCAATACCCAGATCAGCATGCTTACTAACTTACGGGCTCGTCGGTTTGCTGTTGCTCTCTCGTGCAGATGCGTCACGTTGCTGCTTTGCTGTTGTGTGTTCTCGGCGGAAACGCCACCCCCTCCGTGGCTGACCTCGAGAAGGTCGTGACTTCGTTCGGCGGCGAGTTCAACCAGGAGCAGGCCGAGAAGCTCGTCAAGGAGCTCGAGGGCAAGAACATCGAGGAGGTGGTCGCTGCCGGCAAGGCTGCTCGCCACCGTGTCGGTGGGCGCTGCCCCTGCTGCTGGCGCTGCCGCTGGCGGTGCTGCCCCGGCCAAGGAGGAGGAGAAGGCCGTCGAGGAGGAGGAAGAGGTCGACATGGGCGGCGGCATGGACATGTTCGGCGGAGACGAGGACTACTAAGCGTCGTCGCGCCTCTTGTTGCTACGATTTGCCACGCGACCTGCCGCTCTCAGCGCGTCGGGTCGGGTAGTAACTTCAGCTTAATCGAACGCGCATGCGAGCCATGCATGTGACGCCATTCGCACACAGCACGCTTCACTCAGGTGTTCGGTCTTCAGCAGGGAGTTCGTTTTGCGTGGAGAATTGTTCGTCGCGCTGCGGTTAGCAGTTGATTTCGTTGCTGTTACAGGTTGCAGGAACTACGCTACTTCTCTGTTCCGCGAAACTATGCAGTAGCTTCTCACCCGAAACCAAATGTGGTACACACAACGCTTTTCTATTGGGTAAAATACCGACTTTGTCAATTGCGTATTTCGCAGGTGGGCACATGCTTAAAGTGCGCCATTCGTGTTTTTACATCCACTCTCAAGCAGACAATACCTCAGCCATGCCGCGAGCCACCGGTACAGGAGACCTGACGATCGAGACCAAGGTAGCCGTGGCACTCTTCCTGGTGGACCTCGTAGCGCGGGGTACCAGTGCCTCAGCGGCGGTTGAAGCCGCCATGGAGGCGTTTCCTATTGGTTCGAGGTCGGCTTGGAAGGTGTGGTCGAACCGCGGTGACGTGGCCGCGCTTCTCACACCACCACGCAACAACTACTCAACCAGGCCGCCTATTCGAACGAAAGAAGAGGTGGCTAGCCTTGTTGCCGGCGTGCCCCTCGTCGAGCGACAGACACTTCGCTCGCTCGCGAAGGCCACCGGTATCCCCCACGTCTCGTTAAGCCGATACCTTAAAGCGGGTTGGCTCCGGCGTGCCGTGTCGCACGTGAAGCCGACACTCACAGACGCTGAAGAAGGTAACGAAAAATCTAGATGGGCTCATTTATGCGGTGTCGGAAGCGTTTAGACAGCTCCCTCTTCGAGAATCGACAAGTGTTTCGTCACACTTCAGAAGGTGATGCAATGCGTGATGCTTCATGGAGGTGGAAACGACTACAAGTTGCCGCGCGTGAGCAAGGAGCTCAAAGGGGAACCTACACTACCAGCGTCGCTCTCCGTTGAAGAAGAGATCGTGAGCCATGCCCTTGCAGAAATGGATAAATATGTATCCAACTCCTAAAGTGTAGTGTACCCATCTTTAAATCTTAGGATTTGAATGTGATTAGATCTGATTGGGCATTTTCATTGCTGGTAAGCTCGTTTTGATACCAAATAAAACGCTTCAGTAGTGGGCCTAAATCAGCTCCTCCACATCCCAAATTAATTTTCCTAGACGCAGCGGATCGTCACGATTCCAATGATACCGCTCTGACTGAAGGGCGATTAATAGTTGGTGAAATGCGGAGGAAACTGTGACTGCCTTCAAAATAAGCGTCATTCTATCGGCGTTGGTAAAGGCAGAACTAACACTGCTGAACTGTAAAAAATAGAGCGGAAAGAGCATACCGCGCGCTTTCATTTGCAACCTTTTGCACACAAAAATGACGAGTGGTTTACCTGGTATGGCAATTTAAAGGTTTACTGCATAGTTTCGCGGAACAGAGAAGTATGTTGCTAGGCATCTCTCGTCTAGTTACGGGGTCTCCTTTTTGGGCACTCAATTCAGAGTTAACTCGACAAGGTCAACCAGGTCAGGTCTTCTTCTACCCGAGCACTTTGGCACTCACACGACGGCAGATTCCAGCCCAGCCCATAGCAGAGATAGCGCCGAGTGGGAAGCCTGGGAACGCCATCAGCCGCTCCACCGGCAGCATGTAGCCCTGCGGTAGCTCCACCAGAGGTTCGTTCCAATAGTAAAGCATAGCAAGCCCCATCAACACCGGCTGCGACAATGCCAACAACATGCAAAGGGTAAGTCCACCTTTCAGCTCGAAGTCGCTGCTAACTGATAGGTTTCAGTACAGCACACGTACCGTCCGGATGCGGTCGAACTGCTTCTGAAGCTCCGATGGCGCGCTCGCGGCCAGCCGCTCCACTGCCGTACAGCATGACACACACAACACGCATCCAAAATGCTACATCAGCCAAGAAACCCATAAACCACGTAACACCCTCATCGTTCCAACGCACCCGCGAGCTCCTGCATCTCCTTCTTGAGCGCGTTCATCTTGCGCGTGGCCTTGGCCTGCTCCACGAATGTCTCGACCGAGTTGAGGCGGTTCACGAGCCGCACCTGCGCGTTGTACTCGCCCAGCAGCTTCTGCTCCGCCGGCGACAGCTGCGCTCCGCGACCGTTCCAGAGCTTCATGGCCAGGTCCACCGCGAACACGACTAGCGCGATCAGCAGCACGTCGTACACCTTGAGCACCGAGATCGTCGGTAGCTCCATCATCATCGTCGTCAATGTCTTGTGTCGGAAACTCTCGGAGGTCAAATGGATCGTACTTAGTCGAGGCATAGTGAACTCAAGGCTTGCCCATTTACTGTAGACTCAAGAAAGGATCGCCACCATGGCGCAGGACATGCGAGCTGCGCGACTACGTCACAGCCATGGACGGCCGGCAGTACGAGACGGTGCCCGAGGGCGTCGTGTGTCTGCTTATCACGCACAGCAACCTGAAGCTGCAGATGGTGGACATCCGGCTGGATCTGCACGGCACCATCGGCGAACTGCGGCACAAGGTGTACCAGCACACGGGCACCAAGCCCGACGCCATGGAGCTGCTGGTCATGCGCAGCGACGGCTCGGTCTACGCCCGACTGGACGACGACCGGCGGATGCTCGGCTTCTACAGCGTCGAGAACGGCATGCGGCTGCACGTCGTGGACAAGGATCCGTTCTCGCTGTCGAGAGGCGGCGGCCTCGAGGACGTCTCGCTCGTCAAGAAGTACGAGATCTCCGAGGAGGACTACAACAAGCGTAGGTGGCGGTGGCATAACTGCGATGTTGTAGATCCGTCCGTAGTGACTGACTGACTGACTGACTGACTGACTGACTGACTGACTGACTGACGGTGGCTGCTGGCTCAATGACAGGCGAGAAGACGGTGCGCGCTTACAAGCGAGAGCAACTCGCCAAGGACCCGAACTGGAAGCCCAAGACCATGATGAATGTTGCTCGTGCTGCTGTGGACCCGGCGTCTGTTCCTGGACCTGAGAGCGTTGCGTGTATTATGGTGGGCGACCGGTGCGAGG
Source organism: Phytophthora melonis (assembly GCA_024211575.1). Classification (NCBI taxonomy): domain Eukaryota; phylum Oomycota; class Peronosporomycetes; order Peronosporales; family Peronosporaceae; genus Phytophthora; species Phytophthora melonis. The sequence goes on from JAMXKT010000085.1 coordinate 665,666, forward strand.
TGCAGCCTGGAGGACGACGAGGACAGGTTCAGTATTTGGGCGAGATCCCGGAGATCGCTCCGGGCTACTGGGTGGGCGTGCAGTTCGATGAGCCTGTGGGCAAAGGCAACGGCTCCGTCAAGGGCACGACCTACTTCAAGTGCGAGCAGAAGTTTGGCGGCTTTGTGCGTCCGCACAACGTGGCAGTCGGCGACTTCCTGTACGCGACCCGTTCGCAGACCTGTCAGACGACGACGACGAGCTGTAGGTTGCAGTAGGTAGTAGGTAGCCATCTGAAGCTGGCCAGCTAAAGGGCCAGGCTACCGGGCCATGCATCATAAACGACAGGAACCGAGTGGCACGGTAGTCTGGGAAATCAACTCTAACTTACTTTCCACGGTGTTTCTGCTCTGCTAATACATGCGCTGCGTCCGGCGCTTCCTCTGTCGACGCAGCGCTCCCAACCAACGAGCTCCTGCTTACACCTCGGCCTTGCGCGTGATCTCCTCGACGTTCCAGCGCTTGCGCTTGGACAGAGGGCGCGTGCTCGATAGGCGCACGAAGTCGCCGATGTTGCACACATTCTCCTCGTCGTGGGCCATGAACTTCTTGGTCTTCTTGTAGTACTTGCCGTACTTGGGGTCCTTCACGATGCGGGCCACCTCCACCAGCACCGACTTCTGCATCTTGTTGGACACAATCTTCCCGAACAGCGGCTTCATGGCGGCGACGTCACAGCTAAGCTAAGCAGGCGAGCAGGCAGGCTTGGGCACTCGGCGGAGATATTTGTCTGGCCAGAGGGCTCCACAGCCCCAGAGGGTCATTGAGATGTGTGATTCGCTGAAAATAGCGGCCTGTTTCAGCCAATGGTAGACCGTTTGAAATAGTCGTTGCAGGCAGATCGCAATAACGCACTACAATGGGCGAGAGCTTCTTCGTGCCGTACCTGTACGTGCCCAGCGCCGAGGCGACGTACGTGAAGCTGGTGACGCCCTGGGGAAGCGTTCACATGGACAAGGGCTTCCTGGAGCAGCTGGCCGTCAGCGTGGGCGTCGTCGTACTGACGGTGATGCTGTGGCGGTGCTCCGCGAGGCTCAACGCGACGCTCAAGAAGAAGGCCGACGCCAAGAAAAGCGCGCGGAAAGATGGAGGAGAAGAAGAAGGAGAGGACGATGAGGAAGACGATGATGATGATGAGGAAGATGGCGAGCCCAGATCAGCGCTGGACGAGAGTATGGTCAAGAAGGGCGACCACAGCTACTACTACGCGCACCAACACCGCGAGGTCAAAGACGACGACGAGAGCGTGCACAAGACCATGATTTCGTCCTACGGCTGGAGCGACAACAAGAATACCGTTAGGTAAGCGGTGTTGTGATGGCTGGTGCTGGCATAATAAGGTGCAGCTGGGCTAACCGGTGGAACTGTGTGTGGTAGCATCTACTTGACTGACAACGTGGTGAAGAGCATGAAGGACGAGCAACTAATTTTGGTGAGGGATTATTGATTAGCGCGACGTACGCTGCATTAGAGCGTTGTACTTACTGGCCCTGTGCTAATGCGGCAGAAATGGACCAAAACGTCGCTGTCAATGGACTTGCTGAATGCTCCAGGTGGTGACCAGGCCAAGAGTCTGGTGATCTCCACGCTGTTCCAGGAAATCACTGACGTCACGTGGAAGGCGAAGAAGGACACACTCACAATCACGCTGACGAAGGCGCAGGAGCTGCCGTGGAAGTCTTTGAACGGGGCTGCCAAGAACATGGAGGACCACATCGAATACGACGAGTCTCTCTACGACTAAAGACTACTTCTCTGTTCCGCGAAACTATGCAGTAAACCTTTAAATTGCCATACCAGGTAAACCACTCGTCATTTTTGTGTGCAAAAGGTTGCAAATGAAAGCGCGCGGTATGCTCTTTCCGCTCTATTTTTTACAGTTCAGCAGTGTTAGTTCTGCCTTTACCAACGCCGATAGAATGACGCTTATTTTGAAGGCAGTCACAGTTTCCTCCGCATTTCACCAACTATTAATCGCCCTTCAGTCAGAGCGGTATCATTGGAATCGTGACGATCCGCTGCGTCTAGGAAAATTAATTTGGGATGTGGAGGAGCTGATTTAGGCCCACTACTGAAGCGTTTTATTTGGTATCAAAACGAGCTTACCAGCAATGAAAATGCCCAATCAGATCTAATCACATTCAAATCCTAAGATTTAAAGATGGGTACACTACACTTTAGGAGTTGGATACATATTTATCCATTTCTGCAAGGGCATGGCTCACGATCTCTTCTTCAACGGAGAGCGACGCTGGTAGTGTAGGTTCCCCTTTGAGCTCCTTGCTCACGCGCGGCAACTTGTAGTCGTTTCCACCTCCATGAAGCATCACGCATTGCATCACCTTCTGAAGTGTGACGAAACACTTGTCGATTCTCGAAGAGGGGAGCTGTCTAAACGCTTCCGACACCGCATAAATGAGCCCATCTAGATTTTTCGTTACCTTCTTCAGCGTCTGTGAGTGTCGGCTTCACGTGCGACACGGCACGCCGGAGCCAACCCGCTTTAAGGTATCGGCTTAACGAGACGTGGGGGATACCGGTGGCCTTCGCGAGCGAGCGAAGTGTCTGTCGCTCGACGAGGGGCACGCCGGCAACAAGGCTAGCCACCTCTTCTTTCGTTCGAATAGGCGGCCTGGTTGAGTAGTTGTTGCGTGGTGGTGTGAGAAGCGCGGCCACGTCACCGCGGTTCGACCACACCTTCCAAGCCGACCTCGAACCAATAGGAAACGCCTCCATGGCGGCTTCAACCGCCGCTGAGGCACTGGTACCCCGCGCTACGAGGTCCACCAGGAAGAGTGCCACGGCTACCTTGGTCTCGATCGTCAGGTCTCCTGTACCGGTGGCTCGCGGCATGGCTGAGGTATTGTCTGCTTGAGAGTGGATGTAAAAACACGAATGGCGCACTTTAAGCATGTGCCCACCTGCGAAATACGCAATTGACAAAGTCGGTATTTTACCCAATAGAAAAGCGTTGTGTGTACCACATTTGGTTTCGGGTGAGAAGCTACTGCATAGTTTCGCGGAACAGAGAAGTACGCGCCACGATATAGAAACACTGCGTATGGCGGTTGCTGCGGTGACCAACCACTACGAATGATTGCACTCCTTGCCGGTGCCTTGAATTCAATATATTGTAGATGAGACTTAAAGCCCTGCCTCAAGTTGCCCATTATGCTTGTCGAGTCTGAAGTCATTGGCAGCTCATTCCGGGCTCCAAAACTTGAGATGCGCGGTGTCGTATGTGGCTGTGAAGAGGCTGTTGGTCGACGCAAACACCACGCCTGTCAGGAGATCGTTGGGTACCGCCTGCGAGCTCACCAGCTTCACGCGCGGTCCTGCTCCAGGCTTGCTCGACGAAATCTCCCAAATGTTCATGAAGGTGTCCTCGCTCACAGACACCGCAAACTCGTTGTGGGCGTCCAGCGCCGTAATTGCGCGCGTGTGAGCAGCGATTTCCGCGTGCACGTGAAAGCTCTCGGGATTGTACAAGCGCAAACACCCCGTGAGGAAGCCTGCGACCAGCCAGTTTTCAGCCATAAAGGTCATGGAGGTCGCGGCGTAACCTCTGCTCACGATCCGGTGCGTGACGTTGAACCCGTCGCCAGGGTTACGGATCATGATAGCTCCACTCATATCGCTGCTCGCCAATAGAGTGCCGTCCAGAGAGCTCTCGACGCAGCAAATCGGCTCGTCGTGGCCCGTCAGGGTCTTGCACACTTCGAAGCCAGAGCCTTCTCCAGCTTTCGCATCTTCTTCCTTGCCAATGACCAGCAGCTTCCCGATCGAGGTGCCTGTATACGAAAATGGAAGACGCTGTAAGGCAAGCGTATCTATTATATCACTGCAACATCATTTTAAATGTAATACTCACCCACGACAAGGCGCGGCTCTTTCATGTGAACGGAGCAAATGCCCTGGCAGTAGAGAGAGTCGCCTGTACGCCCAGCTTGGTGAGATTTTAGGCAACAGCGTCACGGTTCAATGGCCAACACGTAGGTAGGAGGATAGGTAAATAAATACCTTCAACATCGCTCCCCACAATGTCTTTGAGCGCGATCTCGGACAAACTCTCCTCGCCCGTGGCATCATAGATCTAAAGAGCATGGACGGCAGCATCAGACTCGTGGGTTGATGCTCCTTCAATCCTCCCAGGGGACAAGTCGATACCTGGATGCCGTTGTCCGAAGCGACGACGATGACCACCAAGTCCTTGAGCGTGCAGAAGCGCACTTGGTGCACCGCCGACTTCTCCGCGCACGGCAGCTTATGGGTCATGAAGGGCGTGTGCGTGGTGTCCACGTACACGACATCGTCCACGCTCGCGTACGCCTGCACGTTTTCAAGAGGCGGTTAGAGATCGGTCCTCTGGGTCCATGGCTCAGTCACAGCAGAGCGGCACCATCAAGTCGCCATGCTTGGAGAGGTTGTTGCACACGTAGGACGCCGTGTAGGTCGTCGGCTTAAGCTCCGGGTCCGCGAACCACGAGGCTGCCATCACTGCACTGCACTGCTCTTCCGCTCGCGCTGTCCTTGGTCGAGGCCGTCAAGCAGTTTTCGGTTGTGCCGAAGAGTCGTCAAGATCCGCAAAGTTGAAGTCGATTTGCCTTGAAGGCATGGACCTCGTGATACCAGGCCCAAGTAACGCATTGCGGGATCTATCATGCAGTTTTTATTGATTGAGTAAGTATTGGTGTAGTCTAGTGGGCAGTGACTTCGAGCTCCTCGATCAGCACCCCCTTTGGCTGCGCTGGGGCCTCAACTGGGTCGAGTTCCTCTTCCGAGATGGAGAAGAGCTTGGCTGGGGTGTTCGTGCCTTCGCCCGTCAGCAGTTCTGAGGACGCATCGTCGCCGCTTGATGATTCTTCTTCTTCTTCTCCCACCTCCATCGCTTCAGACTCGGACGGTTCGGACGCTGGCAATGACGCTTCGTATGCAGCCGGCTCGGACGAGATCGTCTCGATCACGTCGTGCGCAACGGGTACTGGTCGGCGTCGGCCGCCAACGCAACCGTGATCACAGGGAACTCGACCACGGCCTTCCGCTTCAAGTTGCTCTCGAGGCTTTGGTTGCCGTCCAAGCGGTAGTACTGCGGCTGGGAGGCCGGGGTGAACTCTTTCCGAAGCAGCAGCACGATATGCTTCTCCCAGTCGGCCACAGCATACTTTTTCAGCTTCCCGCGGATAGCAACATTTTCCTGCACACAAGAACAAACATCAGCTCTAGCAACACGACGCGTTTCTTCACATGAACAACGTACCTGGCAAGGGGTAAAGTATTTGCCAAGCATAGCGAAGAGTGTGTCCTTTTCGTTTGCGCGCTCCTCCGAATGACTCACCGGCACTTCGGAACTCGGGAACGCCCACTCGATTCGCCAAAACAAAATGTTCTTCTTCATGTCCATGTAGGACGAGTTGCGCGCCCGCTTGCTCATGCCCGGGGCGAGCAGTGTCAGCGCTACTCCGCGCTTGGCCGAGTGCTCAGCAAACAGCTGCACGGCAATGGGGAAGCGCGCCAACCAGTCCGCAGGAACATCGGGGTTGATTGGGGCGGATGGCCCTCGGGCGTTGTTCTGTGCAGCCGCCACTTTGCGCTTCTTGTTGCTAGTGTAGCGCCGCGCATTGGCGTTTAGCGTGCTTCGAGACCGCGCCGCGCTGTTCGTCGAGCGAGAAACTTCCTCCAGGAAGAAGAAATCTGTAACACAAGCGCAACAGAGAGGTACAGTGCGCATTGAGCAATGCAGATCTAGCACCCAAACCAAGCTGAGAGCAGGCCTTACCACTGGAGAGATCTGCGTCCGTGAACTTCTTGAGCGCTACGTACTTGGTGCGATCGCGCTTGCCGTTGCAGTCGAACTGTCGTCAAGCAAGGCAAATCCACACACACACAGACACACACACACACATCGTCAGCAAACAGACACACAACCACCAGCGGCAGCAGCAGTAGTAGTAGTAGTACTCGCCTGCTTCTTGTGGCCCACGCAGCACTGCAGCGAGCACGTGATGCGCTCGCAGCGCGGGCAGCGGTACTTGACGTCGCCCTTGCCGCAGCCGACGCACACGGGCGTCTGGTTCGTCGCCGTCGCTGCAGCCACTTGCGTCTGCGGACCGGCCTCGTCCAGCGCGCGCTTGCTGCCTGCGTCCACCACCATCGCTGCTCTCGGCGGATTGACGAAGTGAGCTTGGGCTGACGTCCATCCCATCACGGCTTTTGGCCGATTGGCTGCGGCCACCGAATCCGAGTCATCCAAAGTGTACATAATCTGCCCCGAATGCCGATTGGCAACTGGAATGCCAGTCATTTCGACTTAAAGTTGCAGCAGTAGATTGAGACTTGAGACGCGATGGTGGGCGTGGACCTGGAGATCGATGAGAGCAAGCTGTGGGACCCGGCCAAGCGCCAGGCCTACATGGACGCGCTGCCGGACATGACGCTGTTCGAGGACCACGTGGTGGAGGGAGACGAGATGGTGGCGGCCATCCAGGCGCTGATCGAGGACGGCGAGACGGCCGAGAGCCTGGCGCTGCATTGGAAGAACCAGGGCAACGACATGTTCTCGGACGCCAAGAAGGCGCATCGAGGCTACTTCAAGAACGCCATGAAGTACTACAACGACGCGCTGGCCTACGCCTACAAGGCGCTGGCGCTGCCCGAGGACGAGCGCGACCTGTCGTACGACATGCGCGAGCTGACCTCGCAGATCCTGTGCAACCGCGCGGCCGTGCAGCTGGAGCTCCGGAACTACGGCAGCTGCCGCTCGGACGCCGCCAAGGCCATCAACTTCGACCCGTCGAACGTCAAGGCCTACTACCGAGGCGCCAAGGCCTCAAGGATGCTGCGCAAGCCGGCCGACACGCTGCGTTACTGCGAAGAGGGACTCAAACGCGACCCGGAGAACAAGCTGCTGCTCAAGCTACAAGTGGAGGGCCGCAAACTCGTGGAGGAGCTGCGTGTCGAGAAGCTCAAGCGCGAGCGAGAACGCATGAAGCGCCGCGCGGCCACGGACAAGTACCGCAAGCTGTGCGCGACTCGCAACGTCCGCGTTGGACGCGCTCTAGTGGACGACGAGCGCGTGCGTCAGTACGAGGGCAAGGCCGACCTGGACCCTGAGAGCGGCAACATGTACTGGCCCGTGCTCTTCCTGTATGACCAGCACGGCACGTCAGACTTCGTGCAGTTTTTCGGCGAGCACGACTCGGTGATCGAGCACCTGGCCAACATGTTCCCGGAGGACGGTCCGTACGCCGAGTGGGACACGAACCACGAGTTCGTGGCCTCCAACTTGGTGGTGTACGCTGCTGCGGACATGGTACTGCCCTACTCGTCGCCCAAGGAGTGGCACGTGGGGCTCAGCGGCGAGAAGGAGGAGGAGGACGAGGAGGTGAAGCGCATTCGCCGTGAGGAGCAGCACGAGGCCAAGACGCAGTTCTGGCTCGAGGCGTCGCCCTTCTGCACGCTTCAGCAGCTGCTGACCCACGAGAAGTACGTGGTACCCGGCATCCCCGTGCTCAACATCTTCGTGCGCGGCTCGGAGGCGCTCGGCAACTTCCTCACGCGCATTGAGCGCAAGGTCATCAGGCTTGACGCGCCGCAGCGGTAAATAGATGGCTACATTTTGCGTATGGACGATTGGCCAAATATACATCCCTTTTTCTTATTCTTATTGGCTGAAAGTAAAACGAGCGTCAATTACTGGCTGAAAGATCCGCTCGCCTACAATAGCAGTCTTGTATCGACCTGCAGCCGACCAAGATGGTGCGTTGCGGAGGCTAGCAATTCTGTGCTCTCTGTGTCTCTGGGGCGATGCCCGAGCCGTACGCGATACTGTTATATGGAGGAGAATACCTTACTGATCGTGTCCGTGTTGTGTTGTGCTTATGTGCGCTCTCCTTGCGCCCCGCAGTCCGGTCTGATCCTCAACCCCAAGCCGTTCCTGACCAACCTGACGGGCAAGCCCGTGGTGGCGCGACTCAAGTGGGGCATGGAGTACAAGGGCGTGCTGCTGTCGGTGGACTCGTACATGAACCTTCAGCTGGCCAACACGGAGGAGTACATCAACGGAGAGCTCACGGGCAACCTGGGCGAGACGCTCGTGCGCTGCAACAACGTGCTCTTTATCCGCGGCCTGCTGGACGACGAGAAGCCGCCCGCCGAGTCTCGCGCGGACGGAGCGGAGCCCATGACGGATGCCCAGTAGACTACGAAACAGGTGCGAGGGCATGCAGTGTCCTCCACGAGAACTAGAAGGACGAAGGCGTACAGGTATTATTAAGGACGTGGACGACAGCACTGTACTAGTTGAGGGTGGCCAACACCCCATTGAGAAGAGACCAGGCCATGCGGGTGGAAGGCTGGATGGACTACATACGTGGAGTCAGAGAACGCGATAAGGAAGGAAGAGCAGCCCCCTGTGTCAACGCTAGCGAGTGTCAGTCGAAGCGGTTCTCATACATTTGTTGTCGTTGCTTCGTCCTACCCTAGTACTTCCACACGGTACAAGTCTACTACTACTGCACTGTTCTGTTTCTCCTTAGCTACTGTCGCCATGCGTGATGATAATATCAACACTCACTTCATTGTTATAACACGAGCATGCACTACGTCAAACGCAGAAGCAGCGCTCCTTACGACTTCAGGAAACCAAACAGATCATCGTCATCCAGCTCCACGTTCAGATCGATCCGATCCCAACGGTACAGATCCATCCCATCGTCTTCGCTCTTGCCGTCCGTTGCCAATCCTGTTGCATTGCTTTCCGTCGCAGCTGGCCCGCTAGGTTGACCCTCACCTGTCGGTGCAGGCACCACCACTGCTTCGCTAGTAGCTGTCGGAACCCCAGCGGCGATCGCATCCGTTGATACGCTGGTTGTCTGCGTGGATGAAGTCGCGGCGGATAACGACGGCCGAGACAGCAGATTCATTTGCTGTTGGAAATGCTCTTGCTGCTGCTGCTGCTGTCGTTGTTGCTGGTATTGCTGCTGCTGCTGGAGCTGCTGCGAAGTGGCCCACTGAGCCACTTGCGGGTTGCCTCTACTGGAACTTGAAGGGACAGAGCTGGTATCAATGTTCCCCACGCTGCTGTGTCGGGCAAGATGCTGCGCGACCTCGACCTTGCGGGTTAGCATCTGACGGTGGAGGTTCATCTGGGCTTGCATGGCGAGATGCATCTGCATCTGCAGATCGGTTGGCTCCTCGTGTAGCATAAATCCCTCCGCGCCCCGGGCCACCGCCTCGTTCGTCGAAACTTGAGCTTGAGGCGCATGGGGAAAGATACCGTCCTCACCCACTGGCCCAGGCATGCCAGCGAGCTGTGGCGACATGAGCGAGTTAATAATGCTCCACTGGGGGTCAGACAGCTCTGGCATACCGGCAACTCCTGCTCCAACTGGTTGCTGCCCTAGCGGATACCGGTACGCGGCCATAGCAGCCGCCGCTGCCATATCACGGTCGTGATCAATACTCTTCCGGGCGTGAGCCGCAGCGTAGGCTGGCGGCAAGTGCTGAGGAGCGATGGGGACCAAACCCGCGGATACCGGTGGCGAAACGACACTCATTATGCGCTCATCTGGGGTGTGAGGCTGTGGTCGTAGGTGGCTGTTTGCATCGATCGGTGGCTGTTGGTGTGCGCTCTGCATGAGCTGCGAGTAGTTGAGTCCACGCGTAGGTGCCTCCGCGACAGCTGAGGGGGAACTACGGCGTCCCTGAGGCGTTCCCTGGCCTTTCGAATCCACATCCACCCTGCTGTCGTTGTTATGGCTATCGCCAGTGTCCGAGTCGCTATCATCGCTGTCGCTATCGCTGGTATGCCCTTTCCTGCGCTTTGAATTGCTGATCGGGAACACGAACATGGTGTTGGCCTCGCCTCCTGCACCGCGTGGCCGGTGCAGTGCCTGCCGGCGACGACGCTTGAGGTTGCGCTTGGCGCTGCGGTCGTAATACTCGAGAAACTCCATGCGAGAGCGCTCGTAGTTGAGCCGATACTTTTGCAGGTGAGACTTGAGGTGCTCCGTCGTGAGTCCTGAGTTCGGTCCAGCCGCCTCCATCAGCTTTACAAGCAAGAAATCAGCAGAACAAGTTAGTCGCGCGCTCGGCAGTCTCACTCAGGCAGAAAACACAATACGCACAGCTAGCAGAGCCTTTGGGGACGCATTCTTGAGACCAACTGCAGCACACACAAGGCAAAAGTCAATCTCCCGTATGAACGAACAGAATGGAGGCGTTGTCAACGCACCGTCGAAGATGGCAGCCACGAAGAGGCGGTGGAGATCGTCCGGCCAGATGAAGCGCTTGGTCTTGCGCTCGTACTTACGCTGTTTGGGGGCGGCTTGTCGTCCCCCGTGGCTGCGGCCGAGTCGGCCTTCCTCCGTCTGGAACTGGAGGATGAATAGGTGGCTGCTGCTGGTGCTGCTGCTGCAGGGCCGCCGTTGCTGCTGGCGTTGCGGTCCTTGGCGTCGCTGGCGGGCGAGCGCGTCGGGTTCATAGAGGGCGACGTGGAAGTGTCGGTGCGCGCCTCGTCGCTGCTGTCCAGCGCCGTGGTCGAGGGCTGCTGGATGGAGAGCTGCGTGCGAGTCACTGGCGGGGGAGCGGGGGCCAAATTTGCCATTCAGCTCCAGTCCGCCGCGGATGAGGCCGGCGGATGGGGAGCAGAAGCGCGAATGAATGCCTGCTGCTCCGTCTGGTGGTCAAATCTCCTGCAAGTCGTAGGCAGAGAAAGAGCGCGGGTGCGAACGGGGCCCGGGGCACGGCGAGATGCCTGTCAGCGCTGCTGCTTGCTGTCGCTCTGCCCCTGGCTTGAGCTGAGCCCTTGCTTGACGCGCTTTGGCTTGTGCGGGCGGCCTCGACGCGGTCGTGACGCGGAGCCGAGGAGATCCCGTCCGATAGAGCAAGCAAGAGGGCGGAATCTCGACGGGATCCGCGTGTTGCAAAAAGGTACCCACTTGTATTTATTATTTATCGCAGCAAACACGCAGCTCTCGCAGCTCCAGCTTCTACATTACACGATGCTGGCCATTGCTGTACGAAGATGTCATGGCCTCCAAGCTGCTGGTACTGTATTAATAGGACATCGTTACTGCTGCTGTGGCTGGCTCGGGGCAGATTTCTTGCTCGCCTGTTTTGGTCGACGAAGGCGATCGCCGCAGCCGGCGCCATTACAGCCCTCCTCGTCAGCCTGCAACGAAGGACAGAGAGCCGCCGCCCCAGCTGATTCGCCCCCGAGCTGAGCATACAGAGGGCGACACGAACCGAGCGGGGAATCTCTCCGCGGTTGCGGCGGCAACTCCATCTTCAGTTGCGAAATTCGGCTTGGTTTGACACTAGCCGAGCGCCGCCGCTTCGCGGCGGTAAGTTTGTTTTTGTAGGTGGTGGGTAGTGCTATCAGCTTCTGGACGTCGACTGGACGTCAGCAGCACCTGGGTGATCGACGGCGCCTTGACGTCGCCCCGACACCCACAGGATACGTACCAATATATTACCAATAATTGGTCAAAATGACTATTTGGGGACCCGGGTGGGGGTTTCGCAGTTCGAAGCTAGCTTGTACGGATACCCTTACAAGGAAGTCGATGTACTCGGGCATCTCCTGCGCCTGCTTCGCAGCCGCAGTATCTGCCTAATCTACCACTGCATGTACAAGTAAGTGTACCAAGTTTGATTGCTTATTTTCAAAGGCATTGCCAGATGATATACATATATCGTCACTAACGTGATTCTACCTGTCAAATGAGGGCTCCACGGGTTTAGTTTTAACCCCTTACTTCCCGGGCTGGATACGAGGTGTATATTTTTTTCTGTCCCATAATCTAACGTCTTGATTTTTGTATGCACCATCGTCTAAGTACGGATTTTGAGGCGCGGGTTGGGGGTGGGTACGAGGGCAGACGTGTGGGCATAGGAGTGACAGCTACAACATAAAGGCATCCTATGTAGGCAAACTTGTCTTATCTGTTTGCCTATGATGCCCAAATCAACATAAGAAATGCCCTGTTTATCGGTGCGTTCGATTTTTGTGACATTGCACACGTGCAGCAACGGATAAAATGGACATGCGATCGTTGATGGTAATGCAAATTGGTACGTTTCAATTGATTGCTAGCTCACAAATGATGCACAAAACGTACTGCCTACAACTCGTCGTCAGCCATGCCTCCCCCGCACTATCAGCATTCTCGCTTCCTCCAGCTTCCTCCTCCACCTCCGAGACAGCCTCAGCTTGGCTCACCACCGCTCCCTGCGCTTGACTGACCCGGCGTCGCTTCTTTCCAGGAGCGCGAAGGTGGGGGGGCGGTCGCACCTTTGTGCCCTTGAAGTAGATGACGCGGGATGTCGTTTCCGTTGTCCCAATCGCCATGCCAGATCTGAAAGCACGTCTTCGCTCTTCCTTCGCGGACTACATTGCACAAGTACTTGCTGCATTGCATCGCTACATGTTAGATATTGAGCCTCTTTTTACAATAGCAAGCAGCACTTACCGTTTGTTGCCCGCAAGAGCACCCCCGGGCAAAAGTACTTCGTAAACTTTCGCGGCTTGACCTTGAACAGCGCGCACACCTTGCACGAGCGCTGACGCCGTTTCACCCCCTGCTCCCCGTCGACAGTGTCAGGATTCTCCTCCAGATAATGGCTGTCATCAGCTGCTCCATCTTGCCCCGACGTCTGCTGCCGCGACTCGGACCGAGCTGGTGACGCCGCAGTCCGATCCCTTGCTGAAGTCGCTTGCTGTAAGTTATATACACGTTGACAACATTATGACGCCTTATTTTGAAAAAACGTGCACCAAAGCGCTTATGTTGACGGGGCAACATAACTTACCTCAATCTCTGTGAAAACAATGTCGGAGTCCACAGCCAAGAGTTGCTCCATCAGCTCTTCAAAAAAGGCGTAGTGCTTCGGTGGCCGCTTGTTGTTCACCTTCTTGTTGTAGCGGTACACGATAAACGCGTTCACGAGCGCCATATCTAGAAGACCTAGAAACAGCGTCTTGTAGTACTTGCGCGTTTTGTAGGACAGCTGCACACTATGGCGCGCTGCATACGGAGCTGGTCGTGGACGTCAACACCGCCCATCGAGCGGTGATAGTCTCCGCACCAGCTCCGGCGCAAGGACTGACTGCATTCGACCGTGGATTCGCCGCACTACAGAGACATAATACAAAATACAATGTGAGCACTTCAGCAGAAATAATAGCATAGACGCATAACTTACGGACTTCGACAGCTTGTCGACTGCCTCCGCTTGACAGCATGTGGACCGGATTTCCGGTCCATCCACATCGCTGCCGTAACCTGCGGGAACATCTTGTTCTGCGCGAGCTTCGTCGTCCCCTGAGGCGGCACCACCACCTTCCTCTTGTTTACCGTTCGAACCTTTTTGCTTGTGATCACGCCCTTCGCGTAGCCGGATCGATCGGTCTGAATCGTCCCTGTCAGGTACATACGGCGATGCAGGAGCTCCAACGCGAGCTTTACCGAAGTGTAGAACCGATCGGTTACCACTAGTCTCCACGGCGACGTTGGTGAGGGGGCAACAGTGCATGCATGTTGCGCAGCACTTCGCCGCTTCGCCGGAATTGTTGTCCTCAGGCACGGGAGTGAGAAGATGGGTTTTTGCGCCACAGTAAATCTCGATCCTAAGCAAAGTAACAATAGTACACCGATATGTTAGTTCTTATGTTAGTTTCATGTAGCCCATCAGTGTTTTATGTTGGTTCACATCCAACATAAGCACTTGGGCCAAAAAATAGCAAGCCAAAGCTTGCCACTTCAACCACCAACGCACCTCATGCAATACGCCGTCTTGGCGCAGGCAGCGACAAAAACCTTCGTTCCCCACCGGTGCGGCTTGTCCTTGTTGAATTGGCGCATTGGGTTGTAACGCGAGAGCGTGAAGGCAACGTCGCCTCGTCGAAGCTGAGAATTGGGGGCGGCTTGTAGCCGCGGGCAAACGTGCGCTGCAGCACGTCGACAACAGGTCGGATCTTCCACGCGCGGTCAGGCGGGCTTGCGGGGACTTGTTGTTGGAGAAGTGTAGATAGCCCATAATATGAAAGAAACGATTCTTTGCCATGAACTTGCCGAACCGATTCGTAGGTAGCGCCCCAATCTTCTTCAGTGACCAATGCGCCGCGATTCCTTTCGGATAGAGCGCCAACATCCTGGCAATCAGCAATGCCACGACCCGTAGAACTTCCCATGCCTCAATGTCATCCACAGCTGCAAGCCGGCGGCGGATCTCACCAAGATCTTCAACGTCTCCACCATTCCGACGCTGCTGCGTACGTAGCGTCCGTGCCCGCTGCGGGATGGATTGTCGGTGATAGGTGTTGCTCTCAACAGCAATCTGCGCCCACAACTTTGGCGGGAGGAAGTAGAATAGCAAAGCCAGAGGGTCATCGGCCACGCTTAGGACGCTGTCGCTTGGGCCGTATGGTCCATCGTAGAGGTCTTCGTAGGTCGGATCGGGCCAAACTTCGATGTATCTGCAACCAATAACACATTCAAAGATATGTTAGACGTTATGTTGAACGACTTCCCGCACGACAACGTATGTTGGATGCGTCAAAATAACTTACCGTACTCCCAGCCATCGTCTCGCATCGAAGTGATCAGGTGCTTGTCTTTGCAGCAGACAAAGCAGACAGAGTCAGAAGCTCTCCGCGCTCGATGTCGGAATCTTCGTCCGTGAGATCACCGATGTCCCAATCTTCACTCCAGCTTTCATCATCGGCGTCTTCCTCGTCTTCGGGCTCTTCTTGGATGTCAGGATCCTCATCCGAGTTCAGGCCGGTATAGCGGTCGGCGCCTTCCTCCATCAGGTTTGGGTCTGCGTCGACGACACAGGGTGGGACGTAGGGCTCATCGTCTTCTCCATCACTACCACCGTCGCTGCACTCTTCACCACCACTGCGCCCGTCGTCCATTGGCCCGATCTACCGGTTTCACAATAATACACACAGTTATGTTAGTCCTTATGTTCACATCCGTTTGCATGGCAGCTGCTAATGTTGGAGAAGAACAACATAACTTACATCTTCGTCTTGCAGGATACCGCGGCGACGTTTGCGAGATGACGAGGATGGTCCCCGTTTCCGCTTCCCCGCGTTCGACGTTGGCGCAGTCTGCTCTGCAGGTAACGGCGTCCGAACAGGCGTGCTGGGGTTCTCGGTAACAGCGATAGAGCCGACGATGTCAGCGAGCACCTCACTGACGGCAGCCTCAACTGCATGAGCTGCTTCTTGCCCCTCCGTGGCTGCGTAGCTATCACCGAACTCCTTCGCCGCCTTCTTCTTGGTCGTCGACGTCGACTTGCCCGACGTCTCCTTCGCCGCCTTCTTCTTCATTCTGGACGCCGGAAGCTTAGCCGCCGCCCTCTTCTTGCCGGTCGCCGGTGACTTGGCCGCGGCTTTCTTCTTGCCGGCCACTGGCGGCCTGGCCACAGCCTTGGACTTGGTCCGCGTCGCCTTTGCCGCCTCCTTCTTCTTGTGGGGCGCAAGCGGCTTCGCCGCTGCCTTCTTCTTCGTCACCGTATCCTTGACCTCGGCTGCTGCGTCCTTGGTCTTCGTTGCCTTCTTGCCCGTCGTCTGCTTGGCCTCAGCAGCAGCCGTAGCGCCCGCCTCCTCCTTGCCCTCAGCTCTTGGCCACGCAAGCATCGCCTTTGGACTCGGCGACCTCCATCGCCGCTGTCGTACGCTTCGCAGCCCTCGCTGCCCCCGCAGCGTTATCACCCGTCTTCTGCTGCGCACGACGCACGCGACGTTCGTGGCGCTCGCTCAGCAGTGCCTCGAGGCACAGGCGCCGCTCGTGTTCGGTTAGCTGGTGCCGTGGGGTTTTGCCGGCCGGACCAACCATGTTGCGCTCGATTCGTCTTTTTGCTAAATGAGCTCTGCAGCCTGCTGGCCACTCGTGCTTACTGGGTGAGACCCTCCCTTCTCTACCACCTGCAACCGTACCTACAGACTACAAACCTAAGCCTGTGCATTTGGTTCTTTTTTGTTAATAAAATATCTTACTTTCACTATAGGATATCTTGGGATTGTCTCCATACAAACACTAAGTCTAATCGCTCCTTATGTTGGACCTCCAACATACCAGAGACGCTGCGACAAAAGTGAATTAGGGTATACACCGCTTATGTAGTACCGTACAACATACGGGAACTAAGGGGTTAACTTTAGTTCTTTGTAGTTCGTAGAACAGTAATCAACAATGAGCCAGTCAACGTAATTTCCATCCTTCCTGCTACTTTTAAATTTTTATTAAAAATGTGCGCTGATGCCCAGGCAGAATCCTGTATTGCTTAGATTGCAGTGGTGTGCTCGGCTTCTTAGAGGTGGTGATAAAAGAAACGTGCATTCGAATATTTAGTGCTACCGGCGGTAATTATGTGGTTAGTCTTAGAAGTGAGGGCTGTCCACCTCCGCTTCGCTTCTGTGGGCTTTTTGTTAAATGTGTTTAATATCGACTGTGGGCATGTAGAAATGCATATTTGCCGCTGAGAGTACTGCTAGTCGAGTTACGTGGTTGGTATCAGTGTACTAACTATCCCGCGTAAGAGCTACATGTATTGCCAGTAGATGTACATGTATGTAGCAAGGTATAACTGTATGCATTGTATGGTACTATGTTGTAAACCGCGTCCACACGGTGCAATTATAATAGTTAACATGACAACAAAGTCGCCTCGGAGTACATATCCAAAGTGGATATCCAAAGTAGACATGTGGTAGAAATAAACCTTGACATGTCGTGTCGGGGTGGATCGATATAGTATTGGTATCTACCGTGTGCTCGGTCAAGTATTTATGCCTACTATTTATCAGTTATCGCACAACCGTAGTTTGTTTCTGTATACTATTCTCAGGTTATACCATTTACATTATGTGAAAAGGTTATAAGCTGAAACAACATCAAAGTGCTGTCTTCGTTATTAGCAGAGTCAATGTCCTTCCAAAAAACACCGTGTGTATATCGTGCTGCATCGTTTCAGCAGTTTTGGTACGGTCCTAAGAATGTAATGAGCTGTGGACTGCATTAATGTCAACGTGACCTGCTTTAACCCTTTCGCGAATGACTTGAGTTTGTATACTATAATAGCTTAAGTGTAATCAAACTAAAACGTGCCAGAATGGCGCGTTTTGGTGGTCCCACCCTGTGCCGCAATGCTTGTGCTTGAACACAGCGACTTCTGAAGCTCCAACAGAACGGTCCAAAATGGCCCGTTTTGAAGGATAAGCTAATTGGCTGAAATTCAATAATTTTCCGAACGACGCAGCCATTGGCTAATCTGCTTGGCTTTATACGTAATTTATGAAAGATACGTCTGCCCTGTTTGCTTTGGCAAGGCCTCAAGGACACAAGGCGCGCTGTGTTTAGCAGCTTGCGCAAAAGCAAACGCCACACTGTCCACTTCAGTCCTCGGACATCGACACGTAGTGAAAGCGGCAACCAGCATTTGGCGGCAGCATCATCGAGCAGTCAAGCCTCGTACCCGGTACGTATGGGCCGTATGGTGCCAGCAGCACGACGCCATGCACCGTCATCAAGGAAGTGAGCAGTGCTGACGCAACGCCGAGTCCTGTGCACTCGAGAACACAGTACTAATCGGTACGTGGAAGCCTAGCATTTGAGAGTCAATGGATTAGCAGCATAGTATTGCGCATGGTACCCATGTACGCCTAGCACTTGACATGCGCAAGTTCCAGGCCTAGATTAACTGCTATAAAACGTTTGCACATTTAGTGGTATGAACCAAGTTCTTCGTGCTCAACCAGCTAGATCTCGCCTGCCCAAAAATGGCCAAGAATCTGCTTGGCAATCACAACAGACACCTCGACTTGTTCGTATTTATGGCCATGCGAACCCGAAATAAGCTCACTCTAAATTGCATACTGAAACCCATACCAATGCACATACTTATATTTTGCTCGCACCTATTCTTCTCGTTGGCACGCACTGGCATACATATAGCTGTTGCTGGAAGGATTGTTATCAAGATATTTTGACGGCCATTTGGACGGTATAAAATGTTACTAGAGATAAATTGTGTTGCTGGGTCACATCAGTGCAATCTAGGCGCACAGAACCTCGTCAGTGGCATTGAAGGCCAACGCGCGAGTTTTTGTTTTGTGACACTAGATATTGCGCTGGCACGGACATTCGTGGAAGTTCAATCAGATTTACGTCTTCCAGCATTCATTTCAACGCCTGCTATGCTTAGTGATTGTATCGGGCTACAAAGATCAACAGAACAACATCGTATTTCAAAACTAGTTCTTGTTCACGTGTACTGCCAGCCAGCCAGAGTACATATAGTATCAATACGACATGGTCTGGAACTATATCTGCAAATATGTGCCATCACAGTGTCGGAAACCTCCGCCACTGCAGGATTCCAACCCAGGTGCTGCCATCTCCATCAACATTACTACTCATCTACTCAGGCCTTATACCACTCAAAGTGAATGGATCTTAGAGCGATTGACTTTGATCTAGTGCTATACACAGGAAGGAAATTCGACACTATTGCTGCCAACCCACATAAGGTTTCGCTGTGGGCATCTCTCTTGAAGAGACGAGGTACTGAGACGTCTGAAAGACTATTTACTGGTTCGTACACTTCATATCTAGTTAAAATAACTACAAATTCGTCTTTACCGGAAAATGGGGAACCGATGAGCGCCCTGCAATTGTAAGTAGAACTAACAAGAGTATAAAGCCCAGGTTGATTTAGAATGCGCGCGTTAGTAAGTTTACTCACTGAGCAAGGTCCGCCCTACAGGCATTACACTAGGTGCTGTGCTCTCCTTATTACTTGCTCAGGGAATGTAAGGTATTCTGCATCGACAACTACGTCTATCTGAGCCCCTCTTCTACTCGGCTTTTGTGGCTGACATGGTTATAGGACCCGCTTGAGGATGCATCGTAGTCTACTTTGCTTGACATGTGAGTACGGCATTTCCGCTAATGTCTAGATTAGTAATTTCCGGAACTCGCAGCCTTCAAGTTGGCAAGGATTGGCTATAATTGAACAGAGTAGTCCAACAATGGTCGAAGGGTGGTAGCAAACTCAAAACGGGCCATTTTGGCACGTTTGAACGCGATCTCCGATGCAACTCTTGGGAAGGCATCCAAACGCGCCATTTTGGACCGGTTTGCCGCGAAAGGGTTAAAACTTATTTTTAATGAGCGTATCAGTTATGATTTTACTACGTGACATGAACACATTTGCGTCGTAGTACAGCTGAGTAGCTTAAGTATCGCCGCGCATTCAAAATTCGTATAGCGTGCAATGCTAATTTGGTTTCCTGTGCTAACATACATGTATATATAACTCATTAGTATTGTTAGAGTGTGGGGAAACTCCATGTACTTGCACTGCTTATTACGTTGCTTCTATCGCTTACTATGCACTTCTACCGCTTCCAACACGCTGATATCGCTAATTATATCAATGTCGTGGCCTCTTTTTATATAACCAAACATCGCTACTATTATGTTCAGACGTAGTGCGGGCCCAGGTTTCGCTGCTACTACGAACTGCTAGCAGTGCCATTAGCTATTATATACTTGGGCGGGCCCTGCTACCGTGGGTATCGCTCCTCCTCCTACTATGTTGACGAACTAATTGTTGCGATTGTGCACCTAGTTGTGTGTCTCCGTACCGAGGCACGTGCTTGCTGTGAAGTTGTTGCCGATGGTAGGCAATTGTGGTACACGTAGTGGAATACTGGGATCTGATTGGCGGAGCCCCAAGATTTGACACTTCTGATTGGCTGAGAGAAAGGCAAGTTGAAGTTGCCTTTCTGGATACGATCTCCAACATTTACTTTTTGATCCCCAGCCTTCAATACGACGAAGTAGGAGGTGTGCGTTGGTACGATTCATGTTTAAGCATAGGAGACTAGGATATGATAGTTAGTTTGGTCTAACTCATTCTAATTCACTTTCGGATTTCCTTCCTAACCAACACTCGACTACCAAGCCTCACCCGCATAATCTCAAGTGGTTATGAGCCCAAGCTACGCAGACACCATGAAGCTCGTGGAAGACAACTACTTCCACTGGGAGTTCAACATGCGGATGAAGCTGTCGCGCAAGGGACTGCTGGCCCACATCGTCAAGCCAGAGTTCGACCAGCTGAGTGACCGCTCCACGCTACAATGGAAGACCGACGATCTGAATGCCCTTGATGTGATCGCTGGGGACGTGAGTCTCACATACCAAGTCTACATCCGTGGAGCGACAACCGTTGCTGAATCGTGGTGTCTGCTTGATGAGCAGTTCAACCGGAACACTCTCAAGAATCGGCTCGTCGTGACCAAGAATGTAACGGGGTTACACGCACAAGTGGCTACAGCCACTTGCAACACTAACAGACGCGATGTCTGTTAAAGGTTCAAACACTTCCTCGGCCTTGGTGTGCGTTACATCAAGGGCCACATTCATTTACGATCACCACGACGGGTGGTCCATAGACATTTAGGATTCCTATTGGTTGAAAGCAGCATCTTTTAACCAATGAGCGACATGCATAGGAAAGGAATTCTGCCAACCAGCCGTTGGCAGATTCCCAACTTAGAATATTACATTTAGAGGAAGTCAGAAACATAAAACAAAAATAACAGTTCTCATCTTTACCAAAATCAGCTATTTAGAGTCTTTATCTTGTTTAAAGTATACTCGTGGACCTCGAGTATACTTAACTCAAGTAAAAGAAACCTACGCTTCCTCATACACGTGCGCACACGTGTAAGCTGTTGTAGTGAGCCAAGGTAGGCCCACTACACCTGGTAGCACTTTGTAGTCCGTCCAACGACCGACTACCTGAACGTTCGTACGGGACTGTACGGACGGGGAGCTGAGAACCTTTCATGAACACGGAGGTGCTCATGGAAAGCTCCACTACGCCTGCAACTCATGTTGCACGCGCTGACTGCCTCCACCTGTCGGATCCAGAGTGGGAGGCACTCCAACGACTGTCAACAGTCATTGGAGAGGCGGCAGTTGCTGCGATGCTGCGTACGTTATCGCCGACAGAGCAACATGGTGTTGCTCTGGGTTTCATCCTGAAGGAGCAGCGCGACGCTGCGGCCTCTACCGCGGGGCCGTCGGGGACGACACCACGCATGCAATCGTTGAAACTCAACGTGAGCAACTATGTAGGAAGAGAGGGCGAGCCTCTCCTCCGTTGGCTTGTCGAACTCGACACTGCCATTGCGGCTCGACGTATCGTCGACCCGTTGTCGAAGGTCGCGTTCGCCATGTCATGTCTTGGCGGACGTGCAAGGAGCTGGGCGTATGGACGCCGACTCTCAGATCCTACGTGCTTCAGCACGTACGAAGCGTTCAAGGAGGAGCTCAGACAAGCGTTTGAGCCACCCTTTGTAATGAAGGTCTCCGCCAATAACAGGCGTCGAGGTATTGAAGTCGCGTCGGTTCCGGGGACCGACGCTGCGAAAAGACATTTCGCGTCGACTCCGGGAGTCGACGCACCCTTTGCAATGAAGGGCTCCGCCAATAACAGGCGTCGAGGTGAAGATGGCGTGTCGGTTCCGGGAACCGACGCTGCAGGCGGTGCGGACGGTTGCAAACGTTCCGCACCGGAAAAACTTGCATGCTATCGTGCAGCCGGGCTGCACGACGAAGCGCCGCGCGACCAAGCCGGGCTTGAAGTCGCTCGCCCGCGGGAAGTACCCGCCGGCGGAATAAAAGAAGAACACCCGTCCACGGCTGGGCCTGGACGAGGTCAGAGACCATGCGGAGCCGGGCTCCGCAAGACAAGAAGACGGCGCATGCGAAAATCGCTGCGCAAGTCTCGGCCCGGGGCCGAGACGCTACAGGAGATGTCTGCCGGGCAGACGAAGGCTGAGAAGCCGAACGTCGAGACGTTGAACGTCTTGACGCGTACCTGTGCCGGGTTCCGGTACAGAGAGATGACTCTCGCTAATCCTCCGACGCAAGCGTCGGAGTTGACTTCACTTCCAGTCATGAGCTGGAACCGCTTCGCGCGTGACCTGCACGATGGACGCATCGAGCAGATTTGCATTCTTTCGGACGCCGAGAGAACGAAGAGCGAGAATGAAGAACTGAGGCAGTTCTTTATGGAGAGCACCACTGAGAGTGAGGACACTCTCAGTGCGAAGACCAAGAAGGAGCGCTTTGAAGAGCAAGGCTGGGACTCGCTTAAGGCGAGCCCTTCTACGAGATTCTACGGGAGCACGCGGACGTGCTTCCGGAAGAGATTCCTGCGGAGCTTCCGCAGGATCAGGGCATCCAGCACGAGATTGATCTCGTGCCGGGAACGAAGTACTGTGTCACGCGGCAGTGGCCACTGCCGCGGGAACAAGTCAAGGCGATCGACGACTTCTTTGAGAGTCGTCGCAAGGCAGGACAAGTGCGGGAATCGAAGTCCCCGCACAGTGCCCCGACGTTCTGTGTCAAGAAGCAACAGGGCGGTTGGCGCATCGTTCATGCGTACAACAAGCTGAACGATGCGACGATACCGGCGCAGACACCGATACCGCGAAAGATGTTATCATCGATTCGATGGCCAAGAGCACCATCTACAGTGCTCTTGATCTGCGCGACGGGTTCTATCAGATCCTAATGCGTGAGAGTGATATCCCTCTCACGGCAGTGAGCACGCCAAGCGGCATGCTCTGGGAGTGGCTAGTGATGCCGCAGGGTCTGAAGAACGCCCCTGCGACCTTCAACAGGTGCGTGACTTCGCACCGAGCTACTTCGACGATGTGTTCGTCCACAGCCGTGCTGCGGACGGGATGAGCGACGTTGAGATGCACAAGGTGCATCTCCGGAAGCTGCTTGCGCTCATGCGCAAGCACAAGCTCTACGCGAACCTGAAGAAGTGCATCTTCGGGGCGAGCGAGATACCCGTGCTCGGGTGTCTCGTTGGGAAGAACGGTGTCCGCCCTGACCCTGAAAGGTCAGAGTGATCAATGAGTGGCCGACGCCGACGAGCGTCAAGGAACTGCGGCAGTTCCTTGGCGGCCACGTACTTGTGCAAGTACGTGAAGGACTACGCGGGCACGATACGCCCGCTGTCACAGCTCCTGAAGAAAGATGCCGAGTGGAATTGGACTGCTGACTGTCAGCAGGCCTTCGATGCAGTCAAGCGGGGCTTGACTGAGGCGCCGATCTTGGCGGTGGCCGACCAAGATCGCCCATTCCACGTTGTGTGTGACGCATCCGATTTCGCGATCGGATGTGCGTTGATGCAGCACGATCACGAGGGCCGTGATCGTGTCGTCTACTATCAGTCGCGTCAGCTGAAGCCAGCTGAGCGCAATTACCCGGTGCATGACAAGGAGCTCCTTGCCATGAAGTATGCACTTGCGAAGTTCCGAGTGTATTTACTCGGAAGTAAACCGTTCGTGGTCTATACAGACCACGCGTCGCTGCGGACGGCTGTCAAGTCGCCACACATCTCGCAACGTATGGCGAGATGGCTTTCGTTCTTTGCGGAATATAACTTCCGGGTTGAGTACAAACCCGGAAGACTCAATGTGGTGGCCGACGCGTTATCGCGTCGACCTGACTACGCTACGAATGAAGTCGACGTCAATGCCATTGACGCCATGCGATCGAGCTCTCCCACGTCGTCGCTCCTCGACGACGTGAAGGCCGCGTACGCGCACGACGCGGACGCGAAGCTCTTGCTGGCCTATGGCTCAGTGCCTTCTGACGAAGCTCGTCAGAAGTTGCCAAGGCATCTTCGTGCTCGTGCACACCGTTACCGGGTGCATGAGGGGTTGCTACTCTACAGCGCAGTCAACGACAACGCGGACCGCGTTGTCGTTCCCAATGATCATGACCTGCGACTCAGGATCATGTACGAGTATCATGATGCACCGACTGCGGGGCATCCGGGCCGTGAGAAGACGTATCTTCTTCTCACGAGGGACTTCTACTGGGCCCACCAGTACAAGTGGGTGCGCAAGTACGTCCGTGCTTGCGAGGTGTGTCAACGTGTGAAGCCTGCGCCGTTCGCGCAGGCTCCTTTGCAGTCACTACCGACTCCGTCGGAGTGTTGGCAGTCCATGTCTTTGGACTTTGTGTTTGGTCTTCCCCCGGATAGCCAGGGGAACACGGGCGTTGTGGTCTTTGTTGACCGCTTCAGCAAGATGGTACATCTTGCTGCAGTACCCGCCGAAGTGACTGCGAAACAGACGGCACGTCTGTTCGTTGACATTGTGGTGAAGTGCTAAAGGAGAAGTTCCCGCTACTACGACATTGAGTGGCACGGCGGCATGAGCGATCGACAGTCAAGAAGCCGTCGATCGGTGGATTCTGGTGTTACCAATCAGTTGATCAACCCGAGGCTTGAAGCTGACGAGAAGATCAAGGTGTTTAAGGTTGGTGAAGTCAAGATTGATCGAGGACGGACGTGGGCCAAGCCTGATCAAGGTCGAAGCATGCAGGTTGTCGATCGACTACGGCTGATCGTGGTGGGCTAGCCCCATGTGATCAACGTCGATCCAAGCCCCGATCAAAGGCAAGCATCGATGATTCAGTATGACCAGGGACGGAAGAAGACGGATCAGCGAGGGCCTGCGACGAACACAAGTCATCGATCGAGGTTCGATCGCCGATCGTCGATCAAGGGTGGATCGCGGATCGTCGATCGATGGCTGGTCGTGGATCGCCGATCGTGATCGTGGATCGTCGATCGATGGCTGATCGCCGATCGCCGATCGTGATCGTGGATCACCGATCGAGGGCTGATCGCCGATCGCCGATCGAGGGCTGATCGCCGATCGGTGATCGGCCAAGATGGGGAGAACGGTAGGGCGACGCCGGGACAAGAATCCAGTTGTTGTTTAGTTGTAGGATGATGGATAAGATGGTAGCGGTAGAGAGACACCGACTAAACATAAATCAGAGCTGAATTTGCACAGTGGAGCGCAAGTGGTCTGGATTCTCGACGAGGAAGAACACATTGGCCTCGATCGACTTGCGTTGTGGAGAACGGATTTGGCCCCACGCGTGATCCAAGACTACCAAGCCCCGCAAGTCGTTCTCGAGCGCAATTTGCACAGAAGACCACAAGTGACCTCAAGTCACCAAGTCCCAGGAACTACATTGGCCTCGGCAAGCGTCGACACTTCGGGTAGTGACCTAGCGGTACGGTTAAGACTGGATTAATACATTGGCCAGCTTGACCTACTCTAGTGATCTATTTCTTGTGTGCGAACTCTCGATCGACCGGATATCAGTGCTTGGCCGGCGATCGCTGCGTCTCTCAATCGACCTCGATCCCGCTATAGGAAGCGGCAAGCAACCCAAGAAAGGAAGGAACACACCCGAAAAGGCAACTACAGGCCTTGGATCGACTCCAGGCCGACCGATCGTAGCGAACAACCCTCGATCGGGACGAATACTCGGACGCAGAGCGAAGATTCCCGCGCTGCTCCACGGACTATCCCCGCGTCACGCCAAGACATTCGATCTTCACCAAGTGCTGCATCCTCGGAGCCCCGAGAGAGCAGATCTAGCCCGCCGACGGGTACACAAGGTGAGAACAAGTTCAGCCGATCACGGATCGTTGGGGACCCTCCGTTAGTCGGTGTCTGGGCGCTGGTGGGAAGCTCGATCAGGCCTTAACCAGATTTTGGCTGATCCCGCTACACCACAATGGTGCGCGTGCCCGGATCTCTTGGGGACTCCGGATTTCACCGTGAGTCCGCAGAAGATGCGCAAGTGAAGAAAGAACCAGGGGAAGAGGCGTCGTCGAACATCGGATCGACGAAGACGCTGCTGAACAAAACGAGATCCGCGGATCGACAGAGTGCTCGGAGGACTTCTGTCGACGGAATCGAGGGCGATCTGGAAACAGATCTAGAAGAGAAACCTCAACATCCTCCCCAGGTCCCTTCGGGGACGGTGGATCTCGGTGCGAACCGAGATTCACTAACAAAACAAACCACGGCCGGATCGGACCGATATGCATTCGCAGACTCGCCGATCAGGCTCGATCCGGACTACCTGGACGCGATCGCGGACAAGGCCCAGATCGTGCGAAGGAAACTGCGAGCGCCAGGCATGGACGACGAAGATCCCAGATCGCTGGTGCTCGACTGGTCTGAAGCTGACCTGGAACGTCAGTATCACTTGAAAGAATTGCGGGACTTCTTACGTCAAGATCCCGTCATGATCATCGTGCGGCCAGAGCAGATCGGCGACCCGAAGGGCTCGATCTCGGCCCCCCGGATGACGGACAACAAGTTGACGGCAGTGAAGAACCTGATCGGGCTGCTGAAGGAGGCCGGCTTGGTGGCTGGAGCCTTTGACGCGAATGACCTCTTCGATCAAGAACTCGAAGTGATCCAGACGTCGATCCAGACATTAGTCGAAAAGCTGAGACCCCTCGTCGACGTGATCACGAACGATCAGGTCCCAGACGCCCCAGATCAAGCGCCGTCAGCTCCAGTGGTGTCGACGCGGGCTGAATCGACAGGGTATCGATCATCATCGCCGTACGTCTCGGCAGCCGAACACGTGTCCGACACGTCGTCGGAACCCCAGCGAATGCCGCTTGGTCCGTCCGGATCGGCTATGCTGGACGCTCGATCACGTAGTCAGCGTCAGGAACGTACGCGATCAGGACCTCGGAAGCCGAAACCTAAGTCGATCGATCGGACGACCAGCGCGACTGGGGCGGACGAGTCGAACGGCAGTCTGAAACTTACTTCCAGGCCGCGATGGCCCGTTTCTTGAAGGAACAGCAGAGCACAGTGGCCACACCTGCCCCAGTGACCCCAGACCATGTCGGATCACAGGACGTGGAGATGGAATCCGCCGGATCGCCGGATCGAGACGTCTCGCAGTGGGAATATGATCCGGACGACATCGATCTACCGAGCTCAGCTCCGGCCGTGGTGGCTACCGCCGCATCGGGGTCCGTCGGGTCTTCACTGATCCAGCGCGTACGGATTTCGGCGATGTCGGATCTTAAGGAGTTCAGCGGCAAAGATCAGGACGAAGATCGCGCCCGATCGTGGATCAGCAAGGTGAAATCGGCCTTCATGCGCGATCAAGCTACGGATGAAGAGAAGTGCCTGACTTTCGCGGATCTGCTGACGGGGCCGGCGAAGAACTGGTACCGCCAGCTGGGACGATCGACACGGAACAAGTGGAGCGATCTGCTTCGGAGTTTCCAGATCCAGTATTGCGGCCTAGGAGTATCGGTGGCTTGGCAGTACTATCACTCTCGCAAGCGATCGGATGAATCGCCGTTGGATTACCTCTATCGACTGAACGTGGCGGCTCTGCGTGCGAGACTGAAGATCAAGGACGGAGATTCCAAGACCCGTCGAGAACACGTCGAACATTTTATCGAGACACTGGGCGATCCCGATCTAGCCGATCAGTTGACCCTACTTCGGCTCGCGGATGCCGAAGATCTGGAGGAAGTCCTGCGCGCTCGAGAACGCGCGAAGAGCAGACAGAAACGATCTGCCTTCGGATCGAAGTATCGTCAGAAAGTCCCTACCTCTGCTCCGGCCGCTGCCACCAAGCGGGCAGTGCGTGCAGTCCAGATCGCGAACCAAGAGTCTGGATCGGACACGGGATCGGACGGATCGGACTCGGAAGGTGATCTACGTCGCGTCTACCTAGCGTCGGCTGAGGACAAGTCTCGCAATGCGGGGGCGACACGACGAAGCAGGATCGCAGCACCCAAGCGCCGATCGGTCATGACTCACCTCGATCAGACCCAAGATCGCGATCGTCGCCCGATGGATCGGACCGATCGAACAGCTGCTCGCACTGTGGATCACGGAAGCACACGGATCTGGATTGCTGGAGACGTTTGACGTGCGAGAAGTGTGGAAAGCGAGGACATCCGGCGGATCGCTGCCTGTTTGTGTGTCGTGGATGCGGTGAGCTGCACGAGATGGGCAAGTGTCCGATGGAGGAATTCTACAATCAGATCCGTCAATGGTTCAACCCGGTGAAACACGCAGGCATGCTGCCCGCGATCGCCGAGAAGATGTTAAACTAGGACACTCGCCGGGTTGGAATCCGGTACGAGCCGAGCGTTCTAGGTATTGCATCTATGCATACGTGAACAAGAATACGGTAGATCGAGTAAGTGGACGGACTGATCTACGCGGTAATACATGTGATCTGCATGAGAAATCTGCCGCCAAGGTCTTAAGTCTACACCGATCGGACGACTTCAGCCGTTCTGACGCCGAAGTGCCCTTGGATCTCCAGTCTGGAGAAACTCGAGGTTATTGGAAGCAACGCAGACCTGAAGAATGGTTTGCGCCAGCTGACGGAGAGTTGACGGCCGAGATCCCGAAACATGATCACGATCGAAGTCTGCCTCGCGTCAGTGAACACCTCAGACCTGGCGATGTGGTACCCGATCTCCTCCCAGGGGAGTCCAGAGGGTACTGGAAGTATCATTCGCCGGGTAAATGGTTCCGTCAGGCCAAGATCACTGGCAAGATCAACAGTCGATCTTACTCTTAGACACCGGCGCCGAGGTGTCCATCGTGGACACCGCCTTTGCTCGTAAGGTGGGGTGCTATGTCGACACGAGTCAGAGCCAGGAATGTGTGGGGATTGGCGAAAGCGTGTACATGACGGAAGGAAAGACCCGGATCAAAGTCACGCTGGCAGGATCGCTGGTGTACTTTTTCGATATCTGGGTTGGCGATCTATCAGGACAAGATGCGATCCTGGGGATGGACTTCATGGTCCCGGCGGGGATCCGCCTCGATCTTGCGGACGGCTCCATCTGCCTCCCTGACGAAGTCAAGATCCAACTTAGCGGACGGCGACAACTGTACAACGACAACGTCAGACATGTGTGTGTGGAACAAGGGATGCAGATCGCGATCGGTGATTCGATCGAACTGCCACTCCGAATGAAGGTGACAGATCGCGAGAAGCTATGGGTCACTCGTGGAGATCGCTGGGTGCCGACTGTGGTTCGAGGACCTGGCCGGATCAGGTACCTCCAGGTTACCAACATTAGTGACAAGGACATCGTTCTACACCGGAACGAACGGATCGCCATGTGGTTGGCCGGAGATCGGGTACCCCGGGTGCCAGGGTATGTGTCGACCGGGTCCCGTCGCTACATGGAATGGCAGAACTTGGCCTTCCAAGCCACGACGGATGAACCGCGAGCTAATGAGGAGGCGTCAGTCATACCACCAGCATCGGCTGTCGAGCGACCAACGTATCCGACACCCCGAGCGATTCTCTGGAGATCCGAGGTCTCCCCGATCGTCGATCGCTCGATTAGTCTACCCGACCCCACAACCGAATCGGGGCGAGGAGCCCTGATCTGGAGGTAGCTGTTGCCGATATGCTTAGATCAGGGGCGGGTCGCCGCTGGAGAGTGATCGCGTGGCCGAAGAGTCCAGATCGTCTACTTCAACCACTTTAGTTGGAGAACGGACGGACCTACGGTCGGATCCTACAAGGTCGTCGGCCAAATCCTCCGGATCGGAGGGCGAATGCCTTCCGGAGCAGGGACAGGTGCTTGTGGGCTACCGGTCTTCGCCGACCGCCGGCCCAGAGGACGAAGCGATGGATGACGATAAGCTGCGAGATGATTGCACTGGTGATCTGGAGGAGAACGGTGAAACGATGTCCCCTCACTTGCCATCGGCCGATCAGGTCGACGGTTGTGCCGTCGAACCAGATCTCGGGGGCGGGAGTGCTGATCGGGTACCCCATGTGGCGACCTTAACGGTGGAAGGGTCGAGATCAAGAGGCGACACCATAGTTGACGACATTCCGATGTCGATCGACGGAGGTGATCAGGTGGAAATAGAGACCAAACCCACTGTCAATCGGGGTGATCCTGCTGCTGCTGAACCAGATCGAGATGTTGACGCCGATGATCAAGTCCATTACCACGAGGGCGGGAGTCTATCAGCCGAAGACGTCGAAGGCGAACTGGCTGTGCTTCCGGAAATTGTGATCTCGACGACGGATGAGGTGAAGCTCGACGACATCAAGGTGGGAGATCTGGAATTCAACACCCCGGAGGAGATCGATCGACTGCGAAAGAAGATCTGGCACAGGAGGCACCTGCTGATCGGCAAGGGCAATGCACTTCCCCCAGCAGCCAGGGGCGTCACATGTGACATCGACGTCGGCGATGCGAAACCGATCGCCCAACGAGTCCGGAAGGTCGCCCCTCAGTTTGTGGAGAAGGTGTCGGATCTGATCAAGGGACTGCTGTCAGCCAAGATGATCCGGAAGTCCCGATCACCGTGGGCCTCGCCGATCGTTGTGATCATCAAGAAGAACGGCGTGGATATCCGGCTCTGCATCGATTATCGGCTCGTCAACAGTCTGACCCGGCTCATGGTGTATCCAATGCCCCTGATCAACGACCTGTTGGAAGATCTGGACAAGGTGGTCTGGTATTGCTCTTTGGATATGGCTAGTGGATTCTGGGTGGTCACAATGACCGATCGAGCTCGTGCGATCTCGGCCTTTATCACCCACATGGGTCTGTTTGAATGGAATCGGATGCCGTTCGGCCTGAAGAACGCTCCTCAGATCTATCAGCGACTTCTGGATGACGCGTTGTACGGGTTCACCAGAATCCCGCGATCGTCGAACTCGGAAGTCACCACGGACCTGATCGAGTCAGGCGAACCAGAAGATCCGGGGCGTCCGTCAGTGCTAGGCCGCAGATCGTACATCGACGACATTCTGGTGACGGCAGGATCATGGGATGAGCTGTGTGATCGGGTGGATCACCTGTTGGACGCCTGTGACAAGTGGAACCTCTCGATCAGTGTGGAGAAGAGCTCTTGGGGGATGCGCAAGGTGGAATATCTAGGACATCGCGTGTCGAACGATGGACTGGAGGCCAACCCGAAGGACCTCGCGGTTCTGACAGATCTACCGTTCCCTGGATCGCTCCGATCAATGCAGTCTTTCTTGGGCAGTCTTAACTACTACAGCCGTTTCCTGGAGGATTACGCGATTTACGCGGCGATCCTGTATGAACTGCGCGAGGTAGACTTCGCCGAGTTGAAGAAGCGTCCAGATCTGCGCCGGATCATGGACGGTCAAGTGTCGAACTCAGTAGATCGGAACTCGGCAGACCCCGATCGGACACCGCCCGTTCAGGGAGACGAGGTTGGCGACGAACGCTGGATCCGTGCTCATCGCGCCTTCTCGACACTGAAGACGAAGATCGCGACGACGCCGATCCTGCGGCATTTCGATCGCGATCGGACGCCGGTGGTGATCTTGTACGCGAGTGACTGGGCGATCTCGGCCGCACTGATGCAGGAACACGACCAGATCTATCACCCTGTTACCTTCGCCAGTCGAACGTTGAAGGCGAATGAACTGAACTACAACGTGGTGGAGAAAGAAGTGCTGGCTCTGTTACGGATCTTAGATCTGAACTATAACATGCTGGTTGGACGATCGATCCGGGTCCTGACTCGACACTCGACGTTGGCGTGGCTGTTCCGATCACCCGGCCTTCAGGGCCGATTGGGTCAGTGGGCCGCACTCCTATCGCCCTGGACGTTGGAGATCACGAAGTGCACCAAGGGAGAGGACGAGATATTGGGGGCGATCGCCGCCAGTATTACACCCCGATCGGATGTCGACGAGGCGCTGATCGCAATCGCGCCGAAGAAGGAACCCCGGCGGAAGATCCAAGCCCCGATCCCGACTGTACGCGCGGATGAAGAACTGCTGGTGATAAGCTTCGATGGATCCGCCCGCGTCAAGCGAGGTGGGGGCGCGTACAGTGCGATCTTATGGAAGCTGCCCGAGTGGAGTGTGTTGAGAGCACGATCGGGCTATGCCGAGGGGCTGACCGTCAATGAAGCGGAATATCATGTCTGCTGCTGGGTTTCGACCTCTTGGACGGCATTGATCGAGGCAGGCTGGTGGTCTGCGGTGATTCCAACTTGGTGATCCGGCAAGTACGAGGTGAGATCGACTGCAAAGCACCCAAGCTGACGTTACTGAAGCAGAAGGGGCTGGATCGGTTACGGAACTGGCCAGATCATGAGCTGTTACATGTGAAACGGGACTGGAACGGCAGCGCAGACAGCTTGGCTAGCGCAGCGCTTCAACGTGAAGGTGGCGTGATCGTCGAGGATGAGGCCGATCACGTGGATCTGACGACATTGAACCGGCTCGATGAGATCCTAGTTGTCAGATCTGACGAACCGATCGCCCGGCTATCACCGATGACTACTCGATCAAACGCCAGATCGCGACCGAATCCGACTGTCCTACAGGAAGAATTTGTGCGGGGACTACGGATCGATCGAATCCGTCGATCGCAAGATGAAGAGACGTGGATCGTGGGCATGAAGAAGTACCTGATGGGAGATGTGGCTGATCTGACGCAGGATGAGGCCCGATCTTATGGCAACACTGCGGCAGACTACGAGATCGATGACAATGATCTGCTGTTCTACTGTTCCCCCTCCAAGAGATCGGAGGCAGATCGAGATGGGCTGATGAGGCTGGTCGCTCCGGAGACGCTGCATCAGGATATCCTGCACCACTACCACTCTACTGTGGAAGGTGGTCACCAAGGGATCGGACGTACCTATCAGCGGATCCGTGATCACTTTCACTGGAGAGGTCTCTTCAGGAGTGTGCAGAAGTATGTCGGAGAGTGTGTCGATTGTGAGACCGGTAAAGGGCGACCCACGATCAGGGGCGAGTCGCCGGGGAACATCCAGGCGACGTACCCGTTCCAGATCATAGCGATGGATCACATACCTTCGCTGCCCAAGTCGTACAAAGGCAACACCGAACTGCTGATCTGGGTCGACCTGTTCACGGGATACGTGATCGCGAAGGCCAGCTCCTCTCGAACGGCGCAGACGATCGCCGAATCCTACGAAGAGTGTGTGTTCCGGCGATTCGGTGCCAGCGAGGTGATCAGGCATGATCGCGAACCGGGATTTATGGCTGACTTCTTCCGCGCCTTTAATAAGATCCTAGGTATGCGTCAGCGAGCGACGATGGCATATCGACCCCAAGCGAACGGTACTGCGGAACGAATGGTGCAGACGGCGACGAGAGCCCTGAAGATGTTCGTGGAAGATCTGGATCAGAGGGATTGGGATGAGTACGCCGAGCGATTGACCTTCGCGATCAATACGGCTCATGATCGCGTTCGAGGAGACTCGCCTTTTTATCTGGTACATGGCTGGGATCCTCGATCGACGCTGGAAGCGACGATCCCTTTGGGTAGTACTCGAACCCAGGATCGGAATCCGCGACGGTGGCGTTATCGGATCCAGAGGCACTATGATCAGGCTCGAAGTCAGGTGAATGCTCGTCTACGCGAGGCGATCGCGGATCGGGCTGATCGACACAACGAAGAGGTTCGACCGCACCCGATCGAGGCTGGATCCCAGGTGTGGCTGTACTTAGATCGTGTGAAGGAGGGGTACGCCCGGAAGCTAGCTCACCTGTGGCATGGCCCATTCCGTGTGGCCGAGAAGGTGAACGAGTACACGATGAAGCTTCAGATCGCTGGCACAGACTATCACCTGTTCCCGATCGTGCATGTCTCGAAGCTGAAGTTGGTCAGAGACTTCCCCGATCGGCCGCAGATCGAGCTCACGGTGGACGAGGCGGATCGACTCGATTTCGACGAGATCCTACTTCCGGAGGACAGCTGGGTTCCAGATCGAGATGCGAACGAATATGAAGTGGAGAAGATCACGGATATGCGGACGGGTCGAAGGACACGGTACGGCAGGACGTATCGAGAATTCCTGGTACATTGGAAGGGTTACGACGATCCTGACTGGATCGACGAAGCGGATCTCAACTGTGGAGCTTTATTGCACGAGTTCCTTCGAGATCGTGTGAACCGGAACCGATTCAACGCGATGCAGTCTCACGAGGAGGAGTGAGATCGGACCGCCAGGGCGAGCTGGTCGCCTTGGTGAGCGAGATTGGCGGCGGATCGGCGGGGAGGCCGTCGATCGGAGGAAAGGGTTGTATATGAATGCGTATGTACATGAGAATGCAGATCGCGAGGAGGTGGAGCAATGGCAAAGTGTTACGATGATGGATCCAGGCTGATCGTGTTGGAGATAAGTGGAGCGATAGGCACCCGGCGGAGCGAACGAAGTATTACAATGAAATCGATTGATCTGACGACGTCGGGTGACGATTGAAGAGGATCGGCCTCCGGATTGACTACGATCTCGGGCGGACTAATTAATCGACAGGCTGATCGCTGCGGCCGATCGGGTGAGCTGAATACTGATATTACGGCTGCTGGATACCGACATCGTGGTTGAACTCGTAGCGAAGACGCGAGATCTGCAGCGCCGGGTGCGATTGGTGTATCGGTCACACGACGGATCGGGATCGCCCGCCTCAATCAGGTGTATCGGTCCCACAAGCGATCGTGATCGCCCGCCTCAATTAATCGGATGGATCGGGGCAGACTACGCAACCGAGGTGCATGGAGAGTTGGAGACTGTGTCCGTAGTGAGCCGCCGTACGACCCGACTTACGGACAGGGGGGCGGTTGTGGTGAAGTGCTAAAGGAGAAGTTCCCGCTACTACGACATTGAGTGGCACGGCGGCATGAGCGATCGACAGTCAAGAAGCCGTCGATCGGTGGATTCTGGTGTTACCAATCAGTTGATCAACCCGAGGCTTGAAGCTGACGAGAAGATCAAGGTGTTTAAGGTTGGTGAAGTCAAGATTGATCGAGGACGGACGTGGGCCAAGCCTGATCAAGGTCGAAGCATGCAGGTTGTCGATCGACTACGGCTGATCGTGGTGGGCTAGCCCCATGTGATCAACGTCGATCCAAGCCCCGATCAAAGGCAAGCATCGATGATTCAGTATGACCAGGGACGGAAGAAGACGGATCAGCGAGGGCCTGCGACGAACACAAGTCATCGATCGAGGTTCGATCGCCGATCGTCGATCAAGGGTGGATCGCGGATCGTCGATCGATGGCTGGTCGTGGATCGCCGATCGTGATCGTGGATCGTCGATCGATGGCTGATCGCCGATCGCCGATCGTGATCGTGGATCACCGATCGAGGGGCTGATCGCCGATCGCCGATCGAGGGCTGATCGCTGATCGCCGATCGAGGGGCTGATCGCCGATCGGTGATCGGCCAAGATGGGGAGAACGGTAGGGCGACGCCGGGACAAGAATCCAGTTGTTGTTTAGTTGTAGGATGATGGATAAGATGGTAGCGGTAGAGAGACACCGACTAAACATAAATCAGAGCTGAATTTGCACAGTGGAGCGCAAGTGGTCTGGATTCTCGACGAGGAAGAACACATTGGCCTCGATCGACTTGCGTTGTGGAGAACGGATTTGGCCCCACGCGTGATCCAAGACTACCAAGCCCCCGCAAGTCGTTCTCGAGCGCAATTTGCACAGAAGACCACAAGTGACCTCAAGTCACCAAGTCCCAGGAACTACATTGGCCTCGGCAAGCGTCGACACTTCGGGTAGTGACCTAGCGGTACGGTTAAGACTGGATTAATACATTGGCCAGCTTGACCTACTCTAGTGATCTATTTCTTGTGTGCGAACTCTCGATCGACCGGATATCAGTGCTTGGCCGGCGATCGCTGCGTCTCTCAATCGACCTCGATCCCGCTATAGGAAGCGGCAAGCAACCCAAGAAAGGAAGGAACACACCCGAAAAGGCAACTACAGGCCTTGGATCGACTCCAGGCCGACCGATCGTAGCGAACAACCCTCGATCGGGACGAATACTCGGACGCAGAGCGAAGATTCCCGCGCTGCTCCACGGACTATCCCCGCGTCACGCCAAGACATTCGATCTTCACCAAGTGCTGCATCCTCGGAGCCCCGAGAGAGCAGATCCAGCCCGCCGACGGGTACACAAGGTGAGAACAAGTTCAGCCGATCACGGATCGTTGGGGGACCCTCCGTTAGTCGGTGTCTGGGCGCTGGTGGGAAGCTCGGATCAGGCCTTAACCAGATTTTGGCTGATCCCGCTACACCACAACATGGTGCTCAAACACCATGGCATGCCGATGGACATCGTGTCCGATCGAGACCCGCGCTTCACCGCGCACCTGTGGCAAGAAGTGTTCACACTTCTTGGCAGTCAGCTCTCGATGTCGACTGCGGATCATCCGCAGACGGACGGACAGACCGAGCGCGTGAATCGCGTGCTCGTGGATGTGCTCAAGAGCTACGCCCACTCGTTCCAACACTGGAGCGAGTGTCTGCCGATGGCGGAGTTCGCCATCAACAACTCGGTGCATGCCTCGACCGGGCATACACCGTTCTACGT
Source organism: Phytophthora melonis (assembly GCA_024211575.1). Taxonomy (NCBI): domain Eukaryota; phylum Oomycota; class Peronosporomycetes; order Peronosporales; family Peronosporaceae; genus Phytophthora; species Phytophthora melonis. The sequence goes on from JAMXKT010000085.1 coordinate 701,994, forward strand.
GAATGCCTTGAGGCACCCACGCCTCCCGAGCTTACTCGGGATGCTGGCTCCTTCCTTAAGTGGGGGAGGATCTACGACTGCAACACAGCAGCCGCAGAATGCCGCTGACACCTGCACGGTGTCAGCCGCAACAACGCGAAAGAAGACGAAGACCGCGTCTGTGCAGGGCACAGACGAAACCAAGCAGAAGAAGACCGCGTCTGTGCAGAGCACAGATGCAAACAAGAAGACGAAGACCGCGTCTGTGCAGGGCACAGACGCACACAAGCAGAAGAAGAACGTGTCTGTGCGAGGCACAGACACCACATCTACGAACGCAGAGGCCGGGCCTACTGCTGGAAGCGAGCTGACGAGTTCAGCTCGGACGCAATGAACTTCGTGCAGCGCAGACAAGCCGTCATTCGGTTTGTCCAGGACGCTATTGCAGCTTCTGTCGATCGACAGAAGCTGAACGCAGACAATGTTGGCAGGGCAACACAAATGAATTCAAGAAGGGTTCATTGGTTTTGTTAGCTACTCAAAACCTGCCTAAACATGCAGTTTCCGACTTCCGGAGCGAGTAAGCTCGCTCCGCGCTTCATCGGGCCGTTCACAGTGTTGGAACGGCATGGCAACGCTTACACGCTAGACATCCCGTCTAGCATGCGCCTCCATCCGACGTTCTACGTCGGACGGTTGAAGCCATACCTGCAGCACGAGCTACCTAGCTCGGCTGAACCGAAGCAGAGGACTCGGCGGAAGCCATCATCTTCTCCAGCGCGAAGTCGCGCTGGAGCAGCAGGTCGAGCTGGGGATCCAGCCCGGCCGGGACGATCGAGGCGGTCTAGGAGGCCGTCGCAAAGTAAGGATACTCAAGAGCACCGAGCGCAGCGCTCTGTAGCAACTCCACGACCGGAACTCGGTCGTGGGGAGAAGCGAGGTCAGGGTCAACACCAAGTTGACCACACACGGGCGTGTTCCCACCACCGCCGCCACCAATTCGTGACGCACACGGCTCAACTCGATGGATAGTTGAGCGGATTGTTGACCACAGTATCCCGAGAACGAACTTAGAACCAGTTCGTTTTCGTATTCGTTGGAGAGGATTTCCTCCCAACCAAGATACATGGGAGCCGCGGAACGTCTTGCTCCAAGACGTTCCGGACATGGTGGAGGCTTACGAAGCCCACCATGCACTACACACTGGACAGTAATGTGAACGCTGTTGTTAACAACAGCGCCCGAAGACACTTCGAGGGCAGGCCGTGGTGCCTGCCCCCGCGGCAGCGAAGCACTTCGCACGTTGCCGCGCATGATACTCAGCAGCAGAGAGGTCCTCCGCTGCTGCGCCAAAGGTCTTCAACTTCAACGTGCTCGTTCTATCACGAGCACGCTCTCTTCAAAACGTCATGCATTGACCAAACAGTCAATGGTGGTTGACGTGCCGAGACCGGCACGTCTAACCTTGACGGGGGGATGGTGTAACGGGGTTACACGCACAAGTGGCTACAGCCACTTGCAACACTAACAGACGCGATGTCTGTTAAAGGTTCAAACACTTCCTCGGCCTTGGTGTGCGTTACATCAAGGGCCACATTCATTTACGATCACCACGACGGGTGGTCCATAGACATTTAGGATTCCTATTGGTTGAAAGCAGCATCTTTTAACCAATGAGCGACATGCATAGCAAAGGAATTCTGCCAACCAGCCGTTGGCAGATTCCCAACTTAGAATATTACATTTAGAGGAAGTCAGAAACATAAAACAAAAATAACAGTTCTCATCTTTACCAAAATCAGCTATTTAGAGTCTTTATCTTGTTTAAAGTATACTCGTGGACCTCGAGTATACTTAACTCAAGTAAAAGAAACCTACGCTTCCTCATACACGTGCGCACACGTGTAAGCTGTTGTAGTGAGCCAAGGTAGGCCCACTACAAAGAAGTTGCACAACTTCAAGATGGAGCCCGGGACGCGGTTCGCGGCGCATGTGGACCGGTTCAAGGAGCTGGTGCTGCAAATGGAGACGATTGGTGAAGCTCTGGACGAGACTCGCCAACTCGTGCTGCTGCTGGGCAGCCTGACCGAAGAGTACCGGATGATCAGTACCGTACTCGAGGACACGCCGAACATGACGTTGGCGTACGCGATCCAAGCTCTGTCTGGTGTTGAAGTCTCGGAGGATTCGACATCGGCTCGGGAGAAGGCATTCGCAACAAAGAAGGAGTTCCGCAAGCGCGGGTTCTCCGGGAAGTGCTTCTACTGCAAGAAGCTCGGGCACAAGGAACAAGAGTGCCGCAAGAAGAAGGCTGACGAGGGACGTAGACAAGTCGCGCAGGAAGCGTCGGACTTCGCGTTCACAGCTACGGGTGCAATGGCGAAGTCGGAGTGGCTTGTGGACTCCGGTGCCAGCTCGCACACGACCAGCGTCCGGGACAAGTTCGTGTCCATGAAGGAGCTGAAGACGCCGGTCCGCATCACGATTGCGGACGGCACGAAGATCGACGCAGTTGCAAAGGGCACCGTCGGATTGAAGCTAATGGACGGGACGTCCGTCACATTGTCGGATGGGTTCTGTACATCCCGGAAGTTGATGGGAGCCTCATCTCGGTGTCGAAGCTGGCCGAGAAGGACGAAGACGCGCAATTCAGCAAGGACAAGTGTATATTTCGCTTTGGCGGCGTGACGGTGATGGAGACCAAGCACTGTGGAAACGTCTACAAGCTGAAGACAGTGGGGGGCGAGGTGTGTCGTGCGGCGACGGCATCTCGTAAGGAGCCATGGGTCGTAGTGCACGCCCGTCTTGGCCACATCCCGTACAAGCGCTACGAACAGCTGTTGAGTATGGCAGATGGAGTACCGCGCATCGCAGGCAATGTGCCGACGGATAACGTGTGCACTGGATGTTGCATGGGGAAGATGCGCGCTGACGAATTCCCACGTCACCCTGACAACTTGGTCAAGAGTGCCGGCGTACTGGACTTGGTGCACACGGACGTCATGGATCCGATGCAGACCAAGACACCAGGATAGCTGCACGTACGCAGTGACCTTCATCGATGACTACTCGAGACACGTGACGGTGTACTTCATGAAGGCGAAATCGGAGGTGCTGTCGAAGTTCGAGATCTTCAAGACAGCAATGGAGAACGCAACGGGCAAGACGATCAAACGCCTGCGTTCGGACAATGGCGGTGAGTACACAGGCAAGGCGTTCAAGGCCTACCTCGACCGCAGCGGCATCAAGCATGAGAAGACGGTGCCATACACGCCTCAGCAGAATGGACTGGCTGAGCGCATGAACCGAAGTTTGGTGGAGATGGCGCGCTGCATGCTCTACCATGAAGGAATCGACAAGAAGTGGTGGGCAGAATCTGTCAACACGGCGGCCTGGATCATGAACAGGATCCCGAACTCGGTGACCGTGAAGACACCCCACGAGATCGTGCACCGAACCAAGCCTCAACTCAAGAACATGAAGGTGTTTGGTGCACTCGGCTACGCCCACATCGCCGGCGAGAAGCGCCGGAAGCTGGACGCGAAGGCGTTCAAGTGTCGATTCCTGGGCTACGAAGATGGTGTGAAGGGATACCGCGTTCTCAACGTGGCGACGGGAAAGGTGCAAATCGTGCGCACCGTGAAGTTCATGGAAACGACTGAGCCCGACCACCTGATGACACGTCTGGATATCGACGACGATGAAGATTCGATTCCGGCTGCACCAAACTCGGGAGGAGTGCCTGCATTGGTGCCGGTTGGCGACGTTTCGACTGAAGTTGAAGTTGGTGGCCCGACTATGGCACCGAGTGACGTGACGACAGGTGGAGCAATCGTTCCGTATGCTACCCATCCGATGATTACTCGGTCGCGGGTTCGTCAAATCGAAGAGACCAACGATCCGGAGGAGCCCGAAGCTCGCAAGAAGCAAGTCGTTGCGCCGTCAGAGATCAGGACCAAGCGTCAGAGGGTGGACCAAGGTCGTGCCAAGTCGGACGACAACCAGCTCACCGTTCATGTGGAATGCTGATGGCAGCAACGGAGGAGGTACCAAGGACGTACCAAGAGGCGATTACGAGTGCGGATCGTGCCCAATGGAAGGCAGCGATCGCCAGTGAGCTCAAGTCGCTGATGACCAACAAGACATGGAAGTTGGTGCCCAAGCCCAAACACCAGCGTGCTATTGGCTGCCGCTGGGTGTTCGCGTTGAAGCGCGATGAGATGGTGAGAGTCGTTCAGTACAAGGCTCGTGTCGTGGCCAAGGGGTACTCGCACCATCATGGGATCGACTACGAGGAGACCTACTCGCCGGTTGTGTACCTGAACTCTATCCGCGCGAAACTTGCGAAGTGCTGCGCCGATGGGATGGAGATCGACCAGTGTGACATCGACACGGCGTTCCTGTATGGCAAGCTGGAAGAAGAAATCTACATGGTGTTGCCTGAAGGACTTCGAGAACTCCTGGATTTGGCTGAAGCTAAATGTGAAGATGACGTCGTCTGTCTGCTGTTGCAGAGCTTCTATGGACTCAAGCAAGCGTCTCGCGTATGGAACGGGACGATCGACGCGCATCTCAAGAGCATGGGATTTCGAGCTGCCGATGCTGACCCGTGTGTCTACACGAGAGGTACCGGTGACGACGAGTGCATCGTGTGTCTCTACGTTGACGACATGCTGATTGCATCTCGCCAGCGGACCATCATTGACTCGGTGAAGGCAGGCATCGCGGACAAGTTTCGCATCAAGGACTTCGGACGCGCTCGATTTATCCTTGGCATCGAGATCGACTACGACATGGAGGCCAAGACGCTGGGCGGGCGTACACCGCTACGATCATCAAGAAGTTCGGCCAGGAGAATGCGAAGCCGTGCCTGACTCCACTTGACCCAAGTGTGCAGTTGACCAAGGCGGATGAACCCCAAACTGACGAGGACAAGGCCAAGATGAAGTCGAAGCCGTATCGCTCTCTTGTGGGAAGTCTGATGTACCTGGCGTGTGGAACTCGACCGGACATTTCAGCTGCAGTGGCCAAGCTGAGCCGCTTTCTGGAAAACCCTGGTGAGAAGCACTGGGATGTTGGTATCCGTGTGGTACGGTACCTACTGAAGACCAAGAATCTCGGAATCGTCTACGATGGATTGCTTGGCACGGAGCTCGTCGCGTAATCGGACGCCGACTGGGCTGGCAACCGCGACGACAGACCCTCGGTTAGTGGAATGATGCTGATGATGTGTGGTGCTCCCGTGGTTTGGCGCTCGACTTTTCAGAAGACAGTCGCGCTGAGCTCGACTGAGGCGGAGTACATGGCTCTCAGCGAATGTGTGAAGGAGATGGTGTGGATGCGACTACTACTCAAGGATTTGGGTGCGGAGCAGGATGGATCTACGGTGATCTACGAGGACAACCAAGGTGCCATGGCGCTGGCGAAGAATGTCGGCTACCAAGCTCGCACCAAGCACATCGACATCCGATATCACTTCATCCGCGAGTAGATCACGAGTGGTGTTGTGGAACTTGACTACGTTGAGTCCAAGAACCAGCTCGCTGGTTTTGCAGCGGGGCTGCCGTAGCTTTAGCGTCAGAGGAAGACGTAATAGACTCACAGAGTCGCGGCTAAAGATAGCCCGTTCTAATACCAGAACGCACGAGTGCGTACTCCCTACGGACTCCAAGAGCCAACCCGTAACTCTTAGCTGTGAATCTTTTAAACTGAATGTATTTCTCTTTATCGCGGCAGAGCCGCCTTCGGTGTAAATGTATCTGATCCACTATCTAGCATAGTGAACCCTAGTCAGATGCATAATCTGTGGCTCTGAAGCCATGTACTGATTCTCCTACTGAAATAGGTTAGACAGTGTGCACCACACAAGCCTGTGTGTGCCACACTTCGTAACCCTTCGGGTAATATTTGTGTAACCCCGTTACACCCTCCCCCACTAAACCGTGGACACGGGTGTTCACGCTTAACGGTCAACGACCGGGTCTTGTTCCGTCAAGTCTCCTTCTCGAACGAGTCAATCCATATCGTGTGGACGTCTCTGAGAACTTCTCGGCGCAACGCGCCCTTACATGACTTCAAGTCATAACGCATTTTGGTCTTTCGACCGCAGAAACCCTCTCGCGAGGTCCGCCTCGGAGCCTCGCTCCTCTTGCGCTTCGGCACCTCGTGCCCGCGAACTCCCAAGCCCCCCAGCGCAGGTGCGCACACCGACCGTGCCTCCCAGGCTCTCGGTCTCCCAGTACTTCGCGGCGCAACGCCTCAAGCAACGCTCGCGGCGAGCACGCCCCAGCTCCTCTCGAGCACTAGCCCATCAGACCATGGACCTCAAAGATCTCTTCGGAGATGAGGAGGAGGGCGAGGTGGACTACAGCGAGTCCGATGTCGGCTCTCCGAGCCATGAGGGTGAAGCAACGTCCCCACAACGCTCCCCGAACCGCCGCGACGCTTCGCCCACGTCGCCGGCACAACGCGGAGGTGGCACGTCGGCCACAGTTGGCTCGTCGAGCTCCCGCGACCCAGAGCGCCGCACGCGAACATCTCCTGCGCGCTCGTCGAGCCGTCTCTCTACTGAGCGCATTGCGCCGTCGAGGGAGGAGCCGCGGCCACCGCTGCGCACTCCAAATCCGTTCCCTGAACGCTCTTCCGGGCTCCGCGAGCTGCGCGAGCTCACTGAGTCACGGTACTCTCCGCCTCGTGCGGGGGACGTGCCCTTGGGCCCCGTCATCTCCAACCCTTTGGGCGAGGCTCAATCCGAGCAGGTTGCGGCGCAGCTGGCCTCCATGCGCTCCCAGCGCCCCGAGTTGCGGCCCCTGCTGAACCCCAACACCGCCGAGTACGGCTTTCGGCCTCGTGACCCCGCGGAGGCATGCCGTCAGGCGTTCCAGCCGACGCTGGCTCAGCATGTCATTGGGCCTGCGGCCCGTACTCCGGAGGAGATCGTTCTTCGAACGTCTCTACGAGATCGACTCTTGACTCCACAGCCTACTACTGTCTCCGAGTACCGTGAGCGGTTGCGCCTGCAAGGCAAGGGGTTGTCCGTGCCACGCAAGCTCCGCTTCGACTTTGCGAAGATCCGAGCCAAACGCAGCCTCTCGGCTAACGCTCAGCCGCAGCCCATTCTAGCGCTGCGCGCTTCGCTCCTTTGAGCTCTCCCGTCGCTCCTACCCGTGAGGGCGTGAGCGCTGTGGCTCAGGGCCAACCCCGGAGCGATGTGGCTGACCCAGCAGCTCCCCAGCCTATTGCCGGGAAGCGCGGGATGGCCGGCATGCCGGCCTCGAGCCCACGGGGCGCTGGTGATCAAGCCGATCAAAAGCGTCCACGACGTCTGGGCAGTCTTGGCGAAGGGGCACCTCAAACTCCCATGAGTTCTCTGAGTGTGGGTACCCTCGCCACTTCACCAGATACTGGTTTTGACCCCGTCACCGCCGCTTCGCCAGCAGGCGCTCCACATGGTAGTGAAGGTTCCCTTGCTCATCGAGCAGCGCCGGTGGAGGACGCACCAAGCCGCCTCGCGACGTATGATGAGTTGTTCGAGGTTCAGCAACAGACGACTCTGTGGTGTAGCGGGATCGGCCAAAATCTGGTTAAGGCCTGATCCGAGCTTCCCACCAGCGCCCAGACACCGACTAACGGAGGGGGTCCCCCAACGATCCGTGATCGGCTGAACTTGTTCTCACCTTGTGTACCCGTCGGCGGGCTGGATCTGCTCTCTCGGGGCTCCGAGGATGCAGCACTTGGTGAAGATCGAATGACTTGGCGTGACGCGGGGATAGTCCGTGGAGCAGCGCGGGAATCTTCGCTCTGCGTCCGATTATTCGTCCCGATCGAGGGTTGTTCGCTGCGATCGGTCGGCCTGGAGTCGATCCAAGGCCTGTGGTTGCCCTTTCGGGTGTGTTCCTTCCTTCCTTGAGTTGCTTGCCGCTTCCTATAGCGGGATCGAGGTCGATTGAGAGACGCAGCTGTCGTGTAGGAAAACACGATTTAACGAGTTCTCGTCCCTTTAGCCAAGGCCTTTGGGACGAGCCCCTACCAACAACACGCTTCCCTCCTAAAAGCTCGGCGCTTATTGTTGGGATAAAATCTGAAGACCAGATCCGATCCCTTGCACCGGGCTGGAATGTGCCTTATGCGAGTCGTCGGTCAGGTAGGTAGAGCCCGTAAATCAAATATAAAAGCACCCTTAGCCACGAGCAACGGCTAGGATGCAATGTACACACGCGCTTTCACACGTAACCCACTGTGGTCCCTCAGAAGGAAGGGTACCAGGCCAATCGAGGCCTCGGACAGGGGCGCCGAGACGAAGTCTCGGCTGGAAGTCAAATATACTGGGGGGCCTCGCCACACACCCAGACAAGCGTACAAACGTACAGGGAGGTCTCTAATACCTCCAACACTCGGCCACTACTCACTCTTGGCCTTTCCAGGGATGAACACTCGGTCAATGTACCTTATGCTCACCGGCAGACATACCCCGTGTCGGCCGAGCGTATCCAGACTCTACAGCTAAGCGAAGACTTACCGTAGACGGACTTGACCCTTGTGTGGCTTCGGGGGGAATTTCTGCTCTGATTTAGTGATTAGAGGCCGTGAGGCCTTCCCTATCGCTAATCCCTATCGTCTATACAAAAGTCAAGTATCAACCGAGCCTTCGAGCTGATCCGACGACTCGACGACTCCTCGGCTAGATCCGAACTCCTAATGAGAGGCAAATCTTGTACCCACTATGACTACTTGGAGGGCTCGGTGGGGATTTATTATGGCCCACCGTGCCTTGCCACTAAATGGCGACCATCCGTCACTCTAGCGCGGTAAATGAGAGCGACCAATCAGAGAGCTCGGATGGCTTTCTCTCACAAGTTCAAGACCGTTAGGCCTCGGCAAGCGCGGCCATTTCCGACATCACAGCAATCCTCACCGCGGCCCGACCCAGCCGAACGGGAGAGTGCCGAGGTGCACGTCATCTCCGTATTCCATGCCGCGCTCACTGGGTTCTCTGGAAGAGGCGCAAGCTGCTGCCCTCCGAGCTGTCAGTCTCGATCCCACGGTAAGCTCGAACGCTCGCCGAAGCCTCTGTCTGCCACGACTCTGTAGCTTCGGTCGCTAATCTCCATCCTTGCTTCGTCCCGTGCCTTCTGCCATTGCGTGTAGCTGCCATCATCCCTTCTACCGTCCTCAGCTGGAAGCAGCGATCCGCCTGCTCCGCCACCCGAAGACTCGGTTCCTTCTTCCGAGGGCTCGGCGATGCCAACTTCCGCCTCTGCTTCGGCAGGCGGGGTATCCCGGGCCACGCCTGCGGCTGCTAAAGCGCCCGGCGCTCTTGATGCGTCTCCGTCGCCAACTCCCGCTACAGCTGGTGCTGGCGGGGCGTCGGTAGAGCATCAAGACTCGGTTGAGGCGGTCTCGGTCCGGGTTTCTCGCAACTCCTTCAGTAGTGTAGGAATTCCGGTTGTCTGGACGTTTTTTACATAGAGTGTGCAGAGGACCTGTCTATATCATTACACGCTTCAAAGCCACCTAATCGCTGTGGAAGAGACAGAGCACCTGTCGTTAGCGTGATATTGTTAGGGTTGTCATTTTAGACAAAGTTTAAAATTTTTGAACAATATCAGCTCAACGCGAAATCTTCTTGAAAGCTCTGATGAGAAAGAGCAAATATCTTGAAGGAAAAGTTTTCTATTTAAAGAGATAAATACTAAGTATATAAACCCCAAGAGCATACAACTCAACAACCATGAACAACAACAACAACGAGCAGATCCAGTTCGAGTTTGAAGATGAGTTCCAGTTCTTGAATGTTCCCCAGCCGGAGGTTGAGGTACAGCCAACTCAGTGTTCAATTGTGAAGAGTTTGATTATCATCGCTAAGTCATTGCTAAACTATGATGATAACACGATGTATATCGAGGACGCCATTGATCTGATGGACAAGGCGGGTGAGCTTTTCGAATATAATCTCACTAGAACGGAATTGTTCAATGAAATGTATCTCCAAGTACACAAGCAGGTGTTCCACAATCAGATCACTGAAGAGCTAATCGCTGAAGCCATGCATCCACACCGTATGATGGCTCGCATGCAGATGTTCGAAGACATTGAAGAATTCTTTGAGTGCTGCTAAAAAAAAATTATGATGAGTCTTGCGACTCATTTTTTTTTACTTCAGCAACTCATCAACCTCAGCTTTAAGCTTAGGCATCTTAGTTTGGACGAAGTCATTTTTACTCAGCCACTCCAGATATTTAGTATCGATGGCTTGGATCTGTTTGATTGTTTTCTTATTGTATTTACCGAATGTCATGATGTATGATCCATCATCACTACTAAACTTATCAGCTAAAAACTTACCAATATCGCTATCATCATCTACAAGACTCTTTTGAGTTGTCAACCAACGACAGTATCCAGGATCAGTAGCGTATACTTCCTCAATAGTCTTCGATTTGTGCTTGCCAAAAGTTAATGTACTCATTGCTATCTATATAGATAGCCCCATCATTTTTTTGAAAATAAAATAAATAAAAAAAATTAGGATGCTGGACTTACAAGAACTCATAAGCTATATTATTCAGTTCAGGTGTCAATCGACTAGTGCCATGGAATTCTAGGCCATATCATAAATTAATTTCCTTTGCATGAGAAACGCTTTAGTCAGCTCTAAAGACTTCTCCTGTGATGCGGTCGATCTCGAGAGTACGCTCATATACTACCAAAATTAATAGATTGGTTCCTTGAGTAGCAATATTGGTACCACTAACCTTGATCGACTGGGGCACATCCTGCTCACTGATGCGAGAGCAATCAGCTACAAGGAAGCGCTGAGCAGTCTGCCACTTGTCGATGCCGATAAGGCCGTTCGAGATCTCACGCGATAGATCACCGTTGATAGCGCCAATCTTGCTGAACTCATCCATGAACGTCTGCCAATCGTACGAATGTACATCTTGGAAAACATTTTTGTTGCCGACCTGGACTTGAAAATCACGAATCGAACTGCCGGCCTGACACGTCCATGGACTAGAGTCGAATGGTGAAGCAAACTGTTGAGTCTGATGGGCTGTAGCGAAGTTGCCAGTTTTGGTGTTCGCATACGGAATGGCTACTACATACTTGACGTTCTTATGAGAAGCACTAACAGGAATGGAGAACGTCTTGTTCGTAGTTAGAAGACCCTCGCCAGCCTCCCCGCTAGAAAACATCTGCGAGTAGCAGTCTAGGTACTTGATCGTCTTCATCGGCTTGGTCACTAGAGGAGTCGGGTTAGCTAGATCATAGAAAGGAATGTTCAGACGACTCTGAGTGAAAGGATAGTAGCTTCCAGCCGTGGCGATCGTCGTGATCGTGTTATGAACAGCGCCCCAAGCAACGCGAATGCTACTGCCAGTTGTGGGCGTGCTGATAACGGTGTACATAGCATCAGCTACTCCACTAGCATATCCAGCACTGCCAAGCATTACCGGACATACTGAACCAGCGATGAGTGTGGTCGAAGTCAGACTCATAGTACGAGCGCTACCATCAGCAGCACCTACAAGCGCAACATCCGAGTATCCGGTCTGTACCTTAAGCTCAAGCTTCAAGCTCGGATTGCCAACGAGTTCAAGCTCGGAGAAGATAGGATGGAGATCAACGAGTCTAATCTTCAACATATAAAACCACTCACCAAGAGTAGAACCAGCATTACCATCAGCACCCTTCTTGAAAGCGCCAGTACCACGCATTTGAGCAATGGCTTGCGATGTAGTCTTGTTGAGGGACGGCCATCCATGGGAGTTAGCACCACCAGCTACCTCAGGAGGGTTGTTTAGCACACGACGGATGAAACCAGTGTTAGGACGCGTAGGCTCACCGCTCGATAGGAATAGAGAGCTGTTGCCACTTAGTGCGTTGTTGGCATATCCATCGCCGTACGTGCCAGAGGCAGTAGAGTGCTTGATCGACTCCCAGTCGTCCGGGAAGAGAAGCATATCAGCTCCGTGCTTTTCAACTTCAGCAGTCGTCAGCTCAGCAATCGCACGGAAGTTCGACCACTGCTGTTTGAACTCAGAGGGAGTAATAATACTCTTTCCATTGAGGTATACCTTGACCTCATCTACAACGTTGGCGACATTGCATTTGAGACCGAGAGCGTAGCGACTAGGTAAACCTAGCGTATTAGTACCAGTGTTCTTCATCGATACAGTGAATGGGAGAGCAATATAGGCATCCTTAAGAGAGCCATAGCCATGCGAGCCGTTAAGAGAAGAAACGCAATCGAAGGTGACAATGCCAGACGAGTATCCAGTTTGTCCGTCATTAACAACAGCAACGCTCTTGCCGCGCGACACCTTGACAGATACGTCAGGCTTTAGCGACGATTGAAGAAGAAACTGATCCGCGAGTTGAGTACTATCGGTCATGATTAGAATATATCTGATGGCATATAGTATCTATGGAAAAAATAAATAATGGCTCAGTACATCAAGCCTATTACATCTGATCATGATCTCATCGCATTATCAAAACATCTCAATGTACATATCGATCAGATTCTGACTCTGCCGGAAATTAAAACTCCACTACCGGATCGAGGAACATATATAATTCTTCTCCGAAACGACGGTGGCGTAGGGCATTGGGTCTGTCTGCATGACGGCAAATATTTTGATCCAATGGGAGTTGGTCCCCCATCAGTACTAGGAGACCTAGAATACAATGAAAAGCAGTTCCAATCGACATACTCAGAATACTGCGGGCCTTGGTGTATGCTATGGCTATATACTCAACAGCATAGTGAGCCAGAATTATTAAAGAAGTTCAATAATTTAGATACTGATGCAATATAATTTTCAGAAAAGTATCATATCTACTGATATATCATAACCAATGTACAAGGATATTCAAGTATCAAGCAATATCCCAGTAGCTAAGCTACGACGCGCAGTCAAGAGCGGCGTTCTCAACCTAACCAAGGATCAGCTAAATGGTTCAGGTGCAACTTTATGCGTTCATCCCGAAACACATATGAAGATCATGAAGGCTAAGAGCGCTGGGCGAGGAGTACGCATCATGATTACTCCACACGAGATCGAATATCCCATGACTGTACTCAATGGAGGTGGCGTTCATGGCGGAAGCATTTGGAGCCGCATTTGGAGTGGAATCAAGTCTGGATACAAATTTGCTAAAGACACTGGTATTCTCAGCAAGCTAGCTGATGCTGCTGTAGCTCCTGCTTCTGCATACACTGGCAACCCTGGAGCTGTTATGGCTGCTCGCCAGGGACTAAAGTCGCTAACTGGTATTGGAATCACGCTTGACGAGCCGGAAGGTGGTCGTCTAACGCTTGCTGATGTTAAATCTGCTGGTACCAAGGCAATCTCCTACGCTAAACGCAAGGGTATTCTAACCGACGCTGTTGATCTCGTTGAGAAGAAGCTAATTGAGAAGGCTGAGCGCCCGGAGCACGTTGAAATGATCAAGTATGTTCGCCGCGGAGTCAAGAATCGCTTCGGAGTTGGCCTCCCTCAAAAAAAGAAGCTCGTTAAGGGTTCCGAGGAAGCTAAGGCTCACATGGCAGCTCTGCGTGCCAAACGAAAGACAGGAGGATCCTTTCGCCTATCATAAGCTAGAGCTCCTCTAAGTCTTATTTTTTTTATTTCTGCGCCTCGCGGAAGATGAGACTAATGAGTAGATTGGGATCACGGAACTTGATGAATCGCTCCAACTGATCAACGATAGTAATTGTGATAGTAGAGTATGATCCATCATTGACTCGCATCCAACTAAACTCATTTGGCTGATAAGCAATTAGCTGACCAGCAGACGTGCCTTGGCTATTGAACACAGTCAGAATATCAGGAGGAGATGTGAAAGTATTATTGACTAGCGAGCAGCGCACTACATATGCACTGACGGGATTTACCTCCGGTGCAAGATCACTGAGGAATGATGCAGCGACTGTAGATGAAGCAGAAGGATATTGACCAGCGCTGAAGCCAATCAATTTACCGAAAGCAGCGCTATCAACGATCAACCGCGGAACGCGACCAGTAGTCGGCAAGCCCGTTCCACTACTAGAGTACAATCCAGTAGCGGGGCGGGTGTAGGTTCCAATCGCCGTAGGAACGGAACTGACATCGACCTGAGCCGCATAGTACGTCGCATTTTCAACAAGCTGGATCCAAAAGACATTATCGCCGTTGGAGTCAACTAGGTATGCTCCTGCATTAACCAAAGCAGTCTGAATCATACGATTGATGTCGGTATAGGAGTAGATACCATCCTTGAGTGTGATAGAAATGGTAGAGACAGTCGCTGCGGTAGGCATCTCGATCTTAAAGGTGTTATTGCCATAAGCTACGCTATCGACGTTGTATTGACTGTTGTACATGCTAATGGATTGAATAGCAACCTCAACATTCTTGAAATTAGCAGCAGCTGGGAAGCTATAACGGTACTGATTATTGAAAGAATTGGGAACAAGATCCTTGGAGCTGATTGCCACTAATGAACTCATAATTGATCGTCTTCAGTTTTACTAAATCGAAGATTGAGGGGCGGAAGCCGCGAAATCAAGATTTCTAACCTTCCTTATATTCATAGCGCGATTGTTTGATTCGAGTATCGAAATTAAATCTCATCTCACCTTTCACTGAATCCAAAAATAAACACTGGCCCTTTTTGGCTGTTGCTTGCTCGTAAGCTCTGATGAGTCCATCTTCAGTAGTTCCAGGGATATTGAAATCCTTGAACACCATCTTCAAATCGCGCTTCGAATTGGCTTTTAGGATCGCTACATATTCCGAGTTCAATCTGATCATCTTAGGGCATGCAAAGTAGCTGTGGATCAAGCAGATGGTACTGAGCTTGAGGTGGCGTCCTCTAGTGAAATAGTGGCTGAATAGCCTTTCCATTAGCATACGGTCATTGCTGAAGTCATCGATGATGACAAGCTCTACGCCTCCCCCCTTGGTTTTGCGGATGGTATCAACGCTAGGGGGATTCTCTGGATCATGCACCGTTATAAAGCCGCTAAGCTCATCCTGGAGATAGCGATACAATTCTTGATCAGGGTTGCGAGCGATGATATGGAGATGTGAGAAGCAATTGGGACTATGCTTGAGGATGTACATGCAGAGATTGTTCTTTCCACTAAATGACGGTCCAAGGATGATCATGCGAAAAAGTTTCTTGATACCAAGCTGCTTGATATCGCCTGCCGAGGGTGTTCGATACTGCTTAGGAAGAGCTGCTCCATAATCTGGAATAGATGAGCTCATATTGCTTATTATCTATCGTTTATATAAGAGAGATTAGAAAACTATGGGATTTACATATCCACCAGTAATTCACGATTCTCAGCTCTACAATCCACTATTCTACGCCTCGTTAGGTTCAGATGGTTTGCTGACCTATGACTACGCACAGACATTGTATCTGGGTAAGAATGACTATCGACTGAGCTACATCTCTGGAATCGTTCCTGGCACTGCCTATAGTGGCATCGCCTTGGTTCCAGGTGATAACAATGATATCAGCGGACTCGGCGCAGTTAGCTGTACTAGTTCGACTATTAACGGATCAGCAATTGCAAGCGCTCCATCATATACCCTAGGCATCACGCCTGGCACAGCGGCTAATAGCAAGGCTTTAGTTCTTGGTGCATCAGGAGAAATCGGTACGATTAGCTCGCTAACAGCGAGTTCTATCACAGGCACGCTTCAAACAGCGTCTCAGCCAAATATTACCAGCCTAGGAACACTGAGCTCATTAAGCGTTTCTTCATCGATTTCACTAGGTGCAACATCCGCAACGCTATCTTTAGTTGGAGGAGCAAGCGTTTTAACGATATCTGGAACGACAGCCTCTACAACGGCTACAACTGGATGTCTAGTCGCATCAGGAGGAGTTGGAATTGGAAAAAATATAACAGTAGGCGGAACCGCTTATTCAGCATCTTCTTGGCTTACAGAGGGTATACAATATCGGTCTATCACGCAAACATACACGAACAATTCAACAGCTGCTAGTGGAACTGCTGCTTCTGCGGTAATTACATCCTATGGACGACCGGTGATTGCTGCAACTAATTCGAACGTAACAACGACTAGAGCCGCGACCGTATATATATCAAATTCACCTCTCGCTGGGACCAATATGACTTTGACGAATTCACATGCTCTATGGGTTGATTACGGTTCTGTACTCTTCGATGATACATCATTTAGTCAGAGTATAACTGGAGGAGCTTTATCAGTTTCTGGCTCAATAGGGGCGGTAAACATAACAGTTGGGAAATCAATTTCGCTCCCAAGTTGGGGGACTGTAGGCTGTCAAATAGCAACTATCGGCAATACATATACCAATAATTCAACAGCTGCTAATGGTACTGTGGCCACTGCTGTTATTAATAATTTTAGGGGATGCACAATTGCTGCAAGCAATACAGGAGTATCATGCACACGCGCTGCAACACTATATATTAATGATGCGCCAACAGCCGGATCCAATATGACATTATCGAACAGTCATGCTCTCTGGATTAATAATGGATCGACATATCTATCGGGAGCTATCAGTTCTACTTCTCAATCAACTGGAACTCTTATCGTTGGAGGTGGCGTTGGCATTGGTGGCGATGTCTATGCTAACATATATTCGGCTATTAGTGGAGTTGTTGTTAATACACCAACAGCTTCTCAGACAGCTTGGCAAACTATAACTGGGGATGGTGCTAATTGGTTAGATGGTAGTTTTACCATATGCCAAGACTTTTATGGATCTAATTCAACACCAGTAAGAGGAGCGATTCAAATACATAATGGAGCAACGGCAACATCAACTAATTCAATGTTCATTGGAACGATGTCAAATAATGATCTACGTCTTGGTACAAATGATTCGACTCGTATAACCATTCTTGGCGGTACAAATGCTGGTAGAGTAGGAATTGGAACTACTTCACCCTCGAACTCAATTCTGGACGTAAGCGGATCTGTTAGTCAAACTATTGACGTCGCCGGATTGGGATATGGTGCATTGACCAAATCCCAAACAACTTTTACTATCGGGCCTTTGGCATCGATAGCTGTAAGTATCCGGTCATCTAATTCGATGTTGGTATCTGCTGGATCTTTCATCACTACGTCTGATCGCAGGCTCAAGGCTAATATCGAAGATATCGCTGATACTAGTGAATTTGTAAGAAATGTTAATCCGAAACTATTCTCGTATCGATCAACGCCTGATAAAAAGGAACTCGGCTACATCGCTCAGGATGTTGCCAAATATGCTGTAGAGTGTATCTCATTCATTGAAAATGAGTCTCTTAAGGCTGAGCAAGAGGGAGACATCGATGGTGTTCAACTGACGTTGGATTACCCAAAGATTGCCTGTCTCCTTCACAAATGCTTACAGGATGTACTGAATCGTTTAGATGCAATTGAATCAAAATTATCAAGCTGTCAGACGTAGGCAGCGTCTTGCGACTATAAAAAAATGAGCAAGTTTCTACAGCTTGAACGTCTTTGGCTTACGAGAGCGCTGCTCGTTTGCCCATACGGTGCCACCCGGCTTAGGTGCTCCATGGATCCACTCAGGAGACGGATGCTGCTTTGGAGTTGCAACGACCGGATCCTTGATAGTCAGATCTGCAAGAATTTTTTTTAGTTCCTTGACATTCGCATTCGCCTGGTGTGTATAGCTGTGTCCAGGCTTGAACAGTTTTGGATTGATGACAATCATATCTTCCTTATAGGAGAGCAGACATAATAGTTTTGAACTCAGAACTAGAAATCATCTTTTGCTCAAACATATCAGTTGCCAGTCTATAGAGCTCTCTCAGCATGTCTTTGTTGTCATTACCTAATTGAATCTCCCCGCGTAGCTTATCAAATTCAGCTTTCAGGGTCAGTCTCGGATCCTCAATCGGGGTTTGCAGCGTGTGCTGAACGTGAGTCTTCTTAACGATTTCGTAAAATACTCTCTGGTCTTCGATCGGCAACGCGCGGTACGCTTGTTGGCTGATGTTATCGTTGTAGAGCAGATCCTTGACCATCTCTGTCAATTCATTACTCATTGTACGAATCGGACCGACAGACGTTCTGTTGGGAAAAAACTAGCTTCAGACGATTGTTGTTCAGATCCTCCTTGCGGATGAACTTGGTACCGATTCGTTTATACTTGAGATCAGATGCTTTGCCAGATCCCTCAATGTCAGCAAGATTGTACGAACGGTTTTTCTTCACTCCAGCGCCGCGTAGACCGCGTCCAGTGAGCCCCTTCCCAGTAGGCGGTTCATAGGTGAAGTCCTTCTCCTTCTGCTTCTTTGCAGAAATGCTCTTCGATGCCTTCTTTCTCCTTTGATCCGGTGTTTGAAACGATGCTTCTTCAAACTTGAGTAGCGACTCTTCTTCGGCTCCCTGTTTCGGATCAATAACCTTGATGATATTAATTAGATGCTCCAATCGAAGATATAGCAACGATTGTTGCCTAGCATCCTTCTCCTTTCCTGCTAATAGATTTAGCTTCCGAGCTCCCGTCGATAGCTCTCCGATAATGTAGTTGAGCGTTGCATCCCAATCGACTCGCTTGTTGATATTGGCGAGACGATTCTCATCGATAATCTCTTGATCATCTGACACATTGAAGAACTTCATCTGATCACCTAGATAGATAATCTTCGCTTGACTGACTCCAGCCTTATTGATAACATAAGGTCTTAGCTTTAATTCATCGACACCATCTAAATTCTTGTAAATATACTCAACCTTTGCTTTTGCTTGGATTGAGGATAGTTCTGAACCCTTCTTACTCACTCTAGTATCGAGGGATACAGTTGAATCTTCGAGCGCTCGCTTTTTGCTCTCTTCATCGACGTCCATAAGCTCCTGCTTAGCCTGCCATTCATCGAATGCCGCTTTCTCTTCATCATTCATACTATCAACCATTTGTTGATCCTCAGCATTCAATCGACTACGAAGCGTAGGTCCCAGCTCATAAGCATTGTTATTCCATGTGTAGAATAATCTCTGCGCTCGTTCCTTATCTTCTAACGTTTTTCTGACATTATAGACTAACTCGCCCTTAGCCATCAAGCTAAATACCTTATCTCTAACAGCTTTCTCTGTCAACTCCCAATCCACTTCTCTCATCATCCGATTGTCGGCACGCATCTTATTTCCCTTATTATTAATGATCTCTCCATCCGGATATCGGAGTTTGTAGTCATGCTCAAGGATCTCACCATCGCGAATGATAATAGGCTTGAAACTGATATTGGATAGTTCTGGATGCTTCTTGAACGTAAAGACAATACCGTCTTTATACGTTTGTTGATTTTTCTGGGGTGGTAAATCCTTCTTCACTACTTCGGCTTCCTCTTGGAGCATCGGAACGTCCATGTCTTCGCTTCTCATCGCTTGGTTTGTTTCAGCTTCAGTAGGCTTACTCATCTCATCATAGATATCAGCTACGCTGGAAAAAAGGGGAGCAGCTGGCTTACTGCCACTATCAGATTCAGAATCTGTTGTTTTCGATGATGCTTTACTACCCATGGCAGACATGATTCGCTTGATGAGATCAGCGTTCTCCGTTGCATCTTTCTCCTTGGTAGATTCGCTATCGGTTGCCCAAATAGCGTTAGCATATGCTTCACGCTTCATCTCCTCTAGACGCTGATCGCGCGCGATGCGCGCCAACAGAGCACTGTGCTTTGACGCACGGTCTTGCTTGTTTTCGAAGTTGGGATACATCTCTCCTTATATTAACATCGATTAAAAAAATAATATTAGTTAGATAAATACTCTTTTAGTCCTCAAACCATTCATGCCATCAAGAGTGAAAGGATGTACTAAACTATTACGCCTATTGAGCAAATCATTGTAGTGATCTAATACTAGAGCAATATCCATGCCAAAGAGCTTCTCAACCTCATCCTTGTGAAATGGATTATCAATGATTGCCCTGAATGGACGATTGGCTCCGCCGATTTTTATGAGCTCAGCCTTGTAGTAGTCAAGTTTCTTGATATCGTTGATTCTTGATGTTAAATCATTGCTAATCTCCAGATATTTGCGTACTCGCTGATGCATTTTCGCTAATTCCTTTTTATACATCTTAATTTTTTCAGCTTGATCATGCTGCTTACAATATCCAGTTATTAGAGGGTTTCTAGAGCACCGTACGTTTTCTAGTGTAATGGCTTTGCAAGTCATCGGAAGTTATTGGTCTATCTATATATAGACTATCAGAAATGTCTGATGATATCAAATATATTGATTTCGATCTGGCAGACGTTGCAGGCGTATATGACAATAGCTGCGTTGAGCTGGAAGCAGAAAGACTCGCTAGACAGAATGCTGAGCTCTCTAGAAGACGAGCCAAAGCGAAAGCTGAGTTTCGAGACCTATGCAAACGCGCTGAGCCACCTCGCGCAGTTAAATGCCCAGCAGATCTAAGATCGATCACTCTCTGAGCCCCAGTACTTCTTCTCAAGAGAGCTCATTTGATTCTTGTTGATCAAGCGTAGATTATCCTGCGACTCCCATGATGGCTCATCATATCCCTTCCACTTGATGTAGTATTTGTACTTGCCGCTGCGTATTTTTTTGTGCTCCAGAATCGACTCTGCTTCCCAAATCTGGCCGTCAGCCATTGATGTAGCAAGCTTGACACGCTTGAGTTCATTAGGTGGTTTGTAGAGGATATGGCCATTCTTGGATCGGATCTGAACCTTGTAGCCATCGATTCCTACAACCTCATACACAAGTGTTCCCCACTTGGCTGACTCCTTATCGAATTGTTTGGGCTTTAGTCGATATACAACCGTCTCGCCAACGCTGAATTCTTGATCGACTTCCCGCAGTAGCTTCTGATTGTGATCAAGCTCCCCCTGCATGACAGTTCCTCTGGCCTCATTTGGGGTCATGCCGATGGCGCTGTGGATCGTTGAGTTATAGTTGCTAACGAGATCTGCTACAAGCCGCTTTGTGAGCGTTAGTCCAGAGCGCAGCAAACGTTGCTTAATGGTGCGATTGAATCGTTCAATCTTTCCCATTGTTGAGTGTTCTCCTGGCTCATTGTTGAAATGCTCGATCTTTGATTGTTTGAAGTAGGCTTGAACCTTCTGATTCATAAACTCTGACCCGTTATCGCTCGTTATGAGTTTAGGTTTGTGAATCTTTACAAATCGTTTCAGAGCCTGAAGAACTGTTGTAGCTTGTTTGTTGGGGATTAGATCTACGTAGCCCAATCGACTGTTGATATTAACACCGGTTAGCAGCGATTTGCCTTCCCAAAATGCTAAATCTATCTGCCACGAATCGGGGTTGTTGCTCGCGATATGGAACTGATCGAATTGCTTCTTCTGGTCTTGGAACTGCTGAGTCTCAGCATTGTTAGCGTACCATCTCTTGACGTCCTTGAGACGGATGGAGCTATCAATACTCTTAGCTCTCCTGTAGAGCGTCTGAACACCTACGAATCCAGTCTTTGGATCGTGATACAGTCGATCCAGCAGTGCCTCCATGTATAGTATTGGGACAAAAAAAAAAAGTTGCTTACTTAGATATCAAGTGGAGCTGTAGTGATACCATCGGCAAGCACTTTGCGCTTGTCGTAGAAATATGATAGAGCAGTCTTCTGCTGAGTGTATGTTATGATCCCTTGAGTCTCCTTACAAATGCGGAAACCCTTGTTGGTTCCTGAGAGAGTGATCTGATCCTTGACAACAGACTCAAAACCCTCTTGGTTGAGAACATCCTTGTTGCGGCCATGACCCTGCTGAACACCCTTGGCAGATACCTTCACCTTGTATTGCTCGTCAGGCATGTAGCAGATGTAGTTCTTGGACGATAGCGAAACCATAGCATCACCAGACCACTCATCCTTGAACAGGCCAGGGGTACGACGATCAAACTTGGCTACTTCATCGTTGAAATCACGAGGGAACCAATCGTACTTGTGCTCCTTGAAGTGCTCTTCTAGCTCAGGCTTGATGCATTGTTCGAATGGCTTCTCACAGCTGAAAGCAATGTACGCTGAGTCAGTGTCCATCTCCTGGTATTGGAAGTCAGATCGATCGAAGTAGTAGTCGATGCAATCGTAGTAGAACTGGAGCATGCGTAGCTTAGCGAGCTGGTAGATAGCAATCGAGAGGTGGATCGGGTTGTTGAGCTTGATTTTGCGCTTCTTGAGCGAAACCTCGTACGATCCAGCAAGCTCGACCACATCGTGGAAGTTTTGCTTCTCGATGATAGCGCGAACAGTCTTATCGTTGCTCTCATACTTAACCTCCTTGTGCTTAGTCTTATCCATGCCGGAGCGACCGAATGCACTGTTGCCAACAAGCTTCATCATCTCAGCAATCATAGCCTTGCTCTTATCGACATCACCCTCGCGGCGAGCATTCGAGACCTGTTCCATGAACGGCTTGAAAGCACGGTGAGAGCTAGCCTTGATAAAGGAGTAGGTCTTGGTGATCTCCATGCCGTGAGCTAAGTACCACTTCAATAGAGGGGTGTAGATGAGGATCTTCTCGCCGAAGTAGCTGCCAATCAGCTTTCGAGCAGGCTTTGCGCGCGCTGACTCACGAGACTGGTTGTAGTCGAACATGTGCTTGCCAATAATGTTCTCATCGTTGCAGTTAATCTCAGCGTTCTTAAAGATGGGAGTCATTTCCGAGAAGTAGTCCTTGAGGTGCTCTGGGGTACGGATATCACATTCAAGGAAGCCAAAGATCTTGTCAGCCTTGATATCCTCGATAATGCCTTCGTACGCTTCGACTGTGGTTAGTCGTCCGCACGGCATCTCACTGCCGAGAGCCCACAGATACAGAGCATTAGCATCGTAGCCAATAACCTTCTTACAGAGCTTGCCTCCGCGGATCTTCGTCTCATTGCGCTTCGCGTATCTGTTGAAGATGATCGACGGGCCACCAGCGATGTTTGCCTTCATTTTGCGGTAGATCTCAGACTCCTCCTTGTCGATGGACCAGACCAGCTTGTCAGCGTTGAACTCGAGTAGCTTCTTGTATCGGAAGGCTTTCAGTGCCATATCCTTACGGGCGACGTTGCAAGCGATGCAGCTGATGAGAATGTTGCCATCTTCATGGCCAATCTTGTTGTTGATACGATCGGCTGACACAGTCTCAGCTGTAAGCTGGCAGTAGCAGAGACCACAAAGATACTTTTGCTTCTGAAGTAGCTCATCCAAGTGTTGCATGGTCATACCAAACTCGCGGTTAGCCTTCTCATCCTGTTCGATGTAGCCTAGGTAGCGCTGCTCAGGGAAGTCGAATGACTTGGCTGGGATTCTGGGCTGCTTCTCAAGATTGTTGAAGCACGTCTGATACATAACCTTCTCGCTCAGCCCTGGGAGTGAAACGCCGTCAGTGAAGATATCGAGCTTGAAACGCTTGAACAACTCACGTTGAGCTTGGATAGCCTGAACGAAGGGCTTGACATCAAGATTGTTGTACCAGATCAACAGATCCCTGATAGACTTCATCTCATAGTGCTCCCACACGAACTTGACTCGCTCATACTCCTCATCGCTGATGCTAGTTCCACGGAGACTGCTGTCGAACGCTGACTTTGCTGGGATAGTCGTCTCGTTGAGTACATCGAATGTTTTGATGTACTCATAGGGGAATACTCCCTTGGAAAGACCACAGACGCAACGAATCTTATCATCGCATTCACATTGTCCTAGGTAAGTGGTGAGATACTTGTCGTAGCTCGTTCCAGCTGGAAGATAGTTGGAGATATCAAGAATCTTGTTATCACGTGTAGAGATGCACATGTAGCTTGGGTTCTTGATAACAGAGGTAATGTTCTTTACTCCTAGCACGCTGAACAGATCGTTCTTGATAAGATTGATATCGTACGAACCAGAGTTGAATCCAACGATAGGGACTTGGTCAATGACACGCTTAACCTTGCCGTAGGCTTTGTTCCCATCAACACCGATTTGATTGTGGAAGTCGAACAGCGATGCAAACTCACCTTCCTTGATCCACTCCGCAATATCGCTGAGGAAATAGTTAGTTCCAAGAGGCTTACCTGGGATTTCCATACCGGTGAGAGGGTAGATCTCAAGGAGCTTCTCCAACAACGGTTGATACTTAGCAACGTTGTATCGCTGGATCTTCTCTGTGATAACAGCGATATACTCAAACATCTCTCGGATCAGCTCGATAGGCGATTCGTTAATGAAGCAGCGAACCTCGTTAGTGAAGCTATCACAGACACTTACCGATACGGGGACGTGCTTGTTCGTATAGACGGTGCTTTCACCACGCTGAGTTTCCGTCGGCATCAGGATTGCCTCGAAGTCATAGACGATGAAGTGATCCGTGTAGTGATTGATACCCTTGATGTGATACTTGCTCAGAAGCTGCTTAAGCTGGTTCTCCTGGGGTTGATAGATCGTCGGTTTTGATGGAAATGCCTCGATAACCTCGAACTCACACTTAGTCTTCTTGTGGTTCCACAGCTTGTCATAAGTGCTGAAGATAGCATCACACACGTTGCATGGGTACTTGGATAGAACGGTATCAATGTTCTTGATGTACATAGCATGCCCCTTGTAGTCAAGAATGTTGATAACATTCTCGTACGCCTTCTCCGACTCGCGTAGCTTGCTGATCTCAAGCGTATTCTGATCCATCTCAAATACGTTGATTGCTAGCTGGAAACAGTCTTCAAGCTGATCGAACTCCATGATATCAATGGGCTGCATCTCCTTGAAGTACTTGGCTGAGTACTTGATGTCCTTGAATGTGCAGTACTCTTTGATACGTTCCTTCACCGGACCTACCAAACGCTTAGCAAGTACTTTCCCCTCCTCCAAGTGGTAAGCGATGCAGAAGAATACACACTTGTTGTCAGTCTTAGGGAAATCGATGATAAACTTGTTCTTCTTGATGCTCTCTGGGATCTGAATGTTATCACCGAGAATGTGGTCCCGCTTGTAGATCATGATCTTAGCCATGGTTATCTCCTTGAGCTGATAGCTCGAAGAAGGGTAGCTGATACGCTCCGTGAAATCCTTAGAAAGCATCTCATCCATGATCTTCTTCTCGATATCAGCCTTGGAGTTGATTGGGATAGGCTTGTTGAACACTGAAGTGTTCGTCGAAGGTTGATAATTCCTCTCAAGTCCTGTGATGCGGTCGATCAGCTTGTAGCCAAGCTGGACATCAGCTTTGAAAGCCTTGTCCTGCTTAGAGAGAACTGAACGAATGTTGGACATGATATCCTTGTGAGAGTAGTTCTCGTACAGGTGCTCGTCGTACACCTTCGTCTTACGGAAGTTGTAGCTCGACGGCGGCTTGTAGTTAGGAGTGAAGTGTCGCTGGATACGAGACTTAGGGATCTTGTACTCCTTCGCGAGGAGCTCGCGGTTCTTACCCTTGGTGAATGAAGACACGTAAACGGTGCGACCGTTCTCGTTCTTGACCTTGACACGGAACGTGGATCCCCAACGCTTGACTGGGATGTTGAGGCGCTTGAGAGCATCGAGTTCGTAGGACAACATGGCAGCTATATGTGAGAAAAGATAAAAATATTCGATTCTCTACTTGGTATATTAGTTTGGGCTTCCCTTAAAATGGATTCATCTTTGTATATCATGGCCAAAAAAAATATTTAGCTTAGTCGAGGGCGATCTTACCCGCACGCTTAGCATAGTACTGCTTCTGCCGAACCTTGATCTCTTCACGATGCTCATAATCGTATGCCTTCTGACGAGCAAGAATCTTTTCACGATTCTTCTCGTAGTAGCGCTTCTTTGCGGCTGCGATCGCTGCCTTGTTAGCTTGGTATTTTTCAGGAGAGTATGCCATTGTTATCCTTATATTATAGAACTTTGTCTTAAGATCGATTAGGAAAAGTTATTTTCTGATTTCGAAATATCCACAAGTATGGCATCTATACTCGTGAGCTTTTTTATAGCAGCATGAATTGTCTGATCGACACCACATTCTATCACATGGGGTAAAATATTCAATCTGCTCGTTGCTCTTGCTAAGCTCACCATCACACTTGTAATGACCAAACTGTCTGCGTACGATTGGGTACTCCTTTCGCTTCTGAAACCATGAAAGCTGCATCAACCGAACGCAATACGATCGATCCTTGAGCATCTCCTCGATCGAGGAGTACTTTGACTTGAACGATAGCTGAACCATGGTGTTGAATATGCTGTAATTATACTTAGTATATCCACGTATCAGGATTATAATCTTTTCCATCCAGATAAAAAAAAATGAGTCGATTGACTCATTTACTGTTTTGAAGCACGTGTTTTACACCAGCTCTTATGATTCCACATCTTGTCGTATGTATGAAAGATTCTATCGCACATATCACAAGGATACTTGCTAAGAACGAAATTAAGGTTCTTGATGTACTTGAAATGTCCATTATAGTTAAGAATATTGATGACATTGTCATAGATCTTCTCAGATTCACGAATCTTTGAGATACTGAGTGTCTCTTGATCCATCTCAAATACATTGATCGATAAGTGAAAGCAGTCTTCTAGCTTGTTGAATTGTTGGATGTCGATAGCTTGTATCTGTTTATAGAACTTGGGCGAGTATGCAATATTTTGGAACTGACAATATTCCTTGACACGGTCTTTCACTTGAGTGATCATACGTTTTGCCGGTAGCTTCCCTTCCTCCAAGTGATATGTGATGCAGAAAAACACACTTTTATTATCAGTCTTAGGGAAACAGATAATGAACTTGTTCTTCTTCAGGTTCTCAGGAATTAACACAGCGTTCATGGTTGTTGAGTTGTATGCTCTTGGGGTTTATATACTTAGTATTTATCTCTTTAAATAGAAAACTTTTCCTTCAAGATATTTGCTCTTTCTCATCAGAGCTTTCAAGAAGATTTCGCGTTGAGCTGATATTGTTCAAAAATTTTAAACTTTGTCTAAAATGACAACCCTAACAATATCACGCTAACGACAGGTGCTCTGTCTCTTCCACAGCGATTAGGTGGCTTTGAAGCGTGTAATGATATAGACAGGTCCTCTGCACACTCTATGTAAAAAACGTCCAGACAACCGGAATTCCTACACTACTTCCTTCGACCAGGATTGCTTGACGTCGAGCCCTCGGGGCCGGCCGACCCCAACTCCCACCTGCTCAATGGAAGGTCAGCGTGGGGGGTCGGCTCCCTCCGCAGGACAAGCTCCGTCTCCTCCTTCATCTCCGGCAAGCGTGCGGTCGGATGACTCGGTTGACCCTGAATCAGGTCCAGCCAGGTTCTGCCATCCGATCGCTCCTACTGCCAGCGGTCCAGTCCGATCCGAGTCTCCGAGCCCGGGCCTCAGCAGTACTCCGGTCATGCCAGTTTCTTGGCCGCTTTCTGCTGCGGTGGAGGACTTGATCGACGGCAGCGTCACTCAGACAGTCCTCCGCTCCGAGTCTCGTCTGGAGGAGCATGTGGATCGCCAGCTGGCAAGCCTCGCTCAGCTCATGGTTGGCCTCGTCCGCTTCCCACCTCTTCGGGTCGATTGCGACCTCGACCAAGACCTAGCCAACGCCCGAAGCCTCGCGGACGTCGTTCAAGCGGTGTCTCCCGACGTTCCGCCGCGCCCGCTCGGTTGGGACGAAGAGATTGACGCCCTTCGTCAAGAGGTTAGCAGACTCGAAGAAGCGGCAGCCCTCAGCGAGCGCCGGCTCAATGACGAGAACGACATCCGCCTCCGCACCGAGCCGCTGTGTGCGCAAGCTTCGGCTGAGCGGGAGGAGTTGACTCTCGTCGCCAAGGCACTTAGGGACGAGCGGGACTCAATCAGCCGACAGCTCGCCGTTGCCAACCGAGCCCTCGCCCAGAGTGTCGAGATCATCGACCACCTGAAGGGGCAGATCTCGAAAGGAGACGCGTCGCTGGCGAGTCTCCATTCCGTCATCAAGAAGGACCGGCAAAGCTATCGTGACGGGTTGTCTCGCTACTTGGACACCTTGAAGAAGTTCCACGCGTACCTTCAGCAGTTGAACGAGCAACGTTTCGTCGTGGCGAACTTGGATTTGGGCGACGACTCGCTGCTGCCTCCGGTCCTCCAAGAGTTTCTCCGAGACTTCGCTGCTATGGAGTTCGAGCTCTCGGCTGCGACGTCCCCGCTCGAAAAGCGACCGCGCGAGGGCTCGGCTCCTGCTGGTACTTCTCAGGGCCCGAAGGCTAAAGCTCGGGACCAAACCAGTCACGACTTTGATCCCGACGAAGAGCTCGGCAGCTCCGGCTCCGAGGACTCGGATGACTCGGGACCTATTATCCCGTCCTCGAAGCGTCGGAAGACTTCAGCCACTCCTCTACTCACCGGCGCGGCGTCGTCTGTTGCTCCCAAGAGGTCGTCCTTGCGGAAATCAAGGTCTCGGTTGGGTCGACGCTCGAATCTTCCGGTGAAGAGTACAGTGTCTCCGGACCACTCCTCGCCGGACATCCCCAGAGCCCAGCTTCAGTGTCCACCCGTGGTTCTTGCGTCGTCGGCCAGCCGAGCGGACGCGTCGAGCCAAGCGGTTGACGTCCCAGCGGCTGTGGTTGAGGCATCGGTTCCTTGCCTCCCAGCAGCGCCTCCGTCCCCACATCCGTCAGACGCGTCCACATCGTCCATGCCCGGGTCGCCCGCTGGCTCTCTGAGTTCCTCGGTGCCGCCCGCTGACGGCGACGATGAGGAGACGGGTGCGGCTAGTCCGCCGGTGTCGAACTTCGGCTCTCCTTACGAAGCATCGGTCGTCATCCAGCCCCGCAAGGACGGACGGCCTGTGCGTTCGGCTTCCACCATGGCTTCTCTCCAGTCCAAGGTGGCGGTGGAAAGCGAGAACGCCCTGACGATGTGGTCCTGGGTCTTGAGGAGCCATCGGTTCGTCGCCCCGTGGAGGTGGATCTGACCCAGGACCCTCAGGACTCTGGTCAAGATGTCCCGACTCCGGCGTCGTCACGTGGCGGGCTGGGGCGCACCTCCAAGAAGGTGTCAGCCAAGGCGGCCAAGATGCAACTGCGCCAGCGCACTATGGTGCCGTCGCCGTCGGCTGCTCCAGCCACACCGACTCGTCGTCCGAGGGCTGGATCTGCACAGCCGAAGACTGGTCTCGTTCCCGCCCGCCAGACGAAATCTCAAGCGCGACGCACTGAGGCTTCGTCTCGTCAGGCCTCGGTACCTGCTCGTCGGGATCCGACCTCGCCGCGGGCATTACGACAGTTCGCTCTTGTCGCCCCCGTTTGCGAGTCCTGGGGCCGAAGAGTGCTGGCGGGAGATTCTGGAAGTACGGACCGCGCCTCCAGTCCCGGCGTCTGCTCAGGTCGAGTGCTCGGTCGAAGGGATTGAAGCCTTCCGCGACTGGACGGACCCGGCCCATCCTTTCTGGCAATTTGTCCAAAGCCTCCCAGCCGAGCCTTGCCTGTTCGACGTCTCCGACTTCATGCCAGACACTCCGATCTCGATCCGCGCAACTGGCGTCGCGTTGCTCACCAAGCTCTGGCGCCAATTCTGTTGCCGAGCTGTCGGCACCACGGAGAGCCACGAGTTGTCGTTTGCGCTGTTCGAGCGGGCTCACTGGGTTTCTCCTGCTGCGGTCGAGCGATGGCTCGATAACCTCAGTCGTCGGCTTGGGGAGGACTCGGATGAATTCAAGGCAGTCAAGGCTGCGTGGCTCAAGTACTCGGCTGAACGCAACGCTCGGTCGGATCGCCTCCGGATCCAAATCAAGCGCTGGTGGGCCCAATTGCTTCCTGACGCTGATGGAAAGTTCGGCTATACTCCGGAGGTGCTGTTCGAGCCCTCGGTCCTCCACTACTCACTCGAGACCCTCTCCTGGCTCCCCTCTTCCGCTAACTGGGTGGATGCTCTGATCGAGATCGATGGGCACGAGCCCTGGCGCAACTGCTGGATCGCCGTGCCCAGTCTGCACCCATACAACGCCAAGTTCGCGCCGTGCAACCCGGGGGCAATGTTGTTCATTCCCCGTGGTTTCACCCTCCAGCAAGTGGCGTCCGCCATTGTGGTTGACCCGTCACTTGACCGGAGCAAGGTCTCGGCTCAATGGGTGCGGGAGTACACAATTACTATGGCCCTCGGACTCTGGCTGGAAGTCCTGATGGAGGTTCGGTTCCGACTACTCCTCCAGCATCTGAAGTCGCGCCTGGAACGGTGCGACCCGCTGAGCGCTCGGTTGGCACGGATATCCTCGGGTCGGATAGCGTCGTGACTCCTTCTGCCACTTCTGGGGAGATGACGTCGCAGGCTCCGCTGACGAGGACAACCACGAGGAAGACTCGGTTGAGGAAGCGACGGTTCAGTCCGACTCCCGAGTCCCTCCGCCGGTTCGGATTCACTCCAAGTCCTGGCTCGTGCTGCGTCGGCTTCACAGCTGTGAGCTTCTTGCAGTGGGGTCGTCATTTTCGTTTCTTTTCTTCGCTGCCCAGGCTGGTTATAGTCTCTCGTCGTAGTCTAGCGTAACACCAGTGTGCAGGCCTAATTAATCTCCAATTCAATCACTTCCACTCGAAATCTCCATCTCTCTACTTGAGCAACTTGATAAATCCACTCGAAAATACATGCAACATGCAAACATGCAGTAATGTTGGTGCAGTAGTTTTTTTCATCTGCTGAGGCGGGCTGCATCGCCCCGCCGGCAGTTCATCATTGTACCAGTCGCGTCTAGTCCTCGTCTGCGACTTGGACCATCTGCAACCGGCTGTCGCTGCGCTTCGCGCGCAAGTAATCGTACAGCAGTCCTCCACACGATAAGTTGGACGCGGGTTCCCATGTAGGCTCATCGTAGCCGACCCACTTTACTTTGAACTCTCTGACTGCTCGCTCAGTGCTCGTCGAGAGTGGCGTTCGGTCATCCAAGATGGCTTCAACCTCATACTCACCCGCAAGATGGTCGGGTTCGAAGCTGTCTTCGGGTAGCAGCTCTTCATCGAAATCAAGCCTCGTTTCATCCGTGATGTCAGCCGTAA
Organism: Phytophthora melonis; assembly: GCA_024211575.1. Taxonomy (NCBI): domain Eukaryota; phylum Oomycota; class Peronosporomycetes; order Peronosporales; family Peronosporaceae; genus Phytophthora; species Phytophthora melonis. Next base: position 732,932 of record JAMXKT010000085.1, read on the forward strand.
GTCGAGTCCTCGGTCGATCGCCGAACTCATTCACCGCTTTCAACCGCGAAACATGAACCACAGAATAAAACCTGTAACCGCTTCGATCCGGCAAGGCTAGCTCGTACGCGTATTCGTCCACTTTCTTCCTGACCCGGAAGGGGCCATGCCAGCGATGTGCCAGCTTCTTCGCCAGTCCCGGTTTCACACGCTCCATGTAGAGCCAGACACGGCTTGAAAAGCGACCTCGATGCCTCGGCTGACGAACCGTCGGTCGAGCCCTCGGTCGCCCCCGGGCCCACGCCCGAAGGTTCGGTTCGGTCAGACGTCGGCATAGTCTCTCGTTCGCGCCGACTTAGAGTCTCGTTGTGCTTCTCGGCCCGTTTGGCCTTTTCCGTCGCTTGATACTCTTTGGCCATCTCTAGTGAGATCTCCTGCTGTCGATTGACCTCTCGTCTCCAAGCCAAGGCGTCGGTTTGCCGACCGTGGCTTCGTCTCAGTGACGAAGACATAGCCCGAAGTGTTGTCCGCGCATCCCAGCCGTGTACAAGGTAGAACGGTGTGTCCTTGCGCGTGGCGTCCTGAGAGTTGTTGATCGCGAAGATCAGTTTTTCCACATTCTCATCCCAGTCCTGTTGTAGAGGATCTTCGGCGAACACTCGGACGGACTGTATCACAGTCTTAACCGAACGCTCCTGCTGACCGTTGGCTTGTGGCCGATAGCTCAGAGTGGCCCGAGGCCTCGATTGCATCATCTCTGCGAACGCTTGGATGACTTCGCCCATAAAGCGAGGGTCTCTGTCGTGTCGAATGAGGGTAGGGGCACCGAATCGTCGGTAGACGCACTGTTCGAAGGCTTGCGCTACACACAGGGCCGAAGTGTCGGCCATAGCCTTTCCCATTACAAACCCTGTGAAAGCGCACTGGAACAGCAGTAACGCCGTATTCCCCCGCCGAGTCTTCGGGAACGGGATGACGAAGTCCATCGAGACAATCTGCAGCGGTCTTTCGGCTAAGATGTTCCCGGGTGAGTATCCTCGAAGTTGCGGGCGACTCTTGCTCGAGCTGCAGTCTGGGCATGAGCGTACATGCCGCTCCACATCGGCGAACAGTCCAATCCAGTAGTAGTCGGCCTTCACGCGATGGTAGGTCCGGATGATACCTTGGTGTCCTCCCTCCAGCGAGTCATGGCAGCTTTGTAGCACTTCCTGGACCATCGTCGTCGGGATCACCAAACGTAGTGTCGACTCTTCGGACCGATCACGACCGAACCGACGGTTCGAACCGAGGAAGCACAAAAGTCCATCCTCGCTCAGCACGAACTTGTCGGACATCTTCCAAGCCTCTCGTGCGGCTTTGTAACCAAGTTTTGCCTCGTCTCCATTCAGTACTGCTTTGAGATTTGCCCACCGGAGTTCTTCATCCTGCGCCGCACCAATGCGTCGACGTCGTTCCTTTTGCACCACCACGGGATCAATGTCTTCAGCGTTCGGTTCATGAACCACCGTCGCGTCAGGTCTCGGTTGTGATGGCTGGTCCGAGGGTTCATTAGTGCCAGTCGTCGGTTGGTTCGAGAGTCTGGTATCGTCGTTTCGGTCGGACTCAGCGCCACGACTACTGGCTTCTTGAGGCATCGCTTGTTCTTCATCTACAAAGCGGACTCGTCTCTCGCGTTCCCTCGCCTGTCGTCTGGTCACTGCTGATACATGTGGCGGTTCCCGCACGAAATCGAAACAATTCTTGCGACGAGTGGTGTCCGATGCGTCTAGTACCCGGATTGAGCCTACGGCACGCTCGGTCACCTCCTGTGACTTCTCGGTTGACGAAGTGTCGGTTGATGCCGAAGCCTCTGCTGACGGTTCGTAGATGACTTCGTGGATGCGATTCAACCGCGCCAGCTCTTCTGTCCGAGTCTTGTCGTCCACAGTCACCGATACCTTCTTCTCCAACGTCTCGCTCGCCAACGAATCTGCTGCAGCGTTGAATTCGCGGATAACATGCAGGTACTTCACCGACCGAAACCTCGATCTCAGTTCTTTGTGTCGATTGAGTTGCGTCATCAGTGTTTCCTTACGACATGCGATCACCCCTAGGGATTGCTGGATTGCGAGTCTCGAGTCTCCGACAATCACCAACTCGTCAGCCCCAGTTTCTAAGGCTGCGGTCAAACCATTGTTCATGCCCGAGTACTCGGCCAGGTTCACAGTCGTAGCCTCGAGATAAGCACTCGCAGCGATCACTATCGTCCATTCCGGTAGTTTCCACAGAATCCATGCGCAACTTCCATAGCCCCCGTGCTTCTCAGTCTTAGCAGAACCGTCGAAGGAGAGCACATAGCCGCAGTAATCGCGGGGTAGTCGAGCATACAGCAAATGAGGGTCCATCCGAACAATCGGTGAGCCACGTGTCGGTGGAGTCACAGGTGCCAACGAGTCCTCAAGGTCGACGAAACTTGTGATCGACGACTGGAGGAGTTGGGCGAAGGCACAATCCTTCTCCTTTACGCGCGTGACCACCAAGTGCCACGGAGACAGCAGCACCGCAAACTGGGTTGCGCGTCCGAACAGAGACTTCGACCTGTGAACCCAATCGAGCGTCGAAAACCGCGTATAGACGTGGATGGTCCGACCTGCAAGCTGTGTGTAACACACCTTCAACAACTGTAGCAGAGCCAGGACCTCCTTCTCCGCTGGGTGATAGTTCATCTCGGCGTCCTTGAGGACTCGGCCGCAGAATCGGACGGGATGCATCGTGCCGTCGTGCTCCTGCATGAGCGTTGTGCTCAGCGCCCACTCATTTGCAAAAAGCATCACATGAACATCTCTGTCGCGATCGAAGTGTCGAAGGATCGGTGCGTCAGCAACCTTCTGTTGTAGCGCGGCGAAGCTTCGTCTGGCTGCGGAGAGGTCACCCCTGTCGCCGAAGTCTTCGTCTTTAAGCTGATAGAGCGCGGCACCATACACTGCAAAGTCCTGGATGAAACGGCTGTAATAGTTCAGCGATCCGAGGAATGCTTGCACTCCCTTCTTGGACCGCGGAAACGAGAGCTCGGTCAGAGCCTTCAGTTTCTTCGGGTCTGCTTGGGTACCATTCCGTGCCACCACGTGGGACAGGAAGTCCACCTTGGGTTGCACGAAGATGCTCTTGGTGAAACTCACGCTGATACGGCACTCTTCGAACCGTGCTAAGAGTCGGTCCAGTGTGGCCAAGCAGTCATCGAACGACTCGCCCCCCAAACAGATATCGTCGACGAAAGACCGTCGTTCGAATACGGGTACTAACGAGGATTCGTCAGGCTCTCCATGGGCGAACATATCGGCTACAGGGCTGTTGATCAGTTCAGACACCGCATCTCCGGGACCATCAGAACTGCTTCCTGCCTCGAACTTGGTCGGCAAAGACTCAGTACGAGACGTCGGTTCGGCCGACGGCTCGGTCTGTCCTTGATTCGCTTCCCGATCATGCGATTCAGCTTCTTCCATCAGCGACGCGAAGTGTTTCCATCCACCCTTCGGTTGCACAAAACCCCACAGAGCGTTGTCAAGCATCCTCTGATAGATCATGGGTGCATTCTTGAGCCCAAAGGGCATTCGAAGCCACTCAAAGTGGCCCAACGCGCACACGAACGCAGAGATCTGACGAGCCCTCTGTGTCATCATGATAGCCCAGAATCCACTCGCAGCATCAAGCGAGCAGTACCACAGATACTTCTCTAGATCGGTAAGCAAGTCGTCGACCAGAGGCATCGCATACTCCATGATTCCGGTGACGGCGTTCACCATCTTGTAATCAATGCACAATCTGATGTCAACACCATTCTTCTTTAACACAATGACGATCGGTGAAGACCACGGGCTGTTTGAGAACGCAATCAGCCCCGCCTTCAGCAGCCCTCGGAGTAGCTCGTAGAGCTTCTTAAGATGTCGGAGGGGTATCCGCCGAGCCCTCTGTTTGATGGGCGCGTGTCCTTGGACATCGATATCACATACCACTCCATAGGCTGGCGGAGGTAATGCATTGCCGCTGGAGATCAGAATCTTCTCACGCTTTTGGAGCACCTTCACCACGCGATCCTGCCGTCCACAGCTCAGGTCCGGATGCCGCACGTTATCGGCCGAGTAGTCCAACTCTGTAACCGAGGCTTCGGTCAGGTCGGGTAGGAAGGCTAGTTCGTGAGCATAATCCTCCAGGTTAATGACATTCGCTTGATGCTCGGATGTAACATCCTTCGCGTCACTGCTATCTTCCGCAGCTGTTTCCGCAGTTGCTACTGAGACGTAGGTGCGCTCCAGTACCGTCATCGGGTCGTCGTCTCCAGCCGAGTCTTCACGTTGGCACGAGTGCTCCGATCCATCATCATTACAACCATTGTCGTCATTACTCAGCATGTCGTCCGAGGCCTGGCTGGACGCTTTATCAGAGCCCCCAACACTGTCTGGGGAAATTGGCTCCGCTGCCGCCCCAGCCGAGGCCTCGGTTCGCACCTGTTCAAGTTCCGTAGGTTGAGAAGGGAGCGCCGCTGGATCATCACCCACTGGTGAGCCGTCAGCAGCGAGTTGCTCTCTCTTCCCTCTTCACGAGTTCACGTTCCCACTGCTCAGCGCAGCTTAGCCGGGGTTGCCGATCAGGCGAGTCCTCGGCTGGTCGAACCATCATTCCCGTTGGCGGAGTGTAAATCGGCCGATTTACAGCCGGTGGTTGCGTGGCCAGCCACCTCGAATACGCCTCACATTCGCGCGCGAACGCGACTTCATCTCGGCTGCCTTCGAAGGCAAGCTTCTGCCAGTCCTCATATCGTGCTGACGTCAGTCGCACGTAGCCATCGTTTCGTGGAAGATCGCCAATCGGTACCCACAGGAGCACCGGAGTGTGTGCATGACAGGTCGTTGGGTGGTCAGACACGTTAGTCAACCGCACCCACTCGACCTTGCCCCGCCGGAACTTCGTCACCGTCGGCAGCAGAGACTTCGTGCGGCGTACCCACACTTCATGTGTATCCGGGTGTGGTTGGCGTCGCTGCACTCGGTAATCCACACCCTCACGACTCTGAACGGGCAAGTCCTCGGATGGTCCACCATTAACATGTGGACCGAAGCCTCGGTCGTCTGGCGCGCCCAGAGTCTTGATGAGAGGAATGCTGACCTCGTCCGGCAACCTCGCGGTCGCGTGGAACAGGTCTAAACGTACTCCAGCGGGGATCATGAAGTCTGTGCCGAGGCCTACGTCCACCCCAGCGCCATGATCCATGATCCACAGCTCAAACTCGTACACGCGCGCCCAGCCGAGGGTTATTTTGACGAGGGCTCGTCTCTCGGTAGCCATGGTTCCCTTCGTGAAACCCTGGATTTCCATGCAGCGGCCATGTCCCTGAATGTCACGCAGCCGCAACTGCTTCGCAAACTTCTCCAAAATCACACTTACGTTCGCCCCCGTATCCGATAGAAGCCTCGTTCTCGAGTCGTTGACCGCACCCTTGACCAGAGCTCTCATCCGAGCCCTCTTGTCGAACCTCTGCGCAGACCACCACCCCAGCCTCTCGCCTGGGAGTAACTTAGTCCCCCCACTGGGCGTTCGGCCAGGCTGTCCACTCTGCATCGCACTTGAGACCCAAGCCTCTGTGGTGTAGGAAACACCAGATTTCGCGAGACCAACTCGGCTGGAGTGGTACACTGTACCGGTAGTCGAGCTCAGCCGAGCTCAGCCAAAGTTCACCAGCCTATCCGGACGAGTTATCCGGCTCAGCCGAGTTCAACAATTATCCTGACGGCTTATCCGGACCAGCCAAGCCCAAGCATCGCCGAGCTCAGCGAAGGGTCGGCTGAGATCCAAAACCGCCCACTTTCATTTGGTGTTTGTATAGGAGCTTAGGAGTAGTGGAGACGCCCGTTCAGGGCGCCCGACAAAGATAACAGACAACAGAGCAGAATTTTCTAGGCCTAACACACGTGCATACGTTCCGGTAAGTCCCTGCGCGGGGCCGTATTATGTCTGCTGCCGGTACCCGAGAGGCATAAGCTTGTAGGGTACTCGGCTGGCAGCGCCAAGAGATAAAGGTCGGCCCGGGTTGGGCGCGTGTCTCGCCAAGCGCGAAGGAAAAGTCTCGCCACCGCTGCGAGCCGGTGTTCCCGTACGTCCCGGGCACTGATTGCTGAGTCGAGAAGCCTTTGCTCTCGGCGACCTGTAAAGCGCTCCGAGCGCCGTCGTCCATCCTTTGGTGGAGGGCACAGGGTTGTGTGAACGGAGACCGTCGAACTCGGCGGTTCTCCGGGAGGTGATCTTGGTTGGCAGGTCTCGACGAGAGGCGAGACACCCGCTGTCCCGGTTGGGCCGAACCGCTCGGGGGCAACCCGGCGCAGGCCAACAAAGCCGACCAGCTCGGCTATTGTTGTGTTTGTAGCCAAGTTACCACAACTGACGATTTTGTGTGTACTGCTATATCACAACTGGTGCCGCGACCCGGGAGCAGGGGTGTGCTTGTGTTTCGTAGGTACCAGCTAACCAAGGTTTGAGAAGAAGAGAAGAGAAGTGAAGATGGTCAAGGGAATCGTCATGCCGAGTCCAGCGACGGCTGGAAGCAACTCGGCTGGACAAGCCAACTCGGCGGGCTTGGCGGATGCGATGATCACGGACGCGACGGTGGACGAGACTCGCAGCGTCCAGTTCGACGAGGAGGATGCCCAAGGCCAAGGAAGTGATGAGGATGAAGGAGATGAGTATGAGGAGAAAGCTGAGCTACTCGGCGAAGTCGACGAATTGTCGCTACAAGTCGGGCGCATGGGTACCCCACGCCCAGTTGTGCGCAATCTGACCGCCGAGCTCGGCAATGATACGGACGATGAAGATCAAGCCGCCGCGCAAGGGGAACGTCCGCCCCTTATTCCGCGAGCGACGAGGAATGTGGATACGCCGAGTGCCAACAAGGTCTTGGGCAAGCTCGGCGAGGAGATGAGAGCTCAAAGCGAGTGGATGATGATGTTCGCTCCAGTGGCGATGGCTCAAGCGAGATGGCCGGTCCTGGGACCTGAGCTGACACAGCCGGTGAACAGCACGGACATCAACCAGCTGGTTGAAGACACGGTGCTGCTGCTCAAGGCGATGGGGTTCCGCTGCACGAGCCGACCTAACAGTCTGCTACTCGGCGATTGGGACCCGAGCCGAGCTTCGCGTGAACTTGTCAAGTGGAAGCGTTGATTGAGACTCGCCTTTGGCCTCGAGAGGAGCGGTCGGCACTCGACAGACGATTGTCAAGCGTGCGGCCGGCACTCCGAGAACCGTCGAAGACCCGAGCAGAATCCCGCTGCCGAAGACGCCCGAGCGCAAACGAGCTGAGGTGTTCCGAGTAACTGAGGGTACACCGTATTTCGAAGACTCGCACATGAAGACATCAACGGGTGGCAAGCAGCCGAGTGGACGCTACGCTGAGTTGTTTGATGCGGCAGACGCAGCCGAGCTCAGTGACAGTGACGATGCGTACGACTATCGGAACTCGGCTGACGAGTCGGTGAAGGACGTCATCAAGCATCTCAGCTTTGATGCCACCGAAAGCAGTACGTGGAAGTCCGCACCCACGCGTCCCTCGACAAGATCCCCATGTTCAAAGGCAAGCGTTACCGACCGGATGATTCTCTCCAGTGGTTGAAGCGGTTCATCTACGAGATGAAAGGAACTCGGCTGGCACAAGACCTCTGGTATGAGCCGTTCTCTCTGAGGCTGGAGCGAGGAGCGAAGAGCTGGTATCGCCAGCTCCCGAAGAAGACCCAGCGGAAGTGGAGTCTGCTGAGTGAGGCGTTCGCCGACTACTACTGCTCGCAGTTTGACCAGTCGGCACGAGCCCGCTATTACTCGGCTCAGCGCAAGGACAACGAGCTGGTGTGCGACTTCCTCATTCGCCTCAACGGATATGCTAAGTCAGCGAAAATTCAGTACGAGGCCGGTGGAGCAGACGCCGCCGACCACGTGGAGCACTTCCTGCTTCACTGCGGGGATGATGATGTCATGGATCTACTCTATCCGCAACAGCTCACCGACATCAAGAAGGTCGAGAAGATTATCAACCAGAAGATTCTGGGGGAACGCCGCAAGAGACAACGCGACCGTCTCGTCGGAAGCCGCAGTCGAGATGCCAAGCGCACTGATTCGCCAAGACACTCGGAAGCTCGGCGGAGTGAATCACGCCGAGATGACCGCAGAGAAGACCGCCGAGAACGCCGCAGGGACGACCGCCGAGATGACCGACGGAGCCGGCGCGATGAAGGACGAGACCGCCGACTAGCGGCAGCACTGTTGGAAGATGACCCGTACGAGCTGGCCGAGAAGCGCCAATCCAGTCGGCGATCCAACCTCCATGACTCCGACAGCGACTGGAGCGATGGTAGCCAGCTGAGTTACCCCGACTCGGCTGTGGACTCGGAAGACGATTACATCGACGCTGGGTTCACGAGCGACCGCGATCGTCGATCGGGGACCGCGGGAACTCAGCTGGAACACCAAGGGGTGATCACCGAAGGAGCCAGCCGAGCTCGGCGGACCGCACCAGCCGGGGATACGACCGACGTGACCAAACTGGTCGGCGCAGTGACTCCCGTGAGCGCCCATCGTACGGCCCTTGTGCTACCTGCGGTGGAGCTAACCAATCCGTCCATTATTGCCGCCGTCGCTGCAAGTTCTGCAAGCAACTGCACGATGTCGGTCAGTGCGAGCTGTTCCAGCGCTACGAGAAAGTCGCCGCATTTGTCAAGTCCAATGTCGACAAGTCCAAATTACCTGAAGACCTCCAGGACCTCTACACGCCGAGCGATTTAAACTCGGCGGCCCGCCAACACTGACTGGGTTGGACGATACCGGGCTGCCACAGTCAGCCGAGCCGGCAGTAGAGGCGAACTTTGTGTTCGCCTTTGTGGGTGAGGCAGGAAGGCCCGAGGGACGAGGAGAGGACGAGGTATTGGAGTGTGAAAACGACGGATTTGATTGTGAGCTCGGCGAGCGTGGAGAGGAAAGCCAAGCGAGATTGTGCAGTGCAGTTGCGACTCGGCGATCGACGGAAGCGACCACAGCAACTAGAGTTATGAAGCTACTCCTGGAGAGCGACTCGGCTGGTGGTCGTCGCAAAAGTTTGACCGCCGAGTTCGGATGAGGGCTCTCGTTATGGGAGCAGTGAACGACCAGCGTACGAAGATACTGCTTGACACCGGCGCAAATGTGTCGGCAGTCAGCGAAGGATTCGCGAGGAGACTGCGGTTGAAGCGGTTTACGCGACAGGACCAACAAATTGACGTTCAAGGTATTGGAAAGGGCAAGGTGGCGACGATGTCGCGAACGATGGTGAAGGTGACACTCGGCTGGGAGGTCACGTACGAGTTTGAAGTATGGATCCTCGATCACCACGCGGGAGTCGAGTTGATCCTCGGTACAGACTTTATGATCCCGGCTGGGATCCGTCTGGACCTGTACAACTCGGTGGCGAAGCTACCCGATGAGGTTGTCCTACCTCTGGTGAAGTCCCAGAACTCGGCGGATGAACCGAAAGGGGGCCTCTATATCACGGATGGCCCAACTGAACCGGTGAACCTCGAAAGCCGAGTTCCCACCGAGGTCCGGCTGATGAGGAATCCACCGAGCGAGGAAACACACGACTTCTGGGTACGCCGGACTAAAGACTGGGTACCGACCATAGTGCTGGATCGGCGGAACCGAGTGGTCCGAGTCCGACTGACTAACCTGAAGCCGACTTGGACTTGGTGCCCAGCGCATTTCCCTGTGGTTGCCTGGGCACCGCATGGAGTGTTGCCGCCAGATGGTTATGTCCGGCTGCACTCGGCGAAGTACAAAGATTGGCAAGTCATGGCCTACGAAGCGGCTATGGACAAGGATCTGTTGCAAAGGAACAACAGCTGTACGCTGAGTGGCTGGCTCGACAGCCGCCCGCTGTGGACCGTAGAAGCTACCCAGAGCCGAAGGGGGTGGCCACATGGCCGCCTATCGAGAAGCGGGATTCGACGCTGACTTGCGCCCAGCGATGGGAGAAGTTAGCCGAGTCGGAGGAGCAAACTAAGGCGGACGAAGCCGAAGGTCCACCCTTGGCCTTGGTAGAGCCGGCGACCACGGCTACCGCTACCCTAGTTCCTGAAGAAGCAACTCCGAGCGAAGAGCCTACGCCAGACTGGGGCAGCGACCCGTCCAGCCGAGCAGAGATCCCACTAACGACCGCTCAGGACGAGCCCAGCCAAAGAGCCTGCACAGCAGATGAGGGTGCGTACGAGCAATCCAGCGAGCTGGTTGACTGGACAATCATCGATGATCCTGGGCCCGAGCCGCCGAGTCCGAAGCCTGAGGAGGAAATCGATGTTAGTGATGAACCCATGTCGTCGGACCCGATTGAAGACTTGCGCCTACGTTACCTTCTGGCGGCCAAGTACGAGGAAGGGGCAGAGGACGAAGGCGACTCGGCTGAAGACTCAGCCGAGTTCGAACATCCAGCTACGAACTTGGAGCTCGACGATTATGCTCGCGAGTTGGCATTCCTGCCCGACTTGACTGAAGCGGTGTCAACGCAACTCGACTACGAAGCAGCCAATGTGCAGAGCTCGGCGCACACTCGGCCGCAGTCTACTCGGCTGGTGGAGGTATTGAAAAGCCACGAAAGATCATGATCTCCAGCGGTAATGCCCTACCTCCACCAGCTTACGGCGTAGTGTGCGATATCGACGTGCAAGGGCACCCGCCAATCCGCCAGCGAGTTCGCCGAGTTCCGTTGAAACATCTCGGCAAGTTGTACGAACTGCTCAAAGCGCTGCTACGAGCTCGGCTGATCGCCTTCTCGAACAGCCCCTGGGCATCACCTATCGTGATTGTCCTGAAGAAAAATGGAGTCGACATTCGGCTGTGCATCGATTACAAGCTGGTGAACGCGATTACGCTGCTCATGGAATACGCTATGCCGCTAGTGGATGATCTCCTCACTGAGTTGGAAGCATATTTATGGTTCTGCTCACTGGATGCCGCCAGCGGCTTCTGGGCGGTCATGATGACTCGGCGTGCCCGTTGGATCTCAGCTTTCGTCTGCGCGTTGGGTCACTTTGAATGGTTGCGAATGCCCTTCGGGTTAAAGAATGCTCCAATGATCTACCAGCGGCTCATCGATAACGCCCTATGGGGTTACGTTCAACCCAAGGGTGGCTGGAAGGAGTTCGCCAAGCGCATCCAGCAAGCCGAAGCCGTCTCAGAAGCCCAGCGGAAACGACTCGCAGCCGACTTCGACTTCGAGGCCAGCGGCCAGACCAAGTTTGAAGCCGACCGCCGAGCTCAAGCCGAGTTTGATCCGTTGGAAGATTTCATCAACAGCCCAGAGGCCGACATGTTCAAGACGGGTGAGCCGGATGAATCGCGCCTGGCACCGGTTTTCGATCGTCGATCGTTCGTGGATGATATATGCTTCGGAGGGCGGACGTTCGACGATTGCCTAGGGACGCTCGACCGACTGCTGCAACGCTTCACTGAGTGCCGCATCAGCGTCAGCTTCCCGAAAAGCATCTTCGTTCAGCCGAAAGTCGACTTCCTATCACATGGGGTGACCTCGGCAGGGATCCAAGCCGACCAGAAGAAGATGCTAGCGATAGCCGGGCTGCCGTTCCCGACGACGAAGAAGGGGATGCAGGCATTCTTGGGAGCGCTGAATTACTATGGCCGGTTCATCCAGAACTTGGCGGTGTACGGGGCAGTCCTCTATCAACTAAAGGATGAAGATTTTGGACCCGGCGGTGACTTGACAGCGGCTAGAGCTGCGTTCGCCGACTTAAAGCAGAAGGTGGTCGATGCGCCCATACTTCGTCATTTCAACTCGGCTGAAGACGTCCACGTCATGCTATTCGCCAATGAGTGGGCGCTGAGTAGCACGCTGATGCAGCTCCACGAAGGAACGCTCCACCCGGTGCGGTTCTGTGGCCGAGTCCTCAAGGATAATGAACTCCGCTACCACCCCGCCGAGAAGGAAGTACTCGCGTTGCTGCAGCTCATCAAAGTATGCCATACGCTGCTAGCCGGGAAAACCATCCACGTCTACACCCGCTACTCGACTCTCGAATGGGTGTTCCAGTCGAAGTCGCTCTACGGCAGAACAGTTAGTTTTGCGGTACTCCTGTCGCCCTTCCACCTCAAGGTCAAACGGGTCCGCGAACGGGATACGGATTTCGCCCAGTTGCTCCAAGCGTCTATCACGCCGGCCGTGGGATTGGATGAGCTACTAACGCATGTCGCCCCGCCGTCCAAGAACTCGGCTGTGGTCCGTATGGATCCAGAATTGCTGTATGCACACGTACCTCGAGACTTCACGGGCACGTCCTTTCGTTTGACGGATCAGCCAAGACCGCTAAACACGGTGGGTTTGGGAGTTGCTCATGGATCCTGTGGCGTTTACCAGACTGGAGCATTGAGATCGCTGCGAGCGCGCACCTCCCATCGACCACGGTGAATATAGCCGAGTACACCTGTATGAACAATGGGGTGACTTCAGCTATTGAGCGTGGGGTGAAGGACCTAATCATCGTGGGCGATTCTCGGCTTGCGATCCAGCAATCCATGGGGGTGATCGCGTGTAAGAAGGAGGCATTGCAAGTCGAGCTGGCACGCCACAAGAAATTGGTCAGCAAGCTGAATTCAGTTCGCTACCTGCATGTAGTGCGCCTCTACAACTCGGCTGCTGACTCCCTCGCGACCGAAGCACTGGAGGCCAAGGCAGGAAAAGTCGTGCTTAACGCAGGACGGAAAGCCAAGCTGAAGACCCTGAACAGAATCGCTGAGATCCTGTACGTAGACAAGGACTCGGCGGAAGCCCAACTCGAAGGCGTTGAGATTGCTGTCGTGACAAGGAGCCAAGTTCGCCGAGTCCGTTTCGAAGACGAAGCGACAGAGCAACCAACACCGAACTCAGCTCCGAATGAAGAAGCTGAACGCGATGACTTCGAACGTGATAGCCGACCTCCGCCCGCTAGACAGCAGGTGGCGGGGGAAGCCGAGTTCGGTAGCACAGCACCGCCGGCGAACTCAGCTGAGTCGCTAGCCGAGCTTGGAGAAGCCCGACAACCCAACGCCATGGACATCGACCCAGTGGTGGTCCAAGCTGAGCGACGTCTGCGGATAGCCAAAGCACAAGATGAAGAACAACGGTGGGCCGATTTGAAGACCTACCTCGAAGGAGACTATGCGCGACTCACGCATCGCCGAGCTCGCAACGCTGGGAAGGTCGCCGACGAGTTCGTACTCAGTGAAGACGGGCTATTATACCGACAAGACAAGGCTAGACGGCCTGGCGAACTCGGCGAACCAAGCTTATCCCTCCGACTGGTGGTCCCGGCGACTATGATAGACGAGATCCTGCAGAACTGCCACAACTCCATCGAAGGAGGTCATCAAGGCATCGTGCGAACCTACCACAAGGTCAGAGCTGACTACTACTGGATTGGATTGTATGCGGATGTAGTCAAACACGTCCAAGCGTGCGAGGACTGCAGCACCAGCAAGAGCAAACCACACCTAAAGGGCTACTCGCCCGGCAATGTGGTTTCGGAGCGACCATTCCACGTGGTGTCGATGGATTTTGTCATACCACTGCCGAAGACTCGGCGGGGCAACATTGCACCCCTGCTGTTCCAAGACCACTTCACCGGGTTCGTAATCGCTAAAGCGATGAGTGAGACAGGGGCACTTGAAGTGGCAAAGGCCTTCGAAGAAAATGTGTTCCGAAGGTTCGGAGCTCCATCGTTAGCGCGCCACGACAGAGACCCCCGGTTCATGAGCGAGGTGTTCCAAAAGTTCTCGGAAATGATGCAGTCTAAGTCGAGAGCGACGCTGAGCTACCGGCCACAAGCCAACGGTCAACAAGAACGCTCGGTGAAGACGATGATCCAAACCGTGCGTGTGTATGTGGAAGATCCTCTCCAAGCCGACTGGGATGATGTAGCCGAGAAGCTCGTCCATGCCATCAACAACTCGAGAGACTCGACTCGGCGGGAGACACCATTTTACCTGGTACACGGATGGGACGCTCGATCCACGCTCAAGGCAATGACCGAGTCGGTCAGGCCTAGCAGGGGCAACTCAGCTGACTCGACTGGGGCAGCCGAATGGCGCAGGGAAGCAAACCGACAGAGAGAGGTGGCTTTGAAACTGGCAGCCGAGTTCCAGCTGAAAGAAAAGCAACGGAGAGCTAAAGAGCACAATGATGGGCTCAGCCGAGTCGAACAGAGAGCCGTCCCGGTCGAAGAAGGAGAAGCGGACCCCACAACAAATTCACCTGAGGAAGCAGCCGAGTCGACTGAAGAAAGTGACGAAGTAGCCGAGTCTCGGAGGTCGTTGTTCAAGGAAGGCGACCAAGTGTGGCTGTTCATGGAACGGGTTCGACCTGGGTTGACCAAGAAGTTGGCACACCGATGGCACGGACCGTTCCGGGTGAAGAAAAAGGTGGAGGAATTTGCCTATGAACTGGAGCTCCTGACAAGAGTGGATACCGCTTCTACCCGGTGGTGCATGTGTCCCGGCTGAAAGCAGTCACAGGACTCGGCGAACGACCGACAACTCGGCTGGTAGCCGACTTGGCCGAGTCAGAACGCCTTGACTTCGACGAAGAACTCCTCCCGGAGGACAGCTGGGAACCCGACGAAGCAGTGAATGAATACGAAGTCGAGGCCATTCTGGACGACGAGTTACCACTCTCAACGAGCACCTCCAGAACCCAGCGTAGGTTCAAGGTCAAGTGGGTCGGCTATGATGAGCCAACCTGGGAGCCGTTGTCGAACCTGTCATGTGGTGGACTGTTGTTCGACTACTTGCGGCAGAAGAAACGTGAAAACCGTCTGCAAATGGTGCAAGTTGCAGACGAGGACTAAGGCTATTGCACCAAGATGATGAACCCGCCAACTCAGTGAAGACAGCAGGCTGAGTTGAGACGAAGAAAGCTACTGCGTCAAATCTGCATACATTACATGAATTACGCCAAGAAACGGGAAGGAAGAAGATCTCGGCCGCCGAACCACAAACTACGAGGACGCAGGACCCTGCGAACGCGCGGCAGAGGAGACGACTGATGCGGCAGCGGCTGCGAGGAGACCGATCGAGCCTCCAGCACTCGTAGCCGCCCCAGCCGAGTTGCCTCCTGCGCCAGCAATCTGCGCAGCCGAGTTCGCCGAGCTCGAAGCTGGAACAGCCGAGTCGCCGACACCAGATGCACTCGGCACCGCGCTCGACTCGGCTGGAGATCCTGGCGATGCGGGACCGAAGAGGGAAGCCGTAGGTGAAGGCCCGCAAAGGTTCGGCGACCCGATCAGAGGAGACGACGGATCTGGATCACCAGCCGCCCAGCCGAGCTCGCCAGCCTCGCGACCTTGGAAGATGTGAATCCCCGCTCGGTTGGCAGGAGTTGGGGCGCGTGGACGAGATCTGTAGAGGTGCAGGCTCGTCGAGATCCACATCCTCTTCGACAGCGTCCTCGACGAGACGCGGGTCCACGCCAGCAGGAGCGAAAACCATGAACTCCAAGTTGCGCGTCCTGAAGCAAGTGTTGTACGGATGCGTCGCTGGATCGGTCAACCACCAAGCTCGCCAGGGTTCGAGGTCATCCGTGGACTCGGCTTCCGCACACCAATCCTTGCCTGAAGGAATCCAGGACAAGTTAACTAGAGGATACAACGGGACTGACGGCTCGAAGAAGAGCTCGGCGTCAATCTCTGGAGCAGCGAGCCCGCCGAGAAGCTTCATCACGGCAGCAAACAGCTCGTCTGGCAGGATGGTCATCAAGCTCCGCAGAGCATCCCCTCGACGTTTCCGAGCCAGCTTGTACAACACCCACGCGTCGTACATCTCGGTTATCACGTGGTAAGGAAGTCCCACGTGAAAAGCCGGATGGAGCCCCATCAAGACGCTCGACTCGACCATCCAGTGACACCGCTCAAACAACGCCACGAAAAACTTGGTAAGACCCTCCTTGTCGCAAGCTGACGCCGGAGCCTCTCCACAGATTCTCACAAACACCTCAGCGAGGCGCTCCATCAGAGTCACCGACCTCACTGAGTTCGACAGCCGGCGTTTGGCGTCAGCGAGGACCTGCGGTGATAAGAAGATGGGAGTCTTCGGAAGGAGTCGGAGGAGCCGCTGAGCTGGGTGATTGGGGTTGTAGACGTCAGCGAACGCCTTGATCCCAGCGAGAGAGCAGAGCGTAACTGGCACGCGCGCCTTCCCGAAGCATCCTCCACAGTGATCTTGGCCGTCTGGTGGCTGAGTATAGCCTCCCAGCACCGCCGGGATCCATAGTGGACGAAGCGGATATCACGCAGCCGAGCTAGCTGGGCGGTGATCCGAGCATCCCGTCCGACGGCCTGACCTGCACGAGTACGCAACTGGGCGAGGGAAAGACGTAAAGCCGCTGGCAGTTCTGGACGATCGTGAGCACCAGCGTCATGAACCGTCACGACTGGCACCGAAGCCGAGCTCACAGGGAGTGGAGGCGCAGAAATATCACCCGTAGCCGAGCTGGAAGCACCGCCTGCAGCACCAGTCGAGTCGCCAGCCAAGCTCCGAGAAGGACCTTTATGGCGTTTGGTCGGGCGAGCCGCACCAGCCGAGTCAGGAGAAGCAGCTCGTTTCGCCTTCTTCGACTTGTGCTTGTGTTTGTGCTTGTGCTTGTGCTTACGCCGACGCTTGCCCTTCTTCTTGGAACTCGGCTGGGAATCAGAGTCGCCTGACTCGCTGGAAGGGACGAGCGGAGAACGACGAGCCGCCATATAGCTCCGGAGCTTTCCCGCGGTGGCGGGAGCGATGACGACGATGGAGCCTCACGAGGTTCTTCGGAATCAGCCGAGCTGAGTTCGTCACCAGACCCAGGGTCATCCGCCTCAGATTCAGAGTCTTCAGAGACCGAGAGCGGGTGCGCAGACGTCCCAGGAGCGTCGAGACCGAGGTCTAAACTCGACGAGTCAGAAGATGGACTACGCCGAGTCGACCGAAGCACGACATCATCCGGGGTCTCCAGCAGGTTCAGACAGTGCGCGTTAATCACCCGAGCCGTAGCTGCAGTGGGACGCAGAGGACGACCCGACGGAGACGTCATCCCAGCTGAGCTAACAGGGAAGGCCGGGCGGGTAGACGCCACCGATGGAGTGATCGGCACTGACGTAACAGCAGTCGACGCTACCCCTGACAGACCACTCTGGACAGGGCTGGCAATCCGAGAACGAGTGCAAGCCAAGAGCCGTTGTGCAGCCGATCTGGATGAAGCTAGGGGTCCGCGACGGAGGAGCTGCCGAGCTGCTAGTTACATCCGCAGTTGAGACCCCAGCCGTCGAGCTCGGCGTGCTCACAGACTGCGTCGTGACGGGAGCCGAACTACTCGAGTCACTAGTCGAAGCAGCCGAGTGCGACGTACTAGCATCCGAGGTTGAGGTTGGAGCTGAGCTCGAGGCCACAGCCGAGCTCGACGCGCTGAGGGACCCTTCGCAACGACCGAACCCGGTGCACTAGAGGATGGAGGAACCCACTTCACGCACGTCGGCAGCGGGGCTGAACTTGAGGATGCAAGAGCCGAGTCCAAGGTCACCGCTTGCGATACAAAGGGACTGGAGGAAGCAGCGGTCAGCCCAGAGCGTGACGCAGCAGGAGGCGACTGGGCCGATACGAGACCAACCTGGCAGGGGGGACGCTTGTCACCGGACCTCTCGACTCGACTGGGATCCCGGCGGACCCGAACACCTCGTTGAATTCGAACGAGAGAGCCTCCTCCAGTGAGTGGACTTCGTCATCGACACCTGCAGCTTCCACATCCTCCACAGAAAGACCAGCCAGATTCAACCCAGCAGAAGTCTCTTGAGCAGCCTCGTCGAGCTGAGCTGACGCGTCAGCATGTCCAACCTCGCCGGGCAAGGGACACGCGTACGGCTGTTGGAGAGGCTTGGGAAGCTTGCGCCGAGGACCAGCCGCCGTTGATGACTTCGGGTGGGAGTAGCGGCGGAGCTTCTCCGCAGGCGTCAAGGTGTCCAGCCGAGCTCGGTGGAGTTGGTCAACTGACTTACTGCGACGGAGTCGCAAGGCTGGAGTCGACGCCGCAGCAGCTGAGGTCTGAGCTGGACCCGTTGATCCCTGAGGAGCAGACGTACCCAGCCGAGTTGACTGACCGAGGAAAGAGCCAGCCGAGCTCACAGTCACCGGCGGAGCAGAAGCCGCACCATCAGTCCGAGGGTGGATTACCAGCTCCACGCGCCGAGTCTCTCCGGCCGGGATGTCCATCACCTCGGGAAACCGCTGAGCCAGCAATCGGCATAACCGGGCATTGAGTTGGAGGTCAGCCGGATTCATGCCAGGCACGTCCAACCCAGCTGCAGCCGCTGCAGCCATGTGAGGGTCGTGCATGGGCAACATGCCGTTCCGAGCAATGACCCGCTTCTGCCGGAGAATGACCTCACGTGGGTGCTTGATGACAGCCCTGGCATTGCGAAGGGGCTGCGGGTCTCCAGCGGTAGCCAGCCGAGCCGACTCCTGGAGTTGCTCGAAATGCTTGGTCGCGATAGCCTGGAGTGTGGCATACTCGGCATCACGAGCAGAGAGCAGCTGAGTTAAGCGCTCGATCTCCGAGTCCCGCTCCTTGATCTTTTTGCGGAAGTCCTCGACGTGAGCGAGAGCTGACTGGACCTTCGCATCTTGGGATTCACGGGCCGCCTTCAAAGAAGCCTCCGACTCGGCCATCGCCTTTCGGAAGCTGGTCAGCAGAGGAGACGACTTCTTCGACTCGGCTTTCCACAAATCGCGTTCCTTCATGACGGCTTTCAAGCGTTCCTCAAGGTCAGCTTTTGCCGCCGACTGTGAATCCAGCCGCCGAGTCAGGTCAGCGTTGACGGTCTGAGCCAACTCCAGCTCGACCCTCAGCGCAGCGACATCATCAGCTTGACTCGGAGACTGGTACTGGCCGCGAAGGAGTCCTACGAGTTCTTCAAACGATGTCGCCTCCAAGGCAGCTCGGCGAACGTCGCGGTCGGCAGCTGGAGCGGGACGAGTAATCACGAACGACAACAGCCGAGCTAAATCCGCGTTCTCGGAGCGGCGTTGCTCAGACTGCGCGTGGATCAGCGCAGCGAGAGAGTCAAGACTCACCGACCCAGCCGAGTCCGACCGACCTATGTCGGCGGTGCCCGAAGTGGTGTCACCACGCGGACTCGGCGAGCGGCGAGGGGGAGTGCGAGATGCCGACCCAGACTCCTGGTCGAACCCACGGGAAGTTGTCAAGTCGATTACAGGATGCACCTGCCCATCGCTGACCCCGCGAGCCCAGGATGCCGAGTCGGCGAACTCAGCGGACTCCTCCTCATCTCGCGCTGGAGGATGTGACGGTTGTGAAGGTGGCGGCGCGGAAGCCTGTGAAGATCAGCAGATGGAGAGTTAGCAGCAGCATGGATGGAGTGACCGGAAGCGAAGGACGTACCGGCGGAGCGGCAGGAGCGCCAGGCGAAGACATGGCGAAGTGACTTGTTCGCCGCCGTTGGAGTTTTAGCCGAGATTGGGCCCGACTCGAAGAGTGATGGTCAAGTCCCTCACCAACACGGCTCGGAACATGACCGGGGCAGTTGTGGTGTAGGAAACACCAGATTTCGCGAGACCAACTCGGCTGGAGTGGTACACTGTACCAGTAGCCGAGCTCAGCCGAGCTCAGCCGAGTTCACCAACCTATCCGGACGAGTTATCCGGCTCAGCCGAGTTCAACAATTATCCGGACGGCTTATCCGGACCAGCCGAGCCCAAGCATCGCCGAGCTCAGCGAAGGGTCGGCTGAGATCCAAAACCGCCCACTTTCATTTGGTATTTGTATAGGAGCTTAGGAGTAGTGGAGACGCCCGTTCAGGGCGCCCGACAAAGATAACAGACAACAGAGCAGAATTTTCTAGGCCTAACACACGTGCATACGTTCCGGTAAGTCCCTGCGCGGGGCCGTATTATGTCTGCTGCCGGTACCCGAGAGGCATAAGCTTGTAGGGTACTCGGCTGGCAGCGCCAAGAGATAAAGGTCGGCCCGGGTTGGGCGCGTGTCTCGCCAAGCGCGAAGGAAAGTCTCGCCCCGCTGCGAGCCGGTGTCCCCGTACGTCCCGGGCACTGATTGCTGAGTCGAGAAGCCTTTGCTCTCGGCGACCTGTAAAGCGCTCCGTGCGCCGTCGTCCATCCTTTGGTGGAGGGCACAGGGTTGTGTGAACGGAGACCGTCGAACTCGGCGGTTCTCCGGGGAGGTGATCTTGGTTGGCAGGTCTCGGCGAGAGGCGAGACACCCGCTGTCCCGGTTGGGCCGAACCGCTTGGGAGCAACCCGGCGCAGGCCAACAAAGCCGACCAGCTCGGCTATTGTTGTGTTTGTAGCCAAGTTACCACATCTGACGATTTTGTGTGTACTGCTATACCACAGGATTTCTCATTCCGGAGTCAGGTAACTCAGCTGGCTGCCGAGATTGACTGGCTTGGGGTACTTGGTCTCGGCGAGAACGAGACACCACTGTCCCGGAAGGGCCGAACCGCTGGGGGACATCTCAGCGCAGGCCAACAAGGGCCGACTAGCTCGGCTGTTGTTGTGTTTGTAGCTAGGGTGCCACATCTGACGATTTTGTGCGTGCTACTACACCACAACTGGTGCCGCGACCCGGGAGCAGGGTGGATTGTTTTCGTTGGTACCAAGTTAACTAAGTTTCGAGTACTGAGCAAGATGGTCCAGGGAAGATTGTCGCCGAGCTGGGCCAGCCCAGCGACGGCTGGGGGTTCGCTTCTCACGAAGCTGAACTCAGCTGGCGGAAGGATCGCCGAAATGACGATGGAAGTGGTCCCAACCGTTCGGTTTGGCGACGACAATACCCAAGACCGAGGAAGAGATGGGGATATTGGAGATTGTGAAGAAGAACGGAAGAAAGCCGAGTTGCTCAGCGAGATGGCTGAGTTCTCGCTGCATGTTGGGCGCATAGAGGAACCTCGACGAGCCCAACAAAACCCCGCAGCCGAGCTCGGTGACGATGCGGACGATGACCTTCAAGACGTCGCTCCAGGGACCGTCCGCCCCTGATACAGCGAGCGACGAGGGCATCAAGCGTGAAATGCCCGAGTTGGGATTCGATGCCGAACGTCTCGTGGGAAATCTCTCCACTCGACTAGGGGCAACCGAAGAAATGTGAAACCCGTCTGCAAATGGTGCAAGTTGCAGATGCGGTCTGAGGCTATTGCACCAAAGTGATGATCCGCCGACTCAGTGAAGACAGCAGGCTGGGTCGAGTCGAAGAATGATACTGCGTCAACTGTATGAATTATATGAATTACATGATATCGAAATGGAGTGAGCGATGATGGAGCTGGGAAGCAAGAAGTCCATTCGCCGGGTTAGCGTTGGAGTCGGCGCGGCCGCCACCGACACCGGGCGGGTGGAATCCGCATCTTGGATCTAAGGGTCAGCCAAGTTGCCGAGCTGAGTGATTGAGCCCAGCGGGTCTGACGCCGACACCGTGAAGAAGCTGAGGGAGGTGACGGTGAGTCGGCACAGATGGAGCGCGTCAGCCGTCGATGTCGAAGCTGTGTCGACTCGTCACTGGGTCCGTGAACACACTACCAACTGGGGCACTGTGTGGGATATGCGGCGGTACGATCGACGCCCTTGGTTACGACCGACGGGACGTCCGACCAAGTCGGTGAACGATCTACCCGTTGGGCGCTCAAGCTGAGTTGAGCGCAGGTGTTCTGACGCGAAGCTGGGCTGATATGGAGCCGCGCGCAAGCAGGGAAGCCGAAACGAAGTCGAGTTCACACTATGTTCCAGCAAGGCCGTAATCACACCACGTTTACTGAGAGGAGAGTAGCCGAGTCGGTCGATACGCGGCGGCGGCGAACAAATCGAGGTTGCAACAAAGCTGGACATGAGCAGAGCTCAGCGGAGGGAAGCTGGGCAGGCGCGTCGCCAAGAATGCCAACGTGCCAGCGATCTCGAACGGAAGCCGAGTTGATCCGTAGCTGGGCAAAAGCAGACGCCTGGTTTGAAGTTGGACTCCGATTTCAATCGATCCGACGTAGGGCTACCGCCGAGTTCAACTGCGGCCAGCCTGAAACCGAGTCTGTGAAATCGCCGAGTCGGTGAAATCGCCGAGTCACGGCGTCGCAAAGTGTATCCAACATCCAAAGCTGGACAGAAGAGGAATGGATTCCACGCGGGAGCCAGATGAGCAGAATTTGGTCAGGAGTCGAGCGTCGTTCACTCAGCCGAGCTCAACCATTTCCTCGCTTGACGTGGAGCTATACAGCAGCAGGGCCAAGTCCAGGTGACATGAAGTCGAGCTAGACTTGGGTTGATTCGCCGCACAGCCACAGAGGCTTGTCTTGAATCCGAGCTGAACCAGGATCGGGTACAAATGCAGCCGAGGTCAGCACCAACTGAGTTGAACCGCAGTCAAGCTGAAGCAGAGATGCGTTCAAGCAGAGCCGAGTTGAAGCGAGACAGTGCTCCTCTGAATGCAGGTAGTTTGACACCGAGATGTCGTGAAGCCGAGTTCAACCAAGCCAGAACGGAGCCGGGTTTGAGCAACACCCGAAGAAGGGCTCGTCGTTGGAGTGGAGCCGATTGAAGAACAACCTTGCTCAAGCAGAGCCATGGTCAAGTTGGACCGCCTCGCGTCCGGTTCCAGTGGGAGCGCTTGCATCTCGGTCTTGCGCCGGGTACTCGTCGGATTCCAGCCGAGACGAAGTAGATCGAGCCGAGTTTATACTCAGCCGAGGACGAGCTGAGCGGAGCTGAAGCGAGACCGAGATCACGCTGCGTCCGAATGTCGCGTTCGCACTGGGTTGCTGCGACGCGGAGAACATTGAAGTACGACCACGCTGGAATGGGATGCCGAGTTGCAGCAGTGCCGCATGTTGGATGAAGTGTACTCACTTCAAGGGAAGGAAACACTGGGCTGAGTTGCGGTGCGCCGAGCTCCAGTGAGATCGCGGTTTTGGAAGTTCGCCGATATGAGCACTGGTAAACGCACCGAGTTCCGATTGGAGAGCGTTCATGCCGAGGTCGAGGAGGTACAGCCGAGCTGAGTCTGAACATACTTCACAGCTGAACCGAAGAGGCTGAATTTGAACTGAGCTTGAACGCAGCCGAGTTCGCGGCGAGGCGAACTGGAATGTGACCGAATGAAGTGTTGCCCCAGTCGAGGTTGCCCACCACCAAGTCGATCCCGGTCGGGGTAAGCTGGTGTTACAGAGCTGGAGAGATGAAAGCTGAAGGCAAAGTCCGTTGACCACTGAACCCAGCTCGACCCGTTCAGGACAACTCGACTGGAGCATCAATCTCATCAGGATCGCCTTGTTCGTCTACAACATGATACAACAACGGTGAGAGTTAGCTCAACACACCAAGGCAAGTGGGGTAAACACTTACCAGGCGAGTTGAGTCGATCAAGCGGATGCTGTGTTCAAGCCCAGCCGAGTTCAAGAAGATCAAGCGGATGCTGTGTTCAAGTCCAGCCGAGTTCAAGAAGGGCAGCGGATAGCAGGACAGCTGAGTTCAACTTGCTGCTGCACTTCTCGTCAATAAGCTCAGCTGAGTTGGATTTCCAGCTCAGCGCGGCCCGATCGGGGAAGCGTTCCTTGACCCGCCGAGTTTGCGGTGGCTTGTATCATGCCAAGACAACTATCAGGCTCCACTCGACGCGCCGCAACGAGAGACAGATGCTTACCTGGTCAGCCGAGTTGCTGGCAGGATCCATGGCAACATGAATCGAGCACTTCCTCGACACCTGCATCGCCTACTTGCTTGGTTGCGGCAGGACCAACAGCACCGCTAGTACTCGGAGCTTCGACAGGGCAGCAGCCGACTCCGTATGACCCAGTTCAGGCTACCAACTGCCACGTTGAGACGGTCATCCACACTGATTCGATGTTGAAGTGATCCGACGGTGGGGCTTGGCGCGAGCGACAGGGGCATCTACATGTGCACAGATCCGTGGGGCGCGGAGTCCACACATCAGTCAAGGGCTACACCAAAGATCAAGGTTCAAGCAGGCCTCACCTTCACGGAACGAGGTCGTCGAGCTGGCGTTGCGAGCACTTCTGGCCACTCGAATTCGGGAAATGTGAACTCAGAGTGAATGCGACAGATCTGATTGGACGAAATCAAGCGTGCGACACATCCAGTTGGCCAGGCCACTCACCACTCCGGCTCGTAGCATGACCGGGGCAGTTGTGGTGTAGGGAACATCGAGTTTTGTGTCACACTCCAAGACCGCAGTGGAACAACGCACCAGGAGCCAAGTTCTACTCGGCGGGATGCCCGTCCGCCGGGCTCAGTGGGCAAGAATGCGCTGATGGACCGCTGAACTCGGCTGATGGTGTCAGAAACCCAAGGCACACCGGTCCCGACCTGGTGACACGTGGCAGGCCCAGTGGTGAAGACCCAGCCGAGATCAGGAAGACTCTGGAAACGCTCAGCGGAGATCATGGGGGTTCAAGCCGCCGAGCTCGGCTAAACGGTACCACGTACCATCCAGATACGGTGACCGGGTCCGCGTGAGTCCGGGAGTCGCCCCGTCGAGTTGAAGGGTCGCTCCGCCGAGTTCGCCAGATTATCCGGACACCTTATCCGGCTCAGCCGAGTTCGCCAGGTTATCCGGACACCTTATCCGTCTCAGCCGAGTTCAAGAGGTTATCCGAACAGCTTATCCGGACCAGCCAAGCTGAAGCGTCGCCGAGCTCAGCGAAGGGTCGGCCGAGATCTAAAACCGCCCACTTTCATTTGGTATTTGTATAGGAGCTTAGGAGTAGTGGAGGCGCCCCTTCAGGGCGCCCGACAGAGATAACAAACAACAGAGCAGAATTTTCTAGGCCCACAACACGTGTACACGTTCCGGTACGTCCCTGCACGGGGTCGGATTATGTCTGCTGTCAGCACCCGAGAGGCATAGCTTGTAGGGTGTTGACTGGTAGCGCCAAGAGATTAAGGTTGGCCCGGGTTGGGCACGTGTCTCGCCAAGCGCGAAGGAAAAGTCTCGCCACCGCTGCGAGCCGGTGTTCCCGTACGTCCCGGGCACTGATTGCTGAGTCGAGAAGCCTTTGCTCTCGGCGACCCGTAAAAGCGCTCAGTGCGCCGTCGTCCATCCTTTGGTGGAGGGCACGGGATTTCTCATTCCGGAGTCAGGTAACTCAGCTGGCTGCCAAGATTGACTGGCTTGGGGTACTTGGTCTCGGCGAGAACGAGACACCACTGTCCCGGAAGGGCCGAACCGCTGGGGGACATCTCAGCGCAGGCCTACAAGGGCCGACTAGCTCGGCTGTTGTTATGTTTGTAGCTAGGGTGACACATCTGACGTTTTTGTGCGTGCTCATACACCACAGGAATCTTGGTTGGCAGGTCTCGGCGACGGGCGAGTCACCTACTGTCCCGGTTGGGCCGAATCACTCGGGGGCAACCCGGCGCAGGCCAACAAGGCCGACTAGCTCGGCTATTGTTGTGTTTGTAGCCAAGTTACCACAACTGACGATTTTGTGCGTACTGCTATACCACAACTGGTGCCGCGACCCGGGAACAGGGGTGTGCTTGTGTTTCGTAGGTACCAGCTAACCAAGGTTTGAGAAGAAGATAAGAGAAGTGAAGATGGTCAAGGGAATCGTCACGCCGAGTCCAGCGACGGCTGGAAGCAACTCGGCTGGACAAACCAACTCGGCGGGCTTGGCGGATGCGATGATCACGGACGCGACGGTGGACGAGACTCGCAGCGTCCAGTTCGACGAGGAGGATGCCCAAGGCCAAGGAAGTGATGAGGATGAAGGAGATGAGTATGAGGAGAAAGCTGAGCTACTCGGCGAAGTCGACGAGTTGTCGCTACAAGTCGGGCGCATGGGTACCCCGCGCCCAGTGATGCGCAATTTGACCGCCGAGCTCGGCAACGATACGGACGACGAAGATCAAGCCGCCGCGCAAGGGGAACGTCCGCCCCTTATTCCGCGAACGACGAGGAATGTGGATACGCCGAGTGCCAACAAGGTTTTGGGGCGACTCGGCGAAGAGATGAGAGCTCAGAGTGAATGGATGATGATGTTCGCGCCGGTGGCGATGGCTCAAGCGAGATGGCCGGTGTTGGGTCCCGAACTGACTCAGCCCGTGAACAGCACGGACATCAACCAACTGGTCGAGGACACGGTGCTGTTGCTTAAGGCGATGGGACTCCGGTGCACAAGCCGACCTAACAGTCTGCTACTCGGCGATTGGGACCCGAGCCGAGCTTCGCGTGAACTTGTCAAGTGGAAGCGTTGATTGAGACTCGCCTTTGGCCTCGAGAGGGGAGCGGTCGGCACTCGACAGACGATTGCCAAGCGTGCGGCCGGCACTCCGAGAACCGTCGAAGACCCGAGCAGAATCTTGCTGCCGAAGACGCCCGAGCGCAAACGAGCTGAGGTGTTCCGAGTAACTGAGGGTACACCGTATTTCGAAGACTCGCACATGAAGACATCAACGGGTGGCAAGCAGCCGAGTGGACGCTACGCTGAGTTGTTTGATGCGGCAGACGCAGCCGAGCTCAGTGACAGTGACGATGCGTACGACTATCGGAACTCGGCTGACGAGTCGGTGAAGGACGTCATCAAGCATCTCAGCTTTGATGACACCGAAAGCAGTACGTGGAAGTCCGCACCCACGCGTCCCTCGACAAGATCCCCATGTTCAAAGGCAAGCGTTACCGACCGGATGATTCTCTCCAGTGGTTGAAGCGGTTCATCTACGAGATGAAAGGAACTCGGCTGGCACAAGACCTCTGGTATGAGCCGTTCTCTCTGAGGCTGGAGCGAGGAGCGAAGAGCTGGTATTGTGGTGGAGTGGATCCGCTGGAATTAGCAGGGATCCCACACTCACACACTGCGCCCAGACACCGACTAACGGAGGGGGTACTCCGATAACCGTGGGGTTGCTGAGTGGCTCACCTTGTGTACCCGTCGGCGGGCTGGATCTGCTCTCTCGTTGACACGAGATGCGCAGCGGGTGAACTTGAACGTCCTTGGCGGGGACTTGGGGAGATGTTAGGGTAGATCCGCAGTGGGGGTTCCTTCACGCGGGCCTGGGTTGGTAGATCCTTGGTCTTGGCCGTAGATCTTGTGGATCCGATAAGTAATATACCAGATCCGGAGTTGTTACCTTGTTGGGAGTGTTGTATCCTTTTCCTTTACGTTGCTTGCCGCCTCCTATTAGCGGGGAAGTTGGGGAGCGAGGGCCGAAGGGCGCGAGCTGCTGGCCAAGCTATCCAGCGGTCTGCCACGTGTGCGGGGGGCAAATTACTTGATTAAAGTATGGGCCAATACAAATCCCAATACTAAAAACCAAGTGACTGGTTCCCAAGCAAATTCGACTCTGATTTATGTTAGCCTGTATCCAGCCTTCCCATCCGACTTGGATCCCGCCTGCTAATGGCTCTCCTTCCTACCTAGTTCCGCACCGTAGCCTCTGTACCAATAAACCGGCACAGATCCATACCTAATCTAGGGGATCCTAATGTAGACGACCAGATCCATGTACGCCACACTACCTACGCCCAGCCCATCTTCAACGACCCTGATCCGGCAACCACACCCCCATCCAGCAATCATGGCGTCATCCGAGGGACCCGGCCTCGTCATCAACTGCCGGATCCCATTACCCGACCAACTGGCGGATCCTGTTCCATCAAGACCTCTTCTTGAGCGGATCTTCTCACCACATCCGCCCCTGGGACGAGGTCGCTGCCGCACAACGGCATCACCTCGTGCCACCGTTTGATCCGCGTCATTCAGCAATTCCCTGGAACCTCCACAAGCTTCCTCGTCGAGGCCGGTTGCATTCCGGATACTCCCAGCTCCGCCATGGCCCGGGCTCACCGTCGCCGCTCCGCCTCTGCTGCGCCTGCCACACCGGCTCCCGACGCACCGTACGAGGCAGACGCTCCCATGTCGACTTCTCGCACTGCTGTAGTCGTGGGGTATGGTCGCGCCCCTGATGCACCTCCGCCTTGCGCCGTCTGCGACTCCGCCCCCTCGGATCCCATGCAAGCGGTCATGCCGCTCGCGCTGTCCCTGGATCCTGCTGAAGTCACCTCCTCCGCGCTGTTGGCAGTGATCACTCACTACCACGACGTATTGGCTGACTACGACGAGCTGCGCCGTGCTTACACGCTCGCTCGTCAACACAACGAGGAGCTCCATCCTGCGCCTGCGGCTCTGCGAGAGACCGCGATCCAGTATGTAGACTTCGTCCAACGCAAGTATAATTCCAGTCAAGCTCGACTCGCTGACGCCAATCTCCGCGCGGCCGACTCGGAGGCCCGGATGGCTCGCTTGCAGGATGAGCTGCGTCAGTTTGAGATATTGAAGATCCAGCACGACCTGCTGCGTGAGACTTCGACCGAGACGATTACCCACCTTCAGGATTACGCTGCGCGACTGGAACGTCGGGTCGAGGGGCGCGTGATTGAGGGCACTCTGTCAGGATCGGTCTCCCGGATCGCTCAAGACCTGAGTGATGTACGTCGCGAAAACTCGGATCTTCACCGCCAACTCTCGGATCACCACAACCAAATTCGCGCCGTCCAAGCTTCGCAGGCTGCCGCCGACGCTGAGCTCGCCCGATCCCACACGCACCGTGACGAGCTTCAAGCCCGTCTCAAGGACCTGTTGAAGCACGCCCAGAAGGTGGAGAAGGCCAACCAGCGGCTTCGGGAGGACCTGCGCATCATGTCTCGGGGACTCAGTTGTGCATTCACTCCAGCTCGAGCTCCACGTCCGCGGCGAGCGGATCCGCGAGTTGAACGGACTCCTCGACCGCGTCAGCGCTCATCGGGACCGGCTTCAGGAGGATCTGCGTGACGCCAACCGCCGAGCCGAGTCGGCTGTCGCTGCCGTGGATCGGGCAAACGACGCACTCCACCAGCAGCACGAGACCACACGCGACGCCCAGCGCCGGACCTGCGACCTGGAGGGTGAGCTGGATCGGCTCCGTCGAGACCGAGCTCAGCACGCGCGCGATTATCAGACTCTCTCCGCTGATTTCCGTCGATCACAGGAGCGGCTGGCCCAGGCTAACGCTCGTGTGGGAGAGCTCGGGCAGCTGCGCGGTGAGGTTAAGGTGCTCCGGGAGAAGTTGCGTGTCACCCTCTCTACCCAAGCCGCTCTTCAGAACGACAAGGAGGCACTCCAAATCGAGCTGATGGCCGTTCGAGAGTCCCCCGCTCCGACAGTTGCTACTGCCGCCCCGTGATACCTGCCTCCGATCCGGTCTCTTGCCGGGGTTGTCACGATTTGCTCGCCCAGATCGAAGACATTCAGGGTGCCTACGGTTGTCTGCGCCGCGACTTCGACGACCTAGAGGCTGACTTCCGCTCGCTGGAGACGGAGCACGACGGATTAGAGACTGTCTACGGCACTCTGACCGACGACCATGCTTCCGCCCTGAATCGCATCAGACAGATCGCGTCCCTGGCCGTGATGACTCCTCCTCGCGCCTCAGGGTCGCATCTCCTCTTTTTCCGCCTCCATCGGCAGCAAGCGTGGACGCTCTTCTCCTGCCCGCCCCGCCTCCAGCCAAGCTCCTGCCGCTAAACGCGTCCGCCGAGGGCCTTCGGCCGTTCACACGCGCCCCAGACGCAGTCACCCGCCTCTGGCGCCGGCCCTCAGATGTCCGTCGGCCCTCTACTGCCCGCGCAGTGCTGGATCTAGCTGTCGACGGCCCGGATGCAGATTACGTCTGCTCCGAAGCGGGTACGGAACCCAGCGACGTCGACTCCGTGGACTCCGTCGATGAGGAACTCCGCGTGGTTCAAGCTCGTTCGCATTCGGATCTTCGCCGTCGTGGTTCAGATAGCGGGATGCTGTCCGCCATAGCGGGATCTGCTGACGCCCCCATCGAAGTAGAAGGGCTCGAGACCGATGATGCATCGGGTAGCGAGGCCAGTACCGAAGATCTCGGCAGCTCCCCTTGCGTACCTGCTCCCCGCTCGGGCGCCACCGACTCGGCTCTCCATCCGTTTGGTCCTCTGGAGTCGTTCGTCCCGGGGTTTCGGCAGCAGCGCGTCGTGTCCGCAGTCGAGGTGGAGCCTTGGGAGCCGTCCCAAATTTCTACACTGACCATGATCACTGTCACGCCCCGGGTGGTAATTGACTACCAAGTGCTGTCGGCAGGTTGGATGTTCCCTGAACGCGTCGGACGGGGCGGTAGTCTGGATCGAGCCTTGTACGTGCCGGATCTGATCACCAGGGCGAACGTGGAGGCGTTATACGCCCAGGAACCCTGGCTCGCGCTGGCCACCCGGCCGGCGCCCTACGTTTGATCCGGACGCGTCACCTCGACTACTGAGTATTGTCGACGACTACCTGGAATTCGAGCGTGACTGCCTACAAGCCATCTGGGAGTCTACGCATTCGTTTCCGATCTCCAAGGAATTGAAGCGGGCGGATCCTTGGTTCGCTTCTTTCTACACAAGTCGTAAGAACCGTAGTTCCCACGCCCGGGAGAAGTACCGGACCTGGCAAGAGCGGGGTTTCGAGAAAGCGCGTCGGACCGGTTGCTGCGACTTGGATCTCTGGCTGGATCTCGTGTTAGCTCGATTCCCGCAGCAGAGCGAAGATACTACATGGTTCCCTGGTCGCGAAGCCGTCGCGGCAGGGCGCCCCGTGCCCACAAGTTTGATGGCAGCTTTGGCCGATTGTGATCAGGCCGATCCTTGGCGCAACCACTTCCGTACGGCCCCCGACACGCACCCGGTACTCCGCATCGCTCGTCTTCGGTTGAAGTTCTCGCGCACCTGAGCGCAGCCCCATTCCGCGTCTAGCTTAGTCTCATTCTGTAGCCTCGCCCGTAGCTAGCCGTTTAATTACACGTCCAACTTCGATTCACCTTTTCATTCACGATCTGCATTGCTCCACTTCTTCACGTCATCGGATCTGTTCCACAATTCATCATCATCTTGCTTGTTCGTCACGCATACATGTACCTCCGATCTTCCGTAAACGGGCAGCCTCCTTGCCCGTTTATTGCATCAACTCCTTCCTCATAGCGTCCTGTCTGCCTGAGGTCCCTCTCCTCCTTGATACTGCAGCCTTCCTGCAGATCCTTCACCCTTTCTTCAGGTCAGTAGCCTACCTGCCGACCTGGTTCCCCTCGTCACTCCTCCTCATGTGACTGCATGGCTTGGAACCGATTCCGTCTCGCACGGTTCGTCAAGAAGTCATGTATCAGCGCACCACAGTTCAGATCCGCTTCGTCTACCCAGGAGGGCTCGTCATACCCCTTCCACCGGATCTTAAATTCCCGGAGTGTGCGGCCGTATCGAGTCTTCCTCCCTGTCCTCACGTCCAAGATCTGCTCCACTTCGAACTCATCTTCCTCCAGCACTCGATCCCAGCTATCTTCGGGCAGTAGAGCTTCATCAAAATCGACTCGATCAGCTTCGTCGACAGTCAACTGGACCCGTGGGCGCCCTGGGAACTCTTTGACCGGTTTCAACTTGGAGATATGCACCACCGGAAAAAAGTGGTATTCCGTCCCTGCTGTCTCCAATCTCACCGTATACTCGTTCACCATCTCTAGCACTCGAAAAGGTCCATGCCACATGTGTGCCAGTTTCTTTGCGTAACCCTCCTTCACTCGATCCAGGTATAGCCACACGCGCGATCCAGCCTCGATCCGGTGGGATGTGGCTTGCTCGTTTCGCGCCTCAGCCCTTTCCGAGATTGCCTTTTTCAACCTCTCATTCACGTCTCGCCTGGCCAGTTGGTAGAATTTCTGGATCCTGTATCGCCAACGGCGAGGGTTCGAATCTCGTCTCTTGGTACTGCCCACGGGCAACGTTGCTTCCAGTGTAGTCCTTGGATCCCACCCGTGTGCCAGGTAAAAAGGCGTGTCGCCCCTGATCCGATCGTGAGCGGTGTTGAGGGCAAACGTTAGCCGTTCCGCATACTCGCCCCAATCGCGCTGATCTTCATCCTGTACATACATCTTGATGGATCTCGTGATAGTCTGCACCATCCGCTCCGCCGTCCCGTTTGCCTGTGGCCGGTAAGCCATCGTAGCTCGTTGACGCTGACCCAGGATGCGGTTGAAGGCGCGAAAGAAATCGGACATAAACCCGGGCTCTCGATCGTGACGGATCACCTCGCTCGCGCCGAATCGGCGGAAGACACATTCTTCGTAAGACTCCGCAATCGCCTGCGCCGTGCGCGATGCACTGGCCTTCGCCACCACATAACCCGTGAACAGATCCACCCAGATGAGCAACTCCGTATTACCCTTCACCGACTTCGGGAGCGACGGGATATGATCCATCGCGATCACCTGGAACGGGTACGTTGCTCTGATGTTCCCTGGGGATCTTCCCCGGATCGTCGGCTTCCCTTTGCCCGTTTCACAATCTACGCATTCGCTCACGAATTGTTGTACCGATCTGAACATTCCTCTCCAGAAGAAGTGGGGTTTGATCCGTTGGTAGGTGCGACCGACCCCTTGATGCCCCCCTTCCAGGCTCACGTGATAGTGATGGAGCAGGTCAGGCTGCAGAGATTCTGGTACCACCAGCCGGAATAAGCCGTCTCGGTCCGCTTCTGCCCTAGCCGATGGCGCACAGTAATATAGCAGCCCCTGCGTATCCACTTCGAAGTCCGCTGCTAACATGCTGCAAGCCTTGGCTTCCTTCTGCGACATCGCTTGGACGTCTCCTCGTAGATATTGTTTCAGCTGTTGGATCCACGCCTCCTCTTCTTGGGCTTGACGGATCCGCTCTACACGTAACTGCTGCACCACTTCTTCGTCTAGCACCTTCGCCTTCGTACTCCTTCCGGCTTGGGACTGCGTCCGTGTAGCACTGACCCGGACTGTGTCGCCCGCCGTGGTCGGCACTAACACTTCATCCAGACGGTTGAGTGTGATCAGGTCCTCCATCTCTCCATTTGCCTCTACAACTCGTCCTTCTTCTCGTTGCAAAGCGGCACTGGCCAAGCTGTCTGCACTCGCATTCCAAGCTCTCTTCACGTGCAGCAGATCGTGAGTTGGCCATTTGCGTAACCGTTCCAATGCTCGCTGTCTCAAGAGTGTTAGGCTCGGAGCTTTGCAATCTATCTCTCCACGCATCTGGCGGATCACCAAGCTGGAGTCGCCGCATATCACCAGGCGTCGTGGGTCCAGCCCTTGTAGCAGTTCGAAGCAGAGCAACAGTCCGTTGTACTCCGCCTCGATCACCGTAAGGTCGGCTGCATACTTTGACGCTGCCGCCACCACCGTCCACCCTGGCAGAGCCCATACGATCGCACTGAAAGCTCCTCCGCCCCTCTTCACTCGGGCGGATCCGTCGAAGCTCGCTACCCATAGCTCTTCCTCCGGTTCCACCGTCGGTACGGGCATGGATATCACCTTCCGTGGCTCCTTCCGGGGGGCGATTGCCGCTAGTGCCTCGTCGACCTTCTCTCTGGGGGTGATGCAGGCTGCTAACGCCCCTAGTATCTCATCCTCACCCTTAGCACAACGTTCAATTTCGAGCGTCCATGGCGACAGTAACGCAGCCCATTGACTCAGGCGGCCTTGGAGCCCCGTCGACCTGAACAGCCATGCCAACGTGGAGTGGCGGGTTAGCACCCGGATCCGTTTCCCCACCAGCATGGAGTACCCGAGGTCCAACATCCGTAGGATCGCCAGCACTTCTTTTTCCGCGATGCCATAATTCAGCTCGTTTTGTTTCAGCGTTCGACTGATGAACATCACCGGCAAGTAGACGCCATCATGCTCTTGCGTAAGCGACGCGGCGATCGCCCACTCGCTAGCATAGACAATCACCACGGGCTCCTTTTCTGCGTCGAAATGGCGCAGGATCGGCGTGGTCGCTACCTTGTTCTTCAACGCGGCAAAGGCAGCCTCCGCTCTGCTCCACTTCGAACTGCAATCGTCCTTCTCTGGTTCATCGTCATCCGATCGTTCTACTGTTGGTTGTTGCCTCAGCTCTGCGAAGTCAACCTCCCGCAACTCGTACAATATTGCTGCGTATACTGCCAGATTCTCGATGAAGCGGCCATAATAATTTAGGCTCCCGAGGAACGACTGCATCGCTCGGAGGGTCTTCGGGAACGGCAGCTCCGTTAAGGATTGCAGATCCTTAGGGTGGGCCTCCAGACCTCCAGCGGACACTCGGTGACCGAGGTAGTCCACCCTCTTGAGGCCCCAGAAACTCTTGGCTACACTGATTGATAGATTCCACTTGTGGCACGCTTCCAGCAGCCTCCGCACCCGTCCACAGAGGTGATCCCACGAGGTGGCCGTCACCAGAATGTCGTCGATGTACGAACGTCGCCCCAGCACCGATGGTTCTCCCTTGTCATTTGGCTCGCCTTCCTTGAAGAGATCGACGAGATCGCTTCCCTCTGAGGCTGGCGGGATCCGGAGAAACCCGTACAGTGCGTTGTCGATCAGCCTTTGGTAGATCTGGGGCGCGTTCTTCAACCCAAATGGCATCCTGTTCCATTCGTACAGGCCCGATGGGGTGATGAAGGCGGAAATCGCTCGTGCGCGCTCGGTCATCGACACCACCCAGAATCCGCTCGCCATATCCAATGAACAGTACCACAGCGTCGCATCGAGATCCTCTAGCAGGTCATTGATTAGGGGCATGGGGTAGATCATCAACTTCGTCAGGCTGTTCACCAGTCGGTAATCGATGCAGAGGCGGATGTCTACTCCATTTTTCTTGATGATGACCACGATGGGGGACGCCCAGGAGGATGTCGATGTGCTGATGATCCTGGCCGAGAGTAACCCCTTGAGGAGATCCGAGAGTTTCTCCCGGTACTGCGGAGCTACCTTGCGTACACGTTGTGCGATCGGTTTCGCGTCTACCACGTCGATGCCACACACTGCGCCGACGGCGGCCGGGGTAGAGCGTTTCCTTTCCCGATGAGGAGATGCTTGTACGCCCATATCTCGTCTATCAGCTGCTGGATCTCCTCCGGGAGTTCTCTTCCGGATCACCTACGTGCAGATCCTCCATCTTGACTTCCTCCGTGGTAGCCGTCACCTCCGGCAGTATTGCCAGCTCTCCTTCGCAGTCTTCGGCATGTAGAGCACTCGCCTCGTGCACGTACGTGTCTGCGATCGGGGCCGGGCCTTCAGTCTCTGCATCAGTAGTCTTAGTCTCTGGCCTGTCGTCCGGTCCCGGAGTTATCTCTGGCTGATCCGTCAACGTCTGGCTCGAGGAGTTTCCTGTAGCTCGAGGCTCCGACCCTTCCGCTGGGTCTCCTTGCGCGTCGGCGGTCTCTTTTGCTACTGGCTTCGTTGAGTGGTCGGACGGTCGCGGGGACCCACTGTGTGTGGGATAAATTGGCGGCTTCTCTGCACTTCCTGCGGCCTTCGGGATGGGCTCCGAATCTTCAAGATGCGTAACAGTCAGCCCGTCCTTCCGAGCCACGCTGCCGATCGTATCCACTGGGCACTTCAACGGTGCTTGTGGCTCACCTTTGCCTCGGCCGCCTTCGACTCCCCTTCTGCTCCCAATGTCTGATCCGGGCGCTCTGGAGCCTGCCTTCCCGGCCGCAACGTTGACACGCGTGGGGCGGCTGGCGTATCTCTAGCTACTCCCTCCGGCCAGCTCATTATCGCTTTGGGCGTCGGGTAAGCAGGCTTGGGGACCGCCGGTATCGGCGACTCTGAAGCTGGCTTGGGTCGCTCGTCGGTCGTGGCGCTATACACCAGGTTCTGCCACTCAGCATACCGTCTCGATCCGACGGATACGAAGCCAGGTTTGCGAGGTACATGGTCTCCGGTTAACCACATGCCTACTTGATCGTGATGTTGCAGACAGATCGGCTCGTCCCCAATGTTGGTGATCCGCAGGTAACGTGTCCTCCCCAGCCCAGCGGCCAACGTAGGCACCCATTTCTTGCCCCTTGTGAGCCACAGTTGTTCGGAGTCGGAGAGACGTATACACTGCGGCAGCTCGGCCGTCTCACCCGCTTCTAGCGACAGCCACTGACCGATCGTTACCGTGCGCGCCCGGTCGCTGAAGATCTGTCGCCGCCCATGCAGCTGGATTCGGATCTCGTCTGGCAGGCACATGGATCCATCTCCAAGATCCAGGCGAATCTAGGCTGGTACCATGAAGTCCATGCCCAATATCGCCTGGTAGTCCGGAGGTAGATCATCGCCCACCCATACATCGTAGTAATACACCAGGTGCCCTGCCAACGTGAGCTTGATTCTTGTCCTCCCGGTGGCCACATACAGCTTCTCCCCAATGCCGAGACACTCTTGACTCTGACTTGTATCCACATAACATCCTACCTCACGAGCAAAGGTGGTGTCGATAATCGACACCTCGGATCCAGAGTCAAGCATGACTACAGCCTTAGTGTTGTTGATCTTGCTGCCGACCTTGGCTTGCTTGAAGTGTTTCCCAGGTACATAGTATTTCCAGTACCCTCTCGATTCTCCAGGCATCAGATCCAAAGTCATAGACACTTCTGACCTCAGATATTCATCGGGTGCACGCAGACTCGCAACAGAAGCAACACGCTTTCTTTCATGATCACGTGTATTATCAGCGAGTCCCGGTCTTGCGACCGTCTCGGGACGTCCTGACTGCTTGTCCACAAACGCATAGATGCAGAACGTAGAACGCTCGTCTCGTACCGGATTCAAACCCGGCGAGCGCTCTAGTTTAACATCTTCTCCGCCGCCTCTGGCAGGAGTCTCGGGTGCTTGCTGGGGTCGAACCACTGGCGGATCAGGTTGTAAAATTCTTCCATCTGACACTTGCCGTGATCGTGAAGCTCACCGCATCCACGACATACGAAAAAGCATCGATCCGAAGGGTGACCCTTCTTGCCACACTTCTGACAGATGAGGCGCTTCCAACACCCTAGGTCCGAGTGCTTCCTGGATCCACAATGCGAGCAGCGCTGTCCGTCGTTCGAGAAACGCGGGCGGCGATCTTGGGCATTGGGATCCGCCACCGGTTGGGTCGTAGTCAGCGAGGTGGGGTTGTCGCCGTTCACAGGAGTAGGCTCTGTCGGTGGCGCACCACTCGCCGCTGCCACGTACGCTCTGTGTAGCTCGCTCTCTGACCCTGACTCGTCTGTGTCCGATTCGCTGTCCGACGTCGGAAGATGCATCGCCCTGACTGCCCGCGTTGGCGCTGAAGGTTGCGGTGTCGCTGGTGGCTTCGGCCTGAACTTGGTTCCTCCTGCCGGCTTCTTGTGCCGGGACTTCGATCGCTCTCGCGCTCGTAGTACTTCCTCCAACTCTTCCGCATCGCTCAGTCGTAGTAGCGTTAGCTGGTCCGCAAACTCGGGGTCTCCCAAGGTTTCGATGAAGTGCTCCACGTGTTCGCGGCGGGCTTTAGCGTCACCATCCTTGATCCTGACGCGGGCTCGCATGCCTGCTACATTCAGCCGGTGTAGGTACTCTAGTGGGGACTCATCACTGCGCTTGCGTGCGTGATAGTATTGCCACGCCACTGACACTCCTAGCCCACAATACTGTGACCGGAACTCCTTCTCCAGATCTGTCCATTTCGTTCGCGTCGACCGGCTCCGCTGACGGTACCAGTTCCTTGCTGTGCCGGTGAGCAGATCCGCGAAGGTAAGACACTTCTCCTCGTCCGGGGCCTGGTCTCTAGTGAATGCTGACTTGACTTTGCTAATCCAGGCTCGGGCTCGTTCTTCATCATGGTCCTTCCCGGTGAATTCCTTCAAATCGGAGATGGCTGAGATCCTGACTCGCTGGATCATAGCCGTCCCAGCCACCGGCGTCGTTGCCGTCGTCGTGGCTGCTATTCTCCGGGTGCCTGTTGCCCCCAGGTCGTCCGGGTCATATTCCCAGTTCTCTGGATGATCCTGCGATCCCACTGATTCCATGTCTACGTCTTGCGTCCCCACGTAGGTCGTAGCCGCGACCGACTTGCTTCGCCGTGCAGTAGTAGGATGCGTCCTCGGGACCGACGTCATGTTCCGCTCTTGCAAGAATCTGTCCATGGCTGACTGGAAGTACCTTTCCAGTGGACTTGTCGACTCGTGCGATGGATCTGCCTTGGTCGGCTGAACTAACGCCTGAGTTGGCGTCTGGGTTGGCCATGCTACTTTCTCTTGCGGCACCTCGGCGGATGCTCGGTTCCTTAACAGCTCGGTACCTGCCGGGCCTAGCGGCATACGCTTTGGCTCGGTCGAACTGTCCGATCCCACTTCAGAGGTGGCTGACTCGTAGGTAGACGATCCTGTGTGGTACTCCTGCGTCGGGGCTTGCTCCTCCTTCGCCTGATTTGGCCGAGCAGGCTCTGGTGCCTCCTTCTCGCCCACGATAGGCTTCAACTTGTTGAACAGCGTCGCTGCTGCAATCCGGATCGTGTCTAGCTCCAGACCGAAGAGGTCTTTAGCTTCGAAGGCTCCGACTGTAAGACCCGCCTCTTGCGCCAGGCGTAACAGGTCCGTAGCGGCTTCCAGCTTGCTCATTGTCATCGCCGGGGCTTGCACGGGTCCGGTAAGTCCCTCGGGTAGTTGCAGCTGAAGGATGCGCATCACGTGGTGGTCTCGTAGGAAGTCCTGCAGCACGATCCGCCTGTAGGCTATTTCTAGCTTGGACTGGGTCCACGTCGCCTTGGTTGCACTTCGATCTTCGGGCTCGGAGTCTGGAGCTCTCAGCTTCTTCCGCGCAGCTCGTGTCTTCTTCTTCGACGTAGTTCCTTGACTCTGCGCGGGGTTTTTGGACGAGGATCCAACCGCTTTCGCTGCTGGGTGCTCGTCCGGCGGGTCCTGCTTCGCAGCACGACC
The DNA here is from genome assembly GCA_024211575.1 of Phytophthora melonis. NCBI lineage: Eukaryota > Oomycota > Peronosporomycetes > Peronosporales > Peronosporaceae > Phytophthora > Phytophthora melonis. The sequence continues at coordinate 771,700 of JAMXKT010000085.1, forward strand.
CGCGGGGGTCCTCGGAAGGACCTGTGGAGGGGGTAGAGGCTTCTCCTCGAGATCGGGATCGTCCCGATCTGCCTCTGGTCCGCCGATAGAGTTCCTCCTGGCACTCTGTCGGTTCGAGGATCCATTCTTCAGCGACGCCGCCGGTGATCCTAGCTCCGTCGGCGCTTCATCTCCTGATTCGTTGCTCACATGCGCATCATCTTGGGACTCACGGTGAAATCCCGCGTCGCCAAGAGATACGGGCACGCGCACCATTGTGGTGGAGTGGATCCGCTGGAATTAGCAGGGATCCCACACGCACACACGGCGCCCGGACACCGACTAACGGAGGGGGTACTCCGATAACCGTGGGGTTGCTGAGTGGCTCACCTTGTGTACCCGTCGGCGGGCTGGATCTGCTCTCTCGTTGACACGAGATGCGCAGCGGGTGAACTTGAACGTCCTTGGCGGGGACTTGGGGAGATGTTGGGGTAGATCCGCAGTGGGGGTTCCTTCACGCGGGCCTGGGTTGGTAGATCCTTGGTCTTGGCCGTAGATCTTGTGGATCCGATAAGTAATATACCAGATCCGGAGTTGTTGCCTTGTTGGGAGTGTTGTAGCCTTTTCCTTTACGTTGCTTGCCGCCTCCTATTAGCGGGGAAGTTGGGGGGCGAGGGCCGAAGGGCGCGAGCTGCTGGCCAAGCTATCCAGCGGTCTGCCACGTGTGCGGGGGGCAAATTACTTGATTAAAGTATGGGCCAATACAAATCCCAATACTAAAGACCAAGTGACTTGTTCCCAAGCAAATTCGACTCTGATTTATGTTAGCCTGTATCCAGCCTTCCCATCCGACTTGGATCCCGCCTGCTACTGGCTCTCCATCCTACCTAGTTCCGCACCGTAGCCTCTGTACCAATAAACCGGCACAGATCCATACCTAATCTAGGGGATCCTAATGTAGACGACCAGATCCATGTACGCCACACTACCTACGCCCAGCCCATCTTCAACGACCCTGATCCGGCAACCACACCCCCATCCAGCAATCATGGCGTCATCCGAGGGACCCGGCCTCGTCATCAACTGCCGGATCCCATTACCCGACCAACTGGCGGATCCTGTTCCATCAAGACCTCTTCTTGAGCGGATCTTCTCACCACAGTATCGCCAGCTCCCGAAGAAGACCCAGCGGAAGTGGAGTCTGCTGAGTGAGGCGTTCGCCGACTACTACTGCTCGCAGTTTGACCAGTCGGCACGAGCCCGCTATTACTCGGCTCAGCGCAAGGACAACGAGCTGGTGTGCGACTTCCTCATTCGCCTCAACGGATATGCTAAGTCAGCGAAAATTCAGTACGAGGCCGGTGGAGCAGACGCCGCCGACCACGTGGAGCACTTCCTGCTTCACTGCGGGGATGATGATGTCATGGATCTACTCTATCCGCAACAGCTCACCGACATCAAGAAGGTCGAGAAGATTATCAACCAGAAGATTCTGGGGGAACGCCGCAAGAGACAACGCGACCGTCTCGTCGGAAGCCGCAGTCGAGATGCCAAGCGCACTGATTCGCCAAGACACTCGGAAGCTCGGCGGAGTGAATCACGCCGAGATGACCGCAGAGAAGACCGCCGAGAACGCCGCAGGGACGACCGCCGAGATGACCGACGGAGCCGGCGCGATGAAGGACGAGACCGCCGACTAGCGGCAGCACTGCTGGAAGACGACCCGTATGAGCTGGCCGAGAGGCACCAATCTACTCGGCGATCCAACCTCCATGACTCCGACAGCGACTGGAGCGATGGTAGCCAGCTGAGTTACCCCGACTCGGCTGTGGACTCGGAAGACGATTACATCGACGCTGGGTTCACGAGCGACCGCGATCGTCGATCGGGGACCGCGGGAACTCAGCTGGAACACCAAGGGGTGATCACCGAAGGAGCCAGCCGAGCTCGGCGGACCGCACCAGCCGGGGATACGACCGACGTGACCAAACTGGTCGGCGCAGTGACTCCCGTGAGCGCCCATCGTACGGCCCTTGTGCTGCCTGCGGTGGAGCTAACCACTCCGTCCATTACTGCCGCCGTCGCTGCAAGTTCTGCAAGCAATTGCGCGACGTTGGTCAGCGCGAGCTGTTCCAGCGCTATGAGAAACTCGCCGCATTTGTCAAGTCCAATGTTGACAAGTCCAAGTTACCTGAAGACCTCCAGGACCTCTACACGCCGAGCGATTTAAACTCGGCGGCCCGCCAACACTGACTGGGTTGGATGATACCGGGCTGCCACAGTCAGCCGAGCCGGCAGTAGAGGCGAACTTCGTGTTTGCCTTTGTGGGTGAGGCAGGAAGGCCCGAGGGACGAGGAGGGGACGAGGTATTGGATTGTGAAAGCGACGGACTTGATTGTGAGATCGGCGAGAGTGGAGAAGAAAGCCGAACAAGATTGTGCAGTGCAGTTGCGACTCGGCGATCGGCGGATGCGACCACAGCCACCAGATTTATGAAGCTGCTCCCTGGCGAGCGACTCGGCTGGTGGTCGTCGCAAAAGTTTGACCGCCGAGTTCGGATGAGAGCTCTTGTTATGGGAGCGGTGAACGACCAGCGTACGAAGATATTGCTTGACACCGGCGCCAATGTGTCGGCAGTAAGCGAAGGATTCGCGAAGAGACTGCGGTTGAAGCGGTTTACGCGCCAAGATCAACAAATTGGCGTTCAGGGTATCGGAAAAGGCAAGGTGGCCACGATGTCCCGGACGATGGTGAAGGCGACACTCGGCTGGGAAGTCACTTACGAATTTGAAGTGTGGATTCTCGACCACCACGCGGGAGTCGAGTTGATTCTCGGTACGGATTTTATGATCCCAGCTGGGATCCGTTTGGATCTGTACAACTCAGTGGCGAAGTTACCAGACGAAGTTGTTTTACCTCTGGTGAAGTCCCAGAGCTAGGCGGATGAACCGAGAGGGGGCCTCTACATTACGGATGGCCCAACTGAACCGGTAAATCTCGAAAGCCGAGTTCCCACCGAGTTCAGGCTGACGAGGAACCAACCGAGCGAGGAAACACACGACTTCTGGGTACGCCGGACTAAAGACTGGGTACCGACCATAGTGCTGGATCGGCGGAACCGAGTGGTCCGAGTCCGACTGACTAACCTGAAGCCGACTTGGACTTGGTGCCCAGCGCATTTCCCTGTGGTTGCCTGGGCACCGCATGGAGTGTTGCCGCCAGATGGTTATGTCCGGCTGCACTCGGCGAAGTACAAAGATTGGCAAGTCATGGCCTACGAAGCGGCTATGGACAAGGATCTGTTGCAAAGGAACAACAGCTGTACGCTGAGTGGCTGGCTCGACAGCCGCCCGCTGTGGACCGTAGAAGCTACCCAGAGCCGAAGGGGTGGCCACATGGCCGCCTATCGAGAAGCGGGATTCGACGCTGACTTGCGCCCAGAGATGGGAGAAGTTAGCCGAGTCGGAGGAGCAAGCCGAAGCGGACGAAGCTGAAGGTCCACCCTTGGCCTTGGTAGAGCCGGCGAACTCGGCTACCGCTACCCTAGTTCCTGAAGAAGTAACACCGAGCGAAGAGCCCACGCCAGACTGGGGCAGCGACCCGCCCAGCCGGGCAGAGATCCCATTAACGTCCGCTCAGGACGAGCCCAGCCAAAGCGCCTGCGCAGCAGATGAGGGTGCGTACGAGCAATCCAGCGAGCTGGTTGACTGGACAATCATCGATGACCCTGAACCCGAGCCGCCGAGTCCGAAGCCTGAGGAGGAAATCGATGTTAGTGATGAACCCATGTCGTCGGACCCGATTGAAGACTTGCGCCTACGTTACCTTCTGGCGGCGAAGTACGAGGAAGGGGCAGAGAACCAAGGCGACTCGGCTGAAGACTCAGCCGAGTTCGAACATCCAGCTACGAACTTGGAGCTCGACGATTATGCTCGCGAGTTGGCATTCCTGCCCGACTTGACTGAAGCGGTGTCAACGCAACTCGACTATGAAGCAGCCAATGTGCAGATCTCGGCGCACACTCGGCCGCAGTCTACTCGGCTGGTGGAGGTCACGAAAAGATCATGATCTCCAGCGGTAATGCCCTACCTCCACCAGCTTACGGCGTAGTGTGCGATATCGACGTGCAGGGGCACCCGCCAATCCGCCAGCGAGCTCGCCGAGTTCCGTTGAAACATCTCAGCAAGTTGTACGAACTGCTCAAAGCGCTGCTACGAGCTCGGCTGATCGCCTTCTCGAACAGCCCCTGGGCATCACCTATCGTGATTGTCCTGAAGAAGAATGGAGTCGACATTCGGCTGTGCATCGATTACAAGCTGGTGAACGCGATTACGCTGCTCATGGAATACGCTATGCCGCTAGTGGATGATCTCCTCACTGAGTTGGAAGCATATTTATGGTTCTGCTCACTGGATGCCGCCAGCGGCTTCTGGGCAGTCATGATGACTCGGCGTGCCCGTTGGATCTCGGCTTTTGTCTGCGCGCTGGGTCACTTTGAATGGTTGCGAATGCCCTTCGGGTTAAAGAATGCTCCGATGATCTACCAGCGGCTCATCGATAACGCCCTATGGGGTTACGTTCAACCCAAGGGTGGCTGGAAGGTGTTCGCCAAGCGCATCCAGCAAGCCGAAGCCGCCTCAGAAGCCCAGCGGAAACGACTCGCAGCCGACTTCGACTTCGAGGCCAGCGGCCAGACCAAGTTTGAAGCCGACCGCCGAGCTCAAGCCGAGTTTGATCCGTTGGAAGAATTCATCAACAGCCCAGAGGCCGACATGTTCAAGACGGGTGAGCCGGATGAATCGCGCCTGGCACCGGTTTTCGATCGTCGATCGTTCGTGGATGATATATGCTTCGGAGGGCGGACGTTCGACGATTGCCTAGGGACGCTCGACCGACTGCTGCAACGCTTCACTGAGTGCCGCATCAGCGTCAGCTTCCCGAAAAGCATCTTCGTTCAGCCGAAAGTCGACTTCCTATCACATGGGGTGACCTCGGCAGGGATCCAAGCCGACCAGAAGAAGATGCTAGCGATAGCCGGGCTGCCGTTCCCGACGACGAAGAAGGGGATGCAGGCATTCTTGGGAGCGCTGAATTACTATGGCCGGTTCATCCAGAACTTGGCGGTGTACGGGGCAGTCCTCTATCAACTAAAGGATGATGATTTTGGACCCGGCGGTGACTTGACAGCGGCTAGAGCTGCGTTCGCCGACTTGAAGCAGAAGGTGGTCGATGCGCCCATACTTCGTCATTTCAACTCGGCGGAAGACGTCCACGTCATGCTATTCGCCAATGAGTGGGCGCTGAGTAGCACGCTGATGCAGCTCCACGAAGGAAAGCTCCACCCGGTGCGGTTCTGTGACCGAGTTCTCAAGGATAATGAACTCGGCTACCACCCCGCCGAGAAGGAAGTACTCGCTTTGCTGCAGCTCATCAAAGTATGCCATACGCTGCTAGCCGGGAAAACCATCCACGTCTATACCCGCTACTCGACTCTCAAATGGGTGTTCCAGTCGAAGTCGCTCTACGGCAGGGCAGTTAGCTTTGCGGTACTCCTGTCGCCCTTCCACCTCAAGGTCAAACGGGTCCGCGAACGGGATACGGATTTCGCCCAGTTGCTCCAAGCGTCTATCACTCCGGCCGTGGGATTGGATGAGCTACTAACGCATGTCGCCCCGCCGTCCAAGAACTCGGCTGTGGTCCGTATGGATCCAGAATTGCTGTATGCACACGTACCTCGAGACTTCACGGGGCACGTCCTTTCGTTTGACGGATCAGCCAAGACCGCTAAACACGGTGGGTTTGGGAGTTGCTCATGGATCCTGTGGCGTTTACCAGACTGGAGCATTGAGATCGCTGCGAGCGCGCACCTCCCATCGACCACGGTGAATATAGCCGAGTACACCGGTATGAACAATGGGGTGACTTCAGCTATTGAGCGTGGGGTGAAGGACCTAATCATCGTGGGCGATTCTCGGCTTGCGATCCAGCAATCCATGGGGTGATCGCGTGTAAGAAGGAGGCATTGCAAGTCGAGCTGGCACGCCACAAGAAATTGGTCAGCAAGCTGAATTCAGTTCGCTACCTGCATGTAGTGCGCCTCTACAACTCGGCTGCTGACTCCTCGCGACCGAAGCACTGGAGGCCAAGGCTGGAAAAGTCGTGCTTAACGCAGGACGGAAAGCCGAGCTGAAGACCCTGAACAGAATCGCTGAGATCCTGTACGTAGACAAGGACTCGGCGGAAGCCCAACTCGAAGGCGTTGAGATTGCTGTCGTGACAAGGAGCCAAGTTCGCCGAGTCCGTTTCGAAGACGAAGCGACAGAGCAACCAACACCGAACTCAGCTCCGAATGAAGAAGCTGAACGCGATGACTTCGAACGTGATAGCTGACCTCCGCCCGCTAGACAGCAGGTGGCGGGGAAGCCGAGTTCGGTAGCACAGCACCGCCGGCGAACTCAGCTGAGTCGCTAGCCGAGCTTGGAGAAGCCCGACAACCCAACGCCATGAACATCGACCCAGTGGTGGTCCAAGCTGAGCGACGTCTGCGGATAGCCAAAGCACAAGATGAAGAACAACGGTGGGCCGATTTGAAGACCTACCTCGAAGGAGACTATGCGCGACTCACGCATCGCCGAGCTCGCAACGCTGGGAAGGTCGCCGACGAGTTCGTACTCAGTGAAGACGGGCTATTATACCGACAAGACAAGGCTAGACGGCCTGGCGAACTCGGCGAACCAAGCTTATCCCTCCGACTGGTGGTCCCGGCGACTATGATAGACGAGATCCTGCAGAACTGCCACAACTCCATCGAAGGAGGTCACCAAGGCATCGTGCGAACCTACCACAAGGTCAGAGCTGACTACTACTGGATTGGATTGTATGCGGATGTAGTCAAACACGTCCAAGCGTGCGAGGACTGCAGCACCAGCAAGAGCAAACCACACCTAAAGGGCTACTCGCCCGGCAATGTGGTTTCGGAGCGACCATTCCACGTGGTGTCGATGGATTTTGTCATACCACTGCCGAAGACTCGGCGGGGCAACATTGCACTCCTGCTGTTCCAAGACCACTTCACCGGGTTCGTAATCGCTAAAGCGATGAGTGAGACAGGGGCACTTGAAGTGGCAAAGGCCTTCGAAGAAAATGTGTTCCGAAGGTTCGGAGCTCCATCGTTAGTGCGCCACGACAGAGACCCCCGGTTCATGAGCGAGGTGCTCCAAAAGTTCTCGGAAATGATGCAGTCTAAGTCGAGAGCGACGCTGAGCTACCGGCCACAAGCCAACGGTCAACAAGAACGCTCGGTGAAGACGATGATCCAAACCGTGCGTGTGTATGTGGAAGATCCTCTCCAAGCCGACTGGGATGATGTAGCCGAGAAGCTCGTCCATGCCATCAACAACTCGAGAGACTCGACTCGGCGGGAGACACCATTTTACCTGGTACACGGATGGGACGCTCGATCCACGCTCAAGGCAATGACCGAGTCGGTCAGGCCTAGCAGGGGCAACTCAGCTGACTCGACTGGGGCAGCCGAATGGCGCAGGGAAGCAAAACGACAGAGAGAGGTGGCTTTGAAACTGGCAGCCGAGTTCCAGCTGAAAGAAAAGCAACGGAGAGCTAAAGAGCACAATGATGGGCTCAGCCGAGTCGAACAGAGAGCCGTCCCGGTCGAAGAAGAAGAAGCGGACACCACAGCAAATTCACCCGAAGGAGCAGCCGAGTCGACTGAAGAAAGTGACGAAGTAGCCGAGTCTCGGAGGTCGTTGTTCAAGGAAGGCGACCAAGTGTGGCTGTTCATGGAACGGGTTCGACCTGGGTTGACCAAGAAGTTGGCACACCGATGGCACGGACCGTTCCGGGTGAAGAAAAAGGTGGAGGAATTTGCCTATGAACTGGAGCTCCCTGACAAGAGTGGATACCGCTTCTACCCGGTGGTGCATGTGTCCCGGCTGAAAGCAGTCACAGGACTCGGCGAACGACCAACAACCCGGCTGGTAGCCGACTTGGCCGAGTCAGAACGCCTTGACTTCGACGAAGAACTCCTCCCGGAGGACAGCTGGGAACCCGACGAAGCAGTGAATGAATACGAAGTCGAGGCCATCCTGGACGACGAGTTACCACTCTCAACGAGCACCTCCAGAACCCAGCGTAGGTTCAAGGTCAAGTGGGTCGGCTATGATGAGCCAACCTGGGAGCCGTTGTCGAACCTGTCATGTGGTGGACTGTTGTTCGACTACTTGCGGCAGAAGAAACGTGAAAACCGTCTGCAAATGGTGCAAGTTGCAGACGAGGACTAAGGCTATTGCACCAAGATGATGAACCCGCCAACTCAGTGAAGACAGCAGGCTGAGTTGAGACGAAGAAAGCTACTGCGTCAAATCTGCATACATTACATGAATTACGCCAAGAAACGGGAAGGAAGAAGATCTCGGCCGCCGAACCACAAACTACGAGGACGCAGGACCCTGCGAACGCGCGGCAGAGGAGACGACTGATGCGGCAGCGGCTGCGAGGAGACCGATCGAGCCTCCAGCACTCGTAGCCGCCCCAGCCGAGTTGCCTCCTGCGCCAGCAATCTGCGCAGCCGAGTTCGCCGAGCTCGAAGCTGGAACAGCCGAGTCGCCGACACCAGATGCACTCGGCACCGCGCTCGACTCGGCTGGAGATCCTGGCGATGCGGGACCGAAGAGGGAAGCCGTAGGTGAAGGCCCGCAAAGGTTCGGCGACCCGATCAGAGGAGACGACGGATCTGGATCACCAGCCGCCCAGCCGAGCTCGCCAGCCTCGCGACCTTGGAAGATGTGAATCCCCGCTCGGTTGGCAGGAGTTGGGGCGCTGGACGAGATCTGTAGAGGTGCAGGCTCGTCGAGATCCACATCCTCTTCGACAGCGTCCTCGACGAGACGCGGGTCCACGCCAGCAGGAGCGAAACCCATGAACTCCAAGTTGCGCGTCCTGAAGCAAGTGTTGTACGGATGCGTCGCTGGATCCGTCAACCACCAAGCTCGCCAGGGTTCGAGGTCATCCGTGGACTCGGCTTCCGCACACCAATCCTTGCCTGAAGGAATCCAGGACAAGTTAACTAGAGGATACAACGGGACTGACGGCTCGAAGAAGAGCTCGGCGTCAATCTCTGGAGCAGCGAGCCCGCCGAGAAGCTTCATCACGGCAGCAAACAGCTCGTCTGGCAGGATGGTCATCAAGCTCCGCAGAGCATCCCCTCGACGTTTCCGAGCCAGCTTGTACAACACCCACGCGTCGTACATCTCGGTTATCACGTGGTAAGGAAGTCCCACGTGAAAAGCCGGATGGAGCCCCATCAAGACGCTCGACTCGACCATCCAGTGACACCGCTCAAACAACGCCACGAAAAACTTGGTAAGACCCTCCTTGTCGCAAGATGACGCCGGAGCCTCTCCACAGATCCTCACAAACACCTCAGCGAGGCGCTCCATCAGAGTCACCGACCTCACCGAGTTCGACAGCCGGCGTTTGGCGTCAGCGAGGACCTGCGGTGATAAGAAGATGGGAGTCTTCGGAAGGAGTCGGAGGAGCCGCTGAGCTGGGTGATTGGGGTTGTAGACGTCAGCGAACGCCTTGATCCCAGCGAGAGAGCAGAGCGTAACTGGCACGCGCGCCTTCCCCGAAGCATCCTCCACAGTGATCTTGGCCGTCTGGTGGCTGAGTATAGCCTCCCAGCACCGCCGGGATCCATAGTGGACGAAGCGGATATCACGCAGCCGAGCTAGCTGGGCGGTGATCCGAGCATCCCGTCCGACGGCCTGACCTGCACGAGTACGCAACTGGGCGAGGGAAAGACGTAAAGCCGCTGGCAGTTCTGGACGATCGTGAGCACCAGCGTCATGAACCGTCACGACTGGCACCGAAGCCGAGCTCACAGGGAGTGGAGGCGCAGAAATACCACCCGTAGCCGAGCTGGAAGCACCGCCTGCAGCACCAGTCGAGTCGCCAGCCAAGCTCCGAGAAGGACCTTTATGGCGTTTGGTCGGGCGAGCCGCACCAGCCGAGTCAGGAGAAGCAGCTCGTTTCGCCTTCTTCGACTTGTGCTTGTGTTTGTGCTTGTGTTTGTGCTTGTGCTTGTGCTTACGCCGACGCTTGCCCTTCTTCTTGGAACTCGGCTGGGAATCAGAGTCGCCTGACTCGCTGGAAGGGACGAGCGGAGAACGACGAGCCGCCATATAGCTCCGGAGCTTTCCCCGCGGTGGCGGGAGCGATGACGACGATGGAGCCTCACGAGGTTCTTCGGAATCAGCCGAGCTGAGTTCGTCACCAGACCCAGGGTCATCCGCCTCAGATTCGGAGTCTTCAGAGACCGAGAGCGGGTGCGCAGACGTCCCAGGAGCGTCGAGACCGAGGTCTAAACTCGACGAGTCAGAAGATGGACTACGCCGAGTCGACCGAAGCACGACATCATCCGGGGTCTCCAGCAGGTTCAGACAGTGCGCGTTAATCACCCGAGCCGTAGCTGCAGTGGGACGCAGAGGACGACCCGACGGAGACGTCATCCCAGCTGAGCTAACAGGGAAGGCCGGGCGGGTAGACGCCACCGATGGAGTGATCGGCACTGACGTAACAGCAGTCGACGCTACCCCTGACAGACCACTCTGGACAGGGCTGGCAATCCGAGAACGAGTGCAAGCCAAGAGCCGTTGTGCAGCCGATCTGGATGAAGCTAGGGGGGTCCGCGACGGAGGAGCTGCCGAGCTGCTAGTTACATCCGCAGTTGAGACCCCAGCCGTCGAGCTCGGCGTGCTCACAGACTGCGTCGTGACGGGAGCCGAACTACTCGAGTCACTAGTCGAAGCAGCCGAGTGCGACGTACTAGCATCCGAGGTTGAGGTTGGAGCTGAGCTCGAGGCCACAGCCGAGCTCGACGCGCTGAGGGACCCCTTCGCAACGACCGAACCCGGTGCACTAGAGGATGGAGGAACCCACTTCACGCACGTCGGCAGCGGGGCTGAACTTGAGGATGCAAGAGCCGAGTCCAAGGTCACCGCTTGCGATACAAAGGGACTGGAGGAAGCAGCGGTCAGCCCAGAGCGTGACGCAGCAGGAGGCGACTGGGCCGGAGAGGAAGGATACGAGACCAACCTGGCAGGGGACGCTTGTCACCGGACCTCTCGACTCGACTGGGATCTCGGCGGACCCGAACACCTCGTTGAATTCGAACGAGAGAGCCTCCTCCAGTGAGTGGACTTCGTCATCGACACCTGCAGCTTCCACATCCTCCACAGAAAGACCAGCCAGATTCAACCCAGCAGAAGTCTCCTGAGCAGCCTCGTCGAGCTGAGCTGACGCGTCAGCATGTCCAACCTCGCCGGGCAAGGGACACGCGTACGGCTGTTGGAGAGGCTTGGGAAGCTTGCGCCGAGGACCAGCCGCCGTTGATGACTTCGGGTGGGAGTAGCGGCGGAGCTTCTCCGCAGGCGTCAAGGTGTCCAGCCGAGCTCGGTGGAGTTGGTCAACTGACTTACTGCGACGGAGTCGCAAGGCTGGAGTCGACGCCGCAGCAGCTGAGGTCTGAGCTGGACCCGTTGATCCCTGAGGAGCAGACGTACCCAGCCGAGTTGACTGACCGAGGAAAGAGCCAGCCGAGCTCACAGTCACCGGCGGAGCAGAAGCCGCACCATCAGTCCGAGGGTGGATTACCAGCTCCACGCGCCGAGTCTCTCCGGCCGGGATGTCCATCACCTCGGGAAACCGCTGAGCCAGCAATCGGCATAACCGGGCATTGAGTTGGAGGTCAGCCGGATTCATGCCAGGCACGTCCAACCCAGCTGCAGCCGCTGCAGCCATGTGAGGGTCGTGCATGGGCAACATGCCGTTCCGAGCAATGACCCGCTTCTGCCGGAGAATGACCTCACGTTGGTGCTTGATGACAGCCCTGGCATTGCGAAGGGGCTGCGGGTCTCCAGCGGTAGCCAGCCGAGCCGACTCCTGGAGTTGCTCGAAATGCTTGGTCGCGATAGCCTGGAGTGTGGCATACTCGGCATCACGAGCAGAGAGCAGCTGAGTTAAGCGCTCGATCTCCGAGTCCCGCTCCTTGATCTTTTTGCGGAAGTCCTCGACGTGAGCGAGAGCTGACTGGACCTTCGCATCTTGGGATTCACGGGCCGCCTTCAAAGAAGCCTCCGACTCGGCCATCGCCTTTCGGAAGCTGGTCAGCAGAGGAGACGACTTCTTCGACTCGGCTTTCCACAAATCGCGTTCCTTCATGACGGCTTTCAAGCGTTCCTCAAGGTCAGCTTTGCCGCCGACTGTGAATCCAGCCGCCGAGTCAGGTCAGCGTTGACGGTCTGAGCCAACTCCAGCTCGACCCTCAGCGCAGCGACATCATCAGCTTGACTCGGAGACTGGTACTGGCCGCGAAGGAGTCCTACGAGTTCTTCAAACGAAGTCGCCTCCAAGGCAGCTCGGCGAACGTCGCGGTCGGCAGCTGGAGCGGGACGAGTAATCACGAACGACAACAGCCGAGCTAAATCCGCGTTCTCGGAGCGGCGTTGCTCAGACTGTGCGTGGATCAACGCAGCGAGAGAGTCAAGACTCACCGACCCAGCCGAGTCCGACCGACCTATGTCGGCGGTGCCCGAAGTGGTGTCACCACGCGGACTCGGCGAGCGGCGAGGGGGAGTGCGAGATGCCGACCCAGACTCCTGGTCGAACCCACGGGAAGTTGTCAAGTCGATTACAGGATGCACCTGCTCATCGCTGACCCCGCGAGCCCAGGACGCCGAGTCGGCGACCTCAGCGGACTCCTCCTCATCTCGCGCTGGAGGATGTGACGGCTGTGAAGGTGGCGGCGCGGAAGCCTGTGAAGATCAGCAGATGGAGAGTTAGCAACAGCATGGATGGAGTGACCGGAAGCGAAGGACGTACCGGCGGAGCGGCAGGAGCGCCAGGCGAAGACATGGCGAAGTGACTTGTTCGCCGTCGTTGGAGTTTTAGCCGAGATTGGGCCCGACTCGAAGAGTGATGGTCAAGTCCCTCACCAACTCGGCTCGGAACATGACCGGGGCAGTTGTGGTGTAGGAAACACCAGATTTCGCGAGACCAACTCGGCTGGAGTGGTACACTGTACCAGTAGCCGAGCTCAGCCGAGCTCAGCCGAGTTCACCAGCCTATCCGGACGAGTTATCCGGCTCAGCCGAGTTCAAGGATTATCCGGACGGCTTATCCGGACCAGCCGAGCCCAAGCATCGCCGAGCTCAGCGAAGGGTCGGCTGAGATCCAAAACCGCCCACTTTCATTTGGTATTTGTATAGGAGCTTAGGAGTAGTGGAGACGCCCCTTCAGGGCGCCCGACAAAGATAACAGACAACAGAGCAGAATTTTCTAGGCCTAACACACGTGCATACGTTCCGGTAAGTCCCTGCGCGGGGCCGGATTATGTCTGCTGCCGGTACCCGAGAGGCATAAGCTTGTAGGGTACTCGGCTGGCAGCGCCAAGAGATAAAGGTCGGCCCGGGTTGGGCGCGTGTCTCGCCAAGCGCGAAGGAAAAGTCTCGCCACCGCTGCGAGCCGGTGTTCCCGTACGTCCCGGGCACTGATTGCTGAGTCGAGAAGCCTTTGCTCTCGGCGACCTGTAAAAGCGCTCCGAGCGCCGTCGTCCATCCTTTGGTGGAGGGCACAGGGTTGTGTGAACGGAGACCGTCGAACTCGGCGGTTCTCCGGGGAGGTGATCTTGGTTGGCAGGTCTCGACGAGAGGCGAGACACCCGCTGTCCCGGTTGGGCCGAACCGCTCGGGGGCAACCCGGCGCAGACCAACAAAGCCGACCAGCTCGGCTATTGTTGTGTTTGTAGCCAAGTTACCACAACTGACGATTTTGTGTGTACTGCTATACCACAGTTGCCTCGACGAGTCTTCGGCAATGGTATGACGAAATCCATCGACACCACGTGGCAGAAACCACGTTACCGGGTGAGTAACCCTTCAGGTGAGGTTTGCTCTTGCTGGTGTTGCAGTCTTCGCATGCTTGGACATGTTTGACTACGTCTGCATACAATCCAATCCAATAGTAATCAAACCTCTTGTGGTAGGTCCGCACGATCCTCTGGTGGCCGCCTTCGATGGAGTTGTGGCAGTTCTGCAGGATCTCGTCTATCATAGTCGTCGGGACCACCAGCCGGAGGGATAAGCTCGGTTCGCCGAGTTCACCAGGTCGTCTGGCCTTGTCTTGTCGATACAGTAACCCGTCTTCGCTGAGCACGAACTCGTCGGCGACCTTCCCAGCGTTGTGAGCTCGGCGGTGTGGGAGCTGCGCATAATCGCCTTTGAGGTAGGTCTTCAAGTCGGCCCACCGTTGTTCTTCATCCTGCGCTTTGGCTATCCGCAGACGTCGCTCAGCCTGGACCACCACTAGGTCGATGTCCATGGCGTTGGGTTGTCGGGCTTCTCCGAGCTCGGCTATCACCTCAGCCGAGTTCGCGGGTGGTACTGTGCTACCGAACTCGGCTTCCCCAGCCACCTGCTGTATAGCGGGTGGAGACCGGCTATCACGTTCGAAGTCATCGCGTTCAGCTTCTTCATTCGACCCTGAGTTCGGGGCTGGCTGCTCTGTTGCTTCGTCTTTAAAACGGACTCGGCGAACTTGACTCCTTGTCACGACAGCAATCTCCGCGCCTTCCGCTTGGGCTTCCGCCGAGTCCTTGTCCACGTACAGGATCTCAGCAATTCTGTTCAGGGTCTTCAACTCGGCTTTCCGTTCAGCGTTAAGCACGACTTTCCCTGCCTTGGCCTCCACCCCACGCTCAATAGCTGAGGTCACCCCGTTATTCATGCCGGTGTACTCGGCTATATTCACCGTGGTCGATGGGAGGTGCGCGCTCGCAGCGATCTCAATGCTCCAGTCTGGTAGGCGCCACAGGATCCATGAACATCTCCCAAACCCGCCGTGTTTGGCGGTCTTTGCTGACCCGTCGAACGAAAGCACATGCCCCTTGAAGTCTCGAGGCACGTGCGCATACAGCAATTTTGGGTCCATGCGAACCATAGCCGAGTTCTTGGACGGCGGGGCAACATGCGTTAGTAGCTCATCCAATCCCACGGCTGGCGTGATAGACGCCTGGAGCAACTGGGCGAAATCCGTGTCCCGTTCGCGGACCCGTTTGACCTTGAGGTGGAAGGGCGACAGGAGCACCGCAAAGCTAACTGCCCTGCCGTAGAGCGACTTCGACTGGAACACCCATTTGAGAGTCGAGTAGCGGGTATAGACGTGGATGGTTTTCCCGGCTAGCAGCGTATGGCATACTTTGATGAGCTGCAGCAAAGCGAGTACTTCCTTCTCGGCGGGGTGGTAGCCGAGTTCATTATCCTTGAGAACTCGGTCACAGAACCGCACCGGGTGGAGCTTTCCTTCGTGGAGCTGCATCAGCGTGCTACTCAGCGCCCACTCATTGGCGAATAGCATGACGTGGACGTCTTCCGCCGAGTTGAAATGACGAAGTATGGGCGCATCGACCACCTTCTGCTTCAAGTCGGCGAACGCAGCTCTAGCCGCTGTCAAGTCACCGCCGGGTCCAAAATCATCATCCTTTAGTTGATAGAGGACTGCCCCGTACACCGCCAAGTTCTGGATGAACCGGCCATAGTAATTCAGCGCTCCCAAGAATGCCTGCATCCCCTTCTTCGTCGTCGGGAACGGCAGCCCGGCTATCGCTAGCATCTTCTTCTGGTCGGCTTGGATCCCTGCCGAGGTCACCCCATGTGATAGGAAGTCGACTTTCGGCTGAACGAAGATGCTTTTCGGGAGCTGACGCTGATGCGGCACTCAGTGAAGCGTTGCAGCAGTCGGTCGAGCGTCCCTAGGCAATCGTCGAACGTCCGCCCTCCGAAGCATATATCATCCACGAACGATCGACGATCGAAAACCGGTGCCAGGCGCGATTCATCCGGCTCACCCGTCTTGAACATGTCGGCCTCTGGGCTGTTGATGAAATCTTCCAACGGATCAAACTCGGCTTGAGCTCGGCGGTCGGCTTCAAACTTGGTCTGGCCGCTGGCCTCGAAGTCGAAGTCGGCTGCGAGTCGTTTCCGCTGGGCTTCTGAGGCGGCTTCGGCTTGCTGGATGCGCTTGGCGAACACCTTCCAGCCACCCTTGGGTTGAACGTAACCCCAAAGGGCGTTATCGATGAGCCGCTGGTAGATCATTGGGGCATTCTTTAACCCGAAGGGCATTCGCAACCATTCAAAGTGACCCAACGCGCAGACGAAAGCTGAGATCCAACGGGCACGCCGAGTCATCATGACCGCCCAGAAGCCGCTGGCGGCATCCAGTGAGCAGAACCATAAATATGCTTCCAACTCAGTGAGGAGATCATCCACTAGCGGCATAGCGTATTCCATGAGCAGCGTAATCGCGTTCACCAGCTTGTAATCGATGCACAGCCGAATGTCGACTCCATTTTTCTTCAGGACAATCACGATAGGTGATGCCCAGGGGCTGTTCGAGAAGGCGATCAGCCGAGCTCGTAGCAGCGCTTTGAGCAGTTCGTACAACTTGCCGAGATGTTTCAACGGAACTCGGCGAACTCGCTGGCGGATTGGCGGGTGCCCTTGCACGTCGATATCGCACACTACGCCGTAAGCTGGTGGAGGTAGGGCATTACCGCTGGAGATCATGATCTTTCGTGGCTTTTCAATACCTCCACCAGCCGAGTAGACTGCGGCCGAGTGTGCGCCGAGCTCTGCACATTGGCTGCTTCGTAGTCGAGTTGCGTTGACACCGCTTCAGTCAAGTCGGGCAGGAATGCCAACTCGCGAGCATAATCGTCGAGCTCCAAGTTCGTAGCTGGATGTTCGAACTCGGCTGAGTCTTCAGCCGAGTCGCCTTGGTCCTCTGCCCCTTCCTCGTACTTCGCCGCCAGAAGGTAACGTAGGCGCAAGTCTTCAATCGGGTCCGACGACATGGGTTCATCACTAACATCGATTTCCTCCTCAGGCTTCGGACTCGGCGGCTCGGGCCCAGGATCATCGATGATTGTCCAGTCAACCAGCTCGCTGGATTGCTCGTACGCACCCTCATCTGCTGTGCAGGCTCTTTGGCTGGGCTCGTCCTGAGCGGTCGTTAGTGGGATCTCTGCTCGGCTGGACGGGTCGCTGCCCCAGTCTGGCGTAGGCTCTTCGCTCGGAGTTGCTTCTTCAGGAACTAGGGTAGCGGTAGCCGTGGTCGCCGGCTCTACCAAGGCCAAGGGTGGACCTTCGGCTTCGTCCGCCTTAGTTTGCTCCTCCGACTCGGCTAACTTCTCCCATCGCTGGGCGCAAGTCAGCGTCGAATCCCGCTTCTCGGTAGGCGGCCATGTGGCCACCCCCTTCGGCTCTGGGTAGCTTCTACGGTCCACAGCGGGCGGCTGTCGAGCCAGCCACTCAGCGTACAGCTGTTGTTCCTTTGCAACAGATCCTTGTCCATAGCCGCTTCGTAGGCCATGACTTGCCAATCTTTGTACTTCGCCGAGTGCAGCCGGACATAACCATCTGGCGGCAACACTCCATGCGGTGCCCAGGCAACCACAGGGAAATGCGCTGGGCACCAAGTCCAAGTCGGCTTCAGGTTAGTCAGTCGGACTCGGACCACTCGGTTCCGCCGATCCAGCACTACGGTCGGTACCCAGTCTTTAGTCCGGCGTACCCAGAAGTCGTGTGTTTCCTCGCTCGGTGGATTCCTCATCAGCCGGAACTCGGTGGGAACTCGGCTTTCGAGGTTCACCGGTTCAGTTGGGCCATCCGTGATATAGAGGCCCCCTTTCGGTTCATCCGCCGAGTTCTGGGACTTCACCAGAGGTAGGACAACCTCATCGGGTAGCTTCGCCACCGAGTTGTACAGGTCCAGACGGATCCCAGCCGGGATCATAAAGTCTGTACCGAGGATCAACTCGACTCCCGCGTGGTGATCGAGGATCCATACTTCAAACTCGTACGTGACCTCCCAGCCGAGTGTCACCTTCACCATCGTTCGCGACATCGTCGCCACCTTGCCCTTTCCAATACCTTGAACGTCAATTTGTTGGTCCTGTCGCGTAAACCGCTTCAACCGCAGTCTCCTCGCGAATCCTTCGCTGACTGCCGACACATTTGCGCCGGTGTCAAGCAGTATCTTCGTGCGCTGGTCGTTCACTGCTCCCATAACGAGAGCCCTCATCCGAACTCGGCGGTCAAACTTTTGCGACGACCACCAGCCGAGTCGCTCTCCAGGGAGTAGCTTCATAACTCTAGTGGCTGTGGTCGCTTCCGTCGATCGCCGAGTCGCAACTGCACTGCACAATCTCGCTTGGCTTTCCTCTCCACGCTCGCCGAGCTCACAATCAAATCAGTCGTTTTCACACTCCAATACCTCGTCCTCTCCTCGTCCCTCGGGCCTTCCTGCCTCACCCACAAAGGCGAACACAAAGTTCGCCTCTACTGCCGGCTCGGCTGACTGTGGCAGCCCGGTATCGTCCAACCCAGTCAGTGTTGGCGGGCCGCCGAGTTTAAATCGCTCGGCGTGTAGAGGTCCTGGAGGTCTTCAGGTAATTTGGACTTGTCGACATTGGACTTGACAAATACGGCGACTTTCTCGTAGCGCTGGAACAGCTCGCACTGACCGACATCGTGCAGTTGCTTGTAGAACTTGCAGCGACGGCGGCAATAATGGACGGAGTGGTTAGCTCCACCGCAGGCAGCACAAGGGCCGTACGATGGGCGCTCACGGGAGTCACTGCGCCGACCAGTTTGGTCACGTCGGTCGTATCCCCGGCTGGTGCGGTCCGCCGAGCTCGGCTGGCTCCTTCGGTGATCACCCCTTGGTGTTCCAGCTGAGTTCCCGCGGTCCCCGATCGACGATCGCGGTCGCTCGTGAACCCAGCGTCGATGTAATCGTCTTCCGAGTCCACAGCCGAGTCGGGGTAACTCAGCTGGCTACCATCGCTCCAGTCGCTGTCGGAGTCGTAGAGGTTGGACCGCCGACTGGATTGGCGCTTCTCGGCCAGCTCGTACGGGTCATCTTCCAACAGTGCTGCTGCCAGTCGGCGGTCTCGTCCTTCATCGCGCCGGCTCCGTCGGTCATCTCGGCGGTCGTCCCTGCGGCGTTCTCGGCGGTCTTCTCTGCGGTCATCTCGGCGTGATTCACTCCGCCGAGCTTCCGAGTGTCTTGGCGAATCAGTGCGCTTGGCATCTCGACTGCGGCTTCCGACGAGACGGTCGCGTTGTCTCTTGCTGCGTTCCCCCAGAATCTTCTGGTTGATAATCTTCTCGACCTTCTTGATGTCGGTGAGCTGTTGCGGATAGATTAGATCCATGACATCATCATCCCCGCAGTGAAGCAGGAAGTGCTCCACGTGGTCGGCGGCGTCTGCTCCACCGGCCTCGTACTGAATTTTCGCTGACTTAGCATATCCGTTGAGGCGAATGAGGAAGTCGCACACCAGCTCGTTGTCCTTGCGCTGAGCCGAGTAATAGCGGGCTCGTGCCGACTGGTCAAACTGCGAGCAGTAGTAGTCGGCGAACGCCTCACTCAGCAGACTCCACTTCCGCTGCGTCTTCTTCGGGAGCTGGCGATACCAGCTCTTCGCTCCTCGCTCCAGCTTCAGAGAGAACGGCTCGCACCAGATCTTGCGCCAGCCGAGTTCCTTTCATCTCGTAGATGAATCGCTTCAACCACTGGAGAGAGTCGTCCGGTCGGTAGCGTTTACCTTCGAACATTGGGATCTTGTCGAGGGACGCATGAGTGCGGACTTCCAAGTACTGCGTCCGATCGCTTTCGGTGTCATCGAAGCTGAGATGCTTGATGACGTCCTTCACTGACTCGTCAGCCGAGTTCCGATAGTCGCGGCCATCGTCACTGTCACTGAGCTCGGCTGCATCTGCCGCGTCAAACAACTCGGCGTAGCGTCCACTCGGCTGCCTGCCACGCGTTGGCGTCTTCATGTGCGAGTCTTCGAAATACGGTGTACCTTCGGTTGCTCGGAACACATCAGCACGTTTGCGTTCGGGTGTTTTCGGCAGTGGGATCCTGCTGGGATCTTCGACGGCCTTCGGTGTGTCGGGCCACACGCTTGGCAATCGTCTGTCGAGTGCCGACCGTTCCTCTCTCGAGGCCAAAGGCCAGTCTCAATCGACGCTTCCACTTGACGAGTTCACGCGAAGCTCGGCTGGGGTCCCAATCGCCGAGTAGCAGACTGTTAGGTCGGCTCGTGCAGCGGAACCCCATCGCCTTGAGCAGCAGCACCGTGTCTTCAACCAGCTGGTTGATGTCCGTGCTGTTCACCGGCTGTGTCAGCTCAGGTCCCAGGACCGGCCATCTCGCTTGAGCCATCGCCACTGGAGCGAACATCATCATCCACTCGCTTTGAGCTCTCATCTCCTCGCCGAGCTTGCCCAAGACCTTGTTGGCACTCGGCGTATCCACATTCCTCGTCGCTCGCGGAATAAGGGGCGGACGTTCCCCTTGCGCGGCGGCTTGATCTTCATCGTCCGTATCATTGCCGAGCTCGGCGGTCAGATTGCGCACAACTGGGCGTGGGGTACCCATGCGCCCGACTTGTAGCGACAATTCGTCGACTTCGCCGAGTAGCTCAGCTTTCTCCTCATACTCATCTCCTTCATCCTCATCACTTCCTTGGCCTGGGGCATCCTCCTCGTCGAACTGGACGCTGCGAGTCTCGTCCACCGTCGCGTCCGTGATCATCGCATCCGCCAAGCCCGCCGAGTTGGCTTGTCCAGCCGAGTTGCTTCCAGCCGTCGCTGGACTCGGCGTGACGATTCCCTTGACCATCTTCACTTCTCTTCTCTTCTTCTCAAACCTTGGTTAGCTGGTACCTACGAAACACAAGCACACCCCTGTTCCCGGGTCGCGGCACCAGTTGTGGTATAGCAGTACACACAAAATCGTCAGTTGTGGTAACTTGGCTACAAACACAACAATAGCCGAGCTGGTCGGCTTTGTTGGCCTGCGCCGGGTTGCTCCCAAGCGGTTCGGCCCAACCGGGACAGCGGGTGTCTCGCCTCTCGTCGAGACCTGCCAACCAAGATCACCTCCCGGAGAACCGCCGAGTTCGACGGTCTCCGTTCACACAACCCTGTGCCTCCACCAAAGGATGGACGACGGCGCACGGAGCGCTTTTACAGGTCGCCGAGAGCAAAGGCTTCTCGACTCAGCAATCAGTGCCCGGGACGTACGGGAACACCGGCTCGCAGCGGTGGCGAGACTTTCCTTCGCGCTTGGCGAGACACGCGCCCAACCCGGGCCGACCTTTATCTCTTGGCGCTGCCAGCCGAGTACCCTACAAGCTTATGCCTCTCGGGTACGGCAGCAGACATAATCCGGCCCCGCGCAGGGACTTACCGGAACGTATGCACGTGTGTTAGGCCTAGAAAATTCTGCTCTGTTGTCTGTTATCTTTGTCGGGCGCCCTGAACGGGCGTCTCCACTACTCCTAAGCTCCTATACAAACACCAAATGAAAGTGGGCGGTTTTGGATCTCAGCCGACCCTTCGCTGAGCTCGGCGATGCTTGGGCTTGGCTGGTCCGGATAAGCCGTCCGGATAATCCTTGAACTCGGCTGAGCCGGATAACTCGTCCGGATAGGCTGGTGAACTCGGCTGAGCTCGGCTGAGCTCGGCTACTGGTACAGTGTACCACTCCAGCCGAGTTGGTCTCGCGAAATCTGGTGTTTCCTACACCACACGACTCGGCCACGTCGGCTACCAGCCGAGTTGTCGGTCGTTCGCCGAGTCCTGTGACTGCTTTCAGCCGGGACACATGCACCACCGGGTAGAAGCGGTATCCACTCTTGTCAGGGAGCTCCAGTTCATAGGCAAATTCCTCCACCTTTTTCTTCACCCGGAACGGTCCGTGCCATCGGTGTGCCAACTTCTTGGTCAACCCAGGTCGAACCCGTTCCATGAACAGCCACACTTGGTCGCCTTCCTTGAACAACGACCTCCGAGACTCGGCTACTTCGTCACTTTCTTCAGTCGACTCGGCTGCTCCTTCGGGTGAATTTGCTGTGGTGTCCGCTTCTTCTTCTTCGACCGGGAGGGCTCTCTGTTCGACTCGGCTGAGTCCATCATTGTGTTCTTTAGCTCTCCGTTGCTTTTCCTCCAGCTGGAACTCGGCTGCCAGTTTCAAAGCCACCTCTCTCTGTCGTTTTGCTTCCCTGCGCCATTCGGCTGCCCCAGTCGAGTCAGCTGAGTTGCCCCTGCCAGGCATGACCGACTCGGTCATTGCCTTGAGTGTGGACCGAGCGTCCCATCCGTGTACCAGGTAAAATAGTGTCTCCCGCCGAGTTGAGTCTCTCGAGTTGTTGATGGCATGGACGAGCTTCTCGGCTACATCATCCCAGTCGGCTTGGAGAGGGTCCTCCACGTACACACGCACTGTTTGGATCATCGTCTTCACCGAGCGTTCTTGTTGACCGTTGGCTTGCGGCCGGTAGCTCAGCGTCGCTCTCGACTTAGACTGCATCATTTCCGATAACTTTTGGAACACCTCACTCATGAACCGGGGGTCTCTACTAACGATGGAGCTCCGAACCTTCGGAACACATTTTCTTCGAAGGCCTTTGCCACTTCAAGTGCCCCAGTCTCACTCATCGCTTTAGCGATTACGAACCCGGTGAAGTGGTCTTGGAACAGCAGGAGTGCAGTGTTGTGTGGTGTAGGAAACACCAGATTTCGCGAGACCAACTCGGCTGGAGTGGTACACTGTACCAGTAGCCGAGCTCAGCCGAGCTCAGCCGAGTTCACCAACCTATCCGGATGAGTTATCCGGCTCAGCCGAGTTCAAGGATTATCCGGACGGCTTATCCGGACCAGCCGAGCCCAAGCATCGCCGAGCTCAGCGAAGGGTCGGCTGAGATCCAAAACCGCCCACTTTCATTTGGTGTTTGTATAGGAGCTTAGGAGTAGTGGAGACGCCCCTTCAGGGCGCCCGACAAAGATAACAGACAACAGAGCAGAATTTTCTAGGCCTAACACACGTGCATACGTTCCGGTAAGTCCTGCGCGGGGCCGGATTATGTCTGCTGCCGGGACCCGAGAGGCATAAGCTTGTAGGGTACTCGGCTGGCAGCGCCAAGAGATAAAGGTCGGCCCGGGTTGGGCGCGTGTCTCGCCAAGCGCGAAGGAAAAGTCTCGCCACCGCTGCGAGCCGGTGTTCCCGTACGTCCCGGGCACTGATTGCTGAGTCGAGAAGCCTTTGCTCTCGGCGACCTGTAAAAGCGCTCCGAGCGCCGTCGTCCATCCTTTGGTGGAGGGCACAGGGTTGTGTGAACGGAGACCGTCGAACTCGGCGGTTCTCCGGGAGGTGATCTTGGTTGGCAGGTCTCGACGAGAGGCGAGACACCCGCTGTCCCGGTTGGGCCGAACCGGTCGGGGGCAACCCGGCGCAGGCCAACAAAGCCGACCAGCTCGGCTATTGTTGTGTTTGTAGCCAAGTTACCACAACTGACGATTTTGTGTGTACTGCTATACCACAACTGGTGCCGCGACCCGGGAGCAGGGGTGTGCTTGTGTTTCGTAGGTACCAGCTAACCAAGGTTTGAGAAGAAGAGAAGAGAAGTGAAGATGGTCAAGGGAATCGTCACGCCGAGTCCAGCGACGGCTGGAAGCAACTCGGCTGGACAAGCCAACTCGGCGGGCTTGGCGGATGCGATGATCACGGACGCGACGGTGGACGAGACTCGCAGCGTCCAGTTCGACGAGGAGGATGCCCACGGCCAAGGAAGTGATGAGGATGAAGGAGATGAGTATGAGGAGAAAGCTGAGCTACTCGGCGAAGTCGACGAATTGTCGCTACAAGTCGGGCGCATGGGTACCCCACGCCCAGTTGTGCGCAATCTGACCGCCGAGCTCGGCAATGATACGGACGATGACGATCAAGCCGCCGCGCAAGGGGAACGTCCGCCCCTTATTCCGCGAGCGACGAGGAATGTGGATACGCCGAGTGCCAACAAGGTCTTGGGCAAGCTCGGCGAGGAGATGAGAGCTCAAAGCGAGTGGATGATGATGTTCGCTCCAGTGGCGATGGCTCAAGCGAGATGGCCGGTCCTGGGACCTGAGCTGACACAGCCGGTGAACAGCACGGACATCAACCAGCTGGTTGAAGACACGGTGCTGCTGCTCAAGGCGATGGGGTTCCGCTGCACGAGCCGACCTAACAGTCTGCTACTCGGCGATTGGGACCCCAGCCGAGCTTCGCGTGAACTCGTCAAGTGGAAGCGTCGATTGAGACTGGCCTTTGGCCTCGAGAGAGGAACGGTCGGCACTCGACAGACGATTGCCAAGCGTGTGGCCGACACACCGAAGGCCGTCGAAGATCCCAGCAGGATCCCACTGCCGAAAACACCCGAACGCAAACGTGCTGATGTGTTCCGAGCAACCGAAGGTACACCGTATTTCGAAGACTCGCACATGAAGACGCCAACGCGTGGCAGGCAGCCGAGTGGACGCTACGCCGAGTTGTTTGACGCGGCAGATGCAGCCGAGCTCAGTGACAGTGACGATGGCCGCGACTATCGGAACTCGGCTGACGAGTCAGTGAAGGACGTCATCAAGCATCTCAGCTTCGATGACACCGAAAGCGATCGGACGCAGTACTTGGAAGTCCGCACTCATGCGTCCCTCGACAAGATCCCAATGTTCGAAGGTAAACGCTACCGACCGGACGACTCTCTCCAGTGGTTGAAGCGATTCATCTACGAGATGAAAGGAACTCGGCTGGCGCAAGATCTGGTGCGAGCCGTTCTCTCTGAAGCTGGAGCGAGGAGCGAAGAGCTGGTATCGCCAGCTCCCGAAGAAGACGCAGCGGAAGTGGAGTCTGCTGAGTGAGGCGTTCGCCGACTACTACTGCTCGCAGTTTGACCAGTCGGCACGAGCCCGCTATTACTCGGCTCAGCGCAAGGACAACGAGCTGGTGTGCGACTTCCTCATTCGCCTCAACGGATATGCTAAGTCAGCGAAAATTCAGTACGAGGCCGGTGGAGCAGACGCCGCCGACCACGTGGAGCACTTCCTGCTTCACTGCGGGGATGATGATGTCATGGATCTAATCTATCCGCAACAGCTCACCGACATCAAGAAGGTCGAGAAGATTATCAACCAGAAGATTCTGGGGAACGCCGCAAGAGACAACGCGACCGTCTCGTCGGAAGCCACAGTCGAGATGCCAAGCGCACTGATTCGCCAAGACACTCGGAAGCTCGGCGGAGTGAATCACGCCGAGATGACCGCAGAGAAGACCGCCGAGAACGCCGCAGGGACGACCGCCGAGATGACCGACGGAGCCGGCGCGATGAAGGACGAGACCGCCGACTGGCAGCAGCACTGTTGGAAGATGACCCGTACGAGCTGGCCGAGAAGCGCCAATCCAGTCGGCGGTCCAACCTCTACGACTCCGACAGCGACTGGAGCGATGGTAGCCAGCTGAGTTACCCCGACTCGGCTGTGGACTCGGAAGACGATTACATCGACGCTGGGTTCACGAGCGACCGCGATCGTCGATCGGGGGACCGCGGGAACTCAGCTGGAACACCAAGGGGTGATCACCGAAGGAGCCAGCCGAGCTCGGCGGACCGCACCAGCCGGGGATACGACCGACGTGACCAAACTGGTCGGCGCAGTGACTCCGTGAGCGCCCATCGTACGGCCCTTGTGCTGCCTGCGGTGGAGCTAACCACTCCGTCCATTATTGCCGCCGTCGCTGCAAGTTCTACAAGCAACTGCACGATGTCGGTCAGTGCGAGCTGTTCCAGCGCTACGAGAAAGTCGCCGTATTTGTCAAGTCCAATGTCGACAAGTCCAAATTACCTGAAGACCTCCAGGACCTCTACACGCCGAGCGATTTAAACTCGGCGGCCCGCCAACACTGACTGGGTTGGACGATACCGGGCTGCCACAGTCAGCCGAGCTGGCAGTAGAGGCGAACTTTGTGTTCGCCTTTGTGGGTGAGGCAGGAAGGCCCGAGGGACGAGGAGAGGACGAGGTATTGGAGTGTGAAAACGACGGATTTGATTGTGAGCTCGGCGAGCGTGGAGAGGAAAGCCAAGCGAGATTGTGCAGTGCAGTTGCGACTCGGCGATCGACGGAAGCGACCACAGCCACTAGAGTTATGAAGCTACTCCTGGAGAGCGACTCGGCTGGTGGTCGTCGCAAAAGTTTGACCGCCGAGTTCGGATGAGGGCTCTCGTTATGGGAGCAGTGAACGACCAGCGTACGAAGATACTGCTTGACACCGGCGCAAATGTGTCGGCAGTCAGCGAAGGATTCGCGAGGAGACTGCGGTTGAAGCGGTTTACGCGACAGGACCAACAAATTGACGTTCAAGGTATTGGAAAGGGCAAGGTGGCGACGATGTCGCGAACGATGGTGAAGGTGACACTCGGCTGGGAGGTCACGTACGAGTTTGAAGTATGGATCCTCGATCACCACGCGGGAGTCGAGTTGATCCTCGGTACAGACTTTATGATCCCGGCTGGGATCCGTCTGGACCTGTACAACTCGGTGGCGAAGCTACCCGATGAGGTTGTCCTACCTCTGGTGAAGTCCCAGAACTCGGCGGATGAACCGAAAGGGGGCCTCTATATCACGGATGGCCCAACTGAACCGGTGAACCTCGAAAGCCGAGTTCCCACCGAGTTCCGGCTGATGAGGAATCCACCGAGCGAGGAAACACACGACTTCTGGGTACGCTGGACTAAAGACTGGGTACCGACCGTAGTGCTGGATCGGCGGAACCGAGTGGTCCGAGTCCGACTGACTAACCTGAAGCCGACTTGGACTTGGTGCCCAGCGCATTTCCCTGTGGTTGCCTGGGCACCGCATGGAGTGTTGCCGCCAGATGGTTATGTCCGGCTGCACTCGGCGAAGTACAAAGATTGGCAAGTCATGGCCTACGAAGCGGCTATGGACAAGGATCTGTTGCAAAAGGAACAACAGCTGTACGCTGAGTGGCTGGCTCGACAGCCGCCCGCTGTGGACCGTAGAAGCTACCCAGAGCCGAAGGGGGTGGCCACATGGCCGCCTACCGAGAAGCGGGATTCGACGCTGACTTGCGCCCAGCGATGGGAGAAGTTAGCCGAGTCGGAGGAGCAAACTAAGGCGGACGAAGCCGAAGGTCCACCCTTGGCCTTGGTAGAGCTGGCGACCACGGCTACCGCTACCCTAGTTCCTGAAGAAGCAACTCCGAGCGAAGAGCCTACGCCAGACTGGGGCAGCGACCCGTCCAGCCGAGCAGAGATCCCACTAACGACCGCTCAGGACGAGCCCAGCCAAAGAGCCTGCACAGCAGATGAGGGTGCGTACGAGCAATCCAGCGAGCTGGTTGACTGGACAATCATCGATGATCCTGGGCCCGAGCCGCCGAGTCCGAAGCCTGAGGAGGAAATCGATGTTAGTGATGAACCCATGTCGTCGGACCCGATTGAAGACTTGCGCCTACGTTACCTTCTGGCGGCCAAGTACGAGGAAGGGGCAGAGGACCAAGGCGACTCGGCTGAAGACTCAGCCGAGTTCGAACATCCAGCTACGAACTTGGAGCTCGACGATTATGCTCGCGAGTTGGCATTCCTGCCCGACTTGACTGAAGCGGTGTCAACGCAACTCGACTACGAAGCAGCCAATGTGCAGAGCTCGGCGCACACTCGGCCGCAGTCTACTCGGCTGGTGGAGGTATTGAAAAGCCACGAAAGATCATGATCTCCAGCGGTAATGCCCTACCTCCACCAGCTTACGGCGTAGTGTGCGATATCGACGTGCAAGGGCACCCGCCAATCCGCCAGCGAGTTCGCCGAGTTCCGTTGAAACATCTCGGCAAGTTGTACGAACTGCTCAAAGCGCTGCTACGAGCTCGGCTGATCGCCTTCTCGAACAGCCCCTGGGCATCACCTATCGTGATTGTCCTGAAGAAAAATGGAGTCGACATTCGGCTGTGCATCGATTACAAGCTGGTGAACGCGATTACGCTGCTCATGGAATACGCTATGCCGCTAGTGGATGATCTCCTCACTGAGTTGGAAGCATATTTATGGTTCTGCTCACTGGATGCCGCCAGCGGCTTCTGGGCGGTCATGATGACTCGGCGTGCCCGTTGGATCTCAGCTTTCGTCTGCGCGTTGGGTCACTTTGAATGGTTGCGAATGCCCTTCGGGTTAAAGAATGCCCCAATGATCTACCAGCGGCTCATCGATAACGCCCTATGGGGTTACGTTCAACCCAAGGGTGGCTGGAAGGAGTTCGCCAAGCGCATCCAGCAAGCCGAAGCCGCCTCAGAAGCCCAGCGGAAACGACTCGCAGCCGACTTCGACTTCGAGGCCAGCGGCCAGACCAAGTTTGAAGCCGACCGCCGAGCTCAAGCCGAGTTTGATCCGTTGGAAGATTTCATCAACAGCCCAGAGGCCGACATGTTCAAGACGGGTGAGCCGGATGAATCGCGCCTGGCACCGGTTTTCGATCGTCGATCGTTCGTGGATGATATATGCTTCGGAGGGCGGACGTTCGAGATTGCCTAGGGACGCTCGACCGACTGCTGCAACGCTTCACTGAGTGCCGCATCAGCGTCAGCTTCCCGAAAAGCATCTTCGTTCAGCCGAAAGTCGACTTCCTATCACATGGGGTGACCTCGGCAGGGATCCAAGCCGACCAGAAGAAGGTGCTAGCGATAGCCGGGCTGCCGTTCCCGACGACGAAGAAGAAGGGGATGCAGGCATTCTTGGGAGCGCTGAATTACTATGGCCGGTTCATCCAGAACTTGGCGGTGTACGGGGCAGTCCTCTATCAACTAAAGGATGATGATTTTGGACCCGGCGGTGACTTGACAGCGGCTAGAGCTGCGTTCGCCGACTTGAAGCAGAAGGTGGTCGATGCGCCCATACTTCGTCATTTCAACTCGGCGGAAGACGTCCACGTCATGCTATTCGCCAATGAGTGGGCGCTGAGTAGCACGCTGATGCAGCTCCACGAAGGAAAGCTCCACCCGGTGCGGTTCTGTGGCCGAGTTCTCAAGGATAATGAACTCCGCTACCACCCCGCCGAGAAGGAAGTACTCGCGTTGCTGCAGCTCATCAAAGTATGCCATACGCTGCTAGCCGGGAAAACCATCCACGTCTACACCCGCTACTCGACTCTCGAATGGGTGTTCCAGTCGAAGTCGCTCTACGGCAGGGCAGTTAGCTTTGCGGTGCTCCTGTCGCCCTTCCACCTCAAGGTCAAACGGGTCCGCGAACGGGACACGGATTTCGCCCAGTTGCTCCAGGCGTCTATCACGCCAGCCGTGGGATTGGATGAGCTACTAACGCATGTTGCCCCGCCGTCCAAGAACTCGGCTATGGTTCGCATGGACCCAAAATTGCTGTATGCGCACGTGCCTCGAGACTTCAAGGGGCATGTGCTTTCGTTCGACGGGTCAGCAAAGACCGCCAAACACGGCGGGTTTGGGAGATGTTCATGGATCCTGTGGCGCCTACCAGACTGGAGCATTGAGATCGCTGCGAGCGCGCACCTCCCATCGACCACGGTGAATATAGCCGAGTACACCGGCATGAATAACGGGGTGACCTCAGCTATTGAGCGTGGGGTGAAGGACATAATCATCGTGGACGATTCCCGGCTTGCGATCCAGCAATCCATGGGGGTGATCGCGTGTAAGAAGGAGGCATTGCAAGTCGAGCTGGCACGCCACAAGAAATTGGTCAGCAAGCTGAATTCAGTTCGCTACCTGCATGTAGTGCGCCTCTACAACTCGGCTGCTGACTCCCTCGCGACCGAAGCACTGGAGGCCAAGGCAGGAAAAGTCGTGCTTAACGCAGGACGGAAAGCCGAGCTGAAGACCCTGAACAGAATCGCTGAGATCCTGTACGTAGACAAGGACTCGGCGGAAGCCCAACTCGAAGGCGTTGAGATTGCTGTCGTGACAAGGAGCCAAGTTCGCCGAGTCCGTTTCGAAGACGAAGCGACAGAGCAACCAACACCGAACTCAGCTCCGAATGAAGAAGCTGAACGCGATGACTTCGAACGTGATAGCTGACCTCCGCCCGCTAGACAGCAGGTGGCGGGGAAGCCGAGTTCGGTAGCACAGCACCGCCGGCGAACTCAGCTGAGTCGCTAGCCGAGCTTGGAGAAGCCCGACAACCCAACGCCATGAACATCGACCCAGTGGTGGTCCAAGCTGAGCGACGTCTGCGGATAGCCAAAGCACAAGATGAAGAACAACGGTGGGCCGATTTGAAGACCTACCTCGAAGGAGACTATGCGCGACTCACGCATCGCCGAGCTCGCAACGCTGGGAAGGTCGCCGACGAGTTCGTACTCAGTGAAGACGGGCTATTATACCGACAAGACAAGGCTAGACGGCCTGGCGAACTCGGCGAACCAAGCTTATCCCTCCGACTGGTGGTCCCGACGACTATGATAGACGAGATCCTGCAGAACTGCCACAACTCCATCGAAGGAGGTCACCAAGGCATCGTGCGAACCTACCACAAGGTCAGAGCTGACTACTACTGGATTGGATTGTATGCGGATGTAGTCAAACACGTCCAAGCGTGCGAGGACTGCAGCACCAGCAAGAGCAAACCACACCTAAAGGGCTACTCGCCCGGCAATGTGGTTTCGGAGCGACCATTACACGTGGTGTCGATGGATTTTGTCATACCACTGCCGAAGACTCGGCGGGGCAACATTGCACTCCTGCTGTTCCAAGACCACTTCACCGGGTTCGTAATCGCTAAAGCGATGAGTGAGACAGGGGCACTTGAAGTGGCAAAGGCCTTCGAAGAAAATGTGTTCCGAAGGTTCGGAGCTCCATCGTTAGTGCGCCACGACAGAGACCCCGGTTCATGAGCGAGGTGCTCCAAAAGTTCTCGGAAATGATGCAGTCTAAGTCGAGAGCGACGCTGAGCTACCGGCCACAAGCCAACGGTCAACAAGAACGCTCGGTGAAGACGATGATCCAAACCGTGCGTGTGTATGTGGAAGATCCTCTCCAAGCCGACTGGGATGATGTAGCCGAGAAGCTCGTCCATGCCATCAACAACTCGAGAGACTCGACTCGGCGGGAGACACCATTTTACCTGGTACACGGATGGGACGCTCGATCCACGCTCAAGGCAATGACCGAGTCGGTCAGGCCTAGCAGGGCAACTCAGCTGACTCGACTGGGGCAGCCGAATGGCGCAGGGAAGCAAACCGACAGAGAGAGGTGGCTTTGAAACTGGCAGCCGAGTTCCAGCTGAAAGAAAAGCAACGGAGAGCTAAAGAGCACAATGATGGGCTCAGCCGAGTCGAACAGAGAGCCGTCCCGGTCGAAGAAGGAGAAGCGGACACCACAACAAATTCACCCGAGGAAGCAGCCGAGTCGACTGAAGAAAGTGACGAAGTAGCCGAGTCTCGGAGGTCGTTGTTCAAGGAAGGCGACCAAGTGTGGCTGTTCATGGAACGGGTTCGACCTGGGTTGACCAATAAGTTGGCACACCGATGGCACGGACCGTTCCGGGTGAAGAAAAAGGTGGAGGAATTTGCCTATGAACTGGAGCTCCCTGACAAGAGTGGATACCGCTTCTACCCGGTGGTGCATGTGTCCCGGCTGAAAGCAGTCACAGGACTCGGCGAACGACCAACAACCCGGCTGGTAGCCGACTTGGCCGAGTCAGAACGCCTTGACTTCGACGAAGAACTCCTCCCGGAGGATAGCTGGGAACCCGACGAAGCAGTGAATGAATACGAAGTCGAGGCCATCCTGGACGACGAGTTACCACTCTCAACGAGCACCTCCAGAACCCAGCGTAGGTTCAAGGTCAAGTGGGTCGGCTATGATGAGCCAACCTGGGAGCCGTTGTCGAACCTGTCATGTGGTGGACTGTTGTTCGACTACTTGCGGCAGAAGAAACGTGAAAACCGTCTGCAAATGGTGCAAGTTGCAGACGAGGACTAAGGCTATTGCACCAAGATGATGAACCCGCCAACTCAGTGAAGACAGCAGGCTGAGTTGAGACGAAGAAAGCTACTGCGTCAAATCTGCATACATTACATGAATTACGCCAAGAAACGGGAAGGAAGAAGATCTCGGCCGCCGAACCACAAACTACGAGGACGCAGGACCCTGCGAACGCGCGGCAGAGGAGACGACTGATGCGGCAGCGGCTGCGAGGAGACCGATCGAGCCTCCAGCACTCGTAGCCGCCCCAGCCGAGTTGCCTCCTGCGCCAGCAATCTGCGCAGCCGAGTTCGCCGAGCTCGAAGCTGGAACAGCCGAGTCGCCGACACCAGATGCACTCGGCACCGCGCTCGACTCGGCTGGAGATCCTGGCGATGCGGGACCGAAGAGGGAAGCCGTAGGTGAAGGCCCGCAAAGGTTCGGCGACCCGATCAGAGGAGACGACGGATCTGGATCACCAGCCGCCCAGCCGAGCTCGCCAGCCTCGCGACCTTGGAAGATGTGAATCCCCGCTCGGTTGGCAGGAGTTGGGGCGCTGGACGAGATCTGTAGAGGTGCAGGCTCGTCGAGATCCACATCCTCTTCGACAGCGTCCTCGACGAGACGCGGGTCCACGCCAGCAGGAGCGAAACCCATGAACTCCAAGTTGCGCGTCCTGAAGCAAGTGTTGTACGGATGCGTCGCTGGATCCGTCAACCACCAAGCTCGCCAGGGTTCGAGGTCATCCGTGGACTCGGCTTCCGCACACCAATCCTTGCCTGAAGGAATCCAGGACAAGTTAACTAGAGGATACAACGGGACTGACGGCTCGAAGAAGAGCTCGGCGTCAATCTCTGGAGCAGCGAGCCCGCCGAGAAGCTTCATCACGGCAGCAAACAGCTCGTCTGGCAGGATGGTCATCAAGCTCCGCAGAGCATCCCCTCGACGTTTCCGAGCCAGCTTGTACAACACCCACGCGTCGTACATCTCGGTTATCACGTGGTAAGGAAGTCCCACGTGAAAAGCCGGATGGAGCCTGCAGCGGGGCTGCCGTAGCTTTAGCGTCAGAGGAAGACGTAACAGACTCACAGAGTCGCGGCTAAAGATAGCCCGTTCTAATACCAGAACGCACGAGTCCGTACTCCCTACGGACTCCAAGAGTCAACCCTTAACTCTTAGCTGTGAATCTTCAAACTGAATGTATTTCTCTTATCGCGACAGAGCCGCCTTCGGTGTAAATGTATCTGGTTCACTATCTAGCATAGTGAACCCTAGTCATATGCATAATCTGTGGCTCTGAAGCCATGTACTGATTCTCCTACTGAAATAGGTTAGACAGTGTGCACCACACAAGCCTGTGTGTGCCACACTTCGTAACCCTTCGGGTAACATTCGTGTAACCCCGTTACACCCTCCCCCACCAAACCGTGGACACGGGTGTTCACGCTTAACGGTCAACGACCGGGTCTTGTTCCGTCAAGCCTCCTTCTCGAACGAGTCAATCCACATCGTGTGGACGTCTCTGAGAACTTCTCGGCGCAACGCGCCCTCACATGACTTCAAGTCATAACGCCTTTTGGTCTTTCGACCGCAGAAACCCTCTCGCGAGGTCCGCCTCGGAGCCTCGCTCCTCTCGCGCTTCGGCACCTCGTGCCTGCGAACTCCCAAGCTCCCCGGCGCAGGCGCGCACACCGACCGCGCCTCCCAGGCTCTCGGTCTCTCAGTACTTCGCGGCGCAACGCCTCAAGCAACGCTCGCGGCGAGCACGCCCCAGCTCCCCTCGAGCACTAGCCCATCCGACCATGGACCTCAAAGATCTCTTCGGAGATGAGGAGGAGGGCGAGGTGGACTACAGCGAGTCCGATGTCGGCTCTCCGAGCCATGAGGGTGAAGCAGCGTCCCCACAACGCTCCCCGAACCGCCGCGACGCTTCGCCCACGTCGCCGGCACAACGCGGAGGTGGCACGTCGGCCACAGTTGGCTCGTCGAGCTCCCGCGACCAAGAGCGCCGCGCGCGAGTGTCTCCTGCGCGCTCGTCGAGCCATCCCTCTACTGAGCGCACTGCGCTGTCGAGGAGGAGCCGCGGCCACCGCTGCGCACTCCAAATCCGTTCCCTGAACGCTCTTCCGGGCTCCGCGAGCTGCGCGAGCTCACTGAGTCACGGTACTCTCCGCCTCGTGCGGGGAAGTGCCCTTGGGCCCCGTCATCTCCAACCCTTTGGACGAGGCTCAATCCGAGCAGGTTGCGGCGCAGCTGGCCTCCATGCGCTCCCAGCGCCCCGAGTTGCGGCCCCTGCTGAACCCCAGCACCGCCGAGTACGGCTTTCGGCCTCGTGACCCCGCGGAGGCATGCCGCCAGGCTTTCCAGCCGACGCTGGCTCAGCATGTCATTGGGCCTGCGGCCCGTACTCCGGAGGAGATCGCTCTTCGAACGTCTCTACGACAGCGACTCTTGACTCCACAGTCTACGACTGTCTCCGAGTACCGCGAGCGGTTGCGCCTGCAAGGCAAGGGGTTGTCCGTGCCCGCAATGCGGACGTACCCTGTGGTGCTCAGCCCGGGCGAAAGCCTGATCGAACACGAGGCTCAGTTCGAGCTCTGGGCTGAGAAGAAGAAGAAGCTTAGCTCCATGGATGCTCTTCGAGCTAGCTTCAGCGAAGTGGATGTTCGTATCGAACGCAAGCTCCGCTTCGACTTTGCGAAGATCCAAGCCAAACGCAGCCTCTCGGCTAACGCTCAGCCGCAGACCCATTCTAGCGCTGCGCGCTTCGCTCCTTTGAGCCCTCCAGTCGCTCCTACCCGTGAGGGAGTGAGCGCTGTGGCTCAGGGCCAACCCCGGAGCAATGTGGCTGACCCAGCAGCTCCCCAGCCTATTGCCGGGAAGCGCGGGACGGCCGGCATGCCGGCCTCGAGCCCACGGGGCGCTGGTGATCAAGCCGATCAAAAGCGTCCACGACGTCTGGGCAGTCTTGGCGAAGGGGCACCTCAAACTCCCATGAGTTCTCTGAGTGTGGGTACCCTCGCCACTTTACCAGATACTGGTTTTGACCCCGGCACCGCCGCTTCGCCAGCAGGCGCTCCACATGGTAGTGAAGGTTCCCTTGCTCATCGAGCAGCGCCGGTGGAGGACGCACCAAGCCGCCTCGCGACGTTTGATGAGCTGTTCGAGGTTCAGCAACAGACGACTCGCCTTCGGGACCATGTCCAGGATGTCGATGCGCGTCTCGCGCGTACTGCCACGGAGCTCGACGAGCTTGCTCGGGACTTGAGCTGGGTTCAAGTGCCTCGCGAGGTCTGGGACCGGCTCCGACACTTGGAGAGCTGGGTGCAGTATTATGGCGATCGCGACGATCGTCGTAGCCAGGAGCTCTCCGAGCTTCGGCGTCAGCAGGCTGCATTGCAGGGTCAGATTGACCTTCTGGCCCGCATGCAGGGCCCGCCCGCTGCGCCTCCTGTGCCGGTGGCCCCAGCCTGCGGCACCTCCGACTCCAACCCTGCCCTCAGGGCTCGCGGCACCGCCGATGCCGAGCCTTCCGCCTGTGCCTGCAGTGCCTGCGATGATGGTCGCGTCTGTGACGCCTGCGACTGCGTCCTCGACGCTCGCGACCTCCGCGCCTGCGACCTCGTCGCCCTCGGTGCCTCCATTTGCACCTGCGTCGGGTCATGGTACGGCTTGAGCAAGCCCACGTAGAAGACGGTGCGTCCGCATCTTCTTCGGAAGATTGAGCGTGTACGCAAGGCCCTTCCTGGCCACGACCTTGAAAGGTCCAATGAAGCGCGGGCGCAACTTCGTCTTGAAGACAGCGGACACTGCATGTGTAGGTAGGTTCTTAGCATTTAGCAATACCAGGTCCCCGACCTCATAACTGTCAACATTGCCTCTGCCTTTAGCATCCGCATGTTCCTTTTGCTTGTCTTGGCTCTCAGCCATTGCGTCACGCACGTGTCGTAAGACACTCAAGCGCGTCGACAAGAAAGTGTCAACCTGTTTACGAACAGTAGCCGGGCTGACATCAGCTAGCCGATCAGCTAAATCGGCTTCCTCTCCCCACCAAGCCCGAGGCCACCACGTGGCGGCGTCAGCGGGACGCGGGGATGGGACAAGCTGTTCACGTAGAACGGCGTGTAGCCGGTCGAGGCATGCACGGCGTTATTCAACGCAAACTCAACGAGTGGCAGCATAGCGCTCCAACGCTTCGGCGTCTCAGCGCAAATGCTGCGGAGCACGTCTTCGACGACGCGATTCACTCGCTCCGTCTGACCATCGGTCTGCGGGTGATCCGCCGTGGACATGTCCAGCTTGGTGCCAAGCACCGCAAAAACCGCGCTCCAGAAGTTGCCCGTGAAGCGGGGGTCTCGGTCCGAGACAATCGACTCAGGGAGTCCGTGTTGTCGAAACACTCGGTCCAAGAACAGCGTTGCTGTACCCTTACCATCGATGGTATCCGGCACAGCCGCAATGTGAGCCATCTTGCTCAGTCGGTCTACAAAGACCACGACTCCAGTGTTGCCCGCCGCATCCGCCGGCAGGCCAAACACAAAGTCCATACTCATGGATTGCCAACAGCCCGAAGGGACAGGCAAGCTTGCCAACGGGGCTGCAGCATGGGGTGACGACTTCACTCGCTGACACGTCTCGCACGTGCGCACATAAGTGCTCGTCCACTTGTACAGCTTCGGCCACCAGTAGTGGGTGCTCACCGAGCTGTAGGTCTTCTCACGGCCAAGATGGCCAGCCACCGGCGTGTCGTGGGCCTCATAGAGGATACGATACTTCAGGTCCTCATCATGAGGGATGACCACGCGTGGCGTGTCCTCGGAGCCAGTGCTGTAGAACAGCAGGCCACCATCGAGGGTGTAGCGATGCAAACGCGCGCGCACTCGCGCCGACAATTCAATGTCCGAGTCTTGAAACTCCTTGCTCCCGAGAGCCTTCAGCAACGCGACACAAGTGTCATCCTTGGCATAAGCCGTTCGGATCAGATCCGGTAATGACGAAGTCACGGTCGTTACATGAGCCAGCTCATAATCCGGCCTGCGCGACAGCGCGTCCGCGAGGACATTCTGCCTGCCAGGCTTGTACTTCACCTCGAAGTTGTACTCCGCGAAGAAGGACAGCCAACGGGCCATCCTTTGCGAGAGATGAGGCGACTGAGTCGCAGTGCGTAACGACGCGTGATCCGTGTAAATCACGAACGGCTGAGAGCCCAACAGGTGAACCCTGAACTTGACGAGCGCATACTTCATCGCAAGTAGCTCTTTGTCATGGACAGGATAGTTCTTCTCAGCAGCCTTCAGCTGACGAGATTCGAACGCCACCACGCGCTCGCGCCCTCGGCGTCTGCTTGTAGCAGGGCACAGCCGATGGCAAAGTCCGAGGCGTCACAGACGACACTAAACGGACGAGCGGGGTCTGGCAAAGCCAGAATAGGCGCATGAAGGAGACTATCCTTAATTGCCGCAAACGCATCTTGATGCTCGGTGTTCCAACACCACTCCGCGTCCTTCTTCAGGAGATTGGAGAGTGGCCGAGCCATCTCAGCGTAATTCTCGCTGTACTTGTGCAAGTAATTGGCCAAGCCAAGCCACTTGCGAAGATCCTTCTGGTTCTGGGGAACCGGCCAGTCAACAATGGCCTTGACCTTGACCGGGTCGGCCCTCAGGCCACGCTTCCCGATGAAGCACCCTAAGAAGGGAATCTCTTCTGCTCCGAAGATGCATTTGTCAATGTTGGCATACAACTTGTTTTGACGCATGCACTCGAGCACAGCACGCAGGTGCTCGACATGGTTCTCCATATCAGTCTTCCTGTGCTCCGCACGACTGTGGACAAAGATGTCATCGAAGTACGACTGCGCGTACGCCCGATGGGGCCGGAAGAGCTGCGTCACAAGACGATTAAACGTCGCTGGCGCGTTCGAAAGCCCTTGGGGCATCACCAACCACTCCCAGAGCATGCCGCTCGGAGTACTCACCGCAGTGAGAGGAATGTCGCTCGTTCTCATGAGCAATTGGTAGTAGCCATCGACCAAGTCGAGCGCACTGTACATCGTACATCCTGCCATGTTGTTCTGAAGAACGTCCTTCCGAGGAATCGGCGTCTGCGCCGGAATGGTGGCGGCATTCAGCTTGTTAAAAGCATGCACAATACGCCACTTGCCATTCGGCTTTCTGACACAGAACGTCGGCGTGGAGTGAGGAGACTTACTCTCACGCACCATGCCCGCCTCGTGCTTCGCACGGAAGAACGCGTCAATGACGTCACACTGCTCCTTCGGCAGAGGCCACTGCCTCGTCACGCAGTACTTCGTTCCCGGAACGAGATCAATCTCATGTCGAACACCTCGATCCGGAGGTAGCCCCGAGGGCGGTTCCTTCGAGACCACGTCTTGATAATCCTTCACCACGTGGTACAAGGGGTCCGACGGATCCTTCAGGATCGCCGATCCGCTTCGCGCATTCAGCGCCTTCTTAGTGTCCTCCAGGACAGCTTCATCCAGAAGCGAGGACGAGTTCAACTCTTCTTCAGGTCGTATGACCACCACCTCCGCCAAGTCTCCAGCCTTCAAGGCTTCGCCCAACTCGGCCAAGGACATCTCGTCCAGCTCCAGGAGAGCAGATAGTGAGGGCAAGTCGGTGAGACTGACATCTCCGTCGACGTCGCCCGTCACTCCATTCACGAGTGTGTAGAGCTGCTCGCTCTTGTGTGGAGCCTCACCGCTCGGCACACCCTTCTCGACTCGTGAGACCGCAGACGCCTTGCGTCGCGCCGCCAGCGCTTTGCGGCGCTGCCGCCTCTTCATGGACACTGTCCGCCCAGAAGAGCTCCGTGATTCCGCGTGCTTCTTGACGCCAGGTATCACCACCTCATTCAGCTCCAGAGGAGCACCAGTGTCTTGATCGACACTCAGCGAAGGGCTGCACGACCCGCAGCCTCCACTCGGTGGATTACGTGCCACTCCACGATCTTCATCCGGGCAGAGCCCCTTGTCCTCGGCATCGTGCCGACCGCGCCGTCGCTGGCACGCAGCAGGGCGTCGCCCTCAGACGCACACCCGCTCAGCGGAATTAGTGCCGCTCCACATCCTTGATCCGGGCAACGCCCACCTTCACTCGACCTCTCGTCGACCGCGCCTTCACTGGCACGCAGCAGGGCGTCGCCCTCAGACGCACACCCGCTCAGCGGAATTCGTGCCGCTCCACATCCTTGATCCGGGCAACGCCCACCTTCACTCGACCTCTCGTCGACCGCGCCTTCACTGGCACGCAGCAGGGCGTCGCCCTCAGACGCACACCCGCTCAGCGGAATTCGTGCCGCTCCACCTGCCGTCCACGAGCCACGCTCGGAACGCTCGTTCTCGACACACGCAGTGTCCACCAACTCGGAAACTCCGATGTTCAGCACATTGACCGACTCGGTCCAGTGCTCGCGCCAGAAGCGCTTCTGCTTCCTAGCAGAGGTGGGTTCATGACTCGCCAATGCTCCGCCAGGAGAGAAGTGCGTAGCACCAAGGGTCTTCGACCTCCAATCTATCCAAGGCTCATGGCGTTCCAGCCACGCCATACCAAGGATGAGATCATATCTCGAATCGAGGTCTAAGACCAGACAGCGTTCCACGCTATCAAAATCTAAAAACTTCACGCCCAAGTCCACAGGGACTTTAGGCACCGTGACACGAGTGCCCGTCGCGAGACGAACAGTGACGATGTCACTCCCACGCGCTACCAGCGCCTCAGCATAAAGCTGACTTCCGTCCATCGTGGAACGCCGGGCGTAATTACCCGACGCTCCCGAATCGATCAAAATCGTCCATGGCTTTGTGAAGCCCTTCACCCAAGCCTGGACAACTAGCAAGCCCGGCTTGCACACACGTTCCGTGTTATAGAGTACAGCTCTCTTCGGGGCTAAGTCCTGTCGACCTCCACCTCGCCGAGGTTCAATAGAACTTAGTTCCTCCCCAGTAGGCCGCCCCGCGCCTACTGGGTTTTCTCGTTTCCCGAGACGAACCAGAGCCCTGGCTCGAACCCGAAGAGCGGCTTGACGAAGCCTGGCGCTGCAAGCGCAGCGGACATCCGGCGCGCAAGTGACGCGTGTCACCGCAGATGAAGCATCGGCGGATGCCGCGCCGCTGCTCAGCAGCCCGAAGCTCGGCTTCTTCGTCTTCAGCATAGCTGAGGTCCATAGGCTCCGGACCATTGGACGAACTGGTGTGAGGAGCGTTCCACCCAAGTCTTGACGACTTAAAGTTGTGCTCCGCGTTCAACGCGATGTCCACAGCCTCTTCAAAAGAGCTTGGGTGAGTGCGGAAGACTTCCGTCCTGGCCACGCCAGTGCGAAGTCCTTCCATAAACACCGTGACGATGACTACCTCAGCCAGAGGCTCGGCAGACATGCCCGCAATGAGAGTTCTCAACTCCTGGACATAGTCCACCAAATCCTTCCTGCCTTGTCGGGTAGCCAGGAAGCGTGAGCGCACGCGATACGCCTCGTTAGGCGGAGCGAACACTCGGGACAGTTGCTGCTTCAGCTGGTCCCACGTCGGGAAGGCCGTGTCGACCGACGTCCCTGACGTTAGTGCCCACTC
Organism: Phytophthora melonis; assembly: GCA_024211575.1. Classification (NCBI taxonomy): domain Eukaryota; phylum Oomycota; class Peronosporomycetes; order Peronosporales; family Peronosporaceae; genus Phytophthora; species Phytophthora melonis. The sequence goes on from JAMXKT010000085.1 coordinate 812,162, forward strand.
TCTCGCTCGCCCACCAAGCTTCGAGATAGCTAGCGCCACGCGCTGCGACTCCGTCCGGAGTAGAGCTGAGCTCATAGCCATCTCGACTTCACGGGTCCAAAGCATTAAGCTTTCCCCTTCCTTGCCTTCGAAGGTCTTCACGCTCAACATGAGCGGCTTGGGTCTTGTTCCCGCGTCGGATGACGTAGCGGGCGCTTGCGGCGCCACGGCCGTCGCCATCCTCTGCTGGAGGTGCTCCAACAGAGCATTCTCGTAGCTGGAGAACGCCTCGAGACGCGCATTCACCGCGTCGGGGCCTTGTTGCGCCAGTTGCGTCACGCCCTCCGGGCCCAGCAAGGACATAAGCTTTTAAGCGCATCCTGCTGGTTCGGGGCAAGTGAGCGAACTGCTCCATTCTCCACAGAGGGTCAGTCTATCCAGACTCAGGTGTCGGATTGACTACAAGTGCTACCAAGTGCAGCGGGGCTGCCGTAGCTTTAGCGTCAGAGGAAGACGTAACAGACTCACAGAGTCGCGGCTAAAGATAGCCCGTTCTAATACCAGAACGCACGAGTCCGTACTCCCTACGGACTCCAAGAGTCAACCCTTAACTCTTAGCTGTGAATCTTCAAACTGAATGTATTTCTCTTATCGCGGCAGAGCCGCCTTCGGTGTAAATGTATCTGGTTCACTATCTAGCATAGTGAACCCTAGTCATATGCATAATCTGTGGCTCTGAAGCCATGTACTGATTCTCCTACTGAAATAGGTTAGACAGTGTGCACCACACAAGCCTGTGTGTGCCACACTTCGTAACCCTTCGGGTAACATTCGTGTAACCCCGTTACAGAGCCCCATCAAGACGCTCGACTCGACCATCCAGTGACACCGCTCAAACAACGCCACGAAAAACTTGGTAGGACCCTCCTTGTCGCAAGATGACGCCGGAGCCTCTCCACAGATCCTCACAAACACCTCAGCGAGGCGCTCCATCAGGGTCACCGACCTCACCGAGTTCGACAGCCGGCGTTTGGCGTCAGCGAGGACCTGCGGTGATAAGAAGATGGGAGTCTTCGGAAGGAGTCGGAGGAGCCGCTGAGCTGGGTGATTGGGGTTGTAGACGTCAGCGAACGCCTTGATCCCAGCGAGAGAGCAGAGCGTAACTGGCACGCGCGCCTTCCCGAAGCATCCTCCACAGTGATCTTGGCCGTCTGGTGGCTGAGTATAGCCTCCCAGCACCGCCGGGATCCATAGTGGACGAAGCGGATATCACGCAGCCGAGCTAGCTGGGCGGTGATCTGAGCATCCCGTCCGACGGCCTGACCTGCACGAGTACGCAACTGGGCGAGGGAAAGACGTAAAGCCGCTGGCAGTTCTGGACGATCGTGAGCACCAGCGTCATGAACCGTCACGACTGGCACCGAAGCCGAGCTCACAGGGAGTGGAGGCGCAGAAATACCACCCGTAGCCGAGCTGGAAGCACCGCCTGCAGCACCAGTCGAGTCGCCAGCCAAGCTCCGAGAAGGACCTTTATGGCGTTTGGTCGGGCGAGCCGCACCAGCCGAGTCAGGAGAAGCAGCTCGTTTCGCCTTCTTCGACTTGTGCTTGTGTTTGTGCTTGTGTTTGTGCTTGTGCTTGTGCTTACGCCGACGCTTGCCCTTCTTCTTGGAACTCGGCTGGGAATCAGAGTCGCCTGACTCGCTGGAAGGGACGAGCGGAGAACGACGAGCCGCCATATAGCTCCGGAGCTTTCCCCGCGGTGGCGGGAGCGATGACGACGATGGAGCCTCACGAGGTTCTTCGGAATCAGCCGAGCTGAGTTCGTCACCAGACCCAGGGTCATCCGCCTCAGATTCGGAGTCTTCAGAGACCGAGAGCGGGTGCGCAGACGTCCCAGGAGCGTCGAGACCGAGGTCTAAACTCGACGAGTCAGTAGATGGACTACGCCGAGTCGTCCGAAGCACGACATCATCCGGGGTCTCCAGCAGGTTCAGACAGTGCGCGTTAATCACCCGAGCCGTAGCTGCAGTGGGACGCAGAGGACGACCCGACGGAGACGTCATCCCAGCTGAGCTAACAGGGAAGGCCGGGCGGGTAGACGCCACCGATGGAGTGATCGGCACTGACGTAACAGCAGTCGACGCTACCCCTGACAGACCACTCTGGACAGGGCTGGCAATCCGAGAACGAGTGCAAGCCAAGAGCCGTTGTGCAGCCGATCTGGATGAAGCTAGGGGGTCCGCGACGGAGGAGCTGCCGAGCTGCTAGTTACATCCGCAGTTGAGACCCCAGCCGTCGAGCTCGGCGTGCTCACAGACTGCGTCGTGACGGGAGCCGAACTACTCGAGTCACTAGTCGAAGCAGCCGAGTGCGACGTACTAGCATCCGAGGTTGAGGTTGGAGCTGAGCTCGAGGCCACAACCGAGCTCGACGCGCTGAGGGACCCCTTCGCAACGACCGAACCCGGTGCACTAGAGGATGGAGGAACCCACTTCACGCACGTCGGCAGCGGGGCTGAACTTGAGGATGCAAGAGCCGAGTCCAAGGTCACCGCTTGCGATACGATGGGACTGGAGGAAGCAGCGGTCAGCCCAGAGCATGACGCAGCAGGAGGCGACTGGGCCGGAGAGGAAGGGTACGAGACCAACCTGGCAGGGGGCACGCTTGTCACCGGACCTCTCGACTCGACTGGGATCTCGGCGGACCCGAACACCTCGTTGAATTCGAACGAGAGAGCCTCCTCCAGTGAGTGGACTTCGTCATCGACACCTGCAGCTTCCACATCCTCCACAGAAAGACCAGCCAGATTCAACCCAGCAGAAGTCTCCTGAGCAGCCTCGTCGAGCTGAGCTGACGCGTCAGCATGTCCAACCTCGCCGGGCAAGGGACACGCGTACGGCTGTTGGAGAGGCTTGGGAAGCTTGCGCCGAGGACCAGCCGCCGTTGATGACTTCGGGTGGGAGTAGCGGCGGAGCTTCTCCGCAGGCGTCAAGGTGTCCAGCCGAGCTCGGTGGAGTTGGTCAACTGACTTACTGCGACGGAGTCGCAAGGCTGGAGTCGACGCCGCAGCAGCTGAGGTCTGAGCTGGACCCGTTGATCCCTGAGGAGCAGACGTACCCAGCCGAGTTGACTGACCGAGGAAAGAGCCAGCCGAGCTCACAGTCACCGGCGGAGCAGAAGCCGCACCATCAGTCCGAGGGTGGATTACCAGCTCCACGCGCCGAGTCTCTCCGGCCGGGATGTCCATCACCTCGGGAAACCGCTGAGCCAGCAATCGGCATAACCGGGCATTGAGTTGGAGGTCAGCCGGATTCATGCCAGGCACGTCCAACCCAGCTGCAGCCGCTGCAGCCATGTGAGGGTCGTGCATGGGCAACATGCCGTTCCGAGCAATGACCCGCTTCTGCCGGAGAATGACCTCACGTTGGTGCTTGATGACAGCCCTGGCATTGCGAAGGGGCTGCGGGTCTCCAGCGGTAGCCAGCCGAGCCGACTCCTGGAGTTGCTCGAAATGCTTGGTCGCGATAGCCTGGAGTGTGGCATACTCGGCATCACGAGCAGAGAGCAGCTGAGTTAAGCGCTCGATCTCCGAGTCCCGCTCCTTGATCTTTTGCGGAAGTCCTCGACGTGAGCGAGAGCTGACTGGACCTTCGCATCTTGGGATTCACGGGCCGCCTTCAAAGAAGCCTCCGACTCGGCCATCGCCTTTCGGAAGCTGGTCAGCAGAGGAGACGACTTCTTCGACTCGGCTTTCCACAAATCGCGTTCCTTCATGACGGCTTTCAAGCGTTCCTCAAGGTCAGCTTTGCCGCCGACTGTGAATCCAGCCGCCGAGTCAGGTCAGCGTTGACGGTCTGAGCCGACTCCAGCTCGACCCTCAGCGCAGCGACATCATCAGCTTGACTCGGAGACTGGTACTGGCCGCGAAGGAGTCCTACGAGTTCTTCAAACGATGTCGCCTCCAAGGCAGCTCGGCGAACGTCGCGGTCGGCAGCTGGAGCGGGACGAGTAATCACGAACGACAACAGCCGAGCTAAATCCGCGTTCTCGGAGCGGCGTTGCTCAGACTGCGCGTGGATCAGCGCAGCGAGAGAGTCAAGACTCACCGACCCAGCCGAGTCCGACCGACCTATGTCGGCGGTGCCCGAAGTGGTGTCACCACGCGGACTCGGCGAGCGGCGAGGGGGAGTGCGAGATGCCGACCCAGACTCCTGGTCGAACCCACGGGAAGTTGTCAAGTCGATTACAGGATGCACCTGCTCATCGCTGACCCCGCGAGCCCAGGACGCCGAGTCGGCGACCTCAGCGGACTCCTCCTCATCTCGCGCTGGAGGATGTGACGGCTGTGAAGGTGGCGGCGCGGAAGCCTGTGAAGATCAGCAGATGGAGAGTTAGCAACAGCATGGATGGAGTGACCGGAAGCGAAGGACGTACCGGCGGAGCGGCAGGAGCGCCAGGCGAAGACATGGCGAAGTGACTTGTTCGCCGTCGTTGGAGTTTTAGCCGAGATTGGGCCCGACTCGAAGAGTGATGGTCAAGTCCCTCACCAACTCGGCTCGGAACATGACCGGGGCAGTTGTGGTGTAGGAAACACCAGATTTCGCGAGACCAACTCGGCTGGAGTGGTACACTGTACCAGTAGCCGAGCTCAGCCGAGCTCAGCCGAGTTCACCAACCTATCCGGACGAGTTATCCGGCTCAGCCGAGTTCAAGGATTATCCGGACGGCTTATCCGGACCAGCCGAGCCCAAGCATCGCCGAGCTCAGCGAAGGGTCGGCTGAGATCCAAAACCGCCCACTTTCATTTGGTATTTGTATAGGAGCTTAGGAGTAGTGGAGACGCCCTTCAGGGCGCCCGACAAAGATAACAGACAACAGAGCAGAATTTTCTAGGCCTAACACACGTGCATACGTTCCGGTAAGTCCCTGCGCGGGGCCGGATTATGTCTGCTGCCGGTACCCGAGAGGCATAAGCTTGTAGGGTACTCGGCTGGCAGCGCCAAGAGATAAAGGTCGGCCCGGGTTGGGCGCGTGTCTCGCCAAGCGCGAAGGAAAAGTCTCGCCACCGCTGCGAGCCGGTGTTCCCGTACGTCCCGGGCACTGATTGCTGAGTCGAGAAGCCTTTGCTCTCGGCGACCTGTAAAAGCGCTCCGAGCGCCGTCGTCCATCCTTTGGTGGAGGGCACAGGGTTGTGTGAACGGAGACCGTCGAACTCGGCGGTTCTCCGGGGAGGTGATCTTGGTTGGCAGGTCTCGACGAGAGGCGAGACACCCGCTGTCCCGGTTGGGCCGAACCGCTCGGGGCAACCCGGCGCAGACCAACAAAGCCGACCAGCTCGGCTATTGTTGTGTTTGTAGCCAAGTTACCACAACTGACGATTTTGTGTGTACTGCTATACCACAGTTGCCTCGACGAGTCTTCGGCAATGGTATGACGAAATCCATCGACACCACGTGGCAGAAACCACGTTACCGGGTGAGTAACCCTTCAGGTGAGGTTTGCTCTTGCTGGTGTTGCAGTCTTCGCATGCTTGGACATGTTTGACTACGTCTGCATACAATCCAATCCAATAGTAATCAAACCTCTTGTGGTAGGTCCGCACGATCCTCTGGTGGCCGCCTTCGATGGAGTTGTGGCAGTTCTGCAGGATCTCGTCTATCATAGTCGTCGGGACCACCAGCCGGAGGGATAAGCTCGGTTCGCCGAGTTCACCAGGTCGTCTGGCCTTGTCTTGTCGATACAGTAACCCGTCTTCGCTGAGCACGAACTCGTCGGCGACCTTCCCAGCGTTGTGAGCTCGGCGGTGTGGGAGCTGCGCATAATCGCCTTTGAGGTAGGTCTTCAAGTCGGCCCACCGTTGTTCTTCATCCTGCGCTTTGGCTATCCGCAGACGTCGCTCAGCCTGGACCACCACTAGGTCGATGTCCATGGCGTTGGGTTGTCGGGCTTCTCCGAGCTCGGCTATCACCTCAGCCGAGTTCGCGGGTGGTACTGTGCTACCGAACTCGGCTTCCCCAGCCACCTGCTGTATAGCGGGTGGAGACCGGCTATCACGTTCGAAGTCATCGCGTTCAGCTTCTTCATTCGACCCTGAGTTCGGGGCTGGCTGCTCTGTTGCTTCGTCTTTAAAACGGACTCGGCGAACTTGACTCCTTGTCACGACAGCAATCTCCGCGCCTTCCGCTTGGGCTTCCGCCGAGTCCTTGTCCACGTACAGGATCTCAGCAATTCTGTTCAGGGTCTTCAACTCGGCTTTCCGTTCAGCGTTAAGCACGACTTTCCCTGCCTTGGCCTCCACCCCACGCTCAATAGCTGAGGTCACCCCGTTATTCATGCCGGTGTACTCGGCTATATTCACCGTGGTCGATGGGAGGTGCGCGCTCGCAGCGATCTCAATGCTCCAGTCTGGTAGGCGCCACAGGATCCATGAACATCTCCCAAACCCGCCGTGTTTGGCGGTCTTTGCTGACCCGTCGAACGAAAGCACATGCCCTTTGAAGTCTCGAGGCACGTGCGCATACAGCAATTTTGGGTCCATGCGAACCATAGCCGAGTTCTTGGACGGCGGGGCAACATGCGTTAGTAGCTCATCCAATCCCACGGCTGGCGTGATAGACGCCTGGAGCAACTGGGCGAAATCCGTGTCCCGTTCGCGGACCCGTTTGACCTTGAGGTGGAAGGGCGACAGGAGCACCGCAAAGCTAACTGCCCTGCCGTAGAGCGACTTCGACTGGAACACCCATTCGAGAGTCGAGTAGCGGGTATAGACGTGGATGGTTTTCCCGGCTAGCAGCGTATGGCATACTTTGATGAGCTGCAGCAAAGCGAGTACTTCCTTCTCGGCGGGGTGGTAGCCGAGTTCATTATCCTTGAGAACTCGGTCACAGAACCGCACCGGGTGGAGCTTTCCTTCGTGGAGCTGCATCAGCGTGCTACTCAGCGCCCACTCATTGGCGAATAGCATGACGTGGACGTCTTCCGCCGAGTTGAAATGACGAAGTATGGGCGCATCGACCACCTTCTGCTTCAAGTCGGCGAACGCAGCTCTAGCCGCTGTCAAGTCACCGCCGGGTCCAAAATCATCATCCTTTAGTTGATAGAGGACTGCCCCGTACACCGCCAAGTTCTGGATGAACCGGCCATAGTAATTCAGCGCTCCCAAGAATGCCTGCATCCCCTTCTTCGTCGTCGGGAACGGCAGCCCGGCTATCGCTAGCATCTTCTTCTGGTCGGCTTGGATCCCTGCCGAGGTCACCCCATGTGATAGGAAGTCGACTTTCGGCTGAACGAAGATGCTTTTCGGGAGCTGACGCTGATGCGGCACTCAGTGAAGCGTTGCAGCAGTCGGTCGAGCGTCCCTAGGCAATCGTCGAACGTCCGCCCTCCGAAGCATATATCATCCACGAACGATCGACGATCGAAAACCGGTGCCAGGCGCGATTCATCCGGCTCACCCGTCTTGAACATGTCGGCCTCTGGGCTGTTGATGAAATCTTCCAACGGATCAAACTCGGCTTGAGCTCGGCGGTCGGCTTCAAACTTGGTCTGGCCGCTGGCCTCGAAGTCGAAGTCGGCTGCGAGTCGTTTCCGCTGGGCTTCTGAGGCGGCTTCGGCTTGCTGGATGCGCTTGGCGAACTCCTTCCAGCCACCCTTGGGTTGAACGTAACCCCATAGGGCGTTATCGATGAGCCGCTGGTAGATCATTGGGGCATTCTTTAACCCGAAGGGCATTCGCAACCATTCAAAGTGACCCAACGCGCAGACGAAAGCTGAGATCCAACGGGCACGCCGAGTCATCATGACCGCCCAGAAGCCGCTGGCGGCATCCAGTGAGCAGAACCATAAATATGCTTCCAACTCAGTGAGGAGATCATCCACTAGCGGCATAGCGTATTCCATGAGCAGCGTAATCGCGTTCACCAGCTTGTAATCGATGCACAGCCGAATGTCGACTCCATTTTTCTTCAGGACAATCACGATAGGTGATGCCCAGGGGCTGTTCGAGAAGGCGATCAGCCGAGCTCGTAGCAGCGCTTTGAGCAGTTCGTACAACTTGCCGAGATGTTTCAACGGAACTCGGCGAACTCGCTGGCGGATTGGCGGGTGCCCTTGCACGTCGATATCGCACACTACGCCGTAAGCTGGTGGAGGTAGGGCATTACCGCTGGAGATCATGATCTTTCGTGGCTTTTCAATACCTCCACCAGCCGAGTAGACTGCGGCCGAGTGTGCGCCGAGCTCTGCACATTGGCTGCTTCGTAGTCGAGTTGCGTTGACACCGCTTCAGTCAAGTCGGGCAGGAATGCCAACTCGCGAGCATAATCGTCGAGCTCCAAGTTCGTAGCTGGATGTTCGAACTCGGCTGAGTCTTCAGCCGAGTCGCCTTGGTCCTCTGCCCCTTCCTCGTACTTGGCCGCCAGAAGGTAACGTAGGCGCAAGTCTTCAATCGGGTCCGACGACATGGGTTCATCACTAACATCGATTTCCTCCTCAGGCTTCGGACTCGGCGGCTCGGGCCCAGGATCATCGATGATTGTCCAGTCAACCAGCTCGCTGGATTGCTCGTACGCACCCTCATCTGCTGTGCAGGCTCTTTGGCTGGGCTCGTCCTGAGCGGTCGTTAGTGGGATCTCTGCTCGGCTGGACGGGTCGCTGCCCCAGTCTGGCGTAGGCTCTTCGCTCGGAGTTGCTTCTTCAGGAACTAGGGTAGCGGTAGCCGTGGTCGCCGGCTCTACCAAGGCCAAGGGTGGACCTTCGGCTTCGTCCGCCTTAGTTTGCTCCTCCGACTCGGCTAACTTCTCCCATCGCTGGGCGCAAGTCAGCGTCGAATCCCGCTTCTCGGTAGGCGGCCATGTGGCCACCCCTTCGGCTCTGGGTAGCTTCTACGGTCCACAGCGGGCGGCTGTCGAGCCAGCCACTCAGCGTACAGCTGTTGTTCCTTTGCAACAGATCCTTGTCCATAGCCGCTTCGTAGGCCATGACTTGCCAATCTTTGTACTTCGCCGAGTGCAGCCGGACATAACCATCTGGCGGCAACACTCAATGCGGTGCCCAGGCAACCACAGGGAAATTCGCTGGGCACCAAGTCCAAGTCGCCTTCAGGTTAGACAGTCGGAAACGGACCACTCGGTACCGCCGATCCAGCACTACGGTCGGTACCCAGTCTTTAGTCCGGCGTACCCAGAAGTCGTGTGTTTCCTCGCTCGGTGGATTCCTCATCAGCCGGAACTCGGTGGGAACTCGGCTTTCGAGGTTCACCGGTTCAGTTGGGCCATCCGTGATATAGAGGCCCCCTTTCGGTTCATCCGCCGAGTTCTGGGACTTCACCAGAGGTAGGACAACCTCATCGGGTAGCTTCGCCACCGAGTTGTACAGGTCCAGACGGATCCCAGCCGGGATCATAAAGTCTGTACCGAGGATCAACTCGACTCCCGCGTGGTGATCGAGGATCCATACTTCAAACTCGTACGTGACCTCCCAGCCGAGTGTCACCTTCACCATCGTTCGCGACATCGTCGCCACCTTGCCCTTTCCAATACCTTGAACGTCAATTTGTTGGTCCTGTCGCGTAAACCGCTTCAACCGCAGTCTCCTCGCGAATCCTTCGCTGACTGCCGACACATTTGCGCCGGTGTCAAGCAGTATCTTCGTGCGCTGGTCGTTCACTGCTCCCATAACGAGAGCCCTCATCCGAACTCGGCGGTCAAACTTTTGCGACGACCACCAGCCGAGTCGCTCTCCAGGGAGTAGCTTCATAACTCTAGTGGCTGTGGTCGCTTCCGTCGATCGCCGAGTCGCAACTGCACTGCACAATCTCGCTTGGCTTTCCTCTCCACGCTCGCCGAGCTCACAATCAAATCAGTCGTTTTCACACTCCAATACCTCGTCCTCTCCTCGTCCCTCGGGCCTTCCTGCCTCACCCACAAAGGCGAACACAAAGTTCGCCTCTACTGCCGGCTCGGCTGACTGTGGCAGCCCGGTATCGTCCAACCCAGTCAGTGTTGGCGGGCCGCCGAGTTTAAATCGCTCGGCGTGTAGAGGTCCTGGAGGTCTTCAGGTAATTTGGACTTGTCGACATTGGACTTGACAAATACGGCGACTTTCTCGTAGCGCTGGAACAGCTCGCACTGACCGACATCGTGCAATTGCTTGCAGAACTTGCAGCGACGGCGGCAATAATGGACGGAGTGGTTAGCTCCACCGCAGGCAGCACAAGGGCCGTACGATGGGCGCTCACGGGAGTCACTGCGCCGACCAGTTTGGTCACGTCGGTCGTATCCCCGGCTGGTGCGGTCCGCCGAGCTCGGCTGGCTCCTTCGGTGATCACCCTTGGTGTTCCAGCTGAGTTCCCGCGGTCCCCGATCGACGATCGCGGTCGCTCGTGAACCCAGCGTCGATGTAATCGTCTTCCGAGTCCACAGCCGAGTCGGGGTAACTCAGCTGGCTACCATCGCTCCAGTCGCTGTCGGAGTCGTAGAGGTTGGACCGCCGACTGGATTGGCGCTTCTCGGCCAGCTCGTACGGGTCATCTTCCAACAGTGCTGCTGCCAGTCGGCGGTCTCGTCCTTCATCGCGCCGGCTCCGTCGGTCATCTCGGCGGTCGTCCCTGCGGCGTTCTCGGCGGTCTTCTCTGCGGTCATCTCGGCGTGATTCACTCCGCCGAGCTTCCGAGTGTCTTGGCGAATCAGTGCGCTTGGCATCTCGACTGCGGCTTCCGACGAGACGGTCGCGTTGTCTCTTGCGGCGTTCCCCCAGAATCTTCTGGTTGATAATCTTCTCGACCTTCTTGATGTCGGTGAGCTGTTGCGGATAGAGTAGATCCATGACATCATCATCCCCGCAGTGAAGCAGAAAATGCTCCACGTGGTCGGCGGCGTCTGCTCCACCGGCCTCGTACTGAATTTTCGCTGACTTAGCATATCCGTTGAGGCGAATGAGGAAGTCACACACCAGCTCGTTGTCCTTGCGCTGAGCCGAGTAATAGCGGGCTCGTGCCGACTGGTCAAACTGCGAGCAGTAGTAGTCGGCGAACGCCTCACTCAGCAGACTCCACTTCCGCTGCGTCTTCTTCGGGAGCTGGCGATACCAGCTCTTCGCTCCTCGCTCCAGCTTCAGAGAGAACGGCTCGCACCAGATCTTGCGCCAGCCGAGTTCCTTTCATCTCGTAGATGAATCGCTTCAACCACTGGAGAGAGTCGTCCGGTCGGTAGCGTTTACCTTCGAACATTGGGATCTTGTCGAGGGACGCATGAGTGCGGACTTCCAAGTACTGCGTCCGATCGCTTTCGGTGTCATCGAAGCTGAGATGCTTGATGACGTCCTTCACTGACTCGTCAGCCGAGTTCCGATAGTCGCGGCCATCGTCACTGTCACTGAGCTCGGCTGCATCTGCCGCGTCAAACAACTCGGCGTAGCGTCCACTCGGCTGCCTGCCACGCGTTGGCGTCTTCATGTGCGAGTCTTCGAAATACGGTGTACCTTCGGTTGCTCGGAACACATCAGCACGTTTGCGTTCGGGTGTTTTCGGCAGTGGGATCCTGCTGGGATCTTCGACGGCCTTCGGTGTGTCGGCCACACGCTTGGCAATCGTCTGTCGAGTGCCGACCGTTCCTCTCTCGAGGCCAAAGGCCAGTCTCAATCGACGCTTCCACTTGACGAGTTCACGCGAAGCTCGGCTGGGGTCCCAATCGCCGAGTAGCAGACTGTTAGGTCGGCTCGTGCAGCGGAACCCCATCGCCTTGAGCAGCAGCACCGTGTCTTCAACCAGCTGGTTGATGTCCGTGCTGTTCACCGGCTGTGTCAGCTCAGGTCCCAGGACCGGCCATCTCGCTTGAGCCATCGCCACTGGAGCGAACATCATCATCCACTCGCTTTGAGCTCTCATCTCCTCGCCGAGCTTGCCCAAGACCTTGTTGGCACTCGGCGTATCCACATTCCTCGTCGCTCGCGGAATAAGGGGCGGACGTTCCTTGCGCGGCGGCTTGATCTTCATCGTCCGTATCATTGCCGAGCTCGGCGGTCAGATTGCGCACAACTGGGCGTGGGGTACCCATGCGCCCGACTTGTAGCGACAATTCGTCGACTTCGCCGAGTAGCTCAGCTTTCTCCTCATACTCATCTCCTTCATCCTCATCACTTCCTTGGCCTTGGGCATCCTCCTCGTCGAACTGGACGCTGCGAGTCTCGTCCACCGTCGCGTCCGTGATCATCGCATCCGCCAAGCCCGCCGAGTTGGCTTGTCCAGCCGAGTTGCTTCCAGCCGTCGCTGGACTCGGCGTGACGATTCCCTTGACCATCTTCACTTCTCTTCTCTTCTTCTCAAACCTTGGTTAGCTGGTACCTACGAAACACAAGCACACCCCTGCTCCCGGGTCGCGGCACCAGTTGTGGTATAGCAGTACACACAAAATCGTCAGTTGTGGTAACTTGGCTACAAACACAACAATAGCCGAGCTGGTCGGCTTTGTTGGCCTGCGCCGGGTTGCTCCCAAGCGGTTCGGCCCAACCGGGACAGCGGGTGTCTCGCCTCTCGTCGAGACCTGCCAACCAAGATCACCTCCCCGGAGAACCGCCGAGTTCGACGGTCTCCGTTCACACAACCCTGTGCCCTCCACCAAAGGATGGACGACGGCGCACGGAGCGCTTTTACAGGTCGCCGAGAGCAAAGGCTTCTCGACTCAGCAATCAGTGCCCGGGACGTACGGGAACACCGGCTCGCAGCGGTGGCGAGACTTTCCTTCGCGCTTGGCGAGACACGCGCCCAACCCGGGCCGACCTTTATCTCTTGGCGCTGCCAGCCGAGTACCCTACAAGCTTATGCCTCTCGGGTACGGCAGCAGACATAATCCGGCCCCGCGCAGGGACTTACCGGAACGTATGCACGTGTGTTAGGCCTAGAAAATCCTGCTCTGTTGTCTGTTATCTTTGTCGGGCGCCCTGAAGGGGCGTCTCCACTACTCCTAAGCTCCTATACAAACACCAAATGAAAGTGGGCGGTTTTGGATCTCAGCCGACCCTTCGCTGAGCTCGGCGATGCTTGGGCTCGGCTGGTCCGGATAAGCCGTCCGGATAATCCTTGAACTCGGCTGAGCCGGATAACTCGTCCGGATAGGCTGGTGAACTCGGCTGAGCTCGGCTGAGCTCGGCTACTGGTACAGTGTACCACTCCAGCCGAGTTGGTCTCGCGAAATCTGGTGTTTCCTACACCACACGACTCGGCCACGTCGGCTACCAGCCGAGTTGTCGGTCGTTCGCCGAGTCCTGTGACTGCTTTCAGCCGGGACACATGCACCACCGGGTAGAAGCGGTATCCACTCTTGTCAGGAGCTCCAGTTCATAGGCAAATTCCTCCACCTTTTTCTTCACCCGGAACGGTCCGTGCCATCGGTGTGCCAACTTCTTGGTCAACCCAGGTCGAACCCGTTCCATGAACAGCCACACTTGGTCGCCTTCCTTGAACAACGACCTCCGAGACTCGGCTACTTCGTCACTTTCTTCAGTCGACTCGGCTGCTCCTTCGGGTGAATTTGCTGTGGTGTCCGCTTCTTCTTCTTCGACCGGGAGGGCTCTCTGTTCGACTCGGCTGAGTCCATCATTGTGTTCTTTAGCTCTCCGTTGCTTTTCCTCCAGCTGGAACTCGGCTGCCAGTTTCAAAGCCACCTCTCTCTGTCGTTTTGCTTCCCTGCGCCATTCGGCTGCCCCAGTCGAGTCAGCTGAGTTGCCCCTGCCAGGCATGACCGACTCGGTCATTGCCTTGAGTGTGGACCGAGCGTCCCATCCGTGTACCAGGTAAAATAGTGTCTCCCGCCGAGTTGAGTCTCTCGAGTTGTTGATGGCATGGACGAGCTTCTCGGCTACATCATCCCAGTCGGCTTGGAGAGGGTCCTCCACGTACACACGCACTGTTTGGATCATCGTCTTCACCGAGCGTTCTTGTTGACCGTTGGCTTGCGGCCGGTAGCTCAGCGTCGCTCTCGACTTAGACTGCATCATTTCCGATAACTTTTGGAACACCTCACTCATGAACCGGGGGTCTCTACTAACGATGGAGCTCCGAACCTTCGGAACACATTTTCTTCGAAGGCCTTTGCCACTTCAAGTGCCCCAGTCTCACTCATCGCTTTAGCGATTACGAACCCGGTGAAGTGGTCTTGGAACAGCAGGAGTGCAGTGTTGTGTGGTGTAGGAAACACCAGATTTCGCGAGACCAACTCGGCTGGAGTGGTACACTGTACCAGTAGCCGAGCTCAGCCGAGCTCAGCCGAGTTCACCAACCTATCCGGATGAGTTATCCGGCTCAGCCGAGTTCAAGGATTATCCGGACGGCTTATCCGGACCAGCCGAGCCCAAGCATCGCCGAGCTCAGCGAAGGGTCGGCTGAGATCCAAAACCGCCCACTTTCATTTGGTGTTTGTATAGGAGCTTAGGAGTAGTGGAGACGCCCCTTCAGGGCGCCCGACAAAGATAACAGACAACAGAGCAGAATTTTCTAGGCCTAACACACGTGCATACGTTCCGGTAAGTCCCTGCGCGGGGCCGGATTATGTCTGCTGCCGGGACCCGAGAGGCATAAGCTTGTAGGGTACTCGGCTGGCAGCGCCAAGAGATAAAGGTCGGCCCGGGTTGGGCGCGTGTCTCGCCAAGCGCGAAGGAAAAGTCTCGCCACCGCTGCGAGCCGGTGTTCCCGTACGTCCCGGGCACTGATTGCTGAGTCGAGAAGCCTTTGCTCTCGGCGACCTGTAAAAGCGCCTGAGCGCCGTCGTCCATCCTTTGGTGGAGGGCACAGGGTTGTGTGAACGGAGACCGTCGAACTCGGCGGTTCTCCGGGAGGTGATCTTGGTTGGCAGGTCTCGACGAGAGGCGAGACACCCGCTGTCCCGGTTGGGCCGAACCGGTCGGGGCAACCCGGCGCAGGCCAACAAAGCCGACCAGCTCGGCTATTGTTGTGTTTGTAGCCAAGTTACCACAACTGACGATTTTGTGTGTACTGCTATACCACAACTGGTGCCGCGACCCGGGAGCAGGGGTGTGCTTGTGTTTCGTAGGTACCAGCTAACCAAGGTTTGAGAAGAAGAGAAGAGAAGTGAAGATGGTCAAGGGAATCGTCACGCCGAGTCCAGCGACGGCTGGAAGCAACTCGGCTGGACAAGCCAACTCGGCGGGCTTGGCGGATGCGATGATCACGGACGCGACGGTGGACGAGACTCGCAGCGTCCAGTTCGACGAGGAGGATGCCCAAGGCCAAGGAAGTGATGAGGATGAAGGAGATGAGTATGAGGAGAAAGCTGAGCTACTCGGCGAAGTCGACGAATTGTCGCTACAAGTCGGGCGCATGGGTACCCCACGCCCAGTTGTGCGCAATCTGACCGCCGAGCTCGGCAATGATACGGACGATGAAGATCAAGCCGCCGCGCAAGGGGAACGTCCGCCCCTTATTCCGCGAGCGACGAGGAATGTGGATACGCCGAGTGCCAACAAGGTCTTGGGCAAGCTCGGCGAGGAGATGAGAGCTCAAAGCGAGTGGATGATGATGTTCGCTCCAGTGGCGATGGCTCAAGCGAGATGGCCGGTCCTGGGACCTGAGCTGACACAGCCGGTGAACAGCACGGACATCAACCAGCTGGTTGAAGACACGGTGCTGCTGCTCAAGGCGATGGGGTTCCGCTGCACGAGCCGACCTAACAGTCTGCTACTCGGCGATTGGGACCCCAGCCGAGCTTCGCGTGAACTCGTCAAGTGGAAGCGTCGATTGAGACTGGCCTTTGGCCTCGAGAGAGGAACGGTCGGCACTCGACAGACGATTGCCAAGCGTGTGGCCGACACACCGAAGGCCGTCGAAGATCCCAGCAGGATCCCACTGCCGAAAACACCCGAACGCAAACGTGCTGATGTGTTCCGAGCAACCGAAGGTACACCGTATTTCGAAGACTCGCACATGAAGACGCCAACGCGTGGCAGGCAGCCGAGTGGACGCTACGCCGAGTTGTTTGACGCGGCAGATGTAGCCGAGCTCAGTGACAGTGACGATGGCCGCGACTATCGGAACTCGGCTGACGAGTCAGTGAAGGACGTCATCAAGCATCTCAGCTTCGATGACACCGAAAGCGATCGGACGCAGTACTTGGAAGTCCGCACTCATGCGTCCCTCGACAAGATCCCAATGTTCGAAGGTAAACGCTACCGACCGGACGACTCTCTCCAGTGGTTGAAGCGATTCATCTACGAGATGAAAGGAACTCGGCTGGCGCAAGATCTGGTGCGAGCCGTTCTCTCTGAAGCTGGAGCGAGGAGCGAAGAGCTGGTATCGCCAGCTCCCGAAGAAGACGCAGCGGAAGTGGAGTCTGCTGAGTGAGGCGTTCGCCGACTACTACTGCTCGCAGTTTGACCAGTCGGCACGAGCCCGCTATTACTCGGCTCAGCGCAAGGACAACGAGCTGGTGTGCGACTTCCTCATTCGCCTCAACGGATATGCTAAGTCAGCGAAAATTCAGTACGAGGCCGGTGGAGCAGACGCCGCCGACCACGTGGAGCACTTCCTGCTTCACTGCGGGGATGATGATGTCATGGATCTAATCTATCCGCAACAGCTCACCGACATCAAGAAGGTCGAGAAGATTATCAACCAGAAGATTCTGGGGGAACGCCGCAAGAGACAACGCGACCGTCTCGTCGGAAGCCGCAGTCGAGATGCCAAGCGCACTGATTCGCCAAGACACTCGGAAGCTCGGCGGAGTGAATCACGCCGAGATGACCGCAGAGAAGACCGCCGAGAACGCCGCAGGGACGACCGCCGAGATGACCGACGGAGCCGGCGCGATGAAGGACGAGACCGCCGACTGGCAGCAGCACTGTTGGAAGATGACCCGTACGAGCTGGCCGAGAAGCGCCAATCCAGTCGGCGGTCCAACCTCTACGACTCCGACAGCGACTGGAGCGATGGTAGCCAGCTGAGTTACCCCGACTCGGCTGTGGACTCGGAAGACGATTACATCGACGCTGGGTTCACGAGCGACCGCGATCGTCGATCGGGGACCGCGGAACTCAGCTGGAACACCAAGGGTGATCACCGAAGGAGCCAGCCGAGCTCGGCGGACCGCACCAGCCGGGGATACGACCGACGTGACCAAACTGGTCGGCGCAGTGACTCCCGTGAGCGCCCATCGTACGGCCCTTGTGCTGCCTGCGGTGGAGCTAACCACTCCGTCCATTATTGCCGCCGTCGCTGCAAGTTCTACAAGCAACTGCACGATGTCGGTCAGTGCGAGCTGTTCCAGCGCTACGAGAAAGTCGCCGTATTTGTCAAGTCCAATGTCGACAAGTCCAAATTACCTGAAGACCTCCAGGACCTCTACACGCCGAGCGATTTAAACTCGGCGGCCCGCCAACACTGACTGGGTTGGACGATACCGGGCTGCCACAGTCAGCCGAGCCGGCAGTAGATGCGAACTTTGTGTTCGCCTTTGTGGGTGAGGCAGGAAGGCCCGAGGGACGAGGAGAGGACGAGGTATTGGAGTGTGAAAACGACGGATTTGATTGTGAGCTCGGCGAGCGTGGAGAGGAAAGCCAAGCGAGATTGTGCAGTGCAGTTGCGACTCGGCGATCGACGGAAGCGACCACAGCCACTAGAGTTATGAAGCTACTCCTGGAGAGCGACTCGGCTGGTGGTCGTGGCAAAAGTTTGACCGCCGAGTTCGGATGAGGGCTCTCGTTATGGGAGCAGTGAACGACCAGCGTACGAAGATACTGCTTGACACCGGCGCAAATGTGTCGGCAGTCAGCGAAGGATTCGCGAGGAGACTGCGGTTGAAGCGGTTTACGCGACAGGACCAACAAATTGACGTTCAAGGTATTGGAAAGGGCAAGGTGGCGACGATGTCGCGAACGATGGTGAAGGTGACACTCGGCTGGGAGGTCACGTACGAGTTTGAAGTATGGATCCTCGATCACCACGCGGGAGTCGAGTTGATCCTCGGTACAGACTTTATGATCCCGGCTGGGATCCGTCTGGACCTGTACAACTCGGTGGCGAAGCTACCCGATGAGGTTGTCCTACCTCTGGTGAAGTCCCAGAACTCGGCGGATGAACCGAAAGGGGGCCTCTATATCACGGATGGCCCAACTGAACCGGTGAACCTCGAAAGCCGAGTTCCCACCGAGTTCCGGCTGATGAGGAATCCACCGAGCGAGGAAACACACGACTTCTGGGTACGCTGGACTAAAGACTGGGTACCGACCGTAGTGCTGGATCGGCGGAACCGAGTGGTCCGAGTCCGACTGACTAACCTGAAGCCGACTTGGACTTGGTGCCCAGCGCATTTCCCTGTGGTTGCCTGGGCACCGCATGGAGTGTTGCCGCCAGATGGTTATGTCCGGCTGCACTCGGCGAAGTACAAAGATTGGCAAGTCATGGCCTACGAAGCGGCTATGGACAAGGATCTGTTGCAAAGGAACAACAGCTGTACGCTGAGTGGCTGGCTCGACAGCCGCCCGCTGTGGACCGTAGAAGCTACCCAGAGCCGAAGGGGTGGCCACATGGCCGCCTACCGAGAAGCGGGATTCGACGCTGACTTGCGCCCAGCGATGGGAGAAGTTAGCCGAGTCGGAGGAGCAAACTAAGGCGGACGAAGCCGAAGGTCCACCCTTGGCCTTGGTAGAGCCGGCGACCACGGCTACCGCTACCCTAGTTCCTGAAGAAGCAACTCCGAGCGAAGAGCCTACGCCAGACTGGGGCAGCGACCCGTCCAGCCGAGCAGAGATCCCACTAACGACCGCTCAGGACGAGCCCAGCCAAAGAGCCTGCACAGCAGATGAGGGTGCGTACGAGCAATCCAGCGAGCTGGTTGACTGGACAATCATCGATGATCCTGGGCCCGAGCCGCCGAGTCCGGAAGCCTGAGGAGGAAATCGATGTTAGTGATGAACCCATGTCGTCGGACCCGATTGAAGACTTGCGCCTACGTTACCTTCTGGCGGCGAAGTACGAGGAAGGGGCAGAGGACCAAGGCGACTCGGCTGAAGACTCAGCCGAGTTCGAACATCCAGCTACGAACTTGGAGCTCGACGATTATGCTCGCGAGTTGGCATTCCTGCCCGACTTGACTGAAGCGGTGTCAACGCAACTCGACTACGAAGCAGCCAATGTGCAGAGCTCGGCGCACACTCGGCCGCAGTCTACTCGGCTGGTGGAGGTATTGAAAAGCCACGAAAGATCATGATCTCCAGCGGTAATGCCCTACCTCCACCAGCTTACGGCGTAGTGTGCGATATCGACGTGCAAGGGCACCCGCCAATCCGCCAGCGAGTTCGCCGAGTTCCGTTGAAACATCTCGGCAAGTTGTACGAACTGCTCAAAGCGCTGCTACGAGCTCGGCTGATCGCCTTCTCGAACAGCCCCTGGGCATCACCTATCGTGATTGTCCTGAAGAAAAATGGAGTCGACATTCGGCTGTGCATCGATTACAAGCTGGTGAACGCGATTACGCTGCTCATGGAATACGCTATGCCGCTAGTGGATGATCTCCTCACTGAGTTGGAAGCATATTTATGGTTCTGCTCACTGGATGCCGCCAGCGGCTTCTGGGCGGTCATGATGACTCGGCGTGCCCGTTGGATCTCAGCTTTCGTCTGCGCGTTGGGTCACTTTGAATGGTTGCGAATGCCCTTCGGGTTAAAGAATGCTCCAATGATCTACCAGCGGCTCATCGATAACGCCCTATGGGGTTACGTTCAACCCAAGGGTGGCTGGAAGGAGTTCGCCAAGCGCATCCAGCAAGCCGAAGCCGCCTCAGAAGCCCAGCGGAAACGACTCGCAGCCGACTTCGACTTCGAGGCCAGCGGCCAGACCAAGTTTGAAGCCGACCGCCGAGCTCAAGCCGAGTTTGATCCGTTGGAAGATTTCATCAACAGCCCAGAGGCCGACATGTTCAAGACGGGTGAGCCGGATGAATCGCGCCTGGCACCGGTTTTCGATCGTCGATCGTTCGTGGATGATATATGCTTCGGAGGGCGGACGTTCGACGATTGCCTAGGGACGCTCGACCGACTGCTGCAACGCTTCACTGAGTGCCGCATCAGCGTCAGCTTCCCGAAAAGCATCTTCGTTCAGCCGAAAGTCGACTTCCTATCACATGGGGTGACCTCGGCAGGGATCCAAGCCGACCAGAAGAAGATGCTAGCGATAGCCGGGCTGCCGTTCCCGACGACGAAGAAGGGGATGCAGGCATTCTTGGGAGCGCTGAATTACTATGGCCGGTTCATCCAGAACTTGGCGGTGTACGGGGCAGTCCTCTATCAACTAAAGGATGATGATTTTGGACCCGGCGGTGACTTGACAGCGGCTAGAGCTGCGTTCGCCGACTTGAAGCAGAAGGTGGTCGATGCGCCCATACTTCGTCATTTCAACTCGGCGGAAGACGTCCACGTCATGCTATTCGCCAATGAGTGGGCGCTGAGTAGCACGCTGATGCAGCTCCACGAAGGAAAGCTCCACCCGGTGCGGTTCTGTGGCCGAGTTCTCAAGGATAATGAACTCCGCTACCACCCCGCCGAGAAGGAAGTACTCGCGTTGCTGCAGCTCATCAAAGTATGCCATACGCTGCTAGCCGGGAAAACCATCCACGTCTACACCCGCTACTCGACTCTCGAATGGGTGTTCCAGTCGAAGTCGCTCTACGGCAGGGCAGTTAGCTTTGCGGTGCTCCTGTCGCCCTTCCACCTCAAGGTCAAACGGGTCCGCGAACGGGACACGGATTTCGCCCAGTTGCTCCAGGCGTCTATCACGCCAGCCGTGGGATTGGATGAGCTACTAACGCATGTTGCCCCGCCGTCCAAGAACTCGGCTATGGTTCGCATGGACCCAAAATTGCTGTATGCGCACGTGCCTCGAGACTTCAAGGGGCATGTGCTTTCGTTCGACGGGTCAGCAAAGACCGCCAAACACGGCGGGTTTGGGAGATGTTCATGGATCCTGTGGCGCCTACCAGACTGGAGCATTGAGATCGCTGCGAGCGCGCACCTCCCATCGACCACGGTGAATATAGCCGAGTACACCGGCATGAATAACGGGGTGACCTCAGCTATTGAGCGTGGGGTGAAGGACATAATCATCGTGGACGATTCCCGGCTTGCGATCCAGCAATCCATGGGGGTGATCGCGTGTAAGAAGGAGGCATTGCAAGTCGAGCTGGCACGCCACAAGAAATTGGTCAGCAAGCTGAATTCAGTTCGCTACCTGCATGTAGTGCGCCTCTACAACTCGGCTGCTGACTCCCTCGCGACCGAAGCACTGGAGGCCAAGGCAGGAAAAGTCGTGCTTAACGCAGGACGGAAAGCCGAGCTGAAGACCCTGAACAGAATCGCTGAGATCCTGTACGTAGACAAGGACTCGGCGGAAGCCCAACTCGAAGGCGTTGAGATTGCTGTCGTGACAAGGAGCCAAGTTCGCCGAGTCCGTTTCGAAGACGAAGCGACAGAGCAACCAACACCGAACTCAGCTCCGAATGAAGAAGCTGAACGCGATGACTTCGAACGTGATAGCTGACCTCCGCCCGCTAGACAGCAGGTGGCGGGGAAGCCGAGTTCGGTAGCACAGCACCGCCGGCGAACTCAGCTGAGTCGCTAGCCGAGCTTGGAGAAGCCCGACAACCCAACGCCATGAACATCGACCCAGTGGTGGTCCAAGCTGAGCGACGTCTGCGGATAGCCAAAGCACAAGATGAAGAACAACGGTGGGCCGATTTGAAGACCTACCTCGAAGGAGACTATGCGCGACTCACGCATCGCCGAGCTCGCAACGCTGGGAAGGTCGCCGACGAGTTCGTACTCAGTGAAGACGGGCTATTATACCGACAAGACAAGGCTAGACGGCCTGGCGAACTCGGCGAACCAAGCTTATCCCTCCGACTGGTGGTCCCGACGACTATGATAGACGAGATCCTGCAGAACTGCCACAACTCCATCGAAGGAGGTCACCAAGGCATCGTGCGAACCTACCACAAGGTCAGAGCTGACTACTACTGGATTGGATTGTATGCGGATGTAGTCAAACACGTCCAAGCGTGCGAGGACTGCAGCACTAGCAAGAGCAAACCACACCTAAAGGGCTACTCGCCCGGCAATGTGGTTTCGCGACCATTACACGTGGTGTCGATGGATTTTGTCATACCACTGCCGAAGTGCAGCGGGGCTGCCGTAGCTTTAGCGTCAGAGGAAGACGTAACAGACTCACAGAGTCGCGGCTAAAGATAGCCCGTTCTAATACCAGAACGCACGAGTCCGTACTCCCTACGGACTCCAAGAGTCAACCCTTAACTCTTAGCTGTGAATCTTCAAACTGAATGTATTTCTCTTATCGCGGCAGAGCCGCCTTCGGTGTAAATGTATCTGGTTCACTATCTAGCATAGTGAACCCTAGTCATATGCATAATCTGTGGCTCTGAAGCCATGTACTGATTCTCCTACTGAAATAGGTTAGACAGTGTGCACCACACAAGCCTGTGTGTGCCACACTTCGTAACCCTTCGGGTAACATTTGTGTAACCCCGTTACACCCTCCCCCACCAAACCGTGGACACGGGTGTTCACGCTTAACGGTCAACGACCGGGTCTTGTTCCGTCAAGCCTCCTTCTCGAACGAGTCAATCCACATCGTGTGGACGTCTCTGAGAACTTCTCGGCGCAACGCGCCCTCACATGACTTCAAGTCATAACGCCTTTTGGTCTTTCGACCGCAGAAACCCTCTCGCGAGGTCCGCCTCGGAGCCTCGCTCCTCTCGCGCTTCGGCACCTCGTGCCTGCGAACTCCCAAGCTCCCCGGCGCAGGCGCGCACACCGACCGCGCCTCCCAGGCTCTCGGTCTCTCAGTACTTCGCGGCGCAACGCCTCAAGCAACGCTCGCGGCGAGCACGCCCCAGCTCCCCTCGAGCACTAGCCCATCCGACCATGGACCTCAAAGATCTCTTCGGAGATGAGGAGGAGGGCGAGGTGGACTACAGCGAGTCCGATGTCGGCTCTCCGAGCCATGAGGGTGAAGCAGCGTCCCCACAACGCTCCCCGAACCGCCGCGACGCTTCGCCCACGTCGCCGGCACAACGCGGAGGTGGCACGTCGGCCACAGTTGGCTCGTCGAGCTCCCGCGACCAAGAGCGCCGCGCGCGAGTGTCTCCTGCGCGCTCGTCGAGCCATCCCTCTACTGAGCGCACTGCGCTGTCGAGGGAGGAGCCGCGGCCACCGCTGCGCACTCCAAATCCGTTCCCTGAACGCTCTTCCGGGCTCCGCGAGCTGCGCGAGCTCACTGAGTCACGGTACTCTCCGCCTCGTGCGGGGAAGTGCCCTTGGGCCCCGTCATCTCCAACCCTTTGGACGAGGCTCAATCCGAGCAGGTTGCGGCGCAGCTGGCCTCCATGCGCTCCCAGCGCCCCGAGTTGCGGCCCCTGCTGAACCCCAGCACCGCCGAGTACGGCTTTCGGCCTCGTGACCCCGCGGAGGCATGCCGCCAGGCTTTCCAGCCGACGCTGGCTCAGCATGTCATTGGGCCTGCGGCCCGTACTCCGGAGGAGATCGCTCTTCGAACGTCTCTACGACAGCGACTCTTGACTCCACAGTCTACGACTGTCTCCGAGTACCGCGAGCGGTTGCGCCTGCAAGGCAAGGGGTTGTCCGTGCCCGCAATGCGGACGTACCCTGTGGTGCTCAGCCCGGGCGAAAGCCTGATCGAACACGAGGCTCAGTTCGAGCTCTGGGCTGAGAAGAAGAAGAAGCTTAGCTCCATGGATGCTCTTCGAGCTAGCTTCAGCGAAGTGGATGTTCGTATCGAACGCAAGCTCCGCTTCGACTTTGCGAAGATCCAAGCCAAACGCAGCCTCTCGGCTAACGCTCAGCCGCAGACCCATTCTAGCGCTGCGCGCTTCGCTCCTTTGAGCCCTCCAGTCGCTCCTACCCGTGAGGGAGTGAGCGCTGTGGCTCAGGGCCAACCCCGGAGCAATGTGGCTGACCCAGCAGCTCCCAGCCTATTGCCGGGAAGCGCGGGACGGCCGGCATGCCGGCCTCGAGCCCACGGGGCGCTGGTGATCAAGCCGATCAAAAGCGTCCACGACGTCTGGGCAGTCTTGGCGAAGGGGCACCTCAAACTCCCATGAGTTCTCTGAGTGTGGGTACCCTCGCCACTTTACCAGATACTGGTTTTGACCCCGGCACCGCCGCTTCGCCAGCAGGCGCTCCACATGGTAGTGAAGGTTCCCTTGCTCATCGAGCAGCGCCGGTGGAGGACGCACCAAGCCGCCTCGCGACGTTTGATGAGCTGTTCGAGGTTCAGCAACAGACGACTCGCCTTCGGGACCATGTCCAGGATGTCGATGCGCGTCTCGCGCGTACTGCCACGGAGCTCGACGAGCTTGCTCGGGACTTGAGCTGGGTTCAAGTGCCTCGCGAGGTCTGGGACCGGCTCCGACACTTGGAGAGCTGGGTGCAGTATTATGGCGATCGCGACGATCGTCGTAGCCAGGAGCTCTCCGAGCTTCGGCGTCAGCAGGCTGCATTGCAGGGTCAGATTGACCTTCTGGCCCGCATGCAGGGCCCGCCCGCTGCGCCTCCTGTGCCGGTGGCCCCCTGTGCCTGCGGCACCTCCGACTCCGACCCTGCCCTCAGGGCTCGCGGCACCGCCGATGCCGAGCCTTCCGCCTGTGCCTGCAGTGCCTGCGATGATGGTCGCGTCTGTGACGCCTGCGACTGCGTCCTCGACGCTCGCGACCTCCGCGCCTGCGACCTCGTCGCCCTCGGTGCCTCCATTTGCACCTGCGTCGGGTCATGGTACGGCTTGAGCAAGCCCACGTAGAAGACGGGGTGCGTCCGCATCTTCTTCGGAAGATTGAGCGTGTACGCAAGGCCCTTCCTGGCCACGACCTTGAAAGGTCCAATGAAGCGCGGGCGCAACTTCGTCTTGAAGACAGCGGACACTGCATGTGTAGGTAGGTTCTTAGCATTTAGCAATACCAGGTCCCCGACCTCATAACTGTCAACATTGCCTCTGCCTTTAGCATCCGCATGTTCCTTTTGCTTGTCTTGGCTCTCAGCCATTGCGTCACGCACGTGTCGTAAGACACTCAAGCGCGTCGACAAGAAAGTGTCAACCTGTTTACGAACAGTAGCCGGGCTGACATCAGCTAGCCGATCAGCTAAATCGGCTTCCTCTCCCCACCAAGCCCGAGGCCACCACGTGGCGGCGTCAGCGGGACGCGGGGATGGGACAAGCTGTTCACGTAGAACGGCGTGTAGCCGGTCGAGGCATGCACGGCGTTATTCAACGCAAACTCAACGAGTGGCAGCATAGCGCTCCAACGCTTCGGCGTCTCAGCGCAAATGCTGCGGAGCACGTCTTCGACGACGCGATTCACTCGCTCCGTCTGACCATCGGTCTGCGGGTGATCCGCCGTGGACATGTCCAGCTTGGTGCCAAGCACCGCAAAACCGCGCTCCAGAAGTTGCCCGTGAAGCGGGGTCTCGGTCCGAGACAATCGACTCAGGGAGTCCGTGTTGTCGAAACACTCGGTCCAAGAACAGCGTTGCTGTACCCTTACCATCGATGGTATCCGGCACAGCCGCAATGTGAGCCATCTTGCTCAGTCGGTCTACAAAGACCACGACTCCAGTGTTGCCCGCCGCATCCGCCGGCAGGCCAAACACAAAGTCCATACTCATGGATTGCCAACAGCCCGAAGGGACAGGCAAGCTTGCCAACGGGGCTGCAGCATGGGGTGACGACTTCACTCGCTGACACGTCTCGCACGTGCGCACATAAGTGCTCGTCCACTTGTACAGCTTCGGCCACCAGTAGTGGGTGCTCACCGAGCTGTAGGTCTTCTCACGGCCAAGATGGCCAGCCACCGGCGTGTCGTGGGCCTCATAGAGGATACGATACTTCAGGTCCTCATCATGAGGGATGACCACGCGTGGCGTGTCCTCGGAGCCAGTGCTGTAGAACAGCAGGCCACCATCGAGGGTGTAGCGATGCAAACGCGCGCGCACTCGCGCCGACAATTCAATGTCCGAGTCTTGAAACTCCTTGCTCCCGAGAGCCTTCAGCAACGCGACACAAGTGTCATCCTTGGCATAAGCCGTTCGGATCAGATCCGGTAATGACGAAGTCACGGTCGTTACATGAGCCAGCTCATAATCCGGCCTGCGCGACAGCGCGTCCGCGAGGACATTCTGCCTGCCAGGCTTGTACTTCACCTCGAAGTTGTACTCCGCGAAGAAGGACAGCCAACGGGCCATCCTTTGCGAGAGATGAGGCGACTGAGTCGCAGTGCGTAACGACGCGTGATCCGTGTAAATCACGAACGGCTGAGAGCCCAACAGGTGAACCCTGAACTTGACGAGCGCATACTTCATCGCAAGTAGCTCTTTGTCATGGACAGGATAGTTCTTCTCAGCAGCCTTCAGCTGACGAGATTCGAACGCCACCACGCGCTCGCGCCCCTCGGCGTCTGCTTGTAGCAGGGCACAGCCGATGGCAAAGTCCGAGGCGTCACAGACGACACTAAACGGACGAGCGGGGTCTGGCAAAGCCAGAATAGGCGCATGAAGGAGACTATCCTTAATTGCCGCAAACGCATCTTGATGCTCGGTGTTCCAACACCACTCCGCGTCCTTCTTCAGGAGATTGGAGAGTGGCCGAGCCATCTCAGCGTAATTCTCGCTGTACTTGTGCAAGTAATTGGCCAAGCCAAGCCACTTGCGAAGATCCTTCTGGTTCTGGGGAACCGGCCAGTCAACAATGGCCTTGACCTTGACCGGGTCGGCCCTCAGGCCACGCTTCCCGATGAAGCACCCTAAGAAGGGAATCTCTTCTGCTCCGAAGATGCATTTGTCAATGTTGGCATACAACTTGTTTTGACGCATGCACTCGAGCACAGCACGCAGGTGCTCGACATGGTTCTCCATATCAGTCTTCCTGTGCTCCGCACGACTGTGGACAAAGATGTCATCGAAGTACGTCTGCGCGTACGCCCGATGGGGCCGGAAGAGCTGCGTCACAAGACGATTGAACGTCGCTGGCGCGTTCGAGAGCCCTTGGGGCATCACCAACCACTCCCAGAGCATGCCGCTCGGAGTACTCACCGCAGTGAGAGGAATGTCGCTCGTTCTCATGAGCAATTGGTAGTAGCCATCGACCAAGTCGAGCGCACTGTACATCGTACATCCTGCCATGTTGTTCTGAAGAACGTCCTTCCGAGGAATCGGCGTCTGCGCCGGAATGGTGGCGGCATTCAGCTTGTTAAAAGCATGCACAATACGCCACTTGCCATTCGGCTTTCTGACACAGAACGTCGGCGTGGAGTGAGGAGACTTACTCTCACGCACCATGCCCGCCTCGTGCTTCGCACGGAAGAACGCGTCAATGACGTCACACTGCTCCTTCGGCAGAGGCCACTGCCTCGTCACGCAGTACTTCGTTCCCGGAACGAGATCAATCTCATGTCGAACACCTCGATCCGGAGGTAGCCCCGAGGGCGGTTCCTTCGAGACCACGTCTTGATAATCCTTCACCACGTGGTACAAGGGGTCCGACGGATCCTTCAGGATCGCCGATCCGCTTCGCGCATTCAGCGCCTTCTTAGTGTCCTCCAGGACAGCTTCATCCAGAAGCGAGGACGAGTTCAACTCTTCTTCAGGTCGTATGACCACCACCTCCGCCAAGTCTCCAGCCTTCAAGGCTTCGCCCAACTCGGCCAAGGACATCTCGTCCAGCTCCAGGAGAGCAGATAGTGAGGGCAAGTCGGTGAGACTGACATCTCCGTCGACGTCGCCCGTCACTCCATTCACGAGTGTGTAGAGCTGCTCGCTCTTGTGTGGAGCCTCACCGCTCGGCACACCCTTCTCGACTCGTGAGACCGCAGACGCCTTGCGTCGCGCCGCCAGCGCTTTGCGGCGCTGCCGCCTCTTCATGGACACTGTCCGCCCAGAAGAGCTCCGTGATTTCGCGTGCTTCTTGACGCCAGGTATCACCACCTCATTCAGCTCCAGAGGAGCACCAGTGTCTTGATCGACACTCAGCGAAGGGCTGCACGACCCGCAGCCTCCACTCAGTGGATTACGTGCCACTCCACGATCTTCATCCGGGCAGAGCCCCTTGTCCCTCGGCATCGTGCCGACCGCGCCGTCGCTGGCACGCAGCAGGGCGTCGCCCTCAGACGCACACCCGCTCAGCGGAATTAGTGCCGCTCCACATCCTTGATCCGGGCAACGACCACCTACACTCGACCTCTCGTCGACCGCGCCTTCACTGGCACGCAGCAGGGCGTCGCCCTCAGACGCACACCCGCTCAGCGGAATTCGTGCCGCTCCACCTGCCGTCCACGAGCCACGCTCGGAACGCTCGTTCTCGACACACGCAGTGTCCACCAACTCGGAAACTCCGATGTTCAGCACATTGACCGACTCGGTCCAGTGCTCGCGCCAGAAGCGCTTCTGCTTCCTAGCAGAGGTGGGTTCATGACTCGCCAATGCTCCGCCAGGAGAGAAGTGCGTAGCACCAAGGGTCTTCGACCTCCAATCTATCCAAGGCTCATGGCGTTCCAGCCACGCCATACCAAGGATGAGATCATATCTCGAATCGAGGTCTAAGACCAGACAGCGTTCCACGCTATCAAAATCTAAAAACTTCACGCCCAAGTCCACAGGGACTTTAGGCACCGTGACACGAGTGCCCGTCGCGAGACGAACAGTGACGATGTCACTCCCACGCGCTACCAGCGCCTCAGCATAAAGCTGACTTCCGTCCATCGTGGAACGCCGGGCGTAATTACCCGACGCTCCCGAATCGATCAAAATCGTCCATGGCTTTGTGAAGCCCTTCACCCAAGCCTGGACAACTAGCAAGCCCGGCTTGCACACACGTTCCGTGTTATAGAGTACAGCTCTCTTCGGGGCTAAGTCCTGTCGACCTCCACCTCGCCGAGGTTCAATAGAACTTAGTTCCTCCCCAGTAGGCCGCCCCGCGCCTACTGGGTTTTCTCGTTTCCCCGAGACGAACCAGAGCCCTGGCTCGAACCCGAAGAGCGGCTTGACGAAGCCTGGCGCTGCAAGCGCAGCTGACATCCGGCGCGCAAGTGACGCGTGTCACCGCAGATGAAGCATCGGCGGATGCCGCGCCGCTGCTCAGCAGCCCGAAGCTCGGCTTCTTCGTCTTCAGCATAGCTGAGGTCCATAGGCTCCGGACCATTGGACGAACTGGTGTGAGGAGCGTTCCACCCAAGTCTTGACGACTTAAAGTTGTGCTCCGCGTTCAACGCGATGTCCACAGCCTCTTCAAAAGAGCTTGGGTGAGTGCGGAAGACTTCCGTCCTGGCCACGCCAGTGCGAAGTCCTTCCATAAACACCGTGACGATGACTACCTCAGCCAGAGGCTCGGCAGACATGCCCGCAATGAGAGTTCTCAACTCCTGGACATAGTCCACCAAATCCTTCCTGCCTTGTCGGGTAGCCAGGAAGCGTGAGCGCACGCGATACGCCTCGTTAGGCGGAGCGAACACTCGGGACAGTTGCTGCTTCAGCTGGTCCCACGTCGGGAAGGCCGTGTCGACCGACGTCCCTGACGTTAGTGCCCACTCTCTCGCTCGCCCACCAAGCTTCGAGATAGCTAGCGCCACGCGCTGCGACTCCGTCCGGAGTAGAGCTGAGCTCATAGCCATCTCGACTTCACGGGTCCAAAGCATTAAGCTTTCCCCTTCCTTGCCTTCGAAGGTCTTCACGCTCAACATGAGCGGCTTGGGTCTTGTTCCCGCGTCGGATGACGTAGCGGGCGCTTGCGGCGCCACGGCCGTCGCCATCCTCTGCTGGAGGTGCTCCAACAGAGCATTCTCGTAGCTGGAGAACGCCTCGAGACGCGCATTCACCGCGTCGGGGCCTTGTTGCGCCAGTTGCGTCACGCCCTCCGGGCCCAGCAAGGACATAAGCTTTTTAAGCGCATCCTGCTGGTTCGGGGGCAAGTGAGCGAACTGCTCCATTCTCCACAGAGGGTCAGTCTATCCAGACTCAGGTGTCGGATTGACTACAAGTGCTACCAAGTGCAGCGGGGCTGCCGTAGCTTTAGCGTCAGAGGAAGACGTAACAGACTCACAGAGTCGCGGCTAAAGATAGCCCGTTCTAATACCAGAACGCACGAGTCCGTACTCCCTACGGACTCCAAGAGTCAACCCTTAACTCTTAGCTGTGAATCTTCAAACTGAATGTATTTCTCTTATCGCGGCAGAGCCGCCTTCGGTGTAAATGTATCTGGTTCACTATCTAGCATAGTGAACCCTAGTCATATGCATAATCTGTGGCTCTGAAGCCATGTACTGATTCTCCTACTGAAATAGGTTAGACAGTGTGCACCACACAAGCCTGTGTGTGCCACACTTCGTAACCCTTCGGGTAACATTCGTGTAACCCCGTTACACGAAGACTCGGCGGGGCAACATTGCACTCCTGCTGTTCCAAGACCACTTCACCGGGTTCGTAATCGCTAAAGCGATGAGTGAGACAGGGGCACTTGAAGTGGCAAAGGCCTTCGAAGAAAATGTGTTCCGAAGGTTCGGAGCTCCATCGTTAGTGCGCCACGACAGAGACCCCCGGTTCATGAGCGAGGTGCTCCAAAAGTTCTCGGAAATGATGCAGTCTAAGTCGAGAGCGACGCTGAGCTACCGGCCACAAGCCAACGGTCAACAAGAACGCTCGGTGAAGACGATGATCCAAACCGTGCGTGTGTATGTGGAAGATCCTCTCCAAGCCGACTGGGATGATGTAGCCGAGAAGCTCGTCCATGCCATCAACAACTCGAGAGACTCGACTCGGCGGGAGACACCATTTTACCTGGTACACGGATGGGACGCTCGATCCACGCTCAAGGCAATGACCGAGTCGGTCAGGCCTAGCAGGGGCAACTCAGCTGACTCGACTGGGGCAGCCGAATGGCGCAGGGAAGCAAACCGACAGAGAGAGGTGGCTTTGAAACTGGCAGCCGAGTTCCAGCTGAAAGAAAAGCAACGGAGAGCTAAAGAGCACAATGATGGGCTCAGCCGAGTCGAACAGAGAGCCGTCCCGGTCGAAGAAGGAGAAGCGGACACCACAACAAATTCACCCGAGGAAGCAGCCGAGTCGACTGAAGAAAGTGACGAAGTAGCCGAGTCTCGGAGGTCGTTGTTCAAGGAAGGCGACCAAGTGTGGCTGTTCATGGAACGGGTTCGACCTGGGTTGACCAATAAGTTGGCACACCGATGGCACGGACCGTTCCGGGTGAAGAAAAAGGTGGAGGAATTTGCCTATGAACTGGAGCTCCCTGACAAGAGTGGATACCGCTTCTACCCGGTGGTGCATGTGTCCCGGCTGAAAGCAGTCACAGGACTCGGCGAACGACCAACAACCCGGCTGGTAGCCGACTTGGCCGAGTCAGAACGCCTTGACTTCGACGAAGAACTCCTCCCGGAGGATAGCTGGGAACCCGACGAAGCAGTGAATGAATACGAAGTCGAGGCCATCCTGGACGACGAGTTACCACTCTCAACGAGCACCTCCAGAACCCAGCGTAGGTTCAAGGTCAAGTGGGTCGGCTATGATGAGCCAACCTGGGAGCCGTTGTCGAACCTGTCATGTGGTGGACTGTTGTTCGACTACTTGCGGCAGAAGAAACGTGAAAACCGTCTGCAAATGGTGCAAGTTGCAGACGAGGACTAAGGCTATTGCACCAAGATGATGAACCCGCCAACTCAGTGAAGACAGCAGGCTGAGTTGAGACGAAGAAAGCTACTGCGTCAAATCTGCATACATTACATGAATTACGCCAAGAAACGGGAAGGAAGAAGATCTCGGCCGCCGAACCACAAACTACGAGGACGCAGGACCCTGCGAACGCGCGGCAGAGGAGACGACTGATGCGGCAGCGGCTGCGAGGAGACCGATCGAGCCTCCAGCACTCGTAGCCGCCCCAGCCGAGTTGCCTCCTGCGCCAGCAATCTGCGCAGCCGAGTTCGCCGAGCTCGAAGCTGGAACAGCCGAGTCGCCGACACCAGATGCACTCGGCACCGCGCTCGACTCGGCTGGAGATCCTGGCGATGCGGGACCGAAGAGGGAAGCCGTAGGTGAAGGCCCGCAAAGGTTCGGCGACCCGATCAGAGGAGACGACGGATCTGGATCACCAGCCGCCCAGCCGAGCTCGCCAGCCTCGCGACCTTGGAAGATGTGAATCCCCGCTCGGTTGGCAGGAGTTGGGGCGCTGGACGAGATCTGTAGAGGTGCAGGCTCGTCGAGATCCACATCCTCTTCGACAGCGTCCTCGACGAGACGCGGGTCCACGCCAGCAGGAGCGAAACCCATGAACTCCAAGTTGCGCGTCCTGAAGCAAGTGTTGTACGGATGCGTCGCTGGATCCGTCAACCACCAAGCTCGCCAGGGTTCGAGGTCATCCGTGGACTCGGCTTCCGCACACCAATCCTTGCCTGAAGGAATCCAGGACAAGTTAACTAGAGGATACAACGGGACTGACGGCTCGAAGAAGAGCTCGGCGTCAATCTCTGGAGCAGCGAGCCCGCCGAGAAGCTTCATCACGGCAGCAAACAGCTCGTCTGGCAGGATGGTCATCAAGCTCCGCAGAGCATCCCCTCGACGTTTCCGAGCCAGCTTGTACAACACCCACGCGTCGTACATCTCGGTTATCACGTGGTAAGGAAGTCCCACGTGAAAAGCCGGATGGAGCCCCATCAAGACGCTCGACTCGACCATCCAGTGACACCGCTCAAACAACGCCACGAAAAACTTGGTAGGACCCTCCTTGTCGCAAGATGACGCCGGAGCCTCTCCACAGATCCTCACAAACACCTCAGCGAGGCGCTCCATCAGGGTCACCGACCTCACCGAGTTCGACAGCCGGCGTTTGGCGTCAGCGAGGACCTGCGGTGATAAGAAGATGGGAGTCTTCGGAAGGAGTCGGAGGAGCCGCTGAGCTGGGTGATTGGGGTTGTAGACGTCAGCGAACGCCTTGATCCCAGCGAGAGAGCAGAGCGTAACTGGCACGCGCGCCTTCCCCGAAGCATCCTCCACAGTGATCTTGGCCGTCTGGTGGCTGAGTATAGCCTCCCAGCACCGCCGGGATCCATAGTGGACGAAGCGGATATCACGCAGCCGAGCTAGCTGGGCGGTGATCTGAGCATCCCGTCCGACGGCCTGACCTGCACGAGTACGCAACTGGGCGAGGGAAAGACGTAAAGCCGCTGGCAGTTCTGGACGATCGTGAGCACCAGCGTCATGAACCGTCACGACTGGCACCGAAGCCGAGCTCACAGGGAGTGGAGGCGCAGAAATACCACCCGTAGCCGAGCTGGAAGCACCGCCTGCAGCACCAGTCGAGTCGCCAGCCAAGCTCCGAGAAGGACCTTTATGGCGTTTGGTCGGGCGAGCCGCACCAGCCGAGTCAGGAGAAGCAGCTCGTTTCGCCTTCTTCGACTTGTGATTGTGTTTGTGCTTGTGTTTGTGCTTGTGCTTGTGCTTACGCCGACGCTTGCCCTTCTTCTTGGAACTCGGCTGGGAATCAGAGTCGCCTGACTCGCTGGAAGGGACGAGCGGAGAACGACGAGCCGCCATATAGCTCCGGAGCTTTCCCCGCGGTGGCGGGAGCGATGACGACGATGGAGCCTCACGAGGTTCTTCGGAATCAGCCGAGCTGAGTTCGTCACCAGACCCAGGGTCATCCGCCTCAGATTCGGAGTCTTCAGAGACCGAGAGCGGGTGCGCAGACGTCCCAGGAGCGTCGAGACCGAGGTCTAAACTCGACGAGTCAGAAGATGGACTACGCCGAGTCGACCGAAGCACGACATCATCCGGGGTCTCCAGCAGGTTCAGACAGTGCGCGTTAATCACCCGAGCCGTAGCTGCAGTGGGACGCAGAGGACGACCCGACGGAGACGTCATCCCAGCTGAGCTAACAGGGAAGGCCGGGCGGGTAGACGCCACCGATGGAGTGATCGGCACTGACGTAACAGCAGTCGACGCTACCCCTGACAGACCACTCTGGACAGGGCTGGCAATCCGAGAACGAGTGCAAGCCAAGAGCCGTTGTGCAGCCGATCTGGATGAAGCTAGGGGGTCCGCGACGGAGGAGCTGCCGAGCTGCTAGTTACATCCGCAGTTGAGACCCCAGCCGTCGAGCTCGGCGTGCTCACAGACTGCGTCGTGACGGGAGCCGAACTACTCGAGTCACTAGTCGAAGCAGCCGAGTGCGACGTACTAGCATCCGAGGTTGAGGTTGGAGCTGAGCTCGAGGCCACAACCGAGCTCGACGCGCTGAGGGACCCCTTCGCAACGACCGAACCCGGTGCACTAGAGGATGGAGGAACCCACTTCACGCACGTCGGCAGCGGGGCTGAACTTGAGGATGCAAGAGCCGAGTCCAAGGTCACCGCTTGCGATACAAAGGGACTGGAGGAAGCAGCGGTCAGCCCAGAGCGTGACGCAGCAGGAGGCGACTGGGCCGGAGAGGAAGGATACGAGACCAACCTGGCAGGGGGGACGCTTGTCACCGGACCTCTCGACTCGACTGGGATCTCGGCGGACCCGAACACCTCGTTGAATTCGAACGAGAGAGCCTCCTCCAGTGAGTGGACTTCGTCATCGACACCTGCAGCTTCCACATCCTCCACAGAAAGACCAGCCAGATTCAACCCAGCAGAAGTCTCCTGAGCAGCCTCGTCGAGCTGAGCTGACGCGTCAGCATGTCCAACCTCGCCGGGCAAGGGACACGCGTACGGCTGTTGGAGAGGCTTGGGAAGCTTGCGCCGAGGACCAGCCGCCGTTGATGACTTCGGGTGGGAGTAGCGGCGGAGCTTCTCCGCAGGCGTCAAGGTGTCCAGCCGAGCTCGGTGGAGTTGGTCAACTGACTTACTGCGACGGAGTCGCAAGGCTGGAGTCGACGCCGCAGCAGCTGAGGTCTGAGCTGGACCCGTTGATCCCTGAGGAGCAGACGTACCCAGCCGAGTTGACTGACCGAGGAAAGAGCCAGCCGAGCTCACAGTCACCGGCGGAGCAGAAGCCGCACCATCAGTCCGAGGGTGGATTACCAGCTCCACGCGCCGAGTCTCTCCGGCCGGGATGTCCATCACCTCGGGAAACCGCTGAGCCAGCAATCGGCATAACCGGGCATTGAGTTGGAGGTCAGCCGGATTCATGCCAGGCACGTCCAACCCAGCTGCAGCCGCTGCAGCCATGTGAGGGTCGTGCATGGGCAACATGCCGTTCCGAGCAATGACCCGCTTCTGCCGGAGAATGACCTCACGTTGGTGCTTGATGACAGCCCTGGCATTGCGAAGGGGCTGCGGGTCTCCAGCGGTAGCCAGCCGAGCCGACTCCTGGAGTTGCTCGAAATGCTTGGTCGCGATAGCCTGGAGTGTGGCATACTCGGCATCACGAGCAGAGAGCAGCTGAGTTAAGCGCTCGATCTCCGAGTCCCGCTCCTTGATCTTTTTGCGGAAGTCCTCGACGTGAGCGAGAGCTGACTGGACCTTCGCATCTTGGGATTCACGGGCCGCCTTCAAAGAAGCCTCCGACTCGGCCATCGCCTTTCGGAAGCTGGTCAGCAGAGGAGACGACTTCTTCGACTCGGCTTTCCACAAATCGCGTTCCTTCATGACGGCTTTCAAGCGTTCTTCAAGGTCAGCTTTGCCGCCGACTGTGAATCCAGCCGCCGAGTCAGGTCAGCGTTGACGGTCTGAGCCGACTCCAGCTCGACCCTCAGCGCAGCGACATCATCAGCTTGACTCGGAGACTGGTACTGGCCGCGAAGGAGTCCTACGAGTTCTTCAAACGATGTCGCCTCCAAGGCAGCTCGGCGAACGTCGCGGTCGGCAGCTGGAGCGGGACGAGTAATCACGAACGACAACAGCCGAGCTAAATCCGCGTTCTCGGAGCGGCGTTGCTCAGACTGCGCGTGGATCAGCGCAGCGAGAGAGTCAAGACTCACCGACCCAGCCGAGTCCGACCGACCTATGTCGGCGGTGCCCGAAGTGGTGTCACCACGCGGACTCGGCGAGCGGCGAGGGGAGTGCGAGATGCCGACCCAGACTCCTGGTCGAACCCACGGGAAGTTGTCAAGTCGATTACAGGATGCACCTGCCCATCGCTGACCCCGCGAGCCCAGGACGCCGAGTCGGCGAACTCAGCGGACTCCTCCTCATCTCGCGCTAGAGGATGTGACGGTTGTGAAGGTGGCGGCGCGGAAGCCTGTGAAGATCAGCAGATGGAGAGTTAGCAGCAGCATGGATGGAGTGACCGGAAGCGAAGGACGTACCGGCGGAGCGGCAGGAGCGCCAGGCGAAGACATGGCGAAGTGACTTGTTCGCCGTCGTTGGAGTTTTAGCCGAGATTGGGCCCGACTCGAAGAGTGATGGTCAAGTCCCTCACCAACTCGGCTCGGAACATGACCGGGGCAGTTGTGGTGTAGGAAACACCAGATTTCGCGAGACCAACTCGGCTGGAGTGGTACACTGTACCAGTAGCCGAGCTCAGCCGAGTTCACCAACCTATCCGGACGAGTTATCCGGCTCAGCCGAGTTCAAGGATTATCCGGACGGCTTATCCGGACCAGCCAAGCCCAAGCATCGCCGAGCTCAGCGAAGGGTCGGCTGAGATCCAAAACCGCCCACTTTCATTTGGTGTTTGTATAGGAGCTTAGGAGTAGTGGAGACGCCCGTTCAGGGCGCCCGACAAAGATAACAGACAACAGAGCAGAATTTTCTAGGCCTAACACACGTGCATACGTTCCGGTAAGTCCCTGCGCGGGGCCGGATTATGTCTGCTGCCGGGACCCGAGAGGCATAAGCTTGTAGGGTACTCGGCTGGCAGCGCCAAGAGATAAAGGTCGGCCCGGGTTGGGCGCGTGTCTCGCCAAGCGCGAAGGAAAGTCTCGCCCCGCTGCGAGCCGGTGTTCCCGTACGTCCCGGGCACTGATTGCTGAGTCGAGAAGCCTTTGCTCTCGGCGACCTGTAAAAGCGCTCCGTGCGCCGTCGTCCATCCTTTGGTGGAGGGCACAGGGTTGTGTGAACGGAGACCGTCGAACTCGGCGGTTCTCCGGGAGGTGATCTTGGTTGGCAGGTCTCGGCGAGAGGCGAGACACCCGCTGTCCCGGTTGGGCCGAACCGCTTGGGAGCAACCCGGCGCGGGCCAACAAAGCCGACCAGCTCGGCTATTGTTGTGTTTGTAGCCAAGTTACCACATCTGACGATTTTGTGTGTACTGCTATACCACAGTCGGAACGTCTTGACTTCGACAAAGAACTCCTCCCTGAGGACAGTTGGGAACCCGACGAGGCAGTGAATGAATACGAAGTCGAGGCCATCCTGGACGACGAGTTACCACTCTCAACGAGCACCTCCAGAACCCAGCGTAGGTTCAAAGTCAAGTGGGTCGGCTATGATGAGCCAACCTGGGAGCCGTTGTCGAACCTGTCATGTGGTGGATTGTTGTTCGACTACTTACGGCAGAAGAAATGTAACGGGGTTACACGCACAAGTGGCTACAGTCACTTGTAACTCTAACAGTTACGTTAGCTGTTAGAGAATGGTTACTTCCTCGGCCTTGATGTACGTCACATCAAGTGCCACATTCATTTACGATCACCACGACGGGTGGTCCATAGACATTTAGGAATTCTATTGGTTGAAGCAGCATCTTTTAACCAATGAGCGACATGCATAGCAAAGGAATTCTGCCAACCAGCCGTTGGCAGATTCCCAACTTAGAATATTACATGTAGAGGAAGTCAGAAACATAAAACAAAATAACAGTTCTCATTTTAATCCAAAAAAACATTATTTGGATCGTTTATTTAGATTAATCTATACTCGGAGGCCCGAGTATAATTAACTCTAGTTTAAACTAAGCTACGCTTCCTCATACACGAGCGCACACGTGTAAGCTGTTGTAGTGAGCCAAGGTAGGCCCACTACACCTGGTAGCACTTTGTAGTCCGTCCAACGACCGACTAAGTTGAGTTCGTACGTCACCGCACGAACACGGAGCCGAGAACTGTGGTGTAGTAGCACGCACAAAATCGTCAGATGTGGCACCCTAGCTACAAACACAACAACAGCCGAGCTAGTCGGCCCTTGTTGGCCTGCGCTGAGATGTCCCCCAGCGGTTCGGCCCTTCCGGGACAGTGGTGTCTCGTTCTCGCCGAGACCAAGTACCCCAAGCCAGTCCATCTCGGCAGCCAGCTGAGTTACCTGACTCCGGAATGAGAAATCCCGTGCCCTCCACCAAAGGATGGACGACGGCGCACGGAGCGCTTTACGGGTCGCCGAGAGCAAAGGCTTCTCGACTCAGCAATCAGTGCCCGGGACGTACGGGAACACCGGCTCGCAGCGGTGGCGAGACTTTTCCTTCGCGCTTGGCGAGACACGTGCCCAACCCGGGCCAACCTTAATCTCTTGGCGCTACCAGTCAACACCCTACAAGCTATGCCTCTCGGGTGCTGACAGCAGACATAATCCGACCCCGTGCAGGGACGTACCGGAACGTGTACACGTGTTGTGGGCCTAGAAAATTCTGCTCTGTTGTTTGTTATCTCTGTCGGGCGCCCTGAAGGGGCGCCTCCACTACTCCTAAGCTCCTATACAAACACCAAATGAAAGTGGGCGGTTTTGGATCTCGGCCGACCCTTCGCTGAGCTCGGCGACGCTTCAGCTCGGCTGGTCCGGATAAGCTGTTCGGATAACCCCTTGAACTCGGCTGAGCCGGATAAGGTGTCCGGATAACCTGGCGAACTCGGTGGAGCCGGATAAGGTGTCCGGATAATCTGGAGAACTCGGCGGAGCGACCCTTCAACTCGACGGGGCGACTCCCGGACTCACGCGGACCCGGTCACCGTATCTGGATGGTACGTGGTACCGTTTAGCCGAGCTCGGCGGCTTGAACCCCATGATCTCCGCTGAGCGTTTCCAGAGTCTTCCTGAACTCGGCTGGGCCTTCACCACTGGGCCTGTCACGTGTCACCAGGTCGGGGCCGGTGTGCCTTGGGTTTCTGACACCATCAGCCGAGTTCAGCGGTCCATCCGCGCATTCTTGCCCACTGAGCTCGGCGGACGGGCATCCCGCCGAGTAGAACTTGGCTCCTGGTGCGTTGTTCCACTGCGGGCTTGGAGTGTGACACAAAACTCGATGTTCCCTACACCACAACTGCCCCGGTCATGCTACGAGCCGGAGTGGTGAGTGGCCTGGCCAACTGGATGTGTCGCACGCTTGATTTCGTCCAATCAGATCTGTCGCATTCACTCTGAGTTCACATTTCCCGAATTCGAGTGGCCAGAAGTGCTCGCAACGCCAGCTCGACGACCTCGTTCCGTGAAGGTGAGGCCTGCTTGAGCCTTGATCTTTGGTGTAGCCCTTGACTGATGTGTGGACTCCGCGCCCCACGGATCTGTGCACATGTAGATGCCCCTG
The DNA here is from genome assembly GCA_024211575.1 of Phytophthora melonis. NCBI lineage: Eukaryota > Oomycota > Peronosporomycetes > Peronosporales > Peronosporaceae > Phytophthora > Phytophthora melonis. The sequence continues at coordinate 851,600 of JAMXKT010000085.1, forward strand.
TCGCTCGCGCCAAGCCCCACCGTCGGATCACTTCAACATCGAATCAGTGTGGATGACCGTCTCAACGTGGCAGCTGGTAGCCTGAACTGGGTCATACGGAGTCGGCTGCTGCCCCTGTCGAAGCTCCGAGTACTAGCGGTGCTGTTGGTCCTGCCGCAACCAAGCAAGTAGGCGATGCAGGTGTCGAGGAAGTGCTCGATTCATGTTGCCATGGATCCTGCCAGCAACTCGGCTGACCAGGTAAGCATCTGTCTCTCGTTGCGGCGCGTCGAGTGGAGCCTGATAGTTGTCTTGGCATGATACAAGCCACCGCAAACTCGGCGGGTCAAGGAACGCTTCCCCGATCGGGCCGCGCTGAGCTGGAAATCCAACTCAGCTGAGCTTATTGACGAGAAGTGCAGCAGCAAGTTGAACTCAGCTGTCCTGCTATCCGCTTGATCTTCTTGAACTCGGCTGGACTTGAACACAGCATCCGCTTGATCTTCTTGAACTCGGCTGGGCTTGAACACAGCATCCGCTTGATCGACTCAACTAGCCTGGTAAGTGTTTGCCCCACTCGCCTTGGTGTGTTGAGCTAACTCTCACCGTTGTTGTATCATGTTGTAGACGAACAAGGCGATCCTGATGAGATTGATGCTCCAGTCGAGTTGTCCTGAACGGGTCGAGCTGGGTTCAGTGGTCAACGGACTTTGCCTTCAGCATCTCTCCAGCTCTGTAAGAGCCAGCTTACCCCGACTGGGATCGACTTGGTGGTGGGCAAGCTCCACTGGGGCAGCACTTCATTCGGTCATATTCGAATTTGCCTCGCCGCGAACTCGGCTGCGATCAAGCTCAGTTCAAATTCAGCCTCTTCGGTTCAGCTGTGAAGTATGTTCAGACTCAGCTCGGCTGTGCCTTCTCGACATCGGCATGAACGCTCTCCAATCGGAACTCGGTGCGTTTACCAGTGCTCATCTCGGCGAACTTCCAAAACCGCGATATCACTGGAGCTCGGCGCACCGCAACTCAGCCCAGTGTTTCCTTCCGTTGAAGTGAGTACACTTCATCCAACATGCGGTACTGCTGCAACTCGGCATCCCATTCCAGCGTGGTCGTACTTCAATGTTCTCCGCTTCGCAGCAACCCAGTGCGAACGCGACATTCGGACGCAGCGTGATCTTAGTCTCGCTTCAGCTCAGCTCAGCTCGTCCTCGGCTGAGTATAAACTCGGCTCGATCTACTTCGTCTCGGCTGGAATCCGACGAGTACCCGGCGCAAGACCGAGATGCAAGCGTTCCCACTGGAACCGGACGCGAGGCGGTCCAACTTGACCATGGCTCTGCTTGAGCAAGGTTGTTCTTCAATCGGCTCCACTCCAACGACGAGCCCTTCTTCGGGTGTTGCTCAAACCCGGCTCCGTTCTGGCTTGGTTGAACTCGGCTTCACGACATCTCGGCGTCAAACTACCTGCATTTAGAGCGAGCACTGTCTCGCTTCAACTCGGCTCTGCTTGAACGCATCTCTGCCTCAGCTTGACTGCGGTTCAACTCAGTTGGTGCTGACCTCGGCTGCATTTGTACCCGATCCTGGTTCTGCTCGGATTCAAGACAAGCCTCTGTGGCTGTGCGGCGAACCAACCCAAGTCTAGCTCGACTTCATGTCACCTGGACTTGGCCCTGCTGATGTATAGCTCCACGTCAAGCGAGGAAATGGTTGAGCTCGGCTGAGTGAACGTCGCTCGACTTCTGGCCAAATTCTGCTCGTCTGGCTCCCGCGTGGAATCCATTCCTCTTCAGTCCAGCTTTGGATGTTGGATACCCTTTGCGACGCCGTGACTCGGCGATTTCACCGACTCGGCAATTTCACAGACTCGGTTTCAGGCTGGTCGTAGTTGAACTCGGCGGTAGCCCTACGTCGGATCGATTGAAATCGGAGTCCAACTTCAAACCAGGCGTCTGCTTTTGCCCAGCTACGGATCAACTCGGCTTCCGTTCGAGATCGCTGGCACGTTGGCATTCTTGGCGACGCGCCTGCCCAGCTTCCCTCCGCTGAGCTCTGCTCATGTCCAGCTTTGTTGCAACCTCGATTTGTTCGCCGCCGCCGCGTATCGACCGACTCGGCTAGTCTCCTCTCAGTAAACGTGGTGTGATTACGGCCTTGCTGGAACATAGTGTGAACTCGACTTCGTTTCAGCTTCCCTGCTTGCGCGCGGCTCCATATCAGCCCAGCTTCGCGTCAGAACACCTGCGCTCAACTCAGCTTGAGCGCCCAACGGGTAGATCGTTCACCGACTTGGTCGGACGTCCCGTCGGTCGTAACCAAGGGCGTCGATCGTACCGCCGCATATCCCACACAGTGCCCCAGTTGGTAGTGTGTTCACGGACCCAGTGACGAGTCGACACAGCTTCGACATCGACGGCTGACGCGCTCCATCTGTGCCGACTCACCGTCACCTCCCTCAGCTTCTTCACGGTGTCGGCGTCAGACCCGCTGGGCTCAATCACTCAGCTCGGCAACTTGGCTGACCCTTAGATCCAAGATGCGGATTCCACCCGCCCGGTGTCGGTGGCGGCCGCGCCGACTCCAACGCTAACCCGGCGAATGGACTTCTTGCTTCCCAGCTCCATCATCGCTCACTCCATTTCGATATCATGTAATTCATATAATTCATACAGTTGACGCAGTATCATTCTTCGACTCGACCCAGCCTGCTGTCTTCACTGAGTCGGCGGATCATCACTTTGGTGCAATAGCCTCAGACCGCATCTGCAACTTGCACCATTTGCAGACGGGTTTCACATTTCTTCGGTTGCCCCTAGTCGAGTGGAGAGATTTCCCACGAGACGTTCGGCATCGAATCCCAACTCGGGCATTTCACGCTTGATGCCCTCGTCGCTCGCTGTATCAGGGGCGGACGGTCCCCTGGAGCGACGTCTTGAAGGTCATCGTCCGCATCGTCACCGAGCTCGGCTGCGGGGTTTTGTTGGGCTCGTCGAGGTTCCTCTATGCGCCCAACATGCAGCGAGAACTCAGCCATTTCGCTGAGCAACTCGGCTTTCTTCCGTTCTTCTTCACAATCTCCAATATCCCCATCTCTTCCTCGGTCTTGGGTATTGTCGTCGCCAAACCGAACGGTTGGGACCACTTCCATCGTCATTTCGGCGATCCTTCCGCCAGCTGAGTTCAGCTTCGTGAGAAGCGAACCCCAGCCGTCGCTGGGCTGGCCCAGCTCGGCGACAATCTTCCCTGGACCATCTTGCTCAGTACTCGAAACTTAGTTAACTTGGTACCAACGAAAACAATCCACCCTGCTCCCGGGTCGCGGCACCAGTTGTGGTGTAGTAGCACGCACAAAATCGTCAGATGTGGCACCTAGCTACAAACACAACAACAGCCGAGCTAGTCGGCCCTTGTTGGCCTGCGCTGAGATGTCCCCAGCGGTTCGGCCCTTCCGGGACAGTGGTGTCGTTCTCGCCGAGACCAAGTACCCCAAGCCAGTCAATCTCGGCAGCCAGCTGAGTTACCTGACTCCGGAATGAGAAATCCCGTGCCCTCCACCAAAGGATGGACGACGGCGCACGGAGCGCTTTTACGGGTCGCCGAGAGCAAAGGCTTCTCGACTCAGCAATCAGTGCCCGGGACGTACGGGAACACCGGCTCGCAGCGGTGGCGAGACTTTTCCTTCGCGCTTGGCGAGACACGTGCCCAACCCGGGCCAACCTTAATCTCTTGGCGCTACCAGTCAACACCCTACAAGCTATGCCTCTCGGGTGCTGACAGCAGACATAATCCGACCCCGTGCAGGGACGTACCGGAACGTGTACACGTGTTGTGGGCCTAGAAAATTCTGCTCTGTTGTTTGTTATCTCTGTCGGGCGCCCTGAAGGGGCGCCTCCACTACTCCTAAGCTCCTATACAAATACCAAATGAAAGTGAGCGGTTTTGGATCTCGGCCGACCCTTCAGCTCTTTGCGACGCCTCGAACTCGGCTGAGCCGGATAAGGTGTCCGGATAACACGGTGAACTCGGCTGGGCCGGATATGATGTCCGGATAACACGTCGAACTCGGCGGAGCGACCCATGGACTCGACAGGGCGACTCCCGGATCAGTCGGACCCGGTTACCGTATCGGGATGGTACGTGGTACCGTTTAGCCGAGCTCGGCGGCTTGAACTCCCATGATCTCGGCTGAGCGTGTCCAGGGTCTTCCTGAACTCGGCTCCGTCTTCACCACTGGGCCTGCCCCGTGTCACCAGGTCGGGGCCAGTGTGCCTAAGTCTCGGACACCATCAGCCGAGTTCAATCCATCAGCGCATTCTTGCCCGCTGAGCTCGGCGGGCGGTCATCCCGCCGAGTAGTACGTGGCTTCTGGTACGTCGTTCCACTGCAGCCTTGGAGTGTAACACAAAACTTGATGTTCCCTACACCACAATACTGTAGCCTTCCTGCAGATCCTTCACCCTCTTCTTCAGGTCAGTAGCCTACCTGCCGACCTGGTTCCCCTCGTCACTCCTCTTCATGTGACTGCATGGCTTGGAACCGATTCCGTCTCGCACGGTTCGTCAAGAAGTCATGTATCAGCGCACCACAGTTCAGATCCGCTTCGTCTACCCAGGAGGGCTCGTCATACCCCTTCCACCGGATCTTAAATTCCCGGAGTGTGCGGCCGTAGCGAGTCTTCCTCCCTGTCCTCACGTCCAAGATCTGCTCTACTTCGAACTCATCTTCCTCCAGCACTCGATCCCAGCTATCTTCGGGCAGTAGAGCTTCATCAAAATCGACTCGATCAGCTTCGTCGACAGTCAACTGGACCCGTGGGCGCTCTGGGAACTCTTTCACCGGTTTCAACTTGGAGATATGCACCACCGGAAAAAGGTGGTATTCCGTCCCTGCTGTCTCCAATCTCACCGTATACTCGTTCACCATCTCTAGCACTCGAAAAGGTCCATGCCACATGTGTGCCAGTTTCTTTGCGTAACCCTCCTTCACTCGATCCAGGTATAGCCATACGCGCGATTCAGCCTCGATCCGGTGGGGTGTGGCTTGCTCGTTTCGCGCCTCAGCCCGTTCCGAGATTGCCTTCTTCAACCTCTCATTCACGTCTCGCCTGGCCAGTTGGTAGAATTTCTGGATCCTGTATCGCCAACGGCGAGGGTTCGAGTCTCGTCTCTTGGTACTGCCCACGGGCAACGTTGCTTCCAGTGTAGTCCTTGGATCCCACCCGTGTGCCAGGTAAAAAGGCGTGTCGCCCCTGATCCGATCGTGAGCGGTGTTGAGGGCAAACGTTAGCCGTTCCGCATACTCGCCCCAATCGCGCTGATCTTCATCCTGTACATACATCTTGATGGATCTCGTGATAGTCTGCACCATCCGCTCCGCCGTCCCGTTTGCCTGTGGCCGGTAAGCCATCGTAGCTCGTTGACGCTGACCCAGGATGCGGTTGAAGGCGCGAAAGAAATCGGACATAAACCCGGGCTCCCGATCGTGCCGGATCACCTCGCTCGCGCCGAATCGGCGGAAGACACATTCTTCGTAAGACTCCGCAATCGTCGCGCCGTACGCGATGCACTGGCCTTCGCCACCACATAACCCGTGAACAGATCCACCCAGATGAGCAACTCCGTATTGCCCTTCACCGACTTCGGGAGCGACGGGATATGATCCATCGCGATCACCTGGAACGGGTACGTTGCTCGGATGTTCCTGGGGATCTTCCCGGATCGTCGGCTTCCCTTTGCCCGTTTCACAATCTACGCATTCGCCCACGAATTGTTGTACCGATCTGAACATTCCTCTCCAGAAGAAGTGGGGCTTGATCCGCTGGTAGGTGCGACCGACTCCTTGATGCCCCCTTCCAGGCTCACGTGATAGTGATGGAGCAGGTCAGGCTGCAGAGATTCTGGTACCACTAGCCGGAATAAGCCGTCTCGGTCCGCTTCTTCCCTAGCCGATGGCGCACAATAATATAGCAGCCCCTGCGTATCCACTTCGAAATCCGCTGCTAACATGCTGCAAGCCTTGGCTTCCTTCTGTGACATCGCTTGGACGTCTCCTCGTAGATATTGTTTCAGCTGTTGGATCCACGCCTCCTCTTCTTGGGCTTGACGGATCCGCTCTATACGTAACTGCTGCACCACTTCTTCTTCTAGCACCTTCGCCTTCGTACTCCTTCCGGCTTGGGACCGCGTCCGTGTAGCACTGACCCGGACTGTGTCGCCCGCCATGGTCGGCACTAACACTTCATCCAGACGGTTGAGTGTGATCAGGTCCTCCATCTCTCCATCTGCCTCTACAACTCGTCCTTCCTCTCGTTGCAAAGCGGCACTGGCCAAGCTGTCTGCACTCGCATTCCAAGCTCTCTTCACGTGCAACAGATCGTGAGTTGGCCATTTGCGTAACCGTTCCAATGCTCGCTGTCTCAAGAGTGTTAGGCTCGGAGCTTTGCAGTCTATCTCTCCGCGCATCTGGCGGATCACCAAGTTGGAGTCGCCGCATATCACCAGGTGTCGTAGGTCCAGCCCTTGTAGCAGTTCGAAGCAGAGCAACAGTCCGTTGTACTCCGCCTCGTTCACCGTAAGGTCGGCTGCATACTTTGACGCTGCCGCCACCACCGTCCACCCTGGTAGAGCCCATACGATCGCACCGAAAGCTCCTCCGCCCCTTTTCACTCGGGCGGATCCGTCGAAGCTCGCTACCCATAGCTCTTCCTCCGGTTCCACCGTCGGGATGGGCATGGATATCACCTTCCGTGGCTCCTTCCGGGGGGCGATTGCAGCTAGTGCCTCGTCGACCTTCTCTCTGGGGGTGATGCAGGCTGCTAACGCCCCTAGTATATCATCCTCACCCTTAACACAACGTTCGATTTCGAGAGTCCATGGCGACAGTAACGCAGCCCATTGACTCAGACGGCCTTGGAGCCCCGCCGACCTGAACAGCCATGCCAACGTGGAGTGGCGGGTTAGCACTCGGATCCGTTTCCCCACCAGCATGGAGTACCCGAGATCCAACATCCGTAGGATCGCCAGCACTTCTTTTCCGCGATGCCGTAGTTCAGCTCATTTTGTTTCAGCGTTCGACTGATGAACATCACCGGCAAGTAGACGCCGTCATGCTCTTGCGTAAGCGACGCGGCGATCGCCCACTCGCTAGCATAGACAATCACCACGGGTTCCTTTTCTGCGTCGAAATGGCGCAGGATCGGCGTAGTCGCTACCTTGTTCTTCAACGCGGCAAAGGCAGCCTCCGCTCTGCTCCACTTCGAACTGCAATCGTCCTTCTCTGGTTCATCGTCACCCGATCGTTGCACTGTTGGTTGTTGCCTCAGCTCAGCGAAGTCAACCTCCCGCAACTCGTACAATATTGCGGCGTATACTGCCAGATTCTCGATGAAGCGACCATTATAATTTAGGCTCCCGAGGAACGACTGCATCGCTCGGAGGGTCTTCGGGAACGGCAGCTCCGTTAAGGATTGCAGATCCTTAGGGTGGGCCTCCAGACCTCCAGCGGACACTCGGTGACCGAGGTAGTCCACCCTCTTGAGGCCAGAAACTCTTGGCTACACTGATTGATAGATTCCACTTGTGGCACGCTTCCAGCAGCCTCCGCACCCGTCCACACAGGTGATCCCACGAGGTGGCCGTCACCAGAATGTCGTCGATGTACGAACGTCGCCCCAGCACCGATGGTTCTCCCTCGTCACTTGGCTCGCCTTCCTTGAAGAGATCGACGAGACCGCTTCCCTCTGAGGCTGGCGGGATCCGGAGAAACCCGTACAGTGCGTTGTCGATCAACCTCTGGTAGATCTGGGGCGCGTTCTTCAACCCAAATGGCATCCTGTTCCATTCGTACAGGCCCGATGGGGTGATGAAGGCGGAAATCGCTCGTGCGCGCTCGGTCATCGACACCACCCAAAATCCGCTCGCCATATCCAATGAACAGTACCACAGCGTCGCATCGAGATCTTCTAGCAGGTCATTGATTAGTGGCATGGGGTAGATCATCAACTTCGTCAGGCTGTTCACCAGTCGGTAATCGATGCAGAGGCGGATGTCTACTCCATTTTTCTTGATGATGACCACGATGGGGGACGCCCATGGGGATGTCGATGTGCTGATGATCTTAGCCGAGAGTAACCCTTTGAGGAGATCCGAGAGTTTCTCCCGGTACTGCGGGGCCACCTTGCGCTCACGTTGTGCGATCGGTTTCACGTCTCCCACGTCGATGTCACACACTGCGCCGACTGCGGCCGGGGGTAGCGCGTTTCCTTTTCCGATGAGGAGATGCTTGTACGCCCATATCTCGTCTATCAGCTGCTGGATCTCCTCCGGGAGTTCTCTTCCGGATCACCTACGTGCAGATCCTCCATCTTGACTTTCTCCGTGGTAGCCGTCACCCCGGCAGTACTGCCAGCTCTCCTTCGTAGTCTTCGGCATGTAGAGCACTCGCCTCGTGCACGTACGTGTCTGCGATCGGGGCCGGGCCTTCAGTCTCTGCATCAGTAGTCTTAGTCTCTGGCCTGTCGTCCGGTCCCGGAGTTATCTCTGGCTGATCCGTCAACGTCTGGCTCGAGGAGTCTCCTGTAGCTCGAGGCTCCGACCCTTCCGCTGGGTCTCCTTGCGCGTCGGCGGTCTCTTTTGCTACTGGCTTCGTTGAGTGCCCAGACTGTCGCGGGGATCCACTGTGTGTGGGATAAACTGGCGGCTTCTCTGCACTTCCTGCGGCCTTCGGGATGGGCTCCGAATCTTCAAGATGCGTAACAGTCAGCCCGTCCTTCCGAGCCACGCTGCCTATCGTATCCACTGGGCACTTCAACGGTGCTTGTGGCTCACCTTTTGCCTCGGCCGCCTTCGGCTCCCCTTCTGCTCCCAATATCTGATCCGGGCGCTCTGGAACCTGTCTTCCCGGCCGCAACGTTGACACGCGTGGGGCGGCTGGCGGGTCTCTAGCTACTCCTCCCGGCCAGCTCATTATCGCTTTGGGCGTCGGGTAGGCAAGCTTGGGGACCGTCGGTATCGGCGCCTCTGAAGCTGGCTCGGGTCGCTCGTCGGTCGTGGCGCTATACACCAGGTTCTGCCACTCAGCATACCGTCTCGATCCGACGGATACGAAGCCAGGTTTGCGGGGTACATGATCTCCGGTTAACCACATGCCTATTTGATCGTGATGTTGCAGACAGATCGGCTCGTCCCCAATGTTGGTGATCCGCAGGTAACGTGTCCTCCCCAGCCCAGTGGCCAACGTGGGCACCCATTTCTTGCCCCTTGTGAGCCAAAGTTGTTCGGAGTCGGAGAGACGTATACACTGAGGCAGCTCGGCCGTCTCACCCGCTTCTAGCGACAGCCACTGACCGATCGTTACCGTGCGCGCCCGGTCACTGAAGATCTGTCGCCGCCCATGCAGCTGGATTCGGATCTCGTCTGGCAGGCACATGGATCCATCTCCAAGATCCAGGCGGATCCCGGCTGGTACCATGAAGTCCATGCCCAATATCGCCTGGTAGTCCGGAGGTAGATCATCGCCCACCCATACATCGTAGTAATACACCAGGTGCCCTGCCAACGTGAGCTTGATTCTTGTCCTCCCGGTGGCTACATACAGCTTCTCCCCAATGCCGAGACACTCTTGACTCTGACTTGTATCCACATAACATCCTACCTCACGAGCAAAGGTGGTGTCGATAATCGACACCTCGGATCCAGAGTCAAGCATGACTACAGCCTTAGTGTTGTTGATCTTACTGCCGACCTTGGCTTGCTTGAAGTGTTTCCCAGGTACATAGTATTTCCAGTACCCTCTCGATTCTCCAGGCATCAGATCCAAAGTCATAGACACTTCTGACCTCAGGTATTCATCGGGTGCACGCAGACTCGCAACAGAAGCAACACGCTTTCTTTCATGATCACGTGTATTATCAGCGAGTCCCGGTCTTGCGACCGTCTCGGGACGTCCTGACTGCTTGTCCACAAACGCATAGATGCAGAACGTAGAACGCTCGTCTCGTACCGGATTCAAACCCGGCGAGCGCTCTAGTTTAACATCTTCTCCGCCGCCTCTGGCAGGAGTCCCGGGTGCTTGCTGGGGTCGAACCACTGGCGGATCAGGTTGTAAAATTCTTCCATCTGACACTTACCGTGATCGTGGAGCTCACCGCATCCACGACATACGAAAAGCATCGATCCGAAGGGTGACCCTTCTTGCCACACTTCTGACAGATGAGGCGCTTCCAAAACCCTAGGTCCGAGTGCTTCCTGGATCCACAATGCGAGCAGCGCTGTCCGTCGTTCGGGAAACGCGGGCGGCGATCTTGGGCATTGGGATCCGCCACCGGTTGGGTCGTAGTCAGCGAGGTGGGGTTGTCGCCGTTCACAGGAGTAGGCTCCGTCGGTGGCGCACCACTCGCCGCTGCCACGTACGCTCTGTGTAGCTCGCTCTCTGACCCTGACTCGTCTGTGTCGGATTCGCTGTCCGACGTCGGAAGATGCATCGCCCTGACTGCCCGCGTTGGCGCTGAAGGTTGCGGTGTCGCTGGTGGCTTCGGCCTGAACTTGGTTCCTCCTGCCGGCTTCTTGTGCCGGGACTTCGATCGCTCTCGCGCTCGCAGTACTTCCTCCAACTCTTCCGCATCGCTCAGTCGTAGTAGCGTTAGCTGGTCCGCAAACTCGGGGTCTCCCAAGGTTTCGACGAAGTGCTCCACGTGTTCGCGGCGGGCTTTAGCGTCACCATCCTTGATCCTGACGCGGGCTCGCATCCCTGCTACGTTCAGCCGGTGTAGGTACTCTAGTGGGGACTCATCACTGCGCTTGCGTGCATGATAGTATTGCCACGCCACTGACACTCCTAGCCCACAATACTGTGACTGGAACTCCTTCACCAGATCTGTCCATTTCGTTCGCGTCGACCGGCTCAGCTGACGGTACCAGTTCCTTGCTGGGCCGGTGAGCAGATCCGCGAAGGTAAGACACTTCTCCTCGTCCGGGGCCTGGTCTCTGGTGAATGCTGACTTGACTTTGCTAATCCAGGCTCGGGCCCGTTCTTCATCATGGTCCTTCCCGGTGAATTCCTTTAAATAGGAGATGGCTGAGATCCTGACTCGCTGGATCATAGCCGTCCCAGCCACCGGCGCCGTTGTCGTCGTCGTGGCTGCCATTCTCCGGGTGCCTATTGCTCCCAGGTCGTCCGGGTCATATTCCCAGTTCTCTGGATGATCCTGCGATCCCACTGACTCCATGTCCACGTCTTGCGTCCCCACGTAGGCCGCAGCCGCGGCCGACTTGCTCCGCCGTGCAGTAGTAGGATGCGTCCTCGGGACCGACGTCATGTTCCGCTCCTGCAAGAATCTGTCCATGGCTGACTGGAAGTACCTTTCCAGTGGACTTGTCGACTCGTGCGGTGGATCTGCCTTGGTCGGCTGGACTAACGCCCGAGTTGGAGTCTGGTTTGGCCATGCTACTTTCTCTTGCGGTACCTCGGCGGACGCTCGGTTCCTTAACAGCTCGGTACCTGCCGGGCCTAGCGGCATACCCTTTGGCTCGGTCGAACTGTCCGATCCCACTTCAGAGGTGTGTGGTGAAGTGGATGTGGAGATTTTCGCGCGGATAACACTGGCAGCCAAGATCAACAAGGTAACCGACGGCGTCGTTGTGAAACAAGATCGGCAAGCGCTGCCCGGTGTAGTCTGGCATGATATCAGCTAGCACGAAGGTCAAGTTAAGTAGAGCAATCTCTTCGGAAGTGCTGGCGAGCCAATCCCTGGTGTATCCGATCCAAGCTGATAATATCGATCTTGGCGAGGATGACGTGATCTTGGAGAAGGAATGATAATCTCGGCTTTATGGATTGCGCAGACACCGGGCAGAGAGCCAGCGGCACCACCAATGCTCAAGGGAGCCAGAGAGCACGCGTTAGACAGCAGGAAGCAGAACAACGATAGGACAAGGACTTAGGACAAGCTAGCATTTTAAATAGAGTTGAATTTACTTCCTTCATCACAAGTGGTCTTCGCCTTCGCACTACCGGGCACGGGATATACTTTGGCCCACCCGACGCTACGCGAGTCGACGTGCGCCCAAGATCAAGGAACCCCGGACGCCAGGATAGCTTGGCCCAGCGTCCGCCAACCCTCACTTCGACCCACCGCTAGAGGAAGCGGCAAGCAAGGAAAGGCAAAGGAAGGTCACACACCGACCCCAAGGCAACCCCAGGCCAAGATCACATCTGGCCGGCGCGTAACGATCCAGGCAAACCCCAGATCGTAACCGCCACAACTCCTCCGGCGCAGCGTGAAGCATATCCGCGCTGCTGCCACAAGTTCCCGCTGTCCACCAGACAGTCCAAGACTCGACCCCAAGCGCGTCTTCCGAGGTCATCCGAAGAGCGATCCAGCCCACCGACGGGTACACAAGGTGAGGATCAGCAACTTCACGGAAGATCGGAGTACCCCCTCCGTTAGTCGGCAGTTCGGGCGCCGTGTGCAAGAGGACCCCCGCGATCTGCAAATTTCGCGGAGCCGCTTCGCCACAGGTGGCTGACTCGTAGGTAGACGATCCTGTGTGGTACTCCTGCGTCGGGGCTTGCTCCTCCTTCGCCTGGTTTGGCCGAGCAGGCTCTGGCGCCTCCTTCTCGCCCACGATAGGCTTCAACTTGTTGAACAGCGTCGCCGCTGCGATCCGGATTGTATCTAGTTCCAGGCCGAAGAGATCCTTAGCTTCGAAGGCTCCGACTGTAAGACCGGCCTCCTGTGTTAGGCGTAGCAGGTCTGTGGCGGCTTCCAGCTTGTTCATCGTCATCGATGGGGCCTGCACGGGCCCGGTGAGTCCTTCGGGTAGCTGTAGCTGAAGGATTCGCATTACATGGTGGTCTCGTAGGAAGTCCTGCAGCACGATCCGCCTGTAGGCTATTTCTAGCTTGGACTGGGTCCACGTCGCCTTGGTTGCACTTCGATCTTCGGGCTCGGAGTCTGGAGCTCTCAGCTTCTTCCGCGCAGCTCGTGTCTTCTTCTTCGACGTAGTTCCTTGACTCTGCGCGGGGTTTTTGGGCGAGGATCCAACCGCTTTCGCTGCTGGGTGCTCGTCCGGCGGGTCCTGCTTCGCAGCACGACCCGGGGTCCTCGGAAGGACCTGTGGAGGGGTAGAGGCTTCTCCTCGAGATCGGGATCGTCCCGATCTGCCTCTGGTCCGCCGATAGAGTTCCTCCTGGCACTCTGTCGGTTCGAGGATCCATTCTTCAGCGACGCCGCCGGTGATCCTAGCTCCGTCGGCGCTTCATCTCCTGATTCGTTGCTCACATGCACATCATCTTGGGACTCACGGTGAAATCCCGTGTCGCCAAGAGATCCGGGCACGCGCACCATTGTGGTGGAGTGGATCCGCTGGAATTAGCAGGGATCCCACACTCACACACTGCGCCCAGACACCGACTAACGGAGGGTACTCCGATAACCGTGGGGTTGCTGAGTGGCTCACCTTGTGTACCCGTCGGCGGGCTGGATCTGCTCTCTCGTTGACACGAGATGCGCAGCGGGTGAACTTGAACGTCCTTGGCGGGGACTTGGGGGAGATGTTGGGGTAGATCCGCAGTGGGGGTTCCTTCACGCGGGCCTGGGTTGGTAGATCCTTGGTCTTGGCCGTAGATCTTGTGGATCCGATAAGTAGTGCACCGGATCCGGAGTTGTTGCCTTGTTGGGGGTGTTGTATCCTTTTCCTTTACGTTGCTTGCCGCCTCCTATTAGCGGGGAAGTTGGGGAGCGAGGGCCGAAGGGCGCGAGCTGCTGGCCAAGCTATCCAGCGGTCTGCCACGTGTGCGGGGGGCAAATTACTTGATTAAAGTATGGGCCAATACAAATCCCAATACTAAAAACCAAGTGACTGGTTCCCAAGCAAATTCGACTCTGATTTATGTTAGCCTGTATCCAGCCTTCCCATCCGACTTGGATCCCGCCTGCTACTGGCTCTCCTTCCTACCTAATTCCGCACCGTAGCCTCCGTACCAATAAACCGGTACAGATCCATACCTAATCTAGGGGATCCTAATGTAGGCGACCAGATCCATGTACGCCACACCACCTACGCCCAGTCCATCTTCAACGACCCTGATCCGGCAACCACACCCCCATCCAGCAATCATGGCGTCATCCGAGGGACCCGGCCTCGTCATCAACCGCCGGATCCCATTACCCGGCCAACTGGCGGATCCTGTTCCATCAAGACCTAGCGGATCTTCTCACCACAGATCCCTCCAACTCACGAAGGCTACGTGATCTCCTTCGACGGATCGGCGAAAACCCAGAAGTTCGGCGGCTACGGCAGCTGTTCGTGGATATTATGGCGACTACCCGACTGGAAGATAGTCATCGCTGCGAGTGCCTACCTGGAGTCCACCACCGTAAACCTCGCAGAGTACACCGGCATGAATAATGGTGTACTCGCCGCGTTGGAGCACGGTGCAGAAGACTTGATAATCGTTGGAGACTCCCGGCTGGCAATCCAGCAATCACTAGGGGTGATAGCGTGTCGGAAAGAGTTGCTCATGGCTATGCTAAACCGCCACAAGGAGCTGACGGCACGCCTCCGCTCGGTGAGATACCTTCACGTCGTGCGGGAGTACAACGCTGCCGCAGACTCGCTGGCTGGTGAAGCGTTAGAAGCCAAGACGTCCAAGGTGGTGTTGAACGAGACGCGAAAAGTGGAATTATCCGGGCTCAATCGAATTCAAGAAGTCCTTTATGAGTCATCGCCTGACGCAGCCGAAGTCAAAATTCCTGACACCGAGAATTTCATTCAAATTGGCGATGCGAGGTTTACACAACAGCGCAAGACTTTCGCAGACTTTGTCAGGTGTGACCAAGGTAATGTGTGCGTGGTGACGAGACAACAAGCCAAGTCCAAGGAGAAGCGTGTCAGATTTGTTGATGAGTCACTGCAAGAGCGCTCACAACGGGCACCGAAAACCCCGAGGTTCAAGAAGCGTAACACTCGCGGCAAGGGGCAATCCAGTGCAACAACAGCACCACCGACAGCTCCGACAGCAGACGATGTCGACCCGGTAGCAGTCCAAACGGAGCGACGTCGACGAATCGCCCAAGCGCAAGACGAGGAGTTTAGGTGGTCGAACCTGAAGAAGGTCCTACGAGGAGACACTGAGGCGCTTGGGTATCGTGCCGCGCGGGAAGCCTGGAAGCTGGCGGACAAGTTCGTTCTGACGGACGACAACCTACTCTACTACGTGGGTGTGAGTCGACGGAGTAAGAAGGGCGAGCAAGCCGAGGTCGCGCTACGACTCGTGGTGCCAACTACGATGATCCAGGAAATACTCCAAAACTGCCACGACTCGCTGGAAGGTGGCCATCAAGGTGTGGTGAGAACTTACCAGCGAGTCCGGCTTGACTATTACTGGACGGGTCTCTACGCCGATGTCGAAAAGCATGTGAAGTCGTGCCCGGATTGCAGCTCAAGCAAGAGCCGGCCACAACTGAGAGGGTATTCACCCGGGAATGTGCTAGCGGAGCGACCATTTCAGCTCGTCTCTATGGACTTTGTGATACCTCTGCCGAAAACTCGGCGAGGAAACACCGCCCTCCTGCTTTTCCCGTGCTCATTCACTGGATACGTAGTCGCTAAGGCAATGGCCGACACGTCAGCACTCTCGGTTGCTCAAGTGTTTGAAGAATGTATTTACCGACGATTCGGCGCCCCCTCGCTCCTGCGGCATGACCGAGACCCTCGCTTTATGAGCGAGGTGTTCCAAGCTTTTGCGGAAATGATGCAGACAAGATCTCGCGCGACGCTGAGCTATCGGCCGCAAGCTAACGGGCAACAAGAACGATCCGTGAAAACGATTATTCAATCCGTCCGAGTCTATGCCGAAGATCCTCTCCAACAAGACTGGGACGAAATCGTGGAGCGATTAGTCTTCGCTATCAACAACTCGTACGACCTCACGCGGAAAGAGACTCCGTTCTTCCTTGTCCACGGTTGGGACGCACGCTCCACAATTAAGGCAATGGCAACGTCTCTCCGCCGAGGAAGCGGTAAGCAGACCGACGCTGTTGCATGGAGGCGCGAGGTGAACCGGCAACAGGAGATCGCACTCGAAATGGCGAAGGAATACCAGTCAACAGAGAAAGTTCGACAGGCCAAGGAACACAACGAAGCCTTGAGTCGCCAAGAACGTGCAGCAATATCACAAACCAGTCGCGATGAGTCTTCGGGTGAAACCACAGGAGCATCTGAACGACAAGAAGGAGAAACGAACGAAGCACCGAAGTCTCTATTCAAACCCGGCGACCGCGTCTGGCTTTACATTGAGCGGGTCAAGCCAGGACTGACGAAGAAACTCGCGCACCGCTGGCACGGACCTTTCAGGATCAAGAGCAAGGTCGAAGAGTACGCATACGAGCTCGTACTACCGGACCGGAGCGGCTACAGGTTCTACCCAGTAGTCCACGTCTCGCGTCTCAAGGCAGTAAATGAGTTTGCCGCACGACCTACAACTCGGCTAGCCCCTGACATTACCGAAGAATCACGACTCGACTTTGACGAGGAATTACTCCCCGAAGATAGCTGGGAACCCGACAGTTTGGCCGGCGAAAGCGAAGTCCTGGAGATTTTGGACGATCCAATGCCCATGTCAACGAGAACTGGGCGCTCGATACGAGAATTCAAGATCAAATGGGCCGACCAAGACGAACCAACATGGGAACCAGCAACGCATCTCTCCTGTGGAGGTCTTCTCTACGACTACTTGCGGCGAAAGCGAAGTGAACAGCGACTTCAAATGGTGCAAGTCGCGGATGAAGACTAAACCTCATCCACGACAACTCAAAGATGGTGACCTGCGCCTAGGGCAACGCAGCCCAGAAGGGCAGACGAAATGAGCTACTGCGGAGGAATGTGACGACCTGCGCCTGGGGCAATGCAGCCCAGGTATGCAGACGAAGATGACTACTGCAGATGACTTGCATGAATATGATTTGAATTGAACGTGACGATTTGGAAGGAGAATCGAGAAACTACACGAAGCACCAAGCTACGACAACTACAACTCGACGCTAGAACTACTACGAGGCTTGATGAGTAACGACGCGGAACGCCAGCTAAATCTCAACGTGTCATCCGACGCAACGCTGGCCAAGAGGCGAAGGAAGTCAGGATCATCCCGTGCGGTGGCCTGAACGGTTTGAAGCGGACCGGTGGGAAGGTCTGGAACGGACGGTGAGGGCCCAGGAGAAACTTCGGGAGAAGCAGGACCTTGGAAGCCCGCATCCCAGCCTGGCGAAATCTCGCTGGCCTTTAGCGGCGGGCTTGGAGTGATGCGTCGACCGACGGACTCACGCGAGACCCGACTGGGACAAACCGCTCGGCGCCTGAGTTACACGGCACGATCGTCGTGTTGTACGGGTGCTGCTCCGGGACGTCAATCCATCCGTTCCGCCAGGGTTCACGAGCTTCCAGAGCTGCAACTTCCGAAATCCAGTCGCTGCTCTTCGGATACCATGTGAGCGACTCAAAAGCGTAACCAAGCACCGAAGGCTTAAACACCACCTCGGGGGGCACATCGGGTTCATCACGACTAATAGCCCAGCTCCACAGGTTCTTGACGATTTTGACGCGCAAGTTATCGGCTCTCGCCCCCCGTTCACGATCGTACTTCATCCAGGCAGCGACAACTTGATCCAGCTTGGCCAACAAGTATGCCTTCCGGGTGGATGAATACGCCTTCGACTTCTGAATGTGCAGGCGAAGCCTCGTGAAACAGCGCTTGACGGCAGGAGACGGAATCCAGTGGAGCCTTTCCCACTCAGAAATGCCCAAAGCTGCTTCAGTCGGCTTGCCGTACCCTCGTTGCTGAGCCCAATACGACCGAGTCCTGGCCTCCATGTCGGCTCGCTGGGATATCTTTGAGCTTGGATCAAAGCCGACCGTATTAAAGAAGAGTGCCTGCGCGGGGAGTTGCCGGCGAACCTGTTGGTATGGGTGTCGCGGATTCGAGAAATTGGTAAAAGCAGCCAGACCTGACAGCGAGCACCGAACGACAGCAGCCTCAGGTGGAGTAAGCGGCTGACTGCAGTGCCGTATCAAGTACCAGCACAAGTCGGCCGCAACCAGCCGAAACGTGGGCGAGATAAAAGGAGGGTCCCACGTCATCACTCTCTGCGAATACTGGGGCTCAGGTAATCCACGAGCTGAAGTCTGTGGAGGAGGCGGAATCGTATTGCCCTTGGTTTTAGCCGTGGCTTTAACCTTCTTCGATGATCCGGACGTCTTCTTAGGCGACAACCTGGGTTTCTGCTTCTTCTTGGATTTCGACGAGGACTTCGGCTTGACCGACGACTTGCGCTTCTGTTTACCCGCAGACGCCTGGTGAGCTACTGGTGCAGCAACAGCAGACCGAAAAGGACTTGACGCTGCGACATCGACTTGATTCAACGGCGACGCGGTAGCTACAGGGCTAGCAGAACTGCAGACCATCAGATGCAGGATCAGCGACGGCAGAGTCTCGAACCGACTTCGCATCTGCGCTAACGTCAGCCTGATCTTCCTCCTCGTCGTCAGCATCAGGGAACCACTCCGGAGCACTCGACGGCTGCAAGGGAGCTGGTGAGAGGCCAGGCGCATTGGACGCAGACACCGAACTTGTGGCGCCAACTCCAAGGCCTGCAACTTCAGCGTCCACTGACTGAGCGCCCTCCTCATACGAGAGAACCACCGTTGTAGTCGAGTCTGCGTCAGAAGCTTGCTCTGCATCGGATAGCATTGCAGCGAGCTCAGGATCAACGGCGGAGTTGACACCAGACGACTGGGTAGCCTCATGGGGAGGCAGGCTGCCTACAATTGCCGGAGCAATTTCATCAGGCCGCGAGGACTCGACGACAACCTCAGGCAGCTGAGAGTCGACATGACAAGCCAAAGCCTGACGAGCTGGCGGAGACTCGGTTTCAGCAGCGGCCTCACGACTTTGAGATGCTGCACTCGGACTGCGGGACTTCGGCCGGATGCGAGAAGGACGCGAGACGGACTTCGAGCGAGATCGCCGTGCCGAACTGGACGGGCGGCGAGATGACGACGACCTGGAACGACGCTTGTTGTTCACAGCAACCGGCGACGCCTTCGCCTTCTTCCGCGGAGGACTTGGGGAACGGGGTGCTTGGCGAGCTCTCCTCTTCAGACGAGGTGGTTTGGGCCATGAGTCATCACTTCTAGCGTCATCACTGGCTTCCTCCTGAACGTCACGACGAGACATCGCACGACACTGACGAGCAGCTTCAACTTCCTTTTTAGAGGTCCCTGGCGAAGTCCTACGGGCATCAGCTGCAATCTCGGCTGGCGAAATCTCGCTGGGATCCGAGCCGGTGTCATGAGCAATTCGAGCTAACCGAGTGGCAGTGACGTCGACGGGTTCCAAAGGATCGGCGGAGTTCAACGTGCTGATGAGGGCATCACGTGTCTCCTGGCTGAGCTTCAACAAACTCCAGTCTAACTCACCGGAGGAAAGGCCTGAGCAAACGATGACGAACGGCATGGTTAGTCGCGGTGTGCGAGGAATGACACATCCAAAGGGAACGAACCTTCGACTGTGAGCGTCAAGACATCTGGATCCATAGCCTCCAGCTTCACCCGAGCGCGAAGAGTGCGGTTGGCCACGGTCAGCCGCTTCACCTGCTCGCGAAGGTCGGCATTGCGCCGGCGAAGACGAGCTGACTCGGAATCTTCGGACACATCCGCCTCGGCCAGGAATTCATGCAGGCGACGCGATTGGGCGACGTACCCAGCTACAGCAGCCTTGAACGCTTCGGTGGTCGAATCCTGCTGTTGCCGGAGCTGCTGCGTGGTGGTTTCAGCACTCTTGGCACGGTTCTTCAGCCTGTCATATACCTCTTGATGAGTGGTGGCAAGCGCCTTGAGGGCTGTATTCTCTCGGTAATACCCAGCGACCACTGCCTGAGAACGCCGGAGACTTTGCTTGGTGGCCTCGAGCTCTTTCACCGATATCTCACGGAACTGCTTGGTGTTCTCGTGGAGCATGACTTCCTTCGCGAGTTTTTTTCTCTGCGGCGGCTTGAGCGGCTTCAGCAGCGGTAACTCGAGCGCGGAGATTAGCTATCTCTGAGGTATTATCGCCGCCGACTTCGTTGACCGGAACGGCAGCCGCAGCTACTTCATCCAGAGTCTGAGCACGCTGCAAGCGGGTACGCACGTGACGGTCGCCACGAATAGAAGGCTCCAAGTGCAACTTGACCATCGTCCGCACAATGGTCTCCAGGCGAGGACCCAACACGGCAATGACCCGCTCCGAGCAGTCGGCCGACGACTCATCCAGCATGGAGGCCAGCATCTCGACTTGCGACGGAGTCTCGGGAGATGGAGACGGAGCCAGCGATGGAGCAGGAGATGGCGCCACGCAAGCGGTCAGGACTGGGGCAGCTACAGCCGGCATCATGGGAGAAAACGGCGCGGGCACAGGTGATGGAGCGAGACCTTGAGCAAGATAGCGCTCAATGCCAGACGTGGAGTGCTGCAGCGGCATGAAGGCAAACGACAATAAGACGCCAAACAATCAAAGTGCAGCACGGGCAGCGTCGCAGGACGTACCACTTCATCATCAGTTCCATCATGCGACGAAGTCGAAGGTGCAGGCCTCGGCGAAGACCCAGCAACCAGCGCGGCCGACGCAGTGATGACAGCAGCAGAATCAGCGTGTGCAGCAATCTGCAATGCACATCTGAACGCAGCAAGCACGTTAGACGCCGAAGCATCGATGGCCAGGTGCGCGCGGAAGCAGACGTACCCGAGCTGTCGGCGGACGAGAAGACGCAGCAGCCGGGGAACGATCAGCAGCGCCAGCAGAGGCCACGGGAGTCGCTGCAGCAGCAGTAGGGGACCTCGCCATCTTCGAGCTCGCCCCAGTGCTGCACACGAGACGCAGGCCAACGCACAACGAGTCAATACCGACGCGAACAAGACGGGCAATAACAGCACGGCAGGACTCACCTGCATGTCGGCGGCAGAAGAGTCGAGCGAAGCGAAGGCGGCAGCGAGCGCAGACGGCAGAGTACGAGACGGCTTCACGGCCAAGACGAAGGGCACCACAACACTCACCAGGTGCCGCAGCTCGTATCGTGGTGGGGGCAGTTGTGGTTGATCAAAAAAAAACGCCTGGCCGAAGAGCAACGGGCTTGGCAACGATTGGCTACACGGTCGGTGACAACGCGTCATCTTGATGCGAGTTCGAGATGGGTGCCCCTGAGTGAAGGTCACGACACCGTCGCAGATGGCTACGTCCCAAGTTGAAGATGTGGTGCACACCACCTCACAAGTCACAGGAGTTTCGCACCCAAGACGCACCTATCTTAGGTTCGCGTACCTACGAGTCTTCGGTGACTCTTCGGCTGCGACTGTTGGTGCTAGAAGATCCGAAACGGACACGTTTAGACTTAGTATTTGTATTGGACTATAGGAAAGACAAGATAGAACAGATAAGCCCTTTGGGCAACAACACAGAACAGCTTTTCCTCTCAAGCGACAAGGCCTCGAGCGCACGGTGGACGACCCGTGTCCAAGGTAATCTTGTAGGGAGGGAGATGCCTGTCGGTGAGCGTGCCTACTAGCATAGTGGTGTGCGTTTACCCCGGCAAGGCCAAGAGAGTAGAGGAAGGGCCGTGTATACGAAGGGCGGTTGTCGCCGTGTATTGGGTCGCAGCTTAAGTGCTCCCCATCGATATCTTACCGCTGGAGGTTACCTCTGGCACCCTCGCGTGAGGCCTACCAAAGGCCGGGACCCTTCCTTTGGAGGGACCGTGAGGTTATTGCGTGTGAAGAGCATTCCAGTCGTCGCTCGTGACTGGAAGTGCTGGGCTTTGCTGGTAGCCTAAGGAAACCACGGTACATAAGGGGAAACGACCAACCCGAGGAACGGGTGTGAAGCAGGGCCTTTAGGTTCAACTTCTACTACCCGACAAGCCTGCTGAGTTATTGCTACTCATCGTGACTCAGTGGGTGTTGTCTTAAGGGATTATCCTACATCTATTAGAAAATCGGCGTGTTCCTACACGACACAGTCCTTGTACCGGGCGGAGTTGATCCTGACGTAACCGACCTCTAAAGGTAACTGCCCGATCGGAACCCACATCAATACAGGTGTGCGCGCATGACAAGTCGTCGGACGGCCCGTTACGTTGGTCAAACGCACCCACTCGACTTTACCACGCCGAATCTTCGTCACAGTCGGCAACAGAGACTTCGTTCGACGAACCCACGCCTCGTGTGTATCAATATGCGGCTGACGTTTTAACACTCTGTACTCCACGAACGCTCGATCATGGACGTGCAAGTCCTCGGTTGGCCCACCGTTGACGTGTGCACCGAAGCCTTGATCATCGTTCACTCCAGTGTCCAATAGAAGCCTCGTTCTCGAGTTGTTGACCGCACCCTTGACCAGAACTCCACCCGAGCTCTCTTGTCGAACTTCTGCACGGACCACCGCCCCAGCCTCTCGCCTGGGAGTAATTTGGTTACTCCACTGGGCGTTCGGCATGGCTGTTCACTCTGTACCGCGCTTGAGACCCAAGCTTCGGTTGCATCTCCATCTTTATCGTCTTCATTCTTTCCACAATTATCACCTCCACCGAGAGTTTCCCCTCTCTCCTTTTCAATTTCAGTCACTTTCACATGTTCCTTGTCCTTGTCGTTCGGCCGTTTGCTTGTCCCCACAAACGCGTAGACGCAGTCTGCATCGATCGCGGGAGCAGCTAACTGTGGCAGCCCGATTGGGACCAACCCAGTTTCAGTTGGCGGGCTGCCTAGTTTAAATTGCCACCGAAGACTAGGCTTTGGAGCTCGGGAGAGAGGTCCTTCTTCTCAACCTTCGTCCGAAGGTACGTGGTGAGGGCTTGGAGGGCTTCGCACTTGCCGATGTTGTGGACTTGCTGGCACAGTCGGCAGCGTCGGTAACAGTGGTGGGCCGAATGCCCTGCACCACCACACGCTGCACAGGGTCCGTACTGGCGCGGGCGACCATCGCGGTTGTCCCGGCTGAAGTGTCGGTTGGACCGGTCGAAGCTTCGGCCTGGTTCGCCACCCCTGCGTTGACGTTGGTCGGACTTGGCGTACGTTCCTTCAGCTGTAGCACGTCTCTCCTGCTCATTCGCCGCTGCGACATGGCCTCCTTCTTCATCCGAGGTGTCAAAGTCACTGTAGTCACCGAAGTCTCGGTTGTCCTCGAAGTATCGGTTTCCACGGGAGTCACTACCACTGTCGTCGCGCGACTGCTCACGGGGCTCTGGGCGGCCAGATCGACCACTCTTCGTCCCACGGACCTGCAATTCGGCCATCAAATCGGACAGCGACGCTTCAGCCAGCGACACACGAGGAGCATAGCGCGAGTCCTCGCGTCTGCGTCCAAAGTCTCGGTCTCGGCGTTCGTAATGTTCACGGCGGTTATGGTCGCGCGCTTGTTCACTCCGGTGCTCATCCCGTCTGCGAGAGTGTTCGCGTCCACGCGACTGATGATACGAGGCATGTGACGAGGCATCTCTGCCCTGTCCACGCTCCTCCGACTTGAGGATGTCGCTAATCATGTCTTCAAGCTCATGGCTGTCCGAGACTCGGACGTGGCAAAGACGCCGCTCGAGCCCTCGGTCACCGCACGTCTCAAGGAAGCGTTGCACGTGATCCTTCGCGTCGCGACCGCAGTTCTCGAACTGAAGGCCAGCGTTGCGAGCGTACGATTTAGGTAGTCGCACAGATGTTCCGAGCCGTCACGTCGCGCCGTGTAGTAGCGAGCCTTCGCAGACTGGCTGAACTGCGTGCAGTAATACTTGATGAAAGCATCACTGAGCAGCTTCCACTGACGCTTCGTCTTCTTGGGGAGCTGACGGTACCAGTGCAAGGCACCGTCCCGAAGGCTCAGCTCGAAAGCCATGCACCACTCATTGGGCGGAGTGTGCGTTCCCTTCATCTCGTAGAAAAACGCCCGGAGCCACTGCATAGAGTTTTCACTCTTGTTGCGGGCTCCAGAGAAGTTCTCGATCTGAGCGAGGGGTCGGTGAGTCGCAACCTCCAGCCGAGGGGTCGAGTTCAGCCTCTCCATCTCGCTCACTTCGCGCACCTGACGGGCCAGCTCGCCACTGGGACTATCGAAACCGTCGTCGTAGTCGGGCGAGTCGTCAGCATCGTCGTCAGACGAAGAGTCTTCACGCGGGGTGAAACGACGGCTCGAGCGTCTGAGGAAGTCTCGGTTGGAACTCCGTCCAGGTCGCGTTCTTCGGTCTCGCGGGCAATGCGCTCGGTTCGACTAGTCCACCGAGGAGTCACCATATGCGAATTCTGGAAGTACGGCGTACCCTCCGTCTTGGCAGAGAACACTCCATCCGTCGTCTGGCGTCGGCTCGAGCGCTCGATCATCTTCTTCAGAGTCTGCGGCAGCGGAATTTTCGAGGGATCGGTCGGTTCTCTCACAGAGCGTGCGCTCGGCGGACGTCCCAGCGTGAGATCCGTCTCCCCGAAGCTCAACTGCAGTTTCCTCTTCCACTTGTGCAGCTCCTTGCCGGCCAGCGCCGGTGTCCAACTCTTGACCGAAACCTCGGAGGGGCGAGTCATCGGTTCACACCCCATCGTTAGGAGGAGCGCCACCGTGTCTTCGGCCATTTGGGTGACTGAAGTCGGTTCCACCGGGTGTTGCAACTATTCCTTCAGCTCGACCCACGTCGTCATCTCCGGGCTGAACTGTCGGACCCACTCGCTCGACTCAAGCATCTGTTCGAGCATTCGACCGAGCACCTTATTCGCCGCTGGGGTGCTGCTGTTCATTGACGGCCGAATTCCGCGGGATTCTTGAGGATCCTTAGTAACCTGCACCAGAGCCTTCGAGGTGAAGGCCTCGTTGCCATCCTCCAAGTCATCGTACGCAAAGTCCGGCCGTGCCACTTCATCAAATTCGGAAACGAGGTTTCGGCTGAGGGAGCGTGAGCCCCCACTGCGTCCAGCTAACACCATTGCTGCCTCCTGGTCTTCGTACTCCTGCGCGGGCGCAGGCGTCTTCTCTTCCAGGTCATCGTAGTTCATCATCATGTCATCCTTGGCGTCCGAATCCTCATCAACCGACTCTTCGAAACTGACCGACCTTACGGAGATCGTCGACAGCCGAGACGTCAAGTCACTCGCGATCGTCGACAAGCCGTCGGTTGGTCCTCGTCCCGATTTCGCCGGCGTAGCTGGCACCGCTGACTTGGATCCTTTCGCCATCTTGTTCTTGTTCTTCTTGTTTCTTCTTCTCTTCTTCTCTTCTTCTTCTCCTCTCAACGCTCGTTTGGGACAATACCTACACAGACCACAACACACAGTTCGGTCACACCAGTCCCGGGTCGCGGCACCAGTTGTCGTGTAGGAAAACACGATTTAACGAGTTCTCGTCCCTCTAGCCAAGGCCTTTGGGACGAGCCCCTACCAACAACACGCTTCCCTCCTAAAAGGTCGGCGCTTATTGTTGGGATAAAATCTGAAGACCAGATCCGATCCCCTGCACCGGGCTGGAATGTGCCTTATGCGAGTCGTCAGTCAGGTAGGTAGAGCCCGTAAATCAAATATAAGAGCACCCTTAGCCACGAGCAACGGCTAGGGTGCAATGTACACACGCGCTTCCACACGTAACCCACTGTGGTCCCTCAGAAGGAAGGGTACCAGGCCAATCGAGGCCTCGGACAGGGGCGCCGAGACGAAGTCTCGGCTGGAAGTCAAATATACTGGGGGGGCCTCGCCACACACCCAGACAAGCGTACAAACGTACAGGGAGGTCTCTAATACCTCCAACACTCGGCCACTACTCACTCTTGGCCTTTCCAGGGATGAACACTCGGTCAATGTACCTTATGCTCACCGGCAGACATACCCCGTGTCGGCCGAGCGTATCCAGACTCTACAGCTAAGCGAAGACTTACCGTAGACGGACTTGACTGTGGTATAGCACCCCGCGGAGAAAGCGCGATGGGCGGCGAGAACAGTGCCGCGGTGATGGAGCTCGACGCGACGGATGGAACGCGACGCGGTTGATGGGACGCGACGCGCTGCGGAGATGGACGGGAAAGTCGACGAGGGTGATGGGCGGTGAGACATGGCGCCAGAATCCAGTGCGAGGCGTAATCAATCACTCGACGGGTCGACCAGGGCCCCGTCTCTTCAAAACGCGTCGACCCCTAAACCCCGCCGAGCCAAAACGCGCCGAGCAAAACCCGCCGAGCCAAAACGCGTCGAGCAAAACGCGTCGAGGTGAGATCTTGATTACGTTACGCAAATCAGGTTGAAGAACGGTAGTGCAAGCACGACAGACGCAAGGATAGACGTAGGGTGGTAGGCTTAGCAAGCACGAAGTAGGAGATAGCCAGTAGCAAGGACATAGGATAGGTAAGGACTCAGTCCCGAAATTTCTCTGAACCACAAAGACCTCCCGTCTTCCCTCCGGTTCCAGGGAACCACCAAGCGCCGGCAAGCAGAGCCGCCCCGATATCGCGGCCCCCGTCGTTTGTTGGTTCGGGTACTCAACCCCACAGACCCGTGCTGAGATAAAGGCACGTTAAACGTATACCGTTTAGGGGCGCCCGATAACGCGCTGCTAGGCGAAGGAACGCACCGGCCCGATAACCGCCGTGCACAAGACCCCCGTGTAGGCCCGATAACGCCACACAAGCCCCAGGAAACGCCGGCCTGATAACGCCGCACGCCCGACGGGAACGCCAAGGAAACGCCGGCCCGATAACGCCGCACGCCCAAGGCTCGACGCCCTACGACAAGGAACAAGCGTCAACCAAGAAACCCCAACTCTGAAGCCTGCGAAGACTTGGGTCTGTATTTCGAAGATACGCTACTCCAACAACCGGGAAAGAGATTGCTCGGCGCGACCGCTATCCAGACGCGCCGAGTTTGTGCGAGACCGGCTCCGCGAGATTTCTGCGAGGCCGCTACTCCACAATGGTGCCGCGACCCGGGAGTACTACTTCGAATGACGGGCCATCGATCCAAGAGGCATCGGAGGCAGGTGCGCCGTCGGTTGGAAGGTCGCCGACGACAAGAGAGCACGGAGAAGGACCTGTCGCGTCGTGGAGCTCTGAGGGAACCTTCACGACTGGCCACGGAGCCAGCGACGATCAGGAGGGCTACGAAGCACAGTTTGCGGTTCCCGATGTGGCTCCCGACGAGGAGCCACGAAGGGCCGCGACGCAAGTCGCGGTCCTACCGGTCGGAAGCCTGCGAAGGCCGAAGACCAACAATCACCCACCGCCAAGCCAGCCGCCAAGCGCAAGTCGTCCAAGAAGAGGAAGAAGAAGCTGCGCGCGCCGGACTCGGCGGACGAGTCGCTGTCTAAGCCGCAAGGCAAGGACACGGGACGAGAGTATACCGTCGAGGAAGTGCGATACGTCGTGGCCCGCACGGAGCTCTTCCGGCTGCTAGAGCAAGACCCCATCCTGGTCTTCCTCAAGCCCACGCTGATGAGCAACTTCACGGGCCCCTTCGTGGCGCCGGACTACGACAATATCACCAGCGTCGCACACGCTGCGCCGACCCTCTTCCAGATGTTGCGTGACTCGGGATTCGTCCTGGGCGCTTTCGAAATGGAGAGGCTCTGTGACTGGGACCTCAAGTCCTGGTTGCGCGCGATCCGCGTCGTGCAGGAGCCCTTGACGATTCTTGCGGGATCCACCAAGCAAGATGCGACGATCTCTGCGGCAGATCGAGACGCGACGAGTCCGGCAACGGCCTTGGGGCAGACGTCGACGACCACGCCGTCACCTCCACCTCGGTACCAGTCGAGTGTGGACTCTGACAGCAGCTTTGAGTCACCCAAGCGCATGCCCATGGAGCGGCCGCCGCGTGTCATGCAGATCTCCGCTGCGCCTGCAGCCCCGCGCGCCGAAGTCGCGAAGCCCGCCGAGGGCGCGATCCCGAAGGCTCTGGAGGAGTCTCTGGTTAGACTGATGCAGACGACGATAATGCGCGCCCCGCGCGCCGAGGCACCCGTCGTCCAGGCAAAGCCGGAACCCCAGCGACAACGACGACGCGCCCCCACGAGACAGCCGATGTGGCGATGGAGTCGGTGAGTTCGCATTCGTCGTCGCGGTCCAGACCTCGACGCGACGTGGACGAAGATCCCGACGACCTGTTCGACTTGACGTCGGGACGCCGAGAGCTGCAGCCGCGGTCTCGACGGCGACGGCCGGCGTCGGGCTCACGAGAGTTCGCCTCTCCGCCTCATCCGAACTGAAGGAATTCTCGGGACGCGATGCGGGCGAAGAGAAGGCTAGGCTGTGGCTCAACCGCCTGAAGTCCGCCGCTCGACGCGACGGGATGACCGGCGAAGAAGTGTGTGGCTTGTTCAGCGATCTGATGAGCGGTCCCGCGCGCCAATGGTACCTCCAACTCCCCAAGAAGGTGAAGAAGTCATGGGCCGAGTTGATGGAGCAGTTTCGCATCCAGTACTGCGGCAAAGGGGTGTCGATGGCCAGCCGCTACTACCATGCGGCGCAACGCCCCGACGAGACTCCACTGGACTACTTGTACCGGCTCAATGTGGCAGGCTTCAGGGCAAACATCCCGTACGCCGAGGGCACGATCGAAGAAAAGCGTGAGCACGTCGAGCACTTCATCCGGACGCTGAACACGCAGGAAGCCGAGCTCGCCTCGCGTCTCACTCTGCTGGAAGTCGCCGACTCCGAGGCGCTGGAGAAGAAATTGCGCGCCCGACAGCGTGGCCTGGCCCACCAGAAGAAGACCCTCTTTGGTTCAAGCAAGTTCCGTCAAAGGCGCCGACCCCGCCGGCTCAGCCGGCGCGCGCCGTACACGCGATTCATGTCGCGGCGGACGAGTACGACTCGGAACGCGAAAGTCGCGGCAGCGACGACCGCCAGTACGACCAAGACGAGGGGACGAGGAACGCGCCAAGTTGTTCGTCGCGGGCCAAGCCCCACCTGGAGAGCCAGCGCGTCGTAACTTTGACCCCGACGACTCGGGACGCGACCGCCCGCGGTGCCGCCACTGCGGTTCACGTCGACACGCCGAAGGAGACTGCTGGAAGCTGTTAACGTGCCAGAAGTGCGGTGGCCAACACCCGACGGAGCGGTGCTTGAGGGTGTGCAAGGCCTGTGGAGACGTGCACGAAGCTGGAGAATGCCCGATGGAGGAGTTCTTCAACCAGTTGCGCCAGTGGTTCGACCCGCACAAACACGCGGGAATGCTGCCGCCAGCCGCCGAAAAGATGTTAAACTAGGACGCTCGCTGGCTTGGAAACCAGTACGAGACGAGCGACCTGTTTCCGTCTATGCATATGGGACCAAGAAGTCGCGAGAGGTGGTTAGTGAGATCCCGACTTCCCTGAATGATAATACATGTGAATCCAACCTGGAACGTACCACGCGAGAGAACGCGCCGCGAATCTCGGCGATCCGACGTACGACGGACGACGAGTTTGCACGTGAACCACCCTGGACGAGATCGACTTGCAACCGGGGGAGCGACGCGGATACTGGAAACAATACGCGCCGCACAAGTGGTACAAGCAGGCCAAGATTCATGGGAAGCTGAACAACCGCCGTGCTGTGTTATTGCTCGACACAGGTGCCGAGGTGTCCATCTTGGACACCACCTTTGCTCGTGAGGTAGGCTGCCTGATCGACACGGAGATCACGCAAGAGTGTGTGGGAATTCGTGATGAGACATATTACACGGTGGGGAGAACCAGAGTCAAGATTACCTTGGCCGGGAACTTGGTGTACTACATGCACCTGTGGGTCGGCGACTTGGTCGGCCAACACGCGATCTTGGGGATGAACTTCATGGTGCCTGCAGGGGTGCGCATCGACACCGCGGACGGCACGGCGTGCCTCCCGACGAGGTCCACATCCAGATGATCGGACGAAGACCGCTGTACGGGGCGCGAATGCACCCGGTGAACTTGAAGACACCCGTGCAACTGGAGCCAGGGGGACACATGAAGTCCAGCTGAGGCCAGACCGAAACGCGCCATTCCTGTGGGTGACACGAGCAGAGTCATGGGTTACTACCTATGTCAAAGGGAAGTTCGGAAGGAAAACTTACCTGCGCGTCACGAATATCGGAGACGCAACGATAACCCTCGACGCTCATGAAACGCTTGGGTGGTGGACGCCGGCCGATGGCCAGCCCCGGAGCCGTGGGTTTGTCCGACTAGGCTCCACCCGGTACCAGCAGTGGCAGAACCTGGCCTACGGCGCGACGTGCGACGCGGAGGAGAATTGATCCCCGCCGAGTTCAACGGACCGATGACAGACCGCCCTCGTACCCAACGCCTAAGGCGATTCTGCGCCCGAAACCGAAGCAGCCTGAAGCGCGACGCGCCGTGACCCCAGTGGTGGCAGCGATCGCAGAAGCGCCGAAAGGACGCAGGGAAGAGGCGCTGCTTGAAGACCACCGGCAGGGTGAGAACGAAGGACCGGTGAGAGCTGAACCCGAGACGCCACCGGTGGCGACGGGAAGTGCGACAACTGGGGAAGCGCCGAAGTTGAAACTCGACGGGCTGAAACGCGACGCGCCGAAACTCGACGAACCGAACCCGAGTGAGCAGGAAAAGACGACGCGGTCCTTATCCATGAGGGATCAGACCTTTTCGCAGAGGATCTCGAGTCCGAGATGGCCGTGCTGCCGGATCTCTCGTTGACCGCTGAGGTAAGAATCGAAGACCTGAAGGTTGGCGCGCCGACTGGACTCCCACCCGAAGAAGCGGCGAGGCAGGAGGCACGGCTACGCCAAATCATCTGGAAGCGACGGAAGTGGTTGATCGGCAAGGGCAACGCTCTGCCGCCTGCCGCCCTGGGGGTGGTTTGAGACATCGACGTGGGCGACGCAAAACCCGTCGCACAACGCGTCCGGAAAATCCCGCCACAATTCCGAGAGAAGGTCGCCGACCTGATCAAGGGGCTACTGAGCGCGAGGATGATCCAGAAGTCGAAGTCACCATGGGCGTCGCCCATTGTCGTGATCATCAAGAAGAATGGCGTAGACATCCGACTTTGCATCGACTACAGGCTCATCAACGGGCTGACGCAGCTGATGGTGTACCCCATGCCGCTTGTCAATGACCTACTCGAAGCCTTGGACGCGTACCTCTGGTACTGCTCCCTCGACATGGCGAGCGGCTTCTGGGTTGTCCCCATGACGGACCGAGCCCGGCTCATCTCGGCTTTCATCACGCCGATGGGCCTGTACGAATGGCTGCGCATGCCGTTCGGCCTGTGCAACGCGCCGCAGATTTACCAACGCCTGATCGATAACGCGCTCTACGGGTTCCTGAAGCTGTCTCCGGATGGCAGCACACGGGACGTGTTCGAAGACGGCGAACCGGTGAAGCCAGGTGTCCACTCCGTCCTGGGACGGAGGTCGTACATCGATGACATCCTCATCGGAGGTACGTCGTGGGACGACCTGTGCGAGAAAGTCGAACGCTTGCTGGACGTCTGCGAACAGTGGCACTTGTCCATCAGTGTCGAGAAGAGCGAGTGGGGCATGTCCAAGGTCGACTACTTTGGCCATCGGGTCTCGGGACGAGGGCTGGAGGCGAAGCCGAAGAATCTGGAATCGCTGGTCGCGCTCGAATTCCCGCGCACGCTCAAGGGCCTGCAATCGTTCTTAGGTAGTCTCAACTACTACCACCGATTCATCGTCGGCTTCGCCGTGTACGCCACCGCGCTGTATGAGCTGACGGAGGCCGACTTCGACGAGTACGTCGCACGACCGGAGGTCCGCGGACAGGAAAAGTGGACTCACGCGGCGCGCGCCTTCGACGCGCTCAAGGCAAAACTCGCCGAGACGCCGATGTTGAAGCACTTCGACGCGAAACGAGAGTCCGTCGTGATCGTGTATGCCAGCGATTGGGCCATCTCCGGGTGCTCACGCAAGCCCACGATGAGGTGTATATGCCGGTGAAGTTCACCAGTCGCACGTTGAAGCCCAACGAGCTGAATTACAACGTCGTCGAGAAGGAGATCTTGGCCCTGCTGCGCATCTTGAACGAGTGTTACACGATGCTAGCGGGAGGCCAGTCCGCGTCTTGACGCGCCACACGACACTTGCTTGGTTGTTCCGGTCCAAGGGACTGCAGGGCCGACTGTCACAGTGGGCTGCGATCCTCTCGCCATGGAAGCTGGAGGTCTGCCGGTCCATGAAAGGGGAGGAAGAACTCCTCGGCGCACTGGCTGCGAGCATCACGCCGCGAGCTTTTGTCGACGCGGCGCTGGAGGAGATCGCCCCGCGAAAGCGGGCGGCGAAGATCGCTGTCATACCCATCCCCGACGTGACATCCGACGAAGTCCTACACGTCCTGAGCTTCGATGGATCCGCCAAGGCGAAACGAGAGGGCGGCGCATACAGCGCTGTCATCTGGAAGTTGCCGAGCTGGGAAATCGTACGCGCCGCATCGGGCTACGCGACTGACCTCACAGTCAACGAGGCAGAATACCGAGGGCTGCTGCTGGGTTGCACTCTTCTCGAAGAATTGGGAGATGTCACGCGACTGATCGTGTGCGGTGACTCGAATCTCGTGGTCAGGCAAATGCGAGACGAGATGGACTGCAAGTCACTCGGGCTGAAGCTGCTGCGACAAAGACGCGGAATGCGCTCCAGGCGTGGCCACGCCACGAACTCTTCCACGTGCGACGAGACTGGAATGCGAGTGCCGACATGCTGGCGGGGCAAGCTTTGCAACGTCAGGGAGGCCGCAGCGTACACAGCCCTGAGGAAATCCGAGATCTGGAAGACGCTGAACCGCTTGGAAGAGATCATCCGACCACGGACAGCAAGTCCCGCTACAGTGTCCCCAGACAACCTCGACACGGAAAATCTCGACGAGAAAATTCTCGACGCGCCGAAACACGACGCGGATGACCCCACCGAGGAGACCAGGAACACGGGACGCGGGACAGCACAAGTCCTCGCGGTGACGACACGCTCTGCGGCTGGACGCGTCGCGACGCGTAGGAGCCGACCGCCGGACGTCCTGGAAGAGCTAGTAGTGCAACGCCTGCGTCTGGATCGCATCCGTATCGCCCAAGACGAAGAGGTCTGGATCGTCAACCTCAAGAAGTATCTCCGCGGCGACGTCGGAGACCTTTCCCGGCGCGAGGTGAAGAGCTGCCAGAAGCTGGCGCCACAGTACGAGGAAGGCGAGGGAGGACTGCTCTACTACCAGCCGAGAATCGACGAGTCCGACGAAGACCGCGACGCGATGATGAAGCTGGTGGTCCCGGAGACTCGCCGAGAGGACGTACTCCACCACTACCACGCCAGCCTAGAGGGCGGGCATCAAGGTATTGGTCGCACGTACCAACGGATGAGACGCCACTTCCACTGGCCAGGGATCTTCAGGAGCGTCCAGCGTTACGTCGGAGAATGCACAGACTGCGAGACGGGAAAGGGCCTCCCGACTATTCAGGGTGAGTCGCCGGGCAACATCGTCGCGACGTATCCGTTCCAAGTCATCGCCATGGACCACATCCCGTCATTGCCCGCTTCCTACAAGGGCAACACAGAGCTGTTAGTCTGGGTCGACCTCTTTACGGGGTTCGTCGTGGTCAAGGCAAACGCGTCACGAACCGCGCAGACGGTGGCCGAAGCGTACGAAGAAGCCGTGTTCAGGCGCTTCGGCGCGAGCGAGGCTATTCGACACGACCGAGAGCCGGGCTTCATGTCAGACTTCTTCAAGGCGTTCAACAAGCTCATGGGCCAGAGACAACGAGCCACGCTCGCCTACCGCCCTCAGGCCAATGGCGCTGCAGAACGCATGGTGCAGACAGTCACAAGAGCGATTAAGATGTACATCGCGGACATCGACCAACGCGACTGGGACGAATACGCCGAGCGTCTTACCTTCGCCTTGAACACGTCGCACGACCGGACGAGGAACGAGACTCCGTTCTTCTTGGTACACGGCTGGGACCCCGGTCGACGCTGGAGGCGACGCTGGCCGTCGGAAATTCGTCGACCAGAGACGTCGAGGCCAGACGATGGAGGCTCCGCATTCAGCGTCACTACAAGGTCGCAAGAGCACAAGCGCCAGAGTTAGTGCGTGAGGCAGTCGAGGGAGAGCGCGCCGACAGAACGAGAACGCGACGAGCCACGACATCTCGGCGGGCTCACGAGTTTGGCTTTACCTGGACCGAGTCAAGCCGGGATACGCGCGCAAGCTTGCGCACATGTGGCACGGACCCTTCCGTGTCGCCGAGATGGTCAGCGCATTCGCGGTGCGCCTCGAGACGGCAGGCACGCCGTACCAGCTATTCCCCGTCGTTCACGTCTCCAAGCTGAAACCCGTCCGTGAATTCCCGTCGCGGCCCGCGACGCGGTTGACGGTGCCGGCTGAAGAGCACTTCGACTTCGACGAGGAGCTCTTGCCGGAGGACAGCTGGGAGGCCACACGCGAGCTGGACGACGACGTCTACGAGGTCGAGAAGCTCGTGAACATGCGCGAAGGCCGGGCCACGCGATACGGACGCACGCGACGCGAATTCGAGGTGAAGTGGAAGGGATACCCGGAGACGACGTGGGTCGACGAGCTCGACCTCAACTGCTGCGGGCTCATGTACGACTTCCTGCGAGAGCGCACGGGGCGCAACCGGTTTGAGGCGATGCAGTCGCACGAGAACGCGGGGGCGACGGGCCCAGGTGGGTGAGCACCTACGGGTGCGACTAAGTCGGCAGGGAGGCTGCCGACGGGTGGATTGGTGGAGAGCCCCGACTCTGGGAATGGCCGGAGCGGGAGGATTGGATGAGGGAAGTGGGGAGGACCAGCCTGTTGCTGAAGATGGGACGGCGGAGGGCCGTCTCATAAAAGATGTGAAAAAGTGGAAAGAAACGAAGGAGGAAGGTCAAGGCGACGTGTTGATGTTACGGCTACGACAACTAGGCGCTACGGACGCGGCGGGCTACGACGACCGGCTAACTTTAAATCTGCTGGACGAACTTACCTGCAAGGCGCGGCACATGGAAGGCAGGGTGATCGCGTGTCACCTGGCAGCGCACGTGGGCGTCCATCTCCGCCACGGTGAGTGGCGTCCGGTAGAACCGACGCCAAGGTTCCTGCGCGTCGATGTCGTCGAGCGCGACCTGCAACGTCGCATGCTGAAGGCCCGGATACCACCTCCCGATCGACGTGTGCGCGGGCGGGAAGTGGAGCATCATCGGGTCCAGCAAGAGATCCATGTCGGCGAGTCCCTGGCGGAACAACTCTACCACCAGCTGCAGAAGGCTGCTGAGGTGGCTGCCCGCGTGAGAGCGACGCGAGCTGCGAGCGGTACGCCACCGCTTCCAAGCCGCGCCCTGCACAGGCAGCTCGTGGGTGGCCTCCCAGTAAGCCTGAGCCCAATGCTCGACGTGGTGCCGGAGACGACGCAGGAACGGGCGAAATTCAGCGTCACCGGACGCGAAGAGGAGCGCCTCAACCGTCTGGGCGAGGTACCGCCAAGGCCGAGTCGCATACAACGCCTCGACGTTGGCCGACGTCACGCAGTTCGCCGGCGGGGCGGGAGCATGGCGCGGAATAATCCAGCCGAGTGGCGGCAGGAAGAGCGTCCGCAGTTCTTGCACGGTGATCAGGTGGAGGCGGAGGCGTCGCACCCGCTTAGGCCAGGGAGCATAACGCGATTTGACACGATGTGGAAACAGATTTTTATCTGCACCCATGTCCGACCCCATGGATACGTGGACCCTATGGTGAGGTGTGATTGGTCGCATGAGGCGGAGGTCCGGTAGAGACGAGTGTGACGTGTGGATTGTGGATGTGTATGGAGATTTGGTGGGACCTGGCACTTGCAGTAAGTATGGGCTCACAGGATTGGAGATGCGCCCACCGGATGAGCGCTCATATTCGGTGCGGAATCACGCATCCTGTCCGTCCGCCGACTTCCCTAACTGCAGGATAGGCCCAAGGCGTGAAAGTGTGACCAGTGAACGTATCCTGGTCACTGCCTGCATTGGCTCAAGTCAAGTTGCCGGGCTACCCCACTGAATCTACCCCACCAGACATGATCACGCGCACCCAAGACCTCGCTGGATGAAGCCTCATGTCGCCCGGACCGGATCGTGGTGCGCCCGGTGATGGCGTACAGCATGGAGAAATTGCCGCACCGGATGGGGACCGACCAGATCGTTCATTCGGTCCGTCCACCGTGCCCACACTGGATGTCGACGCACCAAGAACAAGTCTAGTGCGCGCCGCGTGCACTTACGCAGCGGCGTCGATCCCGACCGGATGAGACCAAGATCCACCAAGGCCCACGTGCGGTACCGAATGGGCCGCACATCCAAGGGAGAAGTCCAGTTCCAAGACGAAGAGACGGTGTATCCAGGTACCTCTGTCATCATGTGATGAGTGTACCTGGAGAAGTGTAAGTCTCCGCATACCGAAAACAAGACGAACATACTGAAGCACTGCCAAGAAGCACAAGCATACTCAAGACAAGCGAAACATAGTGAAACCTACATTAAATGATAGAAGATAGCTAGCCAAACGTAAGATCTAAACAGAAACCAATTTGCCGAAGAACACGCGGACGATTCTGGCGCCCGAGGACAGCAGTAGAGCCTCGACTTTCTCGTCTTCAAGAGCCCTCCGGGAGACTGCCTGCGCGCGGTCTAAGTACGTTTAGGGACGCTTCCAAGGCCTCACCGGTGTAGCGAGCACCGGTGTAGTGGGGACTCAAAGGTACCAAGGCGAGGTCGGCAGTGACTGGGGTTTCGCGCCCTGGAGTGACCTGTGAGAGCTTCATTTCCTATTTGCGTGTCCTAACCGGGCATCCATTTCATATTCCCTACTGTGTGTCTTTGGTGGTTGAGGTAGTCACCCCCCAGACCGAATTGATCGACTATTGTGTGATAGGACCGAATTATATTTTGTATTGTTCCCTCATTCTGTGAGGGTGGTGCGCGTAAGTGAGTGTGCATCCAGGGCTGACCAGTGCCTTGGGTGACGGCTCCGAAGTTGACTGGTGTATAGACCCCCCACCCAAGGGTCTCAAAGAATAAGTGGTGGCTGTATATTTTGTGACGTTTAGCTCGGCATTGTATTTCTGTGTGGTTGGTTGGTCTGAATTACGGATCTGACAGTGATCCCTTCCATTCGGTCTGACCTTCTGTTCATTCGGTGTGGTTTATCCCAGGAACACACCCAGCAGACTTTATTCTGTATTGCAACAACTCACTTCGGTGAAATCCGGTCCGCCAAAGGTAAACGGTACCTATAGGGGTTGACACAAGGACACACGCCAAAACACCGGACCGCATCCGTGCGATTCGGTGCGTCCAAGCGGTTTCAGGCCCGGGTCATTCGGTGTCCCGTGGACTGCTTATCGCGTGGACAATCTCTGGTACTCCGAACCCGAATTTCATTCGGTCCGGCATAGCGCGCTATACACCCCTGGACGATAAAGGCGTTCACCCACCTCGCCTCAGATTGCCCCCAGCCAGACGGAGTCCCGGCGGGCGGAATCACGGGGCCGAAGAAGGGTGCTACCGTAGCGTTCCCAGCCGGACCACTGGAGGCGGTGCTCGAGGACGAGGCACGAGAAGACGAGGAGGCGGAAGAATCGTCACCGCTGGAGTCGCCTGAGTCGCTTGGGCCAGGGCCGGACCCGGTGCCGGCCGCAGCCGGACCTCCCCGCGACGAGTGCGTCGGACGCGAAGAAGACGAGCGACGCGAAGCCGCCGCCCCTGCCGAATGCGCCGACCCTGACGAACGCGTCGACGCCACAGAGGGAGAGCGGGAACGCGAGCGTGAACGCCGAGGAGAACGCGCTGGCGAGCGAGGACGCGATCCATGCTGCCGGAGTCGCCGCCGCTTGGGCCTCGGCTGTCGTGTCTGGACATCGCTGTCCGACGACTCCGACCCGAATAGCGACGCGTCCGAGTGCGCCCGCGCTGCAGGTGTAGCGGCCGACGACGAGGACGCGGCCGACGACGTCTGGGTAACTGCGCTGTCCGTAGCGGCTGTGGCTGCCACAGTGGACGGCCGTCGACTTCGCCTCCGAAGTGGAGAGCTAGACGCCGGAGCCGGAGCGGTCCCAGCCGAAGACGAAGAACTCGTAGAAGCCCCCGAAAGCCGTCGCACGTGTTCCAGTACCCGAGGCTGGCACGGCGGGGACGGAGGCAGAGGAACCGCCCGGACGCGTTACTGGACCCGGGACAGCGGGAGGAAGGGGAACGGCAGCGTTCACCTCCGCCGTAAACGTGGCCTCCAACCGGCGAACCAAGTCGGCGGTGTCGATCTGCCCGCCGACCGACGCGACGATTCCGGCAAGCCGACTGGCAAGCTCGTCGCGAACCCGCTGGTCCACTTCTCGACCCCGACGCGCGTCGCGGATCATCCGACGCCAAGCCACGGCGCGCTCGTCACGCTCCCGGATGGCCAGGTCGCGCTCTTCCTCCAGCTCGACGACCCGGGCGCTAAGGCGACGCGTCTGAGCGTCGACGGTCCCCTGGCGCCTCTGAGAAGACTGGCGTAAGGACAGACACCCCGCTCGGTATAACGCCGCGTGGGACGTGGCTCGAAGCTCGCCCGCTTGGGCACGCGCCAACTCGGACTCAGCCGCCACCCGGAGAGTCGTAGCGCTGCTTACCGACTCCTCCAGCTCACGGATACGCGTCGCCCCTCGTCGGAGCTCCTCAGCGTGGGCCACCAGGAGAGCGTTGGTACGCCGAAGGTCGTCCTGCAGCGGAGCGTTCAGACTCTGGGCCGCCGCAGCCTCCGAGCGGCTCTGGGAGAGCGACGCACGGGCTGCCCGAAGCTCGTCGTTGACTGGGACGCGCTGCTGTTCGAGAGTAGTCAGGGCCTGACGGGCTTGATCCTCTCGGCGATGGCCGAGTCTCGGGTCCGCTTCAGGGCCACCGAGGCTCGAAGCGCTTGGTCCCGCATGTCGCGAGCCCCATCACGCTCCTGCTCGACGACCGTAAGAGTTCGACGCAGACGATCGCGTTCATGGAGAGCCGCGTCGCGCTGCCGCTCGAGGGCAGCCACCTGTCCCTGAGCTTGATCCCGCTCCGCCTCGGCGGAGTTCACGCGCGTTTGGACGGGAGCAAGAGCAGCCTGGGCGGCGGCGAGCTCGACACGCAAACCGTCGCGCTCGGCGCGCAAGTCGTCGCGCTCGGCGCGCGCGTCGTCACGCTCACCCTGCGCCGCGAAGAGTTGCGCTAACGGGACCGCAGAGGCTGACGAAGTAGCAGGAGCCTGCACGAGCCGGGCAGTCAGGTCGGCGACCTGGCCCCGCGCCGTCTGAAGCTCGGCCTGAAGATCACGGTATTGCTCTATCGAGGCAGCCTCCTGGGCCCGGAGTCTCGACTCGGCGGCATCAGTGCGCTCGGCGCGCTCGCGGAAGTTGGCCACCCGGTCCTCCATGGCGACGTAGTCTTGTTCGGCGCGCTCCTGAGCGAGGAGTGCCTGCTCGAGCCGAATTATGCCGGCACGGTAACTGCAGCAGGGCTGCCGTAGCTTTAGCGTCAGAGGAAGACGTAACAGACTCACAGAGTCACGGCTAAAGATAGCCCGTTCTAATACCAGAACGCACGAGTCCGTACTCCCTACGGACTCCAAGAGTCAACCCTTAACTCTTAGCTGTGAATCTTCAAACTGAATGTATTTCTCTTATCGCGGCAGAGCCGCCTTCGGTGTAAATGTATCTGGTTCACTATCTAGCATAGTGAACCCCAATCATATGCATAATCTGTGGCTCTGAAGCCATGTACTGATTCTCCTACTGAAATAGGTTAGAAAGTGTGCACCACACAAGCCTGTGTGTGCCACACTTCGCAAGCCTTCGGGTAACATTCGTGTAACCCCGTTACACCCTCCCCCACCAAACCGTGGACACGGGTGTTCACGCTTAACGGTCAACGACCGGGTCTTGTTCCGTCAATCCTCCTTCTCAAACGAGTCAATCCACATCGTGTGGACGTCTCTGAGAACTTCTCGGCGCAACGCGCCCTTACATGACTTCAAGTCATAACGCCTTTTGGTCTTTCGACCGCAGAAACTCTCTCGCAAGGTCCGCCTCGGAGCCTCGCTCCTCTCGCGCTTCGGCACCTCGTGCCTGCGAACTCCCAAGCCCCCGGCGCAGGTGCGCACACCGACCGCGCCTCCCAGGCTCTCGGTCTCCCAGTACTTCGCGGCGCAACGCCTCAAGCAACGCTCGCGGCGAGCACGCCCCAGCTCCTCGAGCACTAGCCCATCCGACCATGGACTTCAAAGATCTCTTCGGAGATGAGGAGGAGGGCGAGGTGGACTACAGCGAGTCTGATGTCGGCTCTCCGAGCCATGAGGGTGAAGCAGCGTCCCCACAACGCTCCCCGAACCGCCGCGACGCTTCGCCCACGTCGCCGGCACAACGCGGAGGTGGCACGTCGGCCACAGTTGGCTCGTCGAGCTCCCGCGACCCAGAGCGCCGCGCGCGAACGTCTCCTGCGCGCTCGTCGAGCCATCTCTCTACTGAGCGCACTGCGCCGTCGAGGAGGAGCCGCGGCCACCGCTGCGCACTCCAAATCCGTTCCCTGAACGCTCTTCCGGGCTCCGCGAGCTGCGCGAGCTCACTGAGTCACGGTACTCTCCGCCTCGTGCGGGGAAGTGCCCTTGGGCCCCGTCATCTCCAACCCTTTGGACGAGGCTCAATCCGAGCAGGTTGCGGCGCAGCTGGCCTCCATGCGCTCCCAGCGCCCCGAGTTGCGGCCCCTGCTGAACCCCAGCACCGCCGAGTACGGCTTTCGGCCTCGTGACCCCGCGGAGGCATGCCGCCAGGCTTTCCAGCCGACGCTGGCTCAGCATGTCATTGGGCCTGCGGCCCGTACTCCGGAGGAGATCGCTCTCAGAACGTCTCTACGACAGCGACTCTTGACTCCACAGTCTACGACTGTCTCCGAGTACCGCGAGCGGTTGCGCCTGCAAGGCAAGGGGTTGTCCGTGCCCGCAATACGGACGTACCCGTGGTGCTCAGCCCGGGCGAAAGCCTGACCGAACACGAGGCTCAGTTCGAGAACTGGGCTGAGAAGAAGAAGAAGCTTAGCTCCTTGGATGCTCTTCGAGCTAGCTTCAGAGAAGTGGATGTTCGTATCGAACGCAAACTCCGCTTCGACTTTGCGAAGGTCCGAGCCAAGCGTAGCCTCTCGGCCAACGCTCAGCCGCAGACTCACTCTAGCGCGACGCGCTTCGCTCCTTTGAGCCCTCCAGTCGCTCCGGCCCGTGAGGGCGTGAGCGCTGTGGCTCAGGGCCAACCCCGGAGCAATGTGGCTGACCCAGCAGCTCCCCGACCTATTGTCGGGAAGCGCGGGACGGTCGGCATGCCGGCCTCGAGCCCACGGGGCGCTGGTGATCAAGCCGATCAAAAGCGTCCACGACGTCTGGGCAGTCTTGGCGAAGGGGCACCTCAAACTCCCATGAGTTCTCTGAGTGTGGGTACCCTCGCCACTTTACCAGATACTGGTTTTGACCCCGGCACCGCCGCTTCGCCAGCAGGCGCTCCACATGGTAGTGAAGGTTCCCTTGCTCATCGAGCAGCGCCGGTGGAGGACGCACCAAGCCGCCTCGCGACGTTTGATGAGCTGTTCGAGGTTCAGCAACAGACGACTCGCCTTCGGGACCATGTCCAGGATGTCGATGCGCGTCTCGCGCGTACTGCCACGGAGCTCGACGAGCTTGCTCGGGACTTGAGCTGGGTTCAAGTGCCTCGCGAGGTCTGGGACCGGCTCCGACACTTGGAGAGCTGGGTGCAGTACTATGGCGATCGCGACGACCGTCGTAGCCAGGAGCTCTCCGAGCTTCGACGTCAGCAGGCTGCATTGCAGGGTCAGATTGACCTTCTGGCCCGCATGCAGGGCCCGCCCGCTGCGCCTCCTGCGCCGGTGGCCCCTGTGCCTGCGGCACCTCCGACTCCGACCCTGCCCTCAGGGCTCGCGGCACCGCCGATGCCGAGCCTTCCGCCTGTGCCTGCAGTGCCTGCGATGATGGTCGCGTCTGTGACGCCTGCGACTGCGTCCTCGACGCTCGCGACCTCCGCGCCTGCGACCTCGTCGCCCTCGGTGCCTCCATTTGCACCTGCGTCGGGTCATGGTACGGCTTGAGCAAGCTCACGTAGAAGACGGGGTGCGTCCGCATCTTCTTCGGAAGATTGAGCGTGTACGCAAGGCCCTTCCTGGCCACGACCTTGAAAGGTCCGATGAAGCGCGGGCGCAACTTCGTCTTGAAGACAGCGGACACTGCATGTGTAGGTAGGTTCTTAGCATTTAGCAATACCAGGTCCCCGACCTCATAACTGTCAACATTGCCTCTGCCTTTAGCATCCGCATGTTCCTTTTGCTTGTCTTGGCTCTCAGCCATTGCGTCACGCACGTGTCGTAAGACACTCAAGCGCGTCGACAAGAAAGTGTCAACCTGTTTACGAACAGTAGCCGGGCTGACATCAGCTAGCCGATCAGCTAAATCGGCTTCCCTCTCCCCACCAAGCCCGAGGCCACCACGTGGCGGCGTCAGCGGGACGCGGGGATGAGACAAGCTGTTCACGTAGAACGGCGTGTAGCCGGTCGAGGCATGCACGGCGTTATTCAACGCAAACTCAACGAGTGGCAGCATAGCGCTCCAACGCTTCGGCGTCTCAGCGCAAATGCTGCGGAGCACGTCTTCGACGACGCGATTCACTCGCTCCGTCTGACCATCGGTCTGCGGGTGATCCGCCGTGGACATGTCCAGCTTGGTGCCAAGCACCGCAAAGACCGCGCTCCAGAAGTTGCCCGTGAAGCGGGGTCTCGGTCCGAGACAATCGACTCAGGGAGTCCGTGTTGTCGAAACACTCGGTCCAAGAACAGCGTTGCTGTACCCTTACCATCGATGGTATCCGGCACAGCCGCAATGTGAGCCATCTTGCTCAGTCGGTCTACAAAGACCACGACTCCAGTGTTGCCCGCCGCATCCGCCGGCAGGCCAAACACAAAGTCCATACTCATGGATTGCCAACAGCCCGAAGGGACAGGCAAGCTTGCCAACGGGGCTGCAGCATGGGGTGACGACTTCACTCGCTGACACGTCTCGCACGTGCGCACATAAGTGCTCGTCCACTTGTACATCTTCGGCCACCAGTAGTGGGTGCTCACCGAGCTGTAGGTCTTCTCACGGCCAAGATGGCCAGCCACCGGCGTGTCGTGGGCCTCATAGAGGATACGATACTTCAGGTCCTCATCATGAGGGATGACCACGCGTGGCGTGTCCTCGGAGCCAGTGCTGTAGAACAGCAGGCCACCATCGAGGGTGTAGCGATGCAAACGCGCGCGCACTCGCGCCGACAATTCAATGTCCGAGTCTTGAAACTCCTTGCTCCCGAGAGCCTTCAGCAACGCGACACAAGTGTCATCCTTGGCATAAGCCGTTCGGATCAGATCCGGTAATGACGAAGTCACGGTCGTTACATGAGCCAGCTCATAATCCGGTCTGCGCGACAGCGCGTCCGCGAGGACATTCTGCCTGCCAGGCTTGTACTTCACCTCGAAGTTGTACTCCGCGAAGAAGGACAGCCAACGGGCCATCCTTTGCGAGAGATGAGGCGACTGAGTCGCAGTGCGTAACGACGCGTGATCCGTGTAAATCACGAACGGCTGAGAGCCCAACAGGTGAACCCTGAACTTGACGAGCGCATACTTCATCGCAAGTAGCTCTTTGTCATGGACAGGATAGATCTTCTCCGCAGCCTTCAGCTGACGAGATTCGAACGCCACCACGCGCTCGCGCCCCTCGGCGTCTGCTTGTAGCAGGGCACAGCCGATGGCAAAGTCCGAGGCGTCACAGACGACACTAAACGGACGAGCGGGGTCTGGCAAAGCCAGAATAGGCGCATGAAGGAGGCTATCCTTAATTGCCGCAAACGCATCTTGATGCTCGGTGTTC
Source organism: Phytophthora melonis (assembly GCA_024211575.1). Taxonomy (NCBI): domain Eukaryota; phylum Oomycota; class Peronosporomycetes; order Peronosporales; family Peronosporaceae; genus Phytophthora; species Phytophthora melonis. The sequence goes on from JAMXKT010000085.1 coordinate 895,496, forward strand.
CAACACCACTCCGCGTCCTTCTTCAGGAGATTGGAGAGTGGCCGAGCCATCTCAGCGTAATTCTCGCTGTACTTGTGCAAGTAATTGGCCAAACCAAGCCACTTGCGAAGATCCTTCTGGTTCTGGGGAACCGGCCAGTCAACAATGGCCTTGACCTTGACCGGGTCGGCCCTCAGGCCACGCTTCCCGATGAAGCACCCTAAGAAGGGAATCTCTTCTGCTCCGAAGATGCATTTGTCGATGTTGGCATACAACTTGTTTTGACGCATGCACTCGAGCACAGCACGCAGGTGCTCGACATGGTTCTCCATATCAGTCTTCCCGTGCTCCGCACGACTGTGGACAAAGATGTCATCGAAGTACGTCTGCGCGTACGCCCGATGGGGCCGGAAGAGCTGCGTCACAAGACGATTGAACGTCGCTGGCGCGTTCGAAAGCCCTTGGGGCATCACCAACCACTCTCAGAGCATGCCGCTCGGAGTACTCACCGCAGTGAGAGGAAGGTCGCTCGCCCTCACGAGCAATTGGTAGTAGCCATCGACCAAGTCGAGCGCACTGGACATCCTACATCCTGCCAGGTTGTTCTGCCGAACGTCCTTCCGAGGAATCGTCGTCTGCGCCGGAATGGTGGCGGCATTCAGCTTGTTGAAAGCATGCACAATACGCCACTTGCCATTCGGCTTTCTGACACAGAACGTCGGCGTGGAGTGAGGAGACTTACTCTCACGCACCATGCCCGCCTCGTGCTTCGCACGGAAGAACGCGTCAATGACGTCACACTGCTCCTTCGGCAGAGGCCACTGCCTCGTCACGCAGTACTTCGTTCCCGGAACGAGATCAATCTCATGCCGGACACCTCGATCCGGAGGTAGCCCCGAGGGCGGTTCCTTCGAGACCACGTCTTGATAATCCTTCACCACGTGATACAAGGGATCCGACGGATCCTTCAGGATGCCGATCCGCTTCGCGCATTCAGCGCCTTCTTAGTGTCCTCCAGGACAGCTTCATCCAGAAGCGAGGACGAGTTCAACTCTTCTTCAGGTCGTATGACCACCACCTCCGCCAAGTCTCCAGCCTTCAAGGCGTCGCCCAACTCGGCCAAGGACATCTCGTCCAGCTCCAGGAGAGCAGATAGTGAGGGCAAGTCGGTGAGACTGACGTCTCCGTCGACGTCGCCCGTCACTCCATTCACGAGTGTGTAGAGCTGCTCGCTCTTGTGTAGAGCCTCACCGCTCGGCACACCCTTCTCGACTCGTGAGACCGCAGACGCCTTGCGTCGCGACGCCAGCGCTTTGCGGCGCTGCCGCCTCTTCATGGACACTGTCCGCCCAGAAGAGCTCCGTGATTTCGCGTGCTTCTTGACGCCAGGTGTCACCACCTCATTCAGCTCCAGAGGAGCACCAGTGTCTTGATCGACACTCAGCGAAGGGCTGCACGACCCGCAGCCTCCACTCAGTGGATTACGTGCCACTCCACGATCTTCATCCGGGCAGAGCCCTTGTCCCTCGGCATCGTGCCGACCGCGCCGTCGCTGGCACGCAGCAGGGCGTCGCCCTCAGACGCACACCCGCTCAGCGGAATTAGTGCCGCTCCACATCCTTGATCCGGGCAACGCCCACCTTCACTCGACTTCTCGTCGACCGCGCCTTCACTGGCACGCAGCAGGGCGTCGCCCTCAGACGCACACCCGCTCAGCGGAATTAGTGCCGCTCCACATCCTTCATCAGCCGGGCCTCGCCCATGGCTCCTCGGCTCCATGCCGACCTTGTCCTCACTTGTGTACAGCGGGGCGTTGCCCTCAGGCGCACACCCGCTCAGCGGAATTCGTGCCGCTCCACCTGCCGTCCACGAGCCACGCTCGGAACGCTCGTTCTCGACACACGCAGTGTCCACCAACTCGGAAACTCCGATGTTCAGCACATTGACCGACTCGGTCCAGTGCTCGCGCCAGAAGCGCTTCTGCTTCCTAGCAGAGGTGGGTTCATGACTCGCCAATGCTCCGCCAGGAGAGAAGTGCGTAGCACCAAGGGTCTTCGACCTCCAATCTATCCAAGGCTCATAGCGTTCCAGCCACGCCATACCAAGGATGAGATCATATCTCGAATCGAGGTCTAAGACCAGACAGCGTTCCACGCTATCAAAATCTAAAAACTTCACGCCCAAGTCCACAGGGACTTTAGGCACCGTGACACGAGTGCCCGTCGCGAGACGAACAGTGACGATGTCACTCCCACGCGCTACCAGCGCCTCAGCATAAAGCTGACTTCCGTCCATCGTGGAACGCCGGGCGTAATTACCCGACGCTCCCGAATCGATCAAAATCGTCCATGGCTTTGTGAAGCCCTTCACCCAAGCCTGGACAACTAGCAAGCCCGGCTTGCACACACGTTCCGTGTTATAGAGTACAGCTCTCTTCGGGGCTAAGTCCTGTCGACCTCCACCTCGCCGAGGTTCAATAGAACTTAGTTCCTCCCCAGTAGGCCGCCCCGCGCCTACTGGGTTTTCTCGTTTCCCGAGACGAACCAGAGCCCTGGCTCGAACCCGAAGAGCGGCTTGACGAAGCCTGGCGCTGCAAGCGCAGCGGGCATCCGGCGCGCAAGTGACGCGTGTCACCGCAGATGAAGCATCGGCGGATGCCGCGCCGCTGCTCAGCAGCCCGAAGCTCGGCTTCTTCGACTTCAGCGTAGCTGAGGTCCATAGGCTCCGGACCGTTCGACGAACCGGTGTGAGAAGCGTTCCACCCAAGTCTTGACGACTTAAAGTTGTGCTCCGCGTTCAACGCGATGCTCACAGCCTCTTCAAAAGAGCTTGGGTGAGTGCGGAAGACTTCTGTCCTGGCCACGCCAGTGCGAAGCCCTTCCATAAACACCGTGACGATGACTACCTCAGCCAGAGGCTCGGCAGACATGCCCGCAATGAGAGTTCTCAACTCCTGGACATAGTCCACCAAATCCTTCTTGCCTTACCGGGTAGCCAGGAAGCGTGAGCGCACGCGATACGCCTCGTTAGGCGGAGCGAACACCCGGGACAGTTGCTGCTTCAGCTGGTCCCACGTCGGGAAGGCCGTGTCGACCGACGTCCCTGACGTTAGCGCCCACTCTCTCGCTCGCCCACCAAGCTTCGAGATAGCTAGCGCCACGCGCTGCGACTCCGTCCGGAGTAGAGCTGAGCTCATAGCCATCTCGAATTCACGGGTCCAAAGCATTGCTTTCCTCCTTGCCTTCGAAGGTCTTCACGCTCAACATGAGCGGCTTGGGTCTTGTTCCCGCGTCGGATGACGTAGCGGGCGCTTGCGGCGCCGCGACCGTCACCATCCTCTGCTGGAGGTGCTCCAACAGAGCATTCTCGTAGCTGGAGAAAGCCTCGAGCCGCGCATTCACCGCGTCGGGGCCTTGTTGCGCCAGTTGCGTCGCGCCCTCCGGGCCCAGCAAGGACATAAGCTTTTTAAGCGCATCCTGCTGGTTCGGGGGCAAGTGAGCGAACTGCTCCATTCTCCACAGAGGGTCAGTCTATCCAGACTCAGGTGTCGGATTGACTACAAGTGCTACCAAGTGCAGCGGGGCTGCCGTAGCTTTAGCGTCAGAGGAAGACGTAACAGACTCACAGAGTCACGGCTAAAGATAGCCCGTTCTAATACCAGAACGCACGAGTCCGTACTCCCTACGGACTCCAAGAGTCAACCCTTAACTCTTAGCTGTGAATCTTCAAACTGAATGTATTTCTCTTTATCGCGGCAGAGCCGCCTTCGGTGTAAATGTATCTGGTTCACTATCTAGCATAGTGAACCCCAATCATATGCATAATCTGTGGCTCTGAAGCCATGTACTGATTCTCCTACTGAAATAGGTTAGAAAGTGTGCACCACACAAGGCTGTGTGTGCCACACTTCGCAACCCTTCGGGTAACATTCGTGTAACCCCGTTACAGTAACCCTCGTAGGCGCGACGTCGGAGCGCGAGGTTCCGCTCGTGTAACACGGACGCGTGAACAGCCAGACCAGCGTTGTGCACGGAGACGAACTCGCACTGGGCGCGCAACGCTCGATTCTCACGCCGGAGAGTGTGCGCGTCGGCGACGAGGGCTGACACGGAGTGGACGGGCCCCGGGGCGGAAGCTGGACTGGAGAGGGAGCAGGCAGGCGAGGCCGACGCGCGCCGAGGGCGCAGACCACGCAGCCGGCAGCCTCGAGGTCGCCGGTGTCGAGCTCTTCTTCCGCCATGTCGATGTCGTTGGCGTCAACGTCGTGGCGGCGAGCCATGATAGCCGATGGTGATGGCGTAGACGTAGAGCGCGGGGCGAGTTCTGCGACGACACACCCACCTGGGGAGTGCGCGTGCGTGGCAGCGGGACGAATGTGGTATAGCACCCCGCGGAGAAAGCGCGATGGGCGGCGAGAACAGTGCCGCGGTGATGGAGCTCGACGCGACGGATGGAACGCGACGCGGTTGATGGGACGCGACGCGCTGCGGAGATGGACGGGAAAGTCGACGAGGGTGATGGGCGGTGAGACATGGCGCCAGAATCCAGTGCGAGGCGTAATCACTCGACGGGTCGACCAGGGCCCCGTCTCTTCAAAACGCGTCGACCCCTAAACCCCGCCGAGCCAAAACGCGTCGAGCAAAACCCGCCGAGCCAAAACGCGTCGAGCAAAACGCGTCGAGGTGAGATCTTGATTACGTTACGCAAATCAGGTTGAAGAACGGTAGTGCAAGCACGACAGACGCAAGGATAGACGTAGGGTGGTAGGCTTAGCAAGCACGAAGTAGGAGATAGCCAGTAGCAAGGACATAGGATAGGGTAAGGACTCAGTCCCGGAATTTCTCTGAACCACAAAGACCTCCCGTCTTCCCTCCGGTTCCAGGGGAACCACCAAGCGCCGGCAAGCAGAGCCGCCCCGATATCGCGGCCCCCGTCGTTTGTTGGTTCGGGTACTCAACCCCACAGACCCGTGCTGAGATAAAGGCACGTTAAACGTATACCGTTTAGGGCGCCTGATAACGCGCTGCTAGGCGAAGGAACGCACCGGCCCGATAACCGCCGTGCACAAGCCCCCGTGTAGGCCCGATAACGCCACACAAGCCCCAGGAAACGCCGGCCTGATAACGCCGCACGCCCGACGGGAACGCCAAGGAAACGCCGGCCCGATAACGCCGCACGCCCAAGGCTCGACGCCCTACGACAAGGAACAAGCGTCAACCAAGAAACCCCCAACTCTGAAGCCTACGAAGACTTGGGTCTGTATTTCAAAGATACGCTACTCCAACAACCGGAAAAGAGATTGCTCGGCGCGACCGCTATCCAGACGCGCCGAGTTTGTGCGAGACCGGCTCCGCGAGATTTCTGCGAGGCCGCTACTCCACATGACCCTTGTGTGGCTTCGGGGGAATTTCTGCTCTGATTTAGTGATTAGAGGCTGTGAGGCCTTCCCTATCGCTAATCCCTATCGTCTATACAAAAGTCAAGTATCAACCGAGCCTTCGAGCTGATCCGACGACTCGACGACTCCTCGGCTACATCCGAATTCCTAATGAGAGGCAAATCTTGTACCCACTATGACTACTTGGAGGGCTCGGTGGGGATTTATTATGACCCACCGTGCCTTGCCACTAAATGGCGTCCATCCGTCACTCTAGCGCGGTAAATGAGAGTAACCAATCAGAAGGCTCGCTTTTACTCGCACGTTCGGGACTGTTAACACTCGGTGCGGGACTGTTCTTCGACCGGAATTTCTCGATACCACACAACGGTGTCACTGCTGCCTTGCAGCACGGAGCCGATGATTTAATCGTCGTCGGTGACTCGAGGCTCGCGATCCAGCAAACCCTAGGGGTGATAGCCTGTCGGAAGGAGTCATTGTGGACGCAACTGAGTAACCACCGGGAACTCACAGTCAAGCTTCGGTCAGTGATGTACCTCCATGTGGTGAGAGAGTTTAACGCTGCAGCTGACTCTTTGGCAAGCGAGACGCTCGAAAGCAAGAAGTCTACGGTGGTATCGTCGGACGACCGACTACTGGAGCTTATGAGGCTAAACCGTATCGCTAAATTGATCTACGAAGCTGATGATGGCGGCGTGGTCGAGAATAAACCCTCGGTTAACACAGCCTGGGCTATGGTAGCCTCCGACAGACCTCGCAGCAAGATTTTTTTCGATTTTGTACGTGGAGAAACAGCCCTTAGACAGCAGAGCGAGGTTGAACCTGGACATATTACTGTGACGACCAGACGCCAAGCAAGAGCAAAAGAGAAACACGTATAGTTTGCAGACGAAGACTCGGTCACCAGACAGGGAGACGCAACTCGCCGAGAGGAAGCTAATGGTATGCCGAACGAGGATTAGCATGAAGCCAAAGCCTCACCGAGGCGTGCCGAGACATCACCAGCCCCACCGAACGCGGAAGACATTGACCCGTTGGCGGTACAAGAGGAACGCCGACGTAGGATCGCAACCGCTCAAGATGAAGAGCTCCGGTGGTCGAATCTGAAGGCAGTACTCCGAGGTGATGATGCGAAGATTGGATACCGAGCAGCGCGAGATGCATGGAAAATGGCGGACCAGTTTGTGCTGAGTGAAGACGATGTGCTGCATCACACCCGAATGAACCGTCGTTCAAGTGACGAGGAGCAAGCGGGGCTGACGATGAGACTGGTGGTACCCACAACGATGATCCAGGAAGTCCTCCAGAGCTGTCATAACTCGCTCGAAGGCGGTCACCAAGGTATTATTCGAACACTGCATCGAGCGAGGAGAGACTATTACTGGATTGGTCAGCACTACTCGTTGCGCAAGCTTTTGAAGAGTGTGTCTACCGACGTTTTGGGGCACCTTCCTTGATCCACCACGACCGAGACCCCCGATTGATGAGCGAGGTTTTCCAGGCCTTCGCGGAGATGATGCAGTCTCGGTCGAGGGCGACTTTGAGCTACTGACCCCAGGCCAATGGCCAGCAGGAGAGATCATTGAAGACGATCGTGCAGTCGGTCCGTGTATACGCCGAAGACCCACTACAGCAGGACTGGGACGAGATCGTCGAGAGGCTGATCTTTGCCATCAACAACTCCCGTGATACAACGAGGAAAGAGACACCGTTTTACCTCGTTCATGGGTGGGACGCACAGTCGACACTCAAGGCAATGTCTTCGTCGCTCAAGCGAGGCGTCGGTAGCCAAACTGACGCGCTGGTATGGCGCCGAGAGGTCAACTGACAACAAGAAATCGCACTGAATATGGCCAAGGAGTACCAGGCCGCTGAAAAAGCTCGGGGAGCCGAAGAACACAATGCATCACTTGGCCGGAAGGAGAAGGACGCCACGGCAGGTACCAACAAGGATGAAACCTCGGCTTACCGAGCACCGAGTACTTCTGATGGTGATGAAGCTGCAGTGACGAGAACGAGGCTTCCTCTGCAGCCTGGGAGCAGAGTATGGCTGTACATGGAACGAGTTCGACCAGGTCTGACCAAGAATTAGCTCACCGGTGGCACGGGCCTTTCCGAGTGAAGAAGAGAGTCGACGAATTCGCGTATGAGTTGGAATTACCTGACCGAAGTGGATACCGGTTCTATCCGGTGGTGCATGTTTCGCGACTCAAGTCGGTAGACGAGTTTGAAGACCGACCGAAGGTTCGTTTGGCCCGTGAAGTCACCGACGAGACTCGTCTCGACTTCGATGAAGAACTACTGCCTGATGACAGTTTCGAACCTGACCATCTGGACGGTGAGTACGAGGTCGAGGCTATTCTTGACGACCGTACCCCGTTGTCAACGAGCACTCATCGTGCCGTCCGAGAGATCAAAGTTAAGTGGGTCGGCTATGACGAACCGACATGGGAACCAGCGTCCAACCTGTCATGCGGAGGCCTTCTGTACGATTACCTGCGCCGAACGCGGAGCGACCGACGTTTGCAAATGGTCCAAGTGGCCGATGAGGAGTAATCCCTCGCCTCAACGAGGATTGAACTGCTCGCGGGGGCAATCCAGCCCGCGATGTCAGACGAACGAAGCTACTGGAGATGATGATTGAACTGCCTGCGAGGGTTATCCAGCTCGCAGTGACAGACGAAGAGAGTTACTGGAATGTGCATGTTGCATGTTATGTGAACGAGTCATGATGGAATGGAGATTAGAATGGAGTCAAGAAGACGCAAGCAAGCCGCGGTCAACCCCTCAATAGATGAAAAAAGTGATAATGAAGCGAATAGGAGGGGGACCGAGGCTCCAGACGCAGCGATTTGTGCGGAAGTAGCTCGGACGAGCGTGCTCGACTTCTTGGTATGGATTTGATGATGAAGTGGAGATACGAGTGGATCTGGGACCGATACGGTCGACAACTAAGTCTCGTCCAAGGCAGCGGTGCCTACTGTAGCCTGCGCTGAAGCTGTGGGAACCCCGAACGAGAATTGGTGAGACTTGAAGAGATGTGACTGCAATACAGCAGGTCGCTTGGCGAAGGCTCGGGCACCCGGACCTTACGTTACGACCATCGATTATTTGCTGTAAGTGCATCACGAATCACGGTCAACACTGGTACGGTTTCGCACGCCAACGAGGAAGCAGTTGAAGGCACGACCGACGTTTCTCGTGTGGTGGTTACCGAGCCACAGACTGGACAACTAAACTCGACTTGGTTACGACCACCAGAAACCCGTATGGAACTGTGGAACGAAGGCAACGAAACCACGGTCGCCACAGCTACACTATCTCCGAGTGATAACGAATCAAGTTGTGGTCTGACCGACGTTGGCGGTGCTGCTATTCGCGAGCTTCAAGTTGGGGCAACCAACCTTGCCTCCGTTACGACCACCGAAGTCCCGGCGCTGTAATGGTGTCACGCTGGTCGGGTCAACGCATTCCCTGACTACTGAACTTGCCGTTGAACCCTCGAACGCTGTAGACCTAGCTACTTCAGATGCCGGTGATGGCAAGAAGTATGCGACCGAGATGTGACGAGCAGCGGCCTGCAGCGCGTTCATGAAAGGTGGGACCATACGATCGCCGGAGCCTGGTGGTTTGGTATTGAGGCCAAACGTGTGGCATGGCGTGTTGCTCCGTTTGACCCATGGGTGAAACAGCGCTATTCAAAGAAATGATCAAGTCTGTTGCGGAGTCAAGCAGCGCTTCGGAGTTGGCGTCCCCCCAAACAACAAGCTCATTAAGGGTTCCGATGAAGCTAAGGCTCACATGGCAGCTCTGCGTGCGAAACGGAAGACAGGGGGATCATTTCGTCTATCATAGGCGACAACCCCCCTAAGCCTTATGTGTTTTACTTCTGCGCCTCGCGGAAGATGAGACTAATCAAGAAGTTAGGATCACTGAACTTGATTAATCGCTCTAGCTGATCAACGATAGTAATTGTGATAGGAGAGTATGATCCATCATTGACTCGCATCCAACTAAACTCATTCGGCTGATAAGCAATTAGCTGACCAGCAGACGTTCCTTGGCTGTTAAACACAGTCCGGATATCATGAGAAGATGTAAAAGTATTATTGACTAGCGAGCAGTGCACTACTAAGAGCATCTCCACCGGTGGCGAGTAAAACTAAAATTTGTTCTTTTTATGAAAGGATTTACATTTAAGTTTAGTTTTGCGTACTCCACCGGTTTGAGTAAATTACGCGAGATTTGCTCAAAAATTTAAGTGGACCGCCGATTTGAGCAAACTTGCTCAAGGAGAGCACTTTGCGTAAATCCATGAGCAAATCGCAGCCAGCCTCTTTCACTCTCCTGGTATTACACAAAACCCAACTCTAGCTGCGTCGCAATGGAGTACCGCCCCCGACGCCTATCAGTCTCGCAGCTACCGTTGATGTCTACGCTGCCATTCCTGCCTTCTCATTCCATCCTCCACTGCGGCCTCGCCAGACACGTCCCTGTCAAGAAGATGCGAGTAGAGAGTCGCTACTAGCGACTTTGTGTCACCGAGGACGTCGTCGAAGAGATGGAAGAGTCTGAGTGTGCTGCTGTCTGTCTCCATGGATGGCAAGATAGGAAGGAGGGGTATGAGCTTTAGTTTTACTCAATTGTATGGCTGGACACCGGTGCAGCACTGCCCCGTCTTTCACAGTGTTGTGATGTCGACAGCTCGAGTTTTGCGTATTTTGCTTTTAGTTTTACGCTTTGCCGGTGGAGATGCTCTAAGATGTAAAAGTATTATTGACTAGCGAGCAGCGCACTACATAAGCTGAAACGGGGTTTACCTCCGGTGCCAAATCACTGAGGAATGATGCAGCGACTGTAGATGAAGCAAAAGGGTATTTATTGACCAGCGCAGAAGCCAATCACTTTACCGAAAGCAGCGTTATCAACGATCAACCGCGGGACGCGACCCGTAGTTGGCAAGCCCGTTCCAGTAGCACTATACAATCCAGTAGCGGGGCGAGTATATGTTCAATCACAGTAGGGACAGAACTGACATCGACCTGAGTCGCATAGTACGTAGCATTCTCAACAAGCTGAATCCAAAAGACATTATAGCCATTGGGAGTAACTAAATATGCTCCTGCATTAACCAAAGCAGTGATACGATTGATGTCAGTATAGCTATAGATACCATCCTTGAGTATGATAGAAAATGGTAGAGACAGTCGCTGCGGTTGGCATCTCGATCTTAAAAGTGTTGTTGGCATACGATACGCTATCGACGTTGTAATGACTGTTGTACATCAAGATCAATTGAACTGCTATCTCAGCATTCTTATGGTTAGCAGACGCTGGAAAGCTACAACGGTACTGATTTTTGAATTCGTTGGTTACCAAATTCCTGCTACTGATTGCCACTAATGAAATCATACATATTAGGGTATATTCATAAGAAAAAATCATTTCTATTTAAAGCTTTAAAACTTTTAAAAGTGTGATATATAAAGTATTCCTGATTCAGATGATTAGATGCATTTACAAGATTACAAACGAGGATAAGTCGATTATATACATCGGAAGTACTACAATGTCGCTACAGAAACGCTGAAATCTACATGTAAGCCATTATCAATGCTAGGTCGATGGTCTGAAGCAAAATACAGCTTTAAGGAGTATGACATAGATGGATTCAGCATTTATTTGATCAGTACGCATTATATTGACAGTCGTGAAGAATTAAGGAGCCAAGAACAATTGATTATTGATAGCACCAACTGTGTTAATCAATCTCATGCCCATGCCACACATACTCAACGTCGCGAAAGCGATTAATATTACGGAGAAGCTAACAGAGATCGGAAACATGAATACAACGATAAGTTTTATGCGGAGAACAAAGAAGCAGTGATTGAAGCTACAAGAGCGACACCATGATAAGATTATCCAGAAATCTCGTAAGCGCTATAGCGCTAACAGAGAACGTCGGCTAGACCAGAAAAGTGAGCGTATCGACTGTGGATGTGGAGCACACATTTCCCGTCTTAATAAATCAAAGCATGAATGATCCATGAAGCATCAGCGTTAGGCAGAGGAAAACCAATAAGCTTAATCTTACAATTTTATTTAACGGACCGAGCGACTCTGGATCAATAACGGGATTGAAAAAGGTCGAGCGGACTTGGCCGTGAAGTTGTTGAACACTTGTTGAGAAGATGGAATGTTTGGAAGTGGGAGTTAATTTGAAGCGTTAATGCTATCGCTCGTCTAATCAATCTGCTCATCCAATCATGGTCATCCAATCGCCCAACTCGTCTAATCAACTTACCGTACTCTAATCACAGAATAATCACGGAGTAATCGCGGAGTAATCACGTGTCGTCGGATTGGGCTTAACCGGTAAAACCGGTTACCTGCAACACGCCCCCTCAATCCGAACACTCGTGAACCCCAAGTGCGGCGATCAGATCCTTGTGGCGAGGTCCAGAGAGAGCCTTGGTCAAGATGTCCGCCAACATGGTCGCAGTTTCACGGTACTCGACGATCACTTCACCGCGCTTGACCTCATCGCGGATGTGATGGAACTTGATGTCGATGTGCTTCGCGCGGCCATGATTCACCGGATTCTTGGTCATCTTGATGCACGACTGATTGTCCTCGAAAATCTTCAAGCCCGGAGTCGCCACGCCGGATGCCACCAAAATCTCGCACAGAAGTCGGTGCACCCACTTTCCTTCTTGAATAGCCAAGCTTAATGCAATGTACTCAGCTTCACTCGTAGACAGCGACACACTTGACTGCTTCTTAGAACCCCACGAAATCGGCCCGCCGACGGCTTGGAATAGGTAGCCCGAAGTAGACTTGCGATCGCTGACGTCACCGGCCCAGTCAGCATCAGAGTAGCCGCAGAATCCAACATCCTTTCCGGGCGAAAAACGAATTCCGTGCGACTTCGTGCCTTGAAGGTAGCGAAAAATACGCTTGACCGCAGTCCAGTGCTCAACTTGCGGGTTTTCCATGAAGCGCGAAATGTAGCCGACAGCGAAGGCGATGTCCGGGCGAGTCGAAGTCATCAAGTGCATGAGCGCGCCGACTGCTTCACGGAAAGGAGCGTCCAACTTCGTCGACGCATCACTCGCTACCAACTTGGTACTCAGATCGACTGGACTCGCAGCTGACTTGCACTTGTCCATACCGAAGCGCTTTAGAATGTCGTCAATGTAGCGTCGCTGGCATAAAGTCACACTGCCGTCCGCATGTTCGACCACTTCGATGCCAAGAATAAATTTGCACTTGCCACTGTCTGTCATCTCAAACCGTGACTTTAGCTGGCGCTTGACGTCGGCAATCATGTCGGCGGAGCTTCCGGTCACCAGCACGTCGTCCACGTAAACCAGCAGCAGCACACATTGTCCGTCGGCAACCTTGATGTAAAGGCACGGATCATAGGCCGAAACTTGAAATCCGATGGAGCGAACATACTCGTCAAAAGTCTCGTTCCATACTCGTGAAGCCTGCTTGAGTCCGTAAATTGCCTTCAGCAACTCGATGCAGTCGAAGTCATCATCCAGCTCAACGCCTTCAGGTACCGAACAAAATACCTTCTCCCGCATAAGCCCATACAGGAATGCAGTCACCACGTCGAGTTGATCCAGCGGCCATCCATGGAAAAATGCGATCGCGATCACCATTCGTAGCGTGACGTACTTCACAACGGGCGAAAACGTCTCCGTGTAGTCGATCCCATATTTCTGCCCGAAGCCCTTTGCGACCAAGCGAGCCTTGTATTTTTCGACAGAACCATCGGCGTTGCGTTTAATTTTGAAGACCCATTTCGTCCCAACAGCACGTTGACCAGTAGGCAATTTTGCCGCGCGAAACACCCCGCGAAGACGCATCGACTTCAACTCCGCGCGAATTGCTTTTCGCCAGTGAACTTGGTCGGGACCGTTGACTGCATCCTGAAACGTAGCTGGTTCTGCGGCATCCGTCGCTTCAACCGCATTTGCACTTGCACGCCAAAACATCGATGGTGTCGATTCGTCGTCGTCGCTGTGAGCTGATTCACGGTCTGATTGTGCAGTGTCGTCAGGGCACTTGCTTCCTCCAGACCCGCACCACGCCGGGGACGTCGAACATTTTCGCGCACTTCAGGGTCGGTACGAGGTTTGCGTTTTCCGGCCTGCTTGATCTCGGGGACAGCATCGCTAAGGTCCAGATCATCGAAGGACTCCACCGCATCGTCGACTTCATCGTCCGAGAAAACTGCAGGACCAAAACGGGTCTCGTCGAAAGTGACATCGCGAGATATCACAATCTTCCCCGCCTCGATGTCATACACCCGATAGGCCTTCGAACGCTCTTCATAGCCCATAAAAATTCCTTCACGAGCTTTCGGGTCCCATTTGCGTCGCTTTTCTTTTGGCGTCAAGACGTACGCTGTGCACCCGAAAATGCGCATGTGTTTGACACTTGGCTTCGACTTGTACACGACTTCGAACGGAGTCTTGCCAGCGACTTTCGGGGACGGCAACCGGTTCTTGATGTAAATCGCAGTCATCGCCGCCTCGGCCCAGAAGCACTTGTCCAATCCAGCATGATGAAGCATGCTGCGGCCAATGGTCACGATAGTACGGTTTGCACGTTCTGCAGTTCCGTTGGTTTGGTGCGCGTATCGAACGGTAGGTTGTATGTCAATACCATGGTCGTCGTAAAACAACTTGAGCGAGTTGGTCGCGAATTCTTTGGCTCCATCATGGCGCACAAACTTCACCTTGGCGTTGAACTGCGATTCCACCTTTAAAATAAATTTCTTCAGGTAGCCTTCGCTTTCGGATTTGGCACGCAAGCAGAATCCGGTCATGCAGCCACTGGCCTCGTCAGTGATCAACAGCAAATACTTGCTACCGCCAAGCGAATCTTCTTCCATCGGCCCGCAAAGATCGAAATGAAGAAGTTCGAATGGCGCGTACTTGCGTTTGTCGCGGTTGCTGGGGAACGGCTGTTGAACCATTTTTCCTTGTTGACAGCCGCTGCACACACCGGAATTCTTCGACGTTTCAGGCAGACTCGCGTCAGTGATCATCTTCGTTGACACCATTTTTCGCAGGACATCATGCGGGGCATGGCCCATGCGCGCGTGTAAGTCGACACCATTAACCGACACCGAGGATACAGAGTTCGCGCTGCAGTTCGGCACGCGGAGCCAGTAGAGCCCATCGATAAGGTCGGCGATGGCAGCAATTTTCTTCGACTTTTTCAGCGAAATGTGCATCCTGGTGCCGTCGAACACCACTTGGAATCGGCCAGACTTGTTAATCTGCGGCACCGAAAGCAAATTCTTGTTCATGCCCGGCACGTACAGCGCGTCTTCGATCACGATCTCACGTTCATCACCATTGGGTAAAGAAACACGTTGGAGAACAGTTCCGACGCCCAAAATCCTGGACGAGTCCCCGTTAGCGACCGTAAGCTTGCCCTTGTCGCACAACTTGATGTCAGCAAACTTGGACTTGTCATTGCAGATGTGGTGTGTGGCACCACTGTCGATTGCCCACGAGTCGATGACCTTCTTCTTCGTCGAAAGTCCACACTCCATCGATACAGCGAACGCAATGTAGTCGTCGTTGCCATCGTCGCGCCACTTGACAGTGTTCGCACCGCGACCAGAACGGCCGCGTCGTGCTTCGCGGGTTTCGTCCTTCTGCCTGGTCCAGCACTTGTCCACGAGGTGCCCCAGTTTTCCGCAGTAGGTGCAACGGCGGGAGTCGCGCTCAGCACTAAACGCGTTAGCAGCGTCTTCAGTCTTCACTGGCGCAGTCTTCTCTCCCTGCCTCTTGATGTGCTCGTTCGTAAGCACCTTGATCACGTCGTGCGTCTTCAGCTCCGTTGCGCTCATCTCCAAGTTGAGCACGACGTTCTCGTAGCTCTTCGGCAGACTTCGCAGCAAGCAGATCGCCACGTCCTCATCCTCCATCTTGGCACCGATACCGTTGAGCTTGGCGCTGATGTTGAGGACCTCGTTGCAGTGGTGCAGAACATTGTCGCCTTCCGCCATCTCCATGCTGAACAACTGCCGCTTCAGGTAGATACGACCAACCTTCTGCGTGCCGCCGTACAGCGCCTTCAGCTTGGCCCACGCGATCCACGCATGCTCACAGTCCGCAATCACATGGTGGTAGTCAGCACTCATGTGCAGCAGCATCAGACCGAGCGCCACGTTCGACGTCCGGTTGTATTCATCCGCAGCGCGAGTGTCCGTGAAGGTCGGCGTCGTCTCCCGCTTGACAGCGCTCCACACTGACTTGGTCAGGAACACACCCCGCATGTAGCTGCTCCACGTCGCGTAGTTGTCGCCGTCGAACTTGTCGATGATGGCCTTGGACGAAGCGTCAGGCGCAGAGGACATCGTGCTTGAGCTCATAACCTGAAAAAGGTCGAGCGGACTTGGCCGTGAAGTTGTTGAACACTTGTTGAGAAGATGGAATGTTTGGAAGTGGGAGTTAATTTGAAGCGTTAATGCTATCGCTCGTCTAATCAATCTGCTCATCCAATCATGGTCATCCAATCGCCCAACTCGTCTAATCAACTTACCGTACTCTAATCACAGAATAATCACGGAGTAATCGCGGAGTAATCACGTGTCGTCGGATTGGGCTTAACCGGTAAAACCGGTTACCTGCAACAGGGATCGAAGTTTGCTCTCACCTGACCTTTGACTGAATCCAAAAGCAAGCATTAACCTTTTTTCGCAGTGCATCGCTTAAAGGCTCTTATCATTCTATCACCAGACATTTCTGGGATATTAAAATCTTTCTGCACCTGTTTGATATCGCGCTTGCTTGTCGCCTTGAGAATCGCTACGAGCTCACTGTTCAATCTGATCATGTTAGGGCATGCAAAGTAGCTGTGGAGCAGGCAGATAGTGCTCAGCTTGAGCGTCGCCCTCTATTAAAATATTGACTGAACAATCGTTCCATTAGCATACGATCATTACTATATTCATCGACCATGACAACCTCTACGCCTCCCTCCTTGGTTTTTCGAATGGTATCAACACAAGTGGGATTTTTCTGGATCATGAACCGTTATAAACCGCTCAGCTCATCCTGGAGATAGCGATACATTTCTTGATCAGGGTTGCGAGCGATCATGTGGAGATGAGAAAAGCAATTGGGACTATGCTTGAGGATGTACATGCACAGATTGTTCTTGCCCCTGAAGAACGGTCTAAGCACGATCATGCGAAAAAGTTTCTTGATACCAAAAAAATGATATCGCCTGCCGAGGGTGTCCGATACTGCTTAGCAAGAGGTGTCGCATAATCTGGAATAGATTAGCTCATATTGCTTGATATCTATCGAATATATAAGAACGAGAGTATGCTATAAAACTATGCGATACACATATGCACTAGTAATTCATGATTCTGATATCTGCAATCCACTATTCTAGACCTCGTTAGGCTCAGATGGTTTGCTTTAATATGACTTTGCGCAGACACTGTATCTGGGTAAAAGTGACTATCGACTGAGCTACATCTCTGGAATCCTCCAGAGATGTAGCTCAGTCGATAATCAGCCGGTACAATCGTGCTGTTATTACGGTACCTGCCAGATCAAAGCTAAACTCAAATAGTCCAGCAAATGCATATTCAGGTCAATTCAGGAGTGTTTCGAACGCTTATGGATCTTCATGTGGCATCAGCTTCTCGATTCACGAGAAAGCAATTCTGACCAATTATACACCGGCTGCTGCTAAACAAGTAGCTGTGGAGCAGGCAGATAGTGCTCAGCTTGAGCGTCGCCCTCTATTAAAATATTGACTGAACAATCGTTCCATTAGCATACGATCATTACTATATTCATCGACCATGACAACCTCTACGCCTCCCTCCTTGGTTTTTCGAATGGTATCAACACAAGTGGGATTTTTCTGGATCATGAACCGTTATAAACCGCTCAGCTCATCCTGGAGATAGCGATACATTTCTTGATCAGGGTTGCGAGCGATCATGTGGAGATGAGAAAAGCAATTGGGACTATGCTTGAGGATGTACATGCACAGATTGTTCTTGCCCCTGAAGAACGGTCTAAGCACGATCATGCGAAAAAGTTTCTTGATACCAAAAAAATGATATCGCCTGCCGAGGGTGTCCGATACTGCTTAGCAAGAGGTGTCGCATAATCTGGAATAGATTAGCTCATATTGCTTGATATCTATCGAATATATAAGAACGAGAGTATGCTATAAAACTATGCGATACACATATGCACTAGTAATTCATGATTCTGATATCTGCAATCCACTATTCTAGACCTCGTTAGGCTCAGATGGTTTGCTTTAATATGACTTTGCGCAGACACTGTATCTGGGTAAAAGTGACTATCGACTGAGCTACATCTCTGGAATCCTCCAGAGATGTAGCTCAGTCGATAATCAGCCGGTACAATCGTGCTGTTATTACGGTACCTGCCAGATCAAAGCTAAACTCAAATAGTCCAGCAAATGCATATTCAGGTCAATTCAGGAGTGTTTCGAACGCTTATGGATCTTCATGTGGCATCAGCTTCTCGATTCACGAGAAAGCAATTCTGACCAATTATACACCGGCTGCTGCTATCATAGTATCAACTGATTCTATATCTGCTGCTAATGTTCATAGCGCTGGCATGATATCTTTTTATCAACAAGAGATGCAAATCGAGACTGATGGTTCAATGTACGAACGCATGCGCATTCACTCAAATGGAAATATCAGCTAAGGAGATGGAAAATGGAATTTCTTAAGAGGATCAGGCCTAGACGACACTTTCATCTTAGCGAGTACTCTTACAGCCAAGAATTTCATTTCTTCCACTTGAAATTATCAAGCAAGCGGTAGCAGCCTCACCTACCTAGCGTTTTTATTATATGGAACTAGCAATGCTCTTACTATCCAAGTGATAGGATTGGCGTGCAAACAGCTACTAATACGACCTGGTTCAATGTACATGGAGATTCAGTGTTGCTAGATGGAACGTGCCTACGCATTGCTTAGTTCAGAAACAATAATGCTGCACCAATCGCATTCAAGATACAAGCGTATGATGGCGCCGCCGGAGGAAGTAATGGTACACTGCGCAAGAAAAGGTTTGCGACAGCGACACTATGTACAATATCTCAGCTTCTAGATAGAGTTGTCGAATGAGACTTAGATATGTTCCTCCAATCAGGTTGCTTTAAACGCGACATATGTCGCGAGCTCAGATTTCCTATTGGGTAGGATAGCTTCTATACAAATATGTCGAACTGGCACCGCGAAAAACCTTGGGACAAACGTTTATTTTGATTAAGGTATAGGTGCATGTGATGGTGTGGTCAACCGAGTCCAACTATTTGCACTTTTGGGCATAAGAAGCACCATGGACCGCAGATTACGGTCGTCTAGCAACACTTGAGGATCCACTGTGGTAACTAGGACTGCAAGGTGAAGTATAAAATAGCAGATATAAAGCTCAGCTGTCTCGACTATGTAACTGGGCTTTCACGACACAATACGTACATGATATTACCGTTAATGCGTATTTTAATACAAATCCTATTAGTTAGTGCCCTTCGTATTCTGAGGGGCTCGTGAAGGCCTCTAGAGCGCAATAAGAGAGTAAGGAGGCACTTAAAGTTGCTAAACTATAAGTACCCATTGCATTGACTCGATTAGGGCACCAGGGATGCACCCCCTCACGCTCACAACTCACCGAAGGGCGACAAGCGACCTTGTTTTACTTGATCCTGATACGTTAACGTGACCTCACCATCACATGCACTTGTACTTTAATCAAGATAAACGTTTTGTGGCGCTGTCCTAAACTTTTTGTCCCGCAGTGTATTTGGATTGGCACACAATCGACAGATCATCGGCGTGAACGATACTACGATGATGTATCTAAACAGCTCTGGTCGGTTTGGTATCAACAACACTAGTCCAGAAGCTACACTACACGTTGGCAGAATGAGCTTGAGAACTGGATTCTATTCCAGGCAGGACGGAGCTGCTGGGCCTCCCATTAGTCGGCATTCAATCCAACTAACTTCATACATCGGCATTGGTTTGTATTAATCCAACACATTAAGGACATCTCGTATGGCTTAGAGACCGTGCTTGCTATTCGACCCGAGAGAATTCACCTGGAAGCAGGATGATCGCGCTTGATTGGCTTCATCGCTCAGGAGATGCTTGAAGTGTGTCCCATCCCAGTCTCAGGCGATCCAAATCGCCCACTCAATCCTGAAACAGGGATTTCAAACGATGGTATGGGAGCAGGCATTCACAAAAATGGGCGAGCCAATTATGCCCATAAAGAAGCTAAACATGGGCATAATCAGAGTTAAAATATGGGAAAATGGGAATCAAGTATACTTCTTAGTTCAAATGCACTTAACTACTCTTGCATTCTGTTGACCAGCTCCAGCAAAGCTTTGAACTGCTTCGTGTGCATCACCCCTTCTAACAAAAAGTCATTAATTCTTCTTCGGTGCTCATCCTTCTCCCACCCAAGAATGGAGAATCGCTCTCCACCGTAGCCGTATTTGGAAAAGTTGACGCGAGATCACCGCAGAACTGCTTTAGTAGATTATATGCTTCACTGACCGGCTTCCATCCATCTTCGAAAGCTGTGGTTTTGTCCTCAAATGCGTCATGCGCCTCGCGCAAAATCTAATCTCGTGCGTATGCACGTCGAAGCTGGGAAAGCTGTTGGCCGATTTTGTGTACTTCCACGTCTGACAGTCTAAAACGTAGGCGCTGTCTATGTTCGCTCAATACGTGACGAATGCTTGCACGTCCAAATTCACGAGACGATGGGGCAAGACTGGGGGTAAGTAAAGACCTGAGTTATTATCCGATGAGCGCTCAGCTACAATGCTCCCGATGCCGTCTGCCGCTTAGACAAACATTTTCACCACCGCCGAAAAAAGAGACTTAGAGTCATCTTCAGTCAGATTATCCAGCGTTTCCGCAAGCCACGGATCTAACTCAGATAGAAACCGGCAAGTCGACACGTGACTTAGGACATAAGCACCACAGACCTCCGAACAAGACTCGTCAACAGCTTTCAGCGCTTCCGAATCCAGCGGCCCATCCATACCGGCCAACCGCTTGTAAGTCGTAACCAGACTCGCTAGAGCAGCACGCTGCTGCGAGAGCAACGTCGACTTCCCTTGAAGTTTCACGAAAACTATGTTTGCCTCGGTGATGAGCACATGAACTGCGAAAACAAAGGTCCACCAACTTATTGACGGGATGCACGACGGCCGTGGGAGTTTGGTATCGTAGTACTCTTGCAGCACGACGATGTTGTCAACTACCCAGGAACAGAAGCCTTCCATGGAAAGCCAACGTGTGTCAGCCACAAGAGGACATGTGGAGCCCATTTGTGCAACCAGTAGAGGTTGTCGCCGTAGATGCCCGGTCATAGAAGTCAGGGTGGATAAAAATGCTTCATCCAAAGAAGCCTTGTGTAGTCGCTGCATAACTAGATCGAGCTGGTGCAGTGCACACCAAACCCGAATAAGCTTTTTGGCAGGAACCGCAGCTTCGAGTCGAGTTGCAACACCACGGATACGGCCTGTCATCGAGCTTTCTCCATCGGTGGACACCCCGACAAGTAACTGCCTCCATGCAGGCGTTAACGCGTCAAGAAAAGTATTCAGAGCCTCAAAGATCAATTTGCCTGTGTGCTCTTCGTACAATGGAACGGCCATCAAATGAAAATTGTACAGCACACCCTTGACAGTAAATCGAGCACGGATGTCCAGATACGACTTTCCATGTAACGTCGACGTGTCCAATGCAATCGAAAATCCTGTAACTGCATCGAGCGCCGAGCTGTTGAACTGAAGTGAAGCTGCGCACAAGACGCGGACACTGTTTGACACGAGTGTGTTGGTGCTTCTGGTATACACCGAGAGCCCGGTTTCGTCGCGCACGAACTGGGCGATCTCCGCTGCCATTCTTAATGAAATCCCTCTCTCGACAAGGCCCACCAACAGGAAAAAACGCTTCTAATTTGTAATTGAGGCCGTGTATTCAACCACGCCTCCGTCACTATCAAGTGTTCGATGGAATAGACTCAGAGCTCGAACATGGGTCACCTCTCCAATAGTGTCAAGATGAAAAAGTGGATTACCAATAATTGTATCCACGGTCGATGGCTTGACGTGAACAACCAACGCTTCTTGCGAAATGTCGAAGTGTGCGTTAAGAGACTGGGAAATTGGCACAAGTAGCGAAGATCCAAAAAAAGGCCCTCCTCTCTTCGATGGTCCCGAGAACGTCAAATTCAGCCCACTTGGCAGGATGTTCAAGCTCTAGATGTTGTTTGTAGCAAGTAGGTCGAAACGTCTTGAAATACTTCACGTTGGTCGTCTTCTTTCGGGGCTTGGCATCGGCAGAAGATGGCGTTTGCTCCTCCCGCTTAAACACGTCGCAGAATCTGCACTTGACCGAGGTGACCATCCCATTAGACCCCCACGAGGTTGGTACTAGGCCATAGCGCATTGCACGGTGCGGCTCGTACGGACGAAGGGTTTTCTTGGACTTCTGCTTGGGGGGCTCAAGGTTGATCGGCGATTTTGGGGGCCGCATTGGTGTCATTGGAGCGAAGCAATCGGGAGTTCTGGATGGGAGGGGCGGGTGGGGGAGAGCAGGCTGTTCTGGTCAGGTGAATATGCCGAATGAGCGGGTGAGAGCCGTTGGTGAGCTTAGAGAGTTATGAAACGACCGCGAGGGACGGTTATAAGTATAAATACCCCACTTTGTCCGTTTTGAGCACCACGCAGCCGCATAAGTCAATCCAAAGTAACCCCTGGGTCGTTCTAACATGCTTTCATATATGGGCGATTTGAAAACTAGGATATGGTGAATATGGGAATATGACCAAAACGCCCATATTTATGAATGCTTGTATGGGAGTGGATTTAGGTATTCTTACGGCTGTACTGCACAGAGCGATTCAAGAACAGCAGCAACAAATCAATGATCTAAAAACATAGTTGCTACTCTACAATAAGAACGTTTTCGGCTTACGAGAGCGCTGCTTATTTGCCCATACGGTACCGCCTAGCTTAGGTGCTCCATGGATCCACTCAGGGGATGGATGCTGCTTCGGAGTTGCAACGACTGGATCCTTGACAGTCAGATCTGCTAGAATTGTTTTGAGTTCCTTAACATTCGCATTCGCCTGGTGTGTATAGCTATGACCAGGCTTGAAAAGTATCAGATTGATGACAATCATTCTTATAATAGAGCAGACATAATCGTCTTGAGCTCAGAGCTAGAAATCATTTTCTGCTCAAATATATCCGTTGCAAGTCTGTAGAGCTCTCTCAGCATGTCTGGATTGTCATTTCCTAGTTGAATCTCGCCGCGTAGCTTATCAAACTCAGCCTTCAGGGTCAGTCTGGGATCCTCAATCGGCGGTTGCAGCGTATGCTGAACGTGAGTCTTCTTCGCGATCTCATAGAAGACTCTCTGGTCTTCGATTGGCAGCGCGCGATACGCTTGCTGGCTGATGTTATCGTTGTACAACAGATCCTTGACCATCTCTGTCAATTCATTGCTCATTGCACGAATCGGACCGACGCTGGTACGATTGGGAACAACTAGCTTGAGTCGATTGTGGTTCAGATCCTCCTTGCGGATGAACTTGGTACCGATCCGTTTGTACTTGAGATCAGATGCTTTGCCAGATACCTCAATGTCAGCAAGATTGTAAGAACGGTTTTTCTTCACCCCAGCGCCGCGTAGGCCGCGTCCAGTCAATCCCTTCCCAGCAGGCTCGTAGGTGAAGTCCTTCTCCTTCTGCTTCTTAGCAGAAATGCTCTTCGATGCCTTCTTTCTCATTAGATCCGGTGTTTGGAAAGTGTTTTTTTTTCGAACTGGAGTAGCGATTCGTCATCCGCCCCCTGCTTGGGATCAACAACCTTAATAATATTGATAATGTGTCTCAGTCGGATGTATAGCAATGATTGCTTCTGAGCACTCTTCTCCTTACCGGCGATGATATTTAGCTTTCGCACTCCTGTAGACAATTCTCCGATCAGATAGTTAAGCGTAGCACTCCAATCCACTCGCTTAGTAATGCTGCTGATACGTTCCTCATCGATAATCTCTGGTCATGTCCCACCTTGAAGAATTTCATATTATTACCAAGGTAAATAGTCTTCGCTTGACTGGTGCCATCCTTGTTTTTAACATACGGTCGTAACTTTAATTCATCAAGACCATCGACGTTTTTGTAAATATACTCAACATTCGCCTTTGCCTTGTTCTGAACTCTTCCTACTAACTCTAGTATCGAGGATACAGTTGAATCTTCGAGCGCTCGAATCTTGCTCTCTTCTTCGAGATCCATAAGCTCCTGGGCTTTCTCATGCTTAGCCTCCCAATCTTCTAATTGTTTCTGTACCATATCGTATGCTGCATTGTCCCATTTATAGAACAATTGTCTAGTCAAATCCTTTTGATCTTTACTTCGGCTTCCTCTTGGAGCATCGGGACGTCCATATCTTCGCTACTCATAGTTTGAGCTTCAGTAGGCTTGCTCATCTCATCATAGATATCAGCTACGCTGGAAAAAAGGGGAGCAGCTGGCTTAGTGCCACTATCCGATTCAGAATCTGAGGTTTTGCTACCCATGGCAGTCATGATTCGCTTGATAAGATCAGCGTTCTCCTTGGTGGATTCGCTATGTGGTGTAGGAAACACCAGATTTCGCGAGACCAACTCGGCTGGAGTGGTACACTGTACCGGTAGTCGAGCTCAGCCGAGCTCAGCCGAGTTTACCAGCCTATCCGGACGAGTTATCCGGCCCAGCCGAGTTCAACAATTATCCGGACGGCTTATCCGGACCAGCCAAGCCCAAGCATCGCCGAGCTCAGCGAAGGGTCGGCTGAGATCCAAAACCGCCCACTTTCATTTGGTGTTTGTATAGGAGCTTAGGAGTAGTGGAGACGCCCGTTCAGGGCGCCCGACAAAGATAACAGACAACAGAGCAGAATTTTCTAGGCCTAACACACGTGCATACGTTCCGGTAAGTCCCTGCGCGGGGCCGGATTATGTCTGCTGCCGGTACCCGAGAGGCATAAGCTTGTAGGGTACTCGGCTGGCAGCGCCAAGAGATAAAGGTCGGCCCGGGTTGGGCGCGTGTCTCGCCAAGCGCGAAGGAAAGTCTCGCCCCGCTGCGAGCCGGTGTTCCCGTACGTCCCGGGCACTGATTGCTGAGTCGAGAAGCCTTTGCTCTCGGCGACCTGTAAAAGCGCTCCGTGCGCCGTCGTCCATCCTTTGGTGGAGGGCACAGGGTTGTGTGAACGGAGACCGTCGAACTCGGCGGTTCTCCGGGGAGGTGATCTTGGTTGGCAGGTCTCGGCGAGAGGCGAGACACCCGCTGTCCCGGTTGGGCCGAACCGCTTGGGAGCAACCCGGCGCAGGCCAACAAAGCCGACCAGCTCGGCTATTGTTGTGTTTGTAGCCAAGTTACCACATCTGACGATTTTGTGTGTACTGCTATACCACAACTGGTGCCGCGACCCGGGAACAGGGGTGTGCTTGTGTTTCGTAGGTACCAGCTAACCAAGGTTTGAGAAGAAGAGAAGAGAAGTGAAGATGGTCAAGGGAATCGTCACGCCGAGTCCAGCGACGGCTGGAAGCAACTCGGCTGGACAAGCCAACTCGGCGGGCTTGGCGGATGCGATGATCACGGACGCGACGGTGGACGAGACTCGCAGCGTCCAAGATCAAGCCGCCGCGCAAGGGGAACGTCCGCCCCTTATTCCGCGAGCGACGAGGAATGTGGATACGCCGAGTGCCAACAAGGTCTTGGGCAAGCTCGGCGAGGAGATGAGAGCTCAAAGCGAGTGGATGATGATGTTCGCTCCAGTGGCGATGGCTCAAGCGAGATGGCCGGTCCTGGGACCTGAGCTGACACAGCCGGTGAACAGCACGGACATCACCCAGCTGGTTGAAGACACGGTGCTGCTGCTCAAGGCGATGGGGTTCCGCTGCACGAGCCGACCTAACAGTCTGCTACTCGGCGATTGGGACCCCAGCCGAGCTTCGCGTGAACTCGTCAAGTGGAAGCGTCGATTGAGACTGGCCTTTGGCCTCGAGAGAGGGACGGTCGGCACTCGACAGACGATTGCCAAGCGTGTGGCCGACACACCGAAGGCCGTCGAAGATCCCAGCAGGATCCCACTGCCGAAAACACCCGAACGCAAACGTGCTGATGTGTTCCGAGCAACCGAAGGTACACCGTATTTCGAAGACTCGCACATGAAGACGCCAACGCGTGGCAGGCAGCCGAGTGGACGCTACGCCGAGTTGTTTGACGCGGCAGATGCAGCCGAGCTCAGTGACAGTGACGACGGCCGCGACTATCGGAACTCGGCTGACGAGTCAGTGAAGGACGTCATCAAGCATCTCAGCTTCGATGACACCGAAAGCGATCGGACGCAGTACTTGGAAGTCCGCACTCATGCGTCCCTCGACAAGATCCCAATGTTCGAAGGTAAACGCTACCGACCGGACGACTCTCTCCAGTGGTTGAAGCGATTCATCTACGAGATGAAAGGAACTCGGCTGGCGCAAGATCTCTGGTACGAGCCGTTCTCTCTGAAGCTGGAGCGAGGAGCGAAGAGCCGGTATCGCCAGCTCCCGAAGAAGACGCAGCGGAAGTGGAGTCTGCTGAGTGAGGCGTTCGCCGACTACACTGCTCGCAGTTTGACCAGTCGGCACGAGCCCGCTATTACTCGGCTCAGCGCAAGGACAACGAGCTGGTGTGCGACTTCCTCATTCGCCTCAACGGATATGCTAAGTCAGCGAAAATTCAGTACGAGGCCGGTGGAGCAGACGCCGCCGACCACGTGGAGCACTTCCTGCTTCACTGCGGGGATGATGATGTCATGGATCTACTCTATCCGCAACAGCTCACCGACATCAAGAAGGTCGAGAAGATTATCAACCAGAAGATTCTGGGGGAACGCCGCAAGAGACAACGCGACCGTCTCGTCGGAAGCCGCAGTCGAGATGCCAAGCGCACTGATTCGCCAAGACACTCGGAAGCTCGGCGGAGTGAATCACGCCGAGATGACCGCAGAGAAGACCGCCGAGAACGCCGCAGGGACGACCGCCGAGATGACCGACGGAGCCGGCGCGATGAAGGACGAGACCGCCGACTGGCAGCAGCACTGTTGGAAGATGACCCGTACGAGCTGGCCGAGAAGCGCCAATCCAGTCGGCGGTCCAACCTCTACGACTCCGACAGCGACTGGAGCGATGGTAGCCAGCTGAGTTACCCCGACTCGGCTGTGGACTCGGAAGACGATTACATCGACGCTGGGTTCACGAGCGACCGCGATCGTCGATCGGGGACCGCGGGAACTCAGCTGGAACACCAAGGGGTGATCACCGAAGGATCCAGCCGAGCTCGGCGGACCGCACCAGCTGGGGATACGACCGACGTGACCAAACTGGTCGGCGCAGTGACTCCCGTGAGCGCCCATCGTACGGCCCTTGTGCTGCCTGCGGTGGAGCTAACCACTCCGTCCATTATTGCCGCCGTCGCTGCAAGTTCTGCAAGCAACTGCACGATGTCGGTCAGTGCGAGCTGTTCCAGCGCTACGAGAAACTCGCCGCATTTGTCAAGTCCAATGTCGACAAGTCCAAATTACCTGAAGACCTCCAGGACCTCTACACGCCGAGCGATTTAAACTCGGCGGCCCGCCAACACTGACTGGGTTGGACGATACCGGGCTGCCACAGTCAGTCGAGCCGGCAGTAGAGGCGAACTTTGTGTTTGCCTTTGTGGGTGAGGCAGGAAGGCCCGAGGGACGAGGAGAGGACGAGGTATTGGAGTGTGAAAACGACGGATTTGATTGTGAGCTCGGCGAGCGTGGAGAGGAAAGCCAAGCGAGATTGTGCAGTGCAGTTGCGACTCGGCGTACGAAGCGACCACAGCCACTAGAGTTATGAAGCTACTCCCTGGAGAGCGACTCGGCTGGTGGTCGTCGCAAAAGTTTGACCGCCGAGTTCGGATGAGGGCTCTCGTTATGGGAGCAGTGAACGACCAGCGTACGAAGATACTGCTTGACACCGGCGCAAATGTGTCGGCAGTCAGCGAAGGATTCGCGAGGAGACTGCGGTTGAAGCGGTTTACGCGACAGGACCAACAAATTGACGTTCAAGGTATTGGAAAGGGCAAGGTGGCGACGATGTCGCGAACGATGGTGAAGGTGACACTCGGCTGGGAGGTCACGTACGAGTTTGAAGTACGGATCCTCGATCACCACGCGGGAGTCGAGTTGATCCTCGGTACAGACTTTATGATCCCGGCTGGGATCCGTCTGGACCTGTACAACTCGGTGGCGAAGCTACCCGATGAGGTTGTCCTACCTCTGGTGAAGTCCCAGAACTCGGCGGATGAACCGAAAGGGGGCCTCTATATCACGGATGGCCCAACTGAACCGGTGAACCTCGAAAGCCGAGTTCCCACCGAGTTCCGGCTGATGAGGAATCCACCGAGCGAGGAAACACACGACTTCTGGGTACGCCGGACTAAAGACTGGGTACCGACCGTAGTGCTGGATCGGCGGAACCGAGTGGTCCGAGTCCGACTGACTAACCTGAAGCCGACTTGGACTTGGTGCCCAGCGCATTTCCCTGTGGTTGCCTGGGCACCGCATGGAGTGTTGCCGCCAGATGGTTATGTCCGGCTGCACTCGGCGAAGTACAAAGATTGGCAAGTCATGGCCTACGAAGCGGCTATGGACAAGGATCTGTTGCAAAGGAACAACAGCTGTACGCTGAGTGGCTGGCTCGACAGCCGCCCGCTGTGGACCGTAGAAGCTACCCAGAGCCGAAGGGGTGGCCACATGGCCGCCTACCGAGAAGCGGGATTTGACGCTGACTTGCGCCCAGCGATGGGAGAAGTTAGCCGAGTCGGAGGAGCAAACTAAGGCGGACGAAGCCGAAGGTCCACCCTTGGCCTTGGTAGAGCCGGCGACCACGGCTACCGCTACCCTAGTTCCTGAAGAAGCAACTCCGAGCGAAGAGCCTACGCCAGACTGGGGCAGCGACCCGTCCAGCCGAGCAGAGATCCCACTAACGACCGCTCAGGACGAGCCCAGCCAAAGAGCCTGCACAGCAGATGAGGGTGCGTACGAGCAATCCAGCGAGCTGGTTGACTGGACAATCATCGATGATCCTGGGCCCGAGCCGCCGAGTCCGAAGCCTGAGGAGGAAATCGATGTTAGTGATGAACCCATGTCGTCGGACCCGATTGAAGACTTGCGCCTACGTTACCTTCTGGCGGCGAAGTACGAGGAAGGGGCAGAGGACCAAGGCGACTCGGCTGAAGACTCAGCCGAGTTCGAACATCCAGCTACGAACTTGGAGCTCGACGATTATGCTCGCGAGTTGGCATTCCTGCCCGACTTGACTGAAGCGGTGTCAACGCAACTCGACTACGAAGCAGCCAATGTGCAGAGCTCGGCGCACACTCGGCCGCAGTCTACTCGGCTGGTGGAGGTATTGAAAAGCCACGAAAAGATCATGATCTCCAGCGGTAATGCCCTACCTCCACCAGCTTACGGCGTAGTGTGCGATATCGACGTGCAAGGGCACCCGCCAATCCGCCAGCGAGTTCGCCGAGTTCCGTTGAAACATCTCGGCAAGTTGTACGAACTGCTCAAAGCGCTGCTACGAGCTCGGCTGATCGCCTTCTCGAACAGCCCCTGGGCATCACCTATCGTGATTGTCCTGAAAGAAAATGGAGTCGACATTCGGCTGTGCATCGATTACAAGCTGGTGAACGCGATTACGCTGCTCATGGAATACGCTATGCCGCTAGTGGATGATCTCCTCACTGAGTTGGAAGCATATTTATGGTTCTGCTCACTGGATGCCGCCAGCGGCTTCTGGGCGGTCATGATGACTCGGCGTGCCCGTTGGATCTCAGCTTTCGTCTGCGCGTTGGGTCACTTTGAATGGTTGCGAATGCCCTTCGGGTTAAAGAATGCTCCAATGATCTACCAGCGGCTCATCGATAACGCCCTATGGGGTTACGTTCAACCCAAGGGTGGCTGGAAGGAGTTCGCCAAGCGCATCCAGCAAGCCGAAGCCGCCTCAGAAGCCCAGCGGAAACGACTCGCAGCCGACTTCGACTTCGAGGCCAGCGGCCAGACCAAGTTTGAAGCCGACCGCCGAGCTCAAGCCGAGTTTGATCCGTTGGAAGATTTCATCAACAGCCCAGAGGCCGACATGTTCAAGACGGGTGAGCCGGATGAATCGCGCCTGGCACCGGTTTTCGATCGTCGATCGTTCGTGGATGATATATGCTTCGGAGGGCGGACGTTCGACGATTGCCTAGGGACGCTCGACCGACTGCTGCAGCGCTTCACTGAGTGCCGCATCAGCGTCAGCTTCCCGAAAAGCATCTTCGTTCAGCCGAAAGTCGACTTCCTATCACATGGGGTGACCTCGGCAGGGATCCAAGCCGACCAGAAGAAGATGCTAGCGATAGCCGGGCTGCCGTTCCCGACGACGAAGAAGGGGATGCAGGCATTCTTGGGAGCGCTGAATTACTATGGCCGGTTCATCCAGAACTTGGCGGTGTACGGGGCAGTCCTCTATCAACTAAAGGATGAAGATTTTGGACCCGGCGGTGACTTGACAGCGGCTAGAGCTGCGTTCGCCGAGTTGAAGCAGAAGGTGGTCGATGCGCCCATACTTCGTCATTTCAACTCGGCGGAAGACGTCCACGTCATGCTATTCGCCAATGAGTGGGCGCTGAGTAGCACGCTGATGCAGCTCCACGAAGGAAAGCTCCACCCGGTGCGGTTCTGTGGCCGAGTCCTCAAGGATAATGAACTCCGCTACCACCCCGCCGAGAAGGAAGTACTCGCGTTGCTGCAGCTCATCAAAGTATGCCATACGCTGCTAGCCGGGAAAACCATCCACGTCTACACCCGCTACTCGACTCGAATGTCGAATGGGTGTTCCAGTCGAAGTCGCTCTACGGCAGAGCAGTTAGTTTTGCGGTACTCCTGTCGCCCTTCCACCTCAAGGTCAAACGGGTCCGCGAACGGGATACGGATTTCGCCCAGTTGCTCCAAGCGTCTATCACGCCGGCCGTGGGATTGGATGAGCTACTAACGCATGTCGCCCCGCCGTCCAAGAACTCGGCTGTGGTCCGTATGGATCCAGAATTGCTGTATGCACACGTACCTCGAGACTTCACGGGGCACGTCCTTTCGTTTGACGGATCAGCCAAGACCGCTAAACACGGTGGGTTTGGGAGTTGCTCATGGAACCTGTGGCGTTTACCAGACTGGAGCATTGAGATCGCTGCGAGCGCGCACCTCCCATCGACCACGGTGAATATAGTCGAGTACACCGGTATGAACAATGGGGTGACTTCAGCTATTGAGCGTGGGGTGAAGGACCTAATCATCGTGGGCGATTCTCGGCTTGCGATCCAGCAATCCATGGGGGTGATCGCGTGTAAGAAGGAGGCATTGCAAGTCGAGCTGGCACGCCACAAGAAATTGGTCAGCAAGCTGAATTCAGTTCGCTACCTGCATGTAGTGCGCCTCTACAACTCGGCTGCTGACTCCCTCGCGACCGAAGCACTGGAGGCCAAGGCAGGAAAAGTCGTGCTTAACGCAGGACGGAAAGCCGAGCTGAAGACCCTGAACAGAATCGCTGAGATCCTGTACGTAGACAAGGACTCAGCGGAAGCCCAACTCGAAGGCGTTGAGATTGCTGTCGTGACAAGGAGCCAAGTTCGCCGAGTCCGTTTCGAAGACGAAGCGACAGAGCAACCAACACCGAACTCAGCTCCGAATGAAGAAGCTGAACTTCGAACGTGATAGCCGACCTCCGCCCGCTAGACAGCAGGTGGCGGGGGAAGCCGAGTTCGGTAGCACAGCACCGCCGGCGAACTCAGCTGAGTCGCTAGCCAAGCTTGGAGAAGCCCGACAACCCAACGCCATGGACATCGACCCAGTGGTGGTCCAAGCTGAGCGACGTCTGCGGATAGCCAGAGCACAAGATGAAGAACAACGGTGGGCCGATTTGAAGACCTACCTCGAAGGAGACTATGCGCGACTCACGCATCGCCGAGCTCGCAACGCTGGGAAGGTCGCCGACGAGTTCGTACTCAGTGAAGACGGGCTATTATACCGACAAGACAAGGCTAGACGGCCTGGCGAACTCGGCGAACCAAGCTTATCCCTCCGACTGGTGGTCCCGACGACTATGATAGACGAGATCCTGCAGAACTGCCACAACTCCATCGAAGGAGGTCACCAAGGCATCGTGCGAACCTACCACAAGGTCAGAGCTGACTACTACTGGATTGGATTGTATGCGGATGTAGTCAAACACGTCCAAGCGTGCGAGGACTGCAGCACCAGCAAGAGCAAACCACACCTAAAGGGCTACTCGCCCGGCAATGTGGTTTCGGAGCGACCATTCCACGTGGTGTCGATGGATTTTGTCATACCACTGCCGAAGACTCGGCGGGGCAACATTGCACTCCTGCTGTTCCAAGACCACTTCACCGGGTTCGTAATCGCTAAAGCGATGAGTGAGACAGGGGCACTTGAAGTGGCAAAGGCCTTCGAAGAAAATGTGTTCCGAAGGTTCGGAGCTCCATCGTTAGTGCGCCACGACAGAGACCCCCGGTTCATGAGCGAGGTGTTCCAAAAGTTCTCGGAAATGATGCAGTCTAAGTCGAGAGCGACGCTGAGCTACCGGCCACAAGCCAACGGTCAACAAGAACGCTCGGTGAAGACGATGATCCAAACCGTGCGTGTGTATGTGGAAGATCCTCTCCAAGCCGACTGGGATGATGTAGCCGAGAAGCTCGTCCATGCCATCAACAACTCGAGAGACTCGACTCGGCGGGAGACACCATTTTACCTGGTACACGGATGGGACGCTCGATCCACGCTCAAGGCAATGACCGAGTCGGTCAGGCCTAGCAGAGGCAACTCAGCTGACTCGACTGGGGCAGCCGAATGGCGCAGGGAAGCAAACCGACAGAGAGAGGTGGCCTTGAAACTGGCAGCCGAGTTCCAGCTGAAAGAAAAGCAACGGAGAGCTAAAGAACACAATGATGGGCTCAGCCGAGTCGAACAGAGAGCCGTCCCGGTCGAAGAAGGAGAAGCGGACCCCACAACAAATTCACCCGAGGAAGCAGCCGAGTCGACTGAAGAAAGTGACGAAGTAGCCGAGTCTCGGAGGTCGTTGTTCAAGGAAGGCGACCAAGTGTGGCTGTTCATGGAACGGGTTCGACCTGGGTTGACCAAGAAGTTGGCACACCGATGGCACGGACCGTTCCGGGTGAAGAAAAAGGTGGAGGAATTTGCCTATGAACTGGAGCTCCCTGACAAGAGTGGATACCGCTTCTACCCGGTGGTGCATGTGTCCCGGCTGAAAGCAGTCACAGGACTCGGCGAACGACCAACAACCCGGCTGGTAGCCGACTTGGCCGAGTCAGAACGCCTTGACTTCGACGAAGAACTCCTCCCGGAGGACAGCTGGGAACCCGACGAAGCAGTGAATGAATACGAAGTCGAGGCCATTCTGGACGACGAGATACCACTCTCAACGAGCACCTCCAGAACCCAGCGTAGGTTCAAGGTCAAGTGGGTCGGCTATGATGAGCCAACCTGGGAGCCGTTGTCGAACCTGTCATGTGGTGGACTGTTGTTCGACTACTTGCGGCAGAAGAAACGTGAAAACCGTCTGCAAATGGTGCAAGTTGCAGACGAGGACTAAGGCTATTGCACCAAGATGATAAACCCGCCAACTCAGTGAAGACAGCAGGCTGAGTTGAGACGAAGAAAGCTACTGCGTCAAATCTGCATACATTACATGAATTACGCCAAGAAACGGGAAGGAAGAAGATCTCGGCCGCCGAACCACAAACTACGAGGACGCAGGACCCTGCGAACGCGCGGCAGAGGAGACGACTGATGCGGCAGCGGCTGCGAGGAGACCGATCGAGCCTCCAGCACTCGTAGCCGCCCCAGCCGAGTTGCCTCCTGCGCCAGCAATCTGCGCAGCCGAGTTCGCCGAGCTCGAAGCTGGAACAGCCGAGTCGCCGACACCAGATGCACTCGGCACCGCGCTCGACTCGGCTGGAGATCCTGGCGATGCGGGACCGAAGAGGGAAGCCGTAGGTGAAGGCCCGCAAAGGTTCGGCGACCCGATCAGAGGAGACGACGGATCTGGATCACCAGCCGCCCAGCCGAGCTCGCCAGCCTCGCGACCTTGGAAGATGTGAATCCCCGCTCGGTTGGCAGGAGTTGGGGCGCTGGACGAGATCTGTAGAGGTGCAGGCTCGTCGAGATCCACATCCTCTTCGACAGCGTCCTCGACGAGACGCAGGTCCACGCCAGCAGGAGCGAAAACCATGAACTCCAAGTTGCGCGTCCTGAAGCAAGTGTTGTACGGATGCGTCGCTGGATCCGTCAACCACCAAGCTCGCCAGGGTTCGAGGTCATCCGTGGACTCGGCTTCCGCACACCAATCCTTGCCTGAAGGAATCCAGGACAAGTTAACTAGAGGATACAACGGGACTGACGGCTCGAAGAAGAGCTCGGCGTCAATCTCTGGAGCAGCGAGCCCGCCGAGAAGCTTCATCACGGCAGCAAACAGCTCGTCTGGCAGGATGGTCATCAAGCTCCGCAGAGCATCCCCTCGACGTTTCCGAGCCAGCTTGTACAACACCCACGCGTCGTACATCTCGGTTATCACGTGGTAAGGAAGTCCCACGTGAAAAGCCGGATGGAGCCCCATCAAGACGCTCGACTCGACCATCCAGTGACACCGCTCAAACAACGCCACGAAAAACTTGGTAGGACCCTCCTTGTCGCAAGCTGACGCCGGAGCCTCTCCACAGATCCTCACAAACACCTCAGCGAGGCGCTCCATCAGGGTCACCGACCTCACCGAGTTCGACAGCCGGCGTTTGGCGTCCGCGAGGACCTGCGGTGATAAGAAGATGGGAGTCGTCGGAAGGAGTCGGAGGAGCCGCTGAGCTGGGTGATTGGGGTTGTAGACGTCAGCGAACGCCTTGATCCCAGCGAGAGAGCAGAGCGTAACTGGCACGCGCGCCTTCCCGAAGCATCCTCCACAGTGATCTTGGCCGTCTGGTGGATGAGTATAGCCTCCCAGCACCGCCGGGATCCATAGTGGACGAAGCGGATATCACGCAGCCGAGCTAGCTGGGCGGTGATCCGAGCATCCCGTCCGACGGCCTGACCTGCACGAGTACGCAACTGGGCGAGGGAAAGACGTAAAGCCGCTGGCAGTTCTGGACGATCGTGAGCACCAGCGTCATGAACCGTCACGACTGGCACCGAAGCCGAGCTCACAGGGAGTGGAGGCGCAGAAATACCACCCGTAGCCGAGCTGGAAGCACCGCCTGCAGCACCAGTCGAGTCGCCAGCCAAGCTCCGAGAAGGACCTTTATGGCGTTTGGTCGGGCGAGCCGCATCAGCCGAGTCAGGAGAAGCAGCTCGTTTCGCCTTCTTCGACTTGTGCTTGTGTTTGTGCTTGTGCTTGTGCTTATGCTTCTGCTTCTGCTTACGCCGACGCTTCCCCTTCTTCTTGGAACTCGGCTGGGAATTAGAGTCGCCTGACTCGCTGGAAGGGACGAGCGGAGAACGACGAGCCGCCATATAGCTCCGGAGCTTTCCCCGCGGTGGCGGGAGCGATGACGACGATGGAGCCTCACGAGGTTCTTCGGAATCAGCCGAGCTGAGTTCGTCACCAGACCCAGGGTCATCCGCCTCAGATTCGGAGTCTTCAGAGACCGAGAGCGGTGCGCAGACGTCCCAGGAGCGTCGAGACCGAGGTCTAAACTCGACGAGTCAGAAGATGGACTACGCCGAGTCGACCGAAGCACGACATCATCCGGGGTCTCCAGCAGGTTCAGACAGTGCGCGTTAATCACCCGAGCCGTAGCTGCAGTGGGACGCAGAGGACGACCCGACGGAGACGTCATCCCAGCTGAGCTAACAGGGAAGGCCGGGCGGGTAGACGCCACCGATGGAGTGATCGGCACTGACGTAACAGCAGTCGACGCCACCCCTGACAGACCACTCTGGACGGGGCCGGCAATCCGAGAACGAGTGCAAGCCAAGAGCCGTTGTGCAGCCGATCTGGATGAAGCTAGGGGGGTCCGCGACGGAGGGGCTGCCGAGCTGCTAGTTACATCCGCAGTTGAGACCCCAGCCGTCGAGCTCGGCGTGCTCACAGACTGCGTCGTGACGGGAGCCGAAATACCCGAGTCACTAGTCGAAGCCGCCGAGTGCGACGTACTAGCGTCCGAGGTTGAGGTTGGAGCTGAGCTCGAGGCCACAACCGAGCTCGACGCGCTGAGGGACCCTTCGCAACGACCGAACCCGGTGCACTAGAGGATGGAGGAACCCACTTCACGCACGTCGGCAGCGGGGCTGAACTTGAGGATGCAAGAGCCGAGTCCAAGGTCACCGCTTGCGATACAAAGGGACTGGAGGAAGCAGCGGTCAGCCCAGAGCGTGACGCAGCAGGAGGCGACTGGGCCGGAGAGGAAGGATACGAGACAAACCTGGCAGTGGTGACGCTTGTCACCGGACCTCTCGACTCGACTGGGATCTCGGCGGACCCGAACACCTCGTTGAATTCGAACGAGAGAGCCTCCTCCAGTGAGTGGACTTCGTCATCGACACCTGCAGCTTCCACATCCTCCACAGAAAGACCAGCCAGATTCAACCCAGCAGAAGTCTCCTGTGGTGTAGGAAACACCAGATTTCGCGAGACCAACTCGGCTGGAGTGGTACACTGTACTGGTAGCCGAGCTCAGCCGAGCTCAGCCGAGTTCACCAGCCTATCCGGACGAGTTATCCGGCTCAGCCGAGTTCAAGGATTATCCGGACGAGTTATCCGGCTCAGCCGAGTTCAAGGATTATCCGGACGGCTTATCCGGACCAGCCGAGCTCAAGCGTCGCCGAGCTCAGCGAAGGGTCGGCTGGGATCCAAAACCGCCCACTTTCATTTGGTATTTGTATAGAAGCTTAGGAGTAGTAGAGGCGCCCCTTCAGGGCGCCCGACAAAGATAACAGACAACAGAGCAGAATTTTCTAGGCCTAACACACGTGCATACGTTCCGGTAAGTCCCTGCGCGGGGCCGGATTATGTCTGCTGCC
Source organism: Phytophthora melonis (assembly GCA_024211575.1). Taxonomy (NCBI): domain Eukaryota; phylum Oomycota; class Peronosporomycetes; order Peronosporales; family Peronosporaceae; genus Phytophthora; species Phytophthora melonis. The sequence continues at coordinate 932,085 of JAMXKT010000085.1, forward strand.
GGTACCCGAGAGGCATAAGCTTGTAGGGTACTCGGCTGGCAGCGCCAAGAGATAAAGGTCGGCCCGGGTTGGGCGCGTGTCTCGCCAAGCGCGAAGGAAAAGTCTCGCCACCGCTGCGAGCCGGTGTTCCCGTACGTCCCGGGCACTGATTGCTGAGTCGAGAAGCCTTTGCTCTCGGCGACCTGTAAAAGCGCTCCGAGCGCCGTCGTCCATCCTTTGGTGGAGAGCACAGGGTTGTGTGAACGGGGACCGTCGAACTCGGCGGTTCTCCGGGGAGGTGATCTTGGTTGGCAGGTCTCGACGAGAGGCGAGACACCCGCTGTCCCGGTTGGGCCGAACCGCTCGGGGGCAACCCGGCGCAGGCCAACAAAGCCGACCAGCTCGGCTATTGTTGTGTTTGTAGCCAAGTTACCACAACTGACGATTTTGTGTGTACTGCTATACCACACTCCTGAGCAGCCTCGTCGAGCTGAGCTGACGCGTCAGCATGTCCAACCTCGCCGGGCAAGGGACACGCGTACGGCTGTTGGAGAGGCTTGGGAAGCTTGCGCCGAGGACCAGCCGCCGTTGATGACTTCGGGTGGGAGTAGCGGCGGAGCTTCTCCGCAGGCGTCAAGGTGTCCAGCCGAGCTCGGTGGAGTTGGTCAACTGACTTACTGCGACGGAGTCGCAAGGCTGGAGTCGACGCCGCAGCAGCTGAGGTCTGAGCTGGACCCGTTGATCCCTGAGGAGCAGACGTACCCAGCCGAGTTGACTGACCGAGGAAAGAGCCAGCCGAGCTCACAGTCACCGGCGGAGCAGAAGCCGCACCATCAGTCCGAGGGTGGATTACCAGCTCCACGCGCCGAGTCTCTCCGGCCGGGATGTCCATCACCTCGGGAAACCGCTGAGCCAGCAATCGGCATAACCGGGTATTGAGTTGGAGGTCAGCCGGATTCATGCCAGGCACGTCCAACCCAGCTGCAGCCGCTGCAGCCATGTGAGGGTCGTGCATGGGCAACATGCCGTTCCGAGCAATGACCCGCTTCTGCCGGAGAATGACCTCACGTTGGTGCTTGATGACAGCCCTGGCATTGCGAAGGGGCTGCGGGTCTCCAGCGGTAGCCAGCCGAGCCGACTCCTGGAGTTGCTCGAAATGCTTGGTCGCGATAGCCTGGAGTGTGGCATACTCGGCATCACGAGCAGAGAGCAGCTGAGTTAAGCGCTCGATCTCCGAGTCCCGCTCCTTGATCTTTGCGGAAGTCCTCGACGTGAGCGAGAGCTGACTGGACCTTCGCATCTTGGGATTCACGGGCCGCCTTCAAAGAAGCCTCCGACTCGGCCATCGCCTTTCGGAAGCTGGTCAGCAGAGGAGACGACTTCTTCGACTCGGCTTTCCACAAATCGCGTTCCTTCATGACGGCTTTCAAGCGTTCCTCAAGGTCAGCTTTTGCCGCCGACTGTGAATCCGGCCGCCGAGTCAGGTCAGCGTTGACGGTCTGAGCCGACTCCAGCTCGACCCTCAGCGCAGCGACATCATCAGCTTGACTCGGAGACTGGTACTGGCCGCGAAGGAGTCCTACGAGTTCTTCAAACGATGTCGCCTCCAAGGCAGCTCGGCGAACGTCGCGGTCGGCAGCTGGAGCGGGACGAGTAATCACGAACGACAACAGCCGAGCTAAATCCGCGTTCTCGGAGCGGCGTTGCTCAGACTGCGCGTGGATCAGCGCAGCGAGAGAGTCAAGACTCACCGACCCAGCCGAGTCCGACCGACCTATGTCGGCGGTGCCCGAAGTGGTGTCACCACGCGGACTCGGCGAGCGGCGAGGGGAGTGCGAGATGCCGACCCAGACTCCTGGTCGAACCCACGGGAAGTTGTCAAGTCGATTACAGGATGCACCTGCCCATCGCTGACCCCGCGAGCCCAGGACGCCGAGTCGGCGAACTCAGCGGACTCCTCCTCATCTCGCGCTGGAGGATGTGACGGTTGTGAAGGTGGCGGCGCGGAAGCCTGTGAAGATCAGCAGATGGAGAGTTAGCAGCAGCATGGATGGAGTGACCGGAAGCGAAGGACGTACCGGCGGAGCGGCAGGAGCGCCAGGCGAAGACATGGCGAAGTGACTTGTTCGCCGCCGTTGGAGTTTTAGCCGAGATTGGGCCCGACTCGAAGAGTGATGGTCAAGTCCCTTACCAACTCGGCTCGGAACATGACCGGGGCAGTTGTGGTGTAGGAAACACCAGATTTCGCGAGACCAACTCGGCTGGAGTGGTACACTGTACCAGTAGTCGAGCTCAGCCGAGCTCAGCCGAGTTCACCAGCCTATCCGGACGAGTTATCCGGCTCAGCCGAGTTCAACGATTATCCGGACGGCTTATCCGGACCAGCCAAGCCCAAGCATCGCCGAGCTCAGCGAAGGGTCGGCTGAGATCCAAAACCGCCCACTTTCATTTGGTGTTTGTATAGGAGCTTAGGAGTAGTGGAGACGCCCGTTCAGGGCGCCCGACAAAGATAACAGACAACAGAGCAGAATTTTCTAGGCCTAACACACGTGCATACGTTCCGGTAAGTCCCTGCGCGGGGCCGGATTATGTCTGCTGCCGGTACCCGAGAGGCATAAGCTTGTAGGGTACTCGGCTGGCAGCGCCAAGAGATAAAGGTCGGCCCGGGTTGGGCGCGTGTCTCGCCAAGCGCGAAGGAAAGTCTCGCCCCGCTGCGAGCCGGTGTTCCCGTACGTCCCGGGCACTGATTGCTGAGTCGAGAAGCCTTTGCTCTCGGCGACCTGTAAAGCGCTCCGTGCGCCGTCGTCCATCCTTTGGTGGAGGGCACAGGGTTGTGTGAACGGAGACCGTCGAACTCGGCGGTTCTCCGGGGAGGTGATCTTGGTTGGCAGGTCTCGGCGAGAGGCGAGACACCCGCTGTCCCGGTTGGGCCGAACCGCTCGGGGGCAACCCGGCGCAGGCCAACAAAGCCGACCAGCTCGGCTATTGTTGTGTTTGTAGCCAAGTTACCACATCTGACGATTTTGTGTGTACTGCTATACCACACCTCGTTCACATCTCCATCTTCGTCGCTTTCATTTTCTTCACAATTATCACCTCCACCGAGGGTTTCCCCTCTCTCCTTTTCAATTTCAATCCATTTCACAATTTCCTTGTCCTTGTCGTTCGGCCGTTTGCTTGTTCCCACAAACGCGTAGACGCAGTCTGCATCAATCGCGGGAGCAGCTAACTGTGGCAGCCCGATTGGGACCAACCCAGTTTCAGTTGGCGGGCTGCCTAGTTTAAATTGCCACCGAAGACTAGGCTTTGGAGCTCGGGAGAGAGGTCCTTCTTCTCGACCTTCGTCCGAAGGTACGTGGTGAGGGCCTGGAGTGCTTCGCACTTGCCGATGTCGTGGACTTGCTGACACAGTCTACAGCGTCGATAACAGTAGTGGGCCGAATGTCCAGCGCCACCATACGCTGCACAGGGTCCGTACTGGCGCGGGCGACCATCGCGGTTGTCCCGGCTGAAGTGTCGGTTGGACCGGTCGAAGTTTCGGCCGGACTCGCCACCCCTGCGTTAACGTTGGTCGGACCGGGCGTACGTCCCCTCTGCCGCAGCACGTCTTTCTTGTTCGTTCGCCGCCGCGACATGGCCTCCTTCTTCATCCGAGGTGTCAAAGTCACTGTAGTCACTGAAGTCTCGGTTGTCGTCGAAGTATCGGTTTCCACGGGAGTCACTACCACTGTCGTCGCGCGACTGCTCACGGGGCTCTGGGCGGCCAGATCGACCACTCTTCGTCCCACGGACCTGCAATTCGGCCATCAAATCGGACAGCGACGCTTCAGCCAGCGACACACGAGCAGCATAGCGCGAGTCCTCGCGTCTGCGTCCAAAGTCTCGGTCTCGGCGTTCGTAATGTTCACGGCGGTTATGGTCGCGCGCTTGTTCACTCCGGTGCTCATCCCGTCTGCGAGAGTGTTCGCTTCCACGCGACTGATGATACGAGGCATGTGACGAGGCATCTCTGCCCTGTCCACGCTCCTCCGACTTGAGGATGTCGCTAATCATGTCTTCAAGCTCATGGCTGTCCGAGACTCGGACGTGGCAAAGACGCCGCTCGAGCCCTCGGTCACCGCACGTCTCAAGGAATCGTTGCACGTGATCCTTCGCGTCGCGACCGCAGTTCTCGAACTGAAGGCCAGCGTTGCGAGCGTAGCCATTCAGCCGATTTAGGTAGTCGCACAGATGTTCCGAGCCGTCACGTCGCGCCGTGTAGTAGCGAGCCTTCGCAGACTGGCTGAACTGCGTGCAGTAATACTTGATGAAAGCATCACTGAGCAGCTTCCACTGACGCTTCGTCTTCTTGGGGAGCTGACGGTACCAGTGCAAGGCACCGTCCCGAAGGCTCAGCTCGAAAGCCATGCACCACTCATTGGGCGGAGTATGCGTCCCCTTCATCTCATAGACGAACGCCCGGAGCCACTGCATAGAGTTTTCACTCTTGTTGCGGGCTCCAGAGAAGTTCTTGATCTGAGCGAGGGGTCGGTGAGTCGCAATCTCCAGTCGAGGGGTCGAGTTCAGCCGCTCCATCTCGCTCCCTTCGCGCACCTGGCGGGCCAGCTCGTCGCTGGGACTGTCAAAACCGTCGTCGTAGTCGGGCGTGCCGTCGCCATCGTCATCCGACGAAGAGTCATCACGCGGGGTGAAACGACGGCTCGAACGTCTCGGGACGCTTCGGTTGGTACTCCGTCCAGGTCGCGTTCCTTCGGTTTCGCGGGCAATGCGCTCGGTTCGACTAGTCGACCGAGGGGTCACCATATGCGAATCCTGGAAGTACGGTGTGCCCTCCGTGTTGGTAGAGAACACTCCATCCGTCGTCTGGCGTCGGCTCGAGCGCTCGGTCGTCTTCTTCGGAGTCTGCGGCAGAGGAATTTTCGAGGGATCGGTCGGTTCTCTCACAGGGCGAGCGCTCGGCGGACGTCCCAGCGTAAGATCTGTCTCCCCGAAGCTCAAACGCAGTTTCCTCTTCCACTTGTGCAGCTCCTTGCCGGCCAGCTCCGGTGTCCAACTCTTGACAGAAACCTCGGACGGGCGAGTCATCGGTTCGCACCCCATCACTCGGAGGAGCGCCACCGTGTCTTCGGCCATTTGGGTGACTGAAGTCGGTTCCACCGGGTGTTGTAGCTCCTCCTTCAGCTCGACCCACGTCGCTTGGCGCGTCATCTCCGGGCTGAACTGTCGTACCCACTCGCTCGACTCAAGCATCTGTTCGAGCATTCGACCGAGCACCTTATTCGCCGCTGGGGTGCTGCTGTTCATTGACGGCCGAATTCCGCGGGATTCTTGAGGATCCTTAGTAACCTGCACCAGAGCCTTCGAGGTGAAGGCCTCGGTGCCATCCTCCAAGTCATCGTCCGCAAAGTCCGGCCGCGCCACTTCATCAAATTCGGAAACGAGGTTTCGGCTGAGGGAGCGTGAGCCCCCACTGCGTCCAGCTAACACCATTGCTGCCTCCTGGTCTTCGTACTCCTGCGCGGGCGCAGGCGTCTTCTCTTCCAGGTCATCGTAGTTCATCATCATGTCATCCTTGGCGTCCGAATCCTCATCAACCGACTCTTCGAAACTGACCGACCTTTCGGAGATCGTCGACAGCCGAGACGTCAAGTCACTCGCGATCGTCGACAAGCCGTCGGTTGGTCCTCGTCCCGATTTCGCCGGCGTAGCTGGCACCGCTGACTTGGATCCTTTCGCCATCTTGTTCTTGTTCTTCTTGTTTCTTCTTCTCTTCTTCTTCTTCACCTCCTCTCAATGCTCGTTTGGGACAATACCTACACAGACCACAACACACAGTTCGGTCACACCAGTCCCGGGTCGCGGCACCAGTTGTCGTGTAGGAAAACACGATTTAACGAGTTCTCGTCCCTCTAGCCAAGGCCTTTGGGACGAGCCCCTACCAACAACACGCTTCCCTCCTAAAAGGTCGGCGCTTATTGTTGGGATAAAATCTGAAGACCAGATCCGATCCCTTGCACCGGGATGGAATGTGCCTAATGCGAGTCGTCGGTCAGGTAGGTAGAGCCCGTAAATCAAATATAAAAGCACCCTTAGCCACGAGCAACGGCTAGGATGCAATGTACACACGCGCTTTCACACGTAACCCACTGTGGTCCCTCAGAAGGAAGGGTACCAGGCCAATCGAGGCCTCGGACAGGGGCGCCGAGACGAAGTCTCGGCTGGAAGTCAAATATACTGGGGGGGGGCTCGCCACACACCCAGACAAGCGTACAAACGTACAGGGAGGTCTCTAATACCTCCAACACTCGGCCACTACTCACTCTTGGCCTTTCCAGGGATGAACACTCGGTCAATGTACCTTATGCTCACCGGCAGACATACCCCGTGTCGGCCGAGCGTATCCAGACTCTACAGCTAAGCGAAGACTTACCGTAGACGGACTTGACCCTTGTGTGGCTTCGGGGGGAATTTTTGCTCTGATTTAGTGCACCCCTCCGACGAGACGCGAGGGAGACGATCTCCCCCCACGAGACGGGAGACGTAAAACCTCGAGAGACCGTCTCTCGAGGTTTTTCGTCTCCCTGAAACCCCCGGGGAGACGCACTTAGAAGAAGATATAATGTACTGCGTCTCCTGTTCTGCGAGAGCCATTGGTCGACTTTATATCCTATAGCAGAGAACCGTTGTTTTAACGTTAGCCTATTTTACCGGCACATCGATCTCCGCCGCTTCGACTTATACCAAGGAATCGCATGGAGAAGATCACCGAAGTGGACGGAGAGGATAGCGCGGAAATAGTATCGTTCGCGCCGTATGACGTCGATGGCCGAGTACAAGTCGATTCTCATCGCCTCGGTATGGCGATTGCGCACGTGTCAGCCCAGGCTGGCACGCTGGCCGACGCTCAACTCCAGCTCCAGTATCGCCAGAGTCAGCAACTATTTCAGCAGCAGCAATACGTAGAACATCGCGTTGAGCATGTACGAGCCGAAGTAAATGCGCGAAATGAAGAGCTTGCACATTACATCCGCCAAACCCAAGTTGACCCCGCTCAGATCGACAGTCACATCAACAGCAAGATTCAGGCTGCGATGGAGGAGGCACGCCGAGAAGCAATTGGTCATGCTCAAGTCGCATCGCAGCAGCAAGCCGCATCACTACAAGTCATGGAAGTCCGTTTGAAAGCAGCAGAAGAATCCGCTCGTCAAAGTAGAGCTAGCGTTGAGCAGCAAGCCCAAGCCCAGCAAGACATTGAGAAGCGACTGAGTGCTGCATTCAGCGCTATCAAGGCCGAAGCTTCTGCGGACGCAGAGCAGCGCACGAAGGAGCTTCTCGGTGCGTATTTCAAGCATCACGCCGCCCAAACCAAAACCGCGATCGCTGCAGAAGCCGCGGAGACATCGAAGCAAACGGCCGCTCAACTCCGTGCGTTAGAGCAAAAGCTCGAAACGCGCTTGGAGAACTCAGCAAAACTAGTGGAGAAAAAAGCTCGTGCAGCAGTCCGGCGTCACCTTGCGAGTGAAAACATTGGACTTGAAGAGTTCAAGCAAAGTCTTCTGCAGACAATTAGCGAGGGAGAAGAGAGGGCCGTTGCGCGAGCTGAAGCGCAAGCTAAAAAGATGCTCAACGAATTGGTTACGCGGCAACTAGCAGACGCAGCTATGCTAGACATTTCGGCGAGTGGTGTTGTAGCTTCAATGATATCACCGGCCCCCGAGGTAGTGCAAGTTTCAGAACGGGTTGGACATGGATCGACAGCGCATGATCAAGAAGTAAGTGCAGCTGATGACAACAACTACAGCACGGATGAAGAAATGAATTCAGCCATGGAGGAGATGTCGTTCGGCGGTGAAAACACTGATGTAGCGGAGGGTGAACCCGCTATGCGCCTGAATCGAGCTTATAACCAAGCCGCGCACATTGCTCGCCAAGACGTTATTGCTCTTGAACAAGGAAAAGTGACGGCACGAGCTCTCAAGCGCTCCAGGGCGCTAAAACTACAAAATCAGCAAAAACGAGCGACAGCTCGGTCGTCTGGAGCAAAGTCTTCTTTGACAAATCGTGAATGTGTGGACTTGGCATTGAAGCTATCCGAGAAGCGTAAAGCTGCGCACCAACGCAAATCGATGCAAAGTAAATGACAAACACAGGAAGCTTACTGCATCTCGGGTGCCTAGGGGAATACGGAACTGACACAACGTAAATATATTTTCTTCATGCACATGCATCCACCTCTAGTACTCTGCCTCTTCATCAGTATCACTCGCGTCTGAAAAATACTCGTTCAGCATCTCTTCGTCGTTCTCATCTCCTTCGGGGTCCATGGGGACCAATACGTTGGTTGGTATGCATGAACTGAGGTTATCCGCCGCAATGCGATCGCATTGAGTCACGTCGACATATTCTCTGTTGCAACTCAAGAATATAGACATATCCACGTTGTGGGGGGCAATTGACGATCGTTCAGGCGTCACCATTCGCCCGGCAACGCCAAAATCACGTTCAATTTGGGCTGATGATACCGGCATCGCATAAATAATTTTCGCGACGCGAGCGAGCAGTTTGAACGTGTTGGCGGACTCCTGGCGTTTCCAGTACGCTAGCACCGATTCGACGTGAGTGGCATCTTTCGTGACAACCTGACGAAGCGTTGTTGGGGCCGCAACCCAACGTTGCAACTCTTCCTCAACGCAGCTCTCCTCCAAGTCTTCTTGCTGCTCGGCTTCAATAGTCGTTGCAGCGTCGGAAAAAAGCTCCATAAGGTCCTCGGATACAATCATGGGGGGAGGAGGTGGAGGGAGGTGTTCTTCGGTATCTTCTTCGGCTTCGCTAGTCACAGCCCTCATGAGTGAGCGCACTTTGTTTGTGACCGCATTCTTGACTCGTGCGACGTTACCGTCTGCTGTAGTGCGCGTCTGGCCTTCTTGGGTACTGCACAATAGTATCACTTTCTGGAGTATATTCAGGTTCTTGAAGTTGGGGTGGAGAAAAAGCTGAATCTCGAGAACGAAAGAGCACTTTGCGATTTTCTGGCGGCTTGTGTAGCGAGAGAAGAAGCTGCGCTGAAAAGCCTGCTGCAATAGAGCTTTGGTGTTCACTGCAAGTGGCGTCAGCTGATCCGGCCTGAAAAACATTGTTTTCTCTTTCGTCGAACGGTAATCGCGGAGCACGCTGGCGGCATTCAATGTCGATAGTCGAAGGTTGAATAGCGTCAGCAAAACCTCAACCTGGTTGGCGGAGTCACTTTGCCCTCTGACATTTAGGAGAGTGATAGGCTCTAGCAGACTGAGAAGTTGCGTCAGATTTTCGTGCTCACCAGCCAGGGGGAATGCCGACGGCGGCGCTGTTCCTTCACGGTCGGCTTTTGCTAACCGTTCACGGTACCAGGCAACGAGAGGTTCCCAGAGAAACAAAATACGCCGAACAACCCGCGTAAGACCGAGAAAACGATGCGCCTTGTAGTCTAGTAGTTGCTGAGGTGCATGTTCAACGTCGATATTCCCCATTTGGCACAGCTCCTCAAACAAAGTTCCCATCACTTCCACGTGCTTTGTTTGGTACACGGTTTTGACGATTCGCGCCAACAGATTCGTCATTTGGGGATTTTTTGACGTGCTCGCCTTCCCCACCATACCACAGGCGCGTTTCGTAGCTGCGTTTGTCAAATGGGGGACGCACCATTCCCAGTTGAGCTGCATACCATTTTGCACCATCCACTTTACGTCAGGACCCCCATCCGTTGTAGCACCAAACACGTCCGAGCGGCTTAGCCCAAAATCGTTTAGGAGCTCCGTCACCCATCGAAGAAATGGCGCTCGAATTCCACCTGTGCGTTCGCTGTAGCTGGGGTTAAAATGACGAACGCCTAACAAGATAGACTTAAGGATCCAGTTTTTGTCGATAAAATATATCCGCAAGCCGAGAAACTTGGTGGATTTCGCCTTCGACGTCCAAAAATCGACGACAATAGTGAAAAATACACCAGAACCGATGTGATTCTCCTTCAGCAGGACAGCAATCGCCTTCTTGGAAGAAGCGTACAGCTCGACAATGCTATGGACCACTACCTTGGCGTTGACCGGTGCCTTCATAGAGTCTTTCATCACCAGCTCGCGGATGGCAATGGACTCCTCATACTCGGCCAGCCGGAAAGGCAAGTTGTTGAAAACGATCCGTAGCGTTTCGAGCAGAACGTAGACTCGAGTCGGGTTGTCGCGGTACAACTGAGACAGCCGTAGCCGCTCTAACTCTTCGTCACGACGCCGCTTTTTTTCATTTTCGCTTGCTGTTTTCTCTGACAGCACACGGTGCACCTCACGAAGATGCTTGGTAGCTCTCGATGTTTTCCCCGTAGAGAGTGGGTAAAAAGCATCGGGTTTGTTGCGGCAGGAATCCGAAGCCATACACATCCAGACCGCAGGTGCTCCAGGAGGAATTGTAGTGGCAGGAGGAACGGGGGCTTCGACAATACGAACGCCATAGTCGAAAATCATTGATGTTTCGGTGCTGCGAGGGTGCAAAACGACGTATCCTGCCGGTGGCTGGAAGTTGGCTATCGCCTCCGTCACACTTGGGTGGATTCGAACCATTTGCTGAACGGGGAGTCGGGTCTTGAGGTGCTTGCTTCACAGCAAAATGTGTTGTGTCGCTGGTCCACTACAACCTGCAAAGTGATACTAATCCTGCCTAAGCTGAGCGTACGCATGGCTGTCTTTGATGTCACAATGCTAAATGACTTTTCGTAAATGACAGTCTTTCCGATGACAGGCTTGCTGAAAGGCAAAGTTCGCCTCCGATTTATGGTGTGTATCTAAACTTTAATCAGTTACCTAGACCAATGGCGGAGGGAGCCGGGGAGCTTCTGGCCAGAGCGTAAAGTACGCAGCATTTGAGAGGGAGACAATGAAGAGAGATGGAGGTTTCGTCTCCTTCTCCAAACGCTTTTGAAGGGGGAGACGGTAATACCGGGAATACCGACTCCTCCTGGAAGGGGAGACGGTATATCGATAAAACCGTCTCCCCGCCCAAAGTCTCGTCCGAGGGGTGATTTAGTGATTAGAGGCCGTGAGGCGTTCCCTATCGCTAATCCCTATCGTCTATACAAAAGTCAAGTATCAACCGAGCCTTCGAGCTGATCCGACGACTCGACGACTCCTCGGCTAGATCCGAACTCCTAATGAGAGGCAAATCTTGTACCCACTATGACTACTTGGAGGGCTCGGTGGGGATTTATTATGGCCCACCGTGCCTTGCCACTAAATGGCGACCATCCGTCACTCTAGCGCTGCAGCGGGGCTGCCGTAGCTTTAGCGTCAGAGGAAGACGTAACAGACTCACAGAGTCGCGGCTAAAGATAGCCCGTTCTAATACCAGAACGCACGAGTCCGTACTCCCTACGGACTCCAAGAGTCAACCCTTAACTCTTAGCTGTGAATCTTCAAACTGAATGTATTTCTCTTATCGCGGCAGAGCCGCCTTCGGTGTAAATGTATCTGGTTCACTATCTAGCATAGTGAACCCCAATCATATGCATAATCTGTGGCTCTGAAGCCATGTACTGATTCTCCTACTGAAATAGGTTAGACAGTGTGCACCACACAAGCCTGTGTGTGCCACACTTCGTAACCCTTCGGGTAACATTCGTGTAACCCCGTTACACCCTCCCCCACCAAACCGTGGACACGGGTGTTCACGCTTAACGGTCAACGACCGGGTCTTGTTCCGTCAAGCCTCCTTCTCGAACGAGTCAATCCACATCGTGTGGACGTCTCTGAGAACTTCTCGGCGCAACGCGCCCTCACATGACTTCAAGTCATAACGCCTTTTGGTCTTTCGACCGCAGAAACCCTCTCGCGAGGTCCGCCTCGGAGCCTCGCTCCTCTCGCGCTTCGGCACCTCGTGCCTGCGAACTCCCAAGCTCCCCGGCGCAGGTGCGCACACCGACCGCGCCTCCCAGGCTCTCGGTCTCTCAGTACTTCGCGGCGCAACGCCTCAAGCAACGCTCGCGGCGAGCACGCCCCAGCTCCCCTCGAGCACTAGCCCATCCGACCATGGACCTCAAAGATCTCTTCGGAGATGAGGAGGAGGGCGAGGTGGACTACAGCGAGTCCGATGTCGGCTCTCCGAGCCATGAGGGTGAAGCAGCGTCCCCACAACGCTCCCCGAACCGCCGCGACGCTTCGCCCACGTCGCCGGCACAACGCGGAGGTGGCACGTCGGCCACAGTTGGCTCGTCGAGCTCCCGCGACCAAGAGCGCCGCGCGCGAGCGTCTCCTGCGCGCTCGTCGAGCCATCTCTCTACTGAGCGCACTGCGCTGTCGAGGAGGAGCCGCGGCCATCGCTGCGCACTCCAAATCCGTTCCCTGAACGCTCTTCCGGGCTCCGCGAGCTGTGCGAGCTCACTGAGTCACGGTACTCTCCGCCTCGTGCGGGGAAGTGCCCTTGGGCCCCGTCATCTCCAACCCTTTGGACGAGGCTCAATCCGAGCAGGTTGCGGAGCAGCTGGCCTCCATGTGCTCCCAGCGCCCCGAGTTGCGGCCCCTGCTGAACCCCAGCACCGCCGAGTACGGCTTTCGGCCTCGTGACCCCGCGGAGGCATGCCGCCAGGCTTTCCAGCCGACGCTGGCTCAGCATGTCATTGGGCCTGCGGCCCGTACTCCGGAGGAGATCGCTCTTCGAACGTCTCTACGACAGCGACTCTTGACTCCACAGTCTACGACTGTCTCCGAGTACCGCGAGCGGTTGCGCCTGCAAGGCAAGGGGTTGTCCGTGCCCGCAATACGGACGTACCCTGTGGTGCTCAGCCCGGGCGAAAGCCTGATCGAACACGAGGCTCAGTTCGAGCTCTGGGCTGAGAAGAAGAAGAAGCTTAGCTCCATGGATGCTCTTCGAGCTAGCTTCAGCGAAGTGGATGTTCGTATCGAACGCAAGCTCCGCTTCGACTTTGCGAAGATCCGAGCCAAACGCAGCCTCTCGGCTAACGCTCAGCCGCAGACCCATTCTAGCGCTGCGCGATTCGCTCCTTTGAGCCCTCCAGTCGCTCCTACCCGTGAGGGAGTGAGCGCTGTGGCTCAGGGCCAACCCCGGAGCAATGTGGCTGACCCAGCAGCTCCCCGACCTATTGTCGGGAAGCGCGGGACGGTCGGCATGCCGGCCTCGAGCCCACGGGGCGCTGGTGATCAAGCCGATCAAAAGCGTCCACGACGTCTGGGCAGTCTTGGCGAAGGGGCACCTCAAACTCCCATGAGTTCTCTGAGTGTGGGTACCCTCGCCACTTTACCAGATACTGGTTTTGACCCCGGCACCGCCGCTTCGCCAGCAGGCGCTCCACATGGTAGTGAAGGTTCCCTTGCTCATCGAGCAGCGCCGGTGGAGGACGCGCCAAGCCGCCTCGCGACGTATGATGAGTTGTACGAGGTTCGGCAACAGACGACTCGTCTTCGGGACCATGGCCAGGATGTCGATGCGCGTCTCGCGCGTACTGCCACGGAGCTCGACGAGCTTGCTCGAGACTTGAGCTGGGTTCAAGTGCCTCGCGAGGTCTGGGACCGGCTCCGACACTTGGAGAGCTGGGTGCAGTACTATGGCGATCGCGACGACCGTCGTAGCCAGGAGCTCTCCGAGCTTCGACGTCAGCAGGCTGCATTGCAGGGTCAGATTGACCTTCTGGCCCGCATGCAGGGCCCGCCCGCTGCGCTTCCTGCGCCGGGGGCCCCCAGCCTGCGGCACTTCCGACTCCAACTCTGCCCTCAGGGCTCGCGGCACCGCCGATGCCGAGCCTTCCGCCTGTGTCTGCAGTGCCTGCGATGATGGTCGCGTCTGTGACGCCTGCGACTGCGTCCTCGACGCTCGCGACCTCGTCGCCCTCGGTGCTTCCATCTGCACCTGCGTCGGGTCATGGTACGGCTTGAGCAAGCCCACGTAGAAGACGGGGTGCGTCCGCATCTTCTTCGGAAGATTGAGCGTGTACGCAAGGCCCTTCCTGGCCACGACCTTGAAAGGTCCGATGAAGCGCGGGTGCAACTTCGTCTTGAAGACAGCGGACACTGCATGTGTAGGTAGGTTCTTAGCATTTAGCAATACCAGGTCCCCGACCTCATAACTGTCAACATTGCCTCTGCCTTTAGCATCCGCATGTTCCTTTTGCTTGTCTTGGCTCTCAGCCATTGCGTCACGCACGTGTCGAAAGACACTCAAGCGCATCGACAAGAAAGTGTCAACCTGTTTACGAACAGTAGCCGGGCTGACATCAGCTAGCCGATCAGCTAAATCGGCTTCCTCTCCCCCACCAAGCCCGAGGCCACCACGTGGCGGCGTCAGCGGGACGCGGGGATGAGACAAGCTGTTCACGTAGAACGGCGTGTAGCCGGTCGAGGCATGCACGGCGTTATTCAACGCAAACTCAACGAGTGGCAGCATAGCGCTCCAACGCTTCGGCGTCTCAGCGCAAATGCTGCGGAGCACGTCTTCGACGACGCGATTCACTCGCTCCGTCTGACCATCGGTCTGCGGGTGATCCGCCGTGGACATGTCCAGCTTGGTGCCAAGCACCGCAAAGACCGCGCTCCAGAAGTTGCCCGTGAAGCGGGGTCTCGGTCCGAGACAATCGACTCCGGGAGTCCGTGTTGTCGAAACACTCGGTCCAAGAACAGCGTTGCTGTACCCTTACCATCGATGGTATCCGGCACAGCCGCAATGTGAGCCATCTTGCTCAGTCGGTCTACAAAGACCACGACTTCCAGTGTTGCCCGCCGCATCCGCCGGCAGGCCAAACACAAAGTCCATACTCATGGATTGCCAACAGCCCGAAGGGACAGGCAAGCTGGCCAACGGGGCTGCAGCATGGGGTGACGACTTCACACGCTGACACGTCTCGCACGTGCGCACATAAGTGCTCGTCCACTTGTACATCTTCGGCCACCAGTAGTGGGTGCTCACCGAGCTGTAGGTCTTCTCACGGCCAAGATGGCCAGCCACCGGCGTGTCGTGGGCCTCATAGAGGATACGATACTTCAGGTCCTCATCATGAGGGATGACCACGCGTGGCGTGTCCTCGGAGCTAGTGCTGTAGAACAGCAGGCCAC
The DNA here is from genome assembly GCA_024211575.1 of Phytophthora melonis. Classification (NCBI taxonomy): domain Eukaryota; phylum Oomycota; class Peronosporomycetes; order Peronosporales; family Peronosporaceae; genus Phytophthora; species Phytophthora melonis. Next base: position 947,147 of record JAMXKT010000085.1, read on the forward strand.
CATCGAGGGTGTAGCGATGCAAACGCGCGCGCACTCGCGCCGACAATTCAATGTCCGAGTCTTGAAACTCCTTGCTCCCGAGAGCCTTCAGCAACGCGACACAAGTGTCATCCTTGGTATAAGCCGTTCGGATCAGATCCGGTAATGACGAAGTCACGGTCGTTACATGAGCCAGCTCATAATCCGGCCTGCACGACAGCGTGTCCGCGAGGACATTCTGCCTGCCAGGCTTGTACTTCACCTCAAAGTTGTACTCCGCGAAGAAGGACAACCAACGGGTCATCCTTTGCGAGAGATGAGGCGACTGAGTCGCAGTGCGTAACGACGCGTGATCCGTGTAAATCACGAACGGCTGAGAGCCCAAAAGGTGAACCCTGAACTTGACGAGCGCATACTTCGTCGCAAGTAGCTCTTTGTCATGGACAGGATAGGTCTTCTCAGCAGCCTTCAGCTGACGAGATTCGAACGCCACCACGCGCCCGCGCCCCTCGGCGTCTGCTTGCAGCAGGGCACAGCCGATGGCAAAGTCCGAGGCGTCACAGAGGACACTAAACGGACGAGCGGGGTCTGGCAAAGCCAGAATAGGCGCATGAAGGAAACTGTCCTTAATTGCCGCAAAGGCATCTTGATGCTCGGTGTTCCAATACCACTCTGTATCCTTCTTCAGGAGATTGGAGAGTGGCCGAGCCATTCTAGCGTAATTCTCGCTGTACTTGTGCAAGTAATTGGCCAAGCCACACCACTGGCGAAGCTCCATCTGGCTCTTGGGAACCGGCCAGTCAACAATGGCCTTGACCTTGACCGGGTCGGCCCTCAGGCCGCGCTTCCGGATGAAGCACCCTAAGAAGGGGATCTCTTCCGCTCCGAAGATGCATTTGTCAATGTTGGCGTACAACTTGTTTTGACGCATGCACTCGAGCACAGCACGCAGGTGCTCGACATGGTTCTCCATATCAGTCTTCCCGTGCTCCGCACGACTGTGGACAAAGATGTCATCGAAGTACGTCTGCGCGTACGCCCGATGGGGCCGGAAGAGCTGCGTCACAAGACGATTGAACGTCGCTGGCGCGTTCGAAAGCCCTTGGGGCATCACCAACCACTCCCAGAGCATGCCGCTCGGAGTACTCACCGCAGTGAGAGGGATGTCGCTCGTTCTCATGAGCAATTGGTAGTAGCCATCGACCAAGTCGAGCGCACTGTACATCGTACATCCTGCCATGTTGTTCTGAAGAACGTCCTTCCGAGGAATCGGCGTCTGCGCCGGAATGGTGGCGGCATTCAGCTTGTTGAAAGCATGCACAATACGCCACTTACCATTCGGCTTTCTGACACAGAACGTCGGCGTGGAGTGAGGAGACTTACTCTCACGCACCATGCCCGCCTCGTGCTTCGCACGGAAGAACGCGTCAATGACGTCACACTGCTCCTTCGGCAGAGGCCACTGCCTCGTCACGCAGTACTTCGTTCCCGGAACGAGATCAATCTCATGCCGGACACCTCGATCCGGAGGTAGCCCCGAGGGCGGTTCCTTCGAGACCACGTCTTGATAATCCTTCACCACGTGATACAAGGGATCCGACGGATCCTTCAGGATCGCCGATCCGCTTCGCGCATTCAGCGCCTTCTTAGTGTCCTCCAGGACAGCTTCATCCAGAAGCGAGGACGAGTTCAACTCTTCTTCAGGTCGTATGACCACCACCTCCGCCAAGTCTCCAGCCTTCAAGGCGTCGCCCAACTCGGCCAAGGACATCTCGTCCAGCTCCAGGAGAGCAGATAGTGAGGGCAAGTCGGTGAGACTGACGTCTCCGTCGACGTCGCCCGTCACTCCATTCACGAGTGTGTAGAGCTGCTCGCTCTTGTGTAGAGCCCCACCGCTCGGCACACCCTTCTCGACTCGTGAGACCGCAGACGCCTTGCGTCGCGCCGCCAGCGCTTTGCGGCGCTGCCGCCTCTTCATGGACACTGTCCGCCCAGAAGAGCTCCGTGATTTCGCGTGCTTCTTGACGCCAGGTGTCACCACCTCATTCAGCTCCAGAGGAGCACCAGTGTCTTGATCGACACTCAGCGAAGGACTGCACGACCCGCAGCCTCCACTCAGTGGATTACGTGCCACTCACGATCTTCATCCGGGCAGAGCCCCTTGTCCCTCGGCATCGTGCCGACCGCGCCGTCGCTGGCACGCAGCAGGGCGTCGCCCTCAGACGCACACCCGCTCAGCGGAATTAGTGCCGCTCCACATCCTTGATCCGGGCAACGCCCACCTTCACTCGACTTCTCGTCGACCGCGCCTTCACTGGCACGCAGCAGGGCGTCGCCCTCAGACGCACACCCGCTCAGCGGAATTAGTGCCGCTCCACATCCTTCATCAGCCGGGCCTCGCCCATGGCTCCTCGGCTCCATGCCGACCTTGTCCTCACTTGTGTACAGCGGGGCGTTGCCCTCAGGCGCACACCCGCTCAGCGGAATTCGTGCCGCTCCACCTGCCGTCCACGAGCCACGCTCGGAACGCTCGTTCTCGACACACGCAGTGTCCACCAACTCGGAAACTCCGATGTTCAGCACATTGACCGACTCGGTCCAGTGCTCGCGCCAGAAGCGCTTCTGCTTCCTAGCAGAGGTGGGTTCATGACTCGCCAATGCTCCGCCAGGAGAGAAGTGCGTAGCACCAAGGGTCTTCGACCTCCAATCTATCCAAGGCTCATAGCGTTCCAGCCACGCCATACCAAGGATGAGATCATATCTCGAATCGAGGTCTAAGACCAGACAGCGTTCCACGCTATCAAAATCCAAAAACTTCACGCCCAAGTCCACAGGGACTTTAGGCACCGTGACACGAGTGCCCGTCGCGAGACGAACAGTGACGATGTCACTCCCACGCGCTACCAGCGCCTCAGCATAAAGCTGACTTCCGTCCATCGTGGAACGCCGGGCGTAATTACCCGACGCTCCCGAATCGATCAAAATCGTCCATGGCTTTGTGAAGCCCTTCACCCAAGCCTGGACAACTAGCAAGCCCGGCTTGCACACACGTTCCGTGTTATAGAGTACAGCTCTCTTCGGGGCTAAGTCCTGTCGACCTCCACCTCGCCGAGGTTCAATAGAACTTAGTTCCTCCCCAGTAGGCCGCCCCGCGCCTACTGGGTTTTCTCGTTTCCCCGAGACGAACCAGAGCCCTGGCTCGAACCCGAAGAGCGGCTTGACGAAGCCTGGCGCTGCAAGCGCAGCGGACATCCGGCGCGCAAGTGACGCGTGTCACCGCAGATGAAGCATCGGCGGATGCCGCGCCGCTGCTCAGCAGCCCGAAGCTCGGCTTCTTCGTCTTCAGCATAGCTGAGGTCCATAGGCTCCGGACCGTTCGACGAACTGGTGTGAGGAGCGTTCCACCCAAGTCTTGACGACTTAAAGTTGTGCTCCGCGTTCAACGCGATGCTCACAGCCTCTTCAAAAGAGCTTGGGTGAGTGCGGAAGACTTCCGTCCTGGCCACGCCAGTGCGAAGTCCTTCCATAAACACCGTGACGATGACTACCTCAGCCAGAGGCTCGGCAGACATGCCCGCAATGAGAGTTCTCAACTCCTGGACATAGTCCACCAAATCCTTCTTGCCTTGCCGGGTAGCCAGGAAGCGTGAGCGCACGCGATACGCCTCGTTAGGCGGAGCGAACACTCGGGACAGTTGCTGCTTCAGCTGGTCCCACGTCGGGAAGGCCGTGTCGACCGACGTCCCTGACGTTAGTGCCCACTCTCTCGCTCGCCCACCAAGCTTCGAGATAGCTAGCGCCACGCGCTGCGACTCCGTCCGGAGTAGAGCTGAGCTCATAGCCATCTCGACTTCACGGGTCCAAAGCATTAAGCTTTCCCCTTCCTTGCCTTCGAAGGTCTTCACGCTCAAAATGAGCGGCTTGGGTCTTGTTCCCGCGTCGGATGACGTAGCGGGCGCTTGCGGCGCCACGGCCGTCGCCATCCTCTGCTGGAGGTGCTCCAACAGAGCATTCTCGTAGCTGGAGAACGCCTCGAGGCGCGCATTCACCGCGTCGGGGCCTTGTTGCGCCAGTTGCGTCACGCCCTCCGGGCCCAGCAAGGACATAAGCTTTTTAAGCGCATCCTGCTGGTTCGGGGCAAGTGAGCGAACTGCTCCATTCTCCACAGAGGGTCAGTCTATCCAGACTCAGGTGTCGGATTGACTACAAGTGCTACCAAGTGCAGCGGGGCTGCCGTAGCTTTAGCGTCAGAGGAAGACGTAACAGACTCACAGAGTCGCGGCTAAAGATAGCCCGTTCTAATACCAGAACGCACGAGTCCGTACTCCCTACGGACTCCAAGAGTCAACCCTTAACTCTTAGCTGTGAATCTTCAAACTGAATGTATTTCTCTTATCGCGGCAGAGCCGCCTTCGGTGTAAATGTATCTGGTTCACTATCTAGCATAGTGAACCCTAGTCATATGCATAATCTGTGGCTCTGAAGCCATGTACTGATTCTCCTACTGAAATAGGTTAGACAGTGTGCACCACACAAGCCTGTGCGTGCCACACTTCGTAACCCTTCGGGTAACATTCGTGTAACCCCGTTACAAGCGCGGTAAATGAGAGCGACCAATCAGAGAGCTCGGATGGCTTTCTCTCACAAGTTCAAGACCGTTAGGCCTCGGCAAGCGCGGCCATTTCCGACATCACACAGCGATCGCCGGCCAAGCACTGATATCCGGTCGATCGAGAGTTCGCACACAAGAAATAGATCACTAGAGTAGGTCAAGCTGGCCAATGTATTAATCCAGTCTTAACCGTACCGCTAGTTCACTACCCGAAGTGTCGACGCTTGCCGAGGCCAATGTAGTTCCTGGGACTTGGTGACTTGAGGTCACTTGTGGTCTTCTGTGCAAATTGCGCTCTGATTTATGTTTAGTCGGTGTCTCTCTACCGCTACCATCTTATCTATCATCCAACAACTAAACAACAACTGGATTCTTGTCCCGGCGTCGCCCCCATGTGCCTCCCATCTTGGTCGATCGGCGATCCACGATCAGCCATCGATCGACGATCCACGATCAGCCATCGATCGACGATCCGCGATCCACCCTTGATCGACGATCGGCGATCGAACCTCGATCGATGACTTGTGTACGTCGCAGGCCCTCGCTGATCCGTCTGCTTCCGTCCCTGGTCATACTGAATCATCGATGCTTGCCTTTGATCGGGGCTTGGGTCGACGTTGATCACATGGGGCTAGCCCACCACGATCAGCCGTAGTCGATCGACAACCTGCATGCTTCGACCTTGATCAGGCTAGGCCCACGTCCGTCCTCGATCAATCTTGACTTCACCAACCTTAAACACCTTGATCTTCTCGTCAGCTTCAAGTCAATTCATACGGTTGATCTACGTTCACGTCGGGTTGATCAACGGATTGGTAACACCAGAATCTACCGATCGACGGCTTCTTGACTATCGATCGCTCATGCCGCCGTGCCACTCAATGTCGTAGTAGCGGGAACTTCTCCTTCAGCACTTCACCACAACCGCCCCCTGTCCGTAAGTCGGGTCGTACGGCGGCTCACTACGGACACAGTCTCCAACTCTCCATGCACCTCGGTTGCGTAGTCTGCCCAGATCCATCCGATTGATTGAGGCGGGCGATCACGATCGCTTGTGGGACCGATACACCTGATTGAGGCGGGCGATCCCGATCAGTCGTGTGACCGATATACCAACCGCACCCGGCGCTGCAGATCTCGCGTCTTCGCTACGAGTTCAACCACGATGTCGGTATCCAGCAGCCGTAATGTCAGTATTCAGCTCACCCGATCGGTCGCAGCGATCAGCCTGTCGATTAATTAGTCCGCCCGAGATCGTAGTCAATCCGGAGGCCGATCCTCTTCAATCGTCACCCGACGTCGTCAGATCAATCCATTTCATTGTAATACTTCGTTCGCTCCGCCAGGTACCTATCGCTCCACTTATCTCCAACACGATCAGCCTGGATCCACCATCGTTACACTTTGCCATTGCTCCACATCCTCACGATCTGCATTTTCACACACATACACATTCACATACCACCTTTTCCTCCGATCGACGGCCTCCCCGCTGATCCACCACCAATCTCGCTCACCAAGGCGACCAGCTCGCCCTGGCGGTCCGATCTCACACTTCCTCGTGAGACTGCATCGCATTGAATCGGTTCCGGTTCACACGATCTCGAAGGAACTCGTGCAATAAAGCTCCACAGTTGAGATCAGCTTCGTCGATCCAGTCCGGATCGTCGTAACCCTTCCAATGTACCAGGAATTCTCGATACGTCCGGCCGTACCGTGTCCTTCGACCCGTCCGCATATCCGTGATCTTCTCCACTTCATACTCGTTCGCACCTCGATCTGGAGCCCAGCTGTCCTCCGGAAGTAGGATCTCGTCGAAATCGAGTCGATCCGCCTCGTCCACCGTGAGCTCGATCTGCGGTCGATCGGGGAAGTCCCTGACCAACTTCAGCTTAGAAACATGCACGATCGGGAACAGGTGATAGTCTGTGCCAGCGATCTGAAGCTTCATCGTGTACTCGTTCACCTTCTCGGCCACACGGAATGGGCCATGCCACAGGTGAGCTAGCTTCCGGGCGTACCCCTCCTTTACCCGATCCAAGTACAGCCACACCTGGGATCCAGCCTCGATCGAGTGCGGTCGAACCTCTTCGTTGTGTCGATCGGCCCGATCCGCGATCGCCTCGCGTAGACGAGCATTCACCTGACTTCGAGTCTGATCATAGTGCCTCTGGATCCGATAACGCCACCGTCGCGGATTCCGATCCTGGATTCGAGTACTACCCAAAGGGATCGTCGCTTCCAGCGTCGATCGAGGATCCCAGCCATGTACCAGATAAAAAGGAGAGTCTCCTCGAACGCGATCATGAGCCGTATTGATCGCGAAGGTCAATCGCTCGGCGTACTCATCCCAATCCCTCTGATCCAGATCTTCCACGAACATCTTCAGGGCTCTCGTCGCCGTCTGCACCATTCGTTCCGCAGTACCGTTCGCTTGGGGCTGATATGCCATCGTCGCTCGCTGACGCATACCTAGGATCTTATTAAAAGCGCGGAAGAAGTCAGCCATAAATCCCGGTTCGCGATCATGCCTGATCACCTCGCTGGCACCGAATCACCGGAACACACACTCTTCGTAGGATTCGGCGATCGTCTGCGCCGTTCGAGAGGAGCTGGCCTTCGCGATCACGTATCCTGTGAACAGATCGACCCAGATCAGCAGTTCGGTGTTGCCTTTGTACGACTTGGGCAGCGAAGGTATATGATCCATCGCTGATCTGGAACGGGTACGTCGCCTGGATGTTCCCTGGCGACTCGCCCCTGATCGTGGGTCGTCCTTTGCCAGTCTCACAATCGACACACTCTCCGACATACTTCTGCACACTCCTGAAGAGACCTCTCCAGTGAAAGTGATCACGGATCCGCTGATAGGTGCGTCCAATCCCTTGGTGACCACCTTCCACGGTAGAATGGTAGTGGTGCAGGATATCCTGATGCAGTGTCTCCGGAGCGACCAGCCTCATCAACCCGTCTCGATCTGCCTCTGATCTCTTGGAAGGGGAACAGTAGAACATCAGATCATTGTCATCGATCTCGTAGTCCGCCGCAATGTTGCCATAAGATCGGGCCTCATCCTGCGTCAGATCAGCCACGTCTCCCATCAGGTACTTCTTCATGCCCACGATCCACGTCCCTTCATCTTGCGATCGACGGATTCGATCGATCCGTAGTCCCCGCACAAACTCTTCCTGTAGGACAGTCGGATTCGGTCGTGATCTGGCGTTTGATCGGGTAGACATCGGCGATAGTCGGGCGATCGGTTCGTCCGATCTGACGACCAGGATCTCATCGAGCCGGTTCAATGTCGTCAGATCCACGTGATCAGCCTCATCCTCGACGACGACGCCCCCTTCACGTTGAAGCGCTGCGCTAGCCAAGCTATCTGCGCTGCCGTTCCAGTCCCGTTTCACATGTAACAGCTCATAATCTGGCCAGTTCCGTAACCGATCGAGCACCTTCTGCTTCAGTAACGTCAGCTTGGGTGCTTTGCAGTCGATCTCACCTCGTACTTGCCGGATCACCAAGTTGGAGTCACCGCAGACCACCAGCCTGCCTCGATCCATGCGGTCCAAGAGGTCGAAACCCAGCAGCAGGCCATGATATTCCGCTTCATTGACGGTGAGCCCCTCGGCATAGCCCGATCGTGCTCTCACCACACTCCACTCAGGTAGCTTCCATAGGATCGCACTGTACGCGCCCCCACCTCGCTTGACGCGGGCGGATCCATCGAAGCTTATCACCAGCAGTTCTTCATCCGCGCGTACAGTCGGGATCGGGGCTTGGATCTTCCGCCGGGGTTCCTTCTTCGGCGCGATCGCGATCAGTGCGTCGTCGACATCCGATCGAGGCGTAATACTGGCGGCGATCGCCCCCAATATCTCGTTCTCTCCCTTGGTGCACTTCGTGATCTCCAACGTCCATGGCGATAGGAGTGCGGCCCACTGACCCAATCGGCCCTGAAGGCCGGGTGATCGGAACAGCCACGCCAACGTCGAGTGTCGAGTTAGGACCCGGATCGATCGGCCAACCAACATGTTATAGTTCAGATCTAGGATCCGTAACAGAGCCAGCACTTCTTTCTCCACCACGTTGTAGTTCAGTTCATTCGACTTCAACGTTCGACTGGCGAAGGTAACCGGGTGATAGATCTGGTCGTGTTCCTGCATCAGTGCGGCCGAGATCGCCCAGTCACTCGCGTACACGATCACCACCGGAGTCCGATCGCGATCGAAATGCCGCAGGATCGGCGTCGCTTCGTCTTCAGTGTCGAGAAGGCGCAATGAGCACGGATCCAGCGCTCGTCGCCAACCTCGACTCCATGAACGGGCGGTGTCCGATCAGGGTCTGCCGAGTTCCGATCTACTGAGTCCGACACTTGATCGTCCATGATCCGGCGCAGATCTGGACGCTTTTTCAACTCGGCGAAGTCTACCTCGCGCAGTTCATACAGGATCGCCGCGTAGATCGCGTAATCCTCCAGGAAGCGGCTGCAGTAGTTAAGACTGCCCAAGGAAGACTGCATTGATCGGAGCGATCCAGGGAACGGTAGATCTGTCAGAGCCGCGAGATCCTTCGGGTTGGCCTCCAGTCCATCGTTCGACACGCGATGTCCTAGATAGTCCACCTTGCGCATCCCCCAAGAGCTCTTTTCCACACTGATCGAGAGGTTCCACTTGTCACAGGCGTCCAACAGGTGATCCACCCGATCACACAGCTCATCCCATGATCCAGCCGTCACTAGAATGTCGTCGATGTACGATCTGCGGCCTAGTACTGACGGACGCCCCGGATCTTCTGGTTCACCCGACTCGATCAGGTCCGTGGTAACTTCCGAGTTCGACGATCGCGGGATCCTGGTGAACCCGTACAACGCGTCATCCAGAAGTCGCTGATAGATCTGGGGAGCGTTCTTCAGGCCGAACGGCATCCGATTCCATTCAAACAGACCCATGTGGGTGATAAAGGCCGAGATCGCACGAGCTCGATCGGTCATGGTCACCACCCAGAATCCACTAGCCATATCCAAAGAGCAATACCAGAGCACCTTGTCCAGAACTTCCAGCAGATCGTTGATCAGGGGCATTGGATACACCATGAGCCGGGTCAGACTGTAAACGAGCCGATAATCGATACAGAGTCGGATATCCACGCCGTTCTTCTTGATGATCACGACGTTCGGCGAGGCCCACGGTGATCGGGACTTCCGGATCATCTTGGCTGACAGCAATCCCTTGATCAGATCCGACACCTTCTCCACAAACTGAGGGCGACCTTCCGGACTCGTTGGGCGATCGGTTTCGCATCGCCGACGTCGATGTCATATGTGACGCCCCTGGCTGCTGGGGGAAGTGCGTTGCCCTTGCCGATCAGCAGGTGCCTCCGATGCCAGATCTTCTTTCGCAGTCGATCGATCTCCTCCGGGGTGTTGAATTCCAGACCTCCTACCTTGATGTCGTCGATCTTCACCTCATCCGTCGTCGAGATCACAATTTCCGGAAGCACAGCCAGTTCGCCTTCGACGTCTTCTGCTGATAGACTCCCGCCCTCGTGGTAGTGGACTTGATCATCGGCGTCGACATCTCCATCTGGTTTAGCTGCAGCAGGATCGCCCCGGTTAACAGTGGGTTTGGTCTCTATTTCCGCCTGATCACCTCCGTCGATCGACCTCGGAATGCCGTCAACTGTGGTTTCGCCTCTTGATCTCGACTCTTCGTTAAGGTCGCCACATGGGGTACCCGATCAGCACTCCCGCCCCCGAGATCTGGTTCGACGGCGCAACCGTCGACCTGATCGGCCGATGGCAAGTGAGGGAACATTGTTTCACCGCTCTCCTCCAGATCGCGAGTGCACTCATCTCGCGGCTTATCGCCATCCATCGCTTCGCACCCTGAGCCGGCGGTTGGCGAAGACCGGTAGCCCACAAGCACCTGTTCCTGCCCCGGAAGGCATTCACCCTTCGATCCGGAGGATTTGGCCGACGACCTTGTAGGATCCGACCGTAGGTCCGTCGGTTCTTCAACTAAAGTGGTTGAAGTAGACGATCTGGACTCTTCGGCCACGCGATCACTCTCCAGCGGCGATCCGCCCCTGATCTAAGTGTATCAGCAACAGCTACCTCCAGATCAGGGCCCTCGCCCTCGATTCGGTTGTGGGGTCGAGTAGGCGAATCGAGCGATCGATGATCGGGGAGACCTCGGATCTCCGGAGAATCGCTCGGGGTGTCGGATACGTCGGTCGCTCGACAGCCGATGCTGGTGGTACGACTGACACCTCCTCATTAGCTCGCGGTTCCTCCGTCGTGGCTTGGAAGGCCAAGTTCTGCCATTCCATGTAGCGACGGGACCCGATCGACACATACCCAGGCACCCGGGGTACCCGATCTCCGGCCAACCACATGGCGATCCGTTCATTCCGGTGTAGAACGATGTCCTTGTCACTAATGTTGGTAACCTGGAGGTACCTGATCCGACCAGGACCTCGAACCACAGTCGGCACCCAGCGATCTCCACGAGTGACCCATAGCTTCTCGCGATCCGTCACCTTCATTCGGAGTGGCAGTTCGATCGAATCACCGATCGCGATCTGCATCCCTTGTTCCACACACATGTCTGACGTTGTCGTTGTACAGTTGTCGCCGTCCGCTAAGTTGGATCTTGACTTCGTCAGGGAGGCAGATGGAGCCGTCCGCAAGATCGAGGCGGATCCCCGCCGGGACCATGAAGTCCATCCCCAGGATCGCATCTTGTCCTGATAGATCGCCAACCCAGATATCGAAAAAATACACCAGCGATCCTGCCAGTGTGACTTTGATCCTGGTCTTCCCTTCCGTCATGTACACGCTTTCACCAATCCCCACACATTCCTGGCTCTGACTCGTGTCGACATAGCACCCCACCTTACGAGCAAAGGCGGTGTCCACGATGGACACCTCGGCGCCGGTGTCTAAGAGTAAGATCGACTTCTCATTGTTGATCTTGCCAGCGATCTTGGCCTGACGGAACCATTTACCTGGCGAATGGTGTTTCCAGTACCCTCTGGACTCCCCCGGGAGGAGATCGAATACCACATCGCCAGATCTGCGGTGTTCACTGACGCGAGGCAGACCTCGATCGCGATCATGTTTCGGGATCTCGGCCGTCAACTCTCCGTCAGCTGGCGTAAACCATTCTTCAGGTCTGCGTTGCTTCCAATAACCTCGAGTTTCTCCCGACTGGAGATCCAAGGGCACTTCGGCGTCAGAACGGCTGAAGTCGTCCGATCGGTGTAGACTTAAGATCTTGGCGGCAGATTTCTCATGCAGATCACATGTATTACCGCGTAGATCAGTCCGTCCACTTACTCGATCTACCGTGTTCTTGTTCACGTATGCATAGATGCAATACCTAGAACGCTCGGCTCGTACCGGATTTCAACCCGGCGAGCGTCCTAGTTTAACATCTTCTCGGCGATCGCGGGCAGCATGCCTGCGTGTTTCACCGGGTTGAACCATTGACGGATCTGATTGTAGAACTCCTCCATCGGACACTTGGCCATCTCGTGCAGCTCACCGCATCCACGACACACAAACAAGCAGCGATCTGCCGGATGTCCTCGCTTTCCACACTTCTCGCACGTCAAACGTCTCCAGCAATCCAGATCCGTGTGCTTCCGTGATCCACAGTGCGAGCAGCGGCTCGATCGGCCCGATCCATCGGGCGATGATCGCGATCTTGGGTTTGATCGAGGTGAGTCATGACCGATCGGCGCTTGGGTGCTGCGATCCTGCTTCGTCGTGTCGCCCCCAGCGTTGCGAGACTTGTCCTCAGCCGACGCTAGGTAGACGCGACGTAGATCACCTTCCGAGTCCGATCCGTCCGATCCGGTGTCCGATCCAGACTCTTGGTTCGCGATCTGGACTGCACGCACTGCCCGCTTGGTGGCAGCGGCCGGAGCAGAGGTCGGGACTTTCTGGCGATACTTCGATCCGAAGGCAGATCGTTTCTGTCTGCTCTTCGCGCGTTCTCGAGCGCGCAGGACTTCCTCCAGATCTTCGGCATCCGCGAGTCGAAGTAGGGTCAGCTGATCGGCCAGATCGGGATCGCCCAGTGTCTCGATAAAATGTTCGACGTGTTCTCGACGGGCCTTGGAATCTCCATCCTTGATCTTCAGTCTCGCACGCAGGGCCGCCACATTCCGTCGATAGAGGTAATCCAACGGCGATTCATCCGATCGCTTGCGAGAGTGATAGTACTGCCAAGCCACCGATACTCCTAGGCCGCAATACTGGATCTGGAAACTCCGAAGCAGATCGCTCCACTTGTTCCGTGTCGATCGTCCCAGCTGGCGGTACCAGTTCTTCGCCGGCCCCGTCAGCAGATCCGCGAAAGTCAGGCACTTCTCTTCATCCGTAGCTTGATCGCGCATGAAGGCCGATTTCACCTTGCTGATCCACGATCGGGCGCGATCTTCGTCCTGATCTTTGCCGCTGAACTCCTTAAGATCCGACATCGCCGAAATCCGTACGCGCTGGATCAGTGAAGACCCGACGGACCCCGATGCGGCGGTAGCCACCACGGCCGGAGCTGAGCTCGGTAGATCGATGTCGTCCGGATCATATTCCCACTGCGAGACGTCTCGATCCGGTGATCCGGCGGATTCCATCTCCACGTCCTGTGATCCGACATGGTCTGTGGTCACCGGGGCAGGTGTGGCCACTGCGCTCTGCTGTTTCTTCAAGAAACGGACCATCGCGGCCTGGAAGTAAGTTTCAGGCTGCCGTTCGACTCGTCCGCCCCAGTCGCGCTGGTCGTCCGATCGATCGACTTAGGTTTTGGCTTCCGAGGTCCTGATCGCGTACGTTCCTGACGCTGACTACGTGATCGAGCGTCCAGCATGGCCGATCCGGAAGGACCAAGCGGCATTCGCTGGGGTTCCGACGACGTGTCGGACACATGTTCGGCTGCCGAGACGTAAGGTGATGATGATCGATATCCTGTCGATTCAGCCCGCGTCGACACCACTGGAGCTGACGGCGCTTGATCTGGGGCGTCTGGGTCTTGATCGTTCGTGATCACGTCGACGAGGGGTCTCAGCTTTTCGACTAATGTCTGGATCGACGTCTGGATCACTTCGAGTTCTTGATCGAAGAGGTCATTCGCGTCAAAGGCTCCAGCCACCAAGCCGGCCTCCTTCAGCAGCCCGAGCAGGTTCTTCACTGCCGTCAACTTGTTGTCCGTCATCCGGGGGACCGAGATCGAGCCCTTCGGGTCGCCGATCTGCTCTGGCCGCACGATGATCATGACGGGATCTTGACGTAAGAAGTCCCGCAATTCTTTCAAGTGATACTGACGTTCCAGGTCAGCCTCAGACCAGTCGAGCACCAGCGATCTGGGATCTTCGTCGTCCATGCCTGGCGCTCGCAGTTTCCTTCGCGCGATCTGGGCCTTGTCCGCGATCGCATCCAGGTAGTCCGGATCGAGCCTGATCGGCGAGTCTGCGAATGGATATCGGTCCGATCCGGCCTTGGTTTGTTTTGTTAGTGAATCTCGGTTCGCACCGAGATCCACCGGTCCCCGAAGGGACCTGGGGAGGATGTTGAGGTTTCTCTTCTAGATCTGTTTCCAGATCGCCCTCGATTCCGTCGACAGAAGTCCTCCGAGCACTCTGTCGATCCGCGGATCTCGTTTTGTTCAGCAGCGTCTTCGTCGATCCGATGTTCGATGGCGCCTCTTCCCTTGGTTCTTTCTTCACTTGCGCATCTTCGCGGACTCACGGTGAAATCCGGAGTCCCCAAGAGATCCGGGCACGCGCCCCATTGTGGTGTAGCGGGATCGGCCAAAATCTGGTTAAGGCCTGATCGAGCTTCCCACCAGCGCCCAGACACCGACTAACGGAGGGGGTCCCCCAACGATCCGTGATCGGCTGAACTTGTTCTCACCTTGTGTACCCGTCGGCGGGCTGGATCTGCTCTCTCGGGGCTCCGAGGATGCAGCACTTGGTGAAGATCGAATGTCTTGGCGTGACGCGGGGATAGTCCGTGGAGCAGCGCGGGAATCTTCGCTCTGCGTCCGAGTATTCGTCCCGATCGAGGGTTGTTCGCTGCGATCGGTCGGCCTGGAGTCGATCCAAGGCCTGTAGTTGCCCTTTCGGGTGTGTTCCTTCCTTCCTTGAGTTGCTTGCCGCTTCCTATAGCGGGATCGAGGTTGATCGAGAGGAGAACGATCGCCGGCCAAGCAGTATCCGGACGATCGGGGTTCGCACACAAGAAATAGATCACCAGAGTAGGTCAAGCTGGCCAATGTATTAATCCAGTCTTAACCGTACCACTAGTTCACTGTCCAAAGTGGCGAGGTCTGCCGAGGCCAATGTAGTTCCTGGGACTTGGTGACTTGAGGGACTTGTGCTCTTCGGTGCAAATTCTGCTCTGATTTATGTTTAGTTGGCTTCTCCCTCTACTGCTACCATCTTGTCTACCATCCTACAACTAAACAACAACTGGATTCCTGTCCTATCTTCGCTCCTCTTGTGCTTCCCATCTTGACCGATCGGCGATCCCGATCAACGATCCCCTTCGGCGATCCCGATCAACGATCTCGTTCGGCGATCCCGATCGACGATCTCGATCGACTCTCGATCGAGGACTTGAGCACATCGTCGTTCACCGTCGATCCGCCTACTTCCATCCTTGGTCGTTCCGGATCACCAGGGTTCGCCTCCAGTAGGGGCTTGCGCCTATGCCGATCTTGGACATCCATCAGGGATCGATAGGGCGCGATCCGCCTCTGCACAATCCGTCTCTGCACGATCCGCCTCTGCATATGTTGTACCCGACGCGCCGGCGTCACTTGATCTCTCGCTGATCTTCAGTCCCAGCCTGACCCACGCAGCCTGTCTCTCGATCGTTGATCGATTGTCGATCTTCCATTCGGGACCTCTGTCGACCGGCCCTGCCGCCTTTCTCGGAGAACACTTTCCGTTCGAGACGGATTTCTTATTCGGTGCTTCTCCACACTCACAGCCGTGAGAGGGATATCGCTCTCACGCATTAGGATCTGATAGAACCCATCGCGCAGATCAAGAGCACTGTAGACAGTGCTCCTGGCCATCGAATCGATGATAACATCGTTTCGCGGTATCGGTGTCTGCGCCGGTATCGTCGCATCGTTCAGCTTGTTGTACGCATGAACGATGCGCCAGCCGCCCTGTGGTTTCTTGACACAGAACGTCGGAGCACTGTGCGGGGATTTCGATTCCCGCACTTGTCCAGCTTTGCGACGACTTTCGAAGAAGTCGTCGATCGCCTTGATCTGCTCTCGCGGCAGTGGCCACTGCCGCGTGACACAGTATTTCGTGCCCGGCACGAGATCGATCTCGTGCTGAATACCCTTGTCCTGCGGAAGATCCGCAGGGATCTCTTCCGGAAGTACGTCCGCGTACTCCCGTAGGATCTGTAGTAGGGACTCGCCTTCAGCGAGTCCCAGCTCTGCTCTTCAAAGCGTTCCTTCTTCGTCTTGGCACTGAGAGTGTCTTCACTCTCAGTGGTGCTCTCCATGAAGAACTGCCTCAGTTCCTCATTCTCGCTCTTCATTCTCTCGGCGTCCGAGAGAATGCATATTTGCTCGATGCGTCCATCGTGCAAGTCACGCGCGAAGCGCTTCCAGCTCATGACTGGAAGCGAAGTCAACTCTGACGCTTGCGTCGGAGGATTAGCGAGGGTCATCTCCCTGTGCCGGAACCCAGCACAGGTACGCGTCAAGACGTTCAACGTCTCGACGTTCGGCTTCAGCCTTCGTCTGCCCGGCAGACATTTCTTGTAGCGTCTCGGCCCTGGCCGAGACTTGCGCAGCGACCTTCGCATGCGCCGTCTTCTTGTCTTGCGGAGCCCGGCTCCGCATGGTCTCTGATCTCGTCCAGGCCCAGCCGTGGACGGGTGTTCTTCTTTATTCCGCCGGCGGGTACCTCCCGCGGGCGAGCGACTTCAAGCCCGGCTTGGTCGTGCGGCGCTTCGTCGTGCAGCCCGGCTGCACGACAGCATGCAAGTTTTTCCGGTGCGGGACGTTTGCAACCGTCCGCACCGCCTGCAGCGTCGGTTCCCGGAACCGACACGCCATCATCACCTCGACGCCGATCCTTGGCGCAGTCCTTCATTACAAAGGGTGCGTCGACTCCCGGAGTCGACGCGAAATGTCTTTTCGCAGCGTCGGTTCCCGGAACCGACGCGACTTCAATACCTCGACGCCTTCCATTGGCGGAGACCCCCATTACGGAGGGTGCGTCGGCTCCCCGAGCCGACGAATAGAATTCATCCAAGCCATCGACTCCCGGAGTCGACGGCATTACGCCACCTTGGCTTCCATTACGGGCCAAAACTGATCCAATCAGGTTCGCGTCAGTCTCCACGGCTGACGCGTGTGACTCGCTTGTGTCATCCGTGCCGCTCGAGGCCGGAGACTTCTTTTGATTCGCTGAAAAGCGGGTGTTGACTTCCGAAGTCAACACATTTTCTTTACTAGCCGTCGGCGGCGACGCCGACGCTACCTGTTCTCTCGCGCGCGCTCGTGCGCGTCCAGGGCGTTCCGGGACAGCGACATTAGGCGCTGTCTCGACTGGAGATTCGCGCGCACCTGCTGGCGCGTGTGTTGTGGTAACAGGGCCATCGCTCTCTGTTCCACTGTCGTGACCGAAGCGCACTAAAGTGCGCTTCTCCCAATTGATTACCGGATCATGCCGTGCGAGCCACGGCATGCCCAATACCATGTCGAACTTATCGTCCAGATCCAGGACGATGAAGGTTTCGACGAACACTCGACCCTTGTACGTGAAGCGCACGCGTACCATGCGCTTCTCGGTCTTCACGACGACACCAGTCGCCAAACGTACTTCCAACAGACTTCGAGGTAGCTTTAAATCCTCGAAGTCAAGCATTGATAGACTTCGCAGTCGAACAAAGTTCTTCGACGCGCCAGAATCTACCAGAGCACGATGAGAGCTCCTTGCTCTCATCGACGTCACATTCAGGATGACAAGGTCAGGCCTGTCATCTTGGTATTGCAGTGAGAGTTAACCTCACTGGGGGCTGCAGTCCTCAGTGGCGCGTGTCCAAGGTTGACACGCGGAACCGCATTACCAGTAGGGCGCCCCGCGCCTACTGGCGTCCAGCGTTTTTGTTTGGTTGCGACGGTGCCCGGCACCGCCGCGATAACCACCCTGCTGGTGCATGGGGCCGTGCACTCGAGCAAAGTGACCGATCCTACCGCAACGGTAGCATCGCACATTGTTTCTTGCGACTGCTGGGGTCCAGCAGTGGCAGCGCTCGAGAGGTCCATTGGTGCTGGTCCTCCCGTCCTCACTACCGGGCGTGGCTGCGGCCTCGGTACGTGTGCATGTAACTTAGCCTGACGCAGGCTAAACTCCTCCTGCATCGCAAGAGTGATTGTAGCTTCGAGAGTATTCGGATACTCACGGAAGAGATAGGTCTTCACAGACCCATCTCTCAACCCCTTCATGAACGTGACGACCTTGGTCGCCTCGTCAATCGGGTTGGTCACGATGTTCGAGACCAAGTACCGTGCTCTCTGCGCGTAAGCATGGACATCATGCTTGCCCTGCTGCAGGTCGAGGAACTCAGCCCTCGACCGGAACTCATTCTGCGGGGGCTCAAACGCCTGTCTGAGCTCCTCCTTGAAGTTTCGTACGTGCTGAAGCACGTAGGGTCGGAGAGCCGGCGTCCATACACCCAGCTCCTTCCACGTCCGCCAAGACATGACATGGCGAACGCGACCTTCGACAACGGGTCGACGATACGTCGAGCCGCGATGGCAGTGTCGAGTTCGACAAGCCAACGAAGGAGAGGTTCACCCTCTCTTCCAACGTAGTTGCTCACATTGAGCTTCAGCGACTGTGGGCGAGGTGTCGTCCCCGACGACCGAGATCGCTCAGTCACTCGCGTACACGATCACCACCGGAGTCCGATCGCGATCGAAATGCCGCAGGATCGGCGTCGTCGCGAGCTTCGTCTTCAGTGTCGAGAAGGCGCAATGAGCACGGATCCAGCGCTCGTCGCCCACCTCGACTCCATGAACGGGCGGTGTCCGATCAGGGTCTGCCGAGTTCCGATCTACTGAGTCCGACACTTGATCGTCCATGATCCGGCGCAGATCTGGACGCTTTTTCAACTCGGCGAAGTCTACCTCGCGCAGTTCATACAGGATCGCCGCGCAGATCGCGTAATCCTCCAGGAAGCGGCTGCAGTAGTTAAGACTGCCCAAGGAAGACTGCATTGATCGGAGCGATCCAGGGAACGGTAGATCTGTCAGAGCCGCGAGATCCTTCGGGTTGGCCTCCAGTCCATCGTTCGACACGCGATGTCCTAGATAGTCCACCTTGCGCATCCCCCAAGAGCTCTTTTCCACACTGATCGAGAGGTTCCACTTGTCACAGGCGTCCAACAGGTGATCCACCCGATCACACAGCTCATCCCATGATCCAGCCGTCACTAGAATGTCGTCGATGTACGATCTGCGGCCTAGTACTGACGGACGCCCCGGATCTTCTGGTTCACCCGACTCGATCAGGTCCGTGGTAACTTCCGAGTTCGACGATCGCGGGATCCTGGTGAACCCGTACAACGCGTCATCCAGAAGTCGCTGATAGATCTGGGGAGCGTTCTTCAGGCCGAACGGCATCCGATTCCATTCAAACAGACCCATGTGGGTGATAAAGGCCGAGATCGCACGAGCTCGATCGGTCATGGTCACCACCCAGAATCCACTAGCCATATCCAAAGAGCAATACCAGAGCACCTTGTCCAGAACTTCCAGCAGATCGTTGATCAGGGGCATTGGATACACCATGAGCCGGGTCAGACTGTAAACGAGCCGATAATCGATACAGAGTCGGATATCCACGCCGTTCTTCTTGATGATCACGACGTTCGGCGAGGCCCACGGTGATCGGGACTTCCGGATCATCTTGGCTGACAGCAATCCCTTGATCAGATCCGACACCTTCTCCACAAACTGAGGGGCGACCTTCCGGACTCGTTGGGCGATCGGTTTCGCATCGCCGACGTCGATGTCATATGTGACGCCCCTGGCTGCTGGGGGAAGTGCGTTGCCCTTGCCGATCAGCAGGTGCCTCCGATGCCAGATCTTCTTTCGCAGTCGATCGATCTCCTCCGGGGTGTTGAATTCCAGACCTCCTACCTTGATGTCGTCGATCTTCACCTCATCCGTCGTCGAGATCACAATTTCCGGAAGCACAGCCAGTTCGCCTTCGACGTCTTCTGCTGATAGACTCCCGCCCTCGTGGTAGTGGACTTGATCATCGGCGTCGACATCTCCATCTGGTTCAGCTGCAGCAGGATCGCCCCGGTTAACAGTGGGTTTGGTCTCTATTTCCGCCTGATCACCTCCGTCGATCGACCTCGGAATGCCGTCAACTGTGGTTTCGCCTCTTGATCTCGACTCTTCGTTAAGGTCGCCACATGGGGTACCCGATCAGCACTCCCGCCCCCGAGATCTGGTTCGACGGCGCAACCGTCGACCTGATCGGCCGATGGCAAGTGAGGGGACATTGTTTCACCGCTCTCCTCCAGATCGCGAGTGCACTCATCTCGCGGCTTATCGCCATCCATCGCTTCGCACCCTGAGCCGGCGGTTGGCGAAGACCGGTAGCCCACAAGCACCTGTTCCTGCCCCGGAAGGCATTCACCCTTCGATCCAGAGGATTTGGCCGACGACCTTGTAGGATCCGACCGTAGGTCCGTCGGTTCTTCAACTAAAGTGGTTGAAGTAGACGATCTGGACTCTTCGGCCACGCGATCACTCTCCAGCGGCGATCCGCCCCTGATCTAAGTGTATCAGCAACAGCTACCTCCAGATCAGGCCCTCGCCCTCGATTCGGTTGTGGGGTCGAGTAGGCGAATCGAGCGATCGATGATCGGGGAGACCTCGGATCTCCGGAGAATCGCTCGGGGTGTCGGATACGTCGGTCGCTCGACAGCCGATGCTGGTGGTACGACTGACACCTCCTCATTAGCTCGCGGTTCCTCCGTCGTGGCTTGGAAGGCCAAGTTCTGCCATTCCATGTAGCGACGGGACCCGATCGACACATACCCAGGCACCCGGGGTACCCGATCTCCGGCCAACCACATGGCGATCCGTTCATTCCGGTGTAGAACGATGTCCTTGTCACTAATGTTGGTAACCTGGAGGTACCTGATCCGACCAGGACCTCGAACCACAGTCGGCACCCAGCGATCTCCACGAGTGACCCATAGCTTCTCGCGATCCGTCACCTTCATTCGGAGTGGCAGTTCGATCGAATCACCGATCGCGATCTGCATCCCTTGTTCCACACACATGTCTGACGTTGTCGTTGTACAGTTGTCGCCGTCCGCTAAGTTGGATCTTGACTTCGTCAGGGAGGCAGATGGAGCCGTCCGCAAGATCGAGGCGGATCCCCGCCGGGACCATGAAGTCCATCCCCAGGATCGCATCTTGTCCTGATAGATCGCCAACCCAGATATCGAAAAAATACACCAGCGATCCTGCCAGTGTGACTTTGATCCTGGTCTTCCCTTCCGTCATGTACACGCTTTCACCAATCCCCGCACACTCCTGGCTCTGACTCGTGTCGACATAGCACCCCACCTTACGAGCAAAGGCGGTGTCCACGATGGACACCTCGGCGCCGGTGTCTAAGAGTAAGATCGACTTCTCATTGTTGATCTTGCCAGCGATCTTGGCCTGACGGAACCATTTACCTGGCGAATGGTGTTTCCAGTACCCTCTGGACTCCCCCGGGAGGAGATCGAATACCACATCGCCAGATCTGCGGTGTTCACTGACGCGAGGCAGACCTCGATCGCGATCATGTTTCGGGATCTCGGCCGTCAACTCTCCGTCAGCTGGCGTAAACCATTCTTCAGGTCTGCGTTGCTTCCAATAACCTCGAGTTTCTCCAGACTGGAGATCCAAGGGCACTTCGGCGTCAGAACGGCTGAAGTCGTCCGATCGGTGTAGACTTAAGATCTTGGCGGCAGATTTCTCATGCAGATCACATGTATTACCGCGTAGATCAGTCCGTCCACTTACTCGATCTACCGTGTTCTTGTTCACGTATGCATAGATGCAATACCTAGAACGCTCGGCTCGTACCGGATTTCAACCCGGCGAGCGTCCTAGTTTAACATCTTCTCGGCGATCGCGGGCAGCATGCCTGCGTGTTTCACCGGGTTGAACCATTGACGGATCTGATTGTAGAACTCCTCCATCGGACACTTGGCCATCTCGTGCAGCTCACCGCATCCACGACACACAAACAAGCAGCGATCTGCCGGATGTCCTCGCTTTCCACACTTCTCGCACGTCAAACGTCTCCAGCAATCCAGATCCGTGTGCTTCCGTGATCCACAGTGCGAGCAGCGGCTCGATCGGCCCGATCCATCGGGCGATGATCGCGATCTTGGGTCTGATCGAGGTGAGTCATGACCGATCGGCGCTTGGGTGCTGCGATCCTGCTTCGTCGTGTCGCCCCCAGCGTTGCGAGACTTGTCCTCAGCCGACGCTAGGTAGACGCGACGTAGATCACCTTCCGAGTCCGATCCGTCCGATCCGGTGTCCGATCCAGACTCTTGGTTCGCGATCTGGACTGCACGCACTGCCCGCTTGGTGGCAGCGGCCGGAGCAGAGGTCGGGACTTTCTGGCGATACTTCGATCCGAAGGCAGATCGTTTCTGTCTGCTCTTCGCGCGTTCTCGAGCGCGCAGGACTTCCTCCAGATCTTCGGCATCCGCGAGTCGAAGTAGGGTCAGCTGATCGGCCAGATCGGGATCGCCCAGTGTCTCGATAAAATGTTCGACGTGTTCTCGACGGGCCTTGGAATCTCCATCCTTGATCTTCAGTCTCGCACGCAGGGCCGCCACATTCCGTCGATAGAGGTAATCCAACGGCGATTCATCCGATCGCTTGCGAGAGTGATAGTACTGCCAAGCCACCGATACTCCTAGGCCGCAATACTGGATCTGGAAACTCCGAAGCAGATCGCTCCACTTGTTCCGTGTCGATCGTCCCAGCTGGCGGTACCAGTTCTTCGCCGGCCCCGTCAGCAGATCCGCGAAAGTCAGGCACTTCTCTTCATCCGTAGCTTGATCGCGCATGAAGGCCGATTTCACCTTGCAGATCCACGATCGGGCGCGATCTTCGTCCTGATCTTTGCCGCTGAACTCCTTAAGATCCGACATCGCCGAAATCCGTACGCGCTGGATCAGTGAAGACCCGACGGACCCCGATGCTGCGGTAGCCACCACGGCCGGAGCTGAGCTCGGTAGATCGATGTCGTCCGGATCATATTCCCACTGCGAGACGTCTCGATCCGGCGATCCGGCGGATTCCATCTCCACGTCCTGTGATCCGACATGGTCTGTGGTCACCGGGGCAGGTGTGGCCACTGCGCTCTGCTGTTTCTTCAAGAAACGGACCATCGCGGCCTGGAAGTAAGTTTCAGGCTGCCGTTCGACTCGTCCGCCCCAGTCGCGCTGGTCGTCCGATCGATCGACTTAGGTTTTGGCTTCCGAGGTCCTGATCGCGTACGTTCCTGACGCTGACTACGTGATCGAGCGTCCAGCATGGCCGATCCGGAAGGACCAAGCGGCATTCGCTGGGGTTCCGACGACGTGTCGGACACATGTTCGGCTGCCGAGACGTAAGGTGATGATGATCGATATCCTGTCGATTCAGCCCGCGTCGACACCACTGGAGCTGACGGCGCTTGATCTGGGGCGTCTGGGTCTTGATCGTTCGTGATCACGTCGACGAGGGGTCTCAGCTTTTCGACTAATGTCTGGATCGACGTCTGGATCACTTCGAGTTCTTGATCGAAGAGGTCATTCGCGTCAAAGGCTCCAGCCACCAAGCCGGCCTCCTTCAGCAGCGCGAGCAGGTTCTTCACTGCTGTCAACTTGTTGTCCGTCATCCGGGGACCGAGATCGAGCCCTTCGGGTCGCCGATCTGCTCTGGCCGCACGATGATCATGACGGGGTCTTGACGTAAGAAGTCCCGCAATTCTTTCAAGTGATACTGACGTTCCAAGTCAGCCTCAGACCAGTCGAGCACCAGCGATCTGGGATCTTCGTCGTCCATGCCTGGCGCTCGCAGTTTCCTTCGCGCGATCTGGGCCTTGTCCGCGATCGCATCCAGGTAGTCCGGATCGAGCCTGATCGGCGAGTCTGCGAATGGATATCGGTCCGATCCGGCCTTGGTTTGTTTTGTTAGTGAATCTCGGTTCGCACCGAGATCCACCGGGGTCCCCGAAGGGACCTGGGGAGGATGTTGAGGTTTCTCTTCTAGATCTGTTTCCAGATCGCCCTCGATTCCGTCGACAGAAGTCCTCCGAGCACTCTGTCGATCCGCGGATCTCGTTTTGTTCAGCAGCGTCTTCGTCGATCCGATGTTCGATGGCGCCTCTTCCCTTGGTTCTTTCTTCACTTGCGCATCTTCGCGGACTCACGGTGAAATCCGGAGTCCCCAAGAGATCCGGGCACGCGCCCCATTGTGGTGTAGCGGGATCGGCCAAAATCTGGTTAAGGCCTGATCGAGCTTCCCACCAGCGCCCATACACCGACTAACGGAGGGGTCCCCCAACGATCCGTGATCGGCTGAACTTGTTCTCACCTTGTGTACCCGTCGGCGGGCTGGATCTGCTCTCTCGGGGCTCCGAGGATGCAGCACTTGGTGAAGATCGAATGTCATGGCGTGACGCGGGGATAGTCCGTGGAGCAGCGCGGGAATCTTCGCTCTGCGTCCGAGTATTCGTCCCGATCGAGGGTTGTTCGCTGCGATCGGTCGGCCTGGAGTCGATCCAAGGCCTGTAGTTGCCCTTTCGGGTGTGTTCCTTCCTTCCTTGAGTTGCTTGCCGCTTCCTATAGCGGGATCGAGGTTGATCGAGAGGAGAACGATCGCCGGCCAAGCAGTATCCGGACGATCGGGGGTTCGCACACAAGAAATAGATCACTAGAGTAGGTCAAGCTGGCCAATGTATTAATCCAGTCTTAACCGTACCACTAGTTCACTGTCCAAAGTGGCGAGGTCTGCCGAGGCCAATGTAGTTCCTGGGACTTGGTGACTTGAGGGGACTTGTGCTCTTCGGTGCAAATTCTGCTCTGATTTATGTTTAGTTGGCTTCTCCCTCTACTGCTACCATCTTGTCTACCATCCTACAACTAAACAACAACTGGATTCCTGTCCTATCTTCGCTCCTCTTGTGCTTCCCATCTTGACCGATCGGCGATCCCGATCAACGATCCCCTTCGGCGATCCCGATCAACGATCTCGTTCGGCGATCCCGATCGACGATCTCGATCGACTCTCGATCGAGGACTTGAGCACATCGTCGTTCACCGTCGATCCGCCTACTTCCATCCTTGGTCGTTCCGGATCACCAGTGTTCGCCTCCAGTAGGGGCTTGCGCCTATGCCGATCTTGGACATCCATCAGGGATCGATAGGGCGCGATCCGCCTCTGCACAATCCGTCTCTGCACGATCCGCCTCTGCATATGTTGTACCCGACGCGCCGGCGTCACTTGATCTCTCGCTGATCTTCAGTCCCAGCCTGACCCACGCAGCCTGTCTCTCGATCGTTGATCGATTGTCGATCTTCCATTCGGGACCTCTGTCGACCGGCCCTGCCGCCTTTCTCGGAGAACACTTTCCGTTCGAGACGGATTTCTTATTCGGTGCTTCTCCACACTCACAGCCGTGAGAGGGATATCGCTCTCACGCATTAGGATCTGATAGAACCCATCGCGCAGATCAAGAGCACTGTAGACAGTGCTCCTGGCCATCGAATCGATGATAACATCGTTTCGCGGTATCGGTGTCTGCGCCGGTATCGTCGCATCGTTCAGCTTGTTGTACGCATGAACGATGCGCCAGCCGCCCTGTGGTTTCTTGACACAGAACGTCGGAGCACTGTGCGGGGATTTCGATTCCCGCACTTGTCCAGCTTTGCGACGACTTTCGAAGAAGTCGTCGATCGCCTTGACCTGCTCTCGCGGCAGTGGCCACTGCCGCGTGACACAGTATTTCGTGCCCGGCACGAGATCGATCTCGTGCTGAATACCCTTGTCCTGCGGAAGATCCGCAGGGATCTCTTCCGGAAGTACGTCCGCGTACTCCCGTAGGATCTCGTAGTAGGGACTCGCCTTCAGCGAGTCCCAGCTCTGCTCTTCAAAGCGTTCCTTCTTCGTCTTGGCACTGAGAGTGTCTTCACTCTCAGTGGTGCTCTCCATGAAGAACTGCCTCAGTTCCTCATTCTCGCTCTTCATTCTCTCGGCGTCCGAGAGAATGCATATTTGCTCGATGCGTCCATCGTGCAAGTCACGCGCGAAGCGCTTCCAGCTCATGACTGGAAGCGAAGTCAACTCTGACGCTTGCGTCGGAGGATTAGCGAGGGTCATCTCCCTGTGCCGGAACCCAGCACAGGTACGCGTCAAGACGTTGAACGTCTTGACGTTCGGCTTCTCAGCCTTCGTCTGCCCGGCAGACATTTCTTGTAGCGTCTCGGCCCCGGGCCGAGACTTGCGCAGCGACCTTCGCATGCGCCGTCTTCTTGTCTTGCGGAGCCCGGCTCCGCATGGTCCTTGATCTCGTCCAGGCCCAGCCGTGGACGGGTGTTCTTCTTTTATTCCGCCGGCGGGTACCTCCCGCGGGCGAGCGACTTCAAGCCCGGCTTGGTCGTGCGGCGCTTCGTCGTGCAGCCCGGCTGCACGACAGCATGCAGTTTTTCCGGTGCGGGACGTTTGCAACCGTCCGCACCGCCTGCAGCGTCGGTTCCCGTAACCTACACGCCATCATCACCTCGACGCCTATCATTGGCGCAGTCCTTCATTACAAAGGGTGCGTCGACTCCCGGAGTCGACGCGAAATGTCTTTCGCAGCGTCGGTTCCCGGAACCGACGCGACTTCAATACCTCGACGCCTTCCATTGGCGGAGACCCCATTACGGAGGGTGCGTCGGCTCCCCGAGCCGACGAATAGAATTCATCAAGCCATCGACTCCCGGAGTCGACGGCATTACGCCACCTTGGCTTCCATTACGGGCCAAAACTGATCCAATCAGGTTCGCGTCAGTCTCCACGGCTGACGCGTGTGACTCGCTTGTGTCATCCGTGCCGCTCGAGGCCGGAGACTTCTTTTGATTCGCTGAAAAGCGGGTGTTGACTTCCGAAGTCAACACATTTTCTTTACTAGCCGTCGGCGGCGACGCCGACGCTACCTGTTCTCGCGCGCGCTCGTGCGCGTCCAGGGCGTTCCGGGACAGCGACATTAGGCGCTGTCTCGACTGGAGATTCGCGCGCACCTGCTGGCGCGTGTGTTGTGGTAACAGGGCCATCGCTCTCTGTTCCACCGTCGCGACCGAAGCGCACTAAAGTGCGCTTCTCCCAATTGATTACCGGATCATGCCGTGCGAGCCACGGCATGCCCAATACCATGTCGAACTTATCGTCCAGATCCAGGACGATGAAGGTTTCGACGAACACTCGACCCTTGTACGTGAAGCGCACGCGTACCATGCGCTTCTCGGTCTTCACGACGACACCAGTCGCCAAACGTACTTCCAACAGACTTCGAGGTAGCTTTAAATCCTCGAAGTCAAGCATTGATAGACTTCGCAGTCGAACAAAGTTCTTCGACGCGCCAGAATCTACCAGAGCACGATGAGAGCTCCTTGCTCTCATCGACGTCACATTCAGGATGACAAGGTCAGGCCTGTCATCTTGGTATTGCAGTGAGAGTTAACCTCACTGGGGGCTGCAGTCCTCAGTGGCGCGTGTCCAAGGTTGACACGCGGAACCGCATTACCAGTAGGGCGCCCCGCGCCTACTGGCGTCCAGCGTTTTTTGTTTGGTTGCGACGGTGCCCGGCACCGCCGCGATAACCACCCTGCTGGTGCATGGGGGCCGTGCACTCTCGAGCAAAGTGACCGATCCTACCGCAACGGTAGCATCGCACATTGTTTCCTTGCGACTGCTGGGGTCCAGCAGTGGCAGCGCTCGAGAGGTCCATTGGTGCTGGTCCTCCCGTCCTCACTACCGGGCGTGGCTGCGGCCTCGGTACGTGTGCATGTAACTTAGCCTGACGCAGGCTAAACTCCTCCTGCATCGCAAGAGTGATTGTAGCTTCGAGAGTATTCGGATACTCACGGAAGAGATAGGTCTTCACAGACCCATCTCTCAACCCCTTCATGAACGTGACGACCTTGGTCGCCTCGTCAATCGGGTTGGTCACGATGTTCGAGACCAAGTACCGTGCTCTCTGCGCGTAAGCATGGACATCATGCTTGCCCTGCTGCAGGTCGAGGAACTCAGCCCTCGACCGGAACTCATTCTGCGGGGGCTCAAACGCCTGTCTGAGCTCCTCCTTGAAGCCTTCGTACGTGCTGAAGCACGTAGGGTCGGAGAGCCGGCGTCCATACACCCAGCTCCTTCCACGTCCGCCAAGACATGACATGGCGAACGCGACCTTCGACAACGGGTCGACGATACGTCGAGCCGCGATGGCAGTGTCGAGTTCGACAAGCCAACGAAGGAGAGGTTCACCCTCTCTTCCAACGTAGTTGCTCACATTGAGCTTCAGCGACTGTGGGCGAGGTGTCGTCCCCGACGACACCGCGGTACTGGCAGCAGCATCTCGCTGCTCCCTCATGATGAAGCCCAGAGCAACACCGTGTTGCTCTGTCGGCGTTAGCGTACGCAGCATCGTAGCTATAGCCGCCTCACCAATGACTGTTGACAGTCGTTGGAGGGCTTCCCACTCTTTGTCTGACAGGTGAGGACAGTCAGCGCGTGCAACATGGGTTGCAGGCGTCGTGGAGCTTTCCATGGCCACTTCGGTGTCCATGGGAAGGTTCTGTGGTGTAGGGAACATCGAGTTTTGTGTCACACTCCAAGACCGCAGTGGAACAACGCACCAGGAGCCAAGTTCTACTCGGCGGGATGCCCGTCCGCCGAGCTCAGTGGGCAAGAATGCGCTGATGGACCGCTGAACTCGGCTGATGGTGTCAGAAACCCAAGGCACACCGGTCCCGACCTGGTGACACGTGGCAGGCCCAGTGGTGAAGACCCAGCCGAGTTCAGGAAGACTCTGGAAACGCTCAGCGGAGATCATGGGGTTCAAGCCGCCGAGCTCGGCTAAACGGTACCACGTACCATCCAGATACGGTGACCGGGTCCGCGTGAGTCCGGGAGTCGCCCCGTCGAGTTGAAGGATCGCTCCGCCGAGTTCGCCAGATTATCCGGACACCTTATCCGGCTCAGCCGAGTTCGCCAGGTTATCCGGACACCTTATCCGGCTCAGCCGAGTTCAAGGGGTTATCCGAACAGCTTATCCGGACCAGCCGAGCTGAAGCGTCGCCGAGCTCAGCGAAGGGTCGGCCGAGATCTAAAACCGCCCACTTTCATTTGGTATTTGTATAGGAGCTTAGGAGTAGTGGAGGCGCCCCTTCAGGGCGCCCGACAGAGATAACAAACAACAGAGCAGAATTTTCTAGGCCCACAACACGTGTACACGTTCCGGTACGTCCCTGCACGGGGTCGGATTATGTCTGCTGTCAGCACCCGAGAGGCATAGCTTGTAGGGTGTTGACTGGTAGCGCCAAGAGATTAAGGTTGACCCGGGTTGGGCACGTGTCTCGCCAAGCGCGAAGGAAAAGTCTCGCCACCGCTGCGAGCCGGTGTTCCCGTACGTCCCGGGCACTGATTGCTGAGTCGAGAAGCCTTTGCTCTCGGCGACCTGTAAAAGCGCTCCGTGCGCCGTCGTCCATCCTTTGGTGGAGGGCACGGGATTTCTCATTCCGGAGTCAGGTAACTCAGCTGGCTGTCGAGATTGACTGGCTTGGGGTACTTGGTCTCGGCGAGAACGAGACACCACTGTCCCGGAAGGGCCGAACCGCTGGGGGACATCTCAGCGCAGACCAACAAGGGCCGACTAGCTCGGCTGTTGTTGTGTTTGTAGCTAGGGTGCCACATCTGACGATTTTGTGCGTGCTACTACACCACAACTGGTGCCGCGACCCGGGAGCAGGGTGGATTGTTTTCGTTGGTACCAAGTTAACTAAGTTTCGAGTACTGAGCAAGATGGTCCAGGGAAGATTGTCGCCGAGCTGGGCCAGCCCAGCGACGGCTGGGGGTTCGCTTCTCACGAAGCTGAACTCAGCTGGCGGAAGGATCGCCGAAATGACGATGGAAGTGGTCCCAACCGTTCGGTTTGGCGACGACAATACCCAAGACCGAGGAAGAGATGGGGATATTGGAGATTGTGAAGAAGAACGGAAGAAAGCCGAGTTGCTCAGCGAAATGGCTGAGTTCTCGCTGCATGTTGGGCGCATAGAGGAACCTCGACGAGCCCAACAAAACCCCGCAGCCGAGCTCGGTGACGATGCGGACGATGACCTTCAAGACGTCGCTCCAGGGACCGTCCGCCCCTGATACAGCGAGCGACGAGGGCATCAAGCGTGAAATGCCCGAGTTGGGATTCGATGCCGAACGTCTCGTGGGAAATCTCTCCACTCGACTAGGGGCAACCGAAGAAATGTGAAACCCGTCGGCAAATGGTGCAAGTTGCAGATGCGGTCTGAGGCTATTGCACCAAAGTGATGATCCGTCGACTCAGTGAAGACAGCAGGCTGGGTCGAGTCGAAGAATGATACTGCGTCAACTGTATGAATTATATGAATTACATGATATCGAAATGGAGTGAGCGATGATGGAGCTGGGAAGCAAGAAGTCCATTCGCCGGGTTAGCGTTGGAGTCGGCGCGGCCGCCACCGACACCGGGCGGGTGGAATCCGCATCTTGGATCTAAGGGTCAGCCAAGTTGCCGAGCTGAGTGATTGAGCCCAGCGGGTCTGACGCCGACACCGTGAAGAAGCTGAGGGAGGTGACGGTGAGTCGGCACAGATGGAGCGCGTCAGCCGTCGATGTCGAAGCTGTATCGACTCGTCACTGGGTCCGTGAACACACTACCAACTGGGGCACTGTGTGGGATATGCGGCGGTACGATCGACGCCCTTGGTTACGACCGACGGGACATCCGACCAAGTCGGTGAACGATCTACCCGTTGGGCGCTCAAGCTGAGTTGAGCGCAGGTGTTCTGACGCGAAGCTGGGCTGATATGGAGCCGCGCGCAAGCAGGAAAGCCGAAACGAAGTCGAGTTCACACTATGTTCCAGTAAGGCCGTAATCACACCACGTTTACTGAGAGGAGACTAGCCGAGTCGGTCGATACGCGGCGGCGGCGAACAAATCGAGGTTGCAACAAAGCTGGACATGAGCAGAGCTCAGCGGAGGGAAGCTGGGCAGGCGCGTCGCCAAGAATGCCAACGTGCCAGCGATCTCGAACGGAAGCCGAGTTGATCCGTAGCTGGGCAAAAGCAGACGCCTGGTTTGAAGTTGGACTCCGATTTCAATCGATCCGACGTAGGGCTACCGCCGAGTTCAACTGCGGCCAGCCTGAAACCGAGTCTGTGAAATCGCCGAGTCGGTGAAATCGCCGAGTCACGGCGTCGCAAAGTGTATCCAACATCCAAAGCTGGACTGAAGAGGAATGGATTCCACGCGGGAGCCAGATGAGCAGAATTTGGTCAGGAGTCGAGCGTCGTTCACTCAGCCGAGCTCAACCATTTCCTCGCTTGACGTGGAGCTATACAGCAGCAGGGCCAAGTCCAGGTGACATGAAGTCGAGCTAGACTTGGGTTGATTCGCCGCACAGCCACAGAGGCTTGTCTTGAATCCGAGCTGAACCAGGATCGGGTACAAATGCAGCCGAGGTCAGCACCAACTGAGTTGAACCGCAGTCAAGCTGAATGTAACGGGCCAGGTGTGTGCCCGTCACTAGCTTACACGTAGCGGTGAGGAAGCTTACTTTAGACTCGGATTTAATGAGACCAAGTAGTCAGTCTTGGGAAAAATCAACTCTGTTTTATGTTAGGACCAGGGCGGCTACCCCTGGTCTCATGTGAGCCACTCAAATGCAGATCAATGCCTGATTGGCTGAAATGGGATCTGGCTTTCCCAATTCCGCCAATCACAATGATCGTCAGTACACGCTACTCGTGTACTGACTTAACTACTTTATGTACTGTGAATCTACCTACTTATGTAATTGGGGCCCATTACATCACCCCCCTCTCAAAGTTGCGCTTACGCAACATAAGCGCAAAAATCACATTTCCGCAAAACACCCGAAGAACACCGGAGAAGACCCAAGCAGCGGAGGAACGGCGCTCGCACTCCCGAGCGACACATGACGATGCAGGCGCAGCAAGTTGGCACAGACGAAGCTTCCTCATCGGCGCACCCGCCGATGCAGCACGCGGAGGCTGACGTGCCTCTGGGACCTCGGACGTTGCGCGCGGAGCAGCTGGACGACGACCTGGCGCCGTGGGACTTGTACGACTTGTCGGGCGCGCTGCAACCGGACACGCTGGACGTCATGAAGGACAACTTCCGTCGCTTCCGCGCGACGCGCCAGAAGGGCATCGAGGGATACCCGTACGAGGCGCTGCGGCAGTCGTGGTGCGCGTTCATCCGGCGCTGGAACAAGGCGACCCGCGAGGCGCGGCCTCGCGACTTGGCTCGCGCATCGCGAGGAGATGCTTGGGGATCATTCGTTGGGGGAACTTCGGCGCCGCATCTGCAAGGATGCGTGGAACGAGGATCGCATGTGCTACGTGAGCGTGCGTGAGGGGTGCAGTGCATGTGGCATTGCTCGGCCGACGAACGCCCAGTGGGAGGCGCAGCTCGCTGGGCGGCCGCTCGGATTGGGGGCAGCTGCAGACATCGCCAAGTACGAGCGCGCACTCTCCGACTTGGCACAGGCGGCTATTCGAGGGAGCGCGCGGGAACGCCGGACGCGGCACGGACGCTCTCGCTCGCGTTCGCCAGCACGCTGGCGTGGTCGCTCTCGTCCTCGATCTCGTTCTCGTTCGCCAGCCCGCTGTCGTGGCCGCTCGCGTTCGCGTTCACCGCCGCGAGCGCCTTCTCGTACTCGTGGACAACGTCTGGAACGTCGCGAAGAAGACTGGCGCGGGGCTCCCACGTGTCGTCTTCAGCAGGAAACCCAAGCCAGCGGACTCGGTACTTACGCACAGCCGGCACCACGTGGCTGGCCGGGCCACGACCACGAGCGCGGTCTCGTGCAGCAGGAGGATCTTCGTGTGCCACAAGCCGCTCGACAATCCAGCGAATTTCGCCCGCCGAATCAACAATCGGTGGTGGCCCTTCACGGCGGTACGGCGTCTGATGGAGCGAGAGCGGAGGACATTGTCGCTGCTGTGAATCGGTCTTGGGACGCTCAGGCGGAAGCTGAGCGTGCGGACACGCGTGCATGGCGTGCGGAGCAAGTGGCGGCGCAGCTTCGGCAGTCGAACCAGGAGTTGTTGACGCGCCTGCGAGGCTTGGAGAGGAGCGTCTACGGAGCGGTGCAGACTGGATCTCGTCCGCGGGAGCGGACGCCTGGCTCGGACGGATCGATGGCGCGCGAGGCACGTCGGGCGGGGCGACCGATGCATGCTCCACCAGGGGTTCCTGGTGATCAGAGCTCGGGATCTCAGCAGGGTGGTAACGCTTGAGGCGCCCGACGTAAAACGTCGGGTGAAGGCGCGGCGAGGTTGGGATGTCCAGCGTGTACGCGTCACCGAAGGCCTTCAGGATCTTGAAGGGACCAATGAAGCGCGGTGCGAGTTTGTTGGCGCCGAGGTTGGTCACGGCGGAGGAGCGGATGCCTTCGGTAGATAGTAGCACACGGTCACCCATGCGGAATGAAGTTTTGTTTTGCGCCCACGCTTGTCTGCATTTTCCTTCTGCTTGTCCACTGCAGCTTGCAGTGCGTCCCGCACGAAACGTGTGATTGCCTGACGCTGCTGCACGAAGTCGGAGACTGCAGAGTGGTCCGTGGGACTCGCCGAGGACTTCGGTGCATAGTTTGCGGTAGTAGCCGGTTGCTGCATCGTCGCTGGAGCGCCAGCGGGTCGATCAGAGTGCGCTCCGTCCAGTCTGCGAGCGGAGTCACCGCACTACGCGGTGCAGCCAGGGCCTTCTTCACTTGAGATCGTGTCACTGCATTCGCGCTTGATTCGGTCACAGGTGAGCGTAGCGGCGTCGGTGACTCGACCGACGACGGCTCCACCGGTGTCTCGCTCGGCGGTGAGCCATCAGCGGCAGCTCCTCCCCACCAAGCGTAGAGACACGAGCCTCCGTAGGTAGGCCGACGGCAAGCATGGCGGGTACGCGCGGGTGGCGCGCGGAGTTCACGAAGAATGGGGTCATGCCCGTCGACGAGTGCTCGGCGTTGATCAGAGCGAACTCGGTCAGGGGCAGGAAGGCGCTCCAGTTCGGGAACGACGTAGCGTAGCTGCGGAGCACGTCTTCGACGACGCGGTTGACGCGTTCGGTTTGTCCATCCGTCTCCGGGTGAGCCGCGGTGGACATCGCCAGCTTTGTTCCAAGCAACTTGAACAGCTCCGTCCAGAACGCGGACGTGAACCTCGGATCCCGATCCGAGACGATGGCATCAGGCAGCCCATGAAGGCGAAAGACGGCGTCGACGAAGTGGGCTGCGGACTCTTCCGCAGTTACCGTGGCAGCCACGGGAACGAGATGCACCATCTTGCTGAACCTGTCGACGAAGACCAGGACTCCCGTGCGCCCGGTCGAATCGGGTGGAAGACCGAAGACGAAGTCCATCGAGACGGAGCGCCATGCTTCCGTGGGGACTGGAAGGGGGCGCAGGGGGGCCTGCGATGACGGCGAGGGCTTTACTCGCTGGCAGATCTCGCAAGTGCGCACCCACTTGCGTACCCACTTGTACAAGGGCCAGAAGAAGTCCCGTGCCACCGCCGCGAAGATCTTTTCGCGCCCCAAGTGGCCCCCGACCGGTGCGTCGTGGTACTCGTGGATGATTCGAGCGCGAAGGTCTTCATCATTCGGCACCACCACTCTCGGGGCATCGACCCGATCGATGGTGTACGTCAGCAGGGAGCCATCAAGCCGATATCGCTCGATGTGGCTGCGGGTTGAGCGAGACAGAGCCTTCAACGTCACCTCGCTTGGAGAGCGGAGGTGGGTGAGGATGCTGGAGTACCGCGCGTCGCGCTCATACGCAGCGGCGATCTCGTCCCGGAGCGGCATCTTGGGGCGACGCTCGTCAGGTTCAACCCCGACGTCACACACGTCGCGCACGAGTCTTCGTCGTCTTCGTCAGGTGCCTGGCGCTCAAGGCCTTCACGTGGGTCGTAGTCTGGACGCCGAGATAGCGCGTCGGCGAGAATATTGTTCTTGCCAGGCTTGTAGTGCACCACAAAGTTGTACTCGGAGAAGAACGACAGCCAGCGGGCCATGCGCTGGGACAAGTGCGGGGATTTCATCGCTGTCCGCAGCGATGCATGGTCGGTGTAGACCGCAAACGTCTGCTCTCCGAGCAGATAGACCCGGAACTTGACCAATGCGTAGCGCATGGCGAGGAGCTCCTTGTCGTGCACTGGGTAGTTCCTCTCCGCCGACGGGACTGGTAGCTGATCACCCGCTCACGACCCTCGTCGTCGAACTGCATCAGGGCACACCCGATGGCAAAATCGCTCGCGTCGCAGACGACGTGGAATGGCTTCGATTCATCCGCGAGCATCAATACAGGCGCAGATGACAGGCTCCTCTTCACCGAATCGAATGCGGCTTGGTGTTCTTCTCGCCACAACCACGTGGTGTCCTTCTTCAGCAGCGAAGACAGTGGTTGGATTAACTTCGCATAGTCCTTGGTGTACTTGTGCAAGTAGTTCGCCATGCCCAGCCATTGACGAAGCTCGGTGGGGCTCGTGGGAGTCGGCCAGGAGCAGATCGACTCGACCTTCTCAGGGTCGGCTCGTACTCCGGCCTTGCTCACGTAGCAGCCCAACACCGGGATCTCCGGTGCACAGAACACGCACTTCTTCAAGTTGGCGTAGAGCTTGTTCTCCCTCATCACCTGGAAGACTTGCCGCAGGTGCTTCAGGTGGACTTCGACAGCGCTGAGGTCACCTTCGGCGCGGCTGTGCACGAAGATATCATCGAAGTAGCTCGGTGCGAAGTCACGGAGCGGGCGCAGCACATGGGAGACCATGCGGTTAAACGTGACCGGCGCATTCTTCAGACCTTGGGGCATTACCAGCCACTCCCAGAGCATGCCGCTCGGAGTGCTTACCGCTGTGAGAGGTATATCACACTCTCGCATGAGTATCTGGTAGAACCCATCGGTCAGATCGATGGCACTGTAGATCACGCTTCCCGCCATAGAGTCCAGCACCATGTCCTTGCGCGGGATTGGCGTCTGCGCGGGTATGGTGGCATCGTTCAGCTTGGCGAACGCGTGGACAATGCGCCACCCGCCCGTCGCCTTCTTGACGCAAAGGTCGGGCTGGAATGCGGCGAGATGCTTTCGCGCACGTGACCCGCCTGGCGTCGGCTCTCGAAGAAGTCGTCGATGGCTTTCACCTGGTCACGTGGAAGCGGCCACTGTCGTGTCACGCAGTACTTCGTCCCAGGCGCGAGGTCAATCTCGTGGCGCACACCTCGGTCCGCTGGGAGCTCAGCGGGGATCTTGTCGGGGAAGATGTCCGCATACTCGCGGGCAGTCTCGTACACGGGGTTACCGGACTCACGCAGAGCGTCCCAGGACTGCGCCGCGAAGCGCTCCTCGCGCGCCGACTTGGGCTCGGCGTTCTTGGGTCTCGACGGCTCTTCCTCGACCTTGACCGCGTTTAGCTCATCCACCGGGACCGCCTCGGTGATCAGACACACTTGTTCGATCTCGCCTGCCTTCAGGTCTCGCAGGAAGTTCTTCCAGGAGAGTCCTGGGAGGCGCGTGATGGTGTTGGCATCACGGGGCGGACTCGCGACTTCGATGACGCGCGATCTTCGTGGAGCGCCCTCCACGTACTCGAGAGCGCACACCGACTCCTTCGGCGGGTGCTCGATCGCTGGAGGTTTTCGACGGGGCTTCAGGCGGTGACGCTTGGACTTCTTCTTTCGCTTCGAGCGCGTGCTCGAAGAGGTCGCGTCGCTCTCGCCCGACGATGATTCACCCTCCTCTAGGTGTGAGAGGCCCCGCTCGATCACACCGGCAGCACGCGGGTGCGCCACGCGCTCAGCCGCGATATCGTAGTGCGGGAGCGACTGCTGCTCGACCGCCTGCTCAGCTTGTGGCGGGAACCCACGCTCGACCGCCGTCTCATTGTGCGACGGGAACCCACGCTCGACCGTCGACATGTTGTGCGACGGGAACTCATGCTCGACCGCCGACTCGTTGCTCGACGGGAACTCATGCTCAACCGCCGACTCGATGCTCGACGGGAACCCATGCTCGACCGCCGACTTGTAGCTCGACGGGAACCCATGCTCGACCGCCGACTTGTAGCTCGACGGGAACCCATGCTCGACCGCCGACTTGTAGCTCGACGGGAACCCATGCTCGACCGCCGACTCGTTCTCATTGTGTGGGAGCGCTCCTCGCTCGACCACGTGTCCGTCATCGCGACCACGCGATGTCATCCGGACATCCTCTTCATTCAACAGCACTGCACAGGCCATGCAGAGAGGGCCATCGCTCGCTCTGTGCACAACTTGCGTCGTGGCTGTCTTGTCCACGACGGTGACGTGAGGCCAGTCTCTTGGAGCCACCAAGAGGTGCGTGAACACTTCACGTACGTCGAAGCCGCGTCGATGCTTGACCGACCGAGCCAGCCAGTCGATCTCTGGCTGATACCGTGCGAGCCACGGGATACCCAGAATGCAGTCGAACGCGTAATTCATCTCGATCACCAGGAAGTCGTCGTTGCTGCGGAAGCCGTCGAACGTGTACGGCAGGGACACCTCGCGTCGTGCGACGCGATGGGCCTTGCCATCCGCAAGCTTGACTTCCACCTCGCCCGGACCCTTCCGGACGCGAACGCTCGCAGGGAGCACCGACAGACACGACGCGCGGAAGAAGTTGTTCGTCGCTCCTGAGTCGAGGAGCGCGCGCAGTGGACGTCGGGCACCGGCGACATGGAGGCTGACGATGATCAGCCTCGAGTCGCCACTCGTGGTGGTGGCATTAAAGCGTGCATATAGCACGGGAGGGCTAGAAGACCGGGTTGCCACCGGAGGACCCGGATCGTCGTTCCAACCAGTAGGGCGCCCCGCACCTACTGGCCCCGGCCGTTTTTGGTTGAGCGGCCGGGTTAGCGTCGGCATCGACGTGCGCGAGAACTGGAGCTGGCGCGCGGCACTCTGCTGCGCGATGTCCGATCTTCCGGCAGCGGAAGCAGGTCGGAGGGCGAGTGCTCCGACCTCCTCCCCCACCATAGGCTGAGCGCCGTCGATCACCCGACGCCTCAATCGCGTCGATCTCCATGGGCTCGGGCGCAGACACCCGAGAGACTTCCGGCATAGCGCGCGCGTACGATGCCGCCACCACGTAGTCCTCGCGGAGCGCGAGGGCGAATGCCTCCTCGAGCCAGGAGGGTTCGGCTCTCGTGAGACAGTACCGTGTCATGCCTTCGCGCATCCCAAACACAAAGACATGCACCTGAGATGCCATGTCAATGGGGTGGGTGACAATGCACGACGCAAGGTGTCGTGTCTTCTGGACGTAGTCGCGCATGGACATCTTGCCTTGCTTGAGGGCGAAGAACTCCGCGCGGATCCGCGACTCGTCTTGGGGCGGCTCGAACGCGAGCCGGAGGTCACTCTGGAGCGCCTCCAGAGTAGGGAACGCGTGCTGGTCGACGACGAGCTTGCCGAGGGCCCACTCCTTGGCCTTCCCGGACAGCCGGGAGAGTAGGAAGTTGACCTTGGCCGACGGCGCTTCGATCATGCGCGAGGCGATAGCGATATCGATCTCACGGAACCAGCGGTTCAGTGGAAGACGATCGTCACCCACGCCAGAGTAGGTGGACGTCTCCAGTTTGACGACGTCGTTCCTGGAGGAGCGCGAGGGAGTTGTGACCCGCCGATTCGCGTCGGCGAGCTCGCGTTCCATGAATTCTTGGGCAGCTTGGCGCTGTTGTTCCGGCATCGCTGAGCTCAGCAGCGAAGTGACAACAGCCTCTCCGGACACCGCCGCGAGGCGGTGGAGAGCTTCCCACTCAATGCGCGTGAGATGGGGGAAGGCACCGTGCTCCAGGGTTGCCCCTGAAGGTCCGGACGTCAGGACTTGGCTCATCTTGATCTTGGTCGTTGGAAGGACTACAAAGTGCTACCAGGTGTAACGGGCCAGGTGTGTGCCCGTCACTAGCTTACACGTAGCGGTGAGGAAGCTTACTTTAGACTCGGATTTAATGAGACCAAGTAGTCAGTCTTGGGAAAAATCAACTCTGTTTTATGTTAGGACCAGGGCGGCTACCCCTGGTCTCATGTGAGCCACTCAAATGCAGATCAATGCCTGATTGGCTGAAATGGGATCTGGCTTTCCCAATTCCGCCAATCACAATGATCGTCAGTACACGCTACTCGTGTACTGACTTAACTACTTTATGTACTGTGAATCTACCTACTTATGTAATTGGGGCCCATTACACTGAAGCAGAGATGCGTTCAAGCAGAGCCGAGTTGAAGCGAGACAGTGCTCCTCTGAATGCAGGTAGTTTGACACCGAGATGTCGTGAAGCCGAGTTCAACCAAGCCAGAACGGAGCCGGGTTTGAGCAACACCCGAAGAAGGGCTCGTCGTTGGAGTGGAGCCGATTGAAGAACAACCTTGCTCAAGCAGAGCCATGGTCAAGTTGGACCGCCTCGCGTCCGGTTCCAGTGGGAGCGCTTGCATCTCGGTCTTGCGCCGGGTACTCGTCGGATTCCAGCCGAGACGAAGTAGATCGAGCCGAGTTTATACTCAGCCGAGGACGAGCTGAGCGGAGCTGAAGCGAGACCGAGATCACGCTGCGTCCGAATGTCGCGTTCGCACTGGGTTGCTGCGAAGCGGAGAACATTGAAGTACGACCACGCTGGAATGGGATGCCGAGTTGCAGCAGTGCCGCATGTTGGATGAAGTGTACTCACTTCAAGGGAAGGACACACTGGGCTGAGTTGCGGTGCGCCGAGCTCCAGTGAGATCGCGGTTTTGGAAGTTCGCCGAGATGAGCACTGGTAAACGCACCGAGTTCCGATTCGAGAGCGTTCATGCCGAGGTCGAGGAGGTACAGCCGAGCTGAGTCTGAACATACTTCACAGCTGAACCGAAGAGGCTGAATTGAACTGAGCTTGAACGCAGCCGAGTTCGCGGCGAGGCGAACTGGAATGTGACCGAATGAAGTGTTGCCCCAGTCGAGGTTGCCCACCACCAAGTCGATCCCGGTCGGGGTAAGCTGGTGTTACAGAGCTGGAGAGATGAAAGCTGAAGGCAAAGTCCGTTGACCACTGAACCCAGCTCGACCCGTTCAGGACAACTCGACTGGAGCATCAATCTCATCAGGATCGCCTTGTTCGTCTACAACATGATACAACAACGGTGAGAGTTAGCTCAACACACCAAGGCGAGTGGGGCAAACACTTACCAGGCTAGTTGAGTCGATCAAGCGGATGCTGTGTTCAAGCCCAGCCGAGTTCAAGAAGATCAAGCGGATGCTGTGTTCAAGTCCAGCCGAGTTCAAGAAGATCAAGCGGATAGCAGGACAGCTGAGTTCAACTTGCTGCTGCACTTCTCGTCAATAAGCTCAGCTGAGTTGGATTTCCAGCTCAGCGCGGCCCGATCGGGGAAGCGTTCCTTGACCCGCCGAGTTTGCGGTGGCTTGTATCATGCCAAGACAACTATCAGGCTCCACTCGACGCGCCGCAACGAGAGACAGATGCTTACCTGGTCAGCCGAGTTGCTGGCAGGATCCATGGCAACATGAATCGAGCACTTCCTCGACACCTGCATCGCCTACTTGCTTGGTTGCGGCAGGACCAACAGCACCGCTAGTACTCGGAGCTTCGACAGGGGCAGCAGCCGACTCCGTATGACCCAGTTCAGGCTACCAGCTGCCACGTTGAGACGGTCATCCACACTGATTCGATGTTGAAGTGATCCGACGGTGGGGCTTGGCGCGAGCGACAGGGGCATCTACATGTGCACAGATCCGTGGGGCGCGGAGTCCACACATCAGTCAAGGGCTACACCAAAGATCAAGGCTCAAGCAGGCCTCACCTTCACGGAACGAGGCCGTCGAGCTGGCGGTGCGAGCACTTCTGGCCACTCGAATTCGGGAAATGTGAACTCAGAGTGAATGCGACAGATCTGATTGGACGAAATCAAGCGTGCGACACATCCAGTTGGCCAGGCCACTCACCACTCCGGCTGGTAGCATGACCGGGGCAGTTGTGGTGTAGGGAACATCAAGTTTTGTGTCACACTCCAAGGCTGCAGTGGAACGACGTACCAGAAGCCACGTACTACTCGGCGGGATGACCGCCCGCCGAGCTCAGCGGGCAAGAATGCGCTGATGGATTGAACTCGGCTGATGGCGTCCGAGACTTAGGCACACTGGCCCCGACCTGGTGACACGGGGCAGGCCCAGTGGTGAAGACGGAGCCGAGTTCAGGAAGACCCTGGACACGCTCAGCCGAGATCATGGGGAGTTCAAGCCGCCGAGCTCGGCTAAACGGTACCACGTACCATCCCGATAGGGTAACCGGGTCCGCCTGATCCGGGAGTCGCCCTGTCGAGTCCATGGGTCGCTCCGCCGAGTTCGACGTGTTATCCGGACATCATATCCGGCTCAGCCGAGTTCACCGTGTTATCCGGACACCTTATCCGGCTCAGCCGAGTTCGAGGCGTCGCAAAGAGCTGAAGGGTCGGCCGAGATCCAAAACCGCTCACTTTCATTTGGTATTTGTATAGGAGCTTAGGAGTAGTGGAGCGCCCCTTCAGGGCGCCCGACAGAGATAACAAACAACAGAGCAGAATTTTCTAGGCCCACAACACGTGTACACGTTCCGGTACGTCCCTGCACGGGGTCGGATTATGTCTGCTGTCAGCACCCGAGAGGCATAGCTTGTAGGGTGTTGACTGGTAGCGCCAAGAGATTAAGGTTGGCCCGGGTTGGGCACGTG
The DNA here is from genome assembly GCA_024211575.1 of Phytophthora melonis. NCBI lineage: Eukaryota > Oomycota > Peronosporomycetes > Peronosporales > Peronosporaceae > Phytophthora > Phytophthora melonis. The sequence goes on from JAMXKT010000085.1 coordinate 988,814, forward strand.
TCTCGCCAAGCGCGAAGGAAAAGTCTCGCCACCGCTGCGAGCCGGTGTTCCCGTACGTCCCGGGCACTGATTGCTGAGTCGAGAAGCCTTTGCTCTCGGCGACCCGTAAAAGCGCTCCGTGCGCCGTCGTCCATCCTGTGGTGGAGGGCACGGGATTTCTCATTCCGGAGTCAGGTAACTCAGCTGGCTGCCGAGATTGACTGGCTTGGGGTCCTTGGTCTCGGCGAGAACGAGACACCACTGTCCCGGAAGGGCCGAACCGCTGGGGGACATCTCAGCGCAGGCCAACAAGGGCCGACTAGCTCGGCTGTTGTTGTGTTTGTAGCTAGGGTGCCACATCTGACGATTTTGTGCGTGCTACTACACCACAGTATCGAGGAGGAGAGGGACCTCAGGCAGACAGGACGCTATGAGGAAGGAGTTGATGCAACAAACGGGCAAGGAGGTTGCCCGTTTACGGAGGATCGGAGGTACATGTATGCGTGACGAACAAGCAAGATGATGATGAACTATGGAACAGATCCGATGAAGTGAAGAAGTGGAGCAATGGAATGAAAAGGTGAATCGAAGTTGGACATGTAATTAAACGGCTAGCTACGGACGAGGCTACAGAATGAGACTAAGCTAGACGCGGAATGGAGGCCGCGCTCAGGTGCGCGAGAACTTCAACCGAAGACGAGCGATGCGGAGCACCGGGTGCGTGTCGGGAGCCGTACGGAAGTGGTTGCGCCAAGGATCGGCCTGATCACAATCGGCCAAAGCTGCCATCAAACTTGTGGGCGCGGGGCGCCCCGCCCGCCGCGACGGCTTCGCGACCAGGGAACCATGTAGTATCTTCGCTCTGCTGCGGGAATCGAGCGAACACGCGATCCAGCCAGAGATCCAAGTCGCAGCAACCGGTCCGACGCGCTTTCTCGAAACCCCGCTCTTGCCAGGTCCGGTACTTCTCCCGGGCGTGGGAACTACGGTTCTTGCGACTTGTGTAGAAAGAGGAGAACCAAGGATCCGTCCGCTTCAATTCCTTGGAGATCGGAAACGGATGCGTAGACTCCCAGATGGCTTGCAAGCAGTCACGCTCGAATTCCAGGTAGTCGTCGACAATACTCAGTAGTCGAGGTGACGCGTCCGGATCAAACGTGTAGGGCGCCGGCCGGGTGGCCAGCGCGAGCCAGGGTTCCTGGGCGTATAACGCCTCCACGTTCGCCCGGGTGATCAGATCCGGCGCGTACAAGGCTCGATCCAGAATGCCGCCCCGTCCGACGCGTTCAGGGAACATCCAACCTGCCGACAGCACTTGGTAGTCAATTACCACCCGGGGCGTGACAGTGATCATGGTCAGTGTAGAAATTTGGGACGGCTCCCAAGGCTCCACCTCGACTGCGGACACGACGCGCTGCTGCCGAAACCCCGGGACGAACGACTCCAGAGGACCAAACGGATAGAAAGCCGAGTCGGTGGCGCCCGAGCGGGGAGCAGGTGCGCGGGGGAGCCGCTGAGATCTTCGGTACTGGCCTCGCTACCCGATGCGTCATCGGTCTCGAGCCCTTCTACTTCGATGGGGGCGTCAGCAGACCCCGCTATGGCGGACAGCGTCCCGCTACCTGAACCACAACGGCGAAGATCTGAACGCGAACGAGCTTGAACCACGCGGAGTTCCTCATCGACGGAGTCCACGGAGTCGATGTCGCTGGGTTCCGTGCCCGTTTCGGAACAGACGTAATCTGCATCCGGGCCGTCGACAGCTAGATCCAACACTACGCGGGCAGTAGAGGGCCGACTGGCATCTGAGGGCCGGCGCCAGAGACGGGTGACCGCGTCTGGGGGCGCGTGGGAACGGCCGAAGGCCCTCGGCGAACGCGTTTAGCGGCAGGGGCTTGGCTGGAGGCGGAACGGGCAGGAGAAGAGTGTTCACGCTTGCGGTCGATGGAGGCGGAGGAAAGAGAAGATGCGACCCCTGAGGCGCGAGGAGGAGTCACCACTGCCAGAGACGCGATCTGTCTGATACGATCCAGGGCGGAAGCGTGATCGTCGGTCAGCGTGCCGTAGACAGTCTCTAACCCGTCGTGCTCCGTCTCCAGCGAGCGGAAATCAGCCTCCAGATCGTCGAAGTCGCGGCGCAGACAACCGTAGGCACCCTGAATGTCTTCGATCTGGGCAAGCAAATCGTGACAACCCCGGCAAGAGACCGGATCGGAAGCAGGTATCACGGGGCGGCAGTAGCAACTGTCGGAGCGGGGACTCTCGAACGGCCATCAGCTCGACTTGGAGTGCCTCCTTGTCGTTCTGGAGAGCGGCTTGGGTAGAGAGGGCGACACGCAACTTCTCCCGGAGCACCTTAACCTCACCTCGCAGCTGCCCGAGCTCTCCCACACGAGCGTTAGCCTGGGCCAGCCGCTCCTGTGATCGACGGAAATCAGCGGAGAGAGTCTGATAATCGCGCGCGTGCTGAGCTCGGTCTTGACGGAGCCGATCCAGCTCACCCTCCAGGTCGCGGGTCCGGCGCTGGGCGTCGCGTGTGGTCTCATGCTGCTGGTGGAGTGCGTCGTTTGCCCGATCCACGGCAGCAGCGGCCGACTCAGCTCGGCGGTTGGCGTCACGCAGATCCTCCTGAAGTCGATCCCGATGAGCGCTGACGCGGTCGAGGAGTCCGTTCAATTCGCGGATCCGCTCGCCGCGGACGTCGAGGTCGAGCTGGAGCGAATGCACCACTGAGTCCCCCGAGACATGATGCGCAGGTCCTCCCGAAGTCGTTGGTTGGCCTTCTCCACCTTCTGGGCGTGCTTCAACAGGTCCTTGAGACGGGCTTGAAGCTCGTCACGGTGCGTGCGGGATCGGGCGAGCTCAGCGTCGGCGGCAGCCTGCGAAGCTTGGACGGCGCGAATTTGATTGTGATGATCCGAGAGTTGGCGGTGAAGATCCGAGTTTTCGCGACGTATATCACTCAGGTCTTGGGCGATCCGGGAGACCGATCCTGACAGAGTGCCCTCAATCACGCGCCCCTCGACCCGACGTTCCAGCCGTGCAGCATAATCCTGAAGGTGGGTAATCGCCTCGGTCGAAGTCTCACGCAACAGGTCGTGCCGGATCTTCAATATCTCAAACTGACGCAGCTCATCCTGCAAGCGAGCCATCCGGGCTTCCGAGTCGGCCGCGCGGAGATTGGCGTCAGCGAGTCGAGCTTGACTGGAATTAAACTTGCGCTGGACGAAGTCTATGTACTGGATCGCGGTCTCTCGCAGAGCCGCAGGCGCAGCATGGAGCTCCTCGTTGTGTTGACGGGCGAGCGTGTAAGCACGGCGCAGCTCGTCGTAGTCAGCCAATACGTCGTGGTAGTGAGTGATCACTGCCAACAGCGCGGAGGTGGTGACTTCAGCAGGATCCAGGGACAGCGCGAGTGGCATGACCGCTTGCATGGGATCCGAGGGGCGGAGTCGCAGATGGCGCAAGGCGGAGGTGCATCAGGGGTGCGACCATACCCCACGACTACAGCAGTGCGAGACGTCGACATGGGAGCGTCTGCCTCGTACGGTGCGTCGGACGCCGGTGTGGCAGGCGCAGCAGAGGCGGAGCGGCGGCGGTGATCCCGGGCCATGGCAGAGCTGGGAGTATCCGGGATGCGACTGGTCTCAACGAGGTAGCGTGTGGAGGTTCCAGGGAATTGCTGAATGACGCGGATCAAACGGTGGTCCGAGGTGATGCCGTTGTGCAGCAGCGACCTCGTCCCAGGGGCGGATGTGGTGAGAAGATCCGCTCAAGAAGAGGTCTTGATGGAACAGGATCCGCCAGTTGGCCGGGTAATGGGATCCGGCGGTTGATGACGAGGCCGGGTCCCTCGGATGACGCCATGAATGCTGGATGGGGGTGTGGTTGCCGGATCAGGGTCGTTGAAGATGGACTGGGCGTAGGTGGTGTGGCGTACATGGATCTGGTCGCCTACATTAGGATCCCCTAGATTAGGTATGGATCTGTACCGGTTTATTGGTACGGAGGCTACGGTGCGGAATTAGGTAGGAAGGAGAGCCAGTAGCAGGCGGGATCCAAGTCGGATGGGAAGGCTGGATACAGGCTAACATAAATCAGAGTCGAATTTGCTTGGGAACCAGTCACTTGGTCTTTAGTATTGGGATTTGTATTGGCCCATACTTTAATCAAGTAATTTGCCCCCCGCACACGTGGCAGACCGCTGGATAGCTTGGCCAGCAGCTCGCGCCCTTCGGCCCTCGCCCCCAACTTCCCCGCTAATAGGAGGCGGCAAGCAACGTAAAGGAAAAGGATACAACACCCCAACAAGGCAACAACTCCGGATCCGGTGCACTACTTATCGGATCTACAAGATCTACGGCCAAGACCAAGGATCTACCAACCCAGGCCCGCGTGAAGGAACCCCACTGCGGATCTACCCCAACATCTCCCCAAGTCCCCGCCAAGGACGTTCAAGTTCACCCGCTGCGCATCTCGTGTCAACGAGAGAGCAGATCCAGCCCGCCGACGGGTACACAAGGTGAGCCACTCAGCAACCCCACGGTTATCGGAGTACCCCCTCCGTTAGTCGGTGTCTGGGCGCAGTGTGTGAGTGTGGGATCCCTGCTAATTCCAGCGGATCCACTCCACCACATATCCGTGCATACAACAAGGCTGGATCGAGACGGGTCGTTGGTGAACCTTGTTTTGGTGGTGCCACTGGTGCCAATGAGTCATCCACATCGACAAAGCTCGTCACCGTGGCATGCAGCAGCTGGGTGAACGCGCATTCCTTCTCTTTTACTCGCTGCACCGTCAAGTGCCACGGTGAAAGCATGACTGCAAACTGCGCTGTTCTGCCGAAGAGAGACTTGGACTTGTAGACCCACTCCAACGTAGAGAAGCGGATGTAGACCTTGAGTTGTCGGCCTGCCAGCTGCGTGTAACACGTCTTGAGGATTAGAAGCAGGGCGAGTACTTCTTTCTCCGCCGGATGGTAATTCATTTCCGCGTCCTTGAGTACTCGCCCGCAAAATCGAACTGGGTGCAACTTGTCCTCATGCAGCTGAAGCAGTGTCGTGCTAAGAGCCCATTCATTCGCGAACAGCATGATGTGCACCTCCTTCGACTTGTCGAAATGTCGGAGTATTGGAGCGTCAGCCACTTTTCGCTGCAACGCGGCAAAGCTGACTCGAGCAGCCGTGAGATCACCGCCTTCAGCGAAATCTTCATCTTTCAACTGGTAGAGTGCTGCACCGTAGACTGCAAAGTCCTGCACGAATCTGCTGTAGTAGTTGATTGCGCCCAAGAAGGACTGCATTCCCTTCTTCGTTCGCGGGAACGAGAACTCAGTGATCGCTTTCAATTTCTTGGGGTCTGCACGCATACCGTGTCGCGAAATCTCGTGAGAGAGGAAGTTAACTCTCGGCTGCACGAAAATGCTTTTTGTAAAGCTCACGCTGATTCGACATTCCTCGAAGCGGCTCAGCAAACGGTCCAGCGTCTCCGAACATTTCTCAAACGTGTCTCCACCGAAACAAATGTCGTCGACAAAGGATCTGCGGTCGAAGACTGGTACCAGCGTCGATTCGTCGGGTTCATTGGTCGAGAACATGTCCGCCTCCGGACTGTTGACAAGTTGGAGTACTGAATCTGCTGCAATTGAGTCCTCGTGTGCCGCGTCAAACTTCGTTCGTGTCGACTGTGGTTGTCCAGGCACTTGTAGCGCCAGCTCATTCGCACTTCGACGGAAGTTGACGGCCCGCGCTTCAGCTTCCTGCATCCGTTCCGCGAAAGCTTGCCAGCCACCTTTAGGTTGCACGAAGCCCCAGAGGGCGTTATCGATCATGTGTTGATAAATCATCGGCGCATTTTTAAGCCCGAAGGGCATTCGAAGCCATTCGAAGTGCCCCAGGGGGCAAAAAAATGCCGAAATCTTGCGCGCACGAAGTGTCATCATCACGGCCCAAAACCCACGCGCAGCATCGAGAGAACAAAACCAGAGATACGCCTCAAGATCCGTCAGCAAATCTTCGACAAGTGGCATCGAGTACTCGAGGATCATCGTCACCGCGTTGACGAGTTTGTAATCGATACAAAGTCGTATGTCAATGCCGTTCTTCTTGAGTACAATGACTATGGGCGATGCCCATGGGCTGTCGGAGAATGCCATGAGTCCGGCCTTGAGCAATCCCTTCAATAGCTCGTAGAGTTTCTTGAGCTGTCGGAGCGGGATGCGGCGCGCTCGCTGTTTGATCGGCGCGTGCCCACCGACATCGATGTCGCACACTACCCCGTAAGCAGGTGGTGGCAGGGCATTTCCGCTCGAAATCATGATTCTCGCGTGATTCTTGAGCACTTTGATCACGTTGTCTTGCCGTTCGGCCGACAATTCGGGATTTTTGACGTTCGGTGCAGTGTAGTCGAGCTTGGTCTCCGAAGGTTCCGTCAAGTCGGGCAAAAATGCCAACTCGTGGGCGTAGTCTTCCAGTTCAAGGTCGGCTGCCACATGCACGAATGAGTTGTCGTCACCCCTGTTGTCTGCCTCGTTGCCTTCAGTAGTCAGGACCCGTATCACTGAAACAAATGTCTGCTCGAGAATGTCCAGTGGATCTGCCTCGCTCGGTGTCTCGGGTATTCCAGTTGTAGTTGACGGATCTGGGGCCACCGTCGCCGCCGATTCATCGGGTACTTCGTCTTCAGAATCTTCATTGCTAATTGCGCTCTCGTTAGTGGCTGGTTCGTCGCAGTCTGGCCTAGTTTCGTCACTGTTAGGTCCGGAGACTTCGGTAGTCATCCCAGTCTCCTCTTCGACCGCTGCTGACGCCACTGTATCGGACTCCGTGAACTCCGTAGCTGGATCAGTGCCTAATGGCACGCCGTCAGCCTCGGTGTCCGGATCGTCGCAGCGAATAGCACGCTTCACCCTGTCCGCCGATGGTCGCAGTATGTGCTTGGGTACCGGGTAACTCGGGCGCTCCACTGCGGATGGCTGGTTTGCCAGCCACTGGTAGTAAAGCTCACATTCTCGCTTGAAGAGCGTGTCGTCGCGTACCGCCTCGTACGTGAGGACCTCCCATTCGATGTATTTCCTCGAGCTGAGCCGAACGTAGCCTGGGGTTCTCGGTAGCGCTCCAACGGGGACCCAAGTAACAATTGGCAGATGAGTCCGGCTGATCACCAAGTCGTCGGTGATATTAGTCAATCGAACTCGGGTCGGTTGTCCCTGTCGAAACTTCGCCACAGTCGGAATCAATTTCTTAGTTCTTCGTATCCACAAGTCGTGTGTGATAGGCGACGGCTGCTTCTGCTTGAGTTGGAACTCGCGCCACTCCCGTCCTGGTATCTCGAGCGATTCCGCCGGGCCATCGTCAATCTGGCGTGGTTCGGGTTCGTCCAGCATGGCTTGGGTCTTGATCAGCGGAATCATCACCTCGTCCGGGAGCCTTGCCGTAGCGTGAAACAGGTCGAGTCGTATCCCGGCCGGGATCATGAAATCCGTGCCTAGGACGACGTCGACGCCCGCACTGTGATCCATGATCCAGACCTCGTAGACGTACACTCGCTCCCACCCGAGAGTGAGTTTCACTGTTGTTCGCCGATCAGTTGTAGTTTTCCCTTCAGTTATTCCTTGAATCTCCATGCATCGACCATGACCCTTGATGTCTCTGAGCCATAGTTTGCGGGCATAGCGAGCGGAGATCACACTGACGTTGGCCCCCGTGTCGAGTAGGATCCTCGTGCGAGAGTCGTTGACGGCTCCACTCACAAGTGTTCTCATTCGGACACGTCGGTCGTATTTCTGCGCAGACCACCACCCCAAGCGTTCGCCTGGTAACAATCGAACTTCCTTGGCGAGCTTTCGGCGCGGTCCTTCACTGCGCTGGGCACTCACGATCCAGTTGTCGGTGCCACCCTCCTTTGGTTCATCATCGTTTTCATCATATTCTTCACCTCCACCGAGGCCAAGGCCTCTCTCCTTTTCAGTTTCCGTCGAATTGTCACAAACATTGTCATCTCCATCAGGCCATTCGCTTCTTCCCACGAAGGCGAAAATACATTCCGCCTCGACTGCAGGTTCGGCTAACTGTGGCAGCCCGATTGGAACCAACCCAGTCTCAGTTGGCGGGCTGCCTAGTTTAAATGTTTGTTGAAGAGGAGTGCTTGGAGCTCGGGAGACAGGTCTTTCTTGTCCACCTTGTTGCGAGCGACCTTGGCGAGCTCTTGGAAGACTTCGCACTTGCCGACATCGTGGACCGGCTTGCAGAGCTTGCAGCGCTTCCGGCAGAAGTGACCTGAGTGAGACATCCCTCCACACGCTGCACATGGACCGTATTGCTGTCGCGGGCGTCCGTCCTGCCCCAGTTGTCGGATGTCAGGACGAGTTCCTCGGTTGAATCCTCGGTCACTCCTGTGTTGCCGGTGCTCCGACCGAGCGTACGTGCCGTCTGCAGCAGCTCGGCGTTCTTGGTCGTTGGCGGCATCGAGATATCGGCCATCTCCTTCTGACGAGTTGTAGCCGTCGCTCGGGTCACTGTCGGCACTCCACGAGTTGATGAAGCCACGATCGCTTTCGTCTTCGCTGCTCTCGTCACTGTAGGCTCGCCCACGCGTACTTGAGAGTTCGCCTCGGGCCTTCCGGTCACCTCGTCCTTGGATTTCGACCAGGAGGTCGTCCATTGAGGCATCGGCTAGCGACACGCGCGGCATATTCCGTGAGTCATCACGTCGGCGTTCGTAACTTCGTTCGCGTCGGTCTCGTCGGTCACGGTCGTCATAGCCACGGCGCGAGTCATCATTTCATCGGTCGTCGCGTCTGCGGGAATCGTCAATGCGTCGGTCGTTGCGTCGGCGGGCGTCGTCAAAGCGTCGATCGTCACGTCGCCGCGTCGTATCTCGGCTCCGTGATTGCAGTTGTCCGCGGCCGGAGTTCCTCTCGTCGATCTTCAGCATCTCCACAATCATCTCCTCCAACTCGTGGATGTCGGTGATGCGGAGGTGGCCGACGCGTCGCTCCAGCTCGCGGTCACCGCAGGTCTCGAGAAAGCGCTGGACGTGATCACGCGCCTTGCGTCCGCCGTTCTCAAATTGGACACCAGCATTCCTCGCATAACCGTTCAGACGGTTCAGATAATCGCACACGTGCTCTTTGTCGTTGCGCTTGGCGGAGTAATAGCGGGTCTCCGCCGACTGGTTGAACTGCGAGCAATAGTATTGGATGAACGCTTCGCTCAACAGGCTCCAAGTGCGCTGAGGCTTCTTGGGCAGTTGTCGGTACCAGTGTAGAGCACCGTCCTTGAGGCTCAGCTGGAAGGGCGTACACCACTCGTTCGGCGAAGACTTCGTCCCCTTCATCTCGTAGGCAAAGGCACGCAGCCACTGCATCGAGTTCTCGCTCCTGTTGCGATGGCCGGAGAACGTCCGGATGTGTCCCAACGGACGGTGCATCGCCACTTCGAGCCACGGCGTCGCATTCAGTTCGTCAGAATTGCTCACGTCTCGGATCTGCTGCAGGTACTCCTCCACTTGCGCCCCAGCGTCGCCTACAAACCCACCGTCATCGTCGGATGAGTCGTCGTCGTTGGATCGTCGTCGGCGACTCGAGCTCCTGCTAGTACTGCGTCGAGCGTTCCGAGCTGGCTTGGAGTCTTCATCACTTCGTGAGAGTCGTTCAGTTCGAGTCGTCGCCGGTGGAGTCACCATGTGTGAGCCCTGGAAATACGGCGATCGTTCTCCAGACGTGCTAAACACGCCTCCGGTTGCACTGCGGGTTGAGTTGCCGCCACCAGTCTTCTTAGGAGTCCTCGGCAGCGGCACTCGCGCCGGGTTGACAACTTCGACAGTCGCACTTGCCGGTCGCGACTGTCCCAGCGAAAACGTAGTTACCCCAAAGGCGTTGCGCAATTTCTTCTTCCACTTCCACAATTCGGCGCCGGCTTCGGCTGGCACCCAGGTCTCGAGGGCTGATGGCGACGGCGTCAGCGTGGATCTGAGGCCCAGCGCCTTCGGGAACGTCACTGTGTCCTTCGCGACTTGCTCAATCGTGACAGCGTTCACCGGCCGCGCCAACTCGTGGCTCAGGTCGGCCCACACAGCCTGGCGAATCATACGGGGCTCGAACAGCCGGCCCCACTCGCTCGCCCTCATCTCCTCGAAACTTCGACCGAGCACCTTGTTCGCGGCCGGCGTGTCGCCATTGAGTGGCGGCCGGTTGCCCGAGGTCTGCTCGGTCACTTGAGTCGTCAGCACCGGTGACTTCGGGTCTTCGGTGCTGTCCTCGAATTCTTCAAATTCTTCATACGCTGGCTCAATGCCATCCACATCATCCAGCTCATCGGCGAGGTTCCGTGTCACGGAGCGCACATCGTCGTCCAGCTCGCTAGCGAGACTTGCGCGACAAAGAGCGCGAGCCTCCGCTGCGTTCCGCCGACATCACTGCATCTTCCGGAGTCTCGGGTGTTACCACCGCTGGCGCAGGCGCCTTCTCCTCCAGGTAATCGTCGTAGTCTTCGTTTATTTCTTCATCCTTGGCGTCGGACCCCGTCATCGACCCGTCAAAGCTGACGGTCCGCTCAGCAATTGGGTCGAGCTGCGGCGTGATCAGGGCCGCAGTCGTGTCGTCGCCACGCGTTCCGCCGGACTTCATCGGAGTATCTGGCACCGTCGATCGAGATCCCTTCACCATCTTCTTCTTCACTCCTTCTTCTTCACTTGGTTGTTTGCTCGTTAGCTAGGAAAGCCTGCAGAAATTCACGACACACAAGAAGGTCACGCCAATCCCGGGTCGCGGCACCAGTTGTCGTGTAGGAACACGCCGATTTTCTAATAGATGTAGGCACAATCCCTTAAGACAACACCCACTGAGTCACGATGAGTAGCAATGACTCAGCAGGCTTGTCGGGTAGTAGAAGTTGAACCTAAAGGCCCTGCTTCACACCCGTTCCTCGGGTTGGTCGTTTCCCCTTATGTACCGTGGTTTCCTTAGGCTACCAGCAAAGCCCAGCACTTCCAGTCACGAGCGACGACTGGAATGCTCTTCACACGCAATAACCTCACGGTCCCTCCAAAGGAAGGGTCCCGGCCTTTGGTAGGCCTTACGCGAGGGTGCCAGAGGTAACCTCCAGCGGTAAGATATCGATGGGGAGCACTTAAGCTGCGACCCAATACACGGCGACAACCGCCCTTCGTATACACGGCCCTTCCTCTACTCTCTTGGCCTTGCCGGGGTAAACGCACACCACTATGCTAGTAGGCACGCTCACCGACAGGCATCTCCCTCCCTACAAGATTACCTTGGACACGGGTCGTCCACTGTGCGCTCGAGGCCTTGTCGCTTGAGAAGAAAAGCTGTTCTGTGTTGTTGCCCAAAGGGCTTATCTGTTCTATCTTGTCTTTCCTATAGTCCAATACAAATACTAAGTCTAAACGTGTCCGTTTCGGATCTTCTAGCACCAACAGTCGCAGCCGAAGAGTCACCGAAGACTCGTAGGTACGCGAACCTAAGATAGGTGCGTCTTGGGTGCGAAACTCCTGTGACTTGTGAGGTGGTGTGCACCACATCTTCAACTTGGGACGTAGCCATCTGCGACGGTGTCGTGACCTTCACTCAGGGGCACCCATCTCGAACTCGCATCAAGATGACGCGTTGTCACCGACCGTGTAGCGGTTGTGTGGTGAAGTGCTGAAGGAGAAGTTCCCGCTACTACGACATTGAGTGGCACGGCGGCATGAGCGATCGACAGTCAAGAAGCCGTCGATCGGTGGATTCTGGTGTTACCAAACCGTTGATCAACCCGTGGCTTGAAGCTGACGAGAAGATCAAGGTATTTAAGGTTGGTGAAGTCAAGATTGATCGAGGACGGACGTGGGCCAAGCCTGATCAAGGTCGAAGCATGCAGGTTGTCGATCGACTACGGCTGATCGTGGTGGGCTAGCCCCATGTGATCAACGTCGACCCAAGCCCCGATCAAAGGCAAGCATCGATGATTCAGTATGACCAGGGACGGAAGAAGACGGATCGGCGAGGGCCTGCGACGAACACGAGTCATCGATCGAGGTTCGATCGCCGACCACCGGTCGATCGCGATCATGATCACCGATCGAGGTGCTGATCGCTGATCACCGATCGAGAGGCTGATCGCCGATCACCGATCGAGAGGCTGATCGCCGATCGCCGATCGAGGGGCCGATCGCTGATCGGCCAAGATGGGGAGAACGGTAAGGCGAAGCCAGGACGAGAATCCAGTTGTTGTGGGGTTGTAGGATGGTAACTAGGATGGTAGCGGTAGGGAGACACCAACCAAACATAAATCAGAGCGCAATTTGCACAGAAGACCACAAGTGACCTCAAGTCACCAAGTCCCAGGAACTACATTGGCCTCGGCAAGTGTCGACACTTTGGACAGTGAACTAGTGGTACGGTTAAGACTGGATTAATACATTGGCCAGCTTGACCTACTCTAGTGATCTATTTCTTGTGTGCGAACTCTCGATCGACCGGATATCAGTGCTTGGCCGGCGATCGCTGCGTCTCTCAATCGACCTCGATCCCGCTATAGGAAGCGGCAAGCAACTCAGGAAAGGAAGGAACACACCCGAAAAGGCAACTACAGGCCTTGGATCGACTCCAGGCCGACCGATCGTAGCGAACAACCCTCGATCGGGACGAATACTCGGACGCAGAGCGAAGATTCCCGCGCTGCTCCACGGACTATCCCCGCGTCACGCCAAGACATTCGATCTTCACCAAGTGCTGCATCCTCGGAGCCCCGAGAGAGCAGATCTAGCCGCCGACGGGTACACAAGGTGAGAACAAGTTCAGCCGATCACGGATCGTTGGGGGACCCCCTCCGTTAGTCGGTGTCTGGGCGCTGGTGGGAAGCTCGATCAGGCCTTAACCAGATTTTGGCTGATCCCGCTACACCACAATGGTGCGCGTGCCCGGATCTCTTGGGGACTCCGGATTTCACCGTGAGTCCGCAGAAGATGCGCAAGTGAAGAAAGAACCAGGGGAAGAAGCGTCGTCGAACATCGGATCGACGAAGACGCTGCTGAACAAAACGAGATCCGCGGATCGACAGAGTGCTCGGAGGACTTCTGTCGACGGAATCGAGGGCGATCTGGAAACAGATCTAGAAGAGAAACCTCAACATCCTCCCCAGGTCCCTTCGGGGACCCGGTGGATCTCGGTGCGAACCGAGATTCACTAACAAAACAAACCAAGGCCGGATCGGACCGATATGCATTCGCAGACTCGCCGATCAGGCTCGATCCGACTACCTGGACGCGATCGCGGACAAGGCCCAGATCGTGCGAAGGAAACTGCGAGCGCCAGGCATGGACGACGAAGATCCCAGATCGCTGGTGCTCGACTGGTCTGAAGCTGACCTGGAACGTCAGTATCACTTGAAAGAATTGCGGGACTTCTTACGTCAAGATCCCGTCATGATCATCGTGCGGCCAGAGCAGATCGGCGACCCGAAGGGCTCGATCTCGGCCCCCCGGATGACGGACAACAAGTTGACGGCAGTGAAGAACCTGCTCGGGCTGCTGAAGGAGGCCGGCTTGGTGGCTGGAGCCTTTGACGCGAATGACCTCTTCGATCAAGAACTCGAAGTGATCCAGACGTCGATCCAGACATTAGTCGAAAAGCTGAGACCCTCGTCGACGTGATCACGAACGATCAGGTCCCAGACGCCCCAGATCAAGCGCCGTCAGCTCCAGTGGTGTCGACGCGGGCTGAATCGACAGGGTATCGATCATCATCGCCGTACGTCTCGGCGGCCGAACATGTGTCCGACACGTCGTCGGAACCCCAGCGAATGCCGCTTGGTCCTTCCGGATCGGCTATGCTGGACGCTCGATCACGTAGTCAGCGTCAGGAACGTACGCGATCAGGACCTCGGAAGCCGAAACCTAAGTCGATCGATCGGACGACCAGCGCGACTGGGGCGGACGAGTCGAACGGCAGTCTGGAAACTTACTTCCAGGCCGCGATGGCCCGTTTCTTGAAGGAACAGCAGAGCACAGTGGCCACACCTGCCCCAGTGACCCCAGACCATGTCGGATCACAGGACGTGGAGATGGAATCCGCCGGATCGCCGGATCGAGACGTCTCGCAGTGGGAATATGATCCGGACGACATCGATCTACCGAGCTCAGCTCCGGCCGTGGTGGCTACCGCCGCATCGGGGTCCGTCGGGTCTTCACTGATCCAGCGCGTACGGATTTCGGCGATGTCGGATCTTAAGGAGTTCAGCGGCAAAGATCAGGACGAAGATCGCGCCCGATCGTGGATCAGCAAGGTGAAATCGGCCTTCATGCGCGATCAAGCTACGGATGAAGAGAAGTGCCTGACTTTCGCGGATCTGCTGACTGGACCGGCGAAGAACTGGTACCGCCAGCTGGGACGATCGACACGGAACAAGTGGAGCGATCTGCTTCGGAGTTTCCAGATCCAGTATTGCGGCCTAGGAGTATCGGTGGCTTGGCAGTACTATCACTCGCAAGCGATCGGATGAATCGCCGTTGGATTACCTCTATCGACTGAATGTGGCGGCTCTGCGTGCGAGACTGAAGATCAAGGATGGAGATTCCAAGGCCCGTCGAGAACACGTCGAACATTTTATCGAGACACTGGGCGATCCCGATCTGGCCGATCAGTTGACCCTACTTCGGCTCGCGGATGCCGAAGATCTGGAGGAAGTCCTGCGCGCTCGAGAACGCGCGAAGAGTAGACAGAAACGATCCGCCTTCGGATCGAAGTATCGCCAGAAAGTCCCTACCTCTGCTCCGGCCGCTGCCACCAAGCGGGCAGTGCGTGCAGTCCAGATCGCGAACCAAGAGTCTGGATCGGACACGGGATCGGACGGATCGGACTCGGAAGGTGATCTACGTCGCGTCTACCTAGCGTCGGCTGAGGACAAGTCTCGCAACGCTGGGGGTGACACGACGAAGCAGGATCGCAGCACCCAAGCGCCGATCGGTCATGACTCACCTCGATCAGACCCAAGGTCGCGATCGTCGCCCGATGGATCGGACCGATCGAACCGCTGCTCGCACGGTGGATCACGGAAGCACACGGATCTGGATTGCTGGAGACGTTTGACGTGCGAGAAGTGTGGAAAGCGAGGACATCCGGCGGATCGCTGCCTGTTTGTGTGTCGTGGATGCGGTGAGCTGCACGAGATGGGCAAGTGTCCGATGGAGGAATTCTACAATCAGATCCGTCAATGGTTCAACCCGGTGAAACACGCAGGCATGCTGCCCGCGATCGCCGAGAAGATGTTAAACTAGGACGCTCGCCGGGTTGGAATCCGGTACGAACCGAGCGTTCTAGGTATTGCATCTATGCATACGTGAACAAGAACACGGTAGATCGAGTAAGTGGACGGACTGATCTACGCGGTAATACATGTGATCTGCATGAGAAATCGGCCGCCAAGGTCTTAAGTCTACATCGATCGGACGACTTCAGCCGTTCTGACGCCGAAGTGCCCTTGGATCTCCAGTCTGGAGAAACTCGAGGTTATTGGAAGCAACGCAGACCTGAAGAATGGCTTACGCCAGCTGACGGAGAGTTGACGGCCGAGATCCCGAAACATGATCGCGATCGAAGTCTGCCTCGCGTCAGTGAACACCGCAGATCTGGCGATGTGGTACCCGATCTCCTCCCAGGGGAGTCCAGAGGGTACTGGAAACATCATTCGCCGGGTAAATGGTTCCGTCAGGCCAAGATCGCTGGCAAGATCAACAATGAGAAGTCGATCTTACTCTTAGACACCGGCGCCGAGGTGTCCATCGTGGACACCGCCTTTGCTCGTAAGGTGGGGTGCTATGTCGACACGAGTCAGAGCCAGGAATGTGTGGGGATTGGCGAAAGCGTGTACATGACGGAAGGAAAGACCAGGATCAAGGTTACGCTGGCAGGATCGCTGGTGTATTTCTTCGATATCTGGGTTGGCGATCTATCAGGACAAGATGCGATCCTGGGTATGGACTTTAGGGTCCCGGCGGGGATCCGCCTCGATCTGGCAGACGGCTCCATCTGCCTCCCTGATGAAGTCAAGATCCAGCTTAGCGGACGGCGACAACTGTACAACGACAACGTCCGACATGTGTGTGTGTGGATCAAGGGATGCAGATCGCGATCGGCGATTCGATCGAACTGCCACTCCGAATGAAGGTGACAGATCGCGAGAAGCTATGGGTCACTCGTGGAGATCGCTGGGTGCCGACTGTAGTTCGAGGACCTGGCCGGATCAGGTATCTCCAGGTTACCAACATCAGTGACAAGGACATCGTTCTACACCGGAATGAACGGATCGCCATGTGGTTGGCCGGAGATCGGGTACCCCGGGTGCCAGGGTATGTGTCGATCGGGTCCCGTCGCTACATGGAATGGCAGAACTTGGCCTTCCAAGCCATGACGGAGGAACCGCGAGCTAATGAGGAGGCATCAGTCGTACCACCAGCGTCAGCTGTCGACCGACCAACGTATCCGACACCCGGAGCGATTCTCCGGAGATCCGAGGTCTCCCCGATCGTCGATCGCTCGATTAGTCTACCCGACCCCACAACCGAATCGGGGGAGGAGAGGTGATCTGGAGGTAGCTGTTGCCGATATGCTTAGATCAGGGGCGGGTCGCCGCTGGAGAGTGATCGCGTGGCCGAAGAGTCCAGATCGTCTACTTCAACCACTTTAGTTGGAGAACGGACGGACCTACGGTCGGATCCTACAAGGTCGTTGGCCAAATCCTCCGGATCGGAGGGCGAATGCCTTCCGGAGCAGGGACAGGTGCTTGTGGGCTACCGGTCTTCGCCGACCGCCGGCCTAGAGGACGAAGCGATGGATGACGATAAGCTGGGAGATGATTGCACTGGTGATCTGGAGGAGAACGGTGAAACAACGTCCCCTCACTTGCCATCGGCCGATCAGGTCGACGGTTGTGCCGTCGAACCAGATCTCGGGGGCGGGAGTGCTGATCGGGTACCCCATGTGGCGACCTTAACGGTGGAAGAGTCGAGATCAAGAGGCGACACCATAGTTGACGACATTCCGATGTCGATCGACGGGGGTAATCAGGTGGAAATAGAGACCAAACCCACTGTCAATCGGGGTGATCCTGCTGCTGCGGAACCAGATCGAGATGTTGATGATCAAGTCCATTACCACGAGGACGGGAGTCTATCAGCCGAAGACGTCGAAGGCGAACTGGCTGTGCTTCCGGAAATTGTGATCTCGACGACGGATGAGGTGAAGATCGACGACATCAAGGTGGGAGATCTGGAATTCAACACCCCGGAGGAGATCGATCGACTGCGAAAGAAGATCTGGCACAGGAGGCACCTGCTGATCGGCAAGGGCAATGCACTTCCCCCAGCAGCCAGGGGCGTCACATGTGACATCGACGTCGGCGATGCGAAACCGATCGCCCAACGAGTCCGGAAGGTCGCCCTCAGTTTGTGGAGAAGGTGTCGGATCTGATCAAGGGACTGCTGTCAGCCAAGATGATCCGGAAGTCCCGATCACCGTGGGCCTCGCCGATCGTCGTGATCATCAAGAAGAACGGCGTGGATATCCGGCTCTGCATCGATTATCGGCTCGTCAACAGTCTGACCCGGCTCATGGTGTATCCAATGCCCCTGATCAACGACCTGTTGGAAGATCTGGACAAGGTGCTCTGGTATTGCTCTTTGGATATGGCTAGTGGATTCTGGGTGGTCACAATGACCGATCGAGCTCGTGCGATCTCGGCCTTTATCACCCACATGGGTCTGTTTGAATGGAATCGGATGCCGTTCGGCCTGAAGAACGCTCCTCAGATCTATCAGCGACTTCTGGATGACGCGTTGTACGGGTTCACCAGAATCCCGCGATCGTCGAACTCGGAAGTCACCACGGACCTGATCGAGTCGGGCGAACCAGAAGATCCGGGGCGTCCGTCAGTGCTAGGCCGCAGATCGTACATCGACGACATTCAGGTGACGGCAGGATCATGGGATGAGCTGTGTGATCGTGTAGAGCACCTGTTGGACGCCTGTTACAAGTGGAACCTCTCGATCAGTGTGGAGAAGAGCTCTTGGGGGATGCGCAAGGTGGACTATCTAGGACATCGCGTGTCAAACGATGGACTGGAGGCCAACCCGAAGGACCTCGCGGCTCTGACAGATCTACCGTTCCCTGGATCGCTCCGATCAATGCAGTCTTTCTTGGGCAGTCTTAACTACTACAGCCGTTTCCTGGAGGATTACGCGATCTACGCGGCGATCCTGTATGAACTGCGCGAGGTAGACTTCGCCGAGTTGAAGAAGCGTCCAGATCTGCGCCGGATCATGGATGGTCAAGTGTCGAACGCAGTAGATCGGAACTCGGCAGACCCCGATCGGGCACCGTCCGTTCATGGAGTCGAGGTTGGCGACGAGCGCTGGATCCGTGCTCATCGCGCCTTCTCGACACTGAAGACGAAGATCGCGACGACGCCGATCCTGCGGCATTTCGATCGCGATCGGACTCCGGTGGTGATCGTGTACGCGAGTGACTGGGCGATCTCGGCCGCACTGATGCAGGAACACGACCAGATCTATCACCCGGTTACCTTCGCCAGTCGAACGCTGAAGTCGAATGAACTGAACTACAATGTGGTGGAGAAAGAAGTGCTGGCTCTGTTACGGATCCTAGATCTGAACTATAACATGCTGGTTGGACGATCGATCCGGGTCCTGACTCGACACTCGACGTTGGCGTGGCTGTTCCGATCACCCGGCCTTCAGGGCCGATCGGGTCAGTGGGCCGCACTTCTATCGCCCTGGACGTTGGAGATCACGAAGTGCACCAAGGAGAGGACGAAATATTGGGGCGATCGCCGCCAGTATTACACCCCGATCGGATGTCGATGACGCACTGATCGCGATCGCGCCGAAGAAGGAACCCCGGCGGAAGATCCAAGCTCCGATCCCGACTGTACGCGCGGATGAAGAACTGCTGGTGATAAGCTTCGATGGATCCGCCAGCGTCAAGCGCGGTGGGGGCGCGTACAGTGCGATCTTATGGAAGCTGCCCGAGTGGAGTGTGGTGAGAGCACGATCGGGCTATGCCGAGGGGCTGACCGTTAATGAAGCAGAATATCATGGTCTGCTGCTAGGTTTCGACCTCTTGGACGGCATGGATCGAGGCAGGCTGGTGGTCTGCGGTGATTCCAACTTGGTAATCCGGCAAGTGCGAGGTGAGATCGACTGCAAAGCACCCAAGCTGACGTTACTGAAGCAGAAGGTGCTGGATCGGTTACGGAACTGGCCAGATCATGAGCTGTTACATGTGAAACGGGACTGGAACGGCAGCGCAGACAGCTTGGCTAGCGCAGCGCTTCAACGTGAAGGTGGCGTCGTCGTCGAGGATGAGGCCGATCACGTGGATCTGACGGCATTGAACCGGCTCGATGAGATCCTGGTTGTCAGATCTGACGAACCGATCGCCCGACTATCACCGATGACTACCCGATCAAGCGCCAGATCACGACCGAATCCGACTGTCCTACAGGAAGAGTTTGTGCGGGGACTACGGATCGATCGAATCCGTCGATCGCAAGATGAAGAGACGTGGATCGTGGGCATGAAGAAGTACCTGATGGGAGACGTGGCTGATCTGACACAGGATGAGGCCCGATCTTATGGCAACATTGCGGCGGACTACGAGATCGACGACAATGATCTGTTGTTCTACTGTTCTCCCTCCGGAGATCGGAGGCAGATCGAGACGGGCTGATGAGGCTGGTCGCGCCGGAGACGCTGCATCAGGATATCCTACACCACTACCACTCTACTGTGGAAGGTGGTCACCAAGGGATTAGACGCACCTATCAGCGGATCCGTGATCACTTTCACTGGAGAGGTCTCTTCAGAAGTGTGCAGAAGTATGTCGGAGAGTGTGTCGATTGTGAGACCGGTAAAGGACGACCCACGATCAGGGGCGAGTCGCCAGGGAACATCCAGGCGACATATCCGTTCCAGATCATAGCGATGGATCACATACCTTCGCTGCCCAAGTCGTACAAAGGCAACACCGAACTGCTGATCTGGGTCGATCTGTTCACAGGATACGTGATCGCGAAGGCCAGCTCCTCTCGAACGGCACAGACGATCGCCGAATCCTACGAAGAGTGTGTGTTCCGGCGATTCGGTGCCAGCGAAGTGATCAGACATGATCGCGAACCGGGATTTATGGCTGACTTCTTCCGCGCCTTTAATAAGATCCTAGGTATGCGTCAGCGAGCGACGATGGCATATCGGCCCCAAGCGAACGGTACTGCGGAACGAATGGTGCAGACGGCGACGAGAGCCTTGAAGATGTTCGTGGAAGATCTGGATCAGAAGGATTGGGATGAGTACGCCGAGCGATTGACCTTCGCGATCAATACGGCTCATGATCGCGTTCGAGGAGACTCTCCTTTCTATCTGGTACACGGCTGGGATCCTCGATCGACGCTGGAAGCGACGATCCCTTTGGGTAGTACTCGAATCCAGGATCGGAATCCGCGACGGTGGCGTTATCGGATCCAGAGGCACTATGATCAGGCTCGAAGTCAGGTGAATGCTCGTCTACGCGAAGCGATCGCGGATCGGGCCGATCGACACAACGAAGAGGTTCGACCGCACTCGATCGAGGCTGGATCCCAGGTGTGGCTGTACTTGGATCGGGTAAAGGAGGGGTACGCCCGGAAGCTAGCTCACCTGTGGCATGGCCCATTCCGTGTGGCCGAGAAGGTGAACGAGTACACGATGAAGCTTCAGATCGCTGGCACAGACTATCACCTGTTCCCGATCGTGCATGTTTCTAAGCTGAAGTTGGTCAGGACTTCCCGATCGACCGCAGATCGAGCTCACGGTGGACGAGGCGGATCGACTCGATTTCGACGAGATCCTACTTCCGGAGGACAGCTGGGCTCCAGATCGAGGTGCGAACGAGTATGAAGTGGAGAAGATCACGGATATGCGGACGGGTCGAAGGACACGGTACGGCTGGACGTATCGAGAATTCCTGGTACATTGGAAGGGTTACGACGATCCGGACTGGATCGACGAAGCTGATCTCAACTGTGGAGCTTTATTGCACGAGTTCCTTCGAGATCGTGTGAACCGGAACCGATTCAATGCGATGCAGTCTCACGAGGAGGTGTGAGATCGGACCGCCAGGGCGAGCTGGTCGCCTTGGTGAGCGAAATGGGTGGCGGATCGGCGGGGAGGCCGTCGATCGGAGGAAAGGGCTGTATATGAATGCGTATGTACATGAGAATGCAGATCGAGAGGATGTGGAGCAATGGCAAAGTGTTACGATGATGGATCCGTGCTGATCGTGTTGGAGATAAGTGGAGCGATAGGCACCCGGCGGAGCGAACGAAGTATTACAATGAAATGGATGGATCTGACGACGTCGGGTGACGATTGAAGAGGATCGGCCTCCGGATTGACTACGATCTCGGGCGGACTAATTAATCGACAGGCTGATCGCTGCGGCCGATCGGGTGAGCTGAATACTGATATTACGGCTGCTGGATACCGACATCGTGTTTGAGCTCGTAGCGGAGACGCGAGATCTGCAGCGCCGGGTGCGATGGGTGTGTCGGTCACACGACCGATCGGGATCGCCCGCCTCAATCAGGTGTACCGGTTCCACTAGCGACCGTGATCGCCTGCCTCAATCAATCGGATGGATCTGGGCAGACTACGCAACCGAGGTGCATGGAGAGTTGGAGACTGTGTCGCCGTACGACCCGACGTACGGACAGGGGGCGGTTGTGGTGAAGTGCTGAAGGAGAAGTTCCCGCTACTACGACATTGAGTGGCACGGCGGCATGAGCGATCGACAGTCAAGAAGCCGTCGATCGGTGGATTCTGGTGTTACCAAACCGTTGATCAACCCGTGGCTTGAAGCTGACGAGAAGATCAAGGTATTTAAGGTTGGTGAAGTCAAGATTGATCGAGGACGGACGTGGGCCAAGCCTGATCAAGGTCGAAGCATGCAGGTTGTCGATCGACTACGGCTGATCGTGGTGGGCTAGCCCCATGTGATCAACGTCGACCCAAGCCCCGATCAAAGGCAAGCATCGATGATTCAGTATGACCAGGGACGGAAGAAGACGGATCGGCGAGGGCCTGCGACGAACACGAGTCATCGATCGAGGTTCGATCGCCGACCACCGGTCGATCGCGATCATGATCGCCGATCGCCGATCGAGGGCTGATCGCTGATCACCGATCGAGAGGCTGATCGCCGATCACCGATCGAGAGGCTGATCGCCGATCGCCGATCGAGGGGCCGATCGCTGATCGGCCAAGATGGGGAGAACGGTAAGGCGAAGCCAGGACAAGAATCCAGTTGTTGTGGGGTTGTAGGATGGTAGCTAGGATGGTAGCGGTAGGGAGACACCAACCAAACATAAATCAGAGCGCAATTTGCACAGAAGACCACAAGTGACCTCAAGTCACCAAGTCCCAGGAACTACATTGGCCTCGGCAAGCGTCGACACTTCGGGTAGTGACCTAGCGGTACGGTTAAGACTGGATTAATACATTGGCCAGCTTGACCTACTCTAGTGATCTATTTCTTGTGTGCGAACTCTCGATCGACCGGATATCAGTGCTTGGCCGGCGATCGCTGCGTCTCTCAATCGACCTCGATCCCGCTATAGGAAGCGGCAAGCAACTCAGGAAAGGAAGGAACACACCCGAAAAGGCAACTACAGGCCTTGGATCGACTCCAGGCCGACCGATCGTAGCGAACAACCCTCGATCGGGACGAATACTCGGACGCAGAGCGAAGATTCCCGCGCTGCTCCACGGACTATCCCCGCGTCACGCCAAGACATTCGATCTTCACCAAGTGCTGCATCCTCGGAGCCCCGAGAGAGCAGATCTAGCCGCCGACGGGTACACAAGGTGAGAACAAGTTCAGCCGATCACGGATCGTTGGGGGACCCCCTCCGTTAGTCGGTGTCTGGGCGCTGGTGGGAAGCTCGATCAGGCCTTAACCAGATTTTGGCTGATCCCGCTACACCACAGTTGCCAAGCCCGTTGGTCTTCGGCCAGGCGGTTTTTTTGATCAAGCTGCGGCGGGATCTCGGGGGCAATTTCCAACACCACAACTGGCAAGTGCTCGTGTACTCGGTGACCCAGAGCGAGCCGTCGGCTCAACGAGAAGGTGCAATGTGCGATAAGTGGTTAGCTTACCAACCTTCAGTGGGGAAAGGGCCGGCTAATTCTACCCCGGGGAAGGTGTTACAACGCCCAGTCAACGTCTCCACCAAGGCCTCGGATGGAACTTCGCCTGGATCGAGTCCCACCGGGCACAGGCACCAAGTCACGTGTACGAAGAAAGACGATTGTATCGCCGGGAATCCGCTAGTGAGCAACGTTCCGAGGACTCTCTCGTCCCGACCTGCTGCAGTTAACACCCCTCCAGCCGATGGCTCGGATGCACCAGTAAGGGAGTGTTCGACGACTAAGGCACATGATGCGGGCCCTGATGATGCTGTGATGTCTGAGGCGACGGCGACGGACCTGATGAAGATGCGAACCGACGCCTTGGGGCACGGAATTGTATGGTCTAAGCCTCGAGGCGACAGTTTAGCTGCGGACTCGGCTGCTGCGCCGCCTCCTTGTTTACGACTTGGAGAACGGGTGCAGTATTACATGGAACGCGGGAAACGGCCGCTCACAGAGTCTTGGCGTGGTCTTGTCCACCGTGCTTGCGGACGTGACCTAGCGTTGATGTTTGACCAGCAAACCTCGCTCCCGAGAAAGGCTCGGCTGGACTAGTGCTCTCAAGGCGCACTTCAGTAGCCGTCTCGGAGGTTGCGGTGTGCAGCAAGCAAGGGTGGCACAGGACGCGGATGAGCCAAGATACTACTGAGAAACATGATGAACTGCCGGCGGGGCGATGCAGCCCGCCTCAGCAGACGAAAGGAACTACTGCACCAACATTACTGCATGTTTGCATATTGCATGTATTTCGAGTGGAATGTCCAAGTTGCTCAAGTGGAGAGATGGAGATTGCGCCTAGAATCGACCGAACAGAGTGTGACTTTGTAACCCCAATTTGGAGACAGGGGCTTGAGTCTTCGGGCTCGCTGCTGGATCCTGACGACTTTCGCGACCGTGACTCCCGTGGCCGTAACTTCCGCAACCGAGACTTCCGCAACCGTGTCTGCCGCGTCCGACGCCTGGGGCTCGCACTCTGCTACCGCAGCCTGAGATCGACCGACGCCTCGCCAGCGACAGCTTCATCAGGAGTGTAACGGGAGCCTCGCCACTGGAAGCAGAACCATCGAGTGCTTGAGCGGTTGCAGCTTGCAGGCGAGCTCCCGCACAGCCGAGCCTTCGGAGACTGAATCAGGGGCTTGGCCGTTGCTGGGGCGTGAGCGAGGCTTCGTGGAACACTGCAGCAGTGTCAAGAACATTCAAGGACTCAAGTGAAGGCAGCGGAGACGCGCTCAAGCGACGACAGAGGCTTACACTCACCGTGACTCCGAAGCTGAGAGCGCAGATGGCGGTGGCTCGTGCTTCGCCCAGAGGAGTCGGCGCACGTGCACGGCGGCAGGACAAGAGGGCACCACGACACTCTCCACTTGTACCGGTTCGGGTCGAGGTGGGGGCTGCTGTGGTATCGAGAAATTCCGGTCGAAGAACAGTCCCGCACCGAGTCTCAACAGTCCCGAACGTGCGAGTAAAAGCGAGCCTTCTGATTGGCTACTCTCATTTACCGCGCTAGAGTGACGGATGGACGCCATTTAGTGGCAAGGCACGATGGGTCATAATAAATCCCCACCGAGCCCTCCAAGTAGTCATAGTGGATACAAGATTTGCCTCTCATTAGGAATTCGGATGTAGCCGAGGAGTCGTCGAGTCGTCGGATCAGCTCGAAGGCTCGGTTGATACTTGACTTTTGTATAGACGATAGGGATTAGCGATAGGGAAGGCCTCACAGCCTCTAATCACTAAATCAGAGCAGAAATTCCCCCCCAAGGCCCACAAGGGTCAAGTCCGCATACGGTAAGTCTTCGCTTAGCTGTAGAGTTGGATACGCTCGGCCGACACGGGGTATGTCTGCCGGTGAGCATAAGGTACATTGACCGAGTGTTCATCCCTGGAAAGGCCAAGAGTGAGTAGTGGCCGAGTGTTGGAGGTATTAGAGACCTCCCTGTACGTTTGTACGCTTGTCTGGGTGTGTGGCGAGGCCCCCCAGTATATTTGACTTCCAGCCGAGACTTCGTCTCGGCGCCCCTGTCCGAGGCCTCGATTGGCCTGGTACCCTTCCTTCTGAGGGACCACAGTGGGTTACGTGTGAAAGCGCGTGTGTACATTGCATCCTAGCCGTTGCTCGTGGCTAAGGGTGCTTTTATATTTGATTTACGGGCTCTACCTACCTGACCGACGACTCGCATAAGGCACATTCCAGCCCGGTGCAAGGGATCGGATCTGGCCTTCAGATTTTATCCCAACAATAAGCGCCGACCTTTTAGGAGGGAAGCGTGTTGTTGGTAGGGGCTCGTCCCAAAGGCCTTGGCTAGAGGGACGAGAACTCGTTAAATCGTGTTTTCCTACACGACAGTTGTTCATCCCTGTGTACTCAGCGAGATTATCTGTCGTGGTCTCGAGGTAAGCGCTCGCAGCGAGCACTACAGTCCATCCGGGCAACTTCCGGAAAATCCAGGAGCAACTGCCATAACCACCGTTCTTCTCGGTCTTTGCAGACCCGTCGAACGACATCACAAAGTCTCGGTAGGACCGGGGTAGACGCGCATAGAGTAGATGCGGGTCTAAACGAGTTGTCGGGGATCCACGCGTCCGTTGCGTAATCAACGCAAGCGACTTCTCCAAATCCACGAAGTTCGTCAAGCCAGCTTGGAGGAGCTGGTCAAACGTACAGTCAGTTTCCTTGACTCGTTCGACTAACAGATGCCACGGCGACAGCAAGACAGCGAACTGGGTAGCCCGACCAAACAATGTCTTAGACTTGTGGACCCAGTCGAGCGTCGAGAACCGTGTGTACACTCGGATCCGCTGTCCAACGAGTTCGATGTAGCACACCTTCAGTAGCAGTAAGAGCGCGAGGACTTCTTTCTAGGCCCGGTGATAGTTCATCTCAGCATCGTTCAAAACGCGCCTACAGAAGCGAACGGGATGTAGTTTGCCTTCGTGCACTTGCATCAACGTGGAGCTGAGAGCCCACTCGTTGGCGAACAACATGACATGTACTTCCTTCCCTCGGTCGAAGTGCCTGAGAATCGGCGCTGACGAGACATTCTGTTGGAGCATCGCAAAGCTGTGCTTGGCCGCAGTGAGATCACCCCCGGATTGAAAGCCTCGTCCTTGAGCTGGTACAGTGCTGCTCCATAGACCGCGAAGTCTTGGATGAAGCGACTGTAATAGTTGAGTGCCCCAAGGAAGGATTGCATTCATTTCTTCGTTGACGGGAACGGGAGCTCGGTCACCCCAGCCAGCTTCTTAGCGTCCGGTCGAATGCCTTCTGCCGAAACTCGTGGGACAGGAAGTCCACCTTGGACTGTACAAAGATGCTCTTCGTAAAGCTGATACTAATACGGCACTCCTCAAACCTTGTCAACAAGCGGTCTAGAGTCGCTAGGCATGGCTCGAAAGTCTCGGCACCGATGCAGATATCATCCACGAATGACCGGCGACTGAATACTGGTGTCAGCGAGGATTCATCAGGTTCCCCGTTGGCGAACATGTCGGCGACAGGGCTGTTGACCAATCCGGCTATATACCCCTGACCAAGTGGGTTATCTCGGTCGGCCTCGAACTTAGTCCGGAATGACCTTGCC
Source organism: Phytophthora melonis (assembly GCA_024211575.1). NCBI lineage: Eukaryota > Oomycota > Peronosporomycetes > Peronosporales > Peronosporaceae > Phytophthora > Phytophthora melonis. Next base: position 1,015,612 of record JAMXKT010000085.1, read on the forward strand.
AAGCCAGTTAAAGCCTCGTTCACCCCAGCATGAGCTTCCTTGTCGTGGTCTTCAGCTAGACGCATGCGTTCCGAGAGTTGAAACCAGCCCCCCTTCGATTGGACGAAGCCCCAAAGCGTGTTGTCAATCATGCGTTGGTAGATCATCGGGGCATTCTTCAAGCCGAAAGGCATACGCGACCACTCAAAATGCCCCAGTGAGCAGACGAAAGCAGAGATCTTCCGGGCTCGTTCGGTCATCATAATGGCCCAGAAGCCGCTTGCGGCGTCGAGCGAGCAGAACCACAAGTACGCCTCCATGTCTGTCAGCAAGTTATCTGTAACGGGGTTACACGAGTGTTACCCGAAGGGTTACGAAGTGTGGCACACACAGGCTTGTGTGGTGCACACTCTCTAACCTATTTCAGTAGGATAATCAGTACATGGCTTCAGAGCCACAGATTATGCATATGACTAGGGTTCACTATGCTAGATAGTGAACCAGATACATTTACACCGAAGGCGGCTCTGCCGCGATAAAGAGAAATACATTCAGTTTTGGAAATTCACAGCTAAGAGTTAAGGGTTGACTCTTGGAGTCCGTAGGGAGTACGGACTCGTGCGTTCTGGTATTAGAACGGGCTATCTTTAGCCGCGACTCTGTGAGTCTATTACGTCTTCCTCTGACGCTAAAGCTACGGCAGCCCCGCTGCACTTGGTAGCACTCGTAGTCAATCGGATACCTGAGTCTGGATAGACTGTCCCTCTGTGAAGGATGGGAGCAGTTCGCTCACTTGCCCCCGAACCAGCAGGATGCGCTTACAAGCTTATGTCCTTGTTGGGTCCGGAGGGCGTGACGTAACTGGCGCAACAAGGCCCCGACGCGGTGAATGCGCGTCTCGAGGCGTTTTCCAGCTACGAGAATGCTCTGTTGAAGCACCCCAGCAGAGGATGGCGACTGTCGCGGCGCCGCAAGCGCCCGCTACGTCATCCGACGCGGAACAAGACCTGCCGCTCGTGTTGAGCGTGAAGACCTTCGAAGGCAAGGAAGGGGAAAGCAATGCTTTGGACCCGTGAAGTCGAGATGGCTATGAGCTCAGCTCTACCCCGGACGGAGTCGCAGCGCGTGGCGCTAGCTATCTCGAAGCTTGGTGGGCGAGCGAGAGAGTCGGCACTAACGTCAGGGACGTCGGTCGACACGGCCTTCCCGACGTGGGACCAGCTGAAGCAGCAGCTGTCCCGAGTGTTCGCTCCGCCTAACGAGGCGTATCGCGTGCGCTCACGCTTCCTGGCTACCCGGCAAGGCAAGAAGGATTTGATGGACTATGTCCAGGAGTTGAGAACTCTCATTGCGGGCATGTCTGCCGAGCCTCTGGCTGAGGTAGCCATCGTCACGGTGTTTATGGAAGGACTTCGCGCTGGCGTGGCCAGGACGGAAGTCTTCCGCACTCACTCAAGCTCTTTTGAAGAGGCTGTGAGCATCGCGTTGAACGCGGAGCACAACTTTAAGTCGTTAAGACTTGGGTGGAACGCTTCTCACACCGGTTCGTCGAACGGTCCGGAGCCTATGGACCTCAGCTACGCTGAAGACGAAGAAGCCGAGCTTCGGGCTGCTGAGCAGCGGCGCGGCATCCGCCGATGCTTTATCTGCGGTGACACGCGTCACTTGCGCGCCGGATGTCCGCTGCGCTTGCAGCGCCAGGCTTCGTCAAGCCGGTCTTCGGGTTCGAGCCAGGGCTCAGGATCGTCTCGGGGACACGAGAAAACCCAGTAGGCGCGGCGCGGACTACTGGCGAGGAACTAAGTTCTATTGAACCTCGGCGAGGTGGAGGTCGACAGGACTTAGCCCCGAAGAGAGCTGTACTCTATAACACGGAACGTGTGTGCAAGCCGGGCTTGCTAGTTGTCCAGGCTTGGGTGAAGGGCTTCACAAAGCCATGGACGATTTTGATCGATTCGGGAGCGTCGGGTAATTACGCCCGGCGTTCCACGATGGACGGAAGTCAGCTTTATGCTGAGGCGCTGGTCGCGCGTGGGAGTGACATCGTCACTGTTCGTCTCGCGACGGGCACTCGTGTCACGGTGCCTAAAGTCCCTGTGGACTTGGGCGTGAAGTTTTTAGATTTTGATAGCGTGGAACGCTGTCTGGTCTTAGACCTCGATTCGAGATATGATCTCATCCTTGGTATGGCGTGGCTGGAACGCCATGAGCCTTGGATAGATTGGAGGTCGAAGACCCTTGGTGCTACGCACTTCTCTCCTGGCGGAGCATTGGCGAGTCATGAACCCACCTCTGCTAGGAAGCAGAAGCGCTTCTGGCGCGAGCACTGGACCGAGTCGGTCAATGTGCTAGACATCGGAGTTTCCGAGTTGGTGGACACTGCGTGTGTCGAGAACGAGCGTTCCGAGCGTGGCTCGTGGACGGCAGGTGGAGCGGCACGAATTCCGCTGAGCGGGTGTGCGCCTGAGGGCAACGCCCCGCTGAAAACAAGTGACGACGAGGTCGGCATGGAGCCGAGGAGCCATGGGCGATGCCCGGCTGATGAAGGATGAGGGGCGGCACTAATTCCGCTGAGCGGGTGTGCGTCTGAGGGCGACGCCCTGCTGCGTGCCAGCGACGGCGCGGTCGGCACGATGCCGAGGGACAAGGGGCTCTGCCCGGATAAAGATCGTGGAGTGGCACGTAATCCACTGAGTGGAGGCTGCGGGTCGTGCAGCCCTTCGCTGAGTGTCGATCAAGACACTGGTGCTCCTCTGGAGCTGAATGAGGTGGTGATACCTGTCGTCAAGAAGCACGCGAAATCACGGAGCTCTTCTGGGCGGACAGTGTCCATGAAGAGGCGGCAGCGCCGCAAAGCGCTGGCGGCGCGACGCAAGGCGTCTGCGGTCTCACGAGTCGAGAAGGGTGTGCCGAGCGGTGAGGCTCCACACAAGAGCGAGCAGCTCTACACACTCGTGAATGGAGTGACGGGCGACGTCGACGGAGATGTCAGTCTCACCGACTTGCCATCACTATCTGCTCTCCTGGAGCTGGACGAGATGTCCTTGGCCGAGTTGGGCGAAGCCTTGAAGGCTGGAGACTTGGCGGAGGTGGTGGTCATACGACCTGAAGAAGAGTTGAACTCGTCCTCGCTTCTGGATGAAGCTGTCCTGGAGGACACTAAGAAGGCGCTGAATGCGCGAAGCGGATCGGCGATCCTGAAGGATCCGTCGGACCCCTTGTATCACGTGGTGAAGGATTATCAAGACGTGGTCTCGAAGGAACCGCCCTCGGGGCTACCTCCGGATCGAGGTGTTCGACATGAGATTGATCTCGTTCCAGGAACGAAGTACTGCGTGACGAGGCAGTGGCCTCTGCCGAAGGAGCAGTGTGACGTCATTGACGCGTTCTTCCGTGCGAAGCACGAGGCGGGCATGGTGCGTGAGAGTAAGTCTCCTCACTCCACGCCGACGTTCTGTGTCAGAAAGCCGAATGGCAAGTGGCGTATTGTGCATGCTTTTAACAAGCTGAATGCCGCCACCATTCCGGCGCAGACGCCGATTCCTCGGAAGGACGTTCTTCAGAACAACATGGCAGGATGTACGATGTACAGTGCGCTCGACTTGGTCGATGGCTACTACCAATTGCTCATGAGAACGAGCGACATTCCTCTCACTGCGGTGAGTACTCCGAGCGGCATGCTCTGGGAGTGGTTGGTGATGCCCCAAGGGCTCTCGAACGCGCCAGCGACGTTCAATCGTCTTGTGACGCAGCTCTTCCGGCCCCATCGGGCGTACGCGCAGACGTACTTCGATGACATCTTTGTCCACAGTCGTGCGGAGCACGGGAAGACTGATATGGAGAACCATGTCGAGCACCTGCGTGCTGTGCTCGAGTGCATGCGTCAAAACAAGTTGTATGCCAACATTGACAAATGCATCTTCGGAGCAGAAGAGATTCCCTTCTTAGGGTGCTTCATCGGGAAGCGTGGCCTGAGGGCCGACCCGGTCAAGGTCAAGGCCATTGTTGACTGGCCGGTTCCCCAGAACCAGAAGGATCTTCGCAAGTGGCTTGGCTTGGCCAATTACTTGCACAAGTACAGCGAGAATTACGCTGAGATGGCTCGGCCACTCTCCAATCTCCTGAAGAAGGACGCGGACTGGTGTTGGAACACCGAGCATCAAGATGCGTTTGCGGCAATTAAGGATAGTCTCCTTCATGCGCCTATTCTGGCTTTGCCAGACCCCGCTCGTCCGTTTAGTGTCGTCTGTGACGCCTCGGACTTTGCCATCGGCTGTGACCTGCTACAAGCAGACGCCGAGGGGCGCGAGCGCGTGGTGGCGTTCGAATCTCGTCAGCTGAAGGCTGCTGAGAAGAACTATCCTGTCCATGACAAAGAGCTACTTGCGATGAAGTATGCGCTCGTCAAGTTCAGGGTTCACCTGTTGGGCTCTCAGCCGTTCGTGATTTACACGGATCACGCGTCGTTACGCACTGCGACTCAGTCGCCTCATCTCTCGCAAAGGATGGCCCGTTGGCTGTCCTTCTTCGCGGAGTACAACTTCGAGGTGAAGTACAAGCCTGGCAGGCAGAATGTCCTCGCGGACGCGCTGTCACGCAGGCCGGATTATGAGCTGGCTCATGTAACGACCGTGACTTCGTCATTACCGGATCTGATCCGAACGGCTTATGCCAAGGATGACACTTGTGTCGCGTTGCTGAAGGCTCTCGGGAGCAAGGAGTTTCAAGACTCGGACATTGAATTGTCGGCGCGAGTGCGCGCGCGTTTGCATCGCTACACCCTCGATGGTGGCCTGCTGTTCTACAGCACTGGCTCCGAGGACACGCCACGCGTGGTCATTCCTCATGATGAGGACCTGAAGTATCGTATCCTCTATGAGGCCCACGACACGCCGGTGGCTGGCCATCTTGGCCGTGAGAAGACCTACAGCTCGGTGAGCACCCACTACTGGTGGCCGAAGATGTACAAGTGGACGAGCACTTATGTGCGCACGTGCGAGACGTGTCAGCGAGTGAAGTCGTCACCCCATGCTGCAGCCCCGTTGGCAAGCTTACCTGTCCCTTCGGGCTGTTGGCAATCCATGAGTATGGACTTTGTGTTTGGCCTGCCGGCGGATGCGGCGGGCAACACTGGAGTCGTGGTCTTTGTAGACCGACTGAGCAAGATGACTCACATTGCGGCTGTGCCGGATACCATCGATGGTAAGGGTACAGCAACGCTGTTCTTGGACCGAGTGTTTCGACAACACGGACTCCCTGAGTCGATTGTCTCGGACCGAGACCCCGCTTCACGGGCAACTTCTGGAGCGAGGTTTTTGCGGTGCTTGGCACCAAGCTGGACATGTCCACGGCGGATCACCCGCAGACCGATGGTCAGACGGAGCGAGTGAATCGCGTCGTCGAGGACGTGCTCCGCAGCATTTGCTCTGAGACGCCGAAGCGTTGGAGCGCTATGCTGCCACTCGTTGAGTTTGCGTTGAATAACGCCGTGCATGCCTCGACCGGCTACACGCCGTTCTACGTGAACAGCTTGTCTCATCCCCGCGTCCCGCTGACGCCGCCACGTGGTGGCCTCGGGCTTGGTGGGGGAGAGGAAGCCGATTTAGCTGATCGGCTAGCTGATGTCAGCCCGGCTACTGTTCGTAAACAGGTTGACACTTTCTTGTCGACGCGCTTGAGTGTCTTACGACACGTGCGTGACGCAATGGCTGAGAGCCAAGACAAGCAAAAGGAACATGCGGATGCTAAAGGCAGAGGCAATGTTGACAGTTATGAGGTCGGGGACCTGGTATTGCTAAATGCTAAGAACCTACCTACACATGCAGTGTCCGCTGTCTTCAAGACGAAGTTGCGCCCGCGCTTCATTGGACCTTTCAAGGTCGTGGCCAGGAAGGGCCTTGCGTACACGCTCAATCTTCCGAAGAAGATGCGGACGCACCCGTCTTCTACGTGGGCTTGCTCAAGCCGTACCATGACCCGACGCAGGTGCAAATGGAGGCACCGAGGGCGACGAGGTCGCAGGCGCGGAGGTCGCGAGCGTCGAGGACGCCGCCGCAGGCGTCACAGACGCGACCATCATCGCAGGCACTGCAGGCACAGGCGGAAGGCTCGGCATCGGCGGTGCCGCGAGCCCTGAGGGCAGGGTCGGAGTCGGAGGTGCCGCAGGCTGGGGGCCACCGGCGCAGCAGGCGCAGCGGGCGGGCCCTGCATGCGGGCCAGAAGGTCAATCTGACCCTGCAATGCAGCCTGCTGACGCCGAAGCTCGGAGAGCTCCTGGCTACGACGATCGTCGCGATCGCCATAATACTGCACCCAGCTCTTCAAGTGTCGGAGCCGGTCCCAGACCTCGCGAGGCACTTGAACCCAGCTCAAGTCCCGAGCAAGCTCGTCGAGCTCCGTGGCAGTACGCGCGAGACGCGCATCGACATCCTGGACATGGTCCCGAAGGCGAGTCGTCTGTTGCTGAACCTCGAACAGCTCATCAAACGTCGCGAGGCGGCTTGGTGCGTCCTCCACCGGCGCTGCTCGATGAGCAAGGGAACCTTCACTACCATGTGGAGCGCCTGCTGGCGAAGCGGCGGTGCCGGGGTCAAAACCAGTATCTGGTAAAGTGGCGAGGGTACCCGCACTCAGAGAACTCATGGGAGTTTGAGGTGCCCCTTCGCCAAGACTGCCCAGACGTCGTGGACGCTTTTGATCGGCTTGATCACCAGCGCCCCGTGTGTAATGGGCCTACCTTGGCTCACTACAACAGCTTACACGTGTGCGCTCGTGTATGAGGAAGCGTAGCTTAGTTTAAACTAGAGTTAATTATACTCGGGCCTCCGAGTATAGATTAATCTAAATAAACGATCCAAATAATGTTTTTGGGTTAAAATGAGAACTGTTATTTTTGTTTTATGTTTCTGACTTCCTCCAAATGTAATATTCTAAGTTGGGAATCTGCCAACGGCTGGTTGGCAGAATTCCTTTGCTATGCATGTCGCTCATTGGTTAAAAGATGCTGCTTTCAACCAATAGGAATCCTAAATGTCTATGGACCACCCGTCGTGGTGATCGTAAATGAATGTGGCACTTGATGTAACGTACATCAAGGCCGAGGAAGTGTTCGAACCTTTAACAGACATCGCGTCTGTTAGAGTTACAAGTGCCTGTAGCCACTTGTACGTGTAACCCCGTTACACCATCCCCCCCTTAAGGTTAGACGCGCCGGTCACGGCACGTCAATCAGGCAATTGACCACTCGTCAATTCTTCACGTTGGGAGAAAGAAAACTCGAGCTCATTCCGCAATGAGCTCGCCGAAGAAGACCGCCGCCGAGGAGAAGCCCGCCACTGGGACAGAGAATCTCTCTGTCCCCGAGTACCACGAGCGGCAGCAGGCGAAGCAGGACGCTCGCGCTGCTAAGGCTGCGGCCGAGCCGAAGATCGTCCTTCAGGGCTCTTCGATAGTCAACGATGCCGTTGACTATAGCGAGGACGACGTGGACATGGAGGAGGGCGATGCCTCCCCAGCAGGCGCAAGGAGTCAATCGACAGCGACAGTCTCGACCCGCACGCCGGGTCGAGACGCCCTCGTGAAGAAGACGATTCGGACGCTTCGAGTTCGAAGCGTTCGCGTTGCGCAAAGGAGACTCCGCTCTCTGCTGCTGGAGCCTTGAGCTCGCCGCGCGATGCGGCGCCTTCAAACTCTCCACGCGCTGCTCATGCAGCGCGTGATCCATGGATGCCGTCCGCGGCAGACATCGCGGCGCGGGTGGGCAACTCGGTGCCCCCGAACACTATCCCGCTGTACGTATGCAGCGCGATCGAGGACGATGAGGTGGCGGAGGGCCAGCACTTTGATCCGATGACGGATCAAAGGCGCGACTACTATATCGGGCTCTTTCATGAGCTCCGATATTACTCCAGCAAGAAGACCTCTTCTCGCAGCAAAGTGCCCGAATGGCAGGCACTTTGTCAAAGTTGGAATGCCTTTGTTGATAACTTCAACAAGAATCCGGCAGCCTACCGTGAGCGGGTTAAGCGTGCCCGTGAGCGCTTCGAGACGTTCTCGACGCGTGGGAGGTTGGAGAAGCTCCACAGATCTTCTGTGGATGCTGGAGTTCCGTGCGATGTGCCCGAAGGCCAGCAGTGCGTGTTGTGTCTTCCGGGTGCGGTGCGCTTGAGCGACCGCGACCTAAACGGGTACACGTCGATTCGTGTACCTGCCAGCCTCAAGGATCTCCGTGCCAAGTTCATGGCACGTGAGGAACGCGACGAGCGTGGTGCTTCGAGCGCTGGGGTGACCACAGCGCTCGCACTACCTTCGCGCCGGCAGTGCGTGGTGGGCTTCGTACGCCCTCACCATTTCCGGAACGTCCTGCAGCAGGACGTTCCGCGGCTCCCATGTATCTTGGTGGGGCGGGAACCCTCTCCAACGAATACGATAACGAACCGGATGACGGTTCGTTTTCGGGATACTATGGTCGACAATACGCTCAACAATCCAACGTGTTGAGCCGTGGGCGTCACGGATCGGAGGCGGCGGTGGTGGGAACACGCCCCGGGTATGGTCAACCTGGGGTTGACCTTGGGCCTCCGTCCCTCGAAGACCGGGTCGCCGCTGTGGAGCGGCTTCAGAGCAGTGACTTCGCTGCTCTGAGGCAAGAGATGGCGAACCTGAGGGCTCAAGTCGCTCAGGCCGCGCAGACCGCGTCGGACGTCTCCGTCGACGTTGGGGGTCGCGTCGTGCGCTTAGCCCAGCGCGTTGACGCGCTGGAGAAAGGTTCGGCTTCCGCTTCGCGCCGGCCGAGCTAGCTGGCTCGTGCTGCTGGTATGGCTTCAGCCGCCCGACGTAAAAGGTCGGGTGGAGGCGCATGCTAGACGGAATGTCTAGCGTGTAAGCGTTGCCATGCCGTGCCAACACTGTGAACGGCCCAATGAAGCGCGGAGCGAGCTTACTCGCTCCGAAGTCGGAAACTGCATGTTTAGGCAGGTTTTGAGTAGCTAGCAAAACCAATGAACCCTTCTTGAATTCATTTGTGTTGCCCCTGCCAACATTGTCTGCGTTCAGCTTCTGTCGATCGACAGAAGCTGCAATAGCGTCCTGGACAAACCGAATGACGGCTTGTCTACGCTGCACGAAGTTCATTGCGTCCGAGCTGAACTCGTTCAGCTCGCTTCCAGCAGTAGGCCCGGCCTCTGCGTTCGTCGATGTGGTGTCTATGCCTCGCACAGACACGTTCTTCTTCTCCTTGTGTGCGTCTGTGCCCTGCACAGACGCGGTCTTCGTCTTCTTGTTTGCATCTGTGCTCTGCACAGACGCGGTCTCCTTCTGCTTGGTTGCGTCTGTGTCCTGCACAGACGCGGTCTTCGTCTTCTTTCGCGTTGTTGGGGCTGCCACTGTGCAAGTGTCAGCGGCATTCTGCGGCTGCTGTGTTGCGGCCGTAGATCCTCCCCCACTTAAGGAAGGAGCCACCATCCCGAGCAGGCTCGGGAGGCGTGGGTGACGCATTGCATTCACGTAGAACGGTGTATGCCCGGTCGAGGCATGCACCGAGTTGTTGATGGCGAACTCTGCCATCGACAGACACTCGCTCCAGTGTTGGAACGAGTGAGCGTAGCTTTTGAGTATGTCGACGAGCACGCGATTCACGCGCTCGGTCTGCCCATCCGTCTGCGGATGGTCCGCAGTCGACATTGAAAGTTGGCTCCCAAGAAGTGTAAACACTTCTTGCCACAGGTGCGCTGTGAAACGCGGGTCCCGATCCGACACAATGTGGTGTTTGAACACCATGTCAACGAACAGACGTGCAGTCTGCTTCGCAGTTACTTCAGCGGGTACTGCAGCAAGATGTACCATCTTGCTGAAGCGGTCAACAAAGACCACAACGCCCGTGTTCCCATGGCTGTCCGGGGGAAGACCGAACACGAAGTCCAAAGACATGGACTGCCAACACTCCGACGGAGTCGGTAGTGACTGCAAAGGAGCCTGCGCGAACGGCGCAGGCTTCACACGTTGGCACACCTCGCAAGCACGGACGTACTTGCGCACCCACTTGTACTGGTGGGCCCAGTAGAAGTCCCTCGTGAGAAGAAGATACGTCTTCTCACGGCCCGGGTGCCCCGCAGTCGGTGCATCATGATACTCGTACATGATCCTGAGTCGCAGGTCATGATCATTGGGAACGACAACACGGTCCGCGTTGTCGTCGACTGCATTGTAGAGCAATAACCCGTCGTGCACCCGATAACGGTGTGCACGAGCGCGAAGATGCTTCGGCAGCTTCTGACGAGCTTTGTCAGAAGGCGCTGAGCCGTAGGCCAGCAAGAGCTTCGCGTCCGCGTCGTGCGCGTACGCGATCTTCACGTCGTCCAACAGCGACGACGTGGGAGTGCTCGATTGCATGGCGTCAATGGCATTGACGTCAGCATCAGTTGAAGCGTAGTCAGGTCGACGCGATAACGCGTCGGCCACCACATTGAGTCTTCCGGGTTTGTACTCAACCCGGAAGTTGTATTCCGCAAAGAACGAATGCCATCTCGCCATACGTTTGCGAGATGTGTGGCGACTTGACAGCCATCCGCAGCGATGCGTGGTCTGTATAGACCACGAACGGTTTGCTTCCGAGGAGATACACTCGGAACTTCGCAAGTGCATACTTCATGGCAAGGAGCTCCTTGTCATGCACCGGGTAATTGCGCTCAGCTGGCTTTAGCTGACGCGACTGATAGTAGACGACACGATCACGGCCCTCGTGATCGTGCTGCATCAACGCACATCCGATCGCGAAATCGGATGCGTCACACACAACGTGGAATGGGCGATCTTGATCGGCCACCGCCAAGATCGGCGCCTCAGTCAAGCCCCGCTTGACTGCATCGAAGGCCTGCTGACAGTCAACAGTCCAATTCCACTCGGCATCCTTCTTCAGGAGCTGTGACAGCGGGCGTATCGTGCCCGCGTAGTCCTTCACGTACTTGCACAAGTACGTGGCCAAGCCAAGGAACTGCCGCAGTTCCTTGACACTCGTCGGCGCCGGCCACTCATTGATCACTCTGACCTTTTCAGGGTCAGGGCGGACACCGTTCTTCCCAACGAGACACCCGAGCACGGGTATCTCGCTCGCCCCGGAAGATGCACTTCTTCAGGTTCGCGTAGAGCTTGTGCTTGCGCATCAGCGCAAGCAGCTTCCGGAGATGCCCCTTGTGCATCTCAACGTCGCTCATCCCGTCCGCAGCACGGCTGTGGACGAACGCGTCATCGAAGTAGCTCGGTGCGAAGTCGCGCACCGAGCGCAACAAGTGCGTCACGCACCTGTTGAAGGTCGCAGGGGCGTTCTTCAGTCCCTGCGGCATCACTAGCCACTCCCAGAGCATGCCACTCGGCGTGCTCACAGCCGTGAGAGGGATATCGCTCTCACGCATTAGGATCTGATAGAACCCATCGCGCAGATCAAGAGCGCTGTAGACAGTGCTCCTGGCCATCGAATCGATGATAACATCTTTTCGAGGTATCGGTGTCTGCGCCGGTATCGTCGCATCGTTCAGCTTGTCGTACGCATGAACGATGCGCCAGCAGCCCTGTGGCTTCTTGACACAGAACGTCGGAGCACTGTGCGGGGATTTCGATTCCCGCACTTGTCCAGCTTTGCGACGACTTTCGAAGAAGTCGTCGATCGCCTTGACCTGCTCTCGCGGCAGTGGCCACTGCCGCGTGACACAGTATTTCGTGCCCGGCACGAGATCAATCTCGTGCTGAATGCCCTTGTCCTGCGGAAGCTCCGCAGGATCTCTTCCGGAAGTACGTCCGCGTACTCCGTAGAATCTCGTAGTAGGGACTCGCCTTCAGCGAGTCCCAGCTCTGCTCTTCAAAGCGTTCCTTCTTCGTCTTGGCACTGAGAGTGTCTTCACTCTCAGTGGTGCTCTCCATGAAGAACTGCCTCAGTTCCTCATTCTCGCTCTTCGTTCTCTCGACGTCCGAGAGAATGCATATTTGCTCGATGCGTCCATCGTGCAAGTCACGCGAAGCGCTTCCAGCTCATGACTGGAAGCGAAGTCAACTCTGACGCTTGCGTCGGAGGATTAGCGAGGGTCATCTCCCTGTGCCGGAACCCAGCACAGGTACGCGTCAAGACGTTCAACGTCTCGACGTTCGGCTTCTCAGCCTTCGTCTGCCCGGCAGACATCTCTTGTAGCGTCTCGGCCCCGGGCCGATACTTGCGCAGCGACCTTCGCATGCGCCGTCTTCTTGTCTTGCGGAGCCCGGCTCCGCATGGTCTCTGATCTCGTCCAGGCCCAGCCGTGGACGGGTGTTCTTCTTTTATTCCGCCGGCGGGTACCTCCCGCAGGCGAGCGACTTCAAGCCCGGCTTGGTCGTGCGGCGCTTCGTCGTGCAGCCCGGCTGCACGACAGCATGCAAGTTTTTCCGGTGCGGGACGTTTGCAACCGTCCGCACCGCCTGTAGCGTCGGTTCCCGGAACCGACACGCCATCATCACCTCGACGCCTATCATTGGCGGAGTCCTCAATTACAAAGGGTGCGTCGACTCCCGGAGTCGACGCGAAATGTCTTTCGCAGCGTCGGTTCCCGGAACCGACGCGACTTCAATACCTCGACGCCTTCCATTGGCGGAGACCCCATTACGGAGGGTGCGTCGGCTCCCCGAGCCGACGAATAGAATTCATCCAAGCCATCGACTCCCGGAGTCGACGGCGTCACGCCACCTTGGCTCCCATTACGGGCCAAAACCGATCCAATCAGGTTCGCGTCAGCCTCCACGGCTGATGCGCGTGACTCGCTGGTGTCATCCGCGCCGCTCGAGGCCGGAGACTTCTTTGATTCGCTGAAAGTGGATGTTGACTTCCGAAGTCAACACATTTTCTTCACTAGCCGTCGGCGGCGACGCCGACGCTATCTGTTCTCGCGCGCGCGCTCGTGCGCGTCCAGGGCGTTCCGGGGCAGCGGCATTAGGCGCTGTCTCGACTAGAGATTCGCGCGCACCTACTGGTGCGTGTGTGGTGGAAACAGGGCCATCGCTCTCTGTTCCACCGTCGCGACCGAAGCGCACGAGAGTGCGCTTCTCCCAATCGATTACCGGATCATGCCGTGCGAGCCACGGCATGCCCAATACCATGTCGAACTTATCGTCCAGATCCAGGACGATGAAGGTTTCGACGAACACTCGACCCTTGTACGTGAAGCGCACGCGTACCATGCGCTTCTCGGTCTTCACGACGACACCTGTCGCCAAGCGTACTTTCAACATACTTCGAGGTATCTTTAAATCCTCGAAGTCAAGCATTGATAGACTTCGCAGTCGAACAAAGTTCTTCGACGCGCCAGAATCTACCAACGCACGACGAGAGCCGCTTGCTCTCATCGACTTCACCTTCAGGATGACAAGATCAGCCTTGTCATCTTGCTTCTTGCAGTGAGAATGATCCTCACTGGGGGCTGCAGTCCTCAGTGTCGCGTGTCCTAGGTTGACACGCGGAACTGCATTACCAGTAGGGCGCCCCGCGCCTACTGGCGTCCAGCGTTTTTTGTTTGGCTGCGACGATGCCCAGCATCGCCGCGATAGCCACCTTGCTGGTGCACGGGTGCCGTGCACTCTCTAGCAAAGTGACCGATCCTACCGCATCGGTAGCACCGCACATTACTTCCTTGCCGCTGCTGGGGGCCAGCAGTGGCAGCGCTCGAGAGGTCCATCGGTTCTGGACCTCCTGTCCTCACTACCGGGCGCGGTTGCGGCCTCGGTACATGCGCGTGCAGTTTAGCCTGTCGCAGGCTAAACTCTTCCTGCATCGCAAGCGTGATGGCAGCTTCGAGAGTACTCGGGTACTCACGGAAGAGATAGGTCTTCACAGGCCCATCTCTCAGTCCCTTCATGAACGTGACGACCTTAGTCGCCTCGTCGATCGGGTTGGTCACGATGTTCGAGACCAAGTACCGCGCTCTCTGGGCGTAAGCATGAACATCATGCTTACCCTGCTGCAGGTCGAGGAACTCTGCCCTCGACCGAAACTCATTCTGCGGGGCTCAAACGCCTGTCTGAGCTCCTCCTTGAAGCCTTCGTACGTGCTGAAGCACGTAGGGTCGGAGAGCCGGCGTCCATACGCCCAGCTCCTTGCACGTCCGCCAAGACATGACATGGCGAACGCGACCTTCGACAACGGGTCGACGATACGTCGAGCCGCGATGGCAGTGTCGAGTTCGACAAGCCAACGGAGGAGAGGTTCACCCTCTCTTCCGACGTAGTTGCTCACATTGAGCTTCAGCGACTGTGGGCGAGGTGTCGTCCCCGACGACACCGCGGTATTGGCAGCAGCATCTCGCTGCTCCTCATGATGAAGCCCAGAGCAACACCGTGTTGCTCTGTCGGCGTTAGCGTACGCAGCATCGTAGCTACAGCCGCCTCACCAATGACTGTTGACAGTCGTTGGAGGGCTTCCCACTCTGGGTCTGACAGGTGGGGACAGTCAGCGCGTGCAACATGGGTTGCAGGCGTCGTGGAGCTTTCCATAGACACTTCGGTATACATGGGAAGGTTCTCGGCTCCGTGTTCGTGCGGTGACGTACGAACTCAACTTAGTCGGTCGTTGGACGGACTACAAAGTGCTACCAGGTGTAATGGGCCTACCTTGGCTCACTACAACAGCTTACACGTGTGCGCTCGTGTATGAGGAAGCGTAGCTTAGTTTAAACTAGAGTTAATTATACTCGGGCCTCCGAGTATAGATTAATCTAAATAAACGATCCAAATAATGTTTTTGGGTTAAAATGAGAACTGTTATTTTTGTTTTATGTTTCTGACTTCCTCCAAATGTAATATTCTAAGTTGGGAATCTGCCAACGGCTGGTTGGCAGAATTCCTTTGCTATGCATGTCGCTCATTGGTTAAAAGATGCTGCTTTCAACCAATAGGAATCCTAAATGTCTATGGACCACCCGTCGTGGTGATCGTAAATGAATGTGGCACTTGATGTAACGTACATCAAGGCCGAGGAAGTGTTCGAACCTTTAACAGACATCGCGTCTGTTAGAGTTACAAGTGCCTGTAGCCACTTGTGCGTGTAACCCCGTTACACCGTGGGCTCGAGGCCGGCATGCCGGCCGTTCCGCGCTTCCCGGCAATAGGCTGGGGAGCTGCTGGGTCAGCCACATTGCTCCGGGGTTGGCCCTGAGCCACAGCGCTCACGCCCTCACGGGCCGGAGCGACTGGAGGGCTCAAAGGAGCGAAGCGCGTTGCGCTAGAGTGAGTCTGCGGCTGAGCGTTGGCCGAGAGGCTACGTTTGGCTCGGATCTTCGCAAAGTCGAAGCGGAGTTTGCGTTCGATACGAACATCCACTTCGCTGAAGCTAGCTCGAAGAGCATCCATGGAGCTAAGCCTCTTCTTCTCAGCCCAGTTCTCGAACTGAGCCTCGTGTTCGATCAGGCTTTCGCCCGGGCTGAGCACCACAGGGTACGTCCGCATTGCGGGCACGGACAACCCCTTGCCTTGCAGGCGCAACCGCTCACGGTACTCGGAGACAGTGGTAGACTGTGGAGTCAAGAGTCGATCTCGTAGAGACGTTCGAAGAGCGATCTCCTCCGGAGTACGGGCCGCAGGCCCAATGACATGCTGAGCCAGCGTCGGTTGAAACGCCTGACGGCATGCCTCCGCGGGGTCACGAGGCCGAAAGCCGTACTCGGCGGTGTTGGGGTTCAGCAGGGGCCGCAACTCGGGGCGCTGGGAGCGCATGGAGGCCAGCTGCGCCGCAACCTGCTCGGATTGAGCCTCGCCCAAAGGGTTGGAGATGACGGGGCCCAAGGGCACTTCCCCGCACGAGGCGGAGAGTACCGTGACTCAGTGAGCTCGCGCAGCTCGCGGAGCCCGGAAGAGCGTTCAGGGAACGGATTTGGAGTGCGCAGCGGTGGCCGCGGCTCCTCCCTCGACGGCGCAATGCGCTCAGTAGAGAGACGGCTCGACGAGCGCGCAGGAGATGTTCGCGTGCGGCGCTCTGGGTCGCGGGAGCTCGACGAGCCAACTGTGGCCGACGTGCCACCTCCGCGTTGTGCCGGCGACGTGGGCGAAGCGTCGCGGCGGTTCGGGGAGCGTTGTGGGGACGTTGCTTCACCCTCATGGCTCGGAGAGCCGACATCGGACTCGCTGTAGTCCACCTCGCCCTCCTCCTCATCTCCGAAGAGATCTTTGAGGTCCATGGTCTGATGGGCTAGTGCTCGAGGGAGCTGGAGCGTGCTCGCCGCGAGCGTTGCTTGAGGCGTTGCGCCGCGAAGTACTGGGAGACCGAGAGCCTGGGAGGCACGGTCGGTGTGCGCACCTGCGCTGGGGGCTTGGGAGTTCGCAGGCACGAGGTGCCGAAGCGCGAGAGGAGCGAGGCTCCGAGGCGGACCTTGTGAAAGTGTTTCTGCGGTCGAAAGACCAAAAGGCGTTATGACTTGAAGTCATGTAAGGGCGCGTTGCGCCGAGAAGTTCTCAGAGACGTCCACACGATGTGGATTGACTCGTTCGAGAAGGAGGCTTGACGGAACAAGACCCGGTCGTTGACCGTTAAGCGTGAACACCCGTGTCCACGGTTTGGTGGGGGAGGGTGTAACGGGGTTACACGAGTGTTACCCGAAGGGTTACGAAGTGTGGCACACACAGGCTTGTGTGGTGCACACTCTCTAACCTATTTCAGTAGGAGAATCAGTACATGGCTTCAGAGCCACAGATTATGCATATGACTAGGGTTCACTATGCTAGATAGTGAACCAGATACATTTACACCGAAGGCGGCTCTGCCGCGATAAGAGAAATACATTCAGTTTGAAGATTCACAGCTAAGAGTTAAGGGTTGACTCTTGGAGTCCGTAGGGAGTACGGACTCGTGCGTTCTGGTATTAGAACGGGCTATCTTTAGCCGCGACTCTGTGAGTCTGTTACGTCTTCCTCTGACGCTAAAGCTACGGCAGCCCCGCTGCATTATCCACCAACGGCATGGCGTACTCCATAATCTCGGTGATCGCATAACGAGCTTGTAGTCGATACACAAGCGGATATTCACTCCGTACTTCTTCAGGACGATGACGATAGGTGACGCCCATGGGCTGCCTGAGAAGGAAATTTGTCCAGGCTTCAGAAGGCCCTTCAGCAGCTCGTATGTGATGTAGCGGGATCAGCAAAATTTACAAGATCGCCGATCCAACTTCCCAACTGCGCCCGAACACCGACCTACGGAGGGGGTCCCCCGATGATCCGTGATCTGTGTGCTGAACTGGTCACCTTGTGTACCCGTCGGTAGGGCTGGATCTGCTCCTCTGGTGTCTGCTGAAGCGTCCGAGCCTTGTAGACAGAACAGTCTGGGCGAGACGCGGGGATGCGGGTGGGGCAGCGCGGAAATCTTCACTCTGCTCGCGGCTTACTCCAAATCCAGTAGTCTTGTACTTGGATCTGGCGGCCTGGATCTGGATCCGGCCGGGTTGTTGCCTTTCGGTTGTTGTTGACCTTTTCGTTGCCTTGGCAGGTCTTCCTTGGTCGTGTTTGTCGCCTCCAATGACGGTGTCTTGACAGTTGAGAAGCGAAGGACGCACCGGCCAAACAGATAACTCCGGTGGATCTTGGATCCGCACTTGACAGTAGTTCACTAGGAAGGTTTTGGATCTGGCCAATGTATTACTCCAGTCTTACCACCAACACTAGATCTGCTACGGCTAACCTCTCTACGCCGC
The DNA here is from genome assembly GCA_024211575.1 of Phytophthora melonis. NCBI lineage: Eukaryota > Oomycota > Peronosporomycetes > Peronosporales > Peronosporaceae > Phytophthora > Phytophthora melonis. The sequence continues at coordinate 1,033,284 of JAMXKT010000085.1, forward strand.
GTAAGGCCAATGTAGTCCCGTTTCCAGGCGAGGGAGGAAGCACTTGCGTTGATCAAGGCGAATTCGTTTCTGATCTATGCTTAAGTTCGCTCCTATACCAAAGTCCTATTACCATGTGGATCCTATCATCCCATCTGTACCTACCGACTCTACGGGCTCTCTTTACCTCCATTGCGTGTCAGCTGCTTGCCCATCTTGTTGTGTTCACGGTCTCTTGATGACGCCAGGGAACCGGACTGAACCCATCTTGGATCTGGATCTAATGGGTACAGATCCAGATCCATCTGATTCCGGATCCAGATCCATCTGAGGGCACACTCGCCCAGTTCTCCTTCTTCCGTGTGCAACCGGCATGTCTAACACACGTCGCAGTGCTTCTCGTGCATCGTCGGCTCGCAGCCACCGTCACGCAAGGCGGCCTTCGCCGGATCCACCCCTCGCGAGGATCGTGAGGGGGATTTGCGCGCACTCATCGCCGCTCGCGACGCCGCCGTCCGCAACCAAGAAGAGATCGCGGCCCTGTTGTTGCGTCAATCCAGGAACTAGACGCCTCTCAAGTACACATGCAGCAGCAGACGGCGGAGCTGGCTAGGTTGAGAGAGGAAACCGCCACGCACCCCAGCCAGGAGACCACTTCGGCCGCCGGGGTAGCGCGGGCTCTTCAGCTCCAGGGCCAGGTCGACCAACACGCGAACGAGATCCGAGACCTCCAGCACAACATCGAGCGGATCGAACGCGACCGGCGCGACTTGCAGGCGAATAACGACCACTTGGCCTCCGAGATCTGCTTGGTTGGAGCCGAGATCCAAGAGCTTCAGAGTGAGTAGGAACGCCAGTCTGGAAGGGGACGTGCAGGACGCCGACTACGAAAGGGACATAGCGGAGCACAACATGGATCGAGCTCAGATAGAGCTTCAAAGGATCGAAGCGGAGTTCGCGGCTCGCGATCAGACCTCCTCCGCGGATCTCCAGCTGATCGAGACATTGACCCAGGATCGGGATCGCGCCCGTACATCCTTGGCTCAAGTTACGCAGAACTTCGTGAAGGTCCAAGAAGAACTGCGCGCCCATCGCCAGATGCATGCCGACGCTCGCGCCGAGTTGAACCGCCTCCGAGGCGTTCACAACGCCACCATGGCGGATCTGGATCGCGCTGTCCAAGAGCGAGATAATCCGGAGTTGGCCCGACTTCGGGATCTCCACGAGACGACGGTGGCGGATCTAGCGCAAACACTCCGTGAACGCGACGCTTCTCGCGGCGAGGTGGATCGACTACGTGCCGCGCGCCAAGAAGCTGATTGTGGGTGGTAGTGGCCGCGTCTCGCGATCGGCATGTGTCGAGGAAGAACTACGGGGCTGGATCAAGGACGAGCGGCATGAAGAGCGGGCCGTGTCGATGGATTGCATCATTGCGCACTGCATGGTGCTTTTGCCAGGCTTCCTTGACGGCAAAACAGCTACTGCACGTAAATCATGGTGCAGCAAGTTCATGCTGCGAAATGGACTCACTATTAGGCGCATCTCGCACTCTGGCCGCAAGAAGCTGAAGGAGCTGATAGCGCTGCGCGATGCGTTCGCGTGCGAGGTGACCAAGGTGCTGATTGACCACTTTGTGGATGCTGCCACGGCGACCCCACCACCATATGTGCTCTACAATATGGACCAGACTGCGGTCTACTGCGACGTGGGATCGAAAACAACGGTGGACTTCGTCGGCGTTACTCGCGTCCCTACTGTTGGAGGTGGACAGAGCAGCTACCGCTGCACCGTCGCGCTGCTTGCATGCGCGGATGACCGCATGCTGCCGCCGCATTTCGTGTTTGCGGGCGAGCCCGACAATGACGTGTACGCCGAGGTGTCGACCTACTGTGAGCCGGGCGTCGCTACGTTTTCGTGTCAAACGAAGGCGTGGTTTGACGAGCGTGTCATGCTTGACTGGATCGAAAAAGTGTGGCGGTTTGAGGTGAGCGGCCCGACCGTCCTCATCCTGGACTGCCTTAAGGTGCACAAATGTGCTGCCGTGCGGCAACGGCTTGCAGAAATGGGCACCTACACTGTGTACGTCCCTGCCGGTTGTACCTCTGTGGCTCAGCCGCTAGATGTGGGAGTCATGTCTCCTTTCAAAAGCAGCCTAACAGCCCGTTACACCGCTCTGTACACGCACCGCTCACCGCCACGCAAGAACTGGGAACGCCGCTACGACATGTTGCAGCGCTCCATGTACGCACTTGGAACTATCACGGCAGCAACCATCCGAGCCTCGTTCGTAGAGGCCGGTCCGTTCTTTCCATTCGGGCCGCCGCCAAGCTCTTCGCCGGTTGTGATGGTCTCTGCTACGGAGGTAGTTGTGTAGGTACATAATGTATGTGGACCACATAGTTTCAAAACAAGGTTGGTTAATACATTAGGTGTGCACTGATTGGTCAGCTCTTAATACAGGAGGTCATCCCTGCCAAATCTTTCACTGTGCTAAATCTATCAGGCTTTTGCGGTACCTTGGCTCACTGCTACAGCTTACACGTGTGCGCACGTGTATGAGGAAGCGTAGGTTTCTTTTACTTGAGTTAGGTATACTCAAGGTCCACGAGTATACTTTGAACAAGATAAAGACTCTAAGTAGCTGATTGCAACGGGGTTACACGAATGTTACCCGAAGGGTTACGAAGTGTGGCACACACAGGCTTGTGTGGTGCACACTCTCTAACCTATTTCAGTAGGATAATCAGTACATGGCTTCAGAGCCACAGATTATGCATATGACTAGGGTTCACTATGCTAGATAGTGAACCAGATACATTTACACCGAAGGCGGCTCCGCGAGGACCGCTACGGCAACGGCGTCCACGGCGTCCACGTTCGCCGAGCCGCTGTTGGCGAAGAGCGCAGCGCGCAGGCGGACGTAGAAGTCGACCTGGGCACGGAGCTGAGGGTCGGCTTCAGCGTCCGCACCCCGGGACCGGCGATCGAGGCGCGCGCGGAGCCGGCGCATGACGGCCTCCTTGTTGACGTCGCGAGTCTTGGCCATGTGGACGGAGGAGTGGCTGCGGGAGCTTGCGGGTCTTGACCTCTTTTCGGCGAAAGCTGGAATGAGGACGAGGCGGCAAGTTGCCGTTGCTACTGCTGATGTGCCGTGACTCGGCCGTTGCCGGAGTCACTTTCCTTGAAAGGAGAAAGGTACGGTCGGCGTGAGACGGTCGACTGATGGGCCAAGTGGATTGACGAGGAGTAACGGGGGGTTGGTTGGAAACAGATTGACACGTACGATGCGGGAAGTGGACGGCGGGAGCTGCCGGCGTCCTCGGCCGGAGCGTGAAGCCGAGGGCATTTCGCGTTTGACGCCATGTTGGACTTGGAGACAGTGACTGAAGTCGCGGAGTGGTGCTGGTGGAACTCACTGTTCCTGTGGAATTTCGTGTGGTGGCTGCTGCGCAACCACTGGCCGGCCGTGTTGCTGGTGCTGACTGGTGCGGTGGGGGCGTGATCACGAGACCGCTGTAGCGTATTGCTGGTCCATTGATCGGAGCCGTGCTCGGCTTCACGGTCAAGTGGCTGTCGCTACTGCAAGTGTGCGTGCGGAGGTACCGCCGGTTTGTGAACGGTTCGTCTGTGCGAGGGAGGCCGGCTGCTGAGCGTCGGTGGAAGCTTTCGAAGCCATTTGGGCTACGCCTATGGTGGTGCTCAAGGCTCGTGGCAAGCACAAGGATGGCTTAGGCCGACTGATGTACAAGTGGTTGGAGGCGTACCACGCACTGTGGTGCATGTTCTTGCCTGACGTGCTCGAATTAGCCTGTAAATCTACCGTGAAGTACTGGCAAGGTTCGAGGGTCGAGTGTCGGCGTACGGTCGATCGTGCGAGCTGCATGGGTCGAGGACTTTGGGCGTTTTTGTCGCTGCTGACATACGCGGTGTTCTACACCGTCGTCTACGTCTATGACTTCTTCGAGAAGCTGTGTCAAGGAGCAGTGGGCGTTGGAGTGCTACTCCTGACTATGAACTACATGCTAGCTGACGGTGGGTTGACCTCCGAAGGGGGATTGAGTCCCGATGTGATTGTGATGCAGTGGAACTGTGTGGTGGCGACAATTGGAGTCGCCAGCCAGCTCCTGAAGTGCTACGAGGAGGCGTCTGGAGGACGGTCGCCGACGAAGATGGCGAAGGACAGATATGCGGACTGGCTCCAGGAAATCGAAGAGCTACAGCAGGTCGGGCGCCTAAGTGAGGCGTTTTGGCGGGCTGACGGCTGTGTCGGCGATAGGAAGCCCGTGCGGACTCTGAGTGGGCTGCGTGCTGAGCAGCGAGCTCTGCGATCCAAGATGAGGACGAGCAAGGAGGATTGGCTGCTCGACGAGGACGTCGAGTTTCAGTCGGGGAGGATGTCCCGAGTGGGAACGGTGGCCACCGTCTCGGGTACGGCCGCGACCATCGTCCGGCTGTCCGCCTATCGGCTCGGGAGCTGCTGCTAGAAGAACAGCTGGACGAGGATGAGCTGGCCAAGCAGTCATCGGACTTTGGCGAGGATTAACTGGCGGCGGGCCAGTTGCGAGAGTGAAGAGTCGCGGTGGAAGTGGTGGCATGTTCCGCGAGTGGGCGGTGACGTGAAGGCAGAGGACGGAGGGCACGGACGCGGCGTGGCTCGGGGCGTGAGCCCCGACGTGAGCCAAGCGCGAGGGGGTGACTGAGAAGCGACGGTGGGTGCAAGAGCGGCGGAGTGACGACGTTCTAGTTGAAAAGAAGCAGAAGAGAGAGCGGAGCGAAGTGCTCCGTGCCGGGTAAGTAGGTCAGTCGTGAATTTGCCGTGGAAACAACAAGTTGAATCTTTGCATTTGACTCTGTTGAATTTCTACCGCTCCTACCTGTCCGTACCGTTCTACTTCGTTCTCGCAGCGACAGCCGTCCCTTCCAGGGCAGCTCGCGACACCAATACCACAGGTTCACCCTCTCTACCGACGGAGTTGCTCACATTGAGCTTCAGCGACTGTGGGCGAGGTGTCGTCCCCGACGACACCGCGGTATTGGCAGCAGCATCTCGCTGCTCCCTCAAGATGAAGCCCAGAACAACACCGTGTTGCTCTGTCGGTGTTAGCGTACGCAGCATCGTAGCTACAGCCGCCTCACCAATGACTGTTGACAGTCGTTGGAGAGCTTCCCACTCTGGGTCTGACAGGTGGGGACAGTCAGTGCGTGCAACATGGGTTGCACGCGCCGTGGAGCTTTCCATGGGCACCTCGGTATCCATGGGAAGGTTCTCGGCTCCGTGTTCGTGCGTGACGTACGAACTCAACTTAGTCGGTCGTTGGACGGACTACAAAGTGCTACCAGGTGTAATGGGCCTACCTTGGCTCACTACTACAGCTTAGACGTGTGCGCACGTGTATGATGAAGCGTAGGTTTCTTTTACTTGAGTTAAGTATATCAAGGTCCACGAGTATACTTTGAACAAGATAAAGACTCTAAGTAGCTGATTGTAACGGGGTTACACGAATGTTACCCGAAGGGTTACGAAGTGTGGCACACACAGGCTTGTGTGGTGCACACTCTCTAACCTATTTCAGTAGGATAATCAGTACATGGCTTCAGAGCCACAGATTATGCATATGACTAGGGTTCACTATGCTAGATAGTGAACCAGATACATTTACACCGAAGGCGGCTCTGCCGCGATAAAGAGAAATACATTCAGTTTTGGAAATTCACAGCTAAGAGTTAAGGGTTGACTCTTGGAGTCCGTAGGGAGTACGGACTCGTGCGTTCTGGTATTAGAACGGGCTATCTTTAGCCGCGACTCTGTGAGTCTATTACGTCTTCCTCTGACGCTAAAGCTACGGCAGCCCCGCTGCACTTGGTAGCACTCGTAGTCAATCGGATACCTGAGTCTGGATAGACTGTCCCTCTGTGAAGGATGGGAGCAGTTCGCTCACTTGCCCCCGAACCAGCAGGATGCGCTTACAAGCTTATGTCCTTGTTGGGTCCGGAGGGCGTGACGTAACTGGCGCAACAAGGCCCCGACGCGGTGAATGCGCGTCTCGAGGCGTTTTCCAGCTACGAGAATGCTCTGTTGAAGCACCCCCAGCAGAGGATGGCGACTGTCGCGGCGCCGCAAGCGCCCGCTACGTCATCCGACGCGGAACAAGACCTGCCGCTCGTGTTGAGCGTGAAGACCTTCGAAGGCAAGGAAGGGGAAAGCTTAATGCTTTGGACCCGTGAAGTCGAGATGGCTATGAGCTCAGCTCTACCCCGGACGGAGTCGCAGCGCGTGGCGCTAGCTATCTCGAAGCTTGGTGGGCGAGCGAGAGAGTCGGCACTAACGTCAGGGACGTCGGTCGATACGGCCTTCCGACATGGGACCAGCTGAAGCAGCAACTGTCCCGGGTGTTCGCTCCGCCTAACGAGGCGTATCGCGTGCGCTCACGCTTCCTGGCTACCCGGCAAGGCAAGAAGGATTTGGTGGACTATGTCCAGGAGTTGAGAACTCTCATTGCGGGCATGTCTGCCGAGCCTCTGGCTGAGGTAGCCATCGTCACGGTGTTTATGGAAGGGCTTCGCGCTGGCGTGGCCAGGACGGAAGTCTTCCGCACTCACCCAAGCTCTTTTGAAGAGGCTGTGAGCATCGCGTTGAACGCGGAGCACAACTTTAAGTCGTTAAGACTTGGGTGGAACGCTTCTCACACCGGTTCGTCGAACGGTCCGGAGCCTATGGACCTCAGCTACGCTGAAGACGAAGAAGCCGAGCTTCGGGCTGCTGAGCAGCGGCGCGGCATCCGCCGATGCTTTATCTGCGGTGACACGCGTCACTTGCGCGCCGGATGTCCGCTGCGCTTGCAGCGCCAGGCTTCGTCAAGCCGGTCTTCGGGTTCGAGCCAGGGCTCTGGTTCGTCTCGGGGAATGAGAAAACCCAGTAGGCGCGGGGCGGCCTACTGGGGAGGAACTAAGTTCTATTGAACCTCGGCGAGGTGGAGGTCAACAGGACTTAGCCCCGAAGAGAGCTGTACTCTATAACACGGAACGTGTGTGCAAGCCGGGCTTGCTTGTTGTCCAGGCTTGGGTGAAGGGCTTCACAAAGCCGTGGACGATTTTGATCGATTCGGGAGCGTCGGGTAATTACGCCCGGCGTTCCACGATGGACGGAAGTCAGCTTTATGCTGAGGCGCTGGTAGCGCGTGGGAGTGACATCGTCACTGTTCGTCTAGCGACGGGCACTCGTGTCACGGTGCCTAAAGTCCCTGTGGACTTGGGCGTGAAGTTTTTAGATTTTGATAGCGTGAAACGCTGTCTGGTCTTAGACCTCGATTCGAGATATGATCTCATCCTTGGTATGGCGTGGCTGGAACGCCACGAGCCTTGGATAGATTGGAGGTCGAAGACCCTTGGTGCTACGCACTTCTCTCCTGGCGGAGCATTGGCGAGTCATGAACCCACCTCTGCTAGGAAGCAGAAGCGCTTCTGGCGCGAGCACTGGACCGAGTCGGTCAATGTGCTAGATATCGGAGTTTCCGAGTTGGTGGACACTGCGTGTGTCGATGTGGTGTAGCGGGATCAGCCAAAATCTGGTTGAGGCCTGATCGAGCTTCCCACCAGCGCCCAGACACCGACTAACGGAGGGGGTCCCCCAACGATCCGTGATCGGCTGAACTTGTTCTCACCTTGTGTACCCGTCGGCGGGCTGGATCTGCTCTCTCGGGGCTCCGAGGATGCAGCACTTGGTGAAGATCGAATGTCTTGGCGTGACGCGGGGATAGTCCGTGGAGCAGCGCGGGACTCTTCGATCTGGGTCCGAGTATTCGTCCCGATCGAGGGTTGTTCGCTACGATCGGTCGGCCTGGAGTCGATCCGAGGCCTGTAGTTGCCCTTTCGGGTGTGTTCCTTCCTTCCTTGAGTTGCCTGCCGCTTCCTATAGCGGGATCGAGGTTGATCGAGAGGAGAACGATCGCCGGCCAAGCAGTATCCGGACGATCGAGGGTTCGCACACAAGAAATAGATCACTAGAGTAGGTCAAGCTGGCCAATGTATTAATCCAGTCTTAACCGTACCACTAGTTCACTGTCCAAAGTGTCGACACTTGCCGAGGCCAATGTAGTTCCTGGGACTTGGTGACTTGAGGGGACTTGTGCTCTTCGGTGCAAAAACTCTTCTGATTTATGTTTGGTTGGTGTCTCCCTACCGCTACCATCCTACAACCCCACAACAACTGGATTCTCGTCCTGGCTTCGCCTTACCGTTCTCCCCATCTTGGCCGATCAGCGATCGGCCCCTCGATCGGCGATCGGCGATCAGCCCCTCGATCGGCGATCGGCGATCAGCCTCTCGATCGGTGATCCATGATTGCGATCGACGGTCGGCGATGGCTAGGGCAGGTCATCGTCCGCTATCGCTCGTCCTCTCCTGCTCCTGACCCCGCTCGGTCCCCAATGTTCGAGATCTCCGATCGATCCTGGACTTTGCTGCCCGTCTCCCGATCGTCGGTCGATCGTCGATCTGATCTTGACCTTGCTGCCTTTCTCGGAGAACAATTTTTTGTTCGAGAAGGATTTCTTATTCGGTGCTTCTCCACATCCGCCCCCTGTCCGCCAGTTGTGTCGCACGGCGGCTCACTTCGGACACTGGATTCTCGCTCATTCTCCAATTTGCCGACTCGGACCCAGATCATCCCGGATGAGCACACCGCCGCCCAACCCTCCGGTACCACCGTCCAGTCCGTCGAACGGCGACGCTTCACCGCATGACTCGCCTCGATCGACCCATTCGACGCCCCGGTCGCCTCGCTCGACGTCTCGGTCGACCCACTCGACGCCCCGATCCACGCGCTCAACGGCATCGCACCACGCCGCGGCCTCTCCGGACGCAGCCCGCCGTATCGCCCGTCTAGAGGAGGAGCTGACGTGTGCCTATGCCTCGCGGTCCACCATGATCCGTGACCGCATGCGTCTGGACGACACGGTCCGCGATCTGACGGCCAACCTTCAAGATCTCGAGCGCTATCGCGGATCAGAAGAGGACGAGATCCGCCGACTCCAAATCGAAGTGGGCGACCTCCAACAGAGTGCGCAGGGCAAGCTCCGCAGCTGATCCAAGATCTACGTGGTCAGATCGCTCAACAAGTGGCGGAGATCCAGGATCTAGAGCGCAGGCTGCGTCGCACGCAAGCCGAGCTCGCGAACGCAGTTGCTGATCGAGATCACCTCGAACACAGGCTCGATCTCGCCGAAAGCGACATCTCCGACCTCCGATCGCGGGTATCCGTCCAAGATCACGAGCTGGACATGGTACACTACGAACTGGACACCACACGTGGCAGCCTCGATCGAGTACAGCAGGCCCTCCAGACGGCCGAAGCGACTTTGGTTCAGCGCGGTCCCTCGTCGATCACTACTTCCCAGGCTGTCCCGCCATCGACATCTCCTGCCGGCGCCGCCCCCGCCACGGATCGACTGCAAGCCGATCTCCGCCGGACGATCGAGGAGTTCCGGTTGGCTCGTGTCGATCGAGACTCCTGGAAGAGCCAAGCTGCCGCCTCCGCGCAGGAGGCCCGGCGGGCTCTGGATGCCCTCGATCAGGCTCATCAGAGCCGCGACGCCTCGCTTCGTGAGAACGCTGATCTGCGTACGTAATATTTTGCTAGCCCCGTTCCCATGTCGATCGTCGCTTATATCGCTATCGTGCCACAGGTGCCTGCGTCGCCAGCGCCCAACAAGTGATCCGGGCCCAAGACGCCCAATTCATCGACGTCCAGGAGGCCTACGCCCTGCTTCGGCGCGTGAGCGATCGGTCCAACGAGGATCTCGAGACCGTGGCCGACACTTTATCCCGCGTGACAGACTGGATCGGACTTCGCCAGTGCAGACCGCTCACGCCTGCTCGCCGCGGCCGCAGTCCCTCAGGGTCTCCCGATCCCGCTCAGTCGGCTCAGAAGCGCTCAAGATCGGCGCCTCCGCCACGCAGTCGGTCTGCGAGTCGATCGCCCTCTAGGTCCCCGTCTCCTGCCTTCTCCCAGCCCGATCACGATCATGAGTCACCTGCCCAGGATCAGCGGACGCCTGATCGACGTGCGAAGGCCGACGAGCCCGAGCGTCAAGAGTCCGATCGAGAAGAGTCCGGGTCATCTCGCCGATCCCAGGAAACTGATCAGTCACCTGAGGAGAAGTCCGCCTCGGCTGAGTCTGGCAGCGGTGAGGAGGGGTCCGAGGAGACAGATCAGGAAGCTCTCGCCGCGTTGGCTCGGTCCCGTACGGAGGCCCGTCGCCTCCAATCCGCCTCGCCGGCCCGCACTCATACTTCTCCGACCCGGTCGCGATCGCCTTCTGTCATATCGATACACTCGATCCGGATCGGCGCGATCTCGATCGCCCCCGCACTCGCCGCCTGGGTCTCCGCCTAGATCGCCTCCACGTTCGCCGCCAGGGTCTCCACCCAGGTCGCCCCCGCGCTCACCACCAGGATCGCCGCCTGGATCGCCTGGGCCCCGATCTCTGATTCCTCCATTGTTCCCGATCGGCTCCAGGATCCCGGGCTTCAACGCCACCAGGGCACTCACCCAGGGCGACACCGATCCGTGGCCTTCGGTACTGTTGCGTCAGCTGCAGATCACCGGCATGATCTTGTCGACGTTGACCCATCACTTACTTCTACCGGAGGGGTGGCTCTTCCCGGCCGCCGTTCGTGGTGTTCGGCAACCCGTCGCGGGGGCCGGCTACCGCGACGACCTGATCACCGGGCCGAACATCACCGCGCTGCTGGCAACTCGCCCGTGGCAAGTTCTCCGAAACCCGGCGGACCCGCTGACCTTCGATCTGGCACTCCATCGAGATGCTGCCACCCCATTAGGCCGGATCGCTACTGCCTACCTGCAGTTCGAGGAGCAAAATCGCCAAGCCTTTGGGAGACAACTCATTATCTCCCGATCACTGGCCGACAGCGCCGAGACCCAGCCGTCGATCGATATCATGCGGATCGCCGATCGCGGCGGATCCGTCTCGGCGATCGATGGCGACAGCTGGTGACTACCATGCTACCGATGATGCGGGGGATGTGGGCCGACGTCGATCTGTTGCTGGATCCGTTTTTCCTGCAGATCCCGATACGACAGCGAGACTCGGTGATTTGGTACCCAGGCGTGGTGTCTCGCACTGCGAACGCCGGCAATCCCAATCAGCACCAAGGCGAGCCGACCGACCTTTTGACTGCCCTGATCGAGGCCGACACCCACGATCCATGGCGGAACCAGTACCGCGACCACCCTCAGGATCACCCTGCCCGGCAGATTCCACGCCTCCGCAACAGGTTCAACCCCAACGTCGGCACTCCACGGCCGTGAACTCGGCCCCGCTCGCACGATCGGCTTCCGCGATCAGCATGTTAGTTAGGTGGCTCACCCCGGATCGTAGTCGTTCGGAGGCCGATCCTCTGTAATCGTCACCCGACGTCGTCAAATCTATCCATTCCATCATAATACTCCGTTCTCTCCGCCGGGTGCTTATCGCCTCACTTATTTCCAACTCGATTAGCCTGGATCCACCATCGTAACACTTCGCCATTGCCCCATATCCTTCTGGTCTGCATTCTCATGTACATACGCATTCATATACAACCCTTTCCTCCGATCGACGGCCTCCCCGCCGATCCGTCACCCATTCCGCTCACCAAGGCGACCAGCTCGCCCTGGCGGTCCGATCTCACTCCTCCTCGTGAGACTGCATCGCGTTGAATCGGTTCCGGTTCACACGATCTCGAAGGAATTCGTGCAATAAAGTTCCACAGTTGAGATCAGCTTCGTCGATCCAGTCCGGATCGTCGTAACCCTTCCAATGTACCAAGAATTCTCGATACGTCCGGCCGTACCGCGTCCTTCGGCCCGTCCGCATATCCGTGATCTTCTCCACTTCGTACTCGTTCGCATCTCGATCTGGAGCCCAGCTGTCCTCCGGAAGTAGGATCTCGTCGAAATCGAGTCGATCTGCCTCGTCCACCGTGAGCTCGATCTGCGGTCGATCGGGGAAGTCTCTGACCAACTTCAGCTTCGAGACATGCACGATCGGGAAGAGGTGATAGTCCGTGCCAACGATCTGGAGCTTCATCGTGTACTCGTTCACCTTCTCGGCCACACGGAATGGGCCATGCCACAGGTGAGCTAGCTTCCGGGCGTACCCCTCCTTTACCCGATCCAAGTACAGCCACACCTGGGATCCAGCCTCGATCGAGTGCGGTCGAACCTCTTCGTTGTGTCGATCGGCCCGATCCGCGATCGCTTCGCGTAGACGAGCATTCACCTGACTTCGAGCCTGATCATAGTTCCTCTGGATCCGCCACCGTCGCGGATTCCGATCCTGGATTCGAGTACTACCCAAAGGGATCGTCGCTTCCAGCGTCGATCGAGGATCCCAGCCATGTACCAGATAAAAAGGAGAGTCTCCTCGAACGCGTTCATGAGCCGTATTGATCGCGAAGGTCAATCGCTCGGCGTACTCATCCCAATCCTTCTGATCCAGATCTTCCACGAACATCTTCAAGGCTCTCGTCGCCGTCTGCACCATTCGTTCCGCAGTACCGTTCGCTTGGGGCCGATATGCCATCGTCGCTCGCTGACGCATACCTAGGATCTTATTAAAGGCGCGGAAGAAGTCAGCCATAAATCCCGGTTCGCGATCATGCCTGATCACCTCGCTGGCACCGAATCGCCGGAACACACACTCTTCGTAGGATTCGGCGATCGTCTGCGCCGTTCGAGAAGAGCTGGCCTTCTCGATCACGTATCCCGTGAACAGATCGACCCAGATCAGCAGTTCGGTGTTGCCTTTGTACGACTTGGGCAGCGAAGGTATGTGATCCATCGCTATGATCTGGAACGGGTACGTCGCCTGGATGTTCCCTGGCGACTCGCCCCTGATCGTGGGTCGTCCTTTACCGGTCTCACAATCGACACGCTCTCCGACATACTTCTGCACACTTCTGAAGAGACCTCTCCAGTGAAAGTGATCACGGATCCGCTGATAGGTGCGTCTAATCCCTTGGTGACCACCTTCCACAGTAGAGTGGTAGTGGTGTAGGATATCCTGATGCAGTGTCTCCGGCGCGACCATCCTCATCAACCCGTCTCGATCTGCCTCCGATCTCTTGGAGGGGGAACAGTAGAACAGCAGATCATTGTCGTCGATCTCGTAGTCCGCCGCAATGTTAACATAAGATCGGGCCTCATCCTGCGTCAGATCAGCCACGTCTCCCATCAGGTACTTCTTCATGCCCACGATCCACGTCTCTTCATCTTGCGATCGACGGATTCGATCGATCCGTAGTCCCCGCACAAACTCTTCCTGTAGGACAGTCGGATTCGGTCGTGATCTGGCGTTTGGTCGGGTAGTCATCGGTGATAGCCGGGCGATCGGTTCGTCAGATCTGACAACCAGGATCTCATCGAGCCGGTTCAATGTCGTCAGATCCACGTGATCGGCCTCATCCTCGACGACAATGCCACCTTCACGTTGAAGCGCTGCGCTAGCAAAGCTGTCTGCGCTGCCGTTCCAGTCCCGTTTCACATGTAACAGCTCATGATCTGGCCAGTTCCGTAACCGATCCAGCACCTTCTGCTTCAGTAACGTCAGCTTGGGTGCTTTGCAGTCGATCTCACCTCGCACTTGCCGGATCACCAAGTTGGAATCACCGCAGACCACCAGCCTGCCTCGATCCATGCCGTCCAAGAGGTCGAAACCCAACAGCAGACCATGATATTCCGCTTCATTGACGGTCAGCCCCTCGGCATAGCCCGATCGTGCTCTCACCACACTCCACTCGGGCAGCTTCCATAAGATCGCACTGTACGCGCCCCCACCTCGCTTGACGCGGGCGGATCCATCGAAGCTTATCACCAGCAGTTCTTCATCCGCGCGTACAGTCGGGATCGGGGTTTGGAATCTTCCGCCGGGGTTCCTTCTTCGGCGCGATCGCGATCAGTGCGTTGTCGACATCCGATCGAGGCGTAATACTGGCGGCGCTCGCCCCCAATATCTCGTCCTCTCCTTGGTGCACTTCGTGATCTCCAACGTCCAGGGCGATAGGAGTGCGGCCCACTGACCCAATCGGCCCTGAAGGCCGGGTGATCGGAACAGCCACGCCAACGTCGAGTGTCGAGTCAGGACCCGGATCGATCGTCCAACCAGCATGTTATAGTTCAGATCTAGGATCCGTAACAGAGCCAGCACTTCTTTCTCCACCACATTGTAGTTCAGTTCATTCGACTTCAGCGTTCGACTGGCGAAGGTAACCGGGTGATAGATCTGGTCGTGTTCCTGCATCAGTGCGGCCGAGATCGCCCAGTCACTCGCGTACACGATCACCACCGGAGTCCGATCGCGATCGAAATGCCGCAGGATCGGCGTCGTCGCGATCTTCGTCTTCAGTGTCGAGAAGGCGCGATGAGCACGGATCCAGCGCTCGTCGCCAACCTCGACTCCATGAACGGACGGTGCCCGATCGGGGTCTGCCGAGTTCCGATCTACTGCGTTCGACACTTGACCATCCATGATCCGGCGCAGATCTGGACGCTTCTTCAACTCGGCGAAGTCTACCTCGCGCAGTTCATACAGGATCGCCGCGTAGATCGCGTAATCCTCCAGGAAACGGCTGTAGTAGTTAAGACTGCCCAAGAAAGACTGCATTGATCGGAGCGATCCAGGGAACGGTAGATCTGTCAGAGCCGCGAGGTCCTTCGGGTTGGCCTCCAGTCCATCCTTTGACACGCGATGTCCTAGATAGTCCACCTTGCGCATCCCCCAAGAGCTCTTCTCCACACTGATCGAGAGGTTCCACTTGTCACAGGCGTCCAACAGGTGATCCACACGACCACACAGCTCATCCCATGATCCAGCCGTCACCAGAATGTCGTCGATGTACGATCTGCGGCCTAGCACTGACGGACACCCCGGATCTTCTGGTTCGCCCGACTCGATCAGGTCCGTGGTGACTTCCGAGTTCGACGATCGCGGGATTCTGGTGAACCCGTACAACGCGTCATCCAGAAGTCGCTGATAGATCTGAGGAGCGTTCTTCAGGCCGAACGGCATCCGATTCCATTCAAACAGACCCATGTGGGTGATAAAGGCAGAGATCGCACGAGCTCGATCGGTCATCGTGACCACCCAGAATCCACTAGCCATATCCAAAGAGCAATACCAGAGCACCTTGTCCAGATCTTCCAGCAGATCGTTGATCAGGGGCATTGGATACACCATGAGCCGTGTCAGACTGTTGACGAGCCGATAATCGATGCAGAGTCGGATATCCACGCCGTTCTTCTTGATGATCACGACGATCGGCGAGGCCCACGGTGATCGGGACTTCCGGATCATTTTGGCTGACAGCAATCCCTTGACCAGATCCGACACCTTCTCCACAAACTGAGGGGCGACCTTCCGGACTCGTTGGGCGATCGGTTTCGCATCGCCGACGTCGATGCCACATGTGACGCCCCTGGCTGCTGGGGGAAGTGCATTGCCCTTGCCGATCAGCAGGTGCCTCCGATGCCAGATCTTCTTTCGCAGTCGATCGATCTCCTCCGGGGTGTTGAATTCCAGATCTCCCACCTTGATGTCGTCGATCTTCACCTCATCCGTCGTCGAGATCACAATTTCCGGAAGCACAGCCAGTTCGCCTTCGACCTCTTCTGCTGATAGACTCCCGCCCTCGTGGTAGTGGACTTGATCATCGGTGTCGACATCTCCATCTGGTTCAGCTGTGGCAGGATCGCTCCGGTTGACAGTGGGCTTGGTCTCTGTTTCCACCTGAT
Source organism: Phytophthora melonis (assembly GCA_024211575.1). NCBI lineage: Eukaryota > Oomycota > Peronosporomycetes > Peronosporales > Peronosporaceae > Phytophthora > Phytophthora melonis. The sequence continues at coordinate 1,049,053 of JAMXKT010000085.1, forward strand.
CGCCTCCGTCGATCGACATCGGAATGCCGTCAACTGTGATGTCACCTCTTGATCTCGACTCTTCCATCGTTAAGGTCGCCACATGGGGTACCCGATCAGCACTCCCGCCCCCGAGATCTGGTTCGACGGCGCAACCATCGACCTGATCGGTCGATGGCAAGTGAGGGGACATTGTTTCATCGCTCTCCTCCACATCACGAGTGCAGTCATCTCGCGGCTTATCGTCATCCATCGCTTCGCACCCTGATCCGGAGAATTTGGCCGACGGCCTTGTAGGATCCGACCGTAGGTCCGTCGGTTCTTCAACTAAAGTGGTTGAAGTAGACGATCTGGACTCTTCGGCCACGCGATCACTCTCCAGCGGCGATCTGCCCCCTGATCTAAGCGTACCGGCAACAGCTATCTCCAGATCAGGGCACCTCGCCCCCGATTCGGTTGTGGGGTCGAGTCGGCAGATCGAGCGATCGATGATCGGGGAGACCTCAGATCTCCGGAGAATCGCTCGGGGCGTCGGATACGTCGGTCGCTCGACAGCAGATGCTGGTGGTACGACTGACGCCTCCTCATTAGCTCGCGGTTCCTCCGTCGTGGCTTGGAAGGCCAAGTTCTGCCATTCCATGTAGCGACGGGACCCGATCGACACATACCCTGGCACCCGGGGTACCCGATCTCCGGCCAACCACATGGCGATCCGTTCATTCCGGTGTAGAACGATGCCCTTATCACTAATGTTGGTAACCTGGAGGTACCTGATCCGGCCAGGTCCTCGAACCACAGTCGGCACCCAGCGGTCTCCACGAGTGACCCATAGCTTCTCGCGATCTGTCACCTTCATTCGGAGTGGCAGTTCGATCGAATCACCGATCGCGATCTGCATCCCTTGTTCCACACACATGTCTGACGTTGTCGTTGTACAGTTGTCGCCGTCCGCTAAGTTGGATCTTGACTTCGTCAGGGAGGCAGATGGAGCCGTCTGCAAGATCGAGGCGGATCCCCGCCGGGACCATGAAGTCCATACCCAGGATCGCATCTTGTCCTGATAGATCGCCAACCCAGATATCGAAGAAATACACCAGCGATCCTGCCAGCGTAACTTTGATCCTGGTCTTTCCCTCCGTCATGTACACGCTTTCGCCAATTCCCACACATTCCTGGCTTTGACTCGTGTCGACATAGCACCCCACCTTCCGAGCAAAGGCGGTGTCCACGATGGACACCTCGGCGCCGGTCTTTAAGAGTAAGATCGACTTCTCATTGTTGATCTTGCCAGCGATCTTGGCCTGACGGAATCATTTACCCGGCGAATGGTGTTTCCAGTACCCTCTGGACTCCCCTGGGAGGAGAACGGGTACCACATCGCCAGATCTGCGGTGTTCACTGACGCGAGGCAGACTTCGATCGCGATCATGTTTCGGGATCTCGGCCGTCAACTCTCCGTCAGCTGGCGTAAACCATTCTTCAGGCCTGCGTTGCTTCCAATAACCTCGAGTTTCTCCAGACTGGAGATCCAAGGGCACTTCGGCGTCAGAACGGCTGAAGTCGTCCGATCGGTGTAGACTTAAGACCTTGGCGGCAGATTTCTCATGCAGATCACATGTATTACCGCGTAGATCAGTCCGTCCACTTACTCGATCTACCGTGTTCTTGTTCACGTATGCATAGATGCAATACCTAGAACGCTCGGCTCGTACCGGATTCCAACCCGGCGAGCGTCCTAGTTTAACATCTTCTCGGCGATCGCGGGCAGCATGCCTGCGTGTTTCACCGGGTTGAACCATTGACGGATCTGATTTTAGAATTCCTCCATCGGGCACTTGCCCATCTCGTGCAGCTCACCACATCCACTACACACAAACAGGCAGCGATCCGCCGGATGTCCTCGCTTTCCACACTTCTCGCACGTCAAACGTCTCCAGCAATCCAGATCCGTGTGCTTCCGTGATCCGCAGTGCGAGCAGCGGCTCGATCGGTCTGATCCATCGGGCGGCGATCGCGATCTTGGGTCTGATCGAGGTGAGGCATGACCGATCGGCGCTTGGGTGCTGCGATCCGGCTTCGTCGTGTCGCCCCCAGCATTGCGAGACTTGTCCTCAGCCGACGCTAGGTAGACGCGGCGTAGATCACCTTCCGAGTCCGATCCGTCCGATCCGGTGTCCGATCCAGACTCTTGGTTCGCGATCTGGACTGCACGCACTGCCCGCTTAGTGGCAGCGGCCGGAGCGGAGGTCGGGACTTTCTGGCGATACTTCGATCCGAAGGCAGATCCTTTCTGTCTGCTCTTCGCGCGTTCTCGAGCGCGCAGGACTTCCTCCAGATCTTCGGCATCCGCGAGTCGAAGTAGGGTCAGCTGATCGGCCAGATCGGGATCGCCCAGTGTCTCGATAAAATGTTCGACGTGTTCCCGACGGGCCTTGGAATCTCCATCCTTGATCTTCAGTCTCGCACGCAGAGCCGCCACATTCAGTCGGTAGAGGTAGTCCAACGGCGATTCATCCGATCGCTTGCGAGAGTGATAGTACTGCCAAGCCACCGATACTCCTAGGCCGCAATACTGGATCTGGAAACTCCGAAGCAGATCGCTCCACTTGTTCCGTGTCGATCGTCCCAGCTGGCGGTACCAGTTCTTCGCCGGCCCTGTCAGCAGATCCGCGAAAGTCAGGCACTTCTCTTCATCCGTAGCCTGATCGCGCATGAAGGCCGATAGCAAGGTTTCACCTTGCTGATCCACGATCGGGCGCGATCTTCGTCCTGATCTTTGCCGCTGAACTCCTTAAGATCCGACATCGCCGAAATCCGTATGCGCTGGATCAGTGAAGATCCGACGGACCCCGATGCGGCGGTAGCCACCACGGCCGGAGCTGAGCTCGGTAGATCGATGTCGTCCGGATCATATTCCCACTGCGAGACGTCTCGATCCGGCGATCCGGCGGATTCCATTTCCACGTCCTGTGATCCGACATGGTCCGTGGTCACTGGGGTAGGTGTGGCCACTGCGCTCTGCTGTTCCTTCAAGAAACGGGCCATCGCGGCCTGGAAGTAAGTTTCCAGGCTGCCGTTCGACTCGTCCGCCCCAGTCGCGCTGGTCGTCCGATCGATCGACTTAGGTTTCGGCTTCCGAGGCCCTGATCGCGTACGTTCCTGACGCTGACTACGTGATCGAGCGTCCAGCATAGCCGATCCGGAAGGACCAAGCGGCATTCGCTGGGGTTCCGACGACGTGTCGGACACATGTTCGGCTGCCGAGACGTAAGGTGATGATGATCGATATCCTGTCGATTCAGCCCGCGTCGACACCACTGGAGCTGACGGCGCTTGATCTGGGGCGTCTGGGACCTGATCGTTCGTGATCACGTCGACGAGGGTCTCAGCTTTTCGACTAATGTCTGGATCGACGTCTGGATCACTTCGAGCTCTTGATCGAAGAGGTCATTCGCGTCAAAGGCTCCAGCCACCAAGCCGGCCTCCTTCAGCAGCCCGAGCAGGTTCTTCACTGCCGTCAACTTGTTGTCCGTCATCCGGGGCCGAGATCGAGCCCTTCGGGTCGCCGATCTGCTCTGGCCGCACGATGATCATGACGGGATCTTGACGTAAGAAGTCCCGCAATTCTTTCAAGTGATACTGACGTTCCAAGTCAGCCTCAGACCAGTCGAGCACCAGCGATCTGGGATCTTCGTCGTCCATGCCTGGCGCTCGCAGGTTCCTTCGCGCGATCTGGGCCTTGTCCGCGATCGCATCCAGGTAGTCCGGATCGAACCTGATCGGCGAGTCTGCGAATGGATATCGGTCCGATCCGGCCTTGGTTTGTTTTGTTAGTGAATCTCGGTTCGCACCGAGATCCACCGGGGTCCCCGAAGGGACCTGGGGAGGATGTTGAGGTTTCTCTTCTAGATCTGTTTCCAGATCGCCCTCGATTCCGTCGACAGAAGTCCTCCGAGCACTCTGTCGATCCGCGGATCTCGTTTTGTTCAGCAGCGTCTTCGTCGATCCGATGTTCGATGACGCCTCTTCCCCTGGTTCTTTCTTCACTTGCGCATCTCCTGCGGACTCACCGTTAAATCCGGAGTCCCCAAGAGATCCGGGCACGCGCACCATTGTGGTGTAGCGGGATCAGCCAAAATCTGGTTGAGGCCTGATCGAGCTTCCCACCAGCGCCCAGACACCGACTAACGGAGGGGGTCCCCCAACGATCCGTGATCGGCTGAACTTGTTCTCACCTTGTGTACCCGTCGGCGGGCTGGATCTGCTCTCTCGGGGCTCCGAGGATGCAGCACTTGGTGAAGATCGAATGTCTTGGCGTGACGCGGGGATAGTCCGTGGAGCAGCGCGGGAATCTTCGCTCTGGGTCCGAGTATTCGTCCCGATCGAGGGTTGTTCGCTACGATCGGTCGGCCTGGAGTCGATCCGAGGCCTGTAGTTGCCCTTTCGGGTGTGTTCCTTCCTTCCTTGAGTTGCCTGCCGCTTCCTATAGCGGGATCGAGGTTGATCGAGAGGAGAACGATCGCCGGCCAAGCAGTATCCGGACGATCGAGGGTTCGCACACAAGAAATAGATCACTAGAGTAGGTCAAGCTGGCCAATGTATTAATCCAGTCTTAACCGTACCACTAGTTCACTGTCCAAAGTGTCGACACTTGCCGAGGCCAATGTAGTTCCTGGGACTTGGTGACTTGAGGGGACTTGTGCTCTTCGGTGCAAAAACTCTTCTGATTTATGTTTGGTTGGTGTCTCCCTACCGCTACCATCCTAGTTACCATCCTACAACCCCACAACAACTGGATTCTCGTCCTGGCTTCGCCTTACCGTTCTCCCCATCTTGGCCGATCAGCGATCGGCCCCTCGATCGGCGATCGGCGATCAGCCCCTCGATCGGCGATCGGCGATCAGCCTCTCGATCGGTGATCCATGATTGCGATCGACGGTCGGCGATGGCTAGGGCAGGTCATCGTCCGCTATCGCTCGTCCTCTCCTGCTCCTGACCCCGCTCGGTCCCCAATGTTCGAGATCTCCGATCGATCCTGGACTTTGCTGCCCGTCTCCCGATCGTCGGTCGATCGTCGATCTGATCTTGACCTTGCTGCCTTTCTCGGAGAACAATTTTTGTTCGAGAAGGATTTCTTATTCGGTGCTTCTCCACATCGAGAACGAGCGTTCCGAGCGTGGCTCGTGGGCGGCAGGTGGAGCGGCACGAATTGCACTGAGCGGGTGTGCGCCTGAGGGCAACGCCCCGCTGTACCCAAGAGAGGACAAGGTCGGCATGGAGCCGAGGAGCCATGGGCGAGGCCCGGCTGATGAAGGATGTGGAGCGGCACTAATTCCGCTGAGCGGGTGTGCGTCTGAGGGCGACGCCCTGCTGCGTGCCAGCGACGGCGCGGTCGGCACGATGCCGAGGGACAAGGGGCTCTGCCCGGATGAAGATCGTGGAGTGGCACGTAATCCACTGAGTGGAGGCTGCGGGTCGTGCAGCTCTTCGCTGAGTGTCGATCAAGACACTGGTGCTCCTCTGGAGCTGAATGAGGTGGTGACACCTGGCGTCAAGAAGCACGCGAAATCACGGAGCTCTTCTGGGCGGGCAGTGTCCATGAAGAGGCGGCAGCGCCGCAAAGCGCTGGCGGCGCGACGCAAGGCGTCTGCGGTCTCACGAGTCGAGAAGGGTGTGTTGAGCGGTGAGGCTCCACACAAGAGCGAGCAGCTCTACACACTCGTGAATGGAGTGACGGGCGACATCGACGGAGATGTCAGTCTCACCGACTTGCCCTCACTATCTGCTCTCCTGGAGCTTGACGAGATGTCCTTGGCCGAGTTGGGCGAAGCCTTGAAGGCTGGAGACTTGGCGGAGGTAGTGGTCATACGACCTGAAGAAGAGTTGAACTCGTCCTCGCTTCTGGATGAAGCTGTCCTGGAGGACACTAAGAAGGCGCTGAATGCGCGAAGCGGATCGGCGATCCTGAAGGATCCGTCGGACCCCTTGTATCACGTGGTGAAGGATTATCAAGACGTGGTCTCGAAGGAACCGCCCTCGGGGCTACCTCCGGATCGAGGTGTTCGACATGAGATTGATCTCGTTCCGGGAACGAAGTACTGCGTGACGAGGCAGTGGCCTTTGCCGAAGGAGCAGTGTGACGTCATTGACGCGTTCTTCCGTGCGAAGCACGAAGCGGGCATGGTGCGTGAGAGTAAGTCTCCTCACTCCACGCCGACGTTCTGCGTCAGAAAGCCGAATGGCAAGTGGCGTATTGTGCATGCTTTCAACAAGCTGAATGCCGCCACCATCCCGGCGCAGACGCCGATTCCTCGGAAGGACGTTCTTCAGAACAACATGGCAAGATGTACGATGTACAGTGCGCTCGACTTGGTCGATGGCTACTACCAATTGCTCATGAGGACGAGCGACATTCCCCTCACTGCGGTGAGTACTCCGAGCGGCATGCTCTGGGAGTGGTTGATGATGCCCCAAGGGCTTTCGAACGCGCCAGCGACGTTTAATCGTCTTGTGACGCAGCTCTTCCGGCCCCATCGGGCGTACGCGCAGTCGTACTTCGATGACATCTTTGTCCACAGTCGTGCGGAGCACGGGAAGACTGATATGGAGAACCATGTCGAGCACCTGCGTGCTGTGCTCGAGTGCATGCGTCAAAACAAGTTGTATGCCAACATTGACAAATGCATCTTCGGAGCGGAAGAGATTCCCTTCTTAGGGTGCTTCATCGGGAAGCGTGGCCTGAGGGCCGACCCGGTCAAGGTCAAGGCCATTGTTGACTGGCCGGTTCCCCAGAACCAGAAGGATCTTCGCAAGTGGCTTGGCTTGGCCAATTACTTGCACAAGTACAGCGAGAAGTACGCTGAGATGGCTCGGCCACTCTCCAATCTCCTGAAGAAGGACGCGGAGTGGTGTTGGAACACCGAGCATCAAGATGCGTTTGCGGCAATTAAGGATAGTCTCCTTCATGCGCCTATTCTGGCTTTGCCAGACCCCGCTCGTCCGTTTAGTGTCGTCTGTGACGCCTCGGACTTTGCCATCGGCTGTGCCCTGCTACAAGCAGACGCCGAGGGGCGCGAGCTCGTGGTGGCGTTCGAATCTCGTCAGCTGAAGGCTGCTGAGAAGAACTATCCTGTCCATGACAAAGGGCTACTTGCGATGAAGTATGCGCTCGTCAAGTTCAGGGTTCACCTGTTGGGCTCTCAGCCGTTCGTGATTTACACAGATCATGCGTCGTTACGCACTGCGACTCAGTCGCCTCATCTCTCGCAAAGGATGGCCCGTTGGCTGTCCTTCTTCGCGGAGTACAACTTCGAGGTGAAGTACAAGCCTGGCAGGCAGAATGTCCTCGCGGACGCGCTGTCACGCAGGCCGGATTATGAGCTGGCTCATGTAACGACCGTGACTTCGTCATTACCGGATCTGATCCGAACGGCTTATGCCAAGGATGACACTTGTGTCGCGTTGCTGAAGGCTCTCGGGAGCAAGGAGTTTCAAGACTCGGACATTGAATTGTCGGCGCGAGTGCGCGCGCGTTTGCATCGCTACACCCTCGATGGTGGCCTGCTGTTCTACAGCACTGGCTCTGAGGACACGCCACGCGTGGTCATTCCTCATGATGAGGACCTGATGTATCGAATCCTTTATGAGGCCCACGACACGCCGGTGGCTGGCCATCTTGGCAGTGAGAAGACCTACAGCTCGGTGAGCACCCACTACTGGTGGCCGAAGATGTACAAGTGGACGAGCACTTATGTGCGCACGTGCGAGACGTGTCAGCGAGTGAAGTCGCCACCCCATGCTGCAGCCCCGTTGGCGAGCTTGCCTGTCCCTTTGGGCTGTTGGGAATCCATGAGTATGGACTTTGTGTTTGGCCTGCCAGCGGATGCGGCGGGCAACACTGTGGAGTCGTGGTCTTTGTAGACCGACTGAGCAAGATGGCTCACATTGCGGCTGTGCCGGATACCATCGATGGTAAGGGTACAGCAACGCTGTTCTTGGACTGAGTGTTTCGACAACACGGACTCCATGAGTCGATTGTCTCGGACCGAGACCCCGCTTCACGGGCAACTTCTGGAGCGCAGTCTTTGCGGGGCTTGGCACCAAGCTGGACATGTCCACGGTGGATCACCCGCAGACCGATGGTCAGATGGAGCGAGTGAATCGCGTCGTCGAGGACGTGCTCCGCAGCATTTGTGCTGAGACGCCGAAGCGTTGGAGCGCTATGCTGCCACTCGTTGAGTTTGCGTTGAATAACGCCGTGCATGCCTCGACCGGCGACACGCCGTTCTACGTGAACAGCTTGTCTCATCCCCGCGTCCCGCTGACGCCGCCACGTGGTGGTCTCGGGCTTGGTGGAGGAGAGGAAGCCGACTTACCTGATCGGCTAGCTGATGTCAAGCCCAGCTACTGTTCGTAAACAGGTTGACACTTTCCTTGTCGACGCGCTTGAGTGTCTTTCGACACGTGCGCGACGCAATGGCTGAGAGCCAAGACGAGCAAAAGGAACATGCAGATGCTAGAGGCAGAGGCAATGTTGACAGTTATGAGGTCGGGGACCTGGTATTGCTAAATGCTAAGAACCTACCTACGCATGCAGTGTCCGCTGTCTTCAAGACGAAGTTGCGCCCGCGCTTCATTGGACCTTTCAAGGTCGTGGCCATGAAGGGCCTTGCGTACACGCTCAATCTTCAATCTTCCGAAGAAGATGCGGACGCACCCCGTCTTCTACGTGGGCTTGCTCAAGCCGTACCATGACCCGACGCAGGTGCAGATGGAGGCACCGAGGGCGACGAGGTCGCAGGCGCGGAGGTCGCGAGCGTCGAGGACGCAGTCGCAGGCGTCGCAGACGCGACCATCATCGCAGGCGCTGCAGGCACAGGCAGAAGGCTCGGCATCGGCGGTGCCGCGAGCCCTGAGGGCAGAGTCGGAGTCGGAAGTGCCGCAGGCACAGGGGCCCCCGGCGCAGGAAGCGCAGCGGGCGGGCCTTGCATGCGGGCCAGAAGGTCAATCTGACCCTGCAATGCAACCTGCTGACGTCGAAGCTCGGAGAGCTCCTGGCTACGACGCTCGTCGCGATCGCCATAGTACTGCACCCAGCTCTCCAAGTGTCGGTCCCAGACCTCGCGAGGCACTTGAACCCAGCCCAAGTCTCGAGCAAGCTCGTCGAGCTCCGTGGCAGTACGCGCGAGACGCGCATCGACATCGTGGACGTGGTCCCGAAGACGAGTCGTCTGTTGCCGTACCTCGTATAACTCGTCATACGTCGCGAGGCGGCTTGGCGCGTCCTCCACCGGCGCTGCTCGATGAGCAAGGGAACCTTCACTACCATGTGGAGCTCCTCGGCGGTGCCGGGGTCAAAACCAGTATCTGGTGAAGTGGCGACGGTACCCACACTCAGAGAACTCATGGGAGTTTGAGGTGCCCTTCGCCAAGACTGCCCAGACGTCGTGGACGCTTTTGATCGGCTTGATCACCAGCGCCCCGTGGGCTCGAGGCCGGCATGCCGGCCATCCCGCACTTCCCGGCAATAGGCTGGGGAGCTGCTGGGTCAGCCACATCGCTCCGGGGTTGGCCCTGAGCCACAGCGCTCACGCCCGCACGGGTAGGAGCGACTGGAGAGCTTAAACGAGCGAAGCGCGCAGCGCTAAAATGGGCTGCGGCTGAGCGTTAGCCGAGAGGCTGCGTTTGTCTCGGATATTCGCAAAGTCGAAGCGGAGCTTGCGTTCGATACGAACATCCACTTCGCTGAAGCTAGCTCGAAGAGCATCCAGGGAGCTAAGCTTCTTCTTCTTCTCAGCCCAGAGCTCGAACTGAGCCTCGTGTTCGGTCAGGCTTTCGCCCGGGCTGAGCACCACAGGGTACGTCCGTATTGCGGGCACGGACAACCTTGCCTTGCAGGCGCAACCGCTCGCGGTACTCGGAGACAGTCGTAGACTGTGGAGTCAGAAGTCGCTGTCGTAGAGACGTTCGAAGAGCGATCTCCTCCGGAGTACGGGCCGCAGGCCAATGACATGCTGAGTCAGCGTCGGCTGGAATGCCTGACGGCATGCCTCCGCGGGGTCACGAGGCCGAAAGCCGTACTCGGCGGTGCTGGGGTTCAGCAGAGGCCGCAACTCGGGGCGCTGGGAGCGCATGGAGGCCAGCTGCGCCGCAACCTGCTCGGATTGAACCTCGTCCAAAGGGTTGGAGATGACGGGGCCCAAGGGCGCTTCCTCCGCACGAGGCGGCGAGTACCGTGACTCAGTGAGCTCGCGCAGCTCGCGGAGCCGGAAGAGCGTTCAGGAACGGATTTGGAGTGCGCAGCGGTGGCCGCGGCTCCTCCCTCGACAGCGCAGTGCGCTCAGTAGAGAGATGGCTCGACGAGCGCGCAGGAGACGTTCGCGCGCGGCGCTCTTGGTCGCGGAGCTCGACGAGCCAACTGTGGCCGACGTGCCACCTCCGCGTTGTGCCGGCGACGTGGGCGAAGCGCCGCGGCGGTTCGGGGAGCGTTGTGGGGACGCTGCTTCACCCTCATGGCTCGGAGAGCCGACATCGGACTCGCTGTAGTCCACCTCGCCCTCCTCCTCATCTCCGAAGAGATCTTTGAGGTCCATGGTCTGATGGGCTAGTGCTCGAGGGGAGCTGGAGCGTGCTCGCCGCGAGCGTTGCTTGAGGCGTTGCGCCGCGAAGTACTGAGAGACCGAGAGCCTGGGAGGCGCGGTCGGTGTGCGCACCTGCGCCGGGGGGCTTGGGAGTTCGCAGGCACGAGGTGCCGAAGCGCGAGAGGAGCGAGGCTCCGAGGCGGACCTTGTGAGAGAGTTTCTGCGGTCGAAAGGCCAAAAGGCGTTATGACTTGAAGTCATGTAAGGGCGCGTTGCGCCGAGAAGTTCTCAGAGACGTCCACACGATGTGGATTGACTCGTTTGAGAAGGAGGCTTGACGGAACAAGACCCGGTCGTTGACCGTTAAGCGTGAACACCCGTGTCCACGGTTTGGTGGGGGAGGGTGTAACGGGGTTACACGAATGTTACCCGAAGGGTTACGAAGTGTGGCACATACAGGCTTGTGTGGTGCACACTCTCTAACCTATTTCAGTAGGAGAATCAGTACATGGCTTCAGAGCCACAGATTATGCATCTGACTAGGGTTCACTATGCTAGATAGTGAACCAGATACATTTACACCGAAGGCGGCTCTGCCGCGATAAAGAAAAATACATTCAGTTCGAAGATTCACAGCTAAGAGTTAAGGGTTGACTCTTGGAGTCCGTAGGGAGTACGGACTCGTGCGTTCTGGTATTAGAACGGGCTATCTTTAGCCGCGACTCTGTGAGTCTGTTACGTCTTCCTCTGACGCTAAAGCTACGGCAGCCCCGCTGTACTTGGTACCACTCGTAGTCAATCCGACACCTGAGTCTGGATAGACTGTCCCTCTGTGAAGGATGGAGCAGTTCGCTCACTTGCCGGGGCTGCCGTAGCTTTAGCGTCAGAGGAAGACGTAACAGACTCACAGAGTCGCGGCTAAAGATAGCCCGTTCTTATACCAGAACGCACGAGTCCGTACTCCCTACGGACTCCAAGAGTCAACCCTTAACTCTTAGCTGTGAATCTTCGAACTGAATGTATTTTTCTTTATCGCGGCAGAGCCGCCTTCGGTGTAAATGTATCTGGTTCACTATCTAGCATAGTGAACCCTAGTCAGATGCATAATCTGTGGCTCTGAAGCCATGTACTGATTCTCCTACTGAAATAGGTTAGAGAGTGTGCACCACACAAGCCTGTGTGTGCCACACTTCGTAACCCTTCGGGTAACATTCGTGTAACCCCGTTACACCCTCCCCCACTAAACCGTGGACACGGGTGTTCACGCTTAACGGTCAACGACCGGGTCTTGTTCCGTCAAGCCTCCTTCTCAAACGAGTCAATCCACATCGTGTGGACGTCTCTGAGAACTTCTCGGCGCAACGCGCCCTTACATGACTTCAAGTCATAACGCCTATTGGTCTTTCGACCGCAGAAACTCTCTCACAAGGTCCGCCTCGGAGCCTCGCTCCTCTCGCGCTTCGGCACCTCGTGCCTGCGAACTCCCAAGCCCCCCAGCGCAGGTGCGCACACCGACCGTGCCTCCCAGGCTCTCGGTCTCTCAGTACTTCGCGGCGCAACGCCTCAAGCAACGCTCGCGGCGAGCACGCTCCAGCTCCCCTCGAGCACTAGCCCATCAGACCATGGACCTCAAAGATCTCTTCGGAGATGAGGAGGAGGGCGAGGTGGACTACAGCGAGTCTGATGTCGGCTCTCCGAGCCATGAGGGTGAAGCAGCGTCCCCACAACGCCCCGAACCGCCGCGGCGCTTCGCCCACGTCGCCGGCACAACGCGGAGGTGGCACGTCGGCCACAGTTGGCTCGTCGAGCTCCCGCGACCAAGAGCGCCGCGCGCGAACGTCTCCTGCGCGCTCGTCGAGCCATCTTCTACTGAGCGCACTGCGCTGTCGAGGAGGAGCCGCGGCCACCGCTGCGCACTCCAAATCCGTTCCCTGAACGCTCTTCCGGGCTCCGCGAGCTGCGCGAGCTCACTGAGTCACGGTACTCGCCGCCTCGTGCGGAGGAAGCGCCCTTGGGCCCCGTCATCTCCAACCCTTTGGACGAGGTTCAATCCGAGCAGGTTGCGGCGCAGCTGGCCTCCATGCGCTCCCAGCGCCCCGAGTTGCGGCCTCTGCTGAACCCCAGCACCGCCGAGTACGGCTTTCGGCCTCGTGACCCCGCGGAGGCATGCCGTCAGGCATTCCAGCCGACGCTGACTCAGCATGTCATTGGGCCTGCGGCCCGTACTCCGCAGGAGATCGCTCTTCGAACGTCTCTACGACAGCGACTCTTGACTCCACAGTCTACGACTGTCTCCGAGTACCGCGAGCGGTTGCGCCTGCAAGGCAAGGGGTTGTCCGTGCCCGCAATACGGACGTACCCTGTGGTGCTCAGCCCGGGCGAAAGCCTGACCGAACACGAGGCTCAGTTCGAGCTCTGGGCTGAGAAGAAGAAGAAGCTTAGCTCCCTGGATGCTCTTCGAGCTAGCTTCAGCGAAGTGGATGTTCGTATCGAACGCAAGCTCCGCTTCGACTTTGCGAAGATCCGAGCCAAACGCAGCCTCTCGGCTAACGCTCAGCCGCAGACCCATTCTAGCGCTGCGCGCTTCGCTCGTTTACGCTCTCCAGTCGCTCCTACCCGTGAGGGCGTGAGCGCTGTGGCTCAGGGCCAACCCCGGAGCGATGTGGCTGACCCAGCATGTAACGGGGTTACACGCACAAGTGGCTACAGCCACTTGCAACTCTAACAGACGCGATGTCTGTTAAAGGTTCAAACACTTCCTCGGCCTTGGTGTACGTTACATCAAGGGCCACATTCATTTACGATCACCACGACGGGTGGTCCATAGACATTTAGGATTCTTATTGGTTGAAAGCAGCATCTTTTAACCAATGAGCGACATGCATAGCAAAGGAATTCTGCCAACCAGCCGTTGGCAGATTCCCAACTTAGAATATTACATTTAGAGGAAGTCAGAAACATAAAACAAAAATAACAGTTCTCATCTTTACCAAAATCAGCTACTTAGAGTCTTTATCTTGTTTAAAGTATACTCGTGGACCTCGAGTATACTTAACTTAAGTAAAAGAAACCTACGCTTCCTCATACACGTGCGCACACGTGTAAGCTGTTGTAGTGAGCCAAGGTAGGCCCATTACACCTGGTAGCACTTTGTAGTCCGTCCAACGACCGACTACCTGAACGTTCGTACGGGACTGTACGGACGGGGAGCTGATAACCTTTCATGAACACGGAGGTGCTCATGGAAAGCTCCACTACGCCTGCAACTCATGTTGCACGCGCTGACTGCCTCCACCTGTCGGATCCAGAGTGGGAGGCACTCCAACGACTGTCAACAGTCATTGGGGAGGCGGCAGTTGCTGCGATGCTGCGTACGTTATCGCCGACAGAGCAACATGGTGTTGCTCTGGGTTTCATCCTGAAGGAGCAGCGCGACGCTGCTGCCTCTACCGCGGTGCCGTCGGGGACGACACCACGCATGCAATCGTTGAAACTCAACGTGAGCAACTATGTAGGAAGAGAGGGCGAGCCGCTCCTCCGTTGGCTTGTCGAACTCGACACTGCCATTGCGGCTCGACGTATCGTCGACCCGTTGTCGAAGGTCGCGTTCGCCATGTCATGTCTTGGCGGACGAGCGAGGAGTTGGGCGTACGGACGTCGACTCTCAGATCCTACGTGCTTCAGCACGTACGAAGCGTTCAAGGAGGAGTTCAGACAAGCGTTTGAGTCCCCACAAAATGAGTTCCGGTCGAGGGCGGAGTTCCTCGACCTGCAGCAAGGTAAGCATGATGTCCATGCTTACGCCCAGAGAGCACGGTACTTGGTCTCGAACATCGTGACCAACCCGATTGACGAGGCGACCAAGGTCGTCACGTTCATGAAGGGATTGAGAGATGGGCCTGTGAAGACCTATCTCTTCCGTGAGTATCCGAATACTCTCGAAGCTGCGATCACTCTTGCGATGCAGGAGGAGTTTAGTCTGAGGCAGGCTAAACTGCATGCGAATGCGCCGAGGCTGCAACCACCTCCGGTCGCGATGGCGGGAGGTCCGGAACCAATGGACCTCTCGAATGCAACGGCTGTTGGCTATCAACGCCAACAAGGAAGCAATGTACGATGCTTCCGTTGCGGAAGGATCGGTCACTATGCCCGAGAGTGCACGGCACCCGTGCACCGAGATGGTGATAGACGCGGCGATGCTGGGCATCGTCGCGGAGAAACAAAACGCTGGAAACCAGTAGGCGCGGGGCGCCCTACTGGTGAAGCAGTCACGCGTGTCCAACTCGGACATGCGACACTGAGGACTGCAGCCCCCAGTGAGGACCCTTCTCACTGTAAAATGCATGATGACAAACCAAATCTTGTCATCTTGAACGTGTCGTCGAAAAGAGAGAGCAACTCTTTTCGTGCTTTGGTTGATTCGGGCGCGTCGAATAACTTTGTTCGACTGCGAAGTCTATCAAGGCTTGACTTCGAGGATTTAAAGATACCTCGAAGTATGTTGGAGGTACGACTGGCGACGAGTGTCGTCGTCAAGACCGAGAAGCGCATGGTACGCGTGCGCTTCACGTATGAAGATCAAGGGTTTGTCGAAACCTTTATCGTCCTGGACCTGGACGATAAGTTTGACATTGTGTTGGGCATGCCGTGGCTTGCACGGCATGATCCGGTAATCGATTGGGAGAAGCGTACTCTCGTGCGCTTCGGTCGCGACTGCGGAACAGTGAGCGATGGCCCTGTTACCGCAACGCACGCACCGACAGGTGCGCGCGACAACCCAGTCAAGACAGCGCCTAGCGCCTAGCGCCGCTGTCCCGGAACGCCTGTGCGCGCGCAAACGCGCGCGCAAGAGCAGCAAGCGTCGGCGTCGCCGCCGACGGCTGAAGGAGAAAATGTGTCGATTTCGGAAATCGACACAAACATTTCAGCGAATCAGAATGAGTCTCCGGCCTCAAGAGGCCCGGATGACGAATATGTGTCACACGCCTCAGCCGTGGAGGCTGACGCGAATCTGATTGTGGACGTGTCTCCGGTCCGAAGGGACGCGGATGACGTAATCATGTCACACGCCTCAGCCGTGGAAGCTGACGCGAATGTGATTGGATCAGTTTTGGCTAATAATAAGGGCCAAGGTGATGGAACGTCGTCGACTCAGGGAGTCGATGGCTTTGATGGATTTGATTCGTCGGCTCGGGGAGCCGACGCACCCTCCGTAATGGGGGTCTCCGCCAATGGAAGGCGTCGAGGTATTGAAGTCACGTCGGTTCCGGGAACCGACGCTGCGAAGAGACATTTCGCGTCGACTCCGGGAGTCGACGCACCCTTTGTAATGAAGGGCTCCGCCAATAACAGGCGTCGAGGTATTGAAGACGCCAGTAAGAAGTCAAGGCGATCGACGACTTCTTTGAGAGTCGTCGCAAGGCAGGCCAAGAAGTCAAGGCGATCGACGACTTCTTTGAGAGTCGTCGCAAGGCAGGGCAAGTGCGGGAATCGAAGTCCCCGCACAGTGCCCCGACGTTCTGTGTCAAGAAGCCACAGGGCGGCTGGCGCATCGTTCATGCGTACAACAAGCTGAACGATGCGACGATACCGGCGCAGACACCGATACCTCGAAAAGATGTTATCATCGATTCGATGGCCAGGAGCACTGTCTACAGTGCTCTTGATCTGCGCGATGGGTTCTATCAGATCCTAATGCGTGAGAGCGATATCCCTCTCACGGCTGTGAGCACGCCGAGTGGCATGCTCTGGGAGTGGCTAGTGATGCCGCAGGGTCTGAAGAACGCCCCTGCGACCTTCAACAGGTGCGTGACGCACTTGTTGCGCTCGGTGCGCGACTTCGCACCGAGCTACTTCGACGATGTGTTCGTCCACAGCCGGGCTGCGGACGGGATGAGTGACGTTGAGATGCACAAGGTGCATCTCCGGAAGCTGCTTGCGCTGATGCGCAAGCACAAGCTCTACGCGAACCTGAAGAAGTGCATCTTCGGGGCGAGCGAGATACCCGTGCTCGGGTGTCTCGTTGGGAAGAACGGTGTCCGCCCTGACCCTGAAAAGGTCAGAGTGATCAATGAGTGGCCGACGCCGACGAGCGTCAAGCGAACTGCGGCAGTTCCTTGGCTTGGCCACGTACTTGTGCAAGTACGTGAAGGACTACGCGGGCGTGATACGCCCGCTGTCACAGCTCCTGAAGAAGGACGCCGAGTGGATTTGGTCTGCTGAATGTCAGCAGGTTTTTCGATGCAGTCAAGCAGGGCTTGACTGAGGCTCCGATCTTGGCGGTGGCCGACCAAGATCGCCCATTCCACGTTGTGTGTGACGCATCCGATTTCGCGATCGGATGTGCGTTGATGCAGCACGATCACGAGGGCCGTGATCGTGTCGTCTACTATCAGTCGCGTCAGCTAAAGCCAGCTGAGCGCAATTACCCGGTGCATGACAAGGAGCTCCTTGCCATGAAGTATGCACTTGCGAAGTTCCGAGTGTATCTCCTCGGAAGCAAACCGTTCGTGGTCTATACAGACCACGCATCGCTGCGGATGGCTGTCAAGTCGCCACACATCTCGCAACGTATGGCGAGATGGCTTTCGTTCTTTGCGGAATACAACTTCCGGGTTGAGTACAAACCCGGAAGACTCAATGTGGTGGCCGACGCGTTATCGCGTCGACCTGACTACGCTTCAACTGATGCTGACGTCAATGCCATTGACGCCATGCAATCGAGCACTCCCACGTCGTCGCTGTTGGACGACGTGAAGATCGCGTACGCGCACGACGCGGACGCGAAGCTCTTGCTGGCCTACGGCTCAGCGCCTTCTGACAAAGCTCGTCAGAAGCTGCCGAAGCATCTTCGCGCTCGTGCACACCGTTATCGGGTGCACGACGGGTTATTGCTCTACAATGCAGTCGACGACAACGCGGACCGTGTTGTCGTTCCCAATGATCATGACCTGCGACTCAGGATCATGTACGAGTATCATGATGCACCGACTGCGGGGCATCCGGGCCGTGAGAAGACGTATCTTCTTCTCACGAGGGACTTCTACTGGGCCCACCAGTACAAGTGGGTGCGCAAGTACGTCCGTGCTTGCGAGGTGTGTCAACGTGTGAAGCCTGCGCCGTTCGCGCAGGCTCCTTTGCAGTCACTACCGACTCCGTCGGAGTGTTGGCAGTCCATGTCTTTGGACTTTGTGTTTGGTCTTCCCCCGGATAGCCAGGGGAACACGGGCGTTGTGGTCTTTGTTGACCGCTTGAGCAAGATGGTACATCTTGCTGCAGTACCCGCCGAAGTGACTGCGAAACAGACGGCACGTCTGTTCGTTGACATGGTGTTCAAACACCATGGCATGCCGATGGACATCGTGTCCGATCGAGACCCGCGCTTCACCGCGCACCTGTGGCAAGAAGTGTTCACACTTCTTGGCAGTCAGCTCGATGTCGACTGCGGATCATCCGCAGACGGACGGACAGACCGAGCGCGTGAATCGCGTGCTCGTGGATGTGCTCAAGAGCTACGCCCACTCGTTCCAACACTGGAGCGAGTGTCTGCCGATGGCGGAGTTCGCCATCAACAACTCGGTGCATGCCTCGACCGGGCATACACCGTTCTACGTGAATGCCTTGAGGCACTCCACGCCTCCCGAGCTTACTCGGGATGCTGGCTCCTTCCTTAAGTGGGGAGGATCTACGACTGCAACACAGTAGCCGCAGAATGCCGCTGACACCTGCACGGTGTCAGCCGCAACAACGCGAAAGAAGACGAAGACCGCGTCTGTGCAGGGCACAGACGCACACAAGCAGAAGAAGAACGTGTCTGTGCGAGGCACAGACACCACATCTACGAACGCAGAGGCCGGGCCTACTGCTGGAAGCGAGCTGAACGAGTTCAGCTCGGACGCAATGAACTTCGTGCAGCGCAGACAAGCCGTCATTCGGTTTGTCCAGGACGCTATTGCAACTTCTGTCGATCGACAGAAGCTGAACGCAGACAATGTTGGCAGGGGCAACACAAATGAATTCAAGAAGGGTTCATTGGTTTTGTTAGCTACTCAAAACCTGCCTAAACATGCAGTTTCCGACTTCGGAGCGAGTAAGCTCGCTCCGCGCTTCATCGGGCCGTTCACAGTGTTGGAACGGCATGGCAACGCTTACACGCTAGACATCCCGTCTAGCATGCGCCTCCATCCGACGTTCTACGTCGGACGGTTGAAGTCATACGTGCAGCACGAGCTACCTAGCTCGGCTGAACCGAAGCAGAAGACTCGGCGGAAGCCATCATCTTCTCCAGCGCGAAGTCGCGCTGGAGCAGCAGGTCGAGCTGGAGATCCAGCCCGGCCGGGACGATCGAGGCGGTCTAGGAGACCGTCGCAAAGTAAGGATACTCAAGAGCACCGAGCGCGGCGCTCTGTAGCTACTCCACGACCGGAACTCGGTCGTGGGGAGAAGCGAGATCAGGGTCAACACCAAGTTGACCACACACGGGGCGTGTTTCCACCACCGCCGCCACCAATTCGTGACGCACACGGCTCAACTCGATGGATAGTTGAGCGGATTGTTGACCACAGTATCCCGAGAACGAACTTAGAACCACTTCGTTTTTGTATTCGTTGGAGAGGATTTCCTCCCAACCAAGATACATGGGTGCCGCGGAACGTCTTGCTCGAAGACGTTCCGGACATGGTGGAGGCTTACGAAGCCCACCATGCACTACACACTGGACAGTAATGCGAACGCTGTTGTTAACAACAGCGCCCGAAGACACTTCGAGGGCAGGCCGTGGTGCCTGCCCCCGCGGCAGCGAAGCACTTCGCACGTTGCCGCGCATGATACTCAGCAGCAGAGAGGTCCTCCGCTGCTGCGCCAAAGGTCTTCAACTTCAACGTGCTCGTTCTATCACGAGCACGCTCTCTTCAAAACGTCATGCATTGACCAAACAGTCAATGGTGGTTGACGAGCCCAGACCGGCACGTCTAACCTTGACGGGGATGGTGGGCTTGACCGGCATTCGTGGGCCGCCAGGCCCGCGTTCCGCCGCAACTCGAAGGGTTGCGCGCGGCCCGCCCGCAAATATAGTCTGCGTTAGTTTTTACCATCATCACTAAGACACAGAATGAAGGAGAAACCTGCACGAGCTGCTGTACAAGCAGCGATAGACAAGCGTGACTTCCCGCCAGTGATTAAGTACCCTGAGATGCAAGCTGACCTTCTCTCGACGTGGTTCCTGCTGCCGACCATTGTCTGGGTACCAGAGTGCTTGTCGAGGAACAAGAAACCGGTGTGTATTGTGGATAAGTGCCCGTCTGAACCGAAGATAAAGCAGTACATGGAGCGCACGGTGGAGGATGTCGAGCACAAGACGATTCTGTACTACGCGAGATATGTCTGTACTGGTATTGCGAAGCGTACATTTTCCACAATCGATGATGACTACTTAGCCTCCTCCAACTTGTTCCTCCTCAATTTCCCGTATTTGCTGACGCACCAGAGTGGGGTGTCCTCGTCAATGTTCGACATGGTGTACGAAAGTATGCTAACCACCAAAGGTATTGCCGGCGCTGTAAGCAATGTAGCTCGTCGTCGTCAGAAGCGGTATTTGGAACTGCTGTCTCGTGCTGCCGTTGCTGTGGAGTCTCGTCGTTCGATTGATGCAGAGTACGAAGATTTTTTTCCTCCGAGCTACGAGCAATACATTTCTTGCCATAGCTGCCTTGATGCTGAGACGCTAATGGATATCTGGCTGTCACAAACTGAGATTTGCTCGCATCTCTTCGAAGCTCAAATGGCTGACACAGTGTGCAACCGAGTGATTCGTCTGGATCACCCTCAAAAGTTCTGCAGCAAGTTGAAGCAGCATGGCTCCGACAATAGTAAAACTCAGCCTGAAAGCATCCGATTGCTACTACTGGTAAAGAATGAAGTTGGTCAAATTATGGGTCGTGCGCTTACTTACTCGGAGAATCATGTTGAGACTCGCGCGGTCTTAGAGCTACTACGAGATCGTGTGGCCGCCTCTGATCCCACTGATCCTCGGGTATGTGTTTGCGACAATGCTAACGCAAACCGCAAGCTGGTTGAGAGTGTGTTTGGTGGTGGTGTCGTCGTTAAGCAAGACCCCTTTCATTTAATATTGAGGTTCCCTGAAAAGATAAGAGATCTAGCCAAGCGCAAGTGGTTAGCTGGTCAGATATCTGGAGCCTTGTACGATGCTGAGAAGAACCTCCGCCCCCCTGCCGAAATGGAGCAGAAGGTTTGTGCGGCTCTAGCAAAAATTCACCTTTCTAGCGTCAGTGTCAGTGAACAAGAATGGGCAGGCTGTACGGCTAGCAATATCGAGCAAATTCGGGCTGGAGATCTGTATGTGAGTGAAAACCAGTTTTGTGACGAGGGCGGGAGCACGCAGGTGCTATCTACAAGTCAACTAGAGGCCGTGCATTCCAAGCTCCGCAAATTACTCGACCGGGTAGTGTCTGTTCAAGTTGGGCTTCGAATCCTCGACATATTCCTTCTGCAGGTAAACTGTAACTAAAACACTCGGAAGAAGTGCAACCAGGTGTCTAACTTCTCAATGTTTACTTTCGTTTCCTGCATCTCAGCACAATTTGAAGACTGGTGCAAGACACAGTCGTAACCCTGTGTTCTCAGGGTTCGATTTCTTGACTCTTTCTCGAACAGCGATTTTGTGCAAAGGTCAACTCCCCGATACACCACAGACCGAGTACATACGAAAGCTGCTGGCTTGGCGTCCTGAAGCCACAAGGGCTGGGCACATGTATCGTCCTGGAGGAGAAAATATTGCTGGTGGCCGTCCATGGGAGCGCCTGTACGAAGCTATACCCCTAAACGTATTTCGAGCTGAAGCTGCGGTGCTATCCCAGCGCACCAATGGTCCAGACATTCGTGACTATCTGGTGCGCACTCACGTCACATCGAAGCCACTGACTAAAGATGAGTTCGCATCTGTGTTGGGGCTAAAGCCTGAATACGATGCGTCGGTGTCGTTTTCAGCTGAAGAGTTTGCTCTACTCAAGCTACTGCGTTCAGAGCAAGTAGGATTGCAGAAGCCGTGGTCTCACTGTGCTGTCGTAGCCACTGTGATGTATAATGCTGCCGTTCACCGGCTTGGCGAGAACCCGCGCCTCGATATTAGAAAGCGTGGGCTACGGGCTGTATCAAAACGCTTGGATGCAGTAGATGAGCAACTTTGCCGCCAAAGCAAACAACCTGGACACCTATTTGATGTCACCGCCAAGAAGATCAACGATGCTGTGCACAACCCTGATGAAAAAGCCCTCCTGGAGCATATATTTAATATGCTCCGAGATTCGCCTGGGATCAAGAAGCGGAAGCAAGTTTATTTTCTATCTATGACTTTGCTTCCTGTGTGTGTCCAACCATTTTTCCGAAGTCCCATGAATGTGTGATGAAGTGGTGGGATCGATACAAACGATCCCAAAATCGAAAGACTGAAGGCACCAGGAGCAGTGAAGCGCGTCTGGATTCGGAAGCGGTAATTTCTGAGCCACCTGCAACCAGCAACACTACTACGAGCCCATCGTCAAAGCAGCTTGTGCAAGCGCTCAATCCGATTGAAAGCCCAAGCGCGGTGCTTACAAGCCCAACCCTTGCCAAGAAAAAATCTTCGGCACAAGATGCGGCCCCAAACTCATTTTCCTCCTCAGAGCCGAATAATCTAACCTTGTCCAATCCTAGCCTCGCTGCAACCTGCGTGCCAATGCAAGTTGAAACCTCAGCATCTACCAGTCAAGCGTCCGTACTATCAGCTCCTGTATATCCACTTCAGCAATGGGATCCAGAAACCGAAAAGCATCTGCGGCAAATTGCGGAACTTACTGGCAAGAACAGCAAAGAAAAATGGACGCTCATTTTCCAGGAGTATCTGAAACGATACCCGACATCCAAAATGGGGAAGAATGCAGTACGCATGCGGTTGCGAGACCGCCCAGCTCGACCTGCAGCTTCGCAATCCATTCCTCTAGCTCCAGCAGCATCTCAGGCGCCTGTGGCAAATGAACAGCAGCAGCACGTGGTTAATCAAAACGTTACCGGAAAGCGCGCGAATCCAGCTTGCCAAAGCTGCAAGTCTCGCAAACGAAGGTGCGGCCCACTTAGCGACAACGACAAGTGCAAGTACCGGCAAGGCCATCAGCAACAGAACTCAATTGCTTCATTTTTTACCTGAGCACATTAAAATCCAGGTTAAAATACTTACCTTTGCTACGCATACATCATGTAGAGTAAGTGTCATCGACAGTCAACTAACTCGGATAGCAAAAGAAATACCTTTTTTACCATCCAGTTAGAGCTTTGCAGATGCCCGAGCGTACGAGAGCAGCGGGCTGGAAGCAGTCGAGGCGATAAAGATTCGCCGATTCACAAAAAGCCTTCCTACATCGTAGAATATAGTGCACAATGTTAGCACTTATTCACCGTACAGTCTAATAGAGCATTCATTACGTACGAAGTGTAGAAGATCTAAGTGTGCAGCAGTGTCGCGGCATCCTGGGTTCGTCTGTTCTGCATAGGCGACATGTTCAGTGTCCGCGTTGGTTTGGGATCTGGCTGCACACCCACAACTGGACGGGCGTACATTACCTGCAACTCTCCGCTGCGCTAGAGTGCAACAAAGCCGGTTGCAGCACGTCATCTTCGACGGAAGTTGCGCGCGGGCTGCCAAAGATGTAGCCGTGAATTCATCCACAGCACTGGCGCCTCGCAGTCTGCACATACATAACAGGTCTATTAGTCTAGGGCTCGTACCCTGTAGGAGCCTGCGAACGTGCGTACTTGCGTAGATAACCTTCCGCTTCTTCGTGGTATCTGCTGACAAATGAGATGGCGAAGTCATCATCTGTACACTAAGCTTTCTATAGCAAGGGGGGGGGGTCACCCCCATGGCATCGTGGGCCAATCGGGACAAGTCCCGGGACAGATTAGCCGGTCCAAGATGGTCCCACCTGGTCAAGTTGGTCTAATCTGGTCCCGGGACAAGCCCACGAATGCCGGTCAAGCCGGATGGTGTAACGGGGTTACACGCACAAGTGGCTACAGCCACTTGCAACTCTAACAGACGCGATGTCTGTTAAAGGTTCAAACACTTCCTCGGCCTTGGTGTACGTTACATCAAGGGCCACATTCATTTACGATCACCACGACGGGTGGTCCATAGACATTTAGGATTCCTATTGGTTGAAAGCAGCATCTTTTAACCAATGAGCGACATGCATAGCAAAGGAATTCTGCCAACCAGCCGTTGGCAGATTCCCAACTTAGAATATTACATTTAGAGGAAGTCAGAAACATAAAACAAAAATAACAGTTCTCATCTTTACCAAAATCAGCTACTTAGAGTCTTTATCTTGTTTAAAGTATACTCGTGGACCTCGAGTATACTTAACTCAAGTAAAAGAAACCTACGCTTCCTCATACACGTGCGCACACGTGTAAGCTGTTGTAGTGAGCCAAGGTAGGCCCATTACACAGCAGCTCCCCAGCCTATTGCCGGGAAGTGCGGGATGGCCGGCATGCCGGCCTCGAGCCCACGGGGCGCTGGTGATCAAGCCGATCAAAAGCGTCCACGACGTCTGGGCAGTCTTGGCGAAGGGCACCTCAAACTCCCATGAGTTCTCTGGAGTGTGGGTACCCTCGCCACTTCACCAGATACTGGTTTTGACCCCGGCACCGCCGAGGAGCTCCACATGGTAGTGAAGGTTCCCTTGCTCATCGAGCAGCGCCGGTGGAGGACGCGCCAAGCCGCCTCGCGACGTATGACGAGTTATACGAGGTACGGCAACAGACGACTCGTCTTCGGGACCATGTCCACGATGTCGATGCGCGTCTCGCGCGTACTGCCACGGAGCTCGACGAGCTTGCTCGAGACTTGGGCTGGGTTCAAGTGCCTCGCGAGGTCTGGGACCGACACTTGGAGAGCTGGGTGCAGTACTATGGCGATCGCGACGAGCGTCGTAGCCAGGAGCTCTCCGAGCTTCGACGTCAGCAGGTTGCATTGCAGGGTCAGATTGACCTTCTGGCCCGCATGCAAGGCCCGCCCGCTGCGCTTCCTGCGCCGGGGCCCCTGTGCCTGCGGCACTTCCGACTCCGACTCTGCCCTCAGGGCTCGCGGCACCGCCGATGCCGAGCCTTCTGCCTGTGCCTGCAGCGCCTGCGATGATGGTCGCGTCTGCGACGCCTGCGACTACGTCCTCGACGCTCGCGACCTCCGCGCCTGCGACCTCGTCGCCCTCGGTGCCTCCATCTGCACCTGCGTCGGGTCATGGTACGGCTTGAGCAAGCCCACGTAGAAGACGGGGTGCGTCCGCATCTTCTTCGGAAGATTGAAGATTGAGCGTGTACGCAAGGCCCTTCCTGGCCACGACCTTGAAAGGTCCAATGAAGCGCGGGCGCAACTTCGTCTTGAAGACAGCGGACACTGCATGCGTAGGTAGGTTCTTAGCATTTAGCAATACCAGGTCCCCGACCTCATAACTGTCAACATTGCCTCTGCCTCTAGCATCTGCATGTTCCTTTTGCTTGTCTTGGCTCTCAGCCATTGCGTCGCGCACGTGTCGAAAGACACTCAAGCGCGTCGACAAGAAAGTGTCAACCTGTTTACGAACAGTAGCTGGGCTTGACATCAGCTAGCCGATCAGGTAAGTCGGCTTCCTCTCCTCCACCAAGCCCGAGACCACCACGTGGCGGCGTCAGCGGGACGCGGGGATGAGACAAGCTGTTCACGTAGAACGGCGTGTCGCCGGTCGAGGCATGCACGGCGTTATTCAACGCAAACTCAACGAGTGGCAGCATAGCGCTCCAACGCTTCGGCGTCTCAGCACAAATGCTGCGGAGCACGTCCTCGACGACGCGATTCACTCGCTCCATCTGACCATCGGTCTGCGGGTGATCCGCCGTGGACATGTCCAGCTTGGTGCCAAGCCCCGCAAAGACTGCGCTCCAGAAGTTGCCCGTGAAGCGGGGTCTCGGTCCGAGACAATCGACTCATGGAGTCCGTGTTGTCGAAACACTCAGTCCAAGAACAGCGTTGCTGTACCCTTACCATCGATGGTATCCGGCACAGCCGCAATGTGAGCCATCTTGCTCAGTCGGTCTACAAAGACCACGACTCCACAGTGTTGCCCGCCGCATCCGCTGGCAGGCCAAACACAAAGTCCATACTCATGGATTCCCAACAGCCCAAAGTGACAGTCAAGCTCGCCAACGGGGATGCAGCAGGGGGTGGCGACTTCACTCGCTGACACGTCTCGCACGTGCGCACATAAGTGCTCGTCAACTTGTACATCTTCGGCCACCAGTAGTGGGTGCTCACCGAGCTGTAGGTCTTCTCACTGCCAAGATGGCCAGCCACCGGCGTGTCGTGGGCCTCATAAAGGATTCGATACATCAGGTCCTCATCATGAGGAATGACCACGCGTGGCGTGTCCTCAGAGCCAGTGCTGTAGAACAGCAGGCCACCATCGAGGGTGTAGCGATGCAAACGCGCGCGCACTCGCGCCGACAATTCAATGTCCGAGTCTTGAAACTCCTTGCTCCCGAGAGCCTTCAGCAACGCGACACAAGTGTCATCCTTGGCATAAGCCGTTCGGATCAGATCCGGTAATGACGAAGTCACGGTCGTTACATGAGCCAGCTCATAATCCGGCCTGCGCGACAGCGCGTCCGCGAGGACATTCTGCCTGCCAGGCTTGTACTTCACCTCGAAGTTGTACTCCGCGAAGAAGGACAGCCAACGGGCCATCCTTTGCGAGAGATGAGGCGACTGAGTCGCAGTGCGTAACGACGCATGATCTGTGTAAATCACGAACGGCTGAGAGCCCAACAGGTGAACCCTGAACTTGACGAGCGCATACTTCATCGCAAGTAGCCCTTTGTCATGGACAGGATAGTTCTTCTCAGCAGCCTTCAGCTGACGAGATTCGAACGCCACCACGAGCTCGCGCCCCTCGGCGTCTGCTTGTAGCAGGGCACAGCCGATGGCAAAGTCCGAGGCGTCACAGACGACACTAAACGGACGAGCGGGGTCTGGCAAAGCCAGAATAGGCGCATGAAGGAGACTATCCTTAATTGCCGCAAACGCATCTTGATGCTCGGTGTTCCAACACCACTCCGCGTCCTTCTTCAGGAGATTGGAGAGTGGCCGAGCCATCTCAGCGTACTTCTCGCTGTACTTGTGCAAGTAATTGGCCAAGCCAAGCCACTTGCGAAGATCCTTCTGGTTCTGGGAACCGGCCAGTCAACAATGGCCTTGACCTTGACCGGGTCGGCCCTCAGGCCACGCTTCCCGATGAAGCACCCTAAGAAGGGAATCTCTTCCGCTCCGAAGATGCATTTGTCAATGTTGGCATACAACTTGTTTTGACGCATGCACTCGAGCACAGCACGCAGGTGCTCGACATGGTTCTCCATATCAGTCTTCCCGTGCTCCGCACGACTGTGGACAAAGATGTCATCGAAGTACGACTGCGCGTACGCCCGATGGGGCCAGAAGAGCTGCGTCACAAGACGATTAAACGTCGCTGGCGCGTTCGAAAGCCCTTGGGGCATCATCAACCACTCCCAGAGCATACCGCTCGGAGTACTCACCGCAGCGAGGGGAATGTCGCTCGTCCTCATGAGCAATTGGTAGTAGCCATCGACCAAGTCGAGCGCACTGTACATCGTACATCTTGCCATGTTGTTCTGAAGAACGTCCTTCCGAGGAATCGGCGTCTGCGCCGGGATGGTGGCGGCATTCAGCTTGTTGAAAGCATGCACAATACGCCACTTGCCATTCGGCTTTCTGACGCAGAACGTCGGCGTGGAGTGAGGAGACTTACTCTCACGCACCATGCCCGCTTCGTGCTTCGCACGGAAGAACGCGTCAATGACGTCACACTGCTCCTTCGGCAAAGGCCACTGCCTCGTCACGCAGTACTTCGTTCCCGGAACGAGATCAATCTCATGTCGAACACCTCGATCCGGAGGTAGCCCCGAGGGCGGTTCCTTCGAGACCACGTCTTGATAATCCTTCACCACGTGATACAAGGGGTCCGACGGATCCTTCAGGATCGCCGATCCGCTTCGCGCATTCAGCGCCTTCTTAGTGTCCTCCAGGACAGCTTCATCCAGAAGCGAGGACGAGTTCAACTCTTCTTCAGGTCGTATGACCACTACCTCCGCCAAGTCTCCAGCCTTCAAGGCTTCGCCCAACTCGGCCAAGGACATCGTCAAGCTCCAGGAGAGCAGATAGTGAGGGCAAGTCGTTGAGACTGATGTCTCCGTCGACGTCGCCCGTCACTCCATTCACGAGTGTGTAGAGCTGCTCGCTCTTGTGTGGAGCCTCACCGCTCAACACACCCTTGTCGACTCGTGAGACCGCAGACGCCTTGCGTCGCGCAGCCAGCGCTTTGCGGCGCTGCCGCCTCTTCATGGACACTGTCTGCCCAGAAGAGCTCCGTGATTTCGCGTGCTTCTTGACGCCAGGTGTCACCACCTCATTCAGCTCCAGAGGAGCACCAGTGTCTTGATCGACACTCAGCGAAGAGCTGCACGACCCGCAGCCTCCACTCAGTGGATTACGTGCCACTCCACGATCTTCATCCGGGCAGAGCCCTTGTCCCTCGGCCTCGTGCCGACCGCGCCGTCGCTGGCACGCAGCAGGGCGTCGCCCTCAGACGCACACCCGCTCAGCGGAATTAGTGCCGCTCCACATCCTTGATCCGGGCAACGCCCACCTTCACTCGACTTCTCGTCGACCGCGCCTTCACTGGCACGCAGCAGGGCGTCGCCCTCAGACGCACACCCGCTCAGCGGAATTAGTGCCGCTCCACATCCTTCATCAGCCGGGCCTCGCCCATGACTCCTCGGCTCCATGCCGACCTTGTCCTCACTTGGGTACAGCGGGGCGTTGCCCTCAGGCGCACACCCGCTCAGCGGAATTCGTGCCGCTCCACCTGCCGTCCACGAGCCACGCTCGAACGCTCGTTCTCGACACACGCAGTGTCCACCAACTCGGAAACTCCGATATCTAGCACATTGACCGACTCGGTCCAGTGCTCGCGCCAGAAGCGCTTCTGCTTCCTAGCAGAGGTGGGTTCATGACTCGCCAATGCTCCGCCAGGAGAGAAGTGCGTAGCACCAAGGGTCTTCGACCTCCAATCTATCCAAGGCTCGTGGCGTTCCAGCCACGCCATACCAAGGATGAGATCATATCTCGAATCGAGGTCTAAGACCAGACAGCGTTTCACGCTATCAAAATCTAAAAACTTCACGCCCAAGTCCACAGGGACTTTAGGCACCGTGACACGAGTGCCCGTCGCGAGACGAACAGTGACGATGTCACTCCCACGCGCGACCAGCGCCTCAGCATAAAGCTGACTTCCGTCCATCGTGGAACGCCGGGCGTAATTACCCGACGCTCCCGAATCGATCAAAATCGTCCATGGCTTTGTGAAGCCCTTCACCCAAGCCTGGACAACAAGCAAGCCCGGCTAGCACACACGTTCCGTGTTATAGAGTACAGCTCTCTTCGGGGCTAAGTCCTGTTGACCTCCACCTCGCCGAGGTTCAATAGAACTTAGTTCTTCCCCAGTAGGCCGCCCCGCGCCTACTGGGTTTTCTCGTTTCCCGAGACGAACCAGAGCCCTGGCTCGAACCCGAAGACCGGCTTGACGAAGCCTGGCGCTGCAAGCGCAGCGGACATCCGGCGCGCAAGTGACGCGTGTCACCGCAGATAAAGCATCGGCGGATGCCGCGCCGCTGCTCAGCAGCCCGAAGCTCGGCTTCTTCGTCTTCAGCGTAGCTGAGGTCCATAGGCTCCGGACCGTTCGACGAACCGGTGTGAGAAGCGTTCCACCCAAGTCTTAACGACTTAAAGTTGTGCTCCGCGTTCAACGCGATGCTCACAGCCTCTTCAAAAGAGCTTGAGTGAGTGCGGAAGACTTCCGTCCTGGCCACGCCAGCGCGAAGCCCTTCCATAAACACCGTGACGATGGCTACCTCAGCCAGAGGCTCGGCAGACATGCCCGCAATGAGAGTTCTCAACTCCTGGACATAGTCCACCAAATCCTTCTTGCCTTGCCGGGTAGCCAGGAAGCGTGAGCGCACGCGATACGCCTCGTTAGACGGAGCGAACACCCGGGACAGTTGCTGCTTCAGCTGGTCCCATGTCGGAAGGCCGTATCGACCGACGTCCCTGACGTTAGTGCCGACTCTCTCGCTCGCCCACCAAGCTTCGAGATAGCTAGCGCCACGCGCTGCGACTCCGTCCGGAGTAGAGCTGAGCTCATAGCCATCTCGACTTCACGGGTCCAAAGCATTAAGCTTTCCCCTTCCTTGCCTTCGAAGGTCTTCACGCTCAACACGAGCGGCTTGGGTCTTGTTCCCGCGTCGGATGACGTAGCGGGCGCTTGCGGCGCCGCGACAGTCGCCATCCTCTGCTGGGGGTGCTTCAACAGAGCATTTTCGTAGCTGGAGAACGCCTCGAGACGCGCATTCACCGCGTCGAGGCCTTGTTGCGCCAGTTGCGTCACGCCCTCCGGGCCCAGCAAGGACATAAGCTTTTTAAGCGCATCCTGCTGGTTCGGGGGCAAGTGAGCGAACTGCTCCATCCTTCACAGAGGGACAGTCTATCCAGACTCAGGTGTCGGATTGACTACGAGTGGTACCAAGTACAGCGGGGCTGCCGTAGCTTTAGCGTCAGAGGAAGACGTAACAGACTCACAGAGTCGCGGCTAAAGATAGCCCGTTCTAATACCAGAACGCACGAGTCCGTACTCCCTACGGACTCCAAGAGTCAACCCTTAACTCTTAGCTGTGAATCTTTGAACTGAATGTATTTTTCTTTATCGCGGCAGAGCCGCCTTCGGTGTAAATGTATCTGGTTCACTATCTAGCATAGTGAACCCTAGTCATATACATAATCTGTGGCTCTGAAGCCATGTACTGATTCTCCTACTGAAATAGGTTAGAGAGTGTGCACCACACAAGCCGTGTGTGCCACACTTCGTAACCCTTCGGGTAACATTCGTGTAACCCCGTTACAGAGTCCGTAGGGAGTACGGACTCGTACAGGAGATGCGCACGTTGGCAGCCTCGCTGGTGGGGAACCCACTGTCGGAAGATGTCAAGACGACAGTCTTCGTGGACGGCCTGAAGGTCGGGCCTGCGCGCACGCAGTTGTTCCGTGTGCACACCGCCACTATGGAAGAGGCGATCCAAGTCGCCCTCCAGGAGGAGTACAGCCACAAGCAGGCTGGTGCTCTGGCTGTTGTACAGCCTGTGGTCACTGAGAGCGAACCAGAACCCATGGATCTGAGTTCGGCTGAACAGTATTGTGTCCGCTGCTATGGCTGCGGCGGACTGGGACACTATGAACGTGTCTGCCCATCGCCAGGGTCTGGGAAGAAGACCTACCCGAAGACCAGAGGGTCAAGGGGGCGCCGGCGCCATGCACCGTCAGGTGCTCAAGGGGACACAACCACCAGTAAGGACGAGGGCCTTGCTGGGGTTGGCCTGAGTCTTTGTGATGGGTGTACGGAAGGCGTACACCACAGAGACCCAGGGTCCCTTGAGAGCACTGATGCTCGCTTTGGTGAAGGACAACGGTGGGTTGTCGGTAGTACACGTGAGTGTACGGGGTAATGGTATCCCTTGACATGATTGAGTCTGGGACGTCGCGCGTGTTCGCACGTCGCCAGATGTGTCGGTTGGAATAACGGCACAAGTGCCGAGGCTCTGCGAGAGTCGAAGCACAAGGGCAGGTCTCATTGACTGAGGCCGGGCCGAAGAAGAACCTTGGGGTCCGTTGTGACCCCTTGCTGCCGCACGTGACGACGCGGGCAGCGATGGAACCGCGCATGTTCCCGGACATGGACCCGAACATGGTCCCGGACATGGTGCCGAAGATGGCCCTGGGCATGGAACCGTATAAGCCCTCGGCCTGGACAAGTATGGCTTGGCCCTGAGTGCGCTGTGCAACCTGCACGGGCTCTCGGTCGAGCAGCGCGACAATGCCTTTGAGGCTAAGTCGGCCCTCTGTGTCTGCCAGAGCATTGGTGAGTCATGTTCCCACCTCGGGCCAGACACAAGGGCGTCCGAAGGGACCGCCAGGGCGCTGGATGCGTCCGACAAGATGAAGAAAAAGAAGGGAGGCATCACTGACATGATGTCCTCCATGACGATGGTGCAGTGTATCTGCAACCGAGGGCTGTTGCGCCTGGCATGTGGAGCTGCCTCAAGAAGCAACTCCAGTGCTGAGAGTCGTTGCTCGGTATGAGCATTGACAAGGGTGGTGTTCGGTGACGCCACCAGGCGGGTAACCAAGGACCACTGACTAGCGGGTAACTTAGTTCCGCACAAGAGCATGTAATGCTGAGGAGGCCACTCAAGGCATCTCCGGCGTGGGTAACCAAGTACCACGGACGGTCGCCCAGACTTTAACTGAAGCGGAACGCGCTGCACGAGCTTCCTGTGTGTACCACACCAGGTCACTCAGACCTAAACTGATGAGGAAGGTGCACGATGCACTTCCTGTGTGGGTAACCAAGTGCCACACCAGGTCACTCAGACCTAAACGGATGAGGAAGGCGCTGCACGCGCTTCCTGTGTGGGTAACATAGTTCCACACGCGTCACTCAGACGGAAACTGATTGTGAAGTCGCATGATGTGCTTCCTGTGTGGGTAACGTAGTTCCACACGATGCGGTAAGGCTCTGCATGAGCCTGAAGGAGTCACTCGAAGCGTCTCCCTGCGTGGGTAACTTAGTGCCACGCACTGTCCGTATGGCCAAGACTTGTGATCAGGTCACTGGAGTCTCCTCGCGTGTGGCGACTGGCCACACAGAGTTTAAGAGGCCCGTGACGCCGTCACGATGTCATAGCCGCACGACCCTCTTGGAGGCTCCGCGCGGCTCTGATTTTAAGCGGGGAGGAGTGCTCCTTCCTTCCTCCAAGGGCTTTGCACCCGGTCATCATGGATGACGTTCAACTGGGTGTCGATGCGCACAGTAGACGTGGCTTGGGTACATGTCGTACCTGCGGCGATGCATGTTGCGTCGCCGCCGACTCGGCGAGCTTGGTCGATCACGACTGGAGTGGGTCTGCCGGAGGGTGACACCTCAATTGACCACATGCAGGAGCATGATCGGTCTGGCTGCGAAGGCCGCGGTCACTGCGCGACGTTGGGGCAACAAGTGGCCAGGACTCGATGCCGAGATGGCAGAGTCTGAGTATGCCTGCATGTGATGCAGCTACTCTCAAGTCAAGGAAGGACACGCCGTGCGCTGTCATGGGTGTATTCACCCGCAGACGTGGGTAACAGAGTACCACGTCAAGTCACGCAGACTCAAACTGCATACCGCCTGGTAGATACCAAGCCTTGGTCGACGATGTTGACCCGGAGCCCAAGCAGGGGAGCTTCTCGCGCCACCAGAGTCTGCTGGTATAGCGACTTGGTGCTGCAGGGCGGCACGGGTTTAGGCGGCCGGCTACCGCCTGACCCGCCGGGGTTCTAATCGTAAGTGGGGAGGGGACCGGAAGTGCCCTTCCTTCCGAAGTCTCTGGCATGAGACTTGCTTCTTCACAGAAGCTGGTGTAGTGGCTACATGGTACAACCACTCACGAAGCATTGCACGAAGGTGCTGGACCTGATGCGTCGCTGCTTTGGTCCCATGGGCTTGGTGACCGATGGCCAGCAACGTTGGCAGTGCTCACTACCGCTGCTGGGCCGAAGGTGGCGCGCACATTCGCTGGGGAAGGCTGCATCTGTCGGGTAAGGACATGGCAGCCGGTCTGCGGCTTGGGCCGCGGACGAAGGTATGTGCGCGTACGCATCGCCATGCCGTAGCTTGATGCTGTTGCTACACTGGACGCGGTACGTCTACCGGCCAGTTAGCTATCAGCATCATGCTGAAGCTCAAGGCTGTAGTCACGCTGGGCGCGGCACGTCTGCCGGCCAGGTTGTCATCAGCCCCGAGCATGGGTGTTGTCCACCAGGACGAACCCGAGGGACAGCTCCATGCTGTTGCTACGCTGGGCGCGACACGTCTGCCGACCAGGTAGTCAACGGCAAGGAGCTTGGGTGTTGCCCACGAAGGGTGAGCCCGAACGTGTTGCCTTTGCGGGCATTCACACTTAGCGCGGTGTATACCGTGCTTGTAAGGCGCGAAGCCATACGAGTGCACGTGGCACCTGACGCTCACTGTGCGCGGGGCACTTGGAGTACGCGAGGTACTCGCAGTGCACGCGGCACTTGTCGTGCACGTGGCACTTGATGTGTGCGAAGCACTAAGGCAGCCGTGGTTCATGTGATACACGACATGCCTTTGGTGTATGGGGTGGTGCCCCGTACACCGTGCGGTCCGGTATGGACTGTGTGCCATGCGGCCTTGCTTGCACACCGACCTGGTGTTGATCGCCGCGACGCATGATGCGATCGCTGGTGACGGAGGCCAGTGTACCTCGCACCATGATGAAGTACCATCGCGGTACCTTGTGTCGGTGGAAGACACCTCAGCGTCGGCGGCACGATGGCCGTGACGCGGGGCAGGACTTTGAACAAGTCCGCCGCGTTGCTCTGAACGATGAGCTGGCTGCGAGTAGCAGCCGTGGTCCCTGGGACTATGGCGACGATGAAGCTGGATGCTTCTTGGCTTTGGTCAAAGTTTGACCTAAGCCCATGGGTCGTGCTGATGAACTCGGACGACAGACACACTGCGCTGTGACGAAGCGGGTCCTGTCGGACCGCTGTCATGGCCGGAGATGAGCCGCACAGCTCTCTCTATGGTTACGCTGCGCGCTGACCGGACAGGTGCCGTCCCTTGCGGGAGGTACCGCCGCACGAACGTGCCAGCAGGGCCCAAGGGCCATGCGACGCCAACTGCTGGTGATCTGCGAGAGGAACCGAAAGTTTGGAGGCGCATGCATCCCGTGCCGAGGCACTCTGCGTCTGCTAGCGCTGTGGATACGGCCACTAGAGGCGTCGGCTTTGATGCCTACATTGCCGAGGGCAGGGAGGTGCCGCGCGTGGTGTCCACTGCGGGCACAAGTCACTGTGGGTGTGACAATGAGGCGCTACAGCCTTGCGGCGGCGGCGCCCGAGAATCCGACCTTTGGGTGTTCAGATTCTCTCGACGCTGATTGGAGAATCAGATGTGATTCTCAGATAAGTGGGGGAGGATGTAACGGGGTACAATCAAGTGTACCATTACATGAAGAGTGACGGGTGTCACTCTCCCGAGTACATGGTACATGGTACCAGTAGCTCCGCAAGCCAACCATTTAAGTTTGTGTGGGCTTTTGTATAGTTAACTTTGTCCCGAGTAGGAACGGTCGCCACCGTTCCCACTACACGGATGACCGTTCGACTCACGATCTACTTTGGGAGGGTCAGCTGTTGGACAATGCGGAGAGCGGGCAGTCATCAATTTCGGAGAGGCGCTGACTGGCGACGCGTCGGTTAGGTGGCGCCCACGGCAGCGATGGAACCAGTGACGCGAGCGATGGGTGAGCAGTGACGCGAAGGGCAGGACGGAGGTCACGTGCACCGCGTGGCTCGGGTCGTGAGCAGTGAGGTGAGCCAAGGACGAAGGGGTGAGTCGAGAGCCAGGTGAGCAGGTGACGTGTTGAAGTCGACACGTGAGCCGTCAGAGAGCAGAAAGAAGAAGGTAGCACGGGCCGTCAGGCTCCGTGTGCGGTAAGGAAGTAGGGTCAGTCGTGAATCTGCACTGGAGAGAACAAGTTGATAGCTTTTGCATATTAGCTCCGTTCTCGCTCTGTGTTCTACTGCCTAACCGTTCTAGCTTCCACACAACGCTTGACCGTCCCATCCAGGGCACTCGCGACACGTGGTGGAGAAGCAGGGTACGGTCTTCGTTGTGAAGTCTGAACGACGGCAGTACGGGTCAAGTCCTCGCGTCGGTGGAGCTTTGTCTGGTCTTTGGGGGTCTGCCTGGAGTCCCAGTCTTCGCCTCGGACGCGTGAACGGTCTGGATCTGGAATTGTGTCGTGTGAACGGCGCCGCAGTGGAATTGGAGAACGGTACGCGAAGTGCCGCAACTGGTCAAGGTCAAGAAGTAAACGGTCGGCTCGCTCGGAGCCCTACAAGGTCACGGTCAAGGTCAAGTCAACGGTGAACGGAACGCTCGGTTCCGCCGGTAATTCTGGTCGGCTCGCTCGGAGCCTGAAGTAGTTTGAAGTCTGGAAGTTTGGAGTTTGGAGTTTGGAGATTGGAGTTTGTTTCGCGCGTTCGAGTGAAGAAGATCGCGTGCTGAAGGTCGAGTGAAGAAGACTTTCCGAAGAAGATGACGGTTGTTGGAGATCAAGGAGAGAGTGGAGAGCAGAGGACCGTGCAGGACGAGGTGGCACGACTGGAAGCGGAACGGTTGCGGCGACTGCAACTCGGTGGGACCACGTCGGCTCTACTGGGACAGCGGCGCCCACGGTCGTACGGGGATGCGGGTGAGACGGACACGACGACGCAGGTAGCTACTGCTGCTGGTCGCGACTCGCTTCGCCAGGAAACGAGGGAGGCTCTTTGGGCCGATGAAGACGATGATGAACACAAGACCGCAGATGAACACGGTGATGCGGTCGGAGCTCAAGCTGAACAAGAGCTCGAAACGGTGATGGCTCCGTCTCCGAGCCCCGAGGCTGTGCAAACGGTCGAGGAGGACGGTGAGGATGCCGATGAACAGTACTGGTCGGCGGAGGACTACGGCTACCGTGAACTCGCTGAGTACGAACCGTCCTATTACACGGACTACGTGAAGGAAGAACCTGAAGAAGTGCAGCAGCAGAGGACTCCGAGTGGCTTCATCCCGATGTACACGGGAACGGAGAAGAGCTTGCCTGGAGGTCCTGTATTTGGCTGGAGCGTCGGTGCCCAGCAAGGAGGCTACGGTGGCTGGGGAACGGTGCCGAAGCCCGCAATAAAGATGGAACGGAAGGTGAAGGCGGAGCCGACGGTGAAGTCTCCACCTCCGAGACCGGTGAAGACCCAACCGACGGGGCCGGTGAAGACAGTCGTGCACGGGAGAGCACCTGTCCGAGCGACTGTGAATGCCTCGGCGAACGGACGGTCGATGCTTGCTCAGGCTCGGAACGGTGGATATCGAGCCCCCATGAACAGCCCAACCGTTCGGAGCGACCGTGACTTGTCGTCTATGGTCTCCAATGCGATCAAGGTGCTACCAGCTTTCTACTTGGACACGGCCAGCATGGCCAAGGCGCGTGACTTCTGGGAGCTGTTTGAAGCTCACACTAGTCACCTCCCGGACCAGTCTCGGCTACTGGTGTTCCGGCAACGGATCAAGGGCAGTGAAGCTGAACGGTGGTGGAACAACTCTACCATCAAGACGTTTGCGACACTGAAGGTCAGGTTTCACAACCTGTTCCTCAGTCGAACGGCTGACCAGCTTTGGGAACGGTTGCAGTCCGCCCACCGTGAACGTGGCGAGTCCGTTGAAGAGTGGGGTGACCGTGTGACGGATCTTTGTGACTCGTTGGACTATCCGAACAGGAAGATGCGATACCAGTTGTTCCGTCGCGGACTCCGAAACAAGCGCATATTGGCGTGTCTCGACTCGGGACCTGCGCGCGACATCCCGGAAGCCTGCGAATGTCTATTGGCCAAGGAGATGTCGCGTCCCATTGAAGAGGACGACGAGTTCTCGGACGAGAAGAGGAAGTCGAGCGGGAGCGATGCCTCGCCCGCGAACGACCCGATGGCGGCCGTGGGCGTGCTAGCGGAGAAGATGTCGACGTTCATGACGCAGCAGCAGCAGTGGCAGCAGCAGATGATGCAGAACCGCTGACAGCCTCCGCGCTCGCCGCGGAACCGCATGCCCAACGTGTCGGCAACTACTTCGAGTCCTGGCGCTGGGACGAACGGTCAGGGATCTCGGGGAAACGGTCGACCGGTCCGAGGCATCCGTATGGGAGCTGACAGTCGGACGCAAGAAGGAGCGCCGGTGTGCGGACGGTGTGGCTACGTGGGTCACTCTCGAGAGACCTGCCGCCGCCAGTCCATGACGTGCCACAACTGTGGGGTTCACGGTCATATCGCAGTAGAGTGTGAAGCGGGGCCTAGCAACAACCAGCGCGGCCCGGGAACGGTCGGCCGGAACGGTGGACTTGATGCTCCGAGGTGCGAGTTCTGCAAGCAAGAGGGTCACTATGTCGGCTCATGTCCGGGCATCGAGGCTCTCCGTGGTGTCTCCCAGGGCCTTCTGGCCGGGTCCGCGTCAACCGCTTCGAACCAATGACGGGGGCGGGAGGAAGAGTAGGAGAGAGTCACTCCTTCCTCTTGTCTAGTAAATGTCTTGGAGGGTGACGACCGGGACCGTGGAGGTGAATGCGGAACGGTGACCACCGTTGATATGTGCGTGGATTCGTCCGAGAGGCAGAGCGAAACGGTGCCTGCCCCATGTGTGGCTTCGTGTGGTGAAAAGAAAAACAAGAAAAAGAAGGTCGGGTTTCGAGTGGTCGGGACGGAGGAAGAAGGCGAGGGTTTGAAAGCGGAAGTTGAGGGCGACGAGGTCGAGGTGGTTCGCGAGGAGCTGGTCGCTGCGAACACGGTCGACACGATTGACAAGGTTGCTGAAAACGGTGAAGCGAACGAGGTCACAGTGACCCCTGTGGACTGCACGGTGACGGAGTCTCCGACGGAAAGGAGCGAGGAACGAAGTGTTATGGAGATTGTGGCGACGCGGGATGAGGTGAATGTGTCTGTGGACGTGTGGGAGGACGAGGATTACGACGTGTCGGACTGCCTGTTCGCGGCGTGGACGGAGGAAGAGTCCGTGTCGGCCCAGGGCGAAGAAGAGAACGGTGCGGTCGAAGTCCCTACGGTCGAGACTGACACGGTCGTGACCAAGGCCACCGTCGCCTGCGACCGTTTGTTCACCGACGAAGAATTGGACGCTATGGAAGATTGTGAGCCCGGGCAGGAGACGTCTGTTCTTGCTGGAACGGATGTCGCCGCCGAGCCGGAGGAGTACGATAAGGAGCTTGAGGACCGGTTGTATCCGCTGGACGAGGTCGAGTTGCTGAAGCGTGTCAAGCGAAACGCTGAAGCCCTGGCTGAACCGTCCGCAGAGGAGCTGGCCCGCTTCCTGGGTATCTCTCTGGAGGTCTTGGAACGGACGCGCCAAGCCGCCTCCGACTTTTTTGGAACGCCTGAGTACTGGCAGGGTTGGTACGTGGAGATGCTAGAGAAGTCGGAGGAAGCCAAGCGTGCGAATCGAGACTTCCGGACTCCGGTGGCGAAGGTCGTCTATGGTGAACAAACTGCGCCTAGGAAAACGGTGGGGAAGGCCTCGGAGCGGTCGAGTGTCGGGGACGGCGCCCGCAACTCTGATGCCTCCTCCGAACGGTCGAATTCTGAGGATGAAACGGTTGCAAGCGTTGCCAACACGGTCGTCGAGTCTTTCGTGTGCGAGAATGTCCTGCGTCCTCCTGACGATCCAGGAGGGACGGTTTCGGTGGTTGAAGGGAGCCCTATTCTAAGTGAAGTGCGACGAGTCGATCCGAAGATCAAGAGAGCTATCGCGCGTCAGGCTGTGTTCCGGTTGCTGAAAGAGATGAGAGACTACGAAGGTCGAAGGAACGATCCCGAAGAAGTACTGAACGGTGAAGGAGGAACGCTGGATGTTCCCCCTCTGCGAGACAAGGTGCCTGACCCCGAGTGGGAACGGTTACGCGAGCACGCCGACTGTGTTGTTAACCAGTATGGGTTGGAGGGAGATTGCTGGGAACGGTTGAAACCGTGGATTAAGTCGTATTTTGAGGAGAACGCTGGTCTAGTGTGGAGGAAACTGTGGGATCGTACGGGACGGTCGAGGACGCCTAGTGCGAAGCGCCGCCGTCGTCGTCAGCCTAAGAAGAAGGACTGCTTTGACTTTTCTTCGTTGTACAAGCCGTATGCTGAGGTACTGGAGGACGTGGAGTTCTACCCTGAGCGTGAAGAGGACATTTCGCATTACGTCGAGGTGGTACGGTGTGAGCGTCCTGCTCAGACACCGTTGCCAAGGACCGGTCTCGTGGATGTTGTCACGGTCAACTTGCCAAACGGATTTGGACTCTGTGATGAAGCTGGAGACGAGTATGACGTTTATCGCGCTGTTGAGGACGGACGTCGGGTGGTGTGTGCCGTGGGCAACTTTGAGGCTCTCTCGAGCGGTTATATTGACTGCTTACCGTCTCAAATGCTAGCGGATACTGGTGCTACTCTGAGTCTCGTGGATCGACGCGTGCTGAAGCGTTTAGGACGGTCGTCCGAACCGCTGGAACCGTAAGAAGGCCTAGTAAGGAGTTCCTCTGGGCACAAGCTGCGGATCCGTGGTTGGGTCTCTCTCTCTCTGTCTCGGAACGGTCGAAGTCTCGATGAGCTTGCTGGTTGCCGACCGTCTCCACGTCGATGCGATCCTGGGTGTCGATGCCTTGGGAGCGTTCGGAGCTGTGATCGACGTGCCAGAACGGACGTTGACTCTGAAGAGTACGGGCGAGGTATTGGCGCTAGGCTTCACCATGGTGCAGGAATCGTACATGACGACAATGGCGACGTCGGTACGGCTGCCTCCCGTGGCCAAGCCCTCGTGATGACTCGGGTTGTCGGAGCGGTCGTCGAAAAGGCGACCGTTCTGGTCGAAGGATCTCTGGGCCTGCCGCCTACGCTGTGTGTGGGATGGTCGCTGTGCACGGTTGAGGAAGGCCAGGTCATCGTTGAGGTCTGCAATGCGTCTACTGATGAGTACTGGATCAGGAAAGGAACGGTCATTGCGTGCACTTCGGTGATCCCAGAGTCGGCTTTCGAGCCGCCAACGGTCGACCCGGAGGCGGATGAGCCCCAAACGGTTGACTCGAAGAGAACGGTGCCCGCCGAAGGTGGAGAGTCTCCGGAGGAGTGTGCAGCGTCCGTGTCGGAGGCGCGTGAGGTGGATGTCGGTGAGAAGGTGAAGGCTACGAAGCCGGACATCCCGCCCGACAAGGCAGAAGCTATGAAGGCAGATTTCTCTGAGTCTAAGTTGTCGCCCGAACAGCAGGCACTGTTCCAGGCGGAGCTGAACGGTTTTGACAGTATGTTCGTGGACTCTTCGAAGGAGCCCGGACGGACGGACCTGCTGCAGTTCGAGATCGACACCGGTGACAGTGCTCCGATTAAGCAGCTACCGTACCGTGTCTCGCTGGCTGAAGGTGAAGTTATCGAGGCGGAGATCCAGCAGTACTTGGAGCTGAACCTGATTCGGCCCTCGAACAGTCCGTGGGCGAGCCCGGTCCTGATGATTCGGAAACCGGACGGTGGGATACGGTTTTGCATTGACTACCGTAAGCTGAACGCTGTAACGGTGAAGGACTGTTACCCCATGCCGTTGATCGATGATATTCTGGACGTACTGGGCGACGCTCAACTGTTTTCGACGATTGATATCGCTTCTGGCTACTGAAACGTGCCGATGCACCCGGACAGCGTGTCCAAGACCGCTTTCACGTGCAAATATGGTCTGTACGAATGGTTAGTGATGCCGTTTGGCCTTTGCAACGCTGTTCCCGCGTTCGAACGGTTGATGGAGACCGTTTTGGTGGACCTCAAGTGGCGAATCTGTTTGGTTTATCTCGATGACTGTGTCATTTTCAGTAAGGACTTCCCTACGCATCTGGTTCGTGTGCGCCAAGTGCTGACACGGTTCCAGCAGGCTGGATTCAAGCTCAAGATGAAGAAGTGTCACTGGGGGCGCAGCCAAGTTGCGTTCCTGGGGCACATCGTGACTCCTACTGGGATCCTGCCTAATCCTGAGAAGGTGAAGGCCGTGATGAATGTGAAGCGTCCGGTGGACGTGCACGGGATCCGCTCTTTCCTGGGTCTGACGAGCTACTTCCGACGTTACATCCCGGGGTATGCGTCGATCTCTGCGCCCCTGGAACGGTTGAAAGTGAAGGATGCACCGTTCGTGTGGAGCGAGGACTGTAAAGCTGCGTTTAGACAGTTGAAGCGTGCGCTCTTGAAGCCGCCGATACTGGTCTATCCTGATGGCAAGAAACGGTTCAAGTTGTATGTGGACTCGTCACGGTACGCTGTCGGCGCTTGCTTGATGCAAGAGGTGAACGGTCGCGACCGTGTAGTGGCCTACGCTAGTAAACTGTTGACGGGATCGCAGAAGAACTGGATCAACAACCAAGATGGCATCTCAGAGATCGAGTGTTGGGGTGTCGTCTGGGCGACTCGGAAGTTCCGCTGCTACCTGGACAAGCGTGAGTTTGATTTGTACACGGACCACCAGGCGCTGACGTGGGTGTTCAGCCCCGGTAACTGTACGACGAACGCTAAGCTTGCACGATGGGCGATGGAGCTCTCGAATCTCCAGTTCAAAGTTCATCACAAACCTGGAACCTCTCTAGGCCATGTTGACGGACTGTCTCGATTGCCGATGAACACTGTGGCGGCTCTGACAATGGATGACCTCCTGAATCCTGAAGGCACGGTCGGTGAGGTGCTTCCGGCTTCAGTCGGGGAGCAGCCTGAGGCAAACGGCGACACTAGGAACGGTGAAGATGTTGCTGGCGAGCGTGCAGATGGACATGTGGATGATGACGAACCTGACCGTCCAAATGAGGACATTGGCGGCGATCTGCGAACGGTCGCGCCGTTATCCCCTGTGGACCGTTTTGGACTCGACTGTGAGCAGTTCGTAGAAGCTCAGCAAGCGGTGCCGTGGATCAAGGCTCTGGTGGCTTTCCTGCTGGACGGGGCTTTGCCCCTCGACCCGTTCCTACGAGCGACTGTTGTCAAGATGGGACGTCGATACGAAGTGCTGAACGGTCTGCTAATGCGGCGTGTGAACTTACCAGCTCGGGTCGGACCTGCACGGTCCTTGACCGTTCCGGTAATTCCGTTACCGTATGTGGAGACCGTGCTACACTACTGTCACTCTGATGTGTTGTCCTCTCACCTGGGACTGACGAAGACGATGGAGAAGGCGAGGAGACACGCGTTCTGGCCTGGATGGCGTAAGGATGTCACGGAGTACGTCCGGGAGTGCAACCGTTGTGGTAGTGGGAAAGGCTCGCGACCGTGGCAGGCGGGGCAGATGCAACGGATGCCCGTAGCCGATCTAACGGGACCGTTCTCGCTGCTAGTGGTGGACGCTGTCGGACCGTTACCTGAAACGGAGCGGGGGAACAAATACACCCTAGTGTTCGTGGACTACTTCACGAGGTGGGCAGAGGCTTTCGCAGTTCTCCGGTTGGACTCCGTCACGTTCGTTGATGTCATGGTGAACGGTGTCGTGTCACGGCACGGTGTGCCTTCACGGTTGCTAAGTGACAACGGTCGGAATTTCACGTCGGAGATCGCTAAATCGTTCTATCAAACGCTCGGGATCAAGAAGCTGTTCGGTTCTGCCTACCATCCGCAGACTCAAGGTCTTGTGGAACGGTTCAATGGAACGCTCATGGGAATGCTTAAGATGCACGTGAGTGAAGCGCAAACGGACTGGGATCTGTATTTGCCGCGGGTGCTGTTTGCCTACCGTACGTCCTATCACGAGGCGTTGGGTGACACACCGTTCTTTTCTCTCTACGGACGTGACGCCACGCTGCCGCTGGACGTCGCGTTCCTGAACCTGGGGAAGAAGTGGAAGAGCAACGAGGTGGCTCTGTATCGACGGGAACTGTACCTGTCGCTGCGCGACTCTCGTCACCTGGTCGAGCGTCAACTGGTGAAGGCTCAAGATCGACATGAAAAACGGTTGGGCGACCGTGTAGCAGTGGAGTACGAGGTTGGAGACCCGGTGTGGGTGTACCAATTGTTCAGGAAGAAACGAGGGGAGGCGCGGACGAAGAAGTTGGCGTTCTCCTGGCATGGGCCCTACCGAGTCGTGGCAAAAGTGGGTGATAATGCGTATCGGATTGACATCCCGTCGCATCCGGACAAGGTGGTAACGGTCAATGTGAACCGTTTGAAGAAATTCCGTGGCAAGTGGACTCGGCCCTACTTGGATGAAGTGCCGGACGGCGTTGAGGACGGTGAAGGAGACGCAGAAGGGGGACCTCTGGAGGAGTCCGACCTCCCGGCGTCTAGCTTCACGGAGCGGTTGACTGTGGGCAAGGGAGACACGGTTCTTACAGGTGTTGATTCGCCGTTATTGGCTGTGTGTGAAAAACGAACGGTGGACCGTTCTGTGGAGTACCTGGTGTTGCTTGCGAATTATGAAACGTTTTGGGTGCCTCGAGCAGAGCTGATGCCCGAGTATGAAGCCCTAGTCACGGCTTTTGAACAAGCCCGAAGGAAGAAGTTGAGGCTGCCCGAGTTGCGTCGAAGCTCGCAGCTGGCCGATGCCAATGAAGAAGTGGAGGATGACGACCTGCTAATGGCGTAGCAAGGTCGACGGTGGGAGTGTTCGAGTCTTGGGGAAAACGGTCGTGGAGCGATGTTACGAACGGTCGGACTACGAGACTCAAGAACAGAACGAGTGGAAAACGGTTTACGTGTTGTTATTGAGATTAATTGGAGGGACGCATGGAGTAATACGGAAAGAATGAACGATCAGGAGCGTCCCTAATTCACGGAGGACTACTTGGAGCTCGAAGAGTCGGGGTTCTTCTTCTTGGAGTTGCCCTTGGCCGACGAGTCGCCCTTGTCGTCGCCGAAGCTGCTCTTCTTGTCGTTGTCGGGGGCGTCGGGGGTGTCCGGACTGCGGCCGCCTTCGTCGTCTTCAACTTGATTATCTTGGTCGGCGTCGCCTTGATCATGGTCGTCGGGTTCGTCGTCCTGGGCGGGGCTCTGTGCGAGCGGCTTCTCCTCGGTCTCGTCCTCTTCGACCTCGTCGAGCTCTTCATCGACGGACGGAGTCGGCGGCTGCACAG
Organism: Phytophthora melonis; assembly: GCA_024211575.1. Taxonomy (NCBI): domain Eukaryota; phylum Oomycota; class Peronosporomycetes; order Peronosporales; family Peronosporaceae; genus Phytophthora; species Phytophthora melonis. The sequence goes on from JAMXKT010000085.1 coordinate 1,093,482, forward strand.
TGGGCTCGTCGTCGTCGTCGACGTAGTCCGAGTCGTCCTCGCCTTGCTCCTTACTCTGGAACGGCTTCAAGTCCATGGCGACCCGGTACGAGCCGTCCTTGAGCTGCTTGGCGATCTTGACCTGGAGCGCCCGGATCCGACCGTTTGTCAGCAGTGTCTTCCAGATACCGCTGCTCTTGTTGCCGATCCAAGCTGGGTTGGGCGGCGTGCGGCCTGCGTCGAGGGCGATGCGTGCCAGCGCTTCGTCGCAAAGTCGAAGGTGCACGGGCCGAGTCGGGTCCAAGGCCTCCGTCTGCTCCAACAGCTCCCGGATGCTCTGGTACCCGTCTTCATCGACGCGGCACGGGTCCAAGATGCGAGTCATCAAACGGTCGTAACGGGGACGGTCGCGGCGCCACAGCGTGACGAGGTCCGTCGCCGAACCGGTCTTGCCCTTGGCCGACGTTGAACGCTTGGCGGCCTTGCCTCCTAGCCACATGAGATTGTCGTGGACGGAGTTCTCGAAACGGTCGAGGAAGCCGTACCAGCCGACGAGGCAGACGTTCGCACTCACCAGCACGAGTCGACCTTGGTTCGCGAGGAGCTTCTCGCGTCGCCGAGCGTCTGAGTTGTCCGTGGGTGCGTACAGGGCACAGTCGAAGAAAGTATCACGGTGACGCATGTAGTAGCGCCAATGCATCAAGTGAAGCTCCGGAAATTCGTCCGGGTCATACCAGGCGCGCTGTCCGGCCCACGGGTACGCGACGCGTGGCGGAGTCTTGCCCTGCTTGGCGGCCGTCTCGACGAGCTTCTCGACGTCGCGCCGGATGTCGCGGGGGCAGGTCTCGGGCAGATCCAGCGAGTACTTCGGAGTGCGGGCGTTCTTGCGTTGTTTCTTGGGGATGGTCCCTTCGGAGAGTCGGCGCCTTGGGCTGCTGGACGCTTGACGGCTGAAGCTGGGGCGTCGTGGGCGGCGAAGAGGTCGTGGGCGGGCGCGGGTTCCGTGTCCATCGAGTCGGGGGCGGGCAGCAGCACCACGGTGCGCGCGAGCTCCGCCGGGAACGCGGCGTCGTCAGCCAACACCGCGACGACCAGGTCGTCGAGGGCGGTGACGCCGAGCGAGTCTCCGTTGATGAAGGCGGCGGCGCGGAGTCGGGCGAAGAAGTCGACTTGAGCGCGCAGCTGCGCGTCGGCCTCAGCGTTGGCGCCGCGGGTCTTGCGGTCCAAGCGCACGCGCAGCCGCTTGATGACCGCAGCCTTGTTCTCATCGCGCGACTTGGCCATGGTGGCGGAGTTCTTGGCCCTCGTGTGCTTGTCTCGACGAAAACTGAAATGAGGACAAGAAGCCAATGGGAGCGGACCACTGATGGGCCATGACTCGACCGTTGGAAGTTGAAGGTCTGTGATTGCCTTTCAAAGAAAGGAGAGGTGCGGTTGGCGAGCGACACGGTCGCATCTACCACGGTGAATTGATGAAAAGCTACGGTGGAGTGCGAAGTCTACCGAGACTGCCCAGGGCGATGGCTGCAGACCTCGCTGGCAGGCTGGGGCGGCGGACTCGAGCTACGCTACGGTCGGCATTTTACTTTTCGCACGGTGGGGATGGAGACAGCTGTGGCGGTGATCGAGTGGTGCTTCTGGAGCTCGTTGCTCCTTGGGCGGGTCGTACTCAAAACGGTCTGCAAGTACTGGTGGGTGACCGTTTTGCTGACGATTGGGGCGGTTGGCGGAGTGGTGACAAGGCCGCTGTGGAGCATCGCGGGCCGACTACTCGGGGCCGTCTTCTCCTTCGTCTACAAGTGGGCTACGCTGGCGCGTGTGTGCCTGAGGCGCTACCGTCGCTTTGTGAACGGTCTCGCCGTGCAAGGCCGACCGGCTGCAGAGAGGAGATGGAAGGCGTTTGAAGCTATCTGGGCTACGCCCATGATCGTGTTGGAGTCTCGTGGCGAACACACTGAGGGCCTGGGTCGGCTGATGCACAAGTGGCTAGAAGCGTATCACGCGCTGTGGTGCGTCTTCCTGCCTGACGTGTTGGAATTGAGCTACAAGTCGACGGTCAAGTACTGGAAGGGGTCCAAAGCCGAGTGTCGGCGTTCGTTCGACCGTGCTGGCTGCGTGGGCCGGGGGTTTTGGGCGTTCTCGTCGCTGATGGCGTACGCCGTCTTCTACACGGTTGTGTATGTGTACGACTTCGTGGAGAAGGTGTGCCAAGGAACGGTGGGCGTCGCAGTGCTGTTATTGACCTTAAACTACCTGCTGGCTGACGGAGGGTTGGTTGCCGGCGACGAGCTGGTACCCGACGAAACGGTGGCACTATGGAGCTGCTATGTGGTGGTGGCCGGCGTGGCCAGCCATCTCTTGAAGTGGTATGAGGCTGCTTCGGGTGGGCGTTCGCCCATGAAGATGGCCGAGGACCGCTATGAGGCGTGGCAGAAGGACTTGGAGGAGCTGGAGCAAGCTGAGCGTTTGAGCGAAGCGTTCTGGCGTGCGGACGGCTGCGTAGGCGAGAAGAAACCCGTGAGGACGCTCACAGGGTTGCGCGCCGAACAGCGAGAGCTGCGGGCCAAGATGCGAGACGCCAAGCTGGAAGCTGCTCGACGAGGACGTCGAGTTTCAGTCGGGGAGGATGTCCCGAGTAGGAACGGTCGCCACCGTTCCCACTACACGGATGACCGTTCGACTCACGATCTACTTTGGGAGGGTCAGCTGTTGGACAATGCGGAGAGCGGGCAGTCATCAATTTCGGAGAGGCGCTGACTGGCGACGCGTCGGTTAGGTGGCGCCCACGGCAGCGATGGAACCAGTGACGCGAGCGATGGGTGAGCAGTGACGCGAAGGGCAGGACGGAGGTCACGTGCACCGCGTGGCTCGGGTCGTGAGCAGTGAGGTGAGCCAAGGACGAAGGGGTGAGTCGAGAGCCGGTGAGCAGGTGACGTGTTGAAGTCGACACGTGAGCCGTCAGAGAGCAGAAAGAAGAAGGTAGCACGGGCCGTCAGGCTCCGTGTGCGGTAAGGAAGTAGGGTCAGTCGTGAATCTGCACTGGAGAGAACAAGTTGATAGCTTTTGCATATTAGCTCCGTTCTCGCTCTGTGTTCTACTGCCTAACCGTTCTAGCTTCCACACAACGCTTGACCGTCCCATCCAGGGCACTTGCGACAACTTGTAGTTTGTATTACGACCAAGTTAACCCCTACCAAAATACAGTCAGTCTTATTCGCAGTTCGAAGAACTGTCGATTGGGGAAGGTTTTTGGATGACATCGAACGACATTCGCGCTACATTTCGTAGTTCCCCCACCGCGGATGACATCGAACGACATTCGCGCTACATTTCGCAGTTCCCCCACCGCGGATGACATCAAACGACATTCGCGCTACATTTCTTCGTGACTCGCCAGCGGATGACATCTACATAGCAACATTTTCGTGTCCTGTGACACCGACAGTGATCGGCCAACATGCACAATCGATATCGTAGGACATTCCATGACGCTATGTGACTAAATGTTTCGCATTTATCGACGCTGGGCAAAGGGGCTTACTGGACGCCCCTACCGCGGTACGATACCCTTCACAGTTACAAGCTCACGGTCAGACCTAGCATAGACCTGTGTTTGGTGGGGTTAAACACTCCTTGATGCTTTCTTTCCTCCTTCCTACCGCTGTGATCTTTAACGTCGGTTGCAGCGCGCAGCCTGCCGGCAAGTTCTTAACAGCCGACAGATCACAACAAGGCGGGGAACGTGGAACCGTTGATAAAGTCGGGAACTCTGTAGCATGAGGCTGTTAGCCCCGCCTACTAAGCGTTCCACATGCTCAGGCTGTCAATGACAGTCCGGATCAGTTCAGCGTGCCGCTTCCGTCGTTGCAGACCAGCCCTACTATGCTACTAATAACTTACAGGGGGATCTTAGTAGCAGCAATGTATTTTTGTTGCACCTTACTCGTCGTCAGTGACTATTAACTAGATTTTGGGGGTAATTTGGGGCAAATGCTCACCACAAACGCTATCCGTCCTGGCTAGATATACTATCCGCCTAGAAAAAAAAAAACAGACCTTACCCAGCTATTCTTCCGTAATTTCAAAAGTCAGGTTTGTCAACTTCGTCGTAAGTTGGCACGCTTTGTCCATGAACAATTGGAGCTTCGATGGGTTGGTGATAGTCACAATGGCGCCGTCTGGCGGCATGCCTGGCGAGTCCGCCTTGCACCCGAAGATTGTTGCTGTCATCAGCATCTCGTCAACTGCCATGTAGTCTTGATCGTATTCGTCGCGGAATGTTTTTTGCATGACATCCAGGGCTTCCGGTGCTTCTTTGTCCACGATATGCATGCGCGCAACATCACCAGTCTTGACCGTGTGAGTAGATGTCCACACTACCTTCCCCTCAACCTTGAGGCGCGCTCGTACAGATGGTTGGTCGACGTCGTTGGTTTTTATAAACCTTTCTAGAGCTTCCTTTGTTGTGACCGTTATCTCGGCTGCCTTCCGCTCAGCCCGACGCAGTTTGAAACGCTCCAGCGGCGACACATACGGAGTGGACGAGATAGTCGATTTTGCCGTTGCCTGATTAGAGGAACTGACACTACGTCCGGCGGGTTGATTGGTACTGTTGCGACGGCATCGCTTGGTATCCGTGGTATCCGTGACCGGCTTGCTTTCAGCTGGGCGCTTCTTGGATGGTTCAGCAGTCATTTTTCTTTGTTGGATTCAGCAGGTAATTTGGAGAATGAGTTCGCTCTGCTCCCCCCAGCTTGCGTATAATTTGCTAAGGTGGAGGGTCCAGCGTCTTTTCGGATAGAAATAAACTCACTTATATGTCAAGCTCTGTCAATCTCGTTGATTACAGCTTGATAGTGACTTGACTAAATAGAATGGCAAATTGACATGTGGAGTCCTGTTCTCTCACTAAAGTAAGGAAACAAAACTAGTGGCGGTAACGTCGGCTTGTGATACTTGATTATGGGTGCGTACTGACGTGTTGGGTGGGATGGGCCTGACATCACGTTGGCACGCTGTTGCGGGTCAAAGGTGTACTAGTGTGGTTTATAGTAAATCCGAAGCTATGTGGGAATGTTCAGTTGCCATTTCAGTATTTGAACGGTGCCGATGAAGTCGCTAGCAGCCGTCGCTGCAGTTGTCAAGTATTCTTCAGTGTCGAGTGTTGGCGAGTTTGCTGTACCGCTGATTGATGTCTGGCTTTCTCCCCCTCCCCGTGTGTCGCTGTTGAAGGCATTTAAGCTCCGCTCATTTGACCTTGTCGCTCGGATCGCTTGGTACACGCCAGAAGACTTTGGCCTGAAGCTACAGCAATCCAGGGACTACAATAATGCCTTATGCGGTGCACTTTATGCCGGCGATCTGCAATTTTCCCGACATCTTGTTACATTCTTCCCGAACTACTGTGTTACGGACGCCGTTGCAGCGGCTGCAGCAGGTGGGCACACCACCTTTTTACGATGGCTGCGTAACCAGGGCGTAGTCGCGTGCTGGGGAAAAGTTGCAGTTGCAAGAGCTGTGCGTTCGGGTCAAGTGGACACATTAAACTTTCTTCTCCACGAAGTCACTGCCCCCTTTGACAACCAATCGCTTTCGCAAGCAGCACGCCGCAGAAACCCGCATGCATTGTGGTGGCTCCTAGCAAATACAAGTTTGCGCCCGGACAATCGAGCATTAGTGGCAGCATGTGAGGCGGGACGCCTAGCGAATTTGCAGCTGCTTGCACCACACGTGGTTGGCAGACACTCCGATTGTGCAACCCAGGCCGCTATGTACGGCCATCTCGACATCATCAAATGGTTGCATCGCAACGGTTTTGCTTTCACACGAGGTGTAATGAATGGAGCAGCTAGTAATGGGCATTTGCCAATCGTCGAGTGGTTGCACCAGCACAGAAACGAAGGATGCACGCATGATGCCATCGACTACGCCGTGCAACACGGTCACACAGAGGTCGCACAATGGCTACTGCAGTATCGCACCGAAGGATGCTCAAATAGGGCAATGCAGCTTGCGATTGTTGGTGGACATCTTGGTGCTGCCCAATGGCTACATCAAAACGTTAAAGTGCGTTGGACGGGACCTTTGCTGGATTTGGCAGCACACTACGGATCCCTGGAAATTGTTAAGTGGGTTGATGAGACGTTCCCGTTTACTGCTACAACAGCGGCTATGGACAGCGCGTCCCGATTGGGGAAGCACGATGTGCTCGAGTGGCTCCATCATAATCGCACTGAAGGTTGTACAAGTGCGGCAATGGACAACGCGGCGGAGATAGGTGATCTAGCGGCTCTTCGTTGGCTCCACAAGCACCGTTCGGAAGGATGCACAGTAGGGGCAATTGACGCCGCAGCTGCTAATGGACACTTAGACGTGGTACGCTGGCTTGCCAAGCACCGTCGTGAAGGTTGCAGTGCACGTGCCATTGACGAGGCAGCATCGCGAGGTCGTTTGAAGGTGGTCAAATGGTTGCATGATGTGCTGGAAGCAAATTGTACCACAACAGCTATGGACTCGGCTGCTGAATATGGACATCTTAAGGTGGTAACATGGCTTCACGAGAACCGATCTGAAGGCTGTACAGAACGGGCAATGGATGCGGCTGTTGGAAATGGACACCTGGACATTGTTGTGTACCTAATGATGAATCGGTCTGAAGGATGCAGTAGACTGGCTTCGATACGGGCAGCGGATTTTGGTGAGCTAGAAGTTGTTCTGTGGCTGAACAATTTCTACCTTCACAAGTTCGACTTAGCCGCTGTGAACAAGGCAGCTCGGATTTACGCGTGGCCGGAAGAAGTTATGCAGTCCTTAAAGGTTAATGTGTTGGATTGATTCGACAGAATGCATATCAGATTTGGATTTACTTAACCACGAATCAACTCGTTAGCGGATAGCTAATTGACAACAATTATACTCAATACAAAAACCTTAACCACAAATCAGTTGCTGTTACACAATGTATGGTGTTTCAATCATTATTCTACCATGCAGGACTATTTGTGGCGTCCATATCTAGCTTATCGTCGTCGTTGTACGGATACATCCAGGTCGGTTACTGCAAACATTGCAGCTCGTTTAAGGTTGACGACGAGCGACGACGTAGTACTTTATGATGTAACCCATGAAAGACTTGAAGTAGCCAACCTATCCGGATTGACAGGCGATTTTGACCTGCCAAAGGTTGAGAGGTCCAATCAGAGTTACGACCCGTCAATCGAGATCAAGTTGTGTTCCTGCCTCTTGCGTCATTTGCGAATTGTCCATTTCCAAGCTAAGTGTACTCCGGCCAGTATCCCAAAGACCTGGTGGGAACTTCTGCGACGCGTGTGAAGAACAACGCCGTGACTAGTTTTCGTGTTCCGGTTGGCAATACTGGCACGGCGGCGGTTGTGCTGAATTTGCTGATTTTGGTGTTGTCGGTGAGACGTATGTTACGCTTTCAAGCTTCTCGAGACCAGAAACTTGGTGCGGAGTTCTGGGACGCGTGATAGCAGACCCGCGACCTGTTATCAAGCTCGAGTTGGTGATATTGGCGCGGGACGGTAGTACTGAATTCGTCAATTTTGAGGTGTTGGTGAGATTTTCGTCACGCGCTCGCTACTGTGGAATTTGGGGTGGTGATCGCAGTGCGCGGTCGGTACCGCTGTATATTTTTGCCTTTAGCTACCTACTGGCCGAGGTTTACCCGCCTCTCTGAAATCCTCGCGCAAGTCCGACAGACTTGATCTTCGAGATAGATTCAGTCGGCAGCTGAGTGATCAGGAGGTTTCAACTTCTGACTGTAGTGTGGATCACTGAGGGCGAAGGTATATGGATACCAAGAAGCGCAAAGTGAGTCAATCGGAGTGTTCACGGTGTGGAGAAGATTGTTCATTTGGTGATCTTTGCTGTGAGCATTGCGTCCGAAAAAAAGGTGATTTCTCGAGTATTTTACTCTTTGACCCGGAAAAAGGAGATAAGGCAAGGTTGGATTTGGAGCAAGCGGTTTTGAAAGCTCAGCGCATAGCTACACGGTTGCAAAAGACTGTCAGGAGGTCTGTCGTTGAAGACGCAACAGCTGTTTCGAGCATTCTGGAACAAGTCGACAACAAATTAAAGGAGGCTACGACATTGCTGGATTTGGACCTAGCCCGCATTCTGAAGCGTAGTATTCCAAAAAAACGCAGACTTAAAGAGTAAACCGTCGTTACCTTGCTGTATTTGTGCCATGGTATCACGCTCGAAAAAAAGTCCAAAAGATCGCGGAGCGGTAAGGCGCTACAGGGCGCGTGAAACTGAAGAACAGAAGCGTGATCGACTTCGGAAGGCACGGGAATATAAGCAACGAAGGCGAGAGGGTGCTGGAGAGACCAGCGGACCGCTTGAACCTATAACCGATGCTGAACAGAGCGAGGTATTGAAACGTTTGCGTGCTTCCCTTGGCGCGGAGAGGCTAGATGAGTGTGTGTGCGCAGTTTGCGATCGCTGGGTGCTGCGGCATGCAGCTACGTTATTAACCACCCATGATCAAGTGAGTCTGAAGACATTGCGCGGACTCCTGGACCCAGCTGGGCTTGATTTACCGATGGATCTTTCGCGGCAATACGACTGCAGCGATATTGATCCGGCGTTGGGTGGGATGCTTCTGTCCCGCAAAGGTATACTGCCTCCTCATGACGGAACGCCTTCTCAATTACGCGTCTGTGGCGAGTGTAATGACTAACTTCGTAAACGATCACTTCCAAAATTCTCAATCCGGAATGGTTTTTTTATTGGTGAATTGGTTACTGAGGTGGTGAACATGCAGCCTACCATCGTGGAGCGCATGATGACTCAGCTTGTCAGTGTAGTTGCGCTTACTCGCGTCATGCGTGGAGGAGCTCACCGATGCATCCGATCCCATTGCATGGCGTTTGATGCCACTCCGGGGCCACCAGCTACATTGCTACCAATCTCACTGGACAAACTCAGTTCATACCGGGTAGTGGTGGCTGGATCCGTAACAGCCGAGCAAGCAGAAAAAATACGTAATCTGCATGTCGTTCGTGGCTCTGTGGTGCAAGCCTTACTCCGCTTTTATAAAGCTCACAATCATTTTTACTCAAGTATACAGATGGCAGAAAACGGAGAGAATGCCGACTCGCAGATCGCCGACGCTGTCCTTGACTTTGAAAAAGTGGTTACAACTAGTGACGTTACATCAGTGGATGAAGATCAAGCTCGGGTGGGAGCTCAAAATGATTTGGAAGTAGCGACAGGGCCGGATGGTGAATGCGAGATGATAGAAAGGAGTGTGGTGTTTGTCAATGAAGCCGCTGCCCCAAGCAAAATGCACCCTGTTACAGAGTTACCTTCACACAGTGAATCATCGCAACGACGCTTTCTTGTCCGGAATTCGTCGCAGTTTACGGTAGATAGCGATGGAAGTATCTATGCGAAGATGTTTCCGCACCTATTCCCTGCCCTTCATCAAAACGAGTTGCGCCAGCAGGGAAGACTTGCAGTTGATTTGGAGGGGCAATCACCGGCTGAGCAATTTCTCCGAAGCGTAGAAATTGGGACGGGTAATCTTTGGGGAAGTAACATGGAGCGACAACGCTGCCGAAGAGAGGCGTTTTCGTGAAGACAATGTATGGACAGCCAGCGCTATTTGTGACGTTGACACCCAACGTTGGAAATTCATTTGCGATGGCTCAGTACACTGGTCTTACGTCTGTGGATAGTATATTTGACTGTCTCGAATCAAATCTCCCATCGAAGGTACAGCTACGCAAGGCTACGATGAAAAATGATGTCGCATCTGCGCGCCTGTTCGCAAGACACATCGATGCCTTTATTGAAGATGTCCTTGCTGTCGACAAAAAGAGTGGGAAATGTAAAACGTACCCGGGGTTGTTTGGCCCGGTTAAGGCTTACTATGGGATGGTTGAAACTCAAGGTGGGGGAACCTTACACGCTCATTTTATTATCTGGTTGCAAAACGGTCCCTGTAATAGTGACGAATTTGACAGTTTGATGACAAACGAGGAGAGTCGAGCCTCGTTGATACACTCGATTGAGGCGTACTCTTCCAGTATTGTTAGCAATACGTTGCCGCTTCCCGTTGAAGCGCATTGTTGTCGAGCATGTGGGTCTACCTTCGATAAATTGGAGACAATTCCTATACCATCGACCGCTTTCATGGATCCAAAAAAAGGTGGAAACCCGCAAGCTCCCCGACTCGTAAAATGTGGCGTGTGTCAGTCTCAATTTAGCCCCCAAGAAGTGCTGCGAAGCGTTTTGCAAAAAAAACGGCCTCCCGTCTGGCCGCCTCGGTTTGGTAACACATCGCCGGAACACATGCGGAAGCTGAAGTATGCTGCCGCTACAACTTAGCGCATTCCATTCGTGTCGTAAAACAACGCGAGTATTTACACTACTGGTGCGACGACATGGAAGTTTACCCTGATGCAGACTACGACTCCCTCGACCTTGGTGCTTTACTAGCTGACCCAATCGTGAGGTTGATTGAAATGCTTCCACCGATGGATGACGATAATAGGCTATCACCAGCTGAGTTTGCATTTATGGTGTCAACACTGGTCATTTTGTTAAATGAACACTGGTGGAATCACACTGGAAGCTGTTTTAAGACCTCGCACGCGACTTCCGGTTCGGGTGTTTGTCGATACTCATTTCCACGCGAGAGAGTTCCCACCACACAGATCCAACGAGAAGGAGTTCAATTATGCCGCAAATCTGCCCACGAGTACATTAACGGCTTTAATGCTGTCCTGATGGCTACGTTTAAGTCAAACCATGACATTCAAATCCTTATCGGAGGAAGAGATGTGGCCAATCGCATTTACTACTGCTGCAAGTACATTACAAAACTTCAAAATCAAATTGACTCTATCGCGGCCGTGGCGCTTGCTGCTTTTCAACGTCGACAGGACAAAGAACAAGTAGCCTTAAATCGAGCGTTGGAGCTGGATCCAATTCAAACTAGCAGGAAGAGAGTTGCGGCATTGGCCTATAACTTGACTAGTCGGCAAGAGATGGCAGGCCCGCTTGCCGCTTTGTACATTCGGCGTGGGTCGTGTTCATACTCGAGCGCTCGTTGCGAGAGGCTTCAGCTTCACAACATTTTTGACCAACTTCTTGGGGGTGGTGCCTACACATGTGACCTGGTGGAATCTAATACAGCAGGACCTGAAGGCAATGTCTCTGTGTACCGCTCGGTAACAGCACTGGATGATTATATGCATCGGCCGCAAAAACACGAAAACATCAATCTGTACAAGTTCGCTATGAAATTTTTTAGGCGTAAGAGGACAACAGTAACGTCTGAAACCGTTCTATTCCTTCGCGGTCATCCGTTATTCGACACTTCTTGCCTGGGAGCACACTCTCGAGATGTTGTCCCAGTGATAATTGGACCTCGGATGCCGTATGTAAATGAGAGTTCGTCTGATGAAGTCAAAGCGCTGCGAGCAAAAATCGCTCTGGTGCTTTTTAAGCCCTTCCGGTCTGTGAATGACCTTATCCAAGACGCTAACCCGACCGAGTTGGATTGGATTCGAGCTTATATGTCGTGGGAAACGCAACGGACCGCGTTTGACCGAAGAATTATGTCAAATATGGCTGATTATTTCCTGGGTAGAGAAAAAGCTGCCGAAGAGCGAAAGTGGTTAGGAACGGAGGAAGATGACGATGCAGATTCAGATGGCTTATTTGACGACTCTGATGCGATTCGTGTATTTGAAAATAGAATGTTCGGCGACGACGGTGATTATGAGACGACCAGCGAAATTGACGCTGATTTTGAGGATGATAGTATGAATGATCCCGAGGAAACAACACAGCTAAATCCGGCACGTTTCCCCAGTATTCAAGAAGCTTCCGCATATTCCGAAATTGCTATCAAAACGATCGTAGAGAAACGAATGCTATTGAATGCTGCGTCACGTACTGCAGCTTCTTTTCGCCGCCTAAATGATTTTCGTGGAGATGTACAAAACGCGGTACCGCAATCGCGATATCCTTTGGTTGGGTTTTTAAGGCGATGGGTGAAAGATTCTAATACTGACAACAAGCTGATACTTGAAGAAAGTCAAGACGAGTCATCGGTGCGGCCAACCCAAATCATAGAACTCATTCGTGATGCGTTGACGCCAGAGAGCATGGTCTGGAACTCCGATAGTGGTGATAGCCTGGACCTTACCCTACTTTGGCAGCTGTATCGAAAGCCTTTACGCTTAATCCCCTTCAGCATGCAGCATTCTGTAAAATCGGAAAAGCCCTGCTAACAAGGTGGTTGCGAATGGACCCTAGCCAGGCGAGTTACCAAGGACGTCATTTTGAGGCTGACCTATCACGGGACCAGCTTCTTTTTTTCTTGGGTGGAGCCGGTGGAACTGGGAAGAGTCGAGTTATCGATGCGGTAACCAGTTTTTGCTGTGGTTGGCGAAGAGGTGCATGTGTATTAAAAACCGCGTTAACTGGGAAGGCTGCAACGTTGATTCAAGGCCGAACTTTGGCCAGTTTTATGCTTTCATTAGAAAGAGCGAAGGCAGCAGACTTTCTCGGTGTAGATATGCTTGTCATTGACGAAGTCTCAATGCTGTCAAAACCAGACTGGTTAAAACTGGATAAACTACTTCGGCGTTATAAGCGGGTTCCAGGTGTGCCGTTTGGTGGAATTCACGTTATTCTGGTTGGGGATTTCCTACAGCTGCCTCCGGTTAGAGCCGACCCAATATATATTGATTCACGCCACAAACTGAGGCGTTCTACCGGCGATATTGAAGGGTTTCTTCTTTGGCGCCGCTTTGAGTCCGTAGTAGTTTTGGAAGAGTCGGTGCGATTTCGAAACGATCCCGAATGGGGCGCTGGGTGTAAAGCAGCTCGTTTAGGGGAATGGTCTCAGGAGTTTATTGACTTGATCAATTCGCGTAAAGTGAGCAAGCTTGGCTCCAGAGACTGGAGCGCGGAAACGGTGTTTGTAACACCTGACAATGTCACGCGCACAGCTATCAACAATGAATTCGTTAAAGCGGCAGCCATGCACTTAGATCCAGGGCACTACCCGATTCGTCTCGTGGCAAATTTTAAGCATGCCTTGTCGGGGCTTAGTCGCCAGGATGTGGAGAATATAATGGGAATGCCTGATACTCGGTTTGTGCGAATGGCACCATTCATAGATCTTGTTGAAGGGATGCCGGTCCAAGTAACCCAAAATGTGCGACCAACAAAAGGGGCTGCTAATGGTACTCGGGTTTTCTGGAACATCTAGAATTTTTCTCTGATACCCGGTTTAAATTGGTTCGGGACAGCAAGGCGGGGATAGTAGTCCGCGTACCGAGCAAACCACCACTGTACGCCATGCTGCGGATTGAAAGAGGCCCGAACGCAACGTCAATCGATCATATGACGGACGCGTCACTGTTTCCAGTATTTTATGATGCCCAGGCGTACTCGAAGTCGTCAATATCGCTCCCGAAAACACCCACCGGTGAAAAACGATCTCTTTCCATTAAGCTGCAGCAAGTCCCTATCGTGTCTGCTGTCGGATCTACCATGTATAAAGTTCAAGGAGAAACACTCCAGTCTATGGTTGTAGTGGAATGGAAGTCACCAGACGGTATCGTGAACAAGCCCAAACAGACATATCTACTGGTTTCTCGAGTCGTATCGCGTAATGCGTTTGCTACACTAAATTCGTTTACGGCGGAACTAGCGGCGTGGTCGAAACCACCACCAGAAGCTCTTGAAGAAGAGAATCGTTTGTTGGCTCTTTCTAAGCGCACACTGCAAGCGATCCAGCAAGAATGCGGATTGTGTATGTAATTTTTCTTATAACTAGACACCTACTGAAATTCATTAAGAATTGTTTGCTTCGAACTGCGAAACCCCCCGGGTCCACCACCCGGGTCCCCAATAACCTACTCCTTTGTAGCAAGTCAAGTCGTCCCCTTAAGGCCAGGGACACGTGAACGGCAGTTCACTTGGAGTTCGTATACTCCTGCTTCCTCTGTCAAGAAGTGCTGTGTGCCCCGTCACAGGTTGCAAGATTCGGCATATCATTTTTGAAGGGTGGTACAGTGTACCGGTATATACCCTGTCCACTATAAGCGGAGGAAGTCGGTAGTCATTCCATCTTATACCTTTGAAATGAGGTGAACCGAGAGCCGTCAAATTTGGTCCTTCTTTTTGTTCTTAAAATAAGCTTGTACAGATATCTCCCTCAAACTTTGGCAGCTTCATTTGTTTATTGTATAGAGGCTATAGAATACGCAAGACAATGGATTCTGCGAGTCACTTGTACCACTCTTTCATTACAACATTACAATACAAAAGCACGTCGCTCATTAAGATCTGCTCTCGCCGCTCCGGTGCCTTCGCCGTGCAGCGTCCGAAAGCGGAGCCCATGCCGCCTCATGAACCTCGTTAACCAGCCAGACGAAAGCTTGAGGGCAGGAGCCGTAGGTGTCTTCGCTGAAATTCTCCTTGCCTTCGTCTGCAGCAGCCTGCGTGACAGGCAGACGAACTGGGCGTTGCAGCCTTGGACGAAACGGCCCAGCTCCGACTCCAGTTGAGGGCACCGTACGCACAGCTTCTTGCCTTTGGGTGTCGACGCTGTCTTTCGCTTCTCGATGATGGAGTCTGTCGTCTTGAGGATGAGTCGGACAGTCTCACGCGAAGGGGGGTGCTGCAGGCCAAACTCACGCCGAGCCCACTCAGCCAGCTTCGCAGTCGACAGTGAGGGGTGGCGCTGGTGCTGGCATATGACCTCGTACTTCTGCTGTACGGTCATCCACTTGCCCTTGTTGGACTTGTTCTCGATCATGGTGGCGGTGTGCTCGTGGGGGGCAGGATGCGGAGTGAGCTGAGAGCCCTGCGTTGGGCGGGAAGGATTCGAAATTCAAACGCTACGTACCTGAATTATGCCCTGTCCGTGTAAACCTGCAGATACCGATATCAGCGTGTCTGAAAGGGAATTGGCTAGTGGTGTGCCAAAGTTTGAGGGAGATATCTGTACATATTACACAGGAATACCTTCAACTAAGAATAACTGTCCGCAGTTGGTGTAATCTCACTTTAGTTGGTGTGCTCACACTTCAGTTTGCAGATCCCGAGGTTGGCGAGCAGCTAAGCACTAGGTCGCCATGAAGCTCGTCAGGTTCGTGTCTCGGCGCCACTATGCGGGCCGGAAGAAGGGCCGGGCGCAATCCCTCCGTGCGTAAGACTGGCGCACTAACGTATGTACTCACCCGCGTCTACTCCTTGCTTCTTGTCGCGTAGGTTTTTGATGAAGTTGTCCAATGAGACTGTCACCATCGAGCTCAAGAACGGAACGATTGTCCACGGAACCATTACTGGTGCGACTGCGGCCTATATAGGTGCTTTGATTCTGCATTGGCGTCAGTATGGACTGATTTGAGTGTTGTTGCTGTGTGTTTGCTGTGCCGCAGGCGTGGACATTAGCATGAACACACACCTGAAGGCGGTCAAGATGACTGTGAAGGGCAAGAACCCCGTGAATTTGGACTCGCTGAGCATCCGTGGCAACAACATCCGCTACTATATATTGCCGGATTCGCTGAATCTGGACACGTTGCTGATCGACGACACCCCGCGCGAGAAGGTGAAGGCTGGCGCGCCGACGGGCAGCGGGCGCGGGCGTGGCCGAGGCCGCGGTCGGGGACGCGGTCGTCCGTAATAGAAGCGCGGAAGATGCGCCTTTGCCGTTGGGCGAGCCACCGGAGGAGGGAGGATGAAGAGCGTCGTGAAGAAGCGCAGTAACGCACCGCGGCAGGTGGCGGCGACCTGAACTCGTTAGAGCTAGAAGGAGACCGACCCACCACGCGCATTCGACGCCAGCAGATAAGCAGCTTTCTTTTCTAAGTTAAAGGGACTTCATTGAGCGCGGCGATGAGGGAACCAGTGCGTGAGTGACTGAAAGATCATGAGGGGCAGTACGTAGCAGGCCAGCGAACGGTGAAGCATGAACTGCTGGACGGCTCGTCGACACTCGACCTTTTAGTAACAGCGTCAGCAGTACTGCATCATGTCCATCTCTATGACTCTGGTGCGATGCTTATCTAGGCGCGCGCGACTCGGCTCATGAATGTGTCATCCCCAGGGAGGGTGCGCCGGTGCCTACCAGCCAGGCAATGTAACTTGCTCGTACCTAAGTGAATGTACGAGCTTCACTATCCACAACAGTTGCCAGCAGCCGAGATGCCTCAGCAGAACAAGCGCAAG
This sequence comes from Phytophthora melonis, assembly GCA_024211575.1. Classification (NCBI taxonomy): domain Eukaryota; phylum Oomycota; class Peronosporomycetes; order Peronosporales; family Peronosporaceae; genus Phytophthora; species Phytophthora melonis. The sequence goes on from JAMXKT010000085.1 coordinate 1,109,688, forward strand.
GCCGAGGACGCCGCCGCCGCCGACGTGGACGCGGATGCCAGCAGCTTCCTGGAGGACGCGCAGCGCTCCGTGGACTTCCTCTTCTCCTCGGTGGTCGTGCTGCCAGGAGACGACGTCACTGCCACGCTCACCAAGACCACGCGTCGTGTCAAACTCGGTGCGTTTGGCGGAATCGGATGGATGAGGAAGAAGGAAGCTCGAGGACTCACTCGGTTATTGTACGCATTGGCTCAATGGATATATTAGGCGCTGGACTAAAGCAGCTACCTGACGAGCGGATCGTGTGCACAAACGCCGGCGTCCTCCGCTACCGCCCAGCCAACCGCTACTGGGTCGAGTTCAACCACAAGCGTGTACGTGACGCGATGATGACGTACGGAATGTCTCCCGCATTTGGCTAAATTTTTTATGTGTTTGTCCTTGTATTTTGTTGCTGCTGTCGCTTGGTGAACAGTATGTTGCGTCGATGGACGACGGCGTCATTGGCGTCGTGACCGACCGCAACGCTGAGTTCTACCGCGTAAACATCGGGGCTGCGTACGTGACATACACGCGGTGGTGGTTAAGGCCATAGCTGACTGCTTTTTGTTGGTGATGTATGCAGTGCCAGTACTACCTTGGGCGCCCTGGCGTTCGATGGCGCGACGAAGCGCAATCGCCCCAGTCTTCGCCTCGGATCTCTCGTGTATGCTCGCGTGAGCAAGACCAACCCAGACGTGGAGCCTGAAATTACTTGTGAAGGTGCGGCATTGTGCGCTTAGCAGTCTTTTTGTGTCGAGTTTTGCTCGCTGAACTCGTGATCTGTTGTTGCAGCGCCTCCAAGCGTGACCAAGAAAGACTGGATGACCGGCCTCGCCATTTACGGCGAGCTAAACGACGGCTACGTGTTCAAAACGTCCATCGGTCTAGCCAAGTCGCTTCTACACGAAGATTGTCAAGTGCTAGCGTCTCTGGGCAAGAAGCTCGCGTTCGAGGTGGCTGTCGGCGTGAACGGCGTTGTTTGGGTGAACGCGAAGACCACGAAGAACATCACCATCATCTCGAACGCCATCATGAACTCGGAGACCATGTCTCCCAGCGAGGTTGACGCGATGGTGTCGCGCCTCGTGGAAGACGCGGACGACGCGTAATAGAGAAAAGAGCAATACATATACGTACGCCAAGACGTAAGAGATCAAACGGTGTGTCTTTCTCTTCGTTCTACCACCTGATCTCGGAAAGTTGCTACGACGCCAGACCGACCTCCATAGTACTGTTACACTTACCTCGTTTGGGCCAAGAACGCGTGCTCAGCGAGCTCTTCTGCTGTTGCTCGCTCTGTTGCCATTGGGAACCATCGTTAGTAGTTACCCCAAAACTCGTGAATCATTCAGTGCAATTACCTTCCGGGTCGATACAAAAGCAGCGCCGTAAGAAGGACTTTGCATCGGCAGATAAATGCTCTGGTAACGGGGGTGGGGCGGTCGCCATTGCGATCGTGTACATGGCTGCTAGGCCGTTGTGACAGTGTGGCCACGGATGCTTAGCCGTAGCCATTTCAATGACGGTGGCTCCGATACTCCAAATGTCAGCCTTATACCCGTGCCCAGTTTGCTTCACCACTTCAGGAGCCATCCACGGGATCGAGCCTCGAATGGAGCGCAGAGACTCCTCTAAACTTGTGGTTAACATCTGCGGGATCTGCTTCGAGCAGCCAAAATCTGCGAGCTTCGACACGCCTTGCTCGTTTACCAAAACATTTGCACCTAACAGAGGAAAAGTGGATTAGTATTGGATTGAACGGATACTCAGCTCCAACGCGGCTTCGAACCTTTAATATCGCGGTGGATGATGCCCATTTGGTGCAAGTAGGCAACACCCTGTACAATTTGCCGAGTGAATATCCGGATGAGGTCCTCACTAAAGGCGTCAAACTGCTTAAGCATGCTGGTTGGAGAGGAGGAATTAAAAGGTCAGATGGAGAAGGGAAGAGGCCCATTGTTTCTAATGGCACGAACCTGGCGATTGATCCCCCTGGGACGTACTCCATGAAAATGTAGAAATGGTTTGCAGATCGGTGGCTCCCCTTGTAGCTAGACACAGCACAAGGAGGAATTCCCATTAGCGCAGACCCGACTAAACTCGTACGAGTGAAGATCAACAGACCGAACAATATGCTTGTGGCTGAGATTATTCATGAGCGCGATCTCCTCGCCGAGCTTCTGCATCTGAGTGACCTGGTCGGCGTTGGGGCTCGAGTGGATCTCGATCTCCTTAAGCGCAAAGAGCTCCCCTGTAGAAATGTTCAGGCCCTTGTAAACCTACAGAGAGAAGACAAAAATTTAATGCATTGCATCGCCGAGAAGCAATCAAGCATAGGCACCAATCAATACCTTTCCGAACGTGCCTTCGCCGATAAGCTCGCCTCGCTTCCACTGCGTGATTGGGTTGGTGACTTCGATATTCGAGTTCGCTTCTGCTTCTGCCTCGGCTTGCTGGTTGTTGGTTTGTACTGCCGTCGCCCGTCGAAGTGAAGTATCCGGCAACGACGAGAAGCCCTGGCGCCCGATCCGTGGCGACGTTGACCGTGTGAGGGACATGGACTTTGGGATATCCAATGTGGAAAGCGCCGCTAGGTGCGGGTGCGTCACATGGAGCTGGGACACCATTTCACTCACAGTGGGGATGTTGACAAGGTCACTGCCGCTACTGCGCTTGGACTCTAGAGGCTGGATCTTGCTGGACGCTGATGTTGAAGATGAGGATGACCGACAATGCGATGGCTTTGCGTCTTCAAGACTGGATCCGGAGAAAATGATGGCGTCCGGCATGCGCTTGTTCCTGGCGGCTTTGCCCCAAAGCCCGAAGGTTGATACAGCTTTCTCTTCTATCTGTGTGGGCGGAGGTGCTTCATTAAGACGGCGATGGACTTCCAAGTTGTTACGTGAAATACCGTCGTGCGCGTCCCAGTTAATGTCTTCGCTCTCGTCGCTGCTGTCCTCTCTCTGCTGTTGCTGCTGCTGCTGGTCGTCGTCGTCCCTGCTTCTCGGCTGTTGATACTCTGGTTTCTCGCACAGCTCTTCAAGGCCTTCCGGGTCCGTAGCGGATCGGCTTCTTTCGTGGTCCTTCAACGCTCGGACTGCGATTGAAAAGCTGCTGCTTCGCGGTAAGAGACTGTCGCTGCTGCCGGGTCCGTTGTTGTTGCTGTTGTTGTTGTTATTGTTGTTGCAATCAGCGCTGTAGAGCCGCTGTCTGTTCTCGGGTCTCCTACCTGAAGGCGCTCGAGGCGTCAAGGCATTTGGCGCTGAGAGCAGCGCCCCGTCGGCCAGCGAGAGATGTTTGAGCCGCAGATTCCGTCCACTCGAGCTGCGATGCATCTCCACCACTGGCGACTGACGCAGTGCGTCCACCGCGCGATGGCTTAGTGGTGCGGCTGCAGCACTGTCCTGGGTCGAGGCCTCATTGTCCGAGGCCAGCATGGCACCCCTTCGACTCGCGTTGGATTCCGCTACGTCGCTGCTGCTGGAGTCGTCGCTGTTGGGCGTCGGTTGAAGCTCGACCGGTACCTTTGCGTCGTCTTCATCTGCAGTCGGGCCCTCCAGTGCCGCTCCGCGTCTCCGCATCACGGATGCCAGCAGCGAGCACTTGAGTTAACCTGCGCGCAGCAAACAGGCGAGTGTCTTGCTCGACTTGGCTGCTTGCAGTGATCGGCTGGGCGGGCGCGTCGCTTCGAGCACATTTCGGTTAGGCGAAGCCACGCCGTCCGCCTTGACACGCATCCCTCGATGGCTGTCTTGTCGCTTGGTGAGCCGAGGAGAGGAGTGGCCCCGCTGGTTACCCTCAGTAGGACGGGATCGAGATGAAGTGATGAAAGTGAACCCGCAAGCCTGGCATCCAACGAAATCGAGCTCTTCAATGAGGAGATTGGATACGAAAGCCTCAAACCGAAAACGAGTGGACGAGTGTGGGCAAAAATGTATTGACTACCAGGCACAACTATCGAGACTTTCTCGACCAACAACTAATTCATGTATAATAGCTGCGCTACTTCTAGTCTCACTGATCCCAGGTTGAGCGGAAGATCAATGATCGATGGTAGCCCCATCGATCTTATCTTTACGCGGCTAAAAAAAAGTTGTGGGCGGGCGAGCCCAACAGCTCAGCCAACCTCAGCGCTGCACAATTGAACAGGCCCAGAGTCGAGGAGGCTTAGCTTAGCACAGCGAAGATGATGTCCGCCAACGACGACGCGTCGGGCATGATCGCCCAGGAGGTGCGCGCGCTGCGGCGAGTTTTCGACCACCTGAGCTCGTACCGCCATAAGAAGCGGCTGGCCCACACGATAAGCGACTGCAGGGAGCGGCGTCAGCGGTTGGAGTCCAGCCGCAACAACCCCGAGGTGTCTGCTCTGCTCAACGAGAAGGGGGCCAAGATGACGCGAGAGGAGATCGAGGACGAGCTGCGCAAGGTCGACCAGACCCTCGAGAAGGCGGTCGCCGACCAAACGGCAGTACAGAACGGCAGCAGCCACAGCCGCGTTGTCAAGAACGAGGACCTGTTCGAGGCCATCAAGGCGCTGTGCAAGGTGTGCTCCAAGAAGGAGATCAGCGATATGATCTGGGAGGCCGACGAGAACTTGGACGTCGTCGTGGACTGTGAGGAGCTGCGCGCCATGTTCAACCGCAACCTGCTCGACCGAACAGAGCTCGAGCCGGCCAACCTATTCAACGTCGTCCAGTTCATGACGTACGACAAGAAGAACTGCGGGGTCATCACCGCGGACGACACCATGGCCATCCTCTTTGCGCGCTACGGCCAGTCGCAGCTCGAGATGCGCATGAAGCAGCTCTTCGGCGACAGCGACGAACTCACCTTCGTGGACTACCTCGAGCGCGTCGGCAAGCAGCGGCGCTCCAACGTGGAAGCGCGGGCGAAGGCGTAGGTGGCGCTCGTTCCCCTGCTAAACAAGTACCAAATAAAATACCAACCGATAACGTTAGATAAGCATGTTGAAGCTGCTGGAAGTTTGGCATATGCTGCAAACGGCAGCGCCCGCAGATGGAGAGGAATCTCCACTCACCGGCTACTGCCATGTCATCTCCAACTGCCACCTGAGGTGCAACTTTGGTTGCTTTGGCTGACATGGCCAGCAGTAGAATTTTTCGCGCTCATACTTCGCGAGACTCTGTTGAAGAGCTTATCTCTCTATGATAGGGTTTCCCGGTGGTGCTTGAAGTGGGCGGCGCGTGTCTACTGCGCACTGGCATCACCACCGAGACGCAAACGCCCGACGACGAACAGCGCGGCCCTGAACAACCAAACAAATGCATGGACTAAAGTACTCCACAAGAAACGTGCTCTCATTTGCTTATGTATCTCTCTTCTCATCTCGCCCTCTCCTCCCGATTCTCTCCCGACTGAGATGGCCATACTACATCCATCTTCACCGACAGACAACGGCCGGATCGGCTGGCGGGGGTAAACCGAGAGCTTAGCCCAGCGTCAGGCCCAGGCCGAACTTGTGCGAGTCGCCCTCGAAGTTCTTGGCGTCCACGTGCACGCTCGTGGTCAGCGTCACGTACGGGCGCACCTTCTGGATGGAGGCCAGCGACAGGAAGCCCTCCGAGTCGATCTTGCCGCAGTACGTGGTGTCGGCGTCGGCCTTGTACCGGCCGCCCACGACCAGCGTGTTGGAGGCCGACTTGAGGTCGTAGTCCAGTACGGCAGCGTACACGGTGTTGTGCGACAGGTGGTGGTGGAACGAGGCCTGCACGGCCGCGAAGTTCTTCTTGGTCACGAGCGACGTGACGAAGTCGGCGCCCGTGTAGCTGGCGCCCACGTTGTGCTGCACGATGGCCGACTTGTCCACGTTGAAGGCCGTCTGGCCACCGACGGCGAAGCCGCCCTGCGAAAGCACGGCAGCGGCCGAGACCGTGTTGGAAACGAAGTCGGCCTCCGAGTTGACGGCCAGGTTCGACTGCTTGTACTCGGCGCCGAGCACGCCCACCTGCTTGGCGCTCGTGTTCTTGGCGACCGAGCCGTCCTCGAGCTTGAAGGTGAGCTTCAGGCCCTGCGTCAGCACGTTGGGCAGCTCGGCCTCCGTGACCACGCGGCCCTGGGTGGTGATCTGCAGCTTCTTGAACACCACGCCGCTGGCGCCGTGCGTGAAGCCGCCCGAGACCTTGGCCAGGATCGACTTGTTGGCGTTCAGCGCGCCCTCGGTCGTGAACGACACGCCGTTCGACGCCTTGCTCTTGATCTTGAGCTTGCGCGAGAAGTCGTAGTCGTCGCGCAGGACGTTCTCCGCCGTCTTGGCCAGGTCCTTGTACAGCACCACCATCGTTTAGTCTAGAAGGTCTCTTCTTCCGCGCGCGAGCTCCACTTCCGAAATGAAACGCGAGCCGCACAAACACTGTATCGGCTGGCTCCACACAAAATCTCCCTCCCGTCGGACTTAGGCGGGAGTCGATGTTGGCGGGCTGGAGCGTATCTTTTCGCCTCACTCAAGCGGGGGTCAACATCCCCGCTTCAGTGCCGTGCTACCGCAAACGACCAAATCTTGTCCGCCGTGGCAAATCCTGCTCCGCGGCGCCGCCGGCGCTCGAGTCGAGGCCAGGCCGCAATGACGTCGCAAAACAGCCGGCAGCCGTCCTTCAATGCGGTGCGGTGGCGTGTTTCGGGTTGCCGAATGATGCAGGTCGTTTGACAGACGGCGGCGGCGTCAGCGGCAGCGACACTGTCGGAGGCTTTCTGCTGCCATCTACCTATATCAATACTGTACTGTAGTGTTTGCTGTCTATAGCAGTTCGCAACTCTGAGTGAGTGCTATCTAAGGGCATTAAGCAAGTGAATGGAGAGGCCGAGGAGCGAAGGCTGAGGCGAATCTCCATGGCCTGCTTCGTGCAGGGGCAGGGTATTGCATCACGTTGCACCTGCTGTGATCGAGCCGGGATTTGACTTGCTCTGAGTATGCTCCCTACTTTTCGTACTTAGTATGAAGGCGTAGATTCAACCGCCCCCCCCTTCCTGCGGCTTAGGCGCGCCGCAGGTTGCCATTCGCGAAAAGATCAGCCAGTGGACACACACGTGTAGGAAGGAGCTCAAGATGGTCGTGCTGTACAAGGACATCGCCAAGACGGCGGAGAACGTGCTCCGCGACGACTACGACTTCTCGCGCAAGCTCAAGATCAAGACCAAGGCCTCGAACGGCGTGTCCTTCACCACCGAGGGGACATGGCCAGCAACAAGGCCATCCTCGCCAAGCTGTCGGGCTCCTTCACGCACGCGAGTAGCGGCGTTGTGTTCAAGAAGCTGCAGGTGACCACGCACGGCCGCCTGATCTCCGAGGCCGAGCTGCCCAACGTCTTCACCAAGGGCCTCAAGCTCACGGCCAAGGTCGAGGACGGCTCGCTCGCCAAGAACGCCCACGCCAAGCGCGTCGGCGTCTTCGGCTGGGAGTACCAGCAGTCCAACTACTCGGTGAACGGCGCCATCGACCTCGGCGCCAGCACCGTGAGCAAGGCCGCCGTGTACAGCTTCGACAACGTGCTGGTGGGCGCCCAGGCCGCCTTCAACTACAACAAGTCGGCCGTCGTGGACCACAACGTCGCGCTGAGCTACCGCGGCAATGACTTCACGGCCACGCTGCAGACCAAGAAGAAGTTCAACGCGCTCTCGGGCTCGTTCCACCACCACCTGTCGCACGACACCGTCTACTCGGCGCTCTTCAACTACGACCTCAAGTCGGGCCAGAACACGCTCAGCGTGGGCGGCCGCTACAACGCCGACAAGCTCACCACCTACGCCGGCAAGGTCGAGTCGGACGGCCACGTGTCCCTGGCCCTGGTCCAGAAGATTCGCCCCTTCCTGGCGCTGACCACGAGCGCCCACGTGGACGTCAAGAACTTCGACGGCGACGCCCACAAGTTCGGCATCGGCCTCACCCTGGGCTAAGCAGCGACGGAGGGGACGAAACTCAACGTAGACGTGCGTCTGGCTAGTGCTGGATGGGGAGGTGCCCTGTTGCCCGCGCGGGCGATGTCAAGGCCGCGCCCAAATCAAATAAACACCTCCGTTTGCCCATGTAAACCTTAGCTTCCTTGCCCATGCTTGCCCGCATTGCCCATGTACTTCAGACATGGTGTGGTGTGCACCACATATACGCTATGTAAGCTACACACAGCATCCATGGATACCTGGCGGTCGGCAAAAGTCAAAGCGACGCACACAAGTGACAACCATGAGCGAGACGGACCGCTTCGACAGCATGCTGCTGACCATCGCGCAGTCGCAGCGCGGCATCGAGCCGCTGCTGGACACGGTGTTCTCGTTCCTGCGGCGCAAGACCGACTTCTTCACGGGCGCGAAGCCGCAGGTGATCGAGGACACGATCCTCAAGAGCGTGCGCAAGCAAGCGGCGCTGGCCGAGAAGGACCAGTTCCACAAGAAGCAGCAGGAGGCCGAGAAGCGAAGGAAGCAGGAGGCAGCGCGCAAGGCCGCGGAGCTGGAGAAGAAGCAGAAGAAGGAAGAGAAGAAGGAGGCGCCGCGCTTCGAGGAAATTACGGACGACGCCGACGTGGAGAGCAAGGAGGCCTCGCCCGAGCAGGCGTCGCCCCAGAAGACGGCCGCAGTCGCGAAGGAAGGGGACGAAGAGGAGGACAACGGACCACGTACGTCTTGGCTGGTGTGTTGTTGACCTTGCATTTTCCTGTTCTCTTCTATTAACGGTGCTCTTCACTTTTGTTCTGGCAACATCGCAGCGCCGGTTGGCAATGGAGGCCAGACGGACAAGTACGTGTGGACTCAGACGCTGCAAGAGGCCCAGGTCAACTTTGCTGTCCCCGAGGGAACCAAGTCCCGACAGGTTGACGTGGACATCCGCGCTGGCAAGTTGCGAGTGGGCCTGCGCGGCGCCGAGCCGTTCGTAGATGGATCCCTGTACAACAAGGTGAAGGTGGACGACAGTTTCTGGACGCTGGAGGACGGCAACCGCATCTGCATCTACCTGCAGAAGGATAACCAGATGGAGTGGTGGAAGACCATCATCCAGGGCGATGCAGAGATCGACACCCAAAAGGTGCAGCCAGAGAACTCCAAGCTCGATGACCTGGACTCGGACACGCGCCAGACTGTTGAGAAGATGATGTTCGACCAGCGTCAGAAGGCGATGGGTCTTCCAACCAGCGACGACATGCAGAAGCAGGAGATCCTGCAGAAGTTCATGGCGCAGCACCCCGAGATGGACTTCAGCAAGGCCAAGATCAACTGAGCAACGACCGGGACTCGAGTTTGCCAGGATAGACCCATCCATGTCAACGGCTCTGCCTCTCTTGTACTTGTGATGCAGTGGTGCCGCTATTTCGGTGGTCTAACTCTCTAATAATACTACCTGGAAAGCTCCCGACAAGATCAGCTCTTGTGTCTTACCAGGTGGAGGGGAGCCTTGAATCTCGAAGGTGACGGGTGTTGTGAGCTTGTCACTTGTCTTTTGCTTAGGAGCTCTTGAACAGCGTCAGATCATCTTGCAGCAGGAGGAAATGGCTCGCGGTCGCCACCACGTCGTGTCAGTTGTGCTGGGATCGGATACCATCGAGTACCAGAGCAGCAGCGCAGCCATGAACCAGCACGTCGGCGAGAAGCCGGCAGGCACGTCCAAGAAGGCTTCCGAGAACCTCAACAAGGAGTGTCACGTGCAGTTCGGAGAGCCTGGCAGCAAGCGCGACTTCACAACCTCCAGTAAACTCGCAGATCCGACGGGAGAAGTGCTCAAGTACCGAGGAGAGCTGGATGCGGAGGCGATGGACATGCTCACCCGCACATCTTCGTGCTATGGCAACGACGTAGTGCCCTACGTTTCGTCGACCCAGCTCGCTACTCAATGGGACAAGAAGGCGGTGGCGGAAACCATTAGGCTGCGAAATGAGATTCGAGCTCGAACGGGCCCACGCCCGACACGAGGCATGTCCTACGACGATGAGGTCGAGTACCTGTCGGAAGCCAAGAGCGCCTTCGAGAACAAGTTCAAGGCCCACAAGCCTTCGATCATGGCCGCGTCCGTGAAAAATGGTGCGTTGGATTTGGTAACCACAATGCGTTTTGTGTGTTGATCGCTGCTAACTCGCTTTGGTGTTTTGGACAGATCTACGTGCAACGCACTTCTCTCTGGGGCACGAGAAGCTCGACTACAAGACGTCCAGCCACATCGATCGTCTCTCGCCAGACCAATTCACCATTTACGCAACGCGACCCCCGCCACTTCACGACCTGAAGAAGTCCACGGTAGAAATCTCGTAAAGAATCTAGCCAGTCTGCTCCAGCCACAATACTTCACAAACCAATGCATCGCGTTTGAAATGATGATATTATTATTGTTGTTCGGAGCTTCGAAGCACCGGAAATATGTTCACGTGCGCCAGGGCGTGTACAAAAGTGTCTCTCCCCTCTTGTCGCCGAGCAAGCAGAGCGTGGCAGGCCAGCTAGACGTTGAAGCTCTCGCCACAGCCACAGCTGCCCTTGGCGTTCGGGTTTTCGAACACAAACTCGGACGAGACCGGAGTTACCTGCAGAAACCGACACCACAAATACGTCAGCTTAGTCTGCGGGAATCAATGAACACTTCTCGACGGTTCGAACCTGGAAGTCCATGGTCGTGCCGACCACGTGGAATAGTGCCTTGGGCTCCACGAACACGCGGACTCCTAATTAAAAGACAATAACAGGAAGTACTGTCAGGAGCATATACACAGCTACTACACAGCATTTGTGCAGGCACCCTCACCGTTCTTGCTCACTTCCTCCTCCATCTTCTCCTTCTTATCCGCGTAATTCATGGTGTACGACAGACCGTTGCAACCACCTACAGTTGTACCACATCAGCAACCCATCAGTCTTCTTCTAATGGACCCGCACCACCAGGACGCATTCCGTCCAACTCGACTGCGGCAGGGCACACGTACGCGTTCTAACTCCTAGGCGGATCCCGATGGCGTCCGTTTTGCTGGCCAGCAGCTCCTTTATACGCGCCGCAGCCGCGTCCGTCTGAAGGCATAACACACACATGATCAATCGATTAGACGCGGAGTTGCGGACCTCTCATCTCATCAGCCAGCGTCGACGCACCAGGTTCAACGGAGGCGGCAGCTCGCGCAGGCGTCGGCGCGTGGGCGGCGTCGCGTGCTCGGCCACGGTGGACAGCAGGCGCGGCGCATGGGCGGCCCGAGCGCGCGCCACAGAGCGGAAGAGCGGGGTCATCGGCGGCGTTCCGGCGGCTGGGCTTCGCTTCGTGAGAGCCGCTCGAACCGCAACGCAAAATGCCTTACCCAGCAAGGCGAGAACTGGACCGCCTACGCGGATTGGTCACTAATCGCGCCCGAAATAGCCACCTTTTGACGAATCCAGGCGCGCTCCCATCCTCGTCGCATTTTTAAATGTTAAAACAGCGCAGCTTCAATGACGTAGCCGAGCCCGTTGCCGTCGCCGCCGCCGGAGCACAAGCTGCGATGGAGGCGGGGGCTGCTACGTGTAGCTGCTGGTATCATCTAGGTAAGCTTGTATTGGTGCAGTATAGCTAGCTACGAGTTTGGTCAGCCGAAGAGCTGTTCGCGCAGCGCCACGAGCTCGTCCTTGTGCTGGCGGATGAGCTCGCGGAGCACGGGGCCGCCCAGCTGGAAGTTGCGGATGTAGTCCACCTTCTCCTTCACCGTCCGCGTCCACTGCTGCGCCTTGGCTGGGTCGCTGCTTTCCGGTGCCGTCCACTCGAAGATGTTGACCAGGGGTCGAACTTGGGCGCGGGCGTCGCGTCGGCCTCGTCCAACGGAGTTGCGTCCTGCGGAACGGCGGTGTTGGCACTGGCATCAGCTTCCACCTGCATAGATTCCTCTATCTGCTGGCGATCATCTGAAGCCTCTTGAGGCGCTGCTTCAGCAGTGGGTGGATTGCTTTCGGTCGACGAGGGACCATTGGTTTCTGCGGCGGCTGGAGCTTCGGTCGGTAGTTCTTCGACGGGGTCCTCGGGTGCCGGTGGTGCAGATTCAGGTTCCGAGGGCTTTGCCGCTGGTGGAGCCGTCTCTGGGAACGGCTTGTCACCCCACCATTTGTCATATATGTACTTCTCCACCACCTCAACCTTCGTGTCGTCCAGCACCGCGTCGTAAATCAGTATCTCGGCGATTCTGCCCTGGAACGCATTCGTGTCGCAAGCGCCCTTGGAGTTGCCCAGGCTCACGACGTCGTTCATGGTGATCCGGAGACGCCTCTCGTCGTCGGCGTCGTCCAGTGTTGGAGACTCGCCGCCCCATGCTGCACCGTTCACTTTGATTTCAGCATAACCTGGATTTAAACGATAGGTGAGCAGCGAAAACTGCCCCATAGGCACCATGTGCTCGCTCTCGGCCAGACCCATATTGGCGAGGAACGACGGCTTGCCTCCATGCAGAGCGAACTGCCCGTAAGGCGAGTTGCCGAAGAATTTCTGTCCTGCATACGAATCACCACGCTGCAGTCATACAAGAGTCAGTATCCTACCTACCGGGGTAGTTTCACCAGGACACCATTACCTCAATTTGGGCTGGGGAAAGCACGAAAAACAGCGTCATGGACTCGTGCATCCTCAACGCGTCAGAGATCATCGGACAAGAGAAGTACACAGCTGGAAGCTGGTTGTGCGTATCTGGCGCCACTGGCACCCACACAGGTCGTTGCTGGGGTGAAGCAGCACGAAAAGCTGTCGCGTCAGCAGCATTGGGGTCTGAACTCGCCATTTGGTTGATCCATCTTGACAGAGAAAAGTTAGCAGCACTTCAAACCACGTATGGAATTGGTTTCCGAGCATACCGGTTGAGGCCACAAGCGACGATATCGTCTCCCGAGGAGGCCAAACACGCCGCCAGGTTCTCCACCTCGACACCCGAGTCAGCCGTGAGCCACGTCACCAAGTTATCTACAAAGGCTGGACATGTAGACTGAAGTCAGCTTGGGCATTCTTGCTGCTAGGAGATAGACCAAACCCATACAATACCTTCTGACTCAACTGTTGCTGACTCGACCTCCGTCGAAAGCTCTGGAGACGCTGTTGAAGTGGCAGGGCTTTGGTCTGCTTGCACTGGCTGCTCTGGTGATAAGGTTTTCGCCAGAGAGGCTGGAGATTCTTTCATTTGCGCAATAAGATCGGCAATCTCGGCTTGAGATGGTTGATCAGGGCGTGGCGCATTGGATGCAGGCTCTGCAGATGTGTCACCCGACACAGTTAGTGGTAGTGGTGTTTCTGTTGCTGGGTCGGGATCGATTGCACTCGTCTGCGTCACCAAGGAAACGCCGTCTTCCGTTCGCTTCTCACTCGCTGAATCAAGCGATGGTTCTTCTCGAACGTCTGCAGGAATGTCAGCGTCTGAAATCACGGGCAATGCTTCCTCTGCTACGGCTTCGGTAGTGTCTTCTTGGTCGAGTAGCTGCTCTTCTTCGGCTTCATCGGGAGCGTTGGTGCTCGTCACTTTAGTGTATCCTCCCGGTCGAGATGTTTCCTGCTCTTGGGGTTCTTTCGTTGCTTGTGGTTGGGTTTCTGAGAGCGTGAGGGGGTGATACACAGCTTTGGGGACTGTTGTAGCTTGCTGATCTTGCTCCAATGCATCCGATAAAACGCTGTCTCCCGATAGAGAGGGGAAGCGAGAGGAGCTCATAAAGATGAAGGTGGTGACAATGGCCAAGTTGATGACTAGGATCAGCCTGTAGCAGAACAACGGGTAAACTTCGAGTTGCAAATTGTAAACACTACATGCACACAAAACGCACCATATCTTGCCACGGGGCGTCGAGAAGGACACACCTCTAGACTCGGGCCTTGGTTGATGCGAGTTGCCCTGGTGGATACTTTCGTTGCCGTTGTTGCCCCCATCGTTGTCACTCATGGGGGCGACGCGCCCCTTCTTGCCCCGGTTGTGCTTCGACAAGCGCATTGCTGTGCAGTAGCTGGCTTACCAGGTCGCGCTGACCGCGCGCTTCGAATTGCAGCAGACCACCTAGCGTCTATTCCTCGGCAAATGCAGATCGCGACTCTATTAAACGGGCGTGACGCTTCAGACGGACAGCAACAAACGCAACGATGCAACCTCACGGACTACCTGGTAGCGTCAAGTTTGCACCATTCTCCATTCGCTTCTTGGAGCTGTTCTTGCTTCGTAGATCCAATTGCCGAAGCTGTTATATAGCGCCAGTGGTGAAGTCAGGCGCTGCATCACAGCAGCTAGCGCTTCAACCTACATGCCTCGCCCCGCAAATAAAAGCCGCGGCTCAACCTGCTCGTTGCATCAACCACTGCTGTAACAAAGCAAACAAACCATTTCGGGTTTCCGTCGGCGTGAAGTGGAGCAAAAGCGCGCATATTCGCTTGTCTCGAGTTTCCTGTTCCTGCTCTCTCCTCTGCTCCTGCCTCTGCGCTACATCTAGTACGGGTCCGTCTCGTTGAGCCACTTGTCCAGTCCCTTGAGCGGCTTGGCCTGCTTGACCGCCTTCTTGTGCTCTGCGATCTTGCTGGGCATGGCCGCCAGCGCCGCCTGCACCTTCTTGACGCTGTCACACACACAAGCAAACACACACAAACATCATTAACCAGTCCACCTCGACCCTTGAGCCAACAGCTCTAAACACTCAGTCACTCGTCCATTCACATACCGCTCGAACTCGTTGCGCTGGTTTTTGTGGCCCTTGAGCGGCCGCATCACGTGGTGCTTCTGCGGTCGGTCCCAGGTCTCGAGCCAGCCTCCCTTGCCCTCCTCCCACGAGCCCACGAGGCCGTTGCGGAACGCGTGCTTCTTCACCATGGCGATCTTGCGGCCGGAGATCAGCGGCTGCTTCCACTTGCCGTCCACCAGTCGGGGCTTCATGGCGGCCGCGGCCGCGGCCGCGCTCAGGCGGGGGAATAGCTGCACGCCGCTCATGATCGATCGTCTATTGCTTGCTCCAAGCCGAACCAGCGGTTTGCGTGCGCCCGATTTTCAGCCAGTCGGACGACTCCGATTAATTTTTGACCAATTATCATAAATCGTACTTCGTCGGAGCAGAAGGCGCGTTCCGGTTTGACAGCATTCACCTAGATGGACATGGCGGCCGCCGCCCCGCAGATGGCCATGAACCGGGCCTACGCGGCGCCGCAGCAGCTCCAGCAGCCACAGGAGCCCAAGCAGATCACGACGGAGCAGATCCAGGTGCGTCCTCCCACGCCGTCGCGGTGTTCTATCTCCCTCTCTAACCGGAGATACGCCCTCCTGTTTCCATGACCCCATGCAGGCCATGCTGGACGAGAACTCGAGTCTCATCGTGGAGATCATCGAGCTCAACACGCAGATCAAGCACGGCAAGGGAACGGCCCAGCTGGGGGAGTTCACGGAGAAGCTGGACAAGAAGCGCAAGAACCTCAACAAGAACCTCATGACGCTGGCCAAGTGGGCCGACGAGTCCTCCGATACGTCCCCCAGGCAGCCGCAGGCCTACGGACAGGCTCAAATAGCACAGCAGCAGCAGCAGTACGCGCGTGCCGGAATGATGCAGATGCCTATGGCCAACCAGGCACAGTACCAGGCCCAAGCTCAAGCGCAAGCGCAAGCGAGGGCCCAAGCTCAAGCGCGACTTCAAGCTCAAGCCCAGGCCCAGGCTCAGGCCCAAGCTTACGCACAGGCTCAGTATCAGGCGCGCATGAACCCGCTGATGGCACAGCAGTACAGCCAGATGAATGTCATGGCCCAGCAGCAGCAGCAACAGCAACAACAGCAACAGCAGCAGCAGCAACAACAGCAGCAGCAACAGCGGTATGCTAACGGCGGCATGCCCTACGGCGTCCCAGGCAGTGGACCGATGTCACACCCCGTCCGCATGAGCAACGCTATGCCGATCCCGACGAGCTACGCAGACAATCGAAACGCCATGGCGCCCAACATGGGCTTTCAGATGGGCCCGCAGGGCTACGGCATGATGGCTCCTACGCAGATGCAGCGCATGAACCCCGCGACGCAAGGAATGGCCCCGCAGAGCATGCCTCAGCAGGCGATGCAGCAGCAGACCATGCCCCACCAGAGCATGACAATGCCCCAGCAGAGCATGGCAATGGGGCAGCAGAACATGGCGATGCCCCAGCAGAGTATGGCAATGCCTCAGCAGAGCATGGCCATGTCGCAGCAGAGTATGGCGATGCCGCAGCAAAGCATGGCGATGCCCCAGCAGAGCATGGCCATGGGCCAGCAAGGAATGCCTCAGCAGGGGATGCAGATGCCCCAGCAAGGCATGGCCCCATGCAGATGAACGCCCCGCCGAACTCTGGCGCAATGACGGACGCTTCGGGCCGCCCAAGCAGCTAGGCGCTTGAATCACTTCTAAAGCCATAGCTAACACAGCGTCGATGAAGAATCCATTTCCACTATATACATTATATGTGCTGGCGTGCGTCTTCGTCTACATGGAGGAGGTCCTCCTTGGTTGAAGTCGTCCTCATCGCGTCCGCCACACCAAATCGCTGTCGGTTTTCCAATCGACTACCCAGTAGTCAAACAGTTTGTGTTCAAAGCCAACGCGCATTTGGCGGGAAGTCGCCGAAGAGCTTTTTAGGTCGTTGCCCGCCGCGCGCCAGGGATGGCGTCCCAAGGCCTGTCGTCGTGGCTGAGCGGCCCCAAAGCGGAGGGCGCAGACGACGGTGGGTCAGACGCTCAGCATCAGCAACAGCAGGACAAGGCCAAGGCCAGCTCGAGCGACTCGCCGCTGGACATCAGCCTCGCCCAGCTGCGAGCCAAGGAGACCATCACGAGCATCAGTCCGGAGAAGCGCTCGCTCGTGGAGGAGATCGACAGCGAGGCGGACGATGCCGAGTTCGACGAGAGGGCGCACTGGGCCAGGCGAGGCAGCAGGAAGAAGGCCAGGGCGACACGCAGAGCCGCCAGAGCCGCGGACAAGTCGCAGCCGTCGATCGCACTGTTCTGCGTCAAGGAGGCGGCTCCAGCCACGGTCACACAGGGGTCGGGGGCCGAAGCTGAAGCGGATGCAGTCGCCAGCGCCATTGCAGCCTCCCAATTGGAGCAGAGCCAGAAGAAGGAGAGCAGCAGCAGCAGTAAGAGCAAAGCCAGGAAGAAGTCGAAGAAGGTGGCGCAGAGCTCCGGACTCGAGGCCAACTCGGCTGTGGACAGCAGCAACAAGGACGAAGAGGCCACTGGCATCATGAGCTCTGGACGCCCCAAGCGGCAGGCAGTTGTACGCGCAGAGATCCTCCAGCAGCAGCAGAAGCTGCTTGATGCCGTAGCGGCGAGGCAAAATGCTGCTGCGTTCTTGACCCCGCCCCCGTCGACAAAAAGAAGGCGGAGGAAGGTAGCGCCACTACCAGCGGTCGGAAGCGGAAGCTGGATATGAACAAGAAGAAGTCGTCGCCGCCCACAAAGGGCGCACCGCCAGCGAGCTCCCCAGGTTCCCGCAAGGCGGCGAAGTCGTTCTTTTGAGTGAGCAGGAGAAGAAGCAGCTGCAGGAGATCGAAGCGGTGTCGTCGTTCCGTGAGCAGCTCCGACAGACGCGCGAGAAGGACCTCGCCTTCTTCGCTGGCAAGACGGCAAATCCATTCTTCCAAGCGCGATCTGCCGCCAAACGAAGCAGCAGCGCAGAGAACAGCGACGGCGTCGTTGAGCTTCACGAGGATGGCGAAGGAACGGATTCCAAGCAGCGACGAGGAACTGGAGGCGGTCGCTGGAGCAAGCCGCTGCCGCTTTTTCCTGGAGTGCAGCACGTGCTCACGGAATCTCTGGAAGCTGAGGACATGGACACTGACGCACAAGAAGGATCAATGCCGCCAAAAAAAGCAGCACTGGCAGCAGGCAACTCTGCGGCAGTAGTCGTGATCGATGATGAAGCGGGAGGAGATAGCAGGTTGCCGACTGAAGTGATGAAGCACCTGAAAGCGGCCATGAACGGTCAAATTACGACCGAGGCTTCGTTTTCCGAACAGTTTTGGTTCCGCGAGTATTTGGACTCCTCGAGTCTCCCAGCGCCAGTTGTCGAGATGATCGATGTTACCTCCCCGAGGCCAGAAGAGAGTGCAGAGGCTGCTGCAGCAGAGCTAGCGCAGCGAGAAACCTTCCTCGTGGATGAACTGGTCGAGACCCACGGCTTGCGCGAGAAGCGGGTCCGTGAGCTCCTTGAAGGACTCGAGCAGGCCAGGTCGAAGCGCTTGGATCGCGAGCAGAACTTGTCGCTGGTGGACCGGTACCTGCCTGTGAACGCGAGTGGACTCGTTGGCAACGGAGAGTCGCTGCACACTCTGTCGTCGTGGCTGAGTGCGTGGAAAGTCGGTGGAGGCGACCGTGAGAGACTCAACTGCTTTGAATCGGAGCTTTTTACGTTTGAGGACCACGACAGCGATAGCGAGGACGAGGTCGGTGATCTGTGTCGCTTGTTCATTCTGGAGGGTGAGTCAGGCTCTGGTAAATCCGCTGCCGTTTATGCGTGTGCCGAGGAGCTGGGCTACGAGATTATCGAGATCAATGCGGCTCAGAACCGCTCCGGAAAGAGCATTGTCGAGCTCGCGGGCGAGGCTACGCAGTCCACTCGAGTATTGCACGTGGGTGGGAAGGATGACAAGAGCAAGAAGAAGAACAAGAAGAAGCGACGAAGACACTCAGAGGGCCGCAAAAGCTTAGATAAATCCGCTGCAGCATCACTTTCGCTCGTGTTGTTTGAGGACGTGGACCTGGTGTTCGACGAGGACAAGGGCTTCCTTAACGCCGTGTGCTCTATCGCCAAGCACACCAAGTGTCCGATTGTCGTAACCTGTGCGCAGCTGCCTGATGGATTCCCCGCAAAACCCGGACGGTTGTGCCGCGAGCTACGGAAACCTTCAATGGACGAGTTTGCCACTTGGATGCGGTTGGTGGCCTTCATAGAAGGGCTCCAGCTCGCGCCTGCTTTAATTGACGCATTGGGCAAATTCTTCGAGCGGGATGTGCGCCGCTCACTTCACTTCTTGGAGGCAAATCTGCCGGTGTCGAATTCAGAGACAACAACTCAATGGCGCTGGCAGCACGAGAGCGAACGTCGCAGCGATGCTGACGAGGCTCGCCACGTTGATGTTCCTGCCTGGACTATTTGGTCGACTGGGTGCTCTTCGTTTGACGCCCTAACGAGCAACTTGCTGGCAGAGCTGAGCGCTGCCGCAGCAGACGAAAAGAAAGCGGAGGATAAAAGCCGCGGAGAAAAGCTGGAAGACGTCGACGCGATGGAGGAATTAGCGCAGGTCATGGATGCTGCTTCTGTCGCGGATGTTTGGATGGCACCAGCGAGGGCTTCCACCAACAGGAACGGGTTTGGTAGCGACGATATCGAGGTGAGAGTGAGGAGCTATGCACTTTGATCGTCCCGGTGTCTAACGATGTTTGATGTTGGCAGGACTCGTTCTTCCTCAGCGAACGCGAGCGATTGGCTGCTCTGGAGCTCAGGCGTTCCAGTCTTCACATGCTAGGAGCTTCGGCTAACCCTCTCGGTGCGTCGCTACGACGAGGACAGGAGCCTAGTGCCTCTGTGTGCATAAAGCGAACACTGGACAGCGCGCTAGAAGCGTCGCGGCGACATGCTCACCAGTCAGCGCTGGCACAGCTGAAGCCCAAGTTCGAGTTGCCGCTGGCCTACAAAGGGTGCGTTCCTCGCTTCACTGCTCAGAACTGCAGCTATATCACCTCACTCTTTCTGTCTTGTACCTGTTCGAACGTAGCTGCGGGAACTCGGAGCCTCGCTTCGCGCTCGACTACATGCCGATGGTGGGGCGCTTGCTGTCCAGCACCGGCCTGCAAGAAGGTCGGCGACGGACATCGCGACGGAATCACTATTTAGGCGACGTGCTGGGGACATGAGCCTCATCGACGAGCTGCCAGCCTTCAACACGTACTTGCAGGCCGACGAGGACCAAATCGTCGACGCGTCCCCGGCGTCCACACAGTGATAGAGGTAGAAGAAGAAGTAGAAGAAAGTGTCTGCATCTCGGGACGATATAGCTGAGTGCATCCATCTCCCGCTCCTCCTGTAGCTTTGTAATCACCAGAACTCTTCCATTTGGTCACCCCCTCCTGCCTGACTGACTGTCTTCTACTAGTAGTATCTATTCCGTGGTCTTCTTGACCTTGGCCACCACACGCTTGGCGCCCTTGCCGACCACGTCCTTGGCCGACGCGTCCACCTTCGTCTTGACAATCTGGCTCAGGGACGCGTGGAACGATGCGTGGCTCGCAGCCGTCACCTGCAGCACACCACAATGCATTGCCAGTCAGTCGACGATGAGCTACACGCATATCCATCCCCCTCTGCGCAGTCCGTCCGTACCACCGTGCTGTATTTCTTCTTGTGCTTGTTGTTGCCGTACTTGCAGGCGCGGAAGAGCAGCACGTTGTCTCCGTCCTCCACCGTGAGCTTGTGGATCTGCTGCTGCGCTTTGCTGTTCACTTTGGCGACGGGCACTGCATCCATCATGTCACCACAACAACATGTCAAGGAGGCGCTGCGCATTGCAGGAAGCGAGTACCGCACTAGCTGGACGCACCGCTCTTGCAGGAGACGGCCACGGAGCCCTTGGATCCCTGCGCATCCACGTAGAACTCCGCCACCTTGGCCAGGAACGCGTCCGTACTCACCAGCACCATTTTCCCCTAACTGTGTGTTGCTGGGCGCAGTATTATTAATGAGGGGAATGAGACGATATTATTATTGAGGGGATTGTCACTATCTTTCAGACACGTACGGTCTAACATGGCTACATGACAGTCACTCAACCATGGCAATGTCCACCAGGTCGCCCGGATGGAAGCGCACGCTTGCAAGCGTCTTGCCGTCGTCCGCGCAGCGACGACGACTGCTGTTCACGTAGCCAACCTTCCGCATGAGCACTCTACTCCACCAGCACAACAATAATAAAAAGCAGTTAGCTGTCCGATCTCGTCGACGATGCCAGCAGTATCACTAGAAGCGCGTGCAATACACGCGCAAGGGTAACGCAGGGCAGGGCGCACCTTCCGTCCCTCGTCTCCGACACGACGCAGATGCTGAGTCGCCTGTTGGGCTTCTGGGCTTCGGTGTTCGAGTCTTGCACCAGATCTGCGATCTCGCGCAGCGTGGCGTCGGGCCTGCATTGACGGCGCTTCAGCAACGCATAACTACCAACTACCCGAGACCAATGGCAGCGCAGCCTACCACGTGTAAATGTGCAGCTCGTTGGCGATCGGCTTGTCGTCCAGCGCTTCGAACGCGTCGGTTCTGCAGCAGCAGCAGCAGCAGAGAAGCACCAGATCCATTGCATCGCAGTCGCAGTCAGCGCCGAACCACCAGCCAGCCAACTTCACCAAAGCCGATTGAATCTCTCGTGCCTGTTGTGCGCCCCCACGCTGAAGAAGACTCGCAGCAGGAAGGGGCAGTGCTTCTCGCGGTCGATCGGGTCCTCGGGCCGCATCCTTTGCTGCTTGTCAACTGCCGGGATCGTACTTTGCAGCGTCAGTGGTACACCGTACCACCTTTCCACCGTGCGAGTTTGAGCGGTGGTGGCAGTCCAAAGCACGCAGCAGACAACAGCAGCAAGATGGCGGCGCGCAACGTGGTTCGTTTCCTCAAGTCAGCCAAGATTTCCTTCTCCAGCTTCGACCGGAAGGCGACAGGCGCCTGGTGAGCGACAGCGGGCAATCGATGCGGCGTCTTGATTGAACTGCAGAGTCTCTGACGTGTCATGTCTGTTTGTGGCCGTCTGCAGCGAATTCTACCGTCAGCTGACCGCCGAGAAGGTGAGCGCTGCAGAGCTCTTTGTCAAGGGACAATTGCGGAGGCGGTGTCCTGACTGTAGTGTTTTATAATCGGTTGGCAACAGACGCGCAAGGTGAACCCCAAGGCCGAGATCGCCCACCAGACGTCGCTCACGGGCTCCGTGCCGACCATCAAGCTGGACTTCAGTACGTCGCATTGATCCACATCAGCAATAGTTGAGAGGAGCATACCAAGCTAACGCTGCGCTGTTGTGCTATGTGTTGTGCAGTCAACGGCAGCAAACACGTGATGGAGGTGCCCGGCAAGAACGTGCGCGAGATCTTCGAGGAGCTGGATTACCACTGTTCGCAGATCGAGACGGAGTACGAGAAGCAGGGCAAGTCCATCGAATAGACAGTCGGCAGACCGAAGACAACGCAACGGAAGTGCTCGAGTTGATGACAGAATATACAGGGGAGCGGATGAGTTTGAAAGACCACTGCGTTCCTTTCCAAATTACGAGACTGTACTGGAGACCGACCGACACACTCGATTCAACTCGTAAGCACATGCATTGAGCATTAAATAGCCTAGCAGCATCACTGCGGATCGACAAGCGCGATTTCCGCCTGCACCTCCTGCTCAAAGTCTGGCTGCGAGGCATACAAATTGAGCGTCTTGGCGCGTTCCAACGACAACTTCAGCAGGTTCTCTCGGCACGTTCGGCTCGAGCCTGAT
This sequence comes from Phytophthora melonis, assembly GCA_024211575.1. Taxonomy (NCBI): domain Eukaryota; phylum Oomycota; class Peronosporomycetes; order Peronosporales; family Peronosporaceae; genus Phytophthora; species Phytophthora melonis. Next base: position 1,132,140 of record JAMXKT010000085.1, read on the forward strand.
AGCAACACACCAGTCAAGTTAGTACAGCTCTACTGGCACTTGCAACAGACCAACTACAGCATTTCCCGTACCGCACACGCGAGCCACTCGGATGCTGACGTCTTGGTTGTGCACCTCCGTCACGAACACCAGCGACGTCTCGACCATCTTGCACATTTCACGCGCGCATCGAATAGCTGCAAGTCTCGTGTGCGTGTTGTAGTAAAGCACTGCCAAAGCAGCAACAACTTGTCAGCGTTGCACCGTCATAAACCAAGTCGTAAACGCCCGCCCACCTTGGAATGCATATTGGGCAAGCCCGGAGCCGAAATCTCCGTAGCTCTTGGAGATGGACTCGCGGATCAGCGACGCGATGTCCTCCTTCTTGACCGCCAGCTTGCGAGCGCCCGTGGCCTCCACCACCAGGTAGCGCGTCTTGAGCCGCACCATGCTTGTTGCAGCGCCAACGGAAATCCCAAGTGCAAATTTCAAGTTTGACAATATCAACCAGCCAATCCGTGGCCGCGAAAGAGTGGATGGACGCAGTTGACGTCATGAGCAGCGCTGGAGACGTCGCGGTGCCCGGCCAGCGCCTTGCGGCGGCGGACGGCAAGCTCAAGGCCGGCAGCGGCGCCTACGTGCGTGACGGAGCCATCTACGCGTCGATCTGCGGCAAGTGGTGCATCTCGCAGGACGTCGTGGAAGTCTCGCGCGCCGGCAAGACGGTGGCGTCGGCGCAGGTGCTGAGACTCGGCGACGTTGTCATCTGCCGCGTGGCCAAGATCACGTCGCGGCAGGTGATGGTGGATATTCTGTGCGTGGGCGAGACCGTGCTGAAGGAGGCCTTCCCGGGCACCATCAGGCTGGAGGACGTGCGCAACCACGACATCGACAAGCTCGTGATGGAGGAGGTCTTCTCGCCCGGCATGCTCGTGAAGGCGGCCGTGCTGTCGTTCGGTGACACTCGCTCCTACTTCCTGTCCACAGCGAAGCCTGGCCTGGGCGTCGTGCGTCCACCCACAGAGCAGGACAGCCAGACGACTGACATGGAAACGGACTAGAAAAAGCAGGAAATGTATAGAAAAACAACAGCTAGATCGGTGGAGCCACAACTCGCAACGCAAAGAATAAAGGTGTCTTCCATTACGGTCACTGCTGGAAGCTTGGCGTGTTGTGTTCTCTGCTGACTGCTTGGGCATGGGTGCTTAATCGTCGTCTTCGTCGTCAGACCCCTCCTCTTCAATGATCTCAAAACGCGTGAAAGGTTTGTCGGACCGCTGTTCGTGTGTGGTCTGGTTGTTCTTGTACTCGCTTGACTTGCTTCCATCAGCGCCGCTATTTTCTTCTTCATCATCGTCGTCGTCTTCGATGATCTCAAAGCGCTTGAACGGCTTTTCGTCTTCAGGGTCGCTCTTCACGGGTGAGACTGCCTGGTTGCCTCGCAAGGCACCATTCACCTCCTGGTGTTTTTCCTTTGCGGCTTTTAGCAGCTTCGTCACCTCTCGGTTGTTGGGTTCCAGTCTCAATGCCTCTTCGAAGTCTTGCACGGACTCGGCGTACTTGCCCCTCCGGTAGCGAGTCATTCCTCGACGACTCCACCCCTTCATGTATCCAGGATCGAGTAGAATGGCGCGCGTGCAATCATCTTCCGCAGCCGCAAAGTTCTTCAGACGAAGATGAACCAATGCACGATTGGCATAGAGGATCGCGTCGGTATCATCGTATGCCATACTGCGAGTATAGTGCAGCAGCGCAATCTCCAGTTCGTTCGCCTTAAAGCAGTCGTTCCCCTTTTGCTTTTCGTAGCCCGCGTACAATTTTCGTGTTTCCGGCTCGAGTTTCTCGAGTTCCACCGACTTGGGAAGCGACTCCAACTCCCGCTTTCGCGCCGCCGCTCGCTTTTCTAGCTCTTCTCGCTGTTTCTTCGCCTGCTCGCGTGCCCGCTCGCTCTCTTCGTCGATTTCCTCCAGAGCCTTGTCGACGTCGTACTTCTCCCAAGACCTAAAATCGTACGCAGGGATCGCCTTGGATTTCTTCTCCTCGCTCTTGCCTACATTTGCAGGGCCTCGCACAAGATTCGACTCCGTGTCGTCAGGTGACTTCTGCCCTCGAACAGGCGGCAGCTCTCGCTGGATCGGCGTTTGCTTCTTGAGCGCCTCGTTCTTGAGATCCATGGCAGCCGCCCAGTTCGCGAGCTCGTCGATCTCATTGGTCAGCTCGTTGGTGCTCGGCCCCGAGCGCATCCGCAGGATCTTAATGCGTTCTCGCTCGGGCAGCATCGCCAGGATGCGTTCTTCCGTGGCCTTCTCCAGGTCAGGGTAGCGGCCTTCCTTGCCCGACCGGAGCGTCGCCAGGATCCCTTTCAGCTCGTCCAGGTCGGTGCAGCGCTCGACGAAGCCGTAGTCCAGCATCTCGACGTCGATCGTCTTGGGCTTGCGCGTGTGAAGCGAGAAGAAGTCCGGCTCGGGCGCCACGCCGCTGGCGATCGTCATGCTCGCCTTCGTTTTGCTGCAAAATCCGAAATGCGGATCCTTCCTTCCAGAAGTGTCTTTTGAGTGACGCTCCAACTTGCAGAGTGATGGTCACTAGGTTGAAGTTTATTTTTAGCCGCACTTGCAGCCCGGCCTTCCGCGCACTGCAGCGGCCGGAAACTGCAGGAATATGGACACGGCGGAGGCTCGTGCCGGCCCCGCATCAGGAAGCAGCATGGCGCCACCCGCTCCGACCCCGCCGGAGCTTCCGCGGTTCGCTTGGAGCACGGACGTGCGTCCAGACACGAAGACAGCGGGCTGCTATCGGACGAAGACGTGCGTGCTCAAACAGAATTGGACTGGAGGAAGTGCTTTGTGACTGACGTTGGCTTGCTAATCCGCTACGCTGCTTAGTTCTATGACGCCCACGAAGACCTGGAGGCGGAAGCCCATCGACAAGCGTCTGCAGGTGCGTACAGAAAGTGCCGCAGCGCCGAGAACTGTCAAACATCTAATCGCTCGATGGTCTGCAGCTGCAAACGCTGCGACGAATCAGCAGCAGTCTGGAGGTCCTGAGCTGGAGAACAAACTGAGCGACCCAGACGACAGCAAGTACATTGTCAAGAACAAGGACACGGGCGAAGTGTTTGACATCCGCGACTTGGCCAGCATGCCAGCGGACTCGTACTCCATCTTCCCAAACAACTTCGTCGCCCCACAAGAAGAAGAGGTGAGTGGAGTATGAACTCATGTATGCAGTATACAGGGGAGGGATTTGACCAGATGAACTTGATGCAGGCCAAACGAACCAAAACTAGACGCCCGTCGCTGACCAAGATCATGTCCAAATTCCCGATCAAGTCCAAGGCGAAAGAACCAGTGAAAAGGAACCACGTTCCGGTACTGCTTCACACGGTTACTTTGCCATGAGTATCGCGTTTACTAGGCTCTAACTTCATCCATTCTGTGTCTTACTAGGTGACGTCGTGCAAAAAGGAGAAGCGAGACCTCGACGATTTATGTCTGGCGCAGACATTATCGAAGCACACTGGCACGATCTGGACCATGAAGTTTAGTCACGATGGTGCTCGGCTCGTGTCGGGGGGTCAGGATGCCATCCTACGCGTTTGGAAGGTTCAAATTAGCTCCGAAGAAGATGCAAAGGTGGCAAGAGAGAACGATGAAAAGCAAATCCTTGATGCGGAACCAGAGAGATCGTACCAGGTGAGGCTGCACATACTTTAAATGGAATTGCCACTACTGACCATTCACTGCCTTAGGGACACACAATGCCGATCGTTGATGTATCGTGGAGTCGCAGCAACTTCATTCTGTCGGCATCAATGGACAAGGTCAGAGTTTAACCATTGTTACGCCTATGATAGTGCTTTGCCTCGTCCTGATTCGTTTGGTTGTCGTTCCAGACGGTTAGGCTGTGGCATATCTCGCGCGAGGACTGTCTGCATGTATTTCATCATCCCGACAGTGTGCCAGCAGTGGATTTCCACCCAAAGGTTTGTTGCGTGCGATGGTTTGACTAATGCTACGAACATTATCTGACATTGGTGCTTTCACAATACAGGAGGACCGATACTTTTTATCCGGGTGCTTCGACAATAAAGCACGCGTGTGGGATATTCCTGACGGTTGCGTGGTTTCCTACGTCCAGACACCAGTGATGATCACTGCGGCTAGCTTTAACCCCAGCGGCACCCGTGCCATTGTTGGCTTACTGAACGGCCAATGCATTTTTTACCAAGTCAACTCGCACCAGCAGATGAATTACTACACGCAGATCGAGTGTCGAAACAGTCGGGGGTCGATGAGAAAGGGGCGCAAGGTCACCGGTATCGAGTTCGACCCCGAGGGCAAGTATTTCCTTGTCAGCACAAACGACTCGCGCATGCGGCTTTTTTCAGTCGACAACTATTCCCGAATATGCAAGTACAAGGGCCTCGTAAATGGGCACCTTCAAATCAAGGGGAGGTTCAGGTACGACGAACACCTTGTGACGTGTGCTCGCCCATAGTACACCTGACGTCGTTGTACTTCTAGCCAAGACGGAGACTTCGTAATTTGTGGGTCCGAGAACGGCTCGGTTTACGTTTGGAACAAAGCAAGGTTTGTTATCCTGCCGCAGGAATTGTAGTTAGGTGTCTTACTTACTTCGAAGTACTTCAGTACTAAAGACTTTGTGGGCGCCGCAGATACCTCCGGTCTATGAGCATCGTGAAAAGCAGCAAGCAGGATCGCAATTCCTCCTACGAATTCTTTACAGGTATCCATATTCTGAGAGAGTGGATGCAACTGCGAGTGTCACCGTCATTTAACATTACATTGTGACCTAGCTGCTGAGCCTCCGAATGGCATTGTCACCGTTGCCTTGTTTGCCCCTGCTAGCACTTTCGCTATGGTCAAGTCGAAACTGGAGGCAAGTGACGACGTGAATACGAATGCGTGCACAGGGTTGATTGTGAGCGCGAGTTACGATGGGTGCATCAAGTTTTTCGAGCGGTCCGTGAAAAGCGTGTAGGTGGGGAAGCAGGCGCAACAATAAAAAATAGAATTCATTTAGCTGAACGTGGCCATCAAACTACAAGTCAATATGCCCACAAGGCTTAACTATATTTCTCAAGTGACAGTAAAGTACCGAAATCTCTCCCATTACTTGGCTGGAATGGCCCCGGAAAAATCTATAGCGCTGAGAAAGTCATCATCACCTACAGCTTTCAGTACTCAGTTGTTGTAAGTCAGTATCCTTTGTTTATCGCTCAAGCAAGTGGACATCCTCCGCTACAGTGCGTCTATTCGATTCGTGTATCGATTTCGTTTAGGTCGCGAAAGGCTGCTACATGTACTGTACCTACAAACTACATGGTGGTGTCAAGTGTCAACTAACAACCCAGCAGAGCGGCAACTCCGACAACTAGAAAGTCTATGATCGGTACTGCTGGCCGACCGCGACGATCAGATCACGCACAAACGCTTCGATGTCGTTTTGCGTGGCCTGAATAGTCTCGATCACTTCCTCGTGGCAAGCGGCAGGGGCCTGTTCCCCCGGAAAGACGGCCTTGTTGGTTATGACAGAGAGACCGATCGTCTTGAGACCGCAGTGGGCAGCTACAATAGCTTCCGGGGCCGTGCTCATGCCGACAGCATCACAACCGACGAGTCGCAGGAAGCGGGCCTCGGTCGGAGTTTCGTACGTAGGCCCGGACACGAAGCAGTATACGCCACGTCGGACCTTGTGCGCGAGACCGAGTTTTTCTGCAACACCGAGGGCCAAGTCCTGCAACTTCTCGTCGTAGCAGTTCGTCAGCGGGATGAAGCGACCACCAAAACGCGTGTCATTCGGCCCGATGAGCGGGTGGTGGCCTGAGAGCCCCGGCATATTCAGGTGGTCGCTCAGGATCATGAGGTCTCCCACGTTAAAGTCCAGGTTCAGACCTCCTGCAGCGTTCGTCACCAACAGGTATTTAATGCCCAGGAGGTACATGGCGCGAATGGGCAGAGTGATCTCTTGCATCGAGTACCCTTCGTAGCAGTGAACGCGCCCGCGCATACACACGACGTGGATGCCGTCCAGGTCACCAAACACGAGCTCTCCAGCATGTCCCTCCACAGTGGAGCGGGGAAACTCCGGGATGTCCACGTACTTGATGACCTCCTGGTTGGCGAGGCACTTGCTGAGGCCGCCGAGGCCGGAACCGCACACGACGCCGATGAGCGGGCGAGCGGAGACGCGTTCCTGGAGGAAGTCGTTGATGACGTCGATGCGCTCCTTGGGGGTGATGTCGGGGTCAACCGAGGAGGCTGGCGGGGTTTTCGTGTCGTTCATCATGGCGGTGCTGGCAATCGTTGGCGACAACGCAAGAGTTGAAGACTGAACCGCATTGCGTAGCGCGCGACTATCACACGAAAAAAAAAGTGAAAAAAAGTGATTGGCTGGACTGATTTGTGACCAGAAAGGGTGGACCAATTATTCGATCAGTGATCAAAAGACCAATTTCAAACCACTTCACTTCAACCTGGGCTCAAAAGTGCAGAGTTCATCGTTCCTTCACCCAGCGCGCAGCTAACAAACCTATAACTTAGCACAAGTTGTCGCTCACGAGAGGTGTTGCTTCCCCACGGCTGCGATCAGGTCCCGCACGAACGTCTCGATGTCGTGCTGCGTGGCCTGCACCGTTTCCAGCACCTCGTTGTGCGAAGCCGGCTCGCGCTCTTCGCCTGGGAACAGCGCCTTGTTGGTGATCACGGACATGCCGATGACCTTCAGTCCGCAGTGGGCGGCTACGATCACCTCGGGCACGGTGCTCATGCCAACGGCGTCGCCGCCGACCAGTCTCAGGAAGCGGCACTCCGTCGGGGTCTCGAACGTCGGCCCGGAGACGAAGCAGTACACGCCCTTCCGAACCTTGTGCGAGAGCCCGAGCTTGTCCGCCACACTCAGCGCCAGATCTTGAAGCTTCTTGTCGTAGCAGTTCGAGAGCGGCGTGAAGCGAGGACCAAAGCGGGAGTCGTTCGGCCCGATAAGCGGGTGCTGGCCCGACAGCCCCGGCATGTTCAGGTGGTCGTTCATGATCATCATGTCGCCCACGTTGAAGTCGGGGTTCAATCCGCCCGCGGCGTTCGTCACCAGCAAGTACTTGATGCCTAACAGGTACATGACGCGAATGGGGAGGGCCGTCTCGCGCATGGCGTAGCCCTCGTAGCAGTGGAAGCGGCCGCGCATGCACACGACGCGGATGCCGTCCAAGTCGCCGAACACGAGCTCTCCAGCATGACCCTCCACAGTGGAGCGCGGGAACTGCGGGATGTCCTCGTATTTGATGACCTCCTGGTTGGAGAAGCACTTGCTGAGTCCGCCGAGGCCGGAGCCGCACACGACGCCGATGAGCGGGCGAGTGGAGACCCGTCCCTGGAGGTAGTCGTTGATGACGTCGATCCGCTCCTTGGGGACGGCCTCGTCCGAGATCTGGCCCGTGGAGAGGCGGCGCACATGATGCGTGGGGTTCTCATTGCTGGACGCGAGTGTGGCGGCAGAGCTGACGTTGGGGTTGGCGCGCGGGCTCATGCCGTCGACGCTGTGGCTGTGGTGCTGGCGCGTCACGTGCGAAGGCAGCGACAGCGACACCGGTTCGGGCTCGGACGCTGCAGCCTTGAGGTCGTTCATCATGGTGGCTGGAAGAGGGAAGGCGACTGGCGTGGCTCCAAAGCGGCGGGTTCAAGAGTGAGCCGCCAACAGCCGCCGAAAACGGCAACTACAAGCCGCGCGTCATCGGCTGTAAAACGGAGCGTGCACGCATTCAACGCGAGGTCCACTTGTCGTCCATCTGGGGTGCTTCCTGCCTGGTCGAAAACATACAACGATGCCCAGAGGAAAGAGTTCTCCGCGGCGTATTTTCACGTCAAGGGAATGATGGCTGCATTTTGGGTGTTGTGTCGCTACTACTACCACTTGCCATCGTGTTAAATGACCTCGTTTACGACACTTACATACACGGATGGATGTTGGTAGGCAGGTTGGGCGCAGCGTTGCCGTGGTGGTAACACTTCTGGGGCGATCCGCATCCTGGCTGGACGCGCGCTTCCTCGGGCACCGGAGGGTTCCCGGCCTTGCCGGTGCCGCCGTTGTAGCCCGCCATGTACGCGTTGGCCTCTGCCTGCGTGTCGAAGCGCTGGTGCAGGTTGTGCGAGTAGCCGTTGGTCTGCGCCTTGGCGGAATCTCAGGACGTGTACACGCCCGGCTCGCGGCCGCTGGCCACCGCTCTTGCCGTCGTTTGGCGAAGTGAGCTCTTGTGCCAGCCGCAGAATGGGAGGAAATCCGAGCTCCTTTCCCGGAGCTGTCGTGGCTTCCGGGGTCTTACGAGAGCTGGCGAGTCCCGACGCCTCTAGTAACGAGTATGCAGGCCTGCACTAAGGTACTCGATCGTTGCTAGATGCTAAGGGGCAAGCCTGCAGCATCGGCGGCGCTGCCACGTTGCAGCAGCTTCAACTACGTTGAAGTTTTGAAAAGCTATCTTCTGGAATCTGGAATCACACAGATCTTTACATCAGAATCTGACAGATACTCACTATTTCGGGTCACTCACGTTAATGACATGGCAGCTCGATTTTCGAGCAGAAATCGGCGCAGAAGGAGAAGAGCTGCACGCGTGCTACATTGCCTGACCCAACGCCCGCCCGCCACGATGATGAACATCTTCTCGCGCAAGAACAAGCTAGAGGACGAGCTGTTCAACATGAAGTTCACGGCCAAGACGCTGCTGCGCAACGCCAAGAAGTGCGAGAAGAACCAGGCGGCGCAGAAGACCAAGCTCAAGAAGGCCATCGAGCAGGGCAACATGGAGGGCGCCAAGATCTACGCGCAGAACGTGATCCGCGAGAAGAACCAGGCGCTGAGCTACCTGCAGCTGGCCTCGCGCATGGACGCCGTGGCGGCGCGTGTGCAGACGGCGATCAGCATGGGGCAGCTCAAGGCCAACATGAGTGGCGTGGTCAAGGGTATGGACACGGTCATGGAGTCCATGAACGTGGAGAAGATCTCGCAGACCATGGACCAGTTCGAGAAGCACTTCGAGGACATGGACGTGCGCTCCGCCTACATGGAGGGCGCCATGAGCAGCGGCACATCGCTTTCGACACCCGCCGACCAGGTGGACGACCTCATTCAGATGGTCGCGGACGAGAACGGCCTCAAGATCGCCGGCCAGTTGGACTCGGCCGGGCTCGTGGGCACGGAGCTGCCCACCACGGAGGCCGCACGAGAGAAGAAGTCGCAGGACGACCTGACCATGCGGCTCGCGGCGCTGAGGAAGTGAGCGTCAGGACACACCATACACTCTTTACTTGCCGTCTTCAGCTAACGGAGAGAAGGCCTCGAAGCTCCGTGGCTGCAGCTGCCTATCCTACTAACGCATGAATTATATACTACGTATTGAAGCGATGACGCTGTTGCCGTCCTTACTCCTTGCAGGTACCGCATTCCTTATGTCATCGCATACACCCTGATTCCAGGTTCAAAACGAGTCCCGGCTAGCTAAGTTTGTCCAATATTCTGGCATAAAAAAGTCTAGTCTATACAATTTCCAAGTGTAAAGATGGTCTGTGATATAAATGCCTTGGTGCACACAAGTCTTCCCGAAGCTAAAATGAAGGTCTCTGATTGGCTGAATAGAGCTGTATGCGATGACATATAGTATGCGATGACATAGGGAATGCGGTATACTCGCCCACTGGTTTCGATTGTATTGATATTGTATGCTAGCGTCGGCGGGTGCCTACCGCGCTCAGCGCTCGATGACGATCGCAACCACGCTAAGCCCCAGCACGGTGAACAGCACGGCCAAGATCTTGAGTGTGAAGATCCGGAAGTCGAGCTGCTCCACTTCGTCACCGCCGTCCTTCTCCACGTCGCCTACGCCGTGGTCATAGTGCAGCGGGATGAAGTCCACGCGCCGGAAGCCCTGCGTGTTGCGCAGGTGCTCGTTCTCCAACCGAAAGAAGCTCCAGAACGTCCGGCGGAAGAGCTCCAGAACCATCGTGAAGGGCTGCAAGTACAACGGCAGCCAGCGAGCTGCTCCACGCGGCGGGATGAGCGTCAGAGTCCACGCGAAACGCAGGAAGAGGTCGCCAACGATGGCGGCGTAGTAGACCCACTTGTGCGAAAACATTTGCGAGTCGCCCAGGAACTTGTACTGAGGCCGACCGAGCCCCCAGTCCATCGTGACATCCCACACCCACGTGTACAGCGAACTCGCGGTGAACAGGAACAGCCACGCGACCACGAACATGCGCACGTGCATGGCGTTCTCCACGCTGTCATCGCTGTGCAGCGGGTGGAAGAGACCAAAGAGAACAACCACCTGCGTCAAGGCGTACTTGGCAGCATTCGGTAAGTGGGGCCACCACGTCTTCGTGTCGTACACGCGCCGCAGGTTCTGCAGGAAGCGCCACCACAGCGGGAGCGCGCACACCAGCGGCACCACCACGTTCACGTAGTACACGTTGTTGGCACAGGTCGGCTCATCCGGGTCCGCATCCGTCGGCAAGAGGTGCGAGTCCGGGACGTCTCCACCTGGCGGAACGATGTCCTTGCGCAGAAACTCCTTCGTCGCGAAGAAACACACGGACCAGGTCACGTCCTGCGTCACCTTCACTGTGCTGGTGAGGTAGTCGCCCACGAACGTGTGAAAGAACGACACTTGATAGAGCGGCGACCACACAACCTCCCACACCGTTCGCAGCATGCCAAGCTGCTGTCCCCACGGGCGGATCGCGTAGAAGTAGAAGGTGTACAGGAACAGCGCCAGCGGATAGTAGCCGCGGTGGAGCAGCTCCTCCGGGAAGTAGCCGTTCACGACCTTGTAGTAGAGCAGCACGTTCGCCAAAAACACGATGGTCATGTTGGTGGCGTCTCCGAAGACCTGCGGATACGACTGAGCCCGGCGAGGGTCAAGCTCGAAGATGTACCTGTAGTTGATCCGAGCTGCACGCCAAACGTAGAGCGACACGCCCACCAGCCAGTGCAGAAGCAGCAGACAGCCAATGCCGCGATAAACCGGGTAGGCACGAGTGCGCACCAGGTCAATGAGGTGGTTCTCCCGGCCGCTGTGGAACGTAGGGACCACCAGCGAGTCCCAGCACACCCAGATGAGCAGGATAAGGCACGATCCAGCCTTGATACCGAGGTAGATATGGCCCCAATTGACAAAGTCCTCCTTCTTGGTCATGAGCGTCGCCACTGCCACCGTCTTGTTGCCGTCGCAGAACCAGTCGGCGAACGATCGCTCCACCTGGCTCAGCAGGTCGAAGGATTTCTGCGCCTTGGCGAACTCGAACGTCTGCAGTTTGGTTTTCTGCTGCTCGCGCTGCTCCGCCGGAAAACTCGCGATCTTCTCGTAGCGCTTGAGGATCTTGACGAAGCCCGTGTAGTTCAGCAGCGCGAAGTTGTGCAGCAGGTTCAGCAGTCGATGCAGCTCGACCAGCGAGTTCTTGAGCGACTCCTGCGCCGTTGCGGGCGCGTCTTCCCGGTGCTGCACCTGCAAATGCTGCAACTGCTCGGCGAGCTGCGCGGCGTGGCGCGCGTAGGCGTGCTCCACCTTGCTGTACTCGTGCTCAAGCGCCTCCTCGAAGGCGACAGGGGATGCGAGCAGCGACTGCAGCTGGTCGGACTCGGAGGACGTCGGCGGCGTGGCAGCCAGTCGCAGGAACGGGAGCTTGCTGCTGATCTTGTGGGCCAGCTGCGCGCTGCTGCCTGTGACCATGGGGCGCCACTGGTGGTCGCTCAGCGCGTCCTCGACATCAGTCGGCGCGCGCACCTCAAGCGCCGTGCTGGCGGCCGCGGCTGCCGCAGCGCCGGCCAGCGCCTCGTCGATCTGCCGGTGCCGCTCCAGCAGCCGCTTGAGCCCGTCGTAGTCGAGGTAGTCGCCGCGCCACTCGGCCACGGCGTTGTCGCGCAGCCGCAATCCGAAGTGCACCATGGCTGGAGGATCCGCTACTGGCGAGTGCCGGTCTATTAGAGCTGGCGCTCGCACCCGATCTGATTAGCCTGTAGCTGGCGCCGCTGAAGTTGACGTGGTCTTGGTGAGACCAATCCGGTAGTCGCACGGGGGCGCCGTGTCCGATGACTTTTAGACAGCTGTTTTAGACGCTTTTGGTCCCTGAGAGTCACTCGGCGCCTCGCATTAAGCGCGGTACGACACCTAAAAATGACCGAACTGGTGGTGGTGTACAGTATTTCTACCTATCATCTCGATAAGGATCGCAAGCAAAAAATAAACAAGAAGGGAGAAGAATAGCAAGAGTACATGAAGAGGAGGCATTAATTAGAGTTTAATGCGCGGGTCAAGATGGGAACGTCCCCTACCGCGCTGCAGTGAAGGGCGCCCCTCTAGCGCTCGCACGCGCTTAGAACTTGACCTCCTTGAGGCCCCACTTGATGTAGCAGAAGGTGGGGGCGACGGCGCCCTCCGGGTAGTAGGCGTAGGCGAGGCCGGCCTCCGAGTCGCACGACTTGAACATGTAGAACTGCAGCTCCTTGAACATGGACACGAGGAACTTGACAATCTCCTGGGCGTCGCTCTTGAACTGGGCGAGGTCCTCGTCGCTGGCGTTGGAGGACTTGAGGTACTTCATGGTCTTGCGGAAGTACGACTTGAGGTACGTCTTGAGCTCGGCCTTGGTGTCGAAGCCCGTCTCGACGTAGCCGAAGCCGACCGAGTCGTCGATCACGCTGTTGACCGTCTCGACCGAGTCGTCGAGCTGCTCCTCCTCGCCGCCGAAGGCGTCACCGCAGCCGATGTCGACGTTGTCGGCGCCCTTGGCCACCGTCTTGGACTCGACCTGGAACATGCCCGAGACGACGTTGCCCTCGAGGTCCTTGCACGGGGACACCTTGTTGGAGTCCGACATCACCTCGTCCTCCGTGAACACATCCTGCCACACCAACATCTTGATCGACTGCTTGTTTGTCTTGAGACCGAAAAGCTACTGCCCCTCATGGGTGTGCATTGGCGAGCGGCCGCGAACAAGAGCCACCAGTTCCGAGGTAGGACAGAGGCCGCGCTCCCGATTCAGAGGGAACACCAGCGTCTTCTGAGCCAAATGCGGAAAACAGTCTAGGAGCTACGCCGCGCTACTCGACTCCGCAAGGGCAAGGGGACTTATTTCTGCCAATCGGAGACCGCAAAAGCACAGATGCGAACCTGGTCTCCCATGCCGGCACGCGGACCTGGGCAACGGCAACAAGCGACAACAGCAGCAGCAGCGTAACGCATTATCAGCATGAATCTGCATGAATCTTGCATGTGTGTCGAAGTGGACGAATGCTTTGGTCTCGTGTCTTGCAGGCTGTAGTTTTGCCTAACATCGTTAGGTACGCAGTCAGTGTACCCGAAATGCGGTACATTGATGTGCACCACGCCACTCGTTCGTCAACAGAGGCCGGCAGCAGATGTCCGCAGCGGTCCTCTTCTTCCGGCGTCTGGGGCCGCTTGCGGCGCAGCGCAGCCATCGGCTTTTGAGCCGCCGTCGTCGCTGCGCCGTCCAGTCGAGCGTCAAGTGAGTGCCATTGTCGCCCCGACACTAGACCAGTCGCCCCCATCGATGGCGTGCCTGCTCGCCGCTCTAAGTGGCGAGGCCGCGCGCCCAATCACACGGCGCCTCGCCGCGCTGTCAACTTCTACACTGGGGCGCTCCGTTGACACGCCAAGGCGGCAGCGCAGGATTATGGCGTAGGGCGGGTCCGCCCGAAACGGCACTTCTACCGGCCGCCCCGGTCTCTCCGCATGCCAGATGGAAGGCTTTTCCCGTAGGGCCGGTTCACTAGCGAAATGTGAATGCTGGGCGGCCGAATCCGCTACAACACACATGTAGAATCAACGAATCATAACGCACATTTTCTTATTTTCAGCCAATCCACGACGTTCTACAGTTGCGTCCGCTATGACATCTCCGCCGCCGATACCTCCTGCTTGCCTTCTCGGCGGTAGACGCCGAATCGCAGACAACGAGCGAGGGCCGGGCCACCACTTTCCTCACCCGCCCGCCCGCGCGTAGCAGCCTTCCGCCTTCGAGAGCCCTCGCCCCACTCACAGCTGCTGGCCGCTAGCCGATCGCTGCCATGTCCAAGGCGCCCAAGGCCAAAGGCCGCGCTCCACTACCAGCCGTACCAGGCGCTCGGCGTACGTTGCAGTTCGCTCTCTGGCCTCGGTTCTGCTCGACGTGTTGTTTAATCTGACGCATGGACCTCTTACGCACTCGTGTATGCAAATAATAGCAGGCCAGCGATGTCGACGAGGCGTCCATGGACCTCAACATGTTCGACCCCGTGCTCTCGTATGTGTCTGCGGTCGTCCGTGGGTCTCACTACATCTCTAACCTCTCCGTGACTGCCGCTCTTGATGTCCAGAGGCCTGTCGTCCAGCATGAGCCGCAACCTGTGGGACGACTGGAACGAGAACGACGCCAACTTCGGCATGAAGTTCGACATGTTTGCGGATGAGGTCAGCACGGCCAGCACCGCCAGCTCCACGGCCAGTCCCAACCCGGGCATGCACGTGCCGCATGGGGAAGTGACCAATAGCAGCTTCGGCCACATGTCGCCCTCGCCCTATGAGCAGCAGCAGAACGCGTCGCCCAACCCGATGCACGGAGCTGGAGTAGGAGGAGGGACCCCCACCCACGAAGAGCAGCACAAACCGCGCGCGAACGTCCAGCGGTCGCTCAGCGAGGACATCGTCAACATGTTGGACGATAGCAACGAGGCCTCGTACCCCAAGCAGATGGAGACAGACGCCCAACGCCGTGACGTGGCCATGCAGCACAACATGATGTTCAATTCTGCGTCGGGGCAGAGTTTCCAGCAGCACCAGCGCAACCAGCAGCAGCAGCAGGAGATGCACCCGAATCACATGCACCAGTTCCAGCAGCAGCAGATGCAGATTCAGCAGCAGCTACAGCAGCAATACCAACAGCCCCCGCCGCACCAGCAACCGTTCCAGCAAGCTACCGGGCCTAACGCCTCTAGCTGGATGAACAACTTTGGAGGTGGTGGAAGTCAGAGCTCTGCAACCGCGACCACGACGGCTTCGGTCACACCCAGTGGCAATCCGACTGCGCATCGTCGTCCGTCCAATCCTTCGCCATTGGACATCGCCGTTGCTGAGGGAACTGCTTCGTTGGTTGCCAAGTGTCCTGCGTCGCATGCTCCAGCTGCGTCTGCGGCATCCACGCCGCTTGCTCCTGCTCCGGCTTCCCAGCACTCTACTGCCCCGAAGGGAAAAGCTACTGGTGCTCAAGCCGGTGTTGCTGCAAAGTCCAACAACGCGCCGGGTGTGGGCTCAAACAGTGCCCATGGCGCAAGTATGAACGATCCGTCACAGCAAGTCAACGCGTTTGGTGGGATGATGATGAACCCGTTTATGATGTACTCGATGATGGGTCCGCAGGGGATGAACATGATGGGGATGCCGATGGCGATGCCCATGGGGATGAACATGAACGGGATGAATGGAGCGAACGATGCGAACGGCTCTAGCGGCACGAACGAGGCCAGCGCTGGCAACGGCAACAACATGAATGGGATGAACGGCATGAACGCGATGGCTGGGATGAATGGAATGCAGCTCCCGATGCAGCTCCAGTTGCAGCTTCAGTTGCAGATGCAGATGCAAATGGCTCAGATGGCGCAGATGAACGGAATGGGCGGGATGAATGGGATGCAGATGCCCATGGGGCTGCCAGGCATGCCCATGGGGATGAACATGCCAATGCCCCTTAATATGAGCATGCAGCTGCAACAGGTGAACCCTCAGAGCGGACTAGCAGGCGACGTGGAGATGACCCCGGCAGCAGCGGCGACAGCTTTCCCCATGGGGATGCCCACCTCCGGTGGCCCGACGCTGAAGCCTGCTAGGCCATTGCAACCCACGGGCGCACCGCGTACAGGTCCAGCGTTCGTGAGTATTGCAAGAAAGCCCGAGGAGCCTGAGGTGAGCAGCATTCTGAAGTCGCTCATGGACGAGGAGGCCAAGAAGAAGGAGAAGAAGCTCGAGCGCAATCGTGACTCGGCGCGTGAGAGCCGCAGGAAGCAGCAGACGTACGTGGAAACCCTCGAGAACGGCATCAAGCGTCTGCAGATCAACCGCGACCTCGTCCGCTCTTACCGATGGGGCGTCAGTGGACCAGGCTTTGGTCCACTGCCCTGCCCGAACTCACCTCAGATGTTCGACTGGAAGAATCGCCTCGAAGTGGTCACTGGCCGCACTGAAGCGTTTTCGAGTATCCAGAACCCCGCTAACTTCCAGTCGCTGATGCGGCTCAACCGACAGCGTCGCACACTGGCAATGCAGCAGCTTGAGCGCGAACGCGCAGTGTGGAAGTGCTTCGTGTTTGTGGGTCGGCAGCTCGCCGCTATGCGCACGCGGGTGCTGCAGGTGCAGATGCTGCGTACGTTCTCGGAGAACCCGTTGGCGATGGAGCTGGATGCGGTGCTGAACCTGACGGCCGACCAGAAGCTGCAGCTGCAGTGCCACGCCCAGCAAACGTTCAACGAAGAGGTGGTGGAGCTGACGAAGCTGTTCAAGGTCTTCTTTGCGCTGCGCAACGAAGCCCTTCGACTGAATCTCATGTCACCTTCGCTGGAGCGTCACTTCCGTGATGCCTGCTCGTTCGACCAGCTGCAAAAGCTGCTGCAGTGGACGGAGACGCACCGCTCCGTCATCGAGACGGATCTCTGCTTAGACGAAGTGTAGGCGCCAGTAGTTGTGAAATTATCATCTTTCAGCACACAAGTGAAGCACGCACAATGGATATGGACGTGGCTTCGAGTACAGCGTAACGTGGACGATTTTGTCAATCGAATCCGTGCATACGAGACTTGTACACTCTGGCAGTGGCGGTGCCCTCTAACCCAGATCAATGGTAGTCGAGGTTTAGACGGTCCGCTTTATACTGAGCTCAAACTGTGCTGCTGCCACCTCCTCCTACATTTCCTCATGTCGACACTTTCTCCGTGAGCTCGCGCTCGATCTCATGCAGCTCTTCCAGCAGCTCGTCGGCCGTCGGTCGGCCCTCGGGCTGGAAAGCTTGGCACCTGAACATCAGAAGCCGCACAGGTGTCGGTGCCTCTGTATCCCCAGACGCACCCCTTGTGGTTGTTGTTCAGCATGGGGACTTCCGTGTCGTCCATGACCGAGTGCTCGGCAGAGGTGCATTCGTACGTTGCGAGTTGCGCGAGCAGTACGCCGAACGAGTAGATGTCGGCCTTTGGAGTGTACTGGCGTCCATCGAGGACCTCCGGCGCCGTCCAGACGCTCATGTCCATGGGAACCTCCTCTCCACCGTTCTGCGAGCTCGTGTTGCTGCGCCCAGAGAATCTCGTGGCGGATCCCGTCGTGGAAGGGAGAGACCCGATGTCGCTCCGATTGTGGGACGACGACCAGCGGCGCAGCGCACTGCAGCACGTCAAATCACCGAGCTTGACGTTCCAGTCGCTGTCCAGGAAGACCTTCCGAGAGCTGAGGTTGCCGTGGAACAGCGGCTGCGAGAACGAGTGCAGGTACTGAACAGCCTGCGCGACCTCGATGGCGATGGAGAGCTTGCTCTTGTAGGCGCTGGAGGAGCTCCTCCAGTTCCATCGATTACCGCTGTCAGCCAACGTGGATGAATCGTCGTCCTCGGAATGTAGAGCGTCGATGTCGTAGTCGTCGTCGTCACTCTCGCGCTTATCCAGCGAATCGTCGCGGCTTGGTCGCTCAGTTTTCTTCGCTTCTAGAGCTCGTTTGTGGCTCTGGATGAAGCTGTTGAGGTCGCCCTTGCCCATGAATTCCATCACGAGAGCAACTCCCTCGGTGTCGCTGTGCTCAGCGAAGCGAGTCATTTTAACGAACCCATAGAATGCGACGAGCTGCGGGTGCGATAGCGTGGCGCTCAGACGGATCTCCTCGACAAACCCCCACAGCTCGGCCATCAACGTGTTGTCGCGCTTGTCACCGTTGCGTCCACCGCGACTAGCGATGCTGAGGGTCTTCAGCACGACGGTCTTGCCTCGGTACGCAGCTTTGAAGTAGACGAACGGAGAGGAGGGATCTCCAGAGTCGTTGCCTTCTGCTTCGTTCAGCTCCAGTGATAGAGGTGCAAGCAGCTCTCGGTGCTTGACTAGCGATGCATCAACTTCAGAGCGCGGGAGCTCTTGCTGCAGGCGGAGGAGTGGGTCGTGTGGCTTGTTCCTCTTCGCTACTGAGTCATTCTCAGCATCCACGGTCAATTCGGGCTCAGGTTGAGATGAGTTCTCGTCTGTGCTCGGTGGGTCGGAGCACAGCAAGTGGCGGACCTCGTCGTCTGGCTCCATACTCGCGCTCTCGTGCCAGAAGTTGTTGGATCGGCCGCTCGCGGTCTTGGCCATGGCTGGCTGACTGGCCTTCGCTTTGCCACCGCCGCGGACTTTGCGCCGCAGACACATGCACAAAGTGTTGACGAACATTAGGATCGTGAACGCCGAGAGCAAAGCTGCTGCGCCAATTAGGAACCACGAGCGCCGCTGGTGCAGAGTTTCTTTCAGCGCGATCCGCTCCTCCTCCTGAGCGGACGACGTATCTGTCCCCACATTGACCCCGACCTGGACCCGCTTGAGGCTGCTATGACCACGCTCTCGTACTTGTCGGCGAACTCGCTGTCTGACAAGACGCAGAGCATTGTGTCTTGCACGTACCGCGGGTTTGCATTCGAGTCGGAGCAACTGAGCGTGGACGTGGTGGAAACCTCCCACAGCGTTAACTTCTCGAACCTGTCCGCGTCACTCTGCCGCACCTCGAACTCCTCAAGCACGCTGACCGGTTCTGCTGCAGGGTTTGCAGCGGTTTGCAGTGCGCGAGCCTCCTCCGGAGTGACCACGGATGCGGTTGAGGCCGTCGTTGTTCCTGTTGCCGCAGAGGCCGGGTTTGACGTGGCAATTAGGGTCAGCTCCGAGAGGGAATCCGGGAAGATGACGCCTCTGATAATTGTGATGGGGTTGTTGGAGAAGTTAAGCTTCGACATCGAGCTCGGGAAAGAAAAGTTTTCCAGCGTTGCGACGCTGGAGCCGATGACGTCTCTGTGCAGACAAAAGCAATACGAAAGTGAGTACCTAAATAAGGAGCCCAATGTTCACTGAAGAGCGGCATACAATTGCAAAAGGCTGGATGGGAAGGATACGTTGGATAGTGAACCGATCGGGTTGCCTGACAAATTGCTGTTCATACCCAAAACGTAAACAGTCAGTTCATCACCAACCTCTTAAGGTCACATTATGCAACTTACAGATACTGGAGGGTGGAAGGGATACCAGCTCCGTCAATATCGCCCAGGGCGTTGTTTGCGAGATCCCTAGCAAGCCACGCAGCCCGCGATCTATCGATCAGCCACCGAGATTTCAAACCCAGCCAGCAGAGCGTATCACGTACAAAAGAGTGAGAGCTTCCGGGAACTCGAACTCATCTATCGTAGTGATGCTGTTATTCGTAATATATCTGCAACAACAACACACACACGAGCAAAGGCCGTCAGTTTCCAACGAATCCAATCACCAGTTCCACCATGCACTTACAATTGCGAGATGTTGTTGACTGTCGTGAAGCTTCGAAGCTGGTTATTGTCCAGTCTTCTGCTCTCCAAATAGCAGCATATACACAGTCAGCGACAACGTCAAATTCACACTTCCTCGCCTCCTTCCTACGCACGTACACAATGTCCACCGCTGGGAGACTCTCGACCGCTGCGATGTCGCGGTGCCGAAGGTCCAGCGTCTTCACTCCCGCAGAGCTCGTTGTGGCCCTCACCACGCTGGACTCGCACGTCGACGCGTCTGTGATCTCCACGCTGCTGCTGGACGTCGAGGTCGAGGTCTTGGTGGAGTTGGAGGAGCTGCTGGGGACGGCGACCGTCGTGACATTCGGACAGGAGGCGGCGCTCTCCTCTGCTTCTCCCACGTCCACTGCCAGACACACACGGGGCCAGTCCCCGACCGCCAGTAGCAACGACAGGAGCAGCACCGGAGCCCAGCGGTGCAGCCGCATGACCTTCGACCTCGGACTTTGACGTCCTTGAGTGGAGGGCAAGTGTACAGTTCTGGATAGTCGAGACCTTGGGTATAGTGAAAGCAAGTGCAAAATAGTTGTCTCAATTGTAGCCATTTCAGCTTATGGCTACATCTGCGACTTGTGCGCGGATACTTTTTACGGGTTGCTAGCGGATGTGGACGTGCAGCGTCTTCTTCTGCGCGCGGATGGCTTTCTGCTGACTCCAACCGGCCAGCAGAGCCTCCTTCTCGAGGCGCTTCCGCTCCGCCAGCTCGTGGCGGTCGACGTCGTCCTGGAGCTTGAGCTTGGAGATGAAGTACGCCGACTCGGCCTGGTCCAGCGCGCGTCGGTCTCTCTTGAGCGCGTCCTTGGCCGCCACCTGCTCGTTCAGTCGCTGGTTGAGCTTCTGCTTCTCGGCGCGTTTCATCTCGTCGCTCATCTCGCGCTCCAGCGGCAGGATCTTGATGTCTCGGTAGTCGTCGCGGCCGCTTGCGGATTTCTGGCGCGACCGACTGCGCTTCTCCTCGATCTGGTTGTTCAGGAAGGCGTTGAGCTCGTGTCGGGCGACGGACTGCTCGGCCCGCTTCTGCAGGTCGCGGATCTGCACCACGCGCTGCCGCGTCGCCCTCATGTCGTTGAACTGGTCGTCCTCGCGCTTCGCCTGCTCGATGCTGGTCACCTCGCGCTGGAACGCTGCCTGCATGACTTCTTCGTGGTTCGGGCGAGCTTTGAGGACTTGGTGGGGACGCGCGGCTCAGGGATCAAGAACCGCGGTAGGATTTGTCGCCCGTTGAGAGGCACCGACTCGGGGGGACTGCAATTGATGTCACTGGGCACCACCTCGTTCAGTTCCTGTCGGTGCTTGCGATGATGCCTCCTGGTTTCCTTGTCCGTCTGACCACTGCCTTGGTGATGGGGCGCGGCAAAGTCATCGTTATGATTAAGAGCTTTGAGGCGGTGCTTGCGCTTGAGCTTGCTCGGAGCTTGTAGAGCGCTGTCAACCGAGAGCGAGCGCTGCATCGTGGACTTGTCGCTATCTCCGTTGCCTTTGCTTGCCTCTAGCTGCAACGCATTCTTCCGTAAGCTGTCCAGCACACCGCTCGAGCTTTTCCTGAAGACTGCGGAGGGCGGGGGGATCTCCACTTGGTCACTCTGCGTAATTGAGCGAAGTAAGCTCGAGTCGAAGGTGAACGAGAGCGTCTTCCCGTCGAGTGTGAAGCTCCCAACCCCTTGAAGCGCCAATCTGCCCGCGTAGTCACCGCCCTGAAGCTTCTTACCGATGAACACGAGGAAGGCGTCTAATGTCCGACGTGTTTGATCGGATCCAAGCCCGGCGTCGCCGCCAAGAGCAGCCATATTGACCTCTGCAGTCGCCGTGAGCGGTGCAGGCGACGACCGGTGGCGCCACACGACGCCGTACGTTGAAGCGAAGCGATCCGCCAGCAGGAACACCGGAGCACCCGCCATATTGCACGTTGGCGCCTTGTAGAACCCGAACTTCCCTAGCTGCTGCAGCGATACGCCCTTCCGTTGACTGAGCTGGCGCGCCACAAGTCGACCAAGCGCTTGCCACACGCTGGTCACCGACGCCCCAAGCAGCACCTCGAACTCATAGCTGGACGACCGAAGCTGCTGCGCGCACTCTGCTAGAAGATCGCCCATACTCGCCATAGTGAACCCACTCTGCACAAACGAGCAAGCACTTCAAGACGACAACCGAGAGGGCTGATCTAAATATTTCTTCACTTAAGCTTATACTGATCGGCATGAAACAAAAGCGCAGCTATTCCTGTTCGTAGGGTAATGTTAGCTGGAGATCCGTCTCCGAGACTGCAAGACAAGCGATCGCTGCTCGCGGTTGAGCGTGTACGCGAGGATCTGCCCGCCGAAGGTTGACGCTAGGAGCGTGCAGTTGTCCACTTTGCACAAACCCGTGAACATCCGCTTCGCTCCGTCAGCATGGGCCTCGGCTAGTGGAGAGAGCGTTGCAGTGTCCCAGACCTTGACCGTTCCGTCCTTCGACGCCGTCACTGGGAGCATTGGTAGAGCTGTAGGATCCGTCTCAATAGCATCATCCGCAGTACTAGGCAGGAGGCAGCACACGGATGCGTCCTGTTGGTGGCCCTGGAACTCCATGACCTGCTTGCCCGTGCGTCGATCCCATACTCGCGCCTCACAGCCGACACCATTGAAGCCCTTGCTAGACGTCAGCAAGTACGTGCTGTCCTCCTCGCTGCCGCTGCCGTACGCTGCAATACTCAACGGAAAGTACACAAAGCCCCTCAGTGTCTGGGCCGGCACGCGCAGGGGCGTTCGCGGGTCCCACAGCTTCACACTCAGATCCTCGCTGCCTTGAGCGACCAGAGGCTCGCGCGGGAGCCACGTCGAGCACGTCACGACGTTCTGCGGCGTCGTGTTCTTGGCCGCGATGTGGCTCGTGGTCAGGTCCCAGAAGATGGTCTGGGTGTCGCGCCCGCCGGAGCACAGCATCTGCTCGGCGTCGTCCACGGCCACCGTGGACACGTTCAGCTGGTGGCCTCGCAGGACCGTGGCCGTCTCGGACGCGGGCTTGTCTGCGATGGGCGTGATGGCCACCGTCGTGTCCCGCGAGCACGAGTAGATCATCTGCAGCTTGTCGCCGATGACGATGTGGTTCACGGACCGCGAGTGCGGCGTCCAGACGTTGACGGCGTCCGCTGCGGGCGCTGCTGTGTCGCGCCAGTTGAGCCGCTGGATGGAGCCGTCCTCCCAGCCCGCGAGGCAATTGTCCCCCAGGAAGGAGCTGTACGCGACGCAGTGTAGCGCCAGCTCGCTCTCCTGCTCGCTCATCGCCGCCGCCGCAGCAGCAGCTTGGTCATCCGCGCCAGTTGGAGTTGAAGCGGCGCCGTCCGCGACAGGTGGCGTCTCCTCCTCCACCTTCCACGTGTTGAGCTTGTTGGCGTCGCGCGAGTTGCAGGCCCCCATGCTCAAGCTCTGGAGGCGCGATAAAAGCCGAGGCGAGCCGGGCGTGCGCGCTGGACGGTAGCAAAGCAAGCGGTCAAGCAGCGACTGCAAGTTGCATCGTCCTCGCGTCTTTCCAACGGACCTTCGTGCCGCGATTACAGACGTCTTTTACTCACCGTATACTGTACTTATACTGCACTACTATGTCATATTTACATTGATAGTCGTAATGGTTCTTTATTTTGACACGTACTTAATTAATTAGGTACGCATGAAATTACAAAACCAACACAGGGTAAGTACTTAAGTATTCAACAGTACATGCCAAAAGTTCTGTACTATGTGAGACAAACGGTACAAGTTGCTTAAAATAGATCTCAAAACCTGTATAAATCAAAGTACTTGCACATCTGGTCGCATAAGGATACAAATACGCTCTAGTATAACTCTTGAAACTAATAACGACCTCTTATTTAGTGAAATTAAAGTAGCTCCTGTAAATTTAATCCCGGTACCACCTTTAAGACTGCGGCTGACGTGCGTCGACACCACTCGAACCAAACATGTCGGCGACGAACCAAGTGACGCGCACCACGATCCAGGTGCGCGCGCGCCTGCCTTGCCTGCCGCCAACTCGCCTGCCAATACTGACGAACTATGCGTGCTTTCTTGTCGTCTTGCGCAGCTGTACCGCGATTGCATGCGTCTGGCCAAGCACATCGGCGGCAACGTACGTCGCCTGCTCGTCTGCTTTGGATGACCCACTGCTCGTGACTCAACCACTGGTTGCTAACATTGCTGTGTGGGTACGCATTGCTCCATAACCGCTGTGTGCAGAGCAAGAAGGGCCAGGCCATCAAGGAGCTGGTGCGGCGGGAGTTCGAAAAGGGCCGCAGCGAGACGGACCCGGAGAAGATCGAGGCGCTCAAGGCCAAGTACGTTGCGCTGCATTTACGCTTGCAGGCTTCGCTGTCATGATGCTGTTGGGAACCGTTTTCTAACTCTGATTTGTCTTGTGTTGCTTTGTTTGCTGCTTGCTTGCTGCTGCGTGTAGTGCCGTCCGCGGATTGAGCAACTACCTGATGCTGGCCAACTCGAGCAAGGACCAGCGGCTGCACGACGCCATGAACAAGAAGTCGCCGCCCAAGGAGGATGGCCCCGAGCAGGCCGAGTACCGGGACCTGTAAGCTAGAGCGGCCTGCCTCCATGTGTAGAGGCCTACAAAACACGCACTGCCTCACAAAACACGCAGTGCCTCTGACAAAACGCTATCGTTTGCTGTCATCGCTTGTTTGAGTGGGTCTCTTGCCTCAAACAAATGACTGCTACGCATTGGTTTGCTATTGGTGGCACTTGAGTTGGCCCAGCGAGATAGGTGTCGACCGCATGACATTGGCAGTCCTCGGTTCAGCGTGAAGCTTCACTATTGAGCGCTGTACGAGGTAAGGACCTACGAGGTAGGCTACCGAAATATGGCCCACAAGCAGGCTTTTGTCACGTCGAGAGCACACAAGTGCATCCACGTAAAACTCTCGTGCGTTAATGCGATCGACTCGCAACGCATTTCACTGGCACTTCACTCGAGAGTGTCTCTAGCCCCTGGGGTTCCCGGGAAACCGTAGAACTCACGACTACCAGGCCTCTCTTGCTCAGTTGCCGTCACGAGTGAACAGTTATAAGAAGGAGACATGCCATGTCACTGCCTACCAGCAGCCCTAGCATTGCAGCATGTTGAAGTGTAAGAGTACCAGTAAGTTCGCAATCTAAGTACGCTCGCACCTAGGCAATCCGAATTTCAGCCAATGGTTTCGCTGATGGTCCGTCAGCCAATGGAGCTCCATTGCGACCGACGCAAGTGAATCGCTGCTTGATTCAAGTTGCCACCGTTCCGGCCGCGCCACCTCCGAGCATGAGCGACCCCGTGCGCGACCAGCGCTTCCAGAAAGTGCACAATGACCCGGTAAGCAGCAATGCCGCAATGGTGCAGTAACCGTCACGCAATTGGATCTCTCTCTAATGTAATACTCTTGTTGCAACACATTCGTGCAGAGATTCGCTCGCAACTCGAAGCGCAAGAGCAAGCTGCAGATCGACAAGCGCTTCGCCGGCGCGCTCAAGGACGAGCGATTCCAGAGCGTGCAGGGCAAGTACGACAAGTACGGACGGCGCATCGAGAAGAAGGACAACGAGCTGAAGAAGTTCTACCGCCTGGACGAAGACGACGAGCAAGAAGAAGATGAAGAGGAGCAAGAGGAGGATGAGGAGGCCAAGGCCAAGGCCGCATCCACGACGAGCTCCGACGACGCCGACGCTACCGTCGCCAAGAACAGCGAGAAGCTCTCGCGTCTCGACTACCTGAACCGCATGGCGCGTGGTGAGCTCGAGTCGGGCTCGGACAGCTCCGACTCGGACTCGGAGGACAGCGACGACGACGAGGCCGTTGCTGCTGAGAAGGAGGAGGAAGAGGACATCCCCATGGGCGAGGAGACGAAGCGCTTCGCTGTGCTCAACTGCGACTGGACGCGTATCCGCGCCGTGGACCTGTTCGCACTCTGCCAGTCGTTCGCTCCTCCCACGGGCGCGGTGCAGAACGTGACTATTTATCCGTCGGACTTCGGTCTTCAGAAGATGGTACGCGTGTGGACGTGATTCTTGGTGTGTTGCATTTTGGGCTAATGCTTTGTCTGCCTGTATGTAGAAAGAGGAAGAGCAGCACGGGCCGCAGGGTCTCTGGGACGAGGACAAGGCCAAGAAGTCGGAGACTGCTGACGACGAGGAGACCGACAATACTGGTGATGAGCAGGACAATGAGGAGGAGGAGGAGGAGAAGGCAGAGAAGGCTGCTAGTGACGACGGCGAGAGTGATAACGATGCAGCAGGCGAGGAGGACTACGACTCGGACGATCCGCTTGGCGTGAAGAGGAGCGTGACGATCGAGGGCGAATCAGACGGCTTCGACCGCGAAAAGCTGCGCAAGTACGAGCTGCAGAAGCTGCGCTACTACTACGCGATCGTGACGTGCGACTCGGTGAAGACGGCCAGCACGATCTTCGACCAGTGCGACCAGCTCGAGTACGAGACCTCGTCCAACGTCCTCGATCTCCGGTACGTGCCGGACGACACGGCCTTCACGAACACGCCCAAGGAGTCGTGCGATAGCGTTCCCGACCGGTACAAGCCGGCGATCTTCGCCACGCTGGCGCTGCAGCAGACCGACGTGAAGCTCACGTGGGAGGAGGACGACGAGCAGCGTCTGGAGCTTCTCACGCGCCCCGCTGATTGGAAAGACGCCCACGATGACGACTTCAAGGCCTACTTGGCGTCGGATGTGTCGGACGCATCCGAAGCTGAGGACGACAGCGACGACAGTGACGCGGACGGAGACGCTGGAGGCGACGCGGAGGCTGCGGCCCCCGACAGCAAGAAGGCGGCGAAGAAGGAGGCCAAGATCAAGAAGCTGCGCAACCGCTACCGGTCGATGCTGCTGGGCAGTGACGCAGAGGAGGATGAAGACGACGACAACGCCCCGGAAGGAGGTCTCGGAGCTAGCAGCGACGAGGACGAGGACGCTGGAGGCGACATGGAGATGTCGTTCACGCCCGGCGCGGGCGACGTGCTGAAGGCCAAGAAGCAGCGGGAGCTGGAGGAGAACGAGACGCCGTTCGAGCGCTACACGCGCGAGAAGAAGCAGGAGAAGAACCGCAAGCTGCACGAGAAGCGCGCGCGCCAGAAGCAGCTCGAGCGCGAGCAGCGTGAGGTGCTCAAGAAGAAGGGCCGTGGCTCCAAGGAGGCCAACCTCCTGCGTGAGGCCATCGCTGGAGGCGGCGACAGCAGCGACGGCGGCAACAGCGACAGCGACCAGGACGAGCGCAACTTCGACATGAAGAAGATCGCCAAGCAGGAGAAGGTCAAGTCGCTCAAGGGCAAGCGCCGCGCCAAGGAGATGAAGAAGCTGGCCAAGCACAAGGCGGCCGGCGGACTGCAGGAGGGCTTCGAGTTCGACGCGGCCGACCCGCGTTTCGGCGCGCTGTACGCCAAGGGCTCGCACTTCCAGCTGGACCCGACGGACCCCAAGTTCAAGAAGACGGAGGCCACGCAGGCCATTTTCAAGGAGCGGCGGCAACGGTACGACCAGGAGGCGGCCACGCAGGCCACGCCCGCCAAGTCGGACTCGGCTGCTGCTGCTGCCTCCAGCGACAACAGCAAGCACTCGCTCACCGCCATGGTGGAAAACCTCAAGCGGAAGTCGCAGCAGCAACAGCAGGACAAGAAGAAGGCCAAGAAGCAGAAGAAGAGCAAGGCATAAAGTGGCGATGGCCAGAGCTACTAACGCTACAGACCAGGAATGGCCCAAAGTATATAGAGAACAAGTTTTGCTTCAACAGTGTTGAACGGTGTGGGCGAGGAGTCACATTCGTAGATCGTCGTCCGAAGCAGCAGGATGCAGGTAATGATGGCAAAAGGCTAGACGCGTGTGTGATGGTGGAGTGCTGCTTCACTCACTGACAGTGTGGTGGCCTCCCGAGCAGCGCGTTCAGATCCAGGAGGTGCTGCCCAAGGCCGGACTCGTGTACTCGGAGCGCGGCAACTTGACCGAGGTGCTCTGCAAGCCCAAGATCATGCCCATCAAGTCGGCGACGCTGCTGCGCATCGAGGAGATCGAGAAGCAGGCGCGAGCTCTCGCCAAGCCAGCGACTACCAACTCTCCAGACTATTACCGCCCGGGTACATCGAGGAAATGAGCGCCTTCACAGCAGCTTGTAGACCCGGCCAAGAGTCGATCAGCTTGAACTAGCAAACACGATGCCTCACTTGTTATGGGATTTTATTCACTGAAAACTGCGCTTGGGTCGTGCGACTGAAGGCCTATTGACACTCACGCCACACCACTCACTACCGTGCAGCGGCCTACTGCATGCCACCCGAAAACATCTCGAGAAGAGAGCTGAGTCCCGATCGCGGCGGCTGGAGTCCGTAGAACTTCTGGCCGATCACGCTTAAATACTGCAGCAATCCAGACGCACAGCGTAATACAAAGATTAGACCCGTTGTCTCGTCAACAACTGGGAGCAACCAGGACAATACGTACGCTCTTGAGGCTGCTATCGCGAGCAAGTGCCGGAGCGTAGCGCTCCTGGAGCATCTGGAAGAGCGGCAGTGCGTCACGCTAGCAACACAAACGTCGACAAAGAGTTTTAACTCGTGAAAGACTGCAATAACTGCAACCCCAAATGCCATCACGTCCTCCCTCACCTCCAGCGTCAGCAGCAAGAAGCGCGTAAAGTTGAACAGCGGCAGGTCGACGGGGCGCCCAGCGCTCTGGCACTTGGTCACGTACGCCTCATACACTTTGTTGGCATCACGCAGGTTCTCCAAGCTCAACAGTCTGCAAGCAATAGCATCAACAACAAAATCCCAATCAGTACACGCTTAATCACCTCCCACCTCCATAACCTCATTCCAACGCCTTACTGCAGCACGACCCGAGCCAGGTACAGGTCGGATTCACTCGGGTATCCCTGCGTCGACCACTGGAAGAGCGCGTCCGCCAGCTCCTGCGGGTTCTCGGAGTGCAAAAAGTGCTTCATGGCGTGCGTGAAGTCGCCCGCCGTGCGGTAGGCGCGCGCCAGCAGCAGCTGCAGCTCCGGATCTCCGCGCTTGCGGGCACCCTCGGCCGCCGACCACTTGACCGCGTACTTGAGGAAGCCGGCGAGGTCGGCGCTGAACTGCGGCTTGGGCTCGAAGGCGGCGGCCACGAGCCGCACGCGCTGCTTGTGCGCGTCGTCCACCGGGTGGTGGAAGTCCGCGAAGACCGAGACCATGAGGTTGGCCATCTCGGTGGCCGCCGTGTTCTGGTCGTGCTCGATGAGCTTGAGCGCCGCGTCCAGCGCCAGCGCCGCCGCCTTCTCCTGCTGCTCGGCGCTGGGCTCGTCCCCTTGAGGAAGCGCATGAAGAGCGTCTTGTACATCTGCAGCGCGCCGTAGAAGTCGCCCGCCGCCAGCTGCAGCTCCAGCTTCTTGCCCACGTTCTCCACGCCCGCGTTCTCGGCGCTCAGGCTCGCGGGGGCCGCCACCTTGGCGCCCGCAGCCTTCCGGGCCAGCGCTCGGCGATTCATTATTGCGGCGATGGCGATGGATACGTGGTCACTTGAGTTGTTGTGGAATTTGGAGAACGTTAGTCAAATTGTGCACTTAAAATGTGAAACATTACACAAGTAGTGGACAATAAGTTCCGAGAACTACAACATGATTGACTAGCAGAATTATGAGAGGAAAGTTGGGGCGCTTGTGCTCACGGACCTCACCTTGGTCTGCTTGCGCTTAGTCAGCTGTAGGAAGACTCGCGCGAGCGAGAGTACACAGATCCAGATCGCGACAAGAAACATAATACACAGCAAATGCTGCAGCGACAGCCATACAACGCGACGGTGCGCCGGACCAAGCTGGAGCCGAATGGAGACAACGCATGTTGCCCGTGGCGTATGGCGCCAAGATGTGAGCCGGTTGACTATCAAACGGCACTGTATCACAAGGTTGGAAGATTCATGCTTGTCGTACATGCATCACCATTGTTCTGAACGATGCTGAATAAATTTATTCAGCATGAACTTCGCGATATCGCTCTTGACTCGAGCAGAGTGTCGGGGTCGCTTACTAAGGGCAAAATCCGATGCGGCTGAGCGGTGATGCACCGCAAACGAAGCACCTTGGCTGCGCTCGCAAGCCCAGCGAAGTTCCCGACATAAAAGTCATGAAAGTCAAGCGGTGCAGCTGAAGTTGAGGTTGTAGCAGTTGGCTTTGATGATGCTAAGCGCTGGCGTGGAGATGCAAACAACTGAGCTACGTTTCGGACGAGCGGCTGCATCGAGTCGGGAGCAACAGAGCACGTTTGACAGTCACGCCCGCGTCACGCTACGAGCTCGTTCGGCCAGCTCACTCGCAAGAAGGAGGAAAGGTCCGGACTATACACGAAATGGTGCGAAACATACAAGGCAGTCAGTTCAAAGTAAACAGGCCAAACTATACAATCGTGCTATGCACACCAGATGCGAATCACAGGTGAACGAACAACAGGAGTGCAGTACACGGTACTTACAGTAGTAGGTACCTGAAGTAAGAACAACAGGAGTGCAGTACACGGTACTTACAGTAGTAGGTACCTGAAGTAAGCGTTAAGCTGTGCAGGATCCCGGTACAGTAATATCACTGACAGAGCAATTGAATCTGTCTACTGGTTAGAACACTCAAATTACTGCTCGTAAAGCTACATGAATCAACTTCACAATGCGGCAAATTGTTCCTTGTGATTCTGTTCCGAAAACACTGCATCGTTATGGCGTCTTGGCAACAATAGGAACCTACTCGGCTGAGTTGCGCTGGTTCCGGCGCAGCGCACGTTCGCGCCTCAGCAAGCGTTGCGCCTCGGCCCTGTCTTCATCCGTTAGGTTTTCTGCGGGTTCGAGAGTATTGTTCCACTGGATTTCTGCGTCCATTCCTCCAGCTTCATTGTACACCCATCGCACTATACGTTCATACGGATAACGGCGATTTTCATCGCGTGGGGCAAGCACCATTTCCTCGTCGTCGTCGGGAGGAATAACAACTGGAGGTGGAACGTTCTGTGGCGTCTCGTGACGTATACCCCCCACATGATCAGTTAGCTCGCCTTCCTGATCGCTATCATCGATTTCAAATACTGGGGTCTGCAATGCTTGCTGTATTTCATCTTGGACAAGCATATCGCGATCAATCCGCCCATCCTCTGTATCACCACTGCCCACTATATCAACGACCGCAGATCGTACAATCGGAGACCCTTCACCTCTGCTCTGGTGATCACCAAAACTGACTGTTGCAGGTCCTGGAGAAACGAGACGAGAATCGTCAAACTGCTCCGTTACATTTTCCGCCCGGTTCACTGCCATCCTCACATTGAATTCATGTTGCGCGTGCCCAGCGGCAACTGCTTCCTGAGCTTGGACGGGAGGTAGGGGGCGCGTCGTTGGGCGGTGCTGGGCAGCGGCCATGTTGTTGATATTCGGTTCTTCACGTTGAACACCTTCGACGTCTCGTTGCAGTTCTCTATTTGCATTTGCTCGCGGCTGGAGCAGCACAGGATACTCGCGGCGAACATCCTCTCGATTAATGTGGCCTGGGGGCCCGGACACAAAAGCCAGAATAGCTGGCCGTACATCTTCTTGGGGCACCCTTAGACGGATAAAGGCAATGCGCAGAGCATCCATAGCGCTGCCTTCCATTGAGACCGCCTCGGGTAGCAGCTCGAGGCACATCGCACGAAAGGCAGCCTTGGAGAACATCTTGGCCAAAACAATAATGGGAGGACGAAGCTCTCCCCAGTTGATCTTATTGTCACAATTTGGCTAGTGATGGGTCTGCCCTCTAAATGATGTTTGATCACTTGATGTATTTGATCTTACAAACTTTGATTTATCTCTGATGTTCTTCTCTCGTGAAAGATGTAACATCTTAGATGTTAAGGGAACGAAGTGTTTGCACTCGATGGAGCTTTTGATGGCAGTTTGCAGTTTGCAAGGTGGTGGTTAAGGCGTTACGAGGCAGCATTACTTTATCTTGTCGTCAAGAAAGCTGTACAGCGTGAAGTGCTTTGTTAGGGCGCTGTTATGTTGCTTATCATCCTGGTGCGGCGTCAGCTCGCCGGAAGCCGAGGCGCTGCGTCGGCTCGCCATGCTATGGTTCCATTTGCTCATCCTCATGCGCAAGGTTACCTCGTCACGTCGGTGCTGCGTCAGCTCGCCATCCCGGTACCGCTCCAGCCCGCCATTCTGGTGCTGCGTCAGCTCGCCATTCCGGTGCTGCGTCAGCTCGCCATTCCGGTGCTGCGTCAGCTCGCCATTCCGGTGCTGCGTCAGCTCGCCACCCAGGTGATGCGTCAGCTCGCCATTCTGGTGCTGCGTCAGCTCGCCATCCAGGTGCTGCGTCAGCTCGCCATCCAGGTGCTGCGTCAGCTCGCTATCTCCAGTGTCGTCGACTGCGTCAGACGTCAGCTCACCGTTATTGTGTATAGTACAGCCGAGGATGTGGCCTCAGCGCATTATGTCTCAAGGATCTCTATAACCGCAAGTAAGGTTCAAAAGCAATTCACATCATCACGTTATACGGCTAGATAACAGAGCAGCCTAATTGCGCCGCAACTTCGGCTTGAGCATCCGGCCGAATTACACCACTGTTTACACTGCTGTATTGTATTATATTACACGGTGGCCTAATTAGGCCGGTCGAATAACTGTGGGGTGGCCTCATTTGACGAATACAACTACCACCAATAAACTGACTAGGATGTTGATAAGATTTATGTGCTGACAGGAGCGTTGCGTCCCGACAGGTTATTTACTGCTATTGTGAATACATGGACCTACCAACCTTGTCGTAGACCTTGAATCTTGTCTGGATCTTGTCCAAAGCAACCTTGTGAATATGGTGGGGAGACACAACACTATCGATCAAACTCAGTCGAAGACGCAAGGGCCTGCCGAATGCGTGTTCACGAAGCGCTGTGGCGGTATGCTCAGGAGAAGGGCAATACACTTGCCACCGCCAGAACCGACCTTTCACCCACTCATCTTCAAAGTACTTCGTGAACGAGACGAGATGATTTGACTCTCTCCACCTGGAAAGCTCCTGCTTCTTGCAATCGTCATACTCGCGCTGACTGCTGCAGTAATGCATATCCATGATCGACCGCATCACCATGTACCGATCTTTGGGCAGGAAGTGTTGAGTCTTCTTGCGTACGTTGTACAGAACATGGAAGAAGCACATTAGCACCGTGGCATCTGCAAATTCTGGTACGGCTGACAGGGCTAAGAACTGCGCGTCTTCGGCATCTCCCATGTTTGCATCGACCCGAAGATCACGCCCTCTGATGTTGCGAACCAACTGTGCGAAGCACCTGAAGCATTCTCCATACTCAAATGTAGTTCGACGGCTAACAACAAAGAGCCCAGCAAGCTGGTACGAGCGAGCCTGGTCCGTAAATCCACACGAAATCACTGGATAACCAATGTCGCTCAATTTAAACGTCGCATCTGCATGAAACAAGGTATATGTCGATGCTGAGGCAAACTGAAGGGAACCATCAATCATTGCGAGCGAAGTGATTCCAATGATGAATGGATCATCATCTTCCCCAGATCCGACGTAGGCGTAGCCGTCTTTGTCTGTCCGATTGCCAAACAAAAATGCTTTGTTGTGATCAATCCCAGCGGTATAAGTGTGGGAACGAACCATGGCTTCAATAACGCGTATCGAGTTCTTGGTCCCATGCTCTCGTCGAATCTTCTTCAACGAGTTCTGGATTTGCAGTGGCGTTGGCCATCCACGCCTTGGGACCGGAATGGAAGAATGCTTCTTCAAGTTCACTAAGATCACACGCGGAGGGTTGCCGATTTCGTCTTGCTCACTTATGAATGTCTTCATTTTCTTCGTCAGGCGGGCCGGGAGAACAGTGGTGCATGGAAGAGCACCTCGCGAATGCGATTCACTATTTACCAGGATCAGCCATCTGTCCGAATCAGGGCAATGAAACACCTTGTATATCACCGCGCACTCTCCAAAGTCAGCACAGGTCGCACTGTTGCATTGTAGGCGGCGTTCCACCATTGTGTGGTTCCCCACGCATATCTTGCACGATTTGAGGTCTCTCTTCAGAAATATGGCTGCGCAGCACATTTCCCCGTCACGGTAGTCATCAAAAGCTTCTTCCGAATCGAGCTCAGTCACACGGCGCCAAGTGGTCATGACTTCGGACGCGGGGAAATGACTTTGGGGCAAACGGAGCTACAAAGGGAGCTCCCCGCTATATATAGTCACTCTACACGCAAACGGATGCCGAGGCTGCTGTTTGCCATGTATAGCTCGGACGGATTCGTTGTATGTTCATACCTTATTTTATCCTGTTTTGTATAGACGGAAACGCTGTGTATGTTCTGGATGCAAATCTGTATAGACCGCCCCTAAAAAATGTATGCTTTGACCCCAATCTCCGCAAGAAGTACGTATGCATGACGAAGCAGATGCCCGCCCAGGCC
Organism: Phytophthora melonis; assembly: GCA_024211575.1. NCBI lineage: Eukaryota > Oomycota > Peronosporomycetes > Peronosporales > Peronosporaceae > Phytophthora > Phytophthora melonis. Next base: position 1,166,162 of record JAMXKT010000085.1, read on the forward strand.
GAGCCTCAGCTGCAGGCTCCCTTGCTGGTCGTGCTTTACCGCAGGCGACTGGTCTATCGCCGCGCGCTAAAGCTGGCTGGCCACTGCTTCCTGCTGCCTTGACCGGTCCTGCTGCAGGCTGGCGGGCGAGCGGTATCTGTGGCAAATAAGTCGGCGGCCGGCCGTCTGCAGTCTATGCCGAGAGACTTGATTGACGGTCACGAGTTGAAGCGGAAGTTGCCTTTTTTGCCAGTACATGTAAAACTGGCTGATTATCTCGCTGTTGTAGCCTGGTCGCGCGCGGGCCGGCAGCTGGCTGCACACTCGATGATGATCTGCTGCGGCTTCCTGCCTGCTTTCTCTCGTGTCGGAGCTGAGTGAGTCAATCGGCGACTCGCTTGCGTCGGAGCATCCACCTCACGTGGCCGAGTAAGCTGCCGATTTATGCGCGAGGCGGAGGCATGTCCACACCGAGAGCACCCGCTCCTGACCCACAACATCGGAACGCCTGGGAATCTGCGTCACACAGTCCAATTGGAGCGCATTGCGGCAGCATGCGCCACCGCTCGGAGCTCAGCAGCGGCTTGACAGTAGCGTCAGCGTCAGCGAGCGCTTCACGAACCCGTTCGCGCCGCTGACGCTGTCGACCGAAGCCGTCGTGGGGCTCGAGGCGTTGACGCGGGCGTTGGTGGCGCGCAACTTGACGCGTATGAGCGGCATCTGCACGAGAACAGCAGCGACCAAGTGGACAAGACCCGGTGGAAGTTCATGTACGAGCAGGGCGGTCTGCGGTCGTACGCGGAGCGCGGCACCCACTCGTCGTTCGGATTGGGGGCGGCGTTCGGCGTGGCGGCGAGTCACTGCGACCGACGCGCTCCAGTGTACAGGCAGACGTCGACGGCTTCGTCGGTGCCGTCGATCCTGGTGCTCGGGGCGATTGAGGGGCAGCTGGACGACACCATGTACGGCTTCATGTGCCCGACGCTGGACCAGATGCGGGTCAAGACCTCGTACATCAAGGACGGCCTCGTGCGCGGCAGCGTGCTGGCGACGCTTGTGTCCCCGACCATGGAGGACCCCTTCACGTCGGTCGCCGTCAAGTGGATGGAGAAGGGTCAGCCGGCGCACGCGCGCGCGGTGGTCAAGAACCGCGACTACGTCTACCTGGAAGCCACGGGGTCGAGTTCCTGCGCAACGGCGAGCGCGTGGGGTACCAGGTGGTGCACTCGATCCAGTTCCCGGAGACGCCCGAGCGTCCGTCGGCTACGCGCGGCAACATGTCCATCTGCGCCGTCTACCGGCAGAAAAACAGCGATCAGACGGACGTCTACGTGAAGGGCTTCCTCAACCCCGTGAGCGGCCTGGAGAACTCCATCATCACGCGCTCCGTCGCGCGCGCGCTGCTCTCCGTGTCGAGGAACGTCTACTGCTGCCAGATGAAGAAGATCAAGTGGGCGATCAGACACCGACTGCGCTCCGTGTCGGACGCCTCTCAACTGCCAGCAGCTCTCGACCCCACCAGCGACACCCCGTGTGTGGTCTGCGGACGGAAGCGCTCAGCCGTCTCCAGTCTCCTCATCGCAGCCGCCAGTCGCATCAGCGCCGCCAAGAACTTCCGCTGGCGACGGCGGTGCAAACTGTGCGAGCGCTACGTGTGTCCAGACTGCCGCAGCCTGCACAAGTTGACCTTCGTGCTGCCCGACCACCGCCTGGTGCAGCAGCAGATCGCGCTCTGCTCCGGTTGCCAAGCCACTGCGCTCAGCGTCAAGGCCGTAGAAGTCGCGCGCGACGAGCTCAAGCGTAGACGATGGTCGCTCTACGAGTGGCGGGATACGTACGCGACCTCGACGAGCTCCGGCCCCATTATTCTCAACGAACTCAACTAGCAGGCGGCCCCCGTGGATACACAGAGCAAAGATTCGCTCGAAGGGCCCGCAAATTTCGGCTTATCTAAAGATTTAATAATTGAACTCCCATTGTGATAACAAACGCAACAAGTGTGCACTCGATACGTACTTTCGGTGTTTAGCGTGTTACCAAAACCAGCCCTGCTGCTGCTTGCGTTTCTCCTACAATAGCAATGATGCCAAAGGTGCTGGTTAGACGCGCATGAATCGTAGGAGCGGGGATGCAACAGCACAGCATATACCTGGATGGACGTGATTTCCGCTGGTGTGAAGTTCAGAACGGTCGCGATGGCCTTCTCCATGTGCTCCTTGGCCTGAATTTGATCGCGAAGACAAGGCGTTAGCAGAGTGAAAGCTTGCAGCTGAGCAGTCCCCGCACTTACCTCGTCTTGGTCCGAGGCCATGTACTTGTACACTATATTCTTCAAATACTCGTTTGTCTTGGTCGCGTTCGGCGTCTCGAACCCCGACAGACTGCTATTGGACTCCATGCTCATTCGACGGACGCGGACCTCCTTGAAACTGTTTGTACGGCTGGCGTTGCTGCTTCCGCCGCCGTTCTCGTGGTAGTGCGCCTGCATGTCGTTCAGCTCCTTCTCCTTTTGCTCCACGGCATTCAGCGCGCGCTTTCGATATTGTGCGAACTCTTGGCGAAGCGACTGCAGGTCGCCATTTCCACTGTCAGGGCCGTTCCCAAAGGCGCCGCTCGTCATGAGCTTCAGCTCCTCCATCTTCTTTTCTAGCTCTTGCTTCTCGCGAACAGATTGCTCGTATCTGCAGTCATGGCACGGGTCAACATTAGCTACTGCGCATACGTATCCCAGCTAGTATGATCCTTCATGCAGCCAGCCTACCTCTCCCTCCACTCCATCGCGAGGACGGTCTCCCCCATTGTACCGCTCAGCTTCTCGTAATCCTTCATCAGCTTCTCAAACTTTCGCCGCCAGTCGGATTCCTACAATTACCAGCAGAACTACGAGTTAATGTGCGAAAAGTACAACAAGGAATGAGGGTAACATACTCTCTCCTCGGCTTCTGCTTGGGCCTTCGTGAGCCGGCGGATCTGCGCCTTCGACGATTGCAGCTCCCCAGACAGATCCGTCTCCGAAATCTGCTCCGTTTGTTTCGCCATAACGTTTGCGCTCATCTGCCAAAGCACCGAGTCAGCACCAATTACCCCAATACGAACCCACCACACCACACCACACCACACTACACTACACCACAACGAACCTTTCGGATCTCGGCGTCTTTTTGCTTTCGCGTGATCTCCGATCGAACACGATAACGACGGAATTCCTCCTGCACACGATCGATCTCCTCCTTCAAACTCTTTTTCTAATCACCCAGTGATAATATCCACAGCAAAAATATAACGTTCAGCTCCACAGTCTTCAACCACAGACGCATACACGCATTCCATCCCAAACGTACCACGCGCTCCACTTCGTACGGCGTGAGTGAAAAGTCCGGAAGCGTCAGTGGCTCACCAGACGCTCTGTTAGCGTACGCCTGGATCTCTCCTTCATTCCGGAAGCAATGCCACGCGAACTCGGTAGACTCGTCGAACTCGTTCTCGTTCGCGTACTCTACAAGGCACCAGAGCAAGTTGCCGTGCGAGACCTTGTGCAGCAATTGCCTCGGGTCGGGGGTGGATGCATCCACAAACCACGAGTGCTGGCTCTGCTGGCTCTTGGTGAGCTGCTCACGTAGCTGCTGGACGGTCTCGTCCTTCTCCGCTAGTTCCTGCTTGCTATTGTCGATGCTGCGCTTGGCCATCGCCAGCAGACGCTTCAACTTGTTCTCCTACAGCGCCCACAGCAGCAGCATAAGAGACTATCAGCCTCCTCCTGCAACATCCACGCTGCAATCCTGCACCCTCAAGAGCCGCAGATCAGTGCTCAAATAGCTCACCGTCTCCTCCATCTCCTGTATCTTGGCGTTCTTCTTGGACAGCAGCTGCTCCATCCGCCCGCCTCGCTCCTTCCAGAGTCTCAACTGCGTGGCTGCGTCCATGCCGCCATTGGAGCGCGGCGGGGACGGCGTAGGCGTGGGCTGCTGCGGCTCCTGCTGCTCCTGCTCTTGCGGCTCGGACTCCTCCTCCTCCACCTGCGGGTCTGTAGCCACAGCGTGAGACACAGACTCGCCCATACAGACACAGAGCGGCGACGCGCACGTACAGTCGTCCCCCTTCGTCCTCTTACCTTCAGCTGGCGCCGGCGGAGTCGCGTCCACGTCGGCGGCCTCCATGGCGGTCGGTCTTCAAGTGAGAAACGTGGCCTCGAGCTTCGACGCGCGGTACACAACCGTTACACCATTTTTGCCTGCCCTGTCTTACGTCATGTTCATGACGCAGTCGAGTATTGTCCCATAAAGTGCCGTAAATATGGACGTCAAGTCTATTGCCCGCAGGTATGGCGGGCTGCCGGCGCGCGTGGTGGCGCGCGCGGAGGAGAACTGGCGCGTGACGAGCGCCAAGAAGTCGGCGGGTCTGGACCCGTTCGCGGGCCCCGTCGCGTGCATCCTGGTGGCCGCGCGCGCCTTCGAGGAGGCGGTGGACAAGAACCGGCTGGCCAAGTGCGCGGGCGCCAACAAGCGGCTCGTGGAGCCCACGGTGCGCAAGGTGGTGGACGCCGTGGGCGTGCGATCGGTGGTGCAGACGTCGCCCGCCGCGCTGTGCATCAAGTTTGGCTGCGAGGGCATCACGGAGATCGTCCACCGCGTGCTGGACGAGTACCGCGCGTACTTGGGGCAGGTGGCGTCCGCCAACAGGAAGAAGCGCGCCAAGCACCCGCTGGGCCCCGCGGTGGGCACGATGAACGATAAGGACCCGGTGTTTGTGGCCGCGTGCCTGTACGCAGTCAGCAAGCACGCCAAGGTGAGAGAGGGGAAGGAAGGATGTGTGTGATCTTGAAGAGCCGCTGACGTTGCGAGTGTGTGGGGGCAGATGAACGTGAACCAGGACAAGTTGCTGGAGGCCGTGTGCGGCAACGCCAGGTCTTTTGACGCCATTGTGTCCTCTATTGAGGTTCGTGAAGAAGTTGATGGCTGAAAGGGCGGGGAGAGCAGCGTTATGACTTTGTGATGTGCGTGCAGGCTCAGTGCCAGGCTTCGCTGAACGGAGCGGTGGTAGATCGGCGGAAGCGCCGCAACACGGCGAGCGAACGGGCAGCCAAGAAGCTCACGGAGGAGCATCGAATTGAGCAGCTGGAAGAGGAAGAGCGCGTGAAGCGACAGAAGAGGAGCTTGGATGGCGAAATGTCCTCGCCACCGAAGACGCTGGCGCAGCAGAGAGTGCTACAGAAGCTGCGGGCAGCGCGCGCAGGTGCTGCTTCGGAACAAACCTTTGGTGCAGGGAAGGCTGTTGCAGTTGCCACGCCTGAAGAGTACGCGGAGTGGCGAGCAAAGGCGCTCGAGTTCATGCGCAACAAAAAGCAGCAGGAACGGATGAACGACGGCAGTGCAGAGAAGCTGGCAGTCGTGACTGCAAGTACCAGCTAGGCCACGACTCGCTGGAACACTTGGAAGAGCCGATTGCCACGGGCACTGTGCTCTATTCTAACTAATATAGGAAAGGTACAATGGAACAGCATCGCAATCATCCAAAAGATGCTAGAATATTCAAACATTTTGCGAGCTCGAGGCATCGCACAGCTGACCCACCCAACGGAGGCAGCGTAGTCTCTATCCACCCTGCTGTGACGCCGGGAAATTTGTGCGCTATGTATGCCGCCTAGAGCTTGATCGCCTTAGCGACGGCAGGGAACCGCTTTGTGAAGATGTCGTCCGCGCCAATGCGGAAGCTCCACGTCCGCGTCGCCGAGTCCAGAACAGCGAACTCTGCAAATTGGGACATCATCAGTTAGTTAGACGACGAAGTCATTGGCAGGATTGAGCGTAAAACTTACCACTCAAGATGGTCTTAGCGACGTCAGCGTCCAGAGAAAACTTTTCTACCAGATCCATTCGCGATACACCGGAGGGTGTCTTCGTGAGCTGAAATATGCACAAAACAAACCGTCAAGTCTTCGAACTCGCAAAATCTCAGCAGAACTGTGACGTACCGCCTTGATAATATCGTTGCGGGCGCGCACGGTCGTCTCTCCGCGGCACACTAAGGCACTGCTCAATCAAAAACAAACCAGCATGCGATATCAGACGCTGAAAGTCCACAAGTCCACAACGCGACGCAGCAAAATAAGTCCACAACGTACCTTTTGGGAAGCAAGCGACCCCGCACGTGCACGGCCACGTGCTTCAGCGCATCGAGGAGATCGTCCTCGCTACGCGATGGCAGAAGCTTGCTGAGCGTGTCGAAGTGCATGATCTGGTCAGTCGCAAGTAGCCTCAGCACGTCGGAATACTTGGGGTCAACGCCGTCAAGAAGGTGTCCCGCAACAGGTTCCATGGCCTCGTCCTTCTGCTCCTCGTCTTCTTCGTTGGTTCTGCAATAAACCCGGAAGCCTTTGTCAGTTTACCACTACTGCACTTCCAGCACACAATTCAGAAAACGCACTGGGCTGGGGTGGTCGGGGCCGCAGACTTGTTGTCAGCGGAGGCCATCGCGCGGTACTGCATCGCCTTGATGTACTCGTCGGCCGTCATGGTGGACACCACCTCTTCCTCCTTTTCACTAAACAGGTTCTCGAACTCGTCATCAGCGCCGGCGCTCTGCCAAACAAACAAACAAATAAATAAACAATTAAGTACAACTCGTCAGCTTCAAACAACCTTTCAACCTCAAAAGACCCGCTAATCACTGACAAACGTACGCTCTTGTCCTGCACCTGGAGCTCGATCCAGTTCTCGGCGTCGATCTGCTGCTTCTTGTACGCGAACGAGTTCTGGATGGCGGAGATGGCGCGCTCCGACTGCTTCTTCTTGAACTGAAACTGCACCTCCTTCATCTCGGCGGGCGGGGCCTCCACCTTCTCCTCCACTTCCATGTCCTCCTCCTCCTCGTTCACGGCGTCGTCGATGTGCGCCAGACTCGGGCGCATCTGCATGACTGCGGACAGCGGCGTGAGGTGCAGCTGGCCCTGGCGGAAGACGCCCACGGCGTAGTTGGACAGCGCCGGCACGCTGGCCGACTGCAGGCGCAGGTGCTTCTGCTTCAGGTACTCCTCCGCGTCCTGGTCAAAGTGCTCGCTGCGCTGGTCCACGGGGAAGTCCAGCTGAAGCAGTTGGTTCGTCGGCTTGATGCGCGCGCGGCGCGGCGGCTCGGGCATCGGGCGGTACGTCGGTCGCAGCGGGAACTGCACCATGTAGCTGCTCATTGGCATTGCGTCATAGGGCTATTGCGTCAGAAATCTATAGGGCTAAGAGTGCAGCAGAGCGAAGAGCGACGCACGTACAGGCTGTTGCGCAGCTCATCGGCGAGATGCACGGGGATCTCGCGCACCACCGGGTCGTCGTCCATGGCCACCTACGATGTTGAGTCGCTTATCGTCCAGTGGCTCTTTGTCGTGCACAAGTTGGGGGTGTAGCCAAAACTTTGAGGGTGTCACTGAAAGGAGGGTGTTCTCAAAACTTTGGGGTGTCACTGAAGCCCGACGTTTTTCCCTCGTTTTAGTGGGAAAAGCTGGCGGACGCGGACACTTCATTCCATTCGACCTGGAACCAGCGACGCCGAGCATGTCGTCCATTCCTCGCATCATCGACAGGTAAGCCCGGGCATTCTGCAGCTCGTTGTGTAGATGGAGGACTAGAATACCCTGCAGTGAAGATGCGGGGACTCGGCGCTGCCTGTGTCCGCCGCTACGGCGCAGGGAAGACGGAAGATCTCATTCTGTCCTCTATTCGCTTGGCTCTGCAGCGACAGCGACAGCGATGACGACGTCCCGCTCTCCGCGTTGCGCGCCAAGGCCCCGGCGGTGAAGGAGGAGGTCAAGACGGAGGTCAAGAGCGAGGTAAAGTCGGAGCTGCCGGCGGTCAACGGGCTCAACGCCAATGGCAATGGCAACGGCAAGCGGCAGGCGGCGCCCGAGAGCGACAGCGACGACGACATCCCGATCAGCGGCTTGGCCAAGCGCAAGAAGATGAAGGTGGAGACGAAGTTGAAAGCGGAGAAGACGTCCCTGGCCACGCCCAGCTCGCGCGCGACGCCGCGGAACACCCCGCGCAAGACCAAGAAAAGGGTAATAAAGGTGAGTTGGTCCTGGTGCGATGAAAATGAGTGGGTGGATGGTTAGAGTGAGAGGCTGATGACTCCGTTGTGCAGATTAAAATCCGCCAGCAGGAGTGCTCGGAAGCGCTGTACGAGACGCTCAAGGGCCGACTGGCGCAGGAGCTGCTGTGCCGCTGGTGGTACGCGATGGAGTGGCCGCCCGTGAAGAAATCAGCATCGGTGGGCGGCGACATATCATCTGCAGGCTCGCTGAAGTGGGGCGCTAGTTGCTGATATGCTTGTTGTTTTGGCGGTGGTAGAAGCTGCATGGTGTTCAGGAGCTCGATGGATTTCCCGGCGCCTTCATCCGCGTTAAGGTGAGTTTAGCCTCGTCGCTTGGGGTTGCCTTCACGTTCGTAGTGACTGAGTATCTTGCTGTTCTTAGGGTGAGGACTTAGGCTCGATCATAGACACTCGGTCATCGGTGGGCAAGCCGTCGTTCCTGCACTTTTTCGCGATGCCGTCGGCGGAGCTGCTCAAGCTGCTGCTCCAGGCGTACGACAAGCAAATGGAGGTGTTGGTGGAGCACGAGGTTCGTGGAGAACAATGGTTGCTGCGCTGGATGCATGGATGCTGACCATTATTGATCTGGACTTGAGCAGGGACCGGATACTCCCCTACTGAAGCAACTGCAGAAGGAGCGCGCATCGGCGTCGCGCATTGACCCGGACAAGGCCGACCGAAGCGTTCGGAAGCTGCTGAAGGAGTTCGCTGAGCTGGACCGAGAGATCAAGGAGGTGCAAGCCATCGCGCTCAAGGAGGAGGAGAACAACGACGACGAAGAGGAGGAGGAGGAGGAGGATGACGATGACGACGACGACGATGAAGATTAGAACTGTTGCTGCAGGTTGTAGAGCCCCACAATCATCAAAGCCACGCCCTCTGAGAATACGAATGCAAGCAACACGGCACACGGCAAAAGACCCCCGACATCTGTAGACGATAAACATTGAGCTTTTGATTTCGGAGGTGCGGACTGCGAGGCAACTTCAAAGATCAGCAACAGGCAAAGCAACAACGCTATACTGTAATAGCTACACATACGTACAAGCAGCATGCCCAGGTCTGGCCATACAATATATTATCCGCCCCAAACGTCCCCACACGCAGGTTATCTATCTCTAGCTGGTTGAATACGCTTGGCGTGGTTTGGTGACTTGCCGCTTCTCGCATGCTTAGATCCCAGTCCCGTGGCTGCTGCTTTCCCTTGTCAACGAATGAGAGACAAATCTATTCCAGCTTGGCCCGGAGCGAGTTGCGGAAGTAGGTGTTGCCGACGCCGCCGATACCAAAGGCGGGTCCGATGCGGCCGACGCGCGCGAAGACGGACTTGACGTACTCGCGCTGGACGAAGCTCACGCGCTGCGCCATGGCGTGGCCCTTGTTGTTGTACAGGTCGAGACCCAGCAGGTGCAGCGGCGTGGACAGGAACTGCACGGCCGCGGGGCACACGAGCTGCGCGAAGGTGCTGGCGCTGCCCTTCTCCATGAGGCCGTTGTCCTCGATCTTCTTGGCCAGCACCTTGGGGGCGTTGAAGCCGACGCGCCGCACGTCATGGAGTCGCGCACGGCGAAGAGGCCGATGGACGTGAGCGGGAAGGCGGCGGGCGCGATGACGCCGAACATGCGCGCGAAGGCGCGGTCCTTGGCGATGCAGAGCGACATGTTGACGGCCGTGGTGCCGATGAACTTGGGCATCTGGTTGTCCGCCTCGGCGTACTCGCAGACCGAGTCCACGACGTTGGCCGTCACGTACGTGGCCGTGTAGAGCCCGAAGATGAGGTGGAACTCGCGCTTGCCCACGAAGCGCAGCGGGTGCTTGAGGAACTCGACGCTCAGCTCCTTGAGCCCGCGGCCCAGCGGCCGCGCGCCGCTGGCGTTCTCGATGATGGCGCGGTCCACGATGGTGATGAAGGGCGCGACGCCCAGCGACGCGGCCATGGCGGCGACCGTGTCCACCACGAGCTGCTTGGCCAGCTTCGCGGGGCCATCGGCCTGGGGCTGCTGCTGGTTGCTGGAGGTGTCCGCCATTGAGTCTGTCGTCCGCAGGAAAAGAGCAAGTGGCGGTGGCTACGTAGAGCGCGGCGAGCGGCGAGCAGCGAGCGCTGGCTGTGCCTGTCCACGGGGCCGAACGTGAGCGTAGCTGCTCGACGATGCTCGAAGGCGCTGGAACTGCAGTGGCCCGGTTTGTGCATCCGTGTGACGTGGTGAGGGGATGGGCGGCACATACAAACAGCAAGGCAAAGTGCAGCGAGCCCCAGCCCTCCATTTCCAGCAGCGCCGCGTCAAGCGGGACCTGAGCTTTGCGGGGCGTGATGCCCGCGCCGCTGAGCAGAGCCGCCCGCCCTCGTCACCGGGGATTTTTCCGCGCCAAAGCCCAGCGAGGTGGCGAGTGAGTGAGCGCCATTCATCGCGCAGCGCTTGAAGCGATCTCAGCTGCAGATTTGCCGCCTGGCGAGCACTTCAACTTGGCCCATGCGATGGCTGCGAGCTGAGGACTTGTCGTCCACGGAGACGCCGAGGCGTACACGCAACAACTCCGCGGAGCTGTTGCAGCAATGTTAACCTCGCGGAAGCAAAGCAGGCGCCCGAGGTACATGTACTGTATGTCTGCCGCGTCTCGATGTGGACCGCGTCGTTGGGTGGGGCGACGTGACAACTGCAGTTGCCGTGTTGAATCGTCTCTCGTGCTTCTCCCCGAGTCGTCCGCGGATGGCAGCCAAGCAATCGCCTCCGCGTGCATGTCTGCATCGCGTATGTCTTGAAATGGTTGGAGTGTGCACTTCGCGTTGTCTGGTGATAAGGATGCCCTGTCCAGCATACCGTGTTAAACGCCATGTTCAGCTGGTCGACTTCAACTTCACAAGGTGGTTGCTCAGCCTGTGTGTCCTCCGCGGACCGAGAAAAAGCTGCAGGTCAGCAGCGCCTCGAAGAACCGTGCTACCGTCGAGGGACATCGTTGGCATCACCGCTTTCATCGACCATTATCGCAAAGCACAGCGTTTGCCAAGAGCTCGCTTGCTTGTCTTCGCAGCTGTCGATGCATACGAGCCAAAACTCGACGTCTACACTAAAGAACAAATCTCCGACGTGTTGCCTCACCACGATCGGGCCTCGTTGTATTTCGACGCTAACCAACGATGGAGAGGGGTCGAATAAATGCAGTCGCAAAGCCAAAAGCTTGATTGTCTTTGGGTTTTAAAGGGCTAATAGCGAAGGACATTCGGCTATCCCTCGCAAGCACTGCTGTCGAACGCGGGGTGCACTTGCATGCGCTTACGGGCGCATTTTCTTGTTTAACGAGCACTCGCCTGAGGAGCGCTCGTTAAACAAGGGAATGGGCTCGTAAACGAAGTAAATGCATCCGTCTTCTTCATGAACGAGAAGTTGGTGTGCGCGCTGTCCCCTCCCCGGTTTACGGCGTCGGCGTGAGACCCGCCGCGACGCACCCAGCCATGCAGGTGCCCAGCGCGGCGTTGCAGCCGATGACCGCAGGGATCGTGCCGACCCCAGCCGTGACAGTGCCAAACACCACTCCAGCCGAAGAGTAGCAGGCGACCGCGAGCGCGTTGCATCCTGTCTGGCATATACCGTAAGCCAGTGGGCCCGCGCTAACTTCGGGCTTCATCTTGGATTGGGGCTTGGAACGGGTACTTGAGATGTCTTTGGCGAGATCGAAAGTGAGCACTGTGAAGCCGCGAGACCTTTGAGCTCAGCGAGCTCGAGGACGTCGAAGCTGCGCACGTGGTCGCTGTGCGTTGGACGCGAGATGTATCGTGGGATATCCCGACTCTTGTTGAAGATACCACGCAAGTTGAAGTGAGAATGGAACCAAAGGCAAGCACCTGTACACAAGTGAGCAGTCCGGCGTTGATTTTTGTTGTTGTTAGGAAGGACCCCTAGCACGAGCTTTAGCAGCGCTGAGGCGGCGTACTGGAGAAGACGGATCCATTGGCATGGGTTTACGGGTTCATTTCTTGATCATCCGGAGCACTCCTGCACAAGAGCGGGAACGCTCGTCATGCAAGATAATGAACCTGTAAAAGCATGTAAGCGCACTCGTCTTACCAAATGGGAGCTCTTGCAATGCTTGTCAGGCCCAGCTATGGCGTCGGTGCCATGCCAACCGCAACGCAAGCCGCCATGCAGGTACCGAGCGCAGCGCTGCAGCCGACCACTGCCGGTGGGGACAAAACTCCGGCTGACGAGTAGCACGCGACGGCGGCAGCATTACAGCCAGCCTTGCAGAGCCCGTAGGCCAGTGGTCCTGCACTGACTTTGGCGGTACCCACGAGTCCCAGCACAATGAGCGCGGCAACGAGCTTGTTGAGCATCTTGGCTTGAGTCTTGAGTATCGGACTTTCTTCAGCAAAACAGGAAGTGAACTCCGTTGGATATTGAACGACACTCGACACTCTGGTTGAAGGCATCTTTCCGAGTAAGCCGGCATCCTCAACTGCCATGAGGCACCGAAGTTTCCTGGGCTAGTGCTTACAGTTGGGACCGAAGACGTTGTCTAGTTTCAACGGGATCACCTTAGACACTACTCATTTTGCGTCCTCACAGTGAAGAGCTACTTGGGTTGTTTCCAAGCACCACCAAGATGCTGAACAAGATTACTGCTGCGATCGTAGTCTTGGGACTCGCTGCTGCCTCGGAGGTCAGTGCAGGCCCCCTCGCGTACGGAATTTGCCAAACCGGCTGCAACACCGTCGCCGTGGCATGCTACACCGCTGCCGGGGCGGTGTTCGGGACCGTGACTGCAGGTGTTGGCACCCTGCCGTCGATCCTCGGCTGCAACGTTGCTCTGGGAACATGCATGGCTAGCTGCGTTGCGGCTGGCTTGACACCGACGCCGTAGCTGGTGAACAGTGCAAGATTCGACACGCTCCAAGCGGGCACGACGGGCGCATTCACCTGCTTTTACGGGTTCATTCGCTTGATGAACGAGCACTCCCGCGCTGTGGCTTTATGAAGACGAGCTCTCGGCCGACCGAGCGAACAAACCCGTAAAAGCAAGCGACTGGATTCGTCTCCTTCAAAACCTGCGTGATGGTGCTGGATAGGACTCGATCGAGCAAGACGTTTTTGAGTAACACCTCGAATCAACTCGACTTCAACGTAAAATGATTTACTTACGACTGCTTGATGAGATAGATATGCATTGATGACCCGAGACATGGGGGTGCTACCGCCGCCAGAGTCCCAGTGGTGACGCCACCCGTCCTCTTCCTGCCTAGGTAGGCACAGTAACACGAAGGAGGGACGGGTGGACAAACTGGTGGTAGTGTCATGAGCCTTTTGTTTTCACTTTCCTGGCTGGCAACACACCTCGCAGGGCCCGCAGCTGCAGTCCCACACAATGGAGACGGACTGGGCGTTCCTCGAGCCATGGCGCGAGGCGCTGTGCGGCGCACTAGCTCCTTCCAAGGGCCCCTTTTACATCGGCGCATCCAACGGCGTGAGCGTCACCTCCAAGCTCTATCCAAACGTATACAAAGAGCCCCAGTTCCGGGTCTCCGACTGCACGCTCTGCGTCGAGCCCCCAGTCGACCAAGCGAGTCGACAAGACGGCGCGCGCCTGCAGCGCCTCCGCGAGGCCATGGAGATCTTCGACCGACTGTCGGCGGTGAACAACGCAGTGTTCGTGACGTTGCTGGCGAAGGCCATGGAGCCCGACCAGCGGAAGTGTCAGATGCCTGTCTGGCCGACGTGGGAGTGCACGCTAAGTGAGCCACTGGTGCCTGAAGACCCGGCTGCCACCGAGCCCTGCGTGACGTGGGGCGAGCTCTTGGGGTTTGGACCACTCGCCAGAGTTTCGCGATGTCATGGAGAAGCTGCAGGCGAGGGGCGTCAAGCACACGGGGACTCGTCACAATAGCGTGGTGACTGAGAGTTGGTTGGTCAAGATGAAGAAGCTGCGGTCTAGAGGAGAACAGAATCTCTCGGACGAGAAGAACGCGGCCCGGAGAGCTGATCCGCTCTCGCGTGAGCTGCTGGAATTGATGGCTCCCTCCATTGTCCACGTGCACTCGGTCCGTGACAGCAGTACGCTCACGGAAACCTGGAGAAAGGCCACGACGCCCATACGAGCTGGAGCCTTGGACGACGCCGCCACAGTTTGCTGCAGAGAGTACTCGTCCGCCGAGATGCTCCAAACATCCGCGGCACTGTGTCAAACCAACACTAACAGACTCTCGCTGTACCTGGAGGCTTTCCCCAACGGTGACAAGGCGGACTTTGCTCAGGGCGGCTCCTTCATGAGCTCACTCGTCTGTGGACGCCCGGCGTGCCGATCGAGTGTCGGTGTCCTTGCGCTAGAGAGAAATGCGAGGCTGGAGCATTTCGCGGTGGCGTACGAGACGGTGTACACCTCCAGGAATGGCGCGATACTCTCAGCATTCGCTGATGCGACTTCGATCGACCGACTCACTCTCGTTAAGGCTGCGAAAGATAAACATGACGCGTGCCTCGAGCCATCGCACTGGGGCTGGCTGGCGTATGCTCTCTGGAGCCGCACGTCAACCGTCTCAATTCCAATGCTGAGGTTGTCTCCCATGGACCTGACGGAGGAGCTCGTGTCTGCCGTTGAGGCCGCGCTACAAACCAGCTACCCGCAACCAGAAGAGGGCTCTCCTGCTTCAATGTTCGGACACGTGGACATTCCACAAGGCACCGAGCTCCGCCCCATTAGTGTGTCAGAATATGACGACGAGTTCTGGGGATCAGAGGAAGAAGAAGATGCAGAAGACAGAGCAGCGACCCAGTGGTCTCGTCCTATCCGGATAGTGCTATCGCGAGACTGCCGCTGCCCAGCTTACTATGACCCTTCCAGCATGGAAGATCAAGCGAATGTTGTCGTTCCTGGCTACGGAATCTGCCAGGTTGAACTGGAGGGAGGTGCGATCAAGTTCGTGAGCGATGAAGCTTCGGCCGACATCACGACTCAGGAGGCAGCAGGCTCGGGTGGTGTGCGTTCGCTGATCGCGGACTTTTGGCGCCTGCAGGACGACGTCTTACAGTAGTGACGCGCCTGCTACGACTAATCGGCGGGAACCTCTAGTCTCTCGCGCTCGACTTTAGTGAGACCGGCGGCGACGTTGAAGTCGATTTGAGCGAGGTCGCGGTGGCTTGTCCGAAGCTGGATCAACTTCGGCTTGGCGGCTGCAATGCGTCGATCTCAACACGCAACGAGGTCCTGCGTAACTGAGGGATCAAGAAGCTAGAGATCTACCAGAGCAGAGCAGTGGAGGGCCTCGAGGCGTTGCTGAGTGACCAGCCCTACCGAACGGCGGGGGGACTGGTGGAGTTGGCGTTCTCTGCTCCGCCCGACAGGATCAACGAGCACTTCTTTGCGTTTTCGTATCACGAGATGCCGACCGAGGATAATAGGTTGCCGCGGGAGTACGTGAACGCGCTGTTGGCCCACCGCGGGGAGCTGGTGGTCAAGGAAAAGCTTCCTGTGCGGTCGAAATTGGCCCATGCTGAGCGTGGTGAGGGCCCCCAATTCCTCTTTGAGATCGGTGCAATACATGGACGCGAGCATCCTGAGCCGGATCTTCGCCTTTGCAGCGGTTCTAGCGCAGCGCTCAAGGGTGCGGTGAAGAAGCTAGAAATCAACAACTTAGCATGTGCATCAACACGCTGATTCAACATAAGTTGACTCGAGGAGAAATGTCCTCCAAAGGGGCCCTACACGATGATCCAACGTGGAATGCTAACCGAAGAAGCAGCTGCGACCGCTGTGTTGCCCCCTGCTCGATGACGTGCAAGTGTCTTTGCCATGGCTTCGGGATGAGAGTATATCTAACTTGTGCTACTGGATAGCCAGTAGCCACGTCCAACGGCCAAGCAGTGTGACTGGAAGATGCTACGAGGACTGTGCGGGGAGGGGACTGTGGCAGTGAGGCTGAAGGCTTCTTTATGGTATAATTACACGTTATACATGTACTGAGATAGCAAGTGTAGCGTAAGGTATGCTGGGCAGGGGAGGGGATTAATTAGCCGTGCGTGTTAGATGTACTCGCAAAAGTATCAAGCGATTATGATATTTGTATTGAATACACTTAACTGAGAATCTTGTTTATATGTCTTTACCCGAATAAGTAATCTGTATACTTAATAAATGTGTAAAGGTCGTCTCCGACGGATCCGGATCCGTCATTCTGTAGCCCTGCAGAGTACCTACTTAGTCGGTCTCTATCAATGGAGAGGATCAAACGCATCAAGTTTCGTTTCATTCGAATCATTTCCAGTTCCCACGCCCAAAGACGCAGCAACACCATGGCGAATTTACAGCACGAAGGTAAGAATAGTCGTCTGTTTGGGATGGCGCTGCCGCAGCTTATAACTTGCTTGTATATGGTTATTAACAGCACCGAGGCGAGAAAAACTGATATTATCGTGTGAGCGTGTTATTGCACTTAAAGGTCTGATCATCTGGTAGTTGTGGATGCTCATAATATAAGAGCATAGCGCGGGCGACTGGTGCGCCGCAAGTGCGGCGCGTCTAAGTCGTGTGCGTTTATCTGTTTTGTTTATTTTTGCTATCTCAACCCCCGCGAAGCCCTAGTAATACGTTGTGCGGAGAAAGTTGTAGGGTGCTTGCGTTCGTACTCCAACGTGTGATACAGACATTTTGAAGGCTTCATTGAAGCCGCGTTCAAGTTTGCGGTCCGACGAATCGAGGTCACAGCCAAGCGTAAGGGGGAAGACGCGAAAGCAAAGTCGCCAAGCGCGTACTACTAATATATTGTGTAATTATCGCTTGAACACCTACATTGGCTATTACTGTTTACTACCATTTATGCGGGGGGAAACCAGTGCTATAAGACGGCCTTGATATAGGTGTAGAGGCTGTAATACCTGCATATACTCGATGTCTTGGCGTG
The DNA here is from genome assembly GCA_024211575.1 of Phytophthora melonis. Taxonomy (NCBI): domain Eukaryota; phylum Oomycota; class Peronosporomycetes; order Peronosporales; family Peronosporaceae; genus Phytophthora; species Phytophthora melonis. The sequence continues at coordinate 1,183,104 of JAMXKT010000085.1, forward strand.
GCGAACATAAAGTATGTTGGCCCATGGCCCCATGCTTCGCTGTGCCAGCAAGTGGCATGTTTGCGCCAGAGGAAATGGGTTGCACAGGTTGCGAGAACTCACTAAGATTGCTTGATGTATTTGTGTCGCGCGCAGTACCCGTGGAACCTGGCGGGCTGCTGAACCACGGCGGATAGCGCGGTGGTTGTGATAGTCTCGCGTGATGCGGTGCAACTCCTTAGTCCGCTTTAAGACAGGGGCGGAGCCAGGGTCAAAATGGGGAGGGGGGCATGCCCCCCATTTCTTGGGATAGATTTTCAAGCGATTTTGTCCATTTTTGGCCGCTTTCCCCCCTTCTGCCCCCCTGTTTTTAGAATGCCCCCCCTATTTTTTTCGGGCTGGCTCCGCCTCTGCTTTAGATCGTCAAATTTCCATATCAAAGTTGTCGTTGCTATTGTCATTTTCTCTTTGATAAATTACAATGTATTTACCGGTTGCTGCAATTTAAGGTTTCCGAGCCGTTTTTAAGGTTGCGGGAGCCTCTGTAATTTAACAAAGTTGCTCTTCGCCGGAACGATGTCCATGTTCGTGGTGGTGGGCTCCAAGGAGCCGCTGTACAAGATGGAGATGCGCGCGCGGCGGGAGGAGAGCGCGCACGTGGACGAGTTCGTGCTGCACGCGGCGCTGGATCTGGTGGACGAGCTCATGTGGACGACGCCCGCCATGGCGCTGAAGGTCGTGGATCGGTTCAATGACCAGCTCGTGTCTGCCTTCGTCACGGCCTCGGGCGTCAAGTTCCTGCTGCTGCACGAGACCCGCAACGACGACACCGTCAAGGCCTTTTTCCACGAGGTGCACGAGCTCTACGTCAAGGTGAGGGGCGCGCGCGACGGTGGAGACCCGGGGTTCGTTCGTAAAGATACTAACTGCTGCTTGTACTTGTTATATGAAGCTGCTGATGAACCCCTTCTACGAGTACGACACACCGATCTCCTCCGAGGTGTTCGACGCGCGAGTAAAGACACTGGCGCGAAGATATCTGTAACGTGCCAATTCATGTCGACATGATGCAATGATTAACACGACGTGAAGGGTTTCAACGAATGAACAAATGAATAATGAAGAAGTAGATGGGACGAAAGCCGACGCAGCGTGCGAGCGCGCGTCTAAAGTAGCTTCGATTATTGCAAAATAGCTCTCTGGTTCATTCCGGTTAAGTGGCGGCTGCGAGTAGCGACCGAACTTAAGCACGCACCACCTGGCCGGCGATGCGGTCCAGGTCCTGCTGGCCGTGGACCGAGATCTTGCGGCCGCCCTTGTTCACGCCCTCGGGGCACTTCTCCACGACCTTCATCTCCTCCAGCTGCTGCAGGATGTGGCGGATGATACCGCCCGAGGCCTGCTGGAAGTGCTGACGGTGCACGCCCTTACGGGCGGCGCCACCGTACACCTTCTTGAGCGAGCCCACACCAGTGTACTGGCGCAGGTACACCTTGCGCGCGATCGAGGCGGCACGGATGTAGTACCAGTCCGGGTCGGCGGGCGAGTACTCCTTGAACGAGGCCGTCTTGACCACGTCCCACCAGGCGGGCAGCTCGATCTTGCCCGAGCGCTTGAGGTGCTCGGCGTAGGCCTTGATGAAGTCAGCGGGCTTCACGTCGCGCACCGTCACACCGCGCGTCACTTCTTCCTCGTCGTAGTCAGCCATGTTGGAGTCTGTAGCGTAATGCAGGGGGGCAATCGGGGAGGAAACACGAGGAGGTTAAGAACACGTCTGTACCACCGCACTTCCAGGCGGGACTCAAGCCATGACTAGCCAGAGTCCACGTCAGTCGCGCAGGACAGTCTCGGTCTTAAGACACATCGTTATTATAAATAACGACACATTCCAAAGCTCTACGACGACTAATCCCGCGCTCAAAGCAGGGCGAGGGGCATGCAGTACGTACTTGTTAGGAGAGGAACTTTGCAACAAATGCCGAGCTGCCGGCGCCGCTGTCCGGGCAGCCCCAGAAGCCCTCCACCAGTGAAAGCCGCGCACAGATTTTCAACCAATGCGAGCGCTCAGAGCGGCCTATTGGCGGGCCGCCAGTCGATGCGATCGGATTTGACAGGGAGAAGGCCGGATCGCAGGTCCGTATGCCAGATCGTGGGTCTGGCGCTGTCCATTGGCTGGCCAGCACCGAGCGCGCTTGAACGCAGGATCAGTCGCGAATCGGAGTCCTCCGCTAAGACAGTTAAGCCACTTCCCTCTAGCAATATGTTGGTTCTGTTCGAGACGGCCGCGGGCCACGCGCTGTTCAAGGTGCAGGATGAGGCCAAGCTGGCCAGTGCCGACGACGTGTACAAGCACTTCGCCACGCCCGAGAAGGCGGCCAAGGTGCTGAAGCTCAAGGGCTTCAATGCCTTCAAGGACACGACCGAGGCCGTGGCCGCCGCCACCGACATGGTGGACGGCAAGATGGGCAAGACGCTCAAGAAGTTCCTCAAGAAGAACGTGGTGGACGCCGGCCTCAAGGACAAGCTGGCCGTGTCGGACAAGGCGCTCGGCTCGCTCATCAAGGACAAGCTCAGCATCTCGTGCGTCAACGACAGCGCCGTGAACGAGGTCATGCGTGGCATCCGCGCCAACATGGACACGCTCATCACGGGCCTGGAGGACGACGACCTCAAGGCCATGACGCTTGGCCTGTCGCACTCGCTCTCGCGCTACAAACTCAAGTTCAGCGCCGACAAGGTGGACACGATGATCGTGCAGGCCATCGGTCTGCTGGACGAGCTCGACAAGGAGATCAACACGTACTCGATGCGCGTGCGCGAGTGGTTCGGCTGGCACTTCCCGAGATGGGCAAGATCGTCACGGACAACCTGCAGTACGCCAAGTGCGTGCTCAAGATGGGCGTGCGCTCCAAGGTCAAGACGCTCGACTTCTCGGACATCCTGTCGGAGGACGTGGAGGCCTCCATGCGCGAGGTGTGCGAGGTGTCCATGGGCACGGACATCTCGGACGAGGACGTGACCAACATCTCGGCCCTGTGTGAGCAGGTCATCTCCCTCACGGAGTACCGTGCGCAGCTCTTCGACTACCTCAAGAACCGCATGAACGCCATCGCCCCCAACCTCACGGTCATGGTGGGCGAGCTCGTGGGCGCCCGTCTCATCGCCCACGCCGGCAGCCTCATGAACCTGGCCAAGCACCCGGCCTCGACCGTGCAGATCCTCGGTGCCGAGAAGGCGCTCTTCCGTGCTCTCAAGACCAAGCACGACACCCCAAGTACGGTCTCATCTACCACGCCTCGCTCATCGGCCAGACCGCCCCCAAGCACAAGGGTAAGATCTCGCGTGTGCTGGCTGCCAAGACGGCACTGGCCGTGCGCGTGGACGCCCTTGGCGATGCCACGGAGGCCACCATTGGCTTCGACAACCGCGCCAAGGTGGAGGCCGCGTGCGGCAGCTGGAGAACGGCTTCTCAGGCATCCCCAACAGCAACGGCAAGACCAAGAACGAGGCCAAGAAGTACGTCAAGACGGAGACGAGCAAGTCGTACAACGCGGACGCCGACATGACCGTGTCTAGCAGCAAGAAGCGCAAGGCTGAGGACGCCGACGAGGAGGAGGAGCCCAAGGTGAAGAAGGAGAAGAAGGAAAAGAAGGAAAAGAAGGAAAAGAAGGAGAAAAAGGAGAAGAAGGAGAAGAAGCACAAGAAGAAGAAGAGCGCCGAGGAATAGACGCACTAGGCATGCAGGTGACCGGGCGGATGTCCCGCTTGGTTCATGTAGCTAGACAGACAGACTGACTGTAGCTGGGTCGGCTGGTCGCTTGCCTTGCCCCCCTCGCTCTTTATTGTTTCTTCTCAGGGCAGCCGCGAGGCCCCTAGTAACTTTAACATTTGCTTTCCACTTTCATTCCCACCTCTGAGTTGAAGCCAGCATGGTCTCATGGTCTCTGGTATCTTTCGGGCCGACACACACTTGATGTCAGTATAGAAAAATCGCACAAGTGCACAAGTGGACCAAAAGCCAGACAGCTCGGAGAGTGCATGAGCGAGCCTGAACAGCCAGAAAGCAGCGCCAAGCCCATGGACCGCTGGCTCGAGGTGCGCGGCAAGGTGCAGAACGTCATGTTCCGCCAGACGGTCATCCGCGCCATGCAGAAGCGCGGCCTCGAGGGCGGCGCCACCAACGACCGCCAGGACCGGAACCTGGTGCGGATGACGCTTCGCGGAGACCCGGAGCGCGTCGAGGGCCTCGTGGCGGCGCTGCGGGAGGGCAAGCCCATTAACGACTGGGGCGCCAGAGCCACCAGCGTCGAGGACGTGGACGCAGAGCGCGGCTTGGCGCTGGAGGCGCATCAAGTGACCACCGCCACGGTAGACAACCACCGCTGGAACCCCAACTGCACCATGTTCCTATAGCGTCGCTGCAGCAAGGGGATGAAGAGGGAGCACAGACCAGAGAGTAGAGAGACAAACTAGTCTATATATGCGTTAGCACTGCACGAAACCAGAGCCGCGTTTGCGTCCGTTGACTTGACTTGAGCTGGGGCTGAGCTCCGTCGCAGCTAGTCGTCGTCGCTGTCGTCCGCGTTCGTCTGGCCGCCGCCCAGCATTCCTGCGAGCAGCGAGGACGGATCCGTCGAGCCCATCTCCTCCTGCGCCTTCTTCATCTCCTCCGGGTCTGCACACAACAAGTAGCATGTCAGTCTCTCCCTTCTTCCAGGCTCTATCGATCTTCCTAGCCTCGCACTCACCCATTCCCTCGGACAGCTTGGGCAGCAGGTACAGCAGACCAATGGGCACGATGATGGTCAGGAAGGACGGGCTCATGATCATGCCCAGCAGGTTGAACTTCTCGCGCTGCTCGAAGTAGTCAAGCTCCTTGACGGCCTCCACCACGAGCGGGTAGCTGGCGCGCGCCTTGGGGGCGCCCGGGTACTTGTACTCGAGCGCGCGGATGAGGCCGTCGGCGCCCACATCCACCTTGTACTGGCTGAAAAGGAACTGCGTGGACGGAATGTCCACCACGTAGCGGCCCGGGGCCACGTCGCGGAACAGGAAGGAGCCATCCGAGCGCACGAAGGCCGTCTGCTCGCCGCCGTTCAGCTGCACCTTGAGCGGCTCCACCTGCTCCGTCACGGAGACCAGGGTACACGGTGCCGCTGATCTCGAACGCCTGCGCGCACGCCGCCAGCAGCAGCGCCAGCAGCGCGCACAGCCTCGCGGTGGTCGACATCGTCATCATCGTCGTGATGGCCGATACAAGAGTGAAGAGGAGGGCCGTTATGGGCGTGGTGTGGTGCACACACTTCCTCCTTCATGAACCTGTGACAGGTGATATTTTACCTGTATAACGTAATGTTGAAGCGACGCGTAGGTGAGCCAGGACCCGCGCCAACTGGCCCAGGAACTGCTCCGTGCCATTCATCGGAGGGGTTGGGCGGCTTCCTTCGTGCATACGTTGTTGCAGGTCTTCCAGTCGCTGCTGAGTGCGTCTCCAGGCCTCGTGCTCGAGTGTGTTGGCTGCATGCGTGGACGCGCACTGCGAATGGAGCATGAGGATATTCCACAGCGCGTTGGCTGCAGCAGTGAACACCAGCCAGCTCCATCCCCACCGTGCCGAAGCTCGATACTCAGCATGACCATCACGTCGACGAGTATCTCCATCCACAGCAGGTCCAGTTGGCGCTGGGCAGCGCGCTGTTTCGGGCGACGGTGCTGGAGGTTGTTCGAGCGGCGATAGGATGTCAGGCTGGCGTACACTTCCAACACGACGTATAAAAATGGGAGGTTGGTCGAGTGAGAGCTCGCGCGAATGATGAGGTTGTACATGGAGATCAGGATTGGTGTCTTCAAGCACCTTGCGCAGCAGCTTGGAGTAGTAGTAGTTCTGCTTCGGATAATCGCGATAGCGGGCACGACGTCGACGAGTGATTGGGATTGATGCACCACCGCCAGCGCTTCATCGAGCTGTCTGATAGGAAAGCGCAGCTGCCGAAGCGACAGCGTCTTCCACCATCGACGAATGCAGGCGGTAGCGACAAGCTCCTCATCGCCGTACACTTTTGGGACAGCGGTCTCTCCATCCATTATCTCCGCATCCTCGACCACGACCATGGAAATGATGCTGCGCACAACAGCTCCGTCCCCAGGGCTCAGGTCTTCCATGAGTACCATGGCGACGTACCCTCGAGGCGTTGTGTAGCTAGCAGCAGAGGTACCAATGCTCGCAGCGCCCAAAAACGTCGACTTGAATTGACCTGGAGCTGTCGTGAACTCGCCTTCATTGGGGAAGTCCGGCTTAGTCGTACTCGGCGAGTCCGCGCTCTTGAGCTCGTTAGATGCATCCAAGCCCAGGTTGAATTGCGTGTTCACCAATTTTTCCTTGCGAGCCGGCCGAACTTGCTGTATGCTGCAGCCAAACGATATCGTGAGCAAGAAGGAGAAGTGCATGCTTTGGTGCGTGAGTGTGTTTCGGCAAATGCTGCTGTGTTGCCTGCGGGTGACAATGGTGTCTGTTCGTACGTTTACCTTCAACATGGGTGCAAGACATGCAAAGGCATCGCTACGTCGAGGCATCGAAGTGCAACTCGCAACGAAGCGATGTCAACTCCGATCTCGCCCCGAACAGACCAAGTTGCTCGAGTCCAGCTAAGTAGGATTGCAAACCAACGCTGGCGCTGCTTGTGCATTGACAAAGCTGTTTACCGGTATATGGATATGGCGACTTACGAGCACCCCCAAGCAAAACTGCCAGATAGAGACGCAGTCGCAATCAACCGTGATGGGGAAAAATGCATGCCGTGTTATTATAGTTGACGAACCCCAAGTTACCATTGTCATGTTGAAGTGAAGCTGAGAGTTTGTGTCTCGTTCGTAAGGTGTTGTGATAGCTGCAGTATCTACGTACATCTCAATGGCGCTCGGCGCGAGTCCACACTCGAACCTTAGACAACCTCCAAAAGGCCACAGACAAAACTCTTGAATTGGACGACAGTCTTGATTTAGCAAACTGAGTGCTCGCAGAATGCAGCTGACCTATCGCGTATGCTGGGTGGGTTCTTGCAATGGGGCGTTTGTGCAGGCTGTTTATGAGGCCACAGCCCAGACCGAGTCGTACGACTCGTAATAAGTGAGCTGCAGGGCCGCTGAACGTGCTGGTTTACATTTCGGCGTGCTTTGAGCTGAGCGAAGTTGCAGCACTTCCGCTCGCGGCTCTATTCCTCCCTAATACGTCGACCGAGTCCCCGTTTCCGTCAGTCAGACGGCTGCGTGTCCGGCGGACTCGTATCTGGTCAAAGCGCAGATTCTCAACGACACGAACAACATCAATATCTACCGATCCGCGTGCTGCTACTATGAATACCAGCGGACCAACGTGACCCGCATTTCGTATGGCACCATGGTACCGGTGATGTCGCTGGGATGGCCACGCTGCCAGTGTCGTGCTTGGCTGGGGAGGGATGAATGGCTTCGGGTTTGACTATCTCTCTGCGAGCTACAGTGTGGGTTGTCTGGCCGACCCGAGACTGCTGCCGCACGCAGAGCTTGATGGCGAGCAGCGGCTTTACGGGCAAGGCGACGGAGAGCCTCGAAACAACGAACGCACAACGTGCGAGTAGCTATGTGCTGACAAGGTGCAGCTTCAAATGCAGCCACTCGCTATAGTCCGTACTATCCCGATAACCTGCTGCCAGCGTCCATGACCTGGAGCTGCGCAGCGTAAAACCCGAAGGATTTGGTGTTTGTATGAAATGAGTCCCAAGTGAACAAGTTTGACCTTCGGTACAGCTTCGTAAGTCGCTGTGACGGAGAAAATTTGGTTGCCAGCAGCAGCTTGGGTGCATTGCTCAATAAACAGCAGAGACAATGGCTCTCTCCAGCTGTGTACTGGGGACTGACCAACCATCCATGGGCAAGTATAATAGTCCGCAGCCCTACGGCATAAAACCGTAAGATCCAGTCGCTCAGCGTGACTGAACCAAGCATTCGTATGAAAGACCTCATGACAGCAGGTATCTATAGAGCTCTACCTGACTATGAGCTCGCAGCACGAATTCCTACTGCTGCAGTCCTTGATAACGCCGAGCAAGTATCCCGGACGCCTTCTGTTCTGACATCCGTTCAACTTGACACTTGAGATCAAGATGTTTACCAGTAGGGGCGTTGGTGCTCTCCATACCGGGTAAAGCTCTGCAATGCGCTTGACATCAAGTTACCGAGTCACTTGCAAACTTGTCCGCTTCCCCTCAAGTCACGACAAAATGCCATTCCACCGAGTATCCTCGCTTCTCTTCGTGACTCTGGCTCTGGCAAGCTGCTTCACCTGCGACGCCTCCGTCGTCAGTGGCACGGCACCAGGTTTCGCGGCCGGAACAACGGGCGGTGGCAATGCTAAGCCCGTGCATCCAACCTCCATCAAGGAGCTCGCCGCCGCTCTCAGCGACAACCAACCCCGCGTCATCGTCCTCAAGCAAGGCTTCCGCTTCACCAACACTGAAGGCTCCAAGACGGAGAAAGGCTGTCGTCGGAAGAACAACCTCGACTGCCTCGCCCAGAAGAACGGGTTTCAAGGCCAAGACTCGATCCAGCCGAGCTTCAGCTCGTGCGACGGAACCGCGGTCACGGTGACGTACGACAAGGCGGCGCTCAACCCGCTCGTCGTCGGCAGCAACAAGACGCTCGTGGGCGAAGGAGCCAAGGGCGTTCTCGACGGCAAAGGGCTCATGATCACCGGCAGCAACGTCATCATCCAGAACATCCACATCACCAACTTGAACCCGCACTTGGTGTGGGGCGGCGACGCTATCACCATCCGTGGGGCCGGCAACACCGCGCCGAAGGGCATTTGGATCGACCACGTCAAGATCTCGAGCATCGGGCGCCAAATGGTCGTCATTAACTTCTCGGGAGCCACGGGCGTCACCATCAGCAACTCGGACTTTGACGGCCGGACCAAGTACTCGACGACATGCGACGGCCGCCACTACTGGGGTTCCTGCTCTTGGGCAAGCAGACGGAGCTGAGCTTGATCGGCAACTACATCCACCACACGTCCGGTCGATCCCCCAAGGTCGGGGGCCACAACGGGGAGACCTCCGTCGTCTACGCCGCCAACAACTACTTCTATGAGAACTCTGGCCACGCGTTTGACGTGTCAACCGGCGGGTATGCGCTGGCTGAGGGCAACTACTTTGCTTCAGTCAAGTTGCCGAGCGCCAACGATGCGAAGGGCAACTTCCTGGTGCCTAATGCACCCGGTGACTGCAGGGCGACTATCGGTCGTGACTGCAAGCTCAACGTTCTCGCCAACAGCGGCGCGCTGAAGGGAACCTCGCAAGGTAAAGTGGCCTCCAAGTTCGCAGGTGTCAAGGCGTCGATTAAGCAGTTTAAGGTGGCGTCGGCAGCCGAGTTTTCGGTCGGGTCTGGAAACTTCGGTGTTGGTGGCCTAGGCGGCGGCGCTGCTCAATCAGGGGATGATGAGGACCCGACTCAATCTGTCGTGCAGGCGGGCGTGAAGCACAAGGGCAAAGGCAAGTGATCGCTTGGCGAATGAAACGCACCAGTGTTTGTACGACGCCACGTGAGGCGTTTCTGTATGCGTTAGAACATTTTTAGAGCAGTTTGAATGAATGAGTTTTCATCTCAGCAGCAGGAACTTTCGCTAGAGACTTAATTAAATCCGTTTACCAGGGGAAGTGGCTATCGTTAGCCGTGCTAGAGATAAATCGTGCGTCCCAGTCGTGATCCACCGCAGCGTGTACGAGCAACCAGGTACAGAAGTAGATAAATGTATACGGGACTAGCGTACAAGCGTCCCGAAGCGAAGTCATCGAGGGAATCCCTTCCCTTGAAGAGATGCGTCCACAGCGCCATGCCATTTGGCAGTTTTCCGTCATGGCGCTGAAGCTCGTGGAGGACGACGAGGTGCTGGAGGCCGCGCTGTCGCTCTTGGAGCAGCCCGACGGTGACGACACGCAGCAGCAAACCTCGACCGACAGCACCGCCACCCAATGCCGGAACAAGAAGAAGCGCAAGAGCAGCTCGAATCGCGCGCGGGAGGCTCAGTACCAGGAGCTGCTGGCGTTGCGTGAGCAGGTTCCGCGACTGGAGAAACGCTTGGCCGAGTTGCAACAGCAAGCCCAGCACAAGAGTACTGGCGGTATGCTGGACTTGTGGAGGAAGCTGGCACTAGTCGAGCGTCAGAGTCGAGCAAGCGCCGAGGACCAGAACCGCCGACTGCGCGCGTTGGTGTGCGAGAACGCCGACGCAACAGCGCAAAGCGCGCAGCAACTGCTGCAGACAAATCCCTGCAGACAGGAGCATCGCGGTACATGTAGTGAGGTGGACGCTTGGCCTCCGGAGCGGTGGCCCTACCGACGCATGTACGCTGTGCCGGTGGATCCCTGCGACGGGAAGCTGATCCAGGAGATGGCGACGAGTGTCGATGCCGTGTATCGCCAAGTGCTGCAAGTGTACAGCCAGGAGTCCATTCAAGGGACGGAGTGCCCCGCGACTCGATCCCAGGCACCACAGGGGAACGCCCACCGCCGCTGCTTTGCCGACAAAGTGCTGCCGTTTGACGTCGACTCAGTGGCCGACGCCGCGTGGCAGTTCTTCGCGCACGCCTTCCGACGCCCCACAACGCGATTCTACTACCACTCGGACGCGCACCAGGCTGCGGGGCTCGTGAGCGACGACACGGTGGTCGAGATCTTCGGCGAGGAGCATCGCTTTGGCCACGTGCATCTCGACATCAAGATTAAGCAGATCGTGCGCCGCTACGTGGCCGCCGACCGCGTGGTGGTGGCCTGGCGGGCGCTGCTGAGCCCGGACAAGTTCAAGACGGAGACGCTGAGCGACGTCGTGTACGAGGAGAAGGGCGCGCTCGTGATCGAGCCGTGTCCAAGCCTCGATGAAGGGGCAGCAGCAGCGTCCGTCGTCCACACGTGGCAAATGATCACTCCAGACATCGCGGCGGCCTCGCTCCAGAGCGAAGTGGTGCAGGAGCTCACGCAGTTCGTTCTCAATAGCTGCAGACCCGGACGCGCCATCCAGAGCATGGAGAGGACTCTGCGGGCGCCACCGGTGCACTGACAGTTGACACCGCTAGACGCTGTAGCCTTGCATGTCATTTACCTTCTCGTTGCAACACGTAGCCGACTTCAACCACGAGCAGGTTTTGGCTTAACGCCCGCCGGGTCTATGTAGGATAGCGCCCCATTCCTCCCTTGAAGCCGACCTCCCGCTGCTCCAGTCCGCGATCTGCTGACGTACGCACACACCAAGACCACCGAGCTCCTGAGTTGAGCCCATGACGCTGCTCTTCGCCGAGGGCTCCAAGACGACGGAGCTGTCGGACGCGCGGCTGCGCGAGATCGTGCGCGAGACGCTGCAGAAGCTCGAGACGCAGCGCGGCGCCAAGTTCGAGCGCGCGGTGATCGTGCCCCGGACTTCACGCGCTTCCACTCGTACGCACTACCACTGCACTGCACTACCACTGCTGCTACATAGGTGCATTGCTCACTAACTGGTTCGGTTCTTCTTCTCTGACTTGCAGGAAGTCGGGGGTGCTGTCGCAGTATGCGTACGAGTATCTGCAGGAAAAGGTGACGGACGTGTTGCCGGCGCTGGGGACGCACGACGCCATGACGGACGAGGAGATCACCAAGGTGCTGACTGAGCAGGGCTTGGAGACTGTCGAGGCGATGCATCTAACGCGTTGGTGCGATCATGTTGTGGCAGATGTTCGGTGACATCCCTAAGGATATCTTCCGTGTGCACGACTGGAGGTGTCGTGTTGCTAGCATTGCTAGGCAAGTGCTGCCAGTGGAGTGTGAGGCTAACTTCGCTGTTGTGTTCTGTTTAGGAATGACGTGGTGACTATCGGCCAGGTGCCTGCGGAGCTCATCCGTGAGGCGAGCGATGGCAAAGTGAACGAACCATGGCCGGCACAGATCAACAAGCTGGTAGGCGTCTTTGGTTGTTAGAAGCGAGGGTTAAGTGGAGTGGAGTGGTGACGGTGTGCTTTTGTGTTGCGCTCTTGCTGTGTAGCTGTGGGAAGGAGGCCACGACCTGGTGCTCTCGATCGGCCAGGTTGTGCCGCACGAGGTCATGGGCATGGCCAACTACAACAAGAACATCTTCGTGGGCACGGGCGGCAGTGAGGGCATCAACTTCTCGCACTTCATCGGCGCCGTGTACGGCATGGAGCGCATGATGGGGCGAGCCGACAACCCGCTGCGCCGGATCCTCAACTACGCGTCGACCCACTTCTTGGAGAAGCTGCCCCTCATCTACATCCAGACGGTCATCGGACGCGGGTGCGTTTGCCCTGCCGTGTCTTAAACTACTCATCCTCAACCTCTAAACGTTGAGCGTTTGTTTGTTGCAGAGAGAACGGAGACCTCGTGACGCGGGGCGTGTTCATCGGAGACGACGAGGAGTGCTTCATGAAGGCCGCGGAGCTGTCGCTCGAGGTGAACTTCGAGCTCCTGGACGCGCCTATCGACAAGGTGGTCGTCTACCTCGACCCAGAGGAGTTCAAGTCCACGTGGCTGGGCAACAAGTCCATCTACCGCACGCGCATGGCCATTGCCGATGACGGTGAGCTGATTGTGCTTGCCCCCGGCGTGGCGCGCTTCGGCGAGGACAAGCGCATCGACGAGCTCATCCGCAAGTATGGCTACCGCACGACCCCGGTACGACTGCAACTTGCACGCACTGTATGCTGTCCTCTCTCCTGAGTGCTAATGGTGTGGACTGACATTTACAGGAAGTGCTGGCTCACCTGAACGCCAACCGCGACCTGATGAAGAACCTCAGTGCCGCTGCGCACTTGATCCACGGCTCGTCCGAGGGCCGCTTCCGCATCACGTATTGCCCCGGTCACCTCACCAAGGAGGAGGTGGAAGGCGTTGGCTTCGGCTTCGGCGACCTGGAGGAGATGAGTGCCAAGTACCCGATCGAGACGCTGCAGGACGGCTGGAACGTGGACGCCAACGGCGAGAAGTTCTTCTACATCTCCAACCCGGCGCTGGGCCTCTGGGCGTACCGAGGACGCTTCGAAGGCTCGTCGCAGCCTGCAGCCAGTGCAAACACTTCAACTGCCGCCACTACCACCAGCCTCTCGGCCGCTGCAGACACGACCGAAGCCTGCCTCGACGCTGGCGTGGGCGGTGGCCCCTTCAAGCACACCTAAACTCTCACTTGCACTGGAGTGCACTCTGTCAGTCAGAAATCCAGCTTAGGCACTGAATAAACTTGTCCCTGCCAGCATAATGACGTGAGATCTGAGAGCACCAGCCTCGGACACAATTTGATGGTGATTTGCATTGTGATTTTCCTTCCTCTCTCCCCCCTTCGTCCTCCTCTTTGTTTGTGTTTGCTTCTCCATTTGGGCCATGGAAGCTAGGAGGCCTCGGGACTTCTTTGATCTAAAGGCCGCGAGAGCACTTCCCTGCTTCCTTCCAACTAGGATCGACCGGTCCCTAGGCGTGTGTTGCAGTTGCCTAGTTCTATCATAACAACAACAACAGACAACAGTGTCGTCAGGTTAGCACTTCCCGCGGTTAACACCACCTAAACAGATAAGTGTTGCCTAAAGCCAAAGCCGCACGCACCTCCGCCTCCTGGCTGTAGCCCTTGTACTGTCGCCAGCACTGCTCCAGCGCGGCCTGCTCCTTCCGCGTCTCGTCGATCCGGTGCCAGTTCTTCTTGAGCGCCTTCTTGTACGCCGAGTACGTCTCTCCGCAGTTGGCCTCCACCTCGCGCAGCCTGGAAAATAGATCCGAAAATAAGAAGTGGTTAGCACTAGCTTAACCTCTTTCTCTATCTGTCTCTAAACATTGTTTACGGCACGCACGTTTTGAGCACGGCGGCCGTGACCTTCTCGCCCTGCACGAGGCAGGCGCGCGGGTTGGCGTCGCGCTGCTTGCAGCGCATGAACTCCAGGTTGGCGTCCGCGCACTCGTGCGCCAGGATCCGCGCGGCGCACGTGAGGCTGGTGTTGTCCGTGTCCGGCAGCTTGACGGTCTTGCGCTCCTCGGCCATGGCTGTTGCGGCTGCTGCTGGTGACGTGAAGTGTATCGGAGCTTCCTGGCTTTGCGGAGTCAAACCACCAAAACCCCACAAACGAGCGGCTCCGCGTGCCACTTGCGCTCAGTATGGGGCAATTCATGTGCTTCACACTATATTTCATTTCCACTTAAGTACGGGTGCAAGTTGCAGTGTTGCACGGTGAAGATGATGCTGGAAGTGTTGCAATGTTGCAAGGGGATCAGACTTCTAGGATGATGGAGACCGCTAGGATTTACACTAGTAGAAGGCCGATGGGGACTAAAACCGACTACGGGCTGCGTGCTCAGTGCTGCTGCTCGAAGTCCCACTGCTGACGCACGCTCGTGTTGCCCTGCTCGTTCAGCCGCTCCTCGGCCTCCAGCACCTCCTCCAACTCCACGCGCTTCATGTGCGGCTGGTCGCGCTCCTTGTCGCTGTCCTGCAGAGGCGGCAACAGCAATAATACACCAGGAGTTGCGTTAGTGTCAGCGACCATAAGGGCCTTAGAGATGAAATAATTAAAACGTATCCGTACCAGCTCACCAAGGAGAACAATGTTGTCACCACTGTTAACACCAACACACCAGCACAAAATAGGACAGCACAAACGTGCACAGCCGTCAGATCTTCAACTTCCGCTTCACTCCACGATCCATTGATTGACACAGGCAAAAAGCGCTGCAACGGAGGCGCACCGGATGATGTTCAGGCCCAGCTCGATATCGCAGAACAGTCCACCAGCAACGTGGCGCTCGTATGTGTCTTCCAGAATAATGTTCGCTGCAGCAACGAGCAGTATGCAAGCAGCAGCGTTGCACACATAAAGCCAGCAACACAAAGCGTCCCCCAAGTGAGCCAACAGCCCCACCTACAGACATACTCAGGGACAACAGCAACGTACAGTACTGGTCGAAACTCCGCAGGTACCCGACAAGGTGGCGACCGTCGCGCAGAACCATCAGCACTTGCTCTGAAGGAAGCAGCGTGCCACCCAAGTCAGTTATGTCTCCTTAACCCACCCGTAACTTGGTCGAATGCGGCTAAAAAGACATGGTTAGCACCACAAAACGACCCCCTTGCATGCACGCACTATCTAGCTGCTGGATGAGGCTGCTGTTGCCCGGGAAGATGCCGCTCATGGTGCCCTCGCGCTGCTCTTGGCTCGGGCGCTGAACAGGTCCCAATTCAGAATTGAATTTCGACGCGTTAAATCCATTTTTAGCCAGTAAGAATCGATTTTAGGGACCTAGTTTTATCCAGTCAGACGCAGCCCCGCATTTGCGGTGATCCTTCATCGCAATAATCGGCCGGCGGCAGCTAAAGAGCTCTTCCTCCTGTACCATGTTTGCGTCGCGTGTGCTGCGGATGGCGGTGACCAAGACCTCCACGGGTCTCGTGGGTCTCAAGGTGAACCCGAACGCCCGCCAGGACCTCATCAAGATCTACCGCCGGACGCTCGAGGAGGTTAAGGTGCGAACAGAGGCACCAGTCAGGTTTAGACACGGATAGAGACTAATTCATTGCCACTGGTTGCCACCTGCAGATTCTGCCGCCTGAGGCCAAGAACTACCGCAACGCCGTGGAGCAGATCACCAACTTCCGTCTGAATGTGGTGGAGTCCAACGAGGAGGTGAGCGGCAGTGGAGAGAGAGAGAGAGACGGCGTTCTGGTGGTGCAGCAGGAACTGACGAGCTTTACCTTACTTGCTGTGCATCTTGACAGGAGGACGTGATTGAGCGCAAGATTAACTGCGGTCAGCTGGAGGAGCTGATTGAGCAGGCCGAGGACGAGCTGAGCGTCATCCCCGTCTACCTTGGTGCGTTGCGTTGCGCTGCCCTCTGTTTGCTGACTTGAAAGGCTCATCTAACTGGTGGCTACACGCTGTTGCTGTTATAAATTGCAGAGCACAAGCTGTGGGAGAGCCCCATTGAGGCCGCCAAGTAAGCGTGCTGGTGTGGCAGCGTGCGCGGAGTTGCATTGACCTGAAACAATAAGCAGCACGGACACAAGTAAATACACAGCTACTGAAAAAAAACACACACGATGCAGAAGCTGGTGCTGTGCAAGGCTTGATAACCGGGAGCGGTGGAAGAATGATGCAAAATGGTCTATGCATTTGTCTACTACCGGTGCACAGGGGTTTGTCCAGATTAGTTGCGGATCTTGCGACTGCGCGAAAGGTTCGACTTGATACCCGTGGTTTCGCCTCCGTACTTGCCGGCCTCGCCCACGCGCACGTCGCGCACCTGGCCCTTCCTTCGGATGACAGCCTTGCGGTACTGCATGCGCTTCTTGACGCGCGGGTTGCGGTTCAGCTTGCTCTTGTGCGCCTTCAGGCCCTTGTTCTTCATAATCTGGTACGACGCGCCGCGCTTGCCGCCCTCGCCCTCCATGTCGCTGTCCTCGTCGCTGGACGCCGCCAGTGCAGGGTTCTCGTGCGTGTAGAAGTCCTTCTTGGTCTTCTTGAGCGCCGCCTGGTCGCGCGCGGTCTGCTCGTAGAACCGCTGGGCCTCCGCCAGCTCCTCCTCTGATACCTCGTCCGCCTTCTTTTGCTTCTTCGACTTCTTGGCCGAGACCTTCTCGCCGTCGGCGCTGCGCTTGCGCTCCGACTTGACGAAGAACTTGTCGAGGCCGTCGTCGGTCTTGGGCTCTCGCTCCGCCGGCAGCTCCTTCGTGAGCAGATCCTGCAGCTGGTCGTCCAGTACCTCGTTGACATCCTGCAGTTTGTTGAGCTGCTTCTTGAGCAGCAGCAAGTGCATCAGCACCGGGTGGTCCGACACGCTCTTACCCTCGGCACGCAGCAGCAGGTAGAACGAGATATTGGCCGAGTAGTTGAGCAGCAGGTTCTGGCGGGTCATGAGGTAGCGCAGTCCCATCTGCAGCTGACGCGACTTGCGGCGCACGGGGCGCAGCTTCATGACGGCGGGCGTGACGACCTCCTCCAGCTCCTTCGTGGTCGCCTCCAGCTCGGACATGAGGCCCAGCAGCTCGGGCGCCGACTGGTTCACGATCTGCAGCTTGTCCTTCTTGGTCATCTTGGAGAAGTCCTTGTGCACCTGCTCCACGGTCTCCGCGCCGCCCGCACCATTGTCCGCAAGCGTAGCGATGTCCGCGAGCTGCTCGCCCACGAGGTCCTCGTCGTCCACGGGGCGGCCTCGTTCTCCTCCCTCCTCCTCTTCATCCTCGTCTCCGTCGGCTTCCGGCTCGTCGATGCCAAAGTCCTCGTCGTCCATCATCTCCGCCTGCTTGCGCTGCAGCTCCAGAGCAGCCTCCTCCTCGTCCTTGGCGATCTCCTCGTCCGACTCGAGCTCGTACTCGGCCGTGTCGGCGGAGTAGAAGGTCTTGCGGGACTTGCCCCACTTGCCCTCCATCTGCAGGGCCTTCTTGCGCTCGCCCTCGGCGTCGAACGCGTTCACGTCGTCGTCAACATCGTCGTCCATGTCCTCCTCCTCCTCGTCGTCGTCTTCATCCTCCTCGCCCTCGCCCAGCTCCAGCACCTCCTGGCCCGCGAGCTCGTCGTCGTCCTCGGACTCGACCTGCTCGCCGTCGCTCTCGTTCTCGGACGGGTCGTCGTAGAACGTGAGCTCCGCCTGCTTCTGCGCCTGCTGCGCCTCCTTCAGCTTCTTCTTGCGCAGACGCACCTCCGCGCCGCCGTCGCCCGTGCGCGCCGAGTGCCTCGCCTTGCGTCCCATGGCTCTATGTACCTGTAGCTGCTGGCGGTGGTGCAATAGCAACTTGACTTGGCTGGCTGCAACGAATGTACCATATACATGGTACACATCACTACAAACTTAGTGAAGTACGCACTTGATATCAACCGAACTTAGCACGTGTGGCTCGAATTTCGAGCAATCACTTCACACTCGACACCTCCATCATGCGCGCATCAGTCGTAGCGGCTCGAACTGTGGCGCGGGTGGCGGCCTGCAGCCAGCGCGCACTTACGCCTAATAGCCTGGGCGCTGCCTCCATCCTCCGCCAGCAGTGCGCGTGCGTACAGACGCATCAGATTCTGGTGACGAGGAGCTTCGCCTCCGCCGCCCCGACCTCCTCGCGCGCAGACACGCAACAGCAGCAGCAGCAGCAGCCGCGGAAGTTCGCGTGGGCCGAGACGGACATCGCGCCGCCGTCGCCAGGCCGCGGCATCATGGGCCGCTCCGCCAACGTGGACGTGACCAAGAGCCAGAACCCGATCCAGCGCTGGCACTGGCTGTGGAAGATGCTGGGCTTCCTGAACGAGGACGACCGGCTGTTTCGCCACTCGACGGCCGTCTTCCAGAGCTGCATGAACCAAACGGCCAGGCCAGAGTACTACCGCGCGTTGGGGCTGCCGCGCTCCTTCCGCGCGCAGCAGGCGCTGCTCATGGTGCACGTGTGGATCGTGCACCGCCGCTTGGCGCTGGAAGGTGACCAGGGCAAGATCATGCAGGAGCTCATGTTCGACCGACTGTGGGAAGAGACCGTCGTGCGCATCCGCTACCAGGACATCTCGGAGCTCACGGTCAACAAGCACTTGGCGCAGGTGCAGCAGGTGTGCTTCAACGCGTGCATCGCCTACGACCAGGGCCTCAAGAGCGGCCCCAACTTCCTCCAGACGGCCGTGGCCCAGCACCTGCTCGAGAACGAGACGCCCGAGGGCCTGCGCATCGCCAGCATCTTTGCCGACTACATGAAGCGCGAGCTCAAGAACCTTGAGAAGGTCGACGCCAAGTACATTATGGAGGGCACCATTCCGTGGAGCCCACTGCCGGAGACACACGTCAAGGTGACGGACATCCCGGGGGACGACGACAACGTGGTGCTCATCGGACAGCGCTTCGGCAACTGGCGCTCGGCACTGGACAACCGCGGCAAGCTCTACTACTGGAACATGACGACGCGATACTCCGTCTGGGACCGCCCCACGGGCGACAAGCTTCACGAGGGCGAGGAGCAGAGTAAATAATCCGCCTGCCTGCCTGCCTGCCTGCCTACCTACCGGTCTGTCAATCTGCTTTTCAACCTGCAGATCCGCGACGTTCCGTCGATAGATAGAGAATACCACAGCGGGAAGCACACCGCAGCGGCGCCAGAGGAAGTTGATCCACGTCTAACTGCTCTGCTGCGTTTTGCCTAATAACTCGCTTCGCTGCTTTAATACAGAAACAAAAAGATCTGCACGTCTTGGTAGTTGCGTTTCGTGTTGAGTTCCTAGTTGTAAGTTCATCGATCGGAGCCTTAATTGGCTGCTGCTGCTGCTGCTGCTGCCTCGCTGGCCTTGGCCTCCGCTTTGGCCTTTGCTCGGCGGCCACGCGGTCGCGGCGCTCCTGCATCTTCTGCCTCACGTAGGCGTCCGAGGCCTTGGCGTGCTGGAAGTTCTCCGAGCGGATGCGCACCTTCTCCTGTCTGAAGCACCAGTCCAGCGCCGTCTTGACGTCGCCACAGGCGCCGAAGAACTTGGCGTACGGGTTCTCCTCGTGGCACTCGAGCAGCGCCTTGATTTCCTGTGAATAACAACGGGACGCATTAATACGGTGCATTGCGCTACAGCACAGAGTCGCGAGCCGCACGTACGGCCTGGCAGTCAGGGTGCGGGCGGTCCAGCGGCGTGTGCATCTTGCGCTCTTCAGTCTGAGGTCGAGATTGACTCTGCGACTTGGTGGTGAAGGCCTCGACATGTCTTTGCTGCTCGGTAGTAATCCAGGCGCTTACGATTCTTGATCTAGTAGTATCGGTAATACACGAAACAATTTAATAAGTATAGTATATGCCAGAAAAAGACTGAGTTACTACTATCATTAGTAAACTACTTTATAATATGCAAGTACTACTAACAATTATTGTGATACCAATCTTTTACAGGCTAAATATTGGTAAACCGTCCACCTAATATGTGTTGAGAGAGAGCGAAACAAATTATTTGAGTTTAGTTTGTATTTTCGTATCGATGTTACACTCTTGAAGTGTAGTAATTGTACTATTAATAGTGAGAACTATAGAACTAATATAATGAGTCAGTACTGTAAGTGTTAAAGCGATGTGAGTATAATATCGATAGTAGTGTAATACTGTAACTACTGATAACTACCTTATGATTTTGTGATACTATAGTAGTATGTTTCGTTGGCCAATGTGAGGCAGTCTGTAAAGCGATCACCAAGGAACTAGCAGCTCATATTCACCATGGAAGGCGCCAACTTCACCCCGCAGCAGAAGGCCGAGCTCATCAACCGGGTACGTCTGGCGCTGCCATGATGCCGCTGCACACGTCGCTGCGTGCTTCATGCTTTGCCGCGCAGCCACGGACGCTCTGTCGCGTCGTCCCTTGGCCGTAGCTGACGGTCTCCATTGCTCTCCACTCGCCGCTTTACAGGTTCGCTCGGAAGTGCAGCAGCAGGCGCTGCAGGAACTGACGCAGAGTCTGCAGGAGAAGTGCTTCGACAAGTGCATCACGCGCCCTAACGGCAAGCTCGACGGCAAGCAGCAGAACTGCCTCGCTCTGTGCATCAACCGCTACATCGACACCATGAAGGTGGTCTCGGAGGCCATGGCGCAGCGCGGCTCTTAGGTGCGTCCACCGCTCAAGGCGCCAAGGCTCATGGTTAAAGCGCACGCGCACTGAGATGGATGTGAGCCGACGCTTTACATCTGTGCTGCGTGCTGCGATATCCAGGTTGATAATCGATGACTCGTGCGTTCCGGTGTTGTCGGCCTCTGCTCGATAACCCGAGAGTCTGCACAGTACCGTAGTGATCGTTGCGGGACGCGTGCTGGTAGGCTCTTTAGAGGGAATGCCGCGCTTCAATACAACTCGATCCTGTGCCTCAACTGATCAACCTTTATTGTTCCCGAAGAGCTAAGTAATTGGCATGAGAAAGATCGAGTTTATCCTAAGAGAAAAAGAATGCAGGTGTATCAATGTGGAAGAAGAAGACGGGAGATGACGGGGTTGAACTGCTTTGTTCTTGCTCGTTCGTTGACCAGGGTTAAATAGTGAGACTACGACCGACCAAGGCGAAGGCGAGGTCGAACCCGCAAGTAACCGACTCCAAAAGCGACGCTGGCCACCTTCCCTGCTGGGGCTTACAAGTGCGCCATCTTGTGGCAGAAGACGCCTCTCATCAAGCTCCAGCTCGCTGAACGTTGGCTGCTAGACGTTGACGACCGCTCGCGCGATCGCGACGACGTGATCCGCTTAGTTCTTGGCGTCCGTCTGGCGGGCCAGCTCCGTGATGGCCTGGTCGCCCTCGCCGTGGTGGCGGATGTAGCCAGCCAGAGCGTAGGTGTCCGACTCGCCCGTGAAGACGCCGTTGGCGTTCACGCGGCCGACGTTGATCTGCACCGAGGCGTGGTCCTTGGCCGCGAGGATGCGGTTGGTCCACGAGCTGCGCGCATCAAAACGACAACAAAAAACAATCAGCACCCCGCTCCTTCTTCATTTAGCTGTTGCACTGTAATTTGCAGTCGCACGCACCACTTGCGCGGGATGTAGATGTCGATCGACTGGCCGGCCTCGTTCTGCATGGTTACTTGTCTAGAGTCAGTTGAATTCCTCAATGCTCGCAGCCTTCCCAAAGGCGCCGTTGTTTTGGCTGGAGCTCCCCCAAACCAATGGCCCTGACTGTGCGTTACCGGTCGCGCATACAAACTCCAAGTGAAATCGCTCCTCTTCCAGCACCCGTCAAAACAGATAGTACATGGTGTGGCGTACATAGGACGATACATGATCGCCATCGCCGCGAGTCAATACTCAAGACAAGACAAGACAAGTGAGAGCGGCGTAAGGTACCATCATGGCGGAGCAGATCACGGAGCAGCAGGTGGTGGCCACGTACAAGAGTCTGCGCGCCGAGGTGCGGCAGATGGCCGAGAAGATCGCCGAGCTGGAGGCCGAGACCACGGAGCACGACCGCGTGCTGCAGACGCTCAACGAGCTGCCCAAGGACCGCCGGGCCTACCGCATGGTGGGCGGCGTGCTGGTGGAGCGCACGGTGCAGGAGGTGCTGCCGGCCGTGACGGCCAACCGCGACGGCATCGCGCAGGTGCTGTCCCAGCTCAACGACAACATCAAGCAGAAGGAGAAGGCCGCGGACGAGTGGCAGCGGAAGTACAACATCCAGGTGCAGCAGTAAGAACAGAGATGCTCACGGGTGGCTGGCCACGAGGAAAATAGAGGGGTGGTCCTGCAGCAAGTCCGCCAGCACTGCACACTGTGCGTTCGTAGTCCGTTGAAGAACACGAAGGACTATTTATCCTACGGCAGTGTCGGTTGCAAGTTGCTTCCTTGCTTGAGTTATGTTACAGGTAGCTGGCTGGCCGGATGGAGACTTATATAGGTAGGTGCTGCTCAGGGCTTGCTTGGTCCCTCCGTTAATGAATGCATGAGCCGTTTCTAGAAGGCGCATGCAGGGCAAGAAAGAGGATCAGCTAAGTGATGTCGACAGCCCACGTGATCGTCCCATCATACTGCACCTGCAGAGCCATGTTGATGGTCTTCACTTGGTCGTACTTGGCCGTCACGATCTTCAACTTCTCGTCGAACGCTGTCTCTTGCTGCTCCACCACAGTCTTCAACGAGTATATCGCTTGGTCCTGCTCAGCACCATCGCGTTAGCTATACCATCCTTTGATCACATCCATCTAAGGCATTCGCCATCCACCTTCTGTTTACACGCCGCTTCAAGCTCCTTGATCCGTATCACGAGCGGATCATCCTCCGCGTCTTCTTTTCGTCGTGCTCTGCCTTTGCGGGTAAGCTCGGTCTTGCTCTTCCCAGTGTCCCGCTCGCTCGATGCCCCCGCCTGTTGACGCAGCACCAACTCATCCTCTGAAATCGCCAGCAGTCGCTCCAGCTCCGTCAGCAGCTCCTCCTGCTGCGCCTTGTGCTCACTAGCCTCCGCCACCTTCTCCTCGCGATAGAACCGCTCCCATTGCCGCAGTCGCTTCAGCAACACAAAATATTGCAACGCTCAGCCGAGTTCACTACATGAATGCGGCACTACCACCAGCTTAAACCAACGTCCGCACCTGCTGCAGCTCCTCGTTCTTGTCTCGCAGCTCGCGCATCTGCTGCGCGTCGATCTGATTCTCGTGCAGCAGTCCCTCCAGCTCGATCACGTGCTGCACCTGCAGGTCCATGTCTCGCTGGTGCTGCGCGAACTTCTCCTCCATGGCCGTGAGCTGCTCCTGCAGCTCCACGTTGTGTTCGCTCAGCAGCTTCCGGTCGTGCGCGTACTTGGAGATGCGCAGCTGCAGCTCGTGCTCCCACTTACTCTGCTCCGTCTTGAACGCGTACAGCTGCGCGCGCTGCGCCTCCATACGGCGCTGCAGACTCGTGGCCAGCTCGCGCTCCACCTCCAGCTCGCGCGCGCCCCACCAGTCGCGCACCTGATGCGCCTCGGTCTGCGCCGGCGCCGGTGCCGGTGGCGGCGCTGCAGGATTCGCCGACGTTGACATCTTTTTGAGATGGCTCACTACTACCGGAATGAGCGTCCTTCTCTTGGTTAAAGTATGCATATGTTCTGAAACAATTGCAGCAAAGGGATGTGAGCGAATTATTGTGGTAGACACAAAACTGGTCCCCCCTTCTTGCCAAGAGGGCTGCATATCGTGCGAGGAATAAGCTTAGATGAGGTTCGATGGCATTTGCGAGACGAAAAGCTTGTTTTCTTCAATGGCCATACCAAAACACTTTCCTATGAGGATTCTCCTCCGGAAACCGGAGTGAAAGGAACTCAAGTTCTTTGGTTTTAGGCTGATGTTTTCCTCCTCCGCGGCACAGTACCTAGTAGTAAGCGTGTGTGAAATAAAATATATTACTCCGCAATCTGCACCCTACCACTCAAGTGTCTTCTCGTCGTGCATCCGCCAGCTCGCACCCAGCGCTCGCTCGCTCAAAGCTGTTATTTCCAAAAATGGTGAGTGGCTTCTGGTCAAAGCTTTCCTTCGCCTCGAAGGTTGCGAGTACCCCCGCCAGCGATACACTTGGCAGTGAGATAGGCTGCTCCACTGCGATAAGCTTTCAAGTTTACTGAAGACTGGGTGCTCGTTGGAGCTTCCGTTCGTAGGTCTCTCTCTGCTGGGTTTTCGCTTGGTAACTTAGTCTTTCCTTAGTTGCCGAGCAGCTTGGCAAGCTCCTGCCAATGAAGCGTTCTTACCATGCCCCTGACAGGACCATTCTTCAGTGAATCATAATATAGCTTTAAAAAGGTGAACGTGCACCAGTTTGCTTTCACTTAAACTGCTGAAGTATCTCTTAAGTATCATATGTCCAATTGGCGTGGTCCACACTAGTACCGCTACTTTTGGGTTACTTCTCCCCGGGAGCCCCTCGTTTGTGGTCCCAAGCTCACTCGCACATCGCCAGCCAAGACCAGACCTCCAGAATGAACCGCTTCGTCGCTGCCCTCCGCCCGCTCTCGCGCGCTGTCGCCCGCCCGCAGTTCGTGTCCCGCGCTGCCCCGTGCGCTTCTTCAGCGCGCAGACGTTCCTGGACCGCAACGAGGTGAGCGAGCGCGTGCTGGGCGTCGTCAAGAACTTCGAGAAGGTGGACGCGGACGCCGTCAAGGAGGGCGCCAAGTTCCAGGAGGACCTGGGCCTGGACTCGCTCGACGTGGTGGAGGTCGTCATGGCCATGGAGGAGGAGTTCACCATCGAGATCCCGGACAACGAGTCGGAGAAGCTGCTCACGCCCGCGCAGGTCATCGACTACATCGCCGCCCACCCCATGGCCAAGTAAATGCCGTCTCGGAGGGAGTATGCTGCTGTTAGTCTGTAGTGCGCGCCGCAGTGCTGTCCAAGGATCAATCCGAGTCTCTAGGGTAGCGGCGCAGCCTCACGTCCCCTCGACGCCGCTTCACGGCGAGAAAGATACAGGTTCTCGTCGCGTTGGAAACGCCAAGGGAGGCTGGTGCGGCAACGCACGGAACCAACACTTAGCCTTCATTAACGAAACCAAAAAGAAAGCTACTTTGATAAAGACGCGAGCGTGTTGAGTTGGGTTGAACTGAGTTGAGAGGGGGCTTGACGTGCTTGAGGGCATGTTGAAGCGATGAGAGATCGCAATGTGAGGCTGGGAGGCGCTGGAGGCTTGACCCCACGCGACAGCGGACCTTCAAACCAATTCAATAACGTGTGCAGTGAGGCTACACTTCCGATGCAGCAGCTTGCATAATGTTTGCTTGTCGTGTTCAAGTGGCTCTTGGCAGTTGATCAGCTCAAAATCCGTTTAACACTTGAATTTCGGATGGATCCACTGACTGACGAGCTCCACCGAGCCAGAGCTCGTTCATTACTTGCATTGACATGTTGTTGGCTAAATAAATGCGCTGCCATGAGCTCTCCAACTGCCTCGCCGCCCGATAAAGACAGCAGCAACGCGTTGGCTCGGGTCAGCGCTACGGCAGCAGAAATGTGGAAGCGGGATGGTGTCGTTGTCTGTCTCCTCCATCGCCGCGAGATTACTTGCCCTCCCTCTTCTTCTCTGCCTGCAGCCGCGACAGGATATCGTTGATGTGGTTCTTGACAACGGGTTGGCCAGTGGCCGTGCGCTGACTCAGCTTCACGTGGCGCTTCTTGCGCTGCGTGACCTTCTTCTCCACGGTCGCGATGCGTTTCTGCTTCTCCTCGCGCGCGCGCTGCTTCTCCATCTTCGTGATCGCCGCCTTCTTCTTTGCCTTGAAGAACGGGTCGGGCTTCACCACGCGCGTCTTCTCCTCTCGCTCCTGCTGCTGCTTCCTGTCGACACGCGCCTCCACCTGCTCCGCACACAAGATTCACTCATCAGTATATAGAGCCTACAACCTGCATAACACAACTTCACACAGCGCCGCACCTCCTCCGCGTCCTCGTCCACCTTGCCGCTCTTGAGCTCGCTGAAGAACCGGTCGTAGAACGACGAACCGGCGGCCGCGTCGCCGTCACCTCCGCTGCCGCGCCCTCCTCGCGCTTCTTCACCTTCTCGTACTGGCGCCGGCGCTGCGCCTTGTGGATGATGGCCTTCTTCTTGCTCTTGGCATCGCTCTTGGACCGCTGCGCCTTGCCCTTGATGAAACGCTCGATACTCAAGCCGCTGCCGCGCATGTTGCCTCTCTGTAGTCGGTCAATGCCTTCTCTTCGCCCACTTCTGGCTTCACCAACCAATAAAAAGACAAGTTGGTGTGCTCTTACACCAATGTAGCCATTTCAGTGATTGATGACCCACCATCCACTTCAACTTGCCTCCTCATTAGAACGAGTGCGACCTGGACGGCGCCACGGTGTGATCGTCCTCCTGCTGCTCCAGCTGATAGGCCGGCATGGTCGCCGTCGCCTGCTTGCACCAGCAGCCGCAGCCCGTGGGGCACGCCGTCTCGACCTCGAACCACTCGCGGAGGTGCTCGGCGTGGCCGCCATGGCCGCACGTCATGCAGAACATCGACTGGCCGCGCACCACGAGCTGGCACACGGAGCAGCGGACGGCGAAGTCCCGACAGCTTGAGCACACGGGGTCGATCGTCCGCTATAAGAAGCAGCATACACAGGTGAAAAAAAGGTTAATCAGCAGGGGCTTTGAGGGCATCACTGTCTGGCCGACACCGGTACGTACCGCATTGCAAGAGCCGCAGATCAAGCCCATGGAGATGCCACGCGGGTCTTGCACGCCGTGTGACTTGGTCTTCAGCACTTCGTTGCGCAGGTTCATAGCGCCGTAGCGATAGAGAACGTCTGCGTACGCCTCCTTGTACACGTCATAGCGCGCCTCGTCTTCCGGGAGCGACGATAGCAGGCACTTCTCGTCGTCCACAGAGCGGAAACTCAACTGCAGCAGCACGCGGTCGTTTGCGTCGATCTCCTCTTCTCTGCTGGTCGTGGCGAGCAACGTGTGTAGAGGCGACGGCATTACTGGGTCAACTCTTGGAGATGCAGTCACCGTCATTGACGGAGCGGGGGACTTGCCATTTACCGCTTGGATGGGACGCTGGAACGTGTCTGCACTTAGCCGAGGTGGCGGCGCTTCCTTTGAAGCGTTGCCACTCCACGTCTTGAACGGATTCTCCAGCCGCTCGAAGTCCATTTTCCAACCCGTGCTCCCAGTTGGCGCTGATTGTTTGGACTGTAGATCGCGGTTGATGGTCGACGAGGTGCTGGTGGTGGACAGCGTGTGCTCTCGGATCGGGCTGGATTGTCGACTTGACGTGGCACTGTTCGTGCCGCTGCTGACGAGCGGCCAGTCCTTCGACGCACGTAGAGCGCTGTCTTTATCGATCGGCAGTCGCTTGAGAGCGCGCTTCACTGTGGCTACTCGACCGGCGAGCGCTCCTCATCACAGGCGGAGCGTCACTTGAATCGCCCAATGTCAGTTGCGTAAGAGCATTCGACGACAAGCGTCTGGGACGCAAGCCGCCGCTGCTTGCTGTACTTCCCGCCACACTGCTCCCTACGCCAGTTCCCACCTCCTCGATGCTTGCGCGCCGGTCCTCACGCACCACTGGAAGCTGATCTTCCATTGTGATTGCTGAGGGAGTCATCGAGTCGCGAATCTCATCCGGGTCCTTGCGCTCGTTCGGCTTCAAGGCGCACACGATCGACGCCAGCGCTTGAACGTCGCCAGCCTGCTCGTACATATCCAGCACTTTGTGCACCAGGCTTTTCCCAAGCGGGTGTGCACTCCAAGGATGCGAGGTTCGCAGACACAGCGACGTCGAAGAGCTGGTGTTCTTCTTGTAGATAGGCAGCTCCACCTCGGGAGCTGCTGAAATCTCTAGTAATGACCAAATCTGCTGCAAGTCGCTTCGACCAGCCAGTAGCGCAGTCCGAGCGTTTTGAGCGCACGTTGCAGCCAGTGCGGTACAAGATTCGTCGAACGCGGGGTCGTCGTCTTCGTGTTGGCCCTTGGTTGCTGCATCGCTGTCGGCCAGTATACCCTGTAATACTCGAGTCAGGTTGTTGTTCTTCGATGAAACTCCACGTTTGCCGGGCATGTCTTCTGCTGCCCGCAACATCCACGATATCATCGACCGGTTCACGGAGCCAAGCTGCCCCTTCTTCCGCTTGGTGGATTTGCTGGCCTTGGGCGATACTGTCGGCGGCGCCACAGGGCGAGGTGCGATATCTGTCTGGTACGTCAAAATGGACGAGACACCACACAACTTGGACAGATCCAGAATAGTCACGCTGATGCTCAGGTCCAGGTTGAGAGCAGGCGCAGGTTGCTCCACACGCTTCATTCGCTCTGCAGTGTTTGCGCGCATGGATGCTCGAGGCGAGAGCTGGAGGCCAGCCGTAGTGCTCGTCGGCATGGAGAGTAAGTGTTCTGGGTTGTTCACGGGGAGATGATACTCGGCACTCGAAAAGTACGTATTCAAATACTCCGAACCCCCGTGAATTGAGGGCTCCATCTCGTTCACTCCAGCCAACATGTCATCGTTTCCACCCGCACCGCCACTTCCCGACGAATAATACATGGACGCGTGACGATAACCATGCGCAGACACAGAGTGGTCGTCGTCCCCGAACACGCCCACCACAACGCCACCATCGATCAATTCCTGCGATTGTTGCTGCTGTCCTGCCCAGTCATTGGCGCCAACGTCCATAGATCCCATGATGTTGGCTGACGATAGCAACTTTACTGGCGGCTTCTTGTTCTTCTTGGTCGCGAATCGAGAGTCTCTCAAGTCCAGCAACTCCTCGTAGGTCCTCGGTAGCTTGTTCGGAGGTGGCTGCGGCTTGCTTCCCTTGCCGGCAGCAACTGCCGTGGGGACGACCGCCGAGCTCCTCGATTGGCCGATGGCCACGCGTGAATCGAACACCAGCAGCATGTTAGGTCCACTAAAGGCAGCGCCAGAGATGCGTGGGCACGGCAGTGCTCGTGCGCCGCTCGAACTTGCAGCTCGCTCCTTCGTACTCGCCGAATCATCGGAGCGAGCCTCGTCCTTGTCTCCTGTGCCTGAAACTGGAGCATCTTCCTCGCCACTGGCAGGCTGAGACTGAGTCTCCCCGCCCTTGATAAGCTCCTCCTCAAGCGCAAGAAGAGCCTGGAGCGAACTGTCGTTGCCCTCCAACGTGTACTCGTCCGTGCCCAGCGGCACAGCAGACTTTGGCACGACGAGCGGCACGAAGTCGGTTTTCAGCGCCGAAAGACTGTACTTTGAGTGCTGCGCGTGCATCTCAGCAAACTCTGCGCGAAGCATGCGTCGGGCATCCGACTGCTGGCGGGCGCTAGTGTTGTTACCTTCGGACGGCGCCACATCCGCCAGGTACGATGCTGTGTCGTAGCCGCACGCTTCAAGCTGCGGGACGTCCACGTGCCACATACGAAGTTCCTGATCTTTTGACCATGACACGAGCTGGTACACGCTGGTCTGGGGACGAACGCGCCACGCCATACCCCGCACTAAATCGCTATGACCCGCGAACGAGTGCACCAGCTCCGCCGTGACGGACGAGCCTGCGTTGCCGCCAGACACATTCACATCCCCGCATCGTCGTTGCCGCCGTTGTCCCCGTCACCATGGGAAAGAGCCCATAGGCGGATCGTGTTGTCCATCCGCTGGGAAGAAATCGTCACGAGTCCGTCGCCAAACGGCGTGTACTGCGCTCTCCACACTGGTGCGCCGGTATTCAGCGTTCCTTGACACACTCTCGGCTGCGTCACGTCCCAAAACTTGACCGTCTTATCGTCCGAGCACGTCAGCAGCTCGTACATCCGCTGCGGATGCCAGTCGAGTCCATAGATCTTCTGCATGTGGGCCGTGATCTGCGCCGCCGGGGCCACCGTCTTCTCTCCAGCAGCTCGCAGGTCCCAGACGCGCACTTCTCCGTCATGAGCAGTGGCCAGCGACGTGGCGTCCACGCGGTTCCACTCCACCTGGATCACGCTCGTGTTGAAGGCGTTCAGCGTCTGTACGGGCCTCTGGGGCGACCTCATATCCCACAGCAGCGTCTTGGCGTCTGCTGAGCACGTCGCCAACAGTGATGGCTCCATGGGGACCAGGCCACGTCGCTCACGGGTCTCGTGTGGGCTCTCAACGTGGCCACCAGCGGCTGCGTCGTACTCTGCGAGCCACTGCCGCCCGCGCCTCCTGCTCCGCTGCTGTGGCCGTGTTTGTAGGCGCTGGAGGAGCCCTGACCCGCCCCAATGGATGCCGAAGCGCCTGAGCCCACCGCCACGTCGGCGATGTCCCAGATGAGCGTATTCCGGTTGCTGGACGACGCCACGTGGCTCTTGAACAGCGCATGCGGGTTGCACTTGACCACCGTCACCTCGAGCTTCGTCTGATGGTGCAGCGTGGCCGGCGGCAGGAACGGCGCCTCCAGGTCCACGAGGTGCAGACCCTTTCGGCCGGCCAGCACGGCTACAGCGCCCGTGGCGTCCACGCTCAGCGCGCTCGCGTTCAGGTCCAGGTGCACGTTGACGTTCCCGTGGATCGTGGAGCCCCGAAGCCGAGACGGAGCCGCCCGACGCCGCAGACGCATTAGACGTCACGTCTGTCGTGCCGGACACGCCCGCGGGCGCGGGTGTGCGCCGTGGCCCGCGTCCCGCGCGCTGGTGGCGCCGCGAGAGGCGTGGTAGCTGCGGTGCCGTCGGCGCATGATTGCGGGGCTTCGGGTGCTGCTATTGCGATTTTTGTGATTGACTTAGATGCAATTTTCGGGAAAAGGCCCAACTTCAACTTTTCGCTAGAAGGATCTCGTTTGGTTGTGGCGCTGCGAAGAAGACCGATGACTCGCACGCAGGAATAGCGCTTACCGCGGCGAAGGGCCTGAGGCACTGCGAGCAGAAGAGCATGCCGCAGTGATAGCAATTGCACTGGTGGGCGCGCATGTGCAGTTCTAGTACCTTCTCCATCAAGTCCCCGGCCAAGTCTGCTGCTCCTGCTTTCTCGTTCGGCGCTGCTGCCACGAAGGACGACGAGTCCACCAAACCCCTGCCAAACACGCTGCTGGAGGCTTGTCGTTCGGTGTTGGCAGCTCGCTGTTCTCTGCCAAGTCTACCGACTCAGAGGAGAAGGTTACGCCTGCCTTCTCGTTCGGAGTTCCTCTGTCCACGCTGGCGGCCCCTGCGGCCTCTTCTACGCCTTCCACTGGTGGATTCTCGTTTGGCAACTTGAGTGCTACGACGAGCACGCCGCCTGCCGCTGGTGGCTTATGCTTCGACGCTTCGACACCGGCTACTTCTGCTTTGACTTCGGCGTCGACCGCTGCCGCTGCGGGCGGAGGCGAGGAGAACATTGGACGCGAGGAGGCCACCGTTATTATCAAGGTTCGTGAGGGGCCTACTCATTGTACTTCCACTGATCGACTGTGTCTAATGTGGTTGTCTGCATTCGATGGCACAGGCCGACTTGACTTTACGAACGACGACGGCTCGTTCAAGGCCGAGAAGGCCAGGATCTTCGAGTTCAAGAAGGACGAGAAGCGCGGGGCAGACCAGGGCGTGCACCCGCTCAAGCTGCTCGTCAGCAAGGACACGAAGAGCGCGCGCATCCTGGTGCGCAACGAGATCGGCGAGATCGTGCTCAACTCGGCGCTGTACAAGGGCATGGCGTTGCGTCCGCACGAGGCCAAGGGCAAGAAGACGGGCGTCACGCTGGCGCTGCAGGTCGAGGGCGAGAGCTTACCCCGCTCCTGCTCAAGGTGAACGCCGCGGGGTAGACGAGTTCATCAAGGCGCTCGAGACGGCGGCCGCGTCTTCCTAATGAGTTTCCGCGTAGCTAGTCAGTCACGTGTCTACCTCGTTCCTCTACTCTAACCAAACCTTTGCCAGACAACTTTTGCCACGCACTTTACTTGGTTGGTCATGCAGTTCGTTAGTTAGTCGAGCGATCATCAAAACTTGACCGCAGGAGGCATTAGAAAGAGGCCAAAGCTGGCACATTTTGTCGATATCAAGAGATATCTAGAATACAAGTTGGTGGTGTCATGTGGACGTTGATTAAGTTATGTGGATCCAGGTCTGCGCGTCAAGTCCCCAGTCCTCTCGAAGGCTGATCCTGCACCCTAGGCAGCACGTGATGAGGTGCAGCTCAGGCGCGGGATGCGATCGATCGGCCGAAAACTTGAACTTCGACCCCGCCGCTCGATGAACACGAAGGTCTCAGGCGCGCACGTAATGAGGTGCAGCCTAGACCACGTCCGTCAAGCAGCAGAGGTCGACTGCAAACCCGGATCTGGAAGTCCACTACAACAACTACCACTACTACTGCTGCTACTGCTGCTGCTGCCGCTGCTGCTACTACTACTGTACACAACATGCATTATCCTACGGGAGTGGCGTCGCTCAGAGCTTCCAGAGCGGACGCTGGGGCTTGGCGGCTGCCGCGCTGCGTCGCTGTGTGGCATGCGCGCATTGGTCGACGAATGCCGCGCTCTGCTGGAAGTCGAAGAGGCGGGACTTGACTTGGGCGCCTTGTTGCTGGGTCTGCGAAGGCGTGAGCCCAGCGACTGCAGCCGCCGTATCAGCAGGAGCTGTGTCTTGGACGCGTTGGAGGAGACCGTCGACTTCCTGCAGCAGCTCGCGGTAGCTCTTGACCTTGGCGTGCTGAGCAGGGCCGACGGGCAGCTCAGCAGGAGGCACTTGCTGCTGGAGACTCTCGTCGTTGTCGGATGCGGCTGCGGCTGCGTCGGCGACGTCGCGGAGCTCTTCGATCGCCTCTTGCGCCGCGAAGCCTTGGTCGATGTCGGTCGGGACGCGGCGGCGATCGGCAACAACCTCAGCGGGCTCAGCGCGAACGGCGGGGCTGGGACGGTCGAGCTCGAGCTCGTCCTGCGCCGCGGTGCCTTGGTCTTGGTCTTGGTCATCGATGAGTGCAGCGTCGAAGCCGGAGTAGCCGTACTGGAACTCGGCAAAGCGTGCCGCGTCGAGGAGCTGGATGGACCAGCGAGGGTCGAGCGTCTCCACTGCTGCGGGCGCGGAGGGGCGTGCGGCGTCGGTCGCGTCGATGGAGCTGGAGCTGGAGCTGGACACGATGGTCGACGAGGTGCTGTAGAACTCGATGAGGGCGGAGACCCTCGTCGTGGTGATCACTGCGGGGGCGCGGTGCGTAGTGTGGACGGCGGCGCGGACGGTGGTGCGGGACTCGAACATGGCGACGAGGCGACGGACGGACGAAGCCATGGTTGGATCGGGAGGGAGGGAGGTCGGGGAGGGGAGGGTGGCGGTGCTGGGGGCGGGGGCTTGCTGCGAAGGCAGGAAATTGAAGAATGAGGAGGCCTCGACCGGGGCGCCGCTAAGCGAGCCGATCCCTCTCTCATACCACTGCTGCGACAGCATGGTTCAGCTCATGGTTCAGTTCAACTCGTGTAGCCATCCTCAACTCGAGCAGCCACGCTCGCACGGCTATTGCACACAACTTCAACAATGCAAATAAGTTCGAAACTAGGGCTTCGCGGGGGCTGAGATCGCAAATATAAAACAAAACAGATAAACGCACAGCGCACACGACTTAGGCGCGCCGCACTTGCGGCGCACCAGTCGCCAGCGCTGTGCTTGCATTCAAACACACTCACGATAATATGAATTTGTTTTCTTGCCTTCGCGCTGTTAATCACCAAATACAAGCAAGTTAGAAGTTGCAGCAGTGCCCTCCCAAGCAAAGTCTATTCTTACCTTGGCGCTGTAAGTTCACCCTGGAGTTGCTGCGTCTGTAGACGTGAGAACTGGAAATGATTCGAATGAAACGAAAATTAATGATACGATTGATGCTTCTTCGTTGACAGAGACTGACTACGTAATTATTCAGACTACCTATTAAGTTTACTTTCATCATATGTCATATATGATGGATACTTAACGCATGCGTTTGCTGCGCCAGCAGCATACCTTACGGTACCGTACACTTGCTATCCCCTGCTGGCGCAGCCGGCGTTTCATCCAACACTATCGCGGCACGCCTTCCCCACGCGCGCGCATTTGCAGCGTCAAGACGACGGCGACGCTGCTCCGGCGTTTCATCCAGCACCATCGCGGCAGAATCAACATTGCTGATTTCCTCTGCAGGGCTACAGAATGACGGATCCGGATTGAGAAGATTGACGCCCGGAGACGACACTTACACTTCCATTAAGTATACAGAGTACTTATGCAGGTAAAGATATATAAACAAGATTCTCAGTTAAGTGCATTCAATACAAATATCATAATCAAGCGACACTTTTTTCGAGCACGACACGCACGGCTTCATGCGACACCGAATTAATCCCCTGCCGGCTGCGCCAGCAGCATACCTACGGTACACTTGCTATCTCAGTATAAATTTGGCGTCGGCTGCCGTTTGTGCGTCTCCCACTAGAGACGGCAGTGGCCACCGCCGGAACGAAACGGATCGGGGTGATGCTCTGAGTTGCTCTGAGCTGCTAAGCGTTGGCTGTCGATCGTACATGGAATGCATTGGGCAGGGCATGCTCTTCTCCTCTCTTGGGCTCGAGGCAGACAAAAGATCCCAAGCACAGCACACCATATTCTCATCGATCTGGCAGTGAGTAATGCTTTCATTCTTTCGACGCCGCGCTAGTAATGACTCGCGATCACCAGGATGAGTAGGGTAAACGTAGCTCCTCGAGCTCGGCCCCCGGCGAGCCAACCATTTGTCTTTGTCGCAGGTGTGCTTCAACAAAAGATCCAGTGACCTTACTTTGCTATTGAGTTAACTATACGCTCGGACTGAAGGCTTGAGCTTCACGTGCCCGCAGTGAATGGAAGCTTCAGCACAGCAGAGCCACTCCACTCGACGTCCTCCTCTAAAGACAACTGTCCGCGCCTGGAGCGATGAACTCGCTCATTGACGCAATGCGTCTAAGCTGGTTCCGGTAAGAGCCCAGTCTTGCAAGCGTTGACGCCAATGGGATGGCTCTGGGGCCGTGCAAAAAGGACATTCGGACATCTTCGTCGGCGCCTTCGCGTCTGCGTCTTGCGAACCACCTCGCAACGTAGAGAAAAGCAGGCATTAGATCAGCTTATGTGGCACGTTTGTACGTGGTGCGAGCTTGGTAGCACAGTGATTGACGCAGTGTGGAAGGTCTCAGTTGCACGCACCACGTTTCATTACCTTTGTGTGACCTGTACACAGTCCAGCGAAAAGTTGGCGTTGGCCGAAAAGTTGAAGCTGGTCTTTTCCCAAAAATTACATCGAGGCCAACCACAAAAATCCCAATAGCAGCACAGCCAATTTTCACTACTGGTAGGACCAGCACTAAGGCGCCGACGGCACCGCAGCTACCACGCCTCTCGCGGCGCCTCCAGTGCGCCGAGCGCGGGCCATGGCGCGCTCTCTGTGCCCGTCGGCGTGTCTGCCACGGCGGACGCGACGTCCAGTGCGTCTGTGGCGTCGGGCGGCTCCGTCTCGACTTCGGGGGCTCCACGATCCACGGGAGCGTCAACGTGCACCTGGACCTGAACACGAGCGCGCTGAGTGTGGGCGCCACGGGCGCTGTAGCCGTGTCGGCAGACCGAAAGAGTCTGCACCTCGTGGACTTGGAGGCGTCGTTCCTGCCGCCGGCCACGCTGCACCACCAATCGAAGCTGGAGGTGATGGTGGTCAAGTGCAACCAGCACGCGCTGGGGTGGACCAAGGACCCGTCCGAGCCTCTACCAGGCGGAGAAGAAGAGGCTGCCGGCAAGCCAGGACAAGTGAGCGAGTCCATCTCTCTTTGTTGCAACGACCGAGGCCATAGCAAGCAGCTACTTCTCGTTTGGTGGTGCTGCGAAGCAGACCGATGACTCCACCAAGTCCCCGGCCAAGACTGCTGCTCCTGCTTCGTCATTCGATGCTGCTACGATGAAGGACGATGAGTCCGCCAGGTCCCCTGTCAAACCCGCTGCTGAGGCTTGTCGTTCGGTGGTGGCAGCTCGCTGTTCTCTGCCAAGTGTACCGACTCAGAGGAGAAGGTTACGCCTGCCTTCACGTTCGGAGTTCCTCTGTCCACGCCGGCGGCCCCTGCGGCCTCTTCTACGCCTTCCACTGGTGGATTCTCGTTTGGCAACTTGAGTGCTACGAAGAGCACGCCGCCTGCCGCTGGTGGCTTATGCTTCGACGCTTCGACCCCGGCTACTTCTGCTTTGACTTCGGCGTCGACCGCTGCCGCTGCGGGCGGAGGCGAGGAGAACATTGGACGCGAGGAGGCCACCGTTATTATCAAGGTTCGTGAGGGCCTACTCATTGTACTTCCACTGATCGACTGTGTCTAATGTGGTTGTCTGCATTCGATGGCACAGGCCGACTTGACTTTACGAACGACGACGGGTCGTTCAAGGCCGAGAAGGCCAGGATCTTCGAGTTCAAGAAGGACGAGAAGCGCGGGGCAGACCAGGGCGTGCACCCGCTCAAGCTGCTCGTCAGCAAGGACACGAAGAGCGCGCGCATCCTGGTGCGCAACGAGATCGGCGAGATCGTGCTCAACTCGGCGCTGTACAAGGGCATGGCGTTGCGTCCGCACGAGGCCAAGGGCAAGAAGACGGGCGTCACGCTGGCGCTGCAGGTCGAGGGCGAGAGCTTACCCCGCTCCTGCTCAAGGTGAACGCCGCGGGGGTAGACGAGTTCATCAAGGCGCTCGAGACGGCGGCCGCGTCTTCCTAATGAGTTTCCGCGTAGCTAGTCAGTCACGTGTCTACCTCGTTCCTCTACTCTAACCAAACCTTTGCCAGACAACTTTTTGCCACGCACTTTACTTGGTTGGTCATGCAGTTCGTTAGTTAGTCGAGCGATCATCCAAACTTGACCGCAGGAGGCATTAGAAAGAGGCCAAAGCTGGCACATTTTGTCGATATCAAGAGGATACAAGTTGGTGGTGTCATGTGGACGTTGATTAAGTTATGTGGATCCAAGTCTGCGCGTCAAGTCCCCAGTCCTCTCGAAGGCTGATCCTGCACCCTAGGCAGCACGTGATGAGGTGCAGCTCAGGCGCGGGATGCGATCGATCGGCCGAAAACTTGAACTTCGACCCCGCCGCTCGATGAACACGAAGGTCTCAGGCGCGCACGTAATGAGGTGCAGCCTAGACCACGTCCGTCAAGCAGCAGAGGTCGACTGCAAACCCGGATCTGGAAGTCCACTACAACAACTACCACTACTACTGCTGCTACTGCTGCTGCTGCTGCTACTACTGTACACAACATGCATTATCCTACGGGAGTGGCGTCGCTCAGAGCTTCCAGAGCGGACGCTGGGGCTTGGCGGCTGCGGCGCTGCGTCGCTGTCTGGCATGCGCGCATTGGTCGACGAAAGCCGCGCTCTGCTGGAAGTCGAACAGACGGGACTTGACTTGGGCGCCTTGTTGCTGGGTCTGCGAAGGCGTGAGCCCAGCGACTGCAGCCGCCGTATCAGCAGGAGCTGTGTCTTGGACGCGTTGGAGGAGACCGTCGACTTCCTGCAGCAGCTCGCGGTAGCTCTTGACCTTGGCGTGCTGAGCAGGGCCGACGGGCAGCTCAGCAGGAGGCACTTGCTGCTGGAGACTCTCGTCGTCGTCGTCGTCGGCTGCGGCTGCGTCGGTGACGTCGCGGAGCTCTTCCGTAGCCTCTTGCGCCGCGAAGCCTTGGTCGATGTCGGTCGGGACGCCGCGGCGATCGGCAACAACCTCAGCGGGCTCAGCGCGAACGGCGTGACTGGGACGGTCGAGCTCGAGCTCGTCCTGCGCCGCGGTGCCTTGGTCTTGGTCGTGGTCGTCGATCAGTGCAGCGTCGAAGCCGGAGTAGCCGTACTGGAACTCGGCAAAGCGTGCCGCGTCGAGGAGCTGGATGGACCAGCGAGGGTCGAGCGTCTCCACTGCTGCGGGCGCGGAGGGGCGTGCGGCGTCGGTCGCGTCGATGGAGCTGGAGCTGGAGCTGGACACGATGGTCGACGAGGTGCTGTAGAACTCGATGAGGGCGGAGACCCTCGTCGTGGTGATCACTGCGGGGGCGCGGTGCGTAGTGTGGACGGCGGCGCGGACGGTGGTGCGGGACTCGAACATGGCGACGAGGCGACGGACGGACGAAGCCATGGTTGGATCGGGAGGGAGGGAGGTCGGGGAGGGGAGGGTGGCGGTGCTGGGGGCGGGGGCTTGCTGCGAAGGCAGGAAATTGAAGAATGAGGAGGCCTCGACCGGGGCGCCGCTAAGCGAGCCGATCCCTCTCTCATACCACTGCTGCGACAGCATGGTTCAGCTCATGGTTCAGTTCAACTCGTGTAGCCATCCTCAACTCGAGCAGCCACGCTCGCACGGCTATTGCACACAACTTCAACAATGCAAATAAGTTCGAAATAAATTTGGCGTCGGCCTCGTAAGTTCTGACTGGCGTCGCTGCCGTTTGTGCGTCTCCCACTAGAGACGGCAGTGGCCACCGCCGGAACGAAACGGATCGGGGTGATGCTCTGAGTTGCTCTGAGCTGCTAAGCGTTGGCTGTCGATCGTACATGGAATGCATTGGGCAGGGCATGCTCTTCTCCTCTCTTGGGCTCGAGGCAGACAAAAGATCCCAAGCACAGCACACCATATTCTCATCGATCTGGCAGTGAGTAATGCTTTCATTCTTTCGACGCCGCGCTAGTAATGACTCGCGATCACCAGGATGAGTAGGGTAAACGTAGCTCCTCGAGCTCGGCCCCCGGCGAGCCAACCATTTGTCTTTGTCGCAGGTGTGCTTCAACAAAAGATCCAGTGACCTTACTTTGCTATTGAGTTAACTATACGCTCGGACTGAAGGCTTGAGCTTCACGTGTCCGCACTGAATGGAAGCTTCAGCACAGCAGAGCCACTCCACTCGACGTCCTCCTCTAAAGACAACTGTCCGCGCCTGGAGCGATGAACTCGCTCATTGACGCAATGCGTCTAAGCTGGTTCCGGTAAGAGCCCAGTCTTGCAAGCGTTGACGCCAATGGGATGGCTCTGGGGCCGTGCAAAAAGGACATTCGGACATCTTCGTCGGCGCCTTCGCGTCTGCGTCTTGCGAACCACCTCGCAACGTAGAGAAAAGTAGGCATTAGATCAGCTTATGTGGCGCGTTTGTACGTGGTGCGAGCTTGGCAGCACAGTGCTTGAAGGCATCCACGCATTATGGAAGGTCTCAGTTGCACGCACCACGTTTCATTACCTTTGTGTGACCTGTACACAGTCCAGCGAAAAGTTGGCGTTGGCCGAAAAGTTGAAGCTGGTCTTTTCCCAAAAATTACATCGAGGCCAACCACAAAAATCCCAAGAGCAGCACAGCCAATTTTCACTACTGGTAGGACCAGCACTAAGGCGCCGACGGCACCGCAGCTACCACGCCTCTCGCGGCGCCTCCAGTGCGCCGAGCGCGGGCCATGGCGCGCTCTCTGTGCCCGTCGGCGTGTCTGCCACGGCGGACGCGACGTCCAGTGCGTCTGTGGCGTCGGGCGGCTCCGTCTCGACTTCGGGGCTCCACGATCCACGGGAGCGTCAACGTGCACCTGGACCTGAACACGAGCGCGCTGAGTGTGGGCGCCACGGGCGCTGTAGCCGTGCCGGCGGACCGAGAGAGTCTGCACCTCGTGGACTTGGAGGTGTCTCTCCTGCCGCCGGCCACGCTGCACCACCAATCGAAGCTGGAGGTGATGGTGGCCAAGTGCAACCAGCACGCGCTGGGGGTGGACCAAGGACCCGTCCGAGCCTCTACCAGGCGGAGAAGAAGAGGCTGCCGGCAATCCAGGAAAGTGAGTGAGTCCATCTCTCTTTGTTGCAACGACCAAGGCCCTAGCAAGCAGCTGCTTCTCGTTTGGTGGTGCTGCGAAGCAGACCGATGACTCCACCAAGTCCCCGGCCAAGACTGCTGCTCCTGCTTCGTCATTCGATGCTGCTACGATGAAGGACGATGAGTCCGCCAGGTCCCCTGTCAAACCCGCTGCTGAGGCTTGTCGTTCGGTGGTGGCAGCTCGCTGTTCTCTACCAAGTGTACCGACTCAGAGGAGAAGGTTACGCCTGCCTTCACGTTCGGAGTTCCTCTGTCCACGCCGGCGGCCCCTGCGGCCTCTTCTACGCCTTCCACTGGTGGATTCTCGTTTGGCAACTTGAGTGCTACGAAGAGCACGCCGCCTGCCGCTGGTGGCTTATGCTTCGACGCTTCGACACCGGCTACTTCTGCTTTGACTTCGGCGTCGACCGCTGCCGCTGCGGGCGGAGGCGAGGAGAACATTGGACGCGAGGAGGCCACCGTTATTATCAAGGTTCGTGAGGGGCCTACTCATTGTATTTGCACTGATCGGCCGTGTCTAATGTGGTTGTCTGCATTCGATGGCACAGGCCGACTTGACTTTACGAACGACGACGGCTCGTTCAAGGCCGAGAAGGCCAGGATCTTCGAGTTCAAGAAGGACGAGAAGCGCGGGGCAGACAAGGGCGTGCACCCGCTCAAGCTGCTCGTCAGCAAGGACACGAAGAGCGCGCGCATCCTGGTGCGCAACGAGATCGGCGAGATCGTGCTCAACTCGGCGCTGTACAAGGGCATGGCGTTGCGTCCGCACGAGGCCAAGGGCAAGAAGACGGGCGTCACGCTGGCGCTGCAGGTCGAGGGCGAGAGCTTACCCGCTCCTGCTCAAGGTGAACGCCGCGGGGGTAGACGAGTTCGTCAAAGCGCTCGAGACGGCGGCCGCGTCTTCCTAATGAGCTTCCGCGTAGCTAGTCAGTCACAAGTCTACCTCGTTCCTCTACTCTAACCAAACCTTTGCCAGACAACTTTTTGCCACGCACTTTACTTGGTTGGTCATGCAGTTCGTTAGCTAGTCGAGCGATCATCCAAACTTGACCGCAGGAGGCATTAGAAAGAGGCCAAAGCTGGCACGTTTGTCGATATCAAGAGATATCTAGAATACAAGTTGGTGGTGTC
Organism: Phytophthora melonis; assembly: GCA_024211575.1. Lineage (NCBI taxonomy): Eukaryota > Oomycota > Peronosporomycetes > Peronosporales > Peronosporaceae > Phytophthora > Phytophthora melonis. The sequence continues at coordinate 1,223,911 of JAMXKT010000085.1, forward strand.
ATGTGGACGTTGATTAAGTTATGTGGATCCAGGTCTGCGCGTCAAGTCCCCAGTCCTCTCGAAGGCTGATCCTGCACGCTAGGCAGCACGTGATGAGGTGCAGCTCAGGCGCGGGATGCGATCGATCGGCCGAAAACTTGAACTTCGACCCCGCCGCTCGATGAACACGAAGGTCTCAGGCGCGCACGTAATGAGGTGCAGCCTAGACCACGTCCGTCAAGCAGCAGAGGTCGACTGCAAACCCGCATCTGGAAGTCCACTACAACAACTACCACTACTACTGCTGCTGCTGCTGCTGCTGCTGCTGCTACTACTGTACACAACATGCATTATCCTACGGGAGTGGCGTCGCTCAGAGCTTCCAGAGCGGACGCTGGGGCTTGGCGGCTGCCGCGCTGCGTCGCTGTGTGGCATGCGCGCATTGGTCGACGAATGCCGCGCTCTGCTGGAAGTCGAAGAGGCGGGACTTGACTTGGGCGCCTTGTTGCTGGGTCTGCGAAGGCGTGAGCCCAGCGACTGCAGCCGCCGTATCAGCAGGAGCTGTGTCTTGGACGCGTTGGAGGAGACCGTCGACTTCCTGCAGCAGCTCGCGGTAGCTCTTGACCTTGGCGTGCTGAGCAGGGCCGACGGGCAGCTCAGCAGGAGGCACTTGCTGCTGGAGACTCTCGTCGTTGTCGGATGCGGCTGCGGCTGCGTCGGCGACGTCGCGGAGCTCTTCGATCGCCTCTTGCGCCGCGAAGCCTTGGTCGATGTCGGTCGGGACGCGGCGGCGATCGGCAACAACCTCAGCGGGCTCAGCGCGAACGGCGGGGCTGGGACGGTCGAGCTCGAGCTCGTCCTGCGCCGCGGTGCCTTGGTCTTGGTCTTGGTCATCGATGAGTGCAGCGTCGAAGCCGGAGTAGCCGTACTGGAACTCGGCAAAGCGTGCCGCGTCGAGGAGCTGGATGGACCAGCGAGGGTCGAGCGTCTCCACTGCTGCGGGCGCGGAGGGGCGTGCGGCGTCGGTCGCGTCGATGGAGCTGGAGCTGGAGCTGGACACGATGGTCGACGAGGTGCTGTAGAACTCGATGAGGGCGGAGACCCTCGTCGTGGTGATCACTGCGGGGCGCGGTGCGTAGTGTGGACGGCGGCGCGGACGGTGGTGCGGGACTCGAACATGGCGACGAGGCGACGGACGGACGAAGCCATGGTTGGATCGGGAGGAGGGAGGTCGGGGAGGGAGCGTGGCGGTGCTGGGGGCGGGGGCTTGCTGCGAAGGCAGGAAATTGGAGAATGAGGAGGCCTCGACCGGGGCGCCGCTAAGCGAGCCGATCCCTCTCTCATACCACTGCTGCGACAGCATGGTTCAGCTCATGGTTCAGTTCAACTCGTGTAGCCATCCTCAACTCGAGCAGCCACGCTCGCACGGCTATTGCACACAACTTCAACAATGCAAATAAGTTCGAAATAAATTTGGCGTCGGCCTCGTAAGTTCTGACTGGCGTCGGCTGCCGTTTGTGCGTCTCCCACTAGAGACGGCAGTGGCCACCGCCGGAACGAAACGGATCGGGGTGATGCTCTGAGTTGCTCTGAGCTGCTAGGCGTTGGCTGTCGATCGTACATGGAATGCATTGGGCAGGGCATGCTCTTCTCCTCTCTTGGGCTCGAGGCAGACAAAAGATCCCAAGCACAGCACACCATATTCTCATCGATCTGGCAGTGAGTAATGCTTTCATTCTTTCGACGCCGCGCTAGTAATGACTCGCGATCACCAGGATGAGTAGGGTAAACGTAGCTCCTCGAGCTCGGCCCCCGGCGAGCCAACCATTTGTCTTTGTCGCAGGTGTGCTTCAACAAAAGATCCCGTGACCTTACTTTGCTATTGAGTTAACTATACGCTCGGACTGAAGGCTTGAGCTTCACGTGTCCGCACTGAATGGAAGCTTCAGCACAGCAGAGCCACTCCACTCGACGTCCTCCTCTAAAGACAACTGTCCGCGCCTGGAGCGATGAACTCGCTCATTGACGCAATGCCTCTAAGCTGGTTCCGGTAAGAGCCCAGTCTTGCAAGCGTTGACGCCAATGGGATGGCTCTGGGGCCGTGCAAAAAGGACATTCGGACATCTTCGTCGGCGCCTTCGCGTCTGCGTCTTGCGAACCACCTCGCAACGTAGAGAAAAGTAGGCATTAGATCAGCTTATGTGGCGCGTTTGTACGTGGTGCGAGCTTGGCAGCACAGTGCTTGAAGGCATCCACGCATTATGGAAGGTCTCAGTTGCACGCACCACGTTTCATTACCTTTGTGTGACCTGTACACAGTCCAGCGAAAAGTTGGCGTTGGCCGAAAAGTTGAAGCTGGTCTTTTCCCAAAATTACATCGAGGCCAACCACAAAAATCCCAAGAGCAGCACAGCCAATTTTCACTACTGGTAGGACCAGCACTAAGGCGCCGACGGCACCGCAGCTACCACGCCTCTCGCGGCGCCTCCAGTGCGCCGAGCGCGGGCCATGGCGCGCTCTCTGTGTCCGTTGGCGTGTCTGGCACGGCGGACGCGACGTCCAGTGCGTCTGTGGCGTCGGGCGGCTCCGTCTCGACTTCGGGGGCTCCACGATCCACGGGAGCGTCAACGTGCACCTGGACCTGAACACGAGCGCGCTGAGTGTGGGCGCCACGGGCGCTGTAGCCGTGCCGGCGGACCGAGAGAGTCTGCACCTCGTGGACTTGGAGGTGTCTCTCCTGCCGCCGGCCACGCTGCACCACCAATCGAAGCTGGAGGTGATGGTGGTCAAGTGCAACCAGCACGCGCTGGAGGTGGACCAAGGACCCGTCCGAGCCTCTACCAGGCGGAGAAGAAGAGGCTGCCGGCAATCCAGGACAAGTGAGCGAGTCCATCTCTCTTTGTTGCAACGACCAAGGCCCTAGCACGCAGCTGTTTCTCGTTTGGTGGTGCTGCGAAGCAGACCGATGACTCCACCAAGTCCCCGGCCAAGACTGCTGCTCCTGCTTCGTCATTCGATGCTGCTACGATGAAGGACGATGAGTCCGCCAGGTCCCCTGTCAAACCCGCTGCTGGAGGCTTGTCGTTCGGTGGTGGCAGCTCGCTGTTCTCTGCCAAGTCTACCGACTCAGAGGAGAAGGTTACGCCTGCCTTCTCGTTCGGAGTTCCTCTGTCCACGCCGGTGGCCCCTGCGGCCTCTTCTACGCCTTCCACTGGTGGATTCTCGTTTGGCAACTTGAGTGCTACGAAGAGCACGCCGCCTGCCGCTGGTGGCTTATGCTTCGACGCTTCGACACCGGCTACTTCTGCTTTGACTTCGGCGTCGACCGCTGCCGCTGCGGGCGGAGGCGAGGAGAACATTGGACGCGAGGAGGCCACCGTTATTATCAAGGTTCGTGAGGGGCCTACTCATTGTACTTCCACTGATCGACTGTGTCTAATGTGGTTGTCTGCATTCGATGGCACAGGCCGACTTTACGAACGACGACGGCTCGTTCGAGGCCGAGAAGGCCAGGATCTTCGAGTTCAAGAAGGACGAGAAGCGCGGGGCAGACCAGGGCGTGCACCCGCTCAAGCTGCTCGTCAGCAAGGACACGAAGAGCGCGCGCATCCTGGTGCGCAACGAGATCGGCGAGATCGTGCTCAACTCGGCGCTGTACAAGGGCATGGCGTTGCGTCCGCACGAGGCCAAGGGCAAGAAGACGGGCGTCACGCTGGCGCTGCAGGTCGAGGGCGAGAGCTTACCCCGCTCCTGCTCAAGGTGAACGCCGCGGGGGTAGACGAGTTCATCAAGGCGCTCGAGACGGCGGCCGCGTCTTCCTAATGAGTTTCCGCGTAGCTAGTCAGTCACGTGTCTACCTCGTTCCTCTACTCTAACCAAACCTTTGCCAGACAACTTTTTGCCACGCACTTTACTTGGTTGGTCATGCAGTTCGTTAGTTAGTCGAGCGATCATCCAAACTTGACCGCAGGAGGCATTAGAAAGAGGCCAAAGCTGGCACATTTTGTCGATATCAAGAGATATCTAGAATACAAGTTGGTGGTGTCATGTGGACGTTGATTAAGTTATGTGGATCCAGGTCTGCGCGTCAAGTCCCCAGTCCTCTCGAAGGCTGATCCTGCACCCTAGGCAGCACGTGATGAGGTGCAGCTCAGGCGCGGGATGCGATCGATCGGCCGAAAACTGGAACCTCGACCCCGCCGCTCGATGAACACGAAGGTCTCAGGCGCGCACGTAATGAGGTGCAGCCTAGACCACGTCCGTCAAGCAGCAGAGGTCGACTGCAAACCCGGATCTGGAAGTCCACTACAACAACTACCACTACTACTGCTGCTACTGCTGCTGCTGCTGCTACTACTACTGTACACAACATGCATTATCCTACGGGAGTGGCGTCGCTCAGAGCTTCCAGAGCGGACGCTGGGGCTTGGCGGCTGCCGCGCTGCGTCGCTGTCTGGCATGCGCGCGTTGGTCGACGAATGCCGCGCTCTGCTGGAAGTCGAAGAGGCGGGACTTGACTTGGGCGCCTTGTTGCTGGGTCTGCGAAGGCGTGAGCCCAGCGACTGCAGCCGCCGTATCAGCAGGAGCTGTGTCTTGGACGCGTTGGAGGAGACCGTCGACTTCCTGCAGCAGCTCGCGGTAGCTCTTGACCTTGGCGTGCTGAGCAGGGCCGACGGGCAGCTCAGCAGGAGGCACTTGCTGCTGGAGACTCTCGTCGTTGTCGGATGCGGCTGCGGCTGCGTCGGTGACGTCGCGGAGCTCTTCGATCGCCTCTTGCGCCGCGAAGCCTTGGTCGATGTCGGTCGGGACGCGGCGGCGATCGGCAACAACCTCAGCGGGCTCAGCGCGAACGGCGGGGCTGGGACGGTCGAGCTCGAGCTCGTCCTGCGCCGCGGTGCCTTGGTCTTGGTCTTGGTCATCGATGAGTGCAGCGTCGAAGCCGGAGTAGCCGTACTGGAACTCGGCAAAGCGTGCCGCGTCGAGGAGCTGGATGGACCAGCGAGGGTCGAGCGTCTCCACTGCTGCGGGCGCGGAGGGGCGTGCGGCGTCGGTCGCGTCGATGGAGCTGGAGCTGGAGCTGGACACGATGGTCGACGAGGTGCTGTAGAACTCGGTGAGGGCGGAGACCCTCGTCGTGGTGATCACTGCGGGGCGCGGTGCGTAGTGTGGACGGCGGCGCGGACGGTGGTGCGGGACTCGAACATGGCGACGAGGCGACGGACGGACGAAGCCATGGTTGGATCGGGAGGAGGGAGGTCGGGGAGGGAGCGTGGCGGTGCTGGGGGCGGGGGCTTGCTGCGAAGGCAGGAAATTGGAGAATGAGGAGGCCTCGACCGGGGCGCCGCTAAGCGAGCCGATCCCTCTCTCATACCACTGCTGCGACAGCATGGTTCAGCTCATGGTTCAGTTCAACTCGTGTAGCCATCCTCAACTCGAGCAGCCACGCTCGCACGGCTATTGCACACAACTTCAACAATGCAAATAAGTTCGAAATAAATTTGGCGTCGGCCTCGTAAGTTCTGACTGGCGTCGGCTGCCGTTTGTGCGTCTCCCACTAGAGACGGCAGTGGCCACCGCCGGAACGAAACGGATCGGGGTGATGCTCTGAGTTGCTCTGAGCTGCTAGGCGTTGGCTGTCGATCGTACATGGAATGCATTGGGCAGGGCATGCTCTTCTCCTCTCTTGGGCTCGAGGCAGACAAAGATCCCAAGCACAGCACACCATATTCTCATCGATCTGGCAGTGAGTAATGCTTTCATTCTTTCGACGCCGCGCTAGTAATGACTCGCGATCACCAGGATGAGTAGGGTAAACGTAGCTCCTCGAGCTCGGCCCCCGGCGAGCCAACCATTTGTCTTTGTCGCAGGTGTGCTTCAACAAAAGATCCCGTGACCTTACTTTGCTATTGAGTTAACTATACGCTCGGACTGAAGGCTTGAGCTTCACGTGTCCGCACTGAATGGAAGCTTCAGCACAGCAGAGCCACTCCACTCGACGTCCTCCTCTAAAGACAACTGTCCGCGCCTGGAGCGATGAACTCGCTCATTGACGCAATGCCTCTAAGCTGGTTCCGGTAAGAGCCCAGTCTTGCAAGCGTTGACGCCAATGGGATGGCTCTGGGGCCGTGCAAAAAGGACATTCGGACATCTTCGTCGGCGCCTTCGCGTCTGCGTCTTGCGAACCACCTCGCAACGTAGAGAAAAGTAGGCATTAGATCAGCTTATGTGGCGCGTTTGTACGTGGTGCGAGCTTGGCAGCACAGTGCTTGAAGGCATCCACGCATTATGGAAGGTCTCAGTTGCACGCACCACGTTTCATTACCTTTGTGTGACCTGTACACAGTCCAGCGAAAAGTTGGCGTTGGCCGAAAAGTTGAAGCTGGTCTTTTCCCAAAATTACATCGAGGCCAACCACAAAAATCCCAAGAGCAGCACAGCCAATTTTCACTACTGGTAGGACCAGCACTAAGGCGCCGACGGCACCGCAGCTACCACGCCTCTCGCGGCGCCTCCAGTGCGCCGAGCGCGGGCCATGGCGCGCTCTCTGTGTCCGTTGGCGTGTCTGGCACGGCGGACGCGACGTCCAGTGCGTCTGTGGCGTCGGGCGGCTCCGTCTCGACTTCGGGGGGCTCCACGATCCACGGGAGCGTCAACGTGCACCTGGACCTGAACACGAGCGCGCTGAGTGTGGGCGCCACGGGCGCTGTAGCCGTGCCGGCGGACCGAGAGAGTCTGCACCTCGTGGACTTGGAGGTGTCTCTCCTGCCGCCGGCCACGCTGCACCACCAATCGAAGCTGGAGGTGATGGTGGTCAAGTGCAACCAGCACGCGCTGGAGGTGGACCAAGGACCCGTCCGAGCCTCTACCAGGCGGAGAAGAAGAGGCTGCCGGCAATCCAGGACAAGTGAGCGAGTCCATCTCTCTTTGTTGCAACGACCAAGGCCCTAGCACGCAGCTGTTTCTCGTTTGGTGGTGCTGCGAAGCAGACCGATGACTCCACCAAGTCCCCGGCCAAGACTGCTGCTCCTGCTTCGTCATTCGATGCTGCTACGATGAAGGACGATGAGTCCGCCAGGTCCCCTGTCAAACCCGCTGCTGGAGGCTTGTCGTTCGGTGGTGGCAGCTCGCTGTTCTCTGCCAAGTCTACCGACTCAGAGGAGAAGGTTACGCCTGCCTTCTCGTTCGGAGTTCCTCTGTCCACGCCGGTGGCCCCTGCGGCCTCTTCTACGCCTTCCACTGGTGGATTCTCGTTTGGCAACTTGAGTGCTACGAAGAGCACGCCGCCTGCCGCTGGTGGCTTATGCTTCGACGCTTCGACACCGGCTACTTCTGCTTTGACTTCGGCGTCGACCGCTGCCGCTGCGGGCGGAGGCGAGGAGAACATTGGACGCGAGGAGGCCACCGTTATTATCAAGGTTCGTGAGGGGCCTACTCATTGTACTTCCACTGATCGACTGTGTCTAATGTGGTTGTCTGCATTCGATGGCACAGGCCGACTTTACGAACGACGACGGCTCGTTCGAGGCCGAGAAGGCCAGGATCTTCGAGTTCAAGAAGGACGAGAAGCGCGGGGCAGACCAGGGCGTGCACCCGCTCAAGCTGCTCGTCAGCAAGGACACGAAGAGCGCGCGCATCCTGGTGCGCAACGAGATCGGCGAGATCGTGCTCAACTCGGCGCTGTACAAGGGCATGGCGTTGCGTCCGCACGAGGCCAAGGGCAAGAAGACGGGCGTCACGCTGGCGCTGCAGGTCGAGGGCGAGCTTACCCCGCTCCTGCTCAAGGTGAACGCCGCGGGGTAGACGAGTTCATCAAGGCGCTCGAGACGGCGGCCGCGTCTTCCTAATGAGTTTCCGCGTAGCTAGTCAGTCACGTGTCTACCTCGTTCCTCTACTCTAACCAAACCTTTGCCAGACAACTTTTTGCCACGCACTTTACTTGGTTGGTCATGCAGTTCGTTAGTTAGTCGAGCGATCATCCAAACTTGACCGCAGGAGGCATTAGAAAGAGGCCAAAGCTGGCACATTTTGTCGATATCAAGAGATATCTAGAATACAAGTTGGTGGTGTCATGTGGACGTTGATTAAGTTATGTGGATCCAGGTCTGCGCGTCAAGTCCCCAGTCCTCTCGAAGGCTGATCCTGCACCCTAGGCAGCACGTGATGAGGTGCAGCTCAGGCGCGGGATGCGATCGATCGGCCGAAAACTGGAACCTCGACCCCGCCGCTCGATGAACACGAAGGTCTCAGGCGCGCACGTAATGAGGTGCAGCCTAGACCACGTCCGTCAAGCAGCAGAGGTCGACTGCAAACCCGGATCTGGAAGTCCACTACAACAACTACCACTACTACTGCTGCTACTGCTGCTGCTGCTGCTGCTACTACTACTGTACACAACATGCATTATCCTACGGAGTGGCGTCGCTCAGAGCTTCCAGAGCGGACGCTGGGGCTTGGCGGCTGCCGCGCTGCGTCGCTGTCTGGCATGCGCGCGTTGGTCGACGAATGCCGCGCTCTGCTGGAAGTCGAAGAGGCGGGACTTGACTTGGGCGCCTTGTTGCTGGGTCTGCGAAGGCGTGAGCCCAGCGACTGCAGCCGCCGTATCAGCAGGAGCTGTGTCTTGGACGCGTTGGAGGAGACCGTCGACTTCCTGCAGCAGCTCGCGGTAGCTCTTGACCTTGGCGTGCTGAGCAGGGCCGACGGGCAGCTCAGCAGGAGGCACTTGCTGCTGGAGACTCTCGTCGTTGTCGGATGCGGCTGCGGCTGCGTCGGTGACGTCGCGGAGCTCTTCGATCGCCTCTTGCGCCGCGAAGCCTTGGTCGATGTCGGTCGGGACGCGGCGGCGATCGGCAACAACCTCAGCGGGCTCAGCGCGAACGGCGGGGCTGGGACGGTCGAGCTCGAGCTCGTCCTGCGCCGCGGTGCCTTGGTCTTGGTCTTGGTCATCGATGAGTGCAGCGTCGAAGCCGGAGTAGCCGTACTGGAACTCGGCAAAGCGTGCCGCGTCGAGGAGCTGGATGGACCAGCGAGGGTCGAGCGTCTCCACTGCTGCGGGCGCGGAGGGGCGTGCGGCGTCGGTCGCGTCGATGGAGCTGGAGCTGGAGCTGGACACGATGGTCGACGAGGTGCTGTAGAACTCGGTGAGGGCGGAGACCCTCGTCGTGGTGATCACTGCGGGGCGCGGTGCGTAGTGTGGACGGCGGCGCGGACGGTGGTGCGGGACTCGAACATGGCGACGAGGCGACGGACGGACGAAGCCATGGTTGGATCGGGAGGGAGGGAGGTCGGGAGGGGAGCGTGGCGGTGCTGGGGGCGGGGGCTTGCTGCGAAGGCAGGAAATTGGAGAATGAGGAGGCCTCGACCGGGGCGCCGCTAAGCGAGCCGATCCCTCTCTCATACCACTGCTGCGACAGCATGGTTCAGCTCATGGTTCAGTTCAACTCGTGTAGCCATCCTCAACTCGAGCAGCCACGCTCGCACGGCTATTGCACACAACTTCAACAATGCAAATAAGTTCGAAATAAATTTGGCGTCGGCCTCGTAAGTTCTGACTGGCGTCGGCTGCCGTTTGTGCGTCTCCCACTAGAGACGGCAGTGGCCACCGCCGGAACGAAACGGATCGGGGTGATGCTCTGAGTTGCTCTGAGCTGCTAGGCGTTGGCTGTCGATCGTACATGGAATGCATTGGGCAGGGCATGCTCTTCTCCTCTCTTGGGCTCGAGGCAGACAAAAGATCCCAAGCACAGCACACCATATTCTCATCGATCTGGCAGTGAGTAATGCTTTCATTCTTTCGACGCCGCGCTAGTAATGACTCGCGATCACCAGGATGAGTAGGGTAAACGTAGCTCCTCGAGCTCGGCCCCGGCGAGCCAACCATTTGTCTTTGTCGCAGGTGTGCTTCAACAAAAGATCCCGTGACCTTACTTTGCTATTGAGTTAACTATACGCTCGGACTGAAGGCTTGAGCTTCACGTGTCCGCACTGAATGGAAGCTTCAGCACAGCAGAGCCACTCCACTCGACGTCCTCCTCTAAAGACAACTGTCCGCGCCTGGAGCGATGAACTCGCTCATTGACGCAATGCCTCTAAGCTGGTTCCGGTAAGAGCCCAGTCTTGCAAGCGTTGACGCCAATGGGATGGCTCTGGGGCCGTGCAAAAAGGACATTCGGACATCTTCGTCGGCGCCTTCGCGTCTGCGTCTTGCGAACCACCTCGCAACGTAGAGAAAAGTAGGCATTAGATCAGCTTATGTGGCGCGTTTGTACGTGGTGCGAGCTTGGCAGCACAGTGCTTGAAGGCATCCACGCATTATGGAAGGTCTCAGTTGCACGCACCACGTTTCATTACCTTTGTGTGACCTGTACACAGTCCAGCGAAAAGTTGGCGTTGGTCATTTTATCCGAAAAGTTGAAGCTGGTCTTTTCCCAAAAATTACATCGAGGCCAACCACAAAAATCCCAAGAGCAGCACAGCCAATTTTCACTACTGGTAGGACCAGCACTAAGGCGCCGACGGCACCGCAGCTACCACGCCTCTCGCGGCGCCTCCAGTGCGCCGAGCGCGGGCCATGGCGCGCTCTCTGTGTCCGTCGGCGTGTCTGGCACGGCGGACGCGACGTCCAGTGCGTCTGTGGCGTCGGGCGGCTCCGTCTCGACTTCGGGGCTCCACGATCCACGGGAGCGTCAACGTGCACCTGGACCTGAACACGAGCGCGCTGAGTGTGGGCGCCACGGGCGCTGTAGCCGTGCCGGCGGACCGAGAGAGTCTGCACCTCGTGGACTTGGAGGTGTCTCTCCTGCCGCCGGCCACGCTGCACCACCAATCGAAGCTGGAGGTGATGGTGGCCAAGTGCAACCAGCACGCGCTGGGGGTGGACCAAGGACCCGTCCGAGCCTCTACCAGGCGGAGAAGAAGAGGCTGCCGGCAATCCAGGAAAGTGAGCGAGTCCATCTCTCTTTGTTGCAACGACCAAGGCCCTAGCACGCAGCTGCTTCTCGTTTGGTGGTGCTGCGAAGCAGACCGATGACTCCACCAAGTCCCCGGCCAAGACTGCTGCTCCTGCTTCGTCATTCGATGCTGCTACGATGAAGGACGATGAGTCCGCCAGGTCCCCTGTCAAACCCGCTGCTGAGGCTTGTCGTTCGGTGGTGGCAGCTCGCTGTTCTCTGCCAAGTGTACCGACTCAGAGGAGAAGGTTACGCCTGCCTTCACGTTCGGAGTTCCTCTGTCCACGCCGGCGGCCCCTGCGGCCTCTTCTACGCCTTCCACTGGTGGATTCTCGTTTGGCAACGTGAGTGCTACGAAGAGCACGCCGCCTGCCGCTGGTGGCTTATGCTTCGACGCTTCGACACCGGCTACTTCTGCTTTGACTTCGGCGTCGACCGCTGCCGCTGCGGGCGGAGGCGAGGAGAACATTGGACGCGAGGAGGCCACCGTTATTATCAAGGATCGTGAGGGGCCTACTCATTGTACTTCCACTGATCGACTGTGTCTAATGTGGTTGTATGCATTCGATGGCACAGGCCGACTTTACGAACGACGACGGCTCGTTCGAGGCCGAGAAGGCCAGGATCTTCGAGTTCAAGAAGGACGAGAAGCGCGGGGCAGACCAGGGCGTGCACCCGCTCAAGCTGCTCGTCAGCAAGGACACGAAGAGCGCGCGCATCCTGGTGCGCAACGAGATCGGCGAGATCGTGCTCAACTCGGCGCTGTACAAGGGCATGGCGTTGCGTCCGCACGAGGCCAAGGGCAAGAAGACGGGCGTCACGCTGGCGCTGCAGGTCGAGGGCGAGAGCTTACCCCGCTCCTGCTCAAGGTGAACGCCGCGGGGTAGACGAGTTCATCAAGGCGCTCGAGACGGCGGCCGCGTCTTCCTAATGAGTTTCCGCGTAGCTAGTCAGTCACGTGTCTACCTCGTTCCTCTACTCTAACCAAACCTTTGCCAGACAACTTTTTGCCACGCACTTTACTTGGTTGGTCATGCAGTTCGTTAGTTAGTCGAGCGATCATCCAAACTTGACCGCAGGAGGCATTAGAAAGAGGCCAAAGCTGGCACATTTTGTCGATATCAAGAGATATATAGAATACAAGTTGGTGGTGTCATGTGGACGTTGATTAAGTTATGTGGATCCAGGTCTGCGCGTCAAGTCCCCAGTCCTCTCGAAGGCTGATCCCGCACCCTAGGCAGCACGTGATGAGGTGCAGCTCAGGCGCGGGATGCGATCGATCGGCCGAAAACTTGAACTTCGACCCCGCCGCTCGATGAACACGAAGGTCTCAGGCGCGCACGTAATGAGGTGCAGCCTGGACCACGTCCGTCAAGCAGCAGAGGTCGACTGCAAACTCGCATCTGGAAGTCCACTACAACAACTACCACTACTACTGCTGCTACTGCTGCTACTACTGTACACAACATGCATTATCCTACGGGAGTGGCGTCGCTCAGAGCTTCCATAGCGGACGCTGGGGCTTGGCGGCTGCGGCGCTGCGTCGCTGTCTGGCATGCGCGCGTTGGTCGACGAATGCCGCGCTCTGCTGGAAGTCGAAGAGGCGGGACTTGACTTGGGCGCCTTGTTGCTGGGTCTGCGAAGGCGTGAGCCCAGCGACTGCAGCCGCCGTATCAGCAGGAGCTGTGTCTTGGACGCGTTGGAGGAGACCGTCGACTTCATGCAGCAGCTCGCGGTAGCTCTTGACCTTGGCGTGCTGAGCAGGGCCGACGGGCAGCTCAGCAGGAGGCACTTGCTGCTGGAGACTCTCGTCGTCGTCGTTGTCGGATGGCTGCGTCGGTGACGTCGCGGAGCTCTTCGATCGCCTCTTGCGCCGCGAAGCCTTGGTCGATGTCGGTCGGGACGCGGCGGCGATCGGCAACAACCTCAGCGGGCTCAGCGCGAACGGCGGGGCTGGGACGGTCGAGCTCGAGCTCGTCCTGCGCCGCGGTGCCTTGGTCTTGGTCTTGGTCATCGATGAGTGCAGCGTCGAAGCCGGAGTAGCCGTACTGGAACTCGGCAAAGCGTGCCGCGTCGAGGAGCTGGATGGACCAGCGAGGGTCGAGCGTCTCCACTGCTGCGGGCGCGGAGGGGCGTGCGGCGTCGGTCGCGTCGATGGAGCTAGATCTGGACACGATGGTCGACGAGGTGCTGTAGAACTCGATGAGGGCGGAGACCCTCGTCGTGGTGATCACTGCGGGGGCGCGGTGCGTGGTGCGGACGGCGGCGCGGACGGTGGTGCGGGACTCGAACATGGCGACGAGGCGACGGACGGACGAAGCCATGGTTGGATCGGGAGGGAGGGAGGTCGGGGAGGGAGGGTGGCGGTGCTGGGGGCGGGGGCTTGCTGCGAAGGCAGGAAATTGGAGAATGAGGAGGCCTCGACCAGGGCGCCGCTAAGCGAGCCGATCCCTCTCTCATACCACTGCTGCGACAGCATGGTTCAGCTCATGGTTCAGTTCAACTCGTGTAGCCATCCTCAACTCGAGCTGCCACGCTCGCACGGCTATTGCACACAACTTCAACAATGCAAATAAGTTCGAAATAAATTTGGCGTCGGCCTCGTAAGTTCTGACTGGCGTCGGCTGCCGTTTGTGCGTCTCCCACTAGAGACGGCAGTGGCCACCGCCGGAACGAAACGGATCGGGGTGATGCTCTGAGTTGCTCTGAGCTGCTAGGCGTTGGCTGTCGATCGTACATGGAATGCATTGGGCAGGGCATGCTCTTCTCCTCTCTTGGGCTCGAGGCAGACAAAAGATCCCAAGCACAGCACACCATATTCTCATCGATCTGGCAGTGAGTAATGCTTCCATTCTTTCGACGCCGCGCTAGTAATACACTACGAAGACTCGCGATCACCAGGATGAGTAGGGTAAACGTAGCTCCTCGAGCTCGGCCCCCGGCGAGCCAACCATTTGTCTTTGTCGCAGGTGTGCTTCAACAAAAGATCCAGTGACCTTACTTTGCTATTGAGTTGACTATACGCTCGGACTGAAGGCTTGAGCTTCAGAATGGAAGCTTCAGCACAGCAGAGCCACTCCACTCGACGTCCTCCTCTAAAGACAACTGTCCGCGCCTGGAGCGATGAACTCGCTCATTGACGCAATGCGTCTAAGCTGGTTCCGGTAAGAGCCCAGTCTTGCAAGCGTTGACGCCAATGGGATGGCTCTGGGGCCGTGCAAAAAGGACATTCGGACATCTTCGTCGGCGCCTTCGCGTCTGCGTCTTGCGAACCACCTCGCAACGTAGAGAAAAGTAGGCATTAGATCAGCTTATGTGGCGCGTTTGTACGTGGTGCGAGCTTGGCAGCACAGTGCTTGAAGGCATCCACGCATTATGGAAGGTCTCAGTTGCACGCACCACGTTTCATTACCTTTGTAGCGAGTACGTGGCAGTGAGTGTGCCCAGCAGGCACGTGCCGAAGGAGTACACGAGCGCAGCTGGCTCACGCTGCGAGGCGAGCAGCGAAGGACGGGGGTTACGGACAGAAAGATCGCCGACAGCGAGCACGCGGCACGATCTGGAGTCGGAGGGGCGCCGACAGCACGCACGAGCGGCTCGCAGCAGCCGAGCAAACCAGTGGCTGAGAGCGTCCAAGGCAAGCGGCGGGCTGGCCGCGGACGAGAGCTCACTTGGCAATCTGCCAGACAGCGAACACTAGCAACAGCAACAGACAGCAACACAGCAACAGACAGCAACAGACAGCAACAGCAGAGCAGTAGCAGCAGCAGCGACTACCGGCAGTACAGGACGAGCTACGAATAGACAGGACAAGTCAGACGGATTGACCGGAGGCTTGCTGGTGACGTGGAACGCACCTGTAAAGTCGTGTAGTGTAGCAGCAGAGATCAAGTTGCAGTGCCGAGTTGAAGTGGCCGCGTGTGACGAACCAGTGAATAAATAGGGACTCTTAGCAGGGTCCCGGCTACTGAGTGTGGCCAGTTCGTGTCATTGTCTTTCTCTATCCACGGACCTTGCCCGCAGTAGCGCTGTGGCGAGCTTGCGGACCCACCGACGAGCAGGTGTCCCGAGACTCGCTACATGGTGGTCATTTTATTGGGGCCAAGTGGACAAAGACTTTTGACTGCAAACTTGACTTGTACCTAGTATGGTATCAACTCGAACTGGCGCTGGTGAAGATGTGGAGCCGGCGCACGAAGAACCGGCACGTCCCGAGCAAGACGAGGTTCTGGTACCCAGTGCTGACGGCCTGGAGGTCGATGCTGGTGACCAGCAGCAGGAAGCCGATGGAGAGCAGCAAGCCGCTGGAGTATCAGTGCATGAAGGTGGACGTAGTGACGAAGCGCAGGTGATTGCCGCAGCAGTTGGGCAGCTCGCCACGATCGTGAGGGGGCTGCAGCCTGTAGCTGTTGGTGCCGATGGCGTCGATGGTGGACGACGAGGCGATGCGGCTGCCGTGTCACGTGGACATGGGCATGATGACCGCGCAGCCCAAGCTCAGGATAGACAAAGGCGTGCTCGGCGTCGAGCAGAGAGGAGGCCAGACCCAGCCACAGCTTCTGCGACGACGGCGCCAGCGGAGCCGGCGATCGAGCCAAGCACTTCGATAGCAGTTATGGCGGCTGCAGTGCAGCAGTTGGCAGCAGCTGTGTCAGGCCTGCAGCCTGCTCAAGCACTCGCAGCGACGACAACAGCGCATGATGGGCGTAGACAACAGGCACGGCTGCACGTGCAGCGATCTCGAGGGGGGCGAGCAAGAAGGAGTAGGGCCACGGACGGTGGATCTTCGCCTTCTGACGATGAAAGCAGCTCCAGCGATTCGAGTAGCAGCAGCGATTGCAGCTACAACCCTGACAGTAGCAGTGATGATAACTCAGATGATGATGATCCCGACGAAGACTCTAGCAACGAAAGCAGCAGTGAGAGTAGTGCATCGAGCAGTGATCAGCGACGACGAGGAGCTCGAGGCAAACGCCCGCGTCGACGCAGTGTGAAAGAACTTGAGTTGCCTACGTACACTCCGTCACCGACTACACCCGTCTCCACGTGGATTGAGCGAGTTGACCTCGCTCTGAGAGGCGCAAAGGAGTCCGGCCGTGGAAATTGGTCCGATCGTGCACTCTATTTCATCCTCGGCAATAAGTTGATGGACTCAGCTGCGAAATGGTGGGTGAACATGGATCGCCGGATGAAGGACCGCAAGAGAACTTGGACGCACCTGAAGAAGGCGTTGAGACGCAGATTTGGAGAGCGGCTGGACAGAACGAAGGCGGCGTTGAGAGTGCAGAATCGTCCGTGGATGCAGGGCGAGACGCACGCAGATTATGCTGCCGCATTGCGTGAAGTAGTGGGGAGAAATAAAGTCGATGAAAGATTCTGTTGGCGCAGTTCTACAGATGCTTGGACAAGACGACGAGGCTGTTGGTGCGGGACAAGAAGAGGCCGAAGACGTTGGAAGAAGCAGCCGAGCTGGCATCTAAGATCGACGACAGTCAGGACAATGTCGCGCAGGGTATGCAGCACATCGGGCAGCTCTGGCCCACCACTCCCAACCCTTTCGGCATTCCTGTAGAAGGCCAGACGATGATGATTCCCGGCGTTGGCCTTATGAAGGTCCCAGCGGAGGCGGATACTGACGAAGCCAACTTGGTGGGATTCACCAACCCGGCCGGCGTTTGGAATGACTGTACCGGCACGTTTCATGCTCCAGCTGGACGAGTGTGGAATGGCAAGTATTGGGCAGAAGCGAGCAAGCGGAAAGTTGCAGCAGCTAATCGAGAGAGTGAAAAACCCAAGTCGAAGGTGAAGATTAAATCTAGGGTGAGGCGGGATGTACCAATCTCCAGTTGTGAGGAGTCGGACACCCTGCCCAACCACCGCCAAAGAAGAAGCGCAAAGCGGTGGTAAAGCAGACGACAGCAAATAAGTCTTCGGGCAAGAAGGCGCCGGTGGGCGACAAGAACTGCTGGCAGTGCGGACAGCCCGGGCACTGGGCCACAGCGTGTCCAAATGGCCCCAAGTGCTATGCGTGTCGACAGTTCGGCCATATAGCTAAGGATTGCCCAGACGCTGAAGCCAAGGCACGCAACGACGAGTACCTAAAGACGCGTCCACGCTCAAATAAACCTCCGGAAAACGAGTAGCTGGCGCAGTCGGGGAAGACGGCGCTCAGCGAGTAGTAATCCCCGGTGGAGGGTGGTGACACGGAGGGTGTCGATCGCGGAGAAGGTGACGAATGAGGAAGAGAAACAGGTGGAGGCAGTGGGTCCTGCGCAACAGTTACTGATGGGGCTGGAGACGCGCGCAGCCCGAGACGACGAAGTGCAAGAGGAGACAGAGGGTGCAGTAAGGTCGGCATCGAAGACGAAAGCATGGTACGACGCCGAGGCAGAGATGGCTCGTCACTTTGAACTCGGCAGAGAATTTGATGTGAACGAACGACATGCATCAGTCAGGAGTAAGACCGCAGGCGAACACGTGGAGAGTGTCTCGTCAACGACGATGAATGAGAACAACGCGGAGCCCCGTGAGACGATGTCGCCGACAACGGGCAGGACTTCGATGACGGCGGTCAACGCTTTGACTGCTATGGTTGATGATATGAAAGTGGCGACTGCAGAGAGATGTTGAACGTGCAGCATGCTACGTAGCGACTGTACGGCCTGCTATGTCCGCGGGACGATATGTACGTAGCGATGAGGAAGCCACTGCGCCCGGTGATGCCGGTACAGACCCACGCCAATCTGAAGAAGGCGCCGATGCTGTGCAAACCGGAGAAGTGGGAGATCAGCCAGACGACCAACCGCACATCGCACAGCTGAGGCTGGCACGCAAGCTGGCCAAGAACCAACGAAAACGACGACGTGCAAAGCGTGCGGAGGTCAGGCGCAAAGCTGAAACACGGGCACAAGCGGAGGAACGAGATGCGGCAACAGCGCTACGAGCCAGGAGACAACACGACGGTGACGAAGCAATCGCCCAGCTTGAGCGACGCCGCCAGCAACAGAGTGACGTAACCAGCGAACCCCACGACCAGCCCGTCGAACCAGCGAAGGTGCGCCTGGTGCAGCGTCACCACGAGCATGACGATGAGGGTGAGGAACGTGACGATGCTGGAAGTGCCCAGTACGTAGAGGCCGATGATGGACTCCCGACGGCATGCATGGAAGTAGCCGGCGAGCGTCGAAACGTGAAGCTCGACAGTGGAGCCCGCTACACTGTGGCTGGTACGGATTGGATGGCGTTAGGAGATCGCGTCTCGAATACAGCCCCGGTGGATTGTGTCGAGGGTATCGGTGGGTTTATCTTGGATGTAGTCGGTGTTTGGAGATTCGAGTTGACCAACATCTTTGGGGAGCTCATTCGTGTTGACGCGTGCATCATCAAGGGATGTACAGATGAGTTTCTTCTAGGTGTCGACTTCATGCGCGAGCATGGAGCCAACATGGACTTCGCTAAAAATGAGATGAAGTACGACTTGGCTGGGCGAACTGTTGTGATTCCGTTCCGGACATTTGATGGAGATAATCGTGGCAAAGTGGCAGCTGTACGAATGTCAGCTACACGACGTCTTGGTCGGAGCACGGTGACACCGATAGAAGTAGCAGTGACAGCCGAAGACGGTGAGAAGGGCATCTTCCTACCGACGACGAAGCTAGGGTCAGTGATGCTGGCTGCAACGGTGACCGAGGCACGCAACGGCAAAGCTTGGGTCCCAGCGATCAATGCGGGTCGAGACCGCGTGAAGTTACCATCGAAGAAAGAGCTTGGCACCTGGATCCCGCTGGACGATGACGTGACGGTGCTAGAGGTGAATGGTGCCATGAGTCGGGAGCGTCTCGTCGAGTGGTTAGCCGACATGGGTGATACCGAGACACCTGTGAACAACGAGCATGAAATGAAGATTGGCATTGAGGACGAAGACAGTCGTTCGTTGATGAAGAAATTGCTTCGGGTGTACCGGAATCTGGTGGTAGACACGGGTGACTGCCCACCCGCTACAGCTCTGGACGTGGAGCACCACATCGACACAGGTGATGCAAAGCCCATGATGCTCAAACGACGGCGACATGCACAGAAGGAGGACGAGGTTGTCCACGCTAACGTGCAGAAGATGTTGAGTGCCGGCGTGATCGAAGAAGGCAACGGCGCATGGGGTTTCCCCGTCGTCTTGGTCAAAAAGAAAGACGGTGAGGTACGCTTTTGCATCGATTATCGGGCGTTGAACGCGGTAACGAGGAAGGATGCGTATCCTCTGCCAAGGATCGACGAAACGTTGGAGTCACTGGGAGGAGCTGTGCTGTTTACGACACTTGACTTGCGATCCGGTTACTGGCAGATACGAGTAGCGAGCGCAGATAAGGAGAAGACAGCATTTACTACCAAGCGCGGCCTGTACCAATTCACACGCATGCCGTTTGGGCTGACCAACGCGCCGGCTACGTTCCAGCGTCTAATGAATAGTGTGCTGCGGGGGCTGACATGGCTGACGTGCCTCGTTTATCTGGATGACATCGTGATTTATACTCGGGGAGGCATTCAGCGCCATGTGCTGGAGGTGGCATGTGTGCTGGAGAGGTTGTCGGAGGCAGGCTTGACCCTAAAGCTTAAGAAGTGCATGTTTGCGACGCAGCGTATGGAATACCTGGGCCACGAGCTTAGTGCGGACGGGGTGAGACCACTGGAGAGGCTGGTTACAGCTGTGCGCGAGTTTCCGAAGCCTCGCGACGCCACTGAGGTCAAGAGGTTCGTGCACTTGGCCGGGTATTACCGGCGGTTTATCGAGGGATTTGGTGCAATGATGTCTCCGATGACTAAGTTGCTCAGGAAAGACGTAGAATGGGAATGGGGCGATGCACAGGACTACGCGTTTGAACGAGTGAAGGAGGTCTTGACGATGAAACCCTTGCTGGTCTACCCGGACTTTCAACTCCCATTTCGGCTCGTGACTGACGCTAGCAAGGCTGGATTGGGGGCTTGCTTGATGCAGGACAAGGGCAACGGATGGCAGCCCGTGGCCTACGCGAGCAAAGTGTGCAGCAAGACGGAGACGAACTACGGCATCACAGAGTTAGAATGCTTGGCCGTTGTGTGGGCCATCAAACTCTTCAGGCCCTACCTGTATGGAAGGAAGTTCACTGTGATCACGGACCACTCAGCTTTGAAGTGGCTCATGACGAGCCCCAACTTGACTGGAAAGCTGCATCGATGGGCGATCACACTGCAGGAATTCGACTTTACTGTGGAGTACCGGCCCGGTAGCACGAATGTAGTGGCAGACGCATTGTCGAGAGCTCCTGCATTGATGGCGGCGGCGGTCGGGCGGCGTCGGAGGTCGAGGTGAAACCTACGAAAAGCCCAACGATTGAAGCAGCCACGGAAGTGAGACCTCGAGCAGGGCAGAGCTCAGGTGCTGAGGTAGTAACGAGCACCTCGACTACTGCGGCGCCAAGTGCTATAGCCGTGGAGTCTACCCCTGTCGACCAACATCTGAAGAAGGCGAACAGCGCAACACAGCAGCAATCGGCGCTGCCCGCGCTTGGCACTATTGATCCTGCGGTACGACAACGAGTGGACGTGCAGGTAGCAGACTTGTCTAGCGGCCCGACACAAGTAACAGAGGTCTCCGACAAGTCAAGACCAGTGACAAGAGCGGCGAAACGCCGAGATGAGGAGGCGCGGCAAGTCACAGCGGATCTTCATGGGGAAGCTGTCATTCGCGACCAGTGCGTTGATGTGCATCGACGAGGATGACTAGCAACGAAGCAAATGACTCAATGATGAATGAAGTACAGTTGTTGGCGGGCACGAGCGAGGGAGTGAACAATGTGAACGGCACGAGCAGCGCTGAGGCTGAAACAGCGCGAGCATCAAGCAGTTCGATAGCGCCAACGGCAACAACAACACCGACAGTAGCGTCAGATGCTATTCGAACCCCGCCTTCGAAGCGCAAGACGGTGACGTGGGCGGCGACAGTGCCACCTGACAGACCTGTGACGAACACGTCTACGAAGACGAGAGCAGCTGCGAGCAGTCAAAAGAGGAAGAAGGGCATCAAGGCAAGAGCCCCACGGACAAGAAAACAGGCAAAGACACCGAAGTCGACAGCGAAAGATGGCTCTGACTGTGTCGCGCCAATACGGGGACCTGATGGAGCACCAAAACAGCAGACAACAGTCGTTGACCAGCAGACTCTCATGCAGCGAAAAGAAGTAGCCCGTGTCCGAGCGGAGCAACGAGTTCGAGAACCAACTCTGCAGCTTACAGACGATGAGATTATTGAAGCTCAAGCAAGGAGCCGATTGGTGCAGAGTATGATTGAAGCAGGAGGGTATCGTGGTATGGGCGTCGAACTTCAATACGGCTTGGTTACGATTAAAGCTGCCGCAGGGAGACGTGTGGTGCTTCCACCAGCGTTGTGGGCTGTCGTGTTCAAGGAGCATCATGACTCTGTCTGGGCTGGCCATCTAAGAGCGCCGCACACGTATGAGAGGATCGCACGAACTTATTGGTGGCCTGGCCTTCAAGCCGAAGTCAAGCATTGGGTGCGTGGCTGCCAGGAGTGCGGGAGTCGAAAGGCAAGACCGCGAGAGGTGATACCGCCTCTGCGGAGTATCAAAGGTGGCGACGTTGGAGATCGATGGGCACTGGACGTGGCAGGGCCGTTTCCAGCTAGTGATGGAGGCGAGCGCTACGTTATTGCAGCAGTTGAATACGTCACGCGCTACGCAGTAGCTGTGGCCACCAAGCAACACACCGCTGAGAGTGTAGCAGATTTCTTGATGCGGCATGTGGTGCTGCGCTTTGGCCCATTCCGGGAGCTGATGACTGATGGTGCGCCGGAGCTCACGGGTAAAGCAATCGAGCAGCTCGTGCTGATGTTGCAGAGCCAGCAGACCAACCCCGTACCATACAGACCTCAGTTAATAGGGCTCGTTGAGCGATTTCACAGAACGTGGAAGGACTGCGTGTCCACCTACATGCAGAAGGACTTGCAGAACGACTGGGAGACCTGGGTGGCATTTGCTGTGTACGCCTACAACTCCGGCAGACACTCGACAGTCGCGCTCACACCAAATGAATTGATGATGGGAAGGAAGCTTCGAACTCCGAATGACTTGTTAAGGCGAGCTAGTGTCGCGGAAGCTGGGGAATTGACAGAACACCATAGCAAGCTGTTGGCTTCACTTAAGACGAGTCACGAGTGTGCAGAGGTGGCGCGAGAGCGCGAGCAGCGTCGCCAGGCTCGTTACTACAGCCGGAAAGTACGAGCGCACCGCAGTTTTGGTACGGGGGACCGCGTATGGATGTATCGGCCTCCCAGAGGCCCCAAGGCAACGAAGTTTGTGCATTGTTGGATCGGACCCATGCGGATCATTGAACCCGCTGGCTATGAAATTTTTTTGATTGAGCGCGAGGACGACGATGGCAAATGCAGGCGTTTTGTTGCTCATTCGTCTTTCCTCGTTTCTTATCACTACCCCACTGAATTGCTGGCAAGGGTGGCGTCAGATTTAGACGCGCAGCTAGAGCATGAAAGCGCAATCGGTGGGAGGGCGCATGTCGAGAGCGCAGGAGAAGCTACTCCAACAGCGGTTGCGGCTGTCCAGGCAGCGACAGCAGCAAGTGGCAACCGAGGCGGTGACCGAGCAGTGGCGCACGGCAAGAGACGACGAAAACAGGGTGAAGTACTGGTGGAGCTTCGACGCCGAAGACGACGCAACAAAGCGGGGCACTACATCCTCGAGTATGACGTTCGACCCCTGCGAGATGTACGAGGAAAAGCAGGGATTGATAACAAAGCGAGCAATTGGATCGGCATTGACGAGTACGAAGCGCTGTTTGATGCCGGCAGGGTCGTGGAAGACCCTGCATGTGAAGAAGGCGTGTAGCGAGTACGTGGCAGTGAGTGTGCCCAGCAGGCACGTGCCGAAGGAGTACACGAGCGCAGCTGGCTCACGCTGCGAGGCGAGCAGCGAAGGACGGGGTTACGGACAGAAAGATCGCCGACAGCGAGCACGCGGCACGATCTGGAGTCGGAGGGGCGCCGACAGCACGCACGAGCGGCTCGCAGCAGCCGAGCAAACCAGTGGCTGAGAGCGTCCAAGGCAAGCGGCGGGCTGGCCGCGGACGAGAGCTCACTTGGCAATCTGCCAGACAGCGAACACTAGCAACAGCAACAGACAGCAACACAGCAACAGACAGCAACAGACAACAACAGCAGAGCAGTAGCAGCAGCAGCGACTACCGGCAGTACAGGACGAGCTACGAATAGACAGGACAAGTCAGACGGATTGACCGGAGGCTTGCTGGTGACGTGGAACGCACCTGTAAAGTCGTGTAGTGTAGCAGCAGAGATCAAGTTGCAGTGCCGAGTTGAAGTGGCCGCGTGTGACGAACCAGTGAATAAATAGGGACTCTTAGCAGGGTCCCGGCTACTGAGTGTGGCCAGTTCGTGTCATTGTCTTTCTCTATCCACGGACCTTGCCCGCAGTAGCGCTGTGGCGAGCTTGCGGACCCACCGACGAGCAGGTGTCCCGAGACTCGCTACACCTTGTTGTGTCATGCGGTAGGCCTATACACACAGTCTAGCGAAAAGTCTAAGCTTAGCGAAAAGTTGACGCTGGTCATTTATCCGAAAAGTTGACGTTGGTCATTTTATCCGAAAAGTTGAAGCTGGTCTTTTCCCAAAAATTACATCGAGGCCAATCACAAAAATCCCAATAGCAGCACAGCCAATTTTCACCAGAGCCGAGCCGAGCAATAAGGCGCCGACGGCACCGCAGCTACCACGCCTCTCGCGGCGCCTCCAGTGCGCCGAGCGCGGGCCATGGCGCGCTCTCTGTGCCCGTCGGCGTGTCTGGCACGGCGGACGCGACGTCCAGTGCGTCTGTGGCGTCGGGCGGCTCCGTCTCGACTTCGGGGCTCCACGATCCACGGGAGCGTCAACGTGCACCTGGACCTGAACACGAGCGCGCTGAGTGTGGGCGCCACGGGCGCTGTAGCCGTGCCGCCGGACCGAGAGAGTCTGCACCTCGTGGACTTGGAGGCGTCTCTCCTGCCGCCGGCCACGCTGCACCACCAATCGAAGCTGGAGGTGATGGTGGCCAAGTGCAACCAGCACGCGCTGGAGGTGGACCAAGGACCCGTCCGAGCCTCTACCAGGCGGAGAAGAAGAGGCTGCCGGCAATCCAGGACAAGTGAGCGAGTCCATCTCTCTTTGTTGCAACGACCAAGGCCCTAGCAAGCAGCTGCTTCTCGTTTGGTGGTGCTGCGAAGCAGACCGATGACTCCACCAAGTCCCCGGCCAAGACTGCTGCTCCTGCTTCGTCATTCGATGCTGCTACGATGAAGGACAATGAGTCCGCCAGGTCCCCTGTCAAACCCGCTGCTGGAGGCTTGTCGTTCGGTGGTGGCAGCTCGCTGTTCTCTGCCAAGTCTACCGACTCAGAGGAGAAGGTTACGCCTGCCTTCTCGTTCGGAGTTCCTCTGTCCACGCCGGTGGCCCCTGCGGCCTCTTCTACGCCTGCCACTGGTGGATTCTCGTTTGGCAACTTGAGTGCTACGAAGAGCACGCCGCCTGCCGCTGGTGGCTTTAGCTTCGGAGCTGCAGCACCGGCTACTTCAACTTCGACCGCTGCCGCTGCGGACGAAGACGACGAGAACATTGGACGCGAGGAGGCCACCGTTATTATCAAGGTTCGTGAGGGTCCTACTCATTGTCATTGCACCGATTCACCAAGTCTAACGTGGCCGTCTCCTTTCTACTTGCACAGGCCGACTTTACGGACGACGACTGCACGTTCGAGGCTGAGAAGGCCAGGATCTTCGAGTTCAAGAAGGACGAGAAGCGCGGGGCAGACAAGGGCGTGCACCCGCTCAAGCTGCTCGTCAGCAAGGACACCAAGAGCGCGCGCATCCTGGTGCGCAACGAGATCGGCGAGATCGTGCTCAACTCGGCGCTGTACAAGGGCATGGCGTTGCGTCCGCACGAGGCCAAGGGCAAGAAGACGGGCGTCACGCTGGCGCTGCAGGTCGAGGGCGAGAGCTTACCCCGCTCCTGCTCAAGGTGAACGCCGCGGGGGTAGACGAGTTCGTCAAAGCGCTCGAGACGGCGGCCGCGTCTTCCTAATGAGCTTCCGCGTAGCTAGTCAGCCACGTGTCTACCTCGTTCCTCTACTCTAACCAAACCTTTGCCAGACAACTTTTTGCCACGCACTTTACTTGGTTGGTCATGCAGTTCGTTAGCTAGTCGAGCGATCATCCAAACTTGACCGCAGGAGGCATTAGAAAGAGGCCAAAGCTGGCACATTTGTCGATATCAAGAGATATATAGAATACAAGTTGGTGGTGTCATGTGGACGTTGATTAAGTTATGTGGATCCAGGTCTGCGCGTCAAGTCCCCAGTCCTCTCGAAGGCTGATCCTGCACCCTAGCCAGCACGTGATGAGGTGCAGCTAAGGCGCGGGATGCGATCGATCGGCCGAAAACTTGACCTTCGACCCCACCGCTCGATGAACACGAAGGTCTCAGGCGCGCACGTAATGAGGTGCAGCCTAGACCACGTCCGTCAAGCAGCAGAGGTCGACTGCAAACCTGGATCTGGAAGTCCACTACAACAACTACCACTACTACTGCTGCTACTGCTGCTACTACTGTACACAACATGCATTATCCTACGGGAGTGGCGTCGCTCAGAGCTTCCAGAGCGGACGCTGGGGCTTGGCGGCTGCCGCGCTGCGTCGCCGTCTGGCATGCGCGCATTGGTCGACGAATGCCGCGCTCTGCTGGAAGTCGAAGAGGCGGGACTTGACTTGGGAGCCTTGTTGCTGGGTCTGCGAAGGCGTGAGCCCAGCGACTGCAGCCGCCGTATCAGCAGGCGCTGTGTCTTGGGCGCGTCGGAGGAGGCCGTCGACTTCCTGCAGCAGCTCGCGGTAGCTCTTGACCTTGGCGTGCTGAACAGGGCCGACGGGCAGCTCAGCAGGAGGCACTTGTTGCTGGAGACTCTCGTCGTCGTCGTCGTCGGATGCGGCTGCGTCGGTGACGTCGTGGAGCGCTACCGTAGCCTCTTGCGCCGCGAAGCCTTGGTCGATGTCGGTCGGGACGCGGCGGCGATCGGCAACAACCTCAGCGGGATCAGCGCGAACGGCGTGACTGGGGCTGTCGAGCTCGAGCTCGTCCTGCGCCGCGGTGCCTTGGTCTTGGTCATCGATCAGTGCAGCGTCGAAGCCGGAGTAGCCGTACTGGAACTCGGCAAAGCGTGCCGCGTCGAGGAGCTGGATGGACCAGCGAGGGTCGTGCGTCTCCACTGCTGCGGGCGCGGAGGAGCGTGCGGCGTCGGTCGCGTCGATGGAGCTGGAGCTGGACACGATGGTCGACGAGGTGCTGTAGAACTCGATGAGGGTGGAGACCCTCGTCGTGGTGATCACTGCGGGGGCGCGGTGCGTGGTGCGGACGGCGGCGCGGACGGTGGTGCGGGACTCGAACATGGCGACGAGGCGACGGACGGACGAAGCCATGGTTGGATCGGGAGGGAGGGAGGTCGGGGAGGAGGGTGGCGGTGCTGGGGGCGGGGGCTTGCTGCGAAGGCAGGAAATTGGAGAATGAGGAGGCCTCGACCAGGGCGCCGCTAAGCGAGCCGATCCTCTCTCATACCACTGCTGCGACAGCATGGTTCAGCTCATGGTTCAGTTCAACTCGTGTAGCCATCCTCAACTCGAGCTGCCACGCTCGCACGGCTATTGCACACAACTTCAACAATGCAAATAAGTTCGAAATAAATTTGGCGTCGGCCTCGTAAGTTCTGACTGGCGTCGGCTGCCGTTTGTGCGTCTCCCACTAGAGACGGCAGTGGCCACCGCCGGAACGAAACGGATCGGGGTGATGCTCTGAGTTGCTCTGAGCTGCTAGGCGTTGGCTGTCGATCGTACATGGAATGCATTGGGCAGGGCATGCTCTTCTCCTCTCTTGGGCTCGAGGCAGACAAAAGATCCCAAGCACAGCACACCATATTCTCATCGATCTGGCAGTGAGTAATGCTTCCATTCTTTCGACGCCGCGCTAGTAATACACTACGAAGACTCGCGATCACGAGGATGAGTAGGGTAAACGTAGCTCCTCGAGCTCGGCCCCCGGCGAGCCAATCATTTGTCTTTGTCGCATGTGTGCTTCAACAAAAGATCCAGTGACCTTACCTTGCCATCGAGTTAACTATACGCTCGGACTGAAGGCTTGAGCTTCACGTGTCCGCAGTGAATGGAAGCTTCAGCACAGCAGAGCCACTCCACTCGACGTCCTCCTCTAAAGACAACTGTCCGCGCCTGGAGCGATGAACTCGCTCATTGACGCAATGCCTCTAAGCTGGTTCCGGTTAGGGGTTAGCCCTTTCAGCACCAAGATTTTGCTAACCCTTTCAGCACCAAGATTTTCACTACTGGTAGGACCAGCACTAAGGCGCCGACGGCACCGCAGCTATCCACGCCTCTCGCGGCGCCTCCAGTGCGCCAAGCGCGGGCCATGGCGCGCTCTCTGTGTCCGTCGGCGAGTTTGGCACGACGGACGCGATGTCCAGTGCGTCTGTGGCGTCGGGCGGCTCCGTCTCGACTTCGGGGGCTCCACGATCCACGGGAGCGTCAGCGTGCACCTGGACCTGAACACGAGCGCGCTGAGTGTGGGCGCCACGGGCGCTGTAGCCATGCCAGCAGACCGAAAGAGTATGCACCTCGTGGACTTGGAGGCGTCTCTCCTGCCGCCGGCCACGCTGCACCACCAATCGAAGCTGGAGGTGATGGTGGCCAAGTGCAACCAGCACGCGCTGGAGGTGGACCAAGGACCCGTCCGAGCCTCTACCAGGCGGAGAAGAAGAGGCTGCCGACAACCAGGACAAGTGAGCGAGTCCATCTCTCTTTGTTGCAACGACCAAGGCCCTAGCACGCAGCTGCTTCTCGTTTGGTGGTGCTGCGAAGCAGACCGATGACTCCACCAAGTC
Organism: Phytophthora melonis; assembly: GCA_024211575.1. Taxonomy (NCBI): domain Eukaryota; phylum Oomycota; class Peronosporomycetes; order Peronosporales; family Peronosporaceae; genus Phytophthora; species Phytophthora melonis. The sequence goes on from JAMXKT010000085.1 coordinate 1,251,824, forward strand.
CCCGGCCAAGACTGCTGCTCCTGCTTCGTCATTCGATGCTGCTACGATGAAGGACGACGAGTCCGCCAGGTCCCCTGTCAAACCCGCTGCTGGAGGGGTGGTGGCAGCTCGCTGTTCTCTGCCAAGTCTACCGACTCAGAGGAGAAGGTTACGCCTGCCTTCTCGTTCGGAGTTCCTCTGTCCACGCCGGTGGCCCCTGCGGCCTCTTCTACGCCTTCCACTGGTGGATTCTCGTTTGGCAACTTGAGTGCGACGAAGAGCACGCCGCCTGCCGCTGGTGGCTTATGCTTCGACGCTTCGACCCCGGCTACTTCCGCTTTGACTTCGGCGTCGACCGCTGCTGCTGCGGACGGAGGCGAGGAGAACATTGGACGCGAGGAGGCCACCGTTATTATCAAGGTTCGTGAGGGGCCTACTCATTGTACTTGCACTGATCGACCGTGTCTAATGTGGTTGTCTGCTTTCGATTTGCACAGGCCTACTTTACAAACGACGACGGCTCGTTCAAGGCCGAGAAGGCCAGGATCTTCGAGTTCAAGAAGGACGAGAAGCGCGGGGCAGACCAGGGCGTGCACCCTCTCAAGCTGCTCGTCAGCAAGGACACCAAGAGCGCGCGCATCCTGGGGCGCAACGAGATAGGCAAGATCGTGCTGAACTCGGCGCTGTACAAGGGCATGGCGGTGCGTCCGCACGAGGCCAAGGGCAAGAAGACGGGCGTCACGCTGGCGCTGCAGGTCGAGGGCGAGAGCTTACCCCGCTCCTGCTCAAGGTGAACCCCGCGGGGGTAGACGAGTTCGTCAAAGCGCTCGAGACGGCGGCCGCGTCTTCCTAATGAGTTTCCGCGTAGCTAGTCAGTCACGTGTCTACCTCGTTCCTCTACTCTAACCAAACCTTTGCCAGACAACTTTTTGCCACGCACTTTACTTGGTTGATCATGCAGCTCGTTAGTTAGTCGAGCGATCATCCAAACTTGACCGCAGGAGGCATTAGAAAGAGGCCAAAGCTGGCACATTTGTCAATATCAAGAGAATACAAGTTGGTGGTGTCATGTGGACGTTGATTAAGTTATGTGGATCCAGGTCTGCGCGTCAAGTCCCCAGTCCTCTCGAAGGCTGATCCTGCACCCTAGCCAGCACGTGATGAGGTGCAGCAGCTGCACTGCAGCTCAGGCGCGGGATGCGATCGATCGGCCGAAAACTTGAACTTCGACCCCGCCGCTCGATGAACACGAAGGTCTCAGGCGCGCACGTAATGAGGTGCAGCCTAGGCCACGTCCGTCAAACAGCAGAGGTCGACTGCAAAATCACTAATCTATTGACGGACTTACTAGCTGGCTAGTCTGCTTCAAATTGAATAGGCTTTCGTAAACTACGTGTAAAAAAACTGGTGTTGGGTACTCATCTCTTTCGAGTCGCAAACTTGTTGATTGCGGCGGTGCATCGTTTTCGGTTGAGCAGGACTATATCTAGAAGTCTAATAATCCGGTGGCAACGCATATCAAGTGCAATATGTAGAACGATCCATGAGACTTCGTTAATTGAGGAGTTCGGGTATGACAAAGGAATTAGTACAGTAATGTGCCTCGATAGCGCCCACCTGGCAACTTATATTTCTTGGAATACAGTAATCCCACTATCTGTACTACTTCGACACTGATGTACTGTTTTAGTGTTGTGCTTCCACAAAAACTCCTTCCATATTTTTAAGATTCCACCAATCATCCTTATGCACCTAAGATACCGCCAACACCATTCAAATTTCGATTCGTCAGGAAAGCCAAAGAATAACAGCACATGCACGTAGAGTGCACGATCGAAAGGTATGCACGGTCGGTATGATGCGCCGCAACGCGTACTGCACCAGAACTTCGTGTATGCAGATATATTGGCGTTGGCAAGAATAGAGCTCAAGGAGTGCCAACGAGCGCATCGTTGAAGTTCACTAAACCATTACATTTGAGGATCGTGTGACGAGACAGGAACCCTTAATGATCAATATCCCCTTGGACCTTTATGTATATCAGGTGGGCGCTATCGAGGCACATTACTGTACCGCATCTGCAAGCGCGTAGTCAACATAGCATCCTAGACCAATTGGAGCGTGTATCTGGAAGACGCGCGAGCGGTATTTCGATGTCTATTGAGCTCCTCAGGGTAGCAAAGCAAAGCTTGCTTTATAGAGTCTCGAAGGCGGAAGGATCTCCCCCGCTTACCGTCGCGGTGGACAATAGTGCTTGCGTCTTCAAGCCGGAGCTGGGCACTGGATGGACAACGTACCTTCATATCACTGGCACACCCAGGGCTTCGCATTAACCACCATTTGAGCTGTACCACTACAGGTAATACGGATGGATGGTGTGCATTATTATAGTAGCATGCTGCACAGAAATAGACAGGGTATGTAGTAATACAGTACTACAGTAGTAGATACAGCAGCAGTCTAATGAGCTCCCAAAGAATTACAAGGATAAACTATAGTATCCACATAAGTGCGATTCAAAGCTATTAAGTACGAATTGGGCACTGACCTAATACGATTGATCTCGGAACAGGGCTTCGCATTTTAATGCGAAGCCCTCTTAAAAGTGGTACTACACAATACGGTATTAATACAGCACCCCATGCCTACTGTATTGCTACTGGGTGCAACGTAATCTTTGCTTATGTATTAGCTGCATTACTATAGAGGTAGTGTATATTACTACTGTCGTAATACAAACGGGTGCGGATTAATCCTGAGTGCATAGAAGACGAATCCCGAGTGGCTACACGAAAAGGATGACACTCCTGGATCTTTTATACAAAGTAGAATCCTGAGCGTACTCGTTTTTACCCAGGATGATTTATGAGCGGAGGATTAATTTTGAGTGCGCACCTACGGCGTATACTTGGAAGCGAGTAGTTTGAAGGAAAACAAAGCCCTAGGTGGCTGAAGACGACACCTCGGAGTGTGTGCGTGTGTGTGTGTCTTATCCTATAGCAGAAGCTAACGCGCTAATAATTTCATTTTGGCACTTTTGAATTCGCATTGCTAGGCGGCAAGCCAATAGCTGCAGCCACAAACCAGGACGCTGCGTGCGCCACGGTGTTGGCTGGCGTTGCACGTACTCACAATGCACGCACGGCGTGCGCGTGTACAACCACGGCGCTACAAGCTCTGTTGGCTGTACCAGCAAGGTCAAAGCGCTACAGCTACGGCTGGTCGCTCGGCCGCGGCCACGTTAGGGTCGAACAATGATTGGCAAAATGATACCATTTGCTCTCTGCGTGATGTGTTGCGGCTGGATATTGTTGATGTCGCCTGTTTGCTGCCGCTCGATAAATGTAGAGGTCTCAAGTAATTGGTACAGGCAAAGGATTCAACCTCCACTCGCAATTCCTCCCCTTGCCCCGCTCATGATTCCTCCCGCGCTCAGAAGTATGCCATCGTAGTGTAGCCACTTAGGATTCGTCCAAGCCCACTCAGAATTAATCTTTTTCCAATACAAACGGGGTCATGTCTACCAGTACGCAGATTCCGAGACTCGGAATCAATTCGGCGGAGTTGGAGCAATAGGTAGAGTGGTGTGCTGTAAGCAAGAAATATATGGGTGCTATTTTGCAATTTACTGTTAGACTGCTGCGTAGTCTACTGCAAAGCCGTGTGTATTTCGTAGAGAACTTGATGAATGAAAGTATAGGATCGAGTGCGTTTCGGCGGTTCGATATCTCGGCCATCCATACCACCGGAGCCCATATCGATAGCAGGAGGCCCATTCAAGCTCATTGCACGCTAACGCGTTGGGATTCAATGCCATTTGAGGCCACTCTGCGTACTGGTAGACATGACCCCGTTTGTATTACGACAGTAGTAATATACACTACCTCTATTGTAATGCAGCTAATACATAAGCAAAGATAGCGGTGCACCCAGTAGCAGTACAGTAGGCATGGGGTGCTGTATTAATACCGTATTGTGTATTACCACTTAATGCGAAGCCCTGGGCACACCGTAGCAAGTGTGCATATGCTGTCACCTGGCAAGGTAGACAGATTGAATTGCAAGCGCCGGAGGATCTGGCATTTGCTAGGTCGTTAGGCTAAATGACTGTAATGTACTTGACCCTTGAACGAAACGAGACGGCGAGTCGAGTGTGCAGCCAAATCTGTGCAGCATGCTGATGGCTAATAATGCTGCGGAAGCCGCTACGTAAATGCAATATATTATATTGCATTTACGTAGTAATCAAACCCTTTGCAAATTACATGTGACCTCATTCGCCTACGTCACGTGACCAAAAAAGGATTTGACCAAAATGTAGGATTAAGCTAAAAATCTGGCTACCGCCGCGAAGTCGCAGAGGCGGGACTTGACTTGGGCGCCTTGGTGCTGGGTCTGGGAAGGCGTGAGCCCAGCGACTGCAGCCGCCGTATCAGCAGGAGCTGTGTCTTGGGCGCGTCGGAGGAGGCCGTCGACTTCCTGCAGCAGCTCGCGGTAGCTCTTGACCTTGGCGTGTTGAACAGGGCCGACGGGCAGCTCAGCAGGAGGCACTTGTTGCTGGAGACTCTCGTCGTCGTCGTCGTCGGCGGCTGCGGCTGCGTCGGTGACGTCGTGGAGCTCTACCGTAGCCTCTTGCGCCGCGAAGCCTCGGTCGATGTCGGCCGGGACGCGGCGGCGATCGGCAACAACCTCAGCGGGCTCAGCACGAACGGCGGGACTGGGACGGTCGAGCTCGAGCTCGTCCTGCGCCGCGATGCCTTGGTCTTGGTCGTGGTCGTCGCTGACGGCAGCGTCGAGGCCGGAGTAGCCGTACTGGAACTCGGCAAAGCGTGCCGCGTCGAGGAGCTGGATGGACCAGCGAGGGTCGAGCGTCTCCACTGCTGCGGGCGCGGAGGGGCGTGCGGCGTCGGTCGACGCGACCGACGCTCGCTCATCGAGTGCTACAGCGCCTCGTCGCCGTCCGCACCACGCACGGCGCCCCCGCAGTGATCACCACGACGAGGGTCTCCACCCTCATCGAGTTCTACAGCGCTTCGTCGACCATCGTGTCCAGCTCTAGCTCCATCAACGCGACCGACGCCGCACGCTCTTCCGCGCCCGCACCAGTGGGGACGCTCGACCCTCGCTGGTCCATCCAGCTCCTCGACGCGGCATGCTTTGCCGAGTTCCAGTACGGCTACTCCGGCTTCGACGCTGCACTGATCGACGACTACGACCAAGACCAAGGCACCGCGGCGCAGGACGAGCTCGAGCTCGACAGTCCCAGTCACGCCGTTCGCGCTGATCCCGCTGAGGTTGTTGCCGATCGCCGCCGCGTCCCGACCGACATCGACCAAGGCTTCGCGGCGCAAGAGGCTACGGTAGCGCTCCACGACGTCACCGACGCAGCCGCAGCCGACGACGACGACGACGAGAGTCTCCAGCAGCAAGTGCCTCCTGCTGAGCTGCCCGTCAGCCCTGTTCAGCACGCCAAGGTCAAGAGCTACCGCGAGCTGCTGCAGGAAGTAGACGCTCTCCTCCGACGCGTCCAAGACACAGCTCCTGCTGATACGGCGGCTGCAGTCGCTGGGCTCACGCCTTCGCAGACCCAGCAACAAGGCGCCCAAGTCAAGTCCCGCCTCTTCGACTTCCAGCAGAGCGCGGCATTCGTCGACCAATGCGCGCATGCCAGACAGCGACGCAGCGCGGCAGCCGCCAAGCCCCAGCGTCCGCTCTGGAAGCTCTGAGCGACGCCACTCCCGTAGGATAATGCATGTTGTGTACAGTAGTAGCAGCAGTAGCAGCAGCAGCAGTAGCAGCAGTAGTAGTGGTAGTTGTGGTAGTTGTTGTAGTGGACTTCCAGATCCGGGTTTGCAGTCGACCTCTGCTGCTTGACGGACGTGGTCTAGGCTGCACCTCATTACGTGCGCGCCTGAGACCTTCGTGTTCATCGAGCGGCGGGGTCGAAGTTCAAGGTTTCGGCCGATCGATCGCATCCCGTGCCTGAGCTGCACCTCATCACGTGCTGGCTAGGGTGCAGGATCAGCCTTCGAGAGGACTGGGGACTTGACGCGCAGACCTGGATCCACATAACTAAATCAACGTCCACATGACACCACCAACTTGTATCCTCTTGATATCGACAAAATGTGCCAGCTTTGGCCTCTTTCTAATGCCTCCTGCGGTCAAGTTTGGATGATCGCTCGACTAACTAACGAGCTGCATGATCAACCAAGTAAAGTGCGTGGCAAAAAGTTGTCTGGCAAAGGTTTGGTTAGAGTAGAGGAACGAGGTAGACACGTGACTGACTAGCTACGCGGAAGCTCATTAGGAAGACGCGGCCGCCGTCTCGAGCGCTTTGACGAACTCGTCTACCCCCGCGGCGTTCACCTTGAGCAGGAACTCGCCGCCCTCGACCTGCAGCGCCACGTCTTCTTGCCCTTGGCCTCGTGCGGACGCAACACCATGCCCTTGTACAGCGCCGAGTTGAGCACGATCTCGCCGATCTCGTTGCGCACCAGGATGCGCGCGCTCTTGGTGTCCTTGCTGACGAGCAGCTTGAGCGGGTGCACGCCCTTGTCTGCCCCGCGCTTCTCGTCCTTCTTGAACTCGAAGATCCTGGCCTTCTCAGCCTCGAACGTGCAGTCGTCGTCCGTAAAGTCGGCCTGTGCAAGTAGAAAGGAGACGGCCACGTTAGACTTGGTGAATCGGTGCAATGACAATGAGTAGGACCCTCACGAACCTTGATAATAACGGTGGCCTCCTCGCGTCCAATGTTCTCGTCGTCTTCGTCCGCAGCGGCAGCGGTCGAAGTTGAAGTAGCCGGTGCTGCAGCTCCGAAGCTAAAGCCACCAGCGGCAGGCGGCGTGCTCTTCGTCGCACTCAAGTTGCCAAACGAGAATCCACCAGTGGAAGGCGTAGAAGAGGCCGCAGGGGCCACCGGCGTGGACAGAGGAACTCCGAACGAGAAGGCAGGCGTAACCTTCTCCTCTGAGTCGGTAGACTTGGCAGAGAACAGCGAGCTGCCACCACCGAACGACAAGCCTCCAGCAGTGGGTTTGACAGGGGACCTGGCGGACTTATCGTCCTTCATCGTAGCAGCATCGAATGACGAAGCAGGAGCAGCAGTCTTGGCCGGGGACTTGGTGGAGTCATCGGTCTGCTTCGCAGCACCACCAAACGAGAAGCAGCTGCGTGCTAGGGCCTTGGTCGTTGCAACAAAGAGAGATGGACTCGCTCACTTGTCCTGGATTGCCGGCAGCCTCTTCTTCTCCGCCTGGTAGAGGCTCGGACGGGTCCTTGGTCCACCCCCAGCGCGTGCTGGTTGCACTTGGCCACCATCACCTCCAGCTTCGATTGGTGGTGCAGCGTGGCCGGCGGCAGGAGAGACGCCTCCAAGTCCACGAGGTGCAGACTCTCTCGGTCCGCCGGCACGGCTACAGCGCCCGTGGCGCCCACACTCAGCGCGCTCGTGTTCAGGTCCAGGTGCACGTTGACGCTCCCGTGGATCGTGGAGCCCCGAAGTCGAGACGGAGCCGCCCGACGCCACAGACGCACTGGACATCGCGTCCGTCGTGCCAGACACGCCGACGGGCACAGAGAGCGCGCCATGGCCCGCGCTCGGCGCACTGGAGGCGCCGCGAGAGGCGTGGTAGCTGCGGTGCCGTCGGCGCCTTAGTGCTGGTCCTACCAGTAGTGAAAATCTTGGTGCTGAAAGGGTTAGCAAAATCTTGGTGCTGAAAGGGCTAACCCCTAACCGGAACCAGCTTAGAGGCATTGCGTCAATGAGCGAGTTCATCGCTCCAGGCGCGGACAGTTGTCTTTAGAGGAGGACGTCGAGTGGAGTGGCTCTGCTGTGCTGAAGCTTCCATTCACTGCGGACACGTGAAGCTCAAGCCTTCAGTCCGAGCGTATAGTTAACTCAATAGCAAGGTAAGGTCACTAGATCTTTTGTTGAAGCACACATGCGACAAAGACAAATGGTTGGCTCGCCGGGGGCCGAGCTCGAGGAGCTACGTTTACCCTACTCATCCTCGTGATCGCGAGTCTTCGTAGTGTATTACTAGCGCGGCGTCGAAAGAATGGAAGCATTACTCACTGCCAGATCGATGAGAATATGGTGTGCTGTGCTTGGGATCTTTTGTCTGCCTCGAGCCCAAGAGAGGAGAAGAGCATGCCCTGCCCAATGCATTCCATGAACGATCGACAGCCAACGCCTAGCAGCTCAGAGCAACTCAGAGCATCACCCCGATCCGTTTCGTTCCGGCGGTGGCCACTGCCGTCTCTAGTGGGAGACGCACAAACGGCAGCCGACGGCAGTCAGAACTTACGAGGCCGACGCCAAATTTATTTCGAACTTATTTGCATTGTTGAAGTTGTGTGCAATAGCCGTGCGAGCGTGGCTGCTCGAGTTGAGGATGGCTACACGAGTTGAACTGAACCATGAACTGAACCATGCTGTCGCAGCAGTGGTATGAGAGAGGGATCGGCTCGCTTAGCGGCGCCCTGGTCGAGGCCTCCTCATTCTCCAATTTCCTGCCTTCGCAGCAAGCCCCCGCCCCCAGCACCGCCACCCTCCCCGACCTCCCTCCCTACCGATCCAACCATGGCTTCGTCCGTCCGTCGCCTCGTCGCCATGTTCGAGTCCCGCACCACCGTCCGCGCCGCCGTCCGCACCACGCACCGCGCCCCCGCAGTGATCACCACGACGAGGGTCTCCACCCTCATCGAGTTCTACAGCACCTCGTCGACCATCGTGTCCAGCTCCAGCTCCATCGACGCGACCGACGCCGCACGCTCCTCCGCGCCCGCAGCAGTGGAGACGCACGACCCTCGCTGGTCCATCCAGCTCCTCGACGCGGCACGCTTTGCCGAGTTCCAGTACGGCTACTCCGGCTTCGACGCTGCACTGATCGATGACCAAGACCAAGGCACCGCGGCGCAGGACGAGCTCGAGCTCGACAGCCCCAGTCACGCCGTTCGCGCTGATCCCGCTGAGGTTGTTGCCGATCGCCGCCGCGTCCCGACCGACATCGACCAAGGCTTCGCGGCGCAAGAGGCTACGGTAGCGCTCCACGACGTCACCGACGCAGCCGCATCCGACGACGACGACGACGAGAGTCTCCAGCAACAAGTGCCTCCTGCTGAGCTGCCCGTCGGCCCTGTTCAGCACGCCAAGGTCAAGAGCTACCGCGAGCTGCTGCAGGAAGTCGACGGCCTCCTCCGACGCGCCCAAGACACAGCGCCTGCTGATACGGCGGCTGCAGTCGCTGGGCTCACGCCTTCGCAGACCCAGCAACAAGGCTCCCAAGTCAAGTCCCGCCTCTTCGACTTCCAGCAGAGCGCGGCATTCGTCGACCAATGCGCGCATGCCAGACAGCGACGCAGCGCGGCAGCCGCCAAGCCCCAGCGTCCGCTCTGGAAGCTCTGAGCGACGCCACTCCCGTAGGATAATGCATGTTGTGTACAGTAGTAGCAGCAGTAGCAGCAGCAGCAGTAGCAGCAGTAGTAGTGGTAGTTGTGGTAGTTGTTGTAGTGGACTTCCAGATCCGGGTTTGCAGTCGACCTCTGCTGCTTGACGGACGTGGTCTAGGCTGCACCTCATTACGTGCGCGCCTGAGACCTTCGTGTTCATCGAGCGGCGGGGTCGAAGGTCAAGTTTTCGGCCGATCGATCGCATCCCGCGCCTGAGCTGCACCTCATCACGTGCTGGCTAGGGTGCAGGATCAGCCTTCGAGAGGACTGGGGACTTGACGCGCAGACCTGGATCCACATAACTAAATCAACGTCCACATGACACCACCAACTTGTATCCTCTTGATATCGACAAAATGTGCCAGCTTTGGCCTCTTTCTAATGCCTCCTGCGGTCAAGTTTGGATGATCGCTCGACTAACTAACGAACTGCATGACCAACCAAGTAAAGTGCGTGGCAAAAAGTTGTCTGGCAAAGGTTTGGTTAGAGTAGAGGAACGAGGTAGACACGTGACTGACTAGCTACGCGGAAACTCATTAGGAAGACGCGGCCGCCGTCTCGAGCGCCTTGATGAACTCGTCTACCCGCGCGGCGTTCACCTTGAGCAGGAACTGCGTGAGCTCACCACCCTCGACCTGCAGCGCCAGCGTGACGCCCGTCTTCTTGCCCTTGGCCTCGTGCGGACGCACCGCCATGCCCCTATACAGCGCCGAGTTGAGCACGATCTTGCCGATCTCGTTACGCACCAGGATGCGCGCGCTCTTCGTGTCCTTGCTGACGAGCAGCTTGAGCGGGTGCACGCCCTTGTCTGCCCAGCGCTTCTCGTCCTTCTTGAACTCGAAGATCTTGGCCTTCTCAGCCTCGAACGTGCAGTCATCGTCCGGAGAGTCGGCCTGAGCAAATCGAAAGGAGACAACCAAGTTAGACTCAGTCGATCAGTGCAATTACAATGAGTAGGACCCTCACGAACCTTGATAATAACGGTGGCCTCCTCGCGTCCAATGTTCTCCTCGTCTTCGTCCGCAGCGGCAGCGGTCGACGCCGAAGTCATAGCAGATGTAGCCGGTGTCGAAGCTTCGAAGCTAAAGCCACCAGCGGCAGGCGGCGTGCTCTTCGTAGCACTCAAGTTGCCAAACGAGAACCCACCAGCGGAAGGCGTAGAAGAGGCCGCAGGGCCCGCCGGCTTGGACAGAGGAGCTCCGAACGAGAAGGCAGGCGTAACCTTCTCCTCTGAGTCGGTAGACTTGGCAGAGAACAGCGAGCTGCCGCCACCGAACGAGAAGCCTCCAGCAGCGGGTTTGGCAGGGGACTTGGCGGACTCGTCGTCCTTCTTGGCAGCAGCGCCGAACGAGAAAGCAGGAACAGCAGGCTTGGCCGGGGACTTGGTGGAGTCATCGGTCTGCTTCGCAGCGCCACCAAACGAGAAGCCGCTGCTGGCGGGGTCTTTGCTGGTTCAGCAGGCTTCTTGGCCGCGCCAAACGAAAAGGAAGAGCTCGACGCCGCGGGGGCAGGAGACGCCACAGTCGCAGTAGACGCAGGAGTCGAGCCAAAAGATAATGAGGCAGGAGCCGCAGCTTTGGACTCGTTGATGGCAACCGGCTTCGTGGCCGCGTGCTTGATGGCAATCTCATCCGCGTATTTCAAGTAATCCTGCACAAGTCGCACACCCCCCACTCATCAGTTCCCACTCTCTCCGCAGCTACACGTACACGCGCCAGCAACAATTGCACACCTGAACAGCAGCCACCCAGCTCGCGCTCGGGTTCCTCTGCGACTGTCCGTTGACAAACGCCAGGAAGCCCTTGTTGAGCGCCTCCATGGCTTGCTGGTACGACCCCGAGGTCGTCGCCGAGGTCGATCCGCTGGTCGCCGCACTCGTCTTCTCAGCCGCGGGCTTGGCAGCGCCCGTGAGACCTGAGAACCCAGCAAAGGGTTGGAGGACGCCGCGGGTTTGGCCGCAGTGAGTCCCTGCGCATTGGAGGAAACGACACCAACCACATCAACGAGATTGAATAATCTCCTCACAAACCCACCAATGTAACCGCACCTGGAAGCCTCCGAACGGGTTGCTCTTGGCCTCTTCGTCGCCCCCAGCAGCAGCAGCAGCAGCAGCCGCAGCCACCTTGGGCTTGGCGGCCGAGCGGCCTCCGACGCGCGCCTTGACGATTTTGCGCTTGCGGATCGAGTCCTCGCTGGCGCGCTGGAAGCCGATCTCGAACGAGTCGGCGCTCACGTCGTCGTCCGCGGCCTCGTACTCCTCGCGGCGCATCTGGCCGTTCTCGTTGCGTCGCTTGGCCATGGCCACGTCGGTCGGTCGGGTCTTGCCGATACTGGGAGGTCCCGATCGTTTTTGGCCAGTTGTTAATGTCCTAACGAATTAGGCGCTGTTTTAGGTGCGTTTTATTATTTTGCGATTAAATGTCAAGTTGAAGTGGCCTGAAAACTTGACATTCATCAGTGCAAGAAAAAAGGATGAAAACTACCAAGCTAACCGACCAGAGCTGAGTCAAAGCAGCGTGCAGCAAAACTGGACGTTCGCATGGTGGCGTCACTCGCTCCCAACGTACAGTCTCGTGGCCTTCTCGATACTTGTCCATCGCCTCCTTGATCTCCTTCCACAAGGATGAGCGCTTGAAGAAATTGAGGCATCCGCCACGACCCCAAGTCACGCTCAGCCTCTGCGAGGTCAGCAAGGCGTACATCGGTGATCGCGAAGATCCCATCGGGCGTTGACAAGAACGAATCCCCGTTTCTGGGGCCTGACAAGAAGTTTGAGACGATGGATCGATGGCTTTCATGCCCTACGGCGTGGGCAACATTGTGTTTCCTGCCCCCTTTGGTCGTCCGTGGCCACGTCGGCGCTTTGGCGGACCCAAACAACGAGCTCGCGTCACTGGAGCTCGCCTAACCAAACAGCCTGGGCTACGCAGAGGAGGATATCCTGGTCACCGGCGCCCCCGTGCTGAGCCTGCATCCCCACCACTTTGTCGGCGTCGTCTCGACGATCGAGCAGGTCGCTTCTGCCCGTGACTCGCTGCTCGTCCGCGATCGTAATTTCCTCTTCGAGGCGAGCATTCTCGGCCTCCCAATTATTCGTCAGCTCGGTATGGTCTTTCCTCCACTGTGTCGATCTTCGGCCCCGCTGGCTGGGCTGCGTGCTTTGACGATGCTGCGTTCGTGTCCATCGAGATTTTCGCGTTGTGTGAACTCCTGCATCGTCACATGCTATCATCTCGCAAGTACGATCGAGTTCCACATTGAAGGAGAGTTTTGACACACATGCACTCCTTCAATCCACCATGTATCTCCATGCTGCCCTGCAACTGCTGCTCGCCTTAAACGTACGACTTGATCTTCGCGGCGATGTCGTCGACGTGCGCTGCCTGGGTGAAGAAGTCGAGGAACTCGCCGTCGGGGCCGACGAGGTACATGACGATGGAATGGTCCACCAGATAGTCATCGTCGTCGTCCTCGTTCTCGTCTGCCTTGGAGAAGTACACGCGGCAGGCCTTGGTGATGTCCGCCACTTGGTCGCGCGTGCCCGTGAGTATCCTGAACTTGGGGTGGAAGTCGGCCTTGTAGGCCTGCATCTGCTCCACTGTGTCGCGTTTGGTGTCCACCGTCACGCAAAGCGGCACGACCTCGGGGCACTTCTCGGCCTCCAGTTTGTCCAGCACATCGCCGATGCACACCAGCTCATTGGGGCAGATGTCCGGGCAGTGTGTAAAGCCGAAGTACAGCAGCGAGTCTTGCCGCGGAATGTCGCGTCGGTCACCGAGCGCCTCGTGTCGCAGTCCACGAGCGTCCACGGCCGCCAAGCTGCGGCTTGCCCACCGACGTCACCTTGCTCGTGGCTAGCGGCAGCAGTAGCAGCACTGCTGCTGCAGCAACAATGACAAGCATCAGCCCAGAACCTTCTGCAGCCGGTCCTTCTCCGAGTAGTAGTAGTAGTACACGACGCCGCCGCCCACGGCACCCGCCAGCGCCAAGCCACTCCGCGTAACAGGCTGCAAGGCGCCGATACATCGACACAGATCAGTACGTCAAGTGTATCTACAGTATCCAAACAACCGGCACTGCGCAGTCCTCACCCCGAACTTGTCGCTGCGCGTGCCGGGCGCCGGCGCAACCGAGAACATGCGCCTCGCCGCCTGTCCGCCCGCCAGTCCGCGACGCAGAGCCCTCATGGCCGTCACCACATGCTCGCGTCAACTTGCAAAGTGTCAAGAGAGTGATTGTGCGCGCTCACGCCATTGGTGCAAAAGACCCTGTATTTCAGCGAATCACCGACCCCAATCGATTGGCTGAGGGGGACCACGTAGCAGATCCGCTCGAGGCGCAGCACCATGGACGTCATGGCGCGCTACGTGCGGCCCATCTACGAGGCCATCGACGCGCGCCAGTACAAGAATGCCATCAAGCTGTGCGGGCACAAGCGCGTGGCGCAGCTGGACATTGTGCAGGTGCTCAAGGCGCACTGCCTGGAGCGCACGGGCCGCGTGGACGAGGCGCTGGACATCTGCCGCCGCGTGCAGCTCAAGCAGCCGACGGACGAGACGCTGCTCAACACCATGAACCTGGTCTTCAAGCTGGGCGGCTGCGAGCACGAGATGCTGCCCACCTTCGAGCACGCCTGCGCCGTGAGCAGCCCGCCCAACGAGGAGCTCTACGTGGCGCTCTTCGTGGCCTACGCGCGCCGCGGCGCCTTCCTCAAGCAGCAGCAGACGGCGCTCAAGATGTTCAAGGCCTTCGGCAACATCAAGTACGTGTGCTGGGCCGCGCTCAGCATGATGCTGCAGGTCGAGCACGGCGGCACACCCGCGCGCATGCTGGCGCTGGCCGAGAAGATGCTGCTCAAGACGCTGCGCGAGACGGGCTCGGACGACGGCGAGGCGCTGCAGCTCACGGTGCTCATCATGCAGCTGCAGGACAATCACCAGGCGGCGCTGGAGGCATTCGACGAGTTTGTCAAGGTGGACGACGGCAAGACCGACAAGAAGAAGCAGAAGAAGAAGAAGGGCAAGCTGGGACGCGCTGCCGAGGGGAGGGCGCCTACGACGAGGACATCGAGCTCGGACCCATGCAGGCCATTGACAGACTCACGCTCGAAGCGACGCTCGCGAAGAACGTGACCAACTGGACGCGCTGTGCGGCGGTGAACCGGAAGCTGCTGGAGGAGTACAACGCTGACGACTGGACGTTCTTGAAGGAGTACATCGCCGCGCGCTTCGAAGAGAAGGCGGACCGCTCGTCTAAAGAACTGCTTGCGCTTGGCGAAGAGATCACGGCGCTTTTGAACGACCTGCAGGCTCGTCCGGGCAACGAACGCATTCGAGGCCCCGCTCTCGCGTTGATCCACGTCAGTAGCGAGATTCTGCGCCGTCTGAAGGCGGGAGACGCCGCTATTGCGCAGGTGGAGACAAAGCTGCAAGAGCTCGTCGTTGCCTACGCGAACCGATTCTTCTCTAAGGCGTGCTGCTTCACGGATCTGAAGCAGTACTTCAAGCTGTACCTCAGGGAGAGCACGTCGGTGTCGGCGACCGCGAAGTCCAACCTGATCCAGCACTTCAAGAAGCTGTCGGGGGAGTCCGCTGCCTTGCTCAAGACCAAGCCGGCTGGTGATGAGATTGATGAGAAGGTGCGGAAGGAGGGCCAAGGAAACTTGAGCAGGCGTCTGCTCGCACTCAAGACCCTGCGCTTCCTGGGCTACTACGACGACGCTCAAAAATTCTCGGTGGATGTTTTGGCCAACTTGGTTGAGGAGCTCGAGAGTGAGTACGAAGCCACGAGCTGGCTCAACGTTGGTAGCGCCGGCGGCCAGCGCGAGGTGCAGCTTACGGACGACTTGCTCCTGCTGGCGACGCACTTTTTGCTGGATATTTATCAGCGCTCGAGCGGTCATCGTGAACATTTGGAGCGTGCTGCTGGTCTGCTCGAGTACGGACTGGAGAAGAGTGCCTACAATTTTCAGATGAAGCTACTGCTGTCTCGGGTGTACGGCTACCTGGGCGCTGCGGAGGCCATGTTGAGCCGCCACGCCGAGCTGGATGTGAAGTACGTGCAGCTGGACTCGCTTTCGTTCTTGGTGCTTGACAAGATGCTCGATCTGTGCCAGTACCCAGAGGCACGCAAGCTGATCAACAGAATTACGGGTCTGCACCACAGCACGGCGAAAGACACGCCCGATCACATTACCCGGGCTTACCGCCTAGGTGTCTACTCGAAGGTGGTGGACATGTCTTCGTTCTTGCACAAGCGCATGAAGAAGTCGCACACGCTGGCCATCAGCAAGGGAGAGACGCTGCGTTTCGAGCTGCTCGATGCTCTGTCCCATGGCCCCGCAAAGCTTCATGAACACGTGACCTCTTCGAGTTTTGAAGCGCAGATCACCGGGTTGGAGACCATGCTCGTGTCCGATGGCGCTGAGTTGTCCCATAACCAGCACCGCGAGGTTATCGTGGACTGGACTTCTCAGCAGCAGGTCCCCACCGGCAATTTGTTCGCCCAGGATACCGCGCCGCTCGTGGAGTGCGATCGATCAGCCGACGCTAACTCATCACTGTTGTGGCTTAAGCTCCGAGTGCTGGTCCCGAGGCTGCTGAAGACTCTCGCAGCGGATGACCACTCAGCTTCGGTTGATCTGGCGAAGGAATACAGTGACTTAGTGGCTGCGCTGCACCTCACAGACTCCGGTTCTGGTGAGCTTCAGCTTCACGAGAAGCTCTGGAAGTGGAGCTCAGAGGCTGTTGCTCTCTCAGCAGATGTGATTGATGCTATTGGTGGCCAGGGCGAAGAGCAGAAGGACCTTTCTGCAGCGATCACGCAGCTCCAGGACGACTTCACAGCGATTGTGGAGCAGCTTCGCGCGGGGCTGGTGTTCTCCTCCGCTACCGCTTCTGGAGACCAGGTGGCGCTGTCGCCGTACGCCGTGTCCACGCTGTCGTCGCTGCTGCTGGATTCCGGTCTGTCGTCGCTGAGTGCGTTGGCGCTTGCGCAGCGTGCGCTGGCCAAGAAGAAGAACAAGAAGAGCGAGCAGCTCTCGGCGGCGTCACCCGCGCTACGCAACCTTCTCAAGCACATGCAGGAGTCGCTGGCGGCTTTGGAGACGCACGTTGCTGAGCTGCAGTTCCCGTCGCACAAGTCCTCGGAGGCTTCATCTTCGCCGCGCGGCCAGGCGCAACAGAAGGCCCAGGCGAACGTGATCAAGTCGTACACGTCACTCCAGAAGCGACTGGTAGAGCTGCTTGGCGACCGCTGCGCCAGCATCCGCACCATCCTGCAGAAGTAAAATTGAGTCTTTAGAGAGCTTGGCTTGGCAATAAAGTGCTTGATGCACCATTACATGTGTTGGCTGCCAAGATATGTACGTGTACCGGTGCCGTTTGTCAGTGACCTCCACGACTTTCTTCACCCGCGTCGAAGATCAAGTCGTGAACGGACGATGCGATGCCATTCGCACAATGAAAAAACTGCAAAAATCTCACCAACAACGCATCCGCGGACATGCACGACCCAACCAGCAGAGCCAGAGCTAGAAGCAATGGAGTGAACGCTATGCCGAGCTGAGGAAAAATTGGGAGGCGTCTCGAAAAGGAAATTAAGCTAGAGGACAACCCGCGGCCCGAGGTATCCCCCATATCCTTACAGCCTCTGCGAGGTCAGTGAGGCGTACTACACGATCGCCAAGATCCCGTCGGGCGCTGACGAGAACGTCTACCAGACGGGCTTTTTCATTGCCGCCTCTTGACCACCAGCGACATCTACCCTACCGCCGACCGTGACACGTGTGTGGCGACGTGTTTCGACGGCATCGGCTTCTATTGCAAACATGTTCAGGAGTTCGAGACGATGGATCCGATGGTTTTCATGCCCTACGGGGCAGACGACATTGCATACCCGTCCCCTTTGGTTCGTGGTTTTGTCAGCGCTTTGGCGGACACAAACAACGAGCTCGCGTCACTGGAGCTCACCCAACCAAGCATCCTGGACTACGCAGAGGAGGATATCCTGGTCACCGGCGCCCCCCGGGTTGAGTCTGCTCCCCCACCACTTTATTGGCGTCGTCTCGACGTTCGAGCAAGATAGTGTCATTTGCTTCTGCCCCGTGACTCGTAGCTCGTCAGTGTGGAACGAGATCGAGGAGGCGATGGACAAGTACCGAGAAGGCCACGATACTCGACGCTGGGAGCAAGTGCCGCCGCCACGTGAACACCTGGACCGGATGAGCACGAGTTTTGCTGCACGCTGCTCTGATCTGCTCTGGGTGGCTTTCATCCCTTTTGCCACTTCAACTTGACATTTAACCCTCAAAATAATAAAACGCATCGAAAACACCGCGTAATTCGTTAGGACACTATCAACTGGTCGAAACGATCGGACCCAAGCGCTTATTATGTCAGGGTGTAGCAGAGGTTTTCTGCTCTTGATCATTCTCTTGTGCTTCCTCTTGCTCGCCTTACTCTCTTGCCGTACGGACCATCTCACTTCAACGTCTTGCTTGTCAACCTTTCGGTACTTGTACCACAAATATGGTACCATGTACCCCTTTTGGGGCTCTCGCACGCCACCAGCCACTTGAATAGCGTCCAGCCATCCCGAGCCGCGCACCAGCAATAGGGTCACAATTGCTCACGAAGTCATGGGCGCCAAGCAGCAGCAGCCGGAGGACGGCGAGCCGTCGTCGCCGCAGAAGGGTGACTTCCTCAAGCTCTTCTGGACGCTGGCCGAGAGCGAGCGCGGCGTGCGCACGCAGGCGGCGGCGCAGCTGCTCGCCCACCTCAAGAGCAGCGCCAAGCAGGAGGCCGAGGTGCAGTACACGCTCAAGCGCCTGGTGCGCGGCCTGGCCTCATCGCGCGACGCCGCGCGCCAGGGCTTCAGCACGGCGCTCAGCGGCCTGCTGAGCGCCTTCCCCAAGCAGCTGGCGCTGCAGGGCACGCACGAGCTGCTGCGCGACGCCATGGAGGTGCACTCGTCCATGAAGCCCATGGAGCAGCGCGAGCACATGTTCGGCCGCCTCTTCGGCCTGCTGGCACTGCACCGCTGCGGCCGCCTGAGTGCCGACCTGCCGCTGCTAGTAGCCGTGGTCAAGGAGCTGCTGGAGATGGCCGCGTTCAAGCGCTGGTTCCGCGAGACGTGCTACGAGGCGGCGCTCACGCTGCTGGCGGACGTGCCGGCCGAGCAGTTCCTGGCTGAGCTGGCTGCCCCGATCCACAACTGTCTGCAGATTCAGCCGTCCAAGGGCGGTGACGAGGAAGGCGTCGAGGCCTGGAACGCCGACCAGGTGCTGCTCGCTGTCGGAGTGCAGCGCTACCTGCACGTGTCGGGCATCGACCAGGACCAGGAACAGGTGAAGCAGCTGCCGGAAAACTTCGCGGCTGTGAACGCGCTGCAGCGCCACAATGTGCACGTTCTTGCGCGTCCGCTGCGCGGGTCGTCGGGCTGCTACCCGCGCGTGCACTCGGCCTGGTTCGGCGTGTTCGGCCACGTGCTGAACCCGACGGAAGATGCGTCCACCCAGCTTGATGGTGAGCTGTTCCAGGAGGCGTGGACGGTGCTGGTGGAGAACTCGCTGGTCGGTGGCAGCAACGCGGACGACAGCGCGCCTACTAGCCACGAGCGTCAGGGACTGGCGTTGAAGTTGTTCGAGCTGGTGGCACCGAAGCTGCCGGCGCCGGTGCTGCGTGCCATCCT
The DNA here is from genome assembly GCA_024211575.1 of Phytophthora melonis. Taxonomy (NCBI): domain Eukaryota; phylum Oomycota; class Peronosporomycetes; order Peronosporales; family Peronosporaceae; genus Phytophthora; species Phytophthora melonis. The sequence goes on from JAMXKT010000085.1 coordinate 1,270,946, forward strand.
CACCCCTCGCTTCGTCAGGTGCCTGTACAACAACGCCGTCGCCAAGAAGAACTACCTGCACGAGGCTGCGCGTCACTGCCTCAAGTCTTTCGCTGCGTGCGCGCCCGCGGAGTTTTTCCACTTCATCCGCAAGCAGTTCGCGACGCCTCTGTCGATCCTGGTGACGTCTGCTTCGGCTGATAGCGACGACGAAGCGGAGGAGGAGGAAAAGCCCAAGAAAAAGCAGAAATTGAGCGCTGGAGGCTACGAAAAGCTCGTTGAGCTCGAGGAGAAGAAGGAGCGCGAGGAGGCGCTTACGCGACGCACGGACCGCGCTCGTGTGTGGGCGCTGGAGACGATGGTGGCTGCCCTTACGGAGATGCTGAGCGCCAAGACCGAGGCAGATGATGAGACCAAGAAGCTGCAGGACGACGCGATCCGATTCCTGGTGTTCCACTCGTTCTTCACGCCGTCGGGCGATGCCGAGTCTACGCCTTCCAAGAAGAGCAAGAAGAACAAGAAGGCCAAGAAGAGCGCGAAGTCGGCGGACGACGAGGTGGTGAAGGAGGCGGCTGAGGCGACGCCTGTTCTCTCGGAGAACGTGGCCAACTACGCCAAGACGCGTCTGTTCTCGCTCTTGAGCTTGGGACTTGCGGGTGCCGACGGTGCGCGTGCCAGCGCCAGCGTGCTTGGCCGCATTTTCGCGATCGCACAGGACATGCAGACCAACAGCGGCGCGGTTGTGCTGCGCGAGCCTCTTAGCGAGGAGGTGGCGGCGCAGTTTACTGCGCTTGTGGGCCACATCGACACTCTGCGCAGCAAGGAAGCCGAGGAGGTCGAGGAGGAGAAGAAGACGAAGAAGTCGGCGACGCGCCGGCCGCTGAGCGAGGCGTTCCTGTTGCTGTTCATGAGCGCCGGACTCCAGCTTCTGGACTGCGAGCAGCGTGAGGACGCTGCTGTGGTGGCGGCTGATCTGGACAAGTGCTATGCTCAGCTCGTTGCCCGTGAGCAGAAGGCTACCCCGACCAAGAAGAAGAGCAAGAAGAACAAGAAGAAGGAGGCTGAGCCCGAGGAGACGGAGGAGGAGTCGGTGGTGGTGCTGACGGACCTGTTGCTGAGTCTGCTGTCCCAGGACTCGAGTGCGCTGCGTGAGATCGTGTCCCAGGTCTTCCGTTCGCTGCTGCCGCTGCTGAACGGCGATTGTTTGACCACGATGGTGAACGTGCTGCAGCCGTCGACCGAAGGCGAAGGCGCCGCTGCTGACGAGGAGGACGATGAGTTCGCCCCCATTACGCGTGGTGAGGATGAAGAGGAGAACGGTGGCGATGACGAAGAGGAAGAAGAGGAGGAAGTGATGCTGTCTTCGGCCGACGCGGTATCCGATGCGCTTCGCAACGATGAGAAGCTGTCGCAGCTGCACCAGGAGGACCTGGCGCTTGCTGCTATCGTCGGACAGGTGAAGCACCGCTCGCAGCGCAAGAAGGACATGAAGCGCGCTCGCCTGCAGACGATGCACTTCCAGCTGCGCGTGCTGGACCTGCTCCAAGTGTTTGTTTCGCAGCGCCCCGAGCAGACCGAGGCTGCTACTGCCAAGCACAACGCGCTGGTGCTGTCGTTGGTTGCCCCGCTGTTCCGCGTGCTGACCCACGTGCAGAACGCCGACACCGAGAAGCTGGTGCTCCGGGATCGCCTGCAGGCTGTGCTGCTTCACAAGGTGCTTCGTGCCAAGGACAAGGTCCAGTCCGGTGAGGCCGCTCAGACGGAGGCGCTGGACGCTCTCCGCCAGATTGTGGAGCTGATCCGCACGGTCGCGATGGAGAAGGACCACACTGGCAAGGTTGCGTTGGCTGCTGTCGTGTACCTCGTCCGCGTCATTTGCACCAGCGAGCCGTCTAGCGAGGAGGAGGTGCAGAAGATCATCCGCGCGTCGGTGCTGGACGCCTTCACCAAGAAGCACTCGCGCTTCCCGCGTGGCGCGTTCGAGGAGCTGCTGACCAAGTCTCCGGCTGTCGGTGCCCGTGTGCTGCTCGAGCCTCTTGCCGCTGTGGCTGCGGCGTCGGAGAAGAAGGAGAACGCTGACGAGTTGGAGGTGCGCGCCGCTGTCGACGAGTTCTCCAAGTGCGAGGTGTTCCGTCTCCTGACGGTGCTGCTTCGCAGCAGCAGCAAGCTGCAGCAGAGTGGCGAGCTGTCGAAGGCGCAGCGCAGTGCGTTCAAGCGTGTGCAGACGTCTCTGAAGACGGCGCTCGTGCGGCAACTGGCCCCCAGAGCGTGCAGCAGCTCAAGGCGAAGCGCATGAAGGTCGTGATGATGTTCGCGCTGCAGCTGGTCAAGTTCTGGCACGCGTCCGAGGACAAGAAGGCGACGGAGGCCGACGTCCGCGCTGTGGTCGCTGCCGTGCAGGTCGTGGACTCCAAGTCGCCCGTGGTCAAGGGCATGGTGAAGCAGGTCTCGGACGCTGCGGGCATCCCGTTCGTGGCTGCCAACGGCGCCGAGGCGGACAAGAAGAAGGCCCCGAAGGAGGACGAGGACGAGCTCATGCCCGAGCACGACGGGCAGGAAGAGGAGGACGCACAGAAGGCCAAGGCCAAGAAGACCAAGGCCAAGACCAAGAGCCCCAAGGACAAGCAGAAGAAGAAGCGCAAGCGCGCCGCCGCCGAGGAGTAAGAAAGTCGTCAGCCGCTTACTAACTTGGAGGAACGTGCCGCCTGCCTGCCCAGCGTCTCGCGTACGTCAGTCAGCAGTCGACCGCTTCCCCCATAAGGCCCCACCTATTATAGATACTAGAGCTTTTGTGTGACTTCCTTCCTTCCTGCAGCCTTGCCACGTCATTCCATCCATTCACACACCAAACGTCACAATTCACACTGCAGACTTGCTTCACCTTCCTCCTTGTTGCATCTCGGGCACGTTAATACCGCAGCGTCACGCCAACAAACGAGCGAGAAGCGACACAAGCTCCTATACTAAAAAAAACTGTCTGCTACGCCGCGAGGAGTTCCCATTGCGTCCGTCATACGTCTTATGACTGCTTGTTGTTGCTGGAGGGTGGAAAACTTGGGGGCGCGCGCCGGGCCTCGTCGTCGCGTATCTTTAAGTGTGCTGTCCTGTCGTCTATGGAGTCGCTCGTCTAGCCGCGGAACTTGCCCCACACGTGCAGCAGCACCACGAAGCCCACGAACATGAGGCAGCTCACGAGCACCGTCGTGGGGCCGATCTTGAGGCCGGGCGAGTCGTCCGTGTAGAAGCGCAGGATGCCGGCCGTGCTGCCGCCCATGCCGCGGCCCGTGTTCTGGCCCGAGCGCGCCGCCGCCACCGGGCGCCGGTTGCGCAGGCCGCTGGCCGCCGCGCCCTCGGCCGACGCCGTCGGGGCGGGCTTCTTGCCTGACAAAGCTCCGTTCGCTCCCACAGCCTGAAGAGAAGAGGAGAAGACGATAGCAGCAGTTAGACTCGTGCGCGCGCGGAGCGGAGGACGGAGGAGGTACGCCGCCGAGGCACGCACCATTGTGTATGTAGATTGGTAGTGCTTCCTTCGCCTTGCTGGTACCGGAGACTCTCTCTGTTTGATTGTGTGGGGCGGTCGGTCGATCCAAAGCCGGGGGAGGGAAATTGGAGCTGCTGCCACGTATCAAATCGATGCCCGCTAAAGTACGACCCACGATGTCTCGACGGAAAATGTGTGACGTGTGGGAACGGCAACTTGATGCCTGCGTGTCAGAGGTCCCAGTACGTCGCGTTCGGGTCGCTGCTATTGACCTGCAGGATCGTCGGTCTTATGACTGGGGGAGCTGTTGTTGCTGCACTTGACCTTGCGGCTGCTGCTGCTTCTTCTTGCGGAGGTTCAGGTACTTCTTCTTCTGGTAGCGCTCGTACATCGTGCGCGGCGCCAGCGTGCTCAGCAGCCCGACGCAGGCCAAGGACAGCGAAACAGCTGCAAACAGGAGGAACTTCGAGCGGCGCGGACTGTCCGCCTCGGGTAACTCAGGGGCTGTTGTGGTCGCTACTGTGTCCACAGAGCCGCTTGTGCTGCTGGCGCCGTTGATGCCGTACTTGATGTTGAAGGCCTCGTCCGACAGCACGCAGAGCAGCGTGTCCTGCACGTAGCGATAGAGTGCACTGCTGTCCGAGCACGACAGGCTTGTGGTGACCGACACGTTGAACGTCTCCAAGCTCGCGAACAGTGTTGCGTCCGTCTGCCGAACCTCGAACTCCTGCAGCTTGACGGTGGACGTGATGACGAGTATCTTCAACGAGCTTGGGAAGGCGATTCCGCCGATGTACGTGATGGGGTTTTCGGACAGGGTGAGCGACGTGAGCGAGTCTGGGAGGGAAATGCTGCGTAGGCTTCCCAACTTTCCGTTCGATGCAGTGCTGCGACAGCATGATTAGTCTGTACAGCACTTTGAGCTCTTAATATTGGCAACACTTACAACTTTGTGAGGCTCGTGGGGAAGATGAAGTCGTGCAGCGAAGTGAACAAGTTCTTGGATAGATCTCTGCGAACAGCAAGAGGAGTCAGGGTCCCAAATGATCCCCAACCGATACGCCTCAAGGAGAGCTTACAGCGTCTGTACTGTCATAGGGATAGACACATTCGCCAGCATTGTGATGCTGTTGCTTTTGAGGTTCCTAAGAACAACGAATGCAGACAGAGTTTCTGGTCAGCTAAATAGGCTAGAGGGTATGTACTAATGCAGCAGGTTGCCACGTACAGCTTCACCACGGGTGGCAGGCTCTCCACGTAGACGATCTTCTTACTGCTCAAGTCCAGCTCTGTCACTCCGTTGCTGTCCGTCAGCACCCGCACAACTGTCGTGGTGCAGTCCGCGTACTCGATCAACGCGGCAGCGTACGTAGTCGATGCTGCGTAGTTTGACACGGTGGCAGCAGGGATCGAGCACGTCGTACTGGCAGCTCTCGCGAGCTTATCCACTCTAATGCCAGCCAAGCAGCACAAAGCAGCCCACGCCGCCGCAGCGGCTCGCATCGTCAGTGCGGGGCGAGTCAACAAGTGGCCAACGTGACAGAATTAGCTGCCCCCAAAGTTGAAGTGAAGTGTAGCCATCTGCTATAATCAATACATTGTGTACACTACATGAAACAACACATCTGACAGGGTTTACGCACATCAAGCAAGGGCAGTGAGTGAGTGACCATGGCGACGAGCTTGGCGACGGCGCTGACGCAGGCGCTGGACGCGTCGTTCCCTCGCGTGGCCTTCACCATGGCGTACGGCTCGGGCGTGTTCCAGCAGAAGAACCACGACGCCAGCGCCAGCATGGTGGACCTTGTCTTCGCCGTGGACGACCCGCTGGCCTGGCACGTGCAGAACCTCGAGCGCAACCCGCAGCACTACTCGGTGCTCAAGTACCTGGGCGCCGCTAACGTCGCCGCCTTCCAGGAGAACTTCGGCGCTGGCGTTTACTACAACACGCTGGTACGATGCAATGCAATAACCAGTTCACAGTGTTATTAAGGTGGATACGTCTCTGACTTGACTGGTGTTCTGTGTTGCACTGGCAGGTTCCTCTCACGGGCAAGCTGCTCGGGACGCGACTCATCAAGTACGGTGTTGTGAGCACCCAGACGCTGTGTGAGGACCTGCAGACGTGGAAGACGCTGTATCTGAGCGGCCGAATGCACAAACCAGTACGTTCGTTGAATAGCTCACCAGCGAGTGAATGACGAGGCAATTGAAAGCTCAAGGTCTTGTGCTGGTTTCTAGGTCAGCATTCTCGGCACCAGCGATGCAATTCAAGCGGCGAGCTCGACCAACCTGTCGCATGCACTGAACTACGCGCTGCTGTGCTTGCCGGAGAAGTTCTCGGAGCACGACCTGTACATGGTGAGTCGGCAGACGTGCTTGGAGGGAATTAGAGCGAAGCAAGACTAACGCCGGGTGGTTGTGTCGGGGAGTAGAAGATTGCAGGTATCTCGTACCTGGGCGACTTCCGGATGACGTTCGGTGAGAACCCAAAGAAGGTGCGCAACATCGTGGACGGCAACCTCAAGTCGTTCCGGGAGCTGTACCAACACAAGATCCAGGTAAGAGTCGAGTCGAGCGACTTGCGTCTCACTTTGGCTTCAAGTAGTGACTAACAAATTGCCCCTCTATATTGCAGAACTCGCCATTTATGTCTCGCTCGCTCTCCGACAGCGGCATGCTCGTTGCGAACAGCAGCAACCTTGATGTGCGGCAAAACATCGTCGAGTCTTTGCCGTCCAACGTGCTGAAGCGCCTTGCGACCAAGTCCCACGCAACTGGCGCGTTCGACCACCAAGCCGTCACCAAGAAGCAGCTGCAGCGCGTTATCGCGACGATCGTGTTCCGGTCAAGTCGCTCCCAGAGCATCAAGGGCATCGCCACTGCTGGCGGCGTCAAGTCCATCGTCTACGTCGCTCAGAAGCTCAAGCGCACGTACTTCAAGTGACAATCTGCACGTTTTGAAGATCATCCGACTAACAGTTTGAAAGTGGACGGCGTATACAAAAGTTATCTATCTATTGTGCACTTAGACGGTCAGCACCTTCTTGAGGTACTCGACACGGGTCTTGGTCTCCTGGGCGAACTCCTTGTCCTCGCCCTCTAGTGCGTCGATCTGCTTGATGCGCTGGTCGCACTTGGCGAGCAGGTCGAACTCGGGCTTCTTGCACGCCGCCATGAAGTCGGGGCCGATCATGGCGAACTCCGCCAGTCCCTCCACCGAGCTCTCGCACAGGTCCACGTCCTCGTGGGTGATGAAAGCCGCGGCCGACTGGATGAAGAAGTTCTTTTGCAGCACGAGGTCTGCCGTCGAGCGGCTGTTGCGGATGAGGTAGCGCAGGAAGAAGAGCGACTTGCGCTGCAGTCGGATGTCTGTGGCCTCCTCCAGGTTCTGGCGCATGAGCTCCAGGCCCTTGCAGCTGTCGCCCAGGAAGCGCGTCTCCGCCGCGGCGTGGTGGCGCACTAGGCACGAGATGCCCAGCAGCGCCTTGACGCGGCACGTGACGTCCTTGTCCTCGCGCGCGAGCGTGCACAGCACCTCGAGCAGGCCGCTCTCGACGGCCGCGTCCTGGCAGAAGGGGTTGTTCTGCACCACGACGGAGCAGACCTCGGCGGCCAACGCGCGCGACGACGGCTGCGCGTACTTTTGATGACGTTGGTCATGACGCGCAGGCCGCCCATCTTGACGAAGTTCTGCGCGTTGTCGATCTGGTCGATGCGCGTGAGCAGCTCGTCCAGCAGCGAGTCCTTGTACTGCGCCAGCTCCTCGGGCGACGGCTCCTCGCCCTCGTCGGCGATGGTGCCGTCCTCGGCGGCGAACACGAGGCGCGGGTCCTCGCCCTCGAGGATGCGCAGGATGTCCTTGACGCGCTCGTTCTCGTCGATCACGCCCTCGTTCATGACCATCTCCAGGAAGCGCCGCTTGTCGTCCGAGATGGGCGTCGCCTCGGTCGGCGTCGTGCCGTCCGTGTGCTTCATGGTCCACTTCATGAGCGCCTGCCACTTGGCCTGGTCCGCCATGGTTCTCTGCGTTTGTCTACGTAGAAAGTTGGTGCTTTGAGCGTAGCTGCTTGGGCGATTCGATTGCTTTGTGACGTTGATTGGCTTCCGACTGATTGGGAAAAAGTCAATATTCTAGACTATTCTAGATCAATCATAAAATGCGTGGGGTTTGTATGGGACCAAACTGAAGCAAAAAGACAACTTGCAAGTATAATAGAAGTACTGTAGTTTGCGTGCAAGGCCTATCTGGAAGATACATACTGGGTGTATGGGCGTCGAAGGTGCCACCGAAAGCGCTGTCAACGTACGATGCACAACTTGTGCAACAGAAGCTCCTCGTAGTCGACATATTGCTACGACATCGTTACTACACCTCGTACGTGTTTAAGCCTGTGCAAGTCTCTGCCCTAGCTGCTACCCTTCCCAGAAACAATTCAATCACTTGGCCTCGTCACACCTAATAAACCGTATTGATCCTTAGCATGCTGTAAATGTACGAAGTTTCTCGAAGCTGTTTGACCGCCGACCGCTAAAACCTTTTGAGCTGGACCATTTGGGTTTTACTGCGCCTCGCACCCTCATCCGCGAGCGAGCACCATTGAATAACTGAGCGGCTGCCACCCGTGAGCACTGGGCAATTTTGCGTACCACACAAAAGCTCACGATTGTGCAAAACACGTTGAGTGCCGTCCGCGGCGTTGGCTACGATTGCATCTAACTGCAATGTCCAGGGCACTCCATTGCACTTCAACACAGGCCGGCGTCTTAGTCATGATATCCTTAGCCCACAATGCTGAAAAAAAGGAATGACTGTAGGATGATTCACGTTACAGCACAGTCGAGATCGTCTTCTTCGCTGCGGGTTCGGCACTATTGCCGTTCAGACCTCAGGGTAAGTATGCCATACATGCTGCCGCTGAGTAATCGCGATAGCGATGATGACTGAGTGGTCGTACACGCCAGGTCCTAGTGAAACAACCACAAAGCCTTGCTGGCCGCCATAACGCGAGTTACGACGAGGTGCTTTCCAAAAGTCTGAGTAGTCGACGAAGAAGTTGTTTGCGGACGCTGAGACGTATCTACTCAGCATTTCAATGGGAAGCCAATGCTATTGCTAGATGTACTGTATCTTAGCTCAAACTTCCTAAAACGAGGCGGAGTCACGCACAAGTCGTTAATAGCAGCTGTAGGTTTGGCACGCGGCGATCACAGCGTAAGTCGTACCCAAGAGGGCCATTGCTTAAGTGGCCTAGCTCAGCTTGGCAAGCAGCTGCGAGACTGACTCATAAGCAGGTGAATTTGAAGTTGAATTTGTTGCGGTTTAGACGGCTAACTACACCCAATGTCGCGCACTGCAGCAGCGTCGCCTACGGATCACGTGGAATCGGTTACCTTTTCAGCAGATCGGTTGCCGACTTGAACTGGGTCTGGATCAGATTCTATTTGGTCCGTTTTGTGATTTGTGTGTACTCTAATTGATAGAATCTGATCATGATCTAGATCTCAGATCCCAGAAATAGTCGTTAGCAACCGAGGTGTTAACACAATTTGAAACACTGAGTTCAGGTTTAGTTGGTCCAAGTTGAGACTAACACCACAGACCATAGTTAAAGCAAGTCACCAGTCTATAGTCCTTGAACGGGTAGGACACTCGCCCGTTGGCTCTCGCCTGCGGACTTAGCGACGGCACTTCGGGGGCCCGCCCTCTCTCGCTTCGCTCGGGGAGCGCCGCTGCGCGGCCTGCCCCACCCCTCGTGCCTTACGCTAAGTCCTCGGCTCGGCCAGGCGCGGTGTCTAGGAAAAAATATCGGGTTGCAGCGCTCGCCTTCGCTCGCTCGCGCAGACACGCCCCCGCCTAATCGGCGGGTGTTGGCAATCGGTGAATGCACTGAGTGAGTCTCGCGCTCGCATCCGCTCGCCCTCGCCCGCTGCGCATCCCCAGTGTAATTGAAGCCCTGTTTGGGAGTCAATCGCAATCGCTTTGGGGAGGGATTTGTAGGAGGGAGTTCAAATTGTGAAATATAGTACACAAAAATCATTCTGGGTATATACAGTCTGGATCAATTTTGAAACTATTTTTCTGATCCGGGCATTTGATCAGAATCTATCGGTTATATAACCAAATAGTTTCTGATCCCTGACCCAGTTCAAATCGGCAACCGATCTGCTGAAAATTCTACCGTGGAATCAAGTGTTGATCACTTGTGTGGATGATAACGTGTCAAATCCGACCGTGATTGCGTATTATCACTCCCAAGTGGACGCGGCCTCATTCCTTGACCGGAGTGGTCAAGTGTTTTATGGCACCATACTGGTCTACATTTGAACCGTGGTGTTAGGCACCGATATTCTAGCTGCAGTATCCTATCGAGGTGCTGAACATTCCTGCTAAGCAAATGTGAGTACACTCATACCTCGCAGTCACATGCATTTCTTGCTGCATTACATATATTAATTAAAGCATGCGTGCTTCGAAGCACGCACGCTTTCGGTTGCACCTGCAACTTGCACGGGGGCTGCTTCCGCAACCAGGGACCGAAAACATGTGAGTGCAACTGTTCCCCACGGGACGATGATTACGACAACCGCGAGGGATCTGGTCTCGACTCTCGACTCGAGAGCGCCCGGCACTGCGTGGACGTCACTTTTCCATTTGCTCCACAGCACACACGCACACACACACTCACTCACTCACCCACCCCACCACCACCACCACCAAGCACAAGCGCAAGATGGCCGAGCAACTGGGAGCTGCGATCCGCGAGCGCTTCGCTTGCAAGTCGTTCCTGTCCGACCCGTGCCGGACGAGACGCTCCGGGAGATCCTCAAGCTCACGCAGGTGAGAGAACCCGTCTAGGATGAGCCGTCTCAACACAATCGACTGACCGAAGGTGTTCGTATTTGCTGCACAGCGCGCCCCGACCGGATTCAACACGCAGTCCTACGTCGCCATCGTGGTGCGCTCCGAGGAGGACCGCGAGAAGCTGGCGGGCGGCATGATCGAAGCGAACGTCGGCAAGGTCAAGAGCGCCCCGTCTCAGTCGTCTTCGCGGCCGACACCGGTACGTTGTTGCACTAAGCTCTTGATGTAGGCGAAGCAAGTTACTCATGCGTCTACTTTTCGTGTCTTCGCAGAGCCTAGCAAGAACGTTGCGCGCATGCAGCAGCTGAACCGCAACAACGGCGCCCCCGAGCCGTTCGTGAGCAAGATCCCGGCCCTCGTCGAGCTCTTCTCGGGCGAGCACGACCCGAACGTGTCCACGGAGGCGTGGGCCTACAAGCAGACGACGTTCGCCGCCGCCACCTTCCTGTACGCCGCCCAGGTGCACGGCCTCGCCACGTGTCCCATGGAGGGACTGGACCAGGCCAAGGTGAAGCAGGCGCTGGGCATCCCCGACCGCTACAGCATCCCTCTGGTGGTGGCGCTGGGCCACGCGAACCCTGAGGCCAAGCCCGCCAAGCCGTCGGTGCGCTTCCCGCCCTCGGAGATCTTCTTCGACGGCAAGTTCGGAGAGTCTCTCGAGAAGTTCTTCGACGAGAAGTAAGCAAGTAAGTAGGCAATAGGCCCACTTGCTGTACATACCAGCGCTTATAAGAGAAAGCACGAATGCTTGTTTAAAGAACGCGTAATTGTTGATGTTGTGTGGGGTGGCATTCATGACATTCATAGAGAACCGCGATATGAACGGAAGAATTGGTATTGCATTGCCCTGAAGCCAATGCAAAAGTAGTCTGAACGGTTGTGCTATGGAGCAGTACTGGGATATACCCGCCGTTCAAAACTCCCGCGTTCGGGCTGTCCACCCACTTTTCAAAGTTCTTAACGCGTTTCGAGCACTCCAGGCATCTAGGACCGGGTTGGGGAGAAGTGTCTCCGCGCCATTGGCAAGCTTCAGCAACGTGTACACAATGTCTGCGCCAAAGCAGCTCGTTCTTACGTTCAAGTACATTTCGTGCACTTTTGAGCTCATTTGAGCACTGACTTCACTCTAAAGGTAAGCTTATTTATTGCTTGTTGCGTCGGCATTCATGACTGCATAATAGTTCACGACTCGCAACAAAAGCAGCACTCAATAAAAAGCGGATTATTCACCAGAACCGGTTTGTATTGAGCCATATCCGCAGCGCAATGGGAATCACACAAAATTCCTCATTTCTGCCGCATTGAAACTCGTTCGTTCATCGACGAGGCCCTCGATATTGCAGCACCGTCAATACGAGTCGAAATTCGTGCTACTTACTGTGGCTTGTTCAATTTGTAGAATGCGCTGTATTCGCGCCAGACTCCCGCGTTCGGGTTGGTCGTCCACGTCGCCTTGTCCATCTTGAGCATGCTCCAGATGTGCGAAGGTTTGACGCGGTTCTTGAGCCACATCTCAAATTGCGCAGTTTGCAGCTTGCTCGCTGTCTCCTTCGTTGCCGTCACCTTCTTCGCCGCCTCGAGCGCCTTGGACAACCCCTCGTTACCGTAAAACGACGTCAACGTCTCCATCATTGTTTTTCCCTGCCCAGGATTTTTCAAGTTGGATTCACCCGCGTAGCGCATCCAGACGGCCAGATTCGGGTTTACGAGAAGGCCGTCCAGGTTCTCGTCAAGTTTCAGCAGCTTGAACACGTTTTCAGTCGATTTCCCCCCACTCAGCCACTGTTTAAACTGGGCATTCTGCAAACGAGTTGCCAGCTTTTCCGTGCTAGGCACCTTCTTCGCGGCCGCGATCATCTTGGACACCGCTTCGTCGCCGTAAAACTTTGTGAACGTCTTGAGCATCGCTGCTTCCTCGTCAACTTTGTCACCCTTCAGGATTTTCAAGTAGGAGCTCCAGGTGCCCAAGACCGGGTTGGTGAGAAGCTTTTCTGCACTGTCATCCAGCTTCAGCAGCTTGAACACATCGTCGGTTGTGAGTCCCTTGCGCACCCACTCTTCATCCCTGGCTTTTCTGAGTTCCTTGGCAATATAGTTGGCTTCGCGGGGCTTGGTCGAGCTCAGAAGCTTTGCAAGACCGTCGTCACCGTACCGTGCCGTTAGTACCGAGAGCATGACCGATTTCGCACCGCCTGCATCCACGTAATACGCGTATTTGTACCACGCGTTTGTGTGCAGAGTGTCGAAAATATCGTCCACCTTGTCGAGTCGCAATAGAGTGAACACATCGTCCACAGACTCACCGGCACCTTTCCAGAGTGCCCGCTGCTGCCCCGCCAGCGTTGTCGCCATATCTCTTTGGCTCGGGATACGCGTGGCCACTTCGATCATCTTCGCCAGAGCTTCATCTCCGTACTTCTTCGTGAGAACCCCAGCCATCGTCACCGGATTATTGGGATATTGCTTGTTGAAAGCTTTGACGTAGATGGCCCAATATTTGAACTTCGGGTTGCCCAGAAGATTATCCAGGCCGTCATCAAGCTTCAGCAGTGCGAAGACTTCGTCCGCGGACTGTTCCTTCACAAGCCACTTCCCAAGTTGAACGCTGCCCTTAACCTTCGTCACCACCGACTTTGCCTGCTCAGTAAGGGAAGACAAAACTCCTCGCTCTTCGGCGTTCGTTGTCTTGCCATCTCTCAGAAATCTCGCCGCAGCGGGGGATTCGTATTGACCTGAGCGGGCCTTCGAGAAGGTATGGGGCACGGTAGCCGAGTCCGAGTCCAGCACCCTGTCGCCGCTTGCCAGTACAGCCGTAGCTACCAGTAGCAAAACGACGGACGAGAAGCGCATTTTTCGCTGGAGTCGGTGCTGGAGAGTGAATTGCAAAATGGGAAGAACCGGAAGGAACTTGTTTGGTCAGGTACGGTCTCACTCTTCCCGGTACAGTACAGATAATGCAGAGTAGAGACACGCATGGTTGGCAAATGCTAGCGTTGCACAGCTGTGAAATTGGCCAAGGTGATACATGCACAGTGCACAGCTTTCAAATGATACTTTTCTGGCAGCCAATCTCAAGACGGATGTAGAGCGCGATGGTGACTCACAATTGTGCTCAAGTCTACACCCGCTCCACGTATTTTATTGACTACCCGGTAAAGTTATAAAACAAGTCCGTCGACCTATGTCTCTTCAACGGGATCACTTGTCTCGCTACCTTGTGCGACTCACTTTACCTATTTAGGCTGAACGTTGAAAGGATTCTTTTCGTGCTTTATGGAGGAAAAAGTTAGCCTAGGCAATCGAGCGTATGGCCACTTGTGTAGCTAGACTGCAGAAGCTACTCTTGAAAGAAGCTTTCGTTTTGCAGCTGAAAAATCGCGTTCGACGTATATACTTACGCTTGTATAACAAACCTTTAGCAATGTTTCTGTGATATCTCGGTAACTGTAGTAAAGTGTATCAGAAATAAAATATATCGATTTAGTAAACTTATGTCACGAGTCAGTGTTTGTAGATTGTAACTTTAGAAAGTTTTTGCAATGTTCACTGCACCAACTGAAGAGCTACGTGTAATCGCGTTGCAAAATTATTGCTATATGACCTCTGCTTCCCTTAATTTTCAGTTAGCAATGCGATGGTCCTTGAAATGGAGAGCCTAGTCTAGCACCGTTACCAGGTAGTCATTTGAAGGATTGCTCACTCAGCGGTCTGTTCCGAGTTCAAAACGTACGAGTAGAGAGAGAGCAGATTCAGAAGTCCGGTTACCGTGGCAGCTGGAATAAGTACTGCAGGTATCTATGGCATTGCTTAAACAAAACCGTGCCTCCGACGACGTTGTCGACTTCCGGGAGTGCACATCTAACGCGATCACCGTTTGTACGGGCCTCGGTATAGTCAAAGGCATGTTCAACGTGATCGCGTTTTACAGCAGATACGGAGTTCCTTTCGACTTCACGGCACTGGACATCTAACGCGATCTTTGGTTGTTTTCACTGTATGTAGCTTGTATCTATTGAATCGCATCCAAATTAAATGTACGCATGACTTCCACGTCAAATGAATACCGCATTGTAATTAAAAAAAAATGTTTATTTAAAAAAATGTTTATGGCATATTTACTGATCGAGAATCCATGGAGACATCATTGGGCGAAGCCCCAATACTGTGAGCTTGCATGCGGAGTTTCCGGCGTTTGCGTTCACCAACCTGAAGTTTTTGCTTTTCTTTTGTTCCACAACACTGGCATGGGACTAGGTCAGGCCGCTAATCAGAGGGGGCTGGGACAGGTATCGGCCGTGGTGTCCCTCATGGGGGTGACTTTAGGAACATTCGCAAGTAAGGTGTTAGCTTGGCACAACGGTACTTCATACGTGTTCTTACTTCGCGTTGCTCTTAAATACCCCCCAATCTGGGATGGGAAGTATATTTAGGGCTAGCTTAGATTGAAGCTACGGGATACGCTGATAATGGCGGCAGCGGAGTTTCTCGAATGCCAGCGACTTATAAGTCGGCGCTATATAGTTTTTTTTTTGAAAAGTTTACTACGCACTACTCGGCCGTTGAAGTCCACGAAGCGGGTAGCACGAGGCTAGCAGCGACAGGTAGCTCGAGACCCAGCAGCGGCGGGTAGCTCGTGGCCGAGCAGAACATATCGACCAGTATCTCTGTTACGATCTGGGTCGGTCCGCTCCACGCAGTGAGGTCACGACCTCGAGGAAGACTGAGGAGGCGAACACCCGCACGACTTGACACGCACTTGGTAGATATTAGACTGAGCTCCTACCCTACTGCTACACATGCACACTGGGCAGCGGCTCCAGCGCTCCCAACCACTCGTTTCACTTCAACTCCTGTCTCCTGCTGTCCTCCTCTCAGGACCTTGTATCTCCTTCCTTCGGCTTCTTCCAGGACCGTGTCCGCACCGTCGCTCCTGCGACGCCCCTCCAATGCACCAACGCACCACCGTGTGCGCCAACGGCTGCAACCGGAGGCGATTCATAACACGCCCCCTCCGACGCACTGCGCCGGAACCTCTCACCCGCGCTCGCCTTGATTTCGTTGACGTCCTTGCCCTTGTCCTGACGTCCACGTCCCTGTCCGTGCCCATGCTTGGACACTCGCTGAAGCGGTGGCCAGTCTGGTGGCAATTGAAGCAAGTCCCCTGCTTCCAATCCGCCGCTCGAGTCGCTCCATGCGCTCCTAGCAGGTTACCACCACCACTCGCACCTTGGCCGTCTGCACCCAGCACACGATCCTTCTTGTTGTAACTCTCCATGCGGAGAATCTGGTCCCTCGCTTTCTCCGGCGAGTCCATCTTCTTCGACCCGCTCTCCATCATGCCCTTGAGGCGGTCGAAGCGCTCGTCTTTCGGCAACGACTGCACCAGCATCTGCGTGAAGATCGGCCCTCGCACGCCCGCATTCAGCGCCTCCAACTGCGCCTTGATCGTGAACATCTTGTCCACGTGCTGGCCGACGTCCTCACCCGCCTTGCACTTCGCCGTCTGCAAGCGGTTGAACAGAATAATCTCCTGGTTTGCCCGCGTGGCCGCATTCGTCTTGCCCTCGTAGTAGTCCTCGAGATACTTCCACATCTCGGTGCCGGTCTTGTTCATCATCACCTGCTGCCCCAATTCCATGGACAGCGACGCCATGATGATCGACTTAATCTTCACTTGAACTCCGTCAAACTCCGCCTGGTCCTTCGCGTCCGCGAGCGTTTTCTTGCCCGTCGCGAAGTCCAGCACGTCCTTCTCCTCGAACGCGATCATCATCATGCCCTTGTAGTAGACTCCACGACTGCCCGTGCCAACCCACCGGTCGCCCGTGCTTGCTGATCTCCACCTTGTCCGACATGATCACGCTCTGAGCCACACCTTGGCCCCTCCCCAACAGCACTCGGTCACCAGCCAGCGGCTGATCGGACAGTGAGTCGAGGTCACACTCGGTCACCAGCTACAAGCTGATCGGACAGTGCTTCTTCTCCGCTCGGTCCTCAGGCGACGGCTGGTCGGACGGCGGGAACTTCTCCGCTTGGTCACCAGCCACCGGCTGATCGGACAGCGGCAATACGCGCTCGGTCACCAGCTCCCGCTGATCGGACAGCACGCTACCCCACTCGGTCACCAGCTACGAGCTGATCGGACAGTGGTCGGAGTCTTCAATCCACGCGTTCGGCCACTTGCTGACCTTGGGCTCTATAACCCTGTTACGATCTGGGTCGGTCCGCTCCACGCAGTGAGGTCACGACCTCGAGGAAGACTGAGGAGGCGAACACCCGCACGACTTGACACGCACTTGGTAGATATTAGACTGAGCTCCTACTCCTACTGCTACACATGCACACTGGGCAGCGGCTCCAGCGCTCCCAACCACTCGTTTCACTTCAACTCCTGTCTCCTGCTGTCCTCCTCTCAGGACCTTGTATCTCCTTCCTTCGGCTTCTTCCAGGACCGTGTCCGCACCGTCGCTCCTGCGACGCCCCCTCCAATGCACCAACGCACCACCGTGTGCGCCAACGGCTGCAACCGGAGGCGATTCATAACAATCTCCACGCAGCCTGCCGAGCAACGAGCATACTTGACTCGACAACTTTTCTTTGCATGATATTGTGTTATTTGCTGTTCGTCTCGATTTAGTTAAGCGGAAGCGTTAATCGTATTATTACATTATCGTACGAATCCGGGGCAGGGGGCGAGTTCTATACTGTGCTACGCACAGCTAGGACAGCCCCTCTCCAGCAGGCATTGATGGACTCTAGTGTATGGTAATGTTGGTCGGAATATTGCTGGTCTCCACTAATTTCTGCAGTACGGGATGCTATAATTGGGACGAAGTCCCCATTATACTGTAATGACTTTGTACCGGTATACCTCTTCTTACCGTAGTGTCTGGTGATTGATTGGATGAAATAAGTAGGTTTAGGGTTGCAATATATACCGCCCTCGACCTCCTTGAATTTACCTGGGTATAGTGAGCTTTTGGGCCCCTGGGACGAGGGGTCAAGAGACTTTTAAGAGACATTTAGTAAGGGCATCATCGCCAGAGGGCCTTAAAGTAATGGTACATTAGTGCACGGCGCCCCTTCGTCTCGCGGTACCTATCATCGCGGTACGAGCACGTCGGATCGCTCTTGGGACTCCGTCGTGGCGATCTTGACTTTGAGGCGATTGCAGCAACAGTGACTCACTGCCAGCGATAACAGTGCTCAAGGGCCAGCTTGCCGTACGTGCAATCACCGCCCAGCAGCTACATCCTATCTCGCCCATGAAAGTGTTCCTGCCTTAGCAAAGGCCTTGTGTTCGGCAGGAACGTCTAGCTGCAAGATTTAGAGTTTGTTTCATTGCTAAGCCTAGTACGGCAGGGTAGGAGCTGCTGGTAATTTTGATGTCGCGCAGGAAGGCGTGCTGGGCGATGTAGGGCATGCTGCATCTTCGGAGCTCGGTGCCTTGCACGGCTATCAGCCGATCACTCTAGGTGTTACGGGGCACATATTCGAGTGACCTGTCTTGCTGTAAGCGTCTTCCATGCAGTCAAATGTATGTTATACATGTAGATAGTAAAAAGTTTTTAAACTAGTCGTACGGATCGAACCAGTTAGAGAAATTACTGCGATGCTGGGGGACAGAATAGCTGTCTTACTTGATCGCATTGCGGCATTGCTTGTACAGTTATGCATCAAAGCACCTTCTTCCAGCAGTGTGCTCTTTTAAGAGTTAATTTAAATAAAAACTGGTAGCAAGGGGCCAACCCGATCGCGTCAGCAACGAATGCTAGTCATTCGTGAGCAAATTAGCTCCGACGTAGCGTTGTGCATTCGGATGGTTGCCCGCCTAAGGCCGGGTTTCCACTTTTTAAAGTTTTTAAAAAAGTTGACAAGTAGCGCTAATAAGCTCAGGCCGATGCTTTGGGGACGTCGTCAAATGTACGGTTTACTGTACGTTAGAGGTCGGCCCACCAGCAACTCGACTCGAGCTGCTCAGCTAGTATATACATATTATGTACCGTACATCTAGTGGCCTTCAGAGGTATGCAACATACCTCAGAAGTCCACATGTATTGCAAAGGAGCCTAGGCAGTACTAACTGGAAGTGGCCTCATCACATCGTGATCTTACAGCTGACCGAAGCGCGTCCTTATTGAAACGAGAAATATTGAAGACGCCCGTGCGTTGAGCGGAGCCCCGGAGTCGGTGTGAACAAGCTTGTCAACCGTCTGCGACGTGTGATAACTCGGTCTTGATGACCAGGATTGCGAGGGTCAGCTCTGTCCGGAAACAAGCGCTCCCAACCTAGCCCAGATTTCTGAAAAAAAGTCAAATTTTCCAATGACAATTATTATCGAGCAGCAACAGGCTCGAGTGCACGATTGGAAAATTTGTCCGACATGAAAGTCCCGGACTTTCACGCCGGACATAGGATTGGACTTCAGCGCGTATCAAGGTCTCATTGCAGAACCCGCGACAAGGATGGCACTGCGCTGCTCCCCCCGACTCCTGCGCACGGCGACGACCGGCCTGCTGCGCCAAGGCGACCCCGCTGCAGCCCAGAGCCGCTGCCTCAGTACTGCTCAGCAAGAGCTGGGCGCCGCCATCGAGGAGCGCTACGCGTGCAAGGCCTTCCTGCCGGACCCGGTGCCGGACAAGACGCTGCAGGAGATCCTCAAGCTCACGCTGGTGCGGCGCCTCTTGCTACAATATACTAGATCGTGACCTAGTGGGTCTAATGATGCTGAATTGTTCTTGTGTATGCAGAGAGCGCCGACGGGCTTCAACACGCAGCCGTACGCCTGTGTGCTGGTGCGCGAGCAGAAGGATCGCGAGAAGCTGGCCGAGGCCATGATGGACAGCAACGCCCGCAAGGTCAAGGAGGCCCCCGTTGTGGCAGTCTTTGCAGCTGACTGCGGTGCGTTTGGTGACAGTGGAGTGGGGGACAGTTTAGAGGCAAGAGTGCTGATTTAAGGCTTACTGCTGCTGTGTCTTGTTGATTTCAGAGCCGAGCAAGCGCGTCCCGCGGCTGCAGAAGCTGGCGCATGACAACGGCGCCCCCGTTGACTTTGTGAGCAACATGCCGCACGTCGTTCGCCTCTTCTCGGGAGAGGGCGTCGTTGCTAGCGGCCTGCGTGCTGCCATCGCCACTGCAGTGTCGCCGCTGCAGCCGGCGCCCTCGAACGTGTCGACGGAAGCGTGGGCCTACAAGCAGACGACGTTCGCGGCTGCCACCTTCTTGTATGCTGCTCAGGTGCATGGCCTCGCCACGTGCCCGATGGAAGGTTTCGACCAGATCCGCGTGAGGAACGCGCTCGATATCCCGGACCGCTACGGCGTGCCGGTGGTGATCGCTCTGGGCCACCCGAACCCGGCTGCTAAGCCGGAGAAACCGTCGGCGAGACTGGACCCCACCGAGGTGTTCTTTGACGGCAAGTTTGGAGACTCTAGCGAGAAGATTTTTTCGGATAAGTAAGGAGGTGGATGGGAATGGTTGGATGCCGACAATCCCCACCAGCCTCAATTTAAGATTTACAGTAGCACGGAGCTGAAGTCAACCTTTTAGATGGACTCGCTTGACTTTTCGTGATTTCATTCAACTGGTGGTATGGTTCTTCGTACAATCCGGTGCACTTACTTAGCTTTCCTACCCAGAATGTAAGACAATGGTCAAGAGATCGACAGCGCTACGTGTTGCCTCGATGATGATGAATTATATCGGATAACTGACCTTAGTCTGAATCCTAACAACGTAGCGCGATGCTTTTAGAATATTGTTGCGGTAAGAGCAGCTCCACCAGTAGAGGCAAATTGTGGACAAAAAACTATATTTCCCCGCAGAATACAAGTAGGACCTTGCTCCGGTCTGAGAAAATGTGGAGTATATATGACAACGGGGTAAAATTCGGGGATCTGAAAGTCAAATATGGCAACAGAATCCCCCTGCCGCGTTGGACAATGGTAAATCGATGGCCAATGAGAGCCGTGGAATAGTCGAGGGCTCCGTAGTACCAAAGCTTGGATGAAGCGCTTGGTCCTCTCTCAACGATAAAATAAAGTAGAACACAATCGACACGCTTAGCACTACATCTTCTGTGCGATTTGGGTGCATCCAATAGTTCAGATTGGGCATACTCGACTGTGTGGAACTCGATTCTCACGATGCTGCTTGGCCTCGTTTTACTATCGTCCGGTGCGAAATCTGGTGGAGCATATTTGCTATAATACTTCGAAGTATCACAGATTGTCACACTGGAAAAGCAGCAGTTTTTGCCTTACTTTTGACTCTACCGGTGGAACTGCTCTAACACTTGAAATGTACTTCCTCCGGGCGGAAATGACTGCAATTTTGTAAGAAAAGTACAATTATTGTAAAGACAGTGCATATTTTCAAGATAAAGAGCCAAATTGACGCATTGAGCTCCAAGGTAACTACTTTTTAACTTTGGCGCCGGACGCGTGTAGACCCTCAAAATAAAGCTCTAAGTCTAGCGGACTCGACGTGGTTATCTTCGCTGCCAGATATCTTCTACTTTTGCTAGCAAGTTGAGCTTTTCGCTCCCGAGATACCGAACTGGGATTTGCTAAAGCCTTGAGCTCTTCTTATGCACTACACATATCGACGGAAGATATGGCCTGCAGACAGAGAAAATGCACAACAAATCTTCCCGCGTATTCTATATGAATTTTGCTATGGTTATGTAATTTTCGCCTGTACGGACGCATATCGCTTGCACACAGCATTGAGTTTTTGTATGTATGTGTATAAGTCTTTCTATGTCTGCAGGCCATATCTTCCGTCGATATGTGTAACCATCGAGGCAAAAGTACGAAATTGGCGCATGTGCTCCGCTCCTTTTTGATCGTATCTCTGTCATTTTTCATGTTTTTTTAGTGATTAACCCCAGTGGGACCTTTGGTAGGATAAATGGAAGGACAAAAATTCTTTTTATCTTGATATCAGTATAGTGTACCACAAAATTTATCCTATAGGATAAATTTTGTGGTACACTATAGTGAAGCCAAGCTTATTCTATTTTTATCCTACGCTTGGAAGGATCAAAGGTCTCACTGGGGTTAAAGAAGGAGAGCCAATAGCAGCGCATTTCGCGTCGAATGCCACAATCCGCGGTCCAATCATGTGTCTAGAAGAAAAGTTATCTTCTGTCAAAAATCTCCTTGCAATCTTTTCCGCCCGGAGGAAGTACGCTGAGTTCCACTCATCAACTTTTTTTTTACTTCTACGTTCAATGTGCATGTCATGCAATGGGCCACGGCCATACCGATGGTGTTAAACTTCTACCACACACACCTTCCACTCCACTTAGTCGAGCTTGCCAACACCGAAGTTGCTGGTCGTCTCAGCCCACACACTCTCCACGTCGCTGGCTTGGATCGACGTCTGACCCGCCTGGGCCGACGACGGCTTTACCGTTCCAGCAGCAGCGGTCTGCTCCACTTGCTGCTGCTGCTGCTGCTCCGATCCGCTGGTCTGGGTCGTCTGCTGGTCAGGGCCCGCAGCCTCAGCCGAGTCCGAGCCGAACTTGACAAACGTAGGGACCGACTTGATGGTCTCCAGAGCGGTCTCTCCGTTGCGCGACGGGAAGATGCCGCTGTTCACCAGAACGTTGGCCTTGCACGCGCGACCCAGGGACTTGCTGCACTCGTCCGCGCTGCCCGCGGCGTACAGCGCGCCGTCGTTCGTCTTGTTGAACAGCGGCATCCGCGTGTTGCTGAAGTAGTTGTCCTCGGCCAAAACCCAGGCGTTGGCACCGATCTCGAACGAGTGGCCCGAGTTGTTGCCCCAGAAGTTGTTGGCGACGTGCGCGACGACGCGAATGTCAGGCTCGCCACCGATCTTAGGCGAGCGGCCCGAGGTGCCGTGCACGTAGTTGTTGAGCATGCTGAACTGCGTCGTGCCGTAGAAGATGAAGGACCAGTAGTGGTGTCCGTCGCACGAGGAGGAGAAGTCGGTGTTGCCGTCAAAGTCCGAGTTGCTGATGGTCAGCGAGTCGGTGCTCGCCAAGTTGGTCGTGAGGAACTGGCGGCCGACGTGCGAGACCTTGATGTGGTCAAGCCAAATGTTCTTCATGGTGGTTTTGCCGTGGTCCAGACCCTGGAGGTAGATGGCGTCGCCGCCCCAGACGAGGTGTCGGTTGAGCTCCGTGATGTGGATGTTCTGCACGATGATGTTGTTGCCGGCAAGCGTGAGGCCCTTGCCGATGATCACACCGCTCTTGCCGTTACCGCGGATTGTCTTGTTGCCCTTGACGACCATGCGCTTGAGCGGCGCGTTGTCGTACGTCACGGTGACGCTGGTACCGCCGGTGCAGCCGCCCGTGTTGTTCATGCCTCCCTGCTGGAGGATCACATCCTGGCTCTTGAAGCCGTTGTTCTTGGCCATGCACGCCCGAGTGTAGTCCGGGCGGCAACCGGGTTCGGTGGTCGTACCCTCCGTGCCACGGAAGTCGAAGGTCTTGTTCAGCACGACCACGAGCGGCTCCGACGAGTTCAGGTACGATACCAACTCGGTGGTCGTGGTCGGGTACACCGTCTTGCCGCTGGCTCCGCCGGTCGTACCGGCAGCAAGACCGGGAGCCGTACCAATGGTGAAGGCGTTGGTGCTCTTGGCGATGAGGGCCAAGGCGGCGACAAGAGCGAGTTGGATGCGCCCCATGCTGAAGAATAAGAAGGAGAAGCGAACTTGTCTTGACCTCGGCTCGGTGGGCGGGTGGAGGGAGGGAACGAAGGTGGTGCTCAAGGCGAAGCAAATTGGAGAATGACCGTTTGCTAACGGACTTGAGCGGGGCGGCAATGAGGTCAACGATCGTTGTGCCCCTCCCTACGAATCGTTGATGCACTGGTAAGGCGGCCTCGAGTTCATATACTCGTAAACAGCGAGTATCTTTCCGGGTTGCTGTCCCGGCGCTCTCGCGATAGAGTTTGTGGCCTGGAGAGCTGCATGCCTTCCGTCTCGCCTCACCGTGCATCGTTATGAAAACGCAGCCGCCCATTTCGCCCGCAAGTTCACGATATCGTATGCTGCAGCAGAACCGCAGAGGCAATCGTGAGCTGCCCCGCGTTGAGTGCACACTTTTTCTTAATGGACAATCTTTTAGAGTTGATACAGTGCCGATCTCTTGAAAGTATTAGAATCATTAGTTGGGTGAATCGTTTCTAGACTAGGCACGGAAAGATTGTCTTTCAATTGGCGGCAGTTGCAACGCACATGTAGCAGACGTCAACGACACTCGTATTGCTGTTATGTACCTGCCGGCATTTTGGTTTCGACCGCACGAACTTCGCTGCTCGTGTCCGAGGCATCGCCGAGCAGCGAGAATTATACACAGACGATACGAGCTCTTATATTTCGTACAAAATATGAGAGAATAGTGGACGTTGTCGAGAAACTTGTTGAAGCAAAGTCGCAAAATACGGCTGGTGCAGATCGAATGATACGAAGCGTCCATGAAGTCTGCATTTACCAACGCCACGTACAGTACAGTACAGTACAACGATAAGGTCCTTGTTGTTGTTGTTGGTCCGATTCCACGATTAATATGAGAGCCCTCTATATAGACCTAGCCTCCAAACTACGGGTTTGTTTTCCACACAACGTAGGTATTAATAAAGGTCATGGTTTCAATTGGCACTGCAGTACATTCGTCACAATCAGCAGATCTATCCTCGACTACGGTCTGACTAACAGGAACCTTGTCTCTGTTCACAGTTTAATTGGACGCGTCAGTACGCGAGCCTCCATCGTCGTAGAGTTCGTCACAGGCCGCCTGCCAAGGTGCTACAAGGATATACCATTCTTGTACTTTGACTTCTAGTGTAGATCGTGATTCTGTAGGTGCAATTTACAGGGTTTCTTCGACCACATCGACTAACGCCCGTGCTGCGTTTGGTACGTTTCGATTGCCTCGACAAACCGCCATTGGTACGGACGCAATCCACCAGCCGCCAACTTGCTCGTGTTTTTCGAGCGACCGCGCACTATCCACGAGACAGCGAGATTGTGACCCAAATATTGTTGAACTTCATTGAGACGAGGAACATCACCAACTCGTGCACTCAACGCGGCGCAGCTCCCGATTGCCTCTGCAGTTCTGCTGCAGCATACGATATCGTGAACTTGCGGGCGAAATGGGCGGCTGCGTTTTCATAACGATGCACGGTGAGGCGAGACGGAAGGCATGCAGCTCTCCAGGCCACAAACTCTATCGCGAGAGCGCCGGGACAGCAACCCGGAAAGATACTCGCTGTTTACGAGTACATGAACTCGAGGCCGCCTTACCAGTGCATCAACGATTCGTAGGGAGGGGCACAACGATCGTTGACCTCATTGCCGCCCCGCTCAAGTCCGTTAGCAAACGGTCATTCTCCAATTTGCTTCGCCTTGAGCACCACCTTCGTTCCCTCCCTCCACCCGCCCACCGAGCCGAGGTCAAGACAAGTTCGCTTCTCCTTCTTATTCTTCAGCATGGGGCGCATCCAACTCGCTCTTGTCGCCGCCTTGGCCCTCATCGCCAAGAGCACCAACGCCTTCACCATTGGTACGGCTCCCGGTCTTGCTGCCGGTACGACCGGCGGAGCCAGCGGCAAGACGGTGTACCCGACCACGACCACCGAGTTGGTATCGTACCTGAACTCGTCGGAGCCGCTCGTGGTCGTGCTGAACAAGACCTTCGACTTCCGTGGCACGGAGGGTACGACCACCGAACCCGGTTGCCGCCCGGACTACACTCGGGCGTGCATGGCCAAGAACAACGGCTTCAAGAGCCAGGATGTGATCCTCCAGCAGGGAGGCATGAACAACACGGGCGGCTGCACCGGCGGTACCAGCGTCACCGTGACGTACGACAACGCGCCGCTCAAGCGCATGGTCGTCAAGGGCAACAAGACAATCCGCGGTATCGGCAAGAGCGGTGTGATCATCGGCAAGGGCCTCACGCTTGCCGGCAACAACATCATCGTGCAGAACATCCACATCACGGAGCTCAACCGACACCTCGTCTGGGGCGGCGACGCCATCTACCTCCAGGGTCTGGACCACGGCAAAACCACCATGAAGAACATTTGGCTTGACCACATCAAGGTCTCGCACGTCGGCCGCCAGTTCCTCACGACCAACTTGGCGAGCACCGACTCGCTGACCATCAGCAACTCGGACTTTGACGGCAACACCGACTTCTCCTCCTCGTGCGACGGACACCACTACTGGTCCTTCATCTTCTACGGCACGACGCAGTTCAGCATGCTCAACAACTACGTGCACGGCACCTCGGGCCGCTCGCCTAAGATCGGTGGCGAGCCTGACATTCGCGTCGTCGCGCACGTCGCCAACAACTTCTGGGGCAACAACTCGGGCCACTCGTTCGAGATCGGTGCCAACGCCTGGGTTTTGGCCGAGGACAACTACTTCAGCAACACGCGGATGCCGCTGTTCAACAAGACGAACGACGGCGCGCTGTACGCCGCGGGCAGCGCGGACGAGTGCAGCAAGTCCCTGGGTCGCGCGTGCAAGGCCAACGTTCTGGTGAACAGCGGCATCTTCCCGTCGCGCAACGGAGAGACCGCTCTGGAGACCATCAAGTCGGTCCCTACGTTTGTCAAGTTCGGCTCGGACTCGGCTGAGGCTGCGGGCCCTGACCAGCAGACGACCCAGACCAGCGGATCGGAGCAGCAGCAGCAGCAGCAGCAAGTGGAGCAGACCGCTGCTGCTGGAACGGTAAAGTCGTCGTCGGCCCAGGCGGGTCAGACGTCGATCGAAGCCAGCGACGTGGAGAGTGTGTGGGCTGAGACGACCAGCAATTTCGGTGTTGGCAAGCTCGACTAAGTGGAGTGGAAAGTGTGTGTGGTAGAAGTTTAACACCATCGGTATGGCCGTGGCCCATCGTATGACATGCACATTGAACGTAGAAGTAAAAAAAAAGTTGATGTATGGAGCTCACTCTTTTCCAACAATGTCCATGTGTGGGGCACATAAATGTAGATTTTGCCACATCAAGGGCGTGGCGTGGCGGGTTGCTGGAGCGAGGAGAATTCGCAAGTGAGCTATCATCGACTCTACCTAGTGCTAGATCTAACTATAACTGCACTTGCGACATCGGGAAACTCTGGCTTCGTCCTCAACTGCTCCGTGCTAAGACGTAGCTCTTGCATCCGCAACCTTCAATTTCCAACAATGTCCATGTGTGGGGCACATAAATGTAGATTTTGCCACATCAAGGGCGTGGCGTGGCGGCTGCCCCACATCAATACTGCCGACGCGGCGAGCCATTGGAGAGAAAGTTAATAGCAGCTCAACACATTTGCTGAGAGAGCCCAGCAGTTCCTTTTGCTGACAGCACGGGGTAGTCTTCGAATGCGTTCGATAGCCAGCGCCCCATCAGCTTGATCACTAGTCGATCTGCTCCTGCATTAAGTAGAGCGGTGGCGCCCCCTATGCGAACTGAATGAGTCGAGAATCTCGCTGGATCGAGGCCCATTCTCGATGCTGCTCTCTTTATCACCGACGAAACATCACCTGCTGTAATTCCTCCGTGTCTCGTTGCCAGTGCAGGGTCCTCAGCTCGGGTTCCTAGGGTCTTCGCTGCTTTGACGATCCACCGAGCTGCTCGAACTGGACAAATAAGTTTGTCCTTCGTTTTGTAATGAAATCGCACTTCTTCCCGACCGAATTGGTTGTTTTTGGCCCCTCTGAGAGTGATCCCCACCACTGCCGCTTTCTTGGGGCTCACGATTTCTTCGTTGTGGCTGTAAAACTGGATTGCCGATAGCTGCAAGATGTACGAGTGGACTTTTCTTCCGATGAATAAATACTCAGACCGCCTGAGTAAGAAGAAATACCCCAGAAGCAGCCCACCCCACAACAGTTGATCGCGGGGCTGCGTGAGATTGATCTCGCTGAAGATAACACGAAGCATCCTCGCCGATACGGGCTGCTGCTTCACAACTGGATCGGTAAATCTACGAATCCCGCGCAATAGGATTGCGTGACTGGCGTTAACGCACGGATCATAGCCGACGGTGTTGCGATGAAACCATCTTACAGCACAGAGCTTCCCGCAGATTGTCGAGTAGGTGTTTCCGACGTGATTTCGGTTCATTCCGTACTGCCAGAGGTATACAGCGTACGCTCCGAGCTGTTCTGCATTTTGATCGACCGACGAAGCACCTAACCAGGGACTTAACCGCATCATCTCGCACCAGGCTACCCACTGGCCCCATCCACGAGAATAGTTCTTTCTTGACGACTGGGCAAGCGCCCCAGCACGCAGTAGCGCTCCCAAAGACGCGAGAGATTGCGACAGTCGGTTGGGATCTGCACCTGTTTCCATCCAAATGACAAGTTAGCAAACTTTCTCGCCAATGAAGGTGACTGCCACACCCTGCTTCCTGCGTCTGCCATTTCGTTATTAATCCCAGGAATATGACCCGCTGAGGTGAAGAATCCATATCCGACTTCACACATCCCGAGAATCCGCAACAGCATTTGCCCGTAGCTGTTGCGACTTGACTTTCGGTTGTTCCAAGCCACAGCTGAGCTATTATCGATCCAGAACTTGATATGAGAGTCAACCTTGGCGCTGGCGTCGGCCCACACATGCCCCCACACCAGGGAGGCGAACACCGCACTCATCAATTCACGAACATTGATACAAAATTCGTTGGCACTGTGATCGTTGAAACTGCGAATCAATGCCAGCTCCTTTGCATCAAATTGGACCTGGAAATACTCTTTTCGAGCAGGAAAGAGTGCACACAAGCCTCGATCACTAGCATCCATGTAGATCTCGACATCAGGTTCGTGTCGACGTGTGAAACGCTGAAGCGGGATTCCGTTCAGTCTACCAATTGCAAGGATCGAATCAAACCACCGAAGGTCGTCCTTCGCTTGCTCAGAAACCCCAATAGCACCGAACCGAGGAGCTTGCCGCGCTAACGTCGCCACCCTCTGGAAGAACGGAGCTGCTGCGCGAATACAAGTCACCACGTGACGAAGACTACCCAACATCTTTAAGAGCAGCGTCCTCGTTGTTTTAGTTCTGTTCAGCATCGCGAGAATGCGTCGTCGTGCTTTTTCAACCTTCTCTAGGGGAATGGATACGGTAAGAGCCTCAAGATCCCAATCCAAGCCCAGAGCTCTTCCACGCACAAACCACTTCGAGAATTTCTTGTCGTTGCACGCCTCCGGACCTAAAACAGCGATCATGGAGGCACGTAAAGCTAAATGCGCTTCCGATAGTCGTGAGCCGATGTCTGGCTCAATGGCGATGTGGTCGTCACACCAGGCTTTGGGATTGAAGTTTGCTTGAGCTTCTACTGGTTGCCCAGGCCACTCCGGCGAAGCGCTCGCGTAAAGATGATTTATAGCGGCCCCCGCTACCCAGTATGAGGAGGGCGAGTTTTTCCAACCGAAAGGGCAGCAAAGGTCGATCACGAGTATGCCCAACTCTGGAATTGTTCCTGCAAATCTACCAACGTACTGTGCCGCTATCGGAATATTTCGAAATGCTCCGTTGACATCCCCTGTCATCATACGCTGAAGTTTAGGGAATATTTCCGCAACATCGACGATACGATTGGAAATGGCTTCGGCACCATCGTACGAAATCTCGATATCCTCATCAGGAACAGTGTTGTCATTTACGGAGCTACCAGGCGGGAACGATAAGTCGTGGATAATCCGAGCATCTTCTTCTAGGTCGACCTCCCCTTTTTGAACAGCACCAAAAGGGCTGTACGTCACTCCTTCTAGTAGTGGAAGCAAATCGATATCGAGGATGAGATACCGGTTCGAATCCTGCCCGACGCGGAGATTCTTGATGAAAGTATTTAATGCTCGTTTTGCGGACCCGTGGTTTGGAGGAGGTACTGCTTGTTGTGAGAACTCTTTACACCACTTTGGCTGAACACCGTGCATCACAATATTTTTCCATCGCTCCTGATACTGATAGTCCGTCCACGATGAGTGAGCCCAAGGTATTTCGAGCGCCTTATTGGGACGCGAGTCGAGCAAGGTTTCACCACGAAGCAAGCGCACGAAGGCAGGTAGCTGCAGTCCAGCTCGTCGAATCAGCTCACTATAGACTGCTTGTGGCGGTCAAGCAAATACACCATCTTGTTGTTTCGAACTACATGGCGTGATGCAGGTTTTGGCAGCTTGAGCCCGTGTTTCATCAATGCAGATACCATTTCGTTCGAGGCCGTTTCGACGCCGAGCTCCGCCAACCTCCGACGCGCCAACACGGTATGGTCAAATCGATGCTGCCGTGCCATCAAGTAACCAGATAAAGAGTGCTCGGCAACTTGAGCTTCGCTCACCACTCCCATCTTGTGCTTCACGTCTGGGCTATTGTCCTTCGGCAACTCCAAGGGCCTTTCCCTGTAGTGCTCCCCTGGAGGACACGGGGGCCTTTCCCAGCCGTTCCGTCCTGGTGGACACAAGGGCCTTTCCCTGTTGGATGACCTCGATGAGGATCGGAGTGAGGGACTTCCCCAGTCATCCCGATCATTTTGGCTGTTGTATTGCGGGTTGAATGTATCACACGAATTGGCGGGAGCGGACGACGGATCTTCACAACGTGGCACGGTTGATGCAGAATACAAACGATGTATTGGGGCCATATTCGGGTTAGATTGATCTATCACTCCACGTAATTGTGTGTCCACTGTTGGGCCGAATTCCTTTGAAGCGCCCAGCCCTCGATGCGCTTCTAGGTACCATCACTGCATGTCAGTCGACAATCCTCCATAATTCTTGTCAATGAAGTCTCGAACAACATCAGGTAAGGCGGCGGGCTTGAAGTGGCAAAGATTGTCAATTATGCACTTGCCATTCTTGCCCCGGCAACCTTGAGCCGACAAAAACCGCAAGCAAATCTGCTTTTCACCCTGTTTTGGCAACGCCTTGCGCACAGCCAGAGGGATCCGTGCTGATCGCTGCTTTCCTCGGGTTGAACCGTCATCGCGAATAGCAGGTAACTTTGAGGCTCTGAGTGCATTCGCGACATCTTGACGCAAAATCAACTGGTAGACTCGCACGAATGACTCGTGTGACGCCAAAAAATGGTTTTTGATTGCTGCGGCCTCCGTCCAGTTGTCCTCCGACACGTAGACACGAAACAGTTCAAGACGGTCATCCACCCAGGTCGTTATCTCAGCCAACGCAGACTCCGATGTCGGGAGATCGCTGACTTGTAACTCTCCCAGAAAAGATGCTGCAGCTGCGAATGCTTCCTGTACCATAGGCTGGTACAACTGTTGGGCCAGGTTACACAGCACTTCTACAGCACCTACAAAAGCCGAAAATGTTGCAATTGAGGTCGGTGTAGGAAGCTTGTTCTTCTTCGAGAAATTACTCATGTCGAACTTGCGGACCTTCACACGTCTCTCTTGCTCAGTCATCCGCGTAAAATGCGCCAAGGACAAACCTCTCGTTCCAAAGTCCCAACCAAACAGCGCGCACAGGACAGCAGGGTGCGGAAAGAAGCCCAACTTTCGCCAATGAATCTGAACGAAATCGAGAAATTGCTGAGGCGTCATTGACGCGTACTTACCGTTAATAAGGGCCACGTGAATTCGTGTCTGGGTTGTCGTTGGCTGAAACTGACCACTCTCCGACGAAGCTGTCGTAGACCGCGGCGGAACCGCGGCCCTCCGCAATGAGATGAGCTGGTCCAAGTTGTCTTGAAGACGGATATCACCACTCTCTGGTACTTGTACTCCATACCCGGGTCCTGCCCGTGTCGGTTCCGCGTGCCCGGCCCGAGTAATACGTCTGCGTTTCTGCGCTGATACGTTTGAGCTTCTCGGAGGTGCCGTCCCGTCACTCGAATCCTCCTTTGACTCGCTGAGGCCATCGCTTACTTCCACCTGAGTGCCTGCGCCTTCACCGGTTGTTTGGGGATGCGTCGACACGGCTTGAACTTGGTCGAAAATTGATTCGCCGAATAACACTCCGTCTGGGGGCGATCGGCCACCGTCCTTGTAGTACACATAGTCGAGAATATGGTGGATGGGTAACATACTCACCTCGAAACTAGTGATGTCAAGCAGTGGCAGAAGTTGCGCCTCGTCCAAACGATTCTCACCGACTTCTTCAAGAATCAGGGTGGATTCGCGCACTGCGACCTGCCCGACACCGTTGAACTTGTTGTACACTTGCTCGTGTTTCTGCCGAAGCTCTTGGGGCATAACGAGACTGACGCTTTTGCCCATACATGGCCGCAACGCGTAAATCTCGACTGCCACATCCAGCACTGCTATTGGCTCGTGTGCGATGACTGCTACGGTACCGTTAAAGTTCACATCCAGTGATCCTCGCTGGTCATCGTCCCATCGGTAGCCGACAACGACGCCATAGTCCCAGACCCTTCCTCCACGTGCTGGCACTCGAGACGTGCAGATCACCCTCCAACAAACGTTCCCGCTCCGTCGAGCGCCTCAGTAGCCGTCACGGTCCTCGAGGCTATCTCTTCATACCGCAGCTCCTTAGTCTCGCCCGGAGCTTCCGTCCACCGCCCGCTGCGAACGAGCTTGACCTTGACCTTCCCGCCTCGCTTGGCTGAAGCGGCAACCTTGCCATAGCAAAACCCCACAACCGTGAAGACGCCTGGCTTCAGATAGACATACTGGGCAGGCATGGCGAAAGGTCGCCTTGGACGTCCGAGAAGGGGGGTTTCTTCGAGGTTATTGCTGGAGCGAGGAGAATTCGCAAGTGAGCTATCATCGACTCTACCTAGTGCTAGATCTAACTATAACTGCACTTGCGACATCGGGAAACTCTGGCTTCGTCCTCAACTGCTCCGTGCTAAGACGTAGCTCTTGCATCCGCAACCTTCAATAAATACTACTTGACGTAGCTTTCACAGTTGCTGTAGCAAGGTGTATTTCCGAGAGGTGACAGTGGACGGCGAGCCGCACGCGGGCACCAAGGCGCACGTGGACACCAAGACGCACACGCACACCAAGCCGCGCGCGGTCACCAGTAGGTTTAGTATGCCATTCAAGCGGGCGGTTTTCTTGGACCGGGCAACCGGTACATGTTTTGTCCCCAGGCGAACGTGGCAGTAGTACAGACATCTGCCTCAATAAAGAACACCTGATATTTACAAAATTGTAAACAGTAATTGAATATTACGTTAGAATTATAGAAACATTTGTGTGTAGTAGCCAATCAGCTTCCATACAATATCAAGAGTTATAGGTTTTCTAGTGTTCTTTATTACAGCAGATGTCTGTATAGATTGAGCAGTTCGTTCTGGGCCAGTCAAGAGTTTGCACCGTCGGGCGCAGGGCCCCAGCAGCCCCGACACGCCACCACGGCACGCTCGACCGCACGCTCGGCGGCACGCACCCGACTCTTCGACACCCACCACAACCACTCCCTAAGGGGGCAGCCCCAACTCGCACTCACTCCATGAGCTTGATGGGGCTCGCCTTCAATAATCCAGAACGACTGCTGACCCCCCCAACGTGCTTTAGTATGCTCAAAGGAAATATGTATTGCAGTGCTTCAGTGTAGAGTGGCGTTCGATATCGCTGTTGATCGCGTCGTACTATAATTTTATAATAGAATAGGAACCTCGATGAACATGAATCGATTATTTCTGATTCTAATACGGCACCACTGCATATACAAACACCTACACGTAGTTTTAGTCAGACCCGCTTCATGGAACTTGCAGAGGTTGATGCAGACACAATTTAGTCCAGCTTTCCAACTCCGAAGTTGCCTGTCGTCTCCTCCCATTCTATCCCCATGTCGCTCACAGTTTCTGGATTGAGGCTCCTCCTGCAACAGTCCTTCAGGCGAACCGAAAGACATTGCTGTTCTTCGAGGGCCATGATAGCGAACTGGAGGCGCATGCTGAAGTGTCTTGGGTTTCGTCGTTGAGGGGTAGTGCTCAAGGCGAGGCAAATTGGAGAGTGAGGAATGAACTGAGCTTTCAGGTACAGAAGATCAAGACGAGGTGAGTGAGACTCATGCTGTCACAGCAACAACGTTGGCAGTCCGGCCCAGTTGTCGAACGGGCTACATGTACAGCACCTCGACCGGTTTCAGTCATTTGGTATCTTTTAGCTTTTAGGTGTCTGTCGGTGGTGTCCACCTGCTGGACGTGTCATTGTAAGATTTCTCTGTTTCTTTCGAAGAAGCTGGCAATTTGTTCGCGACAGACTTGTGGGTTGGAAGCGCTCTCACTGACTCAGCGGGAAGCTCCCATGTGGATTGTCCTGTGTTGTACCGCACAACTTGTGCGTGGTCGCTTGAAAGACCACGGATCTGCGAGACAGGAGAGTTTGGCGGCTGGCGGATTCACGGTCCGTATCCATGCTATTTCGCACGAACGTATTTGTACCATCATTTTAGAAGCATGTTGGCGAGAACACCGTCTCTAGTAGAGGGAACCTCATGTGGTCGTCGGAGTGACCGACCCGCTATCTTTCAGTCTATTATGCTATATTAATTATATATTAATTAGTACAAGACTGGGTTACCACAATACACGATCCCCTACATCCCAACAGCACCCGGACAATATACCTATGTGGCGAACTTCATGGTCCAGGGGTCTGGTGTCGCTTCTCAGACGATCGAGCAGAAGGTATTGACTGAGACAAGGTGTCTCGTGAGTCAGACGGAAACCGAGGATGGGATCAGCTGATTGTGGAGTATCCAAAACCACGAGCGCGCTGCCTATGGTGGGAAGACGCCGTCGATAAAGGAGGCTCTCGCGCTGCGACCAGGCAATCTTTTACAGCACGACGAGCAAACAAACATACAAACAGTTATAATCTGTTCATCGTGCTGATTGCCGACTATTATACATGTACAACAGTACATGTACAGTACCTCGCTCAAATCGTGTCCTCCGATCTGCGCCAGCCGTATTTTGCGACTTGGCTTCAACAACCAGGGTAAGATCTGTCATAAATTGTACGAAATATGAAAGGCGGTACCATTTCTGTGCGTCTTTTCGCTGCTCGTCCTGTGCGATGCCGAATTTCTGGGGCTTGATTCTTGGTGGTAATTCGACTGTTTGGACACATAAACCGAAGCCTCGTTCTCCAAGTCACAACCGCGCATTATCGTCGACACGTTCCGATAAAGCACATCACCTGGCTCACTATTGCAAGTGCCCATGAAGTGTGCCCGGATCGGTACCTTTGAAAGTTTGATAAAGTGCGTTGAAAGAAAAGCATCTTTCGTCAGTTGTCTGGTGGGCATATCTCCGAAAAGGGCTCTTAAGCGCACAACAATGTGCATTTTACCCACACGCGTTCGTATGATATTAGCTTTGCCGTTACGAAACGAAGGATCGCCTTCAAAACCAGTCCTCGATAAACACCAATGAGTTGTTTTAGATTCGAATACGGCACTAAATGCAAACATCTATATATCTACTCCGATCAACTTCATGTACCACCATAAGCTGTTGCGTGCTTCATACACCAACCGCCCCGCTTAGTCCAGCTTGCCAACACCGAAGTTGCCGGTGGTCTGCTCCCATTCCTTCTCCAGGTCGCTCGTTTGGACAGCCAGCCTTCGGGACTGAGACTCGTCCTGCTGTGAGCCACTCGTCTGAGCAGTCTGCTGCTGCTCCGACTTACCGGTTTGCTCCTGCTGCTGCTCTTGTTGCAGCTCCTGCTGCTGCTCAGGGTCACTGGTCTTGGACGATTGCTGCTCCTTCGACTCCTTGCTCTTAGACGACTGCTGCTCCTGCTGTTGCTGCTGCTGCTCGGAGTCGTTGTTCTTAGACGACTGCTGCTCCTGCTGCGACCCATTAGCCTGAGAAGACTGCTGCTGCTGCTCCTGCTGAGAGCCGCCCGCCGCCTGCGAGGACTGCTGCTGGTGCTGCGAGTTTGAGCTACCCGCCTGAGAAGACTGCTGCTGCTGCTGCGATCCACTCGTGCCAGCCGAACCAGGCGTGTACTCGACGAACGTCGAGACCGACTTGACCGTCTTCAGAGCAGTCTCACCGTTGCGCGACTCGAAGACGCCGCTGTCCACCAGCTCATTCGCCACACACGCACGACCTAGCAGACTCTTGCACTGGTCCTGGCTGCTCGCAGCGTACAGCGCGCCGTCCTTACCGGTGAAGAGCGGCATCTTGGTGTTGCTGAAGTAGTTGCCCTCCGCGAGCACCCATGCGTTGGCGCCGATCTCGAACGAGTGGCCCGTGTTGTTGCCCCAGAAGTTGTTGGCGACGTGCGCGACGACGTTGGCTTCAGCCTCGCCGCCGATCTTGGGCGAACGGCCCGACGTGCCGTGGATGTAGTTGTTGAGCATGCTGAACTTGGTCTTGCCGTAGAAGATGAAAGACCAGTAGTGGTGGCCGTCGCACGACGCCGAGTAGTCGGTGTTGCCGTCGAAGTCCGAGTTGCTGATGGTCATGGAGTCGGTACTGGCCTTGTTGGTCGTGATGAACTGGCGGCCGACGCGCGAGATCTTGATGTGGTCGAGCCAGATCTTCTTCATGGGCGTGCTGCCGCCGTTGTTGCCCTGCATGTAGATGGCATCGCCGCCCCAGACCAAGTGGTGGTTGAGCTCCGTGATGTGGACGTTCTGCACGATGATGTTATCGCCAGCGAGCGTGAGGCCCTTGCCCTTGATGACTCCGCTCTTGCCGATGCCACGGATGGTCTTGTTGCCGGCCACAGTCATGCGCTTGAGCGCCGCGTTGTCGTACGTGATCTCCACCTTGGTGCCGCCGGTGCAGCCGCCCGTGGTCTCCATGTTGCCGTTCTGGATGATCACATCCTGGCTCTTGAAGCCGTTGTTCTTGGCCATGCACTCGCGGGTGTAGTCCGGGCGGCAACCCGTCTCCTTGGTGGTGCCCTCCGTGCCTCGGAAGTCGAACGTCTTGTTCAGCACGACCACAAGCGGCTCATCAGACGCGAGGTACGAGACGAGCTCGCTGGTGGACGTCGGGTACACGGTCTTGCCGCTTGCTCCGCCGGTAGCTCCAGCGGCCAGTCCCTCGGGCGAGCCGACAGTGAAGGCGTTGGCGCTCTTCACGACGAGGGCCAAGACGGCGGCGATAGCGAACTGGAGGCGCATGCTGAAGTGTCTTGGGTTTCGTCGTTGAGGGGTAGTGCTCAAGGCGAGGCAAATTGGAGAGTGAGGAATGAACTGAGCTTTCAGGTACAGAAGATCAAGACGAGGTGAATGAGACTCATGCTGTCACAGCAACAACGTTGCCAGTTGTCGAACGGGCTACATGTACAGCACCTCGACCGGTTTCAGTCATTTGATATCTTTTAGGTGTCTGTCGGTGTTGTCCACCTGGTGGACATGTCATCGTAAGTTTGCTCGGTTTCCCTCAAATAAGCTGGCAATTTGTTCGCGACGACTTGTGGGTTGGAAGCGCTCTGACTGACTCAGCGCGAGGCTTCCCCGTGGATAGTCCTGTGTTGTGCCGCACAACTTGTGCCCGGTCGGTTAAAAGCACCGCCGGCCTTCGCGACATGGCGGCTGGTGGATTACAGTCCGTATCCATTGTCATTTCGCACGAGCGTGCTATACATATATGTACCATCATTTCACAATCTTGCTGGCGTGGAACACCGTGTCTTGTAGAGGGAACCGCATCTTTTCGTCGGAGTGACCGAGCTTCGCCGTTCTAACGCTTTATAAAAGTCTACCATGCTAAAATAGTACAACAATCGTCTTTCACAATGCACTACAGTACTATGTAATGTATTTCCTGTACATGGCAATAGCTGTGGTGAACCTCAGGCTCGAAGGTTTCCCTTTCCAGACGATCGAACAGAAGGTAGTGACTGAGACAAGGTGTCTCCTGTGTCAGACGGAAACCGGGGATGGATGAGCTGATTGTGGAGTATCCAAAACTACGAGCGCGCTGCCTAGTGCGCCCAGAGCTCGCATATTCTGACGCTGCCGATAGGAGACCCTCGCGCTGTGGCACAGCAAACTTTTACAGAACGACGAACACACAAACAAAAATTAAGGTCTGCTCAATGTGCTTAGGTCGTATTTGCGCGTGCAGACTGCTTCGGGTAAATCGTATCCTCCGATCTGCGCCAGCCGTATATGCCGACTTGGCTTCAACAACTTTCGCGACGACAAGGTTGATTCTCTCATACTTTGTATGCAGTATGAAAGGCGGTACCATCTATGTATTTTGTTTTCGCTGATCGCTCCGCACAAACAACCGAAACAACCGTTGTCGCGAGCAACGAAAAACGATGCAGCCTCTCATGTTATTCAAAAGTATGAGAGAATTGATCCTGTCGGCGCGAAAGTTGTTGAAGTCCAGTCGAGAATTACGGCTGGTGCAGATGATTTGCGTTAGGCTGCTCTCAGCAATGCTGCCTACGATAAGCAGGTCGTTGTTGTTAGCTCGTACTGCTGCAAGGTTGCTGTGCCGAAGTGTGCGAGACCCACAAACTGTAAGACATTAGAACCTTCCACTACGTACGCACGTTTGCTCAAGGTTGGCAAGCCTGTATAATTTCAAATGGTATAATGCACGTACCGTAGTCTTAGCCTTGATAGATACAGGACCGTACAGTACAGTGTATTGCACAGCGAACTGATCCCTCCGCTTCCGTCTGACTCACAGGTCGCATCCTGTCGCATTCAATGCCTTCTGTTCGAGCGACCCAAGAAACCAGACACCTCGTGCACAAAAGTTCGCCATAAGCAGTTCAGGGACGTACTAGTACCATTCTAAACTTCGATCCATCATTATACGTGTACTAGACCCATACATTAGGATCCCATGTTGCCATTGTACCGTACTTGTACTAAGTACTGTTAAAGCCACAATGGTACTGTTCGTTTGGGGCGTTAATTTTCATTGGCAAGGAATGGGGATACGGACTGTGAATCCACCAGCCGCCATGTCGCGAAGGCCGGCGGTGCTTTTAACCGACCGGGCACAAGTTGTGCGGCACAACACAGGACTATCCACGGGGAAGCCTCGCGCTGAGTCAGTCAGAGCGCTTCCAACCCACAAGTCGTCGCGAACAAATTGCCAGCTTATTTGAGGGAAACCGAGCAAACTTACGATGACATGTCCACCAGGTGGACAACACCGACAGACGCCTAAAAGATATCAAATGACTGAAACCGGTCGAGGTACTGTACATGTAGCCCGTTCGACAACTGGCAACGTTGTTGCTGTGACAGCATGAGTCTCATTCACCTCGTCTTGATCTTCTGTACCTGAAAGCTCAGTTCATTCCTCACTCTCCAATTTGCCTCGCCTTGAGCACTACCCCTCAACGACGAAACCCAAGACACTTCAGCATGCGCCTCCAGTTCGCTATCGCCGCCGTCTTGGCCCTCGTCGTGAAGAGCGCCAACGCCTTCACTGTCGGCTCGCCCGAGGGACTGGCCGCTGGAGCTACCGGCGGAGCAAGCGGCAAGACCGTGTACCCGACGTCCACCAGCGAGCTCGTCTCGTACCTCGCGTCTGATGAGCCGCTTGTGGTCGTGCTGAACAAGACGTTCGACTTCCGAGGCACGGAGGGCACCACCAAGGAGACGGGTTGCCGCCCGGACTACACCCGCGAGTGCATGGCCAAGAACAACGGCTTCAAGAGCCAGGATGTGATCATCCAGAACGGCAACATGGAGACCACGGGC
The DNA here is from genome assembly GCA_024211575.1 of Phytophthora melonis. Taxonomy (NCBI): domain Eukaryota; phylum Oomycota; class Peronosporomycetes; order Peronosporales; family Peronosporaceae; genus Phytophthora; species Phytophthora melonis. The sequence goes on from JAMXKT010000085.1 coordinate 1,309,880, forward strand.
GGCTGCACCGGCGGCACCAAGGTGGAGATCACGTACGACAACGCGGCGCTCAAGCGCATGACTGTGGCCGGCAACAAGACCATCCGTGGCATCGGCAAGAGCGGAGTCATCAAGGGCAAGGGCCTCACGCTCGCTGGCGATAACATCATCGTGCAGAACGTCCACATCACGGAGCTCAACCACCACTTGGTCTGGGGCGGCGATGCCATCTACATGCAGGGCAACAACGGCGGCAGCACGCCCATGAAGAAGATCTGGCTCGACCACATCAAGATCTCGCGCGTCGGCCGCCAGTTCATCACGACCAACAAGGCCAGTACCGACTCCATGACCATCAGTAACTCGGACTTCGACGGCAACACCGACTACTCGGCGTCGTGCGACGGCCACCACTACTGGTCTTTCATCTTCTACGGCAAGACCAAGTTCAGCATGCTCAACAACTACATCCACGGCACGTCGGGCCGTTCGCCCAAGATCGGCGGCGAGGCTGAAGCCAACGTCGTCGCGCACGTCGCCAACAACTTCTGGGGCAACAACACGGGCCACTCGTTCGAGATCGGCGCCAACGCATGGGTGCTCGCGGAGGGCAACTACTTCAGCAACACCAAGATGCCGCTCTTCACCGGTAAGGACGGCGCGCTGTACGCTGCGAGCAGCCAGGACCAGTGCAAGAGTCTGCTAGGTCGTGCGTGTGTGGCGAATGAGCTGGTGGACAGCGGCGTCTTCGAGTCGCGCAACGGTGAGACTGCTCTGAAGACGGTCAAGTCGGTCTCGACGTTCGTCGAGTACACGCCTGGTTCGGCTGGCACGAGTGGATCGCAGCAGCAGCAGCAGTCTTCTCAGGCGGGTAGCTCAAACTCGCAGCACCAGCAGCAGTCCTCGCAGGCGGCGGGCGGCTCTCAGCAGGAGCAGCAGCAGCAGCAGTCTTCTCAGGCTAATGGGTCGCAGCAGGAGCAGCAGTCGTCTAAGAGCAACGACTCCGAGCAGCAGCAGCAACAGCAGGAGCAGCAGTCGTCTAAGAGCAAGGAGTCGAAGGAGCAGCAATCGTCCAAGACCAGTGACCCTGAGCAGCAGCAGGAGCTGCAACAAGAGCAGCAGCAGGAGCAAACCGGTAAGTCGGAGCAGCAGCAGACTGCTCAGACGAGTGGCTCACAGCAGGACGAGTCTCAGTCCCGAAGGCTGGCTGTCCAAACGAGCGACCTGGAGAAGGAATGGGAGCAGACCACCGGCAACTTCGGTGTTGGCAAGCTGGACTAAGCACGACGGGTTTGTGTGCATGTCAAGCTCGGCAACTACATGGGAGTTGATCGGAGTAGATTACAAGTAGATGTTTGCATTTAGTGCGTACGAGAGAATCGAAAGATACTATTGATGTTATCCCAATCAAAATGTTTGAAGTTTACACGGCAGCCATCGAAGCAGTAGCGAACTGGCCAGAATGACAACTGGGGAGCGTGGTGATCTCAGTCCGAAGGTCTGTTGTCGAAACGAGCGACGTGGAGTGGTAACTTCGGCATTGCCAAGCTGGACTAAGTGGGATGAGTAGGCATTAGACCTAGAGGTGTTTTGCGTGGCATACCGTGAAAGTCAAAACTACTTTGATGCAAAATGTACAAATTGCAGTGCCGTTGACTGCCGGTACGGGCTCAACGGTGTTCGTGTGGAAGGAGCAGACGCACTATACTGCAAAAAAAATGAATCGAACTCGGTTCCGTCCAGTTATTCGGAAGGACTCAGTAATTGGCTTGGCGTATGCATGGACTCGCCGAAGCCTTTGCCCTTAAACAAAATCTGCGTGAAGATAGAAAACGGTGACAATTCTAGCTTGGAGTTCATTCACTAATCTGCACATTGATATTTTGATCGACAAACCATCGACTGCATTATTGTTATTACGCTACAAAATCTAGAGAACTTCTAGCGAGCCAGCTCTAATTACAGAGTGCCCATTGCTTTCATCAACTTTCTTAGTCCAGCTTGCCGACGCCGAAGTTGTCAGTCGTCTGGGCGTACACGCTTTCCACGTCGCTCGCCTGGACCGACGCCTGATTCGTCTCCGTCGACGGCTTCACGGTTCCAGCAGCATCGGACTGCTGCACTTGCTGCTGGTCCTGGTCCTCCTCCTGCTGCTGTTGCTCCGAGTCACTACTGGTCTGAACGTCCGAAGTGTACTCAACAAACGTAGGGACCGACTTGATGGTCTGGAGCGCCGTCTCTCCGTCACGGGACGAGAAGTTGCCGCTGTTCACCAGATCGTTGGCCACGCACGCACGACCCAGCAGACTCTGGCACTCGTCGTCGCTGCCAGCGGCATACAGAGCGCCCTCGTTGCCCTTGTTGTACAAAGGCATTCTCGTGTTGGTGAAGTAGTTGCCTTCAGCCAGCACCCAGGCATTCGAGCCGATCTCGAACGAGTGGCCCGAGTTGTTGCCCCAGCAGTTGTTAGCGACGTGGGCGACGACCTTAGCGGCACTGTCACCGCCGATCTTGGGCGAACGGCCCGACGTGCCGTGGATGTAGTTGTTGAGCATGCTAAACTTGGTCTCGCCATAGAAGATGAAAGACCAGTAGTGGTGGCCGTCGCACGACGCCGAGTAGTCGGTGTTGCCGTCGAAGTCTGAGTTACTGATGGTCATGGAGTCGGTACTGGCCTTGTAAGTGGTGATGAACTGGCGGCCGACACGCGAGATCTTGATGTGGTCGAGCCAAATGTTCTTCATGGGCGTGGTGTTGTTATCGGTGCCCTGGATGTAAATGGCGTCGCCGCCCCAGACCAAGTGGTGGTTGAGCTCCGTAATGTGGATGTTCTGGATAATGATGTTGTGGCCCTTGAGTGTCATGCCCTTGCCCTTGATGACACCGTTCTTGCCGATACCGCGGATGGTCTTGTCTCCCTTCACAGTCATGCGCTTGATGGCGGCCTTGTCGTAGGTGACAGTCGTCTCCGTACCGTTGTCGCAGCCACCCGTGGTCGCCATGTTGCCGCCCTGAATGATCACATCCTGGCTCTTGAAGCCGTTGTTCTTCGCGATACACTCGCGCGTGTACTGGGGACGGCAGCCGGGCTCCGTGGTGGTGCCCTCTGTGCCCCGGAAGTCGAAGGTTTTATTCAGGACAACCACCAGCGGCTCCGTCGCGTTCAGGTAAGCGATCAACTCGGTGGTGTTGGTCGGGTACACCGTCTTGCCGGCCGCGCCGCCGGTAGCGCCAGCAGCCAGACCGGGAGCCGTGCCAATGGTGAAGGCGTTGGCGCTCTTGGCGACGAGGGCCAAGGTGGCCACGAGAGCGAGTTGGATGCGTCCCATGCTGAGCAAGCGAAGGTGTCTTGAGGTCGAAGAGTGAGTGACGATGAGGCAGTGCTCAAGACCCAGTAAGTTGGGAAATGAACTTTGTTGAACGACCGCTGTGCGAGTACAGGGGGTCGAGGCTTTGCTTCGCCGATTAAGGGTTGGTGTATCTATTATAGTATGTACGCAAACCTTGAAACTCTTGAGTCAAGAATTGTGCCGTGTGGATGGGCAACTTTCTGTTTAGCTTTGCAACAGCGTTGGGTTGTGTCAAATCACTGGCGCTATGCAGCGGCAGATAATGAGGAGGACATGGTGTCCTGACGATCGGGAGATCGTATTCAAAGTTACTGTACCTGTGGACTAGCTCAAGTTGGGGGCTGGGGCTGTATGCTACTCAAGAAGGGAGGGTTTCGCTTCATACCCAAAAATCCATGACGTTTAGGGAATGCTTGAGTGTCCAAGTGCGCGGAAATTAGGGCACAGTTGTCTACTGGTAATCAGTAGCAGGATCTAGTGTCTCACACGCGTATCGTGGTTTCCTCGATAAAACCAACACTTCTTGATACGTTTAGGTTTGTTGGGCAGCTATACGTGCACCTATGGAGTAGTACTGAAGTCTGCTTCACCTTTGCTGCCGCGCTAATGCCCTACGATCTTAGATACAGCGGATGCCTCGGCGACCAGTTGGCGTCCAAGTGTTATTTTTTGGCATTGGAACGCAAATTAACATTGCGCTTGAAGCTTCACGTATTGTAGTTATGAATACTTTACTCATTGGATATTAATTAAGAAAAAGGAAGACGAAAGGAGTGAACCATACCATGGACACCTGGAAGGATTTCCAGGTGCGATACATGTACAATAAATTATCATTGGTTGTCGAAGGCGCAGCTACGCGGGACGACGATCTACAATACGGCGAAACGCTTTTTCGTCGTGTGGCGTGCACTCTCCCTAATGCAGTACATGTACCTGCAGACGTTCGCGATCGCTCTATACTCTGGCGCCAATACTGCACCTCTGTACTCTACCTTATCTTCAGATGTGTACCAGCCGCAATTCAAGACCCTGTCTTCAACAAAAGCGCGACTAGCTCATTACTAGTCTCTCATGTCTAATATCAATTATTAGATTCGATCGTTTGCTGATGACAGCTTTGCAGCTGTTTACGCTGATCACTTTAATTTGTGGCTGTCAATGGGACTTCGAATCCAGACCTCACGATTGTGAAAGTCATGCGTGAGGATGGCCGTGCATGACTTACGCGATCTCAAGCCATCTGGTGATGCAAAGTACGGCAACATCACACGCCGGCGAACCGTGAAAAGACTGTGCTTGCACCGATACTATCAATTCACAGCAAATGCAACTGAAGTTTACACTGAAACGTTTATTACAGCAACTCAACAATCTAAAGCGGCGCGATGGTTGGTACATGTAACTAATAGTATGTCTGCCTCAATTTCCAGCGCACAAACATTACTTTTTCCTTCTGGATTTCAAAGTGAAAGTAGAATACAGCATTTTGACAAAGCATTGGGTTGAATATCGTCGTGCCGAATGCAGCATACTTACATGTAAAACCGGCATTGCACATCGAGAAAAGCCACCGTTAATTGAGGGGAGGGGGGGGGCTATTTTATTTTCCAGCAAACGACACCTCGCATCGAAATGAACTCAGTCATGACGTGGCAAGTTATCTAGACGCTTTCTGAAACTCTATGCCTTTGATCCGTTGCGTATGCGTCCCATATATATTTGCGACGCGTTGTACTGTACGCCTTTTGTCCAGCTAGTTTTGATGTGTCCTTTTGATTAATGCGTCGGTTCTCTTGGGCTGATGTAGTAACAAACTTTGTTGTGAGATCGCCGACTGCGATACTCTGTACCATGCGTACAGTATGTACATGAAGCTTCCAGGGTCATTGTCATTTCGCTCTGAGTCAGCCGGTATTATTTTCCTAGCAACCCTTCAGTGGATCGAGCTGAGTCAGACCGGCTTATGCAAATGCCGACAGGACTCATGAAGCTAAGCAGGGCAGATAGCATTTGAAGCGTATTGAATCATCACGAAGACCGCTATATTCGTGCTGTACATATGCGCATGTACTGCAGTCTCCATTGTTGCATTTTTATTCTTTCTTCACCACACAGAAGATTACTTATTTCTTGAGCTGTGCGCCAGCCGCTATGAGAGACCCGGCTTCAACCAATTTTGACTACTACAGTAGTAAGTCACAAGTCTCCCATACTTTGTATCAAGTCGTACCGCAGGGCAGCTGTTTTCACTGATTTTTCGTCACCTGTGGCCCCTAGCCATGCTTCAAATCTAGATCGGAGTTCGTATACATAGGAGCCAACAACACTTGCAGGTTAGAGGCATCTTTAGCGCCGCACATTGGAAAATGTATACTGTACTGCGCTTTCAAACTTAGAACCCTTGCATTTATATTTGATCGTTTCTGCACTGATGCCTATGTCTTCACCTCGTACTGCTATTTATTTCCAAAATCGTATCTTAGGCAGTCAGCTCAAGCTGAACAAGTATCATAAGCAGGTAGAAACACTTCAAATGAAATCTCAAGCATGAACTTTGACTGTTGCTGCAGATTAAAGAATTAACAATTGCGCTATCGCGGTGATTAATGCGGATCCTAACGCTACATGTTCATGGTATTGCGTGCTTTCTCGCGAAGCACACGGTGAAGCGAGCGCCAGGTACAGTACATTTGCATGCACAGGCAGCAACCACATGAATCGTGGCCACGAGTGGGCATATGCTACGTTCGTGCAGGTACGAAACTTGAAGCGCGATTTCAAAGGCCACGTTCACCTGGATCGGCTATGGCAATCGACGTGGCGAAGATCAATGAAACCTGTGTTCACTGAACATGTACATGTATTCAGGGCCATGTATTGAGACCTCTTGTGCTGTTCGAACATCAGGATACCTACCACCTGAGCGCCGTCCCGCTACCGCGACGTTTCTCACTTTCCAATTTGCCTTGCCTTGAACACTGCTCCCCACCCGCCGCCCTCAAGCTACTTGCGTTTATCACCATGCGCGTCAATATCGCTATCGCCGCCGTCTTGGCCCTCGTCGTGAAGAGCGCCAACGCCTTCACTGTCGGCTCGCCCGAGGGACTGGCCGCTGGAGCCACTGGCGGAGCAGGTGGCAAGACCGTGTACCCGAAGTCCACCAGCGAGCTCGTCTCGTACCTGGCATCCAGCGAACCGCTTGTGGTCGTGCTGAACAAGACGTTCGACTTCCGAGGCACGGAGGGCACCACCACGGAGACGGGTTGCCGCCCGGACTACACCCGCGAGTGCATGGCCAAGAACAACGGCTTCAAGAGCCAGGATGTGATCATCCAGAACGGCAACATGGAGACTACGGGCGGCTGTACCGGCGGCACCAAGGTGAAGATCACGTACGACAATGCGGCTCTCAAGCGCATGACTGTGGCCGGCAACAAGACCATCCGTGGCATCGGCAAGAGCGGAGTCATCAAGGGCAAGGGCCTCACGCTCGCTGGCGACAACATCATCGTGCAGAACGTCCACATCACGGAGCTCAACCACCACTTGGTCTGGGGCGGCGATGCCATCTACATGCAGGGTACCAACGGTGGCAGCTCGCCCATGAAGAAGATCTGGCTTGACCACATTAAGATCTCGCGCGTCGGCCGCCAGTTCATCACGACCAACAAGGCCAGTACCGACTCCATGACCATCAGTAACTCGGACTTCGACGGCAACACCGACTACTCGGCGTCGTGCGACGGCCACCACTACTGGTCCTTCATCTTCTACGGCGTGACCAAGTTTAGCATGCTCAACAACTACATCCACGGCACGTCGGGCCGTTCGCCCAAGATCGGTGGTGATAGCGCTGCTAAGGTCGTCGCGCACGTCGCCAACAACTTCTGGGGCAACAACTCGGGCCACTCGTTCGAGATCGGCTCGAATGCCTGGGTGCTGGCTGAGGGCAACTACTTCAGCAACACGAAGATGCCTCTGTACACGGGCAAGGACGGTGCTTTGTACGCCGCGACTGGTGGTGACGAGTGCAAGAACTACCTCGGCCGTTCGTGTGAGGCCAACAAGGTCGTGGACAGCGGTGCTTTCACGTCCCGCAACGGAGGAACCGCTCTGAACACGATTAAGTCTGTTTCCACGTTTGTGAAGTACAAGCCTTCAAGCAGTTCGCAGCAGCAGCAGCCTTCCAAGGGCAACGGCTCGCAGCAACAGCAGCAGTCCCAGACGGGCGAACCCGAGGAACAGCAGCAGCAGCAGTCGTCTCAGACGAACGACTCCGAGCAACAGCAGGACCAGGACCAGGACCAGGAGCAGCAGCAACAGCAGGAGCAGGACCAGGAAGCTCAGAACAACGAGTGGGAGCAAGGCAACTGGGGAATGTGGGGATCTCAGTTCCAGGGGTCGAGGAAGCTGGCTGTCCAGACGAGCAACTTGGAGAAGGAGTGGCAGCAGACCACCGGCAACTTCGGCGTTGGCAAGTTGGACTAAGCGAACCTTATCTTTCTGATAGAGGCTCCGTAGAGATGATGTGTTGTGAGTGATATATCGTTAAAAAGTCAATACTAATCTAGATGTCATTGAGAAACTTCGTGTGCTGTTTATTTGATAAAGAAACACAGAATAACTGGACTTCCATACTCCGAGTTGCGGGCTGCTTGTACTACATGTACATATCGGTAGTATGCTACTCCTAGCACTTCGAAGCACTGGGAACAATATCTAAGCCGCTGAAGCGAGCCAGCTCGCTGCTCAATTAGAGCACAAGCGTGTACTGAGTAAAGCGCTAACTTAGGCGACTTCGGTGTTACAACCACCGTGCCTAACTGTGTCGGACTTGCGGAGAATGACGATACCTTCCTGTCTGATCGGTGGCGACCACTATCTTCAGGGTCTTTACGGTTCATTAGGTGGGATCCATCTCATTTGAAGGCTTGATTTAGCGTAACAATTGAGTCACCGTGTGATATCATATCACTGATAATGATCAAAATGTAAGGCTTTCCTTTTTTAAGAAGCAGCGGAACTGTCGATTCGCGATATGGCGATCGTTCTTGCGTGGTGGGTACTGTACAACCAAAACGGTACTCTACCTTATTTATCTTCAGATGTGTGCCAGCCGCAATTCAAGATCCAACTTCAACAAAAGCGCGACTAGCTCATTATCAGTTCTCTCATAGTTAATATCAAGTGGGCGATCCAAATAATCGCTGTTGACAGCTTTTCCAGCTGTTTCCGCTGATTGCATTAATCTGTGGCTGTCAATCAGGAATCCGCTGTGGATTGTGAAAGTCATGCTGTGCGCGCATGGATTGCCGAGCATGACTTACGTGAGCTCCAGCCGTGTGGTGTGTACAAAGGCTGGTGCGCATCCATCAGCGCATTGTGAAAAAGACAGAGGACAACTTCTCCCTGTAAACAAACTGCGACGCGGAACTTCAGACCGCCGCGACGTCAGTTCCTTAATTCGACCATCTAACCTCGTACAGTAACGTTGCTTCGACCATCGAAGCGCCCGCGACGTTTGTACATGTGCATGTAGCACTCGCTGCATGTTTACCTCAATTTTTACCGAAGTCTTAGACTTCCGTGGCTGGGGGTGAAGCAGGAATGCACTCACTTCGAGGAGAGGAGGGTGCCCAAACATACAGATTTTTGGGTCAAAACATACAGGCATTTATTCTATCACCCAGCTAGCGCTTCGCGCGTACCCAAACAACCCTACACTTGGGGCACAAAACCCTACCGCGCTGGCGCGCGGGGATCGGCTCGCTGCGCTCGCTTAGTGCGACCCTACCGCGCTTCGCGCGGGAATCGGCTCGCTCCGCTCGCAAGGTAATATGTATCAGTGTATGTTTTGACCCCAAAATCTGTATGTTTTGGACCTTTCAACCTTCGAGGACGTCGGCTGCACACACTTACTGTACCATCGCAGAGGATGCAGCGTGCGCTGAAATACGCACCATAGGCATCACACAAAGTGACAACGTGCGGTCGTACCATTAATCGAGCGGTCGATTGCACGAGAATTAATCTGGACACGCACCATGCTGCTAACTACAGCACAGTACTGTACTCTAACGTACATTGCAGGCCGGAGTCCAACGGAAGGTATCTACATGTATTTTGCTATACCGTGAAGTTACAGTACACTTAGCAGGCGCTCCTCGTCGGATGCAGCGCATGGCTATCCAATTGTTTCTTTTGACGTACCTGTTCTTGATGAACATCCGAATAGATACCGAGTTTAGCAAGACGGACACGGACGTCACCCACCAGCCGCGAGTCTTTCGCTGCTTATCCCGACCATGGGATCGGGTTATCCAGGCTGTAAATGCTCGCCAAGATTCAGTACTGAAGCGCTAAGCAAAGACTACACACCTTGTAGTGGAGCTTTGCAATGCTATTCTAAGCACACTGCTTGGGTTATTGGGCTTTTGTCGTCTCTTCACAAGTACTGTACAGTACATGCGTCGATGAAGGCGTCAACAAATAATTGCTTTCTGGTCCAGCAGACGGTGGAGCGGTCCAATAAAAGTCACCTCAGCGTTCGCACTTGTCGTGACCGCTCAACAAAATCGATTGCCCTGCTTGCGTTACGACAGCCGCCAGTCCACAAGGACCGCTTCATCCGGTAGAACGGATTGGGATTTGACATGCGGATCGACAGTGCAAAGCCTCCAGGATGTTGAACTGTCGTCTCGACGCATCAAGAGAATCACTGTGACAACAAGAAATTAATCCGGGCGGCAACGAACGCCAAACCACGTCCGCGAGCTCATTCATTCCCCAATTCGCCTCGCCTCGAGCAGCCAGCCAAGCACTTCTTCATCATGGGACGTATCCAGATTGCTCTCGCTGCGGCGTTGGCCTTTGTCGCCAAGGACGCCAGCGCCCTCAACATCGGCTCCCCGCGGGTATGGCCGCCGGCACTACCGGCGGAGAGGGCGGCGAAGTCGTGTACCCGACCTCCACCAGCGAGCTTATCCAGTACCTGAACGACACTGAGCCCCTGGTGATCGTCCTGAACCAGACCTTCGACTTCCGCGGCACGGAGGGCACGACTACCGAGATGGGGTGCCGCCCTGAGAACATGCGCAAGTGTCTGGCCAAGAACAACGGCTTCAAGGGCCAGGACGTGATCATCGGCAGCGGCGGCATGAACAACACCGGTGGCTGCACCAACGGCACGGAGATCGAGGTGACGTACGACAACGCCGCCCAGAAGCGCCTCAACGTCAAGGGCAACAAGACTCTGCGCGGCCTCGGCAAGAAGGGCGTGATCGTGGGCAAGGGCATGACGCTCAACGGCGACAACATCATCGTGCAGAACGTGCACGTCACGGAGCTCAACCCGCACCTGATCTGGGGCGGTGACGCCTTCTTCATCCAGGGCACCAACAAGGGCAACACCACGGCCAAGAACATTTGGCTCGACCACGTCAAGGTCTCGCGCGTCGGCCGTCAAATGGTCGTGACCAACAAGGCCGGCGTGGATTCGCTCACCATCAGTAACTCGGACTTTGACGGCAACACCGAATTCTCCAAGACGTGCGACGGCCACCACTACTGGAGCTTCCTCTTCTACGGCAAGACTACAGGGATCACCATGGTCAACAACTACATCCACGCCACCTCGGGCCGTTCGCCCAAGGTCGGAGGCAACAAGGACGAGAACATCGTCGTGCACATCGCCAACAACTACTGGGGCGACAACTCGGGCCACTCGTTCGAGATCGGCGCCAACGCCTACGTGCTCGCTGAGGGCAACTACTTCAACAACACGAAGCAGCCGCTGGACCCCAAGGGCAAGGACGGAAACCTGTACGCTACCGACTTGAACGACGTGTGCAGCAGCTACCTGACGCGCTCCTGCAAGGCCAACACCCTTGTGAGCAGCGGCAACTTCACGTCGCGCAACGGCCCGGCCGTTCTCGAGGCGGTGAAGGCCAAGTCGGCCATTGCGGGATACTCGGCGGGCGCTGCTCAGACTGAGCAGCAGGCGTCCCAGACCAACGACGCCGAGCAGCAGGACCAGGTGCAGCAGGAGCAGTACACCCCGGGCACGGCCAAGCCGTCTACCGAGTCGACGCAGTCCTCCGCCCAGGCGAGCGACCTGGCCGATGTGTGGGCCCAGACGACCGACAACTTTGGCGTCGGCAAGCTCGACTAAGTCTATATGCGTTTAGTACTGTGTAACCATCGAGATATGATGGCATAGAATACAAAAGTTTATGTTGAGGGCCACAGGGTAGCCCATTCATTCATTGAATTCCTCACACGAAATCCGATAAACATGAAGTTGTGCTTCTTGTTGGAATATGCAATCAGACAGTGTCAACTCCCAGCCCGAAGAGTCGACGACCGGGCGCCTGTATGGTGTAACGGTCTAACGAGCTATGTTCTACAGGTATGTCATGAGTTCAATCCCCTCGGCGCCCTACCTTTTCCAACACTTCTTGCGCTTAACGGGAAGCGGCATATGTGGAGATGACTAAGCTGGCACGTACCGTATCCTATCTCCACTCGATGATGTGCTTGAATTCCACCTGCCATTCCTACACCATCCACACTCGGCACTTTGCCCTTGAAGAGATCCGAAAGAAAATAATACAGACAATCCCCTCGCGTCGGGAACCAACTTTTTATTCCTAGATGAGGGTATTCCTGTCGTAGGGTGTACCATGGGGTGGTACACTGGACTGTACCACATATATGGTACGTATTGGTGCAGTCTTTTGGTTACATAGACCTAAAAAGGCTGCTCAAATCGATGAGCGGACATGAATGGAATTCGTGCAGATAGCGATATATACCTCGGTGACACCGAAAACGATAAAATCATATTTAATATAATACCGTAAGACATGTGGGGCATGATGTAGGTAATGATACTGATGTGCGAAATAAGTTGCCACGATAGTAGTGAGCCCCATTTCACTAATGTTGGCAAGCATCCAAGCTCCATTCTATTCAAAGGAACGGTACTAGCAGGTCTGAAAGCCGGCTCCGAATGCTAATGCAAGCATTGAATATGAAATGCGGCACGAAAAAATGGACAATAGGAGCTGGTATCCTGGTTAGACTACTGCAGGCTCCTGTACAGAATGGACTTTTCCCATAGTTAAGCACCCCAACACATTCATAATCCGTGATTTTCTATTCCTTATGACGATTGAGGGGTGAGGGGGAATATTTACTTGGCTTTGTATGGGACGGTCATTCAGAAATCGTTGGGACCCACCTTTATATTCCTGATGAGCGGGTATTCCTATCCTAGGGATTACTACCGAGGGGATCGTCTGTACTCCTTTACTTGGATATCAAATGATCACGACGTTCAGGGTGCAGAGCGCTTCATCGGCAGCTCTTCTAATACTAGTTCATACAAATGTATACTTCATTACCGAATTCGCCATCTAGCGGACACCCGTAGATCCAGCCACCTTCTCCCAGCGGAAAATGAAGACTTCACTCGCAGGGCTATCGTTGTTTCTAACCACAGGATTCGTAGCCGGCTACTCAAGTCCGGAGACCTGTACGGGTACCTGCACCAACGCGCACGACCCGTCCATCATTCGCCGCTCTGACGGGAAGTACTTCCGCTTCTCGACGGGCAACAAGATCGCAGTGCACTCGGCCCCGGACATCGTCGGCCCATGGACTTACCTGGGAGCAGCCGTGCCTGACGGTTCCATCATTGACTTGGACGGCAACGACGATCTCTGGGTAAGGGAACTTTGCAGCATCGAAACCACATACAAAGTTCGCGAGATTTATCTCCTTTCTTGTGTTGTGTCTGTAGGCCCCCGACGTCCACCTCGTAGACGACGAGTACTACCTCTACTACTCAGTGAGCACGTTTGGACGGCGACAAGCGCTTCGGGTGGAACTACCTCGATTTCTCCAGTGGATGGCCGACTGTGTAGGCCCGACGTCCTGGTCTGTGTGGATGTCGTTCAGGTATATGTTGTTCTTTTTATTGTGCTTTGCAATGATTTTGGCAATACGAGGCGAGATTTGCTGTATTTATAGCGACCACCTGCTATATTTACGATAAATCGAGGTGCATAAATGGGTGGAGGCCTAGAATTACGCTAAAAGCGCCATAATTGCACTTTTGAAAGTGCAATTGTGGCTGTGCTGCTGTAATTCTGGCGGCTTTTTCCACGAGCACCTAGACGCGCGGCAATTATGCATAAGAGGGTGGATGTGCTAGGGATCATGGACGGTGGTGTACTGGGCCAATGCATGGCCACTGACAGGCTCTCCCAAGTCAATATATATGAGGGAGTGGATTTATGCCTAATTTTAGCAGTCTATGTATCTTTTTTAACACATATTTAAGACATAATTAGCGTTTAAAATGGTCGGCAAAATCATTGCAAAGCACAATAGTAATTGTTTAGAAATATCTGGTTTTGAAATAACTAGATTTATATTTAACTGAATTCATCGTTTCAAATTAATTTTTGAATTACCTTCTGATTGGAACATACTTTAAGCATAACGTTTTGTTCTAAGTTCTAAAGCTTATACTACTGTTCTAAATGTGGACTTGATTCAAATTAGGGCACAAAGCTTCGTGCGAAAGCAATGCCGAGGGTTCAATGCTGGCCACGTGCGCGCCCATCCGATGTCTGCGCATAGTTTCCTCACCTTCGCGCCGTTGCAGCGGCTGGCAAGGTGCTTAGAGCTAACTCACTGTACTCATGTTGCAGCAGTTTCTATTGGTTATGGCTTTGTGTGTATCCAGAGATACAAATACCATCGTCGACTGCACTGCACTGCCCTCCGCTACGCTGATCCGGCATCGCCAAGTGATGACTACGATATCCACTCCCCGCACGTGGGTTCATCATAGTAAGGATCCTTACGTGCGTAGCGCGATTCTACGCTACGTACTCATGAGTCAGTGTTTCACTCAAAGTTCAACGGGTACGTTTCTTTAGTGCCACTGATCAACTTGTTCTACGACCTATTAATGCGCTACAAGTTGTAGCCTACAACTACTCGTAAAAATAAAGTTGTACTACTTGGGAGGTGGCAAGTGATGTCATCCAAGTTGCATCACTCTTATCGAGCGCACAGCAACTTGTAGAGAGCCAAAGGCAACCCTATTAATAGCAGTAAATCTACGTGTTCTCTGCCTTCTGCTTTAGTCCCACTTAATCATGAGTATCCGCAAGACCAGCGCTACAAGTTGTAAGCATATTCGTACGGCGAAATTTATTCCGATTCGATGTGGAGCATAACTTCTTTGTAATTGGGTCGCCTGTACGCGAGTGGTGGCAGTTTTATTTATCTACCTCTACGAGGCGAGCTCGCTTTTCACCGCGAGAGTTGCTAGTTGCTTAGAGCCTATACGACCGGCCAGCCACTGGAAAAGTCGATCTTGTTCCAGCCGAAGCGCTTGTCACCGTCCGCATATCCGATGGTCGTGTTGACTGCAAAGAGAAGAATTCACAATAAGGCAAATCGTAAGTAAATACATACTGCAAGTAGCCCCGACGGATGAAGAAGACTCACCGTAGTGGTAGTAGAGAATTGGACCATGAGTCGGGTCGTCGTAGACGCCCTGGCCGCCAGGGCCAAAGACGTCGTCGTGCGACTCGAGCACAACGGAGCCTCCGTCCTTGGTGCAGTCCACGCCGTCCTTGTCCACGAAGCCGCCCGTGGCCTTGGACGAGCGACACGCGAGGATGCGGTACTCCTTTCCTCTGGCGGGCATGGTCTTGTCGTAAGTGCAGCACTTGCCCTTGGACATGAAGAGGTAGTAGAACTCGCCGTACTTGAAGATGAACGGACCCTCGAGCACCTCGAAGTTGGACGTGAAGCCGATCTGGGCGGGGTCAGAGCTCGACAGAATCGGCGGGTCGCGCATGTGAGCCTGGTGGATGCCTTGCCAGTAGCTGCCGAATGTCAGGTAGAAGCCTCCGTCGGCCTCAACCAGGTTCGGGTCGATCGCGTTGTAGGGCTTGCTCGAGTCACTCGTGATGCCGGTAGATCCGCTGTCTTCCCACGGGCCGTCCAGCGAGCTCGAGCGGGCTACACCGATGGCGGAGTCCTGCGTGCCGAAGCTGCTCACTGAGTAGTAGAGGTAGTAGAAGTTGCCGGCCTTGTGCACATCAGGAGCCTACAACCAGAACGCATTAGAATAGAGAACCACTGTGTAGTATATACTGCAACGTACCCAGAGATCGTATCGGCCCTTCAATTTGACGCTGGAACCGGCCGGAAGCGCAGGGCCCTTAAACTCCCACGGGCCCGTGATGTCCGGCGCGGTGTGCACCGAGATGTTGCCGCCCGTGGAGAAGCGGTAGTACGTTCCGTCGGCGCTCTGGATGATGGACGGGTCGTGCGCGTTCGTGCATCCGCTGGAGCATGCGCCGGGGGCAGCGTATCCGTTAACACCAGTTGCTGCCACCGCCAGGAGCGAGAGGCCTGCAAGCCACGAAAGAGTCTTTACCATTGGGGCCACTGAACTTTGGGGTCTGAAGCGTGCGGCGAGAAAGCGAAAGTGATCAGCCAACGGAGCGTGCGGCGCGCTCGACTTTACGGAGCTGCCCGCGAGCACTGTACACTTTGCTTGTCGTCGCTGCAGTCTGCAGTGCAGAGTCTGCGAGACTCAGTCTGCGCCTCCGACTGAGTCTCAGCGACGGATTACGATTCCCCATCCGAAAAGTTGTAGGAATTGAAGTGGATAGGACAGGCAAAATTTCGGTGGGGGTTCAAGGGAACATCGCGTCGTCATACAGTAATAGCAAGAATTGAACTCCCTCCCGTTCATCGACAACACTGCTTGCCGACTGCATACAGCAATCCACGTAGTGAAGACTACGTCAGTTGGGTGGGAATGACCTACAGCATAATATAACGCCTGCATGTATATTATACTTTATCGTGATCGGATCGACGATCCTGGCGAGGTTCCTGTACATGTACCTACTGTAGGTCCCCTTCCGTATATTTTACACCGTAAACGACCGCAAACAGCGTTACTGCGGGTGCTCGCTCTTCCTGACTAGAATGTTCATTTATCTCAACGCGTGCGACTCAAAAGGAAGAAGAACAAAACATGAAATATACGTATCCGTAAGCTTAAGACGGAAAGCCCCGCTCCTCCCCGTGAGCTTGTTGGGTTCATTAAACACCACCACCGCTATTGCCATCGGACACTCCATTAATCTTGAAGGGAAGTACAGTCCTCCCTCCCGAGATGCGCACCTGGTCTTCTACATACCCCGTCATATCTGTTTATCAAGGTCGCGGGTCCAGTAGCCAATCAAATCAAAGCATTGAGTTTTGTTAATATCTGGCAGATCACTACGAATCGGAGCGGGAACGGAAAGATCACCATCGCCTCCATGCACAGGTCCCCTCCCAAGTAAGTTCCGCTTTGAAAGGCTGTAAATGAACATTAGTTTCCGAGGAACTCAGCACGAGTGTGCCCGCTAAGCTCCATGCCTCATTTCCGAATTTGCACCCACCATGACTGCCAGCTAGACTCTCCGCATTGCAATCTGCGAGTACGCCCGAAGGCGCGCACCCAAGGAGCTGAGCAGGGCTATGCCGACCTCACACGCTGGGCGACAGATACTTTCAAGCTGCGGAAGCCTCTGTCGCGCGATACGGCACGCCGCGTCGTAGAAAGACAGGAGCAAGATCTCCGCATTGCTTAACTAGTTAATATCAGTACATTTAATATGTCTAGTCTTATCTGTTCCGTATTCCCTTCCTAATCGGATAGCTGTACCGATGCACATAACGGGGGGAGGACTGTACTACCTCTGCTAAGCAAAAAACGCACTTATGTAACCATACACAAAATTCCTTTTACTTAATTTCCTGATTAATCCGATCGCAGTGGTCTCCCGCCCGTTTTCCCGCCCACCATCCCAAACTGGTCACTTCGAAAGATCCCCCCTCCAGCCCAAGCGACCAAGGCAGAAGCAGACACCCTCAAGAGCCCGAGCTTCGAGCGCACACAAAGAGTGAGGGTCGGAAACACCGAAAAAATGGACGCCAGCACCGAAAACTAGGGGTCCGCCATGTGCCGAGTTGGGGGGGCGGAAACACCGAAGATTTGGACGATAACACCGAGGGGTTGGTGTGAAGATGGCGTGTCGAGCTCCGCCAGCTCACAGCACTTTGAAGTTCAAGGGCTCTTGCGTCTAGTCCCTGTGTGCGACTGAGTACTTTGTATGCGACCGTTAGTTTTCTGCATTACTGTATAACTGTAGAGGGGGTTGTCACCTGCGAGGTTTTCTCCCCCTCAATCCCATTCTTTCTCCGTGGGAAGCAAGTGTCTTTCGGTTGTTCCTCTCCGCTCGTACGCGGTCACTCGCTCTATATCTGCCTACAACTTAACAGGTTATGAGCCCAAGTACGTGACGAGCCTTTAGTGACTGGGATGAGTGGGAACACGCCGCCATCGTCAAGTTCGCCGCCGCCACCGCCGAGTTCGGCATCATTGACGTCTGCGACGGGTGCTGGGACTTCTGCAGCGGGTGGAGCACCGAGTGTGCAGCAAGTGGTGACGTCTACAGCGATGATGTCTGTGCCGCCAATGGCGACGACTGTTGTGACGGCCCATGCTGGCCAAGCTGGACCTGGTGGAGGACTTTCTGGAGTGTCGGGTGGTCAAGTCGCCGGTGTTGGAGGCCAAGCTGCTGGAGCTGGAGCTCAAGTTCTCGGTGGAGCGGCTGGTGTCGCACCTGGAGTTGGAGTGAGTGGAATCTCTTTGGCTGGACTGGCACCTGGGGGTTGCGCGTGGCCTGCGGCTGGAATGGGTGCACTTGGTGCTGGAGTTGTGCCAAGCAGTGGCGTTGGTCTTGCCGGTGGAGTTGCGCCTGTTGGGTACGTAGCTGGTGGAGCTTGTGCACGCGGTGCTGGAGTACCCCAAGTCGGACTTGGAGTGCAACATCCCGGTGTTGGAGCCCCTCAACCCGGATCGATATCCATGAAGCTAGATATTTCGCATAAGCCGCCAGTGATGAAAGGAAGTTTTGATTTATACACTGTGCAGCTTCGTGCTTTTCTTACCCGCCTTGGCTGTTGGAGTGTCGTGGATGGCTCTTATCGAATTGATCCTCAAGGGCTGGTTGGTTTTGCTGCGCGCGATAATGCTGCGCGTGAAGCAATTTTGCACGGTGTACCGGCAGCCGATGCTGAGATGATCTGTCAAGAATTATCAGCGGAAGCAATGTGGGGCCGCTTTGTCGATCGACAGACAAAGCGCGAGTACTCAAACTACATCTTCACCCGTGATGCGTTTGTGTCCAACCGGTACACTCCTGATAAGACCATGGATCAATGGCTACGAGAGATGGAGAGCCTGCGTCGGCAGCTCATGCATTACGGCAAGCAGGTATCGGATGAGGACTTTGCCGAGACGCTTCTAGGACATGTATCCCGGACCCACCGAGACGTCGTACGGCAGTTTTCGAAGCACTACGTCGTCCGTGACGGTGGAGCCGTAAGACCCGTTCCGACGGCTGCCCAGGTGATGAATGCATTGCGGGCAGAGTCAGCTCTGGATGAGCGGGTTGCTTGTGAGGAGGAATCGAAACCAGCGCATATCTGCTCGTGTGGCAAGCAGGGGCGCGATGACTCACAGCAATCTAAGAAGAACAAAGGTAAGGGCAAGCAGCAAAAAGGAAAGGGCCGGTACAAGTCCAAGCAGCAGAATGAAGAGAGAAAGCAGGCTGGTAAGAAGAAGGAGACCCGTACGTGCTACGAATGCGGTGAAGCTGGGCATTTGCGAGCAAATTGTCCGAGCCTCAAGTCTGATTCTGCTGTGAAGCCTGTTATCTCGGAGTTCAAAAGGTGGGAAAATAAGAAGTCCAATGGTGGTAACAATGGGAAACGTAGTGCAAAGAACACGAGTGCTGTCTGCTGTCATGTTAGAGGTGTTTCGGTGGCTACTGCTGCGTCGGTCAAGACTCCAGCTGGTACCGAGATGGAGTGGGTGCTTGACTCAGCAAGCGACGTACACGTGTGCAACCAGCGCTCAGTGTTGCACAACGTCCGTAAGGATGAGGTGCATTTCTTCCAAGGGTACGACGGCAACGCTCGAGAGGACGAGTATGTTGGTGACGTAACACTGAGGGTGACGGACAACAAGAAGCCTCATGCGGAGTTGAAGCTGCCGTTCACGAACGTCCTGCTCTCGCCTACTGCACCGGATAATCTATTGAGCATGGATACACTTGAACGTGACGGATGGGTTGTCAAATTTGGTTTCATTAACTCTCAACGTGTATGCTGGCTACGCAAAGACCATGTCGAGCTACTGCTGCTGAAGGCTGATCGTCGGTATCGCTTGAAGGCGACAGCGGTTGCGGTGTACACGGTGCAGAGCGGGGCGCAGCAAGTTCAGCAGCGCACCAGTGACTCAACGGCGCTTGTACAGCGTTCAAGGAAGAAGAGTGATGCTTCGTCACTGGAGCGGTGGCATTTGCGCTTTGCCCATTTGAACCTGCCTGCTTTGCAGCGGATGGCGAGACATGAGGTCACTGCTGGCATGGATGAGGAGCTGGCTGATGACATCACCTCACCCTGCTGGACATGCAACGCTGCCAAGATGACTCGGATGTCTTACAAGAAGCCTGTGACTCGCCGAGCTACCGGACCGTTCCAAAAGCTGATGAGTGATATGTGTTACGTTGGTGAGGTTACATACAACGGATTTGAGCACTTTCAGCTGGTCCAAGACGAGGCTACCAGGTATCTATGGGGCTTCATGATGCACAGGAAGGAAGAAGCATCAGAGGTTGTACTGGCTCATGTGAAGTGGGTCTTGGCTCAGGGCCACAAAGTTGAGGTATTTAGCTCTGACCAAGGTCCGGAGCTGTTCAACAACAAGTTGAAGTTCTTTCTCGAGGCAAATGGGATCGAGTACACTACCACGAACGCATACAGTCCGGAAGAGAACGGCTTGGTGGAGAAGATGAACGGGGTGGTGATGTCTCGCGTGCGATGCCTGCTCACTGCGGCGAATATGCCGTGGTCACTGTGGGGCGAAGCCTTCAATTTTGCCATTGAAGTGATGAACATCAGTGGAAGCAGTGCACTTGGTGGAGAGACGCCTTACTATCGCCGCTTTGGTGAGCGACCGGACGTGTCCACGTTGAGGACGTGGGGCTGCGTTGCGTTCATCTTTACGCCGAAGGTCTTACGGAAGAGCAAGCTGGAGAATCCGGGCAAGCCGGGGCTGTTCGTGGGCTACGCGAAGCACTCGGAGAGCTTTCGGATACTGAACTTGTTGACTGGAAAGATTAATGAAGTGCGTTCAGTTGAGTTTGAAGAAGAGTGGACGGTGGAGTCGTCATATGTGGAAACGTTGCTGTCTAACCGCTACGGAAAGGGCCGCCATGTCTTGCCTACGGTCATTCCGTACGTGCGTCTACCTGTCGTGCATCCAGTGACTCGAGGACTGAAACGCAGCTCTGAGAGTGATGACAATGGCCAATCCAAGCGTCAATGCTGTGGGCATCAGGCTGATTGTGGTACTTCCTCTGGAACGAGAAGCGGATCGACTCCTCCGGCAGCGTCAGGTGCGCCTGGACGTTGGCTGGTGAGTGAGCCAGAGGTCCCGACGAGCACTGCTGCGGCAGCGGCTCCGTCGACACCCGAGGGTGTGCTTCAGCTGGGAGGTAACGCTCCTCAGTTTGGGGACTCAGGTCGTGAAAGTGGTAGTAATGTCGCTGCAGACTCGCCTAACAGCAGTCGTATGCAGATGGCCGGACCGCCACCGGATCGAGGAGTCTCGTGTTCAGTGGGAGACCTGGGCAGCAGTGATGCTGCAGGCAACGAGGCTGGAGATGGGGACATTGAGATGGATGACGCGGGTGCTAGCTTTGGAGACCCTGCCGATCTGTTGGGTCGACTCTCGACATATGAAGGCTTCATAGACAATGACAGTCACAGTCAGGACGAAAACGAAGATGATGACTACGACGAAACCGATGGGTGGAGAGGTGAAGCCTCAAGGGCTGCTACATCGTTTCGTCGGTCTACTCGGATTCGACGCCCGAATGTTCGACTCCAGGATTACGAAGTGGAGATTCCTGCGAGTTTAGTGATTGAGGCTGTGAATGTACTCATGGAGCCACAGAGTGTTGACGAGGCCCTGCAAGGCCCCGACGCTGAGAAGTGGATGGAGGCGCTGGAGAAGGAGTACTATGATTTGATGCGCAACAATGCGTGGGTGTTGGTGGAGCGCCCCAAAGGCAAGAAGATTCTGGATAGTAAGTGGGTCTTTGTGCGCAAGCGCAACCACAAGGGGGAAGTGGTTCGACACCGTGCGCGCATCACAATCAAGGGCTGTCAACAGGAGTACGGTGTGAACTTCTGGGAGACTTATGCTCCTGTGGTCTCGCATGAATCGGTGAAGTTGGTGCTGCTGTTGGCGTTGCACTACGGACTGCTATGTGAGCACGTCGACTTTGTGACGGCGTTTCTGAACGGGCCGATCGGAGAAGACGTGGAGATCTACATGGAGATGCCCGACTACTTCAACGACGGGTCTGGTCGCGTCTGTAGGCTATTACGAAGTTTGTATGGGTTAAAACAAGCGCCATTGATCTGGTACAAGATGCTGGACGAGCACTTGCGATCTTGTGGCTTTCAGAGGTCAAAGATGGACAATGGAGTCTACTGGCGTGTAGTGGGAGGAAATCCCATCTTTCTTACGGTCTATGTAGATGATGTGATTATTGCTGCGAATGCCGAGAACATCAAGCTGGTCGTTGGTGAGCTTGAACGAAAGTTCAGTATCAAGGACTTGGGATCTGTGAGCTTGTTGTTGGGCATGGAGATCAAGTACATTCCAGGACAGGCGATGTGGATCTCGCAGCGCGGGCAGATTGAGAAGATTTTGACACGCTTTCAGATGGACAAGTGCCGTGCGGTGGCTACGCCTCAGGCGCTTGGACCTCTACCGCTTCCCGCTACATCAGATGATGAGGATGTGAACGACCCGAACGTGCCGTATCGCGCGATAGTAGGCTGCCTGCAATACCTTGTTCAATGCACGCGCCCTGACCTGGCGAACGCGGTGCGTGCGTTGGGCAAGTACTTAAACAAGTACACGCACGAGAACTACACCATGGCGAAGCGGGTACTGCGGTACTTGCGAGGGACCTCGGACTTCGGTCTCGTGTGGGAGAAGAAGGAGACGCCCGACTTGCACTTTGTGGCCTACGCAGACGCCGATCTCGGTAACGAGAAGGACGACAGACACTCAATCACAGGCTACGTGTTGCAGCTGAACGGCTGCACGTATGCGTACAAATCTCGCAAGCAGCGGATTGTGACGGATGACACGTGCTGTGCCGAGTTCGTCGCTGCGAGTGAGTGCTCCACAATGATTGTGTGGACGCACAACATGTGCAAGGAGCTGAAGCTGGCGCGGTACCACCCGACGGTACTGTACCAGGACAACCAGGCTACGATCACCGTGCTGACGGAGATAAAGGGCAACTACAAGACGAAGAGCGTGGACTTGAAGTACCACAAGGTGCGCGACTTCCACGAGCGTGGAGTATTTAAAGTCGTCTACTGTCCGTCGAGCGAGAACCTCGCGGACATCTTTACGAAGGCACTGGGACCGACGCTGTTTCGCAAGTTTCGGGAGCAGCTGAACGTGATGCCGCTACCGACTGCCATTGAGGATGGCAATGCAGATGGTTGCAACTAGCTTGCCAGCTAGAAGTACAAGGGATGAGAGCATGGCAGACTCGAAGTGGGAGTGTGAAGATGGCGTGTCGAGCTCCGCCAGCTCACAGCACTTTGAAGTACAAGGGCTCTTGCGTCTAGTCCCTGTGTGCGACTGAGTACTTTGTATGCGACCGTTAGTTTTCTGCATTACTGTATAACTGTAGAGGGGGTTGTCACCTGCGAGGTTTTCTCCCCCTCAATCCCATTCTTTCTCCGTGGGAAGCAAGTGTCTTTCGGTTGTTCCTCTCCGCTCGTACGCGGTCACTCGCTCTATATCTGCCTACAACTTAACAGTTGGTGTGCCGAGTTACACATAGAATCTAAAATCGGCGGAGAGCCGAGTTGCACTGCAACTAGAACTCAGCGAAGTGCCGAGACCTAATTCATGTGCCTCCCGATAAAAAGTATCACGGGGTATCTGGATCAGTCTGTACTTTGCTGCAGCATTGTAGATCAACGTTCGTGTGGAGGTGCGGATGGCACGCCGTCATAGTGTATGACAAGGCGACGACCCTCGGTATATCGAGGAGGAACGGCAAGGTGACGGGAAACGGCAAGGTGACGGGGGCTACAAGCCGACGAAGAGCGGCAAGGCGGCGGGGAACGGCTAGGCGACGAGGTGTTCACTGTACAAGCTATTGTTTATTTGAAATGTTCTGCTACTAACCATCAATCTGTGTGAGTTTATTTATATTTGTTTCTTTAGGATGCCGCGAGTAGTCGATGTCCTCCTTGGACGATGATTTGGACAACCCCACCAAATGCAGAAATCGAACGAGACGCGTGGGAAAAGTTCATGCCCACAATGCCAAGTTTCGCCAAAAGGAAACACAATCTTACGAACTCTAGAGTTGGTAATGCTGCGCGTGGAGAGACCGATCTTCTTGCCTTGCCTCATGAAATGCGGTATATTGTGACGGAATGCAGCTCGTCACAATGCAAGGATAGTCCAGCCAAGTGCCGCTGCCGCTACAAAATCCTATGTTGTGTGGTGAACTATGTGTTGGAATGCCCATGCATGTTCAAGACCTGGCCCAGCGACGTGCTTGGGAGGAGACCTGCGACGCTGAAGGGACCAGACAGTGTATGAGAGCGGGCTTGGCCCGTGAGTGTTGGTAGGAGCTCGGGAAGCTCAAGGAAGCTAACACCAACGATAATTCAGTCTTCTTTTCTCTCTACAGCAGCTAGTGGCACGGACCCGATCCACATCCCAACACTATGCGGCGGTCGGCTTTGTCGAGGGTGATCACACCATGGATAACTCGGTTCGCGCATCTCCAAGGGACCCTATGCTCACAGCACAAATGAAATATTATATTAGGGCCAAGTTAGCAGACTACTCAGCCGTGCTTCCGTACGTCCCTTTTTCTTGTATCTGTGGCAAAGTGAAGGCCGGTGAATTTCGAGGACCATCACTCGAGCAGGACCAAGTCTACAACTACGCTCGCGCTCGAAGAATCGCGATGACTCTATCAAACCGGTCATGGAGCTCTGCAAGAAAGCCATGTATGATTCAGACCAGTGCGACCGGAGACCTGACGACTTGTTGGCTCTCTGTGACCACGAAACAAAAGAAGGCGAGTGAGTACCTCTTATAGGTGAAGGCTCTGATACCGAGCCAACGAGGCTTGGTATTACCTGCTACGCACGTATGTGTCAGTTCAGCAAGATGGAGTTTGCCCTACACTGCCCCACTTTGACAGCACACACAATACTGTGAACAATCGATACTCGGTTTTCGTTCTTGGCGTGTCTGACTGCTGCGGAAAGTATTTTCCGATGTATATTAATGTTCGTCCTAGTGGCGAACTGTAGATATTATCTGGTGTTTGAAATTTGTGAAGCGAGTGCTAGAGCAACTAGCACAACGTTTCGCACCGCGATACGTGATGACTGATAAAGACGATACTCAGTTTGGTTCATGTGTTGTGGAACTGCCTGCAGCGGTTATTCTCCTGTGTTGGTTCCATGACCTTCAGAACATGAAGGATAAAGCGCAAGGTTTGCCGCGTGAAGTCGGGACGCTAGCCTTTCGTCGTGAGCGTGAGTGTCAGCCGAAGCTTCGCACAGGGGGCCCCCTTATTATAGTCTTCACGAAGTCCCAAAACACAGCATGCACGCGCATCCTTCAAGGTCGGTTGTAAGCTTTGTAGCCGAGTTACCTTCAGCTCCTGCATAATAGTACCGTATATTGTAAACTCTATTTAGAGGCTGTGTAGTTCGTACAAGCACACCACGTTGTTGCCGTTCAGCACTTTACCAAGTTCTAAGTTAGTTGCCGTGCAACTCGGCACTCCGCCGATTTTAGATTCTATGTGTAACTCGGCACAGTGCCGAGTTTTCCGCAAGCGTAACTCGGTACACCAACCCCTCGGTGTTGGTGTCCAAATCTTCGGTGTTTCCGCCCCCCAACTCGGCACATGGCGGACCCCTAGTTTTCGGTGCTGGCGTCCATTTTTTCGGTGTTTCCGACCCTCCCTCCGCACACAAAGGCCACAGAAGTATGGTAAGGTGTTTCATGTGAGGAGAATCCACTGTGTGATGACTGGGTGCGATTGAGACCGTGGTGGAGGCGTGTGGACGACAGACAGCGTGCAGGCGGCTACAGCAACAGCTCACGTGAGAAGCAAGTGTGAAGCGCGTTCGTGGGTGGACTGCGAGGAGACTTCAGGTGCACGTGCAGAGGGTGCAAGCATAAGACAGCCTGGCGTTCCAAGTCAACAGCGCAAGAGCCCTGAGGAGATGTCCGATGATCCCGCAGAGCGTCGAGACTTCTGCTGTCCCCCATTGAAGGCTGAGGCGCCTGCACGCTATCGTCTTAGCGGTACCAATCTAGTCCTCGCGAGCTGATCTGGTGGAACAAGCACGCCTGCAGCAATCGTTCTGTACAGCACGTTACACGTACGCGTAGGCAGACTCGCACTATCTCCCTCCTTTATGTCCTTCCTGCTCTTCCCGCCCTTATTCAAACGCGCGCACGAGACCAGAGCAGCGAGCCTGTGCACATCTTATACTCGGACAAAAAACGAGGCGGAGCTCTCGAGAAATTGTTTTGGAAAAGTGCGTTTTTTGCTTAGCAGAGGTACTACATGTACAGATTGCGCACCCACTTCCGATACCATGGCTATCCAATAACCTCGAACCGAATAATAATATTATTTTAAAGAGGTACTACCGGCTCACGCACAAATCACTAGGGAGACACACTGACACTCGGGCAGCAGTGGGGTCTGAACGAAGATTGACGAGAGGCAGCAGCTCGTCAAGCAGCTACCCAAGCGGATTAAGGCAGCACAGCGTAACATAGCAGCTAGGGCGAAGACAGCGCTGAAGTTACACTCCTCCTAGTGTGGAAACAATCTTATAAACATTGTAAAACACTTCCCATACCGCATGAAAGAAAGTTACGGGAAAGAACAGCGACGTCAGTCATTGCATATGGCCTCGATAGAATAGAATAGCACCTAAGAGTGCGGAAGCAAGCGTTTAAGAGTTGAAAAGTGTGCCTCTCATCGGCCTTCCTACGTGCAGTCAATGTCTTTAAAACTTAATATGCAATCTACCTTTCAAATATTATCGCTGTACCCACTGATCGGAAGTGGGGGCGCAATCTGTACCGTATTGCACGAGATCTCTGCAACCCTGTAAAAAGTACATCTCAAGTCATTTGTAAGAACTCAAAACTTCGTAAAACTCTGAACCCAGCCCCTCGAGCTACTACAGCTCACCACTCGTTCTGGGGCCCTAATTTTAAATCACGCAGAAGCCGACACCAGGATGCGGCCTGTGCCGCATCTAAACAGGCAAAAGGCAGAAGCCATCGAGGAGGCAAACCTACGCGGGGTAACGTCCGAACTAGCTGCAAAGTATAAGGTCCACCGCACGACGCTGTACCGTTGGGTTAAAGCTCAAGGTGTGATCAAATCGGCGCGACCATCGAAGACTTTTGCAGTGGACACCCCGCGAGGACCACCAATCACCTATCCTGAGCTCGAGAAGAGGTAAGAGTAGCGTACCATTGTTTTTATCTCGTTAATTATGTACCTGGAACGAAATGCATGGCTCTGTATGCTTCTGGAATGGGTCATCGAGATGCGGCGCAATCGGTCTAAGTGTGTGACGACTGAGTGTCTCATGATCATGGGCGCGAGTTTTGAGCCAAGGCTGCTGTCAGATCGATCGGAGCGGGCGGTGCTGGAGTACTTGCGCCGGTTCCGGCTGCGCAACAAGTTATCAGTCCGACGCATCACTCATCGTGGCACCAAACAACGTTCTGATCTTGAGGTACTATTTATGTTAATTGATATCAAATTTGAATATTTATTTATAAGCTTAAAATTATTGTTTGGTTTTCAGAATGTTGCGAGTGCGTTTGGAGCGAGCATGCGCTGGTCGACATAGAACAAAAGTATTGTCTCGGTATTTCCTGGCCACAGCAAATACGACCACGTGTACAATATGGATCAAACATCAATCTTTATTGATATGAATCCTAGTACTACGATCACTTTCACCGGTGAAAAGAACGTGGACGTGGTCCAGTCGATGACGGAAAATGCATTCCGTGCATCCGTTTTCTTGTGTGCGTCGGCAACAGGAAAAAAGATGCCCCCGCTCATTGTGGTGCCAAATGCTGACGTGCACCAAGAGCTTGTGAACCACCCCCTTCACCGCAATCGGGTGGTGCTCACAGTGCAGCGTAAAGCATACTGCGACATTTACCTCGTCGATCCAGTCCAACATCACGAGCGCGTGATGTTGGACTGGATCGACGAGGTAAATGCATACTCTGTGCGAATAATATTTCAACGTTACCTTTGCTAACATGTTTTAATAACTGTAGGTTTGGGGACCTGGAGCAAGCAACCAGCAGCTGCTTCTGCTGGACAGTCTAAAAACCCACAAAATGGCAAGTGTGCGCGCCAAGTTGGAGGAAGATTACTGCTTTGAGGTAGAGTTTGTTCCGCCAGGGATCACGGGGCTCGCTCAACCGATGGACGTATCTGTAATGCGTTCCTTCAAGTCAAGATGCCGAATACTCTACGTTAACTACCATATCAACCACGACTTCCCCGCCACCACGACAGCCCGGCGGTTTTTGATGACACAGATCGTGCTGTTGGCGTGGGAAAGTATTGAAGAGAAGCGTATCGCTTGGGGATTCGTGAAGGCAGGGCTCGTGCCCATCGGGCCGCGAGAGGCTGATGGCACCTTCAGAGTTCCGGAGCCGACAAGTGAGTCTGTTAGCGCAGAAGAAGAAGAAGAAGAGTCTGAAACTGAATAAAAATGCGTAGATTTTTTACTTAAATAAAATGGATGTTGGTTGTACAGAAGGGGTGTCACTTTAATTATTTTCGTCGTGAATTACTTTTTTACGCACGGTTGCATCAAATCCGTGGTTCGTACTAGTAGTATAAAGGCCGTGGGGGTAGCGACCATTTCCAAAAGGAACCTGAATTGATTGAGTTGGCTATAAACATTCCACTTCTTATATGCAGAAGAGTGAGCACCAAGTGCACGAGTCCACAAGGGCCGTTAACTCACGAGCTGATACGGGGCCAACCGGTCGAGAAGTCGAGGGTGTTCCAGCCGAATCGTTTGTCCCCATCTGCGTATCCGATGCGTGTGTCAACTACATGGGGAACAGATCGACAAGTGGTTAAACAAAAAGAGGAGACTGTTTCGCGTGAGTGGCATGCACCTACCGTAGTGGTAATACAGCACGGGTCCATACGTCGGGTCGTCGTACACGCCTTGTCCGCCGGGGGCGTAGAAGTATCCCTCAGACGCTCGGACAACAGTCCCACCGCCGCTCCTGCAATCTTTGCCGCTCTGGTCCACGAAGCCGCCGGTGGGGGACGAAGACCGACATACGAGGATGCGGTACTCCTTGCCCGCAACAAGGCGAGACTTGTCGAGGTTGCAGCATTGTCCCTTGGACATGAAAAGGTAGTAGTAGCTGCCGTAGTGGAACACGAACGCCGCTTCCAGGACTTGATAGTCACCCGTGAATCCAATCTGGTAGGGGGTACTACTCGGCATGACTGGGGGATCCCGCATGGGGGCCTGGTAGAGTCCCTGCCAGTAGCTCCCGAAGCTCAAGTAGTACGCACCGTTGACTTCAATGAGATTGGGGTCGATGGCGTTGTAGGGTTTGCTGGAGCTGCTGGCGATGCCGGTGGTCCCGCGATCCGCCCAAGTCCCAGCGTCCATTGTGCGGGAGCGCGCGAGTCCAATCGCAGAGTTCTGCGTGCCAAAGCTGCTCACAGAGTAGTAAAGGTAGTACCAGTTGCCGACTTTGCGGACGTCGGGGGCCTGAGCATTCACCGTAAACAGTTAGGATCTCTTCACTTAGCATGGATATCACGTTTACCCACCCAGAGGTCATCTTTTCCGTTGAGATTGATGATCGAGCCGGCAGGAACAGCAGCTCCCTTGTACGCCCAGGGCCCCGTCAGAGCAGGCGCACTGTGGATGGCGATCCTGCCGCCGGTGGAGAAGCGGAAGTACGTGCCATCGTCGCGGCGGATAATGGACGGGTCGTGGGCGTTCGTACAGGTGCCCGTGCACAGCTTAGGTTGAGCGTAGGCGTCAACGACAGTGGAGGCGGCCACGACCAAAGACAGCAGGACGAGGAGCGAGAGTCTTCCTGCCATGGTGAGCTTGTACCGACGAAGAGAAAACGGAAATGAGCTCTATGCTGTCAGCACTGGCGGGACCTCGTTTCCGATGACTTCTGCGGTGTACATGTACCCGAGTCGAGGGCGCGGTCTGATCGATTGCATTGAGACAGTTGAATCTTGAACTGTGCACGCGAAATGACAATGGTACCTGTCTGCTTTATGATAACGTGACATCCAAAGTATCATCAGCAGGTACCTACGATACCGGTGTATCATTTCAAAAAGTCTTCGACAAAGACGCACATGTATTCACGAGTTGTCGTTGCACTACAGTACAGCCACTGCAAGTGAATGCTTTTACGCTATCGTGCTTGCAATCGACGCAATTCAGTTGAGCACGCCGATTCCAAAGTTTTTGGTCGTCTTGACCAGCTTCTTGGCCGCTCGTGGTGCGAACTTGGAGACGGCCGAGTTGCCCTTAACCTTCGTCAACGCTGTCGCGCCGTTGCGCGACGTGAGCGAGCCGCTCTTGTCCAGCACATTCGCCACGCACGAGCGACCCAGGTAGTTCTTGCACTCGGTGGAGGCCGTGGCCGCGTAGATAGCCCCCTCGTTGCCAGCCAGCAGCGGAACTACCGTATCCTGGTAGTAGTTTCCTTCGGCAAGGACGTATCCGTTCTCGCCGAGCTCGAACGAGTGTCCGGAGTTGTCAGCCCAGTAGTTGTTGGCCACGTGTGCGATGGCGTTGGCGTCGCTGGCGCCGCCGACCTTGGGGGAGCGCCCCGACGTCGAGTGCACGTAGTTGTTGATCATGCTGACCTTCGTGTTCTTGCCGTACAGGAGGAACGTCCAGTAGTGGCGGCCGTCGCACGAGGCCGAGTAGTCGGTGCGGCCATCAAAGTCTGAGTTGCTGATGGTCAGGGAAGCCACGCCGGCGTTGTTGGCGACGAGGAACTGGCGGCCGATGCGAGAGATCTTGATGTGGTCCAGCCAGATCTTGTTCATGGCCGTCGAGCCGCCGTTGCGGCCCTGGATGTAGATGGCGTCGCCGCCCCACACCAAGTGGCGATTGAGCTCCGTGATGTGGACGTTCTGGACGATGATGTTGTCTCCGTTGAGCCACAGACCCTTGCCCATGATGACGCCGCTCGTGCCGATGCCACGCAGGGTCTTGTTGTCGGTAACAACAAGGCGGTTCTGGGCCGCGTTATCGTACGTGATCTTAACGCTGGTGCCGCCGGAGCAGCCACCCGTGCCGGTCATGCCGCCGCTTGAGAGGATCTCATCCTGACTCTTGTAGCCGTTCTTTTTGGCCATGCACGCTCGGGTGTAGTCTGGGCGGCACCCGTTGGTGGTTGTGGTGCCCTCCGTGCCTCGGAAGTCGAACGTCTGCGTCAAGACGATCACTCGGGGCACGGCGTCCTTGAGGTACGCGGCGAGTTGGGCGTTCGTCTTTGGGTAGACAGGTGGCGCTGCCTCCACCAGTGGTGCCCGCAGCGAAGCCAGGGGCAGAGCCGACTGTGAACGCGTCAGCAGAGTTGACTAAGAGAGTCGCCACGGTGATGAGAAGGGTATGCAGGAGCTGCATCTTCGAGGGCTTGTACTGTACGTGGGCGATGGACCGAAGAACTTATGCCGCGCGATGTCACTTGGAGAATGCCCTCCACCCGTGGTGGTCGCCAGCGGGAAGCGTGCGGAGGCCGTCTTGGTGTTTGAAAGCTGACCCGTTCGAACAGCGAGCGCGTATCTGGTCCAGCCTAAACGCGCCCGTTATTTACCCTTGTTTGCAGGGCGGCCGAGGCGATGCACCGTACTGCCCACTGGGCAGTGCCCAGTCAACAATCCTTCGTTGAGGGGAGAGTTCAACGAGGGCCGGTACATGTAATGTTATTCACCGAAACGCCGTTGGCACACTGTGGACGAATCAAATCCCACGGACAGCAAATCTTTGCAACATCAGTACTTAAGTAAACGTTTTGACCTGCGTATACCAATGTTTTGTCTTCAAGGACACTCCGTTTGCATTGACACTCCTTGAAGCAATGCAGCGTCGTGAGATGCTGGCCGTCGTACAGCGAGCGTCGCGGCGGGGTCGACGCGTGCGCCATGCATCTTTCATGACTTTTGGTCAATGCAGCAGTGTTGTTTTTAGCTCCTAGCGCGCCTTGCACTACATGCACGTACATGTAGCGCCACCACGGCGTGAACACTGTTGTTGGGCACACAACAAGCAGATAGGCATGATGACTTGAGGAATTATCGATGATCAATGATGATCGAGCGACCCGCTTGAACCCTTGAAGGGATCCATCCCCCCCTTGTGCGAGCAAATCTGCGCCACGGTGCCCTGGTCGGACCCCGAAGCGCACATCGCCCCACCTTGTCTTTGCCGGGATACAGGTACACACATGTGCGTGGACACCTCGCACGTCGCTCCTCGATTGTTAACTCTAACAGCATCTCGCCATGCGCCATGAAGACCATGACATCTGAATGGTAGGTATTGCCAGCCGCATTCTCTAGCGCTCCGGGGGTCAGGCGTCATTTTTCGCGTTCAAGGATCGAGCCGCCGTGAAACGTGGACGTGCCCGTCTCCGTCCTCCTCACTTCATCGCCGCGTCGTGTACGCGACTAGCGTCTTGCTAGTCGCATAGAGTTTGACGCGAATATGCGGCCAGATGGATCGGCAGAGCTCAACAGATGCACGAGGGGCATGTGCAACCAAGTCAAGCAAGTGCCGTCGGCTGATACCCCGTGCCAGGACGATCACTTCGAACAGACCCAATGCAGCAGACAGCTACGTACTAACATCGTCTTCTTCCTAACAGCAACAGTCACACCCTGACGGCGGGACACAGAGACGTCTTGATCCGCTGATAGCGTACTCGAGGCCTCCGTCTCCCCCGATTCGAGCGGCCATTCATCAATTCACTTCGTTCGGAACAAGCCCCCCCCATCCATCAACAATGAAGTTCCTGCGCCCCGTTCTCGTCGCCGTCGTGGCTCTCGTCTTCCAGACCTCCGAGGCCTTCACAGTCGGTTCGGCCACTGGTCTGGCTGCTGGAACCACGGGCGGAGGCAGCGCCACCCCCGTCTACCCGACCACGACGGCGCAGCTTGTCGCGTACCTGAAAGACTCGGTGCCCCGCGTCATCGTCCTGAACAAGACCTTCGACTTTCGCGGCACCGAAGGCACTACGACCGAAGCCGGCTGCCGTCCGGACTACACGCGCGCGTGTATCGCCAAGAACAACGGCTACAAGAGCCAGGATGTGATCCTGCAGAGCGGCGGCATGTCCAACACGGGCGGATGCTCGGACGGCACGAGCGTCACGGTCACCTACGACAATGCTGCCATCACCCCCATGACGGTGACGAGCAACAAGACGCTGCGAGGTATCGGCACGAGCGGCGTCATCATGGGCAAGGGTCTGTGGCTCAACGGCGACAACATCATCGTCCAGAACGTCCACATCACGGAGCTCAATCGCCACTTGGTGTGGGGCGGCGACGCCATCTACATCCAGGGCAGCAACGGCGGCTCGACGGCCATGAACAAGATCTGGCTGGACCACATCAAGGTCTCGCACGTCGGGCGCCAGTTCCTGACGACCAACGCCGCCAGCGTGTCCACCATGACCATCAGCAACTCGGACTTCGACGGCCGCACCGACTACTCGGCCACGTGCGACGGCCGCCACTACTGGTCCTTCATCTTCTACGGCAAGAACACGCGCTTCAGCATGCTCAACAACTACATCCACTCGACGTCGGGCCGCTCGCCCAAGCTCGGCGGAGACAGCAGCGCCAACGTCGTGGCCCACATCGCCAACAACTACTGGGCCGACAACTCCGGGCCACTCGTTCGAGGTCGGCGTCAACGCGTGGATCCTCGCCGAGGGCAACTACTTCGAGGACACGACGGCGCCGCTGCTCTCCGGCTCGGATGGCTACATGTACGCCGCCACCGCCACCACCGAGTGCAACAGCTACCTCGGTCGCTCCTGCGCCGCCAACGTCGTGGACAGTAGCGGTTCCTTCGGCTCTCGCAGCGGATCGACAGCCCTGTCCAAGGTCAAGTCGTACTCGGCCATCTCCGGCTACAGCCCGCGCTCTGCCAAGCAGTGGAGCAAGACCACGAGCAACTTTGGCATCGGCGTGCTCAACTAGGCAGTCGACCCTCTCCATCTATCGTGCAGTGAGAGAGACCCCTGATACTTTTGATGTTTTTCTGCGTCAACTAAAAGTCAATAAATGGGATTTTAGGAGGAGCCAAGGGCGAGGACGAAAAAGAGGTTTCCTGAAGGGAAGGTCACCTCGCTCAAGTGTATGTTTGTATTTTAGGTGCCATGGTTTCCTATCTGACGTACGGGCCTGCAGATGCAGTGCATCCACTGCAAAGCCCGCGAGGGTAGGTTTTCCCATCGCTAGGATAGAGATAGAGACACCCAGTCCATTCGGCGGCCAGCAGCCACTTGCTCTTCGGCGGCGGCGGGACCAAGCTTCGGACCAAGCTTCCCAGAGCAGCGAACCGCCGCCTCGATCGCTCGACACCCGCCACACCACTCCCAGGGCTGGCCGCTCCGATCCACGCCTCGGGCTGGCGTCGCCGACGCGCGCCAACGCCCATCGACATGACTCCTCGCGACCGAGGACTAACACATGAATGGACTGAGTTTCTTACCCCCTGACCTGTACGAGTAAGGAAAGGCCTGTTTCATTTGAGAATAACTGGAATAAGAATAGCGGGAGTTATTCCTCCCGCTTAAATACGACAAAATACGACGATCCTTTTGGCGCAGAAGTTATTCCATGGACGGGGCTTCCTCTTCTCTCCGCAAGGCAGCCGTGCTGACGCTGCTGGGCATGCGCCTAGCCTTCATGGCGAGATGAGAAACCTCCGGTATACGAGGGCTCATTGCGGCAGGGTAGAGCATCTTCAGTGCTCCTCTAGAGCCCGCTAGCGCCCTCAGCACGGCGCGCACGCGACCAGTGCTGGGGGCATTGTTGGGGACCTGCCAATCATGTGCTTCCCTCCATAACGCATATTCTTTTCCCCAGTTATTTTGAGGGCTTTATTCTCCACCTGCTTCGTTTGAATACCTAGCGTAGAATACATTCCGGCCCGGCGCTACACTCGGCGACAGGTTATATCGGCCACCCTCGTTTGTGTCCACAACTTTGCCAATTTTTCGAGTTGGCGCTCGCTATTTAAATATGTAAGAGCATTCATTGGTAGAAACACGCTACATGTGTTGACGCGCAGAGATTCCCAGCCTATCAGGTGGCTACCATACAACTATAAGATTTTGGCACTGTGCCAGGTTTAACCCTTTCACTTAATCGGCCACCTTGATGCATACAAAATGCAAGTATACTATGCTAGAATGATTGTAGCTTAAAGACATGTTGCCCCCGATTTGCATGGGTGGAGGCTGATGTAACGAAGTCAAGTGGCCGCAGGAGGCGAACAAACTTAGTTAGATGGATAACGAACACTGTTCTACTTCTTATGAATACCTGTAATGTGGCCAAATGGTTGGGCATGGCAGGCCATGCACCGTAGTGGCTCGCTCGGCGCTCTTAAGCCAGGTGCTGGGTTTCAGCCACCTATGTATGTACAAGGCCGGAAAATTGGGTTGGTGACCTCCGTGCGCAGGTGGAAGCCATCACAGTAAGCATGCATACCAACGCTGGCTATCACATAATAATAGCATTAGGGGATACTTTCTAGAGCCCAGTGAGGTATAGTAGTGTGGACATCACGTGCTCTTACAGCGCCAAGAGCACGCGACGTCACTGGGCAACCGCGTGCCAGTGACAATTGACCTCACGGCCGATGGTGTGGAGCACAGCACCTCGGTCGGGAGCGGGCAGTGGCGAGTTCGTGGCGGGAGTAGCTGCTGCCACCGAAGGCGTTGAAGCTGGGAGCTTCTGGTTGACGTTGACACGATCGAAGATCGCGAGGAGAGAAGACACGGCGGGCGAAGGACAGAGAGGAGTATCGACGACAGGAGAGGCGACGCAGACTGTAGGTAGGCGGTAGGTAGAGGTAGAGGGACTTCGTTAGGAGAGCTCTGTGGGGCGGCTGCCTCCGCATCTCTCAGTTGCAATTTGGACAGGACTGGTTCAGATAAAGCAGCTAATACTACGCGTGGTGTTCTGCGGCTCGGGGCCGGCACTACCCAACAACAGAAGAGGTTCTAAGCGTTTCGTACTGCGGTCAAGGGGATCGGCGAGGCGTGCAGGTGATTGCAAGGTAGTACTGAGTAGTTTAGAGGACGAGCCGTGACGAACTTAGTGTGTCATAGAGTGGCTGGGAGCGTGGTTAGCGACCACGAGGGCGCGAGGGGACTATTGATGACCTCTTGGCCGTGGAGTGGTGGACCTGGAGCGGACCCGATGGGTGTGTCCGCACAGGAAGGGTCCACGCTCACCCCTGTATTTACATTCGGGTTTACAGAAGGCGTGGGGACAAGCCCACAGACCTGCCCGGGTTGCCGGCTGCCTAAGAATGTCCTCTCCCTAAGCCGGTCTCCTGTTGGGCTGGCATTAGCTGGTCCCCCGAGGGCAACCTCGGCGATGCAACGGTTCTAGCTCCTACTCATGTACTTACCTTCCCCTCCGAGTTGGACTCTGCACGAATGTGCAGCGTAGTAGCAAGGATTGACGACATGGTGGTCATAGCAGTGGCTTTCTGGGCGAGCCTGTATACTGAGTCAGGTCGCGAGCTAAGCTACAGCGGGCAGAACGGAGGCTGGTGTGTCCGTCCAGCAGTGGGGATGGCGTACATGGACGAAGAGGGCCTAACGGTTATGTATGAGGTTACAGAATGGTACAGACACTGACGGAAGTGAATTGGGTTTGGGTTGTAATGCAGAAGACGACAGCAAACTAAGCTAAGAGACGAGGAAGATGGCGCAACAGAGAGCGTCAAGTGTTTCGAGAGACGAACGCGCGGATCGGCGCGCTGCGCAAGCGGAGGTCGAAGCGGCGGCAGCACGTGCAGCGGCGGCGGTGGAAGCGGCTCGTGAGGTGGCGAAGCGGGCACTCACGCCGGCCGCGACGCTCATGACTGGGACGGACGGAGACCTGGTGGCGACGTCGGCGAACGTGCGGGTCTCGACGGGCAGGACGCCGAGGACCGGCAACGACGGTGACGGCGGAGATGATGACGACGGAGTTGTCATGGTGAGCATGACGAACCCGGACACTGACACGGGGACCGGAGGACAAGGTGGCGGTGGCCAAGGTGCTTCGCAGGAACCAGGGCTGGTAGCGGCAGCGACTGGAGGCAGCCCAGCAGGACGAGCAGGGGCGGGAACGGCTCCGCCGGCTCCTCCGGGTCGGCCAGCACCTGCACCGACGGTGGCACCAGCGGCACCACCAGCACCGACGGTGATCTACCGCGACCGAGAGCGGGAGAAGAAGCTGCGGCTACCGAAGTTCAAGGGGCTCGATGAGCCCAAACTCACGGTGAAGGCGTGGTTGAAGGCAGTGAAGAACGAGCTTCGCCGCCAGGCCGCGATCCTGCGCACGGAGTGGCGCGAGCACGAAGTGTTCATTGAGATGGTCGCGAGCTTCGAGGGGAGGCTCTGCTGTGGTTCGACACGGTGGAGGACTCGTTCGTGAGCCGCGAGGACCAGACGTTCGGGAACTTGAGCCGGCTGCTGAAGGACCGGTACATGGTGAAGAGGTCGAACCCCGAGGTGGTGGCGAGGCTTCGGCTTCGTCGTCAGCAGCGGGGTGAGCCATTGGTGGAGTACGCGCAGAAGCTGAGGGAGATTGCGTCCAGCAATCCCGTCGACGAGGAGTGGCTCGTGGACGCGTTCTTGTCGGGGATGCACAACTCCTGGAGCGCGACGCTTGTACGCGGACACCGGCCGGCGACGCTGAACGCGGCGGTGAACGCGGCACTGGATCAGGTTGGAGAGTACGGAGAGGGTTACGGCGTGGGGCTCGGCGTGGCGATCGCGACGCAGGACAGGCGCGCGGCGTCCACGGGCACGGTGCCCACGGTGGCCCCGAACTTGGGCAATGTGCAGTTTGGCAGCGGAGGCAACTTGGGGTCTGTCGTGAGTGGCTACGGCGACTTCAGCCTTGCCGCAGGTCCCCTCCCAGATATGATATGGAAGGGCGACTAGTGGTTCCGAAGGGAAGCACGGTTCAGCCGGCGACTGGCCAATGGGATTCGGTTATCCCTACCGGTTACCAGCTCGTACCGGTATCCGCGGGAGCGGGTGGTCAGGAGCCAGCGCTGCTGAAAGTTCAAATTTTCAAAGTCAGCAGCGGGCGAAGCAGCAGCCAGTGCACGGGCAGCATGCGGACAAGGCGGCTCGGCGCACTGGTAAGACGCTGAAGATGGAAGGCTACAGCAGCCAAGGACAGAAGAGTGGTGGCTACAACGCGAGGGAGCCGTTGAGG
Source organism: Phytophthora melonis (assembly GCA_024211575.1). Lineage (NCBI taxonomy): Eukaryota > Oomycota > Peronosporomycetes > Peronosporales > Peronosporaceae > Phytophthora > Phytophthora melonis. The sequence goes on from JAMXKT010000085.1 coordinate 1,347,978, forward strand.
ACGCGAGAGGAGCGTCTGCGCAACCACCAGCGCTACGAGGAGGCGCGAGCGCAGCGGCGGACAGCTGCCTCAGGCTCCAAGGACGACGTGCTGTGCTACTACTGCCACCAGATGGGCCACTACGCGGCGGAGTGCGAGTTGAAGCGCGCCGACATGCAGGACGAGAGCCCGGTGGTGGATCAGAACGGCGGCGCAAGTAACCAAGGCACCGACGCTTCGGAAAACGGACGGCGGGCGTAGGGGACCCACCCTATTGCTCGCTGAACGGACACGGGGACGAGATGTAAGTGTTGGGCCTCGGCGGAGAAGGAAACGGCGAGGACGACACCGGACGCGCCAAGACGGAGAATGGTGTGCGCGACAAGATCAAGAGCCCGCCAGTGGGGCTGGGAGCTCTGAGGAACGGAATGGACGAGGACGAGTGGTGGTGCGGGCACAGGATGAGCACATCGGCTCAGAAAGCGAAGATGAAGGCAAGGACGACGACGGCTCGCACACTGGGGATAGCGCGGCGGCGGTGCCAGACTCATGCGCAGTACAGCAGCATGCAGAAGGGCGCCGTGTGCGCTTCCTGGACGAGTGCGACGGCAAGATGGAAGACGACGCCCCGGAGGTGACGACGGGAGCGACGGTGGACATGAACACCAGCGGCATGGTGATGGTGGGCAACGACGAGTGCGAAGCTACGGGCCCGGCCGCGAGGACGGTGGACGCGGACGTGAACAGCATGGCCACGGGCGAGGACATGGTGCACGGCGAGGATGGGCGTGTGACCGTGGACTTCGACCCGGTGGTTACACCGGTGCTCAGCGAAGAAGAGCAGCGGGCGGTGATGGCGACGCACGGCAGTGCAGCCGCCAAGGAGATTATGGAGGAGTTGTCAAGTGCTGGGGATGGCGGCAGTGGTGTGCCGTCCTCTGGCATGGAAGAAGCGGTGACTGCTGAGATGCAGCTCCGCGACGTGAGGCAGGCCAAGGTTCTACAGGCAAAGGCAGTGCTCAGAGGCCCGGGCGATGTGGCTGAGGAAGCAGAACGTTGGGCGAAGAGGGCGGCGAAGCGGCGTGAACGGTCACTGCGTCGTGAAGTCCGGCGGTCGATGGAAGCACGAAGAAGTAAGGCGACACCAGCGGTGGAAGCGAACACCACGGTGCACCAGAGGAACAGCGCAGAGCTGTCGGTGACGAACATGAACGCCACGGCGGTGCCCGACGCGTCGAGCCAAGTGGTGTCAGTGGGCGACGACGGCGGTGGGAAGTCGAGCACGACGGAGACGGACGTCGTGACGAACAAGCCGTCGGACGGCAAGTGGGTCCGGGGCGCTGACGAGCCCTTGCCAGTGTCCAGGACCAGGAGGCGCTTCGAGAAGCGCAGGAGGAAGGCACAGGCGAAGGAGCGACGGCAGAAGTTGGCTCGGGACCAGGCAAGTGGCTACCCGGTCAACTCGTTCTTCCATTATGACGAGCATCGGCGGACGAGTGGTGCGGCCAAGGTGTTGACAGCTGCAGAGGCGAGTGCATGCGGGTACGCCTCGCCTGAGGCCACGACGACGAAGCAGAGGTCGGACCAGCGGCGGAAGGCGGCGAAGGCCTACATGTATCGGAGCGGAAGCAGCTACGAGTCACCAGGCATGGTGACGAAGGACGGCCAAGAGCTGAAGGTGGGCAAGTTGCGCGCGGTGCAGGCACCCGCGCTGGATCTGCTGCCGACGGCGACGGTCGAAGTGCGGGGACAGTGGAGGTCGGTGAAGCTCGACACGGGCGCGCAGTACTGTGTGGCGGGCAAGTCGTGGTTAAGCCTCGGCACGATGTTGGCCACGCCGGCTCCGGTGGACTACATGGAGGGGTTCAGCGGTGCGCTTGTGCGCGTGGTGGGCGTGTGGCGCTTCGGGTTCAAAACCCAGTACGGGCAGTCCATGAGCGTGGACGCGCTCATTGTGGACCACGACACGGAAGACTTCCTGGTCGGTGAGGACTGGATGTACGACAACGGCGTCAAGATCGACTTTGTTAGCAGCGAGATGAAGTGGTACGACGACGGAGTTAAGAAGATCTTACCTTTCGTCGGAGTCGGGACGAGAGAGCAGCGAGGAGCACGAGCAGCCAAGGTGCGCCTCCTGCGCAAGTCGAAGATGCGGACCCAGGCGGTGTACAACGTCGAGGTGACGGTGCCGGCGAAGGACGGTACGGTGGGATTGTTCATGCCACGAGTGCGGAAGCAGTCGCACTTGCTGGTGGCTCCTACAGTAGTGACGGTGCGGAACGGCAAGGCAGTCGTGCCGGTGTTGAACTTGGTTGGACGGACGTCAAAGTTGCCCAGCAAGGAGAAGCTCGGCACCTGGATTCCAGCTGACGGCGAGATGGACATCCTCGAGATGGACGACGAGTTGGACAGGTCGCGGGTAAGTGTTTGGCTGGAGACGCTGGGTGAGACGGCCACGCCCCTCTCGAACGAAGACGAGCTGGCCATCGGTGAGATGGACAGCGAGGACAAGGACTTGATGCTGAAGCTCCTGCGCAACTTCCCATCGTTGTTGGAGCCGAAGACGGGGTGCCCGCCAGCGACGACATTGGGCGTGGTGCACCACATCAACACGGGCTCGGAGCCGCCCATCAAAGTGCGGCCGAGACGCCATTCACGGACGGAGCATGAGGTGATCGATGGTGAAGTGAAGAGCATGTTGCATGACGGCGTCATCGAGGAAGGCACGGGAGCCTGGGGCTTCCCGGTCGTCCTCGTGCGGAAGAAGGACGGCACTGTCCGATTCTGCGTGGACTACCGTATGCTCAACGCTATTACCAAGAAGGACATCTACCCGCTCCCTCGCATCGACGAAGCGCTCGAGTCGATGCTTGGGTCGAGGAGGTTCACGAGTTTGGACATGCATGCGGGCTACTGGCAGGTGCCCGTAGCGAAGGAGGACATGGACAAAACGGGGTTCGTCACGCGGCAGGGCCTCTTTAGGTTCGTGAGGATGCCGTTTGGCTTGGCGAACGCCCCGGGCACGTTCCAGCGCATGATGGATGCGGTGCTCCGGGGCCTCGCTTGGAAGAGCTGTCTGGTGTATCTCGACGACGTGATCGTGTTCTCGACGGGCACGGTGGCACGACACGTGGTGGAGCTAGCTGTGGTGCTAGAGCGGCTAGCAAAGGCAGGACTCTCTCTAAAACCTAAGAAGTGCAGCTTCGGCATGAAGAAGTTGGCGTATCTGGGGCACGAGTTGGATGCGGACGGCATCCGGCCCTGGAGTCGTTGGTGGAGAGCGTGAGGCAGTTTCCGGTGCCTAAGGACGCTGTGGAAGTTCGTCGGTTCGTGCACTTAGCGGGCTACTACAGGCGGTTCGTGCCGAACTTCGGAACCAAGGCGGCGCCGATGACAAGGCTGCTAAGGAAGAGTGTTGAGTGGCAATGGGGTCGGAGCAACAGGAAGCGTTTGATCTATTGAAGGAGGAGCTGACTAGAAGGCCCCTTCTCATCTACCCTGATTTCACGAAGCCATTCAAGCTTGTGACGGACGCCTCGGTGGTGGGCTTGGGCGCGGCGCTGATGCAGGACCACGGCAACGGAGATCAGCCCGTCGCGTTCGCGTCCAAGGTCAACTCGCCGACGGTGGCGCGTTACGGGATAACGGACTTGGAGTGTGCGGCCGTGGTGTGGGCCGTGCGTCTCTTCAGACCCTACTTGCACGGACGACGGTTCGAGCTGGTGACGGATCACTCAGCTCTGACATGGTTGATGAAGACAAAAGACTTGTCCGGCAGACTGCATAGGTGGGCACTGCAGCTGCAGGAATACGACTTCAGCATTACGTACCGCGCGGGCTCTACCAACGTAGTGGCAGATGCGCTGTCGCGAGCACCGCTTCGTGCTGTGGGTGCGGCAGGACCACAACAAGACAGCAGCACCACGAGGGAGGTGCTGACGTCGACGACGGAGGAAGCAGGCGGCAATGCAGCTGGTGCGCAGACAGAGCCAGCGGCAGCAGCCGAGAACGAAGCAGAAGTCACGCTGTCTGCGACAGCGAGTGGCCAGCTGACGGACGACGAGGTGAGGCAGCACCAACAGGGGGACAAGCTGGTGAAGCGGCTCAAGGAGAAGAGCAACTACAAAGGGCAGAAGGTGATCGTGAAGGACGACTTGGTGTACCTGCGCGGCAACGACGGCACGCGCAAGCTGGTGCTGCCGGTCGCGCTGCGCGCGAAGGCGCTTCGTGAGGCGCACGATTCTATCTACGCGGGACACCTGAGAACGCCCCAGACGCTGGAGCGTGTGGCTCGGTGCTACTGGTGGCCGGACATGCGTGGCCAGGTGAAACAGTGGGTGCACAGCTGCAGGGACTGCGGCACCCGGAAGACACAGCCGAAGGCGGTGATCCCGCCACTGCGAAGTCAAGGGATTGGAGCGGTTAGTGACCGGTGGGCCCTCGATGTGGCGGGGCCCTTGCCGCTCACACCAGACGGGAATCGGTACGTCATCGCTGCGGTCGACTACGCGAGCAGATATGCAGTCGCCGTGGCGACGCCGTCACACACGGCGGAATACATTGCAAAGTTCGTGGCAGAGCGGCTGGTGCTCGTCCACGGGCCCATGCGCGAGTTGGTCATGGACGGAGCTCCGGAGTTAAACGGAGCGGTGGTGAAGCAGCTGGTGCGTTTGCTGCAAGCGAAGCAGGCGACGCCAGTGCCCTACAGGCCCATGCTGCTGGGGCTTGTGGAGCGATTCCACAAAGTGTGGAAGGACATGGTCTCAATGTACGTCAGTGAGGGGCAAGATGACTGGGATAGGTGGCTGCCGTGTGCGCTCTACGCGTACAACGGAGCAAAGCACGGATCTACGGGCTTTACGCCCAACGAACTAATGATGGGGAGACGCCTGAGGGCGCCGAATGAGTTGCTGAGGTCGAGCGAGGTGACGTCGATGGGCAGGTGGTCGACGTATCACCAGAAGCTGGTAAAGCACATGGAGAAGGCGGCGACTATGGCGAAGGAGGCGCTGGAGCGCGACCAGCGGAGACGAGAACGGTACTACAATCGGCGCGTGAGGCAGCGCGTGCAGTTCCAAGTGGGGACTGGGTGTGGATCTTGAAGCCCCCTCGAGGCAAGGGCATCACTAAGCTAGCACATCAGTGGGTTGGTCCGGCGAGGATCGACCAGGACGTAGGCTACGACAACTGGATGGTGACGAGGCAGGACACGGAGGACTCGTTGATCGTGCACAGCAGTTTCCTGCTGTCTTATCGCTACCCACCTGGCCAGCTGGAGACGGTGGCTGACCAGATACCACGTGAGCTCGCCGAAAACGAAGGAGACGGAGGAGTCGAACCAGATCAGGATGAAGGTGGTGACGGAGAGGACGTTGCCCCAGGGAATACTGTTACCGGACACGTTGGTGGCGGAGGGCGCCGCTGACAAGAACCGAGGCGACGGTGGCCTGAGAAGAGACGCCACCGGCAAGGAGTGAAGGATCAGAACAGAGTGAGGAGCGGGACGTCGGGTCGGAAGCCAGTGGGGCTGATGGCGCGGCACCGGGTTTAGCGGCGCCGAGAATAGCTGGCGCCCGTGCCGGCGAGGCAAGTGAGCAGGTGCGAGGACGCGAGCAACGAGTGTCAGTTCGCGATCAGCTGGCAGGAGCAGAACGCACAGGCCCAGGCGGCAGTAAGGAGCGCGGCAGTGGTGCTAAGGGCAAGAAGGCGCCACACAAGCGCCAGGGTAACGAATCAGCGAGTGACGGTCGCAGTGATGGTGGCCGGAGCGAGCAGCAAAAGAGACGACGAGTCGAGACAGAGGCCCGGCAAGAGCGAGCGGCGAGACGGAGCGCTCGTCGTGACCAGCAGACGGCGGCAAGTACAGAGGCCGCTGGTACAGATGCAGATCACGGGATTTCGGACGCTGCGGCGGCCGTCAGTGGTGGAGTCGCGAGAATTGGAAGCGACGACGACCACAGCGGCGCAGCGGCAGTCGCAGCGGGCACAGCCTCAGCACGCGGGGAGGAGCAGAACGAACATGGTGCCGCGACGGGCACCGCGGACGCAGCGCAGCAGACAAGTGCAGTGGAAGCAGACGACAGCAGTGGTGCAGGGCGAGCTGGAGGCGGTGCTGCACGCGCTCTCCGAGGCCGAGGAGATGCACGCTGGACGCAACCAATGCAGCACCTGTTACGCGAAGCAGCAGAACGGTCAGTCATTGAACGAAGACGGCGACGAGTACGGAATCGTGCGGGTCGTTACGAGATCCAGCACCAAGTTGAGATTCGAACCATACCTGGTGGGCCGACGGCAATGGAGTGGCTCACTGCGCGTGAGTTCGAAGACCTGCTGGACCAAGGAAAGATCGGGGACGATCTTCTGTCGGGGGATGGCGTGTGGACATCACGTGCTCTTACAGCGCCAAGAGCACGCGACGTCACTGGGCAACCGCGTGCCAGTGACAATTGACCTCACGGCCGATGGTGTGGAGCACAGCACCTCGGTCGGGAGCGGGCAGTGGCGAGTTCGTGGCGGGAGTAGCTGCTGCCACCGAAGGCGTTGAAGCTGGGAGCTTCTGGTTGACGTTGACACGATCGAAGATCGCGAGGAGAGAAGACACGGCGGGCGAAGGACAGAGAGGAGTATCGACGACAGGAGAGGCGACGCAGACTGTAGGTAGGCGGTAGGTAGAGGTAGAGGGACTTCGTTAGGAGAGCTCTGTGGGGCGGCTGCCTCCGCATCTCTCAGTTGCAATTTGGACAGGACTGGTTCAGATAAAGCAGCTAATACTACGCGTGGTGTTCTGCGGCTCGGGGCCGGCACTACCCAACAACAGAAGAGGTTCTAAGCGTTTCGTACTGCGGTCAAGGGGATCGGCGAGGCGTGCAGGTGATTGCAAGGTAGTACTGAGTAGTTTAGAGGACGAGCCGTGACGAACTTAGTGTGTCATAGAGTGGCTGGGAGCGTGGTTAGCGACCACGAGGGCGCGAGGGGACTATTGATGACCTCTTGGCCGTGGAGTGGTGGACCTGGAGCGGACCCGATGGGTGTGTCCGCACAGGAAGGGTCCACGCTCACCCCTGTATTTACATTCGGGTTTACAGAAGGCGTGGGGACAAGCCCACAGACCTGCCCGGGTTGCCGGCTGCCTAAGAATGTCCTCTCCCTAAGCCGGTCTCCTGTTGGGCTGGCATTAGCTGGTCCCCCGAGGGCAACCTCGGCGATGCAACGGTTCTAGCTCCTACTCATGTACTTACCTTCCCCTCCGAGTTGGACTCTGCACGAATGTGCAGCGTAGTAGCAAGGATCGACGACAGTAGTGGTCGCTGTCAGCCACACGAGCGCCCGCCCTGCAAGCCATGGCAACGCACCATGCAAATCGGGGGCAACATGTCTTTAAGCTACAATCATTCTAGCATAGTATACTTGCATTTTGTATGCATCAAGGTGGCCGATTAAGTGAAAGGGTTAAACCTGGCACAGTGCCAAAATCTTATAGTTGTATGGTAGCCACCTGATAGACTGGGAATCTCTGCGCGTTAACACATGTAGCGTGTTTCTACCAATGAATGCTCTTACATATTTAAATAGCGAGCGCCAACTCGAAAAATTGGCAGAGTTGTGGACACAAACGAGGGTGGCCGATATAACCTGTATTCCCGACTTATTCTCAAATGAAACAGCCCCTAAGAGCATCTCCACCGGTCGTGAGTAAAACTAAATTTTACCCCTTTTCTGTCAATATTTAATTATAGTTTTAGTTTTGTGCAGCTCCACCGGTTTGAGTAAATGATGAGCAAATTGCTCCATTTTTTACGCAGATCAAATTTTTGCTCAAGTTTGCCAACGGAGGAGGCTTTGAGTACAAGGTTGACTAAAAGTAAATGTCGACCAACCAGTAGTAGGGCCAAGTCAAGCGTTCTAAGCAGCGCAAGCGTCACAGACCGCACTGCCGCCATGCAACGTCATCCCTGGGTCTTCCTCAACGTGCTGCCGGGCCCGCTTTCATCTTTATAGGGCTATACAGCTAGGACTCGCCGACGCTATTGCTGGCGCCGAACCAAGAGCTTTACGCGCTCGCTGCGAGTCTCAATGGCCAGTGGAGCTGCGCATTGTCTTTAGCACGGTTGTGCCGTTGTAAGCACGGATCTGAGGGCAATTTGCTTTTAGGTTTACTCAGCACCGGTGGAGATGCTCTAAATGACCAAATTCGTACCAAAAAAAGTATGTTTGCAATCCTTCCTGAATCAGCGAAACTGCAGCACGCTTCATCAAAGCCAACTCACCTTTACTGTGTGTACAGGACATCGTTTCGTTTCCGTTCTGTGCGAGCAGCAGGTCAACAAAAGCGTTGCGCGCACAGAAAAATGCTTCAAAGCTTACCAAAACGTTGAAGCGCAGTCACCGCTACTGTTGGCCCAACACGGATGACCGGCAGCCCAATAGTGTTACCGAGCACGTAACATGTCAGCGACAATACTTCTCAGATGCCGCGGCTGTACTGCAGATGCCGAATCTTGACGAAGCAGCGTAAGGCTGGTCATTAAGCGCCTTCAACTTGTATTCCGCAAAAAGTAGGGCACTCTCATAGTAAAACTGTCATTGTGGTACAACTAATTTGGAGCACGAGAAGCGGAGGTCAAACAAACAGCTGGTTCCGCGAAGCAAATCATGAGAGCCAAAACTATAATACCTTGAATAAAGTATAGAAACAGTTTGCGGTCAGTCTGCGCCTGTTTCGCTAAACTGAAAAACTTACGAGCCAGTTTTCGTTTTGTTCAGTTTAAGACAGTTTTAGACCAAAACGTTATCAGCCCTACTGTTGGGTCAGGCGAGCTCCAAAGGCATCCTCACTCGTGAGGTCGTCAGGCTTCCTCTCGCTGTTCGACGCCAAAGCTGCTCCATGCCGGCATATGTAAGGAAGGCGTGATCACCAGCCGCTTGGTGACAGCTTTCGTCAAGGAGGCACAGTGCAAGTAGTTCCTCTACACTGCCGACGCCACTTGCCCTGTAGTAGTGCACTCACTTCCTATTTGGTATCCGCCTTGGAAAGATGAAGCTGCTCTCCATCGCCATCGCATTATTGTCGGCGCTATTCGTCGGGGTTGTCAATGGCTACGCGAACCCCAAGCTCTGCACTGGAACGTGCACCAACGCACACGACCCGTCTATCATCCGTCGCGATGACGGCACCTACTTCCGGTTCTCGACGGGCAACAAGATCGCCATCCACTCGGCCCCAGCGCTCACCGGTCCGTGGACGTACCTTGGGGCTGCAGTTCCTGGCGGTTCGAAGATCAACCTCGTGGGCAAAGACGATCTATGGGTAAGAAACCCAATCAACGTCTTCCTTACTCCACAATATCATCACTAAATCGTTGGCGGTTGTCGTTGTGTAGGCCCCGGACGTTCACAAGGTTGGCGACTACTACTATCTCTACTACTCCGTGAGCTCCTTCGGCACGCAGAATTCCGCCATCGGTCTGACGCGGTCCAAGAACATGGAGGCCGGGTCTTGGACTGACTTGGGCAGTGTCGGTGTCACGAGCGATTCGTCCAAGAAGTACAACGCCATCGACCCGAATCTGTTCCAAGTAGGCAGTCAGTACTTCCTCAACTTTGGCAGCTACTGGCAGGATCTCTACCAGGTCAAGATGAAGTCTACACCCACCAAAACGGCAGGCGAAGCTGCGTACCAAATGGCCTTCACCTCCAACTACGAGGTCGTGGAGGCCGCGTACATGTTCTCGTACAACGGCTACTACTACCTCTTCTTCTCCAAGGGCTCGTGCTGCGGGTACGACAAGACCCGTCCTGCTAAGGGCAAGGAGTACCGCATCCTTGTGTGCCGCTCCAAGCACGCCACCTCCGGCTTCGTCGACAAGAGCGGCAACGACTGCAAGAACAACGGCGGCACTGTCGTGCTCGAGTCGCATGGTTACGTCTACGGCCCTGGAGGCCAGGGCGTTTACAACGACCCAAAGTATGGACCTGTGCTTTACTACCACTACGGTAAGTTGTCTGTTTGCTGCATAAATGGATGTTACGTATACACACTCACCTGTAAATTTGTACACGTATTATAGTGGACACGCGCATCGGGTACGCGGACGGGGACAAGAAGTTTGGTTGGAATCAGTTGGATTTCTCGAGCGGGTGGCCCACCGTATAGCGCCATCGTCGTTTGCAAGGCTCGTTAATAATACGCAGTAGCCCTGAGTTGCGTGCAGAAGATAATCCTGTAGGACGTTTCACAGAATCAAACTTAATCAACGAAGATGTCGCTTTTGAAATTCCAAACGTTTTGCATAACTTCCAACAAATCAATACGTAGGTAAATTACAACGAAGCAATGCAGATCTAACGCAACGTTCTCCTTCTGTTAAGTGGCACACTTCTGCTAAACGATACGGCATCGTTGGGTAAGCACGGCATTCAATGCGATTCTGTGTATGGTATCATCTGTTCGTAGCCCCCCCCCCCCCCACACACACACCCTCACTCCATCTCCAAGCTGCCATCAATGATGCCAACCAACTGTTGCTACGACAGCAGTCGTTGAGGAGTCGTGGTTCAGGCAAACATGTTAGTACAGTAATGTGCCTCATTAAAGAAGACCTTATGTATATACAATTATCAAGTTAAATCAATTATCAAGGGATTTGTATGAGTTCTTTATTATACAAATTCAGTGCAGATGTATGATAGAGTCTAGCAGGTTATACGTTTTCTGATATTCTTTATTGAGGCACATTACTGTATTTGCCTACCGCCAGCGCCAACTGGAATCCGCGAAGGAAATTACTGGAGATCTGAGGTAAGTTTGACTGGCTAATTGTTGAAACTGCAGGCGTTTGCTTCAGGTAGTCAAAGTGCTGCCAAGATTTGAGCCTCAACATTAATGCATAATGACAAAGCTGTGAATAAAGGCACCTTGAAATGGGTCTATTACTAATAGACTGTTAGACCATTATTGATAATTTATCAAAAAGGAGGCGTGGGTGCCTCAACTACTGTAGAGCACCCTGTTGATAAATATTTTGTCATAGGCACACCGTCCTTTTAATTGATGTAGTTATAGTTTCCCCTCTCAACGACAAGCTGTCCAAAGTATGGAGCATACCAGAAATTCCAGACGTTTACCGGTCCTCCACCGCTGTGATCTGCTCCCGAATCACCATGCCACTTAGCAAATCCAGCGCAGTCGCCAGCCGTAACTGCAGATTTATCTGGCAATTACCTGGCCAACTATCAGGAAAAATGTGTCACGGCACACAAGGAAACAACATGCAGACAATGGTAGAGACACAGCCTGGCGTGCTGTCTGAGGCCTTTAGTTCGCTGCTCTCACGCTCGACCCACTAGCACTTTCAAATTCGACCGCAACAGCATCCAAGGCAAGTCAAGTTTGAGCCATGAAGCTCCTTTCAATTCTCGTCGGACTCCCCCTCCTCGTCGTCGGCGTCGTCAACGGATACGCCAACCCGCAGACGTGCACGGGAGTTTGCACCAACGCCCACGACCCGTCCATTATCCGCCGCGATGACGGCACGTACTTCCGCTTCTCGACCGGTAACAAGATTGCGATCCACTCTGCGCCGGCACTGACCGGTCCGTGGACGTACCGCGGGGCCGCAGTGCCTAACGGCTCGAAGATCAACCTGAAGGGCAAGGACGACCTCTGGGTATGTGTCGTGGCAATACTTGTTATCTTATCTTGAAAAACTTTATGCTTACAACGCTGTGTGTATCTGCCAAATAGGCCCCGAAGTGAACAAGGTCGGCGACACGTACTACCTGTACTACTCGGTGAGCTCCTTTGGCACCCAGAGCTCCGCCATCGGTCTGACGCGGTCCAAGACCATGGAGCCTGGCTCGTGGGTCGATGCGGGCAGCGTGGGCGTCACGAGCAATGCGTCCAAGAAGTACAACGCCATCGACCCGAACCTGATCCAGATCGGCAGCCAGTACTACCTCAACTTCGGCAGCTACTGGCAGGGTCTCCACCAGGTGAAGATGTCGACGGTGCCCGCGAAGAGCACGGGCGCCTCTGCGTCTCAGATCGCGTTCACGTCGAACTACGAAGTGGTGGAGGCGGCGTTCGAGTTCGCGTACAACGGCTACTACTACCTCTTCTTCTCCAAGGGCTCGTGTTGCCAGTACGACAAGACTCGCCCCGCCAAGGGCAAGGAGTACCGTATCCTCGTGTGCCGCTCCAAGAGCCCGACGTCGGGCTTCGTGGACAAGAACGGCGTCGACTGCCGGAACAACGGCGGCTCGGTGGTACTGGAGTCGCACGGCTGGGTGTACGGTCCGGGAGGCCAGGGCGTGTACAAGGACCCGAAGTATGGCCCCGTACTGTACTACCACTACGGTAAGGTTTTGGCCACAGTCTCTTTGTCATTGAAGTTTTTTCTTGCTAACCGTACGTATGTTGTTGTGCAGTTGACACTCGTATTGGTTACGCCGATGGTGACAAGCGCTTTGGCTGGAACCAGCTCGACTTCTCGAGTGGTTGGCCGAAGGTGTAAATGCGTCGGCGCATGACGCAGCACGAATATATGTGAGGCCTGACTTAGAGCGAGTTTGTCGGCAACGTTTAGCGTACAACAACATTTGTGTGAATGAAAAGTTTCAATATGTGAGACTGTGAGACTTGAGACCATTCATGTGTTTTTGATGATCGATTAATCGTTCACGTACATGTGCGTACAGTACTCGCTGTGCACTGAAAGCTGGGATTTCTGTACACGTACGTACCGAATAACCTTAGTTATGAAATACTCCTTGTTATGGCGTACACCCCAATATGACCAATCACAACGCTTGATTGGGAAGTCTTTTTATAACCTTCCCGACGAGTTACTTGGTTTTATTATACGGCTCCAGAAAGGACACTAAAAACAGCATTTCTACACTGCAGATCAGGTGTATTGCATAACTAAGGTTATACGGTATACACCATTTCTCAGCCAAAATGGTTGTCTTCCCAACCAAAGTGGTGCGGGAAGAGCTCGCGCAACATAATACTGCGACGAAAAGGGGCATTTTCATCCAAAGTGGTTTACAGCTGTTTGTTTCCCAAGCAAAATGGTTTTCCCAACCAGATGGTGCTAAAACGGACTACCGTATTTTAGATCTCATAATTCATACAGGTGATTGTTGAAGTTGTAGTGTTGCGAAGTGGACACGAGATGTACATGTACCGACGATTTTATGGTCATTGTCAAGTGCATGCTATGGATACATTTATTCAAGTTGAGAGCTTTAACTCTAAAGGCTAACTGTCCGCCCGCGCCACCGCCGAGAGAGTGTCGATATCTCTGTTTGGGTTAACTATATGGCGTACAACAGGAACTTCATCAAGAAGTTGGTTGAACAACTGCCAGTCTGGCTCAGATTGGAACAGCCTCTCCTCGTCAATCAGTAGCGCTGGGTTGTCTTCCTTGGGCACGATCCCGGCTTTTTGAAAGCCACTTACAATCACCGGTTTTTGTAGCGTGCTCCACGCCGTTTTAGTCCAGGAGATTAGCTCGTGTCGTGTAGGCGGCTTCAGCTTGAACGGTAAGAGAGCTCTGCTGTTTCGAAGTTGCTGCAGCATATAATCGACCCAATTTTTCCGTAAAAAGTCTTTGAGGGGCTTATTCCAGGAGATATCGGCCGGTTGACACGCAAACGTGTACCCGGCCGGTATCGGCATAAGCTCAACATTCAGAAGCCGCGCAAATATTTGAACGTCTTTCCTCCAATGTCCAGAAAAATCGTCCAGTAGCAGTAATATTGGGACGTGCATATCGGGACGGTTGAAAAAATGATAAATCAAAAACTCGATCGTCAAGTCTCCATTCCACCATCCCGCATCGTTTCCATACACTCGAACAGCATTTTGCTCTCCTTTCAGCTCACGCCAGAGCTGAGCGCCAAACCCATGCTGGAAAACTTTGTTTTCCCACGCTCGCTCAGGAATGGTCGACGATTTCGTTTTGAAAATCATGAAAGGGTCGTACTTTTGCCCGAGACTGTCTCCAAGTAACATGAGGGTGATACGTTCCTTGTCTTTGCCGGCACTTTTCATCCAGACAGTTCTGGACCCAGTCAAAGCAATAGTTTTTGTTGGCAAATATTCGTAGTTTATTGCTAACAACAACATTTAATAAAAATTAGTTCCAAACTTGTGAAAACAAAACAAACAATTGACTTACCAGTTTGGTCGGCGTTATAAACTCTGTCGACTCCAAGCTCGCTCATTTTCTCCCTCACCTTCCTACCGAATTCTTCCGCTACGACAGCGGCGTCCTCTGGTGTCTTCTGGCTCTGGCGTGTGCGCTGCCGAATGGACATTCTGTTTCTTCGCAGAAACGAAAGCAGCCATGTCTGCGACGCCGCGAACTTGATCTCTGCAGGTCCGGCACTCTCATAGCAGTCCTTCGCGTACATTCTAACCATAGTGCCTGTCACGGGGATGCCCTCCTCCCTAAGCGAATTGATCCACTGTACAATCTGCTCTTCAAATTCAGGAGAAAGAGTCGTTGACATGCCTGGCTTCCTGTCCTTACAGTGAGAGCCGCAACCAGTCTCACACTTGTCGATGATGAGCTCTCGCTGGTTTAGCCAGTTGTAGACCTGCCGCTTTTTCGCTTTAGTTTCATCGGCCGTGAGCATTGGGTAGAAATAGCTGACAGTAGCGTGCATTTTTTCCTTCGTGACGACCGCATCATAGAACTCAATGACACTGAGCTTATGCTGGTATGAAACAGCTACACGTTTGAACTGCTTCGGCGCCTTCCCCGCTCCTGTTGTACGTGTGCGCCCTCCCTGTTGACCTGGAGCACGAGCCATCACTTTTCGCGGGCTCGGCGTGCGCTCCATGGCGTTTTTCTAGCAGTGAATGGCCCTCCTCTGCCAAAAATGTCGTATTTTTACCCTACGTATTAAGAGAACTCAACTTGTGAGCTGGATAAATGGCGCGATATTATTGGCTAATGGCTACTATGAAGTAAGAGATCTCTCTGTAGTATGAGATCTAAAATACGGTACTCCACGTCTTGAGCTTGGTCTGTAAGCATCAAAAGTTGCTATTTTTCGACGCAAAAAAACTTAGTTAGAATGCCCACGTCACGTAGATTACGATAGACCCCTCAAATGCATTCACAAGGCTGTTCTAAGCAATGTTTTGACCTCTTCAAAATGGCTCTAAATCCTCGATGATTGTGAAACCGGGAACGATTTACGACAGAACCACTTTGCTTGAAAATACCTGGGAAAAACGATATGAGGTTTTTCCCGAATAATGATTTGAACCACTTTGGTTGGGAAACCAACCAGTCTGCCTGGGAAATGGTGTACAGATTGCGCTCCTTCTTCCGATACCATGCCTATCACATAACCTCTAATGTAATTATATTATTCTCTGGATTTTAGATCCAGAGTTAACGGAGGGAGTCACTCCGACCCAAACTTACTTCAAATTCTTATATGAAGAACCCAAACTAATGATCTTTACTCAAACCTAAGACAAACTTACTTGGAAACCTGATATCCCTGTTATATAAGAACCCAAGTGGATATTCAAACCCAATATAGCGGCTTTTTTCTCCTTATGTTGCATTCCGTTCGTATCGAGAATAAAGTCTGATCCACTAAGTTATTTGACGATCCTTCAATATTTGATAATGCTGCACAAAGGATTCAAAGGAGGTGGATGTTGCTTGTGGCGGCTAAGTGCAACATCATCGGTAAATTACGACGGACCGAAGTAATTTATTCGCGTGAATGTCGTCCGAAGGGCAGCCCCTTTTGCTCGTCTACATGCATAGTATACATTAATAACTGGCACACACCAGCGTTGCGACTCGAGAGGAGCGCGATAAGAGATGGGTTAGCTGTAGATATGAACACTTAACGAGGCGAGACTATTAATAGCAGTCGTCAACTTGGGTGTTGTATTTGCAAGTTCATTTGTAATGACATCATTACTGTTAAGATTTTTTAAATAAAATACGGAGGTTCGCCGATGTACTAGTATACAATGTTTGAAGCGAGCGACTGGTGCGCCACAGGTGTGGCGCGCCTAAGTCGCAACGGAACAAGTTAAAAAATTATGCATGGATAGCACAGTTTTCATTTTCTACGTAATAGCTCGGGCTTATGGTTGACAATCTTAGTACAGTCATACAAAACTCAGGCAGTGAACTGCCTCCTTCAATAGCCAACTTCTACGAAACCATACAGATACGTTTAAGAAAATCCAGAGCTTCACCGTGTAAAGCACGGCATTAGTTATTTTAGATAGGTAGATCCGGTTCATTTTTAAATTTACATGTTAGGCGCGAAATGAGATCCCCTCGGAGCTTGCGGCTCGGACGCACACCATTTACTCGGCAAAACACACAGAACCCCGCACACAATGGGGGTCTGGATGAAGATAGACGACAAGCGGAAGCTCATCCAGCATGCAGCCAAGCACCCCAAGATGTCCCAGCGTAAGCTAGCAGCATGGGCGGAGACGGCGTTCAAGCTACAACGCGCTCCTGGCCAGGCAACAATCTCAGACATCCTGAAAAACGCCGCGGCTATCATTGGACGAGAACTACGGGGACGGCCAGCGGTGTAAGCCACTGCGCGTCACGTCAAAGCGCCTGGAAACGCGTCTTTGGCCATGGATTCGGAGATGCAGTTCTAGTCTCTAAGAATTAATACATAATTTTCCTTTCAAACATTATCGCGGTACCCACTGATCGGAAGTGGGGGCGCAATCTGTAGCGAGTTTGCGGACTGACAACACAAAATTCGTTGCCAAGTATAGGGGAGCCGCCACAGGGCACGAAAACGAGATCGGGTCTACGAGTTGTAGGATGTGAGTGAAGGACAATGGATATGCTGGTGTGTACAATACCTACGTGGGACTCTTGCTACATATCTGCGCGAAGCTCATTCAGTTTTTTGCGGTGGGACAACCGTACTGCGTCTTTGTGTTGGAAGCTTTGATAGAGCATAATGATAACGGACGCAACATGGAGATTGCGTGTATGTACTGTAACGTTACTATGCGTTTCCATCAGTCAACAGAACAGTGGGGGAAAGCAATTAAGTTTGCTGTGGTCAAGTCGATGGGCGTGGTGAGGCGGGTTCGCTTTCCCCGAGCTGAGTGAAAATGAAAGTGAGGTCTACGAATGATCGAATCCTAAAACATCCTAGGGACCTCGTACACGCTGCGATGGCGTGAGTTGCGATGCAGCGGAATGTCTTCTGTTCTTATGCTTCCGGAAATGGGAGTATCCTTGCAAGATACTTCCGCCTCGCAATCGCGGTCATCAGGCGAAGGCAAGTGAGAACGCTCAACGCTCTTGCCGAGGCACGTGTACCGTAGCGATGGAGCCTGGCTCTTGGTGAGAGCGAAGCCAGAACAACCATACAGTCCGGCGTATTCTACGGATTTGAAGGCTTAGATAGAAGTGTTTTGAGTTTTATCGTGACCGCATGTATAGCCTCGGCACTGCCTGACCCTGTCCTCGCCGAGGACCTTGTCGTACATGTATGATACATGATGCATCGTAGTGAGCATCGTAGGCTTTAGTCCCATGTTTTCCGCTTCTTCCAGGCCTACAGTATTAATAGAGAACTTTAGAAGCTGGAACATCTCTTGGACTTGGAACAATAAATATCTAAAAAATATGGATAAAATCTAGATAGATTACAGATAGATTACCCGGCAGATGTTCCAATACTCAAGTCCAGTGGAACAACGAAGAGTCGCGTTGTTCCACTGGAACTTATTTTTGGATCATCCGTATTTCATACGTTTTTTGTCAATTTTTGTTCCAAAACCACGACTTAGTCCAGCTTCTAAAGTTCTCTAATAGCTGTAGCGACCGCCCTGTACGGTGGCGTGAAGCCTTACAGTTACGAGCAGTACTAAGTATGACCGTTTTGTACGCCCTGACCACTTCGAAGCGTACACTTCAAAGGTCCTACAGCGGTCATCCTGAGAAACAGCTGCATGTTTACGGGGAAGCGACTCCGTCGCTTTGACGCGTTCGACGCTGAAGCAAATCCTCAACAGGACCGAAGATTCTCGTTGGAGGAGATCTGTTTAACACGGCAGTCCCGCCTCAAGTAACAGGCTGCCTGCGTGGATCACTGCAATCTGACACCTACCACGATATAACATTCAGCGCAACGTAGCGCTCGATGCGACATCAGCTGGGATTAACCCCCTAGCTGGGCTGTCTGAGCTGAACAAGGCAGTATTGGAGATGATGATAATTTCACTTCTGATTTCGCGCCCTACCGGTAGCATCGATTCCTCAGTTGCCACCATGAAGCTCCTTTCAATTCTCGTCGGACTCCCCCTCCTCGTCGTCGGCGTCGTCAACGGATACGCCAACCCGCAGACGTGCACGGGAGTTTGCACCAACGCCCACGACCCGTCCATTATCCGCCGCGATGACGGCACGTACTTCCGCTTCTCGACCGGCAACAAGATTGCGATCCACTCTGCGCCGGCACTGACCGGTCCGTGGACGTACCGCGGGGCCGCAGTGCCTAACGGCTCGAAGATCAACCTGAAGGGCAAGGACGACCTCTGGGTATGTGTCGTGGCAATACTTGTTATCTTATCTTGAAAAACTTTATGCTTACAACGCTGTGTGTATCTGCCAAATAGGCCCCCGAAGTGAACAAGGTCGGCGACACGTACTACCTGTACTACTCGGTGAGCTCCTTTGGCACCCAGAGCTCCGCCATCGGTCTGACGCGGTCCAAGACCATGGAGCCTGGCTCGTGGGTCGATGCCGGCAGCGTGGGCGTCACGAGCAACGCGTCCAAGAAGTACAACGCCATCGACCCGAACCTGATCCAGGTCGGCAGCCAGTACTACCTCAACTTCGGCAGCTACTGGCAGGGTCTCCACCAGGTGAAGATGTCGACGGTGCCCGCGAAGAGCACGGGCGCCTCTGCGTCTCAGATCGCGTTCACGTCGAACTACGAAGTGGTGGAGGCGGCGTTCGAGTTCGCGTACAACGGCTACTACTACCTCTTCTTCTCCAAGGGCTCGTGTTGCCAGTACGACAAGACTCGCCCCGCCAAGGGCAAGGAGTACCGCATCCTCGTGTGCCGCTCCAAGAGCCCGACGTCGGGCTTCGTGGACAAGAACGGCGTCGACTGCCGGAACAACGGCGGCTCGGTGGTACTGGAGTCGCACGGCTGGGTGTACGGTCCGGGAGGCCAGGGCGTGTACAAGGACCCGAAGTATGGCCCCGTACTGTACTACCACTACGGTAAGGTTTTGGCCGCAGTCTCTTTGTCATTGAAGTTTTTTCTTGCTAACCGTACGTATGTTGTGCAGTTGACACTCGTATTGGTTACGCCGATGGTGACAAGCGCTTTGGCTGGAACCAGCTCGACTTCTCGAGCGGCTGGCCGAAGGTGTAAGCAACCTGAATTGTGTTTGTTGGATACAGTTTGAGTGCCCCCCCCCCCCCCACAAGCTACGAAAAGTTGTTGACATTAAACTCTACGAATACTGCTCGACCGAGTCACTACCGGCTTCTCGACGATGAGGCAAATTTTACCACCTGAAATCGTTCCTTGGCTTCAACTTGCTAGACCTCCTCACCAGCTTGTCAAAATCGATATCGTTCTCATAAGCCACAACGTGGTGTGCGTAGATGAAGTCACCGGCCTCCGTGCCACCAAGGCGATGAACAAAGACGGAAACGACGAACCATTTCCGAGGCACTACATCGCGGATCACCGCAAAGAGGACGACACCAGCTCGTGAAGGCCGCCTAACCGTACATGCCTGTGACGGTGTGTACCGGAAAGGCGAGTAAGCGAGAGTCTCGAGTGCTCCTCGTTTTCGGCAGGGTGGACCATATAAGTAGCACCAACAAGGCTTCCGGCATATTTCCCGTACAGTATTGTACATTTTATTGCAATTATTGTGTGTGTAATTAGTACCGTGGTGGAACGCAATTAAGCTGGGCCAAAATTGCAATACAAAAAGTACACTATACAATGTATATTTACACAATTGCGCTTCTTCACTTTTAACCGGTCCGGACCGGAACCGGACCGCTGTTGCAGCAACTCAACCGCAGAAGTTGCACGAGGCGGCCAGCGAGCGTGCGGCTCCGCTTGACGCTGAATCGACCGACCCAACCAGCTACGGCAGCAGGCAGCTAAGGCAGAGCACGGCGACGATGGTGAAGCCCGTGGTGAACGCCAACATGAACAAGACGTTCCGCGAGGTGGTGGGCCGCTTCGTGGGCGCCGCCCGCAGCTCTCGCACAAGCAGAAGGTGCAGCGCCTGTACAAGCAGTCGCTCAAGACGCTCGACTCGTGGGTCATCGACCGCCGCCTCTGGAACGAGGAGGCCACCAAGATCCGCGCGCAGTTCGACGCCAACCGCGAGCTCGACCCCGAGTCCGGGTGCGTCTTTGCGTCTTCCATGCCGGCTTCTGTGCCCCACATTCCGGTGGTCCTGACGTCAATTTTATCATTATTTGTTTGTTGCCAGCCTGGCGAAGCGCCTGGTGCGCGAGGCGCAGGAGAAGGTGGACCACTACACGCACCCGGACCGCTATATTTTTAACTACATGCCCGGCGGCAGTCTGTTCATGCGCAACGCGCCCATCCCGCTGGACGTGTGCTTCCCGGACGGCAACATCCCGGACGACGTGGAGCTGTCGCCGCTCGAGGGCATCAACATCGACATGACGCCCCTGCCCGCCAAGGACACGGTCTTCGTCGACTTCTCCAAGAAGGGCTACGACTAAGCGGCTACGGACAGAGGAGCGTTTGCTGTACGATGCTGAGCAGGAAGGCCGTGATTTCTCAAGCAATTACAACGACAAAAAAGAAATTCAAGGGAAGAAACGGGTAAACTTTGCGGTGTTTTTATTGAGTGAGGGTGGATTTTTGGAGGTTTCGTATGATGCTGCTGACACAGGGACAGAAGCTCAGGAGTAGTCGAGTTGGTCGCAGATGCGCGACTTGGTCACGGCGGTGTTGAGGCCGAAGTCGCGGTACCGGAAGCCGTTGAAGGAGTTGGTGAACGTGTTCGGCCGTCCGAGACGCTCCATCTCGACCTTCAGCTGCGCCTTGTCGGCGCCAATGTCGCGGTAGCTCGTGGCGTACATGGGGTGCTCGCCTCGGGCCTCAGTGATCCCCTTGATATCGATGGGCTTGGGCATGACTTCTTCGGGGCGGATGGCGTACTCTTCTGGCGCTGCGACGTCGACTCTTCGGATGGTGACGACGCCCGACGCCTCCACCTCTGCGTCGACAGCACAGGACGAGCCTCGTTACTATGACCCCAGTAGCGATTGCAAGGGCTGAAAGCACGCACCTTTGTGTAGTGTCAGCTTGTCCATCCGCTGACTCAGCCGCGAGCGTTCCTGCGCGTGGACCCCTTCGCCGAGAGCCCCGACGTCGTCTGGTACATGAACTCGGTCAAGGAATTCGTTGATCGCGGCTGGCCAGTGCCGATCTGGTTGTTGCTCGAGCAGCTGCGGAGCTGAGGGGTGTCGAACGCCACCTTCTCGTTCAAGTCGATGCCGACGATGCCAGAGCTCGTGGTCATGAACGGATTGTTGGTGCGGCGCGTGTGGTGGATGGTCGAACCTCGCGATACCATGATTGCTTCTGCCCTACTACGTGTGTGAAGAACCTCTGCGGATCTCGAATGTCCACCCTTCTCCTCCCCCTCCTCTCTAACTTCAGCAGAAATACCCACACAGATCGCATTATTAGCGGCTCCATTTCCGGCACATGTTCTTATCGGCGTATTGATAGACCACTTCAACGTGAAGTGGCTGTATGCTGCTTTGCCTTGCAGTGCCAATTCGCAGCCTTGTCCACGTCATGCACATAGGCATGATCGGTTAAGTCCGGTTCTCAAAGCCCCACACTGTCTAGCAGTGAGACCATGCACGTGGCCGTGGGGATGCTGGAGCTGTGGCAGCTCTCGTGGGTGGTAGCCGCGGCCGGTGCCGTGCTCTCGTTCCGCAGTAGTTTCTGCCGGGGCTTCGTTCTGCAGGGAAGATGCGCACCCGTGTGGCCGTCGCGCAGCTCCCCGGACTCTCGTTGCTGCGCGTGGAGGCGCCCAAGAGCTACTGGACTTGGTTCTACCTCGTCGGAGCGCTGCACAGCATTTTGATGCTGGTTATCACGGTCCTTTGGCAAGACACCGAGGGGGTTCAATACGCGCTGCACCTCGCCCACCCATCGGCCGACCAAGAGCAGATCTTCATCCAGCCACACACCATCGCGTTCCTGACGCTGTTCTCAATTCACACCACGAGGCGCTTCTTGGAGTCCCTGTTGATCACAGAGTTCGGGGATGCGAGGATGCACGCCTGCAGTACGTTATCCCTAAAGCAGCTTTATCATTGGGTTGAGAGCTGTTGCATTGATACAGCTTTGCTGTTGGTACTCTATAGTTTTGTTCGTAGGCACCTACCACTACGTGGCGACGGTACTCTCCGTTCTCTTCGACCCGGACTCGATTGTGGCGCACGAGCTCACGACGTTGCGTCTATTGATGGCGGTGCTTGGTGTCGTCTTGTTCATCGTTGCGTCCGACCACCAATCGCGCTGCAACTACCTGCTAGCGACGCAAAAGCGCGCCAACAACATGAAGCACGTGATCCCTCGTGGCGACTGGTTCCAGATCGTGCGTAGTCCGCTCTACACGACCGAGATCATGCTGTACGCGGCATTTATCCTGGTAACCGGTGGTTCGACGACGATGCTGTACCTCGTGTCTGCCTGGGTCGTCGGGAACCAGGTTCTCCTCGCACACATCAGCTCCCAATGGGTCGAGGACAAATTCCGCGACCGACTCAACGAGCTGCCCAAGTGGAAGCTGCTGCCCTGTGTGTGGTAGGGAAAACCATAGAATACTACAGGTAATACCTGTCAATGCAGTCAATAGCTTTGGAACAACAAGCAAGCTATCATCGAAATCTATTTAGACACACAAGCAGCATGGATCCTCTCCTCCGCTGGTCAGTGATTCTACTTCTAGCTCCTGGAAGCTCAATACTCCAGCGTAAGGTATTAACTTTACTCGTCTGCCTTCTGCTTCTTCTTGGAGGGCGCCTCCGACTCCTTCGTCTCTTCGTCTTCGTCTTCGTCTTCGCCCTCCTCCTTCTCCTCCTCACTATCGCTCTCTCCACTCGAGGAACTGCTGTCGCTGTCCTTAGCCGGTTCGTCCCTCTTCCTCTTCTTCTCCTCCTCGGCGCCACTCTCGTACTCCTCCTCCTCCTGCTCCGTGGCCCACACCTGCGCTTGCGTCTCCTCCGCCCCGCTCTGCTGCTTCTTCTTCTTGGCCGCCTCCTCGCGCGCGATCTGGACCCGAGCCAGGTACTGCCCGTACTTATTGCCGAAGATGTTGTGGTACCCTCCGGGCCCGGACGCGCAGCCCCTGCAGCCGCTGTGCTTCTCCTGCACCACCTGCCCCTCCGAGAGCTGCTGCCTCGGCACGCGGCAGATGCTGACGGTGCCGTAGTTGTAGTTCTTGGTGTTGATGGCGAACGTGCTGCAGAGCCGCTCGTAGCCCGGCTTCTTCCACTTGGCGATGAGGTTGGCGTCCACGAGCTTGCGCCGCACGCAGTAGTCGTACACCTCGCGCGAGATGCGCTTGTACTTGTAGAAGAGGTCGTACACGTAGCGGCTGCGCTGCCAGTTGATCTGGTGCACGGGCCACAGCGCCTCGCACTGCCGCTTTCCCTCGTGCGGCTCGTTCATGCGCTCGCGCAGCTCGCTCTCCAGCGCGTCCATCACCGGCTGGATGTACTCGTAGCCCGCGGGCGCGCGGTTCTTCTTGCTCCACTTAGACATGGTCGCCGCTGCAGATAGATAGATGGAGGTGTTCAATGGCGTGCTTTGCTGTGTCTAGTTGTGTTATTTGCTCGGCTATTTCGGTAATTAAAAGCGCTTTGCATTCAATAATAAAGACTACAATGCGGGACGGGTTTTACATAATTACATAAAGAGCCATATTATTTTCTATGATTGGATCAGCCATGCCCAGCACACGGGAGGCTCGGAGAATATCTGTACAAGCGGAGAGGTGTGAGAACGAGAAGGATGGACCCACCGTACTTGTTTCTGGTTGTTTCCATAGTATGCCAACCAAGTCGCTGAAGTCGTATTCGAACTATATTGCACTCCTTCGAAGGCGCTTCGCCTTGCTGGAATCCCTCAGGTCCATTCTCAACCGGCTCATGCGGCCGCATGCGTCGAAATACGGACGTGTGATTGGCTAACTTGCCGTGCGGCCGCATGCGTCGGTGAGCAAAAAAAGACGCTCATGCGTCCATTTCGACGCATGCGGCGAACTTGCCGCACAGCGAGGGTGGGGGACGCATGAGAACCCACCAATCAGAGCACACCAGCTGCTATTCGATCCATGATCTATCTACGAGTACAGGTACTAGGCACTTGAGCTAAACAAGATTTCAAGCATCGTAACGTTAATTAGTATTGTCTGCAGTTAAACAGTATGCAAACGACCACGATGCAGTACAACCAGATATGAAAGCTCAAATAGATCGCGCTAGTTGTCTGCATGGGCTACAGTTTATATATTCGTCCGATTAAGAGCTTGTTTGGTAGCTGAGAATGGAGTATTCCCTTCTACTTGAGGTGTTTTGTGTCGCTCACGCTTACATATAGTGGGCTCAGCATAAAGAGATGACTACTCAACGTTGCCTCTCTATATAAGAATGCGTGGCATTTCCGGACGCGTTATAGTAGCCATTCGTCGGAAACACGTTGGCTCCGATCTACGAGTTTTAGTAGTGCGAAACGCAGTGGAGTTATCTTGGACTGAAGCCCCCTTCAATTCGGCAACGTGCACTGACCACGAAGTTTTGAACATTTTACCGCGTCGTCTGTTTATTCATTATTGCGTGCGTGAAAATGTACTAGCATTTCGTGACTAGCAAGAGATAATAATATTGGTTGAGAGCAAATGTTACCATGGTGCATTCGCTGCACCCACACTATATAGCGGCGGTCACCAGCACGTACATTCAAAGCTACTGGCAAAAGAAGTGGTTCGGATGCAGTGACCGTCCAGCAGCCTACGCAGATGGGTGTTGTTGTTATGCATTCGAGTCTCTCGATCGAGAGAGACATTACTCAACGATTGCTGGCAGGTAGCACATAAAGTTACACGTGGTGTTCGGGTCTTCAGCGCTCTAACGTGTACCCTAAGGCTTAAGCAAGATTGTAGTCGGCTTGCTAGGTATGAGACGCATATACTAGTGGGTGTGATCCGTGTAACTTCAAGCTACTACAGTTAAGTTAACGGAGGTCATTGAGATGACATGTGAGTACATACTTAAGTATTTTAATACTTAAAATCAACGATTTTTTCTTTAAAAAATCGTTGATTTCCCGCACATTGTATAAACTCCGGCGAAAGGCTGATGCGACTAACTGTAAGGAAGGTGCTACAGGGGTAATTAGGCGTGAGCAATACCTAAGCTAAGAGGCAACACGCTTGCAGTGCGGGCTACTCAATGAGTTGATTGCCACATACTTGATATATTAACCCACCAGACTAACAGGGCCACTTAACTGCGTAGTATTTTGCTGAACACCGTAAAACGCTTCCCTGGGGAAGGAGAGAAGCCTGCCGTTTCGGATCGGTGGTCCCTTACGAAACGCTTACTGCCTTTCAAGTTGTCTTTATACTGCTTTAGTGAGTTCAACTAGCACTGTTGCTACATTGCATCACTACGTCTGTTGCCTACATAACAACATTTCACTGCGGGAGTGAGGAATATTGCACAACTAATTGTTTTAGTTGATTTATGAGATAGCGTCGATAAATACGAGTTTTCTTGGGCAAACTCTACATACTTCGTGTTGCTGCTCGTGGTACATGTATTGTTCTGAGTTTGAAGTGGCTGATGCCATCCGGTAGCTAACGCGGGTAGGGCGCAAATTCGGCCGCATTTTCAGTCTCAACCGATGCGGCCGCATGGTACAAAACTGTGCGATGCGGTGCGGCCGCATGCGGCCGGTTGAGAATGGACCTCAGCAATGTTCTGCTGTGGCGCTCTGCTCGCATGAGGCCATTAATGCCCGTGTTTCTCACGTAAAACACGCCAACAGCAAGACTAACGAACAGCTTCCACATAACACGATGCAGAAACTGACAATATAGCAGCAAAGACAGCGGACGCATCCTACGAGAGGTTATGACCCGCTCATCGTTGCTTACATCAAATTTCCATCACATCCCCCCCCCCCCCCTCCCTTTATCTCCATTTCCCGATTACGATGCCAGAAGCTCCATCGATTAGGCCAGCGTCCGTAGTTCTTGCGATATCTGCAACCGTACTGTTGCTCGTGAGCACGCTCTTGGCCGGGTCTTTCGGAGCGCCTCCCACACCATTCCATCCTAGTACTGCTGGCACTCACCATTACTGCCACTATATTCGTCATCTTTGCGATGGTCGGGATTATCATTATGCTGCTAAACGAAGGACGCCTGCGAGACGAACCTCTCGCCCGCCTCTGCGTGGTTTGCTCCGGAAGCTGCTTGCTAGTTTTGCTATTGATCGTAAACGTTCAGGCACTGTGGCACGACGACTACATCGCGAGCCATGAGACGGAGTTTCACGCGACGTTCAACGACTTAGTCTGCGACCTGCGCGGCACTGAGGTCTGCGCAAATGGGGGTACCTTCGACCAAATGCGGGCCTTTTTGGCGTCTGCTGCAGCCAACATAACGCCAAGGTTAGATACGTCGACAAGTGCGCGAGAATACTGCATGGTCAAGCTGTTGCGTGGTCGTGAAGTTCTTCGGCAACACCAGCAGGAATTTTTGGATTCTTTGATGATAACGGATGCGGTTGACAAGTGGTGCGGAAGCAAGATGCTGGGCCTCCCAACTGATACAACTTCGCCATTCTCGCCAGTCTCGATGAATTCGGCTACTTATGGTTCGTTGCGGACGACGCCGGTTGAGGAAGTCAGATCGGTGACGATTGCTATGGGGCCAGCTCTTGTTTGCATGGCGTTGTTGTACTTGCTCGAGAGCAGTGGGTAGGGGAAAGTAAAGAAGGCTCATGGTGGACTGCATCGGGTGAAGAAAGACTAGTCAGCATTTGTTAAGGGGGGGGGGGGGGGGCTTGAGTGAGATCGTTGAGCCAAGGAAGCGACGAAAGCACTCCACGATTGCAAGTTTTAACTAAAAACAAACCTCTTCTATTTCGTATTAACATTCCGTTTGGGTGGTATGATTTTAATGCTGCTCCTCGAAGTACTGGCTGGTGAGTGACACTAGAGCACAGCGTTGACGCGCGATATAATTGTTGGACCGATGAGAGCAAAGTGCTGCACCATCAAGAATACTGACAACATCCACGCTTAGCTTATGTGTACGGTTCATGCCGAAGTCATAGTAAAAGATTTTGTTCCGTAGAAATTAATGTAACATACCTACGGTACCGGTACTGCATTCGTTGCCCCTTCACACACCGGCGCATTCCTCCTCACTACGGCGCCAAACTAGCGTTAAACCCACAACCGATGCCTCGAACTTCGTCAGCAACGATTGACACATCAGTGCAAACATATCGATCGCTCTTCCTTTTCTCAGGGTCTTCTTATTCTTTGATTTCGATTGTCATGTGAGGAGTATTCCCCCGTTGTCCGTACACCTCGTAGCATCAAACCGCCCCCTCTAGCACATTCTGGCATTGCGCGGTCTCTACAACGGTGCTGTCGATCCTTAGCACGATCACGGCCCTGAAATCCCCGATGGCCGATACCATCCCCACGTCGCTTAGGAATCCCTCTCTTGAGTCCCTGGTACTAGCAATTGGTCTTATCGACTTGCTCTTCATATTAGTGATGCTTGTTAGCCTTCACTTTCTCGGCAACAGATGTACTGTGGGTGCGTCTTCTTGGTTCTCTTTGGAGTCTGCTTCCTGGTTTTGCTTCTAGTCGTGAGCGTCCAAGCATTGCGGTACGAAGGCCACATCGCGAGTCATCCGGATGAATTCCGCGCTAAATCAACGAGTTCATCTGCGACCTGCGGATCTCTGAGGTTTGTACAGCTGGAGACAACGCCGCCAGTCCCGAATTTCGCGCAAAGTTTAACGACTTATTTTGCGACCTGCGCGGTAATGAGATTTGTGCTGATGAAGGCCAAGTTCGTTAAAGTGCTGGGGATGGCGGCTTCTAGTGACAACACGACAGTAAAGTTGGATGCCGTGACGCGCGTCTGGGACTACTGCAGAGCTAATGTGTTGAATATGGCGCATCTTCAAATGCAACATGCTACTACTCGATTACACAAAGGGGGCATCTTTCAGCTGACACCCACAGGCCGAGTCTTCTCGAGGATTCTTTCAACATCAGAGACGCAGTTGACAAGTGGTGCGAGAGGGTCTCTCAGTTAATACAACGTCACCGTCTTCTCCTGTTTCAATGAGCTCGAAAGGCTATCGCTCGTTGCAGACCCAGTGGCCTGATTGCGTGAAGACCGAGTCAATTGTTTTGGGCCTGGTGCTGGTTTGCATGGCGTTCGTGTGCACTATCGATCGAAGTGGCGAGGGGAAAAGTAAACGAGCTGGTGATGATTGCAAGCCGATGAAGATCACAATGACGCACCATACACTTCTATCGTTTCTTGGAACAGCAACACATAATATTTGTGTTGGGATTTGGCTCGTACGGACTGCGTTATCTAAACGTGAGGATTATTTGACCAGCATTTTCTTATGCAATATTTAACAACGAGTTCGATTATCTAAGTACTAACTCAGCGGTTTGCTCAATAGGTGATCCGTGTAGTGCACAACCATCGATTGCGTGATACCAAGCTGAGTAAATTCATTAGCAGGTAGTGACGATGATATGCTAGTCGTGAGTATTGGTAGGCAGTCTGTTTCGAGGTGATATTTCCATACAACGTTTCGGAAGTGCGCTGAGTAAGTGCACCCGACAGGGTGACTTTCACGAACCTACCCAACTTTGTCATTTCCAGCCTTACCGAAGTTTTGATTGACGACACCAAAATACTAGGGCTTCGCGAAGGCTGGGATAGGATTGGTTAACTCACCTTTGACCGCCATTGATAAACTCAATCGGCACGCTCCACGGGCATCTCCTGCTTCTTCTTCGCAGTTGAGTTTCTACTTAGATATCACAAACAAAGAGCATAAGACCATGTATAATCGTTTGATACTGACAGAAAGGTAGCAAATAAATCAATTTTCGTTATACCTGTACTTTGATAGTGCGACCCGTACGACCTACGGGCATCTCCTGCGCCTGCTTCGCAGCCGCAGAATCTGCCCTGCTGTACCGCGGCCGACTTTCAAAGCGGAAACCGAAAAACGAACCCTGCGTAGATCTGTCTACGACTCGTCCGGACTGCAAATGCTCTTCTGACTTTGTCAAAACTGGGTCACCTCCATCATTCTCGAGATGTCGAGAACACTCGGTCAATCGACATCAATGTAAACTGACCATAAAACCTATCACCAGTACATCACCAGTTTGCACGGGGAATCCTGTTTGGGCTAGGCTATCAGCACTTCGTCGCTTCCTATCCCCGTATAAAATCCATCATTACCTGGCGGGCTGTGCCCCGCAGTCTACACGCATCACAGCGAAAGCGTCTGGTTGAAACCGCATTCTCAATTCTTTCACCAACGAAGAACAAGTGCGATGGATTCCTGCAAGACCAAAGTCTCCGCGTCTTTTGCGGCCAGCGCCACTCTGCTGTTGATTCTGGGCGTGATCTACACCGTGCTTCGCGCTACACCGATGATCGAAACACCTTTCGATAATGCCGTCCTGAAGCTAGTGATATCTACAGTGTGGCTTCTTGCTATTGTCGTTGCGCCCGTGATGGGTATCGCAAGCGCTCAGTTGCTTCGCAATGCACCGTTGCGAGACAATCCCGGCCTCCACGCCGCCATAGTCGTATCTGGTGGCTTCATGCTTGCCTCGTTGTTCGTCGTAAACGTCGTTGCATTGGTTTACGAAGATGATATCGCCAATCCCGAGTTTCGCGCGAAGTTTAACGACTTCTTTTGCGACCTGCGCGGCACTGAGATTTGTGCAGATGGAGACAACTTTGGTAAACTGCTGGGAATGGTGGCTTCAAGTGACAGCACTACCTTAAACGTGGAGACCGCGACGCGCGTCTGGGACTACTGCAGAACTACGCTGTTGAATATGGGCTACGTTGGGTTTCAGCACACTGCTACTTGTACTCGATTACGAAGGGGATATTTTTCAGCTGCCACGTACAGTCAGAGTCTTGTCGATTCATTCAACACCACGGACGCGGTTGACAAGTGGTGCGGGAGCAAGGCAATCGGTCTCTCCGTTAATGCAACGTCACCCTTTTCTCCGGTTTTAACGAATCCGGGCGCGTATCACACATTGCAAACCAAGTGGCTCGACTGCGTGAAGATCGAGTCGAATTTTATGGGGCTGGCGCTAGTTTGCATGGCGTTAGTGTGCATTCTCGATCGAAGCGGTACGAAGAAAAATGAACAAGCCGGTGGTGATGGCAAGCCGATGAAGGACAAAACGGCCCAAGAAATAGCAACGGAATCTTGAAGGGTACTGTAGTACAGCTCATTACAATTCTATTGCTTCTTGCAACAACAAATATTAGCTCAACCTCAGCTAGTTGGCAAGTTTTGGTGAGATTGTCTTAGCTTTTTTTTGGGGGGGAACAGGTTGTATCTAAATAGCTAACCCATCAATTACATTAACGGAAAGGTTCAACAAGAAACTGATACTTCGAAGTAGTTTACAACTATCAAACCCAATGGATTGTGAAATGTACCAGAAGAGGCCGAATCATCATTCTTCAATTTAGCGGTGCTCACATAAGGCGCGAGATTCAACGACTGGATTTGCGACCTGCGCGGCACTGACGTATGCTCAAAGGCGGGCAACTATGATAAAGTGCTGGGGATGCTGGAGCCTACGGGCAACAAAACATCGAGGGCAGAGACACCGGCGCTTGGGTGGGATTTCTGCCGGAAAAATTACTGCGTAGTGGCGGATCGCTTACACGACACGTACTTCGAAGTACAAAGTTTCCTGGATTCGTGCAACATGACCAACGCGGTTGACAAGTGGTGCCAAACGAAGGCGATGGGACTCTCATTGAATACAACGTCTCCATGCTCGCCCATTTCGATAAACCCAGGGATATATCGAGCGTTGCAGAGGGAGTTGCCCAAGCACCTGAGGTCGGCGTCGATTTTTGTGGGCTTGGCGCTTGTTTGCATGGCTTCGATATACTTACTCGACGGAAAAAGAAGTTGATTAACTGCTTTATGAATGCCTCGTTTTGCTAGCTACCACAATAAAATGGACTAATTTGTTGCACTAGTTATTGACGGGGGAATCCAAATCTGTCTTGATGGCGGGGGAATAACTTGTTCGCAGGGTTCTTCGAAGCCCAATCTCCGGAGGGTAACACAGATTGCATGTTTGCCAAATCCAAGCTCCGTTGAATGTCGAAAAATAAAATCGCAATGCCGGCCAAATGACGCCTTCACGCTTTGTGTGCTTGGTTTGTCAGCTTCCGTCTCATGAAAGTAGATATCGTTACGAAGTCTCCATATACTGTGAAACGCTATGGCGGTGTACACCCTCCAGAGCAGCAGCACTTCCTTTCGATGACATCTCCAATCTGGTTTGAGATCCCGCGGCCTGGGAAACAGTAGTAGCCACCAATCTAATGTTGCAGTAAACGCTTGGAACCACCGCTCAAATTCCAATCTATTATTTTCTATTGGCGACATGGGATCGCCGAACTAACTTCGAAAAAACTGCTTTGCCTGTTCACCTGCTCCAGGGCTACGCTTACTGATAGGTTGTTATCTGAGTTAAATCTGCTTTCACTAGACGACAGGAGGTTCCAGCGAAACATTGGTATTGCACAGCATGTATTAATTGACTTTACTATGTAGTTCACTACCTTTGAATGTTCGATCCCTATTTCAGACTGCTAAAGCTCCGATTTATATACATCAAGGTCCGAAGTAACGCGGTTGGTCTCGCAACTAATCCAGCTCCACCGTTCTCGCCAACTTTGATGAATCGCGACAAAAAATATCAAACTCTGGAGATGAAGGGGCTCACGCGTGCAGGGGTGTCAATTTCTATGGGATCGCCGATTGTTGGTGTGCTTCCAATATTGAATAGCGGATGGAGATGCTACGAACAAAGTGGCACAAGAAATCGTAGTCCAGCTTAGCTGTGGATTCTACTTCAGAAGGCATGGAATTTTTCTGCTCAATGGTAAGACATTTTTTTTTTTCACCTCCACGTCAATATATTACTTACTTGGCGCATTATTCATTCATCCTCACTGAATTGCTTACTCCATGTGCATGCCGTGCGCGACGCCCTTCTCCTCGTCCTGCTGCGCTGCCATGTTGTTGAAAATGTGTTCCAGCGCAGTCTCACTCACGCTGTACTCGTCCACGTTCAAGTCAGCGCGAGTCTGCTCGAGTGCGCGGAAAATCTCGGCCGGCCGCAGCACGGCGTCGCTACTTGGTCGATGCTTTGGCACTTGGAAGCGGAAGTGTTCGCCCTGCTGCTCCGCCAGGACGCTGCCCGGGAACGTGTCGTGGAAGAAGCTCTGCAGCCTCTCGCTGTGTGTTTCCGAGACCCACCACGAGCAGAAACTGTCGACTGAGATCGCACCCTGAGCTTCGAGCTGACTGCTGAGCAACCAGCCAGTGCCCGAGTGATCCAGGATGCAAGAGCCGCGTTCAGATGAGCCTAAAGCCGTGCACAAGTCTTGGATGTCGGCAGTCGTGATCTTTACCCCCTGAGCCAGGCGCTGGCGTTGGCTGGTTCGGCTGCTTCGTCGCACCGAGAGGCTTTTCTCTGCTGTGAGGAAGGCCACCACTTGGTCCATGACAGCAGTCAGCTTGGAATCATCAGAATTAGTTGAAGCTGCACGCAGCGTGATCTCCACCGTGTACCCTCGACCAAACTTCTGCTTCAGGTGCTCGACGCTGCCGAGGCATTTCAACCGACCGCTCACGAGGATTCCCACCCGAGAACACAGCGCCTCGCACTCCTCCATCGAGTGGGTAGTGAGAACCACGCAAGCTCCTTCGTCACGACCTCCATCCTGATCGGTAGAACACACGCGCGCGATAACGTCCCACATCTTCCGTCGTGAGCTTGGGTCCACGCCTGTCGACGGTTCATCTAGGAATACGACACGAGGGCGACCCAGCAGCGCGATGGCTGTCGACACCTTGCGCTTGTTGCCGCCGCTAAGACCTCGCGTGAGCTTGTCGCGGTACTTCGTGAGCCCCAACTCCTGGATCTGCTCCTCCACTGCGGTGTTCACGAAATCCTCGGGGATGCCCTTGATCCGGGCGTACAGCTGCAGTTGTTCCTTCACAGTCAGCAGGTCGTGCAGCGCGTCGAACTGCGGACAGTAGCCCATCGTCTTCCGTGCTGCAGCCGAACTGGTCGACAGGTCGAAGCCGCTCAGAGTCACGAAGCCCTGCGTAGGCGCCAGTTGTCCCGTGAGCACAGCCATCGTCGTCGACTTGCCGGCGCCATTAATGCCCAAGTAGCCGAAGCACTCGCCGCTCTTGATGGACAGACACAAGTCTTTCAATGCGATCTTGGCGCGAGGCTTGCCGGCGTACTGCTGACGTAAGTTTCGGATGAAGACGAGGTCGTTCGGCTGAGGGCGCTCGTTCTCCACGCGCTGCCGCTCGCGCTGCACGTCGTCATCCTCTTCCTCGGTCACCTCATCGGATTCCACGCCCACCGCGCTATGATGTTGCTTCTCCGATGCGGTTTGATTCCACTTGACCGAGCGGTTTTCAACCACGAACACGAGCGCAGTCAGCACTGCCGCCTCCACCAGCGTATACATCAGCGGCGCACCGATGATCTCCATATCGAACGGCTGTCGTACGCAGCACGAAGGCTCCAGGCGGTCCCAGCACTCTGTGCACTCCTCCTTCCCGAGGCCTTCAAACAGTCCAAAGAACGACGGAGTTGCACGAATCCAACGAGCGGAACCAAAGAGCGCTCGACGACTAACTTTCCGCGTGGCCAGCTCGAAGATGCCGTTGTTCAGCGTGTACCCGGGGAAAACCATGAAGATCCAGCGCAAGTAGTTCTGGTCCAGCGACGACAGCGTCAAATTACCAGAGATCGTGAAGTTGACGATGCGGCACATGAACGAGAAGATGCTCAGCAAGCCGCCGGTGCCGAGGGCGAACACCAGCAGCGCAGTCTGCGCCACGGCGTGCTTGACGTACCTCCTCGAGAACAAATAGGCCAGCGGGATAATGGCCCAGACGTGGGCAATCACCAGCACAATAACAGCGAACACATCTGCTGTGCTGGCATTAGTTGCGCCGCTCGGCGTCATGGACAGCGGGACGATGATCGCTGCGGCGACGATGGGTATGATCGTGAGGAGGACGTCGTGCGTCCAGCAGGCCATCCAGTACGCGGACACATTGGCGCCACTGATGAGCTGCAGGCCCTTGGCATTCTGGATCGGGTCCTTCTCGCGCACGACGAAAGCCACGATAGCTGCGGGTACGAAGGCAAACGCCAGCATGACGACCAGAGCCACTAAGAAACCGTTCAGCGTCACTTGCAGCTTGGCGTTGTTCTTGGCGAGGCAGTTGCTGTTGAAGCATGGAGTCGAGTCGCACGTGTTGCACGGGTACCATGGCGAAGCGACGTTGCTGGCGTCGCAGCACACGTTGACATCGCAGTCCAGGACCCCAAGGGTGCAGTAGTCGAAGCCCCGGGAGCCGTAACACGCCGAGACATTGTAGTCCGGGTCAATGAGACTGCTGAAGTTCGTAGACGCCGCGCATGTGCTCTGCTCCGATTCCGTGGGGAGGCTAGAGGCGTAGTTCGGGATGAAGTCCGCCACTTCGATCTCTGGCAACACTGCGAGGATGATGAGGAAGATGAGCGGGATCCCCACCGAGTAGGCCAGCGTCTTCTTGTCTCGCTTGGCGATCTGGAAGCGTTTCTTCGTCAGCGCAGAGTACTGAGTCCACATTGACGGCTCAGTGATAGGAGGCGGGGTGGGGGGCAGGTTAACAGCACCTCCTGTCGACACCAACTTCAACGACGTCGTACGATCCAGCACAGACGCAGACGGCTTGCGGTCCAACGTCGGCAGCATACGCTGTTCCTCTTCATGATCTTGGGAGATCCGCAAGAAGACCTCCTCAAGCGTAGTCACTGAAATCCCGTACTGCTGCACGCCAAGCTCGTGCATCTCCGCGTCCAGCTGCTCCAGCATAGCTGGGAACGCCTCCGACGACGCAGTCGGCAGCTGGAATACGAGCTCCGAGCCGGAACTGCTCAGACGCTTGACATCGGGGACGTATTTCTTCAGGAAGTTCTGCACCGAGTGCACGTCGCACGATCCGTCCGCCGCCTTGATCATTGTCAGGTTGTAGCCCGCACCGAAGCGGTTCTTCAGGAAGAGCGAAGACCCAGCACAGCGCAGTTGGCCGTCCGCCAGAATGGCGATGCGATCGCCCAGAATGTCCGCCTCGTCCATGAAGTGCGTGGTCAGAACGATGACTCGGTCCTCGCGGCTCTGCTGGAGCAAGTTCCACGTGAAGCGCCGGGAGTACGGGTCCATGCCAGACGTCGGCTCGTCCAAGAAGACGAGCTTGCTGCCACCGAGGAACGCGAGCGCGACGCTCAGTTTGCGTTTCTGGCCGCCAGACAGCGTCTTCGCGAGCGCGTGGCGGATCTCCGTGAGTCCGACATCCTCGATCATCTTGTCCACGCTGCTCTGCAGTCTCTCACGCGGCACGTGCTTCATGGTCCCGAAGAGCAGCAGGTGCTCCTCCACCGTCAGATCCTGGAACAGAACGTCGTGCTGGGGGCAAATGCCGATAACCCTGCGCAGCTCCTGGAAGTCGTGCTTGATGGAGCACCCGTACAGCGTCGCGTCTCCAGCGGTGGGCGGGATGAGACCTGTCAGCATGGAGATGATCGTCGTCTTACCTGCGCCGTTGTGGCCCAGCAGCGCCGTGATCTGTCCGCTGTACATGGCCAGATCCAGTCCAGCCACCGCGACTCGCTCCTCGCCGTCTTCTTCCAGGGAACACCTTCCTCAAGCCGCGGATCTGCAGACACGTGCCGTTGCGCTCCTGCATGACCAGCGCCGCATTCACCGGCTCCACAGTCGCGTCTTCAGCCACCTGCTCCGTTGTCTTGGTGCTTGGGCCTTGTACTCCGTCCACTAGCCGCGCGTAGACCCCACCGGCTTGCGGCGACAGCGCGTGAGTGTCCGAGGGGCTTCGTCTTCAGGATGATCCCCGTCAATCTTGCTGAACCAGTAGCTCTTCGTGAACAGGAAGTACCAGGGCTTCCTCACGCCGTACTGCTGTGGTAGAACCTGCTCCAAGTACCATCCGAGCGCCACGAGGATCGCCGAGTCGAGGACGAGGAACAAACTCATCCTAAACGCGCTGGGCACTGTCACGGGCTCCTCTCGAAGTCCGGCAGAGTACGCGAAGCCCGTCCCGAGCTGCGCGCGTCGCAGAATCTCGTCCACGGCTAGAGCAAAAGCCGTGGGAGGCGACAGCGCGGCCCAGTAGCGCGGCGCGTTGGTGTCGGCCGACTGCACGGCGAAGAAGGGGAAGAAGAGGATGAGCCAGAGCAAAACGGACGCGATGGCGGCCGTCCGGGACTTGTTGAAGAAGGGCGCCACGAAGTACGAGAAGGCCGTGATGGCCACGCTGAGGCTCCAGAAGAGGAACACGAGCGTCGCGTACTCGGTGGTGGGGAACACGTTGCCGAACTTGAGCTCGGCGGAGATGGCGAAGGCCAAGGGCGTGGCCAGCACGGCCGTGGTGAGGCACCACGAGAGCAGCAGCGTGGCGTCCGAGAGCCCCATGATCTTCATGACCTCGCGCAGCCGGTTCTCCTTCTCGATGACCATCGTGGTCGTGGTCGTGGACACGAACTTGATGTAGCTCACGAGGAAGAAGAGCCCCAGCACCGACTGCCCTCCGGTGTAGAAGGACGTCATGGCGGAGGACGGCCCGCCGATGGCCTCGAGCCCCCAGACCGCCAGGTCGCTGCAGATGAGCGTCTCGTTGGCCGCCAGCTGCGCCGCCTCGGACGTGAACCACTGCGAGCGCCAGCCGCCCGACAGGTTGTCCAGGTTGGCCAGCAGCAGCAGCGCCGTGGACAGCAGCACGGGCAGGAAGAGCTCCACCAGCAGCGACACGGGCCGGCGGCGCCGCAGCACCATGTTCTTCCACACGAGGTTGGTCACCTGTCTCCACGTCTGCGCCAGGCGGGCTGCAGGCCCACTAGAGGAAGCTGAAAGCGTGTGGAACTTGCTGTTGGTGGCGCTTTTGCTGTGTCTGCGCGCGTACCGACGCGAGAAGACCGCGACCGCTGCGATGACGGCCACGACGACGGCGACCACTGCGACGAGGAGCGAGTTGGCGGTCGAGAGGCCGCCGTCGCACTCGGTCTGGTACGTGAAGACGCTGTCGAAGAGCTCCTTGCACGAGGCCACGGCGCTGGACGACGTGTTGCAGGCCTGGAGGGAGGCCGCGGCCGCGCAGCACGACGCCGAGGCGCTGGACGACTGCTTGGAGCACATGACGCGGCACACGGAGTCCCCGCTGAACTCGGAGGAAGAGCTGGAGGAGGAAGAAGTCGAGGAGGACGACGAGCTGTTGTCATTGTCATTGTCGAGGAAGTCGGACGGCAGGAGGTCGAAGAGCCCCGAGTTGGTGACGCAGAGGCCGTAGGAAAGGTCGTTCTCGATTACGGTCGTCACGCAGCTGGAGAGCGCGGTGAGCGTGGCGCTCTCGGCGTCGTCCGAGGATCCGGCGTCGGCCATGGCGTCCGTCGCTCAGGGCGCGGATTTGCTTGTGAAGCTCATCGATCAGATGTCGGTACGGCTGGCGAATCGATTAATCTACCACGTAATCACAGTTTCAGCAAAATCTGCAAACGTACTGTGAGAATGATTAGACTGCGGAAACGGAGCATAGTATTGAAGAGTGGAGTGTGAGGAGAGGCCTGCGTAAATACATGTAATGGCGAGAACTCATATTTTCGGAAGCGAGAGCAAAAGTGGACAAGCGATTGCTTGATCCGTTGGACAGTTCCGTTAGGCGTTGAGTTTGCCGCTCAAACAGTGAAAAGAGGGCGCGTGGCAAACGGCTCCCCTCCTTCGAGTTGTAGGCGCCTCTTGCTGGACGGAAGTCTGTCCTGAATTGCAGCACGCTAAGAAACGGTGTCGCCAATCTAGGCCATTCTTCTGTAAGCTGTAAGCTGGTGGATACTGTAGCTCGCTTGAAGCACCCCATCTCAAACAGCGCCAGGTTACAGCTATGGATGGCAGTTCGCGCTAGTCGCGGTTTCACGTCACCGATCGATTACATGTAGCTGCAGCTGCGCGGATTGCTTTATCCGCGCCAAAGCTTACTGCGATTGTACTTCCGGTTTGATGCAATAACGTCGAGTCTCTTCAAACACAGTAGACCCGAGCTCCACGGCACGGTGAAGACACACTGCCATTGTTGTCGGCACTATCCACTTTCCTGGGCCCGGCCGGCTCACGACTGAAGCGCACACACCGAGAGTGCCTCATGCAATGGCGCCGCCTACGTCTAGACCGCCGGCGAAATGACCCACTGGATCGAACTCCGTCGCTTCATCCATTCTCTGTCGAACAGGAAAACCACGAGGACTGCACTGCCGCCACTGCTACATGCACCGAACGGTTCTTGTACAGACAGTGTATGTTGGCCCAACACAACACTGTTGGGCTCCAGCCGGCAAAGCTGCAGCCGGCAGCGTCCCCATCGCGAGGAGATCGAAAGGTGCCGCATAATCGCCGGCTGGGCTCCTCGACGCTGGATTTGACGCTAACCGTTATGTTGGCAAGCGACCAAAGGGGTCTGCATGCCATGCTAGCTAGCGTCCGCGGCGGTGCGTGACCAATGCGCTGCAAAACCAACAATGGCCAGCAGGAAGACCTCTGTAGTCGCCGTGGATGGCGGTCATGATTACTGCACCAGTCATCGGATTGACTTCAACATGGGTACTACCCTACAACTTTACCCGACACATCCAAATACTGTATCCGACAAGGCTTTCATCAACAGAATCAGTGTCATTCTTGTCTAAACCGATTGCTTTTTTTAAACAGGTAATAAGTCATTTGTAGGGTAAAGTAGCCGCGTAGTCCGGTTCAGACTTGATCTTTCGAGTGCAATCTGCTCTTGTCGCATCCGTGGCCTTGCCATGACTCCAAAATGAAAGTCGTCATGAACTCTTGGAGGGTTGGAGCGTGTGACAGCCTGGGATTCCTACTGCCGTTCCAACACCAGCTTCACCTCCGCCTTCCGTCCGGCATTCGCAGAATTTCAAGGCCAAGCAAGCACCAACCAATACTGCAGACCAATGGCCTCGTCGTCGCTGCGCACCTCGCTCGGCAGCAGCGGCCACTCGCTGGGCGACTCGTGCATCGACCTGTACGCCGAGCGGGTCATGATCCCGCGGATCTCGCTCCTGTCGCTGCTGGCCGGCCTGTCGGCCCTGTCGGTTCTGCTCGTCCGGCACCGCC
Organism: Phytophthora melonis; assembly: GCA_024211575.1. NCBI lineage: Eukaryota > Oomycota > Peronosporomycetes > Peronosporales > Peronosporaceae > Phytophthora > Phytophthora melonis. Next base: position 1,387,564 of record JAMXKT010000085.1, read on the forward strand.
GGCGACGACGGCTGCAACGCGTCCGGCAGTCGGCCAAGCTGCTGCCGGAGAAGGTCGTGCTCGAGTCGTCGCTCGTGTCGTTCGCCGGCGACGAGCTCTCGTCTCGGAAGCGCTGGTTCGCGTGCTTCCTGGCCACGAGCGTGGCGTGGGTCACGATCTTCCTCTGCACCTTCAACTCGTCCACGGCCCTCGCGTCCGGCACGTCCATGAGCGCGGCGCAGGCGCGGCCCCGCATCGTCTTCAGCTTCACGACGACGCCCCGAGGCATCGACGAAATGCAGCCCACGGTGGACGCGCTCGTGCGCCAGGAGGGCGACGGCTTCGACGCCGTGTACGTCATCGTGCCCAAAACGTACCGCGACCAGGCCGTGCAGATCCCCGACTGGCTGCTGGACGGCCGGACGAAGCTCAACCAGAGCGAGTTCCGCGGCATCACGTTCGCCACGGGGGCGAGTCCGTACCACGACAAGCTGCGGCTCATCGTGCTGGACACGGACTTCGGGCCGGCCAGCAAGGTGCTGGGCACGCTGCTGGTGGAGCAGGACCCGGACACCGTCATCGTGTACGGCGACGACGACCGCGTCTACCCCACGCAGCTGTGCGAGCGCGCGCTGCACTACACGCACAAGTACCCGGACGACGCCATCGCGGTGCTGGGCGGCTGGATCTCGGCCGAGGACGATCTGTACTGTGGACGCAGCCTCGCGGTCGGGGTCAACAGCGTGTCGTTCGTGGGAGGGGCCGGTGGCGTCGCAGTGAAGCGCAAGTTCTTTGGCCTGGAGGAGGCGACGATGCCGGCGTTTGAGGTGGCCAACATGTCCAAGGCCTGCTTCCTGGGCGACGACTACTATCTGTCGCACTTGTTGAGTCGGAATGGAGTAAGGAGGCGGCTTGTGGCAGACAGCTGCTGGAACATCGAGTCTCTGACCGAGTCGTTCTCGCACGGAGGACTATCGTACGCGCCGTCGGAACACCCGGGAGGCGCCAATGTGGAGCACTATCAGCAGTGCATTCGAGAGCTGGGTAAGGACCAGGATCTGTCGCAGGATGGAGAGTTTGGATCCACGTTCATGTTCGTGTTTTCTCGACTGTGGGGAGTTTTACGAGGATTGAGGAATCTGTACTTTGGCGGTGAATTCGTGACATGCTGATTGATGAACGAGCATGCAAAATTGTAACAATACTTTGGAGGTGGACGACAAAATAATATGAAGCGATTAAATGGACCGGCAAACGTAACTCCGAAAGTTGGCTGGGTGCTGGTACAATACCCATTCGAGAAAAAGATTGCATCCTGCTAGCATCATCCAAGGGCGACGGTACACCAGAGGATTGCCATCTTGATCTAATGGTGCGGTGTATTTATGCGGGGAAATATCCTCGTGACCTTTTTTCACTCTTCAAACTACCAGGAGCTTCCTTCCTTCCTTCAGCAATGAGCGTGCATACCGTCACCCTCGCGCTTCTCGTCGTCTTTGTACTCGTGTGCGGCGTTCAACGCTCGGCTGCGATGAACGCGGAGGTGCGGATCTACAAGGAGCCCGAGTTCAAGAGACTGCGCCAAATCGTCATCGTGTCTGCGGGGAATCTCTGCTACGACATGCCCTGTGAGATCGGCGACAGCATTTCGTCAGCCATATGGACGGGACTCCCAGTCACGGGGACGGCCTACGCTGATGGACAGGCGAGGATCGCCTTCTACAAAGGCGCCAACTGCACGGGCCAAGCGACTGTGGTGAGCACGAGCGTCTGGGAGATCCCCAACTTCGCGGCGTTCGGCATGGACAACGTCACCTCGTCTTTTGCGGTGCTGGAGACATCGACGGTGATGAAGCACAAGACGAAAAACGTTTGTATGTGAGTGGTAAAGGTGGTGGGGACCGCGGTGACTGGACGATCGAGCAGAGAAGCTATTTCTTGTGACAACGGTCGTAACTAGCTACGCAATAGTTGCACGTTTACTTGTTCACAACGAACGAAAGCGAAAGCTCAACCGCCAACGGAGTCTGAAAACTGTGTTTTAGTCCATTTTTCGTTTAGTGGTAACCAGCACTGTTAGCCCTCTTTAATGAAAAATGGAGTCGAATCATGAGGACGGCGCGGGGTTCGCCACCATCCAGTGGTCATCCCCGCACCAGCAAAATGGTTTGATGTAAGCAAGATACAGATCGTAAATTAGGGGATAGCGTGGCTCGGCAATTTGAAAAATGGGAGAATCGATTGAGCAGGAAGCAGAATATGTACTATGTTCAGTTAAACTTTTTGTTTAATCGGTGTCAGCACATTTGTTCTTTTTTCTTCTTCTTACTACTACGGTGTAGTGTGGTGGCTCGTCCCTCCTCTGGGGAACACGAACCGGATCTGCGGAACAGCGTCCAAGTCGTGATCGACTTGACGGAGTAGCTGGTGTGGCACACCGAGCAGCAGTCGGTGGCGAAGAGTGTGGTGGAGACGGCGAGCGGTGACGGAAGCGAGCCAGTAGGCTACCGTTACGCGCGACAGGAGGTAGCGGTTGAAGTTGGCAGCCGCAGAAGATCGCTAGGCGAGGTGACCCGCGAGCGGAGCAGAGAACGAGTATGCAGAGAGGGAGGCGACGTCGGAGAGTGAGCGTGAGGCCAGGAGGCCACGGCGAAGGAGATGAGGGCCCAAGGGGAGAGGTCCGAGTAGGCTAGGAGGCGCCGAGTGGATAGGATAGGGTAGATCGACGGGGTTAGAAGTAAGTGGGGGCAGCGAGCTGCGGACTGGCAGATCGACCCTCAGTTGCGATTTGTTGATGGATAGAAACGAGTCAAGACTTGTAATACACTCACTTGCGCCGAAACGCGGGTTCCTGCGGTCTAGTACCAGGGAAGTGACTTGCGACCAGGGAAGTGTCGGCTAGGCACAGGAGTAAGTGGCATAAGGTAAGCGATAGTGGCGGGCGGTGCACAGATGAGGGCGATGTATTGAGTAGGGTGGCGGGACCACGGAGAGAAGCCGTGGGGGCGCGAGGTTCATTCCTTACAGCATCTTGGCCGTGAAGATCAGCTATCTCGAGTGTTTGGGTGTGCCCGAGTGCCGTGACGGAGATGCTGTTCGACCTGTTTACATGTCCGGTGGGGGTCGCCTGTGGCTTGCCGGAGCCCAGGACGATTGTATGTCCCCTCCCAGCCGTCCCTATCCCCGACACGCCTGGTGAAGGGGCCAGTACCTGTCTGGTCGATCTTCGTACTGCCTCGCACCTGCTGGCAGTCGGCGCTATACTGGCCTACCTAGGCGTGGACGCGACGCCAACAACGGTGTAAGTTCGTCAGGGTGGACGCGTGCCATACTATGGGCGACTGGGCTGGATGGGACCTGGTCACCCATGAGGAACACGTAACACTACGGGTAGTCGGGCTGGACGGGACCCGTCTACCTGTAGCAAGGGACGACCGGGCTGGGGATAGACCTGGGAGTAACCTACATGGTGGTCATAAACAGAGGCTCTCTGGGCATGTCAAGAGGATTTGACATGCGAGCTGAGCTTTCCGTGGGCAAACCCCGCAGCGTGGAAGAGGGTTAGAAGAGGAAGGGGAGCGAGGAATGAAGGACTGACTGAGATGATTGTGACTTATTGTGTTAGAAGCTAAGAGAATGGCTACGAACGTGGTGGCACGTGACGAACGAGCGCAGCGACGCGCTGCATCGGCGGAGAGAGCGGCTGCGGAGGCTGCGAAGAGAGCGAAGGAGTCGACGTCGGTGACGGTGGACGCCGGCAGTGAAGGCACGCTGACGGTGGAATCCTCGGTGATCACCAGCGCGTCGGGCAACACGCCAATTGGATCTGCGAGCGGCGGACTCGGCAGCGGACGGGCTGGTCGTGACGAACAAGGTGGAGGAGACCGCGGCCAAGCTGGGCGAGACGAAGGAGCCGGCCGTGGCCGAGAACCAGCCGGTGGTAACGGCGGTGAACGGTCCACCGGCGGCACCAGCAGCAATGTGACGAGAAGCAACTTGACCGGAAGCGGCATGACGCCGACGGCGGGAAACGGAGGTCAACGTGGTGGCGGTCACGGCGATGACGGCCATGACGACGATGGACACGGGAAGACGGTGGTCACGGTGAGCGGGTTGGCCAACGTGAGGCGGCCACCAGCTTCTCCGGTGGCTACGTCGACTTGACGAGAAGTGGGGGTGGCGGTGGACACGGCGGCGCTGGTCCTGAACGCGCACCGACCCCACCACCAACACTTGGAGCAGCGAGAATGAGAGCGGCGGCGGCACCCATCGTCGTCCGCGAGAAGGCGAGAGCACTGAAGTTAACGAAGTTCAAAGGTCTTGATGACACGATGCCCGTGAGCATGTGGCTCAAGACGGTGCGCCAGGAGGTGCGGCGGCAGGCAGTCACCATGGGCGTCGAGTGGAACGAGAATCAGCTGTACCACGAAGTCGCGTCCTACTTGGACGGCGAGGCGAAGCGCTGGTTCGCGACTGTGATGGAGTCGGTGCAGCCGGAGGAGGAAAGCATCAACACGCTCGCAGCGATGCTGCGCGCGAAGTACATGACGCAGCGGTCGGGCCCCGAGGTGGTCGACTTGCTGAACGCACGTCGGCAGATGAGAGGCGAGCGGCTTGTTGACTACGCGCAGGCGCTGCGCGAGATCGCCGAGCGGGGTGAGATCGGCGACGACTGGCAGGTCAGCGCGTTCTTGAAAGGCATGAGCAGCACGGAGGGGGCGACGCACGTGCGCGGACACCGGCCGAAGACGCTGGACGAAGCGCTGAGCGTGGCGATCCCTCAGGTCGGCGACTACGGTGAAGGATACGGGATCAGGCTGGAAGAGGCGATGGCCGCGTGGGACGCGCGCGAGGCCACGAGTGGGCGCGGGCCCTTGGCGGCGGCGAAGGCACGCGGCGGAAGAGAGCAGTCTGCAGTCGGCGGCAACACGTGGAATGTGGTCTCGGGGTACGGGTCCGGCTGGGGTGCCGCCCCGAAGCCACCACGGTACGATACTGAGGGGAGACCGGTAGATACCGGTAAAGCCAGTGCGGGTGAGTGGTGGAAAGCCATCCCACCTGGCTTCCAACTGGTACCGGCCGGTACTTCAAGTGGTACCACCGGCGGTTCAAAATTTCAAACCAGTGGCCCGCCACGCGTTGAGAGCGGCAAGCGGCCAGCGAGCGACCAGAACACGAAGAGACCGGCTAAGACCTTTAAGGTCGAGAGCAAGTACGGCGGAGGAGCGCAGGGTTCGGGTGGTGGCCCGGGCAATCCGGCGCTGGCTACCCGAGAGGGGCGACTGCGTAACCATGAGCGCTACATGGCGAGCAGAGCGCCACAGCGAGCGTTTGTACCGAGAGAGGGCACGGAGTGCTACTACTGCGGCCTGTCGGGGCACTTCGCGCGCAATTGCACGCTGAAGCAGGCGGACTTGGCGGCTGGGAGCGCGACGGTGGCGGCGGAAGAGGCTGAGAACGACGAGACCGGGTCGGGAAACGGTCCGCGAGCATAAGATCCCCGGTCTTATCGCTCGCAAGACCTGATCCGGGTAAGAAGTTGGCGGCAGGACGAGGGCAGGCCAGTGGGAAGCAGGAGCGGCTCCCGCGTGGCGCTGCGAGGATGAGTGCGACGGCGATTGGAAGCCGGAGCAGTGGCGGGAAGAAGGCGGCGACCAGAGCAGCGAGGAAACAAGTTCGGCGCGCCGTGGTTGAGACTGGGGATGGCGGCGTGCTGCACGCGCGGTGCGTTGCTGGGGGAAGAACGGTACTGCGGTCTGGGGATGGCGCGGCACGTGCAGTGCCCGTGGCCGTCACAGCGGGGGACGAGAAGGTGGAGGTGAGCACGAGTGAGAGGACGCGCGTGGCGACGAAGGCCAAGCACGTGCGGTTCGAGGTGACCGAGGACGATGCTGAGGAGGAGTCTGTCAGCGAGGAGCAGAAGCAGACGGCGGAGACGCCGAAGGGCAAGATCACGAAGGTGGTGGACGTGAGCGGCGTCGGTGACACGAGCGTAGACGACAAGAAGCGCGCCGTGGTCGACTTGGCGTGTGCGAGCGCTAGGAAGTCGAAAGAAGAGCTGGAGGCCACGGTGACCAAGCAGCTGGAGGAATGGTTGGAGCAGTTCGGCTCCGACAGCACGGCGAACGAGGTGGCGAACGGCAAGGGCGGCGACGACGGTTCGCCGGAGTCGGTGCAGAAGGCGATGGCGGCGGAAGTACGGCGCCAAGATGTCACCAAGGCCAAGGTGCTGCGCGTGAAGGCCGCAGAAGCGATGCAGAGAGCGGTGCGTGCCGATGAAGAGGCACGGCATCGACAGAAGCGGCTGGAGCGGAAAACGCGTGAGCGCGTGCGGCGTGAGCGGCGTGCTGCACGTGAGCAGCGTGGCGGCGATCAGACACATGATGGCGCGAAGGCGGTAGTGATGGTGGGCGACGTGAAGGCCCGCAAGAAGCAGTGCGAGCCCCAGTTTGTTGCGGCGGCAACGGACACGGAGGCGCCGACGAAGAGCGACGAGCTCATCCGCGTGTCGAGGGCCAGGCGGAGATACGAGAAGCTGGCGCGCAAGGCGAGGGCGCGTGAGGATCGGAAGCTGCGTGAGTGGCTGGCGACGCAGTCGTACCCGGACGAGACGTACATGGCGTTCATGGACACGAAGCGACGCCACGGCAAGGTCGGGCCGCGACTGTTGAGCATCGAAGAGGCGGCGGCGATCGGATTCACACCGCCGAAGTCAACGACGGTGGTGTCGAAGGTGGCTCGGCGCAGGATGCCGAGGCGGAGCTACCAGTACGAGAGTGGCAGCGTCTACGCGGCCCCGAGTGTCGTGTGGACGGAGGACGGTGCGCGGCCAGTGCGCGTCGGACGACTGCGAGCTGTCCAGGCCCCGGCGGTGGACACGCTGCCGACGGCCAAGGTTGAGATCGGAGGCGAGTGGCATGACATCGTTGGACACCGGCGCGCAGTTCTGCGTCGCCGGCGAGTCATGGAAGGAGTACGGCGAGCGGCTCGGCACGCTGCCGCCCGTCGACTTCGTCGAAGGGTTCACGGGCGCAGTGGCCAAGGTCGAAGGGGTGTGGCGGTTCAAGTTCAGGACGCAGTACGGGCAGACTATGTCCGTGGACGCGCTGGTGGTCGAAGGTGCGGCTGAGGAGTTCTTGCTAGGCGAGGACTGGATGCTGAGGAACGGAGTCAAGATCGACTTTACGTCCTGCGAGATGAAGTGGTACGACGGGGACAGTAAGAAGGTCGTCCCGTTCAGCTGTACGACTAAGAGTGAGGGTGAAGAGAGAGCGGTGAAAGTCCGTCTAGTTCGGAAGGAGAGAGTACAGACGCGGACGTGTCGGCGTGTGGAGCTGGCAGTGGCAGCACCTGAGGGCACAGTGGGTCTGTTCACGCCCGCCCTCGGTGTAGAGCCGCACCTGTTGCTAGCACCCACGTTGACAACAGTTCGTAACGGTAAGGTGGTCGTTCCGATCATGAACTTGATAGGACGTACCTCGAAGTTGCCGTCTCGCGAGGCGCTAGGAACTTGGGCTCCGACGACGGAAGACATGCAGATCCTGGAAGTGACGGGAGAGTTCGACAGGGAGCGCGTGAAGCAGTGGCTGGAAGAACACCTGCACGAAGAGAGCACGCCGCTGAGTAACGAAGACGAGCTGAAAGTCGGAGACATGGACGAAGAGGACAGAGAGCTGTTATTGAGGATGTTAAGGCACTACCCTACGCTATTGGAGCCGCGTGAGGGATGTCCTCCTCAGACTACGTTGGGTGTGAGTCACGAGATTCACACAGGGAGTGAACCACCGATCAAAGTGCGGCCACGACGGCATTCGCACTCGGAGCAGGCGGTCATTGACGAACAGACGGATAAGATGTTGGCAGATGGGGTGATTGAGGACGCGAATGGAGCTTGGGGGTTTCCTGTCGTGTTAGTGCGCAAGAAGGATGGTTCGGTTAGATTCTGCATCGATTACCGCCTCCTAAATGCTATCACTAAGAAGGATGTGTACCCTCTACCTCGAATCGACGACACATTGGACAATTTGCATGGAGCGAGGCGCTTCACCAGCCTCGACTTGCATGCGGGGTACTGGCAGGTGCCCGTAGCAGAGAAGGATCGCGATAAAACCGGGTTCATCACGAGGAAGGGGTTGTTTCGGTTCGTCAGGATGCCGTTCGGGCTAGCGAACGCACCTGGCACTTTTCAACGGATGATGGACGCTGTATTACGAGGGCTTACGTGGCAGAGCTGTCTAGTCTATCTGGACGATATCATCGTGTTCTCGAGGGGCAGTGTAGCGCAGCATGTAGTGCAGCTGGCCGCGGTGATGGAGCGGTTGGCGAGAGCGGGCTTGTCGTTGAAGGCGAGCAAGTGTTCGTTCGCGTCAGAGCAGCTGAACTACCTGGGGCATGAGTTGGACGGCGCTGGTGTACGACCGATGCCGAGTTTGGTTGAGAGCGTGAAGAACTTCCCCACCCCCACGGACGCCACGGAGGTGAAGAGGTTCGTTCACATGGCCGGTTACTACAGGCGGTTCGTGCCGGAGTTCGCCACGAAGGCGGCTCCGATGACTAAGTTGCTAAGGAAGGGGGTTGTCTGGCGCTGGGGAGAGTCGCAGAAGGCAGCGTTCGAGTGCCTGAAGCAGGCGTTGACGGAGAGGCCGCTACTGGCTTACCCGGACTTTTCGAAGCCATTCAGATTGGTGACGGACGCGTCACAAGTGGGGCTCGGTGCCGCTCTTACCCAGGACCAGGGGCAGGGCGAGCAGCCGATCGCATACGCGTCGAATATCAATTCGCCGACGGTGGAGAATTACAGTATCACAGAGTTAGAATGTGCAGCCGTGGTGTGGGCTGTGAAGCTTTACAGGCCGTACATGTACGGTAGGAAGTTCGTGTTGATGACTGATCACGCAGCCTTGAAGTGGCTGATGACGTCTAAGGAGTTGACAGGACGGTTGCACCGCTGGGCTTTACAGCTCCAGGAGTACTATTTCGAATTAGTCTACCGCCCGGGCGCTGGCAACGTCGTGGCTGACGCGTTGTCCAGGGCGCCGGCGCGAGTCGTGACCGCCGCTGGACAACGAGAAGTTGGGCAGCGAGAGCAAGGACGAGGAAGTCGAGCAGAGAGGCGAAGGACTAGAAGCAGCAGGTAGTGACGGTCAGCTGACGAACCAGATGATCAAGGACGAACAGGCACGGGATCGCACCGTGCAGAACTTGGTGCGGAAGGGCAAGTACCGCGACAGAGAGATCGTCGTCGAGAACGGAGTGGTGCACATCGTGGAGCGTGACGGCAGTAAGCGGGTGGTGCTTCCCGCGGCACTGTGGGCTAGTGCTCTTCGTGAGAGCCACGATTCGATCTACGCGTGTCATCTGAGGACACCGCAGACGTATGCGCGTGTTGCTAGGAGTTACTGGTGGCCGGATATGCAGGCGCATGTTCGTCGGTGGGTACAGGCGTGCAGAGATTGCGGCACGCGGAAGGCGAAGGCCAAGGAAGTGATTCCGCCGTTGAGGAGTCAGGGGGTCGGAAGTCCAGGCGATAGGTGGGCTCTGGACGTCGCGGGGCCTTTGCCCGTGACAGCAGGTGAGAATCGGTATGTAGTGGCGGCCGTAGACTACGCGACGAGGTACACGGTGGCAGCGGCTGTCCCGCGTCACACGGCGCCGGACATCGCACGGTTCATCATGGAGAAACTGGTCCTCGTGTTCGGACCGATGCGTGAGTTGGTGTTGGACGGGGCGCCGGAGTTGAGCGGCAAGGTGGTCGGGGCGTTGACGGATCTGTTACAGGCCAAGCAGATCTCGCCAGTGCCGTACAGGCCAGCGCTACTCGGCTTGGTGGAGCGGTTCCACAGGAGTTGGAAGGACATGGTGTCCATCTTCGTAGCGGAAGCGCAGAACGACTGGGACCGTTGGCTCCCTTGCGCGGTGTATGCATACAATGGGGCACGGCACACGGCGACGGGCTTCAGCCCGAACGAGTTGATGATGGGTAGGCAGTTGAGAATGCCGAACGAACTCTTGCGCACGGCGGGCGTGACGCAGGTCGGTGCATTTGCAGAGTACCATCGCGCACTGGTGCAGCAGATGGCACGGTGTGCAGCAGCGGCGAAGGAGGCACTGGCGAAGGACCAGCTGCAGCGAGCGAAGTACTACAATAGGCGGCAGAGAGCGACGACGGAGTTTGGCGTCGGAGATTTGGTGTGGGTGCTGAGACCCCACGTGGTAAGGGCATTACTAAGCTCGCCCACCAGTGGGTCGGCCCAGCACGCATCGTTGAGGACGCTGGCTTTGACAACTGGCGTGTAGTGCGCGAGGACACGGGTGAGAACCTCGTGGTGCATTGTAGTTTTCTAGTGACGAGTCGGTGCCCAAGCGACTCTCTGGGGCACGTGGCGAACCGGATCCTGAGGGAGCTAGCTGAGGACGAGGTCAGCACAACGACAGAGGCGAGATCAGGCGGCGGAGATGGCGCCCAGAGCAGACAGCGTGACGGCAGTAGCATGCGGATGCAAGATGAGCCTATCGGCAACGACCAGACGGAGATTCAGTCGGAGGGCGTCGGAACGGATCCGCCGGCGGGGACCAGTGAGCAACGGCAAAGTGCTGGAAGTGCAGCAGCACCAGCGACGAGCCAGCGTGCCGCTGGACCAGTAGCAACGGCTCCGGCGGGAGTTCGTACTCCAGGAATAGCAGAACGAGATGCTGCTGAAGCAGCAAGACCAGCGGCAAGGACGGAAGTAGCGACAGATGCAGTGGCCTCGCCACAGCAGAAGCGGCGTCGGAAGCGGAAGGTGTCAGTAGACGAAGAGACCAAGGGTGGCGATGAGCCGCCGCCAGAGCAACAGCAGCGACGGCAAGAAGCTGATGCCGCGCGTCACGTCGGCAGGTTGTGCGTGACGAGCAGGAAGCGGCAGCGGCAACGCAGGCTAGTCCAGACGGTGATTGTGAGCTTCACGGCGGTAGAGAGGCCAGCGGTGACGTCGGACGCGTGCAAGGAGGACATGCACGAGGGCAGCGAGACGAAGGAAATGAAGGTGGAGATGCCGGACGAGGCGACAACGGTGGCGGCGCAGCAGCCGTGGAGATGCTACGGGGAAGAGGGCGGCCTCGGCGACCCGCACCCATGCCCGAGCGGTTGCGGGTGCCCACAGCAGGGTACATCGTCGAGGTTGCGCGACGAAGAGCGAGAAATCGGGCCGGCAGGTACGAGATGGAGCATGAAGTGCATTATGGAGTTCGGCGTGGAGGACCATCAGCGCGGAGGTGGCTATCAGCCGCGGAGTTCGAGGAGCTGCTCGACGCCCGCAAGATCGAGGACGATCTTGGAGCCGGGGATGGCGTGTAGTGTGGTGGCTCGTCCCTCCTCTGGGGAACACGAACCGGATCTGCGGAACAGCGTCCAAGTCGTGATCGACTTGACGGAGTAGCTGGTGTGGCACACCGAGCAGCAGTCGGTGGCGAAGAGTGTGGTGGAGACGGCGAGCGGTGACGGAAGCGAGCCAGTAGGCTACCGTTACGCGCGACAGGAGGTAGCGGTTGAAGTTGGCAGCCGCAGAAGATCGCTAGGCGAGGTGACCCGCGAGCGGAGCAGAGAACGAGTATGCAGAGAGGGGAGGCGACGTCGGAGAGCGAGCGTGAGGCCAGGAGGCCACGGCGAAGGAGATGAGGGCCCAAGGGGGAGAGGTCCGAGTAGGCTAGGAGGCGCCGAGTGGATAGGATAGGGTAGATCGACGGGGGTTAGAAGTAAGTGGGGGCAGCGAGCTGCGGTCTGGCAGCTCGACCCTCAGTTGCGATTTGTTGCTGGATAGTAACGAGTCAAGACTTGTAATACACTCAGTTGCGCCGAAACGCGGGTTCCTGCGGTCTAGTACCAGGGAAGTGTCTTGCGACCAGGGAAGTGTCGGCTAGGCACAGGAGTAAGTGGCATAAGGTAAGCGATAGTGGCGGGCGGTGCACAGATGAGGGCGATGTATTGAGTAGGGTGGCGGGACCACGGAGAGAAGCCGTGGGGGCGCGAGGTGCATTCCTGACAGCATCTTGGCCGTGAAGGGCAGCGCTCTCGAGTGCTTGGGTGTGCCCGAGTGCCGTGACGGAGATGCTGTTCGACCTGTTTACATGTCCGGTGGGGTCGCCTGTGGCTTGCCGGAGCCCAGGACGATTGTATGTCCCCTCCCAGCCGTCCCTATCCCCGACACGCCTGGTGAAGGGGCCAGTACCTGTCTGGTCGATCATCGTACTGCCTCGCACCTGCTGGCAGTCGGCGCTATACTGGCCTACCTAGGCGTGGACGCGACGACAACAACGGTGTAAGTTCGTCAGGGTGGACGCGTGCAATCGTATGGGCGACTGGGCTGGATGGGACCTGGTCACCTATGAGGAACGCGTAACACTACGGGTAGTCGGGCTGGACGGGACCTGTCTACCTGTGGCAAGGGACGACCGGGCTGGGGATAGACCTGGGAGTAACCTACAACGGAGTATTTTTTTGTAAAGAAATACTATCAGAGATAATGCAGACGTCGTAAAGAAGGCGTAGTCAGATCGTGTTCGGGTACTTCAGTATGAGTTAGCTGGTCCAGCTCCGTGCTTGCCATACATGTCTTTTCAAAGACAGATTAAATTTTTCGACGACGTCACAGGTGGAGGATTATTTGTTCGCAAGTCATGACGGATTCTCAGAGCTAGTTCACATATGTAGTCACCAGCGTTTAGCTTTTGTCTTTTGTTTCTTCAATGTACCACGAGGCGCTTGCAGGTTGTTTTGTAGCAAGCAGCTAGAATCTCTCAAGCTTAGTTTTACTGTGACCAGGCTCGGGCTGATTACGGTGCATTATTATTTTCTTAAGAGTCGATGCTCGCTAAGGTGCGGTCTATTGTTGCCCTGTTGTGCGCGGAGAGCGCTTGAAGCTGTTCTAATCGATTAACCGGGCGGGCATATCTGTACACGAGGCTGCATTTCGCCTGCTAGGCGATTAGAGGGCTTTCTAAGAATCTATAGAGGAAAATCCACAAAACACGGACTAAGAGAATTGTCTACTACTTCTGTCTACTACTTCGGAGACGGTATGCAGTCGATTCGAACGATTCGCTGTGAAGGCGCACCTTTCCAAGTTGCTTGAGTTACCCTTGAATTCCCCCTGGCTGGCATCATCCGAGGGCGACGGTAATGCCATCCCGAATTACTGGTGTAGCGGGCACCAGGCGACTCTTTTAGCACTAAAGCCGCTCCGTCGACATCCAAAACCCACTCACTCTTCAACTTACCTGTTTGGTTGTCAATGAGTGCTCGTGCTGTCACGCTCGCGCTCTTCATCGCCGTCCTAGTCGCGTGCAGCAGCCACAGCGCCGCCGCAATGAACGGACAGCTGCGCTTCTTCAAGGAGGCCAACGTCCAGAGTCTGCGCAGCATCATCCACGCTTCCGCCTCAGATCTCTGCTACGACATGCCTTGCTCCACACTCAGCGCCAGCATTTCTTCGGTGCAGTGGGCGGAGCTCCCGACCACGGGGACGGCCTACGCCGACGGACAGGCGCGGATCGCCTTCTACAAAGGCGCCAACTGCACGGGCAAGGCGGCGGTGGTGAAGACGAGCGCCGGCAAGATCCCCAACTTTGCCGCGTTCGGCATGGACAACGCGGTCTCGTCTTTCGCTGTGCTGGAGACCTCGAAGGTGATGAAGCACAAGACAGTGGACGTGTGCAAGCGGTAAACGGCTGCAGCAAGCTTCGAACGCGACTGGTGGAAAAGTTAGTTACCTCCCAGGGAATCAATGAGTACTGCTTGTGTCGAATAATACTCTCGGCATAGCTGTTTGTTCCTGATGTGGAGAAAGTACTCGAAATCGATGATTGTTGTTAGCAAACCAAGCTTTCCAACGAGTAAAATAACATAATTGCGCTATTTTCACCACTGAAAGTCAGGCTCAGTATTTAAACTAACCTCACAGCTAGCGGCACGTCCAAAGATGGACAACGTCTTTTGTTTTTGGGCAAACAGTGCAGAAGAGCCGACAGAGCGGATGGATATCGAGCGGGTTTGTTTATAATAGTGTCGGGCTACGTAGGTCTTGACCCAAGTGCACCCTCCTACTTTGTGTCCTGGACATGAAAGTTATATTTTTGAAATGATCCTCATTCGCCGCTCCCGTTCCGGCACATTTCTGAAGTCAACGTAGAGGCTGCTTTAGAAATGGCAGGACTAGAACTACATGTAGTGGTAAGATACAACGCTTTTTCGACGATAGATGACGCTTTCTTGAAGCCGGCAATTGGACTAAGCCTTTTCATAGCTCATTGCGCTTTAAGTAACTATAGCACAATAGCAAGTTGTTTGTTGCTCTCAGCTGCAGTCCTCTCACTTATTAGTGACGAAGGAGCCATCGTCTTAGCATCAAGCGGTACAGGTTTCTCGATATAGGTCAGAACGAATTCGCAATTGCCATAACCTCTTGTCCTTTACACGACATATTAAACATCATGAGGACCTCGGAGGTAGATTTATTTATTTATTTTCTCGCTCATCTTATGCAGGTCTATCAAAACATTTTACAAGCACTACGGATGTCAACCTTCTCTCGAAGCTAGTTCGTGCATTCCGTCAGCGTTCCCCAGTATTTCGTGTGGATATTTATCACCAGCAGCCTCAAAATCGTGCTACGGTAGCTCTCTATTCTTTTAACGCATCTCGCGGCGGCTGTAGATAGTGCTGTAGGGTTGTCACAAACATGTAGGATCTTTCAAGTTTTGCTTTGGTCAGCACGTTGGGAGTCTTGAGCTGACTGAGGAGCATTATTTCATTTATTTTACGAGTTGGTGTTCTACTGTGTGTGGAGGCCTGGCTGGCATACCTGTACACGTGGCTGTATTGCGCCTGCTAGGCGATTAAAAGTTAGAATGAACGAGGAAGTCCACACACAAAGAGGCTAAAAGTACCACCCACTACAGTAGTTCGAAGTCGGTATACAGTCAATTCGAACGGTTGGCGCACCATTCCACGTTGGCTAGTGATAACATTGCTTAAGAACCCTATAATTCCATTCTGCTGGCACCACCCGAGGGCCACGGTGGGCCAGACGAATGCCATCCTCACCTAGCGGTGCAGTGGATGTGTACATCCCCATGAAACCCAATAAAGCGGCATCCTCATCCCCTCCCCAAATTGCCTTCTTATCGCCAATGAGCTCTCATGCCGTCACGCTAGCGCTCTTCGCCGCGCGTACATCGGCCACAGCGAAGCCGCATTGAACGGGCAGCTGCACTTCTTCAAGGAGGCCAATCTCCGGATTTTGCGCAGCAGTATCAACGTTTCCACGGTGGATCGCTGCTACGATATGCCCTGTCCCACGCTCAGCCCCAACATCTCGTCAGCCAAGTGGTCGGGGCTTCCAGTGCCTCCGCCGACGAACAGGCTTGGATCACCTTTTTTTCTCAGCATCAACTGCACGGGCAAAGTATTGGTAATTAAAAAGAGTGGCGGCGGGCCCGCAACTATTCCTGGTTCGGCATGAGCAACAAGGTCTCCTCTTTTGCTGTCCTGGAGACCTCGGTGGTGATGAAGCACAAGACAAAGAACCTTTGCAAGCTTCTACCTAAACATCAGCATAGCACAACAAAAATGTTGGACGTTGATGAACTAGTTGTCGATACCGACAAGTAAAATCTAGGTGCACAAACAAGATGTTGGTCTCGCAAAGGTACTTGTGGTAATGTATCGTTCACATGCTGTGTTGAGCTACCCCAGAAGACTCAAGTCGAACCACATGCGCGTGGGCCCCTCCGTCGCCATCACCTTGGATTTATCGAGACTGGCGAGGACGGTGAAGAAGCATTCATCGGGAGCCCAGTCGCCACCATTTGCCAACCGCTTCGGTGTTGTCAAATCCCCATAAAGTCATGTTCGTACGGCCACAGAGATCCCCAAACATCCAAAAGCTTGGTTCTGCAGAAATTCCACAACTGCGTCGCGGTCTCCAACCTGGAGGTTGCGTTGTCCGTAGGTGCCAATTGTCGAATTTATCTTCTTCAGCGCAAATTTCAGTGCCGTACAGAACTCAACCGCAAAATATAAGCGCTCCAATTTTTAATTAAATGGCAGCAAAAATGCTGCTGCGGCCGCGAGCGGGGTCTTTCTTCGGCCATTTCTTGGCTGTCGATAGATTTTACGATTACGATATTGATCACTATCAATAGAAAAAACGAGAATCTGCTCGATAATTTTCAAAAGGACCTTTTCATGTTAAATTCAATGTTTTTTTTTTCTTTAGATGTAGTGGTTGTTACAAATTCCCAGACTATCCGGCGAGACCCCGCTACGTTGCGAGATGCTTGTTGCTCAACCGCCTGATTGAACCGGCAATAATTTTACTATCAGCTGGATTCGTGCTCGACGCTGGCTGCAAGGCCCGCCGCCTGCGCTCAATGTTCTCCTGCCGCCTGCGGGTGTATGAGACTGACTGCTCGTAGTTCATATAGCGCGCTTTTGGAGCGAATCGTTGCATCCGCGGCCGGCGCGTTTCCGTTGTTTTGCTTAACCTCACCTGCTTTACTCCACGAATCTGCTGATGAGCCCGTACTATCGGGTCGATGGCTTCCGCAATTCTCCGCGTCGAATGGTGGACCTGGGTAGCTACCGAAGCGGACTCGTCGGTGCAGGCTCGTTGAGGCGCGGTCGTGATCTCCGCTCCATTGACGCTTACCACTGTGGTGAGTCGCGGCGACCAGCAAAATGTGCTGCCCTTCGTCCACTCGGCATGGCGTCGAGTGGCAAACTCCAAGCGGTCTGTCACGTAAGCATCAAACTGAGACAGCAGCACGAATTCTATGGAGAACGCGGGGTCTTGAACAAACCGACGAGCGCTGTGTGACCTCGGTGTTGATCGATGGAACGTCCATGTCGCTTGAGACCGCTGGAGTCGGAGGCGGGAAGGTGCTCGGGGGCAGCCAGAAACGGATACAACGAGGGATACTTTGACGCCATGAGACGTTGTTCTCAATCGGATACGACTCGGTCGAGGACGAGCTGGGGGGACCTTTGGGGCGTGCACGATGCCCCACTCGTCGTCACTGTCAGAGGCGTCTCCTTCTTCATCCTCCTTCTCCTTGGGGATAACAGGAGCCGAGAGCCTTAAACGAAACACGAGTGTGAGAGTTCAAAGTAAGTGTAAGCTGAGAAAGAACGCGCGCATGCGTGACATACCGACAAGAGCAAAAGGTTTTTGCTATACGCAGCTGGAACGAGGAGACGGCAGACCTGAGTGTCGTGCAGACAGTTGCGGCCAGCGATCGTACCATGTTGTCGAATCGGAGACGAAGTGGGCGGATGAGGGTTCGTTCGCACTCGGCAGGTCAAGGACAAGAGCGTAAAATCTCGAGGCCTGATCTTATTTGTGAGTTCAGCGACTCAAACTCAACTTGTAGCAGATGAAGAAATGGTCGCAGTTGATACCCCTATTGCTGCTTTATGATGAACGACCCCACGAGCGCGCACACGACGCCATGTACAACAACTCGATGAGCCACAGCCAGTGTGGTGAACTCCACTGTGTGGTACGGCAGTAGCTCTGCGAATGCCTGAAGACACTTATCAGTGGTTCAAGACCATGCTGCGATTCGAGACCAAAGCGCGTCCTTTCGGTATTAATTATGACAGGTAGTCACAATTGGTGCCCTTTTAGTCAGACTTGATGAAAAGGTAAAGGACCACCTATCGGAGCGATGTTTGCCGGTACTAAGTGTCTTGGTGCGCGTCTTCGTCGTCGTCGTCGTTGTTGTTGTCGTCGTCAATCTTATTTAGAGACTTGGATGGTTTCCTGATTTTCCTGAGCGCATCGGCCTCGCAGAGGTTACAGGAGCAGTTCGGAAAACCCGATGTGGAACCTAGATCTAGCGTAGCTAATTCTTCGGTTTGCTCTTTAGCTTACCCACCGCACCTCGCCCCGAATAACTACAATACGACAACTTTCCCCAAGCACTGAGAGATTGCTGGAAAGTCGTTCGAATGGACTAGCCAACCTCTCGTAACTAATTATGAACCGTCGCGAAGGTCATGCATGCAAAATGAAAATCATGCTCAACGATTACACTCGGAACTGCTCTTAGCTCGGGACTTCGGCGTTAAGGTTCTTCCACGCGAAGCTGGCGAAATACTCCTTTGACTTGAAGGTCCGCGTGACGAAGTTGCCCACGACCACTCCGCCGAAGAGCGGCAGCTGGGAGACGCCGCCGTTCGGGCCCAGCGGCACCATGGCCGGCACCGCCTCCACATTGGGGGAAGTCTTTGGCCACGTTCGTCTGCGTCTTACGCGCCACAAGCGCAAGCTCCTTGCCGAGGTGCGTGCCCTGCTGGCTGGCGAGCAGCATGTGCTTGGGTGCCGAGTTGTCGTTCGCGTCGCCCAGCGTGTAGATGTTGGAGTAGCGCGCGTTGTCGAGCTGCACACTTTGATCAGTCCCTGAGGGTTGACAAGACTCTCGTCAAGCTCTTTGATCAACTCTGTGGTGGGGCTGAAGCCACCGCACAGCAGCTGAATGTCCGACACGAGCTCGCGGCCCTTGTCGGTGCGTAGCGTGCGCCGCTCGTAGCTGTTGCCGTCGAGTCGCTCCGTCAGACGCTCACCCAGTACCACCTCAACGTCCAGACGCTTCAGGAACTTGAGCAGACGCACGCGAAACTTCTCACGCACATTCTCGCCGCCCATCAGCTTGTCCTTGCCCTCGATGAGCGTCACCTTCTTGCCCGGGAACTTGGACTTGATCTCGCCAGCCACACTAGCTCCAGTCGCACCGCCACCCACAACGAGGATGTTCTGCGCTTGCTCGATCTGCTGACGCACCTCCGCCATCATGAACTCAGTCGTAGAGCGCTTGAAGTCGTCCTTGGGCTGCTTCAGGGGCACTGTGTAAGTGCTGCCCGTGGCCACGACAAGGTAGTCGAAGGCCATGCGCTTGACGGAGCCCGCGACCATTTCATCGTCATGGCCAATCGGAGTGTACTCGACCTCGTTGTTAGCCGTGATGCGCGTCACAATGGCGCGCTCGATCTTAACGAATGAGTGAGCCTCAGCGGGGATGGCGTTGTCGTACGGCACGAAGAGCTTCTTGGTGTAGTCAGCGTCCACGACAGCGCGCGGGGTGCCGACGGCGTGGTAATAGTACTTGCTCTTCTCGAAGATCACCACCTCCGTGTCGTCGTTGGGGGTGAGATCCTTGGCCAGCGCCTGGGCGGCGGAGATCCCCGCGGGGCCGGCACCGACGATGACAATGCGAGGCATGATGAAGCGTCGCAGAAGTTGGAGGTTGGTTGCTGTTATGTTGCTGCACTTGTCAAGTGCTGAGGAGTTTTGAGAATGAGAGGGTTGCCACACGAGTTGTCAGCGTCGGAGCCAAGCGATACACACAAGTGGCCGGCATGAAGCTTTACTAATCAAGTCGAGCTACATACGCAATCGCCGCAGCCGTAATCGTGAGCGGGGCGGCGATCTGCAGCTTACAGTGCAAGTGACTTGCTCATTCGGTCATCACCGAATGCGAACGTCTGGCACTGGTCTCGAACAGTGCAATGCAATGTACTGTAGCGACTTGACAGAGGGTCGTCGCTGGAACCCCAGAAGCTCACGCTCGCTATTGGTGAAGTCGCAAACTTCCTTGAGCGAACAGTAGCAAGTTGCTGCCCGTTGGTGTTACCGGTATTTTAATAACTGTAAATTTTGCTGGCTGAAGCCATCCAGCGTTTCTTTTTTTCTTCTCATGTACCAGTGTATCCTCGGACTCAAATCCAGTAGGCACCAGCATCCTATCGTGGTCATAATCTGGAGTCAACTTTCACTTTCACGGATGAAAATGAGAATGCGTGCTGTGGCTACGCAAATGAGTAGGTCGGCGGCCAGGACCCGTTAAGACGACAACACTATATATTATACATCTCCGTCGATGAAGTTTTTTTTTAAGTATTCCAAAACGCGCCAAGAAGACACGCCGTTCTTCCTGTTTCTACTGTTAGAAAAAAAATGCTTTGGAGTTTGTGGCACAGTGCGGCAAAACAAGGTATTTCACAGTATAGTCGTGAGTGTCGCGGTCATGAAATCCTTCTCAACCCTACCAAAGCATTTAATGTACTGATCTTTCCGATTGCCACCCAAACTTGTTGAAAGACCAATTTGTGGCTGAAATAAAAGTGTTGCATAATTATCCTTTTCCAATTGCTAAACGCTATCGTGCCTTAGCAAGCGACGAATTCACCCCCGAAGCACAAACTCTGCAAACCTCGGAATATCCCCCACGCATGTGAAAACACGAACATGAAAGCGAACCCGAACTCACCGTCGCTAGAAAGATCCTGGTCCTTGCCAAGTTCACGAATGCACTGCTGATAGTGCTCCACATTGGCGCCTCCCGGGTGTTCTGACGGCGCGTGCGATAGTCCACCACGGGAGAAGACCTCCGTCAGTGACTCAATATTCCAGCAGCTGTCCGATACAAGCCGTCGCTGCACTCCATTCCGACTCAACAAGTGCGACAGATAGTAGTCGTCGCCCAGGAAGCAGGCCTTGGACATGTTGGCCACCTCGAAGGCCGGCATCGTCGCCTCCTCCAGGCCAAAGAACTTGCGCTTCACTGCGACGCCACCGGCCCCTCCCACGAACGACACGCTGTTGACCCCGACCGCGAGGCTGCGTCCACAGTACAGGTCGTCCTCGGCCGAGATCCAGCCGCCCAGCACCGCGATGGCGTCGTCCGGGTACTTGTGCGTGTAGTGCAGCGCGCGCTCGCACAGCTGCGTGGGGTAGACGCGGTCGTCGTCGCCGTACACGATGACGGTGTCCGGGTCCTGCTCCACCAGCAGCGTGCCCAGCACCTTGCTGGCCGGCCCGAAGTCCGTGTCCAGCACGATGAGCCGCAGCTTGTCGTGGTACGGACTCGCCCCGTGGCGAACGTGATGCCGCGGAACTCGCTCTGGTTGAGCTTCGTCCGGCCGTCCAGCAGCCAGTCGGGGATCTGCACGGCCTGGTCGCGGTACGTTTTGGGCACGATGACGTACACGGCGTCGAAGCCGTCGCCCTCCTGGCGCACGAGCGCGTCCACCGTGGGCTGCATGTCGTCGATGCCTCGGGGCGTCGTCGTGAAGCTGAAGACGATGCGGGGCCGCGCCTGCGCCGCGCTCATGGACGTGCCGGACGCGAGGGCCGTGGACGAGTTGAAGGTGCAGAGGAAGATCGTGACCCACACCACGCTCGTGGCCAGGAAGCACGCGAACCAGCGCTTCCGAGACGAGAGCTCGTCGCCGGCGAACGACACGAGCGACGACTCGAGCACGACCTTCTCCGGCAGCAGCTTGGCCGACTGCCGGACGCGTTGCAGCCGTCGTCGCCGGCGGTGCCGGACGAGCAGAACCGACAGGGCCGACAGGCCGGCCAGCAGCGACAGGAGCGAGATCCGCGGGATCATGACCCGCTCGGCGTACAGGTCGATGCACGAGTCGCCCAGCGCGTGCCGCTTGCTGCCCAGCGAGATGCGCAGCGACGACGAGGCCATCGTTAAAGGTAGATAGATACCAGCACTCCGAACGGCGGCAAGTGCGTCAAAGCGTTAATGCCGCCGGCTGCACAGTTTGGACGGTTATTTTGAGAAGAGCTCGCCGCCCCAACTTAAATCTGCGCTCGTGCCGCTTCGACTACGGATGATCATGCCCCCATTAGACTCAACACATTAGACCCAACGCAGCGGCGGAAGTGTAAGCCCCATCGCTAGCGAAGGCTTCATCGTAAAACTGTGAGAGTACCTTTAGATATCGGGGCACAAGTTGACTTCAACATAGAAGCAACCAAAGTATACCCGCTGCCAATCACATTCATTCTTCGTTCTCATTGGTCCGTGGCACTTTACTTTTTCTAAAGGTCACTCATACATTTTCTTACCGCGTCTTTTTGACTGGCGGCCAGTCCTGACGTAGCCATTTCATTCCCAGACTTTGCCCATCAAAAGCTCAGCAGAAGATGCCGTCGCACTCCGCCGTGACCGAGACGCTCGCGTCCGCGCCCGTCGTGGACACGACGCCCAGCTTCGAGCGCCTACGCGACGCGCTGCTGGACCTGTCGGAGCCGTGGGCAAGCGCACGCGCGCCATCTTCTACCTGCGCTCGCGCGGCGGCCTCGAGGACCTGCAGGTGCTGCTCACGGCGCTGCTGAATCGCAAGGACTCGGAGCTCATGCGCCACGAGCTGGCCTACGTCATCGGCCAGTTCCAGCGCGAGGAGGCCTGCGACACGCTGCACCAGGTGCTGGCCGACGAGTCGGACGACGGCATGGTGCGCCACGAGGCGGCCGAGGCGCTGGGCGCCATCGGCGCCGCCCAGTCGCTGGCCGTGCTGGAGAAGTACAGCAACGACGCGGCGCCCGAGGTCTCGGACACGTGCAAGCTGGCGGCTAGCCTGGTCAAGTACAAGCTAGCCAAGGCCAAGGGCGAGATCGTCGAGGGAGAGGTGGACCGCAACCCGTACCTGTCCGAGGACCCGGCCCCTGCGGCCGAGAAGACCAAGTCCACGGCGGAGCTGCGCAAGGTGCTGCTGGACCACGATGGCGACATGTTCGCCAAGTACCGCGCCATGTTCTCGCTGCGCAACCGTAACACGGAGGAGGCGGCGCTGGCGCTGGCCGAGGCCTTCGCCGACCCGGAACGCGCTGTTCAAGCACGAGGTGGCCTACGTCATGGGCCAGATGGAGAACCCCGTGACCGTGCCGGCGCTCAAGAAGGTGCTGCTGGACGAGAGCGAGCACCGCATGGTGCGTCACGAGGCCGCCGAGGCGCTGGGCGCGATTGGCACCACCGAGTGCGAGGAGATCCTCAAGCTCTACCTGAAGGATGACGCCCAGGTCGTGCGTGAGAGCTGCGAGGTGGCGCTGGACATCATGGACTACTGGGCGCCCTCCAAGTAAGCGGCTTGGCTGACAACGCGTTCTGCTGACGTGTAGGAATAATACAGTTCGTTTTTGCATTTGTTTGGATAGCTGTGGTGTTGACATTGGGCTCTTGACCTGGTTAAGCGAAGAGGTAGCCGACGTTCATGCGGTTAAATGCACGCAGTGAAGACGGTAGCAGCTCCGAGCTGCTGTTCAGCCGCTGCGAGATGGCGAGGCACATGGCCGGTGGCAAAGCAACTTCGTGCGAGGGCAGAAGGCCAGGAATCGTCGGTGTCGGTTGACGAGGACCATATAACACCTTCAACACACGACGAAACTTGCTCGCTTCCTTCTGCTTAATCATCGTCTCCCAGCTCAGCAGTTGCAGCTGCAACTCGGTGGCTTGGGCGTCCGTGGATGCAGCAACGGGAGCTGGAGGAGGCTGGCTGTCTTCTTTCCCACACGACAACGCGTGATCATGCTTGTCACTCGACGACGTCAAGACGAACCGGAAGATACCGTCCGCGTCCGCCATCTCCAGCAGCTTGGCACTCACAATGCTGTCGATCGTGTACTTGCCGAAGACGTTCTCCTCCTGCAGTCCAGCGCGGTCAGCTTCTGCCCGCTGATGAGCAATAACCAGGTGCTTGTGCAGACGCACAGTGTTTGGCTGCTCGATGCTGCTCAAACCAACTCGCTCCGAGCACGCAGCACACGCCAACGGCATCCACTCACGCGCCTCCTTCGCGTTACCCCCGGCGCCACGGTCGCTTCGTCCTCGTGATCCGCCACAGTCGCTTCAGCAACCAGATCACTGCCGTGAACCAGCACGTACGATTCGCCAACAAGCACGCGACGTCGCTGAGCGTGGATATCATCGCGTGGAATGTGCTCAAAGGCTCCAATGCCGGCACCCCAGAAGTCGAACATGTCCATCCAGTTGGCCGACGGCAGCGGCAGAACCTTTTCCATGGCTGCACTTCCCTCCCCACCAAGCAACAGCGCACTGCATCCCCGACAACTCACTGAGCCGTAACTCTCCGGCCGCAACTCTACAGGAGACACCTGCGTGAACGACGAGAAGCCTCCAAGCGGCTGCTTGTCACTCGGTCGGATCGGGAGCCTCAAGTACCAGTGGTCCTCCTTCTCCTCCACGACACACTGGGACACGTCCACGTTGCGCTCGATCTCCGTGCTCCACACAATACGCTCTTCTTCTCCGCTCCTGCTGGGCCTGTACGTGAGCTCTACACGTGGGAATTGCACTCGGACGCCGAGTTGCGCAACATCACAGGCCACGGCTGCGTCTTCCACTTCCTCTCCGTCTCTGTGGCTGTCTAGAAACAAGTAGCACTGGTAGCAGCCGATATTTGCGTGGTATTCCACCAGCGAGTCCACAATTTGGGGCACGGGCGACTGCACATCGCTGGTATTGATGTTAACGTCGAGAGTCTGGAGTCCACGTGCCAGACCTTCCGCGGCTTTTGCCAGCTCGTCCTCGCTGGTCTTCTCCGCAGCGCGTGCGTCCTCGTACTCCTTCCGCGCAAAGTTAAGCATGTCACGGACCTCGTTCGCGGCTTCAAGTGCGCGCGCGTGCTCCTCCTGCGCCGCGCGGAGCTCCTCGAGCAGCGCCCTGGCCTCGGCCTCCATCCGGTCGAACGGATCAAATCGTGCGATGGATACATCGTGTGGTGCACATGGAATTGCCGCTTCGACGACGGACGAAACGCATCGTCGGACCGTTGTTGCCGTTGCCGTCGCTGTTGCCGCCACGCTGGACGTGGTGATCCGCGCTGACTCGACGTTGGATAGGACGTTGCTGCTGATTTGCATCGCTCAGTGAGCCGAGGAATCGAGTGCCGGTTGCAGCGCCACAGTCCACCCATAGCTACGTGGATATCGTAGGGGATCTCGTTGCCAGTGCGCGAGTTGAAGTGAGAATATTTTGCCACCCGAAGAGAATGCAGCTGCGACTAGCTCCACGAGAGCCGCTGCAAACACGGACAAAGCGTAGCCACCCGAGCACTCGCCGAGGGTTTAGGCGAGTGAGCACCAGGTGTCAGGTTTAGCATTGCGCACGCCACTGCGCCTCTCCTACGCTTGACTCAAGTCTCTAGCGTACAGTAACTGAGCTCCTGGATATCCAACCCAGACAGATACTAGTATTACTGAAGCTCCTCTGACTGAGCGTTGGGGAGAGTTGAGAGCTGCAGCTCAAATGCCGGCCGTCGCTTCAAGATTCATTTTCAAGCTCTACCGGAGACGCTGAGTTGTCGTTTTGGGTACACTGTCCAGCTGACCCAAAATGTTAAATTTTGTGAAGATACAATCAGCATGATACATTTTACAACACATTCCAAAACGTGCGTATATTTAACTGTATCATCAGAAAGTCGCAGATAATCTATACATGTATAAATTAATTACGTTTGGCACAAACATTAACCCGTAAAATAGTGTTTACTCTTTATAACGTATAGATATCACTCTAGGAAGCGAAGCTGCTGGTCGATCGTGGACACCGAAACTCCCGCCACCATAGCTGCCCAAGCCAGGGTTTACTACTCAAAAGGATGCATGGCGTGGAATCTCGGTATGTATCGTGCGCGAGGGCTTTGATAAGTTAAACGCCGTCTCTCGACTAAATATCAACTTCAATGCATGGTCGTCAGAGCCAGAGCCCGGCACATCTGTCGACTGCAGCTCGCGTGTGGACAACGAACACTCTCGGTGATGCGCTTACAAAACGATTTCCGGTTCAGTAGTGCTTCTTAATGGCGAACAAGTCCATCGCCGCAGCTTCGGCCATCAATAATACATCAGTGCTGCAGGTGGCTATAGCATGAGAAGGCGTCCTCTTTCGCGCGACAGATGATAATACGAAGACAAGGACAGCAACAGCCACCTTGTCTCGCTTCAAATGCTACGGTCGCAACTCACCGGCGAGGGTAGAGCCACATGGGCTGCTGCGGTCGCAACAGTGGGTGATCCTGATGGTCCTGCACTTCGCTAGTCTGCCGTGCGTATTACCTACTGCATCTCTCGACAACAATGATCCAGCACCGCAGCTCGCAGCTCGTTTGGCTTTTTGCAGCAGCCACTTGCGATGTTTACAGCAAGAGCCGTGGGGAAGTATATTTGCATGGCGCGCTAGTTTTAGCAGCTTTACAATTACACTCCGCCAACGCGAGGACACGTCTTTTGTACGCCGCTTTCGGTATCGCCTGTTTATGCCATAGTGGTACCATGCGGGGTGGGAACAAAAGCTCCCTTCGCGTCAATATGGCACAATACCGCATATTATATCCTTCCAATATGCATCGTCATTATACAAACGATACTAACTTTCCTATGTCTTAGAACTGTAGCAACCCATATATGCACCAACCTGGATACATGTAAAAACAGTCAGATCGATTTTGCGCGCAGGACTAAAAAATCAACGCTTTCCGTTTTTTTCGGTACAACGCCACACTTGCGATCGTCGTCAAGTCAGAGGAGCGGCGACCAGAGTCAGAGAGCGAGTCGAGCCGCCACTCCACTCGCCGCGGCGCGCAGTACCCCGTACGGTAGTCGAAGAAACCCCTCCCTCCCTCCCCTCAGCCCCCGCCCGGCCGCGCATGGCCTACCTGACGATGACGCCCGACGACATCCAGGGCGACTACACGTGCGACGTGCGCGTGGAGGACTACCGCCTGAGCAGCAAGAAGGCCGAGTACAAGGTCGTGGTGCAGCTCTCCTTCTACTCGTCGCGCGCGCACGCCACGGGGCGCACGAGCTGGCACATCTGGCGCAGCTTCTCGGCCTTCCGCAAGCTCGACGAGCAGCTGCGCAAACGCAGCGCCGCGCTCATGAAGGGCGTCAAGTTCCCGCCGCTCTACCGGCGCAAGGCGCTCTTCCGCGTGGACAAGAGCCCCGAGTTCCTCGGCGCGCGCGCCAGAGAGCTGGACAACTACATGAACGTGGTGACGCACAAGCCGCAGCTCGTGGCCTTCCACCTGGCGGCCGTGGCCAGCCAGACGCTCAAGAGCTTCGTGGGCTTCAACTCGGGCTTCGGCGCCAACGCCGAGTACGACCAGCAGGATTCCAACCTGCGCCCGTCCTCGTCCATCCTGGCCTCGCCCGCCGTCGTGCAGGCCACAGCCAGCGTCATGGGGACGACGACGACGACTTCCGCTCCGTGTCCAGCAGCTCCACCGTCTCGTCCTTCGCGTCCACGGCCAGCGACTACCGCTGGTCGGGCACGGGCTTCGTGGGCAGCCAGAGCTTCGCGCGGCATACGGTGCCGCAGGTCGGCGCGGTCGGCAGGACGTCCTTCGCCAGCAGCCGCTCGAGCTTCGCTGGCAACTCGTTCGGAGGTTCTATGGGCCCCGGATCGTCGCGCGGCAGCTGGTTCCCGGCGTCGTCGACGGTGTCAGACACAAGCGGACGCGCCTCAATGGCGTCCGTGTCCAGAGGCTCCATGATGGCCATGACAGCGCCCGATATCATCACGCCCGAGCTGGATATGCAGCGCGCCAAGATGGAGGACCAGCTCGTGCAAATGGGCCTTGTGGGCGTCGGCATGCCTCCCGACGGATCGTGCTTGCTGCACTGTATTGTGTACGAGATGTACCCGCTGCAGTGTCTGAGGGAGTATCCTGCGGGGATGACGGTGGTGAACGTGGGCGCGGCGGACGGCATGGCGCCTCGACGAGTGGCGGCAGCGCAGTTTCTCAGGATCAAGCTCATGGACTACGCGCTGGAGCACATCAAGGAGCTCTCGGGCTTCTTGATGCAGGACGAGGAGGACGTGCGCGAGCGGTACGAGACTTTCAGGGACACTCCGGATGAGCAGGCGACCACGGCCGAGCTGTACGCGGTGGCGAGCATGTTCAACATTGAGTTGGTGCTGATCTCCAACGACGAGAGTTTCCAGATTGACCCCGTGCTCCCGGTGGACGGCCTGCCGTCGGTGCGCGAAGGCCCGCGGCGCACAGTCACGCTGGGCTACTTGATCCCGACCGACGGACTCGCTGGCCACTACATTTGCACGCGCGAGCAGCGCGCGCAGGTCGGCATGCCTCAGAACACGTTTGTCGGAGGCAGCTACCG
Organism: Phytophthora melonis; assembly: GCA_024211575.1. Taxonomy (NCBI): domain Eukaryota; phylum Oomycota; class Peronosporomycetes; order Peronosporales; family Peronosporaceae; genus Phytophthora; species Phytophthora melonis. The sequence continues at coordinate 1,415,517 of JAMXKT010000085.1, forward strand.
TGGGTCGATCACAATTGGACCTCCGAAGAATATGAGCTGTGGCGCCTCGAATACCCGGCGCTTCGAGCGGATCCCGGAGCAGCGGGTCGAGTAGAGCCCCTCGGATAGAAGTACAGACCAACCAACCCCAGCACACACCACACAAACCATCAAGAGTAAGCGACGACGACGAAATGAACATAACAACCCAGCCTCGATTACGTCGAATGGACAAGAACGGCGGAAAAGTCCACGTACAAGCAGCACGAGAGTCCGCGAACGTGAGAGAGAGAGAGAAGCCTGCGGAAAGTTGCAGCAAGCAAGCACCACCTGGAGCAATTGGCCCGAACCCAGCGAGCGTGTACACTATCGGGCCGCATTTTGCAAGTCTTGCCAGCTCCTCTACAGTAAGGTTCATCAGATACCAACAGCAAATGGAACTGCACGAACGAAGTGCCTTCTCTTCCGATATTTCTTAGCGTTAAAGAGCGTAGGCACTACCGGTACAGTACGTACGATCGGCTACGGAAATATACGTACGTGAGCTTTTCGCCGGCCCCAGGCCGTGGCATCCGAGAGCTCGTGGTGTTGAATCAAGGCTTTGATCAACGTGCTATTGTGATAGCAGCGGAGAGCGGAGTACAGTGCAACTTCGACGAGGGACCAAGCTTCAGCGGAGGCCCAATTCACGCTATTCAGCGCTATCGCAAGATGCAAGGGAGGCCGCGCAGTGGTTTCAAGCCCGGACACTTCTACAACTACTAGCTGACAAGTGTCCATGCGCTGACACTAGCTTCGACTTGAGAGCCCCCGTGGACGCATGGCCTGCAACTCGGAAGCTTCGTGATAACGACCTTTGCGTGAACGGATTTTTGAGCGCTCTACGTGCCGGCCATATGAGCCCCGACTGCCCCTCCGAAGGAAGTCGTGATCTTCATCCACGCAACACAGCCGCCCCAAGCGGGGTATTCTGGATCTCTCTCGTGACGGTATTGCACAGGTGAATCGTTCTTCTAAGCACAATAGCGACGACGTTGTTCGGTTCCCTGTCATCATCTCGAAGATCAGAGGGCATCCGAAATACGTGAAGGGTGACGAGGTGGTCTAGCGGGGACCAAATCTACAAATGGGTGCTGGGGGAGTGACTACTCGATTGAAAATGGACTTCCGCCTCTTTGAGCGAGTTGTTGAGCTTGAAGAACAAGAAGCGGTCTTCGCTGAGCGCACCATGCGCTACGATGCAAGAGATTCGCAGTGAAGGCTCGGAAATCGAGCGGATGTTGTCGTTGGTGTCGTCGTGGACTGAAGTCTCGTTTTGAAGCGCCAACGCTTTCATCATTTCGTCGAAGTTCATAACATATCGTGCTGGAATGAATTGGTCGATCTGAAGGCGTAAGGGGCACCAACGAGTCAGGATCCTGGTGGCTGCGTGGGAACTTCACAAGCCTGAACTTGTCATTGCCATGAGGGACAACATGGGGATTTTCTTGATTTTATTGTTCACAACGAGATGGATACCCGTTGCTGCTTGTCTTGGATACTACCACTGGGAGCTCGAACGATGTAGGATCGGTTCCCCGACTTTCGTCTGGAGTTGGCCTCCTATGATACTTTCCGCTGCACGATTCTGAAGGCGCTGGTCATGTTCAGGAAAAATGGCGAGTCGTCAGAAAAATCGCACCTAACTAAAATAAAATACTTATAACGAGTGAAACCCAGCAAGCGTGAGTCGCACAGCGCGTAGGGTAGAACAGTTTGAAGCTCGACTTGTGATGACATCGATTCCGGTGCAGCGATTGCACTGCCCCACTTCACCTGTCCAGATGGCTACACATCAACTCTCGGCTAAAGTACGAGCGCAGCTTCTGACATTGAAACTGGCAGGCATCCGCGCAGGTGCGTTGACGTGACTTGAGCTGGCACGGTCTCCGTTGGCGATACAGAGCGGCCGCCGTTGAAGGTGGCGCCGCAGAGTCATCTCCAAACTTCAGTTCTCTCCCACCAACACTAACGCGATTCTCGTGCCCGACGTGCACTAACCAGATACCTACGGACAAGGACCAACATTAACGGTATCCCCGATTCCGCCCCCAACACCTACACACACCAACGAAGAATCAATCAATCAATCACGCTTTAACTCAAGATGCAGCTCTTCATCCGCTCGGTGCGTGGTCTGCAAATGCCTCAGCAATTGTATCCATGTCTGACTAACGCCTTTGAGTGCAGGACGCTGGGCGCACGCTGACCGTCGCGGTCGAGAGCCCCATGGCCAAGGTGGGCGAGCTGCTGTCGCTCGTGGAGGCCAAAGAGCGTTGCGTGCGCACGCAGGGCTACCTGAACTACGGCGGCGTGCCGCTGCGCGCGTCGCGGTCGCTCACGGACTACGGCATCCAGAACCACGCCACGCTGGACTTGTCGCGGCGGCTGCACGGCGGCTGCTTCGGCTTCTCCATCCTGCTCTGGATCATCATCTTTATCTGCTGCCTCATCAGCGTCTGCACGTGCGGGCTGTCGCTGCCCGTGGCGCTGTGTCTCCTGCCGCCGGCGCTGCTGCTGCCGCTCTGCTGTCTATAAAGCCGGGCGGGCGATAGACTCACAGACACAGGGAGAGCGCTTTGTAGACGGACAACGCAAGCACAGACAACATACCGACTTGTAGAGAGCTGCGTGGCTTGCAGCGTCCAGATCAGACACAGCACAGTTTTGGATATGCGTCCATACTCAGCAGATAACTATCAACCTTCGCCTCCACAACGTTGGGGGCAGAGCAACAGTCCAATAACAGTAAAAAAAAAAAGCAAAATAAAAAGTCATGTCGTCTTCACCTCACTACAGCCAGCAGCAGGCCTTTATCTGTCCTCTCTCGGCTCCGCAGCCAAAGGTTCAAAGGTCTCAGCTAGCAGGAGAGCCTTGGCATCGCTTCAGATGTTCATAACTGCCGCTATAGACATCGGCCAAGGCTCCAAAACCCTGCTTCGTGTAGCACTATAGCAGCCCCGTGGAGCTGTAGTTGTAGCTGCCTGAAGACTCCGCTCCTTGAGGTCGATTTTTACTTGCGCGCGGCCGGACGCCGGCCGCCCCGGCCTTGCGGCCCGCTCCCTTGCCGCCCTTCTTTTTCTTCTGCTCCTCGTTCTTCTGGCTCAGCGCCTGCACCTTGCCCAGCAGCGGCGAGTTCTTGAGGATGTCGGGCAGGATCACGAGCTTGATCTGCGAGCCGCGCACGTACACGAGCTCGAGCTTGGACTTCTGGCCGTCGCGCGCCGTGAGCACCACGTCGCTCAGCTGGCAGTTCATGCTGTCCTCGCTCTCCGCCAGGTGGCCGCGGTATACCTCCCCGTTCTTGAGCTCCACGGTCACGGTGCGGCCCTCGCCCTCGTGCAGCAGCGAGATCGGCACCCCCACGCTCTTGGACATGATGGCTGCGCAGTACTGTTGTTGGAAGCCGCTGGCCGAGCTCGAAGACTACAGACCTAGAGAAACAGCCAATCATGTATATCGTTCTGATGCTGTAGCTTGGATGGATCAAGTGTCCTGATATGATTGTACCACTGATAAGTGGACGTGTGTTTAAAGTGGCGCTATCTTTATAAAGGACAGTTTTGTAGGACACGACGTAGGTTATGCGTTCCGGTACACTGTACCTGCTGACTATGTTGCTTGATAGAAGTTGAAGAGGAAATGTTGCTGAGAGCACCACCCCATGGTTGCTACGTGTTAGCAAGAGCGAGGGGCAGCAGAGACTGCAATTCTTTGTGATAGTTTCTAGCTCGGCTACGAAGGATATGCCCACAAGCCCACCTTTTTCTTTACTTAAGTATAGCCTAGCCTGCCTCAAACTTAGCCTACCTACCATAGCACTCGAAATAGCTAATAACTGGACGTACAAAGAACTCTTTACATCCCACTGAATCCTTCTACACGAGTGAGGGAGAGCTCCATCCATGGCTCCCTCTGCATTTGCAATGAGCCCCATCCGAGCCAAGTCGCCGATTGATCCTCTGACCATCGGCGCAACTCGACGGCGACGAAAGGAGACGGTGAATGAGCGTGTCGAACACATTCTGAGAGGGGCTCTACGCGACGCAGAGGAGGAAGCGCTGCAGGAGCGGGAGGGAGGCCCGGAAACGCGTGGACGCGCGTTGCAGCGCTCTCACCAACTCGCCTCACTGTACACAACTTCAACAGAGACCAAATTCCTACGCGCTCGAGCGAAACAAGCAGCATCGACTCATCGACAGCGCTGTGCCGATTCAAGAGGCTCGGACGAATGCGAGGCCCATACAAAGACGAGAGCAGGGAGTACGATTGGAGAAGGCGATGAAAACGACGAGAGCGATGACGAGTGGGCTGCAGCAACGCGACTGGTGCTAGCGTCTCCTATAAAGGCCGTTAGCGGTGACGTATCCAGATCTCCCACCTCGATTATCACGTCACCTGTGAAGCCGGCTAAACCCTGGTACGGCTCCAGTCCCTCCGCCACTTTGAAGGAGCAGCTTCCTCTGGGTATCACACTGGACGCTAAATTGCGCCGTTACGGGGCTCGAGGTACCGCGAAGTTGCAGCACGGCTGGAGATCTCAAGAAGCACTAGAGCCGCTCTCTCCTAACCACCCTGTCGTTCCTGTTGACGAGTTTGTATCGGGTCTTAGTGGTTCACCGTCGCTCTGGCCACCTGAGGCATTTCACCCGACTGGATCGCGTGTACCCGTGAGGATGACGCGCTGTCCTTCGTCTCTAATCGCAGTATCGGTTGAGATTCCCGACAAAACGGACGACCCGAACGGAACATGCCAACTCCACGCAACAATCCAGGAGAAACTGCAACACAAGGCGACGCAAAAGCTGCAAACTCTGTACAAACAAGAGAAACGAATCGCCTTGGAGACACAAGCGCAAAACCAGCGCGATCTGACCGAGTGGCAGAGCCGGACGCTGCATTTCGAGCCCTCATCAGAGCAAGCAGCGCATAGAAAGCAGCAGGAAAGTGACCCGCAGCTCCGCCATCGACGTACGCAGGTATCGGCGATTGTGCAGACTCCAGGGTATTCGCCTGAGAGGCAACGCAGTCAAGAGTCTAGCGAGCTCAAGCAGAAGAGGTTCCGACTCCGATGGCGCTCGTTCGCTCGATTGCTGGACGCGATGCGACGCACTCCGTGTCGACGACCGGTCCTGCAGGATATGGAGAAACTATTCGCTTTGGCTCGAGAGTTGGCAGCTCTCAACGCTCTGGGAACGTGCATGCTCTCGCGCGCACAGTTCACGCTCTTGGTAACGAGGGAGTTCCCGTTGTGTGATCTGAAGTACGTTAACCGCTTGTTCTCGTCTTACGACTGGGAGCTGCGCGACTCCATCGATGCTCGGGTGGTTCTGGGCGCTATACGGTCTATGAGGGTCCAGCAGGGAGAACCCGTTGAGCTCATTTGTGCCACGCTGCGAGACTTTGACGGCACTACGGACATGAATGGCAAGAGCGTGGCTGGTGATAAGGCTGTAGTGTCGGATGGGGTCAGTCTGACCAAGGCGTTGTCGCTTTGCTGCTCCAGTGACTCGGAAGAGAAGGAGATGGAGAACAGAGCGGAGATGATCTGGACGAAATCCCTCTCGTGGCAGCGGCAGATTCTATCGCGACGTCTGCATGGTGGTGCTGCGTATAATATGTGGAAGACGCGAGGAGCCTGGAGTAGTGTGACCAGCAAAACTGCTAGCAGTACGGCAGAGCAGGAAGAACAGGTGAACGTTGGTGAAGATGGAGGAGGCAATGGAGAGGACGAAGAAGATTCGATGGAGGAGATACCGGAGCTCACTCGCCTTGTGGATGAATCGCGCGTGCCTGTACGGCGTATTCGAGCTGCGCTGAAGAGAGAGCGAGAGACGTTGGCGCTATTCACACAACAACTGCTGCAACGCAGACACGAGTGTATGATCGCTGCCAATACTCGCTCACCTCGACCATAGACTAGTTCAAGCACTCCAAATGATAACTGAAGTAATCCGATCTGGTAAAAGGACAAAACAAAGGTACCGAAGTAGTTAACTTTGCGTGGTTTGATGGTAAGCTCTAGGCGACAGGACCAGCCGCCGCCAGTTTGCGGTACTCGTCGCTTACAATGTGCCATGTACAAGATTGTGCGTGTGTATTAGCACACCCGTCTTCGAATTCATGCCCCCGCACAGGAGAAGGACGTTGAATGTCTGGAAAATTTTCTGTGGTACTTAACAAGTTTTCTTCGTACTTTTCCTCATCGGCTTTCGGCATTCACAATGCCGGGCAGCAAGAAGTGAAAGCTCAACTGTTACGCTAGCCTAACAGCCTGCTACGTCGCGTCGTTTGGATTCGGCTTTAGCGTTATTGTACCGAGTATACCGGTACCATTGGGTTTTTTGCCGAAACACTATTTCGGAGCCCGATGCCGTTTGGCAGCGATTGACGCACGCCGACAAGAAGCGCATCAATCACTACCACTTCATCATTGTCCAGGACAATTCGTCTGTAGATTCGGCGACTTTGCGCACGAACGAACCTCAGCGACCGAAGCCGACTCGTCCAACCTGGCCCGATCGCTCTCTCCATGCCGTCCACAACCCGATCTGCCTCCACTTGAGCAAGCCGAGTACCAACGCGCCGACCACCGAATTTCAGCACCACACTGCACCACGTCACAGCCATGAAGTTCGGTACTTTCCTCGTTGCCGCACTTGCCGTCGTCGGTGTTGTCGCCGCCGTCGACCAACCTGCTGCCGCTAATCTCCCGGCCGTCAAGTCCGCCGCTGAAGCGCTCGAGAAGCTCGAAGCGTCCGAGTTGCCCGATGGGGTCACGCTCACAGGCACGAGTGAGAAGATCGACCCGCCTGCCGGTGCTGCCGCCGCGATCGCCGCCAAGGAGGGAGGCGACAACAAGCACGACGGTGGCGACGACGACAGGAAGGAGCAGTACGGCGGCTGGGGTCTGGGTCTGGGTCTTGGCGGCGGCTGGGGTCTCGGCGGCGGCTGGGGCAACTGGGGTGGCTGGGGCGGCTACGGTCCCTACCGCTTCGGATTCATGTGCGGCGGCGTCCCTGGCTGGGCCTACCCCATGGGCTACTGGAACATGTTCGGCGCGGGTCTCTACGGCGGCAGCTGCGGTCTCGGCATGCCTTTCGGCGGTCTCTACTACTGCTAAATTGGCCACCTACTTACCTTATCTGCCAACCTCTCTGGCGTCTTGCACCGACTAAATAAGGTTCGTCAGTTGTACCGCGGCGCATTCGCCTAGAAGTTTAACAACAAAAAGCAATGCTTTCTCCATTTTTGAAGCGGTTTTTTTCGTGATTTTGGTGCGTCTTGCGCCGGATTGGGATAATGCATCGGTAGTTTGGCTACGGTGGCGTCCGACAAACCCATTTCGGTAGTACTAAGTAGTTCGTTTTGGCCGGACGAATTCATTTTGTGCTGGGCGTCTGTTATTTTATCGAAAGTTGGTTTTGAGTGTGCCCAGATACTCCATCCAGATATCTCGAATCCAATTGATCTCACAAACAAATCCCACGAAAGCGTCGGAACAAGTTTGCTTCGTACTTTTCCTCATCGGTTTTCGGCATTCACAATGCCGGGCAGCAAGAAGTGAAAGCTCAACTTTATCAGGGAGAAGCGCTGTCTTGGGGGAGGGCGTGCGAAACGAAGAGTGCCGCCCCCGCAGTTCGGAAGCTTCGCGAAGCCTCCACAGCCGCCCTACATCTGCATATCTATTTTAACTTGGTTTCACTATACCTACGGTGAGGTGTACCTACAATGACCTCCTATTAGCTTACCTTTCTACCAATCAGATACACTCACCCCTTCTCTGGCTTCCGACTTGTCATTCCCGAAAAAGACAGAGAACTGCGACGCGTCCAGCTGTCACCCGAGGAATTAGTCCGACCTCGCTTCTCCTTCGCCTCGGCCTGGTTAGTATATGCACTAAACGGGTCATTGTGTCCACTTTTTATTTCTCTCGTTATAAGAACACGGCAAAGTGTTTCTCCTTCAATTGTTGATATGTGTGTATTTTTCACGTACTTTTCTTTATATCTATCCATCATTCACCTTCTTTATCATTTCGCCATCAAAGTTAAAATTTTACAACGCTCATATAAATATGTTCAAAATAAGCATTTACATGCCCGGAAAGTCAATAAAAAAATATTACCTCAAAGCTCTTATTTTTCTTAAGTATCGGGTCATTGTGTCCACTTCTCATTTTAAGATTTTCTTGTCATTTGCGCCACACAATTATTTGCCAAGGTACCTACCTTCACAAAATATTCGCCAAGGTACCTACCTTCAGCAACCTACCACAAATATTGGAAATTTGTTAGAAGATAAAAAAATTCTATCTTAAGAAATAAATCTTAAGTATATAAATCCCAAGAGCATACAGTGCAAACATCAACAACAATGAACAACAACAACACTATCGCTCAAGTAACGATGGCTGATCTACCTCCTTACCAACCTAATGCGGATCTAATGCTACCTACTGAGGAAGAAGCCATCATTGACTTCTTTGAAGATGAAAACGACTATGATGATGATTTCTTTGAGGAAGTGGAAGTCAAAGAAGAAACGACTCAAGAAAGAATCTATAAAGAATGGTACTTCTATACGAGAACTAACCTGTTCGATCACGATCAGTATTTAGGTGATGAATATGAACCAGCTAATGAAGTTGATGAAGATTTCGAAGCATTTATGGATTTATTTTATAAGTCTTATTTACTCCACCCGGTCAATAGCATTTTCAGCGATGTAAAAGATAAAATTAGTGAGTTCGAAAATCGAAAATACTTTATTCAAAATGTTAAAGAACCTCTAATCGCTGCCGCGATGCATCCTTGCCGAATCAAAAATCAAATGGATCAGTTTAATGATATCGAGCATTTCTTCGAATGCTGCTAAACAATCAACTTTTTTTTTTATTTTTATTTTTTTATCACTGTCGAGACGATCCAATTCGACAATATTGACATCGATTTGATGCTGAGACGATCCAATTCGACAATATTGACTTCGATTTGATGCTGAGACGATCCAATTCGACAATATTGACATCGATTTGATGCTGAGACGATCCAATTCGACAATATTGACGTCAAATTGATGCTGAGACAATCCAAATCGACATCGAATTGTTGCTGAGACGGTCCAAATCAACATCGAATTGATGCTGAGACGATCCATATCGACATCGACACCGATGCTAAATCAGTAACGTTGATATACTTTTAAACTATCTTAAGAAATAAAAAAGTAAAGTAGGACACCATGCCACCCCGCGTATGCAGGCATGCGGTTGTCGCTGTTATCCATTTATACACTTGCGTATTTTGATCGATGTTTGGAAGTGGCAGCGGGGGCAGTGATCCGATGCACAGTGGGCTCGCAGTCTAACACAAAAGTATCCGTCAAGTACTTACTACTGACCTGAATGTGTATGCCAAACCTTATTTAGTCGGTGCAAGACGCCAGAGAGGTTGGCAGATAAGGTAAGTAGGTGGCCAATTTAGCAGTAGTAGAGACCGCCGAAAGGCATGCCGAGACCGCAGCTGCCGCCGTAGAGACCCGCGCCGAACATGTTCCAGTAGCCCATGGGGTAGGCCCAGCCAGGGACGCCGCCGCACATGAATCCGAAGCTAGCCGTGCTCCTCGATTTTGCTAAGGCATACGATTCGCTTTTTCGCGAGTTCCTTTACGCTGTTCTTGCCAGACATGGATACCCCGAACATTTTATCCGGGTTATCAGGTCCCTGCATACGTGTACAATCGTAAAATTTCTGGTGAATGGACAAATCTCACGAGCAGTACGGGTGTGGCGAGGAATTCGACAAGGTTGCCCTCTCGCACCGGACTTATTCATCTTAGCCCTTGAGCCGTTATATCAAATGCTTGACAAGGCTGATGATCTCGTTGGAGTTACGTTGCAGTCCGCGTCCGGCTCTTATGAACTTCGAGTTGGGGGGTTTGCCGACGATACCGCTTCCTACCTTAAAAGTGCTGATTATATGCACGCGTTGATCCGAATTACTTCAAAATTTGGAGCAGCGTCTGGTTTACTGATCAACGAGGCCAAAACGATTGTCATCGCACTCAATGATAATTCCTCTAGTACCCTGGTGCCACTGCCGTCGGGCTTCCGTTACCATAATCCTATGGGCACTGCTAGATATCTTGGCTTACAGGTTGGTGGGCTACTATCGACAGAGAAAACATGGGAGTTAGCAGAATCACGAGTGCGAGCTAGGCTGCGCTTGGCTAGCCATCGTACTTTGACAATCGACCAACGGTCGTTAGTCGCCACGGCAATAATTGTTCCAGCTTTTCTGTACGTTGGACGACACTCGTGGCCAACCACGAGCATTGTTTTACGGATATCCAAATGCATACATAATTTTGTATGGCATGGATACTTTCAGGAAGAAGTCAATAGCAAACGCGCTTGGTTGGCACCGGAAATTTCGCACTTGCACCGTACTGAAGGGGGCCTCGGTATTCCAGATATTAAGGCAGACCTGATTGCACTGGCCGCGGTGACTGTAATGGATTGGGCGACGAACGCGACGACGGTGCGCAGAATTGTTGGCGATATTCTACATGACAATGGTCACAGCGACTTATTTCCGGCAGTCTATGTTACACCAGGATACGCACCAGTGTCATTTGGGGCATTTGAACCTGGGCAAACCTTGTGGAGAATAGGGGTTGTTATGCTGTCTAGGTATGGGGCCTCCAAACTAGAACCGGAACATTCACGACTACTACTGCAAACAATCGTGCAAGTAGACCAAGCAATTCCTGCAGAACTGATGTGGGTCGATCAATCGGTTACCATCCACGGCAGAGACTTATACGAGGAAATGGCACCGCTACGCCAGTATCTACAAACCACTTCGGGGAATTTCAGAGTTGAGTGGATCGAATACACCGACCTTCGCTATTTAGCCAGGTTACAGTGCGAACTCGGAATTGCTGAAACCAGCTGGCTGAGAACGGCGTGGGCGCTCGGGGCGAGATTACTGCGAGATATTTTGCATTGGGAGGTAGCTTGTACGGGAGTCGGCGTCCTCCGCCGTAGCGAGGCCATGACTGATAATGTGCGCGGACTACTGGTGCTATTACTTTCTGTATTTCCTGACATGTTGCGCAAAACGGAAATGGATCTCGAAATTACGGGGGAGCCGGCTGATCATCCCATTATGGCGCATGTGGTCGAGCAGGGTGACCATGTTGCGGTTGCAGCCAGGTCATCCACGGTTGGCCCATGCTACTTCTTCCCAGTAAGTTCAGACCGCGAAGTGTTGCAGGTACTGGCTGCTTATGCCGGACAAGAGGTGGCGATCAAAGCGGTTCACCCGCATCCAAAACTGAGCAGACTTGTGACCGTGTGGGCCGGACGTCGCCGCATGAAACTTAGACGCCGCCATTTTAAAGACTCAACTCGGACAGCACCCCGTAGACGTGGGGTGAGAGAGATTTTCAACCGACAGGTGGCATGGGACGCAGATACGGGGGAGATTGGACGCGCACTTCGGACATTATCGTGGGTTGATATCAGGCGAATTGTGGGGGTTTCTCCTTGGGGCGAACAACTTCTTTTCCGGATCAAACACCGAGCTTTTTCTCGATGGGACCCCGTTAATCGGCGCCCTGGGTGCCCTATAGAGGAGTGTTCTACTTCCGACGTAGGGGTTGCTCACATGTTTTGGGGCTGCCCTGGAACACGATCCCTGTGGCAAATTTTCTATCAGCCTTGGAAACGGATGGGTTTTTCGGATGAGGATTTCCGTCCATGTAATATATTTGGTCTTACTCTCCCTGCTGTCCCAAGAGCGTTGTGGCCAGTATTTGATCGATTTTTCAGCACTACACCGCGCGAGGAACGAGACAAAATTCAACAATGCGTCCAGCCTATTCTTGCTACGGCTTGGTCGCTGGGTATCGTAGTTACTTTACAAGTAATCTGGGTCCGCCGGGCGGCGTACTGGGACGCTGCACGCAACGCATCTGCTCATCATGCTGCAGCATTGCTAGCTGGGCGGCTACGGCAAGCGTATATAAATGTTCGCGTCATGGCACAACAAGTGACATCTTCTGGTGGCCGATGGGAAGCGGCGCGGATGGTGTCTTCTGCACTGATCGGTCACGAGTTGGATGGCCAGCGCCCCTCACCGATAGCGCTTTCCCGACCGCACTTGATTCTTTTTTTTTATGGTGGATCCCGGGGTAATCCAGGCCCTGGTGGGTCTGGTTGTGTGCTTATCAGCCTCCCCTCCGGTGCTATAACGGCTAGGGTGGAATGGATGGCTAGTATATCGTTAGCATCGCGCCGAACTACAAACAATATTGCGGAATATCGGGCGCTCCAAGCTGGGTTGAGCCATGCTCTAGCGAGAAAGATGACAGGGATCCATGTTGTCGGGGACAGCGCAATGATCCTGGCACAACTGCGTCGACGCCGGCCTCCGAAGGCACCGCATCTACGGAATTTATATGCTCAATGCAGGGGCATAGCTGATCGAGTCCACGTCTGTACTTGGACTCACCATCTGAGAGCGTTCAACAAGGCTGCGGACAAATTGGCGAATATCGCTATGGATGATCGTAAGAGCCGCCAAATTTTTCTTTCAGACCAACCAAACCTGGTTTCCCCCTGGGCGGAAGTCTCTCGTCTATTAGACGGAGATCTAACCCATTGGAGGGATGCATATTTTCATGTAGGGGTGGAAGCGCACGATGCTGACGCTGAATAAGCGGAAACGATAGAGGCGACACGAAGTGTAGCCCCTCCCTTCAGATGACGGGGTTTGGCATCTGCGGGGCTGGTCTTTAGTTGTCGTTAGCGGATAGTTAAGTGACAACAATGATACTCAATTAAAAAAAAAACATGAATCCGAAGCGGTAGGAACCGTAGCCGCCCCAGCCATCCCAGTTGCCCCAGCCGCCGCCGAGACCCCAGCCGCCGCCAAGACCCAGACCCAGACCCCAGCCGCCGTACTGCTCCTTCTTGTCGTCGTCGTCACCGTCGTGCTTGTTGTCGCCTCCCTCCTTGGCGGCGATCGCGGCGGCAGCACCGGCAGGCGGGTCGATCTTCTCACTCGTGCCCGTGAGCGTGACCCCATCGGGCAACTCGGACGCTTCGAGCTTCTCGAGCGCTTCAGCGGCGGACTTGACGGCCGGCAGATTAGCGGCAGCAGGTTGGTCGACGGCGGCGACAACACCGACGACGGCAAGTGCGGCAACGAGAAAAGTACCGAACTTCATGGCTGTGCCGTGGTGCGGTGTGGTGCTGAATTCCGTGGTCGGCGCGTTGGTACTCGGCTTGCTCAAGTGGAGGCAGATCGGGTTGTGGACGGCATGGAGAGAGCGATCGGGCCAGGTTGGACGAGTCGGCTTCGGTCGCTGAGGTTCGTTCGTGCGCAAAGTCGCCGAATCTACAGACGAATTGTCCTGGACAATGATGAAGTGGTAGTGATTGATGCGCTTCTTGTCGGCGTGCGTCAATCGCTGCCAAACGCCATCGGGCTCCGAAATAGTGTTTCGGCAAAACCCCCAATGGTACCGGTATACTCGGTACAATAACGCTAAAGCCGAATCCAAACGACGCGACGTAGCAGGCTGTTAGGCTAGCATAACAGTTGAGCTTTCACTTCTTGCTGCCCGGCATTGTGAATGCCGAAAGCCGATGAGGAAAAGTACGAAGCAAACTTGTTCCGACGCTTTCGTGGGATTTGTTTGTGAGATCAATTGGATTCGAGATATCTGGATAGAGTATCTGGGCACACTCGAAGCCAACTTTCGATAAAATAACAGACGCCCAACACAAAATGAATTCGTCCGGCCAAAACGAACTACTTAGTACTACCGAAATGGGTTTGTCGGACGCCACCGTAGCCAAACTACCGATGCATTATCCCAATCCGGCGCGAGACGCACCAAAATCACGAAAAAACCGCTTCCAAAATGGAGAAAGCATTGCTTTTTGTTGTTAAACTTCTAGGCGAATGCGCCGCGGTACAACTGACAAACCTTATTTAGTCGGTGCAAGACGCCAGAGAGGTTGGCAGATAAGGTAAGTAGGTGGCCAATTTAGCAGTAGTAGAGACCGCCGAAAGGCATGCCGAGACCGCAGCTGCCGCCGTAGAGACCCGCGCCGAACATGTTCCAGTAGCCCATGGGGTAGGCCCAGCCAGGGACGCCGCCGCACATGAATCCGAAGCGGTAGGGACCGTAGCCGCCCCAGCCACCCCAGTTGCCCCAGCCGCCGCCGAGACCCCAGCCGCCGCCAAGACCCAGACCCAGACCCCAGCCGCCGTACTGCTCCTTCTTGTCGTCGTCGTCACCGTCGTGCTTGTTGTCGCCTCCCTCCTTGGCGGCGATCGCGGCGGCAGCACCGGCAGGCGGGTCGATCTTCTCACTCGTGCCCGTGAGCGTGACCCCATCGGGCAACTCGGACGCTTCCAGCTTCTCGAGCGCTTCAGCGGCGGACTTGACGGCCGGCAGATTAGCGGCAGCAGGTTGGTCGACGGCGGCGACAACACCGACGACGGCAAGTGCGGCAACGAGAAAAGTACCGAACTTCATGGCTGTGCCGTGGTGCGGTGTGGTGCTGAAATTCGGTGGTCGGCGCGTTGGTACTCGGCTTGCTCAAGTGGAGGCAGATCGGGTTGTGGACGGCATGGAGAGAGCGATCGGGCCAGGTTGGACGAGTCGGCTTCGGTCGCTGAGGTTCGTTCGTGCGCAAAGTCGCCGAATCTACAGACGAATTGTCCTGGACAATGATGAAGTGGTAGTGATTGATGCGCTTCTTGTCGGCGTGCGTCAATCGCTGCCAAACGGCATCGGGCTCCGAAATACTGTTTCGGCAAAAAAAACCAATGGTACCGGTATACTCGGTACAATAACGCTAAAGCCGAATCCAAACGACGCGACGTAGCAGGCTGTTAGGCTAGCGTAACAGTTGAGCTTTCACTTCTTGCTGCCCGGCATTGTGAATGCCGAAAGCCGATGAGGAAAAGTACGAAGCAAACTTGTTCCGACGCTTTCGTGGGATTTGTTTGTGAGATCAATTGGATTCGAGATATCTGGATAGAGTATCTGGGCACACTCGAAGCCAACTTTCGATAAAATAACAGACGCCCAACACAAAATGAATTCGTCCGGCCAAAACGAACTACTTAGTACTACCGAAATGGGTTTGTCGGACGCCACCGTAGCCAAACTACCGATGCATTATCCCAATCCGGCGCAAGACGCACCAAAATCACGAAAAAACCGCTTCCAAAATGGAGAAAGCATTGCTTTTTGTTGTTAAACTTCTAGGCGAATGCGCCGCGGTACAACTGACAAACCTTATTTAGTCGGTGCAAGACGCCAGAGAGGTTGGCAGATAAGGTAAGTAGGTGGCCAATTTAGCAGTAGTAGAGACCGCCGAAAGGCATGCCGAGACCGCAGCTGCCGCCGTAGAGACCCGCGCCGAACATGTTCCAGTAGCCCATGGGGTAGGCCCAGCCAGGGACGCCGCCGCACATGAATCCGAAGCGGTAGGGACCGTAGCCGCCCCAGCCACCCCAGTTGCCCCAGCCGCCGCCGAGACCCCAGCCGCCGCCAAGACCCAGACCCAGACCCCAGCCGCCGTACTGCTCCTTCTTGTCGTCGTCGTCACCGTCGTGCTTGTTGTCGCCTCCCTCCTTGGCGGCGATCGCGGCGGCAGCACCGGCAGGCGGGTCGATCTTCTCACTCGTGCCCGTGAGCGTGACCCCATCGGGCAACTCGGACGCTTCCAGCTTCTCGAGCGCTTCAGCGGCGGACTTGACGGCCGGCAGATTAGCGGCAGCAGGTTGGTCGACGGCGGCGACAACACCGACGACGGCAAGTGCGGCAACGAGAAAAGTACCGAACTTCATGGCTGTGCCGTGGTGCGGTGTGGTGCTGAAATTCGGTGGTCGGCGCGTTGGTACTCGGCTTGCTCAAGTGGAGGCCGATCGGGTTGTGGACGGCATGGAGAGAGCGATCGGGCCAGGCTGGACGAGTCGGCTTCGGTCGCTGAGGTTCGTTCGTGCGCAAAGTCGCCGAATCTACAGACGAATTGTCCTGGACAATGATGAAGTGGTAGTGATTGATGCGCTTCTTGTCGGCGTGCGTCAATCGCTGCCAAACGGCATCGGGCTCCGAAATAGTGTTTCGGCAAAAAACCCAATGGTACCGGTATACTCGGTACAATAACGCTAAAGCCGAATCCAAACGACGCGACGTAGCAGGCTGTTAGGCTAGCGTAACAGTTGAGCTTTCACTTCTTGCTGCCCGGCATTGTGAATGCCGAAAGCCGATGAAAAAAGTACGAAGCAAACTTGTTCCGACGCTTTCGTGGGATTTGTTTGTGAGATCAATTGGATTCGAGATATCTGGATAGAGTATCTGGGCACACTCGAAGCCAACTTTCGATAAAATAACAGACGCCCAACACAAAATGAATTCGTCCGGCCAAAACGAACTACTCAGTACTACCGAAATGGGTTTGTCGGACGCCACCTTAGCCAAACTACCGATGCATTATCCCAATCCGGCGCAAGACGCACCAAAATCACGAAAAAAACCGCTTCCAAAATGGAGAAAGCATTGCTTTTTGTTGTTAAACTTCTAGGCGAATGCGCCGCGGTACAACTGACAAACCTTATTTAGTCGGTGCAAGACGCCAGAGAGGTTGGCAGGTAAGGTAAGTAGGTGGCCAATTTAGCAGTAGTAGAGACCGCCGAAAGGCATGCCGAGACCGCAGCTGCCGCCGTAAAGACCCGCGCCGAACATGTTCCAGTAGCCCATGGGGTAGGCCCAGCCAGGACGCCGCCGCACATGAATCCGAAGCGGTAGGAACCGTAGCCGCCCCAGCCACCCCAGTTGCCCCAGCCGCCGCCGAGACCCCAGCCGCCGCCAAGACCCAGACCCAGACCCCAGCCGCCGTACTGCTCCTTCTTGTCGTCGTCGTCACCGTCGTGCTTGTTGTCGCCTCCCTCCTTGGCGGCGATCGCGGCGGCAGCACCGGCAGGCGGGTCGATCTTCTCACTCGTGCCCGTGAGCGTGACCCCATCGGGCAACTCGGACGCTTCGAGCTTCTCGAGCGCTTCAGCGGCGGACTTGACGGCCGGGAGATTAGCGGCAGCAGGTTGGTCGACGGCGGCGACAACACCGACGACGGCAAGTGCGGCAACGAGGAAAGTACCGAACTTCATGGCTGTGACGTGGTGCGGTGTGGTGCTGAAATTCCGTGGTCGGCGCGTTGGTACTCGGCTTGCTCAAGTGGAGGCAGATCGGGTTGTGGACGGCATGGAGAGAGCGATCGGGCCAGGTTGGACGAGTCGGCTTCGGTCGCTGAGGTTCGTTCGTGCGCAAAGTCGCCGAATCTACAGACGAATTGTCCTGGACAATGATGAAGTGGTAGTGATTGATGCGCTTCTTGTCGGCGTGCGTCAATCGCTGCCAAACGGCATCGGGCTCCGAAATAGTGTTTCGGCAAAAAACCCAATGGTACCGGTATACTCGGTACAATAACGCTAAAGCCGAATCCAAACGACGCGACGTAGCAGGCTGTTAGGCTAGAGTAACAGTTGAGCTTTCACTTCTTGCTGCCCGGCATTGTGAATGCCGAAAGCCGATGAAAAAAAGTACGAAGCAAACTTGTTCCGACGCTTTCGTGGGATTTGTTTGTGAGATCAATTGGATTCGAGATATCTGGATAGAGTATCTGGGCACACTCGAAGCCAACTTTCGATAAAATAACAGACGCCCAGCACAAAATGAATTCGTCCGGCCAAAACGAACTACTTAGTACTACCGAAATGGGTTTGTCGGACGCCACCGTAGCCAAACTACCGATGCATTATCCCAATCCGGCGCGAGACGCACCAAAATCACGAAAACAACACTTCCAAAATGGAGAAAGCATTGCTTTTTGTTGTTAAACTTCTAGGCGAATGCGCCGCGGTACAACTGACGAACCTTATTTAGTCGGTGCAAGACGCCAGAGAGGTTGGCAGATAAGGTAAGTAGGTGGCCAATTTAGCAGTAGTAGAGACCGCCGAAAGGCATGCCGAGACCGCAGCTGCCGCCGTAAAAACCCGCGCCGAACATGTTCCAGTAGCCCATGGGGTAGGCCCAGCCAGGGACGCCGCCGCACATGAATCCGAAGCGGTAGGGACCGTAGCCGCCCCAGCCACCCCAGTTGCCCCAGCCGCCGCCGAGACCCCAGCCGCCGCCAAGACCCAGACCCAGACCCCAGCCGCCGTACTGCTCCTTCCTGTCGTCGTCGCCACCGTCGTGCTTGTTGTCGCCTCCCTCCTTGGCGGCGATCGCGGCGGCAGCACCGGCAGGCGGGTCGATCTTCTCACTCGTGCCTGTGAGCGTGACCCCATCGGGCAACTCGGACGCTTCGAGCTTCTCGAGCGCTTCAGCGGCGGACTTGACGGCCGGCACATTAGCGGCAGCAGGTTAGTCGACGGCGGCGACAACACCGACGACGGCAAGGGCGGCAACGAGGAAAGTACCGAACTTCATGGCTGTGACGTGGTGCGGCGTGGTGCTGAAATTCGGTGGTCGGCGCGTTGGTACTCGGCTTGCTCAAGTGGAGGCCGATCGGGTTGTGGACGGCATGGAGAGAGCGATCGGGCCAGGCTGGACGAGTCGGCTTCGGTCGCTGAGGTTCGTTCGTGCGCAAAGTCGCCGAATCTGCAGACGAATTGTCCTGGACAATGATGAAGTGGTAGTGATTGATGCGCTTCTTGTCGGCGTGCGTCAATCGCTGCCAAACGCCATCGGGCTCCGAAATAGTGTTTCGGCAAAAAACCCAATGGTACCGGTATACTCGGTACAATAACGCTAAAGCCGAATCCAAATGACGCGACGTAGCAGGCTGTTAGGCTAGCGTAACAGTTGATGTATCTGATTGGTAGAAAGGTAAGCCAATAGGAGGTCATTGTAGGTACACCTCACCGTAGGTATAGTGAAACCAAGTTAAAATAGATATGCAGATGTAGGGCGGCTATGGAGGCTTCGCGAAGCTTCCATCCACCTGAACTGCGGGGGCGGCACCCTTCGTTTCGCACGCCCTCCCCCAAGACAGCGCTTCTTCCTGATAAACAGGTAGCACTTGTTGGTCCCAGCAACCTGACAACGAGGAGCCCATGCCCACCATCGCCCAGCTACGCGCCGAGATCGATCGGCTAAACCAAGCGATGGCGGACCGCACACGAGTGCTAAGCAAACTGCCGAAGTTCACCGGCAAGCGAGGGAGGATGTCCGGGAATGGCTGTTCCAGATCGAGAACGCCTGCCGAATCAACAACATCCCGATCGAAGACACTTCCAGGAATCGCGGGGTCAGCGATGGAGAAGCCTGCCTCCGGCTGGTTCCTGCACTGGTCGTCGACGACTCGAAGCGAGGAGCACACGTGGGAGATTTTCCGTGAGCATGTGCTCCAACACTTCGAGGCGTCGAACTACCAGGCTGTTCTGCGCGAGAAGCTTCAGCAACTCAAGCAGACAGCGGACATTGAGACGTACAACGGCGAATACTCAGCTCTCATCTTCCGCGTAGAGGGCATGAGCGTACTTGATCAAGTGCTGTGCTACGCGAACGGTCTAAAGCCTCGCACGCGCAGCTACGTCAAGCTTGAGAACCCCCAGACCCTGAGCGACGCTATGGACTTGGTGGTCAAGTACGAGGTGACTCACTTCGTCGAAGAAGCTCGCGACCGCCAACCCAAGCGCGACAAGAAGTTCTCGTCGGCTGACCAACCTCGCAACCCCGGTAAACCCTTCAAGGGGAAGCCGTTCCGCGGGAAAGGCCGTTTCAAGCCGAGAGCCGAGCCCAAACGCGATGAGGGCCGTACCTGCTTCCACTGCAAGAAGCCTGGTCACGTCAAGGCCAACTGCTTTCTCTGGAAGAAAGAGCAGGAGAAGCAGGGAAACGGGCAACCACGTCAGTGAAGGAGGGTCCTGTCGTGGCCGAGAGCGTAACCAGAACACTTAAGATTGAGAATATCAGCCTTAACGTTCTGTGTGAAAACCCTCTAGTCTACAAGTCACGTCCGCTGTTCTCAGTAACTGGTGAGATCAGCGTGGGTGACAAGTGTCTCGCTACACGTAGCATGTTGCTGGACTGTGGAGCCACCACGATCTACGTGTCCAAACGTTGGGTCGTGAGGAACCACCTCCAAACGACGAGGTTCAGCGACAAGAGCATTCGCGTGAAGCTGGGAGACAACCAAATCGTGGAAGCGGAGCTGGAAGTTCTGCCTTTAAGAATCCATGTCTCGGGGCTAGATGAGGCGTACCAGTGTGTCGCCGTCGTCTACGCGATTCCCGACGAATTCGACTGCATCCTCGGGATACCTTTCTTCGAGGACACGCAGCCCCAGATTGACTGGAGAGGTCGACGAATTGAAGGAACAAGAGAGAAGACTCTGCCCTGGAAACGGGCAGGTGACACCTGTGGACCGATTGAGGAAGGCGGACCGGTGATTGCCTCCGGGCTTCGGAGATCTGTCGAGGCGAAAGGCCTTTCGGCGAAAAGACCCGATTGCTGTCGAGGTGCCGCGCTGGAAACGGATGTGAAGTCCACGGACGAAGCTGTTCGCGACGCAGTGCAGAAGGAGACCCCGAACGTTGTCAGAGGACGCGCAAGCTGGTGAGTGGTCAGCTGCAGAGGACAAGGTTGCGACGTCGGAGCGCGCGGGTACTGCACGAAGAACTGATGAACGAAGCAGTGCCAGGAGCAACGACACCGTCGTGGAGAAGATGTTCACGATGGGTGTTGTCGACGAGAGTGGTGTACCGACCAAGTATATCACCCGCAAGAAACTGCGAAAGTTCCTGAGAATCAAGACCAAGTCGACTGATGAGCCCGACTTCATGTTGGTGCTCTCGAACGAGACGATCAAGCAAGTTGCACGCTCACTGCAACGACGAGACCAACCCGACAACGTTGGTAGTGCGAAAGCACAGCGCTATCTGGAAACGGACTGGGACAGCTTCCGAGAGAACCCAGCTTTCAACCTTCTCACGGAGTACAAGGATAATGTGTTCCGCCCTGAGCTACCGGAGGGTTTACCAGAGAAGCGCGACATTGAGCACCGGATCGACGTGAAGGATCCAAATCTCGCGATGTACCGGCAACAGTGGCGACAGTCTCCTGAGCAGCAGCGTGAGATCGTGCGTTGGGTCGAAGACATGGTGAAGAAGAAGCTCATCCGACCAAGCATCAGTCCTCACGCATCACCGACATTCTGTGTCCGGAAACCAGTCGGCTGGAGAATCGTTCACGACTACCGGTATCTCAATTCGAACACTGTGCGTCAGAGCATCCCGATGACAAGAAAGGAAGACATCTAGGACGCCATGTCTGGAGCGTACTGGTTCTCCACGATGGATCTGATGTCCGCGTACTACCAAGTGCGTATGCGGGAGGAAGACATCAAGTTCACAGCCTTCCAGGCGCCAAACGGACTGTGGGAGTATCTTGTACTCCCGATGGGAGTCTGTAACGCGCCAGCAACAATGCACCGGTTGACGTCGAAGCTGTTCCGAGACTTGAAGAACACGAAGTCGTTCTACGACGACATCTACATCTTCACCAAGTCACCGAAGATCGAAGACCACCTGAAAGCGCTACGCGAGACGTTGGATATCTTACGCGACAACAAGTAGTACGTCAAGCTGTCCAAATGTGTCTTCTGCGCCGAAGAGATTCCATGCCTTGGTGACTTCGTGGGACGTAACGGAGTTCGGATGGACCCCGACAAGGTGCAGACCATCAAAGACTGGCCTGTGCCGCGGACTCAAGAGGAGGTCCACAGCTTCCTGGGTCTGACTGGCTACGTGCAACGCTTTTGTCCGGAGTACGCTTCGCTAACAGCAACGATGTTCACCCTCCTGAAGAAGAAGACCAAGCGCAACGCGAAGATCCACTTCAGCGACGAGCAGTTGAGGAACTTCAAGGAGTTGAAGCGGAGGTTGTGCAACCCACCAGTACTGCATCTCCCAGACTTCAGTCAGCCCATGCATCTGCGGACGGACGCGAGCAAGTTCGCCGTAGGGGGAGTGCTGTTCCAAGTCGTCGAAGGTGTCGAACGTCCCATCGCGTACACCAGTCGGAAGATGAAGTCTGCAGAGCTCAACTACCCCACGCAGCAACAGGAGTTGTTAGCCATCGTTCACGCCCTGGCCGCGTTTCGGATCTACTGCTTGGACAAGCCGCCGATTGTGGAGACCGACCACAAGAGTCTCGAAGGCCTGTTCACCAGCAGAAGATGGCCAACCGCCGCCTAGCACGCTGGTATGATATCCTCGCCGAGTATCAACCGACGTTCTCGTATCTCCCTGGGGCGAAGAACGGTATTGCTGACGCTTTGAGCCGAAGACCAGACCTTGAACCGGATACGAAGTTCTTCCACGACTTAAGTGTGACAAGCTTCGACGATACTTCTTTCGGTCTGGCGATGAGCGAAGTAACCGGCTACGCCACGTTGATTGCACGCGTGAAGAAGTCGTACGAGAAGGACCGTGATATCCAAGCAATTTTCGCAGCGATCAAGAGGCGCACCTCCAGCTCGAAGCCGAAGCGTGAATGCCAACAGCAGAAAAAGTATCGATGCTACTCCGAAGAGAATGGACTGCTTTGGTATCAAACCCCCGCAGACGACACTTCGCGCATTGTCATACCCAACGATGTGAGGTTGCGGCAGACAATCATCAGCGAGTGCCATGACACCAACTACGGAGGCCACCCAGGTGCGGAGCGCACGTACTTGACGCTCGCGCGCCATTGGTACTGGTCCAAGATGTTGAAGTCCATCCAGAAGTTTATCGCTGATTGCGAACCTTGTCGAAGGAACAAGCCGCGGCTGACGAAATCGCCTGGCTTGCTCGAACCCCTTAGCATCCCAGACGAGCGTTGGAGATCCATCTCCATGGACTTCATCACGGATCTTCCCCGAACGGAGCGGGACGTCGACTCTATCTGGTCGTCGTCGACCGGTTGACCAAGCGGTGTCATTTCGTACCAACCACCAAGAAGGTGAACGCTGAAGGTGTTGCTCGACTTTTCATCGACAATATCTGGAAGTTGCACGGCATGCCGACGAATATCGTCTCCGATCGCGACAGGAAGTTCGTGTCCGCCTTCTGGCAGCATGTCTTCAAGTCCATCGGGACGAAACTAAGCATGACTGTTGCACATCGAGCTCAAGGCGAAGGACAGACGGAGCGCATGAACCGGACCTTGGAAGAGTATCTTCGGTGCTTCGTCGGGCCACTTCAAGATGATTGGGACGTCCATCTTGCCAACGCTGAGTTTGCTGTCAACTCGACCGTCAACTCTAGCACGAAGCTTGCACCGTTCGAGGCCGATCTGGGCTACATTCCTATGAATCCACTTCAACTTACAACTGAGCAACTCGAGAGTGTTCCCAAGAGTCGACGCGGAGCTGAGTTTCACGAGCGACAAGCGGCGATTCTCTTACGGTGTCGCGAAGCGTTAGCCGAAGCCCAAGAACGGATGCGCGACGTCTACGATCGAAACCGTGTTGAGCAGGTCTTCGAAGTGGGCGACAGGGTCTATTTGAGCACGCAGAACCTGGACCCGAAGCACTCCGGCTTGCCCAACTCCACCAAATTCGGACCCAAGTGGATTGGACCGTACACCGTGGTGCGGAAGATTCATAACCACGCGTACGAGCTCAACATCCAAGCTGGCAACAAGCTGCATCCCGTCTTCAATACTGCGTCGTTGAAGCCGTACAACGAGCCAACTCGCTTGTCAAGACCAAGCGACGTGGTCTTAGCGGACGGCAGTATTGGCCAGATCGTCAAAGCTTTACGTGGCAAGCGAACGCGAAAACGACGGACCCAATATCTTGTGGAGTGGGTGGGCGAAGAGAAGCAAACCTGGGAACCAGTGGAGAACTTATCGCAAGTCCCAGATCTCATCGCGGAGTTTGAGTCCACAAGGCGAAAGAAGCGTCGGAAACGGTGAAGCAAGAACAGCTGAAGGGGGGCTCGAAAGCCTACATGTATTCCCGTATTACATCCCCTCTTGTTGCAGAGCCTGCTGCTTCAGGCGCTTCTCCCGCTTTTTTCTGCGTCTTCGACTTGCGCTTGCCGTGACGACACTTGTACCCTGGTTGCAGCTCCACTTGCGCCATCCACTTCACGTGCTGAATCCACTGCTGGTAACTCAAAGGAAGAACGTCCACCGGCGGGTTCTTGCGGGCATTGAAATTATCAAGCGCCAAAAGTTGCTTCTCCGGACCACGGTTAACCACGACGAAGCAGTGACCGACATCATTGCGACCAGCACTGACGACGTAAACACCAGGTGCTTGTTTGCGGCAAACATCTTGAAGAGTCGTGATGTTGGCACTTGACTCGGGAAGAGCGTTACGGAGAAGGACGTCATAGTTCAGCGGCACACTCTTGCGCTGGAGAACCTTGAAAAACTCCGTCACATCGTCGCGCGACACCCCGAACTGGATGGCTTCAGGTCGCGTGTCTTCATACTCGTCCCACATCTCCATGGTGACAAGATCTGGCTGTCCGAGATAGTACAAGGCTGAGCGTAAGGCATCCATGAAGCAAGTACCGGCCTCCGACGCGGAATCACGCTCCGAGTTCCAATAGCAGAAGGTGCGCTTGTCTCCCGATTCCTTCTAAGCGTTTACCATCGCCATCATGAAGCGCGTGGACGGTTTGTCGAGCTGCTCCATCCAGACCCAGCTCAGCTGCAGCGGGGTGCCTTCCCAATCAACCAAGTAGCAGCGGTGCGGAGGCTTGCCCCTGACATCCAAGAGACGGACGATGTCGACCGCAATGTCGTAGTTCCAAGGCTTCTTCGGGTCGTAGTGGTTCTTTCGATTGTTCGACGGGTGCTTCTTCGGCGCTGGCGGTAGCGGCATCGGATGCCATATCGACGTTTCGTCACCACGACGCAAGCGCGAACGGATACCCTGAGGCAGGCCTTCATCATCGTCGCTATCATCGAAAAGCCCGGATTCATCTTCAGCCGAGACCTCAAAAGTTGCCTCAAGCGAAGGCTCAGCAGCTATCGCCTCCTCGACGGACAAGCCTTCCACATCGAGCATGAAGATCAACTCCTGGAGGCGCGTAGGTGGAGAAAGCCCACCAGCCGAAGCAACAACCTCACGCGGGGCTGGCGACGCAGGCGGTGCAGGTGAAGCAGGCGGCCCAGGCGACGCAGGCGGCGACGCTGGGGACACTGAGCCCGAATCAGGAGAGCCAGGACCGGGAGAGCGACTGGTGCGCTCCAATTCTTCCCACACACGCACCATTTCATCATCAAGACTGGAATCAGCATCGCTGCCTTCATCAGCAGCGGCCACGGCATCGACAATCTGCGCGAGCGCGACAGCACATTCAGAATCCACCGGCGCAGCCGGCGTGGCGGCGCCAGGCGGGGGCATGGACGGACGATCGAGATTTGTCGTCGCCGGAGGCGACACAGGCGGCAATGCAGCAACAGTAGGTTCAGCCGTCGCCGAGGGCGAGGCAGGACTCACAGAAGCTGGAGAGCGCATTCCCACAGCAGGAGATACCACAAGCGACTCAACCACCAACCCAAGGAACCAATCCAAGCCTCCAACAACCAGAGTATATGCACTAAACGGGTCATTGTGTCCACTTTTTATTTCTCTCGTTATAAGAACACGACAAAGTGTTTCTCCTTCAATTGTTGATATGTGTGTATTTTTCACGTACTTTTCTTTATATCTATCCATCATTCACCTTCTTTATCATTTCGCCATCAAAGTTAAAATTTTACAACGCTCATATAAATATGTTCAAAATAAGCATTTACATGCCCGGAAGTCAATAAAAAAATATTACCTCAAAGCTCTTATTTTTCTTAAGTATCGGGTCATTGTGTCCACTTCTCATTTTAAGATTTTCTTGTCATTTGCGCCACACAATTATTTGCCAAGGTACCTACCTTCACAAAATATTCGCCAAGGTACCTACCTTCAGCAACCTACCACAAATATTGGAAATTTGTTAGAAGATAAAAAATTCTATCTTAAGAAATAAATCTTAAGTATATAAATCCCAAGAGCATACAGTGCAAACATCAACAACAATGAACAACAACAACACTATCGCTCAAGTAACGATGGCTGATCTACCTCCTTACCAACCTAATGCGGATCTAATGCTACCTACTGAGGAAGAAGCCATCATTGACTTCTTTGAAGATGAAAACGACTATGATGATGATTTCTTTGAGGAAGTGGAAGTCAAAGAAGAAACGACTCAAGAAAGAATCTATAAAGAATGGTACTTCTATACGAGAACTAACCTGTTCGATCACGATCAGTATTTAGGTGATGAATATGAACCAGCTAATGAAGTTGATGAAGATTTCGAAGCATTTATGGATTTATTTTATAAGTCTTATTTACTCCACCCGGTCAATAGCATTTTCAGCGATGTAAAAGATAAAATTAGTGAGTTCGAAAATCGAAAATACTTTATTCAAAATGTTAAAGAACCTCTAATCGCTGCCGCGATGCATCCTTGCCGAATCAAAAATCAAATGGATCAGTTTAATGATATCGAGCATTTCTTCGAATGCTGCTAAACAATCAACTTTTTTTTTTGTCTCAATGAAAAAAAATATTGATGATTAGTGAAGTTCACTTAATTCTTTTACTAGACGAGGGCACTTCTCAATAACAAATTTATTTTTACGAAGCCAGTCAGTATAGCTTGGATCTAGTTCATGAACAACTTTAAGCTTTCGGCTTTTGTATTTGCCAAAATTAAGTACATAGTCATCATCAGGATCATCTGTTAGCTTGGAATCAAGAAATTGACGCATAGTATCGTTTAGTAAATTAGGTTGATTCTTTAACCACCGACAGTAACTAGGATCAGAACCATATACTTCTTCAATCGTCTTGCCTTTAAATTTTCCAAATCTTAGTTCGTTCGACATGGTGCTCATATATACAGATAGGTATAAAGAACAATATTTTTATTAATTAATTTAGATGTTAGATACTTCATCAGAGAGCTCTACAGAACGTCTAAGTATGCTCTGGTGCTCTTTTTTTACCTAGTCACTTCTATTGATTTCCCCTGTGAGACGATCTAGCTCAAGCTCGCGCTCATAAACAACAAGTACGAGTAGATCCATGCCAGTCGCCGAGCCGTTAATGCCGGATACCTGAATAGCCTGAGGTACGTCCTTCTGACTAATGCGAGACGTATCGGCTACGAGGATACGCTGAGCCATGCTCCACTGCACAGAGTCAATCAGACCGTTGCTGATTTCTTGACTGAGGTCGCCATTGACCGCTCCAAGCTTGCTGAACTCATGCTTGAACGACTCATAGTCATACTCCTGACTCTTGTCGAAAACATTTTTGTTTCCGATGGTTACCTGGAAATTGCGGATGGAAGCACCAGGCATGCAGGTCCATGGAGCTGAGTCAAACGGACTCTGATATTGGGGCGTTCCAGCAGCCGATACGAAGTGTCCAGCGCTAGTCTCGGCGAACGGAACCAATGCTACGTATTTAACGTTCTTCTTGTAGCCGGAAATATTGAGATCGAACGCTGCGTTCAACTGGCCCGTAGGAGTCGTAGGACTGACTCCAGCTCCCTTTCGGAACATCTGCGCGAAACAGTCCAAATAGCGAACCGTCTTGATTGGCTTCTGGATAATAGCAGTAGGATTCTTGAGCGTGTAGAATGGAATGTGCATTCGGCTGTTAGTGTATGGGAAGTACTCGCCGACCGAAGTAGTCGGAGTAAAAGCATTTCCAACCGGGCCGAACGAGAACGAAAGCTGCGATCCAGCAGGAGTTAGAGTATCCCACATCGGCATAGCAACATTGACGGTATCACCTGCAGCCGTCTTAGTCGGACCTGTCGTGGGAGCAATCATAATTGGTACGGTTTGGCCAGAAGTCATAGTAACAGAGTCGAGCTTCATTGCTGTAGCAGTTCCCGAAATAGCGACCGTACCAGCATTGATACGAAGACGGATCTTTAGCTGCGGATTGCTGCAGAGATCGAGTTCTTTGAAAATCGGATGCAATGATACGAGAGGAATTTTTAGCATATGAAACCACTTTCCGGCAACCTTGTCATTTCCATACGACGTAACATTTGATTCCTTGAAACAGCCGCGAGCGTTTTGCTGTAGGACTTGCTTACAAGCCGTCGTACCAAACGAAGCCCAAGAAAAGGCCCCAGTAGCCTCAGTCGAGTCGATCGGAGGAGGATTATTGGCAAGACGCTTGAAAAACCCAGCATTGTATGACCAGGGCTCCTGAGCTTGCGACAGTGTATTATCAAGAGGAGCAAATCCAGCAATTTGATTGTTGCTGTATCCATCTCCACAAGGAGATGCGGCTTGAGTAAAATTAATTCCAGTCCAGGTATCCGGGTATAGATGGAGGTCTGCTCCGTGCTTAGCAACTTCATCCTGAGAAAGCTCAGTCATCGCGCGTAGGTTGTTCCAGAAGCCCTTGTACTCAGTCTCAGTAATTACCTTCTTCCCGTTCAATTCTACGCTCAACGAGTCAATAACGTTCGCTACATTGCACTTGAGCGCGCATGCAAACCGATTAATGGTTGATGTATTAATATCAGCAGTACCGGTCGACTTGGCAGTAATTACATATGGGATCGTCAGATACGCTTCCTTGAGCGATGCAAATCCACGCGAGCCGGTGAGTTGAGAAGTGGCATCAAAGTTGATCAGGCCGCTGTTGTAGTTGCCCTGGTTGATATCATAGACGACCGATACGGTCTTGTCCTTCGATACATCGATAGGCGATTCGGTCTTGAGAGCCGATTAGAGTAAATAGGCGTCCGTTAATTGAGTAGTATCACTCATGGTTGTAAAGTATATAGGATTTGATATACTCCATCTCAAAAAATAATTAATCGAAGATTAGAACGAAGTTCAAGTGGCGCAAGACACGCGAACAAGTTCTCTTAGTCTTACTAATTAGTGGCGCCAGCACGAAATCAAGATTTCTTAGCTTGCTAAATTAAATGGAATTCGTGAAAGGAATTACATCTGACTCAGATTTGCTGGAACTAGCAAAACATATTGGTGTTAAAATAAATGGGATATACGAGATTCAAGAGATCAAGAAGGCGCTACCCGCTAAAGGCAGTTTCTTGCTTCTGCTTAGGCAAGGGCCTGGCGTCGGCCATTGGACAGCTTACAATGATGGTTCATGGTACGATAGCATGGGTACTCCGCCGCCGAAAGTTTTAGGCAACCTCCCTTATTTTGATAAACAAATTCAAGGATCTTCAGATGAGTATTGCGGAGTATACTGCATGTTATGGCTCTACTGTCGCCAGCACAAAAAAATGTACCTAATGGATAGGTTTCAGGATCTTGATATTGATGTTATTTAATTTCTTAATTTTTAACTCTCTGACTAATATACGATCATGTACAAAGAACTTAAGGTTTCGAGCTCTATCCCGGCGAAGCGTCTACTCAGGGCGGCACCCTATCGCTAACCAAAGCCGATTTGGCTGGATCTGATGCGGTTTTACATTTACACCCAGAATCCTATGCTAAGGTCATGAAAGCCAAAAAAACAAATAAAGGTGTTCGTGTAAATATTACTCGTCATGAGGTCGAGTACCCAAAGGAGGCAAATGGTGGCAGCATGCAAGCTGGTAGTATATGGAGCCGCATTTGGAGCGGTATTAAGAGTGCCTGGAAGTCTGTGATCAAGCCTGCTCCATCAGCAGCCGCGGATGGCCTCGCGACGATGGGATCGGCATATGTTGCCAGTCATGGTAAAGACCCTGCTCTCGTAGGCGTTGCTCGCGGTGCTCTCAAGAAATTCACTGGTATTGGTGTTGAAGATGCTGCAGTAGCAAAACCTTCCCGCCGCAGCCATCCGGCAAAAGGATCACCTGAGATGAAAGCCAAAATGGCGCGACTTCGTGCAATGAGAAAAAGCGGGGGTAGTACTAAGCGTGCTGGAAGCTTTAGATTATAAATTAGAAAAAAAAAATATAGCCAACTTAATTTTTTGTCAAGCGGTCGCTTGGGGTTGGAAACCCCGGGGGACTGTGCCCCCAAATTACTTTTTTTGTCAAGCGGTCGCTTGGGGTTGGAAACCCCGGGGGACTGTGCCCCCAAATTTCTTTTTTTGTCGGATGATTAATGAGATCAGCATGTTCGTGTCGTTTAATTTCGCGAACCTTCCGTCTTGATCAACAATCGTCAGCGTGATCGATGCATATGATCCGTTGGGAACATCGATCCAGCAGAACTCGTTTGGCTGATAACTCACCAATTGGCCAATAGTAGTGCCTGCGGTATTGAAAGTAGTCAGAACGTCATCGGGAATGCAATACGGATTCGATACCAGCGAGCATCGTAGTTGGTAGCTAGATACGGGGTTGATTACAGGCGGGATCGGAGAGAGTAAGCTTTGAAGCGTGTATAAACTCTGACTGGGAGTAGTTGATACCGGGAAGCCGATGATTTTACCAAATTCTTCGTTATCAATCACTAGCTTTGGTACATAGCTAAATCCAAGCGGCAAACCGCTTCCACCGCTTGAGTAGAGACCAGACGGCGGGCGAGTCCATCCAGCGGGAAGACTAGTTGGAACAGGCGATAGATCTACTTGGCAGCTGTAGTAGGTCGGATTCTCCGATATGTTGACGTAAAAGACGTTATCTCCATCACTATTAATCAGATATGCTCCAGCGCTAATCATAGCTGATTGCATAGATGAGTTGATTGCACTGTACGAGTAATATCCGCTCGGAAGCGTGATCGAGACTGTACTATAGACGTTTCCAGTAGGCATTGAAATTTTGAAGCTGTTGTTTCCGTAAGCGGATGAGTCGATATTGAATTGGCTATTGTACATGTTTATGCTATGAATAGCAAGCTCGCTATTAGTGAAATTAACACTGCTGCCGGGAAATTCATAACGAAGGGTATTATTGAATCCATTAGAGACGATGTGCTGCGATGATAGAGTAATGATGCTCGACATCTTGGGTTTATAATTAACTACTGAAAGTTATTGGATTTTCATTGAAATTAAATCGAAGAATTGATCTAACGTTATCGACCGTCAAACACTGACCTTTCTCTTTAGTTGACTCGTTGTAAGCTCTAATCAGCTTCTCAAGTGTTAAGCCGGGAATTGGAAAGTCGCTAATAACCATTTTCAAATCGCGGATGCTATTAGCTTTAAGGATCCATAAATACTCGCTATTGAGCCTGATAAGCTTATCGGTTGCAAACCAGCTATGGGTCAGGAACATAGTCGACAGCCGCTTATGGCGACCGCGAATGAAGTAATGACTGAATATGTCTTTTTGAAGCTTCTTGTCCGAGCTGTAGTCATCGATAATAACTAGCTGCAGTCCTCCGCGCGGATCCTTCTGAATATCGTCAACACTCGGAGGAGTTGATGGATCGTAGACGGTTATATGACCCGCTAGTTTGTCTTTCATATAATTGTACAACTCTTGATCTGGATTGCGTGCGATTATGTGTAGATGGCTGTAGACATTAGGGCTGCTCTTGATGATATGAAAGCACAGATTGGTCTTCCCGGCGTTACTAGGAGCAAGAATAATGCCTCGGAACAGTTTTTTAATTCCTAGCTGCTTGATATCGCCTAGAGAATCTGTTCGGTACTCTTTTGGTAAAGCCGCGCCCCAATTATCAATTCGCTTAGCCATGTTTTGCTGAAAGTATATCCATTCAGATATATAACTTGATAACAAAAAATGGGATTTACTGTTCGTCCTCCATCTCAAGAGAGTAATATCTTCAATCCGAACTTCTTTGCATCGGGAACGGATTTGCTCAGCCTTGAAATGGCAGATGCTCTTTATCTCAGCAAAACCGACTATAGATTGAGTTATCTCAGCTCGATCACTATGGGAACAGCCTCTCCGATGAGTGCGCTAGTACTCGATGCCAACCGCGATATTACGGGAATCAATTCGATCAGTTGTAGTTCATTGAAGCTCAATGGCTCTAACGTTGATCTAAGTAGCCTATCGCTATTGACTGCTAGTCCGGGAACAGCAAGCAATAACAAGGCTCTCATCGTAGGAGGATCTGGTCAAATCTCGGGGTTATCATCACTGACTGCTACAAACCTCACAGGTACTCTACAAACAGCTGCGCAACCTAATATCACTTCGCTTGGTACTCTCACAAATCTGACCGTTTCCGGAGGCATTACAGGTACTCTACAAACCGCTGCTCAGCCTAATATTACGTCGATCGGTACGCTAGCATCGCTGACTGCCACTAATATCACAGGCACTCTACAGACCGCGGCTCAGCCGAATATCACTTCGGTTGGTACTCTAGGTTCATTGATTATCAATTCCGTATTCAGTAAAGGTTTGGTAGTTCAAAACGACTCTACTACCTCTACAGCTTCGTTGAATATCGTTTCATTCTATCAGATGGAGCAAGGCGTTCGCGGTAGCGCAAACGCAACGACACCTAATGCATACTTCTGGAGATTTGCTAATACTGATAGGCTTTTGATGGACATCAACGCCAACCTGGCTATTGGTCAAGCATCGATCAATACCGCCTACAAGCTCGATGTTAATGGCGCGATCCGCGGAAGTAGCTTCGTTCAAGGCTCAACCACGTATGATCTTTCTCTGATTCCTAGACTGTCTTTGACTACTCTAGGTACTGTAGAAGCAAGCAAAGCGCTTGTAGCTGATGCTAGTTATGGCATTACCGGATTGCGCAGCCTGACTATCTCTGGATCGACGTTTAGCAAATCGTTAGTCATCCAGAATGATAATACTAGGTCAGCAGCTTCTATGAACTTTGTTTCGTTCTATCAGATGGAGCAGGGCGTAAGGGGATCAGCTAACTCATCGACGCCAGGTTGCTATTTTTGGAGATATGCTAATATTGATCGCCTGATCATGGATACATCTGGCAATATCAACATCGGAGGTTCTACTATTAACACATCGTACAAGCTAGATGTCTCAGGCGCGTTGAACTGTTCTAGTTTGACAATCGGCGGAGTAGCAATAGCACCTCAGACGAATATATTGGAAATTACCCCTGGAACAACATTCTCATCTACTACGAGAGCTTCCGACTTCAATCTCTTGATCAGAAACAAATCGAATACTACGGGGGCGCAAGCTGGCATTTCCTATGTTATCGAAGGTACTGAGGATTTGACCACCTATACGCCTTCTGTCAATCCGTACGCAACTAGAACGGCTAATCCAACGACTCAAAGCGGACTGGCTGATTTCGCCATCAGCACGCGATCAGGAGCTAACATGCTATCCCCGATGGCAGAACGGATGAGGATAACGCAAGCTGGATACATTCGATTTGGTAGTTCTTCTTCTACAGCAAAGCTTGATATTACATCATCAGCAAATCTACTATCAGGAAGTTGGCAAAGAGCGATGAGAATCGCTAATGACCAAGCAACACCTATCGAGTTCGAGGTACAAATCTACAATGATGTAGCGGGAGGAACTAACGGAGTCGCTCTAGGCACTACTACATCCGATCCTCTTAGGTTAATGGTTGGTAATTCAACGCAGTGTTATATCAACTCTTCAGGTCGTCTAGCTGTAGATCTAGCTAATTGGAGTCCTGAAGGAACTATTCACGCATCTGGAGCCATTTGGAGCAACTATGGCATGCATGTAAAATCATCATCGATTTCCCCGATGTATCGTTGGGCAAATTCGACAACAAGCTATCCGTGCATTGGTAATCATGTAAATGCAAGTGCCGGTATCAGATTTGCTACCTGCGACGGTTCCTGGGTCTATAACGGCTATGCCCCTTGCTATGGAGGAGCCTACACAAATAGCTCAGATCGAAGACTGAAGAAAAACATTATCGATCTTCTATACGGACTCGCTGAGGTCATGCGCATGCAGCCGCGTCAGTTCAGCTGGATTAGCGATAATAAACGAGCAATTGGATTCATTGCTCAAGAGATGATTGATATCGTTGCTGAGCCCGTGTATGTACCGGAAGGTGAAGATGCTGATGAACTCAATCCGGATGGAACGCCAAAGACCGGTTGGGGTGTAGATTATGCTTGTCTGACTTCTATTCTTTGTAAAGCTATTCAAGAACAACAGCAACAAATAAATGCCTTAAACAAAAAAATAAATGATTTAAAATAAAGATCTGACGCTAAAGAGCAAACGTTCTGCTTTTTTTTGGGTTCCTTATAGGTCCATACGCTACCACCTGGTTTAGAAGCTTTGAACGTAGTATCAGACGCAGGAATATCTTTCACTACCAGCTTCTCCATGAGCGATTTTAGCTCTTTTAGATTGTTTTTAGCTTCGCGTTGATACGCGTTGCGAGTATCGATGATTTTAGTTGGAATGAATAATACCATATCTATGTAAGCTTGCTTGTCGAATCGCTAACTATGTTGGCTTTATACAATAGCAACCAAAACTTGTTTGAACTCTTCATCAGAAATTAATTTTGCCGAGTACATATCAACTAATACTTGCTTAAGTTCTCTAATCAGGCTGGGGTTGTCATTTCCGAGCATGACTTCTCCCTTGAGTTTCATGTACTCTTGCTTGAGTACATCCCGAGGATCTTTAAGCGGGTCACGTAGAGCATGTTGAGTATGCGTGATGCGAAGAAGCTCGTGAAAAACGCGTTTATCATCCATATTCATCGAGTCGTACAGTTGCTGATTGATATTGCCATCGAATATAAGCGATTTAATCAGCTGAGATAGATCATTGCTGATCTTTCGTTGAGGGCCAACCGTGCTGCGATATGGGTATACAACTTTAAGTAAGCCATCATTGAGTTTTGGGAGATGCACGAACTTGGTTCCAATTCGTTTGTAGGCTAACGAACTGTAAGTGCCTGTTCCTTCAAGTTGGGCAAGATTGTATCCTCGATTCGAGTGATATTGGATCGGGTTGCCATCTTTATCTTTGAGATTTTTGGCTACATATCCAGCGCCTCTAAGGCCGCGTCCTGTGGCAGGTGGTTTCATCTCTAGATCAGCCATTTGCATCGGTTCATCGCGATCAACCGTGAATCCATACATAGTTAGAGTCGATTTGACATCCCTAAGATTATTTCTGAATTTTTGCTCATCGATTTTATTAGGAAACTGTTTATAGTATTCAATAACAGAGTATAGATAGAAAATTAAATCTTGGAAGGTTGCTAACCAGTTGATACCAAGCTTTTTGACTACATCATCAGTGAGACGCGAATCGCTGCTACTAATCGCAGGCGGATTCTTCATCTTATACACATTGGCATCCGCGTCAAGGTAATATCCTGATAACTGCGAAGTGCCTTTTTTATTACGCGCAGATGGAGGAATCATCACCCTGACCAGCCATGGATTGAGTCGATAGATATTTCGCACATTATTGCGCGGATCGCCGATGGAATTCATCATTGGCTTGTTAGGAGCACCAACTCGACTCAACTCTAGAATATTCTGACGCTTCGTCTGAATATCGATTCCGGAAACAGCACTATCCTCTAGCTGGCGTTTATTGGGAGGGCCCCATTCGCTTTTTAAACCATATGTTTTGTTAATATCAAAAGCTTTCTGCTGCTGTTGTTTATCGTAAAGCTCGATCATTCGATTGATAGCAGCTCGCTTGCGTTCGTCTGCACTAGCTTCGGTAGCAGGCGGTTCGCCAGGAAACGCCACCATACCTTCGAGCCCATCGGAGGGGACGTTTTGGGGCATAATACCTTTAGATATCAACATTTTTTCGAAATGATGTGTAGTTGCCACCCAGTCGATTTCATTCATCAAATCATATAGAAGATCAGTTCTTACTGGTCTTCTATCACTTGTTTTGAAAAGACTCATATCATTCCAATAAAATATGTCGTGGGTCGCTTTTTTGAAACGGCAACAAAGATCGGATTGAGATGCCATGTTTGAATTTCAGGGTATTTCTGAAACAATTGCGCGAGACGCGCTTTTGCCATTGATTGATCAGTAGTAGTCGATGGTAGACTAAGAGGAGCTGGCATTGCTGGAGCAGCACTCAACACGGAATCTACTCGCATTCTATCAGCGCTTGAGAAGCCTTGGGACCCTGTATCAACAGCTGTATCCGCCGATGCCTCGGACGGAGTTGAGGTTACTGGAACAGAAGCTGTAGCGGTGTTTGTGTCTACAGTTGCTGTAGATCTGGGCGGGATGCTAATATCCGTTTGTGTGTCTGTTCCATTTGTTCGCTTTGGAAATTGAATCTGATACGCTTCGTTATCTGCAGCCCACGTTGTCTCCGCATATTTGTTCTCGAGATGACGCTCAATCGCGATTTCGCGTTCAGCCTCGCGCAATAGCTCTTGTCGTTTGCGTTCTCTCTGAGATAGACTAGAAAAGGATGGGAACATGATTGCTTTATATGAATGTGGCGATCGTTTGATAAAAAATAATAATAAACTACGATTCGTAAAGATTTAGCAAGGATCTTGGCTGTATGTATTTATTAAAAATTGTGTTTTGCTGTCGCTTTACCCTTTCGGAACATGATCGTTTTTGGTTGTTCCAGCCGTTAATCGTATACTTATGAACTAACTCATTCCGCCTCTTAAGCATTCTGTCGTAGGCAGATTGTGCCTCGTCAATTGGAAGATCAAACAGCGTCTCAATTTTATCTTTATGTTTAGGATCGTCAATGATATCTCGAAATGATCTACATTGACCTCCAATATGCATCAATTGCAACTTTAAGTAATCTACATATTCGATATCAAGCAGCTTATTATGAAGATCCGTAGATATTTCTATATATCGACGGATGCGCTCATGCAGCCTTGCTAGTTCCTTTTTGTACATGGTAATTTTTGCATCTTTGTCATGCTGTTTGCAGTATGATGTTTTCTGAGCTTTGCGCGAACATTGCGTGTCATTATTAGTGATTGCTTTGCACAATGTTGTTAAAACCATGACTTCTACTATGTATATAGATAAGTAATAAAATATTTTTGAAAAAAAATCCGGTATCATATATATAGAACGAAGTTTCCAAAAGATACTCGTTCTAGTATCCAGACGAACTTCATTCGTCGACTCGCCAACGGTGTTGGCTCTAAGATGGATGTTAATCTTGAATTCACCGAAGACCCCTTTGATGATGGATCTGTATATGATAACTCGACGCTACTAGAAGATATTTCTAAGATAATTCCCAAACGTAAGGCCGTTCAAGAAGGAATATTCAGACCCAAAATCAATTTGACCTCGTCTAAGCGTGATTTCAAGCGACCGCGTCCATTTGTAAAAATATCACGTACTGAGCTATAGCTCACCTGATTTTAAGCGTTACTTGCGCCAGTAAGCTTCCTCAAGTGTAGATCGTTTATTTTTAATAACAAGTGGCAAATTATCTTGAATCTCCCAAGTTGGTTCGTCATATCCTTTCCATTTAACTGAATATTTATACTTCCCATTTCGCATCTTTTCATGATCCAATATCTTCTCAGCTTCCCAAATTTCTTGATTATCTAGCGGCGCGTCAGCTATCTCCGCTTTCACGATTTTCAAATCGTTTACAGGTTTGTAGAGAATATGATTGTTCTTCGATCGAATTCTTATTTTCAACCCATCTAAACCAATCACCTCGTAAGTAGTTTTTGAAAATTTGATTCCTTCTTTATCGAATGGCGTTTTAGATTTTAATCGATATCGAACAATTGAACCTTCGGGAATGCCTTTTTGAACTTGCTTTACAACGCGTTTATTATAAGCAACTTCATCTATCATAACTTTTCCTTTCATTTCATTAGGCGTTCCGTTGATTGATGAATGATATGACGTGTTGTAATTTGAGATAGCTTCATTCAAAATTTTCTGAGTAAGCTTCTTAAATTTTGTAAAATCCTTCATCTTGGTTAGTATTGCCTTTATCGTTCTGATAAATCGATCTATTTTGCCAAGTACTGTGTGATCACCAACAAAAGCATTTCCGTGTGAGATATGTTTCTGATCAAGAAGCGTTTCGACTTTACTGTTAATGAATTCACTTCCATTATCTGACATTAATGCTGTAACTTTATTATTTGAGATGAAGTCTTCGATAGCCTTTTTAACAGTATCAGCTTGTTTGTTTTTCAACAATTTGGCATATCGAATGCGACTGTTGATATTTACAGAAATCAAGATCGGTTGCTTAGCCCAAAACGCCAAATCCATTTGCCATTCGTTAGGATTATTTGAAGCAATTTTGAACTCAGGAATTTTTTTATTTCGATTTGAGAATCGTTGGATACTAGATTGCGTCTTATACCATTCATTCACTTGTTTTTTCGTAATTTTCTTATCAATTGCCTTGGCCTTTCGATAAAGCTTGTCAGCTCCAATAAAACCTGTCTTCGAATCAAAATACAATTTATTTAGTAAAGCTTCCATGATCTAAGCTCTGCTCTACTAAATCGAAGATTAGAACGAAGTTCAAGTGGCGCAAGACACGCGAGGGTCTCCGAAGGAGCCCAGTGGGATCTTCGATCCCTACACAAGTGGAGCAATCAAAGATTGCCTGACGACCTTTGGTCTGTCGTCTCTTAGTCTTACTAATTGAGAGGCGAACGCCGCGAAATCGATCGATTGTTTTCAACGAAGTTGAAAACAGAGAGATTGGCCTGACGTAGTCGGCCCGGAACTCTATGAGTTCTTTTCTAACCGTCCTTATATTTATTTGAATGAGATAATTATTTTATATTTAGCTCTCTTAGATACTGTTTGAGTCTTAGAATTGATATTGATGGAACACAGCTCACTTAGGTCGAATTCCTCTGGCTCGCCATTGAAAAGCTTCATGTATGTGTCATGAGTTTTCTTCTCTTCTAGTAGCTTCGAAGGAATGCCCTTCATGCGAATATGAAACCCCTCAACGTCATTACCATCACAAACCAACTCAGCCAAATAGCTCTTCTTCCCAAGAAATATTGACTCCTTGGCGTAGATATTGCCCACTGATCCTTCAAGTTTAAAATCAACATGAAATTGTCCCATCTGATTGCCAATAAGTTCCTTGTTGTATTTCTCTTTATATGCATCAGCAAGTGTAGGAACAGCGTCGTAGTCGATCATCATTGAATCGGTGTCCTGGTACCAAATATTAGCGTTGATGTCTTCTGCTAAGCACATAACACGATTCATGATGTGCTTGCTTGAATCAAGGATCTGAATGCCAAGATGGACAGGGCTAAAGTGCTGCGTCAGTGCTTTGTGCTCTTCAAACAGAGCTAATTTATCACTGATAGGGGTTCTTGAAATCATCTTGTGAATGTTCTTGCGAGTATATTCATCAATCTTCTCTTGGCCTCCGCTAACGAATACTTTCTTCTTAACGATAGGCTTCATCAGAAGCTTGCCGTATGAAGAGTTCATCATCAGTTTTAATACATTTTGAAGGGGGTTACCTTCAGCTTTGTATTTTAGTCGAGCGTTAAACATCTTTCTAATTGTTTTAATGATTTGATCGTTGAAGCCATCATTCCAGTAAACACCTTCGATAAGAGTGTATTTGGCTTGCTGAAAACGTTGGATATCATCAAGAGCTTGCTTTCCAACAATCATTTCTCTACCAACAATATCGTTAGTGAAGTTACGAGAGCCATTTTCGAAGTAGCTCAAAAGAGGAAAGTGTTGTTTTTTACCAATCGAATCAAAGCGAACCCTAGCTACATAGAAATCAGCGTCAGAGGGGATTGAGTCCTTGAAGAGCTTTGCCTTACCTCTAACGTATCCGTTTAATTCGCTCATTGCTGACGGATATAGGCTAACAGCATCGAAATCAGCAATCTTATGTTTGATGTGGTGCTTCTGATTGTCGCGTGTCATAACGCGTCCGCCAACGGTGGCTTGACGTAGGAAACCTAGTAGTACCGAATTCATTTCGTAGCAACCATCAAAGCATCCTTCGTTATGTTGATACGCTAGAGACAAAGAGGAAATACTGTGGAAACGATAAACATCAAGTTTGAATTCGCTATACACGAGCTTTCTGAATGCTTCAAAGCATGATTTTAGCACATCGACATCGCGATTGCAGTAATGGGTAGCATACATCTCACAGTCAAATTTGCCATCTTTAATAGCTCCGATTTGTGTAGCATTAGCAATGAGAGTATCCTTATCTTTGTATGAGTTGAGATATTCAATTGGCCATTGCGATTTGAAGTTCTCTTTGTTAATCAAATTGTGAGGAAAGCACTCTTTTTCGAGTGAGATCGATTCTGATGCTTCCTTGAACATCTTCGGTAAATTGCCAAGCCCTCCGGCTAGGAATGACATTGAATCTTTGATCAAAACCTCACGTCCTCTATAGAATCCATGAGCCGTTTAATCTTTGTGCCGCAATCGATCATATTTGTATCCCTTGAGCTAAACGTCATGTGTTTTAAAATGAAACGAGAATCGAATCCAGCATTGTACGCCCAAAGTAGGTTGTAGCTTTTTTGAGGTAGAGATTCTAGAAATTGTTTCTCACATCCTAATCCGTAGATGTTCTTGGTCTCACTGAACGAAGGGGTAGTAACACCATCTTCCAGCATCATAACATTGGCAATGCAATACGATACGCCGTATGGAACATGTTCATTGTTTATGACTAGAGTTTCAAAATCGAAATAGACGATATTGAAAATACGAACATCATATAATTCTTTTGTCTTGCTGTTAAATGCTCTGAAGGGCGCTTGGCCAAGGTTTAGCTCTTTACCTTTTACTCTTCCCATTTCTTTGAAATTGTTATCATGAAAGTCTTCAGCGTTCAAAGAACGAACTTCTTGATATTTGCTATTAAGAAGGAAAGGCATGCTCTGCTGAGTGATTGTTTCCAAGTGTGTTTCACGGTGATGATAAAGATAAGTAATTGCTTCATAGCTGTCTAGTAATTTGATCTTCTTATCTTTAAATACTACTCTAGCTCCTTTGAGTCTGAAATCAGTTCGCCCGTGTTCTCTAACTATCTCAGGATGATCAAGTGAAGCTTTGGTAATTTTAGTTGGCAAAATAGCAAATAGATGTTCACCGACAGAGCCGAGCTTAATGCAATTTTCAGTCTTTACACCATAGAAGGAAATATCATTGTTTGATCTGCCTGAATCCTTTCTAATGCGAAATTGCTTAACTGAGATGTAGAGATTGAAAGCATTTGCTATCTTTCTGATGAAATCAACTGTCGCGCCTGAGTTAAACATCGTTTGCGAGATCTGCTTAACAATCTGAGAACTAACCCCGGCTTTATGAAGGGCAAAGAGAAAACAAGGATAGTTAATCGCTTTAAAATCTGGATCAGTTTCAGGGTCAAATGATTTAGAGTGGTTGTCTTTGATTTTAAACTCATTTGAATATACTTGAAAAGATTCGAGGTTGTAGTCTGCTTTTGTTAGATAACGAAAGAAGTTCTTTCGTTCAGAACGAGAACGAGGCGGGTTTGATAGCCATTCCGTTTCAACTGTTGTTGAAGGTAGAATATTCAATTCTACGTCAGCACCTGAGCTATACTGATTCTCTTCATCAATAAAAAGGTTATCAATGTTAATCATACGATCCTGAAGGTGATATGTCTTCACAATGTTGCCGGTAGAATCTTTAAAATGAAGAAGAAGCTTCTTGTCAGCCGGTGAAACGATGTTCTTACGGATTCGGTTAAAACGGCTAAGTGATACATCATATTTGCCCGTTGTTTTCTTAATAGCTTTAAGTGCGGTTTCGTCGTTTTTAGCCTTAGATTTTTCAAGTGCATTGAAGATTGTCTTGGTTTTCTTATTTTTATAGCCATTAACAATACTTTCCATTTTCTTGGTCGTCATATCCCAATGAATAATCAGATTTTTGCTTTTAGCAAACCTGTACAGGTTGCTACGGTGCTTTTGCGCTTTCTTAAGAGCTGCTGTGATCGGCATTTTCAAATGGAAATGATACTATATAATATGATAATCTTTCCTTAAGATGAAAATTTCTCAACTTAGATTGAGAGATTATATAAATCTAGCAAAAAAAAAAGTTGGCCAATTATTCAATTTTCACATTTTGAGTCGAGAGAGTACTTTCTTTGCTTGATATCTGACCTTGTTCTTTAAGCTAATCTCTTCTTTGTGCTCAATATCATAATGCCTTTGTTTAAGCAACCTAGCTTCGCGAGTCTTCTCATAGTATCTTCTATTTGTTTCGCGTCTTGCTTGACGTCTCTGTTCATCATTTTCATAACGTGGCATCTTATTTATATTAATAAAAATATGTCTTAAGATCGTAATTCATATAAATGACAAAGTTTGTTTCTTGTTAATCTCAGATTATTGTAAAATTTCCAATAATCGGTTTGCTTCCCAAATATTTCTACGAGTATAGGTACATTTGATTTATCTCTGCAAAATTGTTTTAACTCATACGTATCAGTTTCATCATACGTATCAGTTTCATCATAAATATGTTTTTTAGGTTAAATTTCATCAACTCATACTTTTTGATTAATGAGTAACTTTCATAATCTGGTTTTATAGTAGCGACATCCTTTTGCAAGATATTTATTTTACTTTTTAGTTGCTTAAGTTCGGACTTCAATTTATCATTTTCGTTTCTTATAGCATCTGCTTCAGATTTAATTTTTTCATTGGTGATATTCTTTTTTTGGATTGTTTTGTTTAAATTTCTAATCTCATCGCTTTTGTAATTAATTAGCATTTTTTTCTTATGGATATGACATGTATCCTTGGTTGGTGAAAGCAAACACTTCGATCCTTTAGAAGTTATGAAATTGCACATCTTCGTTGATAATAACCGCGGCGCATTCGCCTAGAAGTTTAACAACAAAAAGCAATGCTTTCTCCATTTTGGAAGCGGTTTTTTCGTGATTTTGGTGCGTCTTGCGCCGGATTGGGATAATGCATCGGTAGTTTGGCTACGGTGGCGTCCGACAAACCCATTTCGGTAGTACGAAGTAGTTCGTTTTGGCCGGACGAATTCATTTTGTGTTGGGCGTCTGTTATTTTATCGAAAGTTGGCTTCGAGTGTGCCCAGATACTCTATCCAGATATCTCGAATCCAATTGATCTCACAAACAAATCCCACGAAAGCGTCGGAACAAGTTTGCTTCGTACTTTTCCTCATCGGCTTTCGGCATTCACAATGCCGGGCAGCAAGAAGTGAAAGCTCAACTGTTACGCTAGCCTAACAGCCTGCTACGTCGCGTCGTTTGGATTCGGCTTTAGCGTTATTGTACCGAATCTACTGGTACCATTGGGTTTTTTGCCGAAACAGTATTTCGGAGCCCGATGCCGTTTGGCAGCGATTGACGCACGCCGACAAGAAGCGCATCAATCACTACCACTTCATCATTGTCCAGGGCAATTCGTCTGTAGATTCGGCGACTTTGTGCACGAACGAACCTCAGCGACCGAAGCCGACTCGTCCAACCTGGCCCGATCGCTCTCTCCATGCCGTCCACAACCCGATCTGCCTCCACTTGAGCAAGCCGAGTACCAACGCGCCGACCACCGAATTTCAGCACCACGCCGCACCACGTCACAGCCATGAAGTTCGGTACTTTCGTCCTTGCCGCACTTGCCGTCGTCGGTGTTGTCGCCGCCGTCGACTAACCTGCTGCCGCTAATCTGCCGGCCGTCAAGTCCGCCGCTGAAGCGCTCGAGAAGCTCGAAGCGTCCGAGTTGCCCGATGGGGTCACGCTCACAGGCACGAGTGAGAAGATCGACCCGCCTGCCGGTGCTGCCGCCGCGATCGCCGCCAAGGAGGGAGGCGACAACAAGCACGACGGTGACGACGACGACAAGAAGGAGCAGTACGGCGGCTGGGGTCTGGGTCTGGGTCTTGGCGGCGGCTGGGGTCTCGGCGGCGGCTGGGGCAACTGGGGTGGCTGGGGCGGCTACGGTCCCTACCGCTTCGGATTCATGTGCGGCGGCGTCCCTGGCTGGGCCTACCCCATGGGCTACTGGAACATGTTCGGCGCGGGTCTCTACGGCGGCAGCTGCGGTCTCGGCATGCCTTTCGGCGGTCTCTACTACTGCTAAATTGGCCACCTACTTACCTTATCTGCCAACCTCTCTGGCGTCTTGCACCGACTAAATAAGGTTTGTCAGTTGTACCGCGGCGCATTCGCCTAGAAGTTTAACAACAAAAAGCAATGCTTTCTCCATTTTGGAAGCGGTTTTTTCGTGATTTTGGTGCGTCTTGCGCCGGATTGGGATAATGCATCGGTAGTTTGGCTACGGTGGCGTCCGACAAACCCATTTCGGTAGTACGAAGTAGTTCGTTTTGGCCGGACGAATTCATTTTGTGTTGGGCGTCTGTTATTTTATCGAAAGTTGGCTTCGAGTGTGCCCAGATACTCCATCCAGATATCTCGAATCCAATTGGTCTCACAAACAAATCCCACGAAAGCGTCAGAACAAGTTTGCTTCGTACTTTTCCTCATCGGCTTTCGGCATTCACAATGCCGGGCAGCAAGAAGTGAAAGCTCAACTGTTACGCTAGCCTAACAGCCTGCTACGTCGCGTCGTTTGGATTCGGCTTTAGCGTTATTGTACCGAATCTACTGGTACCATTGGGGGTTTTGCCGAAACACTATTTCGGAGCCCGATGCCGTTTGGCAGCGATTGACGCACGCCGACAAGAAGCGCATCAATCACTACCACTTCATCATTGTCCAGGACAATTCGTCTGTAGATTCGGCGACTTTGTGCACGAA
The DNA here is from genome assembly GCA_024211575.1 of Phytophthora melonis. Lineage (NCBI taxonomy): Eukaryota > Oomycota > Peronosporomycetes > Peronosporales > Peronosporaceae > Phytophthora > Phytophthora melonis. The sequence goes on from JAMXKT010000085.1 coordinate 1,460,267, forward strand.
CGAACCTCAGCGACCGAAGCCGACTCGTCCAACCTGGCCCGATCGCTCTCTCCATGCCGTCCACAACCTGATCTCCCTCCACTTGAGCAAGTCGAGTATTAATGCGCTGATTGAAGAAGATCGTCGAAATGGAGACGAGGAAACGAGAGCTAAGCATAGGAGTCGCTCCAGACGAAGTGAAGTCCCAATCGGTGGATCACCCATGACTACCTACTACCGGTAGTAGGTACTGAACAGCATGTTGACACTTCAGCAGCTTCTGCAAAACAGTTAGCGACAAGGAGATCCGTGGGAAGAATATTCACGACATGTTTGGCGAATCAGCGGAAGGAAATGGAGAACAAGTGATAGTGTGCCAGCACCTCGCCACTGGACTCAGTAAACATATCGTGGCCCCCTCCCGGCGCCCCTTTCGAATAGGGTTCTTTGAGTGTGCCTGCTCTTGAACCAAATACAAACCACGTACGTCACCATTTCATGATCCTGAGTGAGAAACAAGACACAAAAGTCGTAAACTGTCGGTACCAGCTTACTTTTCCACATCGGGTTTCCACACTCGTAAGTCCGGCGAACTCAAGCTCACCGTTCACGCGCTTCGGTTTTAGATTTACTTTTCCGCATAAACTTGCACCGTTTTGCTTTCGCCGGAACACTATTTCTGATCGCTGTCCGGCATTTCGAATGCGGACAGTTGCGTCGGATTTCTGTGTGGATTAATTGAATTCGAGATAGCTAGATGGATACTTTCAGGATATCTGGGTAAACAAGAAAACTGTTTGAGATGACACCCAACATGAAAAATTCCCACTTCCGATACATTTTCACAATCTGGCTCATGCCCACGACCCCGCTTCAAAAGGAGAAATCATTGCACTTTGGTTTTTGAATTCTAGGCGAATGTGTCAAGGTGCAGCTGATGAACCTTTCAATTAGGGATGGGCAAATGCATGCATTGATGGCATTAATGCATCGCACGAAAGCATTAATGGCATTGATGCAGTGCATTTATTACGGACAGAAATAGATTCTTGTTTGAAGCTAACTCTCTAACTTGTGTTCCTCACTACCGTCGTACGAATACGAATTGCTGTAGCTTGGGCTTGCGTTGCTGTCGTCCGAGCCCGCGCTGCTGTCGTCCGCCGTCGTGTCATCATCCTCATCATCGTCTTCACTCTCACTCTCTTCGTTGAGTTGGTAGAAGATGTTGGTCTTGGCATCCTTGTTGCCTGCGTTGCAGTAGATGAAGACAAGCTTCTCCACTCGCTTTGCATCCAGCCGATTCCGTCGCTTCGTATGAATAAAGTCATGGATGCTCCAAGAACGCTCGCTCGATGCCGATGACGTTGGGATCGTAAAGATCATGACTGCTAACCGAGCGAGCAGCGGGTAGTAGTGCTTTGTCTGGTCCGCAGCTTTGCCGCACTTGTCGGTCCACCATGCCAATGGCGAGACTGCAGCTTGTTCCGCACGCGTCTCCTGCGACCACCTCTCTCGCTTGGTGTAGAAGTCAGTGCTGTCGTGCAGCGTGTGAGGGGGGCAATTACCCTGGCGGTGCGTCCATGGAACGACTTGCTTCTACGCCAGCTTCTTCAATCACCGCACGTCGCTGTTTTATCGAAGCAGGCGCCATCTAATACGGAGAGGGGAGGCTGCGCCCGAATCATCTCCATCGACAGCACCATCAATCCACTTTGTCAGCACGCGCCATCAATCGTCGTGCAGCAGGAAGCCAAAATGCCGGTCACCTGATCAGCAGCTATTTTTAGATCCCCCCAAATGCATGCATTTTTTGCTGAACCCATGCATTAATGCCATCAATGGCACAAATTGCATTAATGGCACAAATGCCCCATTTGCATTTGCCCATCCCTACTTTCAATAATCGGTGCATGACGCCAGAGAGGTAAGAAGGTAGGTAGGCCGGTGACAGAGCGCGTCGGCCAATTTAGCAGAGACCGCAGCTGCCGCCGTAGAAATCCACGCCGAGCATACTCGGCTCGCTCAAGTGGAGGCAGATCGTACTGTGGACGGCATGAAGAGAGCGGTCGAGACAGGTTGGACGAGTCGGCTTCGGTCGGTGAGGTTCGCAAAGTCGCCGAATCTGCACACGAATTGTATTCTCTGGTCGCACCACGGCAGCAGGAAGCTCCACACTTCCTTCACGTGGTCGTTATCTACGAAGCGCAGCTCGCCCGCAAGCTCCCTTCCATCTTGATGCCAGGTGGCTCAATCAAAACACAAGCAAGTTGAAGCACAATACCCCTCAACAGCATAAACCTTTGCACACGCATCCCCGCAACAATCCCTGGTACCTTCTCCTTCTTTGGTATTAATAATATTAATATTATAATACAGTCTTCTTCACTCGTAAAAGAAGAAGAAGACATGTCCTGGTGCACTATATCGAGTCCGACCCCGGTACGCGGGCTTAGCGCGCCCTCCTTGTGCGTCCACCCCCTCCCACTTACCCGCTCTATATCGTGCCACAGGCGTATTCACCATCCTCATCGAGGACATCGGCGTCAAGGGCGTGCAGGTGGAGGAGCTCTACACTTAGGAGGAGCAGCAGTTCGCCGACCTGTTGGCTTGGTCTTCCTCTTCAAGTACGAGTCCAACCACGGAGAAGACGCCGAGCCGCCCGTGTTCGCCAGCGAGGAGGACGGACTGCTCTTCGCCAAGCATATGATCAGCAACGCCTGCGCCACGCAGACCATCCTCTCCATCCTGCTCAACTGCCAGGACATCGAGCTGGGCGAGACGCTGAGCGAGTTCAAGTCCGATCCCTTCGTCGTGGAGGAGCGCAAGGCCACGGAGGACCACGACGTCTACCACTTCGTGGCGTATGTGCCTGTGAACGGCCAGGTTTACGAGCTGGACGGTCTCCGCGAGGGCCCGATCTGTCTGGGGGGAGGTCCCCGCGACTCGTGGCTGCAGGTGGCGTGTCCGGTGATCCAGAAAAGGGTTGAGAAGTACGCGGCGTCGGAGATCCGCTTCAATTTTCTGGCGTTGGTGCGCAACCGGATACAGGCGTACGAGTAGCAGCTCCAGGCGATCATTGAGGGCGGTGGAAGCGAGCAGCAGGCGGCACAGATCCAAGCGGACCTGGCGTCCGAGGAGCAGAAGCGGAAGAACTGGGCGCTGGAGAACAAGCGCCGCAAGCACAACGGCATCCCGTTCATCATCCAACTGCTCAAGACGCTGGCCGAGAAGAAGCCGCTGATCAAGCAGCAGCTCGACGCGCGAAACGCTGCTGCCATCGCCAATGCAGCGAAGGCTACCAGTGCACAGTAAACTGCACGCACGTTAAAGAGAGAGAAAAGGAATTAGCGTAAGAGAGATTTTCAGTACATGAAAGGCAAGGCGTGTTTATCAGCAGTGGTGGATGCTGCTCATACTGGGATCTTTCAGGGCATGTGGAGACCTCCCGCGTGTTACTCTAACTGCGTTCAGCTCCAAACGCTCGCCCCGACGGCTTTCAAAAGCTTAAAGGTCCGGGACTTCTCGGAACCTTCTCGTCCGCCTAGCATCCGCCACGCAGCTGCAGTACCATGTGGATGGTGCCGCCCGCAGCCACGTTGTAGTCCTGCAGCGTCTTGTCATCCGCACTGCAGGAATATAAATCCCAACAAAGCGATAGATACGTTAGCGACAGCTCCAGTCCATTGTCCTGGGGATGGAAGACAAACGCCGACGTACAGCTGCTTGCCACTGTAGATGAGGCGGATCTGGTCCACCTGGATGCCCTCCTTCTCCTGCAGCGCCTGCTTCACGTGCAGGATCTAAAAGCACAGCAACAAAGGGGGGATACATGCGTTAGTCTCACCCGCTACGATGATATCCGACCGACTCGGCTCAACCCAGATCCATCCATCGTATCGTACCGTGTTGTCCGGCTCAAAGTTGAACGTCTGCTTCCGGCCCGTGAGCGTCTACGCCAACGAATCAAACAGCGTCAGTAGTGCGTTGGTATTAGAGGCATGCTAGAGCTTGCGCTGTTCCCCTGCTCCTCGGCGTACCTTGATCTGGATCTGCATGGCGCTGGCTGGTGGTGTCTGGGCTTCCGACTCGAGTGTTTCGTGGCAAAAGTGGCAGTGAGGAAGCGAGTCTTCTTTACCGGCATAGTACTGTAGCGGCCATAAGTATATGAACTCTTATTCATGAATTTATCTTGAACATATTGATAAGTAAACACAAGAAAGTGGATAAGTATTAGCTGCTGAGCACATGTTTACAAAAAATGATAGGTTATGACAAGTACAGTAGTGTTTGTGCCACACAATACGTACACAAACACCTAAATTGGCTTCGCCGTCATCTCCACTTCTGCATTCGTCTTCAGGACCGGCCGCCATGTTCTCGCTCTTCTGGGGGCTGTGGAACTATTTATTCTCCAAGGCGGAGCTGCATCTGCTGATCGTGGGGCTGGACGACGCGGGCAAAACGGTAGGTAAGTTGCGGCGGGTGCGCGTTCGGTCAACGGGGGGAATAATAAGCCTGATTTTTCCTGGTGGGATACGATTTTTTATTCATGCGCAGACGCTGCTGGAGCAGCTCAAAGGCATCTTCGGCAAGAAGCCTGGCATTCCGTTGGACAAAATCCCGCCCACCGTGGGGCTCAACAGTACGTGGTGTACATTGGAGGCGGTACTGGTGGTGAAGGGAAGAGTTGACACGCTTGACGCTTGCGTTGCGCAGTCGCCCGAGTTGATATCAAGCGGTCGAGAGTCATTTTCTGGGATCTCGGAGGACAGGTAGGCTTGGCTGCTTTAGATTGGGTGCAATTCAACTGCAATGGTGGACTTGAGGCTGATGAAGTATGCGCACAGGAGCGGCTGCGAGCTATCTGGAACAAATACTACAGCGAGAGTCATGGCATCGTGTTCGTGATCGACTTGGCCAATGAAGGACGGTTCCAGGAAGCCAAGGCGACATTGCGTACGTGCTGGCACAAGTATTGTAGAGCGAGTGGTGGTATCGCAGTCGTGTGACTTCGTTGGACTGATTTGTGTTGCAGACGCCATGCTGTCGAACTCAGAGCTGTCGGGAGTGCCGTTGCTCGTGCTGGCCAACAAGATGGACTTGGAGAATGCGCGGACGGTGAACCACATCTCTGGAATGCTAGATTTAGAGAGCCACCAAGGCGCAGTGGCGAGCTACCCGATCTGTGCCTTGACAAGGTGAGTTGATGTTCTTAAGTATTTTCGATGAGCTTTGCGCCGCTAACTGTGGTCCTGTTCATACAGGGAGGGCATTGAAGGAGCAATGAACTGGCTGGTGGACGCTGTAAAGTCAAGCGACAGATATTACGAGAAGACTGCCGCTGGCACAACGTGAGCGTTAAGGACCGGCTGATCCTTGCCTCTAGGGGCCTTTATCGACACACAGTATGCAGCTTATAGATGAAGCACCGCACGCGGACCCACACCACCCACGCCAGCTTTAACGAGGGGAACGTGCGTGTTCGGTCTAATCAAAACACCACAACGTTCACCGTATCGTATCGTTTGCCTCGTTCTCTCCACAGCCTAACAATCACAAACTTTTGGCCTAAGCCACTTTTGTCTCTATGCAACGGAACGGCGCAATGAACACCCTTTCCTTCCCTTAAATCCAGCATCCTGTCTCGCTAACATGCTTTCCAAGCCTACAGGTTGCGCGTGCGCGCCAGAGTGCTGAGCTCCACGAGCGAGTGGCCCGTTCGGAGCGCCATCTCCTCGGCCGTCTCGTGCTTGGACAGCGCGTCGAACGTGGCCTTGACGACGGTGAAGGGGTTGCGCTGGCCGTGGGTCTTGGACACGACGTCCGTGATGCCGAAGCAGTCCAGCACACAGGCCACCGTGTCGCTGACCGTGAGTCCCTTGTCCTTGGGCGCCGGGCGCAGGAACAGCGTCGAGCTGTTCCACTTGCCGCGCACTTCGTGGTACAGCGTGCGGTCGTCGAAGCGGTCGACGTACGTGAAGCGCTTCATGGCGAGCTTGGTGCCGCGCTGGATGGCAATGGGCGGCGACGAGCCCTTGCCCACGGCGTATCCGGCGACGCCGCGCATGTTGCCGACCACCACGAGCGCGCGGAAGTTGACGATCCGCTCCTGCGTCGTCACCTTTGCACCTGGTCCACGTGCACGATCTGGCGCAGCAGGCCCATGCGGCCGAGGTTGAGCTCGCCCTCCTCGTCCTCGTCGGCGAACTCCATCTCCTCGCCCTCCTTGTTCATGGCGCGCATGTCGCGCAAAATGCCGGCGTCGGGGGTCAGGTACTGGCCGGGCTGGTCCGGGTCGGCGAGCGTGAGGCCGTCCTTCTTGAACTCGTCCAAGAGGCGGCGGCGCACCTTGCCGCGGTTCTCGGGCGCCACGGCCATGAAGCGGCTCTTCTTGGCGGCCTCGGGCATGATCTGGCGGCGCGGCAGCGAGTCCTTGCGGTCCTTGTCGATGATCTTGTCGGCGCCCTCGTCGAAGTCGTCGTCCGAGAGGCGCCAGTCGTCCTCGGACGAGAAGCACGCCACCTGCAGCTTGGCGGCGGTCTGGCGGCCCTGCTGGCGAGCCACGGAGGCCGCGCTCGAACGGACGGCGAAGCGCTGCAGCATCCTAAACACCTAGACGAAGCTGTGCACAAACAACAAGGGTCAGCGGCGGCGGCGACAGCGGCAGCAGCAGGAGCGACGCCTGGCGGCGCATCCATGAGCCTTACCAGGAGAAACCCCAACGAATGAGTGGCCGAACCTGCGGCTCCCCTGAGGCCAACGAGTTTGACGGGATTTGCCGAGTGGGGAAAATGCCAGTATATGTATGAATATAGACGGGAAATAATTTGTGTGACAATACACGTACTCATGAAAATGCACGTCGTATTGACAACAAGCGTATGAACATACGGCCAAGTGGCACCATCATAACGATACGACACATTATTCTAGCACTTGCGGAGAGCGTGATAGTCACGCTGTAGCAATGATGCTGCTCTTCAGCAGAGACAAGTAGTGGGCGACAAGACCGTAACCTAGGGGTACGCCCGTTAGTACCCTCAGAGAGAAAACCGTAACCCAAGTAATATATCGTCTTTTGCCCCCTAGCTCGCAAGTGGTTCTGAGCCCAAAGACTCGAAGGAGATTCTAGCTGTCGGCCAGCCTTCCCAGTCAGCAAGATGGAGGAGAAGAGATCAAGCAAGAGGAGCTATGCCGTCCCTGTGCTCGACGACAAGAACAGCGACTTCAACGGTTGGTACAGCCGGCTCAAGCTCAAGCTGGACGCCAAGGGCTTGTGGGAGGACTTCTGCGAGAAGCAGGAGGACGTGCCGTCGCAGCAGGAGGAGCCAGACAAGTACAAGACGCACATGCAGCGGAGAAAGCAGGCGCGCTGGAAGATCGACAAGACGCTGTCGCCGGACCTCTCCAAGACAGTGGAGGAGGAAGCGACGCCGTTCGGAGTGCTCGAGCGTCTGCGCAAGATGTTCGTAGGTGCTACCAAGTTGTCTCTCGTGCATCAGCTCCGTGCAGTCATGGAGATGAAGTATGAGAAGGGAACGAACCTACTGGTGTTCATCGAGGAGCTGAAACAGGGTTTCACTAAGCTCGAGAACATGGGTCTGCCGTTGCAAGATTCTCTTAAGCCCTACATCTTAGTGATGGTACTAAATGATACTTTTGAGAATATTTTGCGTCCCTATTTGGTGCACTCTTTAGCAGAGAGCACAGAGCTGGAGTTTGACAAGCTTGTGGAGCTGCTGGAGAGCTCATATTTGGAGATCGAGAGGCAAGATCAATTACAAGGCCGTGGCTCAGAGGCCAAATCCCATAGCGAGTCAGCATTATTCTCAAAGGGCAAACAGCATGCCCCTGGTCGAGACAAGCGGTCCGCTGTTGAAGATGATGGCAAGTACCGTCACTGTCACATGCGTGGTCACTTTATCCGTGACTGCCGCATTTATCGCGAGAAGCAGGATCACGGGTGGAGACATCCACTGCCATGCAGAACTAGAAAGGATTTTCACGATGATGACCGTGACCCTACTAGAAAGCGAGACTACCAGCGAGATGAAGACCGTAAGCGAGAAGGGGACCGAAAGCGGAGCAGAGATGATAATGAGTCTGACGGTCGACACTCGCGTGGAGACAAATCTAAGTTTCGCAAGCGTAGTGATGGTGATCGAGCCATGGTATCGAAAGCTGATAAAGACTCGAGGTCCAGCTCGGAGTCAGCACTGATGTCTATTGATGCTAGATGCTACGGAGCGAAGACAGTTCACGATGAGTGGATCCTGGATTCAGCAGCCACACGGCACATGACGTATTCGAAGGAGTCGCTAGTGAACTACTGCCCGATCTCTGCTGCTGTGGAGGTTGGTGGTAAGCATGAGCTCCATGTCATGGGCATTGGAGATAAGAGAGTGACATTGAAGACAGATCATGGCACGAGGCAAGTGTGGCTCCGAAACGTGTATTATGTTCCGTCGATCCAGTTCAACCTGTTTTCGGTTCGCATGCAAGTTGCGATGCGTGGAGCGGATTACCTTGCTGTTCACTTCGATCATCCTGCATTTGCTACGGTGATTGACGAGAATGGTGGTATTGCTCGCGCAAACCTCGCTCCAGACAGCAAGTTGTACACAATGCGCTTAGAGTCCATTCAAGCAGAGTGGCCTACAGCAATTTGTGCTGCTGCTATTGCAGATGAAAAGAGTGAAATGCGGCTGTGGCACAAGAGACTTGGGCACCCAGGAAGGAACAGCTTTGAAGCAGTGATGCGAGGCAGCATGAAGCAACTGGGAATGAAGAAGTTTAAAGCTCTCGATCGCACAGAGTGTGAAGCCTGTATTGAGAGCAAGCTGACGCGCAAGTCCTTTAAGGATCGAGTCAGCAAGAACCCGAGGACATGGAAAGTTGGAGAGAAGGCACATGCAGATACGTGGGGGCCGTATCAATCCCCATCGTATTCTGGCTGTCGCTACTTCTGTGTGTTCGTAGATGAAGCCAGTCGCTTCGTGAGCGTCTTTGTGATGCATGAGCGCAAGGAGATCTACCAAGTGTTCCGTGAGTATCGAGCCAATGTTGAGCGGCAGAAAGAAGTGAAGATGAAGTGCCTCAACATGGATGGAGCTAAGGAGTATGAAAAGCTGAAGAACATCTGCGAGAAGGAGCTCGGGATGGAATGCACGCTGACAGTGAAGAAGACTCCTGAGCACAACGGTATTGCAGAGAGAATGATAAGGACGATCGCTGAGCGAGTGAGATGTGTGCTTTTCGAGGGCAATTTGCCAGAAGAGTTGTGGGCTGAAGCAGCAGTAACCAGCGCATACTGTGTGAATTTGCTGCCAGCAAGGGCCAATGATTTAGACTCGCCTTATCAAAGGTGGTTTGGCTATAGCTCACCGCTGAAGCATCTAAGAGTATTTGGGTGTTTGGCGTATGCCTTCCTTGAGGCCGATAAGCGCAAGAAGCTAGAGCGACGTGCGAGAAAGATGGTGTTTGTGGGTTATCCGAGAGATCGCAGAGGGTACAAGCTACTCGACTGTGAGACCCTGAAACCTGTCTACAGTCACACTGTTGTCTTTGACGAGAGCCATTTTCCGATGCTACCGACAATTGAGCAAGCGAAGAAGAATCGAGCTCTCTCTCGACAGCGAAAGAAGGAGCTGCAGGAGCAGCGTGCAGAAGATTCTCTCGGTGAAAGCATTGATGACCATGAAGCTATAGCCCACCTCTACAACTACGTGCTGCCTATGGAGAATAGTGATGAATCAACGGGTGCGAGAAATGTTCCTGGTGGTCAGTCCAGTGAAATCAGAGGCACCATTGCAGAAGATGGAACACGGAGCAGCATGCATCAAGGTGTCGAAGCTCAAACCGACACTATGACAGATGCTAGCCAGCATATTCGGGATGGCGGCAAAGTAGGCCGAGACAGCTTTGAGACCCCACGCCCGATCAGCGTGGATAGCAGAAACTGGGTCGATCCAAGACAAGAGAAGCATCGGAAGGGAGCAAGTACGCTCTCAAACCCTAGTGCTGAGGGTTTAGCAAGAGGTGGGGCTATTGAAAGTACTGCAGAGCAGAGCGTCGACAGCAGAGCACCGCCAGCAAAGCGTGCAAGAACGACAAGTGCTGTCGGAGCGCAGCATGCAGATCATGCAGTACATGAAGTTGATCGTGCAGTACAGCACAGAGTGCATGAAGAGCGGGCAACTGACCAAATTAACCTGGAGGAAAACCAAAAGGCAGCAGCTCGTCCAGAGGCGAGTAGTATTGAAGGCACGGTCAACAGCCGAAAGCGAGGATTGGCTGAACTGAAGAACAGCGGCAATGACAGCTCAAGTGACTGCATTATGACTCGAATTGAGCCGCGTTCGACAACCACCAGAAGCGGACGTCGGAGCAAGCCTCCAAGATGGATGAGCGACTTCGTAATGATGGCAAGAGAGATTGAGTCGTGTGAAGAGGAAGCACGAAAAGACTTTGTGAAGAGTGTTATGCAGAAGTGGCACTCAGAAGCTATCGTGATGTCAGCTAAGGTGGTTGAAGAGCCTGCTACATTGGCAGAGGCCATGGAGACTGGCGAGTTCATGCAGTGGAAGAAGGCAGCAGGTACAGAGTACAATTCGTTGCTGGAGAACCAGACTTGGGAGTTAGTCCCTCGTACTCCAGGCATGAAAGTGTTGCAGAGCCGATGGGTGCTGCGAGTTAAGTATCGAGCAGACGGCTCCATTGAGCGCTACAAAGCCCGGTTAGTAATAAAGGGGTATTTGCAAGACTACGGAGTCGATTATCTGGAAGTGTTTGCACCTGTGGTTCGCTTTGAATCTCTGCGGTTCCTGCTGGCTTACGCTGCTATGATGGATTATGAAGTTGAGCAAATGGATGTAACGACTGCTTTCCTGAATGGGCAGCTTGATGAGGTTCTCTTTATGGAGCAACCAGAAGGATTCGTCGTTCCCGGCAAGGAGAACTTTGTCTGCAGACTCAAGCGATCACTCTACGGGCTGAAGCAAGCCCCGAGAGTGTGGTATCATCTGCTGCGAGAGTGGCTGGAGCAAAATGGCTTCACCATGTTGAAGTCAGAAGCATGTGTTGGAGTCAAGTTTATCGATGGAGCGCCATGCTTTATCTCTATCTACGTGGACGACTTAATACTGTTTGCGCCCACCAAGACTATTGTGAATGACTTCAAAGAAATGCTTCGGTCGCGCTTCAAGATGAAGGATCTTGGTCCTATCCACTACATTCTAGGCTGGGAGATCGAGAGAGACAGAGCAAAGAGAGAGATTAGAATCTCACAGCGCAAGTACACCAGCCAAGTTCTGGAGAAATTTGGTATGAGCGCATGCAATGGTGTACGTATTCCTAGCAAGCCAGAGCTGCTGTTATCAAAAGAGCTGTGTGCTAGTGACCCAGATGAGATTGAGCTGATGCGGGGCAAGCCGTATAGAGCTGTAGTGGGTTCACTAATGTATCTAATGCTCGGGACCAGACCCGATATTGCTTTCGCAGTGCGAGAGTGTAGCCAGTTCTTAGCAAATCCTGGCATTGCTCATTGGCGAGCAGTCAAGACTATCCTAAGGTATCTTAAGCAGACAGAAGACTACGGTCTAGTGCTGGGTGGAACCAAGCATGTTGGTAGCCCCTTGCAGTTAAAGATGATTGCATTTAGCGACGCAGATTTTGCAAGTCACCCCGATCGACACTCGATCGCTGGATACGTGACGATGCTTGAGAGAGTGTAGTGTCGTGGTGCAGCCAAGCAGAAAAAGACTGTGGCTTTGCACACCACTGAGGCAGAGTATATAGCTCTGAGTATGCTAGTGCAAGAGATCATTCATCTTAGACAGATGAGCAAGGAATTGCTGAAGAAGCAGCCTGAGACTACTGATGTCTTTGTAGACAACGCGAGTGCGTTGAAGTTAGCCAAGAATCCTGAGTTTCACTCGAGGACCAAGCACATAGATATCAGACATCACTTCATCCGTGAGAAGCAAGACAGTCACGAGATTGAAGTGCAGAAGGTTGCTAGTGCAGACAACGTGGCAGACGTGTTCACGAAGCCGCTACCGCGAGTTGCATTTGAGAAGCACAGAGACGCTTTACGCGTCATGCCAGTGCAGTGTAATGTACCTGCCTCCGAGAAGCATCAGGTGGGGCACTTGCGGAGAGCGTGATAGTCACGCTGTAGCAATGATGCTGCTCTTCAGCAGAGACAAGTAGTGGGCGACAAGACCGTAACCTAGGGGTACGCCCGTTAGTACCCTCAGAGAGAAAACCGTAACCCAAGTAATATATCGTCTTTTGCCCCCTAGCTCGCAAGTCTAGCGACGTTTCCGATAGTGGCTCGACCGATGCGGCTGTCCGCACTGGGCGACTGATCACATGGCGACCCAACCCGGCGAGGCCGAGAGCGCGGCGTCCTCGGCGAGATGTGCGCGGGCCGACTGCATGTCGATGCGCGAGGAGCTGGAGCTGCTGCGCGGCGACCTGCTGGAGCTGGAGGGCGAGAGCGAGCAGCTCCACGAGCAGCTGGCCGCGCTGCAGGCGGACGCGAGTGCGCGCGAGCTGCAGACGCAGAAGACGGCGCTGCGGAAGGACGAGGAGATCGCTCACCTGAACGAGACGGTGGCGGGGCTCACAGCGCAGCTGCAGGAGACGCTGGACAAGCTGCAGCGCGACGGCGTCGAGGAGAGCGCTAAAACGTCGCCGGAGAAGCCTAATTCCAGGCCTTTAGAGCAGCAATTTGAGGCCTTACAGACGCAAAATGAAGCTCTGGAGGCCGAATTGAAGCAGCTGCAGGCGCAGCTTGAGAGAGAGGCCACTGCCGGCTTGAAGGCGCAGCGACAAGTGGTGCAAGTGGCGGAGGAGAGCAAGGACAAGCGTAGCGAGCTGTACACGGCGCTGAAGGAGAACGAAGAGCTCCGAGATGAGGCGCTAGAGATGCAGGAAGCCGTGAAGAAGATGACGGAGCAGGTCAAGGAGTACCAGGCGTCCATGCAGACGATGCAGGATCAGCTGGAGGCCTATCGCGACGCGGTGGACGAACAGACTCTGGAGATCACGCAGCTGCACACCAAGGTGGAGCAGCTGGAGCAGGAGAAGGTGAGTGTGGAGGCCAAGTTGATCGAGATGGACGAGCGCGAGAGCGACGTGGACGCGCTGATGAACGACGCTAAGGCCAAGTTTGAGATGGAGAGGGCCGTGCTGATTGCTGAGCTGGACGAGATGCGGCGCAAGTTGAAGCAGCAGCAAATGCTGCATGAACAGCAGCAGCAGCAGCAAGTCCAGGACAGCAAGAAGGCGCTGCAAGAGGAAGAAGACGACGATACGGTTCGTGGTAGTGGCAATGCAGCCATGGAAGATCTGGAGAAGCAGCTTGAAATGCTGCAAGAACTGCGCATCCGGGACAAGAGCACCATTCTGGAGCTGAATCAGCGCATCCTCCAGCAGCAGAGTGATCTGGAGAGTCTTGCAGAGCATTTAAATGTCGACGCGGTGGTGGAGAGTGCCGTTCAGAGCGCACTACAGAAGCAGAAATCAAAGCTGGAAGGTTTCGAGCAGGAAAATGCAACGCTGAAGCGGCGACTGAAGGAGCAGCGTGAGCTGGTACTGGACTTGGAGCTTCGGCAGGGAATCGTAGAGAAGCAGCTCGTTGAGGCGGAGGAATGGAATGCCAAGTACGAGCAACAGGCTGGCTTGGAGGACGTTGTGAAGTATCAGAAGAAATTGCGTGCGCAGCTTGAACAGCAGCAGCAAATGAACATCAAGCTGCGCCAAGAACTCAATGAACAAGTGGACGCAGCCGGCAAGCTGCACGTGGCGTTCGAGCGCTTGAAGGCCGAAGTGGGCAAACCTGCCACGTTCGAGTACGATGATCTCGCGATTGCAGATCACTTGAAGGGTCAGCTAGCGATTAACGAAGCAGTCGTGAAGCAGATGGAAACTCAGATTAACGAGCTGGAGGCGGAAAGACTGCGGTTCCTGCAAAAGCTAAGAGACCAGGCGCGCCTCACTGGTCACAAGCTCTACGAGCAGCATGGCTTGACAACTGAGCAGTGGAGTGCCGTTGAAGAGTTCATTGATCGTGTGAAGCACACGCCTGAGGTGGCCAAACGTCTTCTGCAGACTGAATCTGACTTCGTGAAAGCCTGTGATGATGCGGAGCTGTCAGCCCGACGAGCAAAGGATCAGCAGGATGTTATCGACGAACTCGAAAGAAAACTTGACATCAGGAGCGAAGAAAACGCGCTATTGCTGAAAGACATCGAGCATCTCCACAATGAGTTGGAGCTAGCGCAGTCGAAACCGTTGTCTCCAGCGGTAACTCAACCTGTTACCAGTCCAGACGATGTCAGAGGTGAACTACTGCGGGCGCTTGAATCAGCCAAGGCGAAGTCTCAACGACAAGAAGGAGTAATCTACCACCTCCGAGCTGAAATCGCGTCGTTGCGAAAGGAACGCGAGCAACAGAGCAGCAAGAAGGACGCGGCGCTACCTGGTAACTCGACGAGAAGCGTGGGTAGAACTCCTGATGCAGCTGACGACAAACCTGTGGTCGAGCTTCACGCCCAATCGTACGCAGAAACCCAGACTTCTCCTCGTGCGGCCAAGAAGAAACCATCAGTCCATATTCAACCCCAAGTCGACGACGATGAAGAAGACAATGATGTTATTTCGCTATCAGCATCAGAAGATGAAGGTGAAGCGATTCCCATCGTGACGAAGGGCAAAAAGGCGACCGCAGCACGAACTGAAGAATCCGCAGCAGAACCAAAGCAATCTACCTCGCCTGTTGATCAAGATTGTAAGCCTGGTGGTGGGTGGACTGACCATGCTGATAATATTGCGCTGGTTGTGGCGAAAGCTATCGAAGCGCAGTTTGCTCTTCTTCAAGCTCAGAGCAGTTCGCTGACTTCTACGACGCCGGATGCTCCAACTAAAGCTGATATTAAAGTCGAAACCTCTTCTCCAGCTACGGCATCCGAGGGCAGCAAGACGAGCGGCGATATCAAGGTAGCTGCCCCGGCAAACTCAGCGTCTCCACGCTCGCCACCGTCTCGTGCGACGGTAGATAATATCGCTTTTGAGAGCGAAGACGAAATGGTCCAGCAGATTGACTTTCTGCGGGAGTTAAACGTGTGCCTGGACGAGCTAGTGGCAACGGAGGCACGTAATGAAGAACTTCAGCAGCAACTTCGTCAGCACGAAGAGGTATTCCAGTCTCTGATGGACCAGCACACGATCTTGTACCAGCATTTCTTCCAGATGCATGCGCAATACGCCAACGCGGAGATCAAGCTCCGCAACGAACTGGAAGAGAAGATGCAAGAAAACAAGGACTTCAAGATCAAGTGCCAGCGGTACGAAGCTGGCTTGCATCTGCTCGGCGTTCAGAATGAGCAGAGTGCAACAATGTCAAGTGACGCGCTTATCAGTGGGAACGAGGCGCAATTGCGCTCGGAAGTGATTGAGCTGACTCGAAAGACTGCAGCCTATGAAGTGAACGAAGCGCGACTTAAGCGGAAGTACCAGCAGCTTCATAACGAATGGCGCAGCAGTACCGATCACAACAAATTGTTACAGCGCGAGTGGAGTGAGATGGAGAAGACGCTGAAGTATCGGGTTCTGTACCTTGAGACGTGGAAGCAAGGCGCTGACGAGATGATTGAACGCATGGAGAAAACGCTTGAAAAGAGTGTTTTGCGCGAATTCGCAGACAAACAGCAGCGTGCAATGGCCGATGTCCTGAAGAAGTACCACGCACTCAGTGAGACCTACGCAGAGATGCATGCGAAGTTTCTGGAGATGTACGACTTGCCAGCACAGCTGAGTCGAACTCAGCACAGTCTCATGGTGTTGCAAGCGGAGAAAGATGCACGAAGTGGTGCTGGGAGTAACGAAGGCGGCGATCCAGCAGTCCTCCAGGATCGGATAGAGCAGCTGGAAAACGAGTTGCGCGTACAAATCGATCGCGTGAAGGAGCTCGAAGAATCCAAGGCAAATGGATTGCTCGTCAATGATGAGTTGGCTCAAACTGCTGTGCTTAGTGGAGGCTCTGGCGGCGAAAATGAGCTGCGCAATGAAAACACGCTTCTCTACGAGAGAATCAATGAGGTGGAGCAGCTGTATGAAAGCCTCGCGCTGGAGTGCGCGAAGTACAAGGACATCGCCTCGCTGGCAGCATCTCAAGCGAATGTACTAACGAAGCGAGCCGCTCAGGATCAAGGCAATCGAGAGCAGCAAGAGGAACAGCTGCGCGACTTGATGGCGTCCTCGGAAGATCACGCCATTGTAGGGGAGCTTCAACACCAGCTCATGCAGATTAAGACGGCGTACCAGCAGTTCCTGGTGCAGTACGACCTCGTAACTGAAGCACAGCAGCAGACACTGTTAAAGAATCAACGACTTGAGCTCGAGATGGAGAAAAAGGCTCAAGAGTTATCGGCAATTCGTGAAAGGACAAGCGATAGAGCGCAAGTTCTGGAGAACGCGATAGCTCAAGTGAAGGAGCGTGACTGGACAGCGCGGAACACGAAATGGGAGGCTTTCCGGAAGCGCTTGGATGCCCTGGAGGACGAAATACTAGTCGAGCAGCAGCGCCGTAAGCAGCTGGAGAAAGATTTGGAGGACAAGCAAGCACAGCTGCCTTTACTGGAATTGAAGCAGCAACCCGGTAACCAAAGCGAGGTTGGGCGCCTGAAAAGCCGCGTCGACGCCCTCGAAACTCGAGAGCGCTTGCTCATGGGGCAGCTTGAGGCTGCGATGAAGGCGACGGGGTCGAAGGAGAAGGAAATCCGGTTGCAGGCCGAGCTGAGTGAGACACAGACACTGAATGAAGACCTCATGCGTCAAGTGGAGACGATTCAGGCTCGCGTCAAGGAACTGTTGCGGCTAAATAGCGAGCTGGAATCTGACAAACGTGAGCTTCGGTGCAAGTACGAAGACCTGGAGCTGGACTTGCAGTACGCTCGGTCGGGGCTCACAGGCGGAGAAAAGAGAGTGTCCGACAACCAGCGAGAATCGGAGCGCGGCTCCAGTCATTCCCCATTGATGCGACAGAAGGTCGGGTTGTATGAGAAGGATCAGGCGGAGTTGCAGCAGGCCGCTCAGGCGACTATCGCAAGTCTGAAGCAGCTCGTCGAGGAGAAGAATACGCTGATCAACGAATATCAGCGTAAGCTTGCGGTTGTACGAGCGTCGAGTGCTCAGGACAAGGCGCAGGATCGGCTCGAAACTACGCAGCTGAACAAGAAGCTTTATGAAGAGAACCAACACATGATTGGGCAGCTGAAGGAGGCCATGAGTACCATCAGCAGTATGGAGAGGTCGGGCAAGAGTAAGCAGGCCTTGCAAGCGGCACAAGAGCGGCACGATCATGTGCTGCAGGAGTGGAAGCAGGCTGAGGTGGCATTGGAGGGTGCTAAGCAGTCAATTCGCGAGCTTCAGATGGAGCGAGAAGTGCTGCGGAACGAGAGGGACCTCGCTGAGGCTCGCGCGGGCGAGGCGCTAGAAGAGATCGTGCTGCTGAAAGAAAAGGTCGTTGAGGGCGAGAAGCACAGCCAGAAGTTGGAGCACCAGCTCACTTTCGTCAAGCGTGACATCGCCAAGAAGGAGGAGAAGCTGAAGCTGCTGCGTGACGCAATCATCAAGTTGAAGGAAGAGTTCCTCAAGGCTGAAGATCGCCACGCAATCGAGATCGCCAAGGCTCAGCACGCGATGAATCAAGATTTCAGTGCCCGGAAGCGGAAGGAGAAGGAGCGCCGCGAGGAGGAAGAAGACGAGTGGCGTGAGGAGAAGACGCGACTGCAGAGCCAAGTGCAAGTGCTTCAGGAGAAATTGGCCTTACTGAAGAAAAGGCATGACCAGCAGCAGCGGCGCAAGAAGAAGCTTGAAAACGAGGAGAAGGAGGAGAAAGAGAGCACTTCGGAGGCTGACGTCCACATGTTGAAGGAGGAAGTTGAACGCTTGAAGCGATTGCTGAAGGACAAGGTGGTGAGCGAAGCGCGAGCTGTGGAAGAGCTGGAGAAGAAGATCAAGCTTCTTCAGGCCCAGAACCTCGCGTTGCGTGAGGCAGCCACTCACGCAGCACCGGCGCCTCCAAGTACAGCTGATGAGAAGGCTACACGCGAGAAGCTGGACGGGGAACGGAAGCTTCAGCGTCGTGTCGGCATCTTAATGCTGCGCCTCAAAGAGAAGCAGGCGGAGGTGACCAGTAAAGACAGCGAGCTCGAGCGCTGCAACGAGCGGATTTCGAAGCTGGAGTCGGAGTTGCAGTCGCAGCAGGTGAGATTCGAGAGGGAACGGTTAGCGCAGGCGAGTGCTGCGCCAACGGTGGCACCTCTGCCTATCAAGCAACAAGTCGAAGAGCTAGAGCGTCAGAATGCGTTTCTTCAGGAAACTTTGGCGCTGAAACGCAAGGAATGGGAGGAGTCTTTCACTACGCAGATGGAGAAGTACGAGGCCCAACTGCAGCGTCTTCGTCGCCGACTCGTGCAGCACGGGATATCCTCACACGACGGTGATAGTGACGATGACGACACCGATGACACACGAGGACAAGGACGCAACTCGCGGCTGCAACGCGAAGAGCAGCGCTTCCTCGTCGGGCAGGAAGTTCGAGAGGAGCTCCTCGCTCTCGGAGACGAGCTGCGTAGCAAGGAGCAGGAGATGGTGGCGAAAGACACGAAGCTGCTCGAGCTTGAGCTGTAGGTCGAGAGCTTGCGTCTTGAATACAAGCGGCTTCAGCGGAAGAATCTGCTCAGTGGTGGGTCTCCCGGTAACGACGACACGCCGAAACAGCGTCGCGCTGGGACAGGCGGCCGGGGCTCATCGTGGGCGACACAAGAGCGTCTGGAGCTCGAGGAGGTGATCGAGAACATGAAGAAGGTGATTGAAAAGTTGCGCGCAGAGAATGAGAAACTCAAGAAGGCAGCGGCCAAGCAGGCTCTTGTGTCTCCTAGGCGAGTGGACGTAATGCGACGCAAGCTGAAAGAGCAGAAGGACGTACGAGAGCGGCTCGAGGCTCAGCTGGAGAAGTTGCAGCTGGACAACGGCGAGCTGAAGAAGGACAAGCTGAAGCTTAAGCAGAAACTTCTAGCCAAGACGGCTTAATCGAGCACCACCAAGAACGAAAGCGACGCCCTCGAGCTCCAGCTTCAAGAGAAGGATCGGCAGTTGCTGAGGGGCGAGCAGGAGCTGGCCGAACTGCGGCATCAAGTGCTCCAACTCGAGCTGCAGCTTGAGCGTAGCGCCAATGCTGAGGAGGAGGAACAGATCAAGCGTGAGCAAGAGGAACGGATGAAGGAGCTGCAAGCGCAAGTGCTGGAGCTGGAAGACGAAAACACGAAGCTAACCAACGAATTAGCGGCGTTCGACGAAGACTTCTTCGAGGAAATCGAAGACCTCAAGTACAAATACGCGCAGGCTGTCCGCGACAAGCGCCAGCTGGAGAAGCGCCTTGCTGGAGGCGCGTCGCCCGCGTCCACGTCGTCACGCCGCAGTAAGAGAAGCTAGGGGTTGAAATCTAGTAGTCATCGCCGCGAGACACAACTTCCTTGCACGTGGGGCGCAGGATGATGGTGTGCTCGTACTGTGCGGTGTAGCTGCCCTTGACATCAACAAGAGGCGGGTACGCCGTGACGATGCCCGTGTCCACGAGGTTCTTCAGCGCCATGAGGTACTTCTCCTACTTGGCGCCCTTGGGGTTAATCGTGGCCGAGCCACCGTCCTCGCGCTCGATCCATCGGCGGCACCACGGCAGCGTGCCGAACGTGCGCGTGATGTGACCAAGCAGCTTCTTGGCGCGCGGCAGACGCAGCGGCACGTGAGGGGCGTCAAACGCCTTGGCATAGTGCGAGCACTCGCCGTCCTCCACAACGTACCCGCGACCGGTGGTGTTGAACGTCTCAATGGCGAAGATCTCACCCTCCTCCATCTTGGTCTGGTCCTCGGTCTTGACGATGGGGACGCTCTTGCCGGCGTGGATCTGGTTGGGGCCGATCGTGGGGCCGTTCTGGTTGCGGATCGACTTGACGGGGTACGTATTGCCGTCAATAGTCACCTCGAACGACTCCATAACCTCCTGGATCTCCCCACCGATCTCTCCCAGACGCGCATCAATACCCGCGCAGGCAATACCAGCATTGGTCGCAGCCTTGGCAGCCTCGAGCAGCGGGTCGAACTGGGGTCGAACGCGACGGTCCAGGCACTGTCGATGATGCGACCGTTGATCTGCGTACCGAAGTCCACCTTCATCACGTCGCCGTACGACAGCACCGTGTCGTCGCCCGAGTTGGGCGTGTAGTGCGCCGCGACGTGGTTCAGCGAGCAGCCCGTCGGGAATCCAATGCCGCGCTGCACGCAACATAAAAACACGATAACAACGTCAATACAGCATATCCCCCATATAATACAGAGCAGTGCAATGACAAGGAGGCCACGAAACGTACAGCAAAGCCGGCCTCGACCACGAGCTCGCGGTTCTTGTTCTCGAGCTGCGTGCACATGTCGATGAGCTTGACGCCGGGCTTCATGATGCTCTGCGCGAACTTGCGCACGTGGCGGTGCACCTCGGCGGCGTGGCGCACCGTCTCGTAGAGTTCCTCCTGGGCGCGGTCCAGCGCGCGCTTCTCCTCGCTCGTGGTGCGGAACGTGTTGAAGTCGCCGGGGTGCTCCTGGATCTCGCCCACGGGGAAGTGGCCGTCCGGGAAGAGCTTCTCGATGGGGATCGTGGGCGGCTCCGTCTGGCCCACGCCCACGTAGCTGTCCGTGAAGCCCGAGACGCCGCGGAACGGCGCCGGCTTGGAGCCCGCTCCGGAGGCGGCGGACTTGCTCTTCTTCTTTTTGTTCTTCTTCTTCTTCTTCTTGCTCTTGCTGCTGCTTCCCTCTCCTTCGCCCTCGTTGGCCGCCACCTCGCCGCTGTGCTCGGCGTCCGACATCTTGACGTCCTCCTCGACCTCAGCGGGGGCCGCTTGGGCCGCTTCCTGCTCTTCCAGCTTCGCCATCGTCTTGGTAATACCTTGCCTTCGACCTGCGCCTTGGACGGACTCTTGGATAGTGGTTTGGTGATGGATGAAAGCTTGAGCACGAACGACTGGTTACGGTTTATCTGACGTAACCTAGAGTATCCGGGTTACACACGTGTTTTTATGTACTAGTATTGTGCTTTGCAAACGTTTTGTCGTTTTGGCTTGGAGCTCTCCTCGATTTATAATAAGTCGAGGTCGATTTAATAAAACGAGGTCAAAGAAAGGGACAGATCGATCTATTTAAGCCGGCCAACAACTGGAGGGCTCTAGGTCGATCGCCTGGCAGATTTGAGCAGAACGAGGTCGATCTACGGCAAATCGATCGCTTTTGCGTTTTCAAAAGCGCAATTCGAGCCGATCTAATATACAGACAATCCCCTCGCTAGTCATAGCGTCGGGAACCCACTTTTTATTCCTAGATGAGGGTATTCCTGTCGTAGGGTGTACCATGGGTGGTACACTGGACTGTACCACATATATGGTACGTATTGGTGCAGTATTTTGGTTACATAGACCTAAAATGGCTGCTCAAATCGATGAGCGGACATGAATGGAATTCGTGCAGATATCGACATATACCTCGGTAACACCGAAAAGGATAAAAGTATATTTAATATAATACCGTAAGACATGTGGGGCATGATGTAGGTAATGATACTGATGTGCAAAGGAAGTTGCCACGTTAGTAGTGAGCCTAATGTTGGCAAGCACCCAAACTCCATTCTATTCAAAGGAACGGTATTAATACTAGCAGGTCTGAAAGCCGGCTCCGAATGCTAATGCAATAATTAAATATGAAATCCAGCACGAAAAATGGACAATAGGAGCTGGTATCCTGGTTAGACTACTGCAGACGCCATGTACAGAATGGACTTGTCCCATAGTTAATCACCCCAACAAATTCATAATCCGTGATTTTCTATTCCTTATGACGATTGAGGGGTGAGGGGGAATATTTACTTGGCTTTGTATGGGACGGTCATTCAGAAATTGTTGGGACCCACCTTTATATTCCTGATGAGCGGGTATTCCTATCCTAGGGATTACTACCGAGGGGATCGTCTGTAATAAATCGAGATCGTCCATGCTGCCCCCTCTGATTTGTGCCCTGATTTGTGGACCGGCCTTCCTCGATCTAGGCCATAAAACGGGGCGATATTTTATCTGCAAAGCACAATATATGTATTAATAGCCATAATAATTGTATTTTTTTCTACTTCGACTCTGCGCACAAGACCGCCAAAACTGGAAGGCACTCACAAATGCACTGCTCGCGTACGTGCCGCTTGATGGACTCTGGCAGAGAGGAGAGCGAGCTGTAGAGAACGAGAGATAACCCGACGCATGCGGAAGTTGACCCACTCCGGTGGTGAGACGGCTCGCGCAACGCGTTCACAATACAATACAATTGTATTTTTTAACGAGACAGCCTCAAAACAAAAGATTACTTAAGTACTTTGCGGTCGCGACTTGTTGCTTGCAAGAAATCTCTAATCTAAGCTACTGGCGTCACGCTCTTTGACGTACAATGCTCTGTGCTAGCAGTGTACCACGTGCAGGACAGTGCATGGGTTACTTTCCCTGTCTTCGGGTCCAATTGCCACCGTAGAATGAGAACATTGAACGTGCGAATGATCCTCCGCGGCAACAAGCGCGCCAGAAGCAACATTGGCACGGAAGACGCTTGGTAGATGTGCCTGCCGTAGTACAAATACCCCGTAAGCAGCAGCGCCTCAACACTGGAACAACGCTTCCCATTGTACGTCACGTAGGCAATATCGTCGCAGTCGTAGAAGAGCCTCCTGAATGGGTTGCCTTTATTTTGGTTCTTATGCAGATCAGGTCTAGGATTTGAACATGCTGATTGTGAGACCAAATCGGAAGACCTGAACCAAACACTCACAGCTTTGGATCATGACATGAGTTGCTTCCTTAACGCATGCCCCGTTCGGCTTCCAGCTCTAGCAACATTCGTGGTGCTGTCTCTACGTAAAAGCGAGTGCATTTTGGCCTGTTATCTTGGCTCAATAGGTATTTGGCAGGTGGGTCGTGCTCAAAATCATTGCATCCATTGCTGTGTACTACTTGAAGTATCACCTGAGACTCAATATCAAATAGGTAGAATGAGTCGCCGCGGCAACGGAACATGCCTCCCTTCCCAATTTCTCGTGGCAGCAAGACTCATTAGTTGCAATATCACACGCTGTTGGTTCATGCTTCTATGGGTGGTGTTCGATTGTATTCCATTCGCGACTACTCTACATTGAGCACTGTACAGTAGCCAAAGCAATGCACACCTGGTTCTTTTCCGTTCACACTACTGTAGCTCGTAGAATTAGTTTACCATGGTACATGCATCTACCTTATAACTGTGTGGCATAGCTAGTAGCCACAACGAGGTGATCGACAAGTTTCTCTCTTGCTTGGCTAAGAGCAAAACAAAACGCTTCAACTCGTAGCGAGTCGTCACAGCCGCAGCACGAAAACAACCTCTCCGAAACTAAGACGTTGCACTGCGACCTACCTTGGGCAACACCGGCAGCAGCATTGGCGCGTCTTCGTGAGGTCCGAGCCGGCCTTCTTCGATGCGCGAACACCTCGTCGGGCTCCGCTTCCTCATGCGTGGACCCTCTGCACGGTCTGATGCGCACCATGGAAGTTTCGTGGGCATCGATACGCAGGCGCCAGTCTTGCTCACGGGCGACGGCCAAAGTGCTCGCGTTCACGCTCTACTCGGAGCCGCACGGCAGCGGCGGCCTGCACACAAGGGAGAAGCGGCGCGCGATTCAGCCGCGAGCTGCGCGGGCTTGAACAGCAGGAATCGCAGCGATGCAGCCGGATAACATCAGTGGACTTGATGCGCTCCGCACTCACGGAGCAAGTAGAGCACCTCCGCTTGCACGAGTCCCCGCCTGCACGAGTGAGTGCGCGCACTGTGCGCCAACTGTCGTCTGCCGTAGCACCGCGTCACTTTCCTTGCCCTCGATCACCAAAAAGCACAGCGTGCATGACACACTTGCGCAGCCCAGCATGTCGTGCTGCACGTTGCGCGAGGAGGACTTGACCCATTGATGCCATAAGCCACTTCCTCGTCGACTGCTACTTGGGCTGCTCCTAACGCAGCTTGTCCGCCTGCTGCTCGTGGCGCATCTTGTCCACCTGTTGCCCTCCTGCAATGCTGCTGCTGCATCTCCCAGGCCTCTCTCATGCCTTGCTGCTCTGCTACTGGTGCTTGCGCTCGTGCTCCTCGTGGCAAGGATCGTGCTCGCCTTCCTCCGATGCACTCCGTTGCGGTGTTGCGGACCCAGGATGCTTCAGCGGCTCGGGCGGTGGAGGTGTTGCTCGGGCATCACCCAGGAGCGGGTGGCGCTAGGAAGCTTGGCTCCCTCCCCTGCATCGTGGCAGGAGGTTGACTGAGGTTTCAAAGTGAGACAGGGGACTTGCGGCGTCAAAGCGTATTGTGATCCAATCACAAGTTCAAAGAAAAAGTACAGTCTGATCAAATCCAAGACCTGTTCTGCATAAGACCCATTTAAAAATCTTCCCCTGAATGGACACCCAAGACAATTCAGCTCGAAAGAGGTGAGATGGTGATGATGCTGTGCCCCGTGAGACTCGACCGGCAGAATTTGATTCATTTTCGGACCGCCCAAGAGAGAAGACGACAGCTTAATTTGCTGGTCGGCGTTGGTACGCGTCATCGGGTGGATCGATAACTGAGAAGTGAAGCTACGTATGGAAAGCCGAGCTGACGACACGACCCTCTTCACCCTGGGGCTCATCCTTTTCACAATAATCGAAGTCGACGCGGCCGCAAAACCCAACAGCACGGATAGTATCGTCACAATCGTCGGCGCGTTGACTGTGAAGATAATACAGGCATCGTTGAGCCCGCAGTATTTCTCTCCGAGCGTCGACGTTTTGCGCAGAATTTGAGCGTTTGTCGAGATGATGGACTCCAGAGGATTGCGTTGCACCACACGCAGCGCTGCCGCCACGCACCCGGTGATGAGCACCTGCATAGTCTCCCAGATCAAGCGGAAGTGACGGTCTAGCCGTTGATCCCCTGAGCGCGCCTTGGCCGAATTGACGAACGAGTACGAAAAGGCGAAGAAGCAGCAAGTGAGGTTGGCTAACGACTCGGTCGTCAGTGTGCCTGTCGCGAACCCGAGCAAGTACAGGTCCGAGTTCAGTAGGAGGTGGTAGCCGATCTGCGCGAGGTAGAGCACCTGCATCCTGCCGTTCTGGCAGCGATACGCCCAGATTTGCGTGAGCAGCACCGACCGTTTGTGCGACATCACCTGGTACAGACTCAGGTTCCCCATGACGAAGATCTGCAGGACGACCAGGCCTGGGAGGATGCTGATCCCGACTTTGTCGGCGAATCGACTCCGGAACGTATTGACGTACATGACGACGCCGTTGCGCTTTGCCGCCGTGATCTCACTCACCCACTCCCATTGCGAGTTGTACGAGTTGTGCACGCAGACGTCGTCGGTACTGCACAGCGGAATGTCGTCGGGAGTTTGGACCATCAAGCCGTAGATTTTCCAATGTCGCAAAGTCTCACAGTCGGGCTCGATGTAGACGCCAGTAGTATTCACCTCCCGGACGCGGCAGCCTCCGTAATAAGCTTGTTGCGGAGGCTCCAGGATGACAGTCGACTCGAAATTCGTCTCCACAGCCGCGATCACATGCGAAACCGGGCTCATGCTGCTCTTGAAGCTGTACGGAAACAGCGTTAAGGCCTCAGGAACGACTTCCATCAAGTCTCGACCGTCCGTCGCTAGCGCCAGCTTCGAACTACCGGCAGTCTGGTTCTCGTCTAGTACGGACGTGTCTGGCCGACACTCGGTGTAGTCGGGGAAGATGTTGATCGCTACGGCCGAGATTTTCCCGAACTCGACACTGCGTGGGGGTCCTGGGAAGGAGAACTGTCGCGGGATGGCCATGATGGTCCACGTGGTCGGACACTCCTCAGCACGGGCGATGCCTAGCTCCAGCTCTTTCTTCGACTGCGGAGGAATGCTGAGGTTCATGAGAGTTACGACGTCCATCACTAGCTGCGGTGCAGCAGTAACGACGCTGATGGCGGACCCCCAGTCGTTGACTCCGCTCTCGCAGATGGCGCCTCCTGCGTCCAAGGACTCGGCTAGAACGAGGAGCTCGGAGCTCAACGTGCTGAAATCGTACAGCGACTCCGTCGGAGGTTGGCCTGCAAATGCTGCGAACGCGGGCGCGCTGGCGAGCGCCTTCCCTTCGAACAGGCCGTACTTGAGTAGAACGATCTTGCACGGCCCCCTGCAGTCGGAGCACCCGCCAGTCATGGACAGATCGCGCGGCGTGAAGGCGAAGAAGCTGCTGTCGGACGTGATGAGGAACGTCGCGTCTGCCGATAAATATTTCGTCAAGATAAACAGCAGCAGCAGCGCGATCGGCCCCACGATGGTGCGCCCCACGATTGCCAAGCTCGCACCAAAGACGGAGGCGCGGAGGAAACTTCGGCATCCCCGAGCTTGACGCTGGAGTCGCTGCTGTTCGTAGTAGTTGGCCGCCCAGTTTGTCGAAGCGTCTCGCTCCTCGACAACAGCGCCACAAACTTTGGTGGGCAAGCGGCACGCCCTTGAGCGATTTCCTCGAGCCACGTCGTGCGAGAAGTCGGAGCAGGGACGGCGAGTACGCATTGTCCACTTTGATTTGCTTGCTGAGCAAATTTTAGAGTCCGCAGTTCTAATTATTGATCCTAACAATACGGCCACAGTATCCATTCGAGTGTTGAGGCATTTGGACGGGATTGGTGTATTATGTTCGACCCCCCCCTAATTAATACCTCGTTCTGCGTGATTTACACGCAGTACCACCTTCCAATGCTGCGTGTACTCATGCCTCTCACTTGATACATAGCCAAAAACTACTATGCGGATCAAGTCAACATATCCACACGACTAAGACTAACTGGGAGGGGATGAAGTTCGAGCTTGATCCTAAAGATGGAACGGTTACATTACCGAATTTGAGATTTCCTAGAGCAGAGCTTTCTCCTAAATGACAGCCAATCATATTTAGCCGTTCATCCATACTCGATACTCGAGATCTCCTAGATGACAGCACCTATTTGTACTGGCCATTAAAGTTGAAGCCAGACTTTGCTGTCATTTTTCACCTACTCACAGTGTACTTTCCATATACGATAGTTAGATATATAGGTAATGTCGACGCGTAGATTCCGATTTTGAGGTCAGATTTGACGAATTCGGCGTTGTTTTTGAGATACAGCCGCTGAAAAAAACGCTCTCGATTACTCAAAAGTTTGGGGAAAGGGCTTAATTAGGGCTCGATTAGGGCAAGCCAATGATTCATCCAAATACGAGTCGTCAATTGGTCAGATTGCCGTAGCATATGCCAAACATATGGGTTTTTCGTTAAAAATGGGCGCTGTAGCCATCTTGGTGGTGAAGGTTGATGTCAACATCCAATGTCGTGCTCCACGATTTGAAATTATTTACTAGAGGTAACGAGGTTTCGTTAACACAGAGCGTAAGCTGTTCCAGTATGCTTGTATTAATTCATAGAGGTAGTTGATATGTAACCCAAACTCGGAGTGGAGTCAACCACCTCGGTCGTTTCGGCAGCTTCACGTTAGTTGAGCTAGTTAGTTGGGCGGTAAATATAGTTTTTTGAGAAGCTAAGGCACTGAATAACAATTTGCCATAGGTTGTATCTCACAGGGATCGCTTGTTTCGAAGTTATAAGCGAAATTCGACGGCTTACCTCCTCTATCATTGCTGATCTGTTTTCTTCTGAAGGCGAATTCCCGAGTTCGCAGCAAGCTTCCTGCTGAAAGGATGTTTGTTAAATAATGAGGAAGGTTCGAGCGTTCGAATGAGCGCAGTTTCGTGGCAAACAGGCTAATATTGGCGGAGTTATGGCGAATGTTAGAATTCCTGGCTTCAACTTTAATGGCCAGTACAATAATGCACCAAAACAGTACACCGAAAAAGCCAGTCATTTTGCAAAGAGCGAGCAGGATGCCGCGATCTCCCGGCCAGCGCCAAGGCAGGGCGCGGACTTCCGGGCGGCTCTATCTACGTCTACGATCGTAAATGGATTCTACAAGGCGAAAATCATTTCGACGAAAGCGCCGCGTACGCTTCAGGCGCCTGCGACCCTTGCCGAAGATCCCGACTGGGAGCTACTGTTTCAGTTGGTTCGAGATTTCAACATGCAGCGTCAGGTACTGGCTAATGCTTCGGTTGACCCTGCTCGCGATATTGACACACTGACGGCCGACGAGGCACTGACGGCCGACGAGGGAGAAGCTTAGATAATTGCATGAATACACGTACATCGTTGCATTTGCATTGATCAGATTGTTTTATCCGCGCTTACCCTGTACATCTCGTGTACACCTACAAGAGGACAACTTCAAACTTCCTGGGGTATCATGTAGGAAATCTCAAAGTCGGTACGGCACTGATTAGACCAACAGTGGCATCGGCAACAGTACCTGCTATTCCTTATAACCATTTCAGAAAAGAGCCAATAAAACTATTTTGTACAGGTTGTTTCGAGGACGGGTGTCATGGGCGTCAAATCTCCAAACGCCCGAGGTGTGGACTGCACCACCACACCCAAGCACTCACAGCGAAAGCCCTCGAGACACCAACGCCTTCTCAGAACGAGCGAATGCATGTGAAGCTGACGCCTGGGCTCAAACCCGTGCACCACTCACACAGTTAATGAATTGGAGGCTTAGTTTTAGCAACCCTGGGAGGGCCGTTTCACCCCCTCCCCATACATAAACCAAGTGAGCACTGTTGACCACTGTTGACGATCGGCAACAGTGCCACTGTTGATTGAATGACTTCCTTACATTACCGGCCATTTGCAACCCGGGTAGTATTTCTGGCGATCCGCAGCCTGTGATTGGCCAGATGCATGGTATCGACAAGGATTTTGGCTGGTACCGTGGCCAAACAGCTGGGTGTCGTTTGCAACTTTCGTAGCGCACCGAGTAGCAAATACTGTTCAGTTTTGCAACCCTACGCCATACAAAAACCAAATGAGGTTGCAAAATGACGTAGTACCATGAGTTGCAAAAACCAAAATGAAGGGCGGGACATGCACGCTGTAGTATACCAGCCTTGCATGCATCAGGGCTAACTTTATAGCATCAGCGCTTCTACACGCGTGCCCTCGTACGAACCGGGTGCAATAGTCTGGGTTTCTCTGCGCGCTAATAGTAATACTATCGTCGGGAGCGTAGCTAGGCTCCATTCGCAGCAATGCGACCCCAAAACAGCCGGCAGGGTAAAGGACGAATTGGTGCGTGAGCTCTGTGGGTGGTGGTGCTGACACAAAGCGGCAACCGCGCGGTAACACCAACACCGGATCGCCGGGCGACTCGAACACTGGGACGCCTAGCACTTTGGTCGCTGCGACGACTTATAAAGGTAACACTGCACCTAGGAGCGTCTGTACGGCGCTCATCGGGTTGACTTGAGGCTTTTGTGGCCATCAGCTCTCCGCTTGTAGATATATTTCACGGCAAGAAAAATGAGAAGACACGTGAAAATAAAATGAAACAGAAGATTTACAAAGAACTTGTAATGTACCAGGTTTCTTATCAAATGGTCTGATCCACGACACCGCATGCACTCACGGTGTTGTATCACTTACGGACAGAGCATACACGTAGTAGCAACTTGCTGCTAAGCTCTCGTTGTTGCTGTGCTTTCCTATTTCTAAGTCAGCTCATTTTAACCAATCAACGATCGGTAGCAAAGCAAGTTGCACGCCCGGCTGGTATTTATACAGTACCGTACTACGGGTATCGCTGGAATATTGAACTCACCTGTTCCTTTTACGCCTTCTCGTACTCATTTATACCGGGTAAACCCATGGAAAGGGCCACGCTTGACATGTGTTAGCCATAGTACACAAATACCTGCTAGCACAGTTTCCGGCGGCAAATAGAACCAATATATTACCCGCCTCCGTAGGCAAGATCGGAAAGTATTGCCTCAAGCTGGTTGTGGGCTCACATCCTATAACTTTTGTTATGGGATATCCACAATATTAAGAGACCTTGACTCCAAAAAAAAGAAGTGGTTCACTGGACGTTGTCGAAGTGAAAATGACTTCGAAGATTCCTATTTCCTATGGTTCTTGAATCGATTGGTCGGCTCTCCAATTTTTAACTGTTGTAACAACTGACTGTGAATCCAATCCTGCAATATTGTGTTCGAAAAGTATGCATACTACTACAGTACGTAGTAGGCTGCGGTCATGCATCGCACTGTTCAGTCGCTAGTGATAATAATCTAACGCTAACGTTTGCACCTGACTAGGATTGCATAGGTATCGTTCCAGCAAGGAGAGTGCAACTAACTACCCCACTTGGTATGCAAAAGAAAACATCAATTTATGTGATAGATAGTACTAGTATGGAGGCGAAAGGAATGGAAACAATAAAAAAAGCACGAAAGTTCGCGACGTGTGTGAATCGCAGTAATATATCGCTCTTGGCATTCGACAGATTACCAGCACCTGAAAAAAGTTCGTCTTGGTCGGGGAGAGCTAAAAAATAAATTATCCAATAGTAGTACTGCAGCCTGCCACATGCCGTCGGTCTCTACTAGATCGTGGAGTAGTGTCTCTGGTACGTGTAGTAGAGGTCTTTGTACTTCTCCCATTTACCAGCATTCTCCAGCCTGGTACTGACCTCGCCAGGGGTAAGACCGTAGGCCTTCCAGTTCTTGAATCGCTTGAATTGCTTCACGCCGCTCATCATCTCCCTGAGCTTGGACTCCTTAAAGAGGTTCGCTCCCTTCGCTCTCTCTTCCTCTTCTTCGTCGTCTTCTTCCAAATTCTCGTCGTCGTCGTCCAATTCATGGAGGCGGAGGGACCTCTTTTCGTTGCCGACGTGCTCGTTAACTTGGAGTGAGCGAGCCAAGCTTGATGATTCCAACGCCGAGACGCCCGTAGCGTGGTTGGTCGTGAGGAGAACGGTGGCACCAGCCGCCAGCAGCGGGAAGGACAGACGCATGGTCCGGTTCTGGGTTGGTTGTCGACTTGGGGGTGGGGGGGTGGGAGCAGATTTCGAATTGAAAGCTTTTAAGACTCACTCGAGCCCCAGCGCTGCGGACGCTGCGCGCCATATCCTGCAGTTTATCCCGAGCGCTGCGATGGTTATCGTAAGCTTTGCAAAGCTTAGGATACATGTACGGCACAGTACATCAAAACGTGCACCTACGGTACATGCAAAATGAGGACTTTGAGTCAAAGTAGGGCCGGTCTCTTGGCTTTTTGAGGATGCCGATACCGGTACAGCCCATAACGTCGAGATCGGTAATCAGTTTCACTAAACTTTCACCGACAACGAAAGAGGTTGGATGCATCGTTGGCGCGAAGATTGTACCGGAAGTTTTATGCTGGCCAGATTCGTCACATTTTCCCCAGCTACCAGCTGAGAAACAAACGTTTTTTTTTAAACCACGCTGAAAGCAAGCCAATCTACGTTAGTTCGTTCCATATCATAAGAAATATATTCGCACATATTTGCATGTATGCTGCTTTAGGCTGTACCTTGCATAAGTGATGAAACGTTTACCCTTGTTTGCAGCTGAAATACCTTACCGGTACCGTCGAGGGCGCATGAATTTGCATATCGCGCCCTAAATAAATGTATCATGCGGCCGAAATGATACATTCCAACAGAGTCGTGAATAAATGCATACTGGGTGTCCCTGCATGTCGCACGCATTTTAGGCGTTGCCAGACTATGTCGGCTCGAAACCAGCAGCAACACCTCGACTACACCGCAGTCATGCGGCTTGGCTGCTGGCCCAAGCCCAGCCTAAATTACCGGTCATCGTCCTCATGACATTCTCTTCATTCTTATCAATTTAGGCCTCTCGTTGCTGTACGCCACTGGTACTTGTATGCAGCCTGGAATTCTAGAATCCCGCACCGTTTTTGTAGTAGCGCCCTCAATAATACATCCGCACGGCAAGAATAAATGTATAATTTCGGCCGCATGATACATTTATTTTATTTATTGTGGCGCGATATGCAAATTCATGCGCCCTCGACGGTAATCAAAATTCAAAACGAGGCGACAGCAAATTAGGCCAGCATTCCACGAGCTGAGCGGGAGCACTGCTCGCGGGAACGAGCACGAGCAGCTCAAACCTCTCGCGGATCTGTAGCTGCTCACATCAAATCGACTTTAACCCTTTCGTGAACAAGTCACTAAGTATACTATACAAAATCAAGGTATTTGAAAATCAAAGGGGGCATTCTGCTCCATTCGAGCATGTAGGCATCCCCGCTTCTTGTTGGGTACACAAATGGAATAGGGCAAAATGCCCCCAACGAGCAGGGCAAACGTCTTGATAGGCCAAAACAAAATCTTTCTGGAGGGTCGCTTTGCTGAAAGGGCGCAACCCTCACGCGATTGGCTGGGGATGCAGAGGAAACGGTACCTGCTTCGTTGAAAGCTGATCTGGAAAAAGTTGGACAACGAATATCTTCGCTATATCTTACGAGGGATGCGCTTTGTTGAATTTATCCAAAGGTGTCATCGAAGATCGTTGCCAGGTTGACATGCATGTCGTAGTGGGTGCATGCACAAGCTTTCTGCCAGGGGGGTCAAGAGCGGGCGACCGAAGGCTACGATGTTGCCGTCGGGCCCTCCTGTAGTGTTGATGAGCTTGAGCGAGCCCTTATCCTGAAGGCAAGGCTACTCAGTGTAGACTACGGTTGGTCAACAGCTGCGATAAGTTGAACGCCCGAACGAGCCTGACCTGTTAGGGGATATACCCAACGGCTGCACGGCTCAAGCCTGTGCAAACGTCGACAACGATCCGCACATCCGACGGTACAGCTCCCGCTAAGCTTGTACGTCTTCACGCAGCTCGTGTGGGCATGCTACGAGCGATATTTTCAGGGCATTACCTATCCATATACTACTAGAAGTATCATGAATCCACTACTACTTGTGCTGTAGAGCTTGAATTTCTGCTGAAACACCACTCGTGATGTACAATAACTACCACCTCTCGCAGGAAAGCGGCGACGTCGAATATTACTGTAGCATGAATATACCTAATATGGTACTTCAATATGGAGGAGATAACTGGTGACAAGCAAGCAATATTTGTTCGATCCAAACTTCAACGTATCATTCTCATTTCACATTTACCAGATTTTTTTGCCTAATACGACTAGTACCATGGAGCTCAATAGCAGATCTACCACTCTCACGAGCCAAAGCCTGTTGGTGAAAGTGAAGCAGCATGTCGCCAATGCTGGGGCACGATGTCGGTGTAGGGTTCGAGTAGCATCCATGCTTTCGTCGAGCGTGGGGTCAGTATCTAGATCCTCATCCTGCACCCCTTGCTGTCGTCAATTGTGGCGTCCGTGACGAGGTGAATCAACATATTCTCCGTACAGTCGTAGAGCATGGGGTCCAGGTCGGGGTCCGGAAGCATGCCCATCGCGCAGACGTCGAGCGCGGTGACCCTATCGGGGTCCGACAGCGTGCCGACCGACCGTGGCATCCGTGCCGGATTCCGGCAGCGTGTACCCCGTGCAGTCATCGGGCGTGGTGGACCGGAAGCACGCCGTCTTAGCCGTCGGTGATCGTGACGGCCGTGGCGGGCTGGGGCAGCATGCCCTTCGTGCAGTCGGCGAGCGTGGTGTCCAGGTCGGGGACTGGTGGCATGCCGCCCAAGCCGTCGACGAGCGTGAGGTCCGCGCCGGGTCCGTCAGCATGCTGGTCGAGCGTGCAGTCCATGTCGATGACCGGCAACATGCCGACCGTGCCGTAGTCGAGCACGGCGTCCGCGTCGGTGTCCGGCAACATGCCCTCTGCGCAGTCGGCGAATGTGGCGTCTGCGTCGGGGGCCGGCAGCATGCCACCCTAGCCGTCGGCGAGCGTGACGTCCGTGGCGGGCTCGGGCAGCATACCCTCCGTGCAGTCGGCGAGCGCGGCGTCCAGGTCGGGGACCGCCAGCATGCCGCCCTAGCCGTCGGCGAAGGTGTTGTCCGTGGCGGGGGCCGCAGCATACCCTCCATGCAGTCAGCGAGCGTGTCGTCCGTGGCGGGCTCGGGCAGAAAGCCCTCCGTGCAGTCGGCGATCGTGGCGGGATCGGGCAGCATGCCGCCCTGGCCGTCGGCGATCGTGGCGGGCTCGGGCAGCATGCCCTCCGTGCTGTCGGCGAGCACGGCGTCCAGGTCGGGGACCGGCAGCATGACAACCCTAGCCGTCGACGAGCGTGACGTCCGTAGCGGGCTCGGGCAGCATAACCTCCGTGCAGTCGGCGAGCGCGGCGTCCAGGTCGGGGACCGGCAGCATGACGACCGAGCCGTCGGCGAGCGTGACGTCCGTGGCGGGCTCGGGCAGCATGCTCTTCCGAGTAGTCAGCGAGCGCAGCGTCCAGGTCGGGTACCGGCAACATGGCCGTTGTCGGCGAGTTTGTACAGGGAGCCCGCAAAATTGAAAGTGATCTCGATGCCGCGAATTTCAAAACTCCGCGGTGGGTCTGCTGCCGCGATCTTTGCGTCGTCCAATCACATGGCGGTCTACAGTTCCGCCAATCACACGCGCGCCCGCGTATCTCCGCCAATAAAAGCCGAAAAAGCGAGCCCAAAAGGAAAATGTCTGAGCTCAGCTTGGCCCATCCTAATTTAACTTCAACACCAAATTAGTACCCTTAAAAATCGCTTCGATGCTGGTAAAATGGGGGTGGATGGCCCGCAAGTCTTCGGCGCGATTTCGTACATTCTCAGCCATATTCGAGACGTAGTGCTACGCGAACTAGCGCAGTAGTTCAGTTCGTGCCGCGTCGTGGTACGCCCGTATCCCACGGAATAGCCCTAGACACTAACGCCCGCGATCGACGAGTGTTTACTTCAGCTGAAGCCTTCACACATTTTGCTCGTCGCGGTCGTGAACGGGCATGGGCTGTTGGCCCCAATGTGGTAAAGTGGATCGGAGATTTCCAGGGACATCGCCATCGGCATTCGGTCAGGTAATGTGTGCCACGGATCTTATATCTGTACAGCTATATCTGGTAGAGATGGGTACATGTCGGTACCCATTTCTTGGTACAGATTGGTAGGGTACATAACAGAGAGTCAGTAGTGGGCAGGATACAAGCCGGATGGGAAAGCTGGATACAGGCTAACATAAATCAGAGTCGAATTTGCTTGGGAACCGGTCACTTGGTCTTTAGTATTGGGATTTGTATTGGCCCATACTTTAATCAAGTAATTTGCCCCCCGCACACGTGGCAGACCGCTGGATAGCTTGGCCAGCAGCTCGCGCCCTTCGGCCCTCGCCCCCAACTTCCCCGCTAATAGGAGGCGGCAAGCAACGTAAAGGAAAAGGATACAACACCCCCAACAAGGCAACAACTCCGGATCTGGTATATTACTTATCGGATCCACAAGATCTACGGCCAAGACCAAGGATCTACCGACCCAGACCCGCGTGAAGGAACCCCACTGCGGATCTACCCCAACATCTCCCCAAGTCCCCGCCAAGGACGTTCAAGTTCACCCGCTGCGCATCTCGTGTCAACGAGAGAGCAGATCCAGCCCGCCGACGGGTACACAAGGTGAGCCACTCAGCAACCCCACGGTTATCGGAGTACCCTCCGTTAGTCGGTGTCTGGGCGCAGTGTGTGAGTGTGGGATCCCTGCTAATTCCAGTGGATCCACTCCACCACAATGGTGCGCGTGCCCGGATCTCTTGGCGACGCGGGATTTCACCGTGAGTCCCAAGATGATGCGCATGTGAGCAACGAATCAGGAGATGAAGCGCCGACGGAGCTAGGATCACCGGCGGCGTCGCTGAAGAATGGATCCTCGAACCGACAGAGTGCCAGGAGGAACTCTATCGGCGGACCAGAGGCAGATCGGGACGATCCCGATCTCGAGGAGAAGCCTCTACCCCCTCCACAGGTCCTTCTGAGGACCCCCGCGGGTCGTGCTGCGAAGCAGGACCCGCCGGACGAGCACCCAGCAGCGAAAGCAGTTGGACCCTCGTCCAAAACCCCGCGCAGAGTCAAGAAACTACGTCGAAGAAGAAGACACGAGCTGCGCGGAAGAAGCTGAGAGCTCCAGACTCCGAGCCCGAAGATCGAAGCGCAACCAAGGCAACATGGACGCAATCCAAACTGGAGATAGCTTACAGGCGGGTCGTACTGCAGGACTTCCTACGAGACCACCATGTAATGCGAATCCTTCAGCTACAGCTACCCGAAGGACTCACCGGGCCCGTGCATGCCCCATCGATGACGATGAACAAGCTGGAAGCCGCCACAGACCTGCTACGCTTAGCACAGGAGGCCGGTCTTACAGTCGGAGCCTTCGAAGCTAAGGATCTCTTCGGTCTGGAACTAGATACAATCCGGATCGCAGCGGCGACGGCTGTTCAACAAGTTGAAGCCTATCGTGGGCGAGAAGGAGGCACCAGAGCCTGCTCGGCCAAACCAGGCGAAGGAGGAGCAAGCCCCGACGCAGGAGTACCACACAGGATCGTCTACCTACGAGTCAGCCACCTCTGAAGTGGGATCGGACAGTTCGACCGAGCCAAGGCGTATGCCGCTAGGCCCGGCAGGTACCGAGCTGTTAACCCTTTTGCGATGGTTCTGTGTAAAACATGGCTAACTAGCATGTTTTACAAAATCGACCCAATCAGAGTTTAGAATGATAATTTTAGCCAGTAAAGGTCGGGGCGGTAACCGTACTAAAACATGGCTAAGTAGCATGTTTTATATTAGGTACGATTAAAATCCAGTCTTAGGTCCGATTTTCGTTTGCGGGTCTCGGCGTAAAACCATGCATCTAGTCATGTTTTACGGTTTTGTATCGGGAGGCTTCCATACAAATTCCAAGTATAAAAATCATCGCAAAAGGGTTAAGGAACCGAGCATCCGCCGAGGTACCGCAAGAGAAAGTAGCATGGCCAACCCAGACGCCAACTCGGGCGTTAGTCCAGCCGACCAAGGCATATCCACCGCACGAGTCGACAAGTCCACTGGAAAGGTACTTCCAGTCAGCCATGGACAGATTCTTGCAGGAGCGGAACATGACGTCGGTCCCGAGGGCGCATCCTACTACTGCACGGCGGAGCAAGTCGGCCGCGGCTGCGACCTACGTGGGGACGCAAGACGTAGACATGGAATCAGTGGGATCGCAGGATCATCCAGAGAACTGGGAATATGACCCGGATGACCTGGGAGCAATAGGCACCCGGAGAATGGCAGCCACGACGACGACAACGGCGCCGGTGGCTGGGACGGCTATGATCCAGCGAGTCAGGATCTCAGCCATCTCCGATTTGAAGGAATTCACCGGGAAGGACCATGATGAAGAACGAGCCCGAGCCTGGATTAGCAAAGTCAAGTCAGCATTCACCAGAGACCAGGCCCCGGACGAGGAGAAGTGTCTTACTTTCGCGGATCTGCTCACCGGCCCAGCAAGGAACTGGTACCGTCAGCTGAGCCGGTCGACGCGAACGAAATGGACAGATCTGGTGAAGGAGTTCCAGTCACAGTATTGTGGGCTAGGAGTGTCAGTGGCGTGGCAATACTATCATGCACGCAAGCGCAGTGATGAGTCCCCACTAGAGTACCTACACCGGCTGAACGTAGCAGGCATGCGAGCCCGTATCAGGATCAAAGATGGCGACGTCCAGGCCCGTCAGGAGCACGTGGATCACTTCGTCTCGACGCTGGACGATCCGGGATTCGCGGATCAGCTGACACTACTGCGGCTGGCTGACGCCAACGAGCTAGAAGATGTTCTGCGAGCGCGAGAGAGGGTGAAGGCCAGGCAGCCTAGATCCAGCGAGCACCGATCTCAAGCAGCCACGGCTCGCACAGCAGGAGTTCGTCAGCTGCAGGGTATCAGCGCACACAACGACCCGCATCAATGCTCGAAGTGTGGGTCTCTGAAGCACTCGGACCTTGGGTGCTGGAAGCGCCTGACCTGTCAACAGTGTGGCAAGAACGGCCACCCGTCAGATCGTTGTTTCCTCGTGTGCCGAGGCTGCCGTGAGATCCACGACGTTGGCAAATGTCAATTGGAGGAATTCTACAACTTGGTTCGGCAGTGGTTTGATCCGAGTAAACATCCAGGGATCTTACCTGACGTCGTCGAGAATATGTTAAGACGGGGATGCTCGTCGACTTGGAATCCGGGAGAGCCCAACACGTCTGCGCCC
Source organism: Phytophthora melonis (assembly GCA_024211575.1). Lineage (NCBI taxonomy): Eukaryota > Oomycota > Peronosporomycetes > Peronosporales > Peronosporaceae > Phytophthora > Phytophthora melonis. The sequence goes on from JAMXKT010000085.1 coordinate 1,498,499, forward strand.
TACATCTATGCGTTCGTGGAGAAGCAATTACAGGATCAAGGAAGCTATCAAAATGCAGATCGATTTGATGATTCACAGGGTCTACAAGGTAGATGTACGGCTATGGCGGCAAGTCTTCGATCGGTCGATGAATATCAGCGCTCCGAGGTTGCTGTGACGTTGGATCTGCTGCCAGGGGAGACGCGAGGTTATTGGAAGCACCACTCACCCGGCAAGCACTTCAAGCAAGCAAAGGCCGGCAGCAAGATCAACAACATCAAGGCTGTCGTCATGCTGGACTCAGGATCCGAGGTGTCGATCATCGATACCAGCTTCGCTCGAAAGGCCGGGTGCTACATTGATACAAGCCTGAGTCAAGAATGCCTCGGAATTGGTGAGAAGCTGTACGTGGCAACAGGCAGGACGCGGATAAAGCTCACCTTGGCGGAGAACCTCGTGTATTACTACGACGTGTGGGTTGGTGACGACATGCCGCCGGACTACCAAGCGATCCTCGGTATGGACTTCATGGTCCCCGCTGGGATCCGGTTGGACCTCGGCAACGGGGCCATGTGCCTGCCAGACGAGATTCGCGTTCCATTGCACGGGCGGCGACAGCTCTTCAGCGATCGCGCACGCCCGTTGCGGCTGGATCGGTGCGTTGAGATCGCAGCCGGAATGGCCTTTGAGCTGCCCGTGCGTCTGCACGCTACGACACACGAGAAGTTATGGTTAACACGGGGATGCAATGGATACCAACGCTGGCGGAGGGCCCAGGCAAGCTCCGATATTTGCGACTTACCAACATCGGTGACTCAAAACTGGTGCTGGAGCGGGACGAGCGAGTTGGCCTGGGACTGGATGGAGATCGTGTTCCTCGGCAGCCAGGCTTCATATCCATCGGATCCAGACGCTATCAAGAGTGGCAAAATATGGTGCTCAGCGCCACCAATAACGCACAGCCGGCGTGGCCAACGCCGCCTCCAGCGGCGGGGACGTCTGTGCTTGATCGGATAAAGCTGCAGTGCCAACGGCGTTATTTGAGCGACCGGGAGATGCGAGGTGTTTTCCGCTGGCGGGTCACAGCCGGGGACCGGTGCGCGTCTCAGCGGTACGGCGTCAGTTGGATTTGCCGGGATCGGTGCAGAGGTCGTACGGCAATATTGCCGCTAAGATCCTACCAGGGCGGGCAGCGACTGCGAAGACACTGGTATCCTCAACCAAGCTAAGTGCGGAGGTCCGGTGCAGGTGATCAAGCACAGCTCGGGGCGGTACAACTCGCTACTCGTATTACTAGTGCTGATGGATCGAGTGTTGATACGCATCGGGTGGTGAGACCTGCCGTTACGCGTAGAAGGGGTGCAGACGTTGGATGCGACGAGCACAGCGATCGTCCGGCGCAGGATCATCGCGGTTTAGCTCCTACAGTCGTGGCGGACGTGGCGGATGTTAACGGCGACCACAGGACCCCACAGGATCCCGGATCTACTACCCACTGCGGCGCCAAGGCTGACACACAAGATGCAGTGTCGCCCGCTCCGTCCCAAGCTGTGGAAACGAAGGAATGGCCATCAACGTCGAAGATGGGTCGTCAACGTGATTACCCCGATTGTGTGCATGGATCGGGTGGCGAGGTTGAAAAATGGACTGGGAACGGTCGTCTGCGACCGACATCGGATTACGATCCGGTCGACCTGGCAGTCCGCACGAACCGTTTCGACTGTCGGGTTGCCTGTAAGTGCGCGCAGGACCCCAGCTCAGCTGCATATTGCAACACTGTTGTTGGCCGTCAAGATGCAGCATCGCTCGCCAAGATCCAAGCCGCGGGGCGGAAGGAGTGTTCGTCAACGTCGGTGATTGATCTTCAGTGTGACTGTCCTGTCTCTATGCATAAATCGGACAACTTCGCCGAAGGGTCGCCTGAGATGCGTGGTAATCAGCTGATTACTGACTACCATCATTCCGACCGAACAGTCGCAATGGACATTTCGAGTGCTCAAGTCGTGCCCAGGGATCAGCAGAACCCCGGAGCAGGTGCAAAATGCAGCGCTCGGACAGCGCGTTCAGATAAGGGGTCGTACGTCCGGATCCAAGCTGTCGGTGCCGAAGCATGGCAAGGAATGTCGAGTGCAGATGTCCCATATGTCGCGTCGCGTAATCATCAGGACGGCGGCGAAGGGGCGTCTGAGATGATTATGGGCCATCATCATTCTGATCCGGCATTCGCAAAAAGCATCCTCGACGACGTGACCCTTCACACGAACTTGCAGAAGATCGGATCTAGCGCACATTGCGCCGCTCAAGTTACTCGTCACGAGGCGTTGTTCAGTGCGGTCAAAGCGTTGGGGTCAACAGAATGGCAGCCAACACCCGACGACGGTGTCACACACGTCGCGTCGCGTAATCAGGTGGACTTGGTCGATGGATCGCGTCATCATGGCTACGGACGGGGCAGCGGTTACCGGAAGCCCGAGGTCGGACCAAGGCCAATTGTCTTGGGCTGCGCGAAGGCTCACGATCCACTACAGGCTCATTATGCGTGTGCTTTGGGCAGGACAGCTACGCTAGGTCACTGCGAAGGGGATGATGTGCGTGATTTGTCTGCCCAATTGCCAGGGGCGGCGGGGCCGCTCCCGATCTGCTCGCCCATGCCCCCCAAGGACTGTATTGCAGGGTCGCTGGCAGCGGAGACGTCGCGAGCCACACAGACCTCACCTCAGTTAGCCCAAGTGCGTTGCAACGGAGACGTTGAAGCCCCTACAGATGCTGTTGATCGAACTGGAACTGGTGAAGCTGCGCTGGGGGTAAGCATGCCAGCGCTTGACACGCATATCCCCGCTTGGTGCCAAGATCCGAAGGCAGAAGCGTGGGGTGGCTCTCGCGCCCCTCGCGACGCAGCTCTGATCTACCCGCGCAGCGGATCTGCTGAAGCACTCGGACAACAAATGTGTGGTCGTGTGGTAGTGCCTCATGAGATGAACGAGGGGTTCGTCACCGTGCTGCCACATGTAGCCATGCAGGTGCGACGATGGGACAGAACGCAGACTGAACCAGCTTATGACTTGACCAGGGTACCGATCCAGCAGCAAGTTGCCCGTTTGACTGGAGGGGAACTCCAATGCCACATGAAGTACACGGTAGGCATGAGAGACAAAGTCTCTGTGCCATCTGACGTAGTTGCCTCGCCGACCCTGGATCCCAAGCCGGAAGATCCAAGAACACTGTCGGCGTTGCGCAGAGGCGGATTAGCTGCGTCGGGCCACCGTGCAGAAGATGATGTGCACGACAGGACTGTTCTATCACTAGAGGCGACGGGATTGCTACCGATCTGCTTATTCAGGGACCCCAAGGACTGGATCACAGGGGCGCTGGCTACGGCGACGTCGCGGGACGCACCGGCCGTGCCGCTGGAGGTCCAATCACACTTCGACGGGGTTGAAGACCTCGAAGACGCGGGTGATCGAGTCAGAGCTACTTCGGCTGGATCCGAAGAGGATATGCTGTTGTTCGACACACGTACCTCGGTCAAGGGCCAAGCTCCGGGTGCTGAGACGTGGGGCGATTTCCACGCGCGTCGCGATACAACTCAGATCCGCCAGTGTAGGCGATCTGGCAAGATATACGGAGTACATAGGCGTGTGGACGCACATCAAGAGGTGGACGGCGGGTGTTTCACTGCGCTGCAACACATGCATGTAGCCGTTCCAGTGGCGAAATGGGACAGGACGCATGCCGGGACGATTTATAGACTGGTGGAGCCAATGGACAAGCTTCAGACGTGGCGGCACACTGCCGATCCAATCGACGGAGTGATCCAACGTCATATCCAGTTCGATGCGGACATGGAGGACAGCACGACCGTGGCACCAACAGTGGTTGCGGTGTGGATCCAGGATCCCATAACGGTGGATTCAATGCCAGTGTAGGGTCGGTGCAGTGACTGCCAAGCACCAATGGGTCCTGGCGATGGAAGTGCAAGGCCGGCAAGGTTGAAGTCAGTTTGGACTAGAAGTGGATCCACATGTGGGAAGCTCCGATCCGACGTGGGACCGTTGCGTAAAGCGGTCCAGGGAACTGGTTAGTGCGAATGGAGGTTCGGAAGCGGCGAGCTGGTCGTCGTCGAAGAAGTACGGTGGAAGGATCTGCAGGAGGGCTGTACATCAGGTGGAGGTGGGCTGCCCGCGCGGCGAGTTGGTCGTCGTCGCGGATGAAGCAAGCGAGAGGTCTGCAGGAAGGCTGCAGATCTAAATGGTGGAAGGGATGTCGCGTATAAATGTGAAGGCAAGACGAAGATGATGAATGAAGGCGTCACTGGATTAGCGCGACGACGATGGATCCGCGATGGTGTGGGGCGATCCGCGCAATGGGAACAACTATCTGAATCGTGGATACACTACCGATCCATTGGGTTCGGGTAGTAACGTGGCCGGATCCCGATGCCCCGAAACACTGAGACGACGGTAACCCGCCATGGCGTGAAGATGTGTCTGCAGTTGTCTGGAAGGACGTCAGGTCTGGGACGTAGGACGTCACGCTGGTATGGAGGATCCGAAGCTCAGGGAATTGGGTGTCAAAGGCAGTGACAGTGGTAATGGATCCGATTCCACCAGAAAAAGCCGAGCGGGATATCATCATACAACAGCGAGAATCCGCACGCGATGGGGCATCAGAATTGAAGTGGTTGCGAAGAGGCAACCGATCCACTAGTGGCACGAGCTCTTACCGTTGTGCGCCAGCGACCTCGCGCCAGGGGCGGATGTGGTAAAGTGGATCGGAGATTTCCAGGGACATCGCCATCGGCATTCGGTCAGGTAATGTGTGCCACGGATCTTATATCTGTACAGCTATATCTGGTAGAGATGGGTACATGTCGGTACCCATTTCTTGGTACAGATTGGTAGGGTACATAACAGAGAGTCAGTAGTGGGCAGGATACAAGCCGGATGGGAAAGCTGGATACAGGCTAACATAAATCAGAGTCGAATTTGCTTGGGAACCGGTCACTTGGTCTTTAGTATTGGGATTTGTATTGGCCCATACTTTAATCAAGTAATTTGCCCCCCGCACACGTGGCAGACCGCTGGATAGCTTGGCCAGCAGCTCGCGCCCTTCGGCCCTCGCCCCCCAACTTCCCCGCTAATAGGAGGCGGCAAGCAACGTAAAGGAAAAGGATACAACACCCCCAACAAGGCAACAACTCCGGATCTGGTATATTACTTATCGGATCCACAAGATCTACGGCCAAGACCAAGGATCTACCAACCCAGATCCGCGTGAAGGAACCCCCACTGCGGATCTACCCCAACATCTCCCCAAGTCCCCGCCAAGGACGTTCAAGTTCACCCGCTACGCATCTCGTGTCAACGAGAGAGCAGATCCAGCCCGCCGACGGGTACACAAGGTGAGCCACTCAGCAACCCCACGGTTATCGGAGTACCCTCCGTTAGTCGGTGTCTGGGCGCAGTGTGTGAGTGTGGGATCCCTGCTAATTCCAGCGGATCCACTCCACCACACCAACGACCAGAGCACGACCCAGCTTTGCATCCCCAAGTCCGCCAAAGCGCAGCGCGTGAAAGCACCCGCCACCGCGACCATGGGGATCGCAGAGCTCACGGTATAGGTGCCCGTGCCTTACGTACCGCAGCGACGAGTGCCCACCATACCCTCACTCACTGCGTGCATCGGCACCTTGCCTACACTACTTACTGACGGCTGCAGGCGGCATTTCTCACCACATAATGTGACCTGGTCGCTACCACCCAGCCGCACGGCCTCGGGACTGCTGTGACCGACGTAGCGCTTGAGAACACTGCATTAATGCGGCCGTAGTGCTCGGTGGGAGGGCCAATCATGCCCGCTCTACCTACTTACGATGTACTCAGGGTTACGTACTCAACCAGTACACATTGTATTCAGATATGAAACACTGCCTATCAATCGCGTATAAGCCTGTGTTACCCTTCTCGTTCGTAGTGATCGTGATGGATATACTTGGCTGAGCTTTACAACGTTGCGGGTATCGCGATTTGGTGATATTAGGATGTCCACCAAACCCCTACTTACGTTTTAGTCTAGATTGGCCCTAAACCTCGCAATATGAAACATTACCTATCAATCGCGTGTTAGCCATCTCATGTCGTAGTGACCACGATACGGTGATACTTGGCTGAGCTTTACAACTTGCGGACATCGCGATTCGGTGGTGTTATGATGTCCACCAAACCCCTACTTACTTAAGTACTTACTTTTAGTCTAGATTGGCATCCGTTCGGTAACTAAATCGCGCGATCATGTCTGCGGAGTTGTGCTAACATGAGCAGGTTGCGGCTACTCAGGTTAGCCCAACCCGGTTGGCATTTTTGTGCTATACAATACCACAGAGACGTGTACAGCGATTCTTATGGCCCAACCTGGTTACCAAACCACTTACTTACTTCGTAAAAACTAAAACCTCTTTCTATGAAGTTTAGAGTCTTTACCGCAGAGCAGCCATACTTCCATTTTTTATGCTAGTAAACCCATTATTGCTTGACATTAGCGTTGTCGGGTCAGACTCGCCCGTCGCCACCGACGCCGCTAGGTATGCGTGTGGTGGTTCCTCGGCCCAGTGTCTACAATTGTATCACGTAGTTTTCCAAATACCAAATACGCCATCCAGCCCCATTTTACCAGCATCGGAGCGATTTTTAAGGGTACTAATTTGGTGTTCAAGTTAAAGTAGGATGGGCCAAGCTGAGCTCAGACATTTTCCTTTTGGGCTCGCTTTTTCGGCTTTTATTGGCGGAGATACGCGGGCGCGCGTGTGATTGGCGGAACTGTAGACCGCCATGTGATTGGACGACGCAAAGATCGCGGCAGCAGACCCACCGCGGAGTTTTGAAATTCGCGGCATCGAGATCACTTTCAATTTTGCGGGCTCCCTGTACAAACTCGCCGACAACGGCCATGTTGCCGGTACCCGACCTGGACGCTGCGCTCGCCGACTACTCGGAGAGCATGCTGCCCGGAGCCCGCCACGGGCGTCACGCTCGCCGACGGCTAGGTCGTCATGCTGCCGGTCCCCGACCTGGACGCCGCGCTCGCCGACTGCACGGAGGGTATGCTGCCCGAGTCCGTCACGGACGCCACGCTCGCCGACGGCCAGGACGGCATGCGGTCGGTCCCGCCACGCTCGCCGACTGCACGGAGGGCTTTCTGCCCGAGCCCGCCACGGACGACACGCTCGCTGACTGCATGGAGGGTATGCTGCGGCCCCCGCCACGGACAACACCTTCGCCGACGGCTGGGGCGGTATGCTGCCGATCCCGCCACGCTCGCCGACTGCACGGAGGGCATGCTGCCCGAGCCCGTCACGGACGCCACGCTCGCCGACGGCTGGGGCGGCATGCTGCCGGTCCCGCCACGCTCGCCGACTGCATGGAGGGCATACTGCCCGAGTCCGGCACGGACGCCACGCTCGCCGACTGCACGGAGAGCTTGCTTCCCGAGCCCGTCACGGACGCCACGCTCGCTGACGGCTGGGGCGGCATGCTGCCGGTCCCCGCCACGGACGATATGCTCGCCGACTGCACCGAGAGTATGCTGGCCGAGCCCGCCATGGACGCCACGCTCGCCGACGGCTGGGACGGCATGCTGCCGGTCATCGGACTGCACGCTCCACCAGCATGCTGACGAACCTCGACGCGGACGCCACGCTGGAAGTTGGCACGGTCGCCATGCTACCATTCCCGCCAAGGATACCCCAATTGATACCGGCACGGTCGCCATCCCGCTCCTGGATGCCTGCACGCTGGGTGGAATTCACCGCGGAGGTGAAGCTCATTGACGGTCTGGTCGACGTGCTGCTCGAACCCCGCTCGTCAACCGACCGCACACAGACGTGAACTTACCTGAGACGAGGCGGTTAAATATGCTGTGGGATATTTTTTAATTTCAATAGTAGCAATGGTAGCTGATACTACTGTCACTTCAACTACTATTTGTACCACCCGTAAATTGTAAGCTATTATCGATAAAGCTATTCATACTACTACTACTAGTAGTAGTAGTAGTAGTATTAGCAGCAGCTGTGGGAGCTGGCTGCTCTTCTCCGTAGATCAGTCAAGTTGCCACACGCGTCAAACATGGCCGCCATAAGGTTGATGTACTCCCTGTAGATGTTGGTGAGGCAAACCTCGGGCGTGAGAGGTCTTTTGCTGGGATACAACAAAGCCGTTCAGCTCGGTCTACCTCATCTGGCCGACAGCACCATCGTCTGCGCCACACTTTCTGCAAAATTCAGTGCACGTCGGCAGCGATGCTGCTACCACGATTCGTGGCCGGAGTCGTGGTCCACGAACTCTGGCCGCTAGTGAATCGACGAGAGAGCAGGCGAAGCAGGCTGCTGGACGCTGCTTACCAGCGTGCAGAGATCTTTCGACGATAAGTACTGTACTACTGTAGTACGTGTGCATCGCGGCTCTGACGATTATGATGGATGGAAGTTGAACTTCAAGCAGATCTTCAACGGACGCGGTAAGATATTGCGTAAGTTATATCAGGTTCAACGGGTTTCAAACTGTTTTCACAGGGAGGCAAGCAGCGCTGGCAACATTACCCCTAGCCTTACCCGAACCTCCCGCGATATGACTGGCCAAAACTGAAAAGGTGCAGTAGAGCGACCCTTCGACTCGATGGGGGCATTATGCCCCGAACGAGGGGGTCTACACACACCGTGTTTTGAGAAGGGCATCGTTGGGGGCAGAATGCCCCGGTTGCACACGAAAGGGTTAAGAGGGGAGCGCTAAAGTGGAGCTATTGCAGCTCCCACTGATTGGATAATAAAAAGTTTACTTCAAAATGATTACTTGCACTTCGACCACTTCTAGGGATACCATCAGCTTCTGTAGCTACTGTTGCCTACGGTCACACTCATTATTTTGCCATTGGACACCCTCGTCGAGCGTAAAGTTGCCACAAACTCGACCCATTTTAGCTTATCAGTTCCTTCTCAAACGAGCTGCTCGTTGGTGTCGTACTTATCTGAGGGAGCAGCAGAGCTCCGCTCGCGATTTGAATGTTTTTCGCTCGCTCGCACCCTGCTCGTGGGATGCTTGAAATTACCGTCTTCCCTCGAACTAGACGCCTAGGCGTTCTAAAAAATAGAGCGCCTAGTGGGCGTTCTATTCAAGTGAATCGGCAAAACTCTGAAGGATGCAAAAGGTAGGCGTTGTATTCAAGTAAATCTAAAAAAACTTAAGGTTGGTAGTGGCCTCTAAGCTATATCCGCATTCCTGCTATGTGCAACGCAAACTGAGGGCCTAGTCGAGCAAGGCATATCTTCCCAGTTGCCTCAGGAACAGTGTAGGTGAACTCGGAAATCACTTTGCAGTTGTCGCTCAAAGTTTTCACTTCAATGTTGCATCGTTGCATCTGTGCAATCTGGATGCTGCAAAAAGCTCCAACTCACCCCATTCAGCAGTTCCGGTTCTGATCGACTCAATGTAGTCGTGGTCAAGTAAGCCCGTCAGATCTTCAAGTCCAGCCATGAACTCCGTCATCAGCGTGGAGTAGTCAGCGATGGAGGGTGCGAGGCTGAAACGGAGGCAACGATGAAGACTTGATTTAGTCTCTTCCGGTAGATACCACTCAGGTGGGTCAATGCAAACCTCTTCTAGATCAGCTTCTTCGTCAAGCAGAGCCTTGTATCTTCGGTGCCATTCATCCAAATCAATACTCGCCTCCAACAGCTCGCGAAGCGGAGGATGGAGGTCTCCCACGTCAAATGACTGTCGTTTAGCAAGGCCACAAACCCGAAATGATTTTTTGATGTCGGTGGCGTCCTTCATTTCAATCCAGTCCAGAACCCATTGAGATACTGTTCGGTAGTGAGGAACCTTGGGGTTACCCTGCTTTGTCTGCAAAGTTGGATCGATCAGCGCTTTGCCAATATAGTCGTCGAACCGGTCGTTGTAGAAAGATTGAAAGCTCCTGTTTAGAGCCACATCGAGCGGTTGGAGCAGATTTGTCATGTTCGGCGGTACCAATAACACGAAGATGTTGTAACGGCGAAGGTTTTGTTCATTGAACAAACATCCATACGAATCAATGATGTAGAGCACTGGCTGTCGATAAAATCGAGTCTCCGCTCGGCCGCAAATGACATGTTCGGCATGCTCCAGCAATATGCGATCGTTCCACATCTAACATCAACCATGATGTCCTTCGAAATAGCTCCCAGTTTTGGCTTATTTTTTAGCTTGGAGAACAGCACATGGAGCTTTAAGAATTTACCGTCTCCAGTAATCGTGAACGTTGCTGTGAAACGTTTGTGGCTGCTGCCCCCCTTCCGTAAAATCACCTCCCTGGCCCCGCGAGTGGCTATCGTCGAATTAGGTTCCGTTTCAAAATATCTTGGCACCTGGCCCATGTTTATTATGTTGCATGGATCGATGTGATGCTGCTCAAAATCAGAGACTGTGCTTTCTGAATGAACTCCTCGCACACACTCTTGGCATCAGCAGGTAATGTTCTGGTAGTCGTCTGACGCCTCGACACCAAGTTGTAGCGCGTCTTGAACTTGTCCAGCCAACCCGTTGAAGCCTTGAAACGCTGGTATTGCTGCTCTTCGAAGCCACGAGCGATGTTGAGAACTTGTAGCTGGATGTACTTGTCCTTGCCCCGCAGCCCCTTTTTGTTTCGACCCTCGATCCACTCATGAAGCTGCACTTCGAGCCGTTCGAATTCAGGCTTACGGCCCGCACCAGGCAATCGACGCATCGTCCGCGTTGATCGATGTCTGTCCTTTGCGACGTCTTTCATGGCGCCCAACTGCTCAACCCATTTCCGAACTATCGATGACGAGGGTATATTGTGTTTTGCGGCAAGGGCGGCAAACCCAAAGCCGTTGACACCCTTCTTGTACTCTCCAGCAACACTGCGCTTGAATCCGATACTGTAGCTATTACGCTTCTTTTTGGCTGACATTCCTAGCGGGGGCTTTGGGTCGCTGGAGGTCGATTGTATAATGATACGACGAAACGAGAGGCCGACTTCCGCAGGAATGGTTGGCAGTCGGCACAAAGGCGCTGGCTCGTCCAAATGACAGGAGAATTGTTGGCAGCAAGGAGTTCGGTCATCATATGCCATTTACAACATCTGCTCCATTGGTTAGGCGTTCTATTTTGCTATAGCTTCTATTCGAGGGTGCGATCAGATTTGGGATTGTGGACCAACCTCGAATATAACGCCTAGGCGTCTAGTACGAGGGAAGACGGTAGTACTCATGAAAGTGCTTTGAGGTCGAGATCTGCAGCTTGCCGACTTCTCGTTGTTTAAGGAGTCCAAGCTCAGGGAGATGATGAGCGGCGTGAAGCAATTCAAGCGATTCAAGAACTGGAAGGCCTACGGTCTTACCCCTGGCGAGGTCAGTACCAGGCTGGAGAATGCTGGTAAATGGGAGAAGTACAAAGCCCTCTACTACACGTACCAGAGACACTACTCCACGATCTAATAGAGACCGACGGCATGTGGCAGGCTGCAGTACTACTATTGGATAATTTATTTTTTAGCTCTCCCCGACCAAGACGAACTTTTTTCAGGTGCTGGTAATCTGTCGAATGCCAAGAGCGATATACACTGCGCGACAAAATGTTTCGGACACCTACATTTTTTGGCATATCTCGGCTTCTAGAACGAATTGGAGCTCGCTATTTAGATATGTTGCTCCTATCAGATCGTTTTATAGGTGGTATGTGACGCTGACCTAGATTTCCCAGTGCGTCGATGGGCTGGTATACAACAAACAGGTTTTCGGCCCGCGACACGGTTTTCGGACAATTTTATCTTAGTTTTAGTATGGGTTAGAATGATTGTCCTGTCGTGGTGTCGCTCAATAGTGCGTTTTGTTGCCGTTCTTGCGGGCGACCTCAAAGCAGCGAGCAGGCATCGAGTCCAGCAACTTGTGAAGCTCCTGCATGGTGACCGCCTTCCATGCATCTTGTACTGCGACTGTCAGCTCTGCCACCGACGCGTACTGCTTGCCGTTGCTGTACACCTTTCGCGCCAGAATTGCCCACACATTTTCTATGGGATTCAAATCGGGGGACCTGGCAGGCCAGTCGAGTACAGTGACGCCCTCCTCTTTGAAGAAGTCCATCGTCTCGTACGAGGCATGGATAGAGGCGTTATCCTGCATGAACACGTAGTCCGTCCCGTACTTCGCATGGGCGAAGGGCAGCATCTTCTCCGAGATAGTGTAGATGTAGTCCGACGACTTCTGGCGCCCCTCCAGCACGACCAACTCGGACTTCCCCTTGACACCGAACGCTCCCCACACCATCAGCGAGCCACCGCCGTTCTGCCTTGAGAGATAGCGACGCGGTGGACGGCGGATGTCTCGCCAATAGTGCTTGTACCCATCAGGACCATCTAGATTAAATTTCTTTTCGTCAGAAAAATAATCATGGGCCAGACTACCTGCTTTTGAGCAGCGGAAGAGAGCCTCTCCGCAAACTCTAAGCGTGCCTCCTTGTGTTCCTTGGTAAGAGGGAGCGTTCTGTCCATCTTAGAATAGACGAGGAAGTCAACCTTAGCTAACAGTCGCTGAATGGTACGTACAGAACACGCCACGCCGTACTTGGCCTTCAGTGCTGAGGCCGAGTAGTCCCCCGTAGCTGCCCCGCGCACAATCTGCCGGATCTGACGGTTCGTAAGACTCTTGGGCCTGCCAGCCTTCGCCGCGGGCTTCTTGGCGGCGCGCAGCACGTAGCTGACCCCATCGGGAGACCGCTTTACGCTGCGCGCGATCTCTCTCACCCCCCAGCCAGCCTCATGGAGGCCCTTGATCCTCCCCCTCTCTTCGTCCGTGATCGGTGGTCCACGGCCCATACTAAAATGAGGTCAGTGTGGCCACCAAGACGACACCACGACAGGACAATCATTCTAAACCATACTAAAACTAAGATAAAAATTGTCCGAAAACCGTGTCGCGGGCCGAAAACCTGTTTGTTGTATACCAGCCCATCGACGCACTGGGAAATCTAGGTCAGCGTCACATACCACCTATAAAACGATCTGATAGGAGCAACATATCTAAATAGCGAGCTCCAATTCGTTCTATAAGCCGAGATATGCCAAAAAATGTAGGTGTCCGAAACATTTTGTCGCGCAGTGTATTACTGCGATTCACACACGTCGCGAACTTTCGTGCTTTTTTATTGTTTCCATTCCTTTCGCCTCCATACTAGTACTATCTATCACATAAATGGATGTTTTCTTTTGCATACCAAGTGGGGTAGTTAGTTGCACTCTCCTTGCTGGAACGATACCTATGCAATCCTAGTCAGGTGCAAACGTTAGCGTTAGATTATTATCACTAGCGACTGAACAGTGCGATGCATGACCGCAGCCTACTACGTACTGTAGTAGTATGCATACTTTTCGAACACAATATTGCAGGATTGGATTCACAGTCAGTTGTTACAACAGTTAAAAATTGGAGAGCCGACCAATCGATTCAAGAACCATAGGAAATAGGAATCTTCGAAGTCATTTTCACTTCGACAACGTCCAGTGAACCACTTCTTTGTTTGGAGTCAAGGTCTCTTAATATTGTGGATATCCCATAACAAAAGTTATAGGATGTGAGCCCACAACCAGCTTGAGGCAATACTTTCCGATCTTGCCTACGGAGGCGGGTAATATATTGGTTCTATTTGCCGCCGGAAACTGTGCTAGCAGGTATTTGTGTACTATGGCTAACACATGTCAAGCGTGGCCTTTTCCATAACAAATGTTGCTTTGTGGCGAGCTTGTTTGTGACTCGGAAAGTCATCCGGACTGCCGATGTTATCATTCTGCGATGGTGGCTTTTGCATTATGCGGCAGGCTTCAAAGCCGACTTAAGTACGCGTATCCTGCACCGTGTAATGCTCGAGTCACTCGTCAGATAGCGTAGCGTGACTCCAGTAGCTTAGAAAGGCTGCGAACGAAGCAAAAAGGAGTGACCACTTTACTCCGCGACAAGCGTGTACATGGAGAATCTGCATCGATAAAAACCGTATGATTTGCTCACTATGAAAGTGTGTTCAACCGCGCGTCGACTGCTTTGAGCTCATGTCGTAGTGACATCAGGCGGTCCTTTGTATTTTCTGCTCCTTGCGTCCTGTCAGCAACACTCGGCGCCCCACTGAAATTGAGCACGAGTTGCGCGCTCGCAGCCTGGATGTCCAGGCAAAGTTGCCTACGTCGCTCTTGCAGCTCCTCAACACCCAAACCTTCAAGTTCCGGGAATTCGACCGTCTGGTCTTGTCCTTCGGGCGCAGAATCGGTAGGCACAACTTCCAACACCGGTATCGGAAACAGCTCTCTTGCAAGGGGTTGCTGCAGCGGCGATTGCGCGACGGTATTATGCTTGGACACGTTCAGCTCGCGACGGAATCGTTCGAAAGCTCGCACGAAAGAGGCATCATTTAACTCAGCGCTGGTGACGCTAGATCCACCGAGGAAACTGAGGACGCTCTCCTGCTCCTCCTTCTCTTCCTCCTCGTCTTCGTCGATCGACAGGCCATCGAAATTAAACTTGCGGGCGAGCACCGGGGTGGAGTACGCGTCATCACCGAAGCGAACTTGCTTTGACGATGAAGCAGCAGACTTCTGGTCGCTTCCAGTGGTCGGGGTAGTCACGCTGCTGCCAGTCGTGGGCGTTCTGTGGTTCTCGTCTTGCCGCTCGTCCGTAGATCCGCTCGGGGCTCCATGCTCACCGCCGCTGTCTCTACCTAGTGCTGTACCACGAAGCGTGTCTGGCGACGAGCCCTGCTGTGACAGTGTCATGTTCGTAGAGGATACTGGCGGAGCTCCTCCATTCATCCCCAAGCCAGGCAGATTGTCCACACCCGATGAAGAAGGTACTAGAGTTTCCGCCGTCGTTGCCCTCGACACCCCAAAGTTCGGATATCTCACCCGAATCGTCGTTCCTCGTCGCGGGGTCGAGTCCAGCGATGAAAACGAGTACGCGCTCGAGCTGAACGACTCGCTACTGCGACTATCACGGTACTCCACGCTCGCATCACTGCATGAACCGCTCTCAAAGGAGCGTTTACGATGCGGCCGACTTCTCCTTCGTCCTTCCTCGTTCTCTTCTCTAGTCCGCGTCCCCACCCTGCGCTTCATTGTCATTGTCCCGCCATGATGCAGCAGCTGGTCCCTCATCTGCACCGACTTCTCCAGCTTGAGCATTGTCTCCGCGAACTTCAACTGCAGCGAGAACACGTCGTTCAGCGCGTCGGGCGTGTTCCGGTAGTGCACTCTCGGAACAGCATCCACACTCCGCACCACTGGGGCCTCATGAACCATAGGAGCAGTAGCAACCGTAGGAGCAGGCACTGCAGGAAGGAACGTCACGCTCGTCCTCGCAGTCGACGCCTGCCGCTGCGTTGAAGACAGCGGCTCCAGCGTCACCACCCCTCCAATGGAATACTGCGTCTCGGACAGCGACTCATTGTTGCCCAGATGCACCACACTAGGTCCATTTCTCTGCGTCCCTTGAGGCTCCTCCATTTTCTCCTCCTCTGGCTCTGCGTAACTCTCAAGCTCTGCGTCTGCCGCCGCCGCCTGCTCCATCTGGCGCTGAATCTCCGCGCGCTGCTGCTGCAGCTCGGCAATCGCCTCTTGCCACGCCGCTCTGCGCCTGCTCTGCTGCTGCTGCTGCTCTAACTCCTCATGTTCCTCTTGCTCCTGCTGCTGTTGGTCTCTGTGCATCTCCATCTGCAGCTGCCGCTCGAGCTCTCGACGCTGCTCGGAGGCTGCGGCCACTTCACGCTGGAGCTGCCGCCTGTTCCAGCGCGTGATGGGGCGACGTGGGGGCGCGACATCTTGGAACGAGGACGAGGACGAGGAGGAGTCGGAGCTCACGGGCTCCAGCCCCAGACGCGCGAGCGAGCTCTGCAGCTCCGCCTTGAGCGCGTGCAGCTCGAGCGAGTACGACGCCTGCATCTTGTGCGGCGACGTTTTGAATTTGAACCAATCAACGCGGGAAAAATAATAGCGCGGGAAAGAAGAAGTATGACGAGAGGGAGGTTAGTTGTGGACAAGCACATAGAATAGGAAAGATAGGAGGCGCAAACAGGTTGGCGACACTTCCTGCGGTAATGGTTGAAGTGCACCATCAGCAAGCTTTGGTAAATGCAAATGGACATACCGGTAGGGAGGAAAAGTGAGATGAAAAATCCGCTGTACTAACTTACATATGCACGTCCGCGTCGGCCTTGGTAGCCAGCTGAGCTCTGCTGCAGTAGCTCGCCTGTGGTCCTGTCTGTCCTCTAACTATCCCTCTCCTGCGTCCGGGTGGAGCGGCAACAACGAATCTGTCCGTCTGCTTGTCTATCTCGACCTCTATCCACGGGCTGCGCTGCCATCACAGCGAGTTCCTTGTCTTCGTTCGCGCTGGGATCGAATTGCCCAGTGCCGCCGACTGACCGGCTCCGCTCACTCGCTGAAGATCAAAAATACAGCAGCGACCAACACACTGACAGCGCGTCTATAGGCGCGGGTAGAAGGGCTTGATGCCGAACTGCACCACCGTCATGAGGCCGGCACCGAGCGCGCCCGCCAGCACCATGGCCTTGGGGCCCGCCGTCGACTTGTAGAACACGCCCGTGGCCGCCGACGCCAGGATCGGCGTCACCTGGTCGAACTTGACGATGTTCTCGATCTCCGCCGAGTCCGCCACGTACTCGAACGCCTTGTAGATCATAGCTGCACTCGTAACAAACAGTAAAACATCAGTAACAAGCCCAGCACAGTTGCCTGCAAGTTCCATCCAACGCACCGAGACAGCCGAGCGCGTTGCCGGCCTTGGAGCCGCGCGTGGCCGCGCCGTTCATGAGCGAGTTCATGCGGATCTTGAACTTGGTGCTGGGCGAGCGAGCGAAGCCCGTCAGCGCGCCGTACGCGCCGCCGCCGATGATGCCCGAGAAGTAGGCTGTGCCGCACGAGCCGCTCATCTGCTCCATGAAGGGGCGGCCGGCCTTGTCGTAGTCCAAATAGTCGGCGTCGTCGTCGTACGAGGCCACGCCAAACACGGGCGCGATGGCACCGATATCGATGCTGCCCGACGGGATCGTGGGCAGCACGGGGAACTCGAGGCCGCTCGTGGCGCTCGAGTCGAAGCCCGCGCCCGAGCCCGACGCGCTCGAGTCCTGCCACCGGTCGTCCGAGTTCCAGCTGCTGCTGCTCATGCTGCCTGAGGTCTGTAGTGTGCTGTGGGGGCTAGGAAGGAGGAGGAAGGAGGAGGGCGAGCGGAGCTGCTGCTGCTGCTGACGTCCGCGCTTGCGCTTCTGGGGCTGACAGCGGACTGCCCTGGCCAGCCAGGGTAAACGGGAAAAACCTCGGGAAATCTATTATTGGACGAGGTTTTATCGAGAATGGATGTGTGTTACCCATCAAAAGAGAGCGATCATTCCAGAACAATGTCAAATCGCAGATGCAACGTCAACATGCACGTCAACCCAATGGAGAGACCTTGGGAGACCTTGCGAGAGGTTTTGCAGGCAGGCAGGCAACGCACGCGCCGATCTACGGCCAGATCCTTCGTTTATCGACTTTAAACCTGCCGTCGTACCGAGGAACTACCGCCGCATCCTAAAGAGACCGGCCACGCCGCTGACCTCCCACACGGTCGTCGACCCGCTACGCCAACTTATTTCTTCTTGCCGTACCTGCAACGCCAACACGACAACGGGTTAGCCTCAGATACAGTAGCCAATGCAGCTTCAACCATCACAGAGCAGCAAGGCAGGCAGGCACTTACGACTGCTGGGTGTCGTGCAGGATGTTGAGCAGCAGCGAGTCCGAGTTCAGGTAGACCTTGTTGGCCGAGCGCGAGATGACCGTGGCGATCTCCTTGGCGGCGTCCAGGCGACGCAGCTGCACGAAGGCCGGGTTGTTCTTGATGGCCTCGCCGACCAGCTCGGCCGACTTGGACACACCGAGAGCGCGGATGACCGTGCTCTTCTTCTCCTGGATGGCGCGCTCCACCACGAAGCGGGCACGCTCGGCGTCCTGCTGGGCCACCTGCTTGGCCTCAATAGCGGCGGTGTACTCGGCGCCGAACGTCAGGTGGATGATGGACACATCCTCCAGCATGATGGCGAAGCGGTCAGCGCGACGCTTCTGCTCGAGTAGCAACCCGGATCACCAAGACAAGATCCAACAGAGCAACGTCAGTCACTGCATCCCCCCAACAACAAGATGTAATATTGCAGCACGTACCAGGTTCTCGATAATGAGACGGCTGACGTGGTCACGCTGGAAGATCAGCTCAGCAGCCGTGAACTGGGCCACCACCTGCTTGGCCACCTCGTTCACGATCGAAGGCAGCACCTTGTCATCGTAGTCTGGCAATCGGAACATAATAACTGTCAGATCCTCCCCCTTGTGCAAGGTCTAGCCTGTAGGCAGGCAGCGTACCGAGGCCGAGGTTCTGGTAGAGCCACTGCAGACGCGAGCGGTCGGGCTTGGACAGCACACGGATCGAGATGTTGATCATCTGCAGGTCCTTCGTGCCCGTGAGCGACGCGTAGGTGCGCGGGCGCGTGCGCACGTCCATGATCAGGGGGCGCTGCAGCCACGGGATGAGGAAGTGCGTTCCCTGCTCGATCACCTGCTGGCCCACGCCGTCGATACGGCTGTAGACCACGGCACGGTGTCCAGGCGGCACGTTGTAGATGGACAGGTACGCGCCGTAGATGGCCGCGCCCGTGAACACCGCCACCTTGGCCAGCGCCGCGGCGGGGCCCTTGCTGCCAGGCGGCATCTTCATGTTCTTCATGTTCTCCATGGCGGCCTTGCCCTTCTCCATGTTGGCTGAGCTGCTTCCCTTCAATCCAAGTCGAAAGTCACGGGAGCCACACAGTGGGTTTGGCGGGGGCTGTACCAAACCAACGGTACACGGTACCATCATTCTGGTCGTGTTAATCAGCCTACCCAAGCGCATGTTAAGCCTGTCATACCGCATAGTGAGCGTTCCTGCGCTGCGATTGGCTGGTGGATATTGGTGGCCAGCGGCCTTGGGCGCATTGGGCGCGGCCGCCCCCGACGTCTCCACTCCCATCGCATTCGCCTGAACAAAAGAAGTCACCAAAATGCCGAAGATTTCGCGCCACCGCAACTACCGCAAGACCTACCGCACGCCGTCGCGCGCCTTCGAGAAGGAGCGCCTCGACCAGGAGCTCAAGCTCCTCGGCGAGTACGGCCTCCGCTGCAAGCGCGAGATCTGGCGCGTGCAGTACGCGCTGTCCAAGCTGCGCAAGGCCGCCCGTGAGCTGCTGACGCTGGACCCCAAGGACCCCAAGCGCATCTTCGAGGGCTCGGCCCTGCTGCGCCGCCTCAAGCGCTACGGCATGCTCGCCGAGGACGAGAACGAGCTCGACTTCGTGCTGCGCCTGAACGTGCAGAAGCTGCTCGAGCGCCGCCTGCAGACCAAGGTCTTCAAGCAGAACCTGGCCAAGTCCATCCACCACGCCCGTGTGCTGATCAAGCAGCGCCACATCCGCGTGGGCAAGCAGCTCGTGGACGTGCCCTCCTTCCTGGTGCGCATGGACTCGGAGAAGCACATTGACTTCGCCGTCACGTCGCCCTACGGCCAGGGCCGCCCTGGCCGCGTCGCCCGTCGCCGCGCCGCCCAGCGCGCTGCCGCCGGCGGCGAGGAGGACGAGGAGTAAGCTGTCGGTCTTTCGATAGCTGTTTGACTTCGTGCTCTTTTGGCTCTTTCTCTCCCGGCTGCGATTGACGCGCGCGTAGGAACGACGACTTCAGGAACCTTTCGGACATCGTGAATGCCGTGCGCGTGCAACCAGCTTCGGAGTTTGTTTCTCGGGGGGTCAGCAATGGCGTCCGATAAATAAAATATCATGCGAATTTGGGGACTTCACTACGTTTGCGCCCGCTCCAGGTCTACCCTTGGTTGTGTCTTAGGCTTGGCTGAAAGGGATCGAGCACAGCGTACAGGTCACAGGCGGGTTACAGGGAATGCAGGTTTAGTACACAGCAAGGACCAGTGGCTGTGTCGTCAAGCGATGCTAGAAGATCGCCATGGTTTGAAACACGCTGCTGACTCAACCGATATTTATTTACCGTTCGTGCACCAGAACACGTGCTTAGACCCTTTCACACAAACTGCTGTATCGCTGTACAGAACTCACTTGACCCGTAGATACGGTTCCTACTCCGCGACGCTTGCCATGTTGAGGAGGTTGTCCTTGGCGCGCTGCAGTTGGTCCTCCGTGACCCCTCGAGCTGGCGCCGCAGTCAGCGCTGCGATCTGCTGATTGAAATCGCCGGAACGCGCGTACGCGCGCGTGCTGTGGTCGCAGACGAAGCAGCCCAGCGCGCGGTTCAAGTCGCCTGACTCAACGGCCTCGGCGCTCTTCCACATGCGCATCTTCTCCTCGAGACACGGCAGGTGGTAGCAGTGGCCGCACTCGAACACGCACGCGTGCACCGTTTCCATGCCGGACGACGGCGCGCGCAGCAGCTCGCTGCAAATTGCGCACGCCTTCTTCGCTGCTACGCGCCGTCCGCGCTTGTGCGCGGCGACTTGGCGGTGGAGCAGCTCAACGCGGTCGTTGTCGAACACCTTGCGCGAGCCGATGCAAAGGTTTTGCTAAAATTGAGCAGCAGGAGTCAGTCAGGCGAAGACCCAAGAACTGTGGCAGTAGGCGTTTGAGACGCCACATACCTGGACTCGGTAGTTCGTGATGATCGCGATCAACTTCTGCTTGAGGTTTTCAATCTCCATGTCGTCAGGGATCTGCGAGGGCCACACAGCAAACCAGTCGTGTAAGATAGCGCTAGTCAATAGGTACTAGTAGTATCAAGTTAATGCTGCGCACCTTGCGAATCAGCTTGATCGGGTCGATCTTGTGTTGCGAGGCGAACTTCAGCAGCTCCTCCACGTTGTCCTTGCTGGTAAGACTGAGGTCGATGAGGTAGTCCCATAGGCCTTCATCGTGGTCCTGCACAAACTGGATCGCCTGGTTGATGTCGCCACGCTGCGTCAAAATAAGGTCGAGCGCCTTCTTGTGTTGGCCCATGCGACCTAGGATGTAGATCATTGTGTCCCAGAGTGGAGGCGTGTGCTCACTGCAGTACTTGTAGGCCTGTCAGTCGCAATACACACAATACTGTCAGAGCCCCACACCGTGCTATCAGGGCAAAGCGCAAATTATTGGTCAGTACCTTCTCCAATGGCACGAAGTTGCTCGTCTGCAGGAACTTGAGCAGGAATTCCGGTGCAAACTCGGCATATAGTGCCACCTGCTTCTCGTGAAGTGCCGAATAAATCTCCGAGTTGTACTCTCCCAGGCGATGCAGGACGAGTTCGTGCAGATACGTGTGCAACAGCTCCGGTTCGCCCTCAAGCTGGGCCACAATGTCGCTGATCTTGAGCTGCTCTGTCTGGTTGACCAGCATACGCACAGCAATCGCCTTGTCAATGCGCATGAGGTTCACGACCTTGTTGGCGACAAGTGACCACAACTGGTGCTCAGTGATCAACTTGAAAGCGAAGTCCTTGTTGGAGCAAAATTCGCCTTGACTCAGATAAATACGCAACGCGTGGTCATACTGCTCCGTGGCGGTGTACAGCTCCGCCAGAGCCTCCATCAGGTACATCGTTTCCACACTCAATCGCTCTGCATCCGCTTCGGCGATACGGCGACGACGCACGACCGTCTCTAGCTGATTAATCCATGCCTGGGCGTCGTACAGTGGCTCAAACACATGCGTCGTCTCAGTATACTCAGGCGCAACATCCCCTTCCGACTGCTGCTTCACTGCAGGTGTATCCTGTCGCCTGGGCTTGGGCCACTTCCGGATGAGTTCAAGGAGCTGACCCGGATCTGAATCCAGGAAGTGCTTCAATACCATTTCATACTGCACCTTCGGCAACCGCGGGCTTGCCGTCGGCATGTAGCGCGCGATCGCACTCAGCTGCCCACGCTGGGCAAACACATATACGTACTTCTCCCACTGCTTCTCGTATTCTTCACCTCCACCAGTGAAAAGTCGATGAATCTCCTCTGCGGTCCTCTGGAACTTCTTCTGGCGCAACAAGTCACCAAGGTACGTCTCCATAACATCAGTGAGCACCACACGTCGAAGAGCCCGTGGATCATGCAGAGCTACGTCAAGCGCTCTGCCATACTGCTTCCTTGCCAACGCCCACTGCACGCGGTCGTCAGCATCGCGCAACCGACAGATAACAACATCCTTCGGGGTGCACACGTAGGCAAGCTGTCCATAACCTGCATCGTAGATTGAGGACGGGTCGGTCGATTCCAAGTTCGACTGGTGCGCGTGTGCGTAACGCAGTGTAGGCATCATATAGTCCGACGCGCGCAGGCGCTGGTAACCCTTGAGATTCAGCAGGTCCGCACTAACCTGCTTCCCATCCAACCGCACAACGTGAACTTCAGGGTACGGCATCTCACCGCTCTCGCCTTCACCTTCAATCTTGGTCGACTTCCCATGAGACATCGGTGGTCCGGTAGACGACGATCCGGACCCCGGGGCCTGAACGCCAGCACCGACACGACCGATCCACCACCCCACGGACTAATACCTGCAACGAAAAAGTCGAACGTAAGCAGCGCCACCACCTCCGCCGTAATGGTTCCAGAAGAATTCTCCACGGCATCCAACGCAGCAGCTGAAGTGGGCGATCCTGGCTGTCCTGAGTGTCCCTTCTTGAACGTCACCACACGCAGCGTGTGCGCCCACGCAACCAGCAGCACGTCGTTGCTCTGCCACTCGAGATGGCAGCGACAAAGCTCCATCGGAGGGCAATTCGGCGGCCGCTCAATGTACGTGATGCGCTGATCGTTGTCCGAGTCGTAGACCTTCACGCCCCAGTCGTTCGCCCACGCCACGAGCCCGTCCTTCCAGCGGATGAGCTGCACGGGGCCCTCTCCCTCGTGCACCGTGCTCTCCTTGTCGATGATCCAGCCCTTCTTATTGATGATCAACTGTCCCCCCACTCCGCCGCACGCAAAGCTCTTCTCGCGCTTCATGGCATATCTGTCCTCGAGCTGCACGGCGTACACGGCGCTGAAGTAATTGTAGATGTTCACTTCTCCGCCTGTGCTGGACACAGAGATCTTCCTCGCCGCCGCGTCCTTGCCCTGGTTGCTGGCGTGCTTGTGGCCGCTGATGTCCGAAGCTCCAGCACCGCCTGTAGACGTAGGGGAAGAGCGTGTAGACGGCCACCGTGCCGTCGTCCGAGCACGAGGCGATGAACTGGCCCGTCTCATCGATGCACACCTGGTTCACCTTCTTGTAGTGCTGGTGCAGGCGGCGGATGAAGCGGCCGTCCAGCTCCAGCAGCAGCACGTTGCCCCCGTACGTGCCGGCGCACACGAAGTTGACGTGCAGCGCGATGCAGCTGAGCGAGTCGTCCTTGAAGATGGCGTGGAAGTGGCCGCCCACGCGCTCGTACTTGAGCAGCGGCTCCGTCGGCTCCTCCTGCTGCGTAATACAACAACAACAATAATAATTTTGATCTGATTAGCATCGAATGTTTTTCATTAATAATTGTCGTTCTCGGGGTGGAGAGCGTTGCTGCGAGTGCGCGTTGCGGCAGGGGAGACACGCAGGAAGCGGGCACGTGGATAGAGGGGTTGTTCGCACCTTAGTCTCCTGGCTGGCGCTCTCGGGCGGGGCCGACGACGACATGGTGGTCACCGGCGCCGCGATCTTGCGGTCCAAAGTGAAGAATTGGCAGACTGAGAATCAAAAACTGGTCCGAAGCTGGTCCTTAGGACCAAAATAAAGATGGACCTATTTTTGTTCGAGAAAGTTGAAGGACAATCACTCTGGCAAACTTCAACGCCAAACTGTGTCGGATCTGCTCTTCAGTCCACAAGCCATCCAATCCTTCACCGCTCCGTCAAGAGGTCTTCAGAAATAGAAGCAGTTCGCCACGAGCGACTTAGCTGTACTTAGCAGATCATATTTTTCCATTCCGGTCTTCTCAGAACTGCTTTTGTGTTCAATGGCTGAGGCTCAAGACCAAGACGCGGCTTCCTTTCGCTGGACGACGGCGCACTACCAGCAAGAGCGCGTCCGCCGCATGAACCGCAAACGGACGAGTCTTCTCCGGCCTTCGGTCCTTGCTGCGTGCTTGGCGATTACGGGTCGTGTGGTCCTGGGCCCGCTCGCCGTGCTGCTCCTGTTTACCGCCACCGACTACCTCGCCGACGCGACATTTCTAATTGAGGTTCTTCCTGTACACGCAGCGCGGCTTGTCCATGGCTGGAAGCTGCACAGACTGCGTGGGTCCGTGCAAGATTGGACTGCTCAAGTACGCCTTGTTCAACGGACAGGCGATCACGAGCTCTCCAGGATTTTCAGTCCTCATGGGGACCTCCCCGAAGGAATCGCTCTACGACTTCAGCAACTTGAGCGCTGAAGCCACCGCGCTTGGAGAGGCTCTCGATGAGAGCGGAGCCATTTGCCAGAGCGGTATCAACGATTGGGGAGCGATCACCAGTATATTAACTGCGACGCCCCAAGAAGTCTTGGACGTCGTCAAGGTGCTGGATCTGAATATCCCTCCGCAAGCGGTGCAAGAGCTCGAGCTTGGAGTTGAACACGCGGACGAGTGTTTGACCAACTGGAGCATTCTGGCCATTGTGCGGCAGTTCTACTTCCCGACATCGCTGAGTACCGGAGAGTTCGGCAAATCTCCGCTGGGGCTATCAATGTGTTCCCTGCGTACTCGGAGTGTCGACCGCATGTGAGCATTGACGTTGAGTCGAAGCTCGTGCGCTCAACTGACGGCATTGACTTGTTTGCTACTGCACCAGACGTGCTGAAGCTCTTCCCCTACAGCTTCACGAGCAGCATGCCCGCGCAGTCTCGAGTAGTAGCAGCTTCAAAAACAAAGTACGCGGCCACTACAGTTCTGGAGCCCCAGATGCACGCATATTACGGAGGCTGTCGCGTGCGCGAAGTGAACGCTACTGGTATTTACATCGAAAGTTCGTGCGAAGTCTCCAAACACTGGGAGAGGTATGGTCTGATGGTACAGGCACCCGAGAACGTCCCGCTGTGCAGTACCGGCGGAGTTTGCATCCGCAACTACTTCAACACAGAGTGGGAATTGATGACCAATATGCTCAGCACTGATTCCCCGACCAGTACCGCCATTTACCAAAACACGTACCGAAGTCGATACGCTGATACAGTTGGAATCAGTACG
This sequence comes from Phytophthora melonis, assembly GCA_024211575.1. Classification (NCBI taxonomy): domain Eukaryota; phylum Oomycota; class Peronosporomycetes; order Peronosporales; family Peronosporaceae; genus Phytophthora; species Phytophthora melonis. The sequence continues at coordinate 1,523,715 of JAMXKT010000085.1, forward strand.
CTGCCCGGGATCGTCGCCATGCAAATACTGTTCATGGGCGTTATAAGTCTCTGCCAAGTGATGTCACACAAGCGTTCCGTGCTGCTCACCCAGATTTGGGCCTACCGATGCCAAAATGGTCGGATGCAGCCCGTCTACCTCGCGTAGATCTCCTACCACTTCTTTTACTACTCAGATCTGTACCTGTTGGGCTTTGCCACCGGTACTTTGACCAACGAATCGATTGCCAACTTGGTCTGCTGCTTCTTCGCCTTCTCGTACTCGTTCATCAACATGGCGAAGACGCGTTCGGGCGACCAGAAACTAGATCGAGAGTTCCGACTCACGTGGGAGGCCATGCAGATCGCGATCACGGTTGTGTTGAAGCGGGTGCAAAGCACACCGCTGGCTGCTATTATCTCCGACGACGCGCAGATCTTGCGCAAGTCTTCAGCACTTGGAGCGAAGTACTGCGGTCTCAATGATTCATGCATCGTGTTCACAGTCAACATCATTGTTGTCGCCATACTCGTGTGGGGATAGCCGCACTGGTTGCCTCAAAAGTTGCGAAAAGGACGAGCGACAGAGCAAAAGGCGCTGGGTGTTCAACTCAACCAAGCCGGAAAGTCAGCTCAGGCCAAGTCCTGACGTCTACACAAAGCGACAGCGTTGAGAAGGACTCGAACCACAGTCGAGACAGTGGTCTGGAGCTTACATCGTTCGAGCAGAACTGCATCGGCGCACCTTTCGACAGACTATTCCACGACTGCGACGATATCGTCTACGTTACGTACAACAACAAGCGATGCGTTACCGTCGACGCAGTACTTCTCGCGGGGTATCTGTTCTATGGCGAGCACATCTACCAGGCGTCTTCTCTGATGTTACTACTGATCGCCCGATACGTTCCGCGCAAACTGCTCCGGACATTTAATGTGCTTCTTCTCCGCTGGCACATGGACCCGAAAACGGGCACGTTGGCGCACGTACAATCCTGTACGTGGTACACAGCAAGCAAGGAAGACCACAAGCTCGCTCAAGCAGTCCCTCTGGCTTAGCCCCTGGCTGTAACGAGACGAGGCTACGATAAGTGTAATGTTGACTATTCGGAATAGTCTGTTCCTAATTCATAGCGCCCACCTTGCCAAACGAAAGTTCGCACCAACACTACCATCTCCACCGGCAAAGCGTAAAACTAAAAGCAAAATACGCAAAACTCGAGCTGTCGACATCACAACAGTGTGAAAGACGGGGCAGTGCTGCACCGGTGTCCAGCCATACAATTGAGTAAAACTAAAGCTCATACCCCTCCTTCCTGTCTTGCCAGCCATGGAGACAGACAGCAGCACACTCAGACTCTTCCATCTCTTCGACGACGTCCTCGGTGACACAAAGTCGCTAGTAGCGACTCTCTACTCGCATCTTCTTGACAGGGACGTGTCTGGCGAGGCCGCAGTGGAGGATGGAATGAGAAGGCAGGCATGGCAGCGTAGACATCAACGGTAGCTGGGGTGTGTGGGCGAAGGGGGCATTTGCCACCTGGGCGAGACTGTTAGGCGTCGGGGGCGGTACTCCATTGCGACGCAGCTAGAGTTGGGTTTTGTGTACCAGGAGAGTGAAAGAGGCTGGCTGCGATTTGCTCATGGATTTACGCAAAGTGCTCTCCTTGAGCAAGTTTGCTCAAATCGGCGGTCCACTTAAATTTTTGAGCAAATCTCGCGTAATTTACTCAAACCGGTGGAGTACACAAAACTAAACTTAAATGTAAATCCTTTCATAAAAAGAACAAATTTTAGTTTTACTCGCCACCGGTGGAGATGCTCTAATTGCACATTTAGCACTACTGTTTGCAAACTGTTTGTTACTTACAAATTGTTAGTGTGCTGTGAATCTGGCTTACATGTTTGTGAAGTTAGACTCTTTTAAACTGTTTACCTTGACCTAAAAAAGTTGGAGCTCCTTTCAGTTGTCGGAAGCTGACTTGCACGCCAAGGTCTTCTTCTTTTGATCATTTCAAACTAAGCAGCACTATATTACTCTTGCTACGCCGTGATTGCGTATATGGATTGTGAGCTAATGTGAGTACGCCTCGCTGACTTCTGAGTAATTCTACATACTTAATGTAACTTAGGAGAGAGGCCACGTCTCACCTTGGACCAGACCAAAGGAGGATATGAATGCATCTTGGGAAGCAATACATCGATCCACTCGTGCGGACGTGAGTAAGCTAATAGAGAAATCAAGTGTCATCGAGCGGAAACCAAAATATAAGTTGCCCTCAAAGGGTTGTAGCACGCTATTTATTTTTATGTTCGTGAATGGCATCCCAACAAGCAACGCCTTTAGCGTTTAGTCAATCGTTTTAAGTCGACGCAGTGCACGAGTTTAAATGAAGTTTACGTACTCGGAAGTCCGAGCAAATTACTCATAACTCGTAAGTCTACGAAATGAGCTCAAAAGTAAGGATGACCCTCGACAACGAGTAACAGTAGCATTAATTTGATCTGCTACATGTAGTGGTAGAGCAGCAAACATACAAACACGTTTGCAAACAGCACTAACTGTAAGTGTGTTGTGAAAATCACTGTTTACGGAGTACATTGTGCCGAATGAAAGACTGTGCCTGGTAACTTAGCCAAGAAAACGGTAATTACATACTAATGGTGTACGCAGGATAATGTCTTGAGCACAACTACAAACTCAACAGTACGCAGCTCGGCATCACACATTAGATTGTTGATAAATGCTACTAATATGATATTACCATTGGCAAAGTTATATATACATGTACTTTACTATGTTAGTACTATAATTCTTCAAAAAACTGATTCTATATGAAAGATGTAGTCTTTGTCGACTGCAATTAGTACTATCTGACCAACAACGAACGCGGGCTTGATGGAGGAAGAGAAGTCGCTGCTGGACGGCACACTCGTGTGGAAATTGTCGGGCAGGGACACTTGGCCGCACATGACTGGCCTACAAGGTAGTTTGGAGACTAAAACCTCAAGCGACGGTAGCGTTCTGCATAGACTCATTCTGCAATCAAAATCTAGTACTGTAGCTCGACACGTTTATAGCCCCCCGTCAATTGTCCGCTAGACCAAGTGCGTCCACGAGTACACGATATACGGTATAAGTGCTCTTACTCGGACCAAACCTCGGCCGATGGATGCGTGATCTGCGCCCACAGCGCCCACCACATCTACAGCAACAAGCTGTACGACGCGGGCAGCTCGTTATCAAACGCTTCCATGAACACGTTTTTCGACTGGCGAATTTGTGGACGGGCACTCTACATGTACATGTACGTGCTGAGATTCAAGTGCTGTTGAAGTACAACAAGAAAGCATGGCGTTCAGGACGAGCAAGTACACTTACTATTAATACTACTATAATACTTAGATACTAATAATTTAAATGTATTATTTAATAAATATTCAAATTGGTTCGTGCTCATATATTTGCACAATATTACTATTTCACTACTATCATTCTCAAGTTGTACTTTTTAATTGTACCACGTGATCCTGACATCATCTCAGAAATAAAAAAAACGTTCGCTGAGTCAGATATATATTTTAAGCAACGAACGTGCTATGCTAAAGGACTTTCCCGTTGAAGGATGGCGAACTACCAGGCCCTGTAGGTATCCATGCAGTTAATGCAAAAGGCATGAAGAGGTGTGATATGCAGTAAGCTACTTCAAGTAGATACCATGGATACTCCATGTAGACTGGCATTTGAACTGGAGCCGTTGTAGCTTCTCGTATAATCCCGCATCTTTATTTTCGGCAACGAGCGCTCATAAGTTTCGCTTGAGAACTTAATGAAGTAAGGTCTGGCCGCCTTACCACCACTACGCCATTGTTCGTTTGTTGCCAACATGGCCGCGACCGAAGAGCCCGATGTTGACTCATCCCACTGGGCGACGGAGTATTACCGCCGCCAGAGTTTCCAGCGCCTGAATCGGAAACGGAAGAGTCTGATCCGGCCTTCCGTCTTCGGTGCGTGCTTGGCGATTGCCGGTCGGATCGTCCTGGGACCGCTGGCGATGCTGCTGCTCTTCACCGCCACCGGCTACCTCTCGGACGCGACAGTTCTCATCAAGCTCGACCAGAGCTTCTTCGAGTACACGCAGTATGATTTATCCATGGCTGGGGGCTGTACAGACTGCGTGGGTCCGTGCAAAATCGGTCTGCTCAAGTACGCCTTCTTCAACGGAGAGGCGATCACGAGTGCGCCAGGGTTTTCAGCCCTCATGGGGACACCTCCGAAGGAATCGCTCTACGACTTCAGCAACTTGAGCGCTGAAGCCATCGCGGTAGGAGAGGCTCTCGACAACAGCGACGCCATTTGTCAGAGCGGCATCAACGACTGGGGGGCCATCACCAGCGTCTTGACAGCGACACCTCAAGAGGTTCTGGACGTCGCCAACGTGATCGATCTGAATATCCCGCCACAAACGATGCGAGAGCTCGAGCTGGGCGTAGAGCACGCGGACGAGTGCGTGACCAATTGGTGCATTGTGGCCGTTGTGCGGTTGTTCTACTTTACAACGGCGGTGGGGAGAGCGCAGTTCGGCAAGGTATCGGCTGGGGCGGTCACCGTCTTCCCTGAGTACACGGAATGCCGCCCAGAGGTTACTGTTGATAGCAGTACTATTGGATCCAAGTTGGCGTTCGCGACCGACGGCAACGACTTGCTCTCTGATGTACCGGATGTGCTCAAGCTCTACCCGTACAGCTTCACGAGTAGCATGCCAGCGCGGTCTCGCGTCGTAGCAGCTTCCAATACAAAGTACGGCGCTGCCACCATTCTGGAACCCGAGATGCACGCCTACTACGGAGGTTGTCGAGTGCGTGAAGTGAACACTACCGGGGTCTACATCGAAAGCTCGTGCGAAGTCTCCAAACACTGGGAGAGTTATGGGCTCATGGTGCAGACGCCGGAGGATCTGCCTCTGTGTAGCACGGGCGGCGTCTGTATCCGCAACTACTTCAACACGCAGTGGGAAGTGATAAGCAGTATCAGCGCGGACAACCCCAATCGAACCGCTATGGCCCACAACTCGTACCGAACTCGGTACGCCGACTCGGTAGGGATCAGTGTATTACCTGGTGTCGTGGTCATGCAGATCCTGCTCATGGGCGTTATAAGTCTCTGCCAAGTGATGTCACACAAGCGCTCGGTGCTGCTCACCCAGATTTGGGCTTACCGATGCCAAAATGGTCGGATGCAGCCCGTCTACCTCGCGCAGATCTCCTACCACCTCATTTACAACTCGGATCTATATCTGCTGGGCTTTGCTACGGGCACGCTGACCATGGAGTCCATAGCCAACCTGGCCTGCTGCTTCTTCGCCTTCTCGTACTCGTTCATCAACATGGCAAAGGCGCGCTCGGGCGACCAGAAACTTGATCGAGAGTTCCGACTCATGTGGGAGGCCATGCAGATCGCGATCACAATTGCCGTGGTGGTCGGATTAAATTCCGTACAGCACACCCCACTGGCTGCCATTATCTCCAACAACGCTCAGATCCTTCGCAAGTCGTCGGTACTCGGAGCGAAGTACTGCGGACTTAACGACGCTTGCATCATGTTCTCGGTCAGTATCATCGTCGTCGCTATCATAGCGTCCGTGAGCGTGGGGGTGTTCGCAGTGATCGCCTCAAAAATTGCGAAGAAGATGAGTGCCAAAGCGAGAGCTGCCGGGTATATCGCTCAGTCAAGTACGCGGGTCAGCTCGGCTATCGTGGTGCTGCGGGCTGGCCAGAGGGATTCAAGTCAGAAGGTCGACCCCAATGAGCCCCAGCTCACGACGTTCGAGCAGAACTGCATCGGTGCGCCATTCAGCAAGCTGTTCCACGACTGCGACGATATCGCGTACGTCATATACAACAATACGCGCTGCATTACAGTCGAGGCGGTACTGCTCACGGGGTATCTGTACCACGGCGAGCACATTTACCAGGCGTCCTCCGTGATGCTGCTGCTGCTGATTGCGCGATACCTTCCGAGCAAGGTGCTGCGGACGTTTAATGTGCTTTTGCTGCGGTGGCACGTGGACCAGAAAGAGGGGACATTGACGCACGTACAGTCATGCTCGTGGTTTAGAGCGAGTAAGGAGAGCCACAAGCTGGCCAAAGAGGTGCCCGTAGCCTAGATCTTAAGCTCGGTAACGCAGCATCGAGACCAATTCGCTTTAAGCGATTCCTGACACATGAAACAGCACATGGTTGTGGAAATTCGATCCACTAATAACTTGATAAACTTAGACCATTATTAGATGTACGTGATGGCGGTTGCAGCTTGCCCTTGTTGCTACGTGTGGTGGTGACGGAGCCGAGAATGAGCCCTTCTTCCCCTCCTTGCCTGCAGAAAGCACTCGACGTAATACGTTCCAGAATATGCAGATCACGGAACCAGGTGTGGGCGACTGAGCTGAGCCAAGGCGCTGCAGAGAACTGGACGACAAACTACTACCAACGCGAGAAACTTCGTCGCAAAAGCCACGGATGGAGGAGCCTGCTACAACCGTCGGTATTGGGAGCCTGCCTAGCCGTCGTCGGACGCAAATTGTCGGTCCGATCGTGCTGCTGTTGCTCTTCACGGCTACGAATTATCTCTCGCCGGAGGCCACGTTCCTCATCACGTACGACCACAGCTTCTTCGCGTTCACCGAGAAAGATTTGTCCATGGCTGGCGGGTGTACAGACTGTCTGGGTACATGCAAGATCGTGTCATTGACGTATGCGCTGTACAATAAAGTCGCTCTCACGAGTGGACCTCCGTTCACAGCGTTCACCGGGATGCCCCCGACGGAATCGCTGTACAATTTCAGCTCTCTCAGCCCTGAGGCACTCGCACTAGGAGCAGCTCTGGACGCCAGCGACGCCTTGTGTCTAAGTAGCGTTAACGAGTGGGGGTCTGCGATGAATGGCTTGACCGGGACGCCCCAGCAAGTGATGGACGTCGTCACCACCCTCAATCTCAGTATTCCGCAGCAGACAAAGCGAGAACTTGAACTGGGCATTGAACGCGCAAACGAATGCGTCACGACGTGGAGTATCATGGCGCTTCCTCGACTGTTTCTGTATCCAGTCTCCGTAAACAGCACTGAGTTCGGCGAAATCCCCGCTGTGGCCATCAATATCGCCCCCGATGTGACTGAGTGCCGCCCAGACGTCCCCGCGGATGAGAGTCTGCTCGGCTCAAAGCTGGCTTTTGCTACGGATGGCTGGGACTTTCTCGCTGACGTCCCCGAGGCGCTCACTCTCTTTCCGTACAGCTTCAACAGCAGTATGCCTCCAATCTCGCGTGTGGTCAAAGCCGGCGAGGAGACGAAGTACAAAGTCGACACCGTCCTGGAGCCCCTGCTACACGCGTACTACGGAGCCTGTCGAGTGCACGAGGTGAATGCCACAGGTGTGTACATTGAAGACACGTGCGAAATCTCAAGCCACTGGGCTTCTTACGGTCTAATGGTCCAATCCCCGGACGACATGCCGCTATGCAGCACCAGTGACGTGTGCATCCACAACTCGTACAACTCGCAGTGGGAATGGACCAGTGAGATCACAGAATCGGAACCAAACCGCGTCGCCATGTACATGAACACGTTTCGGAGTCGTTATGGTGATAAAGTTGGCATCAGCGTCCTTCCTGGTCTGGTCGTGATGCAGATTTTCATCATGGGGGTCGTAAGTCTCTACGAAGTGATGTCGCACAAGAGGTCGGTGCTGCTCACTCAAATCTGGGCGTATCGCTGTCAGAACGGCGCCACGCAGGTGGTGTACCTCGCCCAGATTTCCTACCACCTCATCTACAACTCGGACTTGTATTTACTCGGATTTTCCACCGGAACGTTGACGACCGAGTCGCTCGCGAATCTCACGTGCTGCTTCTACGCCTTCTCGTACTCGTTTATCAACTTGGCAAAGTCTCGGTCGGGAGATCAGCAGCTGGATCGCCACTTTCGACTGACTTGGGAGGCCACTCAAGTAGTTATCACGGCCTGTGTGGTGACTACACTGCGCGTGGTGCAGCGGAATCCCTTGGAGTCGATTATCACGACAAACGCACAAATTTTGCGTAAAACGTCGACTCTTGGGGCGAAATACTGCGGTCTCAACGACGCCTGCATCATCTTTACCGTGAATGCGCCGACGCTGATCGCCCTCTTGTCGACCATCTTGGGCCTCTTAGCTGTGACCACATCGCTGATAGTGAAGAGAACCAGCCCCAAGGTTATACGGGTTGTGCTGTCATCTCGAGGTTCTCAGGGAAGCTTCAAAGGTATCAGCCCGACGCGGAAATCTAAGGCACAACCGAAGACTACGACGGTTCGGTTTAGTCTCAACAAGAAGAACCAGACCCTGCCGCTCGATGTTACACGATCGCCAGCGTACAACCGCCTCACTTCGTTCGAGGAGAACTGCCTGGGCTCGCCGTTCCGAAAATTCTTCTACGATTGCGATGACTTTGCTTACGAGACGTACAATGGGAAGCGCTGTACTACTGTCGAAGCATTGCTGCTCACGGGCTACCTGTACTATGGAGAGCACATTTACCAGGCCTCGTCGGTGCTGCTACTCGTTTTTGCGCGTTTGTTGCCGCGAAAACTCCTCCGCACCTTCAATGTGCTCATTCTGCGCTGGCATTTGAACCCGATCAATGGCACGCTAACGCACGCGTTGTCCTGCACGTGGTACACAGCGAGTAAGGAGAACCACGCACTAAATGGGATGACGCCAGTCGCTTAGTTAGAGATCTAAAATAAATAAAGTTGTAAGTTTGTCGTTGTCGACCTCGAGAAAAAAAAGCAAAAACTAAAGTCATCAACGAATGACACTCTCAAATACATACTTTCTAGAGCTGCAAATAAATTAATGCAGCAGTGAAAGTTGTGAGTTGATGTTGATCCTTTTTGCTGCTACAAGTTTGGCCGCTGACTTGACGCCGCCCACCGTTTCGTCCTGAGCGGGGCAATGGAATCTGCACCCCGCGTTTCTTCCAGCCCCAGAAACGCACCTTGCTCACCCCCACACTGTCTCATCGTCAGACAACATGGTGGTCACAGCTTCCGCGCGGTACAGTACATACCCTGTTCGAGTTCATCAGATCCTGTACAAGTGAGTCAGGACTACATGTATTTAGATTCCCACGATCTCCCTCCAGCTCCAGCTCCACCCCTAAAATCCACCCACAGCTTCATTCGCCTCGCTGGCAGTCCCCAAACTCGAGAACCGAAAACTACCAATCGATTTTGGTGCAATCGTTGCCTTGTCATTGAAGTGCTCACAATCGGACGACCACTGTCCGTACCGTACTCGCTCTATTTAAGGGTCGGGGTCACTTTGCAACGGCCGACCCGGCATTCAGTCGACAAAGTCGCAAGCAGCAGAGCAGCAGGCACCCGATCCAGGATCGTCGTGCGCGTCTCTCTTCCTCTCCCTACTCTTTCATCTCCATACCAGCTACCAGCTTCACACATCGTCAGCAGAATGGCCGCCCCGAGTGACGTGAGCGCGATGCTGGACGTGGCCATCGCGGCCGCGCGCGCCGCGGGCGCCCACATGAAGTCGCACCTGAGCACGTCGCGCGTGGAAAGACCAAGTCGAGCAAGGACGACCTGGTGACGGTCGTGGACAAGCAGTGCCAGGACCTGGTCTTCGCCACCATCAAGCAGAGCTTCCCCACGCACGAGTTCCTGGGCGAGGAGAACGTCGCGCCGGGCAGCGAGGCCTCGGCGCGCGCGCTGCAGGAGCTGGCCAGCAAGGAGTGGCTCTGGATCGTGGACCCGATCGACGGCACCACCAACTTCGTGCACCACCGCCCATCCAGCGTCGTGTCCGTGGCCTGCGCGCACCTTGGAGACGTGGTCGTGGGCGTCATCTACGACCCGTACCGCGACGAGCTCTTCACGGCGCAGCAGGGCAAGGGCACGTTCCTGAACGGCCAGCCGGCGCACGTGAGCCACGAGGCGTCCTTCTCCGAGGCGCTCGTGGGCTTCGGCATTGGCACCAAGGACAGCGTGCGGCTGCCCATGCTCGACTGCGCGCGCGAGTTCTCGGCCAAGTGCAGGGGCTGCGACTGCAGGGCGCCGCGGCCATCGAGCTCGCCTGGACGGCGGCGGGGCGTCAGTCGGTGCGTTGCTGCAGCGGTGCTGTGTGAGGGTTGTATCGAGATACTTTTGTGCTAACGTTGGCGGTTTGATGCTATTGTGTTGCTGGCAGGCCTTCTACGAGCTGGACCTGAACTCGTGGGACGTGGCGGCGGGCGCGCTGCTGGTGAAGGAGGCCGGCGGCCTCGTGACCAACAGCGACGGCACGCCCTTCTCGCTCAGCACGCGCAACATCGTGGTGTCCAACAACAAGGGCGACGTCCACGCCAGCATGCTCGAGCTCATCAAGAAGGCCGACGCCGTCAACGTGCGCAAGTAAAAGAAGAAGAACATCCACATTTCCCCCACCCTAGAGTAAAGAAGAAGATGATGAAGACGAAGAAAAAAACACCAGTGCTCAGAGCACTGCTCTCCAATGCCAATACCAGTCGCCAACACTAACGTTAAACCAGACGTAACTTCCTACTCCACGTACGTGGCGATCGTCCTCAAAACCGCCCTAACCTCGTCATTCGGTATCATTTCCGACCAATCCCGTGCCGCCTCGTCTATTTTTAGCAGCGAAATCGGAACCCGGTACTCGCCGTACACACTGTTTTGTGTAACTGCAGCCCACCGCGTCAGCATTTTGGTCATTCCAGTCCCCAAGTAGCAGGGCAGCAGGGCACAAGGGGCTCCTCCCAGCACCAGCACTAGCACTTACTACGGTACGCACAGAGCCATGGAGGAGCAGCTCCCGGCGCCGTACCAGGTCAACACGTGGTTCTTCGTGTGCGGGCCGCTGGCCGTCAACACGTTCCTGCTGGGGCTGGCGGCCAACCTGCACGTCTTCAAGAAGCACAACCTGGCGTTTGACCGGGTCATGGACATGCGGCCGGACGAGGTCCCGACGGCGCGCGGCGTGCTCAAGACGGCGCTGGCCATGATCCTGCTGCAGCTGCTGCTCTTCAACGGCGAGGCCGCGCGCCGCGGGACGCCTTCGGCGTGGACGAGACGCGCATGGAGATGCTGCTGCTGGGCTACGCGTTCGTGGCGGCGGCGCTGCTGCTGTGCCCGCTGGACGTGCTGCACTACAAGTTCCGCATGTTCGTGCTGCGCAAGCTCGCGTGCTGCTTCTGGCCCTTCCAGCACTTTTCCTTCAAGCTGCCGGCGCACGCCACGCCCTTCATTGAGGTATTCATGGCCGACGGCATGACGTCGCTGTCCAAGTTCATCCAGGACCTGTCCGTGGCGCTCATGCTGCTGCTCATGTCGCTCAACAGCGAGCCCGAGGACCTCCGCGAGTCCTACATCTCCAAGCTCAAGGAGTCGCCGCTGCCCTACTTCGCCGCCAGCACCCCCTACATGTAAGTCTGCAGTGTGGAGAGCTGATGTGCTGCGCTTGGTGAGATAGCTTACGCTTTATTTATTACTTTTTATTGCAGTATTCGGGCGACGCAGTGCTTGATCTCGTTCCAGCGGACGACGAGCATGAACGACCGGTTCCTGCACCTGCTCAACACGATGAAGTACTGCTCGAGTCTGCTGGTGATCTCGGTGGGGGCGTATCCGATGCTCATGGGGCTCGCGCGACCCGAGCAGAGCAGCTTCTTCCTGCTGTGCGCGGTGTTCAACTCGCTGTACTCGTTCCTGTGGGACGTCGTCATGGACTGGGGGCTCGGACAGCCCAAGCTGCCTCGACGCGTGTCGTTCCTGCGGCACCAACTGACCTACCGCCCGCGCAAGATTTACTACGTGATCATCGCTGTGGACTTTGTGCTGCGGATCATGTGGGTGACCAAGTGGTGGGATTGGATGCACCGCGGCGTGCACTTCAAGCTCGTTTCGCAGGTCGCGGAGGTCGTGCGTCGTATCATCTGGAACTTTGTGCGCGTGGAGTGGCAGTGCATCAAGCTGGACATCCTCGGCACCAAGAAGCTCTCGGCAGACAGCCTGGAACTCGAAGAAATCATTGAGAAGATGCCGCTAATGGAGGAGGGCGAGGATGACGACGTGGAAGACACGATGAAGCCGAGGATGAGGCCGGTCAGCAGACCCAACTCCTTCTCCGCGGAGAACAGCGGCGCCGAGACGAGCAGCACACTGAGCCAGAGCCCCCTCGCGACGGCGACGGCGGTGAGCTGCTGCTTCAGGCGATGCGGAATGCTGCCAATTCAGAGAACGCAGCACCCGGCGCGAATTCAGAGGAGCGCAGCTCGACGAGTTCATCGCCCCTGCCGCCATCACTGTCGCCAGCTACCCTGACAAGCCGCAGGCAATGCTGATCAGCGGCGGCGACCTCACGGCATCCACGCACCTGCGACGAGACTCGAGCCCGAACAAGGCGACCACCAGCTCTGCCGACGGCGCGGAGGTCGACGAAATGTAAAATTGAAGCGTGAGCGACATGCGCAAAGACACAAGCAAAGTACTACAAGAGATAGATGCCAGCTCCATTCCGTGCATGCTCCATATAAACGAAGCAAATTAACTCGTTCAAGCTGGTCACAGTTGACTCCACATTCTAATGCACATCGGCGCTCTCGACGCACTTCTTGAGCGGCGTGAGTGCGGGACGCAGCTCGCTCGCCAGCGCGTGCAGCGCACCAATGTGCGGCGAGTTGGGCGCCACGAGCGTGATCACGAGCGGCGCGTGGTTCATGTGGATGAGCACCACGTCGTCGAAGAAGGCCGTCACGCTCTGCACCGCGCCGAACTTGAGCTTCCCGATCTGCAGCCAAGAGTCAGTCAGTCAGTCAGCGCTACATCCTCTCAGCATGCCAGCCTTATAGTAGCTTGCGCCTGACCTGCTCCGCTGCGCCGGCAAAGACCGTGGGCAGCACCGTCTCCGTGTATTCGTACGACAGCTCCGACTTCTCCTCCGCAGTCACTGCAGCAACGTGAGCCACACTGTATCATAGCCCCCAAGGTCTATATGTTGGACTTTACCTTTGAGCAGCGGGACGCCCTCGGACGTGCACACCAGGATGGCCTCCAGCGCGTCGTATCTGCAGCAATAGCAAGATAGATCCGCCTACGGTCACAAAAGAACACTTGGAGCGTTGGAGCATTGTTTAGGCGGTTGTGTCGCACCTGCTCAGCACATCGTTTAGCTTCTCCTGCAACACGGGGCTCTTTGGGTAGTGGTCAAGCAGAAATTAACGGCGCAGGAGTTAGTGACGCTCATGGAGACGGCGCACAGAGCGCACAGCACTTGCCATCTCGGCGGCGGTCTCCATCGTTCCAAGCGCGAAAGTGTATGTGAAAGTTTGTGCTACTGTACCAAAAAAGAGAAATGCGATTTAGTCCTGTCGTATGATTTGAGCGGATCAGTTTCGACTAAATAATTGCGAATCTCAATTTCCGATCGTCGAGCAATAATGACCCAAAAAGAAAGGAATGACCCAAAACAGCAAATGGGGTCGAGCTTACAATCGTATCCACCCCCACTACACTACCTGCTTGATCTCCTCATCCCACTCGAAATTGAGGCGGCACGGGACTATGCACCTGGAGACTTGCCATCATTAATAGACCATGGAGTGGCTGCTGAGAAGTGTCTTGGGTTGAATTCGCGGAAGGAGCCTCACATGCGGCTTCAACGTTGAGAATGATGGCAGGACTGGCAATACCGATCCGTGAGGTGTCTAGCGGAATAAACAAGTTTTACCCTGAACGGTTTACGCCTCGCTGCTGGTACCGGGGGTCACTGCTTTAGGGTTAGACAGTAAGTCCTGACCCGACCATTGCCGATGCATTCTGCTAAGTATTTTTTTTTCCGGTTCTTTACGGAGATAGGAAAAACTACCCAACAAAGTGAGACGGGTTGACTCCACTTAAAGTAGAGATGGCACGAAAGCTCCAGCCGCTGACGGAGCAGTCTCGACCCAAGTAGCGCGAATTTGCGTTCTTCCACTGCATCCTCGCAGTTTGAGTCGCTCTCCAAGAGATGAGAGAATACGTGCTACAAAGCTGCAACGGAAATCGTCACGCTGACGCCCACATGAACAGTGCGTCCGTTCCGTCTAAGCGCTCCACGTCGAACTGGAGATCGTCGAAATACGCCGAGTACCACCCCACTGCTCGAGCAACGCGTTCACCCCTCTTTGTTCACCCAGCCTGACGTCTGCTGACATGGTGGCTTGCACACAGGCCTCGAAAAAAATAATTATTCCATTGCAATTACTGTATTTTTTGTACGGAAATATGTATTATTGATGCGGGTCGTATTGAAATTATTATTATTGAAGCAAAGTTATCAGTAAAATGTCTGACTATACAAGAACCAAGTTTAACATGATTCTCCATATAAAAGTAATTGAAATAAATACATATTATTGGTGAATGACATATTGAAATGATTATTATGGAGACCGAACTTTTGCAATCCAATATGATACTGTATTTTCCGAGGTCTGCTTGCACACGAGGCTTCAGGATTTTGTGCGTAAATTACCCTATATATAGTTTAGAGAAACTCTTTATGCTTCTCTAAATTCATGTCGATTAAATGCCAATTTTGGCAGGCATAAAAGAAAGATGATAAGATTTTCAAAAACACGGTAGTGCTAAAGGCAATCATTGGTTCTACGTAAATAGAGGACCTCTTAACCCCCCCCCCCCCCCGCAATCATTTGTTCTAATATTCATTACGAATACATATAGGAACTATACCTCCAGGATGCTAGCAAGGATAGAAGCAACCCAGAGTTTTCCATTGGTAAACAGAAATATTGTACCGGCTGCATTTGCCGAAACGATCACACGGCCTTCGATATCACAGACAAAGAGCACAATTATGATCGTTTGATACTGATAGAAATATATAGTTCGAAACAATCAATTTTAGTTATACTGGGATAGGTAGCAACGTTAGTGCTGCTATCGCAGACCAAATAGGATTATATCCGTGGTACGTCAAGTCAAAAGATGATCCCTCTTGACATCTAACTGGTACATCTCTATGAAACCAGTACGGCACCGGTGGCACACTGGGCCCTCCAAAGGCTTATATGCATAGTGATGGAAAAGAACCGTTCTAAACGTTTTTCAAATAAAGTTTCATTAATCATGAGGTTCAGAACCCCGTTTTAGAAATAGACATTTGCAACGCAGCACATGCAAGCTGGACATGGTTGAAAGGATCGAGTCGCTACACCTGCTCTGCAAACATCTCTGTCTCCGGGCCCATAATACTCTCTGGGTACTCATGAAATCGAGCTACATCGATCCATGAAGACGTCGTCACGGCCAGGTTGATGTAGATATAGGCCAGCTTCTCAACTTTGTCCTTCGTCAGCCGGTTGCGCTTTTTGCTGTGAATAAAGTCAAATATGCTCCAAGCTCGCTCACTTGCTGCAGAAGAAGTCGGGACGGCAAACACCAACCTCGCGAGGTCGTAGACTTTGGGGTGGCTCTTTTCGAAGAATTGCGAATTGTTATCCCACCAGTGACTCGGTGCCGCTGCTGCATACTGAGCCTTTTCCTGTGCAGACCATCCCTTCTTCAAGGTTCCAAACGCGTACAGCGCTGCCGTGAATGCTGACGAAGACGTACTACCAAGCAAATGCGCTCGTTCAGCAAACGCAACTGCTGCCGCAACACTTTCGTTCATGTCATTCTCCATGAAGTCACTTGTGTCAGTGGATGGATCCAGTAGAAACGCGATTTTGATGGCATCCGACTTCACAAACGTCCATCTTGACTCAATATGAGTTTTAATGGAAGTAAGCAGACCCGCTGGGATCACTCGGTTGCTGATTTCATAGATACTGTGTGTTCTCAGGCGTCGAAACAACGCGTACACTCTCGATGTTGCACACTTATCGGATTCCAATTCCCGCAGCACCTCCACAATCGGGTCGATCAGCTTTACAGCGTGCTCTAAGCGTTCCCAGAAATCCGGATCATTGATAATTGCTATCACCTTGTCGAGGGACGCTCGATTGGCAGCTGTAACTTGGTAGCGCGACAGGAGCTCAGCGTTATCCGACGCATCGAATAATTTCTTGATAACCACCATATTCGTCAGCACGCTACGGAGGCAGGCATGAAGCGTGTACCAGCGAGTTTGGATCGGTAGAACCAGAGCACGACGCCGATCTGTGCTTGGGAGAGTTGTGGCTTGGTGAAGCGACCGAAACTGATCCAGCAAATCATCATGCGCCTGGATAACAGTTGACTGGAGATTGCGAAACTCGTCTAGAAGCGCGTGGTGGTCTCGAACGAACTTAGTGATAGCGACAGCCTCCCTTCGGACAGTTGTAAAGAACGACAGCTTGAACACATCCTGGATCAACAGATTTATGGTGTGGGCAGCGCATCCACCAGCAAAAATCGGTAGCTTGGATTTCAAATGCGCCCATGCGCTCACCATGTTGCTCGCGTTGTCCGTCATAACACTTGCAACGACAGCCCCCGTCTCGGTGTGGACTTCGTTTATTACTCGCTCCAACTCTTTCGCCATGTAAGCCCCAGTATGCTGAGCAGTACCAGTCGGTAGTGATGACCAAAACAGAGCTGGCATTCCGGGGCGACGACCATAAAGTTGACAATGCTTGCATTATTTGTGTCACTCCATGCGTCAGTAACAACAGAGACCACGCGCTGCAGCTTAATCAGTTGAATCACATACTTTCTGCATTCATCGCGCATTCTCTGCAACATGACTCCGGCGATCTTGTGTCGGGACGGGATTATCAGGCCAGGCGCGAGTAACTGCATGAACTGGCGGAAGAATGGAGACTCCACGAGAACAAACGATAGTGCACATCCAAACATCATTTGAGCAAACGCGAAATCAAATTGCTCTTGAGTAACCGAAGGTAGAACGGTTCCACCAACAGGCAAGTCCGTTCGAGAAGTTGCTAGCGGAGGAGTGCCAGTGCCAGTCGTAACAGGCACCGACCGCTGCTGCTTCTTAGCTGCGTCAGCTCTCGCAAACTCACCCCATTGCTCGCGTATGCGTGGAGGCGCTGCGTTACAGCCAATCAAATGCGGGACCATGAACCGACCCGGTTGGCCGGTGTTAATGCGGCTGTGGCAGTATCTGCACTCCGCAGCAGCTTTCTTGCCATCGCCTTTTGGTTTCTTAACGAAGTGTTCCCATACAGGATGCGCGGGGCGGCCAGGTTTACGGGACGGCGAGCGATGCAATGATGCCGCCGGCGAGGACGACATTCGCTGCTGCCCCGCGGAGACGGCTTGAGGCGACCCTTGTGACTCCGACTTCGACTCTTGTTGGATCGTTGGAGACTCCGAGACACGACGTTGCCACTCCGCGGCCGCGGCAGACCCACACAGCCGGAAAAACCGGCGATTGTTGACTCGCGCTACCTTGTTCAGGAGACGGAGAGCTCAGCGCTACTGAAAACCTCGGTGGCGTGTGACTGCTTTGACGCTGGGCCGAAGGAGGAGGTGACTGCTGCTCCATTTGGACTTGGAAATGCTCGGCAAAGCGCTGACCGCAATGCCTCCTGATGCCCGCGTGCGGAAGCGAGTGGCTTGACTTCTGACATTGGGTTCGATAGATGAAGATGCAAGTCGAGTTCGCCCCCAGATTGCCCCAGAACACGAGCAACGTTCGCGGAGCACGCTGAATTGGTCTTCTATTGTGGTAGGGTCTATTATAAAAGTACAGTACGATTGTGTTAGATTGGTTCAAAACCTCTGCAAATGTTTAAACCCGGTTCTAAAATTTAAAAACGTTGTGTAAGTTTTCAACCCTTCGGGTTCTCTACCATCACTATATATGCATGGGCAGCTTGAACCGGTACGATACCGATGACACTGGCACGAATCAGTAAATATATTGAAGTAAACGGACGATTGAGGTGGACTGTACAATAGCATGCCGTTTCTACAAGCAGCAAAGACCTCAGCCATTGTTTGTTGTTGGTAGTATATTACATCTACAGTCTTAAGTCAAATGTCCGGGCAGATGCTGCGGCTGCGAAGCAGGCGCAGGAGATGACTGAATTAATAAGTAAAATAATTAACAAATAAAAATAAAGGGCTTATTCCAAAATCCTCCTATCCCAGCCTTCGCGGAGCTTGATACATACGGGCCGCGCCGCTATTGATAAAAGCAAAACCGAAACACGAACGTGAAACGACTCGTCTAGACTCTTTTCGCTTTGTCAAACCCAGCCACCTCCATCATTCTCAAGATGTCGAGACGCTGAATCGACATCAACGTGCAAGTGACCGTAAAACCTATTAGCGGTTCGTCACCAGTTTGAAGGGGGGGAGGGGGGCAGTGGACAGCCTGTCTATCAGCACTTCGTCGCTTCCTATCCCAGCATAACCCAAGCAAATTTAAACGTGAAATCGACCCCTAATACGACGTGCACAAAACACCCATGAGCTAATGCGTACAATAACAGCGAGTTAGCTGGCACTTACCGAAGTGTACGACGCGGAACCCCATCGTCAAAAGCGCCCACGTGATTAACTTGTCTTGGATCAGCATCGTTTGCGTCTCCAAGACAAACGCGAGGTGGTAAAATGCTTTGACCCCGCAATTGCGCTCCATCACCACTGCCAGCAGTACGAACGACAGCAATTCCAGCGCTGCGAGGACAAATACGCTGTGGACTGTGGCTGTTGCATTTTCACGCGTGATTCCTTCCAGGTCGAGGTGATATTTTGCGTTCGGGAGACGAACGATCATGAGCACGAAGCAGCCGTAGAGAACAGGGACGATCGACTCCAAGTATTCCGTTAGAACATGGCACTCGGACGTAAACATCGTCTCGAGCGTCTCCTGGAGAATTAATGACTTGCGCGTTACTGAATGATACCGTTGGGTTTTCCTCCGCGCTGCAAGCTCGCCGGCTGTGGTAGGCACAACGGGATGAACTCTGGCCAATCCCTTAGTAGGCAACACAACCCGAGGCTGTTGTGGCATATTGATGCTTAGATCCCGTGGCGGGTTCGATCTGTGCCTGTATGAACGCGAACTCTCAATTTCATCGATAATACTCAGCAACTGTTGGGTTGCATCTGAGTGTCGGTACGAGAGACTGGAGCGTAGCTGGATCCCTGATCGCACTTGTCTCGCATAAACTTCGGGCTTGTGGCAAAGCTCAACAATCGACGCAAGCAAGTTGCCGTTATCGGATCCCCCGACAAGCTTACGAAGACGTGCTCGAATGCTGCTAGTGCGTCGGAAGTGGCCGTATAGACCAAATATCACGTGACACATGTCAAGTGCAACAAAAGTGGCGATCGTGGTCGTTGAAGTTGTTTGCTGCATGGTTGTTGCAAGGTACAGGGCGTTAAAGAAATCGACGGTGAAGATGACGCTCTCAGGCGTCAAGTCCTCCATGTGCGTCGTCATACGCAGCAGCAGGTACTTGATCAGGGATTTAATAACTGGCAGCATCAACATCACGAGCAGCTCGTGGTTTGTTTTGACGGCAATGGAGAATAGCGCTTGGTACGCCGGGTAGACGATGATCAGGAGAATTTGGATACAAATGTACTTGACACAGCGAATAGTTTGGTCCAAGTCCGCCGCTGCATCTTGAAAAAATTTCTTGCCCGCTACTACGCGAAACGAAATGACCAACAACACGTAAAATACTGGAAAAGTCGACACCACGGTGAACGGAATGGGGAAAACAGTCTTGGACGCGACAGTCATCATCAGAACCGGGAAAGTTGCGCCAACGCAACAGGCAATCGCCGCGCATTGCACCTGCGAGAGATGGACTCGGTCGGCGAGATGATGAATTTGAACCCCTGCAGTGTGGGCGATGGCTGCAGTTAAGAGGCTGACGCGAATCCAAAAGCCGTGATTTACCAGCGATCCGTCACTCGGATTTTGAAGAGGCACCAGTTCTTGTGCCACGACGAGCGTCATCATAGGCAACGGAGTGCCGAAACAAACCAGAATTACCCGAAAAATAGACGTGGTCCGAGTGTATTCCTCCAGTGCCAGCAGCCGCTCCAGGGAGTACTTGCCACCTCGATGACTAACCTGCAGCTTGAACCACAAATGCATGACTTTCTCCCCCCACGAGGTAAGCCACCGCAAGCAGGTGACGGCTGTATTGAGTCGAAGATGTAAGGAACTCGAGGGCATGCTTCCCATTTGGTCAAGTTCCCTCTTGAATCAAGACTCTTGACTGGGCTCGTCGCGTTGGGGGCCCAAATATAGCTTCGAAACGCTACCGGTGAATATTTTTTAATGTTCACCTTAAAAGATCAGCTTGGATGCCTATTTCAGCGCTGTTGGCTCATCGAATACGTGTCGATGAAGTATTCCCTTAGTAACAAGTAGCATCTACCGTGGAGCTACTACGGGGAGAATTGTATATATTATGTGTTTTGCTGAATCTTTCCTATGTCGTTTCCCCCCCAACCCACATCCGTAGACATAAATCGTATCCTCGCTGCGATCACCAACACACAAGGTCTCCATCAAAACGTTATGGACCTTACGTTCAACGCCGGGTTTTATTCTTACAAGCCAAGGCGGAGAGACCCCCAGTAAGTCATTTTTCCCCCGAACCCAAAGTCACATGAAGCGGAGCACAATGGCCCCAAACGATGGGATTAGTAACACACCATCTCAATCTCAAACGAACTATCAATCACTATTATTTGGACACGACCAAAACTCCTTTCGCCTCACACTTCTCAACCTTCCAGGATGGTGACACTCGAGTGCCTCGTCGTAGGCGTGGGCTGTGCTTTCACCGTTCAAGTCTCCAGAGACGTTACTGCTCTACGAGAGGTCTTACACGACAGCATTGTAAAGGAATGCAACCAGCAGTTTGATCCGAGCGCTATAAGCCTCTATCTCGCTAGAATAGACGACAACTGCCTCAGCCCGATCGCTGTGCGCCACCTGAAACGAGGAGAAGTGCCGACCTTCATGTCGTCGATCCTGACACAACGCAACTTGATGAACCCATCGGACCAAATTGTCAGCCATCAGCTAGCCGACCAAGCCATTGATCGAGTGGACGTCCTCGTTGTCGTCCCTGGCAACATCAAGACGCTCCTGCGTACGGTTCACTTCAGGCGCAAGATGCAGGAATATCGCGGTAAGTTGGCGATTTTTACTCTTTCTTCTCCTCACACATGTAAAACCCCCTATGCTAGGCACAACTCATGACGCGTTTATGAATGCTGCAGACCTGTCGGAAAGAGCGTTAGACTGTGGACTGCGCTTCATCGCCAGCGCCGTGTGGCTGTGCGTGCCGTCCAGCGACTGGCTGTCACTACAGCTCGTTTTCGCCGCTCTTATGCTGCACGTGGTTGTTTTCGCCCTCATGCTGTTCTACGCCTGCTTCTACTTCGAAGTGAGACGCGAAGGGCTCCGACGTAAGCTACACGGACGTTGAAGTGAACAACATGGCTACACTACCGTAATGTACCCCTTCAAATCTAATACCCCTTCCTCTCATTCGTCGAAACTCCGCTCCTCCAATTTTCCTCCAATCCGCTCCCTTTAAAAGATAACTGGTCCTGCGATCTCCCCCCCCCCTCCCTCTGATAAAACAACGCGTTGATTCACTTTGGAAAATCTCCTCCATCTTCCCAGACACCATGGCCGAGACCAGCATCTACCCGCGCGCCGAGCTTGACGGCCACAACGGCAAGGCCGTGACGGCCATCGCCACGACCCGCGAGAACCCGAACCTGCTGCTGACGGCCTCGCGCGACAAGTCGCTGCTCGTGTGGCAGCTGTCGAACGACGGCGAGGAGTACGGCTTCGCTCGCCGCCGCCTGCAGGGCCACTCGCACTACGTGGAGGACGTGGTCATCTCGTCGGACGGCCAGTTCGCCCTGTCCGGCTCGTGGGACGGCACCCTGCGTCTGTGGGACCTGAACACGGGCATCACGACGCGCCGCTTCGTGGGACACACCAAGGACGTGCTGTCGGTGGCCTTCAGCGCCGACAACCGCCAGATCGTCTCGGGCTCGCGCGACAAGACCGTGAAGCTCTGGAACACCCTGGGTGAGTGCAAGTACACCATCACGGAGGACGGCCACACGGAGTGGGTCTCGTGCGTGCGCTTCTCGCCCTCGACGGCCAACCCGCTGATCGTGTCGTGCGGCTGGGACAAGGTGGTCAAGATCTGGAACCTGTCCAACTGCAAGCTCCGCACCAACCTGTTCGGCCACGAGGGCTACCTCAACACGGTGACCGTGTCCCCGGATGGATCGATCTGCGCCTCGGGCGGCAAGGACGGCACTGCCAACCTGTGGGACCTGAACGAGGGCAAGCGCCTGTACTCGCTGGTGGCCGGCGACGTCATCCACGCCCTGGTCTTCTCGCCCAACCGCTACTGGCTGTGCGCTGCCACGACCTCGGGCATCAAGATCTGGGACCTCGAGTCGAAGATCGTGGTGCACGACCTGCAGCCCGAGGTGGAGGAGCCCAAGGGCAAGTACGCCCAGCCCCCGCACTGCATCTCGCTGGCCTGGTCGGCCGACGGCTCGGTGCTCTTCTCGGGCTACACGGACGGCATTGTGCGCGTCTGGGCCGTGGGCAACTAAGCGGAGAGCTGTTGACAGCGTCGTTTAGGACTTCGTAGGGTGAAGTTGTTAGTGTTGGAAGTAGTTTTGTTTTTCTAAGCATGACAAAATCATCCAGGAGGTTTTTCCACTAGCCAAACTCAAGGTCTTTTTGTCATCAGTGCTGCATTCGTTGCCAGCATTGTAAAGGAATGCAATCAGCAGATCGACTCAAGCACTATGAAGCTCCACCTCGCTAGGATACCTTTCCGGTCCGGCAAAGAATTAATATCAGACTGTAGCTTGCGTTCTACTGCTCCAACAGAGCTGTGGATGCCTTTAAATTAAAGCGCTATAAGAGCATCTCCACCGGTGCTGAGTAAAACTAAAAGCGCATTGCCCTCAGATCCGTGCTTACATCGGCACAACCGTGCTAAAGACAGTGCGCAGCTCCACCGGCGTTAAAGCTCTTGGTTCGGCGCCAGCAATGGCGACAACGAGTCCTAGCTGTATAGCCCTATAAAGATGAAAACGGGCCCGGCAGCACGTTGAGGAAGACCCAGGGATGACGTAGCGTGGGCGTCAGTGCGGTCTGTGTTGCTTGCGCTGCTTCGAACGCTTGACTTGGCCCTACGACTGGCTGGTCGACATTTACTCAGCCTTGTACTCAAAGCCTCCCCGTTGGCAAACTTGTGCAAGAATTTGATCTGCGTAAAAAATGGAGCAATTTGCTCAGCATTTACTCAAACCGGTGGAGCTGGACAAAACTAAAACTATAACTAAATATTGACAGAAAAAAGGGTAAAATTTAGTTTTACTCACGAGACTTGCTTAGTGATAATACTGAGATAGCAAGTGTACCGTAGGTATGCTGCTGGCGCAGCCGGCAGGGGGTTAATTCGGTGTCGCATGAAGCCGTGCGTGTAACGCATGCGTTAAGTAACCATCATATATGACATGTTATGAAAGTAAGCTTAATAGGTAGTCTGAATAATTACCTAGTAAGTCTCTGTCAATGGACGCCTGCTGTAACGGGGTTACACGAATGTTACCCGAAGGGTTACGAAGTGTGGCACACACAGGCTTGTGTGGTGCACGCTGTCTAACCTATTTCAGTAGGAGAATCAGTACATGGCTTCAGAGCCACAGATTATGCATATGACTAGGGTTCACTATGCTAGATAGTGAACCAGATACATTTACACCGAAGGCGGCTCTGCCGCGATAAGAGAAATACATTCAGTTTGAAGATTCACAGCTAAGAGTTAAGGGTTGACTCTTGGAGTCCGTAGGGAGTACGGACTCGTGCGTTCTGGTATTAGAACGGGCTATCTTTAGCCGCGACTCTGTGAGTCTGTTACGTCTTCCTCTGACGCTAAAGCTACGGCAGCCCCGTTGCACTTGGTAGCACTTGTAGTCAATCCGACACCTGAGTCTGGATAGACTGACCCTCTGTGGAGAATGGAGCAGTTCGCTCACTTGCCCCCGAACCAGCAGGATGCGCTTAAAAAGCTTATGTCCTTGCTGGGCCCGGAGGGCGTGACGCAACTGGCGCAACAAGGCCCCGACGCGGTGAATGCGCGCCTCGAGGCGTTCTCCAGCTACGAGAATGCTCTGTTGGAGCACCTCCAGCAGAGGATGGCGACGGCCGTGGCGCCGCAAGCGCCCGCTACGTCATCCGACGCGGGAACAAGACCCAAGCCGCTCATGTTGAGCGTGAAGACCTTCGAAGGCAAGGAAGGGGAAAGCAATGCTTTGGACCCGTGAAGTCGAGATGGCTATGAGCTCAGCTCTACTCCGGACGGAGTCGCAGCGCGTGGCGCTAGCTATCTCGAAGCTTGGTGGGCGAGCGAGAGAGTGGGCACTAACGTCAGGGACGTCGGTCGACACGGCCTTCCCGACGTGGGACCAGCTGAAGCAGCAACTGTCCCGAGTGTTCGCTCCGCCTAACGAGGCGTATCGCGTGCGCTCACGCTTCCTGGCTACCCGACAAGGCAAGAAGGATTTGGTGGACTATGTCCAGGAGTTGAGAACTCTCATTGCGGGCATGTCTGCCGAGCCTCTGGCTGAAGTAGTCATCGTCACGGTGTTTATGGAAGGACTTCGCACTGGCGTGGCCAGGACGGAAGTCTTCCGCACTCACCCAAGCTCTTTCGAAGAGGCTGTGAGCATCGCGTTGAACGCGGAGCACAACTTTAAGTCGTCAAGACTTGGGTGGAACGCTCCTCACACCAGTTCGTCGAATGGTCCGGAGCCTATGGACCTCAGCTATGCTGAAGACGAAGAAGCCGAGCTTCGGGCTGCTGAGCAGCGGCGCGGCATCCGCCGATGCTTCATCTGCGGTGACACGCGTCACTTGCGCGCCGGATGTCCGCTGCGCTTGCAGCGCCAGGCTTCGTCAAGCCGCTCTTCGGGTTCGAGCCAGGGCTCTGGTTCGTCTCGGGGAAACGAGAAAACCCAGTAGGCGCGGGGCGGCCTACTGGGGAGGAACTAAGTTCTATTGAACCTCGGCGAGGTGGAGGTCGACAGGACTTAGCCCCGAAGAGAGCTGTACTCTATAACACGGAACGTGTGTGCAAGCCGGGCTTGCTGGTTGTCCAGGCTTGGGTGAAGGGCTTCACAAAGCCATGGACGATTTTGATCGATTCGGGAGCGTCGGGTAATTACGCCCGGCGTTCCACGATGGACGGAAGTCAGCTTTATGCTGAGGCGCTGGTAGCGCGTGGGAGTGACATCGTCACTGTTCGTCTCGCGACGGGCACTCGTGTCACGGTGCCTAAAGTCCCTGTGGACTTGGGCGTGAAGTTTTAGATTTTGATAGCGTGGAACGCTGTCTGGTCTTAGACCTCGATTCGAGATATGATCTCATCCTTGGTATGGCGTGGCTGGAACGCCATGAGCCTTGGATAGATTGGAGGTCGAAGACCCTTGGTGCTACGCACTTCTCTCCTGGTGGAGCATTGGCGAGTCATGAACCCACCTCTGCTAGGAAGCAGAAGCGCTTCTGGCGCGAGCACTGGACCGAGTCGGTCAATGTGCTGAACATCGGAGTTTCCGAGTTGATGGACACTGCGTGTGTCGAGAACGAGCGTTCGAGCGTGGCTCGTGGACGGCAGGTGGAGCGGCACGAATTCCGCTGAGCGGGTGTGCGTCTGAGGGCGACGCCCTGCTGCGTGCCAGTGAAGGCGCGGTCGACGAGAGGTCGAGTGAAGGTGGGCGTTGCCCGGATCAAGGATGTGGGCGGCACTAATTCCGCTGAGCGGGTGTGCGTCTGAGGGCGACGCCCTGCTGCGTGCCAGTGAAGGCGCGGTCGACGAGAGGTCGAGTGAAGGTGGGCGTTGCCCGGATCAAGGATGTGGGCGGCACTAATTCCGCTGAGCGGGTGTGCGTCTGAGGGCGACGCCCTGCTGCGTGCCAGCGACGGCGCGGTCGGCACGATGCCGAGGGACAAGGGCTCTGCCCGGATGAAGATCGTGGAGTGGCACGTAATCCACTGAGTGGAGGCTGCGGGTCGTGCAGCCCTTCGCTGAGTGTCGATCAAGACACTGGTGCTCCTCTGGAGCTGAATGAGGTGGTGATACCTGGCGTCAAGAAGCACGCGAAATCACGGAGCTCTTCTGGGCGGACAGTGTCCATGAAGAGGCGGCAGCGCCGCAAAGCGCTGGCGGCGCGACGCAAGGCGTCTGCGGTCTCACGAGTCGAGAAGGGTGTGCCGAGCGGTGAGGCTCCACACAAGAGCGAGCAGCTCTACACACTCGTGAATGGGTGACGGGCGACGTCGACGGAGATGTCAGTCTCACCGACTTGCCCTCACTATCTGCTCTCCTGGAGCTGGACGAGATGTCCTTGGCCGAGTTGGGCGAAGCCTTGAAGGCTGGAGACTTGGCGGAGGTGGTGGTCATACGACCTGAAGAAGAGTTGAACTCGTCCTCGCTTCTGGATGAAGCTGTCCTGGAGGACACTAAGAAGGCGCTGAATGCGCGAAGCGGATCGGCGATCCTGAAGGATCCGTCGGACCCCTTGTACCACGTGGTGAAGGATTATCAAGACGTGGTCTCGAAGGAACCGCCCTCGGGGCTACCTCCGGATCGAGGTGTTCGACATGAGATTGATCTCGTTCCGGGAACGAAGTACTGCGTGACGAGGCAGTGGCCTCTGCCGAAGGAGCAGTGTGACGTCATTGACGCGTTCTTCCGTGCGAAGCACGAGGCGGAGCATGGTGCGTGAGAGTAAGTCTCCTCACTCCACGCCGACGTTCTGTGTCAGAAAGCCGAATGGCAAGTGGCGTATTGTGCATGCTTTTAACAAGCTGAATGCCGCCACCATTCCGGCGCAGACGCCGATTCCTCGGAAGGACGTTCTTCAGAACAACATGGCAGGATGTACGATGTACAGTGCGCTCGACTTGGTCGATGGCTACTACCAATTGCTCATGAGAACGAGCGACATTCCTCTCACTGCGGTGAGTACTCCGAGCGGCATGCTCTGGGAGTGGTTGGTGATGCCCCAAGGGCTCTCGAACGCGCCAGCGACGTTCAATCGTCTTGTGACGCAGCTCTTCCGGCCCCATCGGGCGTACGCGCAGACGTACTTCGATGACATCTTTGTCCACAGTCGTGCGGAGCACAGGAAGACTGATATGGAGAACCATGTCGAGCACCTGCGTGCTGTGCTCGAGTGCATGCGTCAAAACAAGTTGTATGCCAACATTGACAAATGCATCTTCGGAGCAGAAGAGATTCCCTTCTTAGGGTGCTTCATCGGGAAGCGTGGCCTGAGGGCCGACCCGGTCAAGGTCAAGGCCATTGTTGACTGGCCGGTTCCCCAGAACCAGAAGGATCTTCGCAAGTGGCTTGGCAGCCAGTACTTGCACAAGTACAGCGAGAATTACGCTGAGATGGCTCGGCCACTCTCCAATCTCCTGAAGAAGGACGCGGAGTGGTGTTGGAACACCGAGCATCAAGATGCGTTTGCGGCAATTAAGGATAGTCTCCTTCATGCGCCTATTCTGGCTTTGCCAGACCCCGCTCGTCCGTTTAGTGTCGTCTGTGACGCCTCGGACTTTGCCATCGGCTGTGCCCTGCTACAAGCAGACGCCGAGGGCGCGAGCGCGTGGTGGCGTTCGAATCTCGTCAGCTGAAGGCTGCTGAGAAGAACTATCCTGTGCATGACAAAGAGCTACTTGCGATGAAGTATGCGCTCGTCAAGTTCAGGGTTCACCTGTTGGGCTCTCAGCCGTTCGTGATTTACACGGATCACGCGTCGTTACGCACTGCGACTCAGTCGCCTCATCTCTCGCAAAGGATGGCCCGTTGGCTGTCCTTCTTCGCGGAGTACAACTTCGAGGTGAAGTACAAGCCTGGCAGGCAGAATGTCCTCGCGGACGCGCTGTCGCGCAGGCCGGATTATGAGCTGGCTCATGTAACGACCGTGACTTCGTCATTACCGGATCTGATCCGAACGGCTTATGCCAAGGATGACACTTGTGTCGCGTTGCTGAAGGCTCTCGGGAGCAAGGAGTTTCAAGACTCGGACATTGAATTGTCGGCGCGAGTGCGCGCGCGTTTGCATCGCTACACCCTCGATGGTGGCCTGCTGTTCTACAGCACTGGCTCCGAGGACACGCCACGCGTGGTCATCCCTCATGATGCGGACCTGAAGTATCGTATCCTCTATGAGGCCCACGACACGCCGGTGGCTGGCCATCTTGGCCGTGAGAAGACCTACAGCTCGGTGAGCACCCACTACTGGTGGCCGAAGATGTACAAGTGGACGAGCACTTATGTGCGCACGTGCGAGACGTGCCAGCGAGTGAAGTCGTCACCCCATGCTGCAGCCCCGTTGGCAAGCTTGCCTGTCCCTTCGGGCTGTTGGCAATCCATGAGTATGGACTTTGTGTTTGGCCTGCCGGCGGATGCGGCGGGCAACACTGGAGTCGTGGTCTTTGTAGACCGACTGAGCAAGATGGCTCACATTGCGGCTGTGCCGGATACCATCGATGGTAAGGGTACAGCAACGCTGTTCTTGGACCGAGTGTTTCGACAACACGGACTCCCTGAGTCGATTGTCTCGGACCGAGACCCCCGCTTCACGGGCAACTTCTGGAGCGCGGTTTTGCGGTGCTTGGCACCAAGCTGGACATGTCCACGGCGGATCACCCGCAGACCGATGGTCAGACAGAGCGAGTGAATCGCGTCGTCGAAGACGTGCTCCGCAGCATTTGCGCTGAGACGCCGAAGCGTTGGAGCGCTATGCTGCCACTCGTTGAGTTTGCGTTGAATAACGCCGTGCATGCCTCGACCGGCTACACGCCGTTCTACGTGAACAGCTTGTCCCATCCCCGCGTCCCGCTGACGCCGCCACGTGGTGGCCTCGGGCTTGGTGGGGAGGAAGCCGATTTAGCTGATCGGCTAGCTGATGTCAGCCCGGCTACTGTTCGTAAACAGGTTGACACTTTCTTGTCGACGCGCTTGAGTGTCTTACGACACGTGCGTGACGCAATGGCTGAGAGCCAAGACAAGCAAAAGGAACATGCGGATGCTAAAGGCAGAGGCAATGTTGACAGTTATGAGGTCGGGGACCTGGTATTGCTAAATGCTAAGAACCTACCTACACATGCAGTGTCCGCTGTCTTCAAGACGAAGTTGCGCCCGCGCTTCATTGGACCTTTCAAGGTCGTGGCCAGGAAGGGCCTTGCGTACACGCTCAATCTTCCGAAGAAGATGCGGA
This sequence comes from Phytophthora melonis, assembly GCA_024211575.1. Taxonomy (NCBI): domain Eukaryota; phylum Oomycota; class Peronosporomycetes; order Peronosporales; family Peronosporaceae; genus Phytophthora; species Phytophthora melonis. Next base: position 1,552,999 of record JAMXKT010000085.1, read on the forward strand.
CGCACCCCGTCTTCTACGTGGGCTTGCTCAAGCCGTACCATGACCCGATGCAGGTGCAAATGGAGGCACCGAGGGCGACGAGGTCGCAGGCGCGGAGGTCGCGAGCGTCGAGGACGCAGTCGCAGGCGTCACAGACGCGACCATCATCGCAGGCACTGCAGGCACAGGCGGAAGGCTCGGCATCGGCGGTGCCGCGAGCCCTGAGGGCAGGGTCGGAGTCGGAGGTGCCGCAGGCTGGGGGCCACCGGCGCAGGAGGCGCAGCGGGCGGGCCCTGCATGCGGGCCAGAAGGTCAATCTGACCCTGCAATGCGGCCTGCTGACGCCGAAGCTCGGAGAGCTCCTGGCTACGACGATCGTCGCGATCGCCATAATACTGCACCCAGCTCTCCAAGTGTCGGAGCCGGTCCCAGACCTCGCGAGGCACTTGAACCCAGCTCAAGTCCCGAGCAAGCTCGTCGAGCTCCGTGGCAGTACGCGCGAGACGCGCATCGACATCCTGGACATGGTCCCGAAGGCGAGTCGTCTGTTGCTGAACCTCGAACAGCTCATCAAACGTCGCGAGGCGGCTTGGTGCGTCCTCCACCGGCGCTGCTCGATGAGCAAGGGAACCTTCACTACCATGTGGAGCGCCTGCTGGCGAAGCGGCGGTGCCGGGGTCAAAACCAGTATCTGGTAAAGTGGCGAGGGTACCCACACTCCAGAGAACTCATGGGAGTTTGAGGTGCCCCTTCGCCAAGACTGCCCAGACGTCGTGGACGCTTTTGATCGGCTTGATCACCAGCGCCCCGTGGGCTCGAGGCCGGCATGCCGGCCGTCCCGCGCTTCCCGGCAATAGGCTGGGGAGCTGCTGGAGTCAGCCACATTGCTCCGGGGTTGGCCCTGAGCCACAGCGCTCACTCCCTCACGGGTAGGAGCGACTGGAGGGCTCAAAGGAGCGAAGCGCGCAGCGCTAGAATGGGTCTGCGGCTGAGCGTTAGCCGAGAGGCTGCGTTTGGCTCGGATCTTCGCAAAGTCGAAGCGGAGCTTGCGTTCGATACGAACATCCACTTCGCTGAAGCTAGCTCGAAGAGCATCCATGGAGCTAAGCTTCTTCTTCTTCTCAGCCCAGAGCTCGAACTGAGCCTCGTGTTCGATCAGGCTTTCGCCCGGGCTGAGCGCCACAGGGTACGTCCGCATTGCGGGCACGGACAACCCTTGCCTTGTAGGCGCAACCGCTCGCGGTACTCGGAGACAGTCGTAGACTGTGGAGTCAAGAGTCGCTGTCGTAGAGCCGTTCGAAGAGCGATCTCCTCCGGAGTACGGGCCGCAGGCCAATGACATGCTGAGCCAGCGTCGGCTGGAAAGCCTGGCGGCATGCCTCCGCGGGGTCACGAGGCCGGAAGCCGTACTCGGCGGTGCTGGGGTTCAGCAGGGGCCGCAACTCGGGGCGCTGGGAGCGCATGGAGGCCAGCTGCGCCGCAACCTGCTCGGATTGAGCCTCGTCCAAAGGGTTGGAGATGACGGGGCCCAAGGGCACTTCCCGCACGAGGCGGAGTACCGTGACTCAGTGAGCTCGCGCAGCTCGCGGAGCCCGGAAGAGCGTTCAGGGAACGGATTTGGAGTGCGCAGCGGTGGCCGCGGCTCCTCCTCGACAGCGCAGTGCGCTCGGTAGAGGATGGCTCGACGAGCGCGCAGGAGACACTCGCGCGCGGCGCTCTTGGTCGCGGGAGCTCGACGAGCCAACTGTGGCCGACGTGCCACCTCCGCGTTGTGCCGGCGACGTGGGCGAAGCGTCGCGGCGGTTCGGGAGCGTTGTGGGGACGCTGCTTCACCCTCATGGCTCGGAGAGCCGACATCGGACTCGCTGTAGTCCACCTCGCCCTCCTCCTCATCTCCGAAGAGATCTTTGAGGTCCATGGTCGGATGGGCTGGTGCTCGAGGAGCTGGGGCGTGCTCGCCGCGAGCGTGGCTTGAGGCGTTGCGCCGCGAAGTACTGAGAGACCGAGAGCCTGGGAGGCGCGGTCGGTGTGCGCACCTGCGCCGGGGAGCTTGGGAGTTCGCAGGCACGAGGTGCCGAAGCGCGAGAGGAGCGAGGCTCCGAGGCGGACCTCGCGAGAGGGTTTCTGCGGTCGAAAGACCAAAAGGCGTTATGACTTGAAGTCATGTGAGGGCGCGTTGCGCCGAGAAGTTCTCAGAGACGTCCACACGATGTGGATTGACTCGTTCGAGAAGGAGGTTTGACGGAACAAGACCCGGTCGTTGACCGTTAAGCGTGGACACCCGTGTCCACGGTTTGGTGGGGGAGGGTGTAACGGGGTTACACGAATGTTACCCGAAGGGTTACGAAGTGTGGCACACACAGGCTTGTGTGGTGCACGCTGTCTAACCTATTTCAGTAGGAGAATCAGTACATGGCTTCAGAGCCACAGATTATGCATATGACTAGGGTTCACTATGCTAGATAGTGAACCAGATACATTTACACCGAAGGCGGCTCTGCCGCGATAAGAGAAATACATTCAGTTTGAAGATTCACAGCTAAGAGTTAAGGGTTGACTCTTGGAGTCCGTAGGGAGTACGGACTCGTGCGTTCTGGTATTAGAACGGGCTATCTTTAGCCGCGACTCTGTGAGTCTGTTACGTCTTCCTCTGACGCTAAAGCTACGGCAGCCCCGTTGCACCTGCCAAAAGTGTATTAACTTTCCGCATAAGCCGATTTTAGAAAACTTATATTTGTCCGGCGTAGATTTCGCCTCAGTAAACGAAGGGCCACTTCGCCCCCTCATCGTGCAACTGCATAAATTTTATCTTGAGTAAAGTATGCACACCCTTTTGTAGCAACTTGGTGGCAAAACCCCGACTTTTCACATATATCGACCTCTGCACAATTTATATTTAGAGTTAGAGAAACACTTTATGTCGATTAAATGCACCTTTTGGCAGGCGTCCATTGGAGAAGCATCAATCGTATCATTAATTTTCATTTCATTCGAAACATTTCCAGTTCTCACGTCCACAGACGCAGCAACACCAGGGTGAATTTACAGCACCAAGGTAAGAAGAGACGTTTGCTTGGGAGGGCACTGCTGCAACATATAATTTGCTTGTACTTGGTTATTAACAGCGCGAAGGCAAGAAAACGAAATAATATTATCGTGAGTGTGTTTGAATGCAAGCACAGCGCTGGCGACTGGTGCGCCGCAAGTGCGGCGCGCCTAAGCCGTGTGCGCTGTGCGTTTATCTGTGTGGTTTTATATTTGCGATCTCAGCCCCCGCGAAGCCCTAGTTGAACGCGTAGTGATGAACAAAAATGGGCCTTAAGACACACGGAATGCAAGCGAATGTCATCGTGTTTTCTTCTAATACACTAATTGCCTTCTCAGGAGAGCTGGTAGTCGTGTCCTCTAGCTGGTTACAGAGTCTAGTTCGATAATTACGTCCTATGAAATTCCACAGGTGAAAGCCTCTGTGGTATAGCACCCCGTGGAGAAAGCGCGATGGTCGGCGAGAACAGCGCCGCGGTGATGGAGCTCGACGCGACGGATGGAGCGCGACGCGGTTGATGGGGCGCGACGCGCTGTGGAGATGGACGGGAAAGTCGACAAGGGTGATGGGCTGTGAGACACGGCGCCAGAATCCAGTGCGAGGTGTAATCACTCGACGGGTCGACCAGAGCCCCGTCTCTTCAAAACGCGTCGACCCCTAAACCCCGCCGAGCAAAACGCGTCGACCCCTAAACCCCGCCGAGCAAAACCCGCCGAGCCCAAAACGCGCCGAGCAAAACCCGCCGAGCCAAAACGCGTCGAGCAAAACGCGTCGAGGTGAGATCTTGATTATGTTACGCAAATCAGGTTGAAGAACGGTAGTGCAAGCACGACAGACGCAAGGATAGACGTAGGGTGGTAGGCTTAGCAAGCACGAAGTAGGAGATAGCCAGTAGCAAGGACATAGGATAGGGTAAGGACTCAGTCCCGAAATTTCTCTGAACCACAAAGACCTCCCGTCTTCCCTCCGGTTCCAGGGGAACCACCAAGCGCCGGCAAGCAGAGCCGCCCCGATATCGCGGCCCCCCGTCGTTTGTTGGTTCGGGTGCTCAATCCCCCACAGACCCGTGCTGAGATAAAGGCACGTTAAACGTATACCGTTTAGGGGCGCCCGATAACGCGCTGCTAGGCGAAGGAACGCACCGGCCCGATAACCGCCGTGCACAAGACCCCCCGATAACGCCACACAAGCCCCAGGAAACGCCGGCCTGATAACGCCGCACGCCCGACGCTAACGCCAAGGAAACGCCGGCCCGATAACACCGCACGCCCAAGGCTTGACGCCCTACGACAAGGAACAAGCGTCAACCAAGAACCCCAACTCTGAAGCCTGCGAAGACTTGGGTCTGTATTTCGAAGATACGCTACTCCAACAACCGGGAAAGATAAGTTGCTCGGCGCGACCGCTATTCAGACGCGCCGAGTTTGAGCGAGACCGGCTCCGCGAGATTTCTGCGAAGCCGCTACTCCACAATGGTGCCGCGACCCGGGAGTACTACTTCGAATGACGGGCCATCGATCCAAGAGGCATCGGAGGCAGGTGCGCCGTCGGTTGGAAGGTCGCCGACGACAAGAGAGCACGGAGAAGGACCTGTCGCGTCGTGGAGCTCTGAGGGAACCTTCACGAGTGGCCACGGAGCCCGCGACGATCTGGAGGGATACGAAGAACTGTTTGCCGTTCCCGATGTGGCTCCCGACGTGGGAGCCACGAAGGGCCGCGACGCAAGTCGCGGTCCTACCGGTCGGAAGCCTGCGAAGGCCGAAGACCAACAATCACCCACCGCCAAGCCAGCCGCCAAGCGCAAGTCGTCCAAGAAGAGGAAGAAGAAGCTGCGCGCGCCGGACTCGGCGGACGAGTCGCTGTCTAAGCCGCAAGGCAAGGACACGGGACGAGTATACCGTCGAGGAAGTGCGATACGTCGTGGCCCGCACGGAGCTCTTCCGGCTGCTAGAGCAAGACCCCATCCTGGTCTTCCTCAAGCCCATGCTGATGAGCAACTTCACGGGCCCCTTCATGGCGCCGGACTACGACAAGATCACCAGCGTCGCGCACGCTGCGCCGACACTCTTCCAGATGTTGCGTGATTCGGGATTCGTCCTGGGCGCCTTCGAAATGGAGAGGCTCTGTGACTGGGACCTCAAGTCCTGGTTGCGCGCGATCCGCGTCGTGCAGGAGCCCTTGACGATTCTTGCAGGATCCATCAAGCCAGATGCGACGACCGCCGCGGAGGATCGAGACGCGACGAGTCCGGCAACGGCCTTGGGGCAGACTTCGACGACCACGCCGTCACCTCCACCTCGATACCAGTCGAGTGTGGACTCTGACAGCAGCTTTGAGTCACCCAAGCGCATGCCCATGGAGCGGCCGCCGCGTGTCATGCAGATCTCCGCTGCGCCGGCGTCCCCGCACGCCGAAGTCGCGAAGCCCGCTGAGGGCGCGATCCCGAAGGCTCTGGAGGAGTCTCTGGTTAGACTGATGCAGACGACGATAATGCGCGCCCCGCGCGCCGAGGCACCCGTCGTCCAGGCGAAGCCGGAGCACCCAGCGACAGCGGCCACGCGCTCCCACGAGACATCCGATGTCGCGATGGAGTCGGTGAGTTCGCATTCGTCGTCGCGGTCCAGACCTCGACGCGACGTGGACGAAGATCCTGACGACCTGTTCGACTTGGACGTCGGGACGCCGAGAGCTGCAGCCGCGGTCTCAACGGCGACGGCCGGCGTCGGGCTCACGAGAGTTCGCCTCTCCGCTTCATCTGAACTGAAGGAATTCTCGGGACGCGATGCTGGCGAAGAGAAGGCTAGGCTGTGGCTCAATCGCCTGAAGTCCGCCGCTCGACGCGACGGGATGACCGGTGAAGAAGTGTGTGGCTTGTTCAGCGATCTGATGAGTGGCCCCGCACGCCAATGGTATCTCCAACTCCCCAAGAAGGTGAAGAAGTCATGGGCCGAGTTGATGGAGCAGTTTCGCATCCAGTACTGCGGCAAGGGTGTGTCGATGGCCAGCCGCTACTACCATGCAGCGCAACGCCCCGACGAGACTCCACTTGACTACTTGTACCGGCTCAATGTGGCAGGCCTCAGGGCGAACATCCCGTACGCCGAGGGCACGATCGAAGAGAAGCGTGAACACGTCGAGCACTTCATCCGGACGCTGAACACTCAGGAAGCCGAACTCGCCTCGCGTCTCACTCTGATGGAAGTCGCCGACTCCGAGGCGCTGGAGAAGAAATTGCGCGCCCGACAGCGTGGCCTGGCCCACCAGAAGAAGACTCTCTTTGGTTCAAGCAAGTTCCGTCAAAGGCGCCGACCCCGCCGGCTCAGCCGGCACGCGCCGTACACGCGATCCACGTCGCGGCGGACGAGTACGACTCGGAACGTGAAAGTCGCGACAGCGACGACCGCCAGTACGACCAAGACGAGGGAGACGAGGAACGCGCCAAGTTGTTCGTCGCGGGCCAAGCCCCACCTGGAGAGCCAGCGCGTCGCAACTTTGACCCCGACGACTCGGGACGCGACCGTCCGCGGTGCCGCCACTGCGGTTCACGTCGCTGTGGTATAGCACCCCGCGGAGAAAGCGCGATGGTCGGCGAGAACAGCGCCGCGGTGATGGAGCTCGACGCGACGGATGGAGCGCGACGCGGTTGATGGGGCGCGACGCGCTGTGGAGATGGACGGGAAAGTCGACAAGGGTGATGGGCTGTGAGACACGGCGCCAGAATCCAGTGCGAGGTGTAATCACTCGACGGGTCGACCAGAGCCCCGTCTCTTCAAAACGCGTCGACCCCTAAACCCCGCCGAGCAAAACGCGTCGACCCCTAAACCCCGCCGAGCAAAACCCGCCGAGCCCAAAACGCGCCGAGCAAAACCCGCCGAGCCAAAACGCGTCGAGCAAAACGCGTCGAGGTGAGATCTTGATTATGTTACGCAAATCAGGTTGAAGAACGGTAGTGCAAGCACGACAGACGCAAGGATAGACGTAGGGTGGTAGGCTTAGCAAGCACGAAGTAGGAGATAGCCAGTAGCAAGGACATAGGATAGGGTAAGGACTCAGTCCCGAAATTTCTCTGAACCACAAAGACCTCCCGTCTTCCCTCCGGTTCCAGGGAACCACCAAGCGCCGGCAAGCAGAGCCGCCCCGATATCGCGGCCCCCGTCGTTTGTTGGTTCGGGTGCTCAACCCCCACAGACCCGTGCTGAGATAAAGGCACGTTAAACGTATACCGTTTAGGGGCGCCCGATAACGCGCTGCTAGGCGAAGGAACGCACCGGCCCGATAACCGCCGTGCACAAGACCCCCGTGTAGGCCCGATAACGCCACACAAGCCCCAGGAAACGCCGGCCTGATAACGCCGCACGCCCGACGGGAACGCCAAGGAAACGCCGGCCCGATAACACCGCACGCCCAAGGCTCGACGCCCTACGACAAGGAACAAGCGTCAACCAAGAACCCCAACTCTGAAGCCTGCGAAGACTTGGGTCTGTATTTCGAAGATACGCTACTCCAACAACCGGGAAAGATAAGTTGCTCGGCGCGACCGCTATTCAGACGCGCCGAGTTTGTGCGAGACCGGCTCCGCGAGATTTCTGCGAAGCCGCTACTCCACAATGGTGCCGCGACCCGGGAGTACTACTTCGAATGACGGGCCATCGATCCAAGAGGCATCGGAGGCAGGTGCGCCGTCGCTTGGAAGGTCGCCGACGACAAGAGAGCACGGAGAAGGACCTGTCGCGTCGTGGAGCTCTGAGGGAACCTTCACGACTGGCCACGGAGCCAGCGACGATCAGGAGGGCTACGAAGAACAGTTTGCCGTTCCCGATGTGGCTCCCGACGAGGGAGCCACGAAGGGCCGCGACGCAAGTCGCGGTCCTACCGGTCGGAAGCCTGCGAAGGCCGAAGACCAACAATCACCCACCGCCAAGCCAGCCGCCAAGCGCAAGTCGTCCAAGAAGAGGAAGAAGAAGCTGCGCGCGCCGGACTCGGCGGACGAGTCGCTGTCTAAGCCGCAAGGCAAGGACACGGGACGAGAGTATACCGTCGAGGAAGTGCGATACGTCGTGGCCTGCACGGAGCTCTTCCGGCTGCTAGAGCAAGACCCCATCCTGGTCTTCCTCAAGCCCATGCTGATGAGCAACTTCACGGGCCCCTTCATGGCGCCGGACTACGACAAGATCACCAGCGTCGCGCACGCTGCGCCGACACTCTTCCAGATGTTGCGTGATTCGGGATTCGTCCTGGGCGCCTTCGAAATGGAGAGGCTCTGTGACTGGGACCTCAAGTCCTGGTTGCGCGCGATCCGCGTCGTGCAGGAGCCCTTGACGATTCTTGCAGGATCCATCAAGCCAGATGCGACGACCGCCGCGGAGGATCGAGACGCGACGAGTCCGGCAACGGCCTTGGGGCAGACTTCGACGACCACGCCGTCACCTCCACCTCGATACCAGTCGAGTGTGGACTCTGACAGCAGCTTTGAGTCACCCAAGCGCATGCCCATGGAGCGGCCGCCGCGTGTCATGCAGATCTCCGCTGCGCCGGCGTCCCCGCACGCCGAAGTCGCGAAGCCCGCTGAGGGCGCGATCCCGAAGGCTCTGGAGGAGTCTCTGGTTAGACTGATGCAGACGACGATAATGCGCGCCCCGCGCGCCGAAGCACCCGTCGTCCAGGCGAAGCCGGAGCACCCAGCGACAGCGGCCACGCGCTCCCACGAGACATCCGATGTCGCGATGGAGTCGGTGAGTTCGCATTCGTCGTCGCGGTCCAGACCTCGACGCGACGTGGACGAAGATCCTGACGACCTGTTCGACTTGGACGTCGGGACGCCGAGAGCTGCAGCCGCGGTCTCAACGGCGACGGCCGGCGTCGGGCTCACGAGAGTTCGCCTCTCCGCTTCATCTGAACTGAAGGAATTCTCGGGACGCGATGCTGGCGAAGAGAAGGCTAGGCTGTGGCTCAATCGCCTGAAGTCCGCCGCTCGACGCGACGGGATGACCGGTGAAGAAGTGTGTGGCTTGTTCAGCGATCTGATGAGTGGCCCCGCACGCCAATGGTATCTCCAACTCCCCAAGAAGGTGAAGAAGTCATGGGCCGAGTTGATGGAGCAGTTTCGCATCCAGTACTGCGGCAAGGGTGTCGATGGCCAGCCGCTACTACCATGCAGCGCAACGCCCCGACGAGACTCCACTTGACTACTTGTACCGGCTCAATGTGGCAGGCCTCAGGGCGAACATCCCGTACGCCGAGGGCACGATCGAAGAGAAGCGTGAACACGTCGAGCACTTCATCCGGACGCTGAACACTCAGGAAGCCGAACTCGCCTCGCGTCTCACTCTGATGGAAGTCGCCGACTCCGAGGCGCTGGAGAAGAAATTGCGCGCCCGACAGCGTGGCCTGGCCCACCAGAAGAAGACCCTCTTTGGTTCAAGCAAGTTCCGTCAAAGGCGCCGACCCCGCCGGCTCAGCCGGCACGCGCCGTACATGCGATCCACGTCGCGGCGGACGAGTACGACTCGGAACGTGAAAGTCGCGACAGCGACGACCGCCAGTACGACCAGACGAGGGAGACGAGGAACGCGCCAAGTTGTTCGTCGCGGGCCAAGCCCCACCTGGAGAGCCAGCGCGTCGTAACTTTGACCCCGATGACTCGGGACGCGACCGCCCGCGGTGCCGCCACTGCGGTTCACGTCGACATGCCGAAGGAGACTGCTGGAAGCTGTTAACGTGCCAGAAGTGCGGTGGCCAACACCCGACGGAGTGGTGCTTGAGGGTGTGCAAGGCCTGTGGAGACGTGCACGAAGCTGGAGAATGCCCGATGGAGGAGTTCTTCAACCAGTTGCGCCAGTGGTTCGACCCGCACAAACACGCGGGAATGCTGCCGCCGGCCGCCGAAAAGATGTTAAACTAGTACGCTCGCTGGCTTGGAAACCAGTACGAGACGAGCGACCTGTGTCCGTCTATGCAGATGTGGCCAAGAAGTCGCGAGAGGTGGTTAGTGAGATCCCGACTTCCCTGAATGATAATACATGTGAAATCCAACCTGGAACGTACCACGCGAGAGAACGCGCCGCGAATCTCGGCGATCCGACGTACGACGGACGACGAGTTTGCACGTGAACCACCCCTGGACGAGATCGACTTGCAACCGGGGGAGCGACGCGGATACTGGAAACAATACGCGCCGCACAAGTGGTACAAGCAGGCCAAGATTCATGGGAAGCTGAACAACCGCCGTGCTGTGTTATTGCTCGACACAGGTGCCGAGGTGTCCATCTTGGACACCACCTTTGCTCGTGAGGTAGGCTGCCTGATCGACACGGAAATCACGCAAGAGTGTGTGGGAATTCGTGATGAGACATATTACACGGTGGGGAGAACCAGAGTCAAGATTACCTTGGCCGGGAACTTGGTGTACTACATGCACCTGTGGGTCGGCGACTTGGTCGGCCAACATGCGATCTTGGGGATGAACTTCATGGTGCCTGCAGGGTGCGCATCGACACCGCGGACGGCACGGCGTGCCTCCCCGACGAGGTCCACATCCAGATGATCGGACGAAGACCGCTGTACGGGGCGCGAATGCACCCGGTGAACTTGAAGACACCCGTGCAACTGGAGCCAGGGGGGACACATGAAGTCCAGCTGAGGCCAGACCGAAACGCGCCATTCCTGTGGGTGACACGAGCAGAGTCATGGGTTACTACCTATGTCAAAGGGAAGTTCGGAAGGAAAACTTACCTGCGCGTCACGAATATCGGAGACGCAACGATAACCCTCGACGCTCATCAAACGCTTGGGTGGTGGACGCCGGCCGATGGCCAGCCCCGGAGCCGTGGGTTTGTCCGACTAGGCTCCACCCGGTACCAGCAGTGGCAGAACCTGGCCTACGGCGCGACGTGCGACGCGGAGGAGAATTGATCCCCGCCGAGTTCAACGGACCGATGGCAGACCGCCCCTCGTACCCAACGCCTAAGGCGATTCTGCGCCCGAAACCGCAGCAGCCTGAACTGCGACGCGCCGTGACCCCAGTGGTGGCAGCGATCGCAGAAGCGCCGAAAGGAGGCAGGGAAGAGGTGCTGCTTGAAGACCACCGGCGGGATGAGAACGAAGGACCGGTGAGAGCTGAACCCGAGACGCCACCGGTGGCGACGGGAAGTGCGGCAGCTGGGGAAGCGCCGAAGTCGAAACTCGACGAGCTGAAACCCGACGCGCCGAAACTCGACGAACCGAACCCGAGTGAGCAGGAAGGGGACGACGCGGTCCTTATCCATGAGGGATCAGACCTCTTCGCAGAGGATCTCGAGTCCGAGATGGCCGTGCTGCCGGATCTCTCGTTGACCGCCGAGGTAAGAATCGAAGACCTGAAGGTTGGCGCGCCGACCGGACTCCCACCCGAAGAAGCGGAGAGGCAGGGAAGTACGGCTACGCCAAATCATCTGGAAGCGACGGAAGTGGTTGATCGGCAAGGGCAACGCTCTGCCGCCTGCCGCCCTGGGGGTGGTCTGTGACATCGACGTGGGCGACGCAAAACCCGTCGCACAACGCGTCCGGAAAATCCCGCCACAATTCCGAGAGAAGGTCGCGGACCTGATCAAGGGGCTGCTGAGCGCGAGGATGATCCAGAAGTCGAAGTCATCGTGGGCGTCGCCCATTGTAGTGATCATCAAGAAGAATGTCGTAGACAATCGACTTTGCATCGACTACAGGATCATCAACGGGCTGACGCAGCTGATGGTGTATCCCATGCCTCTCGTCAAAGACATGCTCTAAGACTTGGACGCGTACCTCTGGTACTGCTCACTCGACATGGCGAGCGGCTTCTGGGTTGTCCCCATGACGGACCGAGCCCGGCTCATCTCGGCCTTCATCACGCCGATGGGCCTGTACGAATGGCTGCGTATGCCGTTCGGCCTGTGCAATGCGCCGCAGATTTACCAACGCCTGATCGATAACGCGCTCTACGGGTTCCTGAAGCTGTCTCCGGATGGCAGCACACGGGACGTGTTCGAAGAGGGCGAACCGGTGAAGCCAGGTGTCCACTCCGTCCTGGGACGGAGGTCGTACATCGACGACATCCTCATCGGAGGTACGTCGTGGGACAACCTGTGCGAGAAAGTCGAACGCTTGCTGGACGTCTGCGAACAGTGGCACTTGTCTATCAGTGTCGAGAAGAGCGAGTGGGGCATGTCCAAGGTCGACTACTTAGGCCATCGGGTCTCGGGACGAGGGCTGGAGGCGAAGCCGAAGAATCTGGAATCGCTGGTCGCGCTCGAGTTCCCGCGCACGCTCAAGGGCCTGCAATCGTTCTTGGGTAGTCTCAACTACTACCACCGATTCATCGCCGACTTCGCCGTGTACGCCACCGCGCTGTATGCGCTGACGGAGGCCGACTTCGACGAGTACGTCGCGCGACCGGAGGTCCGCGAACAGGAAAAGTGGACTCACGCGGCGCGCGCTTTCGACGCGCTCAAAGCAAAACTCGCCGAGACTCCGATGTTGAAGCACTTCGACGCGAAACGAGAGTCCGTCGTGATCGTGTATGCCAGCGATTGGGCCATCTCCGGGGTGCTCACGCAAGCCCACGACGAGGTGTATATGCCGGTGAAGTTCACCAGTCGCACGTTGAAGCCCAACGAGCTGAATTACAACGTCGTCGAGAAAGAGATCTTGGCCCTGTTGCGCATCTTGAACGAGTGTTACACGATGCTAGCGGGAGGCCAGTCCGCGTCTTGACGCGCCACACGACACTTGCTTGGCTGTTCCGATCCAAGGGACTGCAGGGCCGACTGTCACAGTGGGCTGCGATCCTCTCGCCATGGAAGCTGGAGGTCTGCCGGTCCATGAAAGGGGAGGAAGAACTCCTCGGCGCACTGGCTGCGAGAATCACGCCGCGAGCTTTTTTCGACGCGGCGCTGGAGGAGATCGCCCCGCGGAAGCGGGCGGCGAAGATCGCTGTCATACCCATCCCCGACGTGACATCCGACGAGGTCCTGCACGTCCTGAGCTTCGATGGATCCGCCAAGGCGAAACGAGAGGGCAGCGCATACAGCGCTGTCATCTGGAAGTTGCCGGGTTGGGAAGTCGTACGCGCCGCATCGGGCTACGCGACTGACCTCACGGTCAACGAGGCAGAGTACCGAGGGCTGCTGCTGGGTTGCACTCTTCTCGAAGAATTGGAAGATGTCACGCGACTGATCGTGTGCGGTGACTCGAATCTCGTGGTCAGGCAAATGCGAGACGAGATGGACTGCAAGTCACCCAGGCTGAAGCTGCTGCGACAAAAGACGCGGAATGCGCTCCAGGCGTGGCCACGCCACGAACTCTTCCACGTGCGACGAGACTGGAATGCGAGCGCCGACATGCTGGCGGGGCAAGCTCTGCAACGTCAGGGAGGCCGCAGCGTACACAGCCCAGAGGAGATCCGAGATCTGAAGACGCTGAACCGCTTGGAAGAGATCATCCGACCACGGACCGCAAGTCCCGCTACAGTGTCCCCAGAAAACCTCGACACGGGAAATCTCGACGCGGAAAACCTCGACGAGAAAATTGTCGACGCGCCGAAACACGACGCGGATGACCCCGCCGAGGAGACCAGGAACACGGGACGCGGGACAGCACAGGTCCTCGCGGTGACGACACGCTCGGCGGCTGGACGCGACGCGACGCGTAGGAGCCGACCTCCGGACGTCCTGGAAGAGCTAGTAGTGCAACGACTGCGTCTGGATCGCATCCGTATCGCCCAAGACGAAGAGGTCTGGATCGTCAACCTCAAGAAGTATCTTCGCGGCGACGTCGGAGACCTTTCCCGACGCGAGGTGAAGAGCTGCCAGAAGCTGGCGCCACAGTACGAGGAAGGCGAGGGAGGTCTGCTCTACTACCAGCCGAGAATTGACGAGTCTGACGAAGACCGCGACGCGATGATGAAGCTGGTGGTCCCGGAGACTCTCCGAGAGGACGTACTCCACCACTACCACGCCAGCCTAGAGGGCGGGCATCAAGGTATTGGTCGCACGTACCAACGGGTGAGACGCCACTTCCACTGGCCGGGGATCTTCAGGAGCGTCCAGCGTTACGTCGGAGAATGCACAGACTGCGAGACGGGAAAGGGGCTCCCGACTATTCAGGGTGAGTCGCCGGGCAACATCATCGCGACATATCCGTTCCAAGTCATCGCCATGGACCACATCCCGTCACTGCCCGCCTCCTACAAGGGCAACACAGAGCTGTTAGTCTGGGTCGACCTCTTTACGGGGTTCGTCGTGGTCAAGGCAAACGCGTCACGAACCGCGCAGACGGTGGCCGAGGCGTACGAAGAAGCCGTGTTCAGGCGCTTCGGCGCGAGCGAGGCTATTCGACACGACCGAGAGCCGGGCTTCATGTCAGACTTCTTCAAGGCGTTCAACAAGCTCATGGGCCAGAGGCAACGAGCCACGCTCGCCTACCGCCCTCAGGCCAATGGCGCTGCAGAACGCATGGTGCAGACAGTCACAAGAGCGATTAAGATGTACATCGCGGACATCGACCAACGCGACTGGGACGAATACGCCGAGCGTCTTACCTTCGCCTTGAACACGTCGCACGACCGGACGAGGAACGAGACGCCGTTCTTCTTGGTACACGGCTGGGACCCCCGGTCGACGCTGGAGGCGACGCTGGCCGTCGGAAACTCGTCGACCAGAGACGTCGAGGCCAGACGATGGAGGCTCCGCATTCAGCGTCACTACAAGGTCGCGAGAGCACAAGCGCTAGAGTTAGTGCGTGAGGCAGTCGAGGAGAGCGCGCCGACAGAATGAGAACGCGACGAGCCACGACATCTCGGCGGGCTCACGAGTTTGGCTTTACCTGGACCGAGTCAAGCCGGGATACGCGCGCAAGCTTGCGCACATGTGGCACGGACCCTTCCGTGTTGCCGAGATGGTCAGCGCATTCGCGGTGCGCCTCGAGACGGCAGGCACGCCGTACCAGCTATTCCCTGTCGTTCACGTCTCCAAGCTGAAGCCCGTCCGAGAATTCCCGTCGCGGCCTGCGACGCGGTTGACGGTGCCGGCTGAAGAGCGCTTCGACTTCGACGAGGAGCTCTTGCCGGAGGACAGCTGGGAGGCCATGCGCGAGCTGGACGACGACGTCTACGAGGTCGAGAAGCTCGTGAACATGCACGAAGGCCGGGCCACGCAATATGGACGCACGCGACGCGAATTCGAGGTGAAGTGGAAGGGATACCCGGACACGACGTGGGTCGACGAGCTCGACCTCAACTGCGGCGGGCTCATGTACGACTTCCTGCGAGAGCGCACGGGGCGCAACCGGTTCGAGGCGATGCAGTCGCACGAGAACGCGGGGGCGACGGGCCCAGGTGGGTGAGCACCTACGGGTGCGACTAAGTCGGCAGGGAGGCTGCCGACGGGTGGATTGGTAGAGAGCCCCGACTCTGGGAATGGCCGGAGCGGGAGGATTGGATGAGGGAAGTGTGGAGGACCAGCCTGTTGCTGAAGATGGGACGGCGGAGGGCCGTCTCATAAAAGATGTGAAAAAGTGGAAAGAAACGAAGGAGGAAGGTCAAGGCGACGTGTTGATGTTACGGCTACGACAACTAGGCGCTACGGACGCGGCGGGTACGACGACCGGCTAACTTTAAATCTGCTGGACGAACTTACCTGCAAGGCGTGGCACTTGGAAAGCAGGGTGATCGCGTGTCACCTGGCAGCGCACGTGGGCGTCCATCTCCGCCACGGTGAGTGGCGTCCGGTAGAACCGACGCCAAGGTTCCTGCGCGTCGATGTCGTCGAGCGCGGCCTGCAACGTCGCATGCTGAAGGCCCGGATACCACCGCCCGATCGACGTGTGCGCGGGCGGGAAGTGGAGCATCATCGGGTCCAGCAAGAGATCCATGTCGGCGAGTCCCTGGCGGAACAACTCTACCACCAGCTGCAGCAGGCTGCTGAGGTGGCTGCCCGCGTGAGAGCGACGCGAGTTGCGAGCGGTACGCCACCGCTTCCAAGCCGCGCCCTGCACAGGCAGCTCGTGGGTGGACTCCCAGTAAGCCTGAGCCCAATGCTCGACGTGGTGCCGGAGACGACGCAGGAACGGGCGGAATGCAGCGTCACCGGACGCGAAGAGGAGCGCCTCAACCGTCTGGGCGAGGTACCGCCAAGGCCGAGTCGCATACAACGCCTCGACGTTGGCTGGCGTCACGAGGGCCCGGTTCCAGTTCGCCGGCGGGGCGGGAGCATGGCGCGGAATAATCCAGCCGAGTGGCGGCAGGAAGAGCGTCCGCAGTTCTTGCACGGTGATCAGGTGGAGGCGGAGGCGTCGCACCCGCTTAGGCCAGGGAGCATAACGCGATTGCCCCCAGCCAGACGGAGTCCCGGCGGGCGGAATCACGGGGCCGAAGAAGGGTGCTACCGTAGCGTTCCCAGCCGGACCACTGGAGGC
The DNA here is from genome assembly GCA_024211575.1 of Phytophthora melonis. Taxonomy (NCBI): domain Eukaryota; phylum Oomycota; class Peronosporomycetes; order Peronosporales; family Peronosporaceae; genus Phytophthora; species Phytophthora melonis. Next base: position 1,569,449 of record JAMXKT010000085.1, read on the forward strand.
GGTGCTCGAGGACGAGGCACGAGACGACGAGGAGGCGGAAGAATCGTCGCCGCTGGAGTCGCCTGAGTCGCTTGGGCCAGGGCCGGACCCGGTGCCGGCCGCAGCCGGACCTCCCCGCGACGAGTGCGTCGGACGCGAAGAAGACGAGCGACGCAAAGCCGCCGCCCCTGCCGAATGCGCCGACCCTGACGAACGCGTCGACGCCACAGAGGGAGAGCGGGAACGCGAGCGTGAACGCCGAGGAGAACGCGCTGGCGAGCGAGGACGCGATCCATGCTGCCGGAGTCGCCGCCGCTTGGGCCTCGGCTGTCGTGTCTGGACATCGCTGTCCGACGACTCCGACCCGAATAGCGACGCGTCCGAAGGCGCCCGCGCTGCAGGTGTAGCAGCCGACGACGAGGACGCAGCCGACGACGCCTGGGTAACTGCGCTGTCCGTAGCGGCCGTGGCTGCCACAGTGGACGGCCGTCGACTTCGCCGCCGAAGAGGAGAGCTAGACGCTGGAGCCGGAGCGGTCCCAGCCGAAGACGAAGACCTCGTAGAAGCCCCCGGAAGCCGTCGCACGCGTTCCAGTACCCGAAGCTGGCACGGCGGAGACGGAGGCAGAGGGACCGCCCGGACGCGTCACTGGACTCGGGACAGCGGGAGGAAGGGGAACGGCAGCGTTCACCTCCGCCGTAAACGTGGCCTCCAACCGGCGAACCAGGTCGGCAGTGTCGATCTGCCCGCCGACCGACGCGACGATCCCGGCAAGTCGACTGGCAAGCTCGTCGCGAACCCGCTGGGCCACTTCTCGACCCCGACGCGCGTCACGGATCATCCGACGCCAGGCTACGGCGCGCTCGTCGCGCTCCCGGATGGCCAAGTCCCGCTCTTCCTCCAGCTCGACGACCCGGACGCTAAGGCGACGCGTTTGGGCATCGACGGTGCCTTGGCGCCGCTGAGAAGACTGTCGTAGAGACAAACACCCGCTCGGTACAACGCCGCGCGGGACGTGGCTCGAAGCTCGCCCGCCTGGGCACGCGCCAGCTCGGACTCGGCCACCACCCGGAGAGTCGTAGCGTTGCTTACCGACTCCTCCAGTTCACGGATGCGCGTCGCGCCTCGTCGGAGCTCCTCAGCGTGGGCCACCAGGAGAGCGTTGGTGCGCCGAAGGTCGTCCTGTAGTGGAGCGTTCAGACTCTGGACCGCCGCAGCCTCCGAGCGGCTCTGGGAGAGCGACGCACGGGCTGCCCGAAGTTCGTCGTTGACTGGGACGCGCTGCTGTTCGAGAGTAGCCAGGGCCTGACGGGCTTGATCCCTCTCGGCGATGGCCGAGTCTCGAGTCCGCTTCCAGGGCCGCCGAGGCTCGAAGCGCTTGGTCCCGCATGTCGCGAGCACCATCGCGCTCCTGCTCGACGACCGTAAGAGTTCGACGCAGACGATCGCGTTCCTGGAGAGCCGCGTCGCGCTGCCGCTCGAGGGCAGCCACCTGTCCCTGAGCTTGATCCCGCTCCGCCTCGGCGGAATTCACGCGCGTTTGGACGGGGGCAAGAGCAGCCTGGGCGGCGGCGAGCTCGACACGCAAGCCGTCGCGCTCGGCACGCAAACCGTCGCGCTCGGCGCGCAAGTCGTCGCGCTCGGCGCGCGCGTCGTCACGCTCACCCTGCGCAGCGAAGAGTTGCGCTAACGGGACCGCAGAGGTTGACGAAGTAGCAGGAGCCTGCGCGAGCCGGGCAGTCAGGTCGGCGACCTGGCCCCGCGCCGTCTGCAGCTCGGCCTGAAGATCCCGGTACTGCTCTATCGAGGCAGCCTCCTGGGCCCGGAGTCTCGACTCGGCGGCATCAGTGCGCTCGCGGAAGTTGGCCACCCGGTCCTCCATGGCGACGTAGTCTTGTTCGGCGTGCTCTTGAGCGAGGAGTGCCTGCTCGAGCCGAATCATGCCGGCACGGTAGCCTTCGTAGGCGCGACGTCGGAGCGCGAGGTTCCGCTCGTGTAACACGGACGCGTGAACAGCCAAGCCAGCGTTGTGCACGGAGACGAACTCGCACTGGGCGCGCAACGCTTGATTCTCACGCCGGAGAGTGTGCGCGTCGGCGACGAGGGCCGACACGGAGTGGAGGGGCCCCGGGGCGGAAGCTGGACTGGAGAGGAGCAGGCAGGCGAGGCCGACGCGAGCCGAGGGCGCAGACCACGCAGCCGGCAGCCTCGAGGTCGCCGGTGTCGAGCTCTTCTTCCTCCATGTCGATGTCGTTGGCGTCAACGTTATGGCGGCGAGCCATGACAGCCGATGGTGATGGCGAAGACGGAGAGCGCGGGGCGAGTTCTGCGACGACACACCCACCTGGGGAGTGCGCGTGCGTGGCAGCGGGACGAATGTGGTATAGCACCCCGCGGAGAAAGCGCGATGGTCGGCGAGAACAGCGCCGCGGTGATGGAGCTCGACGCGACGGATGGAGCGCGACGCGGTTGATGGGGCGCGACGCGCTGTGGAGATGGACGGGAAAGTCGACAAGGGTGATGGGCTGTGAGACACGGCGCCAGAATCCAGTGCGAGGTGTAATCACTCGACGGGTCGACCAGAGCCCCGTCTCTTCAAAACGCGTCGACCCTAAACCCCGCCGAGCAAAACGCGTCGACCCCTAAACCCCGCCGAGCAAAACCCGCCGAGCCCAAAACGCGCCGAGCAAAACCCGCCGAGCCAAAACGCGTCGAGCAAAACGCGTCGAGGTGAGATCTTGATTACGTTACGCAAATCAGGGTGAAGAACGGTAGTGCAAGCACGACAGACGCAAGGATAGACGTAGGGTGGTAGGCTTAGCAAGCACGAAGTAGGAGATAGCCAGTAGCAAGGACATAGGATAGGGTAAGGACTCAGTCCCGAAATTTCTCTGAACCACAAAGACCTCCCGTCTTCCCTCCGGTTCCAGGGAACCACCAAGCGCCGGCAAGCAGAGCCGCCCCGATATCGCGCCCCCGTCGTTTGTTGGTTCGGGTGCTCAACCCCCACAGACCCGTGCTGAGATAAAGGCACGTTAAACGTATACCGTTTAGGGGCGCCCGATAACGCGCTGCTAGGCGAAGGAACGCACCGGCCCAATAACCGCCGTGCACAAGACCCCCGTGTAGGCCCGATAACGCCACACAAGCCCCAGGAAACGCCGGCCTGATAACGCCGCACGCCCGACGGGAACGCCAAGGAAACGCCGGCCCGATAACGCCGCACGCCCAAGGCTCGACGCCCTACGACAAGGAACAAGCGTCAACCAAGAACCCCCAACTCTGAAGCCTGCAAAGACTTGGGTCTGTATTTCGAAGATACGCTACTCCAACAACCGGGAAAGAGATTGCTCGGCGCGCCCGCTATTCAGACGCGCCGAGTTTGTGCGAGACCGGCTCCGCGAGATTTCTGCGAAGCCGCTACTCCACATCGCCACACCGAAGGAGACTGCTGGAAGTTGCTGACGTGCCAGAAGTGCGGTGGCCAACACCCGACGGAGCGGTGCTTGAGGTGTGCAAGGCCTGTGGAGACGTGCACGAAGCTGGAGAATGCCCGATGGAGGAGTTCTTCAACCAGTTGCGCCAGTGGTTCGACCCGCACAAACACGCGGGAATGCTGCCGCCGGCCGCCGAAAAGATGTTAAACTAGGACGCTCGCTGGCTTGGAAACCAGTACGAGACGAGCGACCTGTTTCCGTCTATGCATATGTGGCCAAGAAGTCGCGAGAGGTGGTTAGTGAGATCCCGACTTCCCTGAATGATAATACATGTGAAATCCAACCTGGAACGTACCACGCGAGAGAACGCGCCGCGAATCTCGGCGATCCGACGTACGACGGACGACGAGTTTGCACGTGAACCACCCCTGGACGAGATCGACTTGCAACCGGGGAGCGACGCGGATACTGGAAACAATACGCGCCGCACAAGTGGTACAAGCAGGCCAAGATTCATGGGAAGCTGAACAACCGCCGTGCTGTGTTATTGCTCGACACAGGTGCCGAGGTGTCCATCTTGGACACCACCTTTGCTCGTGAGGCAGGCTGCCTGATCGACACGGAGATCACGCAAGAGTGTGTGGGAATTCGTGATGAGACATATTACACGGTGGGAGAACCAGAGTCAAGATTACCTTGGCCGGGAACTTGGTGTACTACATGCACCTGTGGGTCGGCGACTTGGTCGGCCAACACGCGATCTTGGGGATGAACTTCATGGTGCCTGCAGGGTGCGCATCGATACTGCGGACGGCACGGCGTGCCTCCCCGACGAGGTCCACATCCAGATGATCGGACGAAGACCGCTGTACGGGGCGCGAATGCACCCGGTGAACTTGAAGACACCCGTGCAACTGGAGCCAGGAGGGACACATGAAGTCCAGCTGAGGCCAGACCGAAACGCGCCATTCCTGTGGGTGACACGAGCAGAGTCATGGGTTACTACCTATGTCAAAGGGAAGTTCGGAAGGAAAACTTACCTGCGCGTCACGAATATCGGAGACGCAACGATAACCCTCGACGCTCATGAAACGCTTGGGTGGTGGACGCCGGCCGATGGCCAGCCCGGAGCCGTGGGTTTGTCCGACTAGGCTCCACCCGGTACCAGCAGTGGCAGAACCTGGCCTACGGCGCGACGTGCGACGCGGAGGAGAATTGATCCCCGCCGAGTTCAACGGACCGATGGCAGACCGCCCCTCGTACCCAACGCCTAAGGCGATTCTGCGCCCGAAACCGAAGCAGCCTGAAGCGCGACGCGCCGTGACCCCAGTGGTGGCAGCGATCGCAGAAGCGCCGAAAGGAGGCAGGAAGAGGCGCTGCTTGAAGACCACCGGCAGGGTGAGAACGAAGGACCGGTGAGAGCTGAACCCGAGACGCCACCGGTGGCGACGGGAAGTGCGGCAGCTGGGGAAGCGCCGAAGTCGAAACTCGACGAGCTGAAACCCGACGCGCCGAAACTCGACGAACCGAACCCGAGTGAGCAGGAAGGGGACGACGCGGTCCTTATCCATGAGGGATCAGACCTCTTCGCAGAGGATCTCGAGTCCGAGATGGCCGTGCTGCCGGATCTCTCGTTGACCGCCGAGGTAAGAATCGAAGACCTGAAGGTTGGCGCGCCGACCGGACTCCCACCCGAAGAAGCGGAGAGGCAGGAAGTACGGCTACGCCAAATCATCTGGAAGCGACGGAAGTGGTTGATCGGCAAGGGCAACGCTCTGCCGCCTGCCGCCCTGGGGTGGTCTGTGACATCGACGTGGGCGACGCAAAACCCGTCGCACAACGCGTCCGGAAAATCCCGCCACAATTCCGAGAGAAGGTCGCGGACCTGATCAAGGGGCTGCTGAGCGCGAGGATGATCCAGAAGTCGAAGTCACCGTGGGCGTCGCCCATTGTAGTGATCATCAAGAAGAATGGCGTAGACATTCGACTTTGCATCGACTACAGGCTCATCAACGGGCTGACGCAGCTGATGGTGTATCCCATGCCGCTCGTCAATGACCTGCTCGAAGACTTGGACGCGTACCTCTGGTACTGCTCCCTCGACATGGCGAGCGGCTTCTGGGTTGTCCCCATGACGGACCGAGCCCGGCTCATCTCGGCCTTCATCACGCCGATGGGCCTGTACGAATGGCTGCGCATGCCGTTCGCCCTGTGCAATGCGCCGCAGATTTATCAACGCCTGATCGATAACGCGCTCTACGGGTTCCTGAAGCTGTCTCCGGATGGCAGCACACGGGACGTGTTCGGAGAGGGCGAACCGGTGAAGCCAGGTGTCCACTCCGTCCTGGGACGGAGGTCGTACATCGACGACATCCTCATCGGAGGTACGTCGTGGGACGACCTGTGCGAGAAAGTCGAACGCTTGCTGGACGTCTGCGAACAGTGGCACTTGTCTATCAGTGTCGAGAAGAGCGAGTGGGGCATGTCCAAGGTCGACTACTTAGGCCATCGGGTCTCGGGACGAGGGCTGGAGGCGAAGCCGAAGAATCTGGAATCGCTGGTCGCGCTCGAGTTCCCGCGCACGCTCAAGGGCCTGCAATCGTTCTTGGGTAGTCTCAACTACTACCACCGATTCATCGCCGACTTCGCCGTGTACGCCACCGCGCTGTATGCGCTGACGGAGGCCGACTTCGACGAGTACGTCGCGCGTCCGGAGGTCCGCGAACAGGAAAAGTGGACTCACGCGGCGCGCGCTTTCGACGCGCTCAAAGCAAAACTCGCCGAGACTCCGATGTTGAAGCACTTCGACGCGAAACGAGAGTCCGTCGTGATCGTGTATGCCAGCGATTGGGCCATCTCCGGGGTGCTCACGCAAGCCCACGACGAGGTGTATATGCCGGTGAAGTTCACCAGTCGCACGTTGAAGCCCAACGAGCTGAATTACAACGTCGTCGAGAAAGAGATCTTGGCCCTGTTGCGCATCTTGAACGAGTGTTACACGATGCTAGCAGGGAGGCCAGTCCGCGTCTTGACGCGCCACACGACACTTGCTTGGCTGTTCCGATCCAAGGGACTGCAGGGCCGACTGTCACAGTGGGCTGCGATCCTCTCGCCATGGAAGCTGGAGGTCTGCCGGTCCATGAAAGGGGAGGAAGAACTCCTCGGCGCACTGGCTGCGAGCATCACGCCGCGAGCTTTGTCGACGCGGCGCTGGAGGAGATCGCCCCGCGGAAGCGGGCGGCGAAGATCGCTGTCATACCCATCCCCGACGTGACATCCGAAGAGGTCCTGCACGTCCTGAGCTTCTATGGATCCGCCAAGGCGAAACGAGAGGGCAGCGCATACAGCGCTGTCATCTGGAAGTTGCCGGGTTGGGAAGTCGTACGCGCCGCATCGGGTTACGCGACTGACCTCACGGTCAACGAGGCAGAGTACCGAGGGCTGCTGCTGGGTTGCACTCTTCTCGAAGAATTGGAAGATGTCACGCGACTGATCGTGTGCGGTGACTCGAATCTCGTGGTCAGGCAAATGCGAGACGAGATGGACTGCAAGTCACCCGGGCTGAAGCTGCTGCGACAAAAGACGCGGAATGCGCTCCAGGCGTGGCCACGCCACGAACTCTTCCACGTGCGACGAGACTGGAATGCGAGCGCCGACATGCTGGCGGGGCAAGCTCTGCAACGTCAGGGAGGCCGCAGCGTACACAGCCCAGAGGAGATCCGAGATCTGAAGACGCTGAACCGCTTGGAAGAGATCATCCGACCACGGACCGCAAGTCCCGCTACAGTGTCCCCAGAAAACCTCGACACGGGAAATCTCGACGCGGAAAACCTCGACGAGAAAAATTGTCGACGCGCCGAAACACGACGCGGATGACCCCGCCGAGGAGACCAGGAACACGGGACGCGGGACAGCACAGGTCCTCGCGGTGACGACACGCTCGGCGGCTGGACGCGACGCGACGCGTAGGAGCCGACCTCCGGACGTCCTGGAAGAGCTAGTAGTGCAACGACTGCGTCTGGATCGCATCCGTATCGCCCAAGACGAAGAGGTCTGGATCGTCAACCTCAAGAAGTATCTTCGCGGCGACGTCGGAGACCTTTCCCGACGCGAGGTGAAGAGCTGCCAGAAGCTGGCGCCACAGTACGAGGAAGGCGAGGGAGGTCTGCTCTACTACCAGCCGAGAATTGACGAGTCTGACGAAGACCGCGACGCGATGATGAAGCTGGTGGTCCCGGAGACTCTCCGAGAGGACGTACTCCACCACTACCACGCCAGCCTAGAGGGCGGGCATCAAGGTATTGGTCGCACGTACCAACGGGTGAGACGCCACTTCCACTGGCCGGGGATCTTCAGGAGCGTCCAGCGTTACGTCGGAGAATGCACAGACTGCGAGACGGGAAAGGGGCTCCCGACTATTCAGGGTGAGTCGCCGGGCAACATCATCGCGACATATCCGTTCCAAGTCATCGCCATGGACCACATCCCGTCACTGCCCGCCTCCTACAAAGGGCAACACAGAGCTGTTAGTCTGGGTCGACCTCTTTACGGGGTTCGTCGTGGTCAAGGCAAACGCGTCACGAACCGCGCAGACGGTGGCCGAGGCGTACGAAGAAGCCGTGTTCAGGCGCTTCGGCGCGAGCGAGGCTATTCGACACGACCGAGAGCCGGGCTTCATGTCAGACTTCTTCAAGGCGTTCAACAAGCTCATGGGCCAGAGGCAACGAGCCACGCTCGCCTACCGCCCTCAGGCCAATGGCGCTGCAGAACGCATGGTGCGAACAGTCACAAGAGCGATTAAGATGTACATCGCGGACATCGACCAACGCGACTGGGACGAATACGCCGAGCGTCTTACCTTCGCCTTGAACACGTCGCACGACCGGACGAGGAACGAGACGCCGTTCTTCTTGGTACACGGCTGGGAACCCCGGTCGACGCTGGAGGCGACGCTGGCCGTCGGAAACTCGTCGACCAGAGACGTCGAGGCCAGACGATGGAGGCTCCGCATTCAGCGTCACTACAAGGTCGCGAGAGCACAAGCGCTAGAGTTAGTGCGTGAGGCAGTCGAGGGAGAGCGCGCCGACAGAATGAGAACGCGACGAGCCACGACATCTCGGCGGGCTCACGAGTTTGGCTTTACCTGGACCGAGTCAAGCCGGGATACGCGCGCAAGCTTGCGCACATGTGGCACGGACCCTTCCGTGTTGCCGAGATGGTCAGCGCATTCGCGGTGCGCCTCGAGACGGCAGGCACGCCGTACCAGCTATTCCCTGTCGTTCACGTCTCCAAGCTGAAGCCCGTCCGAGAATTCCGTCGCGGCCCGCGACGCGGTTGACGGTGCCGGCTGAAGAGCGCTTCGACTTCGACGAGGAGCTCTTGCCGGAGGACAGCTGGGAGGCCATGCGCGAGCTGGACGACGACGTCTACGAGGTCGAGAAGCTCGTGAACATGCACGAAGGCCGGGCCACGCAATATGGACGCACGCGACGCGGAATTCGAGGTGAAGTGGAAGGGATACCCGGACACGACGTGGGTCGACGAGCTCGACCTCAACTGCGGCGGGCTCATGTACGACTTCCTGCGAGAGCGCACGGGGCGCAACCGGTTCGAGGCGATGCAGTCGCACGAGAACGCGGGGCGACGGGCCCAGGTGGGTGAGCACCTACGGGTGCGACTAAGTCGGCAGGAGGCTGCCGACGGGTGGATTGGTGGAGAGCCCCGACTCTGGGAATGGCCGGAGCAGGAGGATTGGATGAGGGAAGTGTGGAGGACCAGCCTGTTGCTGAAGATGGGACGGCGGAGGGCCGTCTCATAAAGATGTGAAAAAGTGGAAAGAAACGAAGGAGGAAGGTCAAGGCGACGTGTTGATGTTACGGCTACGACAACTAGGCGCTACGGACGCGGCGGGTACGACGACCGGCTAACTTTAAATCTGCTGGACGAACTTACCTGCAAGGCGTGGCACATGGAAAGCAGGGTGATCGCGTGTCACCTGGCAGCGCACGTGGGCGTCCATCTCCGCCACGGTGAGTGGCGTCCGGTAGAACCGACGCCAAGGTTCCTGCGCGTCGATGTCGTCGAGCGCGGCCTGCAACGTCGCATGCTGAAGGCCCGGATACCACCGCCCGATCGACGTGTGCGCGGGCGGGAAGTGGAGCATCATCGGGTCCAGCAAGAGATCCATGTCGGCGAGTCCCTGGCGGAACAACTCTACCACCAGCTGCAGCAGGCTGCTGAGGTGGCTGCCCGCGTGAGAGCGACGCGAGTTGCGAGCGGTACGCCACCGCTTCCAAGCCGCGCCCTGCACAGGCAGCTCGTGGGTGGACTCCCAGTAAGCCTGAGCCCAATGCTCGACGTGGTGCCGGAGACGACGCAGGAACGGGCGGAATGCAGCGTCACCGGACGCGAAGAGGAGCGCCTCAACCGTCTGGGCGAGGTACCGCCAAGGCCGAGTCGCATACAACGCCTCGACGTTGGCCGGCGTCACGAGGGCCCGGTTCCAGTTCGCCGGCGGGGCGGGAGCATGGCGCGGAATAATCCAGCCGAGTGGCGGCAGGAAGAGCGTCCGCAGTTCTTGCACGGTGATCAGGTGGAGGCGGAGGCGTCGCACCCGCTTAGGCCAGGGAGCATAACGCGATTGCCCCCAGCCAGACGGAGTCCCGGCGGGCGGAATCACGGGGCCGAAGAAGGGTGCTACCGTAGCGTTCCCAGCCGGACCACTGGAGGCGGTGCTCGAGGACGAGGCACGAGACGACGAGGAGGCGGAAGAATCGTCGCCGCTGGAGTCGCCTGAGTCGCTTGGGCCAGGGCCGGACCCGGTGCCGGCCGCAGCCGGACCTCCCCGCGACGAGTGCGTCGGACGCGAAGAAGACGAGCGACGCAAAGCCGCCGCCCCTGCCGAATGCGCCGACCCTGACGAACGCGTCGACGCCACAGAGGGAGAGCGGGAACGCGAGCGTGAACGCCGAGGAGAACGCGCTGGCGAGCGAGGACGCGATCCATGCTGCCGGAGTCGCCGCCGCTTGGGCCTCGGCTGTCGTGTCTGGACATCGCTGTCCGACGACTCCGACCCGAATAGCGACGCGTCCGAGGGCGCCCGCGCTGCAGGTGTAGCAGCCGACGACGAGGACGCAGCCGACGACGCCTGGGTAACTGCGCTGTCCGTAGCGGCCGTGGCTGCCACAGTGGACGGCCGTCGACTTCGCCGCCGAAGAGGAGAGCTAGACGCTGGAGCCGGAGCGGTCCCAGCCGAAGACGAAGACCTCGTAGAAGCCCCCGGAAGCCGTCGCACGCGTTCCAGTACCCGAAGCTGGCACGGCGGAGACGGAGGCAGAGGGACCGCCCGGACGCGTCACTGGACTCGGGACAGCGGGAGGAAGGGGAACGGCAGCGTTCACCTCCGCCGTAAACGTGGCCTCCAACCGGCGAACCAGGTCGGCAGTGTCGATCTGCCCGCCGACCGACGCGACGATCCCGGCAAGTCGACTGGCAAGCTCGTCGCGAACCCGCTGGGCCACTTCTCGACCCCGACGCGCGTCACGGATCATCCGACGCCAGGCTACGGCGCGCTCGTCGCGCTCCCGGATGGCCAAGTCCCGCTCTTCCTCCAGCTCGACGACCCGGACGCTAAGGCGACGCGTTTGGGCATCGACGGTGCCTTGGCGCCGCTGAGAAGACTGTCGTAGAGACAAACACCCCGCTCGGTACAACGCCGCGCGGGACGTGGCTCAGCTCGCCCGCCTGGGCACGCGCCAGCTCGGACTCGGCCGCCACCCGGAGAGTCGTAGCGTTGCTTACCGACTCCTCCAGTTCACGGATGCGCGTCGCGCCTCGTCGGAGCTCCTCAGCGTGGGCCACCAGGAGAGCGTTGGTGCGCCGAAGGTCGTCCTGCAGTGGAGCGTTCAGACTCTGGGCCGCCGCAGCCTCCGAGCGGCTCTGGGAGAGCGACGCACGGGCTGCCCGAAGTTCGTCGTTGACTGGGACGCGCTGCTGTTCGAGAGTAGCCAGGGCCTGACGGGCTTGATCCCTCTCGGCGATGGCCGAGTCTCGAGTCCGCTTCAGGGCCGCCGAGGCTCGAAGCGCTTGGTCCCGCATGTCGCGAGCACCATCGCGCTCCTGCTCGACGACCGTAAGAGTTCGACGCAGACGATCGCGTTCCTGGAGAGCCGCGTCGCGCTGCCGCTCGAGGGCAGCCACCTGTCCCTGAGCTTGATCCCACTCCGCCTCGGCGGAATTCACGCGCGTTTGGACGGGGGCAAGAGCAGCCTGGGCGGCGGCGAGCTCGACACGCAAGCCGTCGCGCTCGGCACGCAAACCGTCGCGCTCGGCGCGCAAGTCGTCGCGCTCGGCGCGCGCGTCGTCACGCTCACCCTGCGCAGCGAAGAGTTGCGCTAACGGGACCGCAGAGGTTGACGAAGTAGCAGGAGCCTGCGCGAGCCGGGCAGTCAGGTCGGCGACCTGGCCCCGCGCCGTCTGCAGCTCGGCCTGAAGATCCCGGTACTGCTCTATCGAGGCAGCCTCCTGGGCCCGGAGTCTCGACTCGGCGGCATCAGTGCGCTCGGCGCGCTCGCGGAAGTTGGCCACCCGGTCCTCCATGGCGACGTAGTCTTGTTCGGCGTGCTCTTGAGCGAGGAGTGCCTGCTCGAGCCGAATCATGCCGGCACGGTAGCCTTCGTAGGCGCGACGTCGGAGCGCGAGGTTCCGCTCGTGTAACACGGACGCGTGAACAGCCAAGCCAGCGTTGTGCACGGAGACGAACTCGCACTGGGCGCGCAACGCTTGATTCTCACGCCGGAGAGTGTGCGCGTCGGCGACGAGGGCCGACACGGAGTGGAGGGGGCCCCAGGGGCGGAAGCTGGACTGGAGAGGGAGCAGGCAGGCGAGGCCGACGCGAGCCGAGGGCGCAGACCACGCAGCCGGCAGCCTCGAGGTCGCCGGTGTCGAGATCTTCTTCCTCCATGTCGATGTCGTTGGCGTCAACGTTATGGCGGCGAGCCATGACAGCCGATGGTGATGGCGAAGACGGAGAGCGCGGGGCGAGTTCTGCGACGACACACCCACCTGGGGAGTGCGCGTGCGTGGCAGCGGGACGAATGTGGTATAGCACCCCGCGGAGAAAGCGCGATGGTCGGCGAGAACAGCGCCGCGGTGATGGAGCTCGACGCGACGGATGGAGCGCGACGCGGTTGATGGGGCGCGACGCGCTGTGGAGATGGACGGGAAAGTCGACAAGGGTGATGGGCTGTGAGACACGGCGCCAGAATCCAGTGCGAGGTGTAATCACTCGACGGGTCGACCAGAGCCCCGTCTCTTCAAAACGCGTCGACCCTAAACCCCGCCGAGCAAAACCCGCCGAGCCCAAAACGCGCCGAGCAAGACCCGCCGAGCCAAAACGCGTCGAGCAAAACGCGTCGAGGTGAGATCTTGATTATGTTACGCAAATCAGGTTGAAGAACGGTAGTGCAAGCACGACAGACGCAAGGATAGACGTAGGGTGGTAGGCTTAGCAAGCACGAAGTAGGAGATAGCCAGTAGCAAGGGCATAGGATAGGGCAAGGACTCAGTCCCGAAGTTTCTCTGAACCACAAAGACCTCCCGTCTTCCCTCCGGTTCCAGGGGAACCACCAAGCGCCGGCAAGCAGAGCCGCCCCGATATCGCGGCCCCGTCGTTTGTTGGTTCGGGTACTCAACCCCCACAGACCCGTGCTGAGATAAAGGCACGTTAAACGTATACCGTTTAGGGGCGCCCGATAACGCGCTGCTAGGCGAAGGAACGCACTGGCCCGATAACCGCCGTGCACAAGACCCCCGTGTAGGCCCGATAACGCCACACAAGCCCCAGGAAACGCCGGCCTGATAACGCCGCACGCCCGACGGGAACGCCAAGGAAACGCCGGCCCGATAACACCGCACGTCCAAGGCTCGACGCCCTACGACAAGGAACAAGCGTCAACCAAGAACCCCCCAACTCTGAAGCCTGCGAAGACTTGGGTCTGTATTTCGAAGATACGCTACTCCAACAACCGGGAAAGATAAGTTGCTCGGCGCGACCGCTATTCAGACGCGCCGAGTTTGTGCGAGATCGACTCCGCGAGATTTCTGCGAAGGCGCTACTCCACACCTCCTAGAGAGGCCACCACCGTGATAATTGGCTTCGCTGGAAGCCCTGCGGCTCACAATGAAGTCTTACACAAGGGGCAAGCAAAATGCCCTCCAAAGCCTTGGTATTAGTGAGCGCGGCTTGCCTGTAATGGACGCACACGAGTCATTCATCCTGCGATTGATTTGCACAAGACTCCCATCCGATTTTGTAACATACACGGTCGTCATCCCTGTTACACTAGATTTTAATCTTTTCTCTACGTATCTTTGCTGGTGCTGCTCGTTCTTCAGCACTCCAGCAGGGTCTCGGATGAAATACTGCCGTACGGTAGATGTAGCAGAGTCACATTCGAGCGCCGCTCGCCTTTGGTAGTGCCTTATATGCTTTCACGATCGAAAAGCTCTCGTCGAGGGGGCCGTTTTTTAAATTCATGAGTTCGATCACGTTCCCAGAGGTCTTCTTGTCCAGCTTCCACTGGTTCAGTAGCGCGGCTACCAAGTCCTCACCAGTCTTCTCCAATCCCTTCTGCTTTTTCGCCTTCAGCAGCATTTTCGCCACGTCACCGTCATTTTTATAGGTATCTCGCAACGTCGACAGAATCGTCGCGCGCTTGTTTGGGTCCTCTTTGTTGAGTTTCTCGACGTAGTGCCTCAACTGGTCGAATTTCCCCTCGGTAAGCATATCGTCCACGTTGCTTGGAAGCTTAAAGTGTGCAATGGAGTCGTCTGCCGACTTGACCTTCATCACGAGCTTGTCGTCCACGTTGGTCTTGAACAGCTGCGTGAGCCACGTGGTGAACGCTCTCTCTTCGTCATCGGCCGTCATCTTGGCCTCGAGGCGCAAACCCCGCCTGATGGCCACGTCGTTGTGAGTCTCCTCGTGGTCACCAACAGCGGCGGTAACCTCGGAAATTGCCACGAAGGCGGCAGCAGCCAGGAGCAGAACCGGATGCAGACGCATGGGGTGAAAAATGACTCGTGTAAGGGGCTCTGAGGGTCGAGAGCGAAATCGCAAAATGATACATGTACGATAACCCAGCTGAGCGGCTCGCAGCCTATAACAGAACGAAGAAAAAAGTGCTTTGCTTCCAAGCAGATCTCATCAAATGATGAGGTGAGCACGATAACTTGGCGGTCACATCCACTTTAGTGTTGAGATGAGTACCAATCGCTTTCCAACTTCTGCATATGAACCATTTGGCGGTGACCCGGGCCACGCAAATGACCCGGTATATCAAAAATTCTATCAAGAAGCATATTTTTTATATTTGTTAGTGTGGGTTTCATGAAATCAGATGTTGCTAAATGTCGATGTAGTCGACAATCGATGAGCTCTTGTTGGTGGTTGTCGTAGAGGCGTGAGCCGTTGTGCTCGATACTTGAGGTGTGATTGGCGAGGGCGTCGATGAGAACAGGGAAATCCATCTTCGAGTTGCCACTCTGCGCACGCCTGTAAGAAGAACGCAATATCATCGTCTGTGAACGCGTGCTTCGGTTTTTTCTTCTCTCTGCGCGTGTGCAAGGTATCCGCTCCATTTTCCACTACACCTTTCAATCGAGCCAACATCGAACCACCAATTTCAAATATGGCACGGACTTGATTATCTGGTACCCCCTGACGCATCACTGCTAGAACCATCCCTTCGGCTTGGTCGTGCTCGCTGCCTCCCCACTTCGAGTTCAGGCTCTGGTAAGTGGCCTGGAGCTGCTTGACAACATCTGCCCCTAGGGTATTATAAGCTCGCTGCAGCGGGGTCAGCTTGGGTCGCCTCGGGCTTCGTCTTGTTGGTCTTGTTTGGCTTGAACCGCCTTCGCCACCAAACCGCCGCTCAGCCATGCTACACTTGAGAAGCGCGCCCAGTTGTGCGGAAGTTTCTACTACCTAAAGCGCATGTATCACTTGAGCATAACCCAACTACAAAAATATCTCTCACCTTCACGACAAAAATAATTATCTCAAATTTCCTTCCTGAGAATTTGCGTGGCCCGGGTCACCGCCAAATGGTTCATATGTTTGGGACGAAGTCCCCATTATAATGACTTTGTACCGGTATACCTCTTCTTACCGTAGTGTCTGGTAATTGATTGGATGAAATAAGTAGGTTTAGGGTTGCAATATATACCGGGGGATGGCGCCTTGAATTGTATAGTGAGCTTTTGGGCACCTGGGACGAGAGGTCAAGAGACTTTTTAACCCTTTCGTGAACACACCTTTTTGGTTTGGTTTTGTATGCTATACAAAACTATCATATTAGCTCGTCAAGGGGGGCATTTTGCCCCCTTTCATAAACAACGGTACTTGCCCCAGTGAGTGTCTCTTCCACACAGTGGTATGGAGATGGTGAACGGGGGCATTTTGCCCCCCTTCACAACTTACGGTACTTCTCCTTGCCTTTTTTTCATTGGCTAATAGTGTGGCAATCTCAAACCAAATCTGAAGCAAGTGATTTGATTGGCTATCGATGGAACAGGATGTTCACGTAATGCGTGCATATCCATGAAAGATATCGCGGATCCAACTCTGAATCTTACCGTCGAACTTCAATCATGCCGCAGCGGGTTGATAGGATGCTCGCCGCCACAACAGCGCGCAGGTCCTGACGATTTCGCGCCATTATCTAATGGAATGAATAGTAGATAATGGCGCGAATTCGTCAGAGCCGGCGCAAGCTCTGCAACGCTAGAAGGGCTCGATGGTGACGCATGGAGCTGTCAGTAGCGCTTTTCCTGGCGTATCGCCACACCCACCACTCCTTGACAACTTAGTAGGAGTTCCTTACGCTTTGATGAGACCACTGCAGGTCACCCACTCGATAGTTCTTGGCACCATGCCACAGACACAGTCGAAGTGGGTATTTATCTTGATTTCACTATTGATATATACATGTGCGTATTATTTCATTTCATTATGAAAACTGGTTCCAGCAAACTTGATATCTCGCATTTTTCGTCATAGTCAATTTTGATAGCTCTATATACAGTTACCAGACTGGTCCTTTGAAATTTGATACGTAGGGATTGCGTTTTTGCGGCTCACGAGTATTTGCTGGATGCGCTCGCCTGAAGGACGCAAGGCGCGCGCGGCGGTGGCGGTGTTGCAAGCTTCTCGACGAGGCAACGGAGACTGCTACTGCCGGATGCGCTATTGCTGCCACTTGACCAACAAGCGCACTGCGGACAGCACCACCATCGCCGATACATCGCCGTCGCCAAACCATCGCTACACCGTCGTCGCCAGCCACCGCTGTATTGCTACTATCAGAGCTGGAGGCGGAGGCCAAGAAGGCGGTACAGCGGCAACGAGACCAAGGCGGCGGACGAGAAGAAAAAGGAGGTGCCGATAATCCTGGCAAGATGACAGTGGCGGCCTTCTTCTTCTCGCCCATCGACGTCAGCGGTCGTGCACGAGGTGAAGCGCGAGTTCGCCAGCGCCGTTGAGGTGTTGCCCACTGCCAACACCGAGGGTGTGTTGGTGATTAGGATTAGCGCTTGGTAGTGAGCGCCATGAAGCGAAAGAAGCACGGGGTGGCCGCCACCGATTAGGATTAGCGCTTGGAGGCGAGCGCCATGAAGCGAAAGGAGCGCAAGGTGGTCACCACCGTGGCCGTGCAGCTCGGCACCGGCTCTGACCGTGCTCGCTCAATTTCTCGTGGAAGGCGGGCCTGCCTACTGTTAGGTGTGTAACAACGATAGGGTCGAGAACATTGAATCTGCGTCCGCATCATCACGCAATCTTCATAAATGACGTACTTAAACGCGTATTTTACTGTTATGTCTGCCACACAGCGTTATCTATTCAAGGGGTGGGGGAGCCGAACCCGATGTGTTTGGTGGTTTTAAAGTAGGTGGGTGCGTAGTTGAACTTCTGTCAACGGGGGCATTTTGCCCCCCTTCACGGCGGTTTTACTCGCAGGTTTTGAAACAACCATCAAGGGGGGCAAAATGCACCTTTTGGTCACGAAAGGGTTAAGAGACATTTAGTAAGGGCATCATCACCAGAGGGCCTTAAAGTAATGGTACATTGGGCGCCTTCCAAAACCCATATAAAACCGTTTGGGCAGTTTTATCCGTAATTTATTTTAAATTACGAAAGCGTTTAATGCGCCCCAAAACGGTTGCTGGCACGCGACCTTCGGGTATAGTGAAGTTCATTCGCATGTTTAATCACGTTGCTAGTTAAGAGTCGCATTGGGCGCCTACCAAAACCCTCACCAAAAGTCGCGAATAAAAGTTTAATCAGGGGGAGCTGTTTGTTGAGACCACTTTTTGGTTTTATCAAAAAATTCTAATTTTGTGAATTTGAGTGCGCGTTATGAGAATAACGCCGTGCAATGGTGTAGTGGGCGCCTTCCAAAACCTACATAAAACGGTTTAATGCGGCTCCGTTTAATACACCCTTTTATCCGCCCGTTGTCAGGTTTTATCCCGCATTAAAACCTGCATCCAAATC
The DNA here is from genome assembly GCA_024211575.1 of Phytophthora melonis. NCBI lineage: Eukaryota > Oomycota > Peronosporomycetes > Peronosporales > Peronosporaceae > Phytophthora > Phytophthora melonis. The sequence goes on from JAMXKT010000085.1 coordinate 1,587,419, forward strand.
CGACGTCCAAAACCTTCATTAAAGCGTTTACTCTGGTCGCGCCTATCTGTCCACTTTATATACTAAAGCCCATATTAGATTAGAGCGGGACATTTTTACATAGGACAAAATTTGAGAAAACATCTCTAGATTTAAAGATTTTGGTTCGCACCACGACCCTCACCTAGCAACTTCTTCTCTTCTCCCTCGCGCGGATGCGCACTTATTCCGACTCGTTGCCAGGATCAATGCCGCTGCCAAGCCCGTCAAGACTAACGCAGATGCGAGTTTTAAGAACGCAGCGCTGTTCGCGCTGACCCACGTCGATGCCGCGGGCTGGGTCTCGTCGTTGGCATCGAAGAAGTTGTTGGTGAAACTTCTGGAACCGCTTGAAGTCCGTCTTCCGGATCAGCGCGTACGCTACACGCTGCCCGACCATGTGCACAACACAAAGCGCTTGCGTGCATCCATAAGACCCAAGAAACCCGGCAGGCCTTGCTCGTGCTGCTCACTGTGTCGGTCGCGCACACCACGTACGGCGAGAAGGAGCTAGTCCGGCTTGACGGCCTCGACGAGATGGACAACTTGATCCGCGCGCGTTTCGACACAAGCGGCCTGCGCTTCAAGCAGCGTCAAGCAGCTTGGTGGTTTCGAAACTACTTTGAGGCTGCACGCAGTGAAGTGCCGAGAAGAGAGGCGAAACCTCTCTTTCCCGAGCGCCAGAAGTAGGTAGGATAGCCAGTCTGCAAATTTCCCAGTAGCTTTAACCCGCCACTCCACGCCCGCGACTCAACACGAAACATTTTCCCCACTGATAGAGGTTGTTGGAAAAGGTGGAGGGCACGAATTTCGTGCTGCGACTGGTGCTGGGCCTCGCGCCAGAGAATCGCGTGGCGTGCCAGGTCCAGCGCGAGATCCTGAAAACTACGACAGCAACGCATGGACCTGCCGTCCGCGTTTGGCGCGGCGAGCGTCGACGTGGACGGCTGCGCTGCAGACGAACAACATGCATGAACTTACTTTCAAAACAAGATAATTAAGCTGGATTTACAGCAGTGCAGCTCTACGGACGCGGAGTTGGCAGCGGTGTCGTGATGCATGCTGCTTCCACGCTCACAGAAAGTGTTGCATGTGAATTCATTTAGGGTAGAGCTGATTACGTCCGTTAACAACACGTTGATATTGATTTCAAGTTAGCTGTATACATGTAGTCCAAACGACCTGGCTTAAGCGTCTCTTCATCGATCTGGGGCTATGCAACACCTTGGCGCAGCGATCTGCGCGCCGACGACGCCCGACTGGATGTGGGCGATGCGCTGAGGACGCGAAGTCGTCGGAGAGGCAGTGGAACGACCTTGTTTGCTGTCCTCGCCGTTCGCTCCCATGACCAATTAGCTCTGCTAGGCGAGCAGCATTGGGCGCCTTCCAAAACCTACATAAAACGGTTTAATGCGGCTCCGTTTAATACACCCTTTTATCCGCCCGTTGTCAGCTTTTATCAGCGCTGCGATGAGGGCTCCGAAAAAGATGCCCAAAACCATGACCAAACTGTTTTATTTGTCCGGCTAGTTTTGCCCACAATCATAGAAACATATGAAATAAAGTATATGATGATGTCATGGACACTTCTACATAGGACAAAATTAGGATATTTTCTCTATATCTAATGATGTCTAAACAGGTTGAAGTTAGCGAAGACCCCCTGAGTGCAACCGTGATACCCTCCTCCTCCCAGCTCCCCCGTGGCGTCTCCAACGGCAGCAGCAGACTGCCCTCTCCGCGAGCCGGTAAATCTTCAAGTGAGGGCCCCACACATAAGGCTCAAACCTTGGACCCAGGGAGGGGACGACTACACGAATGCCAGAGTGTGTCTGCGATTGCGACGAGGAATTCAAAAATATTTGCTAGATGGAGGTTGGCTTTAATGGCATAGTGAATGCAAGTGTTTGTTTGATGCGGTTGCTAGTTGAGGGGTCGATAAAACCTGATAAAAGGGTCATCAAACAATTCAGTTTAATCAGCTCGTTTAATGCACTGTTTAATGCACCCTAACCCCAGCGATTAAACTTTTTATGTAGGTTTTGGAAGGCGCCCAGTGCACCTTCGTCTCGCGGTATCATCGCGGTACGAGCACGTCGGATCGCTCTTGGGACTCCGTCGAGGCGATCTTGACTTTGAGGCGATTGCAGCAACAGTGAGTCACTGCCAGCGATAACAGTGCTCAAGGGGCAGCTTGCCGTACGTGCAACCACCACCCAGCAGCCGCATACATCCTATCTCGCCCATGAAAGTTTTCCTGCCTTAGCAAAGGGCTTGTGTTCGGCAGGAACGTCTAACTGCAAGATTTAGAGATTGTTACATTGCTAACCCTAGTACGACAGGGTAGGAGCTGCTGGCAATTTTGATGTCGCGCAGGAAGGCGTGCTGGGCGATGTAGGGCATGCTGCATCTCCGGAGCTCGGTGCCTTGCACGGCTATCAGCCGATCGCTCTAAGTGTAACGGGGCACATATTCGAGTGACCTGTCTTGCTGTAAGCGTCTTCCGTGCAGTCAAATGTATATTATAGATAGTAAAAAGTTTTAGCTACCTAGTAGTGTGCTCTTTTAAGAGCTAACTAAAATTAAAACTGGATAGCAAGGGGCCAACTCGATCGCGTCAGCAACGAATGCTAGTCATTCGTGAGCAAATTAGCTCCGACGTAGCGTTGTGCATTCGGATGGTTGCCCGCCTAAGGCCGGGTTTCCACTTTTTGAAGTCTTTAAAAAAGTTGACAAGTAGCGCTATTATAATAAGCTCAGGTCGATGCTTTGGGGACGTCGTCAAATGTACGGTTTACTGTACGTTAGAGGTCGGCCCGCCAGCAACTCGACTCGAGCTGCTCAGCTAGTTGTACCGTATAATACATCCGTGCACACCATACTATTACACCTGTGTACCGGCTTGTGGCTCCGAGCACGTGTACAGTACAGTGTAAAAGTCGATTGTCTTCGATCAGTTTTCGCTTTCGAGTTCCAACTCCCGCTCGTCTATTTCAGCGGAACGATGCATCTCTGCCTCCTAGTACTCTTGCTTCTCTGCGCCTTCCTCGCATGTACCGACGCAACTTCGCCTGCGCCACGCTCCGCGGTATTGAATACGGATCTCCCCAAACCGACTGGTGGGTGCACTGCGAGCGGAACTGCCATCTCGGCGGAGAGGCTCTTAAGAACTAATAGCGATATCGACGACACTGTCGACGACGGCGACGAGAGAGGCGGGCTGTCCATCCCTGTGTTCGAAAGGGTCAAGACTCTGTTCACGTCTCCGGAGGAAATCCCCCTGAAGCTTGGGCAGTGGCTCACCATACTGTCTACCCACTACGGCGACATGATTCGAATCGCCAAGTCGGCGGACTTAACCCCAGACGCACCAACTCTCGCAACGCGTCTCGCCACGAGGCTACAGAAGGACCTACCTCAGCACTGGTTAGCTGCTCCGACAATGTCTTCCACTTCATGGCAGTCAGTTCGCCCTGTGGGTCCACGTCAAATACGTGGACGACTTCAACACGACCGCCGAGGCCCCATCCGTAGCCGGCTAGTGCTCCTTCTTGTCGTCCGTGGCGGCGTCGTGCGCAGTCTGCAGCGCGTTGATGATTTCTTGGGCGCCGGCAGGACGGAGCCCGTCAACTCGACGCCGTCGGGTGCGGAGGCGCTCTGGGCCACCTCGAGCGCCTTGGCCGGCGGCATGACGGCCGGCAGCCGGCCACGACGTTGGCCATGGCGACAATAGCGGCGATGGCGAAGGCGGTGAACTTCATGGTGTCTTGTGGAGTACGGCTTGGTGTGTTGGTTCGTTGGTCGCTGTCGCTGGTGCCGTGTTGGTCGCAAGTTGCGTTGTGTGGAGCGGGATCGTACGCGGCGGCGGCGTAAGAGCGCTGTGGTCGAAGGGCGACAAATCTGTCGACGACGTGTACAAGCTGCTACAGTTTGAGACCCCCGTCAAGTCGCTGAGTTCTAAGACCAACCTATCCGTCTGTGGGTCCTACATAAATATCATTTTCAAGAAGAACCCGGACGAGGTGACGTCGTTGTTGTCGTCGTTGCAGTCTCACTTCAGTGACAGACCGCTCAACCAAGTACTCCAGCAAGCCAAGAAGTTCCCCGGTATGGAGAATGCTGCAAATGCCATCCAGACGGAGAAGCTCCGGGGCTATCTGGCGAAGAACGAATCTCCCGAGAAAGTCTTCAAGCTGCTGGCTCTTAATAACGCGATCGATAACGTCCTCGCTGACTCTTCACTCACGAAGTGGATGAAGTACGTCAAGGACTTCAAGGCGAAGAACCCGGGGTACCAAGTCTCCTGGTTCGAGACATTTCAGCGCTACTATCAGTGGCACAAAATCGAGCGGATCGTCGCGACGGTGTTGAAAAATCCGAGCACCAGGAAAATCACGGAGAAGTTTGAGGGATCAAATACGGGCTGGGTGAGAAGCACACTCCGATAGACGTGCTCGGTTCGCTAAAGGCCCTATTCATGCAGGAAAATCCACTGTTAAATCCGATGTTCGGGTCGTGCGCGAAGGTTAGATATTAATCGGGTCGTCTGCGGGTCTGGTAAGGCCGAGGGTCGGGCATGTATATTTCGATGGTCTTTCTCTGGTCAGTCTGATCTGCAGCCCAACCCGTAAAGTACTCGTAAATTACTGCGCATAGTAAACTGCAGTAAAGGGACCCGCGAGTGCCGGCGACTGTCATCTGGCAATATTATACAGCAAGTTTACCAGAGAAGGAGACGGATTGATTGATCGAGTACTAGTAGGACACTCGCCCGTTGGCTCTCGCCTGCGGACTTAGCGACGGCACTTCAGGGGCCCGCCCTCTCTCGCTTCGCTCGGGGAGCGCCGCTCCGCGGCCTGCCCCACCCTCGTGCCTTACGCTAAGTCCTCGGCTCGGCCAGGCGCGGTGTCTAGGAAAAAATATCGGGTTGCAGCGCTCGCCTTCGCTCGCTCGCGCAGACACGCCCCCGCCTGATCGGCGGGTGTTGGTGACCGGTGAGCGCATTGAGTGAGCCTCGCGCTCGCCTTCGCTCGCTCTCGGCCATATTTCTCCCATTTTGGCCTCTAAATGAGTGCGCATTTGCCTAAGCTACGCCCACTGCGATAGTTGATACACTACAGTCATGTACTGCTAGATCAATGTAGTAAGTCACCAAGGCTGACTAATCCATATTTCCCCGCTATGGGTATGGGTCGGGTATGAAAGAAATAATATATTCGTTGTAAGATATTCACGGATCTGGATATGGGTCACACTGACCCTCGGCCTTACCAGACCCGCAGACGACCCGATTAATAATCTACCGTGCGCGAAGTACCTGAAGCTGTTCAACGAGCGGTATCCGAACGATAAAACGACGATGCTCGAAGCCCTCGACTCGGATCTGCTGAGATTTTTCAATGCGGTAACGGAGAACCCAGCCAGCACCAAGGAGCTCAAGATGCTGGCGACAGACCTCAAAAGTGCACTAGTCAGCAAAATAGACGGATAAAATGCTTGTTGATCCGAGTACACCATTTCTGGATCAAATTGAGACTTTTCAAGATCAAAACAAGAGCTGCTCAGATCAAAACAAGAAAACCTCTATGTTTTGGTATCGGTGATTCTCTGAAGTATTCCCCGCCAATATCGAGCCAACCGCCTTGTAAAAAAAAAACAATAGCATGAGGGAATCGAAACGGCCCCTGAACGCCCTAGTAAAGATCTACTTGACGCTTTCGTCAGTTTTTCTTCGTTCAGGAGCCAAAATGCTTGAACAAGGCTTGCCATCCTCGCTCTAGTGACGGCAAGTCAAGCTCAACGATGCTCTCTACCTCCCGAAGGTCTTGCTTCGATCAAGATGAGCCGAGCACAGAGTAAACCGCGAAACTGGCGGAAAGGGAATTTATTTAACTGCGGGCTGGCAAAGGAAGAGCTCCCCCAGCACGTGTTCCGCTATTCTATGGCTCACGAGGCTGGGGAAAACGTTCTTCTTGCGAGTGTGGAGTTCAAGGCGTGGTCCACGTACCTACGTGGCCATAACAGTCAATATCCTATGGAGAAACCCACGATGATCGAAGCTCTGAAAGATTACTACGGCTGCATGGCTCAAAAACAGGTACTCGATGCGGCGAAACAGAACGCCAGCACGGACAAGTTTGCAGAGAGTGCTCGATTACAAATAATGGCGAGCTGAATTATTGGTTAAGCCAGAAAGAACCGTTGCCATGAGTAAGTACGCTTGCGATGCAGAGCCCATGGTGGCTCTGGTGATGGTACGCTCGATGGTACGCTCGCTCCTCTAACTCCTCGGCTGGGAACAGTCCGCGAGCACAGTTGTTGGAAGCACTATTTGCGTAACGAAGTTGTGCGTTTTGTACGAAGTTTTGCTCGGTATCCATGGGAGATAAAGGCTCGTAACAGAGTCTCGAACCAACGGGGACCGAAGAGAACTGTCGATGCAATGTGCCGATATCTAACGAAGAAACGTGCACCACAGTCAGCGGGTTGGGCATAACCGATGAATCGTAGAATACATGCAGTGTATATTGTGGTTGCTTGATTTCCTTTGGTTGCGGGAAAATGGAGCGGATCTGTTCCCAGCGTAATACAGTAATGAGATGAGTACCAATCCCTTGCAACTCCAATGCATTGTACTGTACTGTAAGCTTACATCTGACGCTGTTCCTGCAGACAGCAGCGCCGTAGACAACACAAATACGGTAGTAGACGTTGTACGTAGGAGGCTAGAGTGCTTGGACATTCTGTTTTTCCATCTTCCGCTTCAGTCGTCTCTTCATGGGCCTCCACGTCCTCCTGGGCTTGCTTCTCTTCTCCTTCGCCACGCGTATCGACGCAACGGCGCCTCTGGCGAGATCCACAGTACTCGTGTCCGACTTTTCCAACTGGGCCAATGGTGTCCGTACTGCAAGCGACCCTGGCATCGCCACGAAGAGGTTCTTACGAGATGTCGTCGACGGCGACAACGACGAGAGAGGGGGAGGGAACCTACTGCAATCCGTTCCGAAGCTCGAAAAGCTCAAGGCCGCGACCACATCCTCGAACATAAGCCCCGAGAAGCTCAAGAAATGGCTCAACGAGGGAAAATCTGCGGATAGTGCTTTCGTCCGCATGGGTCTGATCCCGGTTAAGGAGGGGTTGTTCGATAGCCCCCGACTCGCTAAGTGGCTAAACTACGTCGATGCGTTGAATGCCCGAACTCCTGGGAAGGGGACGCCCGCGATCGCGACACTGACCAAGCACTACGGCGACGCTAAACTGTTTGACATGATTAAAGTCGCCAGGCACGATTCCAATGCGGAAATCAAGGCACTGGTTACGAGACTACACAGCGAGCAATTGCAGTACTGGTTGGCGGCGGTGACAAAGCCCGACGAGGTGTTTCATATTATGAAGCTAAATGTGCTACGGTACAAGTATCTGGAAGACGCCGAGTTCGCCGCTTGGGTAAAGTATGTGGGCGACTTCAACCGCAGCGAACCCAACGCATCCCGCGTCGATGGCAGCGTCTCTTACGAACTACATCAACGGTGGTCGTCTGTTCAAAGAAGCCGAGGCAGCCAAGAGAGTGCCAAAAAGCGAAGGCGTCGCCATCAAGATACAGGAGGATCTGAAAGCTTTCTGGCTCAATAGTGGGAAAACTCCGGATGACTTGATGAACGAGCTCGGATTTGGCTATGCGGTAGTCTACAAGAGATCGCGCTACAAAACTCTTCTGGAGAAGCCGCGGTTCCAGACTTGGGCCAAGTACTTGGACGATTTCAACGCCAAGTATCCTGATCAGAAGACGACAATGATCGAGGCGTTAACGCGGAAGTTCGGCGACTCGGACGTGGCGTGGATGATTCAAGTAGGAAAGACTGAAGCGTCCACGCGAAGCCTCGCCACCAAATTGGAGACTGCGCAACTCGAGATGTGGTGGAGCAGCGGGAAATCTGCCGAGGACGTGCTCAAACTCCTATGGCCATATTACTTCCAGGGCTTTACCACCACTCCTCCCATGCAAACGTGGGTCTCGTACATGGATATGTGTCTCCGGAAGAACCCCAGCGAGGCCGCTTCGTTGTTGTCGATGGTGAAGAACTACTTCGCAAACGAACCTCTGGACCGAGTCATTCAAGCAGCCAAGAAGTTCCCCAGTATGGAGGCGTGGGCTAGAACCACGTAAGAAGAAAAGAGAACCAGCAGGTGTCAAATGCGTCTGGCGTGTGTCCGCTCGCAGTGAATTCAGCATGAAAACCCTGAAGCGACTGAATGCGCCTACTACTACTTTGGTGGCACGAATATTTTTCTTTCTTTATAGTAGCTTTGCCAGCTCATGTTCTAGTGTTAGGAAAACCTGTCAATCCTCCAAGCTACGACGCATGCGACGGCGACGAGTTTGCAGCTGAAAGCGACCGCGCTATTGTTCATATTATGAATCGCCTTCCTCGTCGGAGCTCAACGCGTAGTTGGAAATGCCGAGGCACATTTCTACGGTACAGTCGTGTTAGTTATTCACCAAGGACATTTACTGACAGCAATCCAACGGACAAATGCGCGAGGGATAGAATTTGACTTGCCGTCGAAGATGCGAGTACGAAGAAGCGGTGACACAGTTAGCTCTGGCTAAGTTGAGGGCTTTCTTATTACTACGTAGTACAGCCTGTTGGAACGACAACGCTTCTCGTTGGGATTCTATCGCAAGATGAAATTATAGTAGCGCTGCTGCCGACTACAGCCCTTACTCTCGGCAGACATCCAAGCCACTTTCGTCCCCACACAATCTCGGACCCAAAGAACCGCACAACACCGAAAGGGAAAACACTAATTGGAGAGGGGCCGAACGCAACGACAGTCGTGTGTATTGATTCATCAGCCGCGGCACACCGCTGTCTCCTTCACTGCGCCAAATTAGAGCTCAGCGAATAGACCTGGTCGCCAACCGCAGCTTATTCGACGATCCAACGCAGCACCGTCGCCGTGCGCTCCTTGTGAAATGGGTTCCACTTCCCGACCGCGAGAACGAGCGAGACAGAAAGAGCCAAGCCAAGTCTGCAGAGAAGATCGAGCGCTTACTTGAGCTTCTTCTTGATGCGCAGCTGGTTGCTGTGGCCGCATTTCTTCTTGCGGCAGTTGGTGGCACGGGGCGGGAGACGCGCGTAGCAGATGCGGCAGATCTGCTTCTCGCAGTTCGTCTTCTTGGCCAGGGCGGCGAGCGTGGGCTCGATGGCACCACCACGCAGGCGCAGCACCAGGTGGAGCGTCGACTCTGTAATAATACAATACCAACGAATTAGCCCCGAATAGCCGTAACTGAGTAAATATTGGGGGGTACCGAGACGCACCCTTCTGGATGTTGTAGTCCGAGAGCGTGCGGCCGTCCTCGAGCTGCTTGCCGGCGAAGATCAGGCGCTGCTGGTCAGGCGGGATGCCCTCCTTGTCCTGGATTTTCTGCTTGACATTGTCAATGCTGTCGGACGGCTCCACGTCCAGCGTGATGGTCTTGCCCGTCAGGGTCTTCACAAAGATCTGCATGATTCCCTGCAATAAGAGACGCTGTCAGCTTCTTCTTCCTGTTCCCTGCTAAATCGTCGCGTAATTCGTCGTCGCCCACGCTTCCCTCCGCCCCTAATAAGCGCCTGCTAAAAGCCTGTCATCTCCTCCAAGAGCTGTTTCTCCGCCTGTAGAGCGAGTTCGCGCGCGCCGATGGCGCGGACGCGCAGATCAGAGGCAGGCGCACTACGCGCGCGGGCTAGAGGCGAGCGCGCATAGGAGGCGGACGCGCGCGGCGACATGTAGCGACAGAGCCCAACGCACCTTTCCTCTCGCAAAATGAATGCCCACTGACGGCCGCCGCAGAGGTTTCGGACCAACCAAGTGTCGGTATACAAACGCCAAGTCAAAGGACACCTGCACTATCGGCCACTCAAAGGCGAGGAAAAACGCAGGGAGGCCGACGCGGTCCGCGGTTCATCGGACCGGTTCGGGAGGGGTAGGGGTAATTGGAGACGGTTAGCCAATCACGCACGGCGCAAAAGCCGTTGACGAGGACACGTTGAAGTGGACAAAACGTCCACCACTGAAGGACGTAAGCAAGATAGACTGCGAAGGTGACAAGAGTGCCATTACGGGCATTAGAGGTCTGGTAAGTTAGTTACCAGTCAAAGTCGTCCCAGTGCTTCACCAGTGGCATGCTAATGAGTCGCGCTCTGTCGACTTCCTCGCCCTCAGCCCACCCGAACTCCTTCAAAAGCCCTTGGCCGGTAACTTCGGAGAACGTGAACATCGACAGCATCTCCTTCTGGACGACGAGGAAAATCTCCACATTCTGGACCTTGAGAGACGCAGCGTCTCGAAGAAAGCAGAGCAGCGTGCTGAAGCAGCCAATGTCCAACTTGTGATCGTGTGCCTGCGCCAATTGGACGAAGCGAACAAGGCCTCGCCTCTTGTTGATACAGACGGCGTCGTAGCCTCCACGATCGTACTTCACTGGCTTAAACCACCCGAACACTGGTAGCGCAGACACACTTTTGGAGTCAAGGACTTGGAATCGGTCTTCCGGCCAGAAAACGTTGCGCTCGCTGGAATAAAGATGGACCCCGCCCTTGCAGATGCGCGCAAGGAAATGCATTTCTTGCTTCCATCTACTTGCCGCATCACATCTCAGCATATTTCCGTGTCTTTTAACGAGAGCAGGTCCACCAAACATCGCCACTGCTGAGCCAGCGTATCGACTAATTAATGTTTGCCAGCCAGAACTCCGATCTCTGCCGAGAAGCTCATTGTATCGCTCGATCGAGCACCGTCCGTCCGCGACGTCTTTGATAATGCCATTCATCCACGACACAACCTTTGGTGTTGAGTAGCCGAACATGTACCGCGCGCTTCCACCAGCAAAATAGTACTTTGAGTCCACGAGCGACCGGCGCCAAACTTCCATGGAGGCGGAATCTGCAGGCTTGGGCTTATCGGATGCGTCAAGCTGGGGCTCTACCGCCAGGAAGAGCTCCTCGTCCACGATTGCTTCGCGGTATTTATCCAGCGTCCACGAGGACATCCTGAACTCTTCGACCTTAAGGTTGGTAGCATCGTCCAAGTTCTTTATGGTGCGAGGCGGCGAGGATATCACCACAAGTCGTCGAGAATCCCACCTCCGCCTGAGCCAGCCGGTGCAAACCATCACTTCGTTCCTGTTGCCATCCCCCACGACTCCGTCAAGAAACGCGATGTGCTGCTTTGAACCGTCCACCTCGTTCAAAATCGTGCTCAAGTCTTCTAGATAAGGCACAATCAACGCGGTGGTTTTCTTGGAGTTGTCTTCCAGGCGAACACAAATCGGAGGTTCCTCACGAAAGAGTTGAATCCACGTGACTACCCACGTGCTAGTGTGAGCAAGTGCCAAAGCAAACGCAACAGAAGCTGCAGACTTTCCAGACCCCGTTGGGCCCGACACGTATCCGGTACGTCCATCTCGCACAACGTCGTCTCTCAAAAACTCAACCAGCTTGGTAGCGTCTTCGCGGCAAAACAGTGGCAGCATGTCACCGGGAACAGGAATACCAAAACCAGCGATAGCTGCGCGGTCAAGCCTCCAGACTCGATCATTGACGCCGCTTAATGGTAACACAGATGCAGTTGGATCCAGCGTCGTTGCCCTTTGCCACAAGGTTTTCTGGCGCTTGAACGATCGCAGCGGCGCCACTTCCACGATCATCGCTTGGGTCTCGCACTCTCCAAGCCCAGCCACTAGCCTCGATGATCGAAGGAACGTCCGCCTCGTTTTGTCTTGATATGCTGCTCGGTTCTCGTAGACCTTCAGCTGAGCACTGTCTATTTCTTCGAGCAGACCATCGTTATACTTCGCCTTGACCGCATTTCGGAGCGTCACGGCGTCCGCCTCAGCAGCTAGATTCTCCACGTAGTCTGTGAGAGCCAACGCTTCTCCGTCTTCACTCACCAACTGGAACCACCACTTCATCGACAAGTTGTTCTTTGGAGCCACGAGGAAATAAAAGAAAACTGCGCGGCTTTTTGATGGAATGCGATTTGTCAAGGGCGAAATGAAAGCCTGGCGCACCGAAATCGCTTTCAACTCTCCTGGCTTGCGGATCTAGTCAATCGTCAATGATCCTAGCTTCAAACTTTGAACCGCCGCTCTGAGCAATCAGTGGTGAACAAGCTGCTGATCCGCTAGCATGATACAGTTCCATCGCTTCAAAGGAAAATACCAGCGACAAGACACGAGATGAATCCAAGCGCTGGAGGGTGACGCACATCCAAAGACGTTGGCTTCACTCTGCTGTAACCTCGCTGCACGCGCTCGCGCTCCAACTACTCTGAGCTGCACAGCAGACTCCGAGGCACGGCGAAGGTTGAAGCGCTCCTCGGAGTCAGACAGCGAGGGCGAAGTGCCATCGGAGCCCGTGATTGGCTGACAACTTCAACATGGGTGGTCCACACTCTATGGTCAAGTTGCACTTTTCGCGATCATCGGATTGCGGAGTTGCCCGAGTTGCGCTGATGATCGCTTGTCACCGCTCGAGTTGGACCATTGCGCGCCGCGCGCGAGGAGACGGAGGATGCGCCGCGTGCCATGCCGGATTCGCCCGGTCGGCGACGACGCCTTTGAGGTGGCGACTGCGACAGGCTCGCAGAGGGGTGTGCCCAAAGGGGGGTATTCGGCGTGTGGGCACCCTGCAAACAGGACGAAGTCTGCATGGTGCCCGTCGTTGCTTCAAGCACAAAAGCACGCGGCGGACTTGACACAAGCCACTTCAATGACAACAAGGCGGCCATGACGGGCGGAGTTCGGGGTTCAAAGCAGCAGGCAGGCAGGGCTAGCCCGCTCCTGATGGTTGAGGTTTAACTGCTAGTTGCTAATGGCTTGGTGGGCGCATGGCTGGCGCCGTAGATAGCGTTCAATGCTGCTGACATCGCGGTGATCGATTTAGCCGTGAAAAAATGGTCTGAAACAGTCGAAGCAGCACTCGGATCGCCGGGACAGTTGCCGTTACCATCTATCTCTCCTCGCACCGAAGTGCTTCACGCGGTCGGCGCGTCAACAGCGCACCTCGACTGCGCGCGCCAGCTGGGGCGGCCGACCGGGCAGCTTCACACAAGACACAACTGAATTCAACGGCTCCGAGGCAAGCGGGGCAAGGAGCGTGAGCAACAACAACAACAATATCAACAAGTCTGATATGGAGAAGCTCCTCACTAAAATAGGAGCGCCATCATACCTTCCGACGCCTGCTGAGGTGCTCGACGGCGTTCGATGGCTGCGCGAGAACCCGGCGATCGCTGCGGGAGTCGTCGTGGGACTCACCAGCTACTCGGTGGCCAAGTACTACGAGTACGGAGAGGACAGCGACGAGAGCGACGAAGAGAATGACGAGAACGTCGACCACCACGACAATTCAGCTGTTCGAGCAAGCCCGGAGGAGATTGCACGATCCGTGACGGCATTGCACCTCGGACTGCTGAAGATTGACGCGACCAAGAGGGACCGACGACACAGCGCTGCCAGCTCCGCCAGCACGGCATCGTCACTTGCAAGCTCAGGCGGGCTTCGCTCTCGGGCCAGCTCGGTCTTCGACAAGGCCTACCACGAGGTGCGTCCGGGCCGGAATCGGTGCGACTTTATTTGAGCAATGCTAACAATCTCTTGTGTGCTTGTGTGTGTGGCTTCAGGAACTGCAGCTCCAGGAGCATGGCGTGGAGCAGGTATGGTCCTGTTTGCATGAGGGTGAATGTCCACCTGGAGAGAATTGCAGCGACCCTGTCTGGGGGTGGTTCGTGCCTGCTGCCAACGCCTCGCCAACAAATAAACCGTGAAGATAAGCCACAACTCAACTCCACGCTACAGCTCAGGACGCGGAGAGCCATATTTATACGTTCACGACGCTGAGAGCCAAAACATCGAGAAACTCAGCACGGAGACCATACAGCAACTAACCTAAGGCAAGCGATGTCAATACACGGAGCCATTTGCCACGTCGTCACCTCCTTGATTTTTGCCGTGTGAACAAAGTTGAAGATTCAACTTGGCTACATCTGAACCGTACTTATCCAGAACATAGCTTCATTACGTACGCCACACCAACCATACCAGCACGGATGTACCATTTCCACGGTACAGTACGCGCGTGCGGCCACCAATTCGTTGGTGTCTCCATCGCGCGCATCAGCCCCAGCAGCTACAGTACTACCGTCGAGACAGCGAAGGAGGCCGCCATGACGTACTACCGCATCGGTCAGCGGCTCAAGATGACGCGCGCAGTCGCCAGGGCAATGGCGCGCTCGTCCGCGGGCAAGCGCAACTCCGCCGCCATCGAGAAGATGGTGCAGACCACCAAGAGCCGCTTCGGCAGCGCCGTACGTCGTCTCGCAATGCTTCATCAGCTTGGAATGCACTGCTAATTTGTGGGTGATTGGGTGAACAGGTGGGCCGGCCGCTGGGCGCTGCGATCTCGACGTTCATGGACTCTGGCGTCGCGTTCAACACATCGTCCGAGTTCCTGTACTTCGACGGAGAAGACGACGACGGAACGTAAGAATTCTCACTTTGCTTTACCTTCTGTGGCGTGAAGAAATTGGTGCGCTGTGCGATGTATCAAAGGTTTTTTCTTTCTTTGCATTGGTGCATTGGCATCAGCAAGAAAAAATGCTGGAGAGCGTTGCGTGGTGCATCAAGACTTCCGACACACTTGCAACTTGTGTCTGGGAGTTTGCTGACGACTGAGCAGTTAATATCCCCTGTGATTGCGTGCAATTAGATAACAGGCCGATCGGGTGGACAACTACAATGGACACAAGCGATCGGCCTTAAACCCAAGCAGAAGATCAATGGATGAAGACGTGCGCTGGCGAGGAGGGAGAAGATGACACTTTTGACCCCGAAGCACCAGCAAGCGCCGCGACGTTAGATAGAGTACGAGAGCCGAGTGTGTTGGACTGTTAACGAGGACAAACAAAGACACCTTAGGGCCGCAGTATTAGATGCAACACTTGACTGTCTTTCACTCATCTAATCAAGTCTCGTTTGACTTGCTCTTTGTATGCTCGCGTTTCTAGGCCGATTACGAATTGAGAGACCACAAGTCAAATCTCCACCGTACAATACTGGTAGCTGCTGTCAGTAGCAGACACCCCTCGACCTGTAGACGAGTGCAAGTATGGCGGACACTAACGAGCTGCGCGTGAGCGAGCACTTCCCGCGCGTGCCCAAGCCCTGCGAGAAGGTGGCGACCAAGTTCTTCGCGTGCTTCTACGAGCACGGCAAGCAACCTGCGGGCCAGTCCGACGCGGAGGTGGGCAACGTCGCGCTGGAGACGTGCAAGGACTCGCTGCTGGCCTACAACGCATGCGTGGATGCCGAGGTGGCCAAGAACCCCAAGGAGCTCTTCCGTGTGCCGGAGGCATACCGTATGCGCGAGTAAATAAAAACTGCTTGGCCTCAAGATCATTAACCGCTTGAATACACTGCAGTACTAAACCAGGGGCTGTAAGGATGCACCTGGCTTGCCTCCATGACGCTTGTTGAGATTACCACTGCATTTGACATCTTTGTATCTACAGACTATATCAGACGTGAAGACAGCGAGACAGATACACAAACCCACTTCAATTTCCGTGTTGAGAAGAGTTGGCATTTTAACGAGTCCAAGGCACAGGCGTCTCTGCTCACACCAAACACCGAACAAAACACTTGACACTGGGTCGTGTGTGCCGTCGTGCTGTGCCGTTCAGTAAACGAGCTCGAGCCTTCCCGTATCTTTGGGCGCAAGAGATTTCTTTGTCCGATCGACCTCTTACTGCGTGTCCTTCTCCCACTCGAGGTTGGCGATCTCGTCGTCGATCTCCTCCTCCACCTCCGGGTACATGGCCGTCACCTCGTCCATGGTGGTGGCCAGCGTCGTGCGGGTCTCCTCCATCAGGCCAATCAGCTCCTTGAGCTCCTCAATGCGGGCCTTCGAGTCCGCCACCTTCTCGTTCAGCTGGGCGAACTGCACAATCCCCAAATACACAAACGAAATACACCGTCAGTACGCAATGTACAATTGCAATATCATATAATAGCTAGCAGACTGTGGGGCCGTACCAGCTTGTCGACGGTTTCCTGCTCGTTAACACGCAGCTCCTCGGGGAGGTCGGCCGACTTGGAGGCGGCGTCCAGCTCCTCGGGGAGATGGTGGGGAAGGAGATGCTCTTGTAGTTGGCCTCCATAGCGTCCACCAGCTCCTTGTTCTTGATCACCGAGCGGTAGTAGTCGAAGTCGATGGCCTCGGGCTCCTTGACGTACGTGCGGGCCTCGGCGGCGATCTGGCCGTGCACATCGCGCAGGCTGTCCAGGGCGGCGCGGGCGCGCGGGTCCGTCAGCTTCTGCGAGATGGCGGCCCACTCGGTGGCGCGCGTCTGCAGCGCGCGGCGCACAACTTGCTTGCGGAGCTGGAGCATCTTAGCGGGCGGCGAAGGTCACTTGGCTAATGTAAAGCGGGCGGCTCTGGACGGCCTTTAGCCCCCTCGGTTAAATTCAGGGGCGGAGAGCGAGCTACTGCTGAAAACGCATACCCCTCAATACGCACAACACTGAATTCTGCATCCCCACTATAAACAATTTGCTTGAACCTGTCGAAACGTGATACTCGAATCGTCCGGTGGTATTGATTGACGCGCGCAATTCGGCTCGGATCCGCGCTGCGATTCAAATGTGAATCGTGCTCGTCACATAGGACCGCTCAGCAAGTCGAGCCCAACGTTAGTGCTGGCCGCACACATCAACTCGCGCGGTGCTGTGTGTAGACGAAAGAATCGCAAACAAGATGAACGCGTTCCCGATGGAGAGCGGCTGGCAGAAGATGAAGCGCCGCTGCCAGGAGGAGCCGCTGGTGCCGCTGGGCTGCCTGGCCACGGCCGCCGTGCTGATTGGCGGCCTGGCCTCCTTCCGCCGCGCCGCCGACGCCGCCACGCAGCAGAAGTTCATGCGCCTCCGCGTTGCGGCCCAGGGCGCCACCGTCGTGGCCATGTCGCTCGGAGGATTCATCGCCATCAAGCCGGACGAAGACGAGAACAAGAGCAAGCACAGCTAAAGGGATGGATGGATGCTCGGTGTGTTGAAGAAGAGGAAGAAGAGCTGCCAGGTTGAAGCGCGGAGGTGTAGCGGACTCGATGGCTGACGCTTTCGTTGGTCACTCGTGGTTTTATTTGATTTTAAGCTAAGAAGAACATGAAGAAGATGAGGAAGACCAATAAGATAGCGGAGACCTTGAGCGCCAGCAGTCTATTGTTCGACAGGCTTGAGAAGTACTTGAGCAGCTCCTGCTCGCCGCTGCTCACGTTCACCAGCGAGTCCTCCACGTTGTCATCGATTCTGCAGCACAGCAACGTACAGGTGGCAGCAACACCATTAGCACAGCACTCACAGTCACACACAAGCTGAATCGAGCAAAACATACCTTCGCACGAGGTCTCCCTGCTCGTGGATCAATGTCGACAGCCGTCCGAAGAGCTGTCCGATGTCCACGATGTGGCTCTCGATCTGGGACACGGCCTCAGCTCTCGACTCGGTATAGTTCTGCTGCTCAGCCACGATCTGCTCCTGTGTCATGGTGGTGATGAGGGGCTGGATCTCCTCGTTCATCGACGACGACTCGCCCGCACTAACTCCTGGCCGGGGAAGCGTACTGGACAGGTTCACTTCCTGCAAACTACCGGTGTGGCTATTGTTGCTGCGCGGCGGCTGCGGGGCCTTGAAGGCCAGCGGCTTGCCCAGCGCGCTGGATGCCGTTTTGCCGTACCTGGCGCGCCTGCTCTGCTGCAGCTTCATGTTCTCCTGCCTGACCTCTAGGATGTCCTTGAAGCCTCTGGTCGTGGCCATGAGGTTGGACTTCATGAGCGACACGATGGCGTCCGAGTGCCTGGCCGCTTGCCTCGAGGGCGCCGACTGCCGCTTACTGTTGATGTATTCCTGCAGGTTGTCCAGCTGCATGTTGATGTCCGTGATGTCCTTCTTCACCAACGCCGCCAGCTCGTTAATGGCCTCGGCTGGGTCGTTGAACATGTTGTTCTGCCGCACCACTGCAGCGACAACACAATAACACAGCATCAACATTAGCTTTTGTAGCATCTCTCTCTCGTAAGTCGAATAGAGATGCGCGTACGTACACTGCGTGAGTTGCTGCAGCCGCTTGGAGGCCTGGTACACTTCCTTGGAGATGTCGGAGGCCGCGGCGTTGAACTGCGCGTTCTCCTGGAGCGGCGTGTGCACAGGTTTCTGCAGTAGTGACGTGGAGGGGTCTAGCGTCAGCTTCTGGGGGTGATAGAGAGAGCGTTGGGGAGCTGAGGAGATGGAGAACCCTACCTGCAGAGAAGCGCTGCCCTTGGCGGCCGCATAGTACTGGCAGAGCTGCGCGAAGTCGGCCGTGCGGTTCGCCGCCATGGCTGCGACCTGGCTCCTCCTTCTTCTCGAGCTCGAGGTGTGCCGAATACTGGTAAAATGCATCCAGTTACTTCAGACAGGCCATGTTACTTCAGAGGACGCGTTAGCAACGCGACAAAAAGTGATACAATAACATACTTGCAACAAAATCATTATACTATCTTTGCGATAATCGAATTTACTATAGCTGTTAGATATTCATTGTGTAAATATATGCAACTATTAATGATTGTAGCACATTTTTAACCACAATTAGTACTATCTCATTGCTAGAGGCATTTTTGTCGGACGGCACGGATTGGTGCTTGCTTGGTCAATGGAAAGCTTGGTTGGCTGCTGGACGGCTCATGCGTGTGGAAATCGTACCGGCGGGAGTGGTTTGTTGAACAGAACCGCCTGCAAGCGAGGATGGAAGCTACAAGCTCTAACCAGAGATTAGCGCTCTCCATGGGATCATTCTGCAATCCTCCCGCAGCTCGACATATCTACATGTCCCTTCTCACTCGCGCCGCTAGGCCAAGATTTCTGCAAACTACATCGAAAGCGCCTTGGCGTCTGCTGGCTCAAGCTCTCTGGGCTGGCCTCTGCTGGGCCCGTCCTTAGTAGTCGTTAGTGGATAGGTAAGTGACAGCAGTGGTTCTTAATTAAAAGAAAATATACTTCAACACCAAGCGCTCGTACAAGTGCTCGTGCACGGGTCTAAGCGCACCCACCCATGCATGGTGCGCGACGAGAGCGTCAGCAACAATTGCAACAACGAGCTGTAAGACGCGGTCAGCAAGATGTTTTTCTTGGCCAGCACATAAGGGTTATGCAGCATTCGTACGAGGAGGCAGAATCTGCGTGCTGGCATGGAGGCGCTGTTAGGGTTAGAGATCCGTCGCATGGCGCACGAAGGCAAAGGCACGTCTGGTGGTCGACTGTAGTATTCCATACTAATATATTACCATTCATATAGTTACTATATTAATCTTAATATATTTAAATGACATTATCAGCCGTGGATTACTTCAGGGTTACTTAAGCTAACCACGTGACGTCAGCATGACAGGAGTGCTTGTCGTTGAAGTGGGGCTGCACTCGCAGCTGGCTCACCGATTTATCATAGGGCAAACGTTTGTTTCTTTGCATTTTTTAAACGTCGTGAGGAAGCGCAGAGGTTATGGAGCAAGCCGCGCAAATCGTGGTAGACTACTTAGTCCTCGAAACCAATCACAGAGGTGTACACGCATGTTGATCAGGCAGACAATTTGCTTGGTGCCCTTCGTCGAATGCACTCCATACAGTTTTCTTAGGTCCTCACCCTCATGTTTCGCCCATGTTAACCCCGCGAGAACCCCTCTGCGCACGTCTGGAGAGGAAATGGGAACCAATTCAAGTGGGTCGTCAGGGATCGTACTCCATAGAGCAGCTCGAGAGGTTGGGTCGCTACTGCAAATTCACGTCGCGGACTCGAGTTGTCCTCGTGTGTGCGCTCACTCCGGTCCCTGCCCTGTTGCTTGCGGTGCTAGTGGAGTGCATGCCATTGTCACCCCCAACAGAAGAGTGGGAGGCCAATTTGGTCTTTTGGCTTCGAGCGGTGCGATGCTCTTCGCAGTGTTCTCGTCGCTAATTAACTTTGTCCCGGAACTGGCCTACCCCCTCCCTCGTGTCGGCGGCTGGAGCTCCTGCCTTTGTGGGGCTGTGCCTAATTATTTCCAGTCACATTGGTTTTCCCGTGCCAGTTCGTGTGGTATATTGCAAATTTATTACCTAAAGGTAGTAGGAATTTATCTGGTTTCGGTAATTCTGCTCGTCTTGGGCGGCAACTTCATGGAGCACTTATAATCTACGATGCTACTCCCGGTACTTTGCTGGCTGTATGGATGAATATCGTTAAAGTGCCGACACATATGTTTTTCCACTTATCCACTGTATGGTGGCCATGGTCCAATCAAATGGCGATAAGCGATTATTGTCGAATGAGGAGGCCGATGGATCGCATTTTATCCAATCGTCAACGTTAGGGGTAGGTTAATGAGCCGCCGACACTCCTGCCGACGTATAATGTCGGCAGGGCTGTAGAGATATGTTATCCACCTATAGTGAGGTTAAGTAATTAGGTGATTATACACATATTTTGCACGCTGCCGACACTTTACTTAAAGTTTATATTGCTTGGATTTGACTGCTTCACGCATTTTGTAGTGGTGCTTTCACTAGCTTCTCAAACTAAACAGAGTTTCCTGGGCGATGCCCTCTCATGA
Source organism: Phytophthora melonis (assembly GCA_024211575.1). Classification (NCBI taxonomy): domain Eukaryota; phylum Oomycota; class Peronosporomycetes; order Peronosporales; family Peronosporaceae; genus Phytophthora; species Phytophthora melonis. The sequence goes on from JAMXKT010000085.1 coordinate 1,608,101, forward strand.
GCTTACTACCGTACTACGAAGTGCAAGTTAACTTACAACTACTTGTATGCTACTGTGTCGGGGACACGTAGGAGTTGACGCACAATGGAACACTTAAATAATGGCCCACTAAGATCCATTTTTATTGTTACAGCATCTATCAAATATATAAGCCCCAGTCACCCATGCCACCCGACCAACCGTGCGCAACGCGCCCGCACCCAGCGGCAGCTCCGTGGACTGCACGCTGCTGTTCATTGCTGCGGCACTCCGGGACTCCTTGCACACTTCCTGCTGCTGTCGCCGCAGGCCGCCCGCTCTTCATCCACGCAAACAGCACGCTGCGCCTTCGCCCCCGCACGTCCTTCACCGCATCCAATCTTCCTTGGCCTCGAACAGCTGCAGGCTCGACTTGGTGCACGCCGCTTGCTCTCCTCGGTCGCGCACTCTCCACCCTCCAGCCAGCGCCACATCTGCCGCAGTCTCCTTCCTCTTGCCATTCGCGCCAGCCGCTCCGTCCTGGCCTCTCTCCTCATCGGCTGCCTCAACGCGGAACGACCTCCTTCCCCACTTCCGCGCGCGCTGCCTCCCCGCTCGACTCCTGCTTGATATTCCTCCCTCCTGCAGCGTCGTCGCGGCCTGACACGCTCTCTCCACCTCCTTCCCCCTCCTCATCCTCCACCACCACCGCCGCCGACAACGCCCACCTGCCCGCCTGCCCGCCTCTGTCGTCCTTCGTGTCCATGTCGCCCTTCGTGCCCTTAAGCTCCTCGTCGTCCACCGTGCTCTTGTTGCCTCTCGACTGGCTCCGAGGGCACAGGCTGAGCACGCCGACGTGCCCTCACACCAGGCGAGGGGGTTGCCACGAACTGTCTTGGGGGCCTGATCGCGCTTGTGCGCGCCCGCATGACACGCACGCGAAGCCTGGAGGGGAGGACGTAGCGCAGCTCACGACAGCTCAGGGGCGCGCCGCCATCATGACCTCAAAATGAAAATGTGAGAAGTGCTTAAAATGGTAGCCGTTTTAGACCAATCAAAGAAAATCAGTATTTCTACCAATGTTAGCTCGTGTAGGCCGCTGTCGGCACCGTGTAGGCCGCTGTCGGCACCGTCACGCTATGGGGCTCAACTTGTACCTTGGCATCTACAAGTCCTCGCTCTGGAAATTTGCCGGGAAGCACTTCATCATGTGGGTGATGCGTGATTTGGAGGATTCTTTACCTGAAATCGTAGGATTTCTTCAGCGCCATCTCCGTATCTGTGAGCGTCTCGACGTCTTACTCGGTGTACACGTCGGCAATGCTCATCGCCTTGGACTTTGTGCGAAGCGTTTTGCAGTTTACTAAGTAGAAAATTACGCTCAAACGTAACAAGTCAATGTGGCAGTACTGTATTTAGTTTAGCCGTGCATGGATTTCTTGCAAAAGAGTTACTGGATGTTTACTCACGACAGATAAAGAAGAACCGAATAAACAACAAACTGTGCGTTCGAGCAGTCGAACATTTTCTTTAAATTGTGTTCGGACTGTGTGTTGTGTCGCTCTTTGGAGCTATTTCCGTGAGTGCAGGTCCGAACATTCCCAGCCAGCTTTCTCTTCTCTATGAAACCTGTCCATGTCATTCCGGATAGTCGCTCCTTCAAGCGCGATAGCCCCTCTCTCCACCCTCCGGCGACGTCTCGAGCATACATGGGACGGAATCCAAGTGGGTCGTCAGGGGTCGTACTCCATCGAGCGGCTCGAGAGTCTGGATCGCTACTGTCGAACCACGCCACCGATCCGTGTCATGCTCGTGTGCGTGGTCACATCTCTGCCCGCACTGTCGTTTGTGCCCTAGTGGAGTGTTTGCATCTGTCTCCTCCTAGCGAGAACTGGAAGGACAATGGAGTCTTCTTGGTTCGCGTGGCCTTGTTAGGGCCTGCAATGCTCTTCGCGGTGCTCTCCCAGCTCGTCACGGGCGTCCCAGACCTAAAGTTTGCGCTAGCAAAGTGGGTGCTCGTGTGCGTCCCGGCGTCGGTGGCATTTATCGGGTTGTGCGCAGGCTTCCCGAAAAATAAATATCCCCAAAAATATACTGGAATTTAGTGTTCCAATACTTTATTTTGGCTTTTTTTAGGATCAAATCCGAAATTTATGTTGAGCCACACTATTTTACAGTAACTTACTTTGCTGGGTAATTCCCGGCCATCCATAGCATCAAGCTTCTAAGAGCCATCCATCTAGCAACAACAGCTCAGACCGACCGCCATACTTTAGTTCTTAACAAGCACAACAAGTAGCACACTCTGCTGCACGCAATCCGACTCTGCGATGGCCGACAACCTTCTCGCTCCCGCTCCGCCGCAACCGACCTTCACCAACAGGCAGATTGCGAGCTTTTACTTCAAGCCCTGTCTGGACGCTGAAGGGGACCTCACGGGTTACTACTCGTGCAAGTCTTGCGGCAAGCGCAGGAAGCACACACCCAGGACGGGTTACACCAATCTGGTGTCTCATGTCCGGACTGATCATCCTAGCTACGAGGGCGACATGCGCGACGCTAGCGTGGCGGCTACAGGCACTCTGCTCCCATGGGTGAGTCAGAAGGCCTCTAACCGCTACGCATGGCTCCAGGAGACTCGCGAGTAAGTACATTGATTTGTTTTGGGTACTAAAATTGGTTACAAATTTGTCTCTAATGCTCCGTATTTCTGATTAGGTACACGAGACTGAACCCTATCTCAGTAGAGACACTGACCGCGATTATGGAGGCTGTGGTCAAAGCAGTGGAACAAGCCATCGGCGTAGACATGCCCGACAGCTTTGGTATGGTCATCGACGGTTGGTCGCACGGCAGTGAGCATTACCTTGCCGTGTACGGCTGCTACGAAACGGACGCTGGACCGCGGTACCCGCTGTTGTCACTGGCTCCAGTGATCGAGGACGACGACGACCAGATGAACGCCGAAGGTCACCTCAGGGCCATCACCAGGTTCTTGCCATTCTTTGGCAAGTCGATGTCCGGTTGTAAGTTCTTAATCGGTGACAAGTGCGCAGTCAACAAGCGGCTGGCTAACTTGATTGGTGTGCCGCTAGTTGGCTGCGCAAGTCACCGCCTAAACTTGGCGGTGCGTGACTACCTGGTACCGTTCGACAGCGAACTGGAGGAAGTGCAGCAGCTCATGCGCAAGCTGCGTACGCTAAAGCAGGCCGCGAAGCTAAGGTAATTTGGGTATCTATTTTGCTGTTTTGGTACTGGACTAATTTTATGTGTAACCATTTTTTGTTTTAGGACCAAAACGGATTTGTTGCCAGTTCTGCGGCAGGACACCCGATGGTCCTCTACCTTCGCCATGCTCAAGCGCTTCTTCAGGCTTCGCGAGTTTATTTCGGCGGACGATGAAGACCTGGCCGACTACCTACCCTCGCGGACCGCACACCGGAAGCTGGCTGCGCTGCTGGACAGCCTGCGCGATGTTGAATCTGTTTCCAAGCGTCTGCAAGCAGATGGGCTGACGCTGCTCGACGCGCGCGATCTCTGCGACGGCCTCATCGAAATTCGACCTTCATTTGCGAAGTATCTGGGTACGTACATTTTTAGATGCTGAGGGGTTAATGTGGGGATGCGGATTTAACATATTGGTTATGTGTTGTGTATCACTGTTTGCATACAAGCATCGGATGCCGAAATTGTGCACTCGCCCGATTTCGAGCAGGCCGTGGTGAAGGTGCTTGGCGGCCAGGCAGCACTGTTGTCGGATGAGGAAGAGGGGGTCCTAGACCCGTTCAAGCGCCGTTCAGGCAACCTGTCTGTCGCTCAGCCGCAGCCGGAGGCAACGGAAGGGTTCGCCGAGCGAATTCTCAAGCGACGCAAGGTGAGGGATGCCCCTGTGGCGTACACGCTGTTGGGTGCAATTCCGCCCACCTCGAATATGGTTGAGAGACTGTTTAGTTTTGCTCGTGCGGTGCTCCGTCACGAGCGCCACCGCCTCTCGCCGATGATGCTCGAGATGATTCTGTTTTTGAAGACGAACAGCGCCTTCTGGAACGTCGCCACCGTGGAGCAGTGCCTGTAGGTACAGTAAAAAGTGTCAATAGTGTGGGTTGATCAATAGTGTGGCTGCGCAAATAGCATAGGCCACACTAATTATGTTTACCAGTCTGCAGATGGCCAAACCCACACTATTAAGGTCTCCGTCCTGCAAGCCACACTATTTGTGCATGAATTCTTCAACCCACACTATTTGCACGCTAATGCAGAAAGCCAGTAAGCCAGTTGTCATTGTCAAGTTCTCACGAAAAGTCGCATGGAGTCCTCGTGCAGCGGGTGTGGGCTCGACACCTCCAGCGTCTCCCCTACCTGTGATGTATGTGGTAGAAGGAACCACCCATTCTGCGGACTCCCCGTGTAACGGGGTTACACGAATGTTACCCGAAGGGTTACGAAGTGTGGCACACACAGGCTTGTGTGGTGCACACTGTCTAACCTATTTCAGTAGGAGAATCAGTACATGGCTTCAGAGCCACAGATTATGCATATGACTAGGGTTCACTATGCTAGATAGTGAACCAGATACATTTACACCGAAGGCGGCTCTGCCGCGATAAGAGAAATACATTCAGTTTGAAGATTCACAGCTAAGAGTTAAGGGTTGACTCTTGGAGTCCGTGGGGAGTACGGACTCGTGCGTTCTGGTATTAGAACGGGCTATCTTTAGCCGCGACTCTGTGAGTCTGTTACGTCTTCCTCTGACGCTAAAGCTACGGCAGCCCCGCTGCACCCCGTCGAAGAAAAGCAGGGTGGTCACGTTCGTTGTCATGAGTGCTCCAGCTCTCCAGCCAAGCGTCAAGAAAAGAGAGTGATCGAAAGCCAACAGAAACCGATGCAGCGAGCCTTTCGACAGAATGTGCTGGTCGATTTCTTTCCTCTGGCGAGGAGTGGAGACGAAGAAACAAAATCCCACTCTAATACCGACATCAACCTTGCAACGAGTACTGCTGATAGCGCTGGTGCGAGGGTGGAAGAGGAAGGTGATGACTCAGTCGTTGTGCTAGATGCGGATCGACCGGAGTGTGGGAGGAATCGCAGCTTTCCAAGCATCTGCAGGAAATCATCGAGAAGTATCGAGATGAGTTCGAGGGGAAGAAGACAGATTAAGCTCGAAGAGAATATACGTACATCTGCCAGTGCGCTACTTGGTTTTACTGTGGTCTTTCTCCAGACCTCCCTGTTGTGATTGTACTGGTAAAATAGCCACATTGTTTTATGGTCCCCTCGTAACAGGCCTTGGAGTTAGAAGCCAAGACTTCGCGTACTTGTCGGTTAGGCACGATAGAGTAGATTGGCCAAGCTAGTTTTCCCTCATTCATTCAATTGCACTTTTGGCATGCCTCAGCTAGCACTCGAATATAAGCCATAACTAAGTCTACAGTATTAGTGTGGCTTTATTATTGGTGTGGGCGCGTAATTACCGTAGCCCACACTAATAGTGTAGACCGAGCCAGATTTCGGGTGGCGCAAATACCGTGGCCCACACTATTGACACTTTTTACTGTAGTGACCGCTAAACCGCAGTAATTTACTGTGTCATCTTCTTTTACGCCGTTATTTATTTGCTTCTCTACCAGCAACTCAAAGCATTATTCATTAGATTCATCAGACATCAGTAGAGTTTTATGATACTTTCGGGATGCCTGGTTGTGCGTCATCTTTTCCATCTATGTGGGCTTTCCGATCCCGTTCCTGTGGGGCATCGCCAACTTCTCGTCCGGCGGCTATCTCGTGGCGGCAGTTTGGATTGTTTTTAGAGGAAATCCGTTCGGGAAGCACTCGATCACTCGCCAGAATCTGCGGCGATATTATCGGTATTTTTTCTCGTAACTTACATGGCGCTCGGCGCGGTGTTTCCAGTGTACAAAGTTGTGTACAACAAAATTCCCGAGATTTATCGTGGGTTTGCTCTCGACAGCGTTGTTGATATCGACCAGTTGACTCTCTAGGGCGATTGTTATCCTACCACTGTGGAAACTGGCAGGCCAACGTTTTATGATGTGGGCGACACGTGATCTGGAGGATTTCGTTCCGGGCATCGTGGCGTTGTCGGTGGGTTTCCATAGCGCCATGTTCATCGCGCTGCTCCTGTCAAACTCGAGCCCCTTCTCCACGTCTGCGGCGATTTTCGCAGTGGATTTGGTGCAGTCGGTGCTTGACTTCCGAGAGGTGCGCTCGAATGCGAAGCGTGTGCTGATGCTGCCTAATACGCGGGGTGATTTAGAGAATGATCAATTATTTACCAAGATACTGTCCATTTATATCCACAATTTTACATGTAGAGCACTTCGCGTATCATCGCTGGATACAACTCGACTGTGGGCGTGTTTGCCTCACTCGCATGAGAACAAGGTAAGCAGCTGCAAACGTTCGACCTCTTAGGGGGTTTCGGGATCGGACGGCAGCCTTCAAACAGAGAAGCACACAGAAACGCTTCTGGGATCCAAACATCAAAAGAGTAGGCGTGGCACCCCCCGCGGAAAAATCGTTGACGTCTGTCTCGCTGCCAGAAACTGACGACCTTGGCCTGGGAACTAATACCAAGCACGCTGCATCAATTGAGAACTCAAAAAGGGTCATTATACAGGGCCTCCAGCTGCTATTTCATTGCGAGTATCGTGCTGGTCGAGTACATCGAGTGCGTCGTTCCGCTCGTCTTCGTCATCTACAGGTCGGCTACCAAGTGTCTCCCAAACATGGCATTTTACCCGCCTGATGTCGGCAACTGGGGGTTAACCGGCGTTGGGAATGCTTTGGTGTTTGCGTTGCTGGAGGTTCTATCCTTGATTGCTTTCGAGCTCTTCTTTTCCCCCATGTACCAGCTTGCGTTCGTGCTCGAGACCCAAGTTTACTTGATACAAGGCAGTCTGTATCACGCTAAGCCAGACGCAGTTTGAGCTTGTTCACCCTGGTAAGGTGTTTATTTATTTATTATTTCCCAGACTAGCGGCATCTATTGAGAGATCCAAGAAAATCCTAGCTCAGGGTCTCCAACTGCTGTTCCACTGCGAATATCTCGTCCTGGTCGAGTATGTTGAGGTGATAATCCCGCTGGTATTCGCTACGTACAGATCGGCGCTCGTCCACCTGCCGAACATCGTGTACTACCCAAGTAGTATCGCCAACTGGGGGCTGAGCGCTGTTGGAAACATTTTCCAGGAGCAAAGGGACTGACGAGCAAGAAGGGGCTTACCGATACAGTACATGTACATACTGTAGTTCACAGACTGAAGCGGGTAAACTGAGGAGGATCATTCGACCCTAACGTCCCTGCACAGGTCGATTTGCACTGTGTCCCAGGCGCAAGCGTACCTGCTAATACAAGCACCGGGTCTGATGCACAAATACTCTGGTAGTAGTGTGGGGTTGGTTGGTTGGAGGTTTGTTCATGTCTGCCAGGCCCGTGCCGTTGCCTGTTCGCAATCGCAAGACCGATCCCCCACTGCCAGCAGGGCGCTGCTTCGCTGCCCTGCAATCTTGCGATCTTCGGCGACGGATCTGCCCTCGGATCTGAAGTTGAAGCGGCAAAGCCCACGAGCCGATCGGCAGAAGGACCCACGCGCTCGAAATACTGCTGTTTCCCGTCTCGCAGGTCAGGATTCGCGCCGACTGTCGTCGGGCATTATTGAATGAGTCAGATCGTTGACAAGAAGAGGCGTTGCGCAACATGAAGACTTTTAAGTATTGTGCGTTGTTACAACGCACAACGAACAGTGCAAGTACAAACCTCTTGAGAAACCTCGGCACTAAACTAATTAGGGGTCCTTTCACTCCGTGGTCTTCCCTTCTCGATGCCAGTCGGTCGACTCAAGCATTTTGCTGCTCAGCACTGGATCCTGTAGGGACGACTCTACAGTAGCGACGGCACTCTAGTCGCCAACCTTCGTTACTATGCGCCAATGTCCGAGTAGAAGTGACTCCCGTGTGTGCATCGCCCAATTTAAGGGCGCCGCTACATGTCGTACAGTACGACTGCATGTATAGCACAGTCACTTCAAGCTCGCAGCTTGAAGAAGTGAATACACTGTACCAAAGCAATGCATCATGCTATCCACGATTTCGCGACTCTTATTAACAACGCTGTGAGCGGGGAGCGACTCCGACCAAACCTTTTCGTTCAGGGGTCCGTTCGACTCGCTCTCTCGCTTTCACGAAACAACGTGTGGCAATGGATATTCACGCCAGCTCCCGACTGTCCTCGATTTATTGAGGGGTAGTCAGCCGTGTAGTGTACACGTAGGTACCGGTAGGTGAGGTACTCGGCAAGAATTCAGCGATCCGCGTGCTCTCTTGCCTGGGACAAGCAAGCAGGCATAATACAGCAGCGCAGTATTACCCTCCTGCTGCTGCTTGTTGCATGCACGATGCCTTATGGCGCGCACACTGCTGCTGTTAGTGCTCGCTCGACACGCTCGGTAGTCGTGGCCCGTAGCACTTTTGCACGCAGTAATGGCTTGGGCTTGTGGCGCTCCGTGGTGCTTGGAGTATCGGATACTATAATATCCATGCACAAGGAGCCATCCTGAGCCGCTCCTGGCACCGAGTCCCGCTCCGTGCGTTGTACATGTATTATACGTAAGCTTAGGTACATGTGCATGTACTGAAGCCGCTCGATCGGACGGCGTGGATTGTGGACACCTGGCGACCAACTTCTACATGACCTTTTAGGCTTAACCTAACCGGGTGGTAAGTCAATAATGTCGGGGTTCCATCCACACGAGCACTGGGCCATCTGAGTCGAGGCTTCTACGCGTAAGGTCATCCATGCGAGTGCGTCCATGAGAGGCTCGGCAGCTGCACGAAAGATGAGCGGTCGATGCCTGTGAACAGCGCAAAAGAATCGACCGACCTCGCTCGCCTTTACGAGCGTTTGACTGTCGTTTTGCCGTGCTTTGTATCTTCCTCGCGGACTTGACGCCTCAAGCTTTTGGGGCTTCTCGAGTCTCGTGCGGCAAATAAAGACGCGACGAGCGAGCTCTTTGGAGCCGCAAAGGCCGGAGCTGGCGAAATGCCGTCCTCTGCACTTCAACTTCAGCGAACTCGGCTGTCAGCTCAGCCAGCCAGCCAAAAGGCGGTAAGTTATACTACGCCAGCCCCATAAAGCCCCAGAGCTTCAGTGCATTCGTTGCGTCCAGCTGCGGACACTTTGGCACGCGCAGGGCGAGCCTTTAACAGTGCCAACGGATCTGATATCAATTGAACGCCATTGCTTCCGTCCAGCAGAGATCGGAACCCCCTAACTCTAACTAACTGTAAAGTTAGAATCTGTGGCGAGATAATCCGGCAAAAATCCATGCAACATTCTCTAACCGGGTACAGTACGTCGTGTTGCCCTCCCTCTCTCTCTCTTACCTCAACACCAGCAAATGTGATACATCACGCAGCCTTTTGCGTTCTTTGAGTTCTGTAGAAGCGTTTTCACGGCGCTGCCAGCGCGCTCCATAATCAGCGGCGGGAGGCTCCAAGTGGAAGATGCAAATGTGGACGACGAGGCACTCGCCACATGGGTGGCCTCTACATTACAGAGCGAGGCCCACGCTTGCTTATCCTGACTTCGGTGGAGGGCTTTTTGATCACCGTCTCCAGTCGATCGCGAGCCGATCCCAGCCAGCCCCACGCATTTTCCCACGCCTGTATTTAGATGGTAGAAGTCGTGTCACCAGCCCCATCAAGTGCGCTCCACGCGGCTTGTAACTTAATGAGGGCAAATCTTGCACTCACGCGAGTTGAGTCAAGTGCAAGGTTGCTGTACACACAGGCCGCTTGGTCAGCGACACGCTTTGGCCGCAAACACACCATGAGCTCGGTCGGTTGGTCGCTCCTTTCCGAGGCTTTAGCTTAACCGCTCGCTCCTACACTGCCTGGCACCGCTCGTCTTTTCGACAAGGAGGCAGCTCTTCCCGAGTTTCAGCTGGGCGTGCGGATGTGCCCTTGTCACGCCGGACGTTTCGATGCCCCAACAAGCAACTCGAGGCCTTTCAGAGAAGAGCCCAGGGATAAAGACCCGAGGGTGCAGTAGAGTACACCGTAGAAGCGATGGGGAGTGTAAGTTCGTCCCAACTCCCAGAGCCATTCCTACTTTTGCCTCGCGTGGCAGACGTCGTCTACCTTATCCTACATAATTATGCAGGCGCAGGTCATGACCCCTCCCACGACCCCACAGGTTCCGTCGCGCAGGCTCCGCAATGGGGCCCAGAGCGCTGCAGCCTCAAGCGCATCGACAGCTCCAAGGTGCAACACCAGAGCGATGATAACCAGACCCAGGTCCAGATCCAGACGCAATGGCAGTCCTCCAGCCACCTGCCCGAGCGCCGCATGATGGTGCAGCGGATCCTGCAGCTCTCCCAGTCGCAGGCCAAGAGCGTCGACCCGCAGCGCGCGGTGCTTCTGGCCAAGCGAATCGAGTTGGCGCTGTACTCGCGTGCCGGATCATTGACCGAGTACTGCAACCTGGCTACGCTGCGTCGCCGCCTGCAGAGTCTCGTGGCCTCCAGCGTGCACGAAGCCGCGGCGAGTGAGACCGTGGCGCAGACGACCCACAAGACTCTCAAGCGCCGCGTTGTCGCGCGCGACCTGATGCGCGTCACCAAGCGCCGGCGTTGCTCTATGAGCAGCGGCAACAGTATCTTCTCGAGCATTGGTGACGACTGCACGCGGTTGGTGTTCTCGTTCCTAGACGGCAAGGAGGTGATGCGTCATCGAGTGATTAACCGCTTCGCTGCAACTTTCTTGCCGCGTTGCGTGGTGAGGTTGACGGTGGAGGTGACTCAGTTGAACCAAGCATTGGCTTCCAAGTCGTCGTCGATGCTGCAGATGACCAACCTCCAGCAACTCGTAGTGCACAAGGCTGGAACGTTGTCATTGTCACCATCGGTGGCGGCAAAGGTGGGGTGCGCCACCACGCCGCTTTACGCCTGGGGCTGCGCGGAGCTGCCGACCACCCAATCGAACGATGGGGAGAGCGCCGTGCTTGCTTTAAGCAGTGCGTTCACCTCCGGCGCCTTCCCGAGTCTCAAAAAGTTGCAACTCATCTCGGTCTTCGTTAACACCATGAGCCGCAACGCGCTCCGTTCGCTGTGCAACGCACTGGAGTCTGGCTGTTGCCCGCAACTGGAGGACTTGTTGCTGGCTGGCAACAGCCTCGCCGACCTCGGAGCCTTTGAGGTGGCAAGACTGTTGCAGTCCACTCAAGCCCCGCGCCTCACGCGTCTGGATCTGCGTCGCAACTTCATCGGAGAGACCGGACTTCGAGCCGTTCTCGATGCGTTGACCCAGTCGACGCGCACCCCATCGCTGCAAGTGTTGTGCATGGGCGGCAACCTGGTCACGGACAACTGCGTGACAGAGTTGCAGAGTTTGCTGGCCGGTGCCGTGTGCCCCTCGCTGAGGTTTCTCGGACTGGAAGACAATTTCCTGAGTGCTGAGGGTGTGCAGTCTGTCCTTGAGTCGGCAGCGATGACCTCGACCAGGGCACGTCGAGTCTCCTGTGACCGAGGCAACTCCAGCGCTGCGTAAAGCAACCTAATAGTTAGACACCTAAACTACCCTAATAGAATCAACCCTGTACACAAGTGAACCTACATTTCCATTGCATTTGACTTCTTCTTCTTGCAGCCCGTTGGCCTTCCGAATTTTGCCCTGTAGACGAACGTTTGAAGTTGAACTGGTTGCCGCATCCGATGAAGTCACGCAAATGCAACAAGGCGTTTCATTTATCCGTTAAGCCACTTCAATTTTTCTCATTGCAACGGGCAGAACATGAGACCATTTACCAATGAAGAAGCACTAGTTGCCGTTGCTGATGATGCAAAATGCAACAAAGGCAGGGGAATGATGGTGGTGGCATTTGCGAGGACTCAATATATTAGTACGAATACAGGGGACGTGCGGCTCACTCCAAGTTTATAGGCTGCCGCTCGGAGAAGACGACGTCCTCTCAGTCTGGCAAAAAGCTGCAAGAAGCTCGCTGGTCTTGAGTTTTTCACCGATGGAGGGGGGAACTGGGTGATGGTGATGGCGAGGGGAGTCCGTCGCAACACTTTCGTTGCGGGTCAAAATTCTACGGCACTTGATGGTGGACGGATAGATGAATGAATCACTGATAATACTCCTCTGGGGGTGTCGTGGAGACATACCACCCCCACTGCGGGGACACCGTCTCTCCGTCTGCCTGCATCAGCGCCGCCTCCAGTTCACTGTTCTCCACGTCGGCGTTCACCTCAGCTGGGGCAACATCCGACTCTGTCTCTAACTCGCCGAACTGCAACAGCAACAACAGCACAATTGAACACCACTTAAACGTCAGAGGCGGTTATGTGAAAAAATCCGCGTAAAATCTGCGGCTGCACGTACGCTGAGGTTGCGCGGACTCAAGTTGCGGTCTCTTGTGGGCGTGGACGCGTCGCTCTCTGTGCTGCTGCACAGGTCGTCGGCCTCGCTGTCCTTGTGCACGTCTAATTGCAGCTCGCGCTCGTCCTCGGCGGCCGCCTTGAGGTACGTGAGCACGCTCACGGCTGTGGCCGCGGCAGCGGCGGCCGTGGCCACGACGGGGTGTTGCCGCACCCAGCGGATGCCGCCGGCGATCTCGGTGGGCGTCGGGAAGAAGCTGGGGACCTCCACGTCGGACATGTCGATCGACTCGTGTGTAGTTTAGGTGGTGCTAAATTTGCAGTGGGGGGGGGGGGGGGGAATATCCGGTTGCCTTGGGCGCTGACTCTTGGGGGTTGTTGCTTTGCTGTGAGTGGTTTGGTTGTTGCCTGCCTGTTGCCTGTTGCCTGACACTCTCTCTCTCTCTCTTTGGAGTTGTGCTATCCAGCGGAGACTTTGCACAATGGGCCGCTGTTCTGGCGCCGCCGGCTGCGGATGCGGCCGGTTTCGTCTTGAAATTTGTATGGGAAAGAAAGGGCGATCGCGAACCAAGCGCCAAGCGCAAAAACACGTCGCAGAGACCACCGCAAAACCTGTATAATGCATACACCTGAATATATCGATAAGACAATCATGGCCTCTACTGTTGCAGCTATTCTTTATGCATCTATCTCCCGACACAACTGCTTAGGTTAGCATCGATGCGTTTAGAGAGGTCCATTCGCGCGGCTCGGGTTGAGGTGGAAGAGGAGAGGAAGCACTGCAAAAATGGTCTCGGAGCTTGCCACGCCGGACTCGCACATTCAAGCAAAAAGAGGCAAATTGCATGCCGTCTTGCAGCCTCTGATGCCTCTCAACGTTTGACGCGTGAGGCCATCGTGATGGAAGCTCGACTTTAAATTCAATCGGTCGGACCGTTGAAAGGTCGGCAAAGGTAGCTTCAAAGTATCTTAGTCTAACGCCGGAACCATAACCGACTGCAATGCTGGACTCGACTTGCCCAGGCTCGAAAATTTCTGCAGACACCGGAAAGCTGTAGACTCTAAGTGTGTTTTCCGGTGTCTCTAAGTGTGGGGTGAGGCTACACGTACCAAATCAGTCCAAGAGAAAGGTCCCTTTTGGTATCGATTTGGTATACTGTACCAAATATCGTACCAAACCATTTCGGCTATTGTAAATTTCTCAAACGTAAATGTTTGGTTACTGTATACATCTGTTTGATTTGGTACTCGTTTGGTAAAATATACCAAACGAAATACCAAACAAATCAGTGTGTCGTACATGTCTGAATGCTTCGGTATGCCACACCAATTGCGTACATGTACCAAAGCAAGTCAGTGCGTGTACGTGTAGGATCGCTGCGCTTTCAGCATCATCACCAAACGAAGTGGTACATGTACATGTGTTTGGTGATGATGCTGAAAGAACTTGGCGTTGCATTGGGGACCTATGTCAGGGCTGTGCTGAATCGAGGTGGTGGCTGAAGTGAGATAGTGGCCACTTCAGCACAGCCGTTGTGCGAGGTGTCGTCAACGCAAAACCAAACGCAGTATGATGAAGATAATAACGGTTCGAAGTAACTTTATTTGGGGTCCATCGCGCAGCAACGCCTGCCTCTACATACTCATCAGCTTCGTCCTCCAGCTAAAGCCCCGGGCCGCTACAACGTAGCGCTCATGGTCTCATCCTCGGAGTTGGGCCTCGAGTCGCACATGCCTTCGGCACTCCAATCCGCCGGGCTGTAGCTGACGAGCGCCCGATGCCGTGGCGCAGGACGGCTTCGCTTGGTGTAAAGCGCATCCTGCACGTGACGAGCGCCGCCGGCGCGTCCTCCTGCTAGCATCCGCGGTCCACGAGCTGCGCGTTAAAATTTAATGATAGTGCCATCAGTAGCCAAGCATTCCTCGTTTCCTCCGTCCGCATTGCACTTACCGTCACCCCCTGCGCTCGTATCGCGCCATCGCGCTTGAGAAGAACCTGCAGCACACACAAAGCACACGCACCTCATTTGGTCGGGAAATGAAGTCCAGCGCACTGGCATCGAGTGCGCCAGTTGCGAAATGAATGGTTGACGCAAAATGTAACGTTATGGAAAATGTAAAAATTATGATTGGATTTCATGATGTGCCATTTGGTACGGATTTGGTACACTTTACCAAACGATACCAAATCATTTGGTACGTGTAGACACTCTCCTAAGTGTGTGCTGGCAGGATTTCGTATAGCCGAGGCCGGGTGTAGAGACGGTAGAGGGGAGGTGATACCAGATCCCCCAAAACTGCAATTTCGATGCCTGTGAAGCGAGAGCGTGGCCTGGAGCAATGCGCTTTAGACCCAGGCCTAGGCTAGGCTATTCCTCCCTCTTTCCATTGAGACCAACCCCAGATTCATCGATTTCGTGGGGGATTCAAGGCATTCATTTCCCTGGAGCACTTTGACGCTTTCACGATTTGAGGGCCGTGACATCCATCCCCGGCCGGCTGTGCATGACCGGGAAGGCCCCCAGTGTTTTTTTCGTTGGGTGTTTTTTTCCGGTGTCTGCAGCAAGAGCCGCAATACTCGCCTCGACCCAGTCGCTTGTTGCTCCCATCTTCTCGACATTTTCTCAGGCTTGTTGCAGCGCTCGCGGGCTGGGGGCTTTGGTCAAAGCTGATCATCGAGTGGTGGTTGAATCGAAATTTCGGACCACCCGGAGCTTCAACCGGCTTTGCTTTCCCTTTTGCGGGCAACGGCAGTCTTCCAAGTGCTATGTGTAACCTGGCCTTACCCAGCACAGCCCAGCCCAAGCTTCAGATCATCCGCCTCTTGTGCTGAAGCAGCACATCTCCAGACTTCAGTCTTGGGTCTAAAGTGTCGAGATGGCTTCATTTGGTGCCAGCACGAAGGACAGGCCGGTGGCGAGCGTCGACCTCTATACCCTTTATGTGCTGTCGTCTTAACATTCGCACTCATGCGCCATTATTGAGGACGCGATCCTCTAGAGGCGTGGGGGGGGGGGGGGGGGCATTTAAGTTGCCTGATTTGACACTTTGGCGGTTGTATTCAGCGGAAACGCAGGCGGCGATTGGCTAAAAAAATGGCCTTGCTTTACGAACACCGAAAGGCAACTTCCCGCTGGTCTCGCGTCAGCTTGAGAATCTCACTCTCCATTTGTTTGCACCGTGTATTTGATACAGCTAGGCTTTAATGGATCCGAAGAGCTTCCCAACAAGACCGCGAGTGGTTGATGGAAGCACCGTTTAAGGCCATACGCCAATGCGGTCACTATTATAGTATGCCACGAATCCGCCACGACTTGTTGCAGTGGTGTTGTCACGGTGGTGTTGCGGCGCTTCGCTGCGTTGCCAGGCAAGTCGATCATCTAGGTACCTGCTGTGTGTGTGTGTGTCCTTCGGATGCGCTGTACCGGTACCAACAAGCATGGCAATTCAAGGTTGCTGCTATATAGCGGCAGGTTAACACTCGTGTCTTCGAAATAGTTTTTTTTTTGATGTCGAATGAGAGACTTGCCCATTTCCCCAAAACTGTCCCCATCGGCTTTCGAAGTGTACTACTAACAGTAACCTACCTAGACTAACACATCCCCATTCGCGGTTGCTCTTTCCGCGAGCGAGGCCTTCGGCTTGCTCTTCTCCTTCTTCTTGAGCACCTCGTACTGACTCGCGTCCGTCTCGATGAACTGCTGGATCTGCTTCCGAGTCGCCGTGATGTCCTCGGCCGAGAAGGCGCTGGAGGTGATCACAGCCTCGAGATGGGCGTCCGTCACGTCCTTGCCGATCACGCCGTCGTTTTGAGTCAGCAACTCCAGCTCCAGACACTTTTGCAGCATCACCTCGGCGAACTTGAGCACGTACACGCCGCAGTCGTAGCCGTTTTCTTGGAGCGGGGCCTTCACGCTTAGATTCAGCACGCGATCTACCGCGTACTCTGAGCCCGACTCATCGTCGCTCGAGCGTCCTCTTGAGTTTTCCCACTCCAGTCGCAAGAGCCTGCACGATCAACCAGAATAACCCCAGTCAGTTTACCTACTCGCATCGGTTTAGCGGAAAGCAACAGCTATACATTGCGTACGCTCTCAAATTGCGAATGATCGCTGCTTTGCGGTGGTATGAGCCGAGAGGGTCCAGCACAGCGACACACGTGAAGGCCTCCTGACAATCCACATAAATAAAAATATTAGTGAGTTGTGCAGTACGCAGAACACAAGTTCATTGTCCACTTACGTTGTCGCCACTTGGATCAATCCCGGCGGCTCCGGGGTTCACGATGACAGCAAGACTCCAATGCATACTGGAGAAAACAAGGCGAACAAATGAGCAGTTAGAACACGCGGATAAGAGTACACTTTCACCCCCAGGCCATGCCACTTACTCTTTGTTGATAGGAATAAATATGAGCGAGCGGTTGAAAAAGTTCGAGCGAGAGAGCCACGTCGACACATTCTTGTACCCAGCTTTCAACCGCGCTATCGGGGTGGGGCCCTTCCCTGCTCGCAAGCGGGAGTAGAAGTGCGAGTTGAGAAACAGCACCTTCTCCTGAACGGCCTCATTGTCTTGAAATTGCTCCAGCATCAAGCGCCTGAAAGAAGTAAATGTTCAGAGTCAGCAGCCACCGGGCACTCGCAGCTAACGCTATCCACTTACTTGAAGTAGTAGTCGACAATATTGTCGTTCAGGTACCGCTTGGGCTTCAGCCGGTTAACATCCTTGCGGATAATTGTGATGACGTCGGACGTGCAAGGGGGCAGCGGGTAGTTTAGTACCGTAGCGAGGCCATCGGCATCGTCTTCATCCGATTCCGGTGGACTGCAAGCATAACCCAAAAAAACGTACAGCATTAGCTCAACATTCACGCATCAATGAGTGACAGCAATAGCGCACCTGTCCACGCTTTCGCCCGTGCTTTTTCGTCGCCGCGAGCGCCGAGGAGCAGTGTAGGAAAATGGATCTTCGAGCAAAGCCTGCAGGTGTTCCTTTGCTTGCTCTTTGCTATGTCTGTCAGCGAGCATACACCAACACGAGCTGTCAGCGTAATGTCATCCTTACAAACACCAGATATTAGATACAGTATACGCACAATATCAGCACGTCTGCACAGCCCCGCAGGATGTCTCTGACGCTGTCAACATCCCCTCCCGTATATGTTGCTTCTTCTAACGGGCGAAGAACCATGAATGATCTCAGGACATCTACGACCCAACCATCACACAACAAAGAATCATGAGTAACTGACACCCAAGTGATCATCGCTGCTGCAAATCGGATCACGTACCATCGTCCGCGGGGTCGTAAAAGGTCTTCACTGCATCCTGCTCGGTTTCCTCCAACAGCGGCAACTTGAATGCTACGTATGAAGCTTCGGCTAGCAATTGCTCCATCTGCTCCATCTGCTCGGGCTCATCGACCTCGATTGCACTTTCAGCGTCCTTGGACACTTTGTAGAGTCTGCATCCACACGCAAAAATGATCAGCTATGTATCAATTACAGCACTTGAGACCAAACACGCGTACCTAACATCCCGCAGATGCTTGAAATCAAACATGTAGGACGTCTTGAACGGCCACGCGTCGTGTTTCCCGCGAATATTCCGCATGCACATCCGATCGTTCTGGAAGTAGAGGTCGACGATGCACCGGAAGAGGCCGATCATCACGTCGCAGTTGTGGATCTGGACCACAGCGTTCTGGGTGATATCCTCCTCCGACTCAACTGCAGCAGGCGGCTTCTCCTCCTGATCCTCCTTGGCTTCCTTTCTCCTGTCATCATTCAGCACTTCTTCGACAATGTCCGAGCCGTTCCCGTCGTTATCGAGGTGCACTTCAGCCTCCGAGTCCGAGTCCGAGTCCAGCGCAATCGGCTTGTCTGCGGACCCTTCGCTGTTCGCCTTCCGCTTGCCCAGCCTCGTCCGTGTACTTCGAATCGAAAACCCCGCCGTCGAGCTCGGCGAGTGCTCCTGTAACATATTCAGAGAAGAGCGTCGCTCGCGCAGAGCGTATTGCCTTCTGACAACAGGCGGCGAGCTCGTTTTCCGCCGCTCGTCGTCCAGCTTCATCCTCTTCTTGGTCGCGTCCAGAACCACGCGCGGCTTGGGCTTGGGCTCTTCTCTCCTGGTCCGGTTCACCCAGCCACTCGAGCCCACTGGCGGGTTCGAAATGTCCTTCTTAGGCGGCGGCGCACTTGCAGCCTCCAAGGACGACGCCGCTGAGTACGCCATCAAAGCCTTGGTCCGTCCGGCTCCTCGGTTCTTCATCGTGTTGATTTTAGTCAGGAAATCGTCCTGCTCCTTCGGTGCCATGAAGACCTACAGCAAATAACAACAGCGACAAGGTCAGCTCTCAGTAAAATAGTAAAAAAAAAGCATAACCATAATAATAATAAAATATACACTACTTTTTGCAGGACTGCATCTGTGACGCCGAGGGAGGAGCTGGCGTTGACGATGGAGGAGCCGGGGGCGCTGATGCTCTGGCCGCTGGCCTTGGGCCTGGCGGAGGACTGGTACTTGGCTGGCCTGTCATTGTCGTTGTCGCTGTGGTCCCTGCGTCGCTCTTGTTGCTCGTGCTGCGGGTCGTCTCTGTCGAAGCGGAAGTTGTTGTGGCGGGAGTCGTCGTCCCAGCTACTGTGGCGGTAGCGCTGTCTGCATCAGGTGGACGGCAGAGTGTCCACATGTGAGCGACAGAGCCGACAGAGTTGCAGCAGGAGGAGGAAGAAGAAACACGCTCTACGTACGGCCGCGACACGGAGCGCTCGGACGCGATCGTGTCGAACTCGAGCGTGTTGGACGTGTGGCGAGCGTCGCCCATGTAGTGCGGCCCTCCGCCGTAGCGCGAGCGGGCTCCGGGGCGCGTGCCGGCGTGCGCCGAAGCGCCGACGGCCGCCGTTCGGGGTTTCCATCGGGTGGTGCCACTCGAGCAGTACGGACCAAAAAGTTGGCGGTGGTGGACTACATTTTGTGTACCAGGACTAAATCGCGAAACATCAAGACACACAAAAAAGGAGGGAAAGTTTTCGGGTGTCCGTAGGTATACACGCTACAGTGTGTACAGTTTTTAGGGCACATGTATAATATACACTTATCGACCGAAGTCAGTCATGGGCCCCTCCTCCCTACAACTCCCGGTGAGCAGGTCAGCAGAGCGCTGCACTTCCCGTCCCGACGCGCAGTACACAGTACAATACCACAGATGGGGAACGCGTGTCGGAAGAGCGCGTGCATGGATGGAGCCTCACCGCGCAACAGCGAGGACTCGGCGCCGTGCGACAATGTGCGCTACCAACTGCCAGTCGCGGCGCGGGGCTGCCCGCTTCCCGGGGCTTCGACGGCGTCTACAGCCACTTGGAGCAGAAGTTGCTGGACGCTGCAAAGGCGGAGTCTCGCGAGCTTCGAGGAGCTCGTGCGGCGGGGCGCGGACCTCCAGGCGACGGATTTAACGGGGAAGACCGCGCTCGCAATTGCTGCGGAACGAGGCCACACGCAGATCGTCCGGTACCTCGTGGCACAAATAGGTGTCGACTGCAATAGGGACACTACGGCACTGCTGACGGCCGCCGAGACGGGGCAACTAGCCGTCGTAAGTTGCCTTGTTGAAGAGTGCGGCGCTGATGTGAACACTGTCACAAGTCGCGGACACACGGCGTTGATGAGGGCGGCGGAGAACGGACACTGCGAGGCCGTCCGGTACCTCGCGGAGCGCGGCGCTGACGTGGACGCGGAGGACCGATACGGATCCACTGCGATCATGGAAGCTGCCAGTCGAGGGTACATCGAGGTTGTTCGGTACCTGGTCGAAGAGTGCGGAGTTGACGTGAACGCGGCCAAGGCTGGAACGACCCCATTGATGGAGGCCGTTGGAAAGGGCCATCTTGCCATTGTGCAGTACCTCGCGGAAGAGCGCGGTGTTGATGTGAATAGTAGGAATGAAGACGAGTACGGCGGACTCACTGTTCTCATGAAGGCGGTGACGTACAGACACGCAGATATCGTCCGGTATCTGGTAGAGCGGGGGAGTGTTGACGTCGATATGACGGATCTAAACGGTAACACTGCCTTGATGTGGGCGGCTTCGAGTGGATACGTGGAGATTGTTCGGTACCTAGCTGAAGAAAGAGGCGCAGACGTCAACGTCAAGAACGCGAATGGGGAGACTGCTCTTCAACGTGCCGCTGAAAAGGGATATCAAGAGATCCAGTCTGTACTCACGCAGTTCCTCCCGCTTCCGGCTCAACAGCACACCAGTGACGGAGCAGACAGTTGCCATACCGCCGATACCTTCTCGAGGTGGGCTATCCCTCCCTCTGAAGTCGCGCTCGTTGAAGCATCGACAAGCGGCAACATTGGGTACCGCGCCAAGTGGCTTGATGCAGATGCAGTTGTGAAGTTATTTGTTCCAGTCGGGGCCCACGCGGAGTTTGAGGAGCAAGTGGAGCTGTGGGGACAATTGCGGCACCCGAACGTGATCAAGATGTACGGTGCATGCAAAGTGGACAGGTATCTGAAGTTTTTCGTCGGTGAGTACGCCAGCAGGGGATCGCTGCTGGAGCATATCGAGTCGTCATCAGTCGAGGAGCCGATCAAAGTTTGGAGGTTTCTGTACGAAGCAGCTCTAGGACTCGAGTACCTCCATGAACGGGGGGGTTGTCCATGGTGACCTTCGATGCAGTAACGTTTTGGTCGGCAGCGACGGACGGGCAAAGCTATCGAACTTTGAACTGGGGGGCTCGGTTGAGAATTCCACTTCGGGGGTCGCTGGACCGACGAACTGGCAAGCTCCTGAGCTTTTGTTTTGGCGCCACTCGCCATCGCTTGCGTCGGACGTTTACTCTTTGGGAATGTGCATCGTGGAAGCTGTGACCAGGGAGAGGCCATGGGGCGACGAGCCCGAGCACTACGTGCTATCGAGCAAAAGGAGCTGGACGCCGGAGAGAGGAATGGGCTGGGATACCGATCGTTATGCACCGCCGTGTCCTTCTGAAGATGCGCGAGCTTTGCTGCGGCGCATGTGCTGTCATGACGCTGGCAAACGCGCGAGCATTTCGTCCGTGGTCTACGAGCTCGAGTGCTTGGCGATCAAGGAGAGCATGAGCAGTACCCAGCTCGAACACTCACCCCCAGACGCGTTCGACGACTACATGCACACCTGGGACGATATGAAGGAGCTGTGGACAGACGTAGAGATGCAAATGAAGACGTGCAAGGATACCCATTATTGCCGAGTTTTCGGCGATATTATGACAATACGGGAGCGTCTGCAGCACCCAAGCCCCCGCCCAGCGCTTCTTGCAAGGTTTAACCAGCTCCTCACAGAATTTAACTGGATGATCAAGCTGCCGCCCGAACAAGCTGAGATCATGCGACTATCGTCGACCCGCGCCACGTCCAGCAGCTTTTACGCGTTCCATTGGCGCATCCAATCCCTCCTCGCAGCGTTGGGAGACCCTGCGAGAGCGGAGGAAGAGAGAGAGGTGCGATGGCAGGAGCAGCGCAGTGGGCAGGCCGACGACTTCTTTGTTGCAGGCGTCACGGACGCATATCTTCTCTTGCAGACGCTGAAGACGACAGAGGAGCGTTCGGCTTTCCTCCGTCGTTTGAAGACCCAAATTGATGCCCCTGTGTCCAACTACACCCCTGACCAACGTCGTGCCATGAAAATGGCGTATAGTGATATCGTCAGCAAACTCGAGACGGAAGACTGGGCGAAACTCGCTCCTGAATGGTTCATCCCTTGGTACGAGTTGGTTGTTGACAAGTGGAGTAAATTGGGTAGCGGGGGGTTTGGAAGCGTGTACCAAGCTACTTGGCTGGATTCAGAGGTGGTCGTGAAGCTGGTTGGTGCGGACGACGCCTTCTCGCTCGAGTACTCCGCCTACGAGTCACAAGTTCAGCCGCAGCTCACCCCCGAGCAGCGAGCAAAAGCAACGACGACATTCCGCCGCGAAGCCGACATTTGGTTCCGATTTAACCATCCTCATGTTATTCGACTCTTTGGCGCCTGCCACGTCGGGAGACCCTTCTTCGTGTGCGAGTACGCCACCAACGGAACGCTAGTCGGCTACCTGCGAAAAAATCCCGACCAACTCTGGATGAAGCTTCATGAAGCTGCGCTGGGCGTGCAGTATCTCCACGCGCGCAATGTCGTTCATGGCGACCTGAAAGGGAACAACATCGTCGTTGGGAGCGACTACAAGGCGAAGGTGACGGACTTCGGCTTGAGCTCCTTCACGGATAGCGAGGAAAAGCCGGAGGTGTCAGCTGCGGTGCACTGGGTCGCACCAGAGTGCCTGCCTCCGACCAGGTCAAAGATGCAAAAGCCTGACACTGAAATTGAAGGACCAACGCTTGCGTCGGATATCTATTCTCTGGGTATGTGCATTGTGGAAGCGCTACGAGTTGTTGAGGCAGTGACACTTCACAGAGATACAACTCGGTGTCTGCCGTGGATTCAATCCGACCCAATGGCAGTGAAGCATCATGTCCGACAAGGGAAACTGCCTCCCAGACCCGCGACCTGCGACGACCGCCAGTGGGAACTGGTTGAACGCATGTGCGTCTTGAACCCGAAGAAGCGCATCAAGATATCGACCGTCGTCGACGAGCTGGAGAGACTGGCACATTCCAATAACCAAGGGGACGATGCGACCACCAACTCACCGACGGATCTCGACCACGTCCCTACAGCGATTGCGGCGGCGCGACAAGTACTGATTCAACTACAGCAGCACACCGATCAGCGGGAAGCTGAGCTGTCGCTCTACAGGGACTTGTGGGGTCAGCACGAGCGGATCTATGGGCTAGTTGTTGATGCTTCGTGTGGTGCAGAAGGGCGTCGAGCCTTCAGCTCACTGGTTGCCGATGCTGAATTGGCTACGCAGCAACTACCAACTAGGAAGGCGAACCTCGCCTCGCTGGTCGAAACGACACTCCGTTGCCACGCCTTGCACCGTCGGCTGGACAAGTTTTGTCAAGCTTGCTTTCTTGACATGGAGTGAAGATGCAACCCACCGCTTCTTGTGACGGCATTATACAACCCGAGCAAAGGAATCCGCTTTGCTAGCCCCACCATAAATTGGCTGGAATCATAGCGGTGCTTGTACGAGCTTGATCTACACCTGGAATAAGTGGGGGATTTTCTGCTTCACGTTGGGGAGCGTCTCCAATGTCGACAACAATTGAGCCCTTGTTGCGACATCCAGTTGTCTGCTTGGCCTGTATCGCCCTCCGCTGTACTGGTCGTGTATTGCGTCGTTGCGAGCCTCATTCGGTCAAGCACGAGGCTGGAAATGGGTACACCCATCGGCACGGTGCAATCGAGGGTTAGCTGAAGAGCGACATTGCAATCAAACGTAGACTTACTTCGAAGCTGGGGTCGGGTAGAGCGATCTCAGTATCTGCAGCGCGAATATTTACATCATCAGAGTCACCGCATGCTCTACATTGATACAAATGCAAACGCTTAATAGTTAAGCTTCGAGAGGGCGGTAAACACTAGAAAGCCGCAGCAAACCCACCTCGCTGTAGATGACGACGGATACTGCGCTTGGGGCCTTCAGTCGAGAACCAAGTTGTGAAAAGCTGCTCAGTATCCCATCGTTCTTTCTCCTGTCCCAGATTTCCATCTGTCAGTTTTTGGGCCAGTTTGAAAAAGTTTGATGTATTTGTGGCCACTTTCAATAATCTACCCCGCGGTGCTGGGTGGTGCTCAGGCAATCGCTGTAGAAGCGGGTGGCTAGGTACGTAGGCAGGCTGCTTGGTTTAGTGGTACAAAATTGCACAATAGCTGAAGTCCCATGACGCCTGTCAGCGAGACCGAGGTAGACACGGCCTACTACAACAGTCAGCCAAAACCACGTCTCGAGTTCAGTGTCGTAGTGAACCTGACAGTGGCGAATTATGGCGAAAAACGCGCGACCATGTTAGTTTAGGGAACTTGTGGCTGTACTGAGCAATTGTTGCAGCTCGCGGGATACAGGAAAAACAGACGTACGTAAGGTGTCGGTTGCTTTAGAATGCGAAATGGCCCTGACTAAACACGATCTCTGGAAGACAGAAGACAGAAAACTAATGACTCGAATCAGGCTCAGTTACCGGCTCCAGCTACCGGGTCACCAGTAGAAAGACAGCCAGCGACACAGGACCACAATACCGGCCTCGGTTTACTGGCTTCAGTTACCGAGTCGCGAATTAACCCGATTTGAGCTGCCTAGCAGCATGACCTATCGGCCACTACTATCCCAGTATAATAGACACCTTTTCCTCGCGTATTTTACGGATTCTGCTGTCTCCCTGAGTTTCGTACTTCAAAGACGATTGTAAAAATTGCCAACGACACCTTATGGCGTACTTGAAAGTTCGATTAGTGTGACGGGGTCACACAGCACAATGCACAGAGGAAGTGCGTGCGGATATTGCTATCCAGGCGAACACCAGTTTGCCGGTTCCCGGCCTCAAAGGGAACGGTTTGCTACAAAGGAGTAGGTTATAAGACTGACTGTATTTTGGTAGGGGTTAACTTGGTCGTAATACAAACTACAAGTTAACTATACAAAAGCCCACACACAAACTCACATGGTTGGCTTGCGGAGCTACTGGTACCATGTACCATGTACTCGGGAGAGTGACACCCGTCACTCTTCATGTAATGGGTACACTTGATTGTACCCCGTTACATCCTCCCCCACTTATCTGTGAATCACATCTGATTCTCCAATCAGCTTCGAGATAATCCGAATACCCAAAGGTCGGATTCCCGGGCGCCGCCACCGCAAGGCCGGCGCGCCTCATTGTCACACCCACAGTGACTTGTTCCCGCAGTGGGGACCCAGCGCGGCATCCCCTGCCCTCGGCGACGTTGGCCGCAAAGCCAACGCCTCTAGTGGTCGTATCCACAGCGCTAGCAGGTGCAGAGTGCCTCGGTACGGGATGCATGTGCCTCCAAACTTGCGGTTCCTCTCGCAGACCACCGGCAGTTGGCTTCACATGGTCCTTGGGTCTTGCTGGCATGTCCGTGCGGCGGTACGTCCCGCGAGGGAGGGCACCTTTCCGGTCAGCGCGTAGCGTAACCACAGAGAGAGCTGTGCGGCTCATTTCCGGCCATGACAGCGGTCCGACAGGACCCCGCTTCGTCACGGCTCAATGTATCGGTCGTCCGAGATCATCGGCACGACCCATGGGCAGAGGTCAAATGTTGACCAAAGCCAAGAAGCATCGGGCTTCATCGTCGCCATGATCCTGTGGACTACGGCTGCTGCTCGCAGCCAGCTCATCGTTCAGAGCAACGCGGCGACTTGTCCAATGTCCTGCCCCGCGTCACGGCCATCGTGTCGCTGACGCTGAGGTGTCTTCCATCGACACCAAAGTACCGCGATGGTACTTCATCACGGTGCGAGGTACACTAACCTCCGTCACCAGCGATCGCATCATGCGTCGCGGCGACCAACACCAGGTCGGTGTGCACGCAAGGCCGCATGGCACACAGTCCATACCGGACCTCATGGTGTACGGGGTACCACCTCATACACCAAAGGCATGCCGTGTACCACATGCACCACGACTGCCATAGCGCCTCGTGCACTTCAAGTGCCACGTGCACGACAAGTGCCGCGTGCACTGCGAGTACTTCGCGTACTCCAGTGCCCCGCGCACAGTGCGCGTCAGGTGCCACGTGCACCGCAGCTACCTCACAGGCAGTATGTGCCACGTGCACCCGTATGGCTTCGCGCCCTACAAGCGCTGTATGCACCGCGCTAAGTGTGTATGTCCGCAAAGGCAACACGTTCGGGCTCACCCTGCGTGGGCAACACCCATGCTCCTTGCCGTTGACTACCTGGCCGGCAGACGTGTCGCGCCCAGCATGGAGCTGTCGCTCGGGTTCATCCTGGCGGATAACACCCATGCTCGGGGCTGATGGCGACCTGGCTGGCAGACGTGCCGCGCCCAGCGTAACCACAGCGTTGAGCTTCAGCATGATGCTGATAGCTAACTGGCCGGTAGACGTACCGCGTCCAGTGTAGCAACAGCATCAAGCTACGGCATGGTGACACGTACACATGCCTTCGTCTGCAGGCCAAGCCGCAGACTGGCTGCCATATCCTCACCCGACATATGCAACCTTCCCGCAGCGAATGTGCGTTCCAGCTTCGGCCCAGCAGTGGCAGTGACTACTGCCAACGTTGCTGGCCTGGTCATCATGACCATGGGACCTGAACAGCGGTTCAACAGATCCAGCACCTTCGTGCAATACTTCGTGAGTGTCTGCACCATGCAGCCACTACACTGGCTTCTATGACGAAGCAAGTCTCATGCCAGAGACCTCGAGAGGAAGGGCACTTCCGATCCCCTCCCCCACTTACGATTAGAACCCCGGCGGGTCAGGCGGTAGCCGGCCGCCTAAACTCGTGCCGCCCTGCAGCACCAAGTCGCTATACCAGCAGACTCTGGTGGCGCGAGAAGCTCCGCTGCTTGGGCTCCGGGTCGACATCGTCGACCAAGACTTGGTATCTACCAGCCGGTATGCAGTTTGAGTCTGCGTGACTTGACGTGGTACTCTGTTACCCACGTCTGTGGGTGAAGACACCCATGACAGCGTACGGCGTGTCCTTCCTTGACTTGAGAGTAGCTGCATCACATGCAGGCATACTCAGACTCTGCCATCTCGGCATCGAGTCCTGGACACTTGTTGCCCCAACGCCGCGCAGTGGCCGCGGCCTTCGCAGCCAGACCAATCATGCTCCTGCATGTGGTCAATTGAGGTGTCGCCCCCGGCAGACACACTCCAGTCGTAATCGGCCAAGCTCGCCGAGTCGGCGGCGACGCAACATGCATCACCGCAGGTACGACATGTACCCAAGCCACGTCTACTGTGCGCATCGACACCCAGTTGAACGTCATCCATGATAACCGGGGGCAAAGCCCTTGGAGGAAGGAAGTGCTTCCGAGCACTCCTCCCCCACTTAAAATCAGAGCCGCGCGGAGCCTCCAAGAGGGTCGTGCGGCTATGACATCGTGACGGTGTCACGAGCCTCTTAAACTCCGTGTGGCCAGTCGCCACACGCGAGGAGACTCCAGTGACCTGATCACAAGTCTTGGCCATACGGACAGTGCGTGGCACTAAGTTACCCACGCAGGGAGACGCTTCGAGTGACTCCTTCAGGCTCATGCAGAGCCTTACCGCATCGTGTGGAACTATGTTACCCACACAGGAAGCGCATCATGCGACTTCACAATCAGTTTCCGTCTGAGTGACGCGTGTGGAACTATGTTACCCACACAGGAAGCGCGTGCAGCGCCTTCCTCATCAGTTATGGTCTGAGTGACCTGGTGTGGCACTTGTTTACCCACACAGAAAGTGCATCGTGCACCTTCCTCATCAGTTTAGGTCTGAATGACCTGGTGTGGTACTTGGTTACCCACACAGGAAGCGCGTGCAACGCCTTCCTCTTCAGTTAAGGTCTGGGCGACCGTCCGTGGTACTTGGTTACCCACGCCGGAGATGCCTTGAGTGGCCTCCTCAGCATTACATGCTCTTGTGTGGAACTAAGTTACCCGCTAGTCAGTGGTCCTTGGTTACCCACCTGGTGGCGTCACCGAACACCACCCTTGTCAATGCTCATACCGAGCAACGACTCTCAGCACTGGAGTTGCTTCTTGAGGCAGCTCCACATGCCAGGCGCAACAGCCCTCGGTTGCAGATACACTGCACCATCGTCATGGAGGACATCATGTCAGTGATGCCTCCCTTTTTCTTCTTCGTCTTGTCGGACGCATCAAGCGCCCTGGCGGTCCCTTCGGACGCCCTTGTGTCTGGCCAGAGGTGGGAACATGACTCACCAATGCTCTGGCAGACACAGAGGGCCGACTTAGCCTCAAAGGCATTGTCGCGCTGCTCGACCGAGAGCCCGTGCAGCTTGCACAGCGCACTCAGGGCCAAACCATACTTGTCCAGACCGAGGGCATATACGGTTCCATGCCCAGGGCCATCTTCGGCACCATGTACGGGTCCATGTCCGGGAACATGCGCGGTTCCATCGCTGCCCGCGTCGTCATGTGTGACAGCAGGGTCACAGCGGATCCCAAGGTTCTTCTTCGGCCTGGCCTCAGCCAATGAGACCTGCCCTTATGCTTCGACTCTCGCAGAGTCTCGGCACTTGTGTCGTTATTCCAACCGACACATCTGGCGACGCGCGAACACGCGCGACGTCCCAGACTCAATCATGTCAAGGGATACCGTTACCCCCGTACACTCACGTGTACTACCGACAACCCACTGTTGTCCTTCACCAAAGCGAGCATCAGTGCTCTCAAGGGACCCCGGGTCTCTGTGGTGTACGCCTTCCGTACACCCATCACAAAGACTCGGGCCAACCCCAGCAAGGCCCTCGTCCTTACTGGTGGTTGTGTCCCCCTTGAGCACCTGACGGTGCATGGCGTCGGCCCCCCCTTGACCCTCTGGTTTTCGGGTAGGTCTTCTTCCCAGACCCTGACGATAGGCAGACACGTTGATAGTGTCCCAGTCCGCCGCAGCCATAGCAGCGGACAGAATACTGTTCAGTCGAACTCAGATCCATGGGTTCTGGTTCGCTCTCAGTGACCACAGGCTGTACAAGAGCCAGAGCACCAGCCTGCTTGTGGCTGTACTCCTCCTGGAGGGCGACTTGGATCGCCTCCTCCATAGTGGCGGTGCGCACACGGAACAATTGCGTGCGCGCAGGACCGACCTTCAGGCCGTCCACGAAGACTGTCGTCTTGACATCTTCCGACAGTGGGTTCCCCACCAGCGAGGCTGCCAACGTGCGCATCTCCTGTACGTACGCGTACAGCTCGCGCTCCCCTTGTTTGCAGACAAGGAAGCGCGAGCGCTGGCGGAACTCGTTGTTCGCCGGGATGAAAGCAGCTCAAAGCTGCTCACACAGCTGAGCCCAGGATGTGAAACATCCAGGCGACATCGCTTCGCGCGTATACGCCCAAGTCTTGGCACGACCGCCAAGATTGGAGAGCGCAAAGGCGACTCGAAGGTTCTCAGTCGAGATGAGACCTGCGCTCATTGCGATCTCGGTCTCCCGTATCCAGAAGTGAAGGTTCTCACCTTCCTTCCCTTCGAACGGAGGCACAGCTAGCCGCAAAGGCTTAGGCTGCACCCGTCTGGGCTCACTCATCTGAACCAGCAGGTTTCCCTGCACATGAGCGATGAGCCCGCGTTCGTACTCGTCAAACGCGCTCACCCGCTCGACCTGCTCGGCTGGCGTTGCCGCCGCCAAGCTCCGGAGGGCATCACTTCCGAAGATGCCTGCCATCTTCCGCACTGACTCGAACTGCGAGTCAGTCAAGTAAGGAAACTCACTTCGGTCCATCATGGCTCACAGACCTGAGCCACAAGGATTCAGGTAGACTAATCTACCCGCGTAGGCGTAGGATTGACTACGAGTGCTACCAAGTGTGACGGGGTCACACAGCACAATGCACAGAGGAAGTGCGTGCGGATATTGCTATCCAGGCGAACACCAGTTCGCCGGTTCCCGGCCTCAAAGGGAACGGTTTGCTACAAAGGAGTAGGTTATAAGACTGACTGTATTTTGGTAGGGGTTAACTTGGTCGTAATACAAACTACAAGTTAACTATACAAAAGCCCACACACAAACTCAAATGGTTGGCTTGCGGAGCTACTGGTACCATGTACCATGTACTCGGGAGAGTGACACCCGTCACTCTTCATGTAATGGGTACACTTGATTGTACCCCGTTACAATTAGGCAACCCGGTACCGCGTGCAGTTTCCTTGAAGGGCTTTTGGTGTTAACGAAGACTTATTGGGCGAAGCCCCAACACTGTGAGTTTGCATGCGGAGTTTCCGGCGTCCTTCTCTTTACTTGCTTTGCGTTCACCAACCTGAAGCTTTTGCTTTTCTTTTGCTCCACAACACTGGCATGGGACTAGGTCAGGCCGCTAACCAGAGGGGGCTGGGACAGGTGTCGGCCGTGGTGTCCCCCATGGGGGTGACTTTAGGAACATTCGCAAGTAAGGTGTTAACTTGGCACAACGGTATTTTATACGTGTTCTTACTTCGTGTTGCTCTTAAATACCCCCCGATCTGGGATGGGAAGAATATTTAGGGCTAGCTTAGATTGAAGCTACAGGATACGATGATAATGGCGGCAGCGGAGTTTCTCGAATGCCAGCGACTTATAAGTCACGGCGCTATATATACTTCTTTTTTTTTGAAAAGTTTACTACGCACTACTCGGCCGTTGAAGTCCACGAAGCGGGTAGCACGAGGCTAGCAGCGACAGGTTGCTCGAGACCCAGCAGCGGTGGGTAGCTCGTGGCCGAGCAGAACATATCGACCAGTCTCCACGCAGCCTGCCGAGCAACGGGCATACTTGACTCGACAACTTTTCTTTGCATGATATTGTGTTATTTGCTGTTCGTCTCGATTTAGTTTAATTTAGTTAAGCGGAAGCGTTAATCGTATTATTACATTCTCGTACGAATCCGGGGAAGGGGGGCGAGTCCTATACTGTGCTACGCGCAGTTTGGACAGCCCCTCTCCAGCAGGCAATGATGGACTCTAGTACTACTTAGAGCGGCAAACAACGGACGCGTTTGCAATATTTACAGATCGTCAAAAGCTCGAGCATGCTTATTTACTGAGTACACTATTCTGCAGCATGTGCGTCATGCGTGTGTACTACTCATGCAAGATTCATAAGCGGGTCAGCTTTATCGTGCTTGACGAACGGCCTATCCAGCACAAATCCACGTTCTGCACCAAACGCGTTGAATACCCAGAAGACTGCTCAGAGCCAAGCTGTTGGCTATGAGGCCTACAACGAGTTTTGGACCGCCATGCGGTCAGTAGTCTTGTGTTTATAATAAGACCTTCCTGGGTTCGTGATGCTAATATGATGTGAACCGCTCAGACCACGGAACCACAGCACTCCTGTTAGTTTGTGCTGCCGCGCTCAAAAGCCATCTAAATCTCAAAAGCAACCTGCGTGCAACCAAAAATGGTCGAGCGAGTTTGTTCATTTTCAATAGGGAAGCGACAACTGTACTGGCAATCCAGTAGTCAATAGCCACGACTCCGTGAAATGGTCGCATTCCTAAGAACGCGTAAACAAACCTTCGCGACATCTCTTGAGCCTTTTGGCACATGATCAATCCTCCGTTTAAGAACTACCAGCGAGTTATCTCCAACTATCCATTGGTGACCAGTTCACTCTCCAACTTCTTCGCCAGTTGCTCCGTCTTGGGGTCCTTCTTCGCCGCTTCGAACATCCTCAGTAAAGCTGTGTCACCGTAGTTAGCTCTGAGACCGTCGATCATTGTCGTTTTCTCCTCGGGGTATCGATGGTTGAAGTCGTTCAAGTACTTGGCCCAGATTTTGAAATTCAGACTGGCGAGAGTTTTGTCCCCAGCCTTCTCCAGGTCCAGGAAGTGGAACACGTGCTGTGGAGGGTGCTTTTCATTTAGCCAGACACTGGACCGCTCCCACTCCATCCGTTTCGCTACTCTCACGGTACTTGGGGTCTTCATCGCCACGTTGATCATTCGCTTGACTGGTTCAGGGTTGTAATTCAATCGGATTGGCAAGTACACGGACTCACGCTCTTTCGGGTTCTTTTTGTTGAAATCTTTCACGTACTGCATCCATTTTGAGAATAAAGGGTCAATGAGAAGGTTGTCTCCCACGTTGTCAAGGTTCAGCCATTGAAAGACCTTTCCGGGGGACTCGTTGCTCGCCGCATAGCCCTTGATCTTCTCCATCTGCATTTTGGCGGCAGCGCTTTCCATGCTGGGGAACTTCACGGCTTCTTGGAGGATCCGGATCATAGTTCTACCCTTGAAGCGCGTCTCCAATTTCGCCAGCATGTCAGTCACCTTGTCCGGGTTCTCCTTCGCGACGATGTTCATGTACGAAACCCACGTGTGGATCAGAGGGTTGGTCGCGACATCCAAGTCGAATAGCAGAAGCACGTCGTCGACCGATTTCCCGCTGCTCCGCCACAACTCCAGTTGCGCAGCCTCCAGTTTGGTAGCAAATTCTCGCGTTGCATCGTTCGTCTTTGCCGCATGAATCAGCAGCGCCACGTTTTCATCGCCGAGTTTCTGCGTTAAGGTCCCGATAACGGTCGACTTCTCTTCGGGGAACTTGCTGCTGTAAGCGTTCGCGTACTTGAGCCAGCTGCTGAAGAGCGAACTCTCAAATAGAGTGTCCACCGCGTAGCCGAGTCCGAGTTCTTCCAGAGCGTCTTCGGGAGTCTTCCGGCGTTTAAGCCAGAACTTGATCATTTCATCCTGCAGTTTGGTGCCGATGCTTTTGGTGGTTTCCACGGCCATCGCCTTCTCCGCTATTTGGAAGATAGCACTGTCATGGTTGTAGTTGAGCTTCAGCAGCGTCGGGATCATCGACGCAGATTTTTCGGGGTGCGTGGCGCTCAAATCGTCCACGTACTTGGCCCAAGTGGTGAACTCTGGAGTGCTGAGAAGGTTCTTTTTGACTTTATCCAGCTCCATGATGCGGAAAACGTCGTCGGGGTCTTTCGCTACGGCGACCCAATGCTTCAGTTGCTCCTCTTGCAGTTGCGCGGCGAGGGCCTTCACCTTTGGGAAATCCTTCGAGTATTCAAGCATTGTGTACAGACGAGCGTCGCCATATTTTGCCGTCAGGGTCGAGATCGCGGACACTTTCTTGGTGGGATGTTTCGCATTCAAGTCGTCGACGTACTTGAGCCAGGTCGTGAACGTGGGGTTGAGCAGCAGATAGCCCGTCGTTTCCTTGTCTAGGCGCATGCGAGTGAAGACCTCGTCGGCGGGTTTTCCGTTGCTGACCCATTTCTCCAGCTTGCTGGGGGTCACTTTGGAGAATGCGGCTTTGACCGACTCGGCGATACCCGCTCTCTCCTCCACATCCTCTTCTTCTCCTTCATTGTCCTCGACATGTCTTGTTCGTAGCATCCTCGCCGTGGAGATACCAGCCTCGCTTGCAGTAGCCCAGTTGGAAGCGCGGGACACGGGGGCTGTGAGGCCCGTCACCGATGCGTTTACTGCGAAGCCGAGGAGGGCCAAGCCCATCAGCCACTGGAGGCGCATCGTTCGGCTTCAGGGCTGAAGACGAGTTGTTTGTTGACGGTAGACAGCGAATTGACAAATGGGTCAGCGTCTTGAAAGGCTCAATGAAAGGCACAGCGTACCTGTAGCCATTGGGGCAAGCACAGCTCATTCTGTACAGTCAGCCGGGAAGGAGTCGCGTCTCTTGTAGCTTTTCACCAGCTCGAGGATAGTGTGTTGTTAGCCTAACTGTCTGGTAACGTCAATACTTGTCGATGATAACGATGTATCAGATGACTATGCTGACCGTTCACAACTGACCGACGACTGCGAACTGGAGACGACCAAGGCGCGTGTATTCACAAAGAAGGCGCTACAGATATCTCCCTCAAACTTTGGCACACCACTAGCCAATTCCCTTTCAGACACGCTGATATCGGTATCTGCAGGTTTACACGGACAGGGCATAATTCAGGCACGTAGCGTTTGAATTTCGAATCCTTCCCGCCCAACGCAGGGCTCTCAGCTCCTGAGCAGGTCTTAATGAGCGACGTGCTGTTGTAATGTTGTAATGAAAGAGTGGTATAAGTGACTCGCAGAATCCATTGTCTTGCGTAATCTATAGCCTCTATACAATAAACAAATGAAGCTGCCAAAGTTTGAGGGAGATATCTGTAGTTGTTAGCAAAATCTTACACTACGGCACTTGGCTCAAATAGTTCTAGCTTTGCTGTGTACTGTGTCCCGTACAAGTAGCCCTCCCATCCGTGACTTCCATCCTTACGATAGAGTAAACCTACAAGTTGTGATTAGAGAACTGAAAGCCGCTCTAATCTCGCTTGCGTACTGTACAGTACTGGTATTGATATGATGCTGCAAGTTGCAGTCTTTTAACAGTGCCGACACTTCCTTGGCTTGTGTGGGCTCATTCAAGGTCAAATCGAGAGAAGTCAAAATGAGAACGGCCAAAACGAAACAAAAATGATCCGAAATAGTCGATCAGGTTTACCGGTACATGTATTTACGATCATATTCAGGCAGCGGCATTGTCATGAAACCCTGGCGCTCCCAGAGCTGCGTAACATCGCGACGTCCAGTCATGAAGCTCTCCACGTGCAGCGTCAACGCGCCAGAAGTTGGCGTCGATGGCCTTATCCAACTCGCGATGCAGAGCATAATCATTCATTGCCATCTCGGTGAAAGCAGTGAGCGTGTCCGGGCATAGTTTCACTTGCAGTGTGCCCGCCCGCACACGGCCACTAATCGCTGCGTGAGGAACTGGAATTCCAGAACCTTCTTGACTAGCGCACACAGATCCTTCACTCGACCCCATACAAGACCACGCACCGCAAGCAAACACAACTTGGTTCATTGAGAGCGTCTCATGTTGCCGCAAATTGCAGCAACGCTGTATTTCTTCGATTACTCCAGCGACTTGCTCCCTTTCGAGTTTCGCTAACTCTGGTTCAGGCTCGTGTGCTGAGTCCGCATCATCGAAGCGGCAAGCTCATTCACGTAAGTACTGATCTTGATTCGTTCTGATCGGTCGTACGCGTACAATCTGCTTCATCAGCTCGCCATGGATCCTACGTACAATGCTGCGGACGTCGTGGTAGCTGCCTACTTAGCATGAACGAAACTAAATGCAATTTAATCGAACGGTTGTCGTGTTGGCTGGTATACTGGCAACTTACCCCTTATTTTAATGGGTACATCCATTTCTCCCATGATACACGCGTCAAGTATGCAGTACTTCCTCTAAGATCGAAGCCAGTCAAAGCGGAGGCTGAAATCCATGCCTTTCGAAACACAAAGCGCTTCCCGTCAGAAAGAATCGACAGACAATCTCAACAAAATTAAAAGAAAAGACTTACCGAAATGCTCGAGCTCACATGGCAGTAAAACCAGCGTCGCGATGAACACGTCGATTTGGACGAGTTCGACTTGGGTTTCCAGCACGTACGCTAGCTGGTAGAGTGGGTAGAAGGCGAACTTCCGCTGTAGTAGAACTTTCAGAGCAATGAAGGAGAAAATCTCCAGCACAGCGAAGATCATGATGTTGCCGATAGAGCTGCTTTGCCAGCCGTCAACTCCACCAGAGACAAACGCAACGTTTGGTAGCTGCTGGAGTGCTGTCTTGTAGATCACGAACACGAGGGGGACGACGCATTCGACATACTCGACCAACACCACGTACTCGCAGTGGAAAAGGAGCTGGAGGCCTTGGACAACCAGTTCCTCGGACCGTGCGGTTCCTACTACGGCCCCATCCGTGGTAATGGTATTGATGCTGCAACAAGAGGCTTGAGCAAGGGACGAATTCTCGAGGGCGTTCTCCACCGGACCGACTGTCACCGGCGCTACGGAAACACTTCGAAGGTGCGGTTTTCGTACTGGATTATTCTTGGGGGATAACTTGACTTTTGTCGCGCCATGTGGCATCGCGCCGTACACATCGAGTATCTCCAGTCTCTTGAGCGCGTCAAGTCGGTCACTAGCGAGTGGATGAGGGCCACAAGCCCAGAGACGAACGCCAGGAAGGGACTTTATGTTGTGCATCTCTGGATTCCGAGCAACCTGGAGGGTCAATGATACCAGAGTCTCAGCTTCCTGATGGCTCAAGTGGCTGTAGCTCCAGCTTCTGTGGTCTTGCAGCAACTTGTAGAGGGTGTCGGCGTTCTTGCGAAGCTCGCGGTATTCCAGCAAGGAGAATAGCGCATCGGTGAGGATGGCGAGCATCGACACGGTGAAGGACCCGGAATTGAACATGCTCACGGAGACAAACAGAGTGCTGAAATAGTCGACGTTGAAGGCCACAATGCCCGGCACGTAGTCCTCCAAGTCGTGGACAGAGTGTCCAACGTATTTCTTGGCTGCGAATTTCCAGAGCGGTAGTAACAGCATCGTAAATCCTTGGTATTTGGCTGGAACCAGGCCGTAGAGCACCTTCACCAGAGGATAAATGGCAACCAGAGTCTGGTGAGCTACGAGGAAAGTGTAAAATTTGGCGAGGGCGGGGCGGAGCGGGGACGAACGGCGGAACGGGGCTATACCAAACATGAGAGCCAGCATCGCGCCGATCAGGAGTCCGTTGGGGAGGCTGCCCAGCACCGCCACGAAAGGAACTGGAAACCCCACAACGATGGCTAGCAGGATCGCGAATCCTGCGGAAGAAGCACCCACACCCGTCGCGGTCACTAGAATCTTCCCCCAGGTGAGGGAGAGACCATTCACCAGTCGCTTCATCACCAGCAGTCCGCTGGTTAATAGCATAAAGCTGATAAACGCCAAGCGAATCCAGAAGACCCAGTTCGCAGCCCACCCGTCTGACGCGGGCCGAAGAGGTAGCGTTTCGAGTAGTAACGCAGCTGATAGAGCTGGCAGAGGCGTTAGAAGACACACCCAGACCACATGCGTCGTCGTCGTGGTGTTGCAGTAGTGCTCGAGACTTTCGAGTCGCTCGATCGAGTAGCTGCCTTGACGACCAACTTGGATGCCCTCCCACTTGGCCTCGACTTGAGATACCAGCGCCGACATTCGACGGAAGCTGCTCGATGCCGTTCGGTCGGCATTCTCGTTGCTGTTCATTGAAAAGACTCGGTCGCAACGCGACGCAAAACTAGTAGTGACAAGATGCTCAAGGTTTTTCGATCCCAAAATGGTATTCGCTTGGCGTATTATTAGCAGCAATCCTATCTAACTCTTTCCAACAACCTCCATCAGTGGGGAAAATGTTTCGTGTTGAGTCGCGGGCGTGGAGTGGCGGGTTAAAGCTACTGGGAAATTTGCAGACTGGCTATCCTACCTACTTCTGGCGCTCGGGAAAGAGAGGTTTCGCCTCTCTTCTCGGCACTTCACTGCGTGCAGCCTCAAAGTAGTTTCGAAACCACCAATTTCCAACAACCTCCATCAGTGGGGAAAATGTTTCGTGTTGAGTCGCGGGCGTGGAGTGGCGGCACCCCACACATCACCGCAGCGGAACTCACGCGTCTCGCCCACTTCACTGTTGTTGTTGTCACTGCGACCAGACCTCAGATTGAAGCTCAGCACATCATCCTCGAGAGGTGAGCCGAACCCTCGGCGGTGAGGACCGGGTAGTCTTCGAAGCCCGAGAAGTTTGATGGTCAACCGATCTGCTCCTGCATTTAGTAGCACCGTTGCACCCCCAACTCGAATTGAGTGCGTTGAGTATCTTGTCGAGTCCTGCCCTTCTTGTGCCGCCGCCTGCTTGATTATTTCGGCTACCTCTTTTGCGTTCACTCCATTTCCGCTACCTGTGGACAAGGCTGGGTCGTCCGGTTGAGTCCCAAACGACTTGGCACCTTTGATTATCCACCGCGCCGCGCGGACTGGGCACAGCAAAGCATCGCCCGACTTCCGATGATATCTGCGTTCCTCTCTGCCATATTGATTGTTATTTGCCCCTCGTAAAACGATGTTCACCTGGACTGCTCTGCGCGGTGGCGATGCTTGGCCTTGCTCGTCTAGCAGCTGGATGTCCTTCAAACGCAGGATATAAGAGTGGCAGCGCCTTCCGATAAACATGTATTCGGATCTTCGAAGTAAAAAGAAATACGCCAACAGGATCCCACCCCAAACGAGCTGCGAGCGAGCAAACTGGAGGTCGAGATTCACGAAAATGCGTCGGAGAATATTGGCCGTAAGTGGATACTGTTTGGCGACGGGGTTGGTAAAGCGACGGATTCCACGGAGTAAGAGTGCATGTCCTGCATTTACTCCTGGGTCATAACCAAGGTTATTCTTGTGGTACCATCGCACCGCGCATAGTTTGGAGCAGATAGTACTGTACGTATTGCCTCGACCAGACGAATTCATACCGAAGCGCCACAAGTAAACTGCAAAAGAGCCAAGTTGCGTCGCGTTTCCATTGAGATCTCTCTCCGGCAACCACACTGGATACCCAAGCCACCGGCACCACAAATTCCACTGATGCCAGGATCGGCGATATTGAGTCATCGAGGAGTTGGCCAGTGCCCCCGCTCGCAGCATCGCTCCCAGAGCCGAGAGAACTTCCTGTAGCCGTTCGGTACTTGAACCTGTGACCAACCACAAGCAAAGTTAGCAAACGCCTGACGTTTTTCCGCCGACTGCCACACCCTGGAACCGGCATCCGCCATCGTATTCTTCACGCCTGGGATGTGTGCTGCGGTGGTGAAAAAGTTGTAGTGGATTTCCACTAAACCCAGTAGACGTAGTAGAAGTTGCGCAGTGGCATTTCTGCTTGATCGCTTGTTATTCCATGACATCGCTGCCTGGTTATCGATCCATAGGCAGACGTGCATCTGTTCGAACGGTTTGTCGCTTAACCAAAGTGGGCCCCACAGAGCGCACGCGAACACTGCGCTCATAAGTTCACGCAGGTTGATCCCGTAGTCGCCAGATCCGTCAGCACGAAATAACTTAACTTGTGCCAGCTCCTCCGCATCGAACGCAACCTGGAGATATTCGCGCCGCGCCGGATAAAGAGCGCACAACCCCGCATCACTCGCGTCCATGTGGATGTGTACGTCCACCGGTTGTGTCAGTGTAAATCTTGATAGCGGGATCCAATTCAGATTAGCCCGAAGAAGGATCATTCGAAACCAATGCAAATCGTCTCGCCCACCGCTAGAGAGCTGTACTCGAGCAAAGCGACGGACCGAACGACAGAGCGATGCCAGGCGCTGGAAAAATGGAGCTGCCGACCGGATGCATGTCACTACGTGACGCAGGCTCCCTAAGACTTTCTCGAGCTGCGTCTTGGAGATTGAAGTCGCGGATAGAAGTTTTTCCACTCTGTTTAATGCCTTTGTGATCTTTTCCGGTGGCATCGCCACATGAGATAGGGGTATATTCCACTCCAGGCCCAGTGCCTTTCCGGTAGTAGACCAATTCGTGAACTTATCCTCGTTTATCGCCTCAGGCCCGAGAACTGCAACCATGGCTTCTCGAAGAGCTAGATTTGCCTCGAAAAGTCGGGTCCCGATGTCAGCTTCGATGGCATTGTGGTCGTCGCACCAGGTCTTCGCATCAAATGGCTGAGCTGCATGTCTTGGCTGCGCGGGCCATTCTGGCTTTGTGTTCGCGTACAAATGCGAAATTGCACCACCGGCCAGCCAGTAGTTTACCGGCGACAATGTCCATCCGAACGGGCATGATAAGTCAATCACTAAGCAGTTGAGCTCCCGAATCACACCGGCAAACCGACCAACGTGATCCGCATGGACAGGGATGTTGCGAAATGCGCCGTTTACATCGCCTGACATGAGTTGCGTCCGGCCAGGAAATTCGGCTTCAACTTGTATGATTCGTTGCGCCAGGGCATGAGGGCCATCATACTGGATGATGACGGTGCCGTTGTCGATCGTGTTGTCATTCACGGAGTTGTCTGCTGGGTATGAGAGGTCGTGAATCATCCTAGCGTCCTCGGTAAGCGGCAACAACCCTTTTTGGGCAGCTCCAAAGGGGCTGCACGTAATACCAGGTAGAATAGAGACTAGGTCCAAGTCCAAAACGAGATACTGGTTTTTGTCCTGGCCTTTTCGAATGCTCCTCACAAGCGAACGCAAAGCCGTTGATGCTGAAGCGTGGTTGACCGGGGGTTCAGGCTGCGGACTGAAATTGTGTTTCCACTCGGGGATCACGCCATGTTGAACGACTGCCTCCCATTCTGCTCGGTACTTATACGATTCCCACCCGTGTAAATTGATCGGGATTTCCAGAGCTTTGTTCGGCCGAGGATCACGCTGCGTTTCGCCACGAAGCAGTCTAACGAAATCTGGTAATGTCGCGCCCGAGCGCCGCAGGTACTCGCTAAAAACGTGCTTTTTCTCCACATCCACTCCAAGATCGGCCTCTAAGTGCTGGTCGCAAGCCGACGTAGAGATCGAAGGTAACTGCAGCCCATAGTCAGCGAGACGCGTCGCGAGGTTAGTGCTAGCCACTTCGCGATGGTGCTCGAGTAGACGGCGACGAGCCAGCAGAGTTGCTTGGTGGCGCCGTTGACATTTGGCCATAAATGAACCTGCATCCACGCAAGGTTCCATGCCGCCATTCACCGCCACTGTTCGTTGCCTCATCATTGCGCCGGCAGGAGATGCTAGTGTACCAGCGGAGCTCGCGGCCCGACCACTGGCTTTCGAAGTACCAGTCGAGCTTGTCGCCCTACTACTGGCTTTTGGGTTACCAGCCGAGCTTGCCGCTCTGCCGCTGGCTTTGGGTTACCAGCCGAGCTTGCCGCTCCGCCGCTGGCTTTTGGGTTACCAGCCGAGCTTGCCGCTCCGCCGCTGGCTTTTGGGTTACCAGCCGAGCTTGAAGCTCTAGCACTGGCTTTTGGGGTACCAGCAGGGCTCGCAGCCCTACCACTGGCTTTCAGATCATCAGCGCTACCGCAACTCGTTATTCGTCGGATTCCCGTGGTCGAACCCCCGCCATTAGTGTTGAGAGTGTCCATAGCCTCAGGAACCAGGCAGGGGTTCGGCAACCTTCACGCATCCTCTGAAGATACTGGGATGCCCTCAAACTCAGGTTTAAATCCTCCGTAATGCTGCTGGATGATATCCCGGGCTTCTGCAGGAAGACTATCGGGCCGAAAATGACCTCGGCGGCGAATGAAGCATCCACTACGACGACTCGGGCAGCCCAAATTCGACAGATACTTCATACAGAGCTGCTTGCCATTTAACACAGGGAGCTTTTGCACGAGTTCGTCGGATATCACGGGTCTCTCGCTGGGCACGTCGGCCACAATGCGCTTGTGCTCGCTGCTGGTTTTGGCTGTTTTAACCTTTCGGCGAGACTCGGGCTGGTGTTGGTTCCCTCTGTTGTTAGCTTGGTGGATCGTGCGCACGTTACCACTGAGCTGTCTTTCCGAGTGACTGAGCCGACATTCGGTGACAGCTTGTAACAAATTCGTAAATGACGGATCACCTTCGTTGAACGCGTGGTGAACATCTAGCGCAGCTTCGAATCGTTCTTGGGCCAGCAGCAGTCGAACTTGTTCAAATCGCTCGTTGACCCAGTTGATGAGCTCAGACCGCGCTTCAGGCAGCCCAAACTGTCTTCTCAGGCTCGAGCGAGATAACTTGCGGAGGAATGACTGTGCTGCTTCTACCAGCGTCTGCACGAAT
Source organism: Phytophthora melonis (assembly GCA_024211575.1). Lineage (NCBI taxonomy): Eukaryota > Oomycota > Peronosporomycetes > Peronosporales > Peronosporaceae > Phytophthora > Phytophthora melonis. The sequence goes on from JAMXKT010000085.1 coordinate 1,649,645, forward strand.
GGTAGATAAGCCACTTTGACCACGGCTGCTAACCCTCCCAGCGCGTCCACAATTGCTGGCAGATCCACGGCTACCGGTGCACCGGGTAACTTATTCTTTCTGGAAAAATCCGACATATCGCACTCCGCCCGGCGTTTACGACGCTCAATGTCGGTAAGGCTCATGAAGTGCATGATGCAGAGCCCTTGAGTAGCAAAATCCCAACTGAAGAATCCACGAATGACTGCAGGGTGTGGCAGCAATTCCAAAGACTGTATCGAAATCTGAAGAGACTCCAACACGAGCTGTGGCCCCATCAAGGCGTACGTACCGTTAACAAGCTGCCGGTGAATCTGTCGCTGCATCGTCGTTGGCCGAAATTGAGCTGGGCTCTCAGCTGCTGTTTCACCCGCCATGATAACCTGACGTTCACTGCTTCCTGCCTCGCTCATCGATATCAGCCGATCGATGTTGCGCACCATTGCAGGATTTCTTGCGTAGGTCTCCCGAAGTGTTACCAGGGACCCTAAATCATTTGTTGGATCATTTCGCATACCGCGATTCCGGTGGTGCGACGGTTCTTGTCGTGCGATACAGCTCGGCGTAGTGGATCGTGCACCAGCCACCTGGGCGGAAATTGGTGGAGTATCGTCATCATCGTCGTCTGAGTCACTGAGTATATCGGTTAGCTCCAGCGCCCCGGCACCCGTCGCCACGGGGCTCGTTCTTATAGGTGGCGCGACATCTGGAGCCGTCACAGTGAGTTCCCGTGTTGGCCCATCGAAGATAGACTCGCCAAGCTCAACGCCGCGTGGAGGACGGCGGCCGCCCTCCTTGTAATACGAGTAGTCGAGTATATACTTGATCGAGACGTTGCGAATTGACCCCGACGTGGCATCATAGAGGGGGACAACATGTTCTTCATCGACGACGGGGGCGTGTAGCTTTTCTAAAATAGTCTTCGAGCGTCGGGTTGCACGACAACCAGTTCCACGAAAGTGGTTGAGTGCGGCATCATGGACAGCTCGCATTTCCGCTGGCATCAGATCGAAGACTGCGCGGCCGAGGCATGGGCGAAGTGCATATGATGCGTAAGGTAGACATTGGGTTTCATCCGGACGAAAGCTGGTGGGCTCCACACCACTAGTGAAGGCAATATGGAGGACGCCTGACTGCGACGTGCTGTCCCAGGAGTAGCCGGACACCGCACCATAGTCCCACGAGTGGCCACGCTCCGACGAAGTCCTAGCGATGCAAACGCAGCAGCCCACGTAGGTTCCGATTCCACTGGCCGCTTCCTCCGCGGAGACCTGACGTAAAACGAACTCCGACCGGGGTCGACGCGCAGTCGCGTCGTCCAAATCCACCCAGCGACCGCTGTTGACGCGCTGTACGTCGATCTCGATGGCTATGTCCTGGCTCCCCACGAGCGTAGCTCGCCCATACGAGTACCCTTCCGTTCCGAGAAGACCAGGCTTAAGCAAAGCGAATGCCAGCTGGCCGTCCATACTTGGAGCACTTGAAATCTGTCGAGTGTAAAAGGTCGGTTGAAGGGTCACACAGAGCGACCTTAAAGCTACTGGGAAATTTGCAGACTGGCTATCCTACCTACTTCTGGCGCTCGGGAAAGAGAGGTTTCGCCTCTCTTCTCGGCACTTCACTGCGTGCAGCCTCAAAGTAGTTTCGAAACCACCAATCGCAAGCTAACTCAGGTATCGGATGTTTTGTCATGATTGAGGTGAGTGCTCGTTACTATTGCTACTTTTACGCGTTCGGTCCGTGAGTCCTAAGGCAACTTTCTTCGCGCGCTTGGTAGATGGGTTGGTAGGATGTAGTGGGTTTCATGCTAACTCCCCGCCGAGAAGAGCTCCAGCAGAAGATGAGCATCAGCAGATAGAGGAGCAGCAACGATGAAAAACAACTTTCGTAGAGTCGGAGAGCCCTGGAGTAGTTACTCTTGGTGACAAGGCAAGTGTGTCTGTTCCTGAAATCCCGGTGCATCTCAGAACTTCGTAGCATTTTGACCTCCAGTCATGAAGCTCTCCACGTGCAGCGCTAACGCTTCCGAAGTTGGCGTCGATGGCCTTATCCAACTCACGATGCAGAGCGTAACCATTCATCACCTGCTCCGTGAAACCAGTTAGTGTAGCTGGACATTGCTCCAGGTGCTGCGTGTTCGCGAGCGCGCGTTCTACAAGTACTTCCAGCTGATCGAAAAATCCAAATCCACCTTTTGCTCCTACACACAGGTCCTCCAGCCGATCCCACAGAAGCCCATACACCGAACGCAGCACAACTTGGTTCGTCGAGAGCGTCTCCTGTTGCTTGAGACTGCAGCAGCGCTTCATTCCTTCAAATAGTCCGGCGATCTGGTCTCTCGAGAGTTCCGCTGACTCTGGCTCGGGCTCTTGAGCTTGGCCCACACCTGCCAACGCGGCAAGCTCGTCCACGACGGTACTGATCTTGATCCGATTCGCTCGGTCATACGCGCACATCCGCTTCACTAACTCCCATTGATCCTCCGTACACATCTCTGGGCGACGCGGAAGCTCCTTAAGAACAGTCACGCGATACTTGACTACATTATTATCAAGATTCCCCCACGGAAGGGGAGTGCCACAGTTCCGGTTATCCTTCGTGGTAGCAATTTCCACAATGCGCAAGGCCTCCACGATGCACATACCAAACGCGTAGATATCAGAAGCAAGCGATTGCGCCGAAGCTCCGCCCTTTAGACACTCAGGTGTTACCCAGCGCCACGCGCCAGTTACGACAGTGGCAGAGCTCAGTCCGAAATCTGTCACCTTGGCCTTGTGATCGCTGCCGACGACGATGTTGTTGCATTTCAGGTCGCAATGGATATGGCCGCGTGAGTGGAGGTACTGCACTCCAAGTGCAGCCTCGTGCAGCTTTTGCCATATTTCATCGGGATATTTGCGCAGATATTTATCAAGCGACCCGTTGCTTGCGTACTCGCAGGCGAAGAAGGGGTTCCCAACGTGACAGGCGCCAAACAGACGAACAACGTGCGGGTGGCTCAAGCCGAACCAGACTTTGACCTCACGCTCAAACCTCTCCCGGGCCTCCTTGCGAGCTTGCCTCTTACTGTCTGTTTCAGGCGTCGAAGCCAACAACAAGCTGCCATCTTCCTCCTCGTTGTTCGACTTTGTTCGCTTAAGTTGCTTCACCACTACGTCCGACTCGAGCCACTTGGCGCGGTAAACTGTACCGAGAGCCCCTTCCGCGAGATAATTTGCCCCGTCGAACTCCAATTCGTACCGAGGCAGGAACCACTTGGGAGTCGGTACCACCGCGTCTGACTTGTGGTCTGTAGTGATGTCAGTGTAAGCCTTCTTGAGTACGGCCAGTTGACCTTCCGAGTACGCGGATCCATGATGGTCGATCTCTCTCTTCAGGATTGCCACAAAGGCGCTACGTTCATCCTCCGTCTCTAACTTGTCCAGAACCGTTAGCGTCTGCGAGACCTCCGATACAAATGCTTTAATCTGCATCGAGTGCTGCTCCTCTCGACGCATTTTCCGCTCCTCGCTGATGGAACGAGGATCACCGATCGCAGTCCAAATGGCGTCAATGCGTCGATACGCAGCGGCACTGTTGCTGCCCTGAGCTCGAGTGGACGAGAGTCGAAGGATCCGGTTTTGTTGAGAACCCAGTAGAATTGATCCAGCACCTTCAGCGGTCGATTTGCGTTGCCGAGGCTCTCGTTGAGCGTTTCCAGCTCATGAACAACAGCGTGCTGGACCTGACCGAGCTCAGCACTGGATATTAAGGCTCTCAGTTTCTGCCATTGATGCGACAGACCACCGTCTCGGCAGTCGTTGACGTGTGCGAGTGGCTCCGGATTTGACTGCACTCGCTGCTGTCCCTCGACTTCATGAGCTGCTAAGCGCTCCAGCATTTGGACCACTGCTGAGGCGGACACCCGTGTGCTAGGATCATCACCGCACATCTTGGGTACCAACGTCCGAAGATCAGTCGACAATCCGGATTGGACAGGGCTGTAGAAATCGTAATCCGCGCTCCACTGCGCCTTAAAATGTTCGCAAAGGCTATCGCTGTAGCCTTCCCACAGAACCTCCCCCGTTACCGCTTCCACAGCACAGAGACAAAAGGAATAAATGTCAGAAGGGAAAGACGCCTCCTCTCCTCGAAGCTGCTCAGGCGACTGCCAGCGAGCTGAACTGTAGCCCGAAGTCCCATCTTTCATCGAACCACTCACTCTAAAGTCTGCCAGCTTGGTCAAACCGTCACTGCCGATCAAAATGCTGTTGCTACACAGATTGCCGTGCACGATTTTGCGCTCGTGCAAGTACGCGAGACCCAACGCTGCTCCGTGAAGGAACTTCCACGGCGTGCGATATTTCCCACTCTTCTCGCATTCACGAAGATACTCAACGAGGGATCCATTGCTGGCCCACTCACAAACGAAGAAGTGGTGACCGACATCGCATGCGCCGTACAGCTTAATCACGTTCGGGTGGCGCAGCTGGTGCCACGCTGCCACTTCGTCTGCGAATGTTGTCACTCCAGCGTCTGGAACGAAGAGTTTGACGGCAACGTCGGCATCCAGCCACTTGGCACGGTAGGTCCCGCCAACGTTTCCGCCTTGAACAAATTGACGTAGCTTCACTTCGAACGGAGAGATGAAGAAGGTTGCCGGTGTCTGAGAAAACGTCTTTTCCGCAGCTTTGTAGACATGCGGCTTAAACTGCAGCAAAAGTTGCTGGATCTCCGAGTGGCCGCAACTGGAAGCAATGTAAGCCGCCGTCTTACCGTCGTTGTTCGCAGTATTTACATCAGCGCCGTTCTCCAAGAGAAATCGAACTGCATCCAAGCTGTCGCTCCGTACCGCGTGCATTAATGCAGTCCATCCGTCTTTGTCCACAGCTTTAGCGTCGGTCGGACTCTTGAAGACAAACCGAACAGCATCCAAGCTGCCGCCCTTGGCAGTAAGCATCAGCATCGTTGCTTCGTTCTTGTCGACAGCACTCACGTCGGCGCCGTGCTGGGCGAGATACTGAACGGCATCGAATGCACCCTCCACCGCTGCCTTCATGAGTGCGGTTAATCCAGCACTATCCGTAGCGTTGACGTCAGCACCAGCATCAATAAGAAATTGAACCACTTCCAACCCTCCCTTCCGGGCCGCTGTCATCAATGGGGTGGTGTTATCCCCATTTAGAGCATTGACGTCAGAACCCGATTCGACGAGATATCGAACGGCATCGAAGTTACTGAATTGTGCACCGTAGAACAATGGGAAGTGCCCGTGCGTATCAGCAGCGTTGATATCGGCACCGCTTTCGACAAGTAATCGAACGGTATCGAGCGAGATCGTATTCGTAGCAACAGCATACGAGAGCACTGTCTGTCCGTATTCATCTGCAACGCTGACATCGGCCCCGCTACCAATCATAAAGTGAACAACACCCCAATCATGGTACTGTGCCGCCAAAAGTGGTGGGGTTTCCTTTGTCGCGTTCGCAACATTGACATCGGCACCCCATCGAACGAGTAATCGAACGACATCCATGCTGATCTTTTCTACTGCAAGCATCAATAAGCTTATTTGATCAGGACCCGTTGCATTAACGTCAGCACCGCTCTCCACGAGGCACCGAATGGTATTCAACTTGCTGTTATCAACCGCGTCTCTCAGCATCTCCACTTCATGTTTTTTCACATCACGGGTATCAGCCCCCGCCGCAGCAAGAAACTGAGCAGCATCCAACTTTCCGTTTCCCCAGCGCAAGTACAATCGGCGACCATCCTTTATGGTTCACAGCAGAGGTCGGAAAAAAATAGTGCAATACAATAAATAATAAGTTTTTCCAATACTATTTTTTATTATTGGCATGCGCTGATATCAATACAATATAAAACTGACCCAATTATTGGCAATAAATTTGGTAAAAGTAACACCGTAGCCAGCCTGAAATAGACCCAAGATATTTTCTAAGTTGCAGTTTCTTGGTCAACATAACATCCACCCTGGACTTATAACGATGGGTACGATGCACATACTGATATCAATGACATGTATAAAGTTTGTCTGCAAATAACTTCAATACCGGTAAGTACCGATTAGATAACAGTAACGATGAGAATATGGAATAATAGCGGCGGTAGGAAGACCTACCGACAAGGGCTACCAAGAGCTACCAAGAGCCATCACCTCGTTTAAGACCCCTCTGCACAATGGCTGCCAGGGGTGCTATATGCCATCACATGTAGTACAGAGCTCACAGTTTTGGGGCGAAGCCCCCCTATAATTATGTAGCTCTTATTTAGCTTACTCTGTTTTATTACTCATATTTACTTTTTACCAAGTGGATACATCGGTTATTGGAATGGGTTAGGGTGCCATTTAGAATCCCGCACAGGGGGCCCGCGAAAACGGAAAAATCCCTGGGTTTAGCAACATTTTGCGCGCTATACTACTCCGATCCACAACAGTTGTCAGGAAATACCTTTTCTCAAACGTTATTTGCTAAAACTTGCACAGCAGGCATTTTATTGGTCTAAAAGAATGCAGTAGAACAGGACGAAACGAATGGTGTGCGCGTTGCAGTCGATGGATGGCTAGAAGTTGAGCAGCTTCGTCAAAACACCACGCCACCTCTTCCTCACTTTAGATTTCGCCCATCCTCCAGCACCCACCCAACCTCCACGATGTCCCGCAGCAACGCCAGCGCCACCACCAAGCCCAAGAACTCCGCGCCCCGCGAAAGGAGCTCAGCAACGACGGAAGACGTCGTGTCATCTCCGACCTGCTCAAGCGCTCCACGAACGGCAACCCGCACCGTGGTGCGATTACGGTGGTTGCGAAGAGCCACAGCGTGCATGAACGCACCGTTGCTCGTGTTTGGCGCCGCGCAAAGCAGAACGCTGACTCAACTGGCATCTACGCCGCCGACTCGCTGAAGCCGTTGACAGGCAGGCCCCGGTGGACCACACGGACGCGCTGGCGCGGCTACGTGCGGTGCCTCTAAACCAGCGCTCCACGGTCCGCTCGGCTGCTGCTGCATGCGGCATTCCTGCGACGACGCTCGGGCGACGAATCCGCCAAGGGGACGCCCGTGTCATCACCAGTGTGACGAAGCCTCGACTCACCGAAGCCAACAAGCAAGCGCGTCTCCTCCACTGCCTCCGTCACGTCGATAGAGACTCATGCCTGTTCGACGACATGTACGACGTCGTACACGTCGACGAGAAGCTGTTTTACGTGACGGAGGTGGCAAAACGCTTTGCCCTGCTGCCGGACGAGCCTGTCCCGAAGCGCACGTTGCAGAGCAAGCGCCACATAGCCAAGGTCATGTTCCTGGCTGCTGTGGCGCGCCCGCGCTGGGACGCTGCGGCTGGGCGTCACTTTGATGGCAAGCTGGGTATTTGGCCGTTCATCGAGTACACACCGGCTGCAAGGAGCAGCCGCAACCGACCGGCCGGCACCTTGGTGCTGCAGAACGTCTCGGTGACGCAGATGACGTACCGCGAGAAGCTCATCACAGAGCTGCTGCCGGCACTGGTGGCACGATGGCCCCGCGATCGGGATGGAAGGCGCGTTGTCGTGCAGCAAGACAACGCGTCCCCGCACATTGACCCCGCCGACCCCGCGTTTGTGGCTGCTGCAGCCGCGACTGGCATGGACATCGCGCTGTTCTTCCAGCCGCCGAACAGTCCGGAGATGAACGTTTGCGACTTGGGAGCGTTCAACGCAATTCAGGCGCGTCAAAAGAAGAAGACGACCAAGACGCTCGAGGACCTGGTGATGGCGGTCACGGAAGCGTACTGGGAGCTACCGAGCTCAACGCTGAACAGCACGTTTCTGTCGCTACAAGCTGCGATGGAGTCGTGCATGAAGGATGGCGGTGGCAACAACTTCAGACCAGCTCACATGTCCAAACGCAAGCTTGCTCGGGAGGGAAGACTTCCTGTGCGCCTCGGATGTGCACGTGATGTTGTTGAATCGGCTGTAGCCGCGACTGGCTTGACTTTGTAACCACATAATAAAAGCAAGTCATTTTAACGACAACAGTTATGGTTTTTGGTAAAGAGTGGTACCGGACTATAGTTGTGGATCGGAGTAGTAGTAGATAAAATAATAACCTCTTCAATCCGACGCGAAGCGACGTTTCAGTTCTATAAAGACAGTAAAGTCAGGATCCCGAATTAGAAAACAGGGAATTCCGAGCTTACTATGGTGACCCTACAAAAAGCGGTAAAAGTGCAATTTTTGCTGGTTTCAGAAGCTCTTAAGCTCCTATATAAGCCCCTAATTCCACGAAAAACCTGTTAGAGTTTATCGTCTCCTAAAAAGCCTCATCGTAAGAAGTGCACGTAAAAACATCGGGTACACGCTACCGGTCAACTTCAATGCACCATCGTCGGCGTCCGTGGGAGCATAGGACTTGCCTTAAAATGTGAAGACCACACTGTAGTTGTACTGCGGATGATGCCGCCCACCATCTCGGTTCCATCCGTCCCATCGTGGAGCAGCTAGTGGTGAATTGTGTTCGTGACTTCCTATCTATCTACAGCGTTGTTTCACGTTAGCCATACTGAATTTCAGACTTTACTGACACCGGCAGGATAGTGGTGTACGGAAACTCAAAAATTCATCATCAGGGACGGGTTTTTGCTAGAGATGAGAGAAGATCCGGGCCAAAGGTGCTGATGCATACCTTTTGTTGTATTATGCGTGCGTTGGTAGTGTGTTAATCAATTGAATGAGCCTTCTTGTCCAAGAGAGCAAGACAGAGCGCCCATTACTCCTGTGTTTGCGAAACACAGGTTGCTTTTATCCAAATTGCAAACTGCTTTCCAGTGTTTGCGACCTATTGCTCGGTGTAAGTAGTGTTTGTAAACGCGTTTGAATTCTTACTACTCTACAGATTGCACCGCGAATATGTAGAAATAATGGCCCCTTAAGAAGCCCAGTACTTCATCATCTCCGTCTCCTTTGCCTAGGTCGAGCGGCGTTAAAATAGGCCCTCGTGCTTGGTCACTGGGCAACCACCGGGGCTGATTCCAACGAGGATAGTGTAGGTGTAGCGATGGATATTGTGCCGACGTGGGTTTCAATTCAATAGAATACAATCGATGTATTCAATCGAATCAACGGCTGCATACTACGTCAGTTTGCACCCCGAATCTTTGCCCACTTGCAAACCGAATAGTATCTTATGCTAACCCAAGGGGGCTGTTACTTCATCGCCGTAGCTGAAGTAATTTAGTGCTTCGTAGTTTGAGGAGATCATGGTTGGTGCAAGGAAGAAGAACTTCGCGTGCAAGTCAGCTTACGACAAGTGAAAAGATCCTTAACGCTTTTTAGTAGTAGTAGTAGTAGTAGGGTAGTAGTAGCTGTTAAGGCCTTCACGATGAAGAGTTAAAAACTGTATAACTTCACAATACATGTTTGCCAGATTCACTACACACTAACAATTTGCGAACGCTAGTGTTGGGCACACAGATAATCTTTTTGCGAACTGTAGCTCCGCCCCACTTGCGCACAAATTAATGGCTCCTCCAGCGAATTGGTACTGGCTGTACATACAGAATCCATAGTCAATCGTCGAACTTTGCAACCATATTCACTACACACTATTTCAAGTAACAAACAGTTTGCAGACACTACTACAAGTATAGAGTTAGTGTTTGTGCGAGCACTGCTAGTGAGTACATAGACTTCATCAACGACCTCGTAATTCAGGTGAGGGTTTCGAGAGCGAAGGGGGCGTCGCCGGAAATTGTACAAATTTAAGGCGTCAGCAACCGCCCGCGGATGCTCTGCTAGTACTATAAAACTACTGTACGTCCCACTAGAACCTCTTGAAATGGATATATCACCTCTTCAATCCCATATGTGTGCCCCTTTTATATGACATTAAATATAAATTGCAATATAAATTGCGGCAATTTTTATTATTGCTCGCCATAAAATTGCAGTTTTTATTAGTGACCAATGTTGACCCCAATTCAATATGGCGCCACGATCGACGAGATATCGAACGATTTCCACATCGCCATACGCGGACGCGCTCATAAGCGCCGTGTCCGCATCCATGTCGATGGCGTTGACGTTGGCTCCGCACTCGACGAGAAGCCTAATACTCGCCAGATTCGGAGTGTCCGTCGAAGTCGCATACATCAGCGGAGTACCTAACTCATCGCTCACAGCATTGACATCAGCGCCAGACGTGACAAGAAACCTGATCATCTCTGAATCGCTCCCGCTAGCAGCATGCATCAGTGCTGTCAGTCCGCTGTTATCCACGGCGTCAACCTTAGCACCTTTCCCGATCAAAAGCTCAACCGCCTCCAAGTCGTTTATCATCGTAGCTAGCAGCAACGAATTCCATCCGCACTCCGCCATAGCTTCAATAGCAGCGCCGTTCGCAACTAGCATTCTAGCGACGTCTGTGTGTCCATTCCTTGTGGCACATAGGAGCGAGGTCCATCGATATTTATTGGCAGCGTTGACGCTGGCACCGTTGCCAACGAGGAAGCAAGCAACGTCCATCGCACCCGCCCTAGCCGCGTGCATGAGTGCCGTGTCTCCCGCGCGTCTGCGATGTTGATGAGGGCGCCGCACTCAACAAGAAGTCGGACGACGTCGAGGTCGACTTTTCCAGCCGCTTCCAGTAGTGGAGTCGACCTATCGCGCGCCACGGCGTTGACGTGGGCACCGCTTTCAACGAGAAACTGGACGACGGCGAAATTATGGTCTTTCCGGGTTGCACATATCAACGGAGTGCTCTCGAGGGAGTCCACGGAGTTTACGTCGGCCCCGGCGTCGGTCAGATAGCGAACGGCGCTCAGGTTGCCTGTCGTGGCAGCTTCCATCAGCGCGGTCTTGCCGCACGCGTCGCGTTGGTTTCACATCTTCCCGGCCTCTACGAGAGATTTCACGCGCTCGACGTCTTCGTCCCGCACCGCCCTCAACAACTGCGAATCGCCTTCACCGTCTTCTTTCGCCATGTTGCGCGATGCTAGTGGGAATCCTGGAATGAGGCGACGTCTCTAACCCAACGGACCCTCTAATAATTTGAGAGGGGGCCCACTGAACTGAGGCTCAATGGATATATCCAACTTATCGGTCCAGAAGACATACGTGGCTAGAGCACTGCGTCATTGGTAGCTGCAGCGTCCACACCGGAGGTGCGCGGCGTTTCATGCGGAGGTCTGACCGAGTACGTCGGGATCAAGCTCCTAATGCTGGCGATGTTTGGCTCGATAGAACGAAAGTGGCCACACACGTTAAAAAAATGTGCAGTGCACAAAACTTAAGATATATGGGCACACCGCACACGCGGAGACGAACTTGCGCATCTCGCTGTTTACCTCGATCGGAAAAGAGAGGTCGGTCGTGCAGTTTTATTCCGGCCACGACACAGCTCGCAAAAAACCACTCGAAGTTGTCGGCTGTCTCTTTATGAACGAAAGCCACGGCTACCGGAATGCTCCCCCAGTCTCCGTCCTTGCCGATCACCAAGAGGCAGACGCCATTATATCGAGCATGCTTCATGTGGGTGCCGTCGCATTCAAGCAATGGCACCCAGTTGTCTTGCCCAGCAATGAGAGAACCAAATGAAAGGAACGATCGGTAAAAGCGACCTCGACTATCCAGCTGACATGATACCGTAGATCCAGGATTCTCGCGCGGAAAAGAGCGGAGAAAAGCCGGTAGCTTGTCGTAGTTGTCATCTTCATCCTCCATCAGCTCCTTGGCACTGGATATTGCTCCATATACTAGCGCAGGGCGGTGATCGACGTTCACATGTCCGTTATTTTCACCGAGGCAGCAACGCGCGCCCGTGCAGTACTTAGCCCCTTGACCATAGAGGTTTTGAACCCTGGTAGCTCCATCAGCAACTTCTTGGAGCACTTCCGCACCGCGTCACAGCTGGGAGAATGAACAAGCTCCAAATCGCTAACAAACCAGGCTTTCTCAGGACAGAACGCCAACTTTGTGTTTTCGCTTTTAGTGGGCCGCTTCTTGTTCAGCGTCACCTGCCAGTCACACAACTTAGAAATGTATGCCCATTTCCGCACGTGACCGGAATGTATCTCCTTTCTGATCGCCTTGTTCTTGTTCCACGCGTAGGCACGCAGGAACTCTGTGCTATCCGGAGCTGTAGCAAAAACATCGTGTCGATTGATGTCTTGTCGACCAAACATTTTCATCAAATCAACCTTTCCGGCCTCCATGACACTTGGAGAGCGAAGTTGATAGTTGCGTGGTGGCAGCAAAGTTGGTTGTTGCACAGTAGCAGCAGAATTGTTGTGGTGCAAATAGGTGTGCGTTTCGTCCTCGCTTGGTCGTCGCGTCTGGTATCTATAACGAGCTTGAAGAGAACAACCAATCAAAATGAATTTAGTACGCATCTGCCAGTTTTTTGGCCAGTGTGAAGAAGTTTGATGTATTTGTGGCCACTTTCAATAATCTGCCAGCACCACGGCACTAGGACCTAGGATAGGAGGGTTTTAACCGTATATGTTATTGCTTTGTTTTTAGTTTGTAGCAGGCTTTTTATCATTACCCATTGGCGTCTTCTGCGGCTGCGAAGCAGCCGCAGCATCTGCCAGGTAATGGGATACTGTCTGGTAAGTTTGGAGTGGTATGAGGACAACACGCATTTTAATTACGAAGTACAAAATGCAGTAGCGACAAGCCTGACAGTTCTGTAGGCCACGATTTCTAGCGAAGATGCGCGCCGTATACACTTCGAGGTTGCAGAAGCTACAAAAACGGCCTAGGACGTTGGGGTCGCTGACGAAAGCATAGTTTCCCAGTGTCGCGTATATAGACTATAGATAGGTCCGATAGGAGCTCGAGGAGTGAGGGGGCGGAGAGTCCGCTCATTCTCGAATCTCCCTCGCCTCAGTTAAAACCTTCAAGAACGACCTTTCCGGACACCTCTCTAAGCCAATGACAGCAAGCTATTACTACCTGCGCCCGGGAGTGTTCTCCGTGCTCGGGTTCGCGTACGGGAAGGTGGACGGCATCGCGACTCGAGGAGGAACCGCGAAGGTGAAGCTGGTGCCATCCGGGCGCTGGCTAAAGGAGCCCACCCAAACGGTCGACCTCACCCAAGACGAGCTGGCACCTCGAGCGGTCTCCTCGGATGAAGCTATAAGCGGAGTCGGCACCTTTGTGGGAAGCGCAATCTGTACCTCGCGGGTGCGCCCCGGGGGAGCTCGTGTGTGGGATTATGGACTGGTGGTCGGATATAAATGGGAAGGAGACCAACTTAGCGGATGGCTGGATGTGAACTTCGGCGGTGACGAGACATCAATTATCTACACCCCAAGTTTGACGGAAGACGTGGCGGTTGAGGTGTATGCAGTGCGGCCTTGCGGAGGTCAGAGCACCAGCCTGGTGATGGCGGCGGAGATGCGGAACAAGCATGAGAGAGTGTACAACAAGTTTAACGGAATTGACGAGGACGCTGTGCGCGACTCATCGGTGCTATTAGCCAGCATCGGTGGAAAGGCAATTGATGAGAGTCGGCTTCTCCCTCTGCTCGATATTGCCAGCTTTGACGTAACCGAGGTAACGGCTCAGCATATATTGGACTACGTATTCTACAAGGAAGGTGGTCGAGCGGCTCCTGCCGGTGTCCAATTTGGCGAGACAATTTTCGACACGGCTACGCCTGAGAACGCCGCAGACGCCAGTAGTCCAGGGCAGATTGAAGTGGTGCAAGGCGACGGCCTGAGCGACTCCGACGATGACAATGTTGCTCCAGACACTGTGAGGGGGACGACGGAGCCAGCATCGAAACGCCGACGCTTGGTACCGGCGGAACCTGTCTCCTCCTCCTTGCGGTCAGCTCAAGCAACGAGCCTGACTACTGCCTCACATCTGGATCAGCTAATTTCGATGCAACGGAGTGGAACCTCAACACTCAGCCCAGAACTGTTGATGCCATGTCGAGAAGAAGTTGCTGACAAGCAACACTTTCACCCAACTGGAATGCAGACTTCAATTCACTTGGCGCTGATTAATGGTAAGTACGCGTCCATGACCGCCCAAAGATTTGTGGAGTTTGTGCAGATGTATTGGCGGAAAATTGGTTTCTTTCCCCACCCGGCAGTGCTACGTGCGCTATTTGGTTGGGACTTTGGTACGCGAGGGCTGTCGATCTCTCACTTTAACCGGGTAACGGAACAAGAGAAGCGTGCTCGGGTCAAAGGGAACGATATGAGCAATTTCTCGCGGAAGAATGCGCTACCAGCGGTGCCCACGCCGGGGACAATCGCAACTTTAATTGGAGCAGTTGAAGTACTATGTGCGGTTGCCCAGGAACTCTATAAGCCTATCGTCCACGACACGTTGTCTGCAGCTGAACGCTTCCTAAGGGAGCTACGAACAAGCGAGCTGCCGTCAACTCCCGAAACAATATCTGAGCTTGCCGCGTGGGTCGACGATCGGCTGGAGTTGTTCCGAGTATACATCATGGATGGCAACTGGGATGAGCTAGCGCGGATTAAGTCTCATTTCAGTGCATCGCATGATTCGTTCGTGCGCGTGCACCAACTCATTCTACGTCAAGAGATCTCGAACGCAGTGAAAGCAGCAAGCTCAATTTCCGGTCGTCACAACAGCCAACCTAGAGGGGAGCGCAATACCGACAATGAAAAGCGCGTTTCCATCCCAGTCGAAGTGCGTGAGGCGGCTCCAAAGCAAGGCAAGAAACAAATCTGTCTGCGCTTTCTTTCTGCGCAGGGATGTCGGGGGAAGAACGGTAACTGCGTCATTAAGCACCTTTGTCACTTCAAGCCAGCTGCTCTACCCGATATTGTCCATCGTCAAGAACTATGGAGGCCTCGCCGCTGATATGCAATGACGCCTGGAGGATGGACCAGGTGCTCAACGCGAGGGGATCTGTGGGAAAACCATCGCTGCTCCTCGTCCAACAGTCCAATGGGTGTTGAGCAGCGTGCAGCAGTGCGCATTACAGCTTCAACGTCGCGTGAAGGTTCCATGGCATCGAGGCCAACCACCTCTGGGCCGCTCGAGTTGCTCATGCACTCGAGCCCGTCCACCCCAGGGCCGCTCGAGTCGCTCATGCACTCGAGCCCGTCCACCCCAGGGGCACGGGAGTCGCGCATGCAGTCGAGCCCGTCAACATCGGGGCCGCGGGAGTCGCGAGCGAGCCTGCCCACTGTCGAACCGCTTGGACGGCTCAAATTCTCGAGCTTGAACGTCTTTGGGCCACATCAGAGACTAAATGCTGTCAAATCACCGAGCTTGGAAGAATTCGTTCAAGCACGTCATCCCCGCTTTGAGAAAACTAAGCTTGCTCGGAGGTGTTTAGCAACCCTGCATGTCGAAGCCGCGGGTATGGAGCTGACTCGAGCTCTCTTACGAAAAGGCTTGGCACCGCCGCAGCCAATGCCATCGGCGGTCACTCGTGGTGACAAAGAAGTATACTTGTTGGATCGGAACAAGCAAAAAGTGTACAGTGAATTCATTCGTCGCTCGAAAATGCAGTTACCTGCCTTTGTTCGACTGTTACGAGGCGAATCAACACATGATACACGCCCAAACAAGGCTCTGGAAGAACCTACGGAATTGGTCTCGTGGTCAACTAATCGACACCGCTCCCAATGGCACCATATCGTTCATCATGGAGTCGTTCCTGAGTGGAAGGCCGAGTTTAAACTGCAAGAAGCGGCTCCGTCTAATCACGGATCAGCCACCAGAGCGCTCAATTGCATCGTCAAGCACTTGCGTGCCGGTCAAGATACGAATCGCTACCTCATCTTGGACATTGATCTATTGCCGATGCTGCGCGGAGTAACTTGCAGTCCTTTCGGTGCCGTTCAAAAAGGAGAAGTTGATTTATCGGAAGATGCACGCGTCATACATGATCTCTCCTTTCCTCCTGGAGCGTCAGTTAATGATAATACTGTCCCAGACCACGCGGTGGAAGTTTGCTATGACGGCCCCGAGGCACTGGCAAATCGAGTGCTAGATGTAGCAGAAGCAGGCCCCATGCTACAGCGCATGCTCACCGGTGATGTTAACGGGGCTTTCCGCAACATACCGATGTCGGCTGACCACGTGGGACGTTTTGCAGGCACGTTTCCGGAGCTTGGGGTCCTCGTGGTGGATCTGTGTTGTCCATTCGGGTGGAAAAATTCTCCGTCCTCATACTGGGTAGCGGGGGCAGCAATAAGTCATCTGTATGCAAGCACAGCGCCTCAATGGGCTGAACAGCCAATCGAAGGAAAAGGCAAGTTTGAGGCCAAAACGTGGTGCGATGACCACATTTCAATTGAGCCTGACATTGGTTCCAGGCTCCCAGAATCTGAAGTCGCACTTCGAACAGCTATGGTAACCATCTTGGGCCCGGATGCGTGCAACGAAAAGAAGTTCAGCGGCTGGTTCACAAAAGGCCGAGCTCTAGGCCTTGACTGGGATCTGTTGTCAAAAACAGTGTCAATGCCGCAAGAAAAGGTGACGAAGGCTCTCCAGCGGCTCCACGCCATGCTAACCTGCGCGAAAACGACACGGACCTGTCTTCAGAAGCTCTTAGGCAGTCTCCGCCATGTCGTTACCTGTGTTCGACCAGCGGCGCCGTTCTTCCAGCGCGTAGCATCACTGGCACGAAGCGCACCGCGCTATGGAAGTGTCCAAGTGTCCGAAGAGGCAAAGGAGGATCTACGATGGTTTGACGTGATTATTCGTATCGGACGATTGAATGCGATTCCGCTGGCAAGATTTACTCGTCGCAATAAGCCAGACCTCTACATTTAGATGGACGCCAGCGACCATGGGCTCTGCGCAATTTTTCCTGCGCAAAAACAATTTCTGCAGGTGCAGTTTACTCGTGAAGAGCAGGATCTCATCCGTCGCTGCAACGAAACAGGGGCAAACGAGTTTTGCATTAACGTGCGAGAGCTCATGAGCGCCATTTTTGCTGCGATTGCGTGGGGTCACGCATGGGGGAGTGTACACGAACACGAGGACACGCACGTGCACTTCCTTATCGACAATACTTCTGCTGTGGCTTGGAGCAATCACAAGGCGAGCCGAAATCCGTTTGCTCAAATGTTGCTGCGAATCCTCGCTCTCTATGAAGTTCAACACGGTTTTTACTCGACAGCCTCTCACGTGGCCGGAGTGGACAACCAAATGGCGGACGCTGGTAGCAGGGTGTGGCAGTGGCCATCACTTGCTTTATCGTTTGCTAATATGTGCTATGGCTGGCAACAGGTGGAGGTCCCGAGCGACTCGCGCGATCTCTCTCATCTCTGGGAGCTTTACTGCAAGCGGGTGCTTTAGCTCAATCTTCTCGGCAGCATTATTCGCGTGCATGGGAGCAATGGGTCGCGTGGTGAAAGATGATGAAATGGAGCCCGTGGCTTACAGCTACCGATGTGGATAGGAACGCGGAGCAACTCGGGGCCTTTGCGGTTTACCTTTGGAAGTATGGGATGAACCGGAAGCAAGTAGGCAACACCTATTCGACTATCTGTGCGAAACTGTGCGCTGTACGCTGGTTCCACCGGAACACGGCCGGATACGACCCGGGGGTCAATGCGAGCCATGCAATCTTACTTCGCGGAATTCGACGCTTTAGCGATCCGGTGGTGAAGCAGCAACCCTTAACTGCGCGGCTTCTTCGGCTGATTTTCTGTGGTCTGGACCTTAAGCAGCCACGCGATCAACTTTTATGGGGTGGCCTACTGCTAGGCTACTTCTTCTTACTTCGGCGCTCCGAATATCTATTTATTGACAAGAAGATCCACAACTACATACTTCGGTTGTCAGCGATCAAGTTCTACAATGCGGACGACCAAATCGTGGATCCCAGTAAGGCAGAAGTTGTTGGGATAACACTGAGCGGTGCGAAGAACAACCAATTCGGTCGTGAGGAGGCAAGATACCACCACAAGTCAGAGGACAAGCTAATCTGCCCAGTGAGAGGGGCGCGGTGGGTTCGGAAAGCTGCATCGGTTTTTGGAACTGCACCGGACGAGCCTGCACTGTCAACGAGAAACGGAGGGATTTCGTCCGAAGATATCTCAAGGGTTCTCAAGAAAGCAGCAGCTAGATGTGGGCTGAACCCCGCTCGGTACTCCACGCACTCCGTTCGGATAGGCGGGGCGACCGCACTTCTAAACGCCGGAGCTGATCACCTTGTCATCAAAATCATGGGGCGTTGGATGTCAAACGCTTTCGAGGACTACCCAGTATTGTCGGCGAGAGGAGCAGCTCATTTCTCACGGCACATGTGCTAGATCCCCCGCTCATGGCGAGCCAGCATATATCGTGGGGTAGCCGCCACGCCACGCCCTTCAAGTGTGGCAGAATGAAAGATTGTCATTTGCCCCAAGCGCGACTCTGTTGGAAATTCGAGGTTGCAGAAGCTACAAAAACGGCCTAGGACGTTGGGGTCGCTGACGAAAGCATAGTTTCCCAGTGTCGCGTAGATAGACTATAGATAGGTCCGATAGGAGCTCGAGGAGTGAGGGGGCGGAGAGTCCGCTCATTCTCGAATCTCCCTCGCCTCAGTTAACCCGCCACGCCACGCCCTTCAAGTGTGGCAGAATGAAAGATTGTCATTTGCCCCAAGCGCGACTCTGTTGGAAACCTCCCAGCTGCAATATCGCCGCATGGAACGGTCGCGGGGCCATTGGCTTAGTCGTAAGCTTTGAAATTTAAGGATTTCTAAAAGAAATAGTCTGCTCAACGTCAAAGTTTGGTATGATTGAGGACTATACTACAAACATTGTGTAAGTGTCTCCTGCTCGGTGTACAAACAATGCAAAGAAAACAAAACGTAACGTTAACTATAATATAAGATATTTAATGCTCCAGGTTTATCATAAAGGTATCGCCCATAAGCTGATAGTTCTTCCTCTCACTTGCTAGGCAAGAGAGGCGACGCGTCGTTAAGCTTTGAGGTTGCGCTCGCACGCTTTGGTAGTCGTCGTAATACTATTGATGTGGTGAAAGTTCTGGCTTCCCTTATAAAATTGCTATCCCAGCCTATGCGTAGCCCTAGTTATTTACGCGTTTTCGAGTACACGTTTTCACACAAAATACCGGAAAGTCATTTGGTCGTCAAGGCAGCTACTCAATCGAGCCACTCGAAAGCCTCAAGCACTACTGCAAGACAACGACGGCGACGCATGTGGTCTTGGTGTGTCTTCTAACGCCTCTGCCAGCTCTATCAGCTGCGTTACTACTCGAAACGCTACCTCTTCGGCCCGCGTCAGACGGGTGGGCTGCGAACTGGGTCTTTTGGATTCGCTTGGCGTTTATCAGCTTTATGCTATTAACCAGTGGACTGCTGGTGATGAAGCGACTGGTGATTGGACTCTGGGGGAAGATTTTATGTAGTGACCGCGACGGGTGTGTGTATCTGATTGGTAGAAAGGTAAGCCAATAGGAGGTCATTGTAGGTACAACTCACCGTAGGTATAGTGAAACCAAGTTAAAATAGATATGCAGATGTAGGGCGGCTGTGGAGGCTTCGCGAAGCTTCCATCCGCCTGAACTGCAGGGCGGCACTCTTCGCTTCGCACGCCCTCCCCAAAGACAGCGCTTCTTCCTGATAAACTGGTAGCACTTGTTGGTCCCAGCAACCTGACTGCAAGAAGCCCATGCCAACGAACGCCCAGCTACGAGCCGAGATCGACCGGCTGAATCAAGCAATGGCAGAGCGCACGCGAGTGCCCACGAATCTGCCCAAGTTCACCGGCAAGCGGGGAGAGGACGTACGCGAATGGCTGTTCCAGATCGAGAACGCCTGCCGCATCAACGGAATCCCAATCGAGGACGCCAGTGCGCGTCTGCCAGGAATCGCCGGGTCAGCGATGGAGAAGCCGGCCTCGGGGTGGTTCCTGCACTGGTCGTCGACGACGAGAAGCGAGGAGCACACGTGGGGGATTTTCCGTGAGCATGTGCTCCAACACTTCGAAGCGTCGAACTACCAGGCCGTCTTGCGAGAGAGGCTTCAGCGACTCAAGCAAACGGCGGACATCGAGACCTACAACGGCGAGTACTCTGCTCTTATCTTTCGAGTCGAGGGCATGAGTGTCCTTGACCAGGTGCTGAGCTACGCCAACGGTCTCAAGCCTCGTACCCGTAGCTACGTCAAGCTTAAGAACCCGGAGACGCTGAGCGCAGCTATGGACCTTGCTATCAAGTATGAAGTTACCCACTTCGTGGACGACGTGCGCGACCGTCCGTCTCGTCAGGACAAGAGGAAGATTTCCACGGACCAAGCTCCCAAGTCCGACAAAACTTCAAGGGGAAACCTTTCCGGGGCAAGGGACGGTTCAAACCGAGGTCTGACTCCAAGCGCACGGAAGACCGCACCTGCCATCACTGCAAGAAGCGTGGCCACATCAAGGTCAACTGCTTCCTCTGGAAGAAAGAGCAAGAGAAGCAGGGAAACGGGCAACCACGTCAGTGAATGAGGGTCCTGGCGTGGCCGAAAGCGTACCCAGAGCACTAAAGATTGAGAATATCAGCTTGAACGTTCTGTGCGAAAACCCTCTGGTCTACAAGTCACGTCCACTGTTCTCCGTAACGGGCGAAATCAGTGTTGGTGACAAGTGTCTCGTCACGCGAAGCATGTTGCTGGACTGTGGGGCCACCACGATCTACGTATCCAAGCGTTGGGTAGAGGAACACCGGCTTCAGACGACCAAGTTCAGCGACAAGAACATTCGTGTCAAACTGGGAGATAACCAAATTGTCGAGGCAGAATTGGAAGTACTGCCGATGGAGATCCTGGTTTCGGGTCTGGATGACGCCTACAAGTGTGTGACAGTTGTCTACCCGATCCCGGACGAATTCAATTGCATCCTTGGAATTCCATTCTTTGAGGACACGCAACCACAGATCGACTGGAGAGGTCGACGAATTGAAGGAGCGAAAATGAAGACTCTGCGCTGGAAGCGAGCAGGGGAGACCTGTGAGCCGATCGAGGAAGGCGGACCGGTGATTACCTCCGGGCTTCGGAGATCTGTCGGGGCGAAAGGCCTGCCGGCGAAAGACCCGATTCCTGTCGAGGTGCTGCGCTGGAAACGGATGCGAAGCTCACGGTTGAAGCTGTTGGCGACGCAGTGCAGAAGAAAACCCCAAGTGTTGTTCGCGAACGACACGATGACGTGCAAGCTGGCAAGGGTTCAGCTTGAGACGAAGGCGTTGCGATGTCAGCGCGCGAGAGTACTGCCGTAGAGACTAGTGGAAGCAGCAGTACCCGGGGTAAAGACACCGTCGTGGAGAAAATGTTCACGATGGGAGTTGTCGACGAGAGTGGTGTACAGACAAAATACATCACGCGCAAGAAGTTGCGGAAGTTCCTGAGAATCAAGACCAAGACGATCGACGAACCCGATTTCATGTTGGTGCTGTCGAACGAGACGATCAAGCAAGTTGCACGTTCATTGCAACGCCGAGATCAGCCTGACAACGTTGGGAGTGCGAAAGCACAACGCTATCTGGAGACAGACTGGGACACCTTCCGAGAGAATCCAGCTTTCAATCTTCTCACGGAGTATAAGGACAACGCGTTTCGTCCAGAACTACCCGAAGGTTTACCAGAGAAGCGCGACATTGAGCACCGGATCGACGTGAAGGATCCAAATCTCGCGATGTACCGGCAACAGTGGCGACAGTCTCCTGAGCAGCAGCGTGAGGTCGTGCGTTGGGTCGAAGGCATGGTGAAGAAGAAGCTCATCCGACCAAGCATCAGTCCTCACGCAGCACCGACATTCTGTGTCCGGAAACCAGTCGGCTGGAGGATTGTTCACGACTACCGGTACTTGAACTCGAACACCGTGCGTCAGAGCATCCCGATGACGAAAAAGGAAGACATCTTGGACGCCATGTCTGGTGCATACTGGTTCCCCACGATGGACCTGATGTCCGCGTACTACCAGGTGCGCATGCGTGAGGAAGACATCAAGTTTACCGCGTTCCAAGCACCGAACGGACTCTGGGAGTATCTCGTTCTTCCCATGGGAGTCTGCAACGCACCAGCAACGATGCATCGGTTGACATCGAAGCTCTTTCGGGACTTGAAGAACACGAAGTCGTTCTACGATGACATTTATGTTTTCACCAAGTCGCCGAAGATCTCGTAGACGTCGCGCATCCGGTCTTGGGCTTGGGCCAACGCTTCGCGACATCGTAAGAGAATCGCCGCTTGTCGCTCGTGAAACTCCGCTCCGCGTCGGCTCTTGGGAACAGTCTCAAGTTGTTCAGACGCAAGCTGAAGTGGATTCAGCGGTATTTAACCCAGATCGGCTTCGAACGGTGCAAGCTTCGTGCTGGAGTTGACGGTCGAGTTGACAGCAAACTCAGCGTTGGCAAGATGGACGTCCCAATCGTCTTGAAGTGGCCCGACGAAGCACCGAAGATACTCTTCCAAGGTCCGGTTCATGCGCTCCGTCTGTCCGTCGCCTTGAGCTCGATGTGCAACAGTCATGCTTAGCGTCGTCCCGATGGACTTGAAGACATGCTGCCAGAAGGCGGACACGAACTTCCTGTCGCGATCGGAGACGATATTCGTCGGCATGCCGTGCAACTTCCAGATATTGTCGATGAAAAGTCGAGCAACACCTTCGGCGTTCACCTTCTTGGTGGTTGGTACGAAATGACACCGCTTGGTCAACCGGTCGACGACGACCCAGATAGAGTCGACGTCCCGCTCCGTTCGGGGAAGATCCGTGATGAAGTCCATGGAGATGGATCTCTAACGCTCGTCTGGGATGCTAAGGGGTTCGAGCAAGCCAGGCGGTTTCGTCAGCCGCGGCTTGTTCCTTCGACAAGGTTCGCAATCAGCGATAAACTTCTGGATGGACTTCAACATATTGGACCAGTACCAATGGCGCGCGAGCGTCAAGTACGTGCGCTCCGCACCTGGGTGGCCTCCGTAGTTGGTGTCATGGCACTCGCTGATGATTGTCTGCCGCAACTTCACATCGTTGGGTATGACAATGCGCGAAGTGTCGTCTGCGGGGGTTTGATACCAAAGCAGTCCATTCTCTTCGGAGTAGCATCGGTACTTCTTCTGCTGTTGGCGTTCACGCTTCGGCTTCGAGCTGGGGTTGCGCCTCTTGATCGCTGCGAAAATTGCTTGGATATCACGGTCCTTCTCGTACGACTTCTTCACGCGTGCAATCAACGTGGAGTCGCCGGTTACTTCGCTCATCGCCAGACTGAAAGAAGTATCGTCGAAGCTTGTCACACTTAAGTCGTGGAAGAACTTCGTCTCCGGCTGCAAGTCTGGCCTTCGACTCAATGCGTCTGCGATGCCGTTCTTCGCACCGGGAAGGTACGAGAACGTCGGCTGGTACTCCGCGAGGATGTCGTACCAGCGAGCAAGTCTACGGTTGGCCATCTTCTGAGTGAACAGTCCTTCCAGACTCTTGTGATCGGTCTCGACAATTGGTGGTTTGTCCAGACAGTAGATCCGGAAGGCGGCCAATGCGTGGACGATCGCCAGTAGCTCCTGCTGCTGAGTCGGATAGTTGAGCTCCGCCGACTTCATCTTGCGGTTGGTGTACGCAATCGGACGTTCAACTCCATCCACTACTTGGAACAGAACTCCACCGACAGCAAACTTGCTTGCGTCGGTACGCAGATGCATGGGCTTACTGAAGTCTGGCAAGTGCAATACTGGTGGGTTGCACAGTCGGCGCTTCAGCTCCTTGAAGTTCTTCAGCTGCTCGTCGCAGAAATGGATCTTGGCGTTCCGCTTGTTCTTCTTCTTCAACAGCGCAAACATCGAGGCTGTCAGAGAAGCGTACTCCGGGCAGAAGCGTTGAACGTAACCAGTCAAACCGAGAAAGCTGTGAAGTTCTTTTTGTGTTCGCGGTACAGGCCAGTCCTTGATGGTCTGCACCTTGTCCGGATCCATCCGAACGCCGTTTTGCCCAACGAAATCTCCGAGACATGGAATCTCGTCGGAGCAGAAGACACACTTGGACAGCTTGACGTACAACTTGTTGTCACGCAAGATGTCAAGTGTTTCTCGCAGTGCGTGTTGAACAGATCTTCGAAGTGGGCGACAGGGTCTACTTGAGCACGCAGCATCTGGATCCGAAGCACTCGGGATTGCCCAACTCATCCAAGTTCGGACCCAAGTGGATTGGACCGTACACCGTCGTTCGGAAGATTCATAACCACGCGTACGAGCTCAACATCCAGGCTGGCAACAAGCTGCATCCCGTATTCAATACACTGCGTCCTTAAAGCCGTACAACGAGCCGACTCGCTTGTCGAGGCCGAGCGACGTAGTCTTAGCGGACGGCAGCATTGGCCATATTGTCAAGGCTTTACGTGGAAAGCGGACGCGAAAACGGCGGACCCAATATCTTGTGGAGTGGGTGGGTGAGGAGAAACAAACATGGGAACCAGTGGAGAACTTGCCGCAAGTCCCAGACCTCATCGCAGCATTTGAGTCAGCACGGCGAAAGAAGCGTCGAAAACGGTGAAGCAAGATCGGCTGAAGGGGGGCTCGAAAGCCTACATGTATTCCCGTACTACATCCCCTCTTGTTGCAGAGCCTGCTGCTTCATGCGCTTCTCCCGCTTTTGCTGCGTCTTCGACTTGCCCTTGCCGTGACGACACTTGTATCCTGGTTGCAGCTCCACTTGCGCCATCCACTTCACGTGCTGAATCCACTGCTGGTAACTCAAAGGAAGAACGTCCACCGGCGGGTTCTTGCGGGCATTGAAATTATCAAGCGCCAAAAGTTGCTTCTCCGGACCACGGTTAACCACGACGAAGCAGTGTCCGACATCATTGCGACCAGCGCTGACGACGTACACACCGGGTGCTTGTTTGCGGCAAACATCTTGAAGCGTCGTGATGTTGGCACTTGACTCTGGAAGAGCGTTACGCAGAAGGACGTCGTAGTTCAGCGGCACACTCTTGCGCTGGAGAACCTTGAAAAACTCCGTCACATCGTCGCGCGACACCCCGAACTGGATGGCTTCAGGTCGCGTGTCTTCATACTCGTCCCACATCGCCATGGTGGCAAGATCTGGCTGTCCGAGATAGTACAAGGCTGAGCGTAAGGCATCCATGAAGCAAGTACCGGCCTCCGACGCGGAATCACGCTCCGAGTTCCAATAGCAGAAGGTGCGCTTGTCTCCCGATTCCTTCCAAGCGTTTACCATCGCCATCATGAAGCGCGTGGACGGTTTGTCGAGCTGCTCCATCCAGACCCAGCTCAGCTGCAGCGGGGTACCTTCCCACTCAACCAAGTAGCAGCGGTGCGGAGGCTTGCCCCTGACATCCAAGAGACGGACGATGTCGACCGCAGTGTCGTAGTTCCAAGGCTTCTTTGGGTCGTATTGGTTCTTTCGATTGTTCGACGGGTGCTTCTTTGGCGCCGGCGGTAGCGGCATCGGATGCCATGTCGACGTTTCGTCACCACGACGCAACCGCGAACGGTTACCCTGAGGCAGGCCTTCATCATCGTCGCTATCATCGAACAGCCCGGATTCATCTTCAGCCGAGGCCTCAAAAGTTGCCTCAAGCGAAGGCTCAGCAGCTATCGCCTCCTCGACGGACAACCCTTCCACATCGAGCATGAAGATCAACTCCTGGAGGCGCGTAGGAGGAGAAAGCCCACCAGCCGAAGCAACAACCCCACGCGGGTCTGGCGACGCAGGCGGTGCAGGTGACGCAGGCGGCCCAGGCGACGCAGGCGGCGACGCTGGGGACACCGAGCCCGAATCAGGAGAGCCAGGACCGGGAGAGCGACTGGTGCGCTCCAATTCTTCCCACACACGCACCATTTCATCATAAAGACTGGAATCAGCATCGCTGCCTTCATCAGCAGCGGCCACGGCATCGACAATCTGCGCGAGCGCGACAGCACATTCAGAGTCCACCGGCGCTGCCGGCGTGGCGGCGGCGCCAGGCGGGGGCATGGACGGACGATCGAGATTTGTCGTCGCCGGAGGCGACACAGGCGGCGATGCCGCAACAGTAGGTTCAGCCGTCGCCGAGGGCGAGGCAGGGCTCACAGAAGCTGGAGAGCGCATTCCCACAGCAGGAGATACCACAAGCGACTCAACCACTAACCCAAGGAACCAATCCAAGCATCCAACAACCAGGCCGAGGCGAAGGAGAAGCGAGGTCGGACTAATTCCTCGGGTGACAGCTGGACGCATCGCAGTTCTCTGTCTTTTTCGGGAATGACAAGTCGGAAGGGCGCGCAGCCAGAGAAGGGGTGAGTGTATCTGATTGGTAGAAAGGTAAGTCAATAGGAGGCCATTGTAGGTACAACTCACCGTAGGTATAGTGAAACCAAGTTAAAATAGATATGCAGCTGTAGGGCGGCTGTGGAGGCTTCGCGAAGCTCCATCCGCCTGAACTGCGGGGGCGGCACTCTTCGTTTCGCACGCCCTCCCCAAAGACAGCGCTTCTTCCTGATAAAGTGTGGGTGCTTCTTCCACAGGATTCGCGATCCAAGTTGTGTTTGCATGCGTGCGCGGTCTAGGATGGTGCCGAGTGAAGGATCTGTGTGCGCTGGTCAAGTAGGTTCTGGAATTCCAGTTCCTCACGCAGCGATTATTGATCGTGTACGGGCGGGCACACTCCAAGTGAAACTATGCCCGGACACGCTCACAGCTTCACCGAGATGGCAATGAATGGGTATGCTCTGCATCGCGAGTTGGATAAGGCCATCGACGCCAACTTCTGGCGCGTTGACGCTGCACGTGGAGAGCTTCATGACTGGACGTCGCGATGTTACGCAGCTCTGGGAGCGCCAGGGTTTCATGACAATGCCACTGCCTGAATATGATCGTAAATACATGTACCGGTAAACCTGATCGACTATTTCGGATCATTTTTGTTTCGTTTTGGCCGTTCTCATTTTGACTTCTCTCGATTTGACCTTGAATGAGCCCACACAAGCCAAGGAAGTGTCGGCACTGTTAAAAGACTGCAACTTGCAGCATCATATCAATACCAGTACTGTACAGTACGCAAGCGAGATTAGAGCGGCTTTCAGTTCTCTAATCACAACTTGTAGGTTTACTCTATCGTAAGGATGGAAGTCACGGATGGGAGGGCTACTTGTACGGGACACAGTACACAGCAAAGCTAGAACTATTTGAGCCAAGTGCCGTAGTGTAAGATTTTGCTAACAACTAGCGCCTTCTTTGTGAATACACGCGCCTTGGTCGTCTCCAGTTCGCAGTCGTCGGTCAGTTGTGAACGGTCAGCATAGTCATCTGATTCATCGTTATCATCGACAAGCATTGACGTTACATGTACCAGGCGGTGTCTGCGATGATGAGTAAAGACCGGTAATATACACAATTTAGACCAGCAATATACACGTACGTGGGCCACCAATAGACAGAAAAAAAAGAGACGCAGCTTGCAATGCGCAAAATGTCGTCCATAAAATCAGTCAGCAACACCTCCCAATCCCAAATCGTATTTAACTGGATCATCGCTGGTGTGTGTACACCACATCACTGTAAGTTGGAAATGCTGCCCTCTCAGGCGCCGCGGGCACGGCATGCGGCGCCAGCGTTCTCGCGCCTCTCCTGCGCGCCACAGGGGCCTTCCAGCTTTCAAGGGGGGCTCATTGGCATCCTATGTGTACCAGCTCGGAGCGCATGTCAAGTTCGTCGGAAAAACGAAGATTTTGATGTCGAAACCAACCCGAAAGGACAGGCAGAATGCTGCCTCACATGTTATCTGCATGGTTCAAGCTCAAAGGTATTGTTTAGTGTTGTTATCGATTAACTAGATACATGCTGATAGAAAACGGTAGCGCACAAGCTTTAGCGATTCTCTGCTTAACTCGGTGGGAGCGTCAGTTCCACAAAAATCTTCAAATGCCACCATGACATACACACCGCAATTGAAGGTGTCGGTCTGCACTCCAAATGCAGGCATAAATGCCCTGAAACGAAAACGTTTCTTCTTGGGCGGCGACAAGAACCCGCAGATTGTTTTGGCGCAGACGCGCACGCTGTCTTGGTCGCTTGAGCTTAGCGGGTCGTACAGCAGAACTTCACCGCTGCTTAAGTTTATCATGACGGCACACCAGTGAACGCCTCGAATAGTCACTGGTACGAGAACTTTTCCGTCAGACACACCAATAAGACTCTCTTGTAGACAAACCTCGTTCGTCGTGACACGACCTTCCACGTCCACGCTTAGAACTGCAGGGTTAATGCACCTCACGTCAGCTCTTGTCCCAAAGAGACTTTGCATGATGGCAAGCATCGTGGCGTCTCCGAGGCAGTCATTTGCAGCCAGGTCCAGCAGAGCGACCTATTTAATTGACAGCAAGCGTTAGAAGCTTTGTTGCAACCACAGTAAAAGTAGACACAGTACCTTATTGGAGAACAGCGGAAGTTCTCGGAGGCGCGGAACAACATCGAGTGGGTCCTTGGGCACCTGGAAATTCTTCAGCGGGAAGATTAGCGAGTTCACCCAACGAATCACCCCGTGGATAAACTCGAGAGCGCAAGCCGCACGGTGCCATCTGCGCATAATAGTGAGTGTGCTGGTAGTAAGCACGCCAACTCTATCCGCGACCACCACGACGCCATCGTCACGTAGCCCCGGGTGTTGTGTTCGGACCTCGGCGTCTTGGTCTTCACACACTTGGAGCAAACTCATCGGGAGTAGATAGTTGATCTGCTCGAGAGGCGTGACCGAGGTTAGAACCTCGTCAGCCAGGCGTGCCTTGATAGAAGTAGGGTCGATGAGGCTAGTTACCTTGGGAGTCTTGCACACAGTAAGCGGGCCGTACACAGTATTTTCAGCCAAATACTTTTCATAGATACGTAACGTCACCGGGACGACGGCTGCGATGGACCCGGCCGTAACGGGAACCTGCGCCTTGGGACTGGACATGTCCAAGCCGCGCGCAACTTCCATAGCCTCGCCATATATGTCGCCATCCCGCTTGTCCTTGCCGTCGTCCTCCTCGCCGTCGTTGTCGTCAGCGTCGTCATCCTCGGCTTCTTCATCCTCAGCGCCCTCGTCCTTGTCCTCGTCATCGGCGTCCACTTCGTTGTCCTCGTCGACCTCCTCGTCGTCGCCCTCGGCCTCTTCTTCGTCGTCCTTGTCTTCGTCCTCGGCGGCCTCATCGTCGTCCTTATCTTCGTCCTCGTCCCTGGCGTCGGCGCCCTCAGCTTCTTCGTCCACTGCATCTCCGCCCACAGGAGCGCCAGCTGTCGGGGAGCGGGCAGCCGTAGCGCGATCGGCTAAGCGTAGCCATCGTTTCATTTTTGGCCGGTAGTGCTGAATAAAACGTTGCGCCCAACTTTGTTGTGTGTATTCATTTTGCAACACAAACGCAGGGATTTCTTGGCAGTATCGCAGTATATCGGCCGGCTCCACGTTGGCTCCATCTAGAAGACAGTTCTCATAGTACCGCAACACACGAAACTCGTAGGGTTTCAGCTTCCGAGTGGGCCCGGCCCCTTTCTTGCGGTATTCCCTGTCGTCGGGCCCTGGCTCCCTTATGAAAGAGAGCTGGGGGTCCGACAGCGCCTTCCTCCACCCGGTAGTGTCGACTTGTTGACTTTGAGCTTTCTAGCTGCCTCAGAGGGTCCCCAGTTGGGGTTTGCTTGCCACTCCTTGAGCTTCTCGATCTTCTCGGCTAGCGTCCACTGGTGGCATCTGCGTTTCTTAGGTGAAGAAACCATGCGGGTCGCGGCGGATAGATCGTGTGTGTGCGGAGGGAACGGGGGGGGGGACCTCAAAGAACGAACCGGTTAAGAATTGTTGGACCGGTCCGCTACCACTATCCTACCAGTTACAGTACCGATGTAACGGGGTTACACGCACAAGTGGCTACAGCCACTTGTAACTCTAACAGACGCGATGTCTGTTAAAGGTTAGAACACTTCCTCGGCCTTGATGTACGTTACATCAAGTGCCACATTCATTTACGACCACCACGACGGGTGGTCCATAGACATTTAGGATTCCTATTGGTTGAAAGCAGCATCTTTTAACCAATGAGCGACATGCATAGCAAAGGAATTCTGCCAACCAGCCGTTGGCAGATTCCCAATTTAGAATATTACATTTAGAGGAAGCCAGAAACATAAAACAAAAATAACAGTTCTCATTTTAACCCAAAAACATTATTTGGATCGTTTATTTAGATTAATCTATACTCGGAGGCCCGAGTATAATTAACTCTAGTTTAAACTAAGCTACGCTTCCTCATACACGAGCGCACACGTGTAAGCTGTTGTAGTGAGCCAAGGTAGGCCCACTACACCTGGTAGCACTTTGTAGTCCGTCCAACGACCGACTAAGTTGAGTTCGTACGTCACCGCACGAACACGGAGCCGAAAACCTTCCCATGGATACCGAAGTGTCTATGGAAAGCTCCACGACGCCTGCAACCCATGTTGCACGCGCTGACTGTCCCCACCTGTCAGACCCAGAGTGGGAAGCCCTCCAACGACTGTCAACAGTCATTGGTGAAGCGGCTGTAGCTACGATGCTGCGTACGCTAACGCCGACAGAGCAACACGGTGTTGCTCTGGGCTTCATCATGAGGAAGCAGCGAGATGCTGCTGCCAGTACCGCGGTGTCGTCGGGGACGACACCTCGCCCACAGTCGCTGAAGCTCAATGTGAGCAACTACGTCGGAAGAGAGAGTGAAACTCTCCTCCGTGGGCTTGTCGAACTCGGCACTGCCATTGCGGCTCGACGTATCGTCGACCCGTTGTCGAAGGTCGCGTTCGCCATGTCATGCCTTGGCGGACGTGCAAGGAGCTGGGCGTATGGACGCCGGCTCTCCGGTACTACGTGCTTCAGCACGTACAAAGGCTTCAAGGAGGAGCTCAGACAGGCGTTTGAGCCCCCGCAGAATGAGTTCCGGTCGAGGGCAGAGTTCCTCGACTTGCAGCAGGGTAAGCATGATGTTCATGCTTACGCCCAGAGAGCGCGGTACTTGGTCTCGAACATCGTGACCAACCCGATCGACGAGGCGACTAAGGTCGTCACGTTCATGAAGGGACTGAGAGATGGGCCTGTGAAGACCTATCTCTTCCGTGAGTACCCGAGTACTCTCGAAGCTGCCATCACGCTTGCGATGCAGGAAGAGTTTAGCCTGCGACAGGCTAAACTGCACGCGCATGTACCGAGGCCGCAACCGCGCCCGGTAGTGAGGACGGGAGGTCCAGAACCGATGGACCTCTCGAGCGCTGCCACTGCTGGCCCCCAGCAGCGACAAGGAAGTAATGTGCGGTGCTACCGATGCGGTAGGATCGGTCACTTTGCTAGAGAGTGCACGGCACCCGTGCACCAGCAAGGTGGCTATCGCGGCGGTGCTGGGCATCGTCGCAGCCAAACAAAAAACGCTGGACGCCAGTAGGCGCGGGGCGCCCTACTGGTAATGCAGTTCCGCGTGTCAACCTAGGACACGCGACACTGAGGACTGCAGCCCCCAGTGAGGATCATTCTCACTGCAAGAAGCAAGATGACAAGGCTGATCTTGTCATCCTGAAGGTGAAGTCGATGAGAGCAAGCGGCTCTCGTCGTGCGTTGGTAGATTCTGGCGCGTCGAAGAACTTTGTTCGACTGCGAAGTCTATCAATGCTTGACTTCGAGGATTTAAAGATACCTCGAAGTATGTTGGAAGTACGCTTGGCGACAGGTGTCGTCGTGAAGACCGAGAAGCGCATGGTACGCGTGCGCTTCACGTACAAGGGTCGAGTGTTCGTCGAAACCTTTATCGTCCTGGATCTGGACGATAAGTTCGACATGGTATTGGGCATGCCGTGGCTCGCACGGCATGATCCGGTAATCGATTGGGAGAAGCGCACTCTCGTGCGCTTCGGTCGCGACGGTGGAACAGAGAGCGATGGCCCTGTTTCCACCACACACGCACCAGTAGGTGCGCGCGAACCTCTAGTCGAGACAGCGCCTAATGCCGCTGTCCCGGAACGCCCTGGACGCGCACGAGCGCGCGCGCGAGAACAGATAGCTAGTGAAGAAAATGTGTTGACTTCGAAGTCAACACCCGCTTTTCAGCGAATCAAAATAAGTCTCCGGCCTCGAGCGGCGCGGATGGCACAAGCGAGTCACGCGCGTCAGCCGTGGAGGCTGACGCGAACCTGATTGGATCGGTTTTGGCCCGTAATGGGAGCCAAGGTGACGTGACGCCGTCGACTCCGGGAGTCGATGGCTTGATGAATTCTATTCGTCGGCTCGGGAGCCGACGCACCCTCCGTAATGGGGGTCTCCGCCAATGGAAGGCGTCGAGGTATTGAAGTCGCGTCGGTTCCGGGAACCGACGCTGCGAAATCATTCCGCGTCGACTCCGGGAGTCGACGCACCCTTTGTAATTAAGGACTCCGCCAATGATAGGCGTCGAGGTGATGATGGCGTGTCGGTTCCGGGAACCGACGCTGCAAGCGGTGCGGACGGTTGCAAACGTCCCGCACCGGAGAAACTTGCATGCTGTCGTGCAGCCGGGCTGCACGACGAAGCGCCGCGCGACCAAGCCGGGCTTGAAGTCGCTCGCCCGCGGGAGGTACCCGCCGGCGGAATAAAAGAACAACACCCGTCCACGGCTGGGCCTGGACGAGGTCAAGAGATCATGCGGAGCCGGGCTCCGCAAGACAAGAAGACGGCGCATGCGACGGTCGCTGCGCAAGTCTCGGCCCGGGGCCGAGACGCTACAAGCGATGTCTGCCGGGCAGACGAAGGCTGAGAAGCCGAACGTCGAGACGTTGAACGTCTTGACGCGTACCTGTGCTGGGTTCCGGCACAGGGAGATGACCTCGCTAATCCTCCGACGCAAGCGTCAGAGTTGACTTCGCTTCCAGTCATGAGCTGGAAGCGCTTCGCGCGTGACTTGCACGATGGACGCATCGAGCAAATATGCATTCTCTCGGACGTCGAGAGAACGAAGAGCGAGAATGAGGAACTGAGGCAGTTCTTCATGGAGAGCACCACTGAGAGTGAAGACACTCTCAGTGCCAAGACGAAGAAGGAACGCTTTGAAGAGCAGAGCTGGGACTCGCTGAAGGCGAGTCCCTACTACGAGATTCTACGGGAGTATGCGGACGTACTTCCGGAAGAGATCCCTGCGGAGCTTCCGCAGGACAAGGGCATTCAGCACGAGATTGATCTCGTGCCGGGCACGAAATACTGTGTCACGCGGCAGTGGCCACTGCCGCGAGAGCAGGTCAAGGCGATCGACGACTTCTTCGAAAGTCGTCGCAAAGCTGGACAAGTGCGGGAATCGAAATCCCCGCACAGTGCTCCGACGTTCTGTGTCAAGAAGCCACAGGGCGGCTGGCGCATCGTTCATGCGTACAACAAGCTGAACGATGCGACGATACCGGCGCAGACACCGATACCGCGAAAAGATGTTATCATCGATTCGATGGCCAGGAGCACTGTCTACAGTGCTCTTGATCTGCGCGATGGGTTCTATCAGATCCTAATGCGTGAGAGCGATATCCCTCTCACGGCTGTGAGCACGCCGAGTGGCATGCTCTGGGAGTGGCTAGTGATGCCGCAGGGTCTGAAGAACGCCCCTGCGACCTTCAACAGGTGCGTGACGCACTTGTTGCGCTCGGTGCGCGACTTCGCACCGAGCTACTTCGATGACGTGTTCGTCCACAGCCGTGCTGCGGACGGGATGAGCGACATTGAGATGCACAAGGTGCATCTCCGGAAGCTGCTTGCGCTTATGCGCAAGCACAAGCTCTATGCGTACCTTAAGAAGTGCATCTTCGGGGCGAGCGAGTTACCCGTGCTCGGGTGTGTCGGTGGGAAGAACGGTGTCCGCCCTGACCCGGAAAAGGTCAGAGTGATCAATGAGTGGCCGGCGCCGACGAGTGTCAAGGAACTGCGGCAGTTCCTTGGCAGCCACGTACTTGTGCAAGTACGTGAAGGACTACGCGGGCACGATACGCCCGCTGTCACAGCTCCTGAAGAAGGATGCCGAGTGGAATTGGACTGTTGACTGTCAGCAGGCCTTCGATGCAGTCAAGTAGGGCTTGACTGAGGCGCCGATCTTGGCGGTGGCCGACCAAGATCGCCCATTCCACGTTGTGTGTGACGCATCCGATTTCGCGATCGGATGTGCGTTGATGCAGCACGATCACGAGGGCCGTGATCGTGTCGTCTACTATCAGTCGCGTCAGCTAAAGCCAGCTGAGCGCAATTACCCGGTGCATGACAAGGAGCTCCTTGCCATGAAGTATGCACTTGCGAAGTTCCGAGTGTATCTCCTCGGAAGTAAACCGTTCGTGGTCTATACAGACCACGCGTTGCTGCGGACGGCTGTCAAGTCGCCACACATCTCGCAACGTATGGCGAGATGGCTTTCGTTCTTTGCGGAATACAACTTCCGGGTTGAGTACAAACCCGGAAGGCTCAATTTGGTGGCCGACGCGTTATCGCGTCGACCTGACTACGCTACGAATGAAGTCGACGTCAATGCCATTGACGCCATGCGATCGAGCACTCCCACGTCGTCGCTCCTCGACGACGTGAAGGCCGCGTACGCGCACGACGCGGACGCGAAGCTCTTGCTGGCCTATGGCTCAGTGCCTTCTGACGAAGCTCGTCAGAAGTTGCCAAGACATCTTCGTGCTCGTGCACACCGTTACCGGGTGCACGAGGGGTTGCTACTCTACAGCGCAGTCAACGACAACGCGGACCGCGTTGTCGTTCCCAATGATCATGACCTGCGACGCAGGATCATGTACGAGTATCATGATGCACCGACTGCGGGCATCCGGGCCGTGAGAAGACGTATCTTCTTCTCACGAGGGATGTCGACTGGGCCCACCCGTACAAGTGGGGGCGCAAGTCCGTCCGTGCGTGCGAGGTGTGTCAACGTGTGAAGCCGGCGCCGTTCGCGCAGGCTCCTTTGCCGTCACTGCCGACTCCGTCGGAGTGTGGGCAGTCCATGTCCTTGGACTTTGTGTTTGGTCTTCCCGGATAGCCAGGGGAACACGGGCGTTGTGGTCTTTGTTGACCGCTTCAGCAAGGTGGTACATCTTGCTGCAGTACCCGCCGAAGTGACTGCGAAACAGACGGCACGTCTGTTCGTTGACATGGTGTTCAGACACCATGGCATGCCGATGGACATCGTGTCCGATCGAGACCCGCGCTTCACCGCGCACCTGTGGCAAGAAGTGTTCACACTTCTTGGCAGTCAGCTCTCGATGTCGACTGCGGATCATCCGCAGACGGACGGACAGACCGAGCGCGTGAATCGCGTGCTCGTGGATGTGCTCAAGAGCTACACCCACTCGTTCCAACACTGGAGCGAGTGTCTGCCGATGGCGGAGTTCGCCATCAACAACTCGGTGCATGCCTCGACCGGGCATACACCGTTCTACGTGAATGCCTTGAGGCACCCACGCCTCCCGAGCTTACTCGGGATGCTGGCTCCTTCCTTAAGTGGGGAGGATCTACGACTGCAACACAGCAGCCGCAGAATGCCGCTGACACCTGCACGGTGTCAGCCGCAACAACGCGAAAGAAGACGAAGACCGCGTCTGTGCAGGGCACAGACGCAACCAAGCAGAAGAAGACCGCGTCTGTGCAGGGCACAGATGCAAACAAGAAGACGAAGACCGCGTCTGTGCAGGGCACAGACGCAACCAAGAAGAAGAAGACCGCGTCTGTGCAGGGCACAGACGCACACAAGCAGAAGAAGAACGTGTCTGTGCGAGGCACAGACACCACATCGACGAACGCAGAGGCCGGGCCTACTGCTGGAAGCGAGCTGAACGAGTTCAGCTCGGACGCAATGAACTTCGTGCAGCGTAGACAAGCCGTCATTCGGTTTGTCCAGGACGCTATCGCAGCTTCTGTCGATCGACAGAAACTGAACGCAGACAATGTTGGCAGGGGCAACACAAATGAATTCAAGAAGGGTTCATTGGTTTTGTTAGCTACTCAAAACCTGCCTAAACATGCAGTTTCCGACTTCGGAGCGAGTAAGCTCGCTCCGCGCTTCATTGGGCCGTTCACAGTGTTGGCACGGCATGGCAACGCTTACACGCTAGACATTCCGTCTAGCATGCGCCTCCACCCGACCTTTTACGTCGGGCGGCTGAAGCCATACCAGCAGCACGAGCCAGCTAGCTCGGCCGACGCGAAGCGGAAGCCGAACCTTTCTCCAGCGCGTCAACGTGCTGGGCCAAGCGCACGACGCGACCCCCAACGTCGACGGAGACGTCCGACGCGGTCCGCGCGGCCTGAGCGACTTGAGCCCTCAGGTTCGCCATCTCTTGCCTCAGAGCAGCGAAGTCACTGCTCTGAAGCCGCTCCACAGCGGCGACCCGGTCTTCGAGGGACGGAGGCCCAAGGTCAACCCCAGGTTGACCATACCCGGGGCGTGTTCCCACCACCGCCGCCTCCGATCCGTGACGCCCACGGCTCAACACGTTGGATTGTTGAGCGTATTGTCGACCATAGTATCTCGAAAACGAACCGTCATCCGGTTCGTTATCGTATTCGTTGGAGAGGGTTTCCGCCCCACCAAGATACATGGGAGCCGCGGAACGTCCTGCTGCAGGACGTTCCGGAAATGGTGAGGGCGTACGAAGCCCACCACGCACTGCCGGCGCGAAGGTAGTGCGAGCGCTGTGGTCACCCCCAGCGCTCGAAGCACCACGCTCGTCGCGTTCCTCACGTGCCATGAACTTGGCACGGAGATCCTTGAGGCTCGCAGGTACACGAATCGACGTGTACCCGTTTAGAGTCGCGGTCGCTCAAGCGCGCCGCACCCGGAAGACACAACATGCACTGCTGGCCTTCGGGCACAGCGCACGGAACTCCAGCATCCACAGAAGATCTGTGGAGCTGCTCCAATCTCCCACGCGTCGAGAACGTCTCGAAGCGCTCACGGGCATGCTTAACCCGCTCGCGATAAGCTGCCGGATTCTTGTTGAAGTTATCAACAAAGGCATTCCAACTTTGACAAAGTGCCTGCCATTCGGGCACTTTGCTGCGAGAAGAGGTCTTCTTGCTGGAGTAATATCGGAGCTCATGGAAGAGTCCGATATAGTAGTCGCGCCTTTGATCCGTCATCGGATCAAAGTGCTGGCCCTCCGCCACCTCATCGTCCTCGATCGCACTGCATACGTACAGCGGGATAGTGTTCGGGGGCACCGAGTTGCCCACCCGCGCCGCGATGTCTGCCTCGGACGGCATCCATGGATCACGCGCTGCATGAGCAGCGCGTGGAGAGCTTGAAGGCGCCGCATCGCTCGGCGAGCTCAAGGCTCCAGCAGCAGAGAGCGGAGTCTCCTTTGCGCAACGCGAACGCTTCGAACTCGAAGCGTCCGAATCGTCTTCTTCACGAGGGCGTCTCGACCCGGCGTGCGGGTCGAGACTGTCGCTGTCGATTGACTCCTTGCGCCTGCTGGGGGAGGCATCGCCCTCCTCCATGTCCACGTCGTCCTCGCTATAGTCAACGACATCGTTGACTATCGAAGAGCCCTGAAGGACGATCTTCGGCTCCGCCGCGGCCTTAGCAGCGCGAGCGTCCTGCTTCGCCTGCTGCCGCTCGTGGTACTCGGGGACAGAGAGATTCTCTGTCCCAGCGGCGGGCTTCTCCTCGGCGGCGGTCTTCTTCGGCGAGCTCATTGCGGAATGAGCTCGAGTTTTCCTTCTCCCAACGTGAAGAATTCACGAGTGGTCAATTGCCTGATTGACGTGCCGTGACCGGCGCGTCTAACCTTAAGGGGGGGATGGTGTAACGGGGTTACACGCACAAGTGGCTACAGCCACTTGTAACTCTAACAGACGCGATGTCTGTTAAAGGTTAGAACACTTCCTCGGCCTTGATGTACGTTACATCAAGTGCCACATTCATTTACGACCACCACGACGGGTGGTCCATAGACATTTAGGATTCCTATTAGTTGAAAGCAGCATCTTTTAACCAATGAGCGACATGCATAGCAAAGGAATTCTGCCAACCAGCCGTTGGCAGATTCCCAACTTAGAATATTACATTTAGAGGAAGCCAGAAACATAAAACAAAAATAACAGTTCTCATTTTAACCCAAAAACATTATTTGGATCGTTTATTTAGATTAATCTATACTCGGAGGCCCGAGTATAATTAACTCTAGTTTAAACTAAGCTACGCTTCCTCATACACGAGCGCACACGTGTAAGCTGTTGTAGTGAGCCAAGGTAGGCCCACTACAACCGATGCACCTTAACTCGACCGATGCACCTTAACTCGACCGGTCGAGTTATCCTGCATCTCAATGCACCTTAACTCGACCGATGCACCTTAACTCGACTTAGGGATTGTGTCGTACGTATCGTTATTGAAATAAGCGACAGTGTATATCATAAAGTCTAACTATATACGTGTTGTACGTGTTCCAACGAAGAACTAGGATAATATCAAGATTTTATTAGGTAGGGATCAAAAATGAGCAGCGACTGTGGATGAGATTGGTGGTAGTTACATGCAAAGTGTAGGGTTGTATGGAGGCAAGGTTGTCTTACACGACTAGCGTTCTGGTCTACAAGTATGCATGGGCCTCTATAGGCGCGATTACCCCTCTATACGGCAAATAAGTGTTGCGATGGAGCCACACCCGCTACTTCGAACTATTCATGCACAGGAGGAAGCTACTAGATCTACGAGCAGCATCATTGGCGTACTTGGCTGTGTAAAAGGAGCAAGCCAAAGTTTTTACATCGTACTTCTGTGTATGACTACAGCAGCGAGGGTTGTTGTAGACATATTGTGGTCTTTTTCTAGTTGGCATTCTATAATTTTACGTAATACATTCTTTTAAGCCTGAAAGACACAAGCCTAACACTTGGTATGGTATTGAGATTGACTACGTAGACTAGTGATGCATGTGATAGGCTTTCACTGGCTTGTCATTTCGATGATGTAGGTTTGCTTGGAGCGAATTATATGAACTCTAAACAAGTAAAATGCATGTGTATTTAACGCGAACCAGCGCCAGTTCCAAGCGCCTACCTGAGTAGGTACTGAACATGCAGTGCATGCGATGCGAGCGGTGGGCGGCCGCGTGGGAGGTGGAAGGGAATCTGGCCTTTCGGAGATGGATACATCTCTTGCAACAACGAAGTTAAACCGGTTTGCCGGATGTCTGTCGCTGGCGAGATTGGGGCGGGACCTGAAGGACCTGGCAGTGAAAAGCCGTCAAAGCTTCTGTTCTGTGGAGGCAGTCTGGTCACATTCATCGGGGCACTGGTTCCTTGATTGAAGCTGGAGATGCCTGCCTCAATAGGTTTTTTTGTATCCCAAACACTCCCGATCGTCACGGCTGGGCTATCCACAGCATACACACCGGCGGTATCACTGTGTAGAAACTTCTGTACGGTCGAACTGACAAGCCCATACTGCTCCAATGGGCTAGAATTGATCACCAACTCTGTGGTGGGACTCACTGGCTCGAAGGGAGTCAAGGGCACGCTCCGCGGCAGGATAGGAACCTTGGGTTTGGGGTCACATTGGCCGGTACGACGAATCCGTCGGTTCTTAAACTTGAGATGCTGACCGCCGACGCCCGGGTCACTTAAACCGAAAGCAACACGACCGCAGATCACGTGGGCGCACGATAAAAATTTCGTGAAGTAGGGGCACATACACTCGAACGTGTTAATGCGCACTACCCATCCACCCGGCACCAAGGTGGTGAGCCCGCCGGACTGACCACTTTACCGCGGAGCGGTAAAACGTGGCCGCCGATCTTTTTTCAGCATCCGTCAGACAACCTTCAGACCGAATCACTCCATTAGACCCAGTTGGAGCAGCCTGTGAATCGCCAATGCCCGTAATGTCTTGAACATCTTCAGCGTTGGATATCCCGCCGCCTAAGTACTGCCCTCGTACGACAGACGGCTCTCCCGTATTAAAAACAGCAACCCGCTGCGATGAAACTAGCACGTTCGCAAGCTTTTTAGCCTCTTGAGGTGGGGGTGGGCGTGCGTACGCAGTACTAGGCTGAACACAGATTGAGGTGTCTTCCGCTATCGTCAGAAGTTTGAGTATGAGGCGCCTCGTGTCCATAGCCTTGCGGAGCGTGAAACGCTTTATACTCGCGTTAAAAACTTCACATGGATTGTTGGTGGTTGCAAAACCACCAGGGGAATGGTAGATCTGCCACCGCCAGAATCTGCTACTAAACCACTGAGAATCGAAATAGTCAACAAAACTCCACAGCCGATTGTCACCTTTCCACTCGCTTGACACTCGAGCTCACACCGTCATCAACTGGACTTGACTAGTTGCATAGTGCATGTCAAGAATGCCACGGTAAACTACTCCACGAACGGTATCAGGTAGATGCCGGATGCGCTTCCGCACATTGTAAAGCACGTGAAAAAAAAAGCACATCAAGTAGGTGGTGTTCTCAAACCCCGTAATAGTTTGAAGTGCATTGATCTGAGCGGCCTCTGCGTCCCCCATGACCGCGTCAATTCTGAGCCTCGTTTTCATGTGCTTCTGAAAAACCTTGGAAAAAGTTGCAATCGCCTCGTAGTACTCGCTCTGTGTTCTTTGACTTACGATGAATAAAGCGGCGAGTCGGTAAATGCGATGCTTATCAGTGAAGCCACAGGTAATGACAGGGTAGCCAAGGTCGCTCAGCTTGAAGGTAGCGTCCAAGTGGAAAATCAGAAACGGTTCTTGAAGTTGAAGCGCCTTTATCTTTTCCATAAGCTTTAGCGTCGTAATTCCCAAAATCAAAGGTTCATCATCTTCTCCGTTGCCTACGAAAGGAAATCCATCTTGATCTTCGCGGTTCCCAAAAACAAAAGCTGTGTCGGGATCCATGTCTGCCACGAACGCCTTTGAGCGTACCAACTCCGTTGTGCGAATAATCGAGTTTTTCGTTCCTTGTAGCCATCGTATATGCTTCACACTGCGTTGAACTTGGGTGTAGGACGGGTAGCCTAGAACTGGTTTTGGCACATCGGGTGCGCGCAGTAAGTTGCTCCAGATGAGCCGAGGAGGCACAGCGTTCTCGTCCATGCGATGAATGTATTCTTTCATCTCTTCTGTGACCTTGGGCCTAGGCGGCACCGCGCATTCGATCTCTCCACGAAAATGAGTTGCTTTGTTGCTTAATATGACCCACTTCGAAACTACTGGGCAGTGGTGAACTTTCCAGCGCACCGGGCACTTAATCGGCCCCGTGCTGCTCTCACAGGTTTCGCTACGACAGCGTAGTCGACGCTCAATCATATCGTGTTCCCCAGGGCAGATGATGCACGGACGATCTCTTTTGGCACGCACAGCCGAACAGCAAAAAGTTTCCCAGCGAAATTTCACGTAGTCATCTTCATTACTGCACTCTCTTAGTTTAGTCCACTCCAGCGGTGAAGCCATCGCGCTTGGGCAGGGCGGCAACGCCAGCTAGCTTCAGAGGCCGTCTGGTGCTTGGTGTCGCCCGAAAGTGTCCGCTGAAACGATGACTGGAGCAGAGAGGCAGCCGTGGTTCTGGGATGACGCGTCTGCATGACTCGGAATGCGAGAAGGACGCTTATGTCTACTGGCCGCCAGTAATCTGTACACTGGTGTACCATGCGGCAGGGTTTTGGATACTGTCGTCGATTTGTGTATGCTGCTGATCTGTTCGTGTCTATTGATGTACCAATACCTGTACACTCGCGACCAAGACTCTGTGATGATGCCTAAGTTAGGCCCTAACAGCACACGATCCTTGAGCTGGTGAAAAGCTACAAGAGACCCGACTCCTTCCCGCTGTACAGAATGCGCTGTGCTTGCCCCAGTGGCTACAGGTACGCTGTGCCTTTCATTGAGCCTTTCAAGACGCTGACCCATTTGTCAATTCGCTGTCCACCGTCAACAAACAACTCGTCTTCAGACCTGAAGCCGAACGATGCGCCTCCAGTGGCTGATGGGCTTGGCCCTCCTCGGCTTCGCAGTAGACGCATCGGTGACGGACCTCACAGCCCCCGTGTCCCGCACTTCCAACTGGGCTACTGCAAGCGAGGCTGGTATATCCACGGCGAGGATGCTACGAACAAGACATGTCGAGGACAACGAAGGAGAAGAAGAGGATGAGGAGGAGAGAGCGGGTATCGCCGAGTCGGTCAAAGCCGCATTCTCCAAAGTGACCCCCAGCAAGCTGGAGAAATGGGTCAGCAAC
Source organism: Phytophthora melonis (assembly GCA_024211575.1). Taxonomy (NCBI): domain Eukaryota; phylum Oomycota; class Peronosporomycetes; order Peronosporales; family Peronosporaceae; genus Phytophthora; species Phytophthora melonis. The sequence continues at coordinate 1,691,774 of JAMXKT010000085.1, forward strand.
GGAAAACCCGCCGACGAGGTCTTCACTCGCATGCGCCTAGACAAGGAAGGGGGCTATCTACTGAGCAACTCCAAGTTCACGACCTGGCTCAAGTACGTCGACGATGTTAACGCCAAGCACCCCACGAAGAAAATGTCGGCGATCTCCGTTCTATGTGCTCACTACAGCGACGCGAAGCTGTACGACATGCTTCAATTTGCCAAGATTTTCTCGAATTCCGAGGAGCTCGCCAAGAAGTTGGAGGCCGCGCTGATGCAGCACTGGATCGCTGTAGCGAAAACACCAGACGACGTTTTCCGCCTAATGAAGCTGGACGTCGAGAAGAAGCTCCTCAGCACCCCGGAGTTCCCCGTCTGGATCAAGTACGTGGACGATTTCGACGCCAAGTATCCCGAAAAGTCAGCGTCGATAATCCCGTCGCTTTTGAAGATCAAGTACAACCATGACAGGGCTATCTTCCAAATGGCGGAGAAGGCGATGGCTGTGGAAGCGACCAAAAGCATCGGAACGAAACTGCGGGATGAAATGATCAAGTTCTGGCTTAAGCGTCGTAAGGCCCCAGCCAACACCTTGGAAGACTTCAGACTCGGCAACCCAGTGAGTACGCTGTTTGAGAGTCCGCTCTTCAGCAGCTGGCTCAAGTACGCGAATGCCTATAGCGCCAAATTCCCCGAAGAAAAGGCGACTGTGGTCGGAGCGCTAACGCGAAAATTCGGCGATAAAAGGGTGGCGTGGATAATTCAAGCGGCCAAGACCAAAGATAATACGCGACATCTTGCCACCAAGCTGGAGGCTGCGCAGTTGGAGTTGTGGCGGAGCAGTGGGAGATCGGTTAACGACGTGCGCCTGCTACTTGGCTTGGATTCCGCGAGTAACCCTCTCCTCCCTATGTGGGTCTCGTACATGAACATCGTCGCGAAGGAGAACCCGGACAAGGTGACGGAAATGTTCACGAAATTGGAGACGCACTTCACGGACAGAGCTATGACACAGATCCTCCAAGAAGCTATGAAGTTCCCCAGTATGGAAAATTCCGCGACCAATCTCTTGACGGAGAGGGTCTCGCGCTATTTGGCGACTAATCCATCCCCCCAAACGGCCTTTCAGTCGCTGAATCTTGATAACGTGGGCGATAACCTCCTCAGTGACCCCTTGTTCACGAAATGGCTGAAGTATGCGACGGATCTGGAGAAAGACAAGAACCCGGAACAGGTTACATCGTGGTTCATGCCGATTCGTGAGCATTACAGCGTCGAGCGATTGATCGAGACGGGCTTGCAAAAGACGAGCACCGAGAAGATCGCCAAACTGCTGGAGAGCGAGCGCACCAAGTTTTGGTTAGACAAGAGAAATACTCCCCAGTATATTTTCCATTACCTGGACCTGAACAAGGGACTAATTGATGGGATTCTCGACAGACCGATGTTCAAGATTTGGACCAAATATCTGGATGACTTCAACAAGCGGTATCCTGGCCAAAAGACGACGATGATCGATGTTCTCCGGGCTGACTACAACGATATCAATATCGTGAGGATGCTCGATGCGGCAAAGCAGGAGCCCAGCACGAAGACGCTTGCGACGGACTTGCAGAGTGCGCTGATCGACAAGTGGGTGGCTAAAAAGGAGCCATTGGAAGGTCTTCAACAGAGGCTGGGTACTGTGCCAACCGCCGGTGACATGCTCAAGAGGTATGCTGAGAAGCTCGATGCGGTGGCAGGAAACACTTCATAACAGAAGCGGACCAGGGAGGATGATAAAGCAAACTCTCGATTGCTATGGCTCCTATTGCCATGCCATGAAGTTGGAAATACTAAGAGGTCGCGGTAGGATGATGAAAACCATACAAAACGAGCCCGTTTGTGCTTGCTACAGCAATAGCATTTCTCAACAAAAGCACACTGGCGAACTTAGCTCGACTGTGATGGTGTTCGGTAACGACATGGTTGCCAGGCAGGGACGACGTGGAGTTGGACGCACATTTCCGAGAGGTTAATCGTCGCGCGTGCTTGAGCATCCTGGACAAGGCCACGCTCATGCTCATGCTACAATACAGTACATGACTTCTCTACCAGATATACACTAACCACTGTAAAACGCTGTTTGACACGACATAAACTACACAGAAATGAACATAAAGTACATGGCAGGTGATATAAAATACACAAAAGCGTCTGGTATACAAAGACGAAGTATACGGCTACAACCTGATTGGCTACTGAAGGACTGTTGTGCATTGCACGATCACGCTTATTCACTAAGTACGAATCGAGAACCTTATGCTGCGTTGCGGGGCCCCCAACAGGGCCCGCCTATCCTACACAACTAACCCTGCAAGGCGAGTGGTGCAGTGAGCCGATGAGGCGAGCGGAACGGGGCCGCGAACGCCAACCAACTACAAAAGTAAACTTGCCACCGCCACAAAGCGGCGGCGCTCGGCTAGTGGACTCCAACGACAACAATCTGCTGCGGATGCTGGAGACGGCGAAGAAGGAGAAGAAGGACCCAAAGACGGAGAAACTGCCGACAGATTTGGAGAATGCCTTGGTCAACAAATGGGTCGCAGAGAAGGAACTGCTGGCTGCCCTGACAAATAGGATTGGTCATGTGCCACGCAGCAGTAAATTGCACAAGAGATACGCCGCGAAGCTCTAATAGGCGCTGACAGCAGAAGCAGCATAACCGCAGTGAGTCTGAGGTCAATAATAATATTGATGAAATGTACCCCCGCGTGTTTCGTTATTGTGGTCAAGGAGGGCAGCCAGTACCAAATGCTCATTCATCTGGGCTGAGCCCCTGGTACGCGTCAATCCGCCGAGGTTATGCGACAACGCTGTTTCCAGCTCATATCTGGGCCACGGCGTGGCACTGCCACGGTGGCAGTGGTGGCACATGCCGCCTTTTCAAAATTATCATCTTTCTTAATACGCCGAAATACGAGTTGAAACTTTGTCAAAACGCTGCGCTTTGCTCAAGGAATTCAAAACAGTCGTTTCCACTTGAAAAGACGTTCTAGAAGCTGAGATATAACACAACGAACACCCGCCTAAACCCCCAAAAGGCGGTGGAAACTCCGTTTTTTGCCATCAGTGGCCACGCTGCCAAAGCGTGTACATGTACAGTAGGTATTTCCGCGTCTCCGCAGAGCCAGCTTCGCATTTTCTCCGTCTTCTTCTTTAATCTCCCTAGCGTCACACCAGCTTGCATGCCTACAAGTTTTCACCATCAAAAGCGTTTGCAAGCGTCACGGAAATTTTGACGACAGTAACACCTTAAGGCTTCGCGCCAATGTAAACTTTTGAAGCCCCTTTCATTTATCAACATACGCTTCAACCCTCAAGTCGAATGGCTCGCCTTCAATGGCTGGTTGCACTGCTTCTCCTTGCCACCGCCTTCGCCGCGCGCCCATCGGCAAAAGGCTCGGCACTACGCCGGCCTGGCAGCTTTGACTGGGACGTTGTGTATGGTGCGAATGCAGCTGAAACGAGGTTCTTAAGAGCTACTGTTGTCGGCAAGAATACCGACACCGGGGACGAAAGAGTGGGGCTATCCGCTCCTACTGTCGAGAAGGTCAAAACTATATTCGCGTCGTCGAAAGTGACCACCGATCAGCTCCAGAAGTGGCTACACAAGGGAAAATCCCCCGACTCAGTTCTCGCTCGGATGCGACTCGACAAGGCTGGCGATTCGCTCTTCTCCGTCGAGAACTACGAAAAGTTCACTCAGTGGCTCAAGTATGTCGACGATTTCAGTGCCTCGAAGCCCATGACGGGGACATCTGCGATCTCAATTTTGAGGAAACAGTACGACGAGGCCGACCTGTACAACATGATTCACGCGGCACTCAAGATCCCGAGCACGAGGAATATCGCCACAAAGCTGCAAACCGAGCAGCTGCAACACTGGATCACGGTCGGAAAATCGCCAGACGACGTATTTCAGCTCATGAAGCTTGACAAGATCAACGAGAATCTTCTTAGCAACTTGGACTTCATCGCTTGGGCTAAGTACTTGGATGATTTCAACGTCAAGAACCCCGAGAAGTCTGTATCTTTGGCCTCGACGCTCAAGAAGTACAACAATGATCGAGCGCTGTTCAAGATGGCGAAGGCAGCGATGACTGTAGACGACACTAAAAACGTTGCTACCAAGTTGCAGGATGAAATGATTCAGCTATGGCTACAAAGTCGCAAAACGCCGGACGACGCTCTGGTAGAACTCGGTCTGGGCAGCAGATACCGAGTGGAAGTTATCCTGGACAAACCGCTGTTTAGCACCTGGGTCAAGTACCTGGACGCTTTCAATACCAAGCATCCCGAGAAGAAAACCACGATGATCGAGGTGTTTGCGCGAAAGTTTGACGACCAAGCGGTAGCCCGGATGCTTGCTAGACAAAAGACAAAGGAGGCTACGCGAGCCATTGCCACTGAATTGCAGGCTGCGCAGCTGGAGTGGTGGTGGAAAAACGGAAAATCCGTCGACGACGTGTACAAACTACTACGGCTCTACCCGGAAGAACGAGTGCCCCACTTTGCTGACAATCCCCTGCTTGAAACGTGGGTCTCGTACATGAACTTCCTTATCCAGAAGAACCCTGACGAGGCCACTGCCATGTTCTCGTCCTTCACGGCTCGATTCAAGGACAGACCCCTGCACCAAATCCTCAAGGCAGCCAAGAAATTCCCCGGTACGGAGGACGCTGCGATCGGTATGGAGACGGAGAAAATTCGGGAGTATCTGGCCGATAGGCGACACCCCAGTATGGTCCTGGAAATTCTCGATCTTGACAGAGCTGGCGAGAAGCTACTCGTCAACTCCCTGTTCACGTCGTGGATGAAGTATGCGGATGATTACAACGCGAGAATTCCGTACTATCGTCGATCTTGGTTCGACAGGCTCATGGAGGAATACAACCCCAAGTCGATCCCGCGAATGATCCAGATCGCGAGAAAAAATCCAAGCACCGTGAATATTGCAAAACGGGCGGAGAAGGAGCTGTTCAAGTATTGGATGCGAAAGAAAGAGCCCCCGACGAATGTGCTCCGTGCTCTCGACCTGAGGAAGGTTGGAGGCGAGAATGTTCTCGCTAGTCCGGAGTTCATGGCGTGGACCACGTACCTGCATCACTTCAACGCCCGCTACCCGGATCACAAAACCAGCATGATCGGTGCTTTAAAGGACAACTTCAACAACCGAGTGGTGATCAGGATGATCAACGCAGGAGAGGTGGACCCCAGTACGGAGAAGATCGCGACAACTCTGAAGACCGCTTTAGTGAACAAATGGATCGCGGACAAGGAACCCCTTGAAAGGCTGGAATTGGGGCTTTATGGCGTACCAAACTCCTACGAAATCCTGAAGGAGTTCGTCAAGAAGCGCGATGCGTTGCCAAGGTAAACCTGCTACCGGGGTCTTGGGCAGAGGGATTAGAGAGACCATGCTGATAAAAAAATAGAAGTGCGCTTCCAGTTTTTTAAAGCTGCTGTAGTTTTGTAAGCTGGACTGTTATCAGAGCTAGCTCGTCAAGGGGTCCACTACTGTTAACCACTTGTGTACTTACTTAAGTACTTGTTTGAACTGCAGTGTCCTTCGTCTTCATGTGCTGGTGGATGCATCGAACTGCTCAGTTCTGAACATTCAGCATATCCGTTAGTAGTAACCTGACGGGATCGACTGCGAGAAGACGCGCACACCGTATTGGCTTGGCAAACCGGAACAGCGAGAAAGCACAGTCCGATAATAATTATATTATAATTCAAAGCCTGTTCTTGCTGGGAGATTTTAATAAATACAGTACCTTTCCACATTCTCTAAGCTCAGCATAACACCAACGTGTGCGATATCATGTGCATTTCGTAAGCATCACGTTGACACATATTACAGCAGTAATACTTGCTCCCCACCAGTGATGCCAGCTTCTTCCCACCTGCTTGGCCACTTTTGAGCTGCCAACGTACGCTTCAGCGTTCGCGGTGAACGATGCACTGCCACTGGCTACTAGCCGTAGCGCTTGTTGCTGCATCAGTTACAGACTCCGTGTCAGATTGTGGCGCCCTCACTACGAGCGAAACCAAAGCGAGGTCCTTAAGGACGGGCGCGGGATCTACTGGCTGTGAAGAAGATGAACGATCTGTGCCTGTCATCGAGAAGTTTAAGAGTTTGTTCTCGTCTTCGACCGTGACCTCGGAGCAACTCGAGGCATGGCTCAGCATAGACCAATCTGCGGACAGTATCTTCACTCGTATGAAGTTGCCTAAAGCAGGAGACGGACTGCTTTACGATGGCCTGTTCACTCAGTGGATCAAATACGTCGACGACCTGAATGCCAAGAACCCCACGAAGAAAACGTCCGCCATTTCAGCCATGACCACGCACTACAATGACGCTGACCTGTACAAAATGATACGAGAAGCCAAGCTGCTCCCGAGCACCAAGGATCTCGCCACGAAGCTACACACGGAGCAAGCCAAGCAGTGAATAGCCGCCGACAAAGTCCCCGATGACGTGTTTCAAATTATGAAGCTGGATATTCTGGGCCAGAATATTATCACTACCACTGAGTTCACCGCTTGGACGAAGTATGTGAACGAATTCAACGCGAAGTATCCCAACAAGCCAGCAATCTTAGCCTCGCCGCTATTGAAGAACTTTGATGACGGACTTTTATTCAGGATGGCCGATAAGGCGAAGAGTGCGGAAGGAACCCAACGCATCGTAGCTAGACTGGAAGACGATCTCATCCAAGTCTGGCTCAGCAGTCGAAAAACTCCGGACGACACTCTCGTTAAGCTCAGAATGGGCAAAAGTGTGATTATGGCTCTTGATAGCTCCCTGGATAACCTTTTGGGCAACCCGCTCTTGAACACCTGGGCCAGGTACATGAAGTCTTTTAACGCAAAGTTCCCAGACAAGAAAAGTACGATGATCGAGACTCTCACGCGTACATTTGGCGATGATAAAGTGGCGTGGATGCTCAGTGTGCCGAAGAAGTAAGCTGACACGGGAACGTTGGCCTCAAAGTTGGAGGCGGCGCAGCTGGAAATGTGATGGAATAGCGAGAAATCGCTCGACGACGTGGTCAAGTTGCTAATGCTGGATCGTCCCGGTCTCAACTTGGCGGAGCATCCTCTGGTCAACGTCTGGGTTTTGGCAGAATCCCAACGAGGTGCCAACAATGTTGTCTAAATTTGAGGGTCGCTTTAAGGAGAGATTTTTGAATCCTGGTACTTGCGCGAGCGTTTTCCAGCATGGAAGCCCGCCATTGCCATCCAGACGGAGAGAATTCGATGGTATGCAGCAAGTAATGAGTCCCCAAAGAAAATTTTCGCCCTGCTAGCTCTGGACAAGGTGGAGGATGATATTCTTAGCGACCCGCTGTTCCAAATGTGGTTAAGGCTCGTGAAGGAGTTGAACAAGAAGTATCTTGAGCGTCAAGAATCCTGGTTCGAGCCGCTCCGTAGATAATATATGTGGAATGGCGTCGAACGGATGATCCAGTCCGGGATGCAGAATCCAAGCAGCGTGAAGCTGGCGAAGCGCGTGGAGAGCGAGTGGATTAAGTTCTGGCTGGACGAGGAAAAGCTTCCCAATACGGCATTCCGCTTCCTACATCTCGACGAAGCTGGTGAACAGACCCTTACCAGTCCAAAGTTTAAGATATGGACAAAGTACCTGGATGCCTTCGACGATCGGTATCCCGATCACAAAACTGATGCGATGAAAGCCAATTACCCTACCTGGGCATTGACGAAGTTGTTTGCGGCGGCGAAAAAGGATCCTAGCACAGAAACAATGGCGACGAAGTTGCAAAATCCACTAATGACTCAGTGAAGATCGATGAATTGGGGACCCGGGTGGTGAACCCGGGGGGGGGGGGGGGTTCGCAGTTCGAAGCTAGCTTGTATGGATACCCTTACAAGGAAGTCGATGTACTCGGGCATCTCCTGCGCCTGCTTCGCAGCCGCAGTATCTGCCTAATCTACCACTGCATGTACAGTCAAGTGTACCAAGCTTGATCGCTTCTTTTCAAAGGTATTGCCAGTTGATATATATATATATATATCTCGTCACTCCAACGAATTGGTACTTCACGTTTGGGTTTGACAAACCCACCGTGTGATTCTACCTCCTCCTACACGTCAGATGAGGACTCCACACATTTAGTTTTAACTTTAGTTATTTGTATTTTCTCCCATTCTGTCTAAACGAGGACGTTAATCGTTGTTTTGTATTTGAATTTAACCGTAACTCGTTGTTTTACCATAACCCAACGACCCTCGCCTCGATGGTATTGGGTGCCACTGTGTAGCAAGGCATTCGCTTTGGCTTTGATTATTGTTGGAATGGCACGTTTGCTTCTGCCAATCCATGATTTCCCATGTAATCAAGCTTAGTTCGAGCGCTTCGCCCATGCAGCGTAGGGCAAGTCGCTTACTCAATGATTGTTCTAGGATTTGACGTTGAATTAGCGAGCCTAATCGACTGACAGAGTTGGTGTAGAGCACGATAGTTCGTAGAACAGTAATCAACAAGGAGCTAATCAACGTAATTTCCATCCTTCCTGCTACTAAATGCGTGCTGATGCCCAGGCAGAATCCTGCATTGCTTAGATTGCAGTGTTGTGTTCAGAAACTGACACTTGGCGATAAAACAAACGTGCATTCGAATATGTAGCGCTATCACGATAACTGTTCAACCGAACTTGCAGGATAACCCGATGAATTCAGCAATTGCTTCAAGTTTGATGAGTGAAAACTAAGGTCTAGCAGATTTGGATAGCGTGTAGGAGTAAGATACATCGGGTGTTTGTCCTTCGCTTGATGATGTCCGCTCGGGACTTCCTCTCGCTCAGGAATCCACGGCGTACAGAGACAGCATAGGAGCATTCAAACTCTGTTTGTTCAAACTTTAAGAAGTTTTTTTGCAATGTTTTAGTGGAAGGTTTAATCTAATCCATCCAGATTAAGTCCAATGAGTGGGCAGACGCTGCGGCTGCGAAGCAGGCTGGATACTTTCTCTTCACGACGCTATGCGCTACAATCTTCGTCATTTCCAAGTTGGGGATTCACACATTATCAGCCCGCCGACATTTTACGTCACGGCAAAATCAGCTGACCACACGATTTTCAATATCTCTCTCTGAGAAACTATGCATGCTGAAGAAAACCTGTGTCAGAAAGAGGAGGACATAGGTTATGACTCAAAACAGATCGAATCGATAATTTTACCGCTAATTGAATGAATAAGTATTACTGCGCTGCGTCTAGTAGTGTAATACGATGCAGTGATGGGGCACCAGTTTGCCCAAGGTTAGCATCATTAGCACCGATGCATCATAGTGATCAAAAGAATACATTGCTTGCTAATACACAATACGTTGTTCTTCGTAGTAGTCCGCTAATATACAATATGTTGTTCGGCGTAGTAGCCCTGTTTGTGGTGGAGGTCTAATGGCATCTGACATCAATCTACAGTCGAAGGAAAAGAAGCTTCGAGGCGAATAGGCATCCATCAAAACCTGTATGTGTCGATTGCTGTATGATGTAGTGTGAATGTTGTTTGATGTCATCCGCACGGGGGTGAAGTGACGAATGTAGCCTGAATGTCGTTCGATGTCATCCAAAAACCTTCCCCAATCGACAGTTCGAATAGCTAAAAAGACGATGCTGTTTCTCTGGCCCGCAGAATCACTACCACAGGTCTTCACAAATATTTTATGTAGTGAGGAATACGAAATTATTGTGTTAACAAAACTATCAACATTTGGTTGCACGCCTCACACTTGAGAAGTGGTTGTCTAAAAACACCCAGTTTTTTTAATCTTAGGACCTCCTAAACCTGTATATTTTGTTTCGGCGTACTTTTTCGTACATGAGATGCATTCCCTCAGCAACAGACACGACCTCCTGTAGCCTGCCGCCGACAACGACACCAGGGCCGGTGCTCTCAGACCCCTTGTGGTCGACGTCACCACTGGTCTATTCAACGTCACTACTCTGCGAGTAGCCTCACAAGCGGGACGAGGGTGCATTTTCTAAACCTCTAATGCCCTGGCGAAGCGCCGGCAAAGCGACGCGCAGAGCCCTATTGCTTACGTGGTTTCAACGGGTGTGATGAGACCAAAACAACTGCGGGGCACCTTGAGCAGAACTCATACAAATCCCTTAATAAACGATTTAACTTGATAACTGTATACAAATCAGGTATTCTTTATTGAGGCACATTACTGTACTGCGGAAACCTTCTGGCTAGAAACGCATATTTGTCTGTGCAGTTTAAAGTTGCCCTATCTAGGTAACCTGCCACCGAATGAAACATCCCCTAAGCAGGGGAATAGATGGCTACCTGAATACTTCTCTGTTCCGCGAAACTATGCAGTAAAACTTTAAATTGCCATACCAGGTAAACCGCTCGTCATTTTTGTGTGCAAAAGGTCGCAATGAAAGCGCGCGGTAAGCTCTTCCCGCTCTATTTTTTACAGTTCAGCAGTGTTAGTTCTGCCTTTACCAACGCCGATAGAATGACGCTTATTTTGAAGGCAGTCACAGTTTGCTCCGCATTTCACCAACTATTAATCGCGCGTCTAGGAAAATTAATTTGGGGATGTGGAGGAGCTGATTTAGGCCCTCTACTGAAGCGTTTTATTTGGTATCAAAACGAGCTTACCAGCAATGAAAATGCCCAATCAGATCTCTAATCACATTCAAATCCTAAGAGTTAAAGATGGGTACACTACACTTTAGGAGTTGGATACATGTTTATCCATTTCTGCAAGGACATGGCTCACGATCTCTTCTTCAACGGAGAGCGACGCTGGTAGTGTAGGTTCCCCTTTGAGCTCCTTGCTCACGCGCGGCAACTTGTAGTCGTTCCACCTCCATGAAGCATCACGCATTGCATCACCTTCTGAAGTGTGACGAAACACTTGTCGATTCTCAAAGAGGGGGCTGTCTAAACGCTTCCGACGCCGCATAAATGAGCCCATCTAGATTTTTCGTCACCTTCTTCAGTTGAATAGCTTGCAAGGCATTGAATACGCCAAGATCAAGCGTATTGAGGTCGGGCGAACGCGGTGGCTGGGACATTAGCTCAATATCCCAGCCATCTTGCTCGCCAGCGACCGCAACTTCAACGTCGAACTGAGAGACGTGGGGGCCGGCACTATCCTGCTGCACATGAATCAACCTGTTCAGGAAACGCCTCCACGGCGGCTCCAACCGCCGCTGAGGCACTGGTACCCCGCGCTACGAGGTCCACCGGGAAGAGTGCCACGGCTACCTTGGTCTCGATCGTCAGGTCTCCTGTACCGGTGGCTCGCGGCATGGCTGAGGTACATGTATTGTCTGCTTGAGAGTGGATGTAAAAACACGAATGGCGCACTTTAAGCATGTGCCCACCTGCGAAATACGCAATTGACAAAGTCGGTATTTTACCCAATAGAAAAGCGTTGTGTACCACATTTGGTTTCGGCTGAGAAGCTACTGCATAGTTTCGCGGAACAGAGAAGTATTGCCCAGGTAATCACATGGCTTTCACCAATGGATAATAATATTATCATAATATTTTGTTTTGGCCACAATTGGACAATAATAAATAACTTGGGGGACTGGATGGAAAAGCGCTAAGTAGGTACGGGGATAGGTGACTACCTGCCCAGGTAATCACATGGCTCTCACTAATGGGTAATATTTTGTCACGCTGACATAAGGCGCCATAACCACCTCGATAAAAAGGGAGGATCTAACGAGAAGCAGCCGGTATTTTATAATAGGTACTATACATGTAAGAGTATTTGGCCTGAACCATAATCAGTTGGACCACGGGCATCAGTAATCAGTAATTATAGGCCACATATTCTACGACGATGTACCATATACGTACAGTCACATCCGAATAGCATCCCGGATGTTCTACAGTGCCATGACGCACGGATCCACTTCTATCCTTCAATACATGTATAATGAAAAATGTACACCGTCAACCAATCATATCGGAATTACATCAACAACGCGATATGATACATGTAGTGCATCCTACCTCGTTGGTACCCCTTTGCTGGTTGGTTATCACTCTGCAATCTTCTCTCCAGCTCGCAAGTCCCCACCGCCGACAATCTTCAAAATGCGCCTCACCCAAGTTTTGGTCGTCATCGCGACCTCCTTCCTGGCTATCAGCGACGCTCACTCAGCCACAAACAACGCGAACCAGGTCCAAATTACCAAGGCAGCGTCGCCAGGTGCCCCCACCCAACGCCTTCTACGAGCCCACCCCATGACTGACCATGAGGAAGATGAAAACGAAGACGGCTCCTACGAAGAGAGGGTACTTGGGTCTGGAGAAGTGACTAAAATTCTTGGCAAGCTCGGCGTGACCATGGACGACATCCTGAAAGAGCCGGAAGTGTTTGCTAAGTACCAGGAACAGGTCAACAAGGTCATTGCGAAACAAAAGTCAGCAAAAAACAAGTTGACGAGGATCATCAAACGCGACCACACCCTATAGTTTTCTCCAGAAAGCTGGCTGGTCCCTCGCGATTGCCAAGTGCTAAGCACTAAGCAACATGTGAAACTGGATAGGAACCTTGAGGTTCGTTTACGACTGAGCGAAAAATAGACCGTCTACAACCACAATGACTTTGTATACATTAGATTTATATATGGTGCACGTGAAGGAACGCAAAAGCTGCAGCAGCATACCAGGCAGAGGCACGCACGCATCAGGTCGACTCGCACTCCTAGTTAAGTGGGAAGCACACAAATGTCCTCAACAGACAGAGTCTCCTGGGGCCTGCCGCCGACAACGACACCAGGGCTCTCAGGTCCCTTGTGGTCGACGCCACCACTGGTCTATTCAACGTCAACACTCTGCGACTATCCATAAATAAAAATGCCATAATCGGGAGCCCTGGATCCCAGCAGTCCCCGTCGTGGGCTTCGCGGCACTAAAATCGTCGACTCTCTTGAGCCATTAAGTGAACTTTTCGTAGTTCCCGACAGAGAAGAGAGAATCGCCAGTCTTGTCGAGTCGCAAGCGAGCAAGCTAATGCAGGGCTACAGGAAAAGTGTGCAGTGCTCGTACTGTTTAAACTAGTTAAAGACGACAGCATGCGTCTTGAATCTTCCTGCCACCTTGCCACTTGCAGTTTCGTTTTGTGTTCCGTTAATCAATGGAAATTTTAGCTGCATATAGTGCCGACAGCGATAAGTCGATCTTCTGTTGTACATCGATGGCAATTCCTGCACTCGGACAGAAAAGAGATTCGTTTTTTTTTTTTTCTCTCTTATCGGCGTCACAGTCGCAGTACAGTCGCAGTACAGTCGCAGTACAGTCGTAGTCTAAGACTCGTTGTTAGGCGGTCCGAACTAATTAGTAGCCAACAAACTGCAGAATCGGCCTAGCTAATACTGGAACACGATGGACGTGCAGTCGTATCTATTATTTTTGTTCACCTAATAAGCAGCCTGCAGCTACACAAAGCGATGAGAGTATCATAGTAAAAAAAAAAACAGTAAGGTGCCGGTGTGCCAATTTAAGGCCGCTCACATAAGCCAATCAAATACTCCCATTTACATTTTATCTTTTTTGATTGGGCTTTGTTATAGAGGTCAATATAAGATACATTTAAGGTTCCATAGTGAGTCCAAGTCATAGGGAGCGGCCCCAAATTGGCAGATCGTTGATCCTGGACCCGATTTTGCATTGCATTTATCGTGCCTGTTTTTATGGGTTACAAGCTACGAAATAGCCCAACAAATCGACAAAATCATCAGCTTTTCAATGGTACCATTCGTATTTCCTACTTTTTTCGTTGAGGAAAAACTACAACCATATTCCTTGAAGACTTGTTTGGCGGCCCCTGTCTGGCCATTTACCTTGTTTTTGTATTTCCAAAACCTTACATCTGGTCTGCTGCTGCTATGAAGTCTTCCCTGCTAATGCATTGACCTTCGCAGCATACCTCTCGATCACGTCGTCGGCGATTCGCATGTGACTAAACCTCCTTTTGAGGTCATCGAGCGGCTCCTTCTTTGCTACCCACTTGTTGACCAAGGCACTCTCCAAGTTCGTCGCCAGTTTCGTCGTGCTGGTGTCCTCCTTCGCCGCATGAAGCATGTCCACCAGATTTAGATCGTTGTAATACCCGAAGTCCGTCGATCATCGTCGTTTTCTCGTCGGGATATCGCCGGTTGAAGGCATTGAGATACTTGACCCAGATTTTGAAATTCGGGCTGGCAAGAGTTTTTTCTCTGGCCCAATCGAGGCCCAGCTCACGGAATATACGCAGGGGGAGTTCCTTTTTCTGAAGCCAGAGCTTGGCCCTCTCTTTTTCAATCAGTTTTACCACGTTTACTGTGCTTGGATTCTTCATCGCCACCTCGATCATCCGCTCGATGAGAGCAGAGTTGTATTTCCGGTAAATTGTGCTGTAGAATAATTCTTGGTGCTTCGGGTTTTTCTTGCTGAAATCCTTCGCGTACTTCAGCCATTTCGCGAACAACGGATCAATGAGAAGGTTGTCGCCCACGTGGTCGAGGTTCAACCATTGGAAGACATGCTTAGGAGACTCGTTGTTCGCCAAGTAGCTCTTAATCTTCTGCGACTGGATTGCATTCGCGGCCTTTTCCATACTGAGAAACCTCATGGCTTCTAGGAGGATTTGGTTCAAAGGCTTCTCCCTGATGTGAGACTCCAACGACGACAGTATCGCAGACGCCTTCCCTGGGTTCTCCTTGAGGATCATGTCCACGTACGAGACCCACGAGTGAAGGAGCGGATTGTGGGTGAAGTCGGCGACTAAGTCGAACCTGAACAGCCTGTGCACGTCTTCGGCAGATTTGCCGCTGCTCAGCCACATCTTAAGCAGCGCAGTCTCCAGTTCCATCGCCACAACTCGCGTTGAATCCTCGGACTTGGCTGTGCCAAGCAGCTTCGCCACTTGGACGTCGTCGAATTTCCGCGTTAAAGTCTCGATTGCTGTCGCCTTCTCTCCAGGATACTTGGCGTTGTAAGCATTCGCGTACTTGAGCCAACTGCTGAAGAGCGGGCTCTCCAATAGTGTCCCGAGTGGGAACGGTCGCCACCGTTCCTACTACACGGACGACCGTTCGACTCACAATCTACTTTGGGAGGGTCAGCTGTTGGACAATGCGGAGAGCGGGCAGTCATCAATTTCGGAGAGGCGCTGACTGGCGACGCGTCGGTTAGTGGCGCCCACGGCAGCGATGGAAGCAGTGACGCGAGCGATGGGTGAGCAGTGACGCGAAGGGCAGGACGGAGGTCACGTGCACCGCGTGGCTCGGGTCGTGAGCAGTGAGGTGAGCCAAGGACGAAGGGGTGAGTCGAGAGCCAGGTGAGCAGGTGACGTGTTGAAGTCGACACGTGAGCCGACAGAGAGCAGAAAGAAGAAGGTAGCACGGGCCGTCAGGCTCCGCGTGTGGTAAGGAAGTAGGGTCAGTCGTGAATCTGCACTGGAGAGAACAAGTTGATAGCTTTTGCATATTAGCTCTGTTCTCGCTCTGTGTTCTACTGCCTAACCGTTCTATCTTCCACACAACGCTTGACCGTCCCATCCAGGGCACTCGCGACACGTGGTGGAGAAGCAGGGTACGGTCTTCGTTGTGAAGTCTGAACGACGGCAGTACGGGTCAAGTCCTCGCGTCGGTGGAGCTTCGTCTGGTCTTCGGGGGTCTGCCTGGAGTCCCAGTCTTCGCCTCGGACGCGTGAACGGTCTGGATCTGGAATTGTGTCGTGTGAACGGTGCGCTCGGCGCCGCAGCGGAATTGGAGAACGGTACGCGAAGTGCCGCAACTGGTCAAGGTCAAGAAGTAAACGGTCGGCTCGCTCGGAGCCCTACAAGGTCACGGTCAAGGTCAAGTCAACGGTGAACGGAACGCTCGGTTCCGCCGGTAATTCTGGTCGGCTCGCTCGGAGCCTGAAGTAGTTTGAAGTCTGGAAGTTTGGAGATTGGAGATTGGAGTTTGTTTCGCGCGTTCGAGTGAAGAAGATCGCGTGCTGAAGGTCGAGTGAAGAAGACTTTCCGAAGAAGATGACGGTTGTTGGAGATCAAGGAGAGAGTGGAGAGCAGAGGACCGTGCAGGACGAGGTGGCACGGCTGGAAGCGGAACGGTTGCGGCGACTGCAACTCGGTGGGACCACGTCGGCTCTACTGGGACAGCGGCGCCCACGGTCGTACGGGGATGCGGGTGAGACGGACACGACGGCGCAGGTAGCTACTGCTGCAGGTCGCGACTCGCTTCGCCAGGAAACGAGGGAGGCTCTTTGGGCCGATGAAGACGATGATGAACACAAGACCGCAGATGAACACGGTGATGCGGTCGGGGCTCAAGCAGAACAAGAGCTCGAAACGGTGATGGCTCCGTCTCCGAACCCCGAGGCTGTGCAAACGGTCGAGGAGGACGGTGAGGATGCCGATGAACAGTACTGGTCGGCGGAGGACTACGGCTACCGTGAACTCGCTGAGTACGAACCGTCCTATTACACGGACTACGTGAAGGAAGAACCTGAAGAAGTGCAGTAGCAGAGGACTCCGAGTGGCTTCATCCCGATGTACACGGGAACAGAGAAGCGCTTGCCTGGAGGTCCTGTATTTGGCTGGAGCGTCGGTGCCCAGCAAGGAGGCTACGGTGGCTGGGGAACGGTGCCGAAGCCCGCAGTGAAGATGGAACGGAAGGTGAAGGCGGAGCCGACGGTGAAGTCTCTACCTCCGAGACCGGTGAAGACCCAACCGACGGGGCCGGTGAAGACAGTCGTGCACGGGAAAGCACCTCTCAGAGCGACAGTGAACGCCTCGGCGAACGGACGGCCGATGCCTGCTCAGGCTCGGAACGGTGGCTATCGAGCTCCCATGAACAACCCGACCGTTCGGAACGACCGTGACTTGTCGTCTATGGTCTCCAATGCGATCAAGGTGCTACCAGCTTTCTACTCGGACATGGCCAGCATGGCCAAGGCCCGTGACTTCTGGGAGCTGTTTGAAGCTCACACCAGTCACCTCCCGGACCAATCTCGGTTGCTGGTGTTCCGACAACGGATCAAGGGCAGTGAAGCTGAACGGTGGTGGAACAACTCCACCATCAAGACGTTTGCGACGCTGAAGGTCAGTTTTCAGAACCTGTTCCCCAGTCGAACGGCTGACCAGCTTTGGGAACGGTTGCAGTCCGCTCACCGTGAGCGTGGCGAATCCGTTGAGGAGTGGGGTGACCGTGTGACGGATCTTTGTGACTCGTTGGACTATCCGAACAGGAAGATGCGATACCAATTGTTCCGTCGCGGACTCCGAAACAAGCGCATATTGGCGTGTCTCGACTCGGGACCTGCGCGCGACATCCCGGAAGCCTGCGAATGGCTATTGGCCAAGGAGATGTCGCGTCCCATTGAAGAGGACGACGAGTTCTCGGACGAGAAGAGGAAGTCGAGCGCGAGCGATGCCTCGCCCGCGAACGACCCGATGGCGGCGGTGGGCGTGCTGGCGGAGAAGATGACGACGTTCATGACCCAGCAGCAACAGTGGCAGCAGCAAATGATGCAAAACCGCTGGCAGCCTCCGCGCTCGCCGCGGAACCGCATGCCCAACGTGTCGGCTACTACTTCGAGTCCTGGCGCTGGGACAAACGGTCAAGGATCTCGGGGAAACGGTCGACCGGTCCGAGGAATCCGTATGGGAGCTGACAGTCGGACGCAAGAAGGAGCGCCGGTGTGCGGACGGTGTGGTTACGTGGGTCACTCTCGAGAGACCTGCCGCCGCCAGTCCATGACGTGCCACAACTGTGGGGTTCACGGTCATATCGCAGTGGAGTGTGAAGCGGGGCCTAGCAACAACCAGCGCGGCCCGGGAACGGTCGGCCGGAACGGTGGACGTGATGCTCCGAGGTGCGAGTTCTGCAAGCAAGAGGGTCACTATGTCGGCTCGTGTCCGGGCATCGAGGCTCTCCGTGGTGTCGCCCAGGGTCTGCTGGCCGGGTCTGCGCCGACCGCTTCGAACCAATGACGGGGGCGGGAGGAAGGGGAGGAGAGAGTCACTCCTTCCTCTTGTCTAGTAAATGGCTCGGAGGGTGACGACCGGGACCGTGGAGGTGAATGCGGAACGGTGACCACCGTTGATATGTGCGTGGATTCGTCCGAGAGGCAGAGCGAAACGGTGCCTGCCCCATGTGTGGCTTCGTGTGGTGAAAAGAAAAACAAGAAAAAGAAGGTCGGGTTTCGAGTTGTCGGGACGGAGGAAGAAGGCGAGGGTTTGAAAGCGGAAGTTGAGGGCGACGAGGTCGAGGTGGTTCGCGAGGAGCTGGTCGCTGCGAGCACGGTCGACACGATTGACAAGGTTGCTGAAAACGGTGAAGTGAACGAGGTCGCAGTGACCCCTGTGGACTGCACGGTGGCGGAGTCTCCGACGGAAAGGAGCGAGGAACGAAGTGTTATGGAGATTGTGACGGCGCGGGATGAGGTGAATGTGTCTGTGGACGTGTGGGAAGACGAAGAGTACGACGTGTCGGACTGCCTATTCGCGGCGTGGACGGAGGAAGAGACCGTTCCTGCCGAGGACAAGGACAAGAACGGTCCGATCGAGACCAAGACGGTTGAGCCTGACACGGTCGAGGTCAAGGAAGCCTTGGGGTACGACTGTTTGTTTACGGACGAAGAACTGGACGCTATGGAAGATTGTGAGCCCGGGCAGGAGACGTCTGTTCTTGCTGGAACGGATGTCGCCGCCGAGCCGGAGGAGTACGATAAGGAGCTTGAGGACCGGTTGTATCCGCTGGACGAGGTCGAGTTGCTGAAGCGCGTCAAGCGAAACGCTGAAGCCCTGGCTGAACCGTCCGTGGAGGAGCTGGCCCGCTTCCTGGGTCTCTCTGGAGGTCTTGGAACGGACGCGCTAAGCCGCCTCCGACTCCTTTGGAACACCTGAGTACTGGCAGGATTGCTACGGTGAGATGCTGGAGAAGTCGGAGGAAGCCAAGCGTGCGAATCGAGACTTCCAGACTCCGGTGGCGAGCGTCGGCTATGGTGAGCAAGCTGCGTCCTGTGGAACGATGGAGAAGACCTTGAAGCAGTCGGGCGTCGGCGACGACTCCCGCAGCTCCGATGTCTCCTCCGAACGGTCGAGCTCTGATGATGAAACGGTCGATAACATGGTTAATACGGTCGTCGAGTCTTCCGTGTGCGAGAACGTCTTGCGCCCGCCTGATGATCCGGGAGGAACGGTTTCGGTGGTTGAAGAGAGCCCTATTCTAAGTGAAGTGCGACGAGTCGATCCGAAGATCAAGAGAGCTATCGCGCGTCAGGCTGTGTTCCGGTTGCTGAAAGAGATGAGAGACTACGAAGGTCGGAGGAACGATCCCGAAGAAGTACTGAACGGTGAAGGAGGAACGGTGGATGTTCCCCCTCTGCGAGACAAGGTGCCTGACCCCGAGTGGGAACGGTTACGCGAGCACACCGACTGTGTTGTTAACCAGTATGGGTTGAAGGGAGATTGCTGGGAACGGTTGAAACCGATGATTAAGTCGTATTTCGAGGAGAACGCTGGTCTAGTATGGAGGAAACTGTGGGATCGTACGGGACGGTCGAGGACGCCTAGTGCGAGGCGCCGCCGTCGTCGTCAGCCTAAGAAAAAGGGCTGCTTTGACTTTTCTTCGTTGTACAAGCCGTATGCCGAGGTACTGGAGGACGTGGAGTTCTACCCTGAGCGTGAAGAGGACATTTCGCATTACGTCGAGGTGGTACGGTGTGAGCGTCCTGCTCAGACACCGTTGCCAAGGACCGGTCTCGTGGATGTTGTCACGGTCAACTTGCCAAACGGATTTGGACTCTGTGATGAAGCTGGAGACGAGTATGACGTTTATCGCGCTGTTGAGGACGGACGTCGGGTGGTGTGTGCCGTGGGCAACTTTGAGGCTCTCTCGAGCGGTTATATTGACTGCTTACCGTCTCAAATGCTAGCGGATACTGGTGCTACTCTGAGTCTCGTGGATCGACGCGTGCTGAAGCGTTTAGGACGGTCGTCCGAACCGCTGGAACCGTACGAAGGCCTAGTAAGGAGTTCCTCTGGGCACAAGCTGCGGATCCGTGGTTGGATCACTCTCTCTCTCCGTCTCGGAACGATCGAAGTCTCGATGAGCTTGCTGGTTGCCGACCGTCTCTACGTTGATGCGATCCTGGGTGTCGATGCCCTGGGAGCGTTCGGCGCTGTGATCGACGTGCCAGAACGGACGTTGACTCTGAAGAGTACGGGCGAGGTATTGGCGCTAGGCTTCACCATGGTGCAGGAGTCGTACATGACGACGATGGCGACGTCGGTACGGCTGCCGCCCCTGGCCAAGCCCTCGTAATGACTCAGGTTGTCGGTGCGGTCGTTGACAAGGCGACCGTTCTGGTCGAAGGATCTCTGGGTCTGCCGCCTACGCTGTGCGTGGCACGGTCGCTGTGCACGGTCGAGGAGGGCCAGGTCATCGTTGAAGTCTGCAATGCGTCTACTGATGAGTACTGGATCCGGAAAGGAACGGTCATTGCGTGCACTTCGGTGATCCCGGAGTCGGCTTTCGAGCCGCCAACGGTCGACCCGGACGCGGAGGAGCCCCAAACGGTTGGCTCGAAGAGAACGGTGCCCGCCGAAGGTGAAGAGTCTCCGGAGGAGTGTGCAGCGTCCGTGTCGGAGGCGCGTGAGGTGGATGTCGGTGAGAAGGTGAAGGCTACGAAGCCGGACATCCCGCCCGACAAGGCAGAAGCTATGAAGGCAGATTTCTCTGAGTCTAAGTTGTCGCCCGAACAGCAGGCACTGTTCCAGGCGGAGCTGAACGGTTTTGACAGTATGTTCGTGGACTCTTCGAAGGAGCCCGGACGGACGGACCTGCTGCAGTTCGAGATCGACACCGGTGGCAGTGCTCCGATTAAGCAGCAACCGTACCGTGTCTCGCTGGCTGAAGGCGAAGTTATGGAGGCGGAGATCCAGCAGTACTTGAGCTGAACCTGATTCGGCCCTCGAACAGTCCGTGGGCGAGCCCGGTCCTGATGATTCGGAAACCGGACGGTGGGATACGGTTTTGCATTGACTACCGTAAGCTGAACGCTGTAACGGTGAAGGACTGTTACCCCATGCCGTTGATCGATGATATTCTGGACGTACTGGGCGACGCTCAACTGTTTTCGACGATTGATATCGCTTCTGGCTACTGGAACGTGCCGATGCACCCGGACAGCGTGTCCAAGACCGCTTTCACGTGCAAATATGGTCTGTACGAATGGTTAGTGATGCCGTTTGGCCTTTGCAACGCTGTTCCCGCGTTCGAACGGTTGATGGAGACCGTTTTGGTGGACCTCAAGTGGCGAATCTGTTTGGTTTATCTCGATGACTGTGTCATTTTCAGTAAGGACTTCCCTACGCATCTGGTTCGTGTGCGCCAAGTGCTGACACGGTTCCAGCAGGCTGGATTCAAGCTCAAGATGAAGAAGTGTCACTGGGGGCGCAGCCAAGTTGCGTTCCTGGGGCACATCGTGACTCCTACTGGGATCCTGCCTAATCCTGAGAAGGTGAAGGCCGTGATGAATGTGAAGCGCCCGGTGGACGTGCACGGGATCCGCTCTTTCCTGGGTCTGACGAGCTACTTCAGACGTTACATCCCGGGGTATGCGTCGATCTCTGCGCCCCTGGAACGGTTGAAGGTGAAAGACGCACCGTTCGTGTGGAATGAGGACTGTGAAGCTGCGTTTAGACAGTTGAAGCGTGCGCTCTTGAAGCCGCCGATACTAGTCTATCCTGATGGCAAGAAACGGTTCAAATTGTACGTGGACTCGTCACGGTACGCTGTCGGCGCTTGCTTGATGCAAGAGGTGAACGGTCGCGACCGTGTAGTGGCCTACGCTAGTAAACTGTTGACGGGATCGCAGAAGAACTGGATCAACAACCAAGATGGCATCTCAGAGATCGAGTGTTGGGGTGTCGTCTGGGCGACTCGGAAGTTCCGCTGCTACCTGGACAAGCGTGAGTTTGATTTGTACACGGACCACCAGGCGCTGACGTGGGTGTTCAGCCCCGATAACCGTACTACGAACGCTAAGCTTGCACGGTGGGCGATGGAGCTCTCGAATCTCCAGTTCAAGGTTCATCACAAGCCTGGGGCTTCGTTAGGTCATGTTGACGGGCTGTCGCGGTTGCCCACGGAAACGGTGGCGGCTCTGACGATGAGCGATCTCCTGAATCCTGAAGGCCCGATCGAGGATGGGCTTCCGGCTTCAGTCGGAGAGAGACCGAACACGAGCGGTGAACTTGTGAACGGTGAGGGTGTCGCCGGCGAGCGTGCTGATGGACATGTGGATGATGAAGAACCTGACCGTCCGAACGAGGACGTTGGCAGCGGCCCGCAAATGGACGCGCCGATGTCTCCGGTGGACCAGTTTGGGCTCGACTCTGAGCAGTTCATTGAAGCGCAACAAGAGGTGCCGTGGATCAAGGCGCTGGTGGCGTTCCTGCTGGACGGTGCCTTGCCCCTCGACCCCTTTTTGCGAGCAACGGTTGTCAAGATGGGGCGCAGGTATGAAGTGCGAAACGGTTTGCTGAGGCGGCGTGTGAATCTACCCGCTCGGGTCGGACCTGCACGGTCCTTGACCGTTCCAGTGGTTCCGTTACCGTATGTAGAGACCGTGCTACACTACTGTACCACACTACTTGTCCAAATGCCCCACGGTCACACCGGCCGAGCGTGAGAAGCTGCTCGCCGACCACAAGTAAGATAGCAAAGGTGACTCGACCGACAAAGGGAGGCACCGCTAGGCGAAAAGAATCAAAGACTGTTTCCCCAAGCAGCACCGGTTCGTGGTGTTCGAAGACGAAGTGGAGGTCCCGCTTTGTATTGACAGCGGAGCGGACCGTTGCTGTTTGGATGATAGCTGTTTTGCTCGATTGGTAAATGCGAAGACGGACATTGTGCGGGTGAAATTGGACGAACCTCTGGAGTGCACGATGGCCGACGGCTCATCCGTTTGGGTGAGTTGGACTGTGAAGATAAATTTGAGACTGCGGACTATTGCTGGTATTGTTCACATTGCTGAACCGGTTGAGTGTTTGATCATTCCCGGTAGCTCCGGCGAATTTCTACTTGGTAACGACCTGTTGCTTAAGTTGGGGATCGACGTTGAGCGGCAAATCGACTTACTGGCAGTACCTCTTGGAGTCGACGAGAACGAAGATGAATTTGATGATGCAGATGAACCTACGGTTGGAGAAGAGGTGCAGCATGAAGAAGACGTTCGAGCTGGCATTCTTGGAGAGAGTTTTGCCGGTGACAGCTACCTTCTCGTACTTGAGGATGAAGCAACGCATTTTTGCGAATTGACACCTTGCTCAACTCCGACAAGCACTGTGGCCGCGGAAGCTATCCTCGCATGGCATAGCAGGTATGGCATACCACCACTGTGGATCAGCGACCAGGGGTCGCACTTCAAAAATGCAGTTGTGGCAGAAGTGTGCAGGCGACTGAAGTCACGTCAAGAATTCGCATTGGCTTATAGCCCGTGGATCAATGGCAGCATCGAACGTGCCAACCGTGACATTATACAGGTGCTGCGAGCACTTTGTCTGGAATATGAAGTCGACACACATGATTGGACATATTTCGTGCCTATTTTGCAGGGGAATCTGAACCACACCCCGGTTCCATCTCTGGGTAACAGAGCCCCAGTGGAACTTTTCTGTGGGTTGCCGCTGCCGTCGCCTTTGGACTTTTGTGTGGACTCAAGGCAGCGTAAGATTCTATCCCTACCAGAGCAACCAGGCGATATCGAGCCTTGGCTGGCGGCTCTGAAAGCTACTGTCCGAGCTATGCACAAGCCGATGATCAACGCACGCGCTCAGCAGACCGAGCGCAACCAAAGACGCCATCAACACGCGAAGAAGCCTAACTTCGACGTGGGTGATTACGTGTTGAGATCGAGGGTGGACAGTAAACACCAAGACAAGCTACTAGTGACATGGATTGGGCCCTATCAGATCACACGAGCAGACTCGCACTCGTTCACGGTGCGGCATCTCGTCACCGGGGAGGAGACGTCCACTCCTCCCGGTTGAAGTTCTATGCTGACAGCTCGTTGCAGATCTCAGAGGAGATCCGTGAGCATGTAGCGGCCCAAGGCCAAATCCTGGCGATCAATGAACTACTGGACTACACATGGAACAGCGCTAAGAAGGACCACGATGTGCTAGTGAGCTGGAAGGGCCTAGAGCCTATTGAGGACTCCACCGAGACGGCCAAGTCCCTAGCTAAGGATTTACCCGCGTTGCTACGACAGTTCGCAGAATGATGTGGCGATACTCGCTTCGAACGCCACGTCCGTGCACTGACCAAGCAACGCTCCGAGGCGTAGACGTCGACGCTCACAGACCCATCGACATGTTCCATTCACCCCGTCCCAGTACGACGGCAGCAAAACCTGAAGTCAGAATTTTCGACAGACCGAGAATTTTCGACCATTTCGACAATCTTTTCGACATACATTATTGACATATATTTTTTGACAATTGACATTTCGACGCTCAAACAGATCTGAGTTGAGCTCAACGGAACGAGCAGGACAACTTGACCCGATTGACTGGGCAAGGCTTGGAAGGGCGGTGTAGTGGAGGGTTTTAAAGAAGCAAGCCCAGCCCACTCATCGGGTGACGTCTACGGATCGACGCCACCAAGCGGGCAGTAGAATAGGGGAGAACAGCGAAACCAATGCGACCGACAGAGAGGTCGGTTTGGTAGAAGACGCTGGCAGAAGGCGCTAGCAGGAGTCGCCGGCAGAAGCCGCCGACAGCTAGCTGCAGATACACAGATAGAGATCACTTTGAGATTTACCTCTAAACCAACAACAGATCTTTGGTTTGCCCGGAAGCGCCAGCTTCCCTCGTAGTGTGCCGAAACCTACTACAGTTAGTCGCTGTCGCTGGTGCCGTGTTGGTCGCAAGTTGCGTTGTGTGGAGCGGGATCGTATGCGGCAACGGCGGCGGCGTAAGAGCGCTGTTGGCAGTAGATGCCGCGGTCATGGTCTCCGTTTCGAGCGTGGGTCTGCAGAATTCTGGGTCTGTCTGCATCTTTCGGTCGGCGATGGTTGATTTGTTTGTGATTTGGTTGCCGGTTGATGGTGACAGTGACAACACTGCGGACGAATCTGCCGAACGTCCTTGCTTGGCGGCGCGTGGTGTCGTTAGCTGTCTGTCGGTTGATGCGGCAGCGTACGCTACATGTACTAGCGTGGAGTCGGTGCTCAACGCTCGGGACTTCGAGCAGGGGTCGGTGTGCGGCTGAAAGCGCGTGCACGTCTGCATCATTTTGTAGCGGTCAGAGTAGAATACGCTGGGTCCGGCAGCGCTATGAGGGTGTGTGGGCGGGCGGGCGGGCGGTGGGCGACGGGTTAGTCGGCGCCGGCTTGGATTTGCGGTTCAATTGCGCAATTGCGCACCTCCGTCACATGATTTCCTGATAACGACTCTACGGACACGTGAGCTACGTTAGCGTCACGCTTACCCGAACACGAGCAAGAAGGCCACGAGCTAACATGGCGAAGTGAGTGTGTTCATTCATTGTTGGTTGCTGTTATTACGAAAGCGGTGGCTGTTCTGACCGGCTACTTAATTCATCGCAAGCACAAAAGTGGAGTCGAACCTGAGGCTAGTGGCCCGGATCACCACCACGGAAAGGATTGAAGTTGGGACCGACCGACCGACCGACCGACCAGCCAGCCATCCGCCGGCACGCGTGCCTTGCTTGGCTGCTTAGCAGTAGTAGGCTGATTAGCAGTAGTAGAGCCCTCCGAACGGCATACCGAGACCGCAGCTGCCGCCGTAGAGCCCCGCGCCAAAGAGGTTCCAGTAGCCGAGCGGGTAGGCCCACCGGGGACGCCGCCGCAGCGGAAGCCGAAGCGGTAGGGTCCGTAGCCGCCCCAGCCGCCCCAGTTGTCCCATCCGCCGCCGAGGCCCCACCCGTAGCCGGTTACCCAGCCGAAGTGTTCCTGATTTTCAATGTCTGGGTGAAGTATTTGGACGATTTCAACTCCCCGAGGAGAAAACGACAATGCTCGATGGATTACGGGGCAGCTACAACGACATAAATGTTGTCGACATTCTTCATGCGGCGGAACAGGACCACCTCACACTGAAGTTGGCGATGAACTTGGAGAGTGATTTGATCGACCGTCACGAAGGAACTACTAAAAGTCCTTAAACACCGATTTAGTCACAAGTGAAATGCCGAAGCCTTGATCGAGAGATATGCCGCGATGCCCAACGCGTTGGCTGGAAAGACGCCATAGCCGTGTTCTGATCGGTGGATCAGACCTTACGAGGTGATAAATCGATTCAGTAACTCTGGTTTCTTGGCAAGGTAGCAGGGTGGATTTCTCTATAAGCCTGCTTGTCGATAACATTCGACATGCTTCGTGTGCTCTTTAACGCGGGTTCGCCGTTATACCACGATAAAGTGCGTACATCTGACTGCGAGGCGCTGGCGGTAGGAAGGACGATGAATTGTCGACGACTACGCATGACGGCAGTATTGAGGTCGTGCTGACATGACTGGCATCAAACGCTCATTACTGTCTCGGTGTTTTATAATTGAATAAAACAAAACAAACATGTTAAAAGACTGGAACGACCTCTCGTCGCCGGGAATCGCGAGAATTCGGAGCAACCACCGCGCCAAAGCAGCTAGTACCAGGCCGGGTGGCCTAGAAAGGACCAAAAACGACTTGAACTCTTCTTTTGCGGAAGGGGGGGATTAAATCTAAAGCTTTACCTACGAGACCTTAGCAGTTCGCTCTCCTACAATCTAGAAGCCTGACAAACTTGATCAGCGCTTCGTGAAGCTTCGATGATCATCACTCTCAAGTTGCCCTTGTGCACAGCACATAATCTGTGACGTGGTGTTGCTGCTTTACAGGACCAACTGGTAAGTTTATTAAAATATATCACCTAGCGACTTTTTGGTCGGGTTGGGGTGACGTCCTCCCGGTAGACGGCATCGGGCTGAGCCTCGGCGCCGCTCTGCGGGCGCTGCCTTCGGGCAGCGTCTAGTCCACTGCGGGACATGTGGGGATGTCTTCGTAGGCAAGGCGGTGAGGTGATGGCAAGCTGTGGCCAAGGCCTCGCCGCGCAGAAGGCTTCGCTGCGCGCTATGACCGGGCTCGCCGTAGCGGGTGGGCTGCTAACGGCATGGCCCAGGAAGATGAACTGGACGCGCGACAAGACCATGGCGTAGGGCGGACGCCCGACCGGGACTCGACACTCAACACGACGGCGGGCGCAGGATTCAGCGAGAGGAGCGCAAGGCACAAGAACAGATACTACAGATCAAGGCGCAAGGCTACGCTGGACAGGCTACGGACCGATGAGCAAGACGTGCAAGTAGCAGAACAGATACTACAGATCAAGGCGCGGACGGCTGAGGACATCGATCGGTGGCAGGACCTACAACTACCAGACGTTGATGAAGAGACCCGTGAAGGAGAGCGACGCAGCGAGCCTCCACTTTCGCCAAGGACGAGGAGGAGGGAGGGGGAGCACGGAGAGCCTCACATTTCCTGGCGTATGCGGAAAAAGGTACAAACCGGAACTGTACCCAGTTGTGGGTACAGTAGCGGTTTGCCTCGCCTGATTTTTTGCACCTAACCTAGCTAGACAGAGTCTGGGCAGGAGTAATAAGGCTACGCGAACACGTAACTCATTTCATTTCATTTCACCTAGCGACGTGTTCGTACTAGCGCTGCATCCATGCTCTGCGCAATCACATACCAGAATCATTGCATCACGAACACCACACGCATACAAACTCCAAGAGTTTTTTCCTAGCGTCAGCGACATGAACACGTCCAATCGTGACCAAAATAAAATATTACCCGTTGGTGAAAGCCATTTGATTACCCGGGCAATACCATGGTACCCCATCCCGGGCAATACCATGGCACTGTACACGGCGTGCATAGCGCTCTTTTCTCCAGTCCTCAAGTCGCACGATGCATCTCCACCGGATATTGGGCTTGACCTTGTTCGCCTTATCCAGGCCCGTCAACGCAGATTCGTCGGTGACAAACCTCACGCTGCCCGTGCTCGGCATCTCTCGTGTCGACCCTGCAAGCGCCTTCGTGGTCAAGAACCTAAAAGACAATACCGCTGACGATGACAGTGGCGGGGAAGAGAGAGCAGGGCTGTCGGAAAAATTGTTGGGCTTAGTCTCGTCATCGAAGGTGACCCCAGAACGGCTTCAAAAGTGGCTCGACGAGGGGAAATCAGCAAAAAAGGTTTTCGACCGCATGCGTTTCAAAAAGTCCGATGCGTGGTTGTTGCGCCGCTCCCAGTTCGCCGAGTGGCTCCAGTACGTCGACGACCTGAACGCCAAGAACCCCACCAAGAAAACGTCCGCGATCTCGACACTGACTGCTCGCTACGACGACGCCACCTTGTACAAGATGATTGCGAGCGCGAGCGAATATCCGAGCATGAAGGAAAGGGCCTCGAGATTGCAAGCCGAGCAAATGCAGCACTGGGTAGCCACCGCAAAATCCCCCGACGACGTCTACCTCTTGATGAAGCTGGACACGGTGAAGGAGAATATTCTCAGAAACCACGAGTTCATCGCTTGGAGCAAGTATGTGGACGATTTCAACGCAAACTACCCCGACAATCCAGCGTCGATGGTCCCTACGCTAACCAAGTACTACCGAACGGACTTGACTCTATTCAAAATTGCTGAGGCAGCGAAAAGAGAGGAGAAAACCAAAGGCATCGCCACCAAGTTGGAGGATCAACTCGTTCAGTTGTGGCTAAGCCGTCGAAAGTCACCGGATGACGCCTTGGAAGATCTTGAACTCGGCCACTTGACCGATTATCTATTGTCGCGAGTGCCCTGGATGGGACGGTCAAGCGTTGTGTGGAAGATAGAACGGTTAGGCAGTAGAACACAGAGCGAGAACAGAGCTAATATGCAAAAGCTATCAACTTGTTCTCTCCAGTGCAGATTCACGACTGACCCTACTTCCTTACCACACACGGAGCCTGACGGCCCGTGCTACCTTCTTCTTTCTGCTCTCTGTCGGCTCACGTGTCGACTTCAACACGTCACCTGCTCACCTGGCTCTCGACTCACCCCTTCGTCCTTGGCTCACCTCACTGCTCACGACCCGAGCCACGCGGTGCACGTGACCTCCGTCCTGCCCTTCGCGTCACTGCTCACCCATCGCTCGCGTCACTGCTTCCATCGCTGCCGTGGGCGCCACCTAACCGACGCGTCGCCAGTCAGCGCCTCTCCGAAATTGATGACTGCCCGCTCTCCGCATTGTCCAACAGCTGACCCTCCCAAAGTAGATCGTGAGTCGAACGGTCGTCCGTGTAGTAGGAACGGTGGCGACCGTTCCCACTCGGGACATCCTCCCCGACTGAAACTCGACGTCCTCGTCGAGCAGCTTCCAGCTTGGCGTCTCGCATCTTGGCCCGCAGCTCTCGCTGTTCGGCGCGCAACCCTGTGAGCGTCCTCACGGGTTTCTTCTCGCCTACGCAGCCGTCCGCACGCCAGAACGCTTCGCTCAAACGCTCAGCCTGCTCCAGCTCCTCCAAGTCCTTCTGCCACGCCTCATAGCGGTCCTCGGCCATCTTCATGGGCGAACGCCCACCCGAAGTAGCCTCATGCCACTTCAAGAGATGGCTGGCCACGCCGGCCACCACCACATAGCAGCTCCATAGCGCCACCGTTTCGTCGGGCACCAGCTCGTCGCCGGCGACCAGCCCTCCGTCAGCCAGCAGGTAGTTTAAGGACAACAACAGCACTGCGACGCCCACCGTTCCTTGGCACACCTTCTCCACGAAGTCGTACACATACACAACCGTGTAGAAGACGGCGTACGCCATCAACGACGAGAACGCCCAAAACCCACGGCCCACGCAGCCAGCACGGTCGAACGACCGCTAGCACTCGGCTTTGGGCCCCTTCCAGTACTTGACCGTCGACTTGTAGCTCAGCTCCAACACGTCCGGCAGGAAGACGCACCACAACGGGTGATACGCTTCTAGCCACTTGTGCATCAGCCGGCCCAGGCCCTCAGTGTGTTCACCACGGGACTCCAACACGATCATGGGCGTAGCCCAGATAGCTTCGAACGCATTCCATCTCCTCTCTGCCGCCGGTCGGCCTTGCACGGCCAGACCGTTCACAAAGCGACGGTAGCGCCTCAGGCACACTCGCGCCAGCGTAGCCCACTTGTAGACGAAGGAGAAGACGGCCCCGAGTAGTCGGCCCGCGATGCTCCACAGCGGCCTTGTCACGATTCCGCCAACCGCTCCAATCGTCAGCAAAACGGTCACCCACCAGTACTTGCAGACCGTTTTGAGTACGAATCGCCCAAGGAGCAACGAGCTCCAGAAGCACCACTCGATCACCGCCACAGCTGTCTCCATCCCCACCGTGCGAAAAGTAAAATGCCGACCGTGGCGTAGCTCAAGTCGGCCGCTCCTGCCTGCCAGTGAGGTCTGCAGCCATCGCCCTGGGCAGTCTCGGTAGACTTCGCACTCCACCGTAGCTTTCATCAATTCACCTTGGTAGGCGCGACCGTGTCGCTCGCCAACCGCACCTCTCCTTTCTCTGAAAGGCAATCACAGACCTTCAACTTCTAACGGTCGAGTCATGGCCCATCAGTGGTCCGCTCCCATTGGCTTCTTGTCCTCATTTCAGTTTTCGCCGAGACAAGCACAAGAGGGCCAAGAACTCCGCCACCATGGCCAAGTCGCGCGATGAGAACAAGGCTGCGGTCATCAAGCGGCTGCGCGTGCGCTTGACCGCAAGACCCGCGGCGCCAACGCTGAGGCCGACGCGCAGCTGCGCGCTCAAGTCGACTTCTTCGCCCGACTCCGCGCCGCCGCCTTCATCAACGGAGACTCGCTCGGCGTCACCGCCCTCGACGACCTGGCCGTCGCGGTGTTCCGCGTTCCCGGCGGAGCTCGCGCGCACCGTGGTGCTGCTGCCCGCCCCGACTCGATGGACACGGAACCCGCGCCCGCCCACGACCTCTTCGCCGCCCACGACGCCCCAGCTTCAGCCGTCAAGCGTCCAGCAGCCCAAGGCGCCGACTCTCCGAAGGGACCAGCCCCCAAGAAACAACGCAAGAACGCCCGCACTCCGAGGTACTCGTTGGATCTGCCCGAGACCTGCCCCCGTGACATCCGGCGCGACGTCGAGAAGCTCGTCGAGACGGCCGCCAAGCAGGGCAAGACTCCGCCGCGCGTCGCGTACCCGTGGGCCGGACAGCGCGCCTGGTATGACCCGGAAGAGTTTCCGGAGCTTCACCTGATGCATTGGCGCTACTGCATGCGCCACCGTGACACTTTGTTCGACTGTGCCCTGTACGCGCCCACGGACAACTCAGACGCTCGGCGACGCGAGAAGCTCCTCGCGAACCAAGGTCGACTCGTGCTGGTGTGTGCGAACGTCTGCCTCGTCGGCTGGTACGGCTTCCTCGACCGTTTCGAGAACTCCGTCCACGACAATCTCATGTGGCTAGGAGGAAAGGCCGCCAAGCGTTCAACGTCGGCCAAGGGCGAGACCGGTTCGGCGACGGACCTCGTCACGCTGTGGCGCCGCGACCGTCCCCGTTACGACCGTTTGATGACTCGCATCTTGGACCCGTGCCGCGTCGATGAAGACGGGTACCAGAGCATCCGGGAGCTGTTGGAGCAGACGGAGGCCTTGGACCCGACTCGGCCCGTGCACCTTCGACTTTGCGACGAAGCGCTGGCACGCATCGCCCTCGACGCAGGCCGCACGCCGCCCAACCCAGCTTGGATCGGCAACAAGAGCAGCGGTATCTGGAAGACACTGCTGACAAACGGTCGGATCCGGGCGCTCCAGGTCAAGATCGCCAAGCAGCTCAAGGACGGCTCGTACCGGGTCGCCATGGACTTGAAGCCTTTCCAGAGTAAGGAGCAAGGCGAGGACGACTCGGACTACGTCGACGACGACGAGCCCACTGTGCAGCCGCCGACTCCGTCCGTCGATGAAGAGCTCGAAGAGGTCGAAGAGGACGAGACCGAGGAGAAGCCGCTCGCACAGAGTCCCGCACAGGACGACGAACCCGACGACCATGACCAAGACGACGCCGACCAAGAGAATCAAGTTGAAGACGACGAAGGCGGCCGCAGTCCGGACACCCCGACGCCCCCGACAACGACAAGAAGAGCAGCTCCGGCGACGACAAGGGCGACTCGTCGGCCAAGGGCAACTCCAAGAAGAAGAACCCCGACTCTTCGAGCTCCAAGTAGTCCTCCGTGAATTAGAGACGCTCCTGATCGTTCATTCTTTCCGTATTACTCCATGCGTCCCTCCAATTAATCTCAATAACAACACGTAAACCGTTTTCCACTCGTTCTGTTCTTGAGTCTCGTAGTCCGACCGTTCGTAACATCGCTCCACGACCGTTTTCCCCAAGACTCGAACACTCCCACCGTCGACCTTGCTACGCCATTAGCAGGTCGTCATCCTCCACTTCTTCATTGGCATCGGCCAGCCGCGAGCTTCGACGCAACTCGGGCAGCCTCAACTTCGGGCTTGTTCAAAAGCCGTGACTAGGGCTTCATACTCGGGCATCAGCTCTGCTCGAGGCACCCAAAACGTTTCATAATTCGCAAGCAACACCAGGTACTCCACAGACGGTCCACCGTTCGTTTCTCACACACAGCCAATAACGGCGAATCAGCACCCGTAAGAACCGTGTCTCCCTTGCCAACAGTCAGCCGCTCCGTGAAGCTCGACGCCGGGAGGTCGGACTCCTCCAGAGGTCACCCTTCTGCGTCTCCTTCACCGTCCTCAACGCCGTCCGGCACTTCATCCAGGTAAGGCCGAGTCCACTTGCCACGGAATTTCTTCAAACGGTTCACATTGACCGTTACCACCTTGTCCGGATGCGACGGGATGTCAATCCGATACGCATTATCGCCCACTTTTGCCACGACTCGGTAGGGCCCATGCCATGAGAACGCCAACTTCTTCGTCCGCGCCTCACCTCGCTTCTTCCTGAACAATTGGTACACCCACACCGGGTCTCCAACCTCGTACTCCACGGCTACTCGGTCGCCCAACCGTTTTTCATGGCGATCTTGCGCCTTCACCAGTTGACGCTCGACCAGGTGACGAGAGTCGCGCAGCGACCGGTACAGTTCCCGTCGATACAGAGCCACCTCGTTACTCTTCCACTTCTTCCCAAGGTTCAGGAACGCGACGTCCAGCGGCAGCGTGGCATCACGTCCGTAGAGAGAAAAGAACGGTGTGTCTCCCAACGCCTCGTGATAGGACGTACGGTAGGCAAACAGCACCCGAGGCAAATACAGATCCCAGTCCGTCTGCGCTTCACTCACGTGCATCTTAAGCATTCCCATGAGCGTTCCATTGAACCGTTCCACAAGACCTTGAGTCTGCGGATGGTAGGCAGAACCGAACAGCTTCTTGATCCCGAGCGTTTGATAGAACGACTTGGCGATCTCCGACGTGAAATTCCGACCGTTGTCACTTAGCAACCGTGAAGGCACACCGTGCCGTGACACGACACCGTTCACCATGACATCAACGAACGTGACGGAGTCCAACCGGAGAACTGCGAAAGCCTCTGCCCACCTCGTGAAGTAGTCCACGAACACTAGGATGTACTTGTTCCCCCGCTCCGTTTCAGGTAACGGCCCGACAGCGTCCACCACTAGCAGCGAGAACGGTCCCGTTAGATCGGCTACGGGCATCCGTTGCATCTGCCCCGCCTGCCACGGTCGCGAGCCTTTCCCACTACCACAACGGTTGCACTCCCGGACGTACTCCGTGACATCCTTACGCCATCCAGGCCAGAACGCGTGTCTCCTCACCTTCTCCAGCGTCTTCGTCAGTCCCAGGTGAGAGGCCAACACATCAGAGTGCCGCCACAATGAAAACACCCGGACGCCGCCGCAGCGGAAGCCGAAGCGGTAGGGTCCGTAGCCGCCCCAGCCGCCCCAGTTGCCCCATCCACCGCCGAGGCCCCACCCGTAGCCGGCTCCCCATCCGAAGTGCTCCTTCTTGCCGTCGTTGGCTGCGTCGTGCGCGGTCTGCAGCGCGTTGATGGTTTCTTGGGCGCCGGCAGGCTGCTCGATGCTCTGGACGGAGCCCGTGAACTCGACGCCCTCGGGTGCGGAGGCGCTCTGGGCGGCCTCGAGCGCCTTGGTGGGGACATGACGGCCGGCACGGAGTCGGCGCTGGCCACGACGTTGGCCATGGCGACGATGGCGGCGATGGCGAAGGCGGCGAACTTCATGGTGTCTTGTGGAGTACGGTTTGGTGTGTTGGTTGGTTAGTGTAGTGGAGGGTTTTAAAGAAGCAAGCCCAGCCCACTCATCGGGTGACGTCTACGGATCGACGCCACCAAGCCGGCAGTAGAATAGGGAGAACAGCGAAACCAATGCGACCGACAGAGAGGTCGGTTGGGTAGAAGACGCTGGCAGAAGGCGCTAGCAGGAGTCGCCGGCAGAAGCCGCCGACAGCTAGCAGCAGATACACAGATAGAGATCACTTTGAGATTTACCTCTAAACCAACAACAGAGCTTTGGTTTGCCCGGAAGCGCCAGCTTCCCTCGTAGTGTGCCGAAACCTACTACAAAGATATCTTTAGTTGCGGGTTCAAGCAACACCGACGGATCGGAGAAGAAGCATGACGACGACACCAACGCAGGACGGCGGAGAGCAGGAGACGTTTCTCTTGGCGGACGGGCGGAGCGGTGATAACGCGGTGCAAGGAGGTGATTCGAGACTGGAGTCGACGGATATTCGCCAGGCTGCACGCATGCCGCATCCAATCTTCGCCATCTTGAATCCGCCCAGGGTGTCATCCATGGCGCGCGAAGCGCTCGTGGAGTGGTTGAAACTGAGGAAGGAGTATGATGAATACGTCAAGGACCGCTGCAAGGACGGAAAAGAAGACGTCGCCGCAGTGATGAAGAGCGTGAAGAGTTCGTTCGACGCGAACGTGTTGGAGACTTTGTGTGAAGTTTGTTGGGGGGTGGAGCAGAGCAGTGTGACTGATGACTTTCTCTTGGAGAAGATCCACGAGATCACGGACAGCTTCCAGAACCAGGAGTTGCCCGATGTGAAGGAGCTGTTTCGTGAGGAGCTGCGAATGAACACGAACACCGCCTACATCGACGCGAGAGTGATCGAGTACTTCCACCTGTGCAACTCGTTGATAAAGAAACATGGGTTCACAAGTTTCTTTGAGGAAGCGCGTGGTGTTAAGGAGAAGTGTAAGCTCATCGTCAGCTTGCTCCCAAAAGGACTGAAGAGCAAGGTCCAGAACGAGCTTGACTATCGTGTTCCGGAGGCGAAGTGCAATATTCGGAAATTGTATGAGTTGGTTCGAGTGAAGGCCAAGGAGCAAGCAATTGAAGAACGAGCGTTGAAGAAGGTGAACCCTCCGCGACACAAACACGAAATAAAAGAGCAAAAGACCGGATCCCAACACACACACTTACGGCGCAACGAGATCACCGTGCGGCCAAGAAGGTGAACCAGGCGAAAGACACTGACCGCCGCCAACAGAAAGGTGGCCAGTCAGGGCGTGTAGCCGCCAAAGGAGCCCCAAAAGAAGGCTACCAGCACGCGCGCTGCTGCTCCTCCGCTCAGCAGTAATAGAGTCCTCCGAACGGCATACCAAGACCGCAGCTGCCACCGTAGAGCCCCGCGCCGAAGAGGTTCCAGTAGCCGTGCTGGTAGCCTGCCCGGCAAGCAGGCCGGCCGGCGTCCAACTTCAACCTATTCCGCGGTGATCAAGGCCACTTCTTCTCGAGATTCGACTCCACTCGTGCTCGCGATGAATTAACTAGCTGGTCAGGATTGCCACTGCTTCCGTATCAACAGCCAAAATGAATGAACACACTCACTTCGCCATGTTTGCTCGCTCGTGTTTTTTGGTTGGCTTGGGTTGGCTTGGGTTGGGTTACCCAACTTGGGTGGTGCGTGTGTGTGTGTGTGTGTGACGCTCTCATTGCTCACGTGTCGGTAGTGTCGTTATCAGGAATTTCCCTGCAGGAGGTTCGCAATCGAAACAAAATGGGCGCTGTCCAAGCTAGGCGGACAGCTGCCACTCACCATTACCCTAGTTCGGCAATAGCAATAGCCCACCGCTCACAGCCTGCACAATACCTGCACAATACCTGCACAATACCTGCACAATACAGACACATGCATGCACGCATACACGCACGCCCACCGCGGCGGCAGCAGCAGCACCTACTTGCATTGGCCCACACGCCCGGTTGCTAGTACGCTACCGCATCCATCACAACCAGACAAGATAGCCAGCGACACCGAGCACCGCCAAGCCAGGACATTCGCCCGAATCGTCCGCGCTGCTTGCTGTCAATGTCACCATCAACCAGCAACCAAATCAAATCAAACCAAACCAACCATCGCCGACGAAAGATGCAGACAGACCCAAATTCTGCAGACCCGTACCCGGAACGGAGACCGTGACCACGGCACCCCACCGGCCATCCAGCGCCACACAACGCAACTTGCAACCAACACGGCACCAGCGACAGCGACCAACCAACACACCCACAGACCAAGCCGTACAACACACCTCTCCAGCACACCATGAAGTTCGCCGCCTTCGCCATCGCCGCCATCGTCGCCATGGCCAACGTCGTGGCCAGCGCCGACTCCGTGCCGGCCGTCATGCCCCCGACCAAGGCGCTCGAGGCCGCCCAGAGCGCCTCCGCACCCGAGGGCGTCGAGTTCACAGGCTCCGTCGAGAGCATCGAGCAGCCTGCCGGCGCCCAAGAAACCATCAACGCGCTGCAGACCGCGCACGACGCAGCCAACGACGGCAAGAAGGAGCACTTCGGATGGGGAGCCGGCTACGGGTGGGGCCTCGGCGGTGGATGGGGCAACTGGGGCGGCTGGGGCGGCTACGGACCCTACCGCTTCGGCTTCCGCTGCGGCGGCGTCCCCGGATGGGCCTACCCGCTCGGCTACTGGAACCTCTTCGGCGCGGGGCTCTACGGTGGCAGCTGCGGTCTTGGCATGCCGTTCAGAGGACTCTACTACTGCTGAGCGGAGGGAGCAGCAGCGCGCGTGCTGGCAGCCTGCCCGGCAAGCAGGCCGGCCGGCGTCCAACTTCAACCTATTCCGCGGTGATCAAGGCCACTTCTTCTCGAGATTCGACTCCACTCGTGCTCGCGATGAATTAACTAGCTGGTCAGGATTGCCACTGCTTCCGTATCAACAGCCAAAATGAATGAACACACTCACTTCGCCATGTTTGCTCGCTCGTGTTTTTTGGTTGGGTTGGGTTGGGTTACCCAACTTGGGTGGTGCGTGTGTGTGTGTGACGCTCTCATTGCTCACGTGTCGGTAGTGTCGTTATCAGGAATTTTCCTGTTTCCTTCGCATCTCGTCATTGTAGAGGGGTCACAGGTAGCTTTATTCATTATCGGTAGACCGCACTGGTGCGTGCACCAATGCTAGGGTGTGGTGCGGTGGGTCGTTTGTCGGCGGAGTAAATAGCAGAATGAGCTACACTTTCTATCCTACGGATGGCAGCGGCTGCTGGTCAGCTCCACGTGTCAAGCGATGGGAGCCTGGTCGGGTCGTCGTCCCGTACTCTATCCTCGTGCTGAGAAAACCGGATCTTTGGCTCCGCCAAAGATACCCATTTCCTTCGCATCTCGTCATCGTAGAGGGGTCACAGGTAGCTGCATTCATTATCGGTAGACCGCACTGGTGCGTGCACCAATGCTGCCCCAACATTATGGTCGACCGATTGATGCATGGCTACAGGTGGCGCTGAGACCCCATGCGTCGTGAGAGTTGGAGCTGCTTGGCGGGCGCTTCGTGTATGTAGGCTTGGTACGCGTCTGAAGCCCATCTTCTATGCATTCGGATGGTGTCTGTGTCGACCCCAGCATTATGAAGCGCGGTAGCACCTCCTGCTCGTAGCGAGTGTGCTGATATGCGTTGTGGGTTCACGTTACACCGTTTGGCCGCTCTTCGGAGTACGGCGGTCATAGTTTCGGCGGATAGCGTCTTGTTGCGACTGGTTGAGCATAAAGGTGCGTTCTTGGGCAAATCGAGAGTGACAGCATTTCGTAGCAGCAGTAACGCCGCGAATACTGGACACACCGGCGCTTGGTCGTTCTTGAGCAGCGTCCGTCTCGTAGACATCCCGGCTTGGTCTGTTTTGCTGCCCCTCAGTAAGATGCACACCGATGTCGCGTTTGCGAAGCACGTTGTGCTTACACCATGAGCATCGCCGACGATCACATCTTGAACTTGCAGGCAGTAGCCGTGTCTTCTTCCTCGCGATGATAAGTATTCTGCCCCGCGGAGACAGAAGAAGAAGCCCAGCACCGCAGCCCCACAAATGACGCGGTGCTGGGCGCGGGACATGTCCGTGCAGGATGCGAGTGTCCGGAGCATGTCGACTGAGACGGCGCTGTGGTGGTGACGGGGTGGGCTAAGACGGCGCATCCCTTGGAGGACGAGCGCGTGCTGCGGCTGGAGCTGTGGGCGGAAGCCGACGGCGAGCTGATGACACCATTGAATATGGCTGATGAGAGCCCGTATGGTGCCAAACCGGAGAGGTGCCGCCGCGGTGTTCTTGTGCCAGCAGCTAATTGCGAAAACAATGAGTTGTAGGGATTGTCCGTTGCGGTCGTCGGGGGCAGCCAGCGAGGGAGTCCGGTCCGCGCGCAGAAGGCACTCCAGCGTTTTTAGGTCGCCAGGTAGTGTCGCCTGGACGTGTCGGCGAGCGACCGCCATTGGAGGAAGACCAGCTCCCGTTGTAAATCTTGCGGAACCGCGGGGGCACGGCCTGTTCGCACCACGATGACATTCTGTTAGTCCAATCACGAAGTCCCACGCCGGACCAAGCTCGAGACCCCAGGTCGGCTAGAGTGTTCCGAGAACCAGGAATGTGCGCGGCGGATATGTGCAGCCCAAACTCGACCTCCGCGCATGAGAGTACCCGGAGCAATTCCTGCCCCGCTGGAGTACACGCTCGATGACGGTTAACCCACGCCGTCGCCGATAGGTTATCGATCCAGCACCGCACGTGAATGGGGCGCTGGATGGCGGCCGGCACGCTCTTCCACACAGGCCCCCATACCAGGATGGCTAGCACAGC
Organism: Phytophthora melonis; assembly: GCA_024211575.1. Classification (NCBI taxonomy): domain Eukaryota; phylum Oomycota; class Peronosporomycetes; order Peronosporales; family Peronosporaceae; genus Phytophthora; species Phytophthora melonis. The sequence continues at coordinate 1,730,936 of JAMXKT010000085.1, forward strand.
GCTGAGCAGCTCGCGCGTGTTGACGCTGAACTCTGTCGTCGTACGGAGCGCTTGGGCTTCTGCTGAGTCAAACCGCACCCGAATAAATTCGCGAATCGCTGGATACAGCACCGCAAGCCCGTCATCACTCGCGTCCATGAAGAGATGCACGTTCGGCACCGACGTGTCAGCAAGGATACTTGTTGGGATTCCGTTCATCGCGCCGTGCCGTAGGAGGGATTCGACCCACAGTAGATCGTGTAGGACACTCGGAGGTATGCGTGTTGAGCCAAAGCGAGGTGCCGTGCGCCAAAGAGCATGAAGACGCTGAAAGAAAGCCCGGGTCGATCGGTAACACAAGCTGACGTGGCGTAGAGAGCCGAGGAGTTTCTCGATCTGGTGGCGCGTAGCGCGAGCTGCCGTAATGGCTACCCGCAGGCGAGATAATGCCTTGGACACCTTGTCGCTGGGCATGGACACCGTTCGTGCGGTTGTGTCCCAGAGCAGGCCGAGCACCACGAGCACGGTGGACCATGGTGAAATTTTTTCCTCGTTGATTGCCTCAGGACCGAGTGTCGCCAGCATGCTCAGGCGAAGGGCTGATTCAGCCAGCTCCAGGCGGTTCTCCCTCTCGACTTCCACGAGCAGATGATCGTCCACCCAGACGTAGGAAAAGAACGGTTCCGTGTCGGTCTCGTCGGGGTCCAGCGAGTGGGGGCTTTCGCGGGAGACCAAAAATGATATAGCCCCGCCGAAGATACCGTAATAGGCCGGAGATCCGGTCCATCCGAACGGTAGAGCCAAGTCAATCACCACCTTGTCGCTGCCGTGGGATCCAGCAAAGTGAGCAGACGCGTGAGCCGCCACCGCAATCCTCCGAAATGCACTCTTGACATCGCCTTTTAGAAGCTTGATGTTGCGCCCGAGGCACGCTGCCGCGAGGTACTCGATGCGCCGCGCAATGCGGCAGACACTCTCGAAGGTGATATCGGGAATTAACTCTTGTGCCGAGCAGGCGGTGGTCGACCGGGCCCGTGGATAGGAAAGATCGTGAATCAGACGTCCCGCCTCACTGGGGTCAATATCCTTTTTCGGAACACAGCCAAAGGGGCTGAGGCGGAGTTGAGCCCAGGCCAAGGCCACCGACGCTTCGAGAACCAGGTAAGTTCCGTTAGCTTGACCTTCACCGATGCTTCGACCCACTGCGCAGCTAAACTGACGGACACTGCTGTGGTTTGGCATGAGCGTGTGGTCAGGAGGGCGCGGCTCATTGAACGTGTGGGTGACACCGTACGTCGCGATGGCCACCACTTCTTCTCGGTGCTTGTAGCCGTGCCGGAGTATGTCCAGCCAGACCGGGTCGAGAGCTTTATTCGGCCGGGGTCGCCGTCCGTCTCATTGCGCCACAGCGCCACCGTGTCGCCGAGGGTCAGCGCGGACTTGGCCACCAGCTTCGAGAGTGCGTGGCACAGCGCCGTGTCGATGTGTGGCTGCGGTGCCACGCGGGTCACCGAAGTAAGGCTGGTGGGGACGGGGATGCTGGCGGTCCGGAGGGCTCGCACTATGCTGGCGCGGCGCGCGTGCTCGGACGCGTGGAGCCTTGCACGCAGAGCCAGCTGAATCAGCCCGGCAGTGCAACCGGACACGCGAAATCGCGCGGTGGACGGTAGAGACGGAGTCGGTAATGCCACAAGTGCAATCGGTCGGTCAATACGGTCGCCATGGTGGTGGCTTCGGTCGGTGCTAGATTTCGATTCGGGTTCATAGGACGGTAGCGGTAAATGGTAGACGGTGGAGCCCGGGGCAAAAGAGTGCTTTTCGGGTCATTGTTGAAGTTCTGTTCGTAGACCGCCCATGTTGCGCTGGATGTGGTTGCGCACCACTGGAGCAAGATCCTCAGGCAGGAAATGGGCGTGATTGGGAAATGCGCATCGGTCTTCCGACTTCGAGCTGCAGCCTCTGCGCGAGAGATACTTCATGCATACCGAGAGCCCCCCTTTCGTGGGCAAAGCCTCGATAACTTCGCGTGGAGTCTTCCGAGCGGGGCGCTGAGGGCGAGAGGCGTCGGTGGACGGTGCAGCCGCCGTCTGCTGGCGGGGCGCGGAGGCGTTGGAGAGCGAGGCGAGACGCTCGGATTGGATCACGTAGAGGACGCTCTGGAGTTCAGGGTCCCTGAGGGAGAACTTGCTTGATGTCCGCTCTCGATGCACCGCCCATGCGGGCGTCTGAGAGCGTGGCAGCGCGGTAGTCCTCAAAGACGCGGTCAAACCAAAACACCAGAGAGTCGACGTCATGCGTTGTCCAGCGACAGAAGCTACTGAGCTCTTCAACAAACTCGCGGGCGACGCTGACCAGTCGGCGGGTGATGTCTTCGAAGAATTCGTCGACAAACACTTGCAGGACGGTCAACGCGTTGGTAATGTCGTCGATGGTGCTCGGGCGCGGTGCCTTCGGAAGCGATACAGAGGCCGAAAAGTTGTTGAGGTTCACGGATCCTTCGGCGTACCATGCCCGACGCGCGGCGAAGTCGAACCGGCGAAAATGGAGGATCGATAGTCCCCTGGCACCAAACTCGAACGCGTAAAGCCGAACAATGATCGCCGGATGGGGCTTGAACTTGGTGGCGCGCGAAGAAATCATAAGATCAACCAGAATAGCAGCATCCTTACCTTGATACAGAGCAGAAGCGAGCATCGCGTTGACTTGCTGTTGCGGTTGAGTCGGCGCGAAGGCGTGCTTGGGGCGCCGAGAGGAAGCCACTTCGTCGTCAATCAAGTCCGCTGGGCTCCCGAAACGCTGGCGCTGGTGGACGCGGTCGTCCGAGGCGTCCAGCGGCCGCTTGCTGGAACCGGCCTGACATAGACCCAGGTAGAAGCGAATAAGATCCGGGTCGTCACCAATTGCCGCCAGCACCTTGGCGTGGTTCGTCGGGGGCGGCTGCGGGGCGGCGGGGGCCGTAGAGCCGCCACGCTCCCTGGCCGAGCGGGGTTGTCGATCGAGTCAAGAAGCGCCTCCAGCTCGGTGTCGTTGTCAGGGGTCGGTGGACTGCGCACTGGGGGCGCTGGAGAGTCCGGAAGTTCCGGATCGTCGTCGAATCGTGAGCCGATGGTGGAGCGAATGCGGGGTGGCGCACGCTTCTGCCCATCGATGTAATAGGCAAAGTCAATGGCGTGGCGCACACGCACGGTGCGCGTTGCGCCCGAAGCTGCATTAATCCAGCGAAGGGTATCGTGGGGCTGAGGCTGGTCTCGCGAGGCCGTGAAGCCGCGAAGGAGGCGCGAGATTGCCCGCGTGGGGCGTTCGCCGTTCGCACCAAGGAGGCGATCCAGGATCGAGTGATGCTGGTCGGTCAGCGTGGCCATCGTCACCTCCGCAGTCGAAATGCGGCTCTATCCCTTCAGAAAGCACAGCACGGGGGCTATTTCGACGAGCTCAGAAGTTGCACATTGGAGGACGCCGAATCCCGTCCGCACGTCTGCGGTGGTGTCGTGATAGCTGATCACTTGGCCGTAGACATACGCGTCTTGGGCGATCCCAACGACCGGTTTGCGAAGCCATTCGCCCGGTGCTCCGCCGTCGTACTCAGTAGCGGGGACAGCCCTTGCTTGAGCTAAGTCGCTGCGAACTTCCACGGACGTGCGCGGCATTGATGACGTCTCAACCGTAGCGGTGGCACCGGCCGAGCGGAGCACCGTCCCTAAAGGGGGTGTCAGACGGAGGCGGTCCCATTATGTCTTCAGGCATCAGGAGAACGTGCATGACGCGTAGGAAGTACTTGAGCGGAGTTGACTCGTTTGTCGGCGGAGTAAATCGCAGAATGAGCTACACTTTCTATCCTACGGATGCCAGCGGCTGCTGGTCAGCTCCACGTGTCAAGCGATGGGAGCCTGGTCGGGTCGTCGTTCCGTACTCTATCCTCGTGCTGAGAAAACCGGTTCTTTGGCTCCGCCAAAGATACCCACAGGAGGTTCGCAATCGAAACAAAATGGGCGCTGTCCAAGCTAGACGGACAGCTGCCACTCACCATTACCCTAGTACGGCAATAGCAATAGCCCACCGCTCACAGCCTGCACAATACCTGCACAATACCTGCACAATACCTGCACATGCATGCACGCACACACGCACGCACACCGCGGCGGCAGCAGCAGCACCTACTTGCATTGGCCCACACGCCCGGTTGCTAGTACGCTACCGCATCCATCACAACCAGACAAGATAGCCAGCGACACCGAGCACCGCCAAGCCAGGACATTCGCCCGAATCGTCCGCGCTGCTTGCTGTCAATGTCACCATCAACCAGCAACCAACCAAATCAAATCAAACCAAACCAACCATCGCCGACGAAAGATGCAGACAGACCCAAATTCTGCAGACCCGTACCCGGAACGGAGACCGTGACCACGGCACCCCACCGGCCATCCAGCTCCACACAACGCAACTTGCAACCAACACGGCACCAGCGACAGCGACCAACCAACACACCCACAGACCAAGCCGTACAACACACCTCTCCAGCACACCATGAAGTTCGCCGCCTTCGCCATCGCCGCCATCGTCGCCATGGCCAACGTCGTGGCCAGCGCCGACTCCGTGCCGGCCGTCATGCCCCCGACCAAGGCGCTCGAGGCCGCCCAGAGCGCCTCCGCACCCGAGGGCGTCGAGTTCACGGGCTCCGTCGAGAGCATCGAGCAGCCTGCCGGCGCCCAAGAAACCATCAACGCGCTGCAGACCGCGCACGACGCAGCCAACGACGGCAAGAAGGAGCACTTCGGATGGGGAGCCGGCTACGGGTGGGGCCTCGGCGGTGGATGGGGCAACTGGGGCGGCTGGGGCGGCTACGGACCCTACCGCTTCGGCTTCCGCTGCGGCGGCGTCCCCGGATGGGCCTACCCGCTCGGCTACTGGAACCTCTTCGGCGCGGGGCTCTACGGTGGCAGCTGCGGTCTTGGCATGCCGTTCGGAGGACTCTACTACTGCTGAGCGGAGGGAGCAGCAGCGCGCGTGCTGGCAGCCTGCCCGGCAAGCAGGCCGGCCGGCGTCCAACTTCAACCTATTCCGCGGTGATCAAGGCCACTTCTTCTCGAGATTCGACTCCACTCGTGCTCGCGATGAATTAACTAGCTGGTCAGGATTGCCACTGCTTCCGTATCAACAGCCAAAATGAATGAACACACTCACTTCGCCATGTTTGCTCGCTCGTGTTTTTTGCTTGGCTTGGGTTGGGTTGGGTTGGGTTGGGTTGGGTTGGGTTGGGTTACCCAACTTGGGTGGTGTGTGTGTGTGTGTGGCGCTCTCATTGCTCACGTGTCGGTAGTGTCGTTATCAGGAATTTCCCTGCAGGAGGTTCGCAATCGAAACAAAATGGGCGCTGTCCAAGCTAGACGGACAGCTGCCACTCACCATTACCCTAGTACGGCAATAGCAATAGCCCACCGCTCACAGCCTGCACAATACCTGCACAATACCTGCACAATACCTGCACAATACAGACACATGCATGCACGCACACACGCACGCCCACCGCGGCGGCAGCAGCAGCACCTACTTGCATTGGCCCACACGCCCGGTTGCTAGTACGCTACCGCATCCATCACAACCAGACAAGATAGCCAGCGACACCGAGCACCGCCAAGCCAGGACATTCGCCCGAATCGTCCGCGCTGCTTGCTGTCAATGTCACCATCAACCAGCAACCAAATCAAATCAAATCAAACCAAACCAACCATCGCCGACGAAAGATGCAGACAGACCCAAATTCTGCAGACCCGTACCCGGAACGGAGACCGTGACCATGGCACCCCACCGGCCATCCAGCTCCACACAACGCAACTTGCAACCAACACGGCACCAGCGACAGCGACCAACCAACACACCCACAGACCAAGCCGTACAACACACCTCTCCAGCACACCATGAAGTTCGCCGCCTTCGCCATCGCCGCCATCGTCGCCATGGCCAACGTCGTGGCCAGCGCCGACTCCGTGCCGGCCGTCATGCCCCCGACCAAGGCGCTCGAGGCCGCCCAGAGCGCCTCCGCACCCGAGGGCGTCGAGTTCACGGGCTCCGTCGAGAGCATCGAGCAGCCTGCCGGCGCCCAAGAAACCATCAACGCGCTGCAGACCGCGCACGACGCAGCCAACGACGGCAAGAAGGAGCACTTCGGATGGGGAGCCGGCTACGGGTGGGGCCTCGGCGGTGGATGGGGCAACTGGGGCGGCTGGGGCGGCTACGGACCCTACCGCTTCGGCTTCCGCTGCGGCGGCGTCCCCGGATGGGCCTACCCGCTCGGCTACTGGAACCTCTTCGGCGCGGGGCTCTACGGTGGCAGCTGCGGTCTTGGCATGCCGTTCGGAGGACTCTACTACTGCTGAGCGGAGGGAGCAGCAGCGCGCGTGCTGGCAGCCTGCCCGGCAAGCAGGCCGGCCGGCGTCCAACTTCAACCTATTCCGCGGTGATCAAGGCCACTTCTTCTCGAGATTCGACTCCACTCGTGCTCGCGATGAATTAACTAGCTGGTCAGGATTGCCACTGCTTCCGTATCAACAGCCAAAATGAATGAACACACTCACTTCGCCATGTTTGCTCGCTCGTGTTTTTTGCTTGGCTTGGGTTGGGTTGGGTTGGGTTGGGTTGGGTTGGGTTGGGTTACCCAACTTGGGTGGTGCGTGTGTGTGTGTGACGCTCTCATTGCTCACGTGTCGGTAGTGTCGTTATCAGGAATTTCCCTGCAGGAGGTTCGCAATCGAAACAAAATGGGCGCTGTCCAAGCTAGACGGACAGCTGCCACTCACCATTACCCTAGTTCGGCAATAGCAATAGCCCACCGCTCACAGCCTGCACAATACCTGCACAATACCTGCACAATACCTGCACAATACAGACACATGCATGCACGCACACACGCACGCCCACCGCGGCGGCAGCAGCAGCACCTACTTGCATTGGCCCACACGCCCGGTTGCTAGTACGCTACCGCATCCATCACAACCAGACAAGATAGCCAGCGACACCGAGCACCGCCAAGCCAGGACATTCGCCCGAATCGTCCGCGCTGCTTGCTGTCAATGTCACCATCAACCAGCAACCAACCAAATCAAATCAAACCAAACCAACCATCGCCGACGAAAGATGCAGACAGACCCAAATTCTGCAGACCCGTACCCGGAACGGAGACCGTGACCATGGCACCCCACCGGCCATCCAGCTCCACACAACGCAACTTGCAACCAACACGGCACCAGCGACAGCGACCAACCAACACACCCACAGACCAAGCCGTACAACACACCTCTCCAGCACACCATGAAGTTCGCCGCCTTCGCCATCGCCGCCATCGTCGCCATGGCCAACGTCGTGGCCAGCGCCGACTCCGTGCCGGCCGTCATGCCCCCGACCAAGGCGCTCGAGGCCGCCCAGAGCGCCTCCGCACCCGAGGGCGTCGAGTTCACGGGCTCCGTCGAGAGCATCGAGCAGCCTGCCGGCGCCCAAGAAACCATCAACGCGCTGCAGACCGCGCACGACGCAGCCAACGACGGCAAGAAGGAGCACTTCGGATGGGGAGCCGGCTACGGGTGGGGCCTCGGCGGTGGATGGGGCAACTGGGGCGGCTGGGGCGGCTACGGACCCTACCGCTTCGGCTTCCGCTGCGGCGGCGTCCCCGGATGGGCCTACCCGCTCGGCTACTGGAACCTCTTCGGCGCGGGGCTCTACGGTGGCAGCTGCGGTCTTGGCATGCCGTTCGGAGGACTCTACTACTGCTGAGCGGAGGGAGCAGCAGCGCGCGTGCTGGCAGCCTGCCCGGCAAGCAGGCCGGCCGGCGTCCAACTTCAACCTATTCCGCGGTGATCAAGGCCACTTCTTCTCGAGATTCGACTCCACTCGTGCTCGCGATGAATTAACTAGCTGGTCAGGATTGCCACTGCTTCCGTATCAACAGCCAAAATGAATGAACACACTCACTTCGCCATGTTTGCTCGCTCGTGTTTTTTGCTTGGCTTGGGTTGGGTTGGGTTGGGTTGGGTTACCCAACTTGGGTGGTGCGTGTGTGTGTGTGACGCTCTCATTGCTCACGTGTCGGTAGTGTCGTTATCAGGAATTTCCCTGCAGGAGGTTCGCAATCGAAACAAAATGGGCGCTGTCCAAGCTAGGCGGACAGCTACCACTCACCATTACCCTAGTTCGGCAATAGCAATAGCCCACCGCTCACAGCCTGCACAATACCTGCACAATACCTGCACAATACCTGCACAATACAGACACATGCATGCACGCACACACGCACGCCCACCGCGGCGGCAGCAGCAGCACCTACTTGCATTGGCCCACACGCCCGGTTGCTAGTACGCTACCGCATCCATCACAACCAGACAAGATAGCCAGCGACACCGAGCACCGCCAAGCCAGGACATTCGCCCGAATCGTCCGCGCTGCTTGCTGTCAATGTCACCATCAACCAGCAACCAAATCAAATCAAACCAAACCAACCATCGCCGACGAAAGATGCAGACAGACCCAAATTCTGCAGACCCGTACCCGAAACGGAGACCGTGACCATGGCACCCCACCGGCCATCCAGCGCCACACAACGCAACTTGCAACCAACACGGCACCAGCGACAGCGACCAACCAACACACCCACAGACCAAGCCGTACAACACACCTCTCCAGCACACCATGAAGTTCGCCGCCTTCGCCATCGCCGCCATCGTCGCCATGGCCAACGTCGTGGCCAGCGCCGACTCCGTGCCGGCCGTCATGCCCCCGACCAAGGCGCTCGAGGCCGCCCAGAGCGCCTCCGCACCCGAGGGCGTCGAGTTCACGGGCTCCGTCGAGAGCATCGAGCAGCCTGCCGGCGCCCAAGAAACCATCAACGCGCTGCAGACCGCGCACGACGCAGCCAACGACGGCAAGAAGGAGCACTTCGGATGGGGAGCCGGCTACGGGTGGGGCCTCGGCGGTGGATGGGGCAACTGGGGCGGCTGGGGCGGCTACGGACCCTACCGCTTCGGCTTCCGCTGCGGCGGCGTCCCCGGATGGGCCTACCCGCTCGGCTACTGGAACCTCTTCGGCGCGGGGCTCTACGGTGGCAGCTGCGGTCTTGGCATGCCGTTCGGAGGACTCTACTACTGCTGAGCGGAGGAGCAGCAGCGCGCGTGCTGGCAGCCTGCCCGGCAAGCAGGCCGGCCGGCGTCCAACTTCAACCTATTCCGCGGTGATCAAGGCCACTTCTTCTCGAGATTCGACTCCACTCGTGCTCGCGATGAATTAACTAGCTGGTCAGGATTGCCACTGCTTCCGTATCAACAGCCAAAATGAATGAACACACTCTCTTCGCCATGTTTGCTCGCTCGTGTTTTTTGCTTGGCTTGGGTTGGGTTGGGTTGGGTTGGGTTGGGTTACCCAACTTGGGTGGTGCGTGTGTGTGTGTGACGCTCTCATTGCTCACGTGTCGGTAGTGTCGTTATCAGGAATTTCCCTGCAGGAGGTTCGCAATCGAAACAAAATGGGCGCTGTCCAAGCTAGGCGGACAGCTACCACTCACCATTACCCTAGTTCGGCAATAGCAATAGCCCACCGCTCACAGCCTGCACAATACCTGCACAATACCTGCACAATACCTGCACAATACAGACACATGCATGCACGCACACACGCACGCCCACCGCGGCGGCAGCAGCAGCACCTACTTGCATTGGCCCACACGCCCGGTTGCTAGTACGCTACCGCATCCATCACAACCAGACAAGATAGCCAGCGACACCGAGCACCGCCAAGCCAGGACATTCGCCCGAATCGTCCGCGCTGCTTGCTGTCAATGTCACCATCAACCAGCAACCAAATCAAATCAAATCAAACCAAACCAACCATCGCCGACGAAAGATGCAGACAGACCCAAATTCTGCAGACCCGTACCCGGAACGGAGACCGTGACCACGGCACCCCACCGGCTATCCAGCTCCACACAACGCAACTTGCAACCAACACGGCACCAGCGACAGCGACCAACCAACACACCCACAGACCAAGCCGTACAACACACCTCTCCAGCACACCATGAAGTTCGCCGCCTTCGCCATCGCCGCCATCGTCGCCATGGCCAACGTCGTGGCCAGCGCCGACTCCGTGCCGGCCGTCATGCCCCCGACCAAGGCGCTCGAGGCCGCCCAGAGCGCCTCCGCACCCGAGGGCGTCGAGTTCACGGGCTCCGTCGAGAGCATCGAGCAGCCTGCCGGCGCCCAAGAAACCATCAACGCGCTGCAGACCGCGCACGACGCAGCCAACGACGGCAAGAAGGAGCACTTCGGATGGGGAGCCGGCTACGGGTGGGGCCTCGGCGGTGGATGGGGCAACTGGGGCGGCTGGGGCGGCTACGGACCCTACCGCTTCGGCTTCCGCTGCGGCGGCGTCCCCGGATGGGCCTACCCGCTCGGCTACTGGAACCTCTTCGGCGCGGGGCTCTACGGTGGCAGCTGCGGTCTTGGCATGCCGTTCGGAGGACTCTACTACTGCTGAGCGGAGGGAGCAGCAGCGCGCGTGCTGGCAGCCTGCCCGGCAAGCAGGCCGGCCGGCGTCCAACTTCAACCTATTCCGCGGTGATCAAGGCCACTTCTTCTCGAGATTCGACTCCACTCGTGCTCGCGATGAATTAACTAGCTGGTCAGGATTGCCACTGCTTCCGTATCAACAGCCAAAATGAATGAACACACTCACTTCGCCATGTTTGCTCGCTCGTGTTTTTTGCTTGGCTTGGGTTGGGTTGGGTTGGGTTGGGTTGGGTTACCCAACTTGGGTGGTGCGTGTGTGTGTGACGCTCTCATTGCTCACGTGTCGGTAGTGTCGTTATCAGGAATTTCCCTGCAGGAAGTTCGCAATCGAAACAAAATGGGCGCTGTCCAAGCTAGGCGGACAGCTACCACTCACCATTACCCTAGTTCGGCAATAGCAATAGCCCACCGCTCACAGCCTGCACAATACCTGCACAATACCTGCACAATACAGACACATGCATGCACGCACACACGCACGCCCACCGCGGCGGCAGCAGCAGCACCTACTTGCATTGGCCCACACGCCCGGTTGCTAGTACGCTACCGCATCCATCACAACCAGACAAGATAGCCAGCGACACCGAGCACCGCCAAGCCAGGACATTCGCCCGAATCGTCCGCGCTGCTTGCTGTCAATGTCACCATCAACCAGCAACCAAATCAAATCAAATCAAACCAAACCAACCATCGCCGACGAAAGATGCAGACAGACCCAAATTCTGCAGACCCGTACCCGGAACGGAGACCGTGACCACGGCACCCCACCGGCCATCCAGCGCCACACAACGCAACTTGCAACCAACACGGCACCAGCGACAGCGACCAACCAACACACCCACAGACCAAGCCGTACAACACACCTCTCCAGCACACCATGAAGTTCGCCGCCTTCGCCATCGCCGCCATCGTCGCCATGGCCAACGTCGTGGCCAGCGCCGACTCCGTGCCGGCCGTCATGCCCCCGACCAAGGCGCTCGAGGCCGCCCAGAGCGCCTCCGCACCCGAGGGCGTCGAGTTCACGGGCTCCGTCGAGAGCATCGAGCAGCCTGCCGGCGCCCAAGAAACCATCAACGCGCTGCAGACCGCGCACGACGCAGCCAACGACGGCAAGAAGGAGCACTTCGGATGGGGAGCCGGCTACGGGTGGGGCCTCGGCGGTGGATGGGGCAACTGGGGCGGCTGGGGCGGCTACGGACCCTACCGCTTCGGCTTCCGCTGCGGCGGCGTCCCCGGATGGGCCTACCCGCTCGGCTACTGGAACCTCTTCGGCGCGGGGCTCTACGGTGGCAGCTGCGGTCTTGGCATGCCGTTCGGAGGACTCTACTACTGCTGAGCGGAGGGAGCAGCAGCGCGCGTGCTGGCAGCCTGCCCGGCAAGCAGGCCGGCCGGCGTCCAACTTCAACCTATTCCGCGGTGATCAAGGCCACTTCTTCTCGAGATTCGACTCCACTCGTGCTCGCGATGAATTAACTAGCTGGTCAGGATTGCCACTGCTTCCGTATCAACAGCCAAAATGAATGAACACACTCACTTCGCCATGTTTGCTCGCTCGTGTTTTTTGCTTGGCTTGGGTTGGGTTGGGTTGGGTTGGGTTGGGTTGGGTTGGGTTGGGTTGGGTTACCCAACTTGGGTGGTGCGTGTGTGTGTGTGACGCTCTCATTGCTCACGTGTCGGTAGTGTCGTTATCAGGAATTTCCCTGCAGGAGGTTCGCAATCGAAACAAAATGGGCGCTGTCCAAGCTAGACGGACAGCTACCACTCACCATTACCCTAGTTCGGCAATAGCAATAGCCCACCGCTCACAGCCTGCACAATACCTGCACAATACCTGCACAATACCTGCACAATACAGACACATGCATGCACGCACACACGCACGCCCACCGCGGCGGCAGCAGCAGCACCTACTTGCATTGGCCCACACGCCCGGTTGCTAGTACGCTACCGCATCCATCACAACCAGACAAGATAGCCAGCGACACCGAGCACCGCCAAGCCAGGACATTCGCCCGAATCGTCCGCGCTGCTTGCTGTCAATGTCACCATCAACCAGCAACCAAATCAAATCAAACCAAACCAACCATCGCCGACGAAAGATGCAGACAGACCCAAATTCTGCAGACCCGTACCCGGAACGGAGACCGTGACCACGGCACCCCACCGGCCATCCAGCTCCACACAACGCAACTTGCAACCAACACGGCACCAGCGACAGCGACCAACCAACACACCCACAGACCAAGCCGTACAACACACCTCTCCAGCACACCATGAAGTTCGCCGCCTTCGCCATCGCCGCCATCGTCGCCATGGCCAACGTCGTGGCCAGCGCCGACTCCGTGCCGGCCGTCATGCCCCCGACCAAGGCGCTCGAGGCCGCCCAGAGCGCCTCCGCACCCGAGGGCGTCGAGTTCACGGGCTCCGTCGAGAGCATCGAGCAGCCTGCCGGCGCCCAAGAAACCATCAACGCGCTGCAGACCGCGCACGACGCAGCCAACGACGGCAAGAAGGAGCACTTCGGATGGGGAGCCGGCTACGGGTGGGGCCTCGGCGGTGGATGGGGCAACTGGGGCGGCTGGGGCGGCTACGGACCCTACCGCTTCGGCTTCCGCTGCGGCGGCGTCCCCGGATGGGCCTACCCGCTCGGCTACTGGAACCTCTTCGGCGTGGGGCTCTACGGTGGCAGCTGCGGTCTTGGCATGCCGTTCGGAGGACTCTACTACTGCTGAGCGGAGGGAGCAGCAGCGCGCGTGCTGGCAGCCTGCCCGGCAAGCAGGCCGGCCGGCGTCCAACTTCAACCTATTCCGCGGTGATCAAGGCCACTTCTTCTCGAGATTCGACTCCACTCGTGCTCGCGATGAATTAACTAGCTGGTCAGGATTGCCACTGCTTCCGTATCAACAGCCAAAATGAATGAACACACTCACTTCGCCATGTTTGCTCGCTCGTGTTTTTTGCTTGGCTTGGGTTGGGTTGGGTTGGGTTGGGTTGGGTTGGGTTGGGTTGGGTTGGGTTACCCAACTTGGGTGGTGCGTGTGTGTGTGTGACGCTCTCATTGCTCACGTGTCGGTAGTGTCGTTATCAGGAATTTCCCTGCAGGAGGTTCGCAATCGAAACAAAATGGGCGCTGTCCAAGCTAGGCGGACAGCTACCACTCACCATTACCCTAGTTCGGCAATAGCAATAGCCCACCGCTCACAGCCTGCACAATACCTGCACAATACCTGCACAATACAGACACATGCATGCACGCACACACGCACGCCCACCGCGGCGGCAGCAGCAGCACCTACTTGCATTGGCCCACACGCCCGGTTGCTAGTACGCTACCGCATCCATCACAACCAGACAAGATAGCCAGCGACACCGAGCACCGCCAAGCCAGGACATTCGCCCGAATCGTCCGCGCTGCTTGCTGTCAATGTCACCATCAACCAGCAACCAAATCAAATCAAATCAAACCAAACCAACCATCGCCGACGAAAGATGCAGACAGACCCAAATTCTGCAGACCCGTACCCGGAACGGAGACCGTGACCACGGCACCCCACCGGCCATCCAGCGCCACACAACGCAACTTGCAACCAACACGGCACCAGCGACAGCGACCAACCAACACACCCACAGACCAAGCCGTACAACACACCTCTCCAGCACACCATGAAGTTCGCCGCCTTCGCCATCGCCGCCATCGTCGCCATGGCCAACGTCGTGGCCAGCGCCGACTCCGTGCCGGCCGTCATGCCCCCGACCAAGGCGCTCGAGGCCGCCCAGAGCGCCTCCGCACCCGAGGGCGTCGAGTTCACGGGCTCCGTCCAGAGCATCGAGCAGCCTGCCGGCGCCCAAGAAACCATCAACGCGCTGCAGACCGCGCACGACGCAGCCAACGACGGCAAGAAGGAGCACTTCGGATGGGGAGCCGGCTACGGGTGGGGCCTCGGCGGTGGATGGGGCAACTGGGGCGGCTGGGGCGGCTACGGACCCTACCGCTTCGGCTTCCGCTGCGGCGGCGTCCCCGGATGGGCCTACCCGCTCGGCTACTGGAACCTCTTCGGCGCGGGGCTCTACGGTGGCAGCTGCGGTCTTGGCATGCCGTTCGGAGGACTCTACTACTGCTGAGCGGAGGAGCAGCAGCGCGCGTGCTGGCAGCCTGCCCGGCAAGCAGGCCGGCCGGCGTCCAACTTCAACCTATTCCGCGGTGATCAAGGCCACTTCTTCTCGAGATTCGACTCCACTCGTGCTCGCGATGAATTAACTAGCTGGTCAGGATTGCCACTGCTTCCGTATCAACAGCCAAAATGAATGAACACACTCACTTCGCCATGTTTGCTCGCTCGTGTTTTTTGCTTGGCTTGGGTTGGGTTGGGTTGGGTTGGGTTGGGTTGGGTTGGGTTACCCAACTTGGGTGGTGCGTGTGTGTGTGTGACGCTCTCATTGCTCACGTGTCGGTAGTGTCGTTATCAGGAATTTCCCTGCAGGAGGTTCGCAATCGAAACAAAATGGGCGCTGTCCAAGCTAGGCGGACAGCTACCACTCACCATTACCCTAGTTCGGCAATAGCAATAGCCCACCGCTCACAGCCTGCACAATACCTGCACAATACCTGCACAATACAGACACACGCATGCACGCACACACGCACGCCCACCGCGGCGGCAGCAGCAGCACCTACTTGCATTGGCCCACACGCCCGGTTGCTAGTACGCTACCGCATCCATCACAACCAGACAAGATAGCCAGCGACACCGAGCACCGCCAAGCCAGGACATTCGCCCGAATCGTCCGCGCTGCTTGCTGTCAATGTCACCATCAACCAGCAACCAAATCAAATCAAACCAAACCAACCATCGCCGACGAAAGATGCAGACAGACCCAAATTCTGCAGACCCGTACCCGGAACGGAGACCGTGACCACGGCACCCCACCGGCCATCCAGCGCCACACAACGCAACTTGCAACCAACACGGCACCAGCGACAGCGACCAACCAACACACCCACAGACCAAGCCGTACAACACACCTCTCCAGCACACCATGAAGTTCGCCGCCTTCGCCATCGCCGCCATCGTCGCCATGGCCAACGTCGTGGCCAGCGCCGACTCCGTGCCGGCCGTCATGCCCCCGACCAAGGCGCTCGAGGCCGCCCAGAGCGCCTCCGCACCCGAGGGCGTCGAGTTCACGGGCTCCGTCCAGAGCATCGAGCAGCCTGCCGGCGCCCAAGAAACCATCAACGCGCTGCAGACCGCGCACGACGCAGCCAACGACGGCAAGAAGGAGCACTTCGGATGGGGAGCCGGCTACGGGTGGGGCCTCGGCGGTGGATGGGGCAACTGGGGCGGCTGGGGCGGCTACGGACCCTACCGCTTCGGCTTCCGCTGCGGCGGCGTCCCCGGATGGGCCTACCCGCTCGGCTACTGGAACCTCTTCGGCGCGGGGCTCTACGGTGGCAGCTGCGGTCTTGGCATGCCGTTCGGAGGACTCTACTACTGCTGAGCGGAGGGAGCAGCAGCGCGCGTGCTGGCAGCCTGCCCGGCAAGCAGGCCGGCCGGCGTCCAACTTCAACCTATTCCGCGGTGATCAAGGCCACTTCTTCTCGAGATTCGACTCCACTCGTGCTCGCGATGAATTAACTAGCTGGTCAGGATTGCCACTGCTTCCGTATCAACAGCCAAAATGAATGAACACACTCACTTCGCCATGTTTGCTCGCTCGTGTTTTTTGCTTGGCTTGGGTTGGGTTGGGTTGGGTTGGGTTGGGTTGGGTTGGGTTGGGTTGGGTTACCCAACTTGGGTGGTGCGTGTGTGTGTGTGACGCTCTCATTGCTCACGTGTCGGTAGTGTCGTTATCAGGAATTTCCCTGCAGGAGGTTCGCAATCGAAACAAAATGGGCGCTGTCCAAGCTAGGCGGACAGCTGCCACTCACCATTACCCTAGTTCGGCAATAGCAATAGCCCACCGCTCACAGCCTGCACAATACCTGCACAATACCTGCACAATACAGACACATGCATGCACGCACACACGCACGCCCACCGCGGCGGCAGCAGCAGCACCTACTTGCATTGGCCCACACGCCCGGTTGCTAGTACGCTACCGCATCCATCACAACCAGACAAGATAGCCAGCGACACCGAGCACCGCCAAGCCAGGACATTCGCCCGAATCGTCCGCGCTGCTTGCTGTCAATGTCACCATCAACCAGCAACCAAATCAAATCAAACCAAACCAACCATCGCCGACGAAAGATGCAGACAGACCCAAATTCTGCAGACCCGTACCCGGAACGGAGACCGTGACCACGGCACCCCACCGGCCATCCAGCGCCACACAACGCAACTTGCAACCAACACGGCACCAGCGACAGCGACCAACCAACACACCCACAGACCAAGCCGTACAACACACCTCTCCAGCACACCATGAAGTTCGCCGCCTTCGCCATCGCCGCCATCGTCGCCATGGCCAACGTCGTGGCCAGCGCCGACTCCGTGCCGGCCGTCATGCCCCGACCAAGGCGCTCGAGGCCGCCCAGAGCGCCTCCGCACCCGAGGGCGTCGAGTTCACGGGCTCCGTCCAGAGCATCGAGCAGCCTGCCGGCGCCCAAGAAACCATCAACGCGCTGCAGACCGCGCACGACGCAGCCAACGACGGCAAGAAGGAGCACTTCGGATGGGGAGCCGGCTACGGGTGGGGCCTCGGCGGTGGATGGGGCAACTGGGGCGGCTGGGGCGGCTACGGACCCTACCGCTTCGGCTTCCGCTGCGGCGGCGTCCCCGGATGGGCCTACCCGCTCGGCTACTGGAACCTCTTCGGCGCGGGGCTCTACGGTGGCAGCTGCGGTCTTGGCATGCCGTTCGGAGGACTCTACTACTGCTGAGCGGAGGGAGCAGCAGCGCGCGTGCTGGCAGCCTGCCCGGCAAGCAGGCCGGCCGGCGTCCAACTTCAACCTATTCCGCGGTGATCAAGGCCACTTCTTCTCGAGATTCGACTCCACTCGTGCTCGCGATGAATTAACTAGCTGGTCAGGATTGCCACTGCTTCCGTATCAACAGCCAAAATGAATGAACACACTCACTTCGCCATGTTTGCTCGCTCGTGTTTTTTGCTTGGCTTGGGTTGGGTTGGGTTGGGTTGGGTTGGGTTGGGTTGGGTTGGGTTACCCAACTTGGGTGGTGCGTGTGTGTGTGTGACGCTCTCATTGCTCACGTGTCGGTAGTGTCGTTATCAGGAATTTCCCTGCAGGAGGTTCGCAATCGAAACAAAATGGGCGCTGTCCAAGCTAGACGGACAGCTGCCACTCACCATTACCCTAGTTCGGCAATAGCAATAGCCCACCGCTCACAGCCTGCACAATACCTGCACAATACCTGCACAATACAGACACATGCATGCACGCACACACGCACGCCCACCGCGGCGGCAGCAGCAGCACCTACTTGCATTGGCCCACACGCCCGGTTGCTAGTACGCTACCGCATCCATCACAACCAGACAAGATAGCCAGCGACACCGAGCACCGCCAAGCCAGGACATTCGCCCGAATCGTCCGCGCTGCTTGCTGTCAATGTCACCATCAACCAGCAACCAAATCAAATCAAACCAAACCAACCATCGCCGACGAAAGATGCAGACAGACCCAAATTCTGCAGACCCGTACCCGGAACGGAGACCGTGACCACGGCACCCCACCGGCCATCCAGCGCCACACAACGCAACTTGCAACCAACACGGCACCAGCGACAGCGACCAACCAACACACCCACAGACCAAGCCGTACAACACGCCTCTCCAGCACACCATGAAGTTCGCCGCCTTCGCCATCGCCGCCATCGTCGCCATGGCCAACGTCGTGGCCAGCGCCGACTCCGTGCCGGCCGTCATGCCCCCGACCAAGGCGCTCGAGGCCGCCCAGAGCGCCTCCGCACCCGAGGGCGTCGAGTTCACGGGCTCCGTCCAGAGCATCGAGCAGCCTGCCGGCGCCCAAGAAACCATCAACGCGCTGCAGACCGCGCACGACGCAGCCAACGACGGCAAGAAGGAGCACTTCGGATGGGGAGCCGGCTACGGGTGGGGCCTCGGCGGTGGATGGGGCAACTGGGGCGGCTGGGGCGGCTACGGACCCTACCGCTTCGGCTTCCGCTGCGGCGGCGTCCCCGGATGGGCCTACCCGCTCGGCTACTGGAACCTCTTCGGCGCGGGGCTCTACGGTGGCAGCTGCGGTCTTGGCATGCCGTTCGGAGGACTCTACTACTGCTGAGCGGAGGGAGCAGCAGCGCGCGTGCTGGCAGCCTGCCCGGCAAGCAGGCCGGCCGGCGTCCAACTTCAACCTATTCCGCGGTGATCAAGGCCACTTCTTCTCGAGATTCGACTCCACTCGTGCTCGCGATGAATTAACTAGCTGGTCAGGATTGCCACTGCTTCCGTATCAACAGCCAAAATGAATGAACACACTCACTTCGCCATGTTTGCTCGCTCGTGTTTTTTGCTTGGCTTGGGTTGGGTTGGGTTGGGTTGGGTTGGGTTGGGTTGGGTTGGGTTACCCAACTTGGGTGGTGCGTGTGTGTGTGACGCTCTCATTGCTCACGTGTCGGTAGTGTCGTTATCAGGAATTTCCCTGCAGGAGGTTCGCAATCGAAACAAAATGGGCGCTGTCCAAGCTAGGCGGACAGCTACCACTCACCATTACCCTAGTTCGGCAATAGCAATAGCCCACCGCTCACAGCCTGCACAATACCTGCACAATACCTGCACAATACAGACACATGCATGCACGCACACACGCACGCCCACCGCGGCGGCAGCAGCAGCACCTACTTGCATTGGCCCACACGCCCGGTTGCTAGTACGCTACCGCATCCATCACAACCAGACAAGATAGCCAGCGACACCGAGCACCGCCAAGCCAGGACATTCGCCCGAATCGTCCGCGCTGCTTGCTGTCAATGTCACCATCAACCAGCAACCAAATCAAATCAAACCAAACCAACCATCGCCGACGAAAGATGCAGACAGACCCAAATTCTGCAGACCCGTACCCGGAACGGAGACCGTGACCACGGCACCCCACCGGCCATCCAGCGCCACACAACGCAACTTGCAACCAACACGGCACCAGCGACAGCGACCAACCAACACACCCACAGACCAAGCCGTACAACACACCTCTCCAGCACACCATGAAGTTCGCCGCCTTCGCCATCGCCGCCATCGTCGCCATGGCCAACGTCGTGGCCAGCGCCGACTCCGTGCCGGCCGTCATGCCCCCGACCAAGGCGCTCGAGGCCGCCCAGAGCGCCTCCGCACCCGAGGGCGTCGAGTTCACGGGCTCCGTCCAGAGCATCGAGCAGCCCGCCGGCGCCCAAGAAATCATCAACGCGCTGCAGACCGCGCACGACGCAGCCAACGACGGCAAGAAGGAGCACTTCGGATGGGGAGCCGGCTACGGGTGGGGCCTCGGCGGTGGATGGGGCAACTGGGGCGGCTGGGGCGGCTACGGACCCTACCGCTTCGGCTTCCGCTGCGGCGGCGTCCCCGGATGGGCCTACCCGCTCGGCTACTGGAACCTCTTCGGCGCGGGGCTCTACGGTGGCAGCTGCGGTCTTGGCATGCCGTTCGGAGGACTCTACTACTGCTGAGCGGAGGGAGCAGCAGCGCGCGTGCTGGCAGCCTGCCCGGCAAGCAGGCCGGCCGGCGTCCAACTTCAACCTATTCCGCGGTGATCAAGGCCACTTCTTCTCGAGATTCGACTCCACTCGTGCTCGCGATGAATTAACTAGCTGGTCAGGATTGCCACTGCTTCCGTATCAACAGCCAAAATGAATGAACACACTCACTTCGCCATGTTTGCTCGCTCGTGTTTTTTGCTTGGCTTGGGTTGGGTTGGGTTGGGTTGGGTTGGGTTGGGTTGGGTTGGGTTACCCAACTTGGGTGGTGCGTGTGTGTGTGTGACGCTCTCATTGCTCACGTGTCGGTAGTGTCGTTATCAGGAATTTCCCTGCAGGAGGTTCGCAATCGAAACAAAATGGGCGCTGTCCAAGCTAGGCGGACAGCTGCCACTCACCATTACCCTAGTTCGGCAATAGCAATAGCCCACCGCTCACAGCCTGCACAATACCTGCACAATACCTGCACAATACAGACACACGCATGCACGCACACACGCACGCCCACCGCGGCGGCAGCAGCAGCACCTACTTGCATTGGCCCACACGCCCGGTTGCTAGTACGCTACCGCATCCATCACAACCAGACAAGATAGCCAGCGACACCGAGCACCGCCAAGCCAGGACATTCGCCCGAATCGTCCGCGCTGCTTGCTGTCAATGTCACCATCAACCAGCAACCAAATCAAATCAAACCAAACCAACCATCGCCGACGAAAGATGCAGACAGACCCAAATTCTGCAGACCCGTACCCGGAACGGAGACCGTGACCACGGCACCCCACCGGCCATCCAGCGCCACACAACGCAACTTGCAACCAACACGGCACCAGCGACAGCGACCAACCAACACACCCACAGACCAAGCCGTACAACACACCTCTCCAGCACACCATGAAGTTCGCCGCCTTCGCCATCGCCGCCATCGTCGCCATGGCCAACGTCGTGGCCAGCGCCGACTCCGTGCCGGCCGTCATGCCCCCGACCAAGGCGCTCGAGGCCGCCCAGAGCGCCTCCGCACCCGAGGGCGTCGAGTTCACGGGCTCCGTCCAGAGCATCGAGCAGCCTGCCGGCGCCCAAGAAATCATCAACGCGCTGCAGACCGCGCACGACGCAGCCAACGACGGCAAGAAGGAGCACTTCGGATGGGGAGCCGGCTACGGGTGGGGCCTCGGCGGTGGATGGGGCAACTGGGGCGGCTGGGGCGGCTACGGACCCTACCGCTTCGGCTTCCGCTGCGGCGGCGTCCCCGGATGGGCCTACCCGCTCGGCTACTGGAACCTCTTCGGCGCGGGGCTCTACGGTGGCAGCTGCGGTCTTGGCATGCCGTTCGGAGGACTCTACTACTGCTGAGCGGAGGAGCAGCAGCGCGCGTGCTGGCAGCCTGCCCGGCAAGCAGGCCGGCCGGCGTCCAACTTCAACCTATTCCGCGGTGATCAAGGCCACTTCTTCTCGAGATTCGACTCCACTCGTGCTCGCGATGAATTAACTAGCTGGTCAGGATTGCCACTGCTTCCGTATCAACAGCCAAAATGAATGAACACACTCACTTCGCCATGTTTGCTCGCTCGTGTTTTTTGCTTGGCTTGGCTTGGCCTGGCTTGGGTGGCGCGTGTGTGTGTGTGACGCTCTCATTGCTCACGTGTCGGTAGTGTCGTTATCAGGAATTTCCCTGCAGGAGGTTCGCAATCGAAACAAAATGGGCGCTGTCCAAGCTAGGCGGACAGCTGCCACTCACCATTACCCTAGTTCGGCAATAGCAATAGCCCACCGCTCACAGCCTGCACAATACCTGCACAATACCTGCACAATACAGACACATGCATGCACGCACACACGCACGCCCACCGCGGCGGCAGCAGCAGCACCTACTTGCATTGGCCCACACGCCCGGTTGCTAGTACGCTACCGCATCCATCACAACCAGACAAGATAGCCAGCGACACCGAGCACCGCCAAGCCAGGACATTCGCCCGAATCGTCCGCGCTGCTTGCTGTCAATGTCACCATCAACCAGCAACCAAATCAAATCAAATCAAACCAAACCAACCATCGCCGACGAAAGATGCAGACAGACCCAAATTCTGCAGACCCGTACCCGGAACGGAGACCGTGACCACGGCACCCCACCGGCCATCCAGCGCCACACAACGCAACTTGCAACCAACACGGCACCAGCGACAGCGACCAACCAACACACCCACAGACCAAGCCGTACAACACACCTCTCCAGCACACCATGAAGTTCGCCGCCTTCGCCATCGCCGCCATCGTCGCCATGGCCAACGTCGTGGCCAGCGCCGACTCCGTGCCGGCCGTCATGCCCCCGACCAAGGCGCTCGAGGCCGCCCAGAGCGCCTCCGCACCCGAGGGCGTCGAGTTCACGGGCTCCGTCCAGAGCATCGAGCAGCCGGCCGGCGCCCAAGAAATCATCAACGCGCTGCAGACCGCGCACGACGCAGCCAACGACGGCAAGAAGGAGCACTTCGGATGGGGAGCCGGCTACGGGTGGGGCCTCGGCGGTGGATGGGGCAACTGGGGCGGCTGGGGCGGCTACGGACCCTACCGCTTCGGCTTCCGCTGCGGCGGCGTCCCCGGATGGGCCTACCCGCTCGGCTACTGGAACCTCTTCGGCGCGGGGCTCTACGGTGGCAGCTGCGGTCTTGGCATGCCGTTCGGAGGACTCTACTACTGCTGAGCGGAGGGAGCAGCAGCGCGCGTGCTGGCAGCCTGCCCGGCAAGCAGGCCGGCCGGCGTCCAACTTCAACCTATTCCGCGGTGATCAAGGCCACTTCTTCTCGAGATTCGACTCCACTCGTGCTCGCGATGAATTAACTAGCTGGTCAGGATTGCCACTGCTTCCGTATCAACAGCCAAAATGAATGAACACACTCACTTCGCCATGTTTGCTCGCTCGTGTTTTTTGCTTGGCTTGGGTTGGGTTGGGTTGGGTTGGGTTGGGTTGGGTTGGGTTGGGTTGGGTTGGGTTGGGTTGGGTTACCCAACTTGGGTGGCGCGTGTGTGTGTGTGACGCTCTCATTGCTCACGTGTCGGTAGTGTCGTTATCAGGAATTTCCCTGCAGGAGGTTCGCAATCGAAACAAAATGGGCGCTGTCCAAGCTAGACGGACAGCTGCCACTCACCATTACCCTAGTTCGGCAATAGCAATAGCCCACCGCTCACAGCCTGCACAATACCTGCACAATACAGACACATGCATGCACGCACACACGCATGCACGCACACACGCACGCCCACCGCGGCGGCAGCAGCAGCACCTACTTGCATTGGCCCACACGCCCGGTTGCTAGTACGCTACCGCATCCATCACAACCAGACAAGATAGCCAGCGACACCGAGCACCGCCAAGCCAGGACATTCGCCCGAATCGTCCGCGCTGCTTGCTGTCAATGTCACCATCAACCAGCAACCAAATCAAATCAAACCAAACCAACCATCGCCGACGAAGATGCAGACAGACCCAAATTCTGCAGACCCGTACCCGGAACGGAGACCGTGACCATGGCACCCCACCGGCCATCCAGCTCCACACAACGCAACTTGCAACCAACACGGCACCAGCGACAGCGACCAACCAACACACCCACAGACCAAGCCGTACAACACACCTCTCCAGCACACCATGAAGTTCGCCGCCTTCGCCATCGCCGCCATCGTCGCCATGGCCAACGTCGTGGCCAGCGCCGACTCCGTGCCGGCCGTCATGCCCCCGACCAAGGCGCTCGAGGCCGCCCAGAGCGCCTCCGCACCCGAGGGCGTCGAGTTCACGGGCTCCGTCCAGAGCATCGAGCAGCCCGCCGGCGCCCAAGAAATCATCAACGCGCTGCAGACCGCGCACGACGCAGCCAACGACGGCAAGAAGGAGCACTTCGGATGGGGAGCCGGCTACGGGTGGGGCCTCGGCGGTGGATGGGGCAACTGGGGCGGCTGGGGCGGCTACGGACCCTACCGCTTCGGCTTCCGCTGCGGCGGCGTCCCCGGATGGGCCTACCCGCTCGGCTACTGGAACCTCTTCGGCGCGGGGCTCTACGGTGGCAGCTGCGGTCTTGGCATGCCGTTCGGAGGACTCTACTACTGCTGAGCGGAGGGAGCAGCAGCGCGCGTGCTGGCAGCCTGCCCGGCAAGCAGGCCGGCCGGCGTCCAACTTCAACCTATTCCGCGGTGATCAAGGCCACTTCTTCTCGAGATTCGACTCCACTCGTGCTCGCGATGAATTAACTAGCTGGTCAGGATTGCCACTGCTTCCGTATCAACAGCCAAAATGAATGAACACACTCACTTCGCCATGTTTGCTCGCTCGTGTTTTTTGCTTGGCTTGGGTTGGGTTGGGTTGGGTTGGGTTGGGTTGGGTTGGGCTGGGTTGGGTTGGGTTGGGTTACCCAACTTGGGTGGCGCGTGTGTGTGTGTGACGCTCTCATTGCTCACGTGTCGGTAGTGTCGTTATCAGGAATTTCCCTGCAGGAGGTTCGCAATCGAAACAAAATGGGCGCTGTCCAAGCTAGACGGACAGCTGCCACTCACCATTACCCTAGTTCGGCAATAGCAATAGCCCACCGCTCACAGCCTGCACAATACCTGCACAATACAGACACATGCATGCACGCACACACGCATGCACGCACACACGCACGCCCACCGCGGCGGCAGCAGCAGCACCTACTTGCATTGGCCCACACGCCCGGTTGCTAGTACGCTACCGCATCCATCACAACCAGACAAGATAGCCAGCGACACCGAGCACCGCCAAGCCAGGACATTCGCCCGAATCGTCCGCGCTGCTTGCTGTCAATGTCACCATCAACCAGCAACCAAATCAAATCAAACCAAACCAACCATCGCCGACGAAAGATGCAGACAGACCCAAATTCTGCAGACCCGTACCCGGAACGGAGACCGTGACCACGGCACCCCACCGGCTATCCAGCTCCACACAACGCAACTTGCAACCAACACGGCACCAGCGACAGCGACCAACCAACACACCCCCACAGACCAAGCCGTACAACACACCTCTCCAGCACACCATGAAGTTCGCCGCCTTCGCCATCGCCGCCATCGTCGCCATGGCCAACGTCGTGGCCAGCGCCGACTCCGTGCCGGCCGTCATGCCCCCGACCAAGGCGCTCGAGGCCGCCCAGAGCGCCTCCGCACCCGAGGGCGTCGAGTTCACGGGCTCCGTCCAGAGCATCGAGCAGCCCGCCGGCGCCCAAGAAATCATCAACGCGCTGCAGACCGCGCACGACGCAGCCAACGACGGCAAGAAGGAGCACTTCGGATGGGGAGCCGGCTACGGTGGGGCCTCGGCGGTGGATGGGGCAACTGGGGCGGCTGGGGCGGCTACGGACCCTACCGCTTCGGCTTCCGCTGCGGCGGCGTCCCCGGATGGGCCTACCCGCTCGGCTACTGGAACCTCTTCGGCGCGGGGCTCTACGGTGGCAGCTGCGGTCTTGGCATGCCGTTCGGAGGACTCTACTACTGCTGAGCGGAGGAGCAGCAGCGCGCGTGCTGGCAGCCTGCCCGGCAAGCAGGCCGGCCGGCGTCCAACTTCAACCTATTCCGCGGTGATCAAGGCCACTTCTTCTCGAGATTCGACTCCACTCGTGCTCGCGATGAATTAACTAGCTGGTCAGGATTGCCACTGCTTCCGTATCAACAGCCAAAATGAATGAACACACTCACTTCGCCATGTTTGCTCGCTCGTGTTTTTTGCTTGGCTTGGGTTGGGTTGGGTTGGGTTGGGTTACCCAACTTGGGTGGTGCGTGTGTGTGTGACGCTCTCATTGCTCACGTGTCGGTAGTGTCGTTATCAGGAATTTCCCTGCAGGAGGTTCGCAATCGAAACAAAATGGGCGCTGTCCAAGCTAGACGGACAGCTGCCACTCACCATTACCCTAGTTCGGCAATAGCAATAGCCCACCGCTCACAGCCTGCACAATACCTGCACAATACCTGCACAATACCTGCACAATACAGACACATGCATGCACGCACACACGCACGCCCACCGCGGCGGCAGCAGCAGCACCTACTTGCATTGGCCACACGCCCGGTTGCTAGTACGCTACCGCATCCATCACAACCAGACAAGATAGCCAGCGACACCGAGCACCGCCAAGCCAGGACATTCGCCCGAATCGTCCGCGCTGCTTGCTGTCAATGTCACCATCAACCAGCAACCAAATCAAATCAAACCAAACCAACCATCGCCGACGAAAGATGCAGACAGACCCAAATTCTGCAGACCCGTACCCGGAACGGAGACCGTGACCATGGCACCCCACCGGCCATCCAGCTCCACACAACGCAACTTGCAACCAACACGGCACCAGCGACAGCGACCAACCAACACACCCACAGACCAAGCCGTACAACACACCTCTCCAGCACACCATGAAGTTCGCCGCCTTCGCCATCGCCGCCATCGTCGCCATGGCCAACGTCGTGGCCAGCGCCGACTCCGTGCCGGCCGTCATGCCCCCGACCAAGGCGCTCGAGGCCGCCCAGAGCGCCTCCGCACCCGAGGGCGTCGAGTTCACGGGCTCCGTCCAGAGCATCGAGCAGCCTGCCGGCGCCCAAGAAATCATCAACGCGCTGCAGACCGCGCACGACGCAGCCAACGACGGCAAGAAGGAGCACTTCGGATGGGAGCCGGCTACGGTGGGGCCTCGGCGGTGGATGGGGCAACTGGGGCGGCTGGGGCGGCTACGGACCCTACCGCTTCGGCTTCCGCTGCGGCGGCGTCCCCGGATGGGCCTACCCGCTCGGCTACTGGAACCTCTTCGGCGCGGGGCTCTACGGTGGCAGCTGCGGTCTTGGCATGCCGTTCGGAGGACTCTACTACTGCTGAGCGGAGGGAGCAGCAGCGCGCGTGCTGGCAGCCTGCCCGGCAAGCAGGCCGGCCGGCGTCCAACTTCAACCTATTCCGCGGTGATCAAGGCCACTTCTTCTCGAGATTCGACTCCACTCGTGCTCGCGATGAATTAACTAGCTGGTCAGGATTGCCACTGCTTCCGTATCAACAGCCAAAATGAATGAACACACTCACTTCGCCATGTTTGCTCGCTCGTGTTTTTTGCTTGGCTTGGCTTGGCCTGGCTTGGGTGGTGCGTGTGTGTGTGACGCTCTCATTGCTCACGTGTCGGTAGTGTCGTTATCAGGAATTTCCCTGCAGGAGGTTCGCAATCGAAACAAAATGGGCGCTGTCCAAGCTAGACGGACAGCTGCCACTCACCATTACCCTAGTTCGGCAATAGCAATAGCCCACCGCTCACAGCCTGCACAATACCTGCACAATACCTGCACAATACAGACACATGCATGCACGCACACACGCACGCCCACCGCGGCGGCAGCAGCAGCACCTACTTGCATTGGCCCACACGCCCGGTTGCTAGTACGCTACCGCATCCATCACAACCAGACAAGATAGCCAGCGACACCGAGCACCGCCAAGCCAGGACATTCGCCCGAATCGTCCGCGCTGCTTGCTGTCAATGTCACCATCAACCAGCAACCAAATCAAATCAAATCAAACCAAACCAACCATCGCCGACGAAAGATGCAGACAGACCCAAATTCTGCAGACCCGTACCCGGAACGGAGACCGTGACCACGGCACCCCACCGGCTATCCAGCTCCACACAACGCAACTTGCAACCAACACGGCACCAGCGACAGCGACCAACCAACACACCCCCACAGACCAAGCCGTACAACACACCTCTCCAGCACACCATGAAGTTCGCCGCCTTCGCCATCGCCGCCATCGTCGCCATGGCCAACGTCGTGGCCAGCGCCGACTCCGTGCCGGCCGTCATGCCCCCGACCAAGGCGCTCGAGGCCGCCCAGAGCGCCTCCGCACCCGAGGGCGTCGAGTTCACGGGCTCCGTCCAGAGCATCGAGCAGCCCGCCGGCGCCCAAGAAATCATCAACGCGCTGCAGACCGCGCACGACGCAGCCAACGACGGCAAGAAGGAGCACTTCGGATGGGGAGCCGGCTACGGTGGGGCCTCGGCGGTGGATGGGGCAACTGGGGCGGCTGGGGCGGCTACGGACCCTACCGCTTCGGCTTCCGCTGCGGCGGCGTCCCCGGATGGGCCTACCCGCTCGGCTACTGGAACCTCTTCGGCGCGGGGCTCTACGGTGGCAGCTGCGGTCTTGGCATGCCGTTCGGAGGACTCTACTACTGCTGAGCGGAGGGAGCAGCAGCGCGCGTGCTGGCAGCCTGCCCGGCAAGCAGGCCGGCCGCCGTCCAACTTCAACCTATTCCGCGGTGATCAAGGCCACTTCTTCTCGAGATTCGACTCCACTCGTGCTCGCGATGAATTAACTAGCTGGTCAGGATTGCCACTGCTTCCGTATCAACAGCCAAAATGAATGAACACACTCACTTCGCCATGTTTGCTCGCTCGTGTTTTTTGCTTGGCTTGGCTTGGCCTGGCTTGGGTGGCGCGTGTGCGTGTGTGTGTGACGCTCTCATTGCTCACGTGTCGGTAGTGTCGTTATCAGGAATTTCCCTGCAGGAGGTTCGCAATCGAAACAAAATGGGCGCTGTCCAAGCTAGACGGACAGCTGCCACTCACCATTACCCTAGTTCGGCAATAGCAATAGCCCACCGCTCACAGCCTGCACAATACCTGCACAATACCTGCACAATACAGACACATGCATGCACGCACACACGCACGCCCACCGCGGCGGCAGCAGCAGCACCTACTTGCATTGGCCCACACGCCCGGTTGCTAGTACGCTACCGCATCCATCACAACCAGACAAGATAGCCAGCGACACCGAGCACCGCCAAGCCAGGACATTCGCCCGAATCGTCCGCGCTGCTTGCTGTCAATGTCACCATCAACCAGCAACCAAATCAAATCAAATCAAACCAACCATCGCCGACGAAAGATGCAGACAGACCCAAATTCTGCAGACCCGTACCCGGAACGGAGACCGTGACCACGGCACCCCCACCGGCCATCCAGCGCCACACAACGCAACTTGCAACCAACACGGCACCAGCGACAGCGACCAACCAACACACCCACAGACCAAGCCGTACAACACACCTCTCGAGCACACCATGAAGTTCGCCGCCTTCGCCATCGCCGCCATCGTCGCCATGGCCAACGTCGTGGCCAGCGCCGACTCCGTGCCGGCCGTCATGCCCCCGACCAAGGCGCTCGAGGCCGCCCAGAGCGCCTCCGCACCCGAGGGCGTCGAGTTCACGGGCTCCGTCCAGAGCATCGAGCAGCCCGCCGGCGCCCAAGAAATCATCAACGCGCTGCAGACCGCGCACGACGCAGCCAACGACGGCAAGAAGGAGCACTTCGGATGGGGAGCCGGCTACGGGTGGGGCCTCGGCGGTGGATGGGGCAACTGGGGCGGCTGGGGCGGCTACGGACCCTACCGCTTCGGCTTCCGCTGCGGCGGCGTCCCCGGATGGGCCTACCCGCTCGGCTACTGGAACCTCTTCGGCGCGGGGCTCTACGGTGGCAGCTGCGGTCTTGGCATGCCGTTCGGAGGACTCTACTACTGCTGAGCGGAGGGAGCAGCAGCGCGCGTGCTGGCAGCCTGCCCGGCAAGCAGGCCGGCCGGCGTCCAACTTCAACCTATTCCGCGGTGATCAAGGCCACTTCTTCTCGAGATTCGACTCCACTCGTGCTCGCGATGAATTAACTAGCTGGTCAGGATTGCCACTGCTTCCGTATCAACAGCCAAAATGAATGAACACACTCACTTCGCCATGTTTGCTCGCTCGTGTTTTTTGCTTGGCTTGGCTTGGCCTGGCTTGGGTGGCGCGTGTGTGTGTGTGACGCTCTCATTGCTCACGTGTCGGTAGTGTCGTTATCAGGAATTTCCCTGCAGGAGGTTCGCAATCGAAACAAAATGGGCGCTGTCCAAGCTAGACGGACAGCTGCCACTCACCATTACCCTAGTTCGGCAATAGCAATAGCCCACCGCTCACAGCCTGCACAATACCTGCACAATACCTGCACAATACAGACACATGCATGCACGCACACACGCACGCCCACCGCGGCGGCAGCAGCAGCACCTACTTGCATTGGCCCACACGCCCGGTTGCTAGTACGCTACCGCATCCATCACAACCAGACAAGATAGCCAGCGACACCGAGCACCGCCAAGCCAGGACATTCGCCCGAATCGTCCGCGCTGCTTGCTGTCAATGTCACCATCAACCAGCAACCAAATCAAATCAAACCAAACCAACCCTCGCCGACGAAACATGCAGACAGACCCAAATTCTGCAGACCCGTACCCGGAACGGAGACCGTGACCACGGCACCCCACCGGCCATCCAGCGCCACACAACGCAACTTGCAACCAACACGGCACCAGCGACAGCGACCAACCAACACACCCCCACAGACCAAGCCGTACAACACACCTCTCCAGCACACCATGAAGTTCGCCGCCTTCGCCATCGCCGCCATCGTCGCCATGGCCAACGTCGTGGCCAGCGCCGACTCCGTGCCGGCCGTCATGCCCCCGACCAAGGCGCTCGAGGCCGCCCAGAGCGCCTCCGCACCCGAGGGCGTCGAGTTCACGGGCTCCGTCCAGAGCATCGAGCAGCCCGCCGGCGCCCAAGAAATCATCAACGCGCTGCAGACCGCGCACGACGCAGCCAACGACGGCAAGAAGGAGCACTTCGGATGGGGAGCCGGCTACGGGTGGGGCCTCGGCGGTGGATGGGGCAACTGGGGCGGCTGGGGCGGCTACGGACCCTACCGCTTCGGCTTCCGCTGCGGCGGCGTCCCCGGATGGGCCTACCCGCTCGGCTACTGGAACCTCTTCGGCGCGGGGCTCTACGGTGGCAGCTGCGGTCTTGGCATGCCGTTCGGAGGACTCTACTACTGCTGAGCGGAGGGAGCAGCAGCGCGCGTGCTGGCAGCCTGCCCGGCAAGCAGGCCGGCCGGCGTCCAACTTCAACCTATTCCGCGGTGATCAAGGCCACTTCTTCTCGAGATTCGACTCCACTCGTGCTCGCGATGAATTAACTAGCTGGTCAGGATTGCCACTGCTTCCGTATCAACAGCCAAAATGAATGAACACACTCACTTCGCCATGTTTGCTCGCTCGTGTTTTTTGCTTGGCTTGGGTTGGGTTGGGTTGGGTTGGGTTGGGTTGGGTTGGGTTGGGTTGGGTTGGGTTGGGTTACCCAACTTGGGTGGTGCGTGTGTGTGTGTGACGCTCTCATTGCTCACGTGTCGGTAGTGTCGTTATCAGGAATTTCCCTGCAGGAGGTTCGCAATCGAAACAAAATGGGCGCTGTCCAAGCTAGACGGACAGCTGCCACTCACCATTACCCTAGTTCGGCAATAGCAATAGCCCACCGCTCACAGCCTGCACAATACCTGCACAATACCTGCACAATACAGACACATGCATGCACGCACACACGCACGCCCACCGCGGCGGCAGCAGCAGCACCTACTTGCATTGGCCCACACGCCCGGTTGCTAGTACGCTACCGCATCCATCACAACCAGACAAGATAGCCAGCGACACCGAGCACCGCCAAGCCAGGACATTCGCCCGAATCGTCCGCGCTGCTTGCTGTCAATGTCACCATCAACCAGCAACCAAATCAAATCAAATCAAACCAAACCAACCATCGCCGACGAAAGATGCAGACAGACCCAAATTCTGCAGACCCGTACCCGGAACGGAGACCGTGACCATGGCACCCCACCGGCCATCCAGCTCCACACAACGCAACTTGCAACCAACACGGCACCAGCGACAGCGACCAACCAACACACCCACAGACCAAGCCGTACAACACACCTCTCCAGCACACCATGAAGTTCGCCGCCTTCGCCATCGCCGCCATCGTCGCCATGGCCAACGTCGTGGCCAGCGCCGACTCCGTGCCGGCCGTCATGCCCCCGACCAAGGCGCTCGAGGCCGCCCAGAGCGCCTCCGCACCCGAGGGCGTCGAGTTCACGGGCTCCGTCGAGAGCATCGAGCAGCCTGCCGGCGCCCAAGAAACCATCAACGCGCTGCAGACCGCGCACGACGCAGCCAACGACGACAAGAAGGAGCACTTCGGATGGGGAGCCGGCTACGGGTGGGGCCTCGGCGGTGGATGGGGCAACTGGGGCGGCTGGGGCGGCTACGGACCCTACCGCTTCGGCTTCCGCTGCGGCGGCGTCCCCGGATGGGCCTACCCGCTCGGCTTCTGGACGCTGTTCGCAACTGAGGCCTTAATCGAGAGCTGCGAACTTGGCGTTCCCCTAGGGGGACTTTTCTTTTGCTGATCAGACGCATTTCAATACAGATTGATCTTACCCACCGCAATACGCCACCCCAATCCGCAGCTTTCGCTATCGAGCCATTTTGCATTTGAAACCAGTTGCAACTTTCCTCTGCTGATCAACACTGCGTTCATTTGATCTCCGTGCTCATCTGCTTTAGTTGGCCTTGGCCTCCATGATGGCAGCAACTTAAATTCACATCGCAATACAGTAGCAAAACCGATGACACTCAGCTCGTAAGCATACCTTACCAACGCAAGGACTCGTCTCGCCAGATTTCAAGTATCTTGCCGCCATGTTGAAGCGGTATCTTGAACTTGGGCGCCGAAAACCACGCACCGGACGTACAATTACACGGAGCAAAAGATGCTGTTCACCCGAAGTGGGGGCGGGCACATGCAGCAAAAGTTGCCATTGGCTCAATCCAGGTTTCGTCAAGTTCTCCCCAAGCCGTTAATCTTGATCTTGAAGCTCAGAATCAATTAACCAACGAGCTTGACTTGGTGGCAGTGAACACGCAACTTCTCAGAGCACTCTCCCTGAATTACGACACCATACAGTTGACAACCAAGACGCCGTTGATCGCTTAGATCCGTCACAACGCAATTTGCCCCCGAGAGCGTGAACTCGAGACCCGAAAGTCCCCAAGAACCGGAACACCAAGACGATGAAACTCACCGCTCTCGCCGTCGCTTCGGCACTGGCCATAACGAGTGTCTTTGCCGCTGAGGCGCCTGCTCTCCGCGCTTTGGCTGACGCTCCGCCCGCTCCTGAAGCCAACGCGCAGCCGCCTGCCGGCATGCCGAAGGAAGGTGGCGGCGACCCGAAAGAGTGGGGCTGGGGCGGAGGCTGGGGCCACCCATGGGGCTGGGGATGGGGCCGCCCGTGGGGCTGGGGATGGCGCCGTCCGTGGGGCTGGGGATGGTAAGCAAGCCGAGGACCAAGGAGCCATGACGTCATGAAGCGCTAGTGATCCCGTGCACTCTCCAAGACTTCAAGCTGCTAGCCGCTCCAATCGTTGCATCCAGTCCACCAGCACTCCCTGCTTCATATGCACTCGTCCGCGCAGCCGCCGCGACCGAGCGAGTTGAGTAGCGTCTTGCTTTCTTTTAACTGAACACCGGATCCAAACCACTTTGTTGTCACCACACTGTTGCCTTGCACTCCTTCTTTGCGTCACGCCAGCAGCGTAACGACACCATGCGGATCCTAAGCTTAGAACCGGGGTCGCCTCGCCTGCTGCGGTGGCTGGCCAGGACCCAGTGCCTGCAAGCCCGCGGCAGTTGCTACATGTTGCTGGCGAAGTTGAAGCGGCTTCGAGCCTTTTTTGGTGTGCTGCACGCCACGGTCCGCGCGGTTCGTGGACCGGTCCGGGACCGGTTCGTCCGATTGTCAGCGCCTCGGCCAGTCATTTGGGGCGGGCTCGGGCCGTGAGCCCCAGGTTTATCTTGGCGATTGTATACCCGGTAGCAGCTGTCTTGCCGTTTGTATGGCGTTGGAGCTGCTGGGCGGGTGCCGCCCGGTCACCACGACGGCCATTTATTCTTTGGGACAAATCGGAAGAAAGAATAATGGTGTCGCTGAAGCTTCAGAAGCGGTGCGTTTGAAGCTCTAATACCATGTAGCATCCACAGGTCTACAGGGAAGAACAAGCAGGTTGCTGACGCTTGTGTGTGGTTCTTCTCCTCCCTCCTCTACAGTCTGGCCGCGTCCGTGCTCAAGTGCGGCAAGCGCAAAATCTGGCTCGACCCTAACGAGTCGAACGAGATTGCTCTGGCCAACTCGCGCCAGAACATCCGCAAGCTCGTGAAGGATGGCTTTGTCATCAAGAAGCCGCAGGTGATCCACTCGCGCGCTCGCTTCACCAAGCGCAACGAGGCCAAGCGCAAGGGCCGCCACACGGGCATCGGTAAGCGTCGCGGTACGGCCAACGCTCGCCTGCCCTTCAAGGTGATCTGGATGCGCCGCATCCGTGTGCTCCGTCGTCTCCTCCGCAAGTACCGTGAGGCCAAGAAGATCGACAAGCACATCTACCACGAGCTGTACATGCGCAGCAAGGGTAACCAGTTCAAGAACAAGCGTGTGCTCATGGAGACCATCCACAAGATGAAGGCCGAGCGCCAGCGCGAAAAGACGCTCAAGGAGCAGTCGGAGGCCCGCAAGGAGAAGGCCAAGTCGGCCCGCGAGCGCAAGGCCAAGAAGGCCGCCGCCCCCGCCGCCAAGAAGGAGTAAGCGTTGTCAACACGCCCATCTCCGTCGATGGTAGTCGGACCGACCGGCCGTCCTGGTCACATGAAGGAATAAAATTCTTCCCGAAGATGCCCGCATCTTTTGTCCCACCAAACGTTAGTCTTCGTGTCGTGTTCTCTGTCCATAGCTACTAGTAAATGTTAGCCACGCAGATTTAAGGTTCACTCTCGAGGAGGTCGTGGTTCCTGATGTGGTTGTTGCATAACGCGAAAGTCGGAAAGGTCTTGAGGCTGGCCAATTGCAGTTCAAGCGAAGGTCATCTTAGCGTCTTCGTGGGTCTAGGACCAAACCTTACGCAACTTGCCAAAAAATGGTTTCGTACATACGCACATGTATCGATTGATCTACACAAGAGACCGCTTCCTCTACTCGGTCATCTACTTCGAAAGCAGCGCCTTGCGCACGCCCTCTACCAGCTCGTCCTCGGGCTTGCTCTCAGGGGCAGGGAACTCGAACGTTGAGCCGGTAATGAGCTCGTACAGCAGGATGTAGCGGCGCGAGAGCTCGCTCACAAGCTCCTTGGGGGCCTCGGGCAGCACGGTGTCGTTGTACGGGTCGCAGTGCTCCTTGAACCACAGACGCAGGAACTCCTTGTCGATGTTCTCCGGCGACTTGCCCTCGGCCATGCGCTGCTCGTACGAGTCGGCCAGCCAGTAGCGGCTCGAGTCGGGCGTGTGGATCTCGTCGATGAGCAGGATCTCGCCCGTGGCCTCGTCGAAGCCAAACTCGTACTTGGTGTCCACAAGGATCAAGCCGCGCTTGGCGGCCTGCTCCTGGCCGAAGGCGAACAGCTCGAGCGTCTTCTTCTCGCAGAAGTCCCACTGCTCCTGGGTCATGCGGCCGCTGCGCACCACCTCCACGGCCGAGATGAGCTCGTCGTGCTCGTCGTCCTTGGTGGTGGGGGTCACGAGGTTCTCAGGCAGCTTCTGGTGCTGCTTGAAGCCGTCGGGCAGCTTGTGGCCGCAGAAGTCGCGGCTGCCGTTCTTGTAGTTTGTCCACATGCTCGTGCTGGTCGAGCCCGTGATGTAGCCGCGCACGACGAACTCGACGGGGAAGACCGTGCACTTGCGGCACAGCATGGCCGACGGGTGCGACACGCCCAGCAGGTGGTTGGCCACGATGTGCTTGGTCTGGTTGAACCACCAGACGCTCGTGAGCGTCAGCACGCGGCTCTTGAAGGGCACGGAGGCCAGCGCGCGGTCGAAGGCCGACTGCCGGTCCGTCGACACGAGCAGCACGCGGTCCTCGAACACGTACACGTCGCGCA
The DNA here is from genome assembly GCA_024211575.1 of Phytophthora melonis. Taxonomy (NCBI): domain Eukaryota; phylum Oomycota; class Peronosporomycetes; order Peronosporales; family Peronosporaceae; genus Phytophthora; species Phytophthora melonis. The sequence continues at coordinate 1,766,943 of JAMXKT010000085.1, forward strand.
CCTTGCCCGTGATCTGGCGGAAGGCCGGCAGCTCCTTGCTCAGCGCGGCCAGCGACGTGGCCGTGAGCGCGCGCCCGCTCTCGATCTGGGGCAGGTACGTCTGCGTGCGCTTCTCGGCTTCGGCGACGACGGTGCTCATGTTGCTGCTGCTGAGGTGGTGATGATACAACTGATACTGCTCGAGGGGCTTTGGCTGGCCAGCGGCCACGCTTGAACACGCGCTTTTGTGTGGCCGGGAATGTCCCCGAATGTCCCCGAAGAGCAGGTGTTCCGAGTGCTGGCCGTTTTCCACCAAAATTTGCCTTCGAACAACACTGTGAAAGGCTTGGGCTCCGGCTATCACTGCTACTGCCTTCTCGTGGCGTTTCCTCGCGCAGCTTAGCGCCTTGCTGCTGGTTTCGGCGCGCCGTGTAGTGTCGAGAGGAGACGTCATCGCCTGGCCGGCGGACTGTGTGGCTTGGTGGCGCCACGCTAGCGAGTGTAATGCACACGGCCAGGTGGTGATGAGGAGCGGTGTCTGCTCAATGCCGCGACATGTGACTGCGACGTTGGGGGCCTCGTTGCGCGCAACGCCGTTGCGGCAACGGGAAGGACTTCTCAGCGTGGTATGCATGGGAAGCAAATCAAGAGCGGAAGCGGACGCGGGTGCATGGTATGTTTCTCTGTATTGGTACGTTAGTTATTTGAACAAGACTATGTGGGTCGAATAGATAGCTCAAAATGCTCGAGGCCACGGGCGATGGCGGGCAGGAATGAAACAGCGACGCTCGATGCGTCTCGACGACCAGCTGCCGATTCTCGGCGATGGATTGTTAGTCCGTCGACGCCTCTACGACGCACTCGAGTTGCACGGCGACCTCGCGTTAGTGCGCCGCGCGCTGGAAGGCCCCGACGATGGCGAAGTAGCTCAGCTGTTTCCTTCTACGCGGCTTCTGCGCCCGTTCACGATCGCGGCGACGGCGCTTCTCTAGCTCGAACTTGATGCGGTTGCTGACCGCCAGAAGCGCGTTCGTGGTCACGGGTGCGGCGGGTGCCTTGACTCGCTGTTGCTCCTCGGCGTCGACTTCCGTCTCCTCTTCGATAAACCCGAAGTCGAAACGCGCGCGCTTGTTAGCACTGCGGCCGTGGACTGGCGAGACGGCCGGCGTAGGCGGCGCGAAGCTCTCGAGGTCGCGCTTGAGTGACACCTTGAGCGCAGTCAGTGCCGCTGACAGGTTGACGCTGTCAGTTGACGAGGTTGACGCGGCCGCGGGTGACGCTGGGGCAGTGGCCAGCGGCGTGGTCAGGGGCGAGCGCATGGAGCCACAGGCCGGCACGACGGGCGACGCAGCAGCGAAGAGGCTCTTGCGCTTCTTGGAGGTCTGGTTGATCGGCATGGTATCCACCTGTACTTCCATTACGCGGTGTGTGGCTTCTGCTTGCGTTTCGTGAGCCCGGCGCTGCTTGGTGAGATTGCACGGGTACAAACAGGGCAACGGGGCTCTGTTGCTGCTGCAAGAAGACGCAAGGGTGTGTGTGGAGGCGAGGGTGCAGGCTGTTAGGGGCAACCCGAGCGAGCTCTATGAGGGTGGGTTCGGTGGGTGGACCGCGCTCACGTGGCTCTTCCTCGAAAGCTCTTCTTCTGCTCTCAGCTGAAAGGCTGCAGGGGAAACACTTGCGCCCTAGCCGGCAAATTCAGCAATGATCGAGCCATGGGCAGAAGAGAAGTGAGCAGAGAACGCACTCGGAATCGAAACGCCAGCCCCCCAGAAACAGGCCGCTTTCCACGATTCAAAAGACGCTAGCGCTATACAATTTTCAAGTTATCGCCACCTGTAACCAGCAATATTCCAACATTTAGGTGACATTTTACGGTAAATCACAGTGACAAAAAGCGATTTAAGGTGCAATTACGCCACTTCATTGGTCGAAAGCGGTCATTCAAGGTTGTCTTTACAACCAATGTGGAGCGCCACGCGCGACTTATTTCGGCGAATCGGACGGCGGCGACCGGCCGAGGACGAGCTGGTGGCTCTGCAAGATTGCAAGACTGCACTCGGCGTCTCTGTCCGCGCCGCGCAGACCAGTCCTCCGCCAGGACCAGTCAAGTTGCCGCCGGCTAATGCTCACGTGCACCGTGCAGCGTGCGCCCTCATGCACCCGGGTCTGGCCTGCCTGCCGCCAGGCTGGCTGGTCAGCAGCGGCCTGAGACGCAGCGCAGCCGGAGGTTACCGTTCACACAAGTGAACAGTACGCGGCATGCGCGCGAGCAGGTTGAAGCTGCCGCGGTGGCCGTTTGTTCCGACAGCGAGTTGAATTTGGCGGCAACTTTGGCGGCAAACGCCTGCCTGCGAATTCACTTCAGTACTGTAGAGGTCGGCGCTCACAACGACGAACTCGAAGTACCACGGCCGCTTGATTCTTGCGGCGGCAAATCGAAGACTGACGGCGCTTGACCTCGATTGATGCCGGCCCATCGGCAAGATTGCCGATTGGCAACACTGGGCTTGCGCCGCTATGTGCTGCAGTTGTACTTGTCCAATGCAGAGTACATGTATTGGCCGTGCGCAATGTGGGCCGAATCGCCATCGTCACCTTCCTCTTATGCGATCGGTAGCAATTGGTGTGACTCTGGTGACGATCGGTGGCGCTAGCATCGTTGAGCCCGTGAAACGCAATATCCAAATATCCTGCGAACGCGCATCATTTAACACGCATACAAACGCCAAGTGCTGACCTTCGAGACCCGATCGTGCCGCGATCTTGCATTTCAGTGCGTGCGCCCATACTGAGCCCAAGTGAGCGGCCAACTTGAAGCCGCTTCAGCTTTCGGCGCGCTTGCACACGTAAACGGCAGGTTCCCCTGCACTTCCGAACGTGAAGCGTCAGCCGCACTCCTCGATCCGCGCCAAGAGCCCCGCATCTCCACAGCCCTCTACCTCTCCTTACTACAGCCAGCATGAGCGAGGAAGCGACCAACAAACGTACGAGCAACAGCCTCTAGATACCTAACTACCTAGCTGCTGCTGGTTGGCACTGTGTGTCAATGCGCTGACGCCTCTGTGCCTCTCTGTCTTCCTGTCTGCAGCGACGTCCGGCGTGGTGTCCTTCGTGACCGGCGGCTTCGGCGGTACGTCTCGCATCTATTGTATAGCTTCAGTATTGAACGTCCTGAGGCTGCGGACACTGACGCGTGGGGGATTGTGCATGACAGGCATGTGCCTCGTGGCAACGGGCCACCCGCTCGACCTCATCAAGGTCAACATGCAGACGCAGCCCAAGCCGCTGCCCGGCCAGCCGCCAATGTACACGAACGCCGTCGACTGCGCCCGCAAGATGGTCGCCAAGGACGGGGTACGGCTCTGTTTGTCTTCAGCGTTCCGCTGTAGAGCAGGAAGGTTCTAACTCGCTGTGATCTTTATATCCTATTGCCACACTGCAGTTCCGTGGCTTGTACCGCGGCATGTCGGCCCCGCTGGTGGGCGTGACCCCCATTTTCGCCACGTGCTTCTGGGGCTACGACATGGGCAAGCTCATTGCGGTGAGTGCACTATCCAAGTAACCTTACTACGGTCTTGGCTGAGTTCTGATGCCCTGTAAATCCCCTGCAGATCAAGGCGTCGGGCCAGTCGCCCACGGCTCCGCTGTCCATGGGCCAGATCATGTTCGCCGGTGGATTCTCGGCTATTCCGGCCACTGTGGTCATGGCGCCCGGCGAGCGCATCAAGTGCCTGCTTCAGATCCAGGCACAGGCTATTGAGCGTGGCGAGCCCAAGCTCTACGACGGCATGGTTGACTGTGCCAAGAAACTGTACCGCACGGGCGGCCTGTCGAGCATCTTCCGCGGCTGGGAGGCCACTCTGCTGCGTGACGTGCCTGGGTAAAGCGCGCTCTGCTGTTACTCTGCATTGCTGCAAGCTGCAGATTGTGGATAACTAACTGTCGAATGCGTTAATCCTGTGCCATTTAGATCTGTGGGATACTTCGGCGGTTTTGAGGCAATCAAGCGCGGCCTGACGCCCAAGGGCAAGGACCCGTCGGACCTGAACGCCTTCCGAGTGTTCGTCGCCGGTGGCTTTGCGGGCATCATCAACTGGGTCATCGCCATCCCGCCCGATGTCATCAAGTCGCGCATCCAGACCGCGCCTGAGGGCACGTACCGCGGCATTGCGCACTGCTTCCAGGTACTCATGAAGCAGGAGGGCCCTGGCGCTCTGTTCAACGGCGTGGGCCCTGCCATGGCACGTGCGTTCCCTGCCAACGCCGCGTGCTTCCTCGGCGTCGAGTTCTCCAAGAAGTTCCTGAGTTTCTTCGGTTTCTACTAAGCTCGAGTAAAACACGAGCGTTTGATAAATACAGCCAGCCAGGACGCGAATGCTCCTGCAGTTGAATAATGATTCTCGTGCCTCCGATGGGGGAAGGAAGATCTACATATATTAGAAGGTGGAGCTTTTTCACTTTAGGAGGCTCTTGCGGGAGAATGCATCGTTGATCTCGGCGCGCGGCTCGTCCGTTCCGCGGTACAGCGTGTTGCTGTACAGCTCCACGACGTCTCTGCGGTAACAAACAGCACAACACAAACACGAATAAACACGAGGGACAGCGCCATGCACTGATAACGGTCGAAACGTACGAAATGCGCTTGAGCTCGGCCTTCGCGTCGGCGATGGCGGTTTCTTGCTCGTCCAGCGACGTGTCGGTGCCCGGCAGCGAGCGGAGCAGCTCCAGCGCCTCCGTGTACTTCTGCTTCACCGACACCGCCTGCGATCGACCAGCCAAAGCCGCCAAAAACACGTCAGTAGGCGGGTTAAGATGTTGGAACGTCACATTATAGTGGGGCTCTTACCGACGCCGAGACGTCTCCGATGCGCATGGTCTCCTGGGTCGAGCTGGCCGACAGCACGTCCTTGAGCACGTCGATGAGGTTCGGCAGCACGTCGAACGTCTGAGGCACGAGCACAGCGGCGTTAGTAGTCGTTAAGGGTGATGTGGTAGTACGGTAGGGCGTCTATGCATTGGTGAGGACGTGAAGCGCTTACCTCGTGCAGCTTGGCCTTAGAGATGGAGGCGTCGGCGTCCGTCGAGTCCATCGTCGCTCTGCGTTTGCCGATTTTTGTAGACACTGAGCACAATAACTTAATAACTATTTCTAACCTGAATAAGTACGTTAAGTCACTACTCAGTAAATCTGACCCTCTGCACTTTTGCGCGGAGGTTTGTGTGAACCGGTAGCGATATGGTTAAACGGCCCACTGATATCTGAGACTTGAAGCTGCAACACTCGAATATCTGTGTCGTTTACTTTTGGGACTTTGTGATGCTCAGGGGCGGAGGCAGGGTCTATTTGGGGGGGGGCAGATGCCCCCCCCCCCCCAGATTTTCGGCGGGCAGTTTCAAGTTTTTGGGCGCAACTTTAGAGTCTTCTTACAAACAGACCTGAGTCACGGTGCATGTGGCTGATACGAACGCCGAAACTCTATACACCAAACTTATAGCTCAGCTGGAGCTATGGGGTCTGCAACTGTCCAAGGCGATTTCAACGGGCTCCAAAGTCGATTACGTTCTCGTTGCCCCTACGCGTACTACATGCATTGCTTTGCCCACCGACTAAATCTCTCGTTATAATGGCCGTGGCTATGAACACAATCTCAGTTGTAGATTGCTTCGATACTGTGCAAAGCATTCATACAACGGTAGGGGCATCTTGCAAACGCAAAGATCAACTTCTGGACGAAGCAGCAAATGAACTAGAAAATCTTCTAGCACAATCAGAGCTAAAATATGGGAAGGGACAAAACCAACCGATGATGACCGAGGGTCTGCCGGATCCGTGCCTTACGAAAAGTGAAAATGTTGTGGACACCAATCACGGCGGTTCTAGATCGCATCTCAAAACCGAGCAGAAGCATCTGGGGTTCTTGGCAAAATGTGGACATTTGAGTTTATTTTCCATATTGAAGTTCTCGTTGTGGTACTTTCGAAGACCAACCGGTTATCGCAGTACTTACAGAAAAACAATGTTGACATTGTATCGTCAACATGGTCCGCCAAATACTCTGCGAACTGATTCAAATGCGTGAATCCACCTCACCCCAGTCCAACCCTGCCAGTTTCGATTCGATTTGGAGCGCATCCATCCAATTTTGTGAGCAGATACAAGAGGATGGAACTCCAGACTTTCCGAACAAAACGGATCCTTGGGCTAGACGGGGTGTTAGAAGCCGTGGCCGTGGAAAGAAAGGTTTCCGAGGAGCAGATTCAGCAAGAGGTGAGCATGTCCCCACACAAGGAGAACATTTCAGAGACAGTGTTTACTTGGCCATCGTGAATGTTGTTATTTCGGAGTTAGAGTCGCGGTTTAGTGAAACTGCATTGAGTCTTATGCAGTTGAGTGGATCACTAAGCCCACGATCCAATTTTGAGCGGTCGAATGTTGGTGAAATTACTCAACTAGCAGCTAAATTTTACGCGGACGACTTTACCGGCGAGATGGACGAGTTGAGATCTGAAGCTACTCGTCGTTTCGAGCTGGCCAAGATCGATGTGAGATTGCAAGCGTTGAGCACGACTCATGACCTCTGTACGGTACTTCTCCAGACAGACAATCACCAGATCTTTCCGACTCTGTACAAATTGATTTGTCTAGTCTGCGTGCTTCTTGTGTCGACCGTTACTACGGAGCGCTCTTTTTCAGCTATGAAGCGAATCAAGACGCGACTGCGTACTACAATGGGGGATAGTTGGATGTCCGACTTGATGCTGCTAGCTATTGAACGCGATCTCACGAACAAAGTTTACAAAGACGCAGTGATTGACATGTTAAGCGATATCACACCCAGACGTAAGAGGTTTTAGGTAGCAACTTCCCTGCTTGGAATTTAACTTTTTTAATGCACCTTTATCAGACTTGGATCTTGCCCCCCCAGATTTTTTAGGCTGTATCCGCCCCTGGTGATGCTGATAGTGATTTTTTCAACAGTGCGTCCATTTCCTTTGCGCTACCACAGCGCCATCCGGCGTTTTACCACTGATCTGCCAGCTCTGCAAAATTCCATCCTGTACCTTGGCGGCAATTCCTTTTTCCTTCCACACTCATCGCCTCCTCCGTCATTTTAAATGTTGAGGTATTTCCTGAGCGTCGGGACCGTCGGGACCGTCGGCACGGATTCCTTAGGGACTTTGCGCTGAACTCGCCCACGTACTTGGCCCAAACGCTGAACCCGGGGTTGTCGAGAATGCAAACCAGCTTGAGCTGTGTTTATCCCCATAATATAAAATACGTCGTCAGGAGTGTTCGCTTCGAGGCGAAGCTCGTATTTGTGGGGTCACTCATTGCCACTCGAATAACTTTCTGCTGCTCAGCATCACCGCCGTAGTGAGCAGTCAGTGTCGAGACCGCGGATATTTTCTTCGTTGGATTCTTGGCATTGAAATCATCGACGTACCTACGAGTGAAGTCGTTCATCATCGTAAGAATCTCGGCGTGGAGGTCCCAGCTTAAAAACAATTCACGACCTCGAACTTGCGAAAACGAACTACCAGGGTAAAAAAGAAAACAAGAAAAGAAAATGCTTTGTGCTCTTTCTTGACTATTTAGTTCGGCAATTTTCCGGTTATGAGGGCTACACCTGTTGGAAATAACGTATAGAGCCGTAAACGGGTGATCTATGAGCTATTGTACTAGCCAAAATACTTTGGACCAAGATTTGACGTCCAATTACTCCTTTAAGATGATAATTTTCCGTACACGATATTTAGATATAAGGGTATTTTCGCCCATAGATTCCGATTTTGAGGTTACATTTGCCGAATTCGGCGTCGTTTTTAAGATATAGACCGTTTAAAAAGCACTCTCGAAAGCTTAACAGTTTGGGGAAAGGGTTCCATTAAAGTCAGTTGTTTAGCTGATCATTCATCAAAATACAAGTATTCTATTGGCTCATTCGGGAAAACATACGCCCGAACACACGCTTTCATGGGAAATGACAGCTTGATGGCGTCGGTGCACATGGTTTGATGATTTTAACCTCCAGGCAAATCTATCGTATGTGATGAAGCGCCCGCGCTCTTTGCTCAGGTTGCTAGACCGCTCGACCTTGGTCTTCGCTCAGCCCTTGCACCACTTGGCTCAGCCCTGCTTAGCGCTGCGAGAGTTCCGCTCAGCTCCTTCCACTGAGCGAACACTCCCACTCCACTTCGCTGGGCTTTGCCGCTTGGACTCTTGGCTTAGCGCCGACTCGGGTCGGGCGAGGCGTGTGTTCCTCACTCTGCGATCCCCTTGGCGGTTCTTTCGATCACGGCTACGCTGTGGGCCCAGACTCGCGTCGGCCACACCAGCTGCTGTCGATGTTGAAGGTTACCGGAGGTGTTCCCAGACGAAACTCGCTCCCCACTTGGCGAGTCCCAGTCCGCACGTGTCCACAGCCCGAAATGCCCCGGGTTTTCTTTAATGAACACAACACCACACACAATAGCCTCTACTTCCTCTCTTTGGTTCCGGCTTAGAACCACAACACCCCTTCTTTCCCGGTCGGCCTGGGTACGGGCCGAGTTCGCCTTTTATTTGTCTGAGCCTGAGCGAGGCTCGTACCAGCTTCTCCTTTCTTCTCTACGAGTCAAGCTACGACCCGGTTGGTTGGAGTTAGTTGACTCGGTTTGAGCCTAGTCCAAATCCAAGGCACTCACACGCACACCCTGGGACTTCCCGCGCACCAGGTCCACAATGAACCGATACTAATAATCACACAATGCACCGGGGCACGCCAATGTCCCCAAGCACACAATACAATTACCCTGCCTAAACCTTAGAATGGATCACCTTCCACCCGAAAATATGAAATACACCCTAAGATGTAACTAATATGAAATAACCGTACTGCCGTCGCACCGAGGCACGCTGACAACGTTGATATGTTAAGTTGAATTTGTGTGGATGATCGCCAAGACACCTTCTGGCCAAAGACCTCCACCACTTGCGTCCTTCGGGGCAAAACGAACTCTGTTTAAATTTAACACACACACAAACTAGGACTCACTAAGTGGGGGCGCGATATCCCTCTGGGTACACTCTGACTGGCTGCGCGAAGAGTGTCGGCTGTATGCTTACCGGGCGACCTTGAAGATCCGCCTGAAATCTTTGGTCTCAGCCAATGCGGTGGCTCCATGCTGGCGACGACGTCTTGGAGTCGCTGCTGGCCGTTGAGATCCGCTTGAAGTGTCTGCGATCTTGAGCAGCCGCACCCAATGTAGGCTTGATTACGGCTGCTTCACCGGATGAGTGTACTGACCAGTACCACCAACTTCGAAGTCAGTACCACTGTCTGAACTTAAGTCCAGCGACTCCTCACCCGGCACTTCAACTGGCCTTCGACAACTCCGCTCAAGTCCATGCCGCTCCGCTCAGGTCCATGGCCCTCTGCTCGGCTTCTCAGCTCAGGCAATGCTTCTCGACGTCACATCCAAGGCTGAGCTCGGACTCCATGTCACTCCGCTCAGCTCGACATCTTGGGCGGAGACTCCATGAGCATGACGACACTTGGGTCGCCCTCAGCACGGTCTCGCTCAGACACCTGCAACACGACTCGGCTCGACACCTTAGCCAGTCAGCTCCATAACCACAGGAAACGTCAGACTCCAACTCCACCAGACTCCGCTCAGCTCTTCATCTTGAACGGGACTCGGGTCATCACGCTCGAGGCTCAGCTCGGACTCCACGCAACTTCTCTCAGCTTTCCAGACTCAGCTCGGACTTGGGCAACAACTCCATAATCACTGGGGAAGGTTGAGCTCAAACCCCACCTGGCATCCGCTCAGACATCAGCGCCTATGCTCAGCTCAGCGATCTGGGCGAAGACGACATGGTCACGGTGGATGCTGAACGCACGCTTGCGGTTGGCTGCAGAAACCATCGGTCAGACATCAGGATCAGCCCAGACCGAAGACGCTTAGTGCCAAACCTCCCAGACCCCAAACGCTTGGCGGCTCAGCACAGAGTCTGAGCGGAGACTGCAAGACACCAACATCTGCTCAGGTCAATGATCTCGGATGCTCGAAGGCTGTAAGCACTGATGCACCGCCCAACTCCAACGTGACTCCTGGTATCGGACTTGGATGAGATGAACTCAGGCAGGCGACAGACGAGCTCGGGAGAAAATTTCTGTCGGGCCTCGTCACACGTATCAAATCATACAGGCCCTTTACGTATCAATGTATCAGAATATTCTGTGCCCAAGTCATATATATTAGGTGCTACAGTTGTAACAGAGCATATCGTTAAGCAGGCGTCGACCTGTTTTCTTGCTGGTCAAACTACTCTCCTGGTGCCAATACTTGCCCAAACACAGCAGACCATGAAGCATTCTAAAGCTAAAATACTGCTCTTTCGTACTGCACAGTCACTTTTGTACTGAGTTGTGTGATAGCACCCCTGCTGGTCCCGTTTTAATAGTGATGCGGCCCATGATGGATTTGCTACCCAACATGTCTTGGTCCCTGTACTCCACCTAAAACGCTTACAGGTGTAGCTGTGTGGCTTAGCAGAAAGAAGAGCTGGGTAAGATTATTTTGCGGGCCGAAACACTATCATTGAAAAAGTATTGATGGAGTTATGGGCGAAAAACTACCAGTGTTACAAATCTTGGTCCGGAGTATTTTGGCCAGTACAATACACCGTTCACACTATTTAGTCGTAGTTCGCAAATAGTCGTGCTTCTGTATTTTTTCGTGACACACTGCGCAACCAAATTTGCCTCAGAACCATGACACATCACAAAGACGGTATATTTGGATAGATCTCGTTGAGCTGAAGCCAATCATGGCCCTGGATTTCTGAGAAACTGAATATTGACGTCACTAGAACATTTTAAAATTTCAACTTTTTTCCCTCAAAAATCGTACACCACATTTAGTCAGGGTCCGACTAACTGTAAATAGCGTGAACGGTGTATTGAGTGGTTACATACTGAGCCCCAAGGTACCGCTTCGTAGCTCCGTGCAACGTTGATCTAGAGCAAGAGTAGCTAGGTCGACTAGCTACAACAAACAGTTAATCTACATTGGTGCAAGCACCAGCGTCAATGAAAAATGGACTGAATCAGCTTCGCGGCTGATGTTGCACATTAAATAACTACAAATCGCCCCTCGATCATTTTGAATAGAGCAGTATTGTACATAGTTTAGGAGCGCATTGACCATTGTTGCTGGATGTTTGGGATATTTTGCATTGAAATCGTCCACGTGTTTCGCCCAAACGCTGCGCTCCGGTTGCTGAGAATGCCCTTTGTGAACGTAGAGCTATTTGAAGGCGAATTGCGATTGGGTGAGTGCTGCTGTTCAGCTGCTTAGTAGCACAGCACCACATCACCCCGACGAAGGGGATAAATAGGGTTCTTCGCTCGGAGGACATCGATCATCGTCGTCTTTTTCTCGGGATACCGACGGTTAAAGGCGTTCAGATACTGGACCCACGTCTTGAAATTTGGGCTGGCGAGAGTGTGTTTGCGAGTCGTCTCCAGCTCCAGAGCAATAAATGCAGTCACTGGAGGATCCTTGAAGTGTAGCCAGTACTTCAACTGCTCCCGCTCCAATGCTTTCGCGAGGTTCACAGTGCTCGGGTTCTGCTTCGCCGTCTCGATAATATGCGTGACGGTGTTGTGATTTTGAAGGATCGGTTTGGCCCGAGACTCTCTGCTTTTTTTTCCTTTCTTGTTCAACTCTTCACGTACTTTAGCCATTTCGCGAAAACATCATTGCCCAGAAGATTTCCTTTCACGTTTTTAAGGGCTAGCCTCAAGAAGACTTCTCGGGGAGCCACGTTCTTCGCCAGATAGCCCTGGATCTTCTCCGCTTGGAGCTTTGTTGCAGCCTTTTCCAAATTCGGGAACTTCTTGGCCGCTTTGAGGATTTGCGTCAGCGGTAGATCGTCGAAGCTCGATCCCAACGTTGAGAGCAGCGACGACACCTTGCCGGGGCTTGCCGTGACGAATGCATTCAAGTACAAGACCCAAACGTCAAGGAGCGGTTGGTGAAAAAAAAAACCCGATTAGATGCGATGGCGTCAGCTTCAGTAGTTTGTACAGGATTTCCCGGTGCTTTGCCACATCTCCAGCTGTGCAGACTCCAATTTCATGGCGCTACTTCGTGTGACATCTTTCGCATTGGCTTTCAAGAGCATCTTGGCCACGTTCTCATCGCCAAAAGTCCGCGTTAAAGTCTCGATCACACTCGCTGTAACGCCACCTGGAGAACGTGCCACCGGTGCGAGGCTTGCCTCATACGCCGCCACGCAGTCCGGAACGTCCGCAAGCAGCACCGCTCGCGGCTCCCAGCTATCTGGCATCGGGCCCACCCAACGCACGAGATACCGGCGGTGTGCAGGAATGGCAGCGTCACGGTGGCGAACGACGTGACCCCTTCGCGGTGCAGCACGAGTATCTTCGTGTCACAGGATCTCCTCCACGATATGGCGGACGTTGCCCGCGCTATCCACCAGAGGGGACGGACCGTCGCGCTCGAACGGAGGAGTGCGGCAGCTTTCAGGAGGCTGATCGGACTCAGCGGCTGGATCGGATGAATCAGCGACTCGACTCGTTGCAGCGGTAAAATGAAGAGCTGCGTCATCGTGTGCGCTCGGAGGAGCCATCGAGTCAGGAGTGTGACGAAGCGCCCCGTGCCTCTGCAGCTCAGGGTTGCTAGACCGCTCGACCTTGGTCTTCGCTCAGCCCTTGCACCACTTGGCTCAGCCCTGCTTAGCGCTGCAAGAGTTCCGCTCAGCTCCTTCCACTGAGCGAACACTCCCACTCCACTTCGCTGGGCTTTGCCGCTTGGACTCTTGGCTTAGCGCCGACTCGGGTCGGGCGAGGCGTGTGTTCCTCACTCTGCGATCCCCTTGGCGGTTCTTTCGATCACGGCTACGCTGTGGGCCCAGACTCGCGTCGGCCACACCAGCTGCTGTCGATGTTGAAGGTTTCCGGAGGTGTTCTCAGGCGAAACTCGCTCCCCACTTGGCGAGTCCCAGTCCGCACGTGTCCACAGCCCGAAATGCCCCGGGTTTTCTTTAATGAACACAACACCACACACAATAGCCTCTACTTCCTCTCTTTGGTTCCGGCTTAGAACCACAACACCCCTTCTTTCCCGGTCGGCCTGGGTACGGGCCGAGTTCGCCTTTTAATTGTCTGAGCCTGGGCAAGGCTCGTACCAGCTTCTCCTTTCTTCTCTACGAGTCAAGCTACGACCCGGTTGGTTGGAGTTAGTTGACTCGGTTTGAGCCTAGTCCAAATCCAAGGCACTCACACGCACACCCTGGGACTTCCCGCGCACCAGGTCCACAATGAACCGATACTAATAATCACACAATGCACCGGGGCACGCCAATGTCCCCAAGCACACAATACAATTACCCTGCCTAAACCTTAGAATGGATCACCTTCCACCCGAAAATATGAAATACACCCTAAGATGTAACTAATATGAAATAACCGTACTGCCGTCGCACCGAGGCACGCTGACAACGTTGATATGTTAAGTTGAATTTGTGTGGATGATCGCCAAGACACCTTCTGGCCAAAGACCTCCACCACTTGCGTCCTTCGGGGCAAAACGAACTCTGTTTAAATTTAACACACACACAAACTAGGACTCACTAAGTGGGGGCGCGATATCCCTCTGGGTACACTCTGACTGGCTGCGCGAAGAGTGTCGGCTGTATGCTTACCGGGCGACCTTGAAGATCCGCCTGAAATCTTTGGTCTCAGCCAATGCGGTGGCTCCATGCTGGCGGCGACGTCTTGGAGTTGCTGCTGGCCGTTGAGATCCGCTTGAAGTGTTCTGCGATCTTGAGCAGCCGCACCCAATGTAGGCTTGATTACGGCTGCTTCACCGGATGAGTGTACTGGCCAGTACCACCAACTTCGAAGTCAGTACCACGGTCTGAACTTAAGTCCAGCGACTCCTCACCGGGCACTTCAACTGGCCTTCGACAACTCCGCTCAAGTCCATGCCGCTCCGCTCAGGTCCATGGCACTCTGCTCGGCTTCTCAGCTCAGGCAATGCTTCTCGACGTCACATCCAAGGCTGAGCTCGGACTCCATGTCACTCCGCTCAGCTCGACATCTTGGGCGAAGACTCCATGAGCATGACGACACTTGGGTCGCCCTCAGCACGGTCTCGCTCAGACACCTGCAACACGACTCGGCTCGGCACCTTGGGCAATCAGCTCCATAACCACAGGAAACGTCAGACTCCAACTCCACCAGACTCCGCTCAGCTCTAGGCCACTCCGCTCAGGTCTGCAACACTCCGCTCGGACTCTCGACTTGAGCGAAGACTTTAGTCACCATTCTCGAGGCCGGGCTCAGGCTCCACACGACTCTGCTCAGACCTTCGATCCTCGCCCGGCTTGTCGACTTGGGTGAACACTCCATGACCACCGTAGAAGCTAGACACGGGTTCTGCACGACCCCGCTCGGACGCCCGCTCCTCGACTCAGCTCGGCATCTTGGACGACGGCTCCATAATCACTGGGAGGCTGAGCTCAAGCTCCACCCGGTTCCGCTCAGGCATCAGTGCCTCTGCTCAGCTCGACGATCTGGGCGAAGACGCCACGGTCACAGTGGATGCCGAACTCATGTTTGCGGTGAGCGGCAGAAACCATCGGTCAGCCATCAGGGATCAGCTCAGACCGTAGGCGCTCAGCGTCAAACATCCCAGACCCCAAGCGCTTGACAACGCAGCGCAGAGTCTGAGCTGAGACTGCATTACACCAACATCAGCTCAGGTCCAGGTTCTCGGATGCTCGAAGGCGGTAACACCAATGCAGCACCTAACTCCAACGACAATCCTGGTATTGGGCTTGGGCGAGATGAGCTCAGGCAGACGACAGACAAGCTCGGGAGAAAAATTCTTTCGGGCTTCGTCACAGGAGTCGGTGCCGCAGGAACCGCGTCCGGGCGCTCGTCGCTGGGGATAGTTGGTGGCAGGTAGCGTCGGAGTCGACCGACGTAGAAGATTGGGTGAAGTCTCAAAGCTGTAGGAAGCTGTGGCGTACGGGCTGCAGGAAGTCGCGAACAGCTGCAGTGTCTTGGGGCTGCGGCGCTGGGAGCGGATCGAAGTTAGCAGGGACCGGCGCGGCAGGTGTCACCGCGGCTTGCGCGTCGTGATACTGGACCGGCCCCACGTAGCATCGGGTCAATCAGCGTGTGTGAAGTCCAAGCAGCAATGTCCAAAGGTGCCGCCCTCCTAGCGGCATCACTGTGCGCGAAGCAGGTGCGTGGTCGCTCGTGTGCCGCCCGCGTTGCGGCACGTGTGCGCATACCGACTGCTGTAGCGGAGGAGCCTCGATGAGTGGTGACGCCGTATAACAGCGCGGAGACAGCGTCGGGAGCGCGGCCGCGACGCTCAGCTTGGCCTGGGTCGGGGTCTACAGCAACGGCTTTATCCGGAACAAGTGACGCGGGATCGCCCGCGTCGTCAGCAGTGCCACCAGCTGGGGTCTCAGAGCGCTCCACACCAAGGAGCGCTGGAACGCGAGGATGACGACCGAAGTTGACGAAGAACGGGGACAACCCGGTCGATGTGTGAACAGCATTGTTGAGGGCGAATTCGACCACTGGCAGGAAGGTGCTCCACGACTTGAACGACGTAGCGAAGCTGCGTAGTACGTCTTCAACTACGTGGTTGGCGCGCTCAGTCTAGCCGTCTGTCTCCGGATGCGACGCGGTGGACATACACAATCACGTCCCCAGCAACTGAAAAAGCTCTCGCCAGAAAGCAGACGTAAAGCGAGGGTCGCGATCCGATACGATGGAGGATGGAAGTCCGTGGTGGCGATACACCACGTCCACGAAGATCGCGGCAGTTTGCTTCGCCGTGATGGTCGCAGCAACAGGATCAAGATAGAGCATCTTGCTGAACCGATCAATGAAAACAAGCACGCCAGTGCGCCCTTGAGTGTTTCGGGGCATCCCGAAGACGAAGTCCATGCTGACAGATGCCCATGCGTCTGTGGCGACTGGGAGAGGTCGGAGTGGAGCCTGCTTGGACGGATTCGGCTTCACGCTATGGCACGCTTCGCAAGAGCGTACCTGTTTCCGAACCTACTTGTGCATATGCGGCCAGTAGAAGTCTCTCGACAGCGACGCGAACGTCTTCTCGCGTCCGAGGTGGCCGCCGCTCGGCGTGTCATGGAACTCGTGAATCAGCCGAGCTCGGAAATCGTCGTCCAGAGGAACGACGATGCGCGGTGGATCTTCACAGTCGACGCGGTACGTGAGCAACTCGCCGTGCAGCGAGTAGCGGTCGACGCGGGAGCGGCCGCGTGGAGTATGAGAAGGCTAAAGCTATAGACAGACGCATCACTCATAAAGACGTTCAGGATTTCTTTAAAGATGGAGCTGAAATCCAGCGGTTCCAACATCAAAAGCCTAAATTTGAGCAGTTTAAGATAGCATCGCATAATCCGGACTCATGGCAAATTGACTTTGCGTTTTGGTTCAAGAAACGATCTTGACGTGCATAAATATCAATTCGAGACTTGGTTACGCTGTACTACTACAAAGCAAACAAGTAACTACTGTTTTAGATGCATTAAAAGACTTCGTGAAGGCGAACAGACCTAGAATCGTCACGAGTGATAATGGTAAAGAGTTCATGAGCAAATCAGTTCGAGCATACTTCAAGCAAAAGAAGATTGAGCACTGCAACAATGAACCTGGTGATCATGCTACGATGGCTAAAATCGAACGATCAAGCAATGCCTGATGCAAATGCCAGATAGACAGAACCTGACACTTCAGCTACTTAAAGCGGTTATTTCAAACTACAACAACACTACGCATCGTTCAATAGGTATGACGCCTAATGAAGCGCGAGGACAGATAAATGACAAGGACCTGGAGGACAACAAGGACGCTCTAACCAAGGTAGAAAACTATATCAGCGTAGGTACAAAAGTCTTGTATCGTCTAAATAAGGGTACATTTGACAAAGAGGACGTTCGCTGGAGCAAAGTTGTTTACGAAGTGGTTGGCACTAATGGTTACAAAGTTCAGATCCGTTCAAAGAACCGTCATACGCTTTACAAATCGCCAAACGATCTCAAACCGGTTAACGCGAAGGTCTCAGATGCACCTTATAAGGAAGGACCTCTTCGAGATCGATAAAATTCTTTAGCATAATCGCGATAAAAACGGTAAGTATAGGTATCATATCAAATGGGTTGACTACGACAAGACAACCTGGGAGCCTCAGGATAACCTTCGCCTAGTGAACAAGAATCGAATGAGTAAACCAGAGCAAGTCTATTTCCGAGAGTTATTAAAGAAAAAAAGAGGCCCTACGAAAGAGAAACTTAAGCAATGAACTAATACTCTTCTTCTCTATTTTGACGTTTTCTTGTTTAGTTGGTACGTACACCTTGTTTTAGATCCGGTTAGTTTTTTTTTTTAACCCTTTTGCGATGATTTTTATACTTGGAATTTGTATGGAAGCCTCCCGATACAAAACCGTAAAACATGACTAGATGCATGGTTTTACGCCGAGACTCGCAAACCAAAATCGGACATAAGACTGGATTATATTCGTACCTAATATAAAACATGCTACTTAGCCATGTTTAGTACGGTTACCGCCCCGACCCTTAATGGCTAAAATTATCATTCTAAACTCTGATTGGGTCGATTTTGTAAAACATGCTAGTTAGCCATGTTTTACACAGAACCATCGCAAAAGGGTTAAGTTGCCGCATCAGCTTCGATCTTAGTATTAAACTATACATACGGCGCTACACAACCTTCATCATCATCGATATAGACCAAGTCTTCATTCATGCTTATATATGAAGCAATAATATTTTTGGAATATTATATAAGCTACTATATAGAAAGTATAATACAAGGGGTAAAGTCGCAGACGCCAGCCCGCAGTCTGAGCGTCAGCTCAAATACAAGATATGACATCTTGCACAGCGACAACTCAACGCAATGGGCAGTGTTCACGAACAGCTCGGAAAAGCGGCTTTTGCAAGCAGCATGATAAGGACTATAAAATCGAGATGTATCGGAAGGAGTTAACCAAAATGCATAACCGAGTTCGCATGTACCTAGCGAAGACTAACAAGCTCTATGAGATGACATACGATGTTCAACGATGCGACTACATCAAACATAAGCTAGGACAAATGACAGACAGCGTCAGAGACTATCGCTACACAGTTACATATATAAATCTAAAAGATGAGTTGGAAGAACTATTTGACTTGCCTTTTGATGAGATTTTACCAGCGTATCAGTCAATGCTACATCGACGCAACAGTATCGTTCATAAATACACAATGGGTCAGTGGGAGTCAGCTGCCATACCGAAGATGTTAAAATATCACCTACGATTTAATAAGAGTAAATAATGTCATTCATGGTAATATAGAGCAGAAAATGTTTCCTTCATTCAAATCGCTTGCTCAAAGAGAGGAAAAGCGGCTTGAGCTTCTTGAAAGAGCGCGCCGACGGGTAAGTCAAGCAAATATTAAACGAGATATGTATGTTGGTGCTCAGTGGGCTAGTGACGCAGAAAAGGTTATCAATCTTAATGATTCGAACAAGGTAACTCAATCGACTCAAACAGAGTAAAATAGTAACATTTTTTTATCAGTCTGTCTAATATATCACGCTTTAGACTAATGTTTTCTAATTTCACATCGATCGCTTAACGTGAGCGCAAGAGACTTGAGCTTCTTGAGAAAGCTCAGCGGCGTGTACAGCAAGCTGACGCGAAACATGAGCTGTATTCTGAAACAGCGTGGACGAGTGATCAGGGGAAAGTTATCAACGTAAATCAGAATAGTGTTACTCAAAGCAGTCAAACAACTAGTACTCAAGATCAACAAAATATCGACGCAACTTTAGATACCGAAGGTAGGGTCGACACTGCGCGGGTCTATAGCGATGCTAGCACTGAACCTCTGTCGACAACCAGTTTTGCAAGCACTGAATCGCAAGCTACACCGAGTTTAGTTACAAGCGGTTCTCAAGCTAAGCCCGATGTATCTACTATCGGTTCACAAGCTAAACCTGATACAACAACGAGTAGTTCCCAAGCTAAGCCTGATGTAACGTCGAAGGAAACGCAAACTAAAAGAGAACTATCAGAAGAAGATAAGGATGCGATACGTTTTATTCGAAAACATTACAGGACATATCCAGGATGGGCCGTGCTCAAAATTCCGCCTTTAACAAAAGATGGACAAGAATTGACAAAATACTGCATCGGTAGATCCGGCTACTTGTACAGACGAGATACCGACAGACGAACATCCCCGTCAAAGGTTGATTGGGAAGCTACAGCAGAGGACATAGCGGGGAGGTTCTACAATGAGCAAATTAACATTGTTGATGAGTTAGATACTATGAAGTTAGAAGATCGCGACGCGCTTGACTACCGGTTTTGGTTAAAACGACGCGGTGAAACGCTGGAAAAGCCTGAAAAGTCTGATACGGTTCGGTTTACAAGAGGGACAGACACGGGTGATGGGGCCAGTCAAGTTTAATATGGCTATTGCGATTAAACCAAGCGAAATTCAACGAAGCCAATATCATCATTCATCCTGTGTATGATTCAGGGTCTACGGTAACATCAGACAAAGCACCAAAGCTTTTTCAAACTACAGTTAAAACTAAACGAATCAAAACCGGACGAACTTCAGGCTATCCGGATTAAAACCAATGAAAACCATCCAACTATTCTGAAGTTAATAAATTGGAGCGAGACGGTTAAGTCCATACTTGCTAAAGCTAAGAAGAACGGAATCGATATAAATTTCGATCGCCTTCGCGCTCATCGTCGCCTCGGTCAGTTTAAGCAGCGCGTCGTCATTGTAGTAGTTCATAAACGTGGGGATCATCGACGCTGGAGCTTCGCGGTGCTTGGCGTTGAATTCGTCCACATACTTGGCCCAATTGGTGAAATCCGGATTATTGAGCAGGTCCTTCTTCACTTTGTTCAGCGATATGAGGTTTTTCCCGAATAATGATTTGAACCACTTTGGTTGGGAAACCGTCTGAGAAATGGTGTACACTTAGGTATGATTGCAGTGGAGATACAGTCCGCATGATACAAGGATTATAACGTGGTTTACCAAATGATGGGCCTTACCAGATCATGGACCAAAGGTGCCTTTCAGCCAATTAGACGTGCTCAAATCCAACAGTATCAATGTGATTGGATGAATCATTTATTTACCAAATCATGGACCACAAAATAAATTCCGTTCGCCTCGTAAGATATCCACCCCTCACTTCAGAAGCTCAGCGCGTGAAGATGAAGGCTCGCTACACCGAGGAAGAGCTAGAGGAGGCTATACATCGCGTTCTGGCCGGTGAGACGCTGACTGCCGTGGTTGACTCGTCGCCCGTCTCACGATCAACGCTAAAGCGCTACGTCACTGCCCGACGAGAAGGACAAATCCTGCAGCGCCAGCGCCCCGGCCCACCTCGCAAGAAGCGGATCACCAATGCGCGGTCGCGAGTTGTGGTGCCTCAGTTGGTTGCAGTGCCTGAACACGAAGATGCAACGGCAACTACGGCACAGGGGCTGTTCTTTCCGCTGGAAAGTGCACTGGTGTGAACGCAGTGCTAGGTTACCATGGTCCATATTGGAACCTATGCTTTTATATGAAAAATTGTATGGAATCGACTGGTTCATGAACTGGTCAGCGCGTAAGAAAAAAATATATTTCAGCTTGCTTCATCTCATCGTATCTTTGTCAGGATTTGCTTAGAAATGCCACAAGGCCAGTTAAAATTGAGCTTTACGTCTTCTGATTGGAGCGCTACCGCAGCGGAGTCGCCAACACAAAAATTAGAGTTGGGGCGCTGATTCTTCGTTAGCATATCGCTGGTGGGCCATCAATTGGTAAACCACGTTAGTATGAAGTTATGTATGTGAATGTATTGGGCCAGTCCAAAGTGATGGCCATATGTCATAACGACAATGCTGTCTACAGAGAGATCGGCGTACCGAGTATCGACACTGCGCCTTTTTTTGCGTCTTTGCCGCGCTGTGTACACCGGGGAAGCCCAATGATACCGGAATGGTTTTTGACATAAAGGGGTGCTTTTTTGCGCTCTTTCACGTGGTGTAAGCATATTTTGGCTAGATAGAATACCCAGTACTTAAGTATTCTAATTTATTGAAATAATTAGGTGCCACAATATAGGGTTTAATAAAACTTAGGACCCTGCTACCCGGTTGACGCACAATATACGTTACAAAGCAATCCTTTCCATCGTGATAAACTGGACCTCTTTTTAGTGTGATAGAATATCAGGAGAACTAAGTCGGTAAACTACATGCGTCATGTACGGAAGTAACCACGCTGAAGAACGCGCACATCCGGTCTATTCAAGTTTTGAGTGAGCATTTAGTGCTCTCGCTACTTGCGTATGTGCGGTATGTACAGTAGCACACATGGAGAACGAAGAGACGTTCGTGACCAGTAATGTGGACCACAGCGAGTAATTCGCGGCCTCATTTTTATCAACGGGCACCAGCAAGTATGCATGCGATTGAAAAATAAGTGGAAGCATGGCGCTTGAGTGCTAGGCAGATATAATATCGATTTTTTGACCGATTCCCGTAGCCTGTATAAAAACGCTCGTACAAATCTTGTTTAGCCCGCAGGTTGTGCCGGCAATTTGGTCTCTACATGTTCAAATTATTCGACACAGATCGATTTGTGCACCTTCAAGTTCTGCTTCTGCGTGTCCTATAGATGCTTGCGGATGGGCTCATCATGTGCTGCCATTGCGACGGCAGCGCTGTCATACTTGTCGACGAACTCTTCTTCGTCGGCTGCGGCACCCATTTGCAAAATGCCTACCAACTGCGTAAGTTCCCTGTTTTCACCGCGATCCATACGTGATCTCTATGACAAAAACTCGTTGAGTTGATGTCGTCCAAGTTGTCTAGAAGTGACCGTTTTATGAAAATCTGTACGAAATCTATACAAATGACCGCGTGATACGCACCCTGGACTGGTTTTGGGAGAGGGCTCTTCCGAATAAAGTACCCTCTCCTAATATAATACCTTCTGAATAGTAATCCCGGCAACTAGGTATACTATCGTCTACCGTCGGCTTAGAATCATCAAGTATTCCGGTATAATCTCATATTTTACGACCCTATTTTCAGCGTATAACATTACTATCATACCGGTCTACTATTTAATTGTAGTATTATAGTGGTACTTTGGATGTTTTTAGTAAAATGTGGTACAGTGAACATCCGATGGTGTTCTGCGATGCAATGAATGGCAGTACAGCGTACTTCTCGTAAAAGAATACTCAGTACAAAGTACAGTAATGTGCCTAAATAAACAACGGGGTAACAATGAATATACTGGAAGAAATTATAGAGCATATGGGAAATACGAAAGGATAAGATTCGTTAATGTAATGAATTTAGATAGTTTATAGTAATGTTTTTGTTGTACCTTAGGCCATTATTGCAAATTGTGTCGATCCTTTTGAGTTTCTCGACCGTCAAGGCGTTGACGTGCCGTTATGGCTGGAGTCAAAGTGTTTAAGAGTGATTTATCGTACCATCACCTACGCTTCATTTCGATCAAGGTAATGTTTCGTACTGAATCAATACATCTGCCCCTTCTATATTGCCTGTGTAGCAATGATAGTCTGCTATACTCTATCCATATAAGAGGTTGTTTATTGAGGCACATTACTGTACATATACGCCTGACAACCTACTTAGTCCTTGTGACGAAATTGAGAACTGACTGGGATTGAGATGTAGCGGCTAGCGCTCTGCTCCTCCTACCAGCTAACCTAGATGATATGCACCCCTGTCGTGCGCACCCTAAAGATCTTGTTGAACCTTCCATAGTAGGCGAGCCTTGATATCCGTTGAACCCATACGCAACCGGGTGAAGTGGGTGAGATGGATGACTGTTGGCATGTCATTCTCCACCATGGCGAAGCACGCTTCAGCAAGGGAAAATGCGACGGATGTTCACGCGCGACTCCGTCGATCCAGTGTCCAGTGTCACAGTGCAATTGTCGTAAACGGACTTGATGAGGAATGGTCCGCGAGCAACTTCCTCGGTCTTCTTGCGGTCACGAGCAGGAACCCGAAGCATCACTTGGTCACCGACTTGGTAGAAGTGCTGGATCCGCTTGATATTTTCACGCTCGTTCTCTTGCATTATCGCAGCAAACCTCTGTTTCGAGAGAAAGCTCCAGTTAGCGAAGTGAAGCTGCCTGGTGATCAAATCTTCGCCAAATAGCAACTGAGCAGGCGAGGCGCGCAGCACTGAGTGATAGCTTGCTCGAATAGCGTAGGCCGCGTAGTCCATCGCGACATCAAGCTGGTCGTTGAGATCAGGTCGAGCACGGATAATGTTGATCAGCTCCAGGTGAACACGCTCACAGATAGCGTTGGCCTGCGGGTTCTTGGTCGTGATCGGCTTTGACTTGATTGCCATTGACCTGAGCAGAACCTGAAATTCGTCTCCAGTAAATTTAGGACCTCGGTCGTGGATCACGCGCTTTGGTCGGGGATAACGGCACAGCCAACTCCGCTCGAAAATCAGTGCCGTCGTCGCAGACGTACGACCACGCTGCATGAAGACCTCCAGCCAACGACATTGACGTTCAATAGCCGTGAAACAGTAGAAATCGTCCTGTAGCGGCCCGACGAGATCCACATGCAGCGGTGATCACCGTTGGTCATCGGAGTAGGCGGAAGGTGGTTGTAGGCTTGTTTTCCATCGTGCGATTTTGCTTTCTTGGATTGCCGGCACACGCTAACGTACTTCTTCACTGCAGCCTCCATCCCAGGCCACCAAAACGTGGACATCGAGCAAAATTGCTTTTCGCCGCCGGGATGTAACAGGTAGTTGTGGTACAACTCCACCAAATCACCACGGAGTGAAGTAGGAACGGCAACCTTCTTCTGGAAGTGCAACAACACGGTGCCGAGCGCCGGTTGCAGCGAGTACTCCGGATCCGCAGAGTTTTGCTCCAGTCGAGCAATAACTTCTTTGGTCGTCGGATCTGCGAGTTGGTGCTTCTTTATCACTGCTCCGTCGATGGCGACCTCTTCTTCCTCCAATGCATGGAGTTCATCTTCGATTGCTTGCTTTACGTAGTCGTACCGAAGACGCGAAAACGCGTCAGCTGCAACGTTCTGCACACCCGGGATGTACTCGACCGAGAGATGATACTCCTCCAGCAACAACTTCTATCTCTTCACTCGGAGCGAGGTCTCGTGAGGGAAGAGGGGATTCTTGTGGTCGGTGTGAATGACGACAGGGAATCCGAGCAGCATGGTCTTGTACTCCTTTAGAATCTCAACGACCGAGAGCAATTCCCACTCCATTGTAGAATACTTGCGCTGGGTATCCGTCATGGAGCGAGAGAAGCAGGCAATAATGCGCTTGCCCTGGATGATCACTCCGCCGATATGCCGTCCACTCGCATCAGCGAACACGTGAAATGTGCGAGTGTAGTCAGGAACCGCCAACCCCACGTTGCGAGCGAGCGCAGTTTTGATCTCGTGAAACGCTGCCGATGCCTCCGGCGTCCACACGAAAGGCACGTTCTTCGAAATAAGTCGGTTGAGTTGCGCAGTAAGTGCTGACTTGATAGGGACCATTTTACGATAGTAGGAAATCATACCGAGGAACCGACGTAGCTCCTTCTTGCTGCGTGGCTCCGCAAATTGCTGGATGGCTTCGACTTTCTTGGCTTGTGGCTGGACCCCGTTAGGTGTGGGAGTAAAGCCCAGATAGTCAACAGACTCCCGCAATATGTGGCACTTTTTGGCGTTCAAGGTGACGTCATACTGGCGAAGCCGCGTGAACACAATACGTAAGTGCTCCAGGTGCTCCGTTTCATTCTCCGAAAAGACCAAGATGTCATTAAGGTACACAATGACGAACGGCAGATCCCCGAGAATTCGCTCCATGGCTGCCTGATACTCGTCTGGCGCGGTCGATATCCCCATCGGAAGCCGCTTGAACTGAAATTTGCCGAACGGTAGACAGAAAGCCGTAGCCGCTCGGCTCTGTTGGGCCAAGCATCGTGCGAAATACCCCATATTGGTGTCCAGTGTACTCATACACTTTGCTTTTCCAAGCCGCAGTAAAATCTCTCGAATCTTTGGCACGAAGTAAGGAGAGCGTCGAAGGAAGCGGTTGAGACGACGGAAGTCCACCAGTAGCCGTAGCTCTCCGCTAGACTTGACTAGGAAAAATGCTGCTGCCGCTGCTTCAGAGTCATAGATCTGCTCCGGTACATCCTTCTCGAGGAGCCGCGTGATCTCATGCCGAGCTGCATCTTCCTGGCTGTGTGCGATTGAGTAGGGCTTGGCGTGCGAGGGCACGTAATCTTTTGTCAGGGGCAACACGTAGTCTGGAAAACGAATTCTGCCGAGGCGCCCGTTGTACAATTCGTAAAATTCCTCGAGGAGTTTCAGGTAGCAATGCTGCATCGCAGCTTCAAGGTGCAGCGGCAGCAGGTCAACTGGTTTCAAGTCGTGAGCATCTCCAGCAAACAGCTCATCCTCGTCGTCTGCGATGACCTCCACTAGTCCACGTGCACCAGACGACGGATTGTCACCATCCTCGGTCCGGATGGTCATCTCGCTGCCGTCCCAATACACCTTTTCCTGCTGCAAAGTCCACAGCTAGCCCGAGTGACGTCATTATATCGCGGCCGATCACCATTTCGTCGCGCAGATCGGGCAAAACCTCGAAGTCGTGAATGATAATTGAGTCGCGCTTGAGTTGTGGGATACGGAAGCGAACCGTCATGCTTCCGGTGCTGCTTGTGTTCCCTTGCGCCAATTGGTACGAGACGCGAGACTCTTCCAGTTTACCGCCTGGGCTTGGATTGTCTGCATAAAGTCGCTACGGATGATGCTTCGCGAGCACCCCGTGTCCAAGAGCGCGTGGTAGCAGATTTTACCGTGCTCTAGTTTGATCATGATTCTCATGGACCGTTCTTGAGAAGGCTGCTGAGCGTTGAGACCGAACAACATGTATTCCTCGTCGCTGGAACTGTCGCTTCGGTGGGTACGCTGTTCAACTCGAGTTTGCACTTGGCGGCGACCATCTTGTCTGCGTCCGCTGTGGCGTTGAGCGTTGCCGCCATGCTGATGATCGACTTGCTGATGTTCTTCCTGCTGATTATTCTGCTGGAGAGCTCGACAATCCTGCGTGTTGTGCGTTGTAGTCCGATGGAAGCTGCAGTACTTGTTGCTGGTGGTATTGTTGCCGTTGCTGTCTGCGTTGCCACGGCCTCTGTTGCCCCCGCGGTTTTGCTGGCGATGCTGATTGCTGCGATTGTTGTTGCGAGTGTTGTTGTTGTTCCGACGGCCGTTCCCTCGCGAGTTGTGGTGGCTGTTGCTCCTCCGATCATGGCCACTCGGTCCACTGGCACGGTGCAGCCGTTGTTCACCTTGCTCAATGCGTTCGAAGAATGGAACGAGCGCAGCAACCGTGGTGTACACTTGACCACTGGCATCGTACTTATTCTGCCACTCATAAGGTAAGCCACGCTTGAACAATCGACAGAGTGTGTCCTCGCACATGGGGGAATTCACGCTCAGACCAGCAAGTGTGTTCTCCATGCGTGCTAATGCTCGGAAGCGCTTGCTGTAGTCGGCCAGAGACTCGCCGCGGGTCTTCTTGATCTCCCAGAGCTCTTCCTGCAACTTCTCGCTGTAGTCCACGGGCAAGACGACCTTGGGCGCGGTGTAGAGAGCCTTCCAGAACTCGTCTTCCATACGCACGTCATCGTCGGTGATAGCGGCATCATCGAAGACGTCGCGGAGATCACCTTCCAGAAGTAGGGTCGTGTTCAGGAACTTGTCTTCGGCGTTCCAGTGCTTGGTGTTGGCGAGCTGCTTGAAGTGGTACACCCACTCCAAGAAGTCCTTGGGCCCGCCGTCGATAAACTTGGGCATCTTCTTCGTCACCACTTCTTCCTCGACGCCCTTCTCCTTGTCGGCCGGGCGTACGGTGATGGAGTAAGTCAGGTAACGTTCCTTGGCATCCTTTTTCCCGGAGCCGTACATCGTAGCAGGTTGACGCGACGGGTGAGCCTGGTCGCTGGTTGTTTGAATCGATTCAAAGTGACAACCCACTTGAGTCCTTGTGATGAAATTGAGAACTGACTGAGATTGAGATGTAGCGGCTAGCGCTCTGCTCCTCCTACCAGCTAGCCTAGATGATATGCACCCCTGTCGTGCGCACCCTAAAGCTCTTGTTGAACCTTCCAAAGTAGGTGAGCCTTGATATCCGTTGAACCCATGCGCAACCGGGTGAAGTGGGTGAGATGGATGACTGTTGGCATGTCACGCCATACCATACCGGTACAGACAATCCCCTCGCTAGTCATGGCGTCGGGAACCCACTTTTTATTCCTAGATGAGGGCATTCCTGTCGTAGGGTGTACCATGGGGTGGTACACTGGACTGTACCATATATATGGTACGTATTGGTGCAGTCTTTTGGTTACATAGACCTAAAAAGGCTGCTCAAATCGATGAGCGGACATGAATGAAATTCGTGCAGATAGCGACATATACCTCTGTGACGGGGCACACAGCACTTCTAACAGAGGAAGCTGGAGTATACAAACTCCAAGTGAACAGCCGTTCACGTGTCCCTGGTCTGAAGGGGACGACTTGACTTCAAAAGCGGTAGATCTAAGACTGAATGTATTTATAGGTTGGTACAGATTTGGCCTGCATACAAATCCTAAGTTGCCTATAGTTTGTTCCATACAAAATGTATCTGTTGGCTCTGAGGCCACTTGGTCACTACCCGGGGAGTGACCGATGGCTACATGACTGATGTAGCCATCCCTGGATAGTGACAGGGTCACTATTCCATGTAACCCCGTTACATCCTCCCCCACTTAGATTCGATCTTATCGACCAATCAGAGCGAGGTTACACCGGCGACTCACATTTCACTCGCAAAGTCGAAATCCATCGACAACGGCGCGAGCTCTGGCGCCTCGGCTCGCGGGCCTCAAAGAGCAACTGGCGCATCGCCGAGCAAGCCGCAGGGTCTCCACGTCGACCGGAAGCATGCCTCCAAAGCGCAGCGCGCGTGGTGCGAAAGCACCTTCGAAATCACGGGCCGCAGGGCCGAGGACCAGGTCAGCCAAGGCCAGGGACGCATCGTCCGCGCTGAGGGAGGCCACGGAGACGGCCGAGGAGGCAGTGCGCTCTCGTAGCAGCACGCCGGAGGGTGGGCGCCGGTCTCGGAGTCGGAGCAAGACTCCCGAGGCCGCGCCAAGTGATGAGGGGAGCTCCCAGCCCCAGTCGAAGCCGACCAAGAAGGCCTTCGACTGGTCGGCCAACATTGAGAACTGTACGTTGGTCGTGCACTCTGGAGAGAGCTCACCTGAGGGCGGCGAAAACGCTGCCCAGGACGAAGCACTGGCGGCACGCGACGTGTCCAGCTCGCCAGTCTTCCCTAAGGCTTCATCCGAGAAGGAGGTGTGGAGAAGCACCGAATAAGAAATCCGTCTCGAACGGAAAGTGTTCTCCGAGAAAGGCGGCAGGGTCGGTCGACAGAGATCCCGAATGGAAGATCGACAATCGATCAGCGATCGAGAGACAGGCTGCGTGGGTCAGGCGGGTACTGAAGATCAGCGAGAGATCAAGTGACGCCGGCGCGTCGGGTATCACATATGCAGAGGCGGATCGTGCAGAGGCGGATTGTGCAGAGGCGGATCGTGCAGAGGCGGATTGTGCAGAGGCGGATCGCGCCCTATCGATCCCTGATGGATGTCCAAGATCGGCATAGGCGCAAGCCCTACTGGAAGCGAACACCGGTGATCCGGAACGACCAAGGACGGAAGTAGGCGGATCGACGGTGAATGACGATGTGCTCAAGTCCTCGATCGAGAGTCGATCGAGATCGTCGATCAGGATCGCTGATCGGGATCGCCGAACGAGATCGGTGATCGGGATCGCTGAACGAGATCGTCGATCGGGATCGCCGAACAGGATCGTTGATCGGGATCGCCGATCGGTCAAGATGGGAAGCACACGAGGGGCGAAGATAGGACAGGAATCCAGTTGTTGTTTAGTTGTAGGATGGTAGACAAGATGGTAGCAGTAGAGAGAGAAGCCAACTAAACATAAATCAGAGCAGAATTTGCACCGAAGAGCACAAGTCCCCTCAAGTCACCAAGTCCCAGGAACTACATCGGCCTCGGCTGACCTCGACACTTTGGACAGTGAACTAGTGGTACGGTTAAGACTGGATTAATACATTGGCCAGCTTGACCTACTCTAGTGATCTATTTCTTTTGTGCGAACCCCCGATCGTCCGGATACTGCTTGGCCGGCGATCGTTCTCCTCTCGATCAACCTCGATCCCGCTATAGGAAGCGGCAAGCAACCCAAGGAAGGGAGGAACACACCCGAAAGGGCAACGACAGGCCTTGGATCGACTCCAGGCCGACCGATCGCAGCGAACAACCCTCGATCGGGACGAATACTCGGACGCAGAGCGAAGATTCCCGCGCTGCTCCCCGGACTATCCCCGCGTCACGCCAAGACATTCGATCTTCACCAAGTGCTGCATCTTCGGAGCCCCGAGAGAGCAGATCCAGCCCGCCGACGGGTACACAAGGTGAGAGCAAGTTCAGCCGATCACGGATCGTTGGGGGACCCCCTCCGTTAGTCGGTGTCTGGGCGCTGGTGGGAAGCTCGATCAGGCCTTAACCAGATTTTGGCTGATCCCGCTACACCACAATGGTGCGCGTGCCCGGATCTCTTGGGGACTCCGGATTTCACCGTGAGTCCGCAGAAGATGCGCAAGTGAAGAAAGAACCAGGGGAAGAGGCGTCGTCGAACATCGGATCGACGAAGACGCTGCTGAACAAAACGAGATCCGCGGATCGACAGAGTGCTGGAGGACTTCTGTCGACGGAATCGAGGGCGATCTGGAAACAGATCTAGAAGAGAAACCTCAACATCCTCCCCAGGTCCCTGCGGGGACCCCGGTGGATCTCGGTGCGAACCGAGATTCACTAACAAAACAAACCAAGGCCGGATCGGACCGATACGCATTCGCAGACTCGCCGATCAGGCTCGATCCCGACTACCTGGACGCGATCGCGGACAAGGCCCAGATCGCGCGAAGGAAACTTCGAGCGCCAGGCATGGACGACGAAGATCCCAGATCGCTGGTGCTCGACTGGTCTGAGGTTGACCTGGAACGTCAGTATCACTTGAAAGAATTGCGGGACTTCTTACGTCAAGATCCCGTCATGATCATCGTGCGGCCAGAGCAGATCGGCGACCCGAAGGGCTCGATCTCGGCCCCCCGGATGACGGACAACAAGTTGACGGCAGTGAAGAACCTGCTCGGGCTGCTGAAGGAGGCCGGCTTGGTGGCTGGAGCCTTTGACGCGAATAACCTCTTCGATCAAGAGCTCGGAGTGATCCAGACGTCGATCCAGACATTAGTCGAAAAGCTGAGACCTCTAGTCGACGTGATCACGAACGATCAGGACACAGTCGCCCCAGATCAAGCGCCGTCAGCTCCAGTGGTGTCGACGCGAGCTGAATCGACAGGATATCGATCATCATCGCCTTACGTCTCGGCAGCCGAACATGTGTCCGACACGTCGTCGGAACCCCAGCGAATGCCGCTCGGTCCTTCCGGATCGGCTATGTTGGACGCTCGATCACGTAGTCAGCGTCAGGAACGTACGCGATCAGGACATCGGAAGCCGAAAACTAAGTCGATCGATCGGACGACCAGCGTGACTGGGGCGGACGAGTCGAACGGCAGTTTGAAACTTACTTCCAGGCCGCGATGGCCCGTTTCTTGAAGGAACAGCAGAGCACAGTGGCCACACCGGCTCCAGTGACCACAGACCATGTCGGATCACAAGACGTGGAGATGGAATCCGCCGGATCGCCGGATCGAGACGTCTCGCAGTGGGAATATGACCCGGACGACATCGATCTACCGACCTCAGCTCCGGCCGTGGTGGCTACCGCCGCATCGGGGTCCGTCGGGTCTTCACTGATCCAGCGTGTACGGATTTCGGCGATGTCGGATCTTAAGGAGTTCAGCGGCAAAGATCAGGACGAAGATCGCGCCCGATCGTGGATCAGCAAGGTGAAATCGGCCTTCATGCGCGATCAAGCTACGGATGAAGAGAAGTGCCTGACTTTCGCGGATCTGCTGACTGGACCGGCGAAGAACTGGTACCGCCAGCTGGGACGATCGACTCGGAACAAGTGGAGCGATCTGCTTAGGAGTTTCCAGATCCAGTATTGCGGCCTAGGAGTATCGGTGGCTTGGCAGTACTATCACTCTCGCAAGCGATCGGATGAATCGCCGTTGGATTACCTCTATCGACTGAATGTGGCGGCGCTGCGTGCGAGACTGAAGATTAAGGATGGAGATTCCAAGGCTCGTCGAGAACACGTCGAACATTTTATCGAGACACTGGGCGATCCCGATCTGGCCGATCAGTTGACCCTACTTCGGCTCGCAGATGCCGAAGATCTGGAGGAAGTCCTGCGCGCTCGAGAACGCGCGAAGAGCAGACAGAAACGATCTGACTTCGGATCGAAGTATCGCCAGAAAGCCCCGACCTCTGCTCCGGCCGCTGCCACCAAGCGGGCAGTGCGTGCAGTCCAGATCGCGAACCAAGAGTCTGGATCGGACACGGGATCGGACGGATCGGACTCGGAAGGTGATCTACGTCGCGTCTACCTAGCGTCGGCTGAGGACAAGTCTCGCAACGCGGGGGGCGACACGACGAAGCAGGATCGCAGCACCCAAGCGCCGATCGGTCATGACTCACCTCGATCAGACCAAGATCGCGATCGTCGCCCGATGGATCAGACCGATCGAACCGCTGCTCGCACTGTGGATCACGGAAGCACACGGATCTGGATTGCTGGAGACGTTTGACGTGCGAGAAGTGTGGAAAGCGAGGACATCCGGCGGATCGCTGCCTGTTTGTGTGTCGTGGATGCGGTGAGCTGCACGAGATGGGCAAGTGTCCGATGGAGGAATTCTACAATCAGATCCGTCAATGGTTCAACCCGGTGAAACACGCAGGCATGCTGCCCGCGATCGCCGAGAAGATGTTAAACTAGGACGCTCGCCGGGTTGGAATCCGGTACGAGCCGAGCGTTCTAGGTATTGCATCTATGCATACGTGAACAAGAACACGGTAGATCGAGTAAGTGGACGGACTGATCTACGCGGTAATACATGTGATCTGCATGAGAAATCTGCCGCCAAGGTCTTAAGTCTACACCGATCGGACGACTTCAGCCGTTCTGACGCCGAAGTGCCCTTGGATCTCCAGTCTGGAGAAACTCGAGGTTATTGGAAGCAACGCAGACCTGAAGAATGGTTTACGCCAGCTGACGGAGAGTTGACGGCCGAGATCCCGAAACATGATCGCGATCGAAGTCTGCCTCGCGTCAGTGAACACCGCAGATCTGGCGATGTGGTACTCGATCTCCTCCCAGGGAGTCCAGAGGGTACTGGAAACATCATTCGCCGGGTAAATGGTTCCGTCAGGCCAAGATCGCTGGCAAGATCAACAATGAGAAGTCGATCTTACTCTTAGACACCGGCGCCGAGGTGTCCATCGTGGACACCGCCTTTGCTCGTAAGGTGGGGTGCTATGTCGACACGAGTCAGAGCCAGGAATGTGTGGGAATTGGCGAAAGCGTGTACATGACGGAAGGAAAGACCAGGATCAAAGTTACGCTGGCAGGATCGCTTGTGTATTTCTTCGATATCTGGGTTGGCGATCTATCAGGACAAGATGCGATCCTGGGTATGGATTTTATGGTCCCGGCGGGGATCCGCCTCGATCTTGCAGACGGCTCCATCTGCCTCCCTGATGAAGTCAAGATCCAACTTAGCGGACGGCGACAACTGTACAACGACAACGTCCGACATGTGTGTGTGGATCAAGGTATGCAGATCGCGATCGGCGATTCGATCGAACTGCCACTCCGAATGAAGGTGACAGATCGCGAGAAGCTATGGGTCACTCGTGGAGATCGCTGGGTGCCGACTGTGGTTCGAGGACCTGGCCGGATCAGGTACCTCCAGGTTACCAACATTAGTGACAAGGACATCGTTCTACACCGGAACGAACGGATCGCCATGTGGTTGGCCGGAGATCGGGTACCCCGGGTGCCAGGGTATGTGTCGATCGGGTCCCGTCGCTACATGGAATGGCAGAACTTGGCCTTCCAAGCCACGACGGACGAACCGCGAGCTAATGAGGAGGCGTCAGTCATACCACCATCATCGGCGGTCGAGCGACCGACGTATCCGACACCCCGAGCGATTCTCCGGAGATCCGAAGTCTCCCCGATCGTCGATCGCTCGATTAGTCTACCCGACCCCACAACCAAATCGGGGGCGAGGAGCCCTGCTCTGGAGGTAGCTGTTGCCGATACGCTTAGATCAGGGGGCGGGTCGCCGCTTCGCCGCTGGAGAGTGACCGCGTGGCCGAAGAGTCCAGATCGTCCACTTCAACCACTTTAGTTGGAGAACCGACGGACCTACGGTCGGATCCTACAAGGTCGTCGGCCAAATCCTCCGGATCGGAGGGCGAATGCCTTCCGGAGCAGGGACAGGTGCTTGTGGGTTACCGGTCTTCGCCGACCGCCGGTCCAGAGGGCGAAGCGATGGATGACGATAAGCCGCGAGATGATTGCACTGGTGATCTGGAGGAGAACGGTGGAACAATGTCCCCTCACTTGCCATCGGCCGATCAGGTCGACGGTTGTGCCGTCGAACCAGATCTCGGGGGCGGGAGTGCTGATCGGGTACCCCATGTGGCGACCTTAACGGTGGAAGAGTCGAGATCAAGAAGCGACACCACAGTTGACGACATGCCGATGTCGATCTACGGAGGTGATCAGGTGGAAATAGAGACCAAACCCACTGTCAATCGGGGTGATCCTGCTGCCGCTGAACCAGATCGAGACGTTGACGCCGACGATCAAGTCCACTTCCACGAGGGCGGGAGTCTATCAGCAGAAGACGTCGAAGGCGAACTGGCCGTGCTTCCGGAAATTGTGATCTCGACGACGGATGAGGTGATGATCGACGACATCAAGGTGGGAGATCTGGAATTCAGCACCCCGGAGGAGATCGATCGACTGCGAAGGAAGATCTGGCATCGGAGGCACCTGCTGATCGGCAAGGGTAACGCACTTCCCCCAGCAGCCAGGGGCGTCACATGTGACATCGACGTCGGCGATGCGAAACCGATCGCCCAACGAGTCCGGAAGGTCGCCCTCAGTTTGTGGAGAAGGTGTCGGATCTGATCAAGGGATTGCTGTCAGCCAAAATGATCCGGAAGTCCCGATCACCGTGGGCCTCGCCGATCGTCGTGATCATCAAGAAGAACGGCGTGGATATCCGACTCTGCATCTATTATCGGCTCGTCAACAGTCTGACCCGGCTCATGGTGTATCCAATGCCCCTGATCAACGATCTGCTGGAAGATCTGGACAAGGTGCTCTGGTATTGCTCTTTGGATATGGCTAGTGGATTCTGGGTGGTGACAATGACCGATCGAGCTCGTGCGATCTCGGCCTTTATCACCCACATGGGTCTGTTTGAATGGAATCGGATGCCGTTCGGCCTGAAGAACGCTCCTCAGATCTATCAGCGACTTCTGGATGACGCGTTGTACGGGTTCACCAGAATCCCGCGATCGTCGAACTCGGAAGTCACCACGGACCTGATCGAGTCGGGCGAACCAGAAGATCCGGGGCGTCCGTCAGTGCTAGGCCGCAGATCGTACATCGACGACATTCTGGTGACGGCAGGATCATGGGATGAGCTGTGTGATCGGGTGGATCACCTGTTGGACGCCTGTGACAAGTGGAACCTCTCGATCAGTGCGGAGAAGAGCTCTTGGGGGATGCGCAAGGTGGACTATCTAGGACATCGCGTGTCGAACGATGGACTGGAGGCCAACCCGAAGGACCTCGCGGCTCTGACAGATCTACCGTTCCCTGGATCGCTCCAATCAATGCAGTCTTTCTTGGGCAGTCTTAACTACTACAGCCGTTTCCTGGAGGATTACGCGATCTACGCGGCGATCCTGTATGAACTGCGCGAGGTAGACTTCGCCGAGTTGAAGAAGCGTCCAGATCTGCGCCAGATCATGGACGGTCAAGTGTCGAACTCAGTAGATCGGAACTCGGCAGACCCCGATCGGACACCGCCCGTTCATGGAGACGAGGTTGGCGACGAACGCTGGATCCGTGCTCATCGCGCCTTCTCGACACTGAAGACGAAGATCGCGACGACGCCGATCCTGCGGCATTTCGATCGCGATCGGACGCCAGTGGTGATCTTGTACGCGAGTGACTGGGCGATCTCGGCCGCACTGATGCAGGAACACGACCAGATCTATCACCCTGTTACCTTCGCCAGTCGAACGTTGAAGTCGAATGAACTGAACTACAACGTGGTGGAGAAAGAAGTGCTGGCTCTGTTACGGATCCTAGATCTGAACTATAACATGCTGGTTGGACGATCGATCCGGGTCCTGACTCGACACTCGACGTTGGCGTGGCTGTTCCGATCACCCGGCCTTCAGGGCCGATTGGGTCAGTGGGCCGCACTCCTATCGCCCTGGACGTTGGAGATCACGAAGTGCACCCAGGGAGAGGACGAGATATTGGGGCGATCGCCGCCAGTATTACACCCCGATCGGATGTCGACGACGCGCTGATCGCGATCGCGCCGAAGAAGGAACCCCGGCGGAAGATCCAAGCCCCGATCCCGACTGTACGCGCGGATGAAGAACTGCTGGTAATAAGCTTCGATGGATCCGCCCGCGTCAAGCGAGGTGGGGGCGCGTACAGTGCGATCTTATGGAAGCTGCCCGAGTGGAGTGTGGTGAGAGCACGATCAGGCTATGCCGAGGGGCTGACCGTCAATGAAGCGGAATATCATGGTCTGCTGCTGGGTTTCGACCTCTTGGACGGCATTGATCGAGGCAGGCTGGTGGTCTGCGGTGATTCCAACTTGGTGATCCGGCAAGTGCGAGGTGAGATCGACTGCAAAGCACCCAAGCTGACGTTACTGAAGCAGAAAGTGCTGGATCGGTTACGGAACTGGCCAGATCATGAGCTGTTACATGTGAAACGGGACTGGAACGGCAGCGCAGACAGCTTGGCTAGCGCAGCGCTTCAACGTGAAGGTGGCGTGGTCGTCGAGGATGAGGCCGATCACGTGGATCTGACGACATTGAACCGGCTCGATGAGATCCTAGTTGTCAGATCTGACGAACCGATCGCCCGGCTATCACCGATGACTACTCGATCAAACGCCAGATCGCGACCGAGTCCGACTGTCCTACAGGAAGAATTTGTGCGGGGACTACGGATCGATCGAATCCGTCGATCGCAAGATGAAGAGACGTGGATCGTGGGCATGAAGAAGTACCTGATGGGAGACGTGGCTGGTCTAACGCAGGATGAGGCCCGATCTTATGGCAACATTGCGGCAGACTACGAGATCGATGACAATGATCTGCTGTTCTACTGTTCCCCCTCCAAGAGATCGGAGGCAGATCGAGACGGGCTGATGAGGCTGGTCGCTCCGGAGACGCTGCATCAGGATATCCTGCACCACTACCACTCTACTGTGGAAGGTGGTCACCAAGGGATCGGACGTACCTATCAGCGGATCCGCGATCACTTTCACTGGAGAGGTCTCTTCAGGAGTGTGCAAAAGTATGTCGGAGAGTATGTCGATTGTGAGACCGGCAAAGGGCGACCCACGATCAGGGGTGAGTCGCCAGGGAACATCCAGGCGACGTACCCGTTCCAGATCATAGCGATGGATCACATACCTTCGCTGCCCAAGTCGTACAAAGGCAACACCGAACTGCTGATCTGGGTCGATCTGTTCACGGGATACGTGATCGCGAAGGCCAGCTCCTCTCGAACGGCGCAGACGATCGCCGAATCCTACGAAGAGTGTGTGTTCCGGCGGTTCGGTGCCAGCGAGGTGATCAGGCATGATCGCGAACCGGGATTTATGGCTGTCTTCTTCCGCGCCTTTAATAAGATCCTAGGTATGCGTCAGCGAGCGACGATGGCATATCGACCCCAAGCGAACGGTACTGCGGAACGAATGGTGCAGACGGCGACGAGAGCCCTGAAGATGTTCGTGGAAGATCTGGATCAGAGGGATTGGGATGAGTACGCCGAGCGATTGACCTTCGCGATCAATACGGCTCATGATCGCGTTCGAGGAGACTCTCCTTTTTATCTGGTACATGGCTGGGATCCTCGATCGACGCTGGAAGCGACGATCCCTTTGGGGAGTACCCGAACCCAGGATCGGAATCCGCGACGGTGGCGTTATCGGATCCAGAGGCACTATGATCAGGCTCGAAGTCAGGTGAATGCTCGTCTACGCGAGGCGATCGCGGATCGAGCCGATCGACACAACGAAGAGGTTCGACCGCACTCGATCGAGGCTGGGTCCCAGGTGTGGCTGTACTTGGACCGTGTGAAGGAGGGGTACGCCCGGAAGCTAGCTCACTTGTGGCATGGTCCGTTCCGTGTGGCCGAGAAGGTGAACGAGTACACGATGAAGCTTCAGATCGCTGGCACAGACTATCACCTGTTCCCGATCGTGCATGTCTCGAAGCTGAAGTTGGTCAGAGACTTCCCCGATCGACCGCGGATCGAGCTCACGGTGGACGAGGCAGATCGACTCGATTTCGACGAGATCCTACTTCCGGAGGACAGCTGGGCTCCAGATCGAGATGCGAACGAGTATGAAGTGGAGAAGATCACGGATATGCGAACGGGTCGAAGGACACGGTACGGCCGGACGTATCGAGAATTCCTGGTACACTGGAAGGGTTACGACGATCCTGACTGGATCGACGAAGCGGATCTCAACTGTGGAGCTTTATTGCACGAGTTCCTTCGAGATCGTGTGAACCGGAACCGATTCAACGCGATGCAGTCTCACGAGGAGGAGTGAGATCGGACCGCCAGGGCGAGTCGGTCGCCTTGGTGAGCGAGATTGGTGGCGGATCGACGGGGAGGCCGTCGATCGGAGGAAAGGGTGGTATATGAATGTGTATGTGTGTGAAGGTGCAGATCGTGAGATTATGGAGTCGCTGAGAGGTGGATCGATGGAAGGTCCGGATTAATCATGTCGGGTAAGGAGTGGATCGACACAGGGCTGTGATGCCCAGCGCAAGAAACGAGATGTTACAATGGGAAGGGTGGATCTGGAATGGTGGAATGGCTATTGGAGCAGATCAACTTCTGAATGACTGTGAATTTGAGTGGGCTTGCCGATCGACACGTCGATCACTAGATCTGATCGCGCAAGATAAACTGGTATCACGAACGCTAGATCACGGCTGCTGGGCACCGATGTTGGGGTTGAACTTGTTGCGAAGACGTGGGATCCGCCTGGCAGGGTGGTCTTGAGGGTGATCGCGGTACTGGTTTCGCCAGGGATCGTGCGTGTCAGCCTCGGTCAGGGCAGCCCGGAGGTCGGTCGGCTCACCCTGATGCTGGGTGGGGTCGTTGGCGTTGGCTGCGCGAGACACCACCCCGGGGTACCAAGTCACCGAGTCTCGCGGACGCACCGGAAGGTGCAAGAAGAATGGATCCAACAACAGATCGATGTCAGCCCACATCGCTCTCATCATCGGCAACGTCGTGTCCAACCATTGGCGCCACCGATCGCCGAGGCGGATCCGCCGGGTTCGACGTTCGGCATGGTACTGTTGGATGACCGGATCCTGACGCTGTCCACGGGTGATCGGGAGGTAATGAGTTGTTTCCCAGAAGGCCTGACGATGCTGCTCTTCGAGCTGTAGGTAGGCGGTGGCGATCCGACCCAGCGGAGTTGCGGCGCCTCGATGGAGTGCCAGATCAAATGTCAGTGGATCTCGCGGGTTCTGGAGGGCCTCCCAAGGGCGATCGGCCAGGAGTGCGGTGATGTTCGGCCCGGTGATCAAGTCGTCCCGGTAACCGATCCCGGCCGCAGGCTGCCGAGCACCGCGAACCGCGGCTGGGAAGAGCCAATTTGCAGGCAGGAGCAGGTGGTGGGTCAATGTCGACAAGATCATGCCGGTGATCTGCAGATGATGTAGCAGTCCCACGGGCCACGGATCCACGTCACCTGGAGTGAGTGCCCGGGGTGCGTTGAAGCCCGGGATCATGGTGCCGATCGGGAACAGTGGCGGAATCAGAGGCTGGCGTCCGGGCGATCCCGGCGGAGATCTGGGCGGCGATCCCGGAGGCGACCCCGGAGGCGATCCTGGAGGCGACCTTGGGGGCGACCGGGAAGGCGCCGATCCGGTTCGAGAGTGTATCGAGATGACCGACGGCGATCGTGAACGGATCGGCGGAGTACGGGCCCGAGCTGGCGAAGCGGATTGACGACGCCGAGCCTCAGCCCGGGATCGAGCCAACGCGGCGAGGGACTCCTGATCCGTGCCCTCAGACTCGGATTCCTCCTCGTCAGAACCGGATTCGGCCGACGACGAGCTTTTCCGTGACTGGCCAGCGCTCACACCACGAGCTGGGCTCGACTCTTCTTGATCCGGCTCCTCCTCCTCGTGATCCGACTCCTCCTCTTCATGATCCGACTCCTCCTCTTCATGTTGATCGTCGGGCTTACGGCGGTCGGACGGTAGCTGGCTCTCCGCGGGCGGTCCTTGGTCATGATCCGGCAGCGAGAAGGCCGGCGACGGAGAACGAGGGGCGATCGACTCGGCGATCGGCTGCGTGATGGAGGCACCGATCGTGAACGCTTGGGGGCCGCGGAGTGCGATCGGGTGATCCGGAAGGACTACGACTGCGGCGAGCAGGTGTGAGTGGTCTACGCTGGCGCAGTGCGATCCAGCGTGTTACGCTGGATAGGGTGTCCGCGATGGTCTCGAGATCCTCGCTGGATCGATCGTTGACACGCCGGAGCAGGGCGTAGGCGTCTTGGACGTCGACGAAGTGGGCGTCCTGTGCACGGATCACTTGCTGCGCACTTTCGACGCATGCACCTGCAGCACGACGATCGCGTCAGAGATGATCAACGAGAGAACGAGGGCTACGGAATCTACGTACGGAGATCGGCGTTTTCCCGAAGCGCGACGTCGCGATCTTGATTAGCCCGATCGAGGGCGGCACGGGCCGTACGTAGTTCCCCTCCGTCCGGTTGAGGTCGGCTTGCAGCCGATCGACATCAGGGTGGGGGCAGGCCGGGGCGGAGAGGCCGATCGGGCCCGAGAGCTGGCCGGCGAGGACGGGCTTCGTTGGGCCAGCGCCGCCTCAGCCGTCTGAAGCGCCGCCTGCACGCGATCGAGGCTGCCTATCGTCGTGTCTAACTCCCACTGCAACATGTCTAGACCATGCGCCTGACGTGTGATCTGCGACCGGAGATCGGAGATGTCCGTGGCGGCGAGGTCTAGCTGGTGGTCGAAGCGGTCCCGAGTGGCGATCGCGTCGGCGAGTTCGTCTTGGGTGCGTGTCAACCGACGATCCATGTCCTGAATCTCAGCGGTTTGTTGAGCGATCTGGTCTCGGAGATCCTGGATCAGCTGCGGTCCTTGGCCTTGGGCGCTCTGCTGGAGGTCACTCACTTCGGTCTGGAGGCGGCGGATCTCGTCCTCCTGGGACCCGCGGTAGTGCTCGAGGTCCTGTAGGTTCGCCGTTAGCTCGCGGACAGTGTCGTCCAGGCGTGCCCGATCGCGGATCATGGTGGATCGAGAAGCGTAGGCAAGCGTCAGCTCCTCCTCCAGCCGGGCGATCCGGCGGGCAGCGTCCGGAGAAGCCGCAGCCCGTCGAGAAGCCGTTGAACGGGTCGATCGAGGTGTCGAGTGGGCTGATCGAGGCGAGCCGGGCGGAGACCCGTCACCCTCCGACGGTGGGGGTGGCTGTGCGGGAGGACCAGACGGTGGCGTGCTCATCGTGTGTGATCTGCGCGGGAGCCGGTGGATTGAGGAATGAACGGGGACACGCTGTCCGAAGTGAGCCGCCGTGCGACACAACTTCCGGACAGGGGGCGGATGTGGAGAAGCACCGAATAAGAAATCCGTCTCGAACGGAAAGTGTTCTCCGAGAAAGGCGGCAGGGTCGGTCGACAGAGATCCCGAATGGAAGATCGACAATCGATCAGCGATCGAGAGACAGGCTGCGTGGGTCAGGCGGGTACTGAAGATCAGCGAGAGATCAAGTGACGCCGGCGCGTCGGGTATCACATATGCAGAGGCGGATCGTGCAGAGACGGATTGTGCAGAGGCGGATCGCGCCCTATCGATCCCTGATGGATGTCCAAGATCGGCATAGGCGCAAGCCCCTACTGGAAGCGAACACCGGTGATCCGGAACGACCAAGGACGGAAGTAGGCGGATCGACGGTGAATGACGATGTGCTCAAGTCCTCGATCGAGAGTCGATCGAGATCGTCGATCGGGATCGCTGATCGGGATCGCCGAACGAGATCGGTGATCGGGATCGCTGAACGAGATCGTCGATCGGGATCGCCGAACAGGATCGTTGATCGGGATCGCCGATCGGTCAAGATGGGAAGCACACGAGGGGCGAAGATAGGACAGGAATCCAGTTGTTGTTTAGTTGTAGGATGGTAGACAAGATGGTAGCAGTAGAGAGAGAAGCCAACTAAACATAAATCAGAGCAGAATTTGCACCGAAGAGCGCAAGTCCCCTCAAGTCACCAAGTCCCAGGAACTACATCGGCCTCGGCTGACCTCGACACTTTGGACAGTGAACTAGTGGTACGGTTAAGACTGGATTAATACATTGGCCAGCTTGACCTACTCTAGTGATCTATTTCTTTGTGCGAACCCCCGATCGTCCGGATACTGCTTGGCCGGCGATCGTTCTCCTCTCGATCAACCTCGATCCCGCTATAGGAAGCGGCAAGCAACCCAAGGAAGGGAGGAACACACCCGAAAGGGCAACGACAGGCCTTGGATCGACTCCAGGCCGACCGATCGCAGCGAACAACCCTCGATCGGGACGAATACTCGGACGCAGAGCGAAGATTCCCGCGCTGCTCCCCGGACTATCCCCGCGTCACGCCAAGACATTCGATCTTCACCAAGTGCTGCATCTTCGGAGCCCCGAGAGAGCAGATCCAGCCCGCCGACGGGTACACAAGGTGAGAACAAGTTCAACCGATCACGGATCGTTGGGGGACCCCCTCCGTTAGTCGGTGTCTGGGCGCTGGTGGGAAGCTCGATCAGGCCTTAACCAGATTTTGGCTGATCCCGCTACACCACAGAGGCCGAGGACGTAAAGTCCAATGACGACGCGGGCGACGGCGACGACGACGACGACGACGACGGTGGCGACGACGACGACGACAAGCCGGCGGAGGGCGACGCTGCCACGGTCGACACGGAGGCCAAGACAGCGACCAGCGACACGGTGGGCTCCCAGCCGAAGGCGGCTTCGCCAGTCAAGCACCTGACGCTGGCGCAAGGCCGCGATCGTGCCCAAGCGTTGAAGGCAGCGGCCGCTGCGGAGGCCGCCGAGGCCAGGGCGAAGAAGCGGCCCGCTTCACAGTCACCACGCGGTTCCAGCTTCAAGTTGTTCAGCGACTCGGAGGACGAGGAGGGCGCCGTCCATGAGCCCAGAGAGATCTCCAACGATCTCGATGAGCAGCAGCAGCAATACCAGGCTGCTCGCTCAGGCGCACATGCCAGGCAGCTGTCTGCCGCGACTGCTGTTGGGTCTTCTTCAGGCGGAAGTACCATGTATCCGCCAGGCTACTTCCCGCCCGAGCCTGGCACCGGAGCGCCAGCGCTGTTGGAGAAGCTCACGGCTCCTCGTGGCCTTGTCGGCGGGTACACCTCAAGGGGTTCCTATGAGCGTGCACTCGTTGAGAAAGAGCCACT
This sequence comes from Phytophthora melonis, assembly GCA_024211575.1. Lineage (NCBI taxonomy): Eukaryota > Oomycota > Peronosporomycetes > Peronosporales > Peronosporaceae > Phytophthora > Phytophthora melonis. The sequence goes on from JAMXKT010000085.1 coordinate 1,809,868, forward strand.
CTTTCTTGGCGACGTTGAAGCCGCCCGGTGTGTGCTACTAGCACCACACAAGCTCACACTGAAGGAGTTCACCACGCTTCGCAAGAAGCCGGAGGACAAGGGTGGACTCCATCCTGTGTGGGGTTTCCACTGGGTCAAGCAGAATGAGAGCATGACCTGGCACGAGGTCGAAGACAGCTTCTGGCGCTACGTCCAGCGCAAGGTGACTTCCGACCAGGGGTTCAAAGACTCCGAGACGAGCGCACTCTGTCCGCGATCCTGGACGTGCGCGAGCTCCGCATCGAGTTCGCTCAACTCGTGAGCAAGCGCAAGCTCCACTCGAAGATGGACGAGCTCAAGCAAGAGGCGAGAGCCAAAGCTCGTGAAGAGCGTGGGCGCGGTGCGACTACGTCTGCTACCGTGCCCCGGGTGTCGGCCAAGAAGCCACGGACTACTTACGAAGCTGCCGTTGCTTCTCGTCCCAGATCGCAACAGCCTTCGGGCAGTCTGCCTGGAGCTGTTCCACAGGCTCCCATGAGTTATCCGACTCCGGGTAACCTCGCCACTTCACGAGCAGCTGGCGCTTGCCATGGAGACGCCGCTCCTGGACGACTCGTTCCACGTGGTAGTGGATCTGCCCATTACGGTCAAGGAGGGCCGGCGGAGGTCTCGCACGACCATGGCTACGAGCCTGAGGCAACACAGCCGCACGCTGGAGCCCCGAGTCAGGTAGTGGCCCTGCAGCAAGAGGAGATTCGTCTTCTCCGGGAGCGCGTGTACGCCCTTGAGATCGCGCTTGGCGTCGGCCTTGGCGGCCAGGCTGCCTCTCGTGCTGGCCAGCCGGGTGCCGTGGAGCAGCTCCGTGCGGATGTTCGTTCGCTGTTTCGGGAGACTCGCGAGCTCCATGGTCGAGTGGACCGTCGGGCCGACGTGACGTCCTTGGAGTCACTGCGGAGCGAGATCGCTGGCCTTCGGGCCGAGCTCCGTGGGCCCATGTCGTATCCGGAGCCGGCGCATCACTATCAGGCCCCATATGGCCATGGCTACGCAAGCCCTGCGTACGCCGCTCCGACGTACGCCTCGTCTTCGTCGTCTTACGACCAGCGCGCGTATCAGGCGCCGTACCGCGACCCGACGCCGCGCTTCGAGGAGGTGCGGTCGTCTCCGCCGGGGTATCCACCGCTTGCTGCGGGGTACTCTGAGCCTGAGGGTCATGGTACCTCTTCAGACGACCCACGTAGAACGTCGGGTGAGTCGTCATCGACTTAGGCAAGTCTATTGTGTACGCCGCGCCATGCCGGCTGAGGACCGTGAAGGGTCCAATGAAGCGGTGCTTCAGCTTGTTGCTCTCGACCGAGCTAACAGTGTTTAGCGGTAGGTTTCTAGTGTCTAGGAGAACTAAATCCCCAACCTTAAACACGTTCATGTTTCCTCTTCCATGTCGGTCAAAGTACTCCTTCTGTTTGTCTTGGGCTTGCGCCATGGTGTCTCGCACCCTGCTGATTATATTCAGCCTGTCTTCGACAAACGAGGACAGTTGCTTCCGCAAAGCGGCAGGACTGACGTCCGAGACCTGGGAGGAAAGGGTTTTCCGAGCCTCTCCCCCACTTAAGACCGAAGCCTCACCGCTTCCTCGCAAGGTGTACGGCACCTGGGGGTGTCGTAACCCATTAAGGTAAAAGGGCGTAAAGCCCGTCGATGCATGTACCGCATTGTTGAGGGCGAACTCAACCATGGGCAAGCGATCAGCCCAAGAGCGGGGCATCTCCGCACAAATACTGCGGAGCGTGTCCTCGAGCACGCGATTGACGCGCTCCGTCTGGCCGTCCGTATGCGGATGGTCCGCCGTCGACATTGACAGTCGAGTGCCGAGCAGGCTAAACAGCGTCTGCCAGAACGCAGCGGTGAACCGCGGGTCTCGGTCAGAGACAATGGTCTCGGGCAGACCGTGGTGTCGGAAGACACAGTCCATGAACAGGCGCGCAACCTCGGCGCCAGTGACGGTGTCACGAACTGGAGCAAAGTGAACCATCTTGCTCAGACGGCACACAAAGGCAACAACGCCAGTGTTGCCACGGTCATCGGCCGGAAGCCCGAAGACAAAGTCGAGACTCATCGACTTCCAGCAGTCCACGGGGACAGGCAGGCTCTGCAAAGGAGCCGAGGCGTGCCCAGCAGGCTTCACGCGCTGGCACGTCTCGCACGTCCGGACGTAAGTGGCGACCCACTTGTACATGTGCGGCCACCAGAACGTCTGAGAGACGGACGCGTACGTCTTCTCACGGCCGAGATTGCCACTGGATGGCGCATCGTGCGCCTCCATCAGGATGTCGTACTTGAGATCCTCGTCGTTTGGCACGACAATTTGGGAGGATCCTCGGCCCCACTCGATAGTGGAGCAAGCCATCAGCCCACTCATAGCGATGCAGCCTTGCACGCTGGCGGGGCGTGAGCCACTCTGCCTTGGCGTCCGCGCCAGCGGCCAAGAACCGCACAAGAGGCCCAAGATTGGCATCGTCGCGATACGCCAACCGGATGCGATCGTACAGATCCGTCGTGACCCGACTAATGTGAGCAAGCTCGTAGTCGGGTCGGCGCGACAGCGCATCGGCAAGCACGTTAAGTTTGCCCGGCTTGTACTCAACGCGGAAATTGTATTCCGCGAAGAATGACAGCCAGCGCGCCATCCGCTGCGAGAGGTGCGGCGAGTTGACCGCAGTCCGCAAGGACGCGTGGTCTGTATAGACGACAAAGGGCGTCGAGCCCAGGAGGTGCACTCGGAACTTGACAAGAGCGTACTTCATGGCAAGTAGCTCCTTGTCGTGAACTGGGTAGTTCCGCTCGGCTGCCTTGAGCTGCCTGGACTGGCACGAGATGACTCGCTCGCGGCCTTCATCATCGGCCTGCAATAGCGCACAGCCAATTGCGTAGTCGGACGCATCACAGACAACGCTGAAAGGCTTCGTCTCGTCCGGCAGGGCCAGGACAGGCGCGCGCTGTAAGCTCGCCTTGATGTCATCAAAGGCATCTTGGTGACGCTGCTCCCAGCACCAGTCGACATCCTTCTTCAGGAGATCCGACAGGGGCCGTGCCAATCCGGCATAGCCAGCACTGTACTTGTGCAAGTAGTTGGCAAGGCCCAACCACTGTCGTAGGTCCTTCTGCGACCGAGGTGGCGGCCAAGCCGCGATGGCTTTCACCTTCTCCGGATCCGCCCGGACCCCGGCGCTGCTGACGTAGCAGCCCAGGACCTTGATCTCCTCAGCTGCGAAACACGCACTTGTCGATGTTGGCGTACAGCTTGTTCGCCCGCATGACTTCGAACACACGCCGGAGGTGCTGGAGATGCACCTCCATGGCCGTCTGGCCTTCCTCGGCACGGCTGTGGACGAAGATGTCGTCAAAGTACGTCTGTGCGAACGCACGCAAAGGTCGGAACAGTTGTGTGACCAAGCGATTGAACGTTGCCGGGGCGTTGGAAAGCCCCTGAGGCATGACCAGCCACTCCCAGAGCATACCGCTCGGTGTACTCACAGCCGTGAGAGGGATGTCGCTCTCGCGCATCAGGATCTGGTAGTATCCGTCCACCAGGTCCAGCGCGCTGTACAGCGTGCAGCCGGCCATGTTGTTGAGCAACACGTCCTTGCGCGGGATCGGTGTCTGCGCAGGCACCGTAGCGCTGTTCAGCTTGTTGTAAGCATGACCCAGACGCCACTTTCCGTTCGGTTTGCGAACACAGAAGGTAGGTGTCGAGTGCGGAGACTTCGACTCCCGCACCATGCCTGCCTTCGCCTTGGCGGCAAAGAAGGCATCAATGACTTCACACTGCTCCCTGGGAAGAGGCCACTGCCTCGTGACACAGTACTTCGTGCCCGGCACGAGGTCGATCTCGTGCCTGATTCCCCTGTCTGGCGGGAGGTGGGACGGTGGATCCTTGGACACCACGTCCTCGAACTCTTTCACCAAGGGATACACCGGATCCCGCGGGTTCTTGAGGATCTCAGAACCCATGCGCGACGCGCGCTGCTTCCGGAACTCGTCCAGGACATCCTTGTCCATGACCGAGGACGAGTTCAACTCGGCCGATGTGGACTCCGGCCGGAGGAGAACCAACTCTGCGATCTCCCCGGCCTTCAGCTCGGCCAAGAAGTCCTCCATGGCGAGCTCTTCAAGGTTCAGCAGTTCTGAAACCTCGGGCAGAGCTGTAAACTCGACAGCTCCTGCCTTGACCCGACGACCGGTCACGCTGTCGAAGATGTGATAGCATTCTTCGGCGGCTGGAGCCCTGGCTGGGGACTCGGAGTCGCTGGCGACTGGCGTCGTCGGCCACGCGACCAGGCCCGGCTTACGACGTGACCCTCGGGTGTCTTCGTCTTGTGGCGCCGCCTCGGCGACACCACCGACCTTCTTGATCTTCTGCGGAACTATGTTACCCGCCTTGTTCTTGAGCGGAACTTGGTTACCCGCCTTGTTCTTGAGCGGAACTTGGTTACCCGCCTTGCTGGGTGGAACTATGTTAACCACCTCGCCGTGTGGAACTTGGTTACCCACACCAGGAGCGCCTCCAGCGACTCCCGCATCAGTTATGGTCTGAGTGACCCTCAGTGGAACTGTGTTACCCACCTCGGAAGCGCCTGCAGTGCCTTCCTCATCAGTTATGGTCTGAGTGACCTCGCGTGGAACTTGGTTACCCACGCCAGCGCCAGCGGCGCCTTCTCCAGCAGCGTCTGCTGCCTGCGGTACTTCGTTACCCGCATGTGGACCTACGTTACCCACCTGGTAGGTGCTGTCCGGCACCTCCACTCTCAAGCCTTGACTGGCCCGGTCGGAGTCGACGTCAGTCTCGACGGACCCCAAGAAGTCATTAGACGCTGCTGCGTCCTGGCGGCCCTCGCGGGCACCCCAGCTGCTGCCAGAGGTGGGAACATGACTCACCAAAGCTCTGTCAGAGCGTGGGGACGGCTAGCCCCGATGGCTTTGCCGCGCCAGTCGATCCAAGGCTCGTGCTTCTCAAGCCACGGCATGCCAAGGATCAAGTCGTACTTGTCCATGTCCAGGACCAAGAACGGCTCCGTGCTGTCGAAGTCCTCAAACTTGACAGCGAGGTCCATGTGGACCCGAGGTACTTCTACCACCGTACCGTCGGCCAGTCTTACCGAGACCAGCCCGTTGCCTTTGCTGCCTCGCAGCGCATCGGCGTACTTGTCGCGATTGCGTGCGACAGTCTGGCGGCGTGCAAAGTTCTTTGACGCCCCAGCATCGATCAAGATTCTCAAGGGATGATCGTATCCCGGTACACTCGCGTATACCACAAGCAGCCCACCGCTGCCCTTCTCCGCTTCAGTACACAGACTCTCAGGGGCTAAGTCCCCATGGCGTGCGCCACCCGCACGCCTCTCATGAAGACTTAGTGTTTCCCCAGTAGGGCGCCCCGCCCCTACTGGTGCCCGGCGTTCCCCTGGTTCCTGGGGCGCGGCTTCTGCCAGTGACCCCTAGAGCCAAAGGGCTTCGAAGAGAACTTCTTCTTCAGTCCTCCCGCGGGACAGGCACGTTTCATGTGCCCAAGCTTGCCACAGCCGTAGCAGCGAATGTCACTCTGCTCGGCCATGCCCAGATCCATGGGAACCGGCCCGTTGGTCGCTCCATTGCCGGAGTTACCATTAGGCGCACCGCCAGAGGCGGGGTTGCTCTGCCATACCGTGGCGGGGGTGCGAGCCTGCTTGTGGCTGTACTCCTCCTGGAGGGCGATCTGAATCGCCTCCTCCATAGTGTTCGCTTGCACACGGAACAGCTGCGTGCGGGCAGGACCGACACGCAGGCCGTCCATGAACACAGTCACCTTGATGTGTTCAGGCAGGGTTCCCCACCAGGGAGGCAGTGAGCACTCGCATCTCCTGGATGTACTCATGCAGCTCGCGCCTTCCTTGTTTGCAGGCGAGGAAGCGCGAGCGCTGGCGGTACTCGTAGTTCGCCGGGAGGAACGCGGCCCGCAGCTGTTCACACAGCTGGGCCCATGATGCGAAGCATCCAGGCGTCGTCGCTTCGCGCGTGTACGCCCAACTCTTAGCGCGACCACTAAGGTTGGAGAGCGCAAAGGCGACCCGGAGTCGCTCGTCCGAGACAAGAGCCGCGTCCATCGCGAGCTCAACCTCTCGAACCCAGAAGTGGAGGTTCTCTCCTTCCTTCCCTTCGAAGGGGTGAACCTTCAGCCGCAGAGGCTTCGGTTGCACCGGCTTCGGCGCGACCGCGGTGGCCTGCAGCCCCTGAACGTGAGCGATGAGCCCACGTTCGTAGGTGTCAAACGCGTTGATGCGCTCTACCTGCTCAGCCGGCGTCGCCGCCGCTAAGCTGCGCAGGGCATCTGTCCCGAAGATGCCTGCCATCTTCCGAACGGACTCGTACTGTGAGTCGTTCAGATGAGGAAACTCCGTCCGATCCATCTTGGCTCACTCGATGAGGCCACAGAGGATTCAGGTAGTCCAATCTACCCGCGTAGGCGTAAGATTGACTACAAGTGCTACCAAGTGTGACGGGGCACACAGCACTTCTAACAGAGGAAGCTGGAGTATACAAACTCCAAGTGAACAGCCGTTCACGTGTCCCTGGTCTGAAGGGGACGACTTGACTTCAAAAGCGGTAGATCTAAGACTGAATGTATTTATAGGTTGGTACAGATTTGGCCTGCATACAAATCCTAAGTTGCCTATAGTTTGTTCCATACAAAATGTGTCTGTTGGCTCTGAGGCCACTTGGTCACTACCCGGGGAGTGACCGATGGCTACATGACTGATGTAGCCATCCCTGGATAGTGACAGGGTCACTATTCCATGTAACCCCGTTACAACCTCGGTAACACCGAAAAGGACAAAAGTAAATTTAATATAATACCGTAAGATATGTGGGGTATGATGTAGGTAATGATACTGATGTGCAAAATAAGTTGCCACGATAGTATTGAGCCCCATTTCACTAATGTTGGCAAGCACCCAAGCTCCATTCTATTCAAAGGAACGGTATTAGCAGGTCTAAAAGCCAGCTCCGAATGCTAATGCAAGCATTAAATATGAAATGCGGCACGAAAAAAATGGACAATAGGAGCTGGTATCCTGGTTAGACTACTGCAGACGTCCTGTACAGAATGGACTTTTCCCATAGTTAAGCACCCCAACACATTCATAATCTGTGATTTTTTATTCCTTATGACTATTGAGAGGTGAGGGGGATGGTTTTGTATGGGATGGTCATTCAGAAATCCTTGGGACCCACCTTTATATTCCTGATGAGCGGGTATTTCTTTCCTAGGGATTACTACTGAGGGGATCGTCTGTACCTGTAATTCCTCCTGTAGATTAGATAGACCCTTATCTCGTGGACGAATCGTCGGCTGTAAATTTGCCGCCATGTGCCGATGAGTCTCGTATTGATGTACATGCACAAACACAGGTTTTAAAATGAAGAAGAAGAATCGAGATTGCAAGTTGCCCCCAAGATCATACACCCTGCTGTAACTGTGTAATTCTTATAGTGGTCTAGCTGGTGATGAATGCCTCGGGTTATCTTGTGCAGTAAGCAAATACCGCGGGCTGGTTGGAGATTCCTCGTTATATGTAGCTAATCACGGGCTCAGTGCGTAACCACAAGGTATAATCTGCGACGCTGTACAGTAAATGTATAACACACTATCACAATGATAGTGAACCAGCACAGGGACCAGCCTGCTTCCCGCTTTATTGGTCTGTACCCACGACAAGCTCCAGCCAAGCCTCTCTCATTTCCCAGCTTGCTCTTGAGCACCCAAGTCGAAGGATGCGGCTCCACCGTCTCGTATGGTTGGCGTGCATCGCAGTTGCCGCGCAAGTTGACTCGCCTGCGCCAGTCGATACTCGTACCTCACACTACAAACTGGTCTAGTGACCAATCTGCTGGCGAAACTGGGAGTCCTGCTTCGAGATTCTTCCGAGCTAGAGCCGACGATGACGACGAGGAGAGAGCAGGATTCTCAGTGCCTGGTCTGGAGACGATGTCAAAGCTGTTCAAGCCAACCCAAGCGCAACTTCAGAAATTGCTGATCAATGGAGAATCCGCGGACGATGTTTTCACTCGCATGAGGTTGAACCAGGCTGGTGACACGTTGCTGCACAACGAAGAGTTCGTTCGGTGGCTGAAATACGTCGACGACTTGAAGATCAAGCACCCGACCATCAAGACGTCCGCGATCTCGACGCTGACTGCTCAATACAGCGACGATGGTCTGTACAAACTAATCGAAGCTGGTCTAAAGAACGGAGAAACGGAAAAGGTCGCCAGGAGATTGAAGTCCGAGTTAATGAAGCATTGGGTAACTACTGGAAACGACCCGGACAAGGTGTTTCATATCATGGAGCTGGACAAGGTCAAGAAGAACATTCTCAGCAACTCCGAATTCACCCACTGGGCGCAGTACGTGGACGATGTGACTGCCAAGCACCCCAACATCCCAACGTCGATGGTGCCGACACTCCTGAACTACTACAGTGACGACGTCCAATTTAAAATGACCGAGGCGGCAAAGAGAGTGGAAGGAACCAAAACTATCGCCACCAAGCTGCAGGAACAAGTTGTCCAAGCCTGACTGAAAAGTAAGAAAACGCCGGATGACGCGCTGGTTGATTTTGGTCTCGGAAAGAAAACCCGTTACATAGACAATCCGGTTGAAGCTCTTTTGGAGAAGTCGCAGTTCAATAGTTGGGTCAAGTACGTGGACGTTTACAACATGAGGTACCCAGAGAAGAAAACCACTGTACTGGAGACGTTGACGCGAAGATTTGGCGATGCAAATGTGGCCAAGATGCTCGTCGAGGCAAAGACTGAAGCTGTCACGCGAAGTCTTGCCACGAAACTGGAGTCGGCGCAGCTTGAAATGTGGTTAACCAGCGGGAAATCTGTCGACGATGTGTTCAAGCTGCTAAAACTGGATAATCCAGGAATCCACTTCACTGAGAATCCTCTTGTCAACACGTGGGTCTCGTACATGAATATCCTGATCAAGGAGGACCCTGGCAAGGCCACTACAGTACTCTCATCCCTGAATGCTATCCTAGAAGGCAAGCGTCTGGGTCAAGTTCTCCTTTTGGCCAAGAAGTATCCCAGTATGGAAAGCGCTGTTACAGAGATCCAGACGAAGATGATCCAGGGTTATCTGGCCTCGAACGTATCCCCCAAGAGGCCTTTGATATGCTGGCCCTTCAAGACGTGGGGGATTCAATTCTCGGCACTCCTCTGTTCCACACATGGATGAAGTACGTGAAAGATTTCAACAAGAAGAACCCGAAGCGCCAAGAATCCTGGTTCTACCCTCTCCGTGTTAATTATATGTGGTTTGGCGTCGAACGGATGATTGAGACGGCGATGAAGAACCCGAGCACAGTGAAACTTACCAAACTGGTGGAGAGGGAGTTGTTCAAGTACTGGTTGGATACGGAGAAGCTTCCCAAGCATGCGTTTCGCTTCCTGCACCTGGATAACACGGGCTCCAAGACCCTTGCAAGTCCGCAATTCAAAACGTGGGCCAAGTACCTGAACGACTTTAACCAGCGGTATCCCCAACAGAGAGAGAGTATGCTTGATGGTCTCAGGGAGAGCTACTACGACAAAGGCCTTGTTCTGATGCTAAGTGCGGCCAATAAGGACCCAAGCACGAAGAACTTGGCGACGAACTTGGAGAGTACACTATTCAACAAATGGGTTGCTGAAGGCAAGAAGCCGGCCGACCTTGAAAGTATGTTTTTCGGTGTTCCAACTGCCGACAAAATGATCGCGCGGTATGTCGAGAAGTTGAGTAAATAGCTCAAGAGTGAGACTTTCTTACAGCGACGCTGTGATGCGTCTAATACCTAGCTAAGAAACACCGATCTGTCTTGATGCAATTACTTCGATTATCATTTTTATGGCGGCGAGGGTGGCCCTCGGGCTTCTCTCCTACCTACGGATGATGATGCTGACACTTCTCGGCTAGATAGCGGGGGGGCTGCATTCGGAACTGGTTCTGGGGTTACAGACGCGGATGCTGAGCTTACAGACGTAGGTGTTGTGGGGACGGCTGTGACATCCGGACCAACAGGCAGCACAGAAGCTTTCGAGCGCTGTCCTAGCAGCCTCGACGACGGCGGAGACACGCTTGGCTCATGTTGAGTCACCAGTTTCTTGGTGCATATGAGCGGCACATTGTGCTCATTGAAGAACTTGGCCGTCTCACTTTGGCTGGGGTTCATATTCCAGTTCGCCTTGATATTACGAGCCTTCTGACACCGGTAGATGAAGAGCAGCATGCTAGCTGCTGCTCGCATCCTTCTCAATGGACTCAACTTCTGCATATCGCGGTGCGCGAGCTTAACCACGCCGCTGATTGTGATAATCGCTCCAACCGTGAACATTGCGAGCGCTAGGGGCGACATTTGCGCGAACTCTTTGAAGTACACGCCGCCGCCGAAGATGGAGACGGAGATGAAGAAGCACTGGAACACGGGGACGACGAAGACGGCGTCGAACTTCTGCAGGCCGTGGGCGAGCCAGTGGATCTGCAGGAAGACGCACAGGAACATGCTGAACGTGATGGCGTAGGCGCCGAACGTCACGAACTGGTTGTCGCCCTCGATCGTCGTCTTCATGAGCTCCGCCATGGACTTGGCGAATAGCACGGACTGGGCGCCAAAGATCCCAGACAGAGCGGGGTAACTCACTGGATGCAGCTTGCGGAAGCGATTGTACTCTGGTGAGGTTCTCCCTTTATGCTTGAGTGTCCACTCCATCTTGCGCACTAGAAAGAAGAGTACGACGCACGAGACGCACATGAGCGTTGCGTACACCGCGAAGAGCGGTTCGCGGTAGAGCGCCACGAGCTCGTGCACTGTGTAGCACTTGCTCTCCTTCTCGGCGAACGTGGCGACGACGATGATGCCCAGCAGCACGAGCGCGGTGCCAATGGCGTCGGACCTGGTGAACTTTTCCTTGAGAAACAACGACGCGAAGACGACGTTTGCTACCATCGTAGAGCCTCCGACTGGAGTCGCTAGTGACTGCGGGAGGAAGCCGAGAGCCACGAAGTCGAGAATGCTGCCGCCCACTACGAGCACCAGCCCGATGACCCACAGCGGCTGTCGGAAGTAGCCGCGCTTGTCGACGACGCTGCGGCCCTTGGCTTCGCGCATGAAGGAGAACTTCTGCAGATTGACGCCCATGTTGGTGCAGATGGAGCCCACGACGCTCAGGATCACGCCCACGTACCAGAGGCTGTTGGACTTCTCGGCATGCTCGTCGCAGCCCATGACTTAGCTCGGATCGGACGGATGGCGACGGCGCTAGCACTTCAGGGTCTCTCGTTGTGCTCTACTTCCCTGCCCCACGATGGCAAGCACGCTCGGTATTTATATACACCGGGCTAAGTCGTCCATCAAAAAGCGTGTCATAAGACCCCGGCCACTAATAGCCAGACTTGAAGAGCCAGTTTCACTTGGTTTTTGTATGCTCCAAGTTGAAGTGAATGTAGCCATTTAGTCCAAAAGCAAGGCAAAGCAAAGCAGTGACGCGGCAGATTGGCTGGCTTACTGTAGCCCCGCCTCGTAAGTTACTGGCCCGCGACAAGATTAACGACTGACGCTCGCGGATACAAGCTTTGACAGTTCACGCTCTCCTCCATGATCATGTTACCACAGCTCTGAGACCAAAAAAGGCATGAAGCGACGCCGAAACTTTGCCAGCAGAAGCACGAAACGCCGAGAACACCGCCGCATGTATCCCCGTTGCCTTTGCTTGCTTTTCGCCTCGCATCCAGCCAAATATTGACGAGGTAAAACCATCAATTGCACGCCGCTTCGGCGCACCAGATTCCTTGCGTGTCACTGCTCGGCGGCACTATAACCTTCCAAAGATCTTCCCGCCTGCTTGGACTCAAGTTGCTTGTCTATTCACTTACGACTGCATTACGAGACCACTGACCTCACTACTACTACGACCTATCCTATCCTGCTCGAGCGCCAAAGCACTCGCAGCCTATAATAACCCTACGCTACACTATATAACACCTATCCTTCTTCTCGCCACACTCACTCAAATCAGCACAGAATTGACTGCAGCGACATGGGTACACTCGCTCGACGAGTGCTGAGGCGCTGAGCATCAGGCCCAGGCTGCCCAGAAGCCGTCGTCCAATCCTGTGGAGCCGCAATGGGCGAGACCGCAGCGGTCGTCCCACTACTCGCGACCTCTTCGTCGTCCGAGAGCGCGGCCTTAGCCATCGTCGCCGTCGTCTTCTTGCGGCCCTTGGCTCGGTTGCCGCGCTTGACCATCTCCTCCGTGGCGGGGAGGCCAGCCGCCCAGCCGAGATGCCCTTGGCGGCCGTGTTGGGGTCCTGCATGATGCACTCGAGCGTGTACTCGAAGGCCGCGATCTTCTTGGCGATGTACTCCTTGTTGCTGCCCTTGGCCACGCTCAGCGACTCGCGCAGCATGTCGATGCTCTTCTGCAGGCTGCGGATCTGGCGGTGCGGCCAGCGCTGGATGCCGTGGCGGCGGCAGATCTTCTTGAGCAGAGTGGCGCAGATGCCGAACTTGCGCGCCACGGCGGCGATGGGCATGTTGAAGCACTCGCGCAGGTCCTCGAGCTGCACCACCGGTCCGTAGCGCTTGTTGCCGCCGCGCGGCGCAACGCTGCGAGGCGATGGGGACACAGCAGCTGCTGCAGCTGACGTTGGCGTCGGGTGCAGCGGCAGCTTGAAGGCCATGGGGCTCACGGCGCTGAAGGCGTCGAAGTTGAAGACGTCGGCGGGGCTCGAGGCCCCGGACGGGCCAGCGGGCAGAGACACCTCGACGCTCAGGCCGCGCATCTTGCTGCGGTAGCTAGGCTGCGGCTCCAGCTTGACGTTGACATCGTCAGTGTCGGTCCTTCTGGGGCTGTCGCGCTTGAGCGACATGAGGATCTCACCCATGAGCATGTCGTCGACGCTGAGCGGCGTGGCGGCCATTGTGGATGCCGAGACTTGACGAGGCGACTGGAGTGAGGAGCTACGCGCGACGAAGCGGATCGAGTTGTGAGCGGTCGTGATGGCCATTGCAGAGACGAGGGAGGGAACGGAGCGACGCGTGCCCGACCTTCCATTTTGCAGCAGGCGTCACTGCATTTCACTATGGGCGAGGGACCAGCCGCTAAACTTCAAAAACCTGCGGGAACGTATGATGGCTGGGCTATGGGATCAGATGCCGTCAATACAAAGACCGAGTGAAGCATTCGGTCTCGCAGGTTCTCGCGGGACCGTGGCTCTGCGCCCCATCCCTCCGCATCCCTTCGAGCGTCTTGCTGCGACCTTCGCGCCACCTCGCGCCCTTTCGGCCACGCGAGACACTGGCGCGAGATCTTTCACGCAGCTGCCGAGTCCGCAGTCCCCTGAACTGGCTGGAGGCGGAGAAGGCGGGGTCGATGCCCCCAATGCATTGCTCTGGGCCTCCCGCACTCCCTTATATGCCTGTGTACGCGCCAGCGCCAGCATCCAAGTGCTCGGGTCGCCGGGCGTCGACGGGGGCGACGTTCCGCCGCCTCGGGACGCTGCGACACTGGATTGACGCCACCAGATCATCCACCCCTCCGGCATTTTGGCCAATCACGTGGCGCTGACCTTGCGTGTCACCCGATGGCAGTGTCGACGATCACCAGTCGAACTTCAACGCGGACCTCCCCGCACGCACGGTCTCCGTTGTATGTCTACTGGGCAGTGTCAGAGGCGGCATGTCGGAGGCAGAGCTTGATCGCCCGACCTCACGACCGTAGTGCTGGAACTGGCAAGCTGTGCTACGGAAGACAGCGGTGGTTCTTCTCGACGCCTTGACAGTGAGTTGAGAGCCGACGACTGTACAAACAAGTGCTCATGCTCATCAGTCGGTACCAATTCGAAGAAGTAGTCGATCGGTTGGGCGTATTTTTTTTTAATTTATTGACGCAATTTGTTTGGTTGTCTCGGTAATGCAAAACAAAACAAAGCTTGTGGGAATTAATCGGGTGGCGGCATACGCGAATGCATAAAGTGCAGCATACGAAAGAATAGCACTTCGATCGGAAACCCAAAGCAATACGCTGTGTTGCCTCAATGTTCGGAACGATTTCCGTGCACCTGACCTGAACATTACTTTCAAAACAAAAGCTTTTCTTTCGCATTACGGTGACAAGTAAATGGATTATTTCAAGTAATAAATAAAATACGCCCAATCGATCGACTGTTGCTTCGAATTGGTACCGACTGGTGAGCATGAGCACTTGTTTGTGCACACTTATTGAATAGTATGCATTACAAAGTTACTAAGTCGCCATCGAGAGGAGAAATCCCCTGATTGATGCGGCAAGGAGCCGATTTTCCGACGGAATTCTCTTCGGAGCCGACGGGTGCTGATCCGTTTGGACCTCGCCGTCTCGGTCGCGCCCGTGGGTGGTCTCACCATACCAAAACTTGCCTCCTCGACACCAAGCAAGCAAGTTACCAAGTAGCAACATGAAGTGCACCGCTCTCGCCGTCGCCGCAGTGCTCGCCACCGCTAGTGTCGTTGCTGCCGCCGAGTCACCCGCGCTTCGAGCGCTGGCGGACGCTCCGAAGGTCGGACCTGCTGTCGTCACCACCGCGACGGGACCGGCGGAGACCACGAACCCGCAGCCCGCTGCAGGCGAGACGAAGGACAAGAAGGAGTGGGGCTGGGGAGCAAGTCCGTGGGGCTGGGGAGGCGGCTGGGGTCCTTCGTGGGGATGTGGCGGTGGCTGGGGAGGCGGCTGGGGCTGGGGCGGCGGCATCGGTTGCGGCGGCCGAGGCTGGGGATGGTAGATTCCTTACGTAGTTTTGCCCGTGACGCCCGACCGTCGTCGAGTTCTCGGCGCTGGACGCCGTCGATGGCGTTGGGATCACCACCGGCCTGCTGTGCAAGTCACACAAGTCGAATCGAAATCACAATCAGGCGGCGAACTACACTTTGCATTTCTCCGGCTAAGCCTGAATGAATATCCAAAGCAACAGCAAAACTGAAGCGGAGTCGTCCCTTTGCCTTCCTTGTTGGTGTCTCGGGTTACTTTGCTTTGCTTTGGTGTTTGTGTGGGTCACCAGTGCATACTGGTCGTTTGAGAGGACTTTTCACTGTATTTGTTTTGAAAGTAATGTTCAGGTCAGGTGCACGGAAATCGTTCCGAACATTGAGGCGACACAGCATAGCGCCTGTGTGTTGGGTTTCCTGTGTCGACTGTGCGAGTCGAAGTGCTATTCGTTCGCATGCTCTACTATACACACTCACGTATGCAAACATCCACCGCCAGGAGCTTTTCTTTCGCATTACGGTGACAAGTAAATGGATTATCTCAAGTAATAAATAAAATACGCCCAATCGATCGACTGTTGCTTCGAATTGGTACCGACTGGTGAGCATGAGCACTTGTTTGTGCACACTTATTGAGTAGTATGCATTACAAAGTTACTAAGTCGCCATCGAGAGGAGAAATCCCCTGATTGATGCGGCAAGGAGCCGATTTTCCGACGGAATTCTCTTCGGAGCCGACGGGTGCTGATCCGTTGGGACCTCGCCGTCTCGGTCGCGCCCGTGGGTGGTCTCACCATACCAAAACTTGCCTCCTCGACACCAAGCAAGCAAGTTACCAAGTAGCAACATGAAGTGCACCGCTCTCGCCGTCGCCGCAGTGCTCGCCACCGCTAGTGTCGTTGCTGCCGCCGAGTCACCCGCGCTTCGAGCGCTGGCGGACGCTCCGAAGGTCGGACCTGCTGTCGTCACCACCGCGACGGGACCGGCGGAGACCACGAACCCGCAGCCCGCTGCAGGCGAGACGAAGGACAAGAAGGAGTGGGGCTGGGGAGCAAGTCCGTGGGGCTGGGGAGGCGGCTGGGGTCCTTCGTGGGGATGTGGCGGTGGCTGGGGAGGCGGCTGGGGCTGGGGCGGCGGCATCGGTTGCGGCGGCCGAGGCTGGGGATGGTAGATTCCTTACGTAGTTTTGCCCGTGACGCCCGACCGTCGTCGAGTTCTCGGCGCTGGACGCCGTCGATGGCGTTGGGATCACCACCGGCCTGCTGTGCAAGTCACACAAGTCGAATCGAAATCACAATCAGGCGGCGAACTACACTTTGCGTTTCTCCGGCTAAGCCTGAATGAATATCCAAAGCAACAGCAAAACTGAAGCGGAGTCGTCCCTTTGCCTTCCTTGTTGGTGTCTCGGGTTACTTTGCTTTGCTTTGGTGTTTGTGTGGGTCACCAGTGCATACTGGTCGTTTGAGAGGACTTTTCACTGTATTTGTTTTGAAAGTAATGTTCAGGTCAGGTGCACGGAAATCGTTCCGAACATTGAGGCGACACAGCATAGCGCCTGTGTGTTGGGCTTCCTGTGTCGACTGTGCGAGTCGAAGTGCTATTCGTTCGCATGCTCTACTATACACACTCACGTATGCAAACATCCACCGCCAGGAGCTTTTCTTTCGCATTACGGTGACAAGTAAATGGATTATCTCAAGTAATAAATAAAATACGCCCAATCGATCGACTGTTGCTTCGAATTGGTACCGACTGGTGAGCATGAGCACTTGTTTGTGCACACTTATTGAGTAGTATGCATTACAAAGTTACTAAGTCGCCATCGAGAGGAGAAATCCCCTGATTGATGCGGCAAGGAGCCGATTTTCCGACGGAATTCTCTTCGGAGCCGACGGGTGCTGATCCGTTGGGACCTCGCCGTCTCGGTCGCGCCCGTGGGTGGTCTCACCATACCAAAACTTGCCTCCTCGACACCAAGCAAGCAAGTTACCAAGTAGCAACATGAAGTGCACCGCTCTCGCCGTCGCCGCAGTGCTCGCCACCGCTAGTGTCGTTGCTGCCGCCGAGTCACCCGCGCTTCGAGCGCTGGCGGACGCTCCGAAGGTCGGACCTGCTGTCGTCACCACCGCGACCGGACCGGCGGAGACCACGAACCCGCAGCCCGCTGCAGGCGAGACGAAGGACAAGAAGGTGGGGCTGGGGAGCAAGTCCGTGGGGCTGGGGAGGCGGCTGGGGTCCTTCGTGGGGATGTGGCGGTGGCTGGGGAGGCGGCTGGGGCTGGGGCGGCGGCATCGGTTGCGGCGGCCGAGGCTGGGGATGGTAGATTCCTTACGTAGTTTTGCCCGTGACGCCCGACCGTCGTCGAGTTCTCGGCGCTGGACGCCGTCGATGGCGTTGGGATCACCACCGGCCTGCTGTGCAAGTCACACAAGTCGAATCGAAATCACAATCAGGCGGCGAACTACACTTTGCATTTCTCCGGCTAAGCCTGAATGAATATCCAAAGCAACAGCAAAACTGAAGCGGAGTCGTCCCTTTGCCTTCCTTGTTGGTGTCTCGGGTTACTTTGCTTTGCTTTGGTGTTTGTGTGGGTCACCAGTGCATACTGGTCGTTTGAGAGGACTTTTCACTGTATTTGTTTTGAAAGTAATGTTCAGGTCAGGTGCACGGAAATCGTTCCGAACATTGAGGCGACACAGCATAGCGCCTGTGTGTTGGGTTTCCTGTGTCGACTGTGCGAGTCGAAGTGCTATTCGTTCGCATGCTCTACTATACACACTCACGTATGCAAACATCCACCGCCAGGAGCTTTTCTTTCGCATTACGGTGACAAGTAAATGGATTATCTCAAGTAATAAATAAAATACGCCCAATCGATCGACTGTTGCTTCGAATTGGTACCGACTGGTGAGCATGAGCACTTGTTTGTGCACACTTATTGAGTAGTATGCATTACAAAGTTACTAAGTCGCCATCGAGAGGAGAAATCTGATTGATGCGGCAAGGAGCCGATTTTCCGACGGAATTCTCTTCGGAGCCGACGGGTGCTGATCCGTTGGGACCTCGCCGTCTCGGTCGCGCCCGTGGGTGGTCTCACCATACCAAAACTTGCCTCCTCGACACCAAGCAAGCAAGTTACCAAGTAGCAACATGAAGTGCACCGCTCTCGCCGTCGCCGCAGTGCTCGCCACCGCTAGTGTCGTTGCTGCCGCCGAGTCACCCGCGCTTCGAGCGCTGGCGGACGCTCCGAAGGTCGGACCTGCTGTCGTCACCACCGCGACCGGACCGGCGGAGACCACGAACCCGCAGCCCGCTGCAGGCGAGACGAAGGACAAGAAGGAGTGGGGCTGGGGAGCAAGTCCGTGGGGCTGGGGAGGCGGCTGGGGTCCTTCGTGGGGATGTGGCGGTGGCTGGGGAGGCGGCTGGGGCTGGGGCGGCGGCATCGGTTGCGGCGGCCGAGGCTGGGGATGGTAGATTCCTTACGTAGTTTTGCCCGTGACGCCCGACCGTCGTCGAGTTCTCGGCGCTGGACGCCGTCGATGGCGTTGGGATCACCACCGGCCTGCTGTGCAAGTCACACAAGTCGAATCGAAATCACAATCAGGCGGCGAACTACACTTTGCATTTCTCCGGCTAAGCCTGAATGAATATCCAAAGCAACAGCAAAACTGAAGCGGAGTCGTCCCTTTGCCTTCCTTGTTGGTGTCTCGGGTTACTTTGCTTTGCTTTGGTGTTTGTGTGGGTCACCAGTGCATACTGGTCGTTTGAGAGGACTTTTCACTGTATTTGTTTTGAAAGTAATGTTCAGGTCAGGTGCACGGAAATCGTTCCGAACATTGAGGCGACACAGCATAGCGCCTGTGTGTTGGGTTTCCTGTGTCGACTGTGCGAGTCGAAGTGCTATTCGTTCGCATGCTCTACTATACACACTCATGTATGCAAACATCCACCGCCAGGAGCTTTTCTTTCGCATTACGGTGACAAGTAAATCGATTATCTCAAGTAATAAATAAAATACGCCCAATCGATCGACTGTTGCTTCGAATTGGTACCGACTGGTGAGCATGAGCACTTGTTTGTGCACACTTATTGAGTAGTATGCATTACAAAGTTACTAAGTCGCCATCGAGAGGAGAAATCCCCTGATTGATGCGGCAAGGAGCCGATTTTCCGACGGAATTCTCTTCGGAGCCGACGGGTGCTGATCCGTTGGGACCTCGCCGTCTCGGTCGCGCCCGTGGGTGGTCTCACCATACCAAAACTTGCCTCCTCGACACCAAGCAAGCAAGTTACCAAGTAGCAACATGAAGTGCACCGCTCTCGCCGTCGCCGCAGTGCTCGCCACCGCTAGTGTCGTTGCTGCCGCCGAGTCACCCGCGCTTCGAGCGCTGGCGGACGGACGCTCGAAGGTCGGACCTGCTGTCGTCACCACCGCGACCGGACCGGCGGAGACCACGAACCCGCAGCCCGCTGCAGGCGAGACGAAGGACAAGAAGGAGTGGGGCTGGGGAGCAAGTCCGTGGGGCTGGGGAGGCGGCTGGGGTCCTTCGTGGGGATGTGGCGGTGGCTGGGGAGGCGGCTGGGGCTGGGGCGGCGGCATCGGTTGCGGCGGCCGAGGCTGGGGATGGTAGATTCCTTACGTAGTTTTGCCCGTGACGCCCGACCGTCGTCGAGTTCTCGGCGCTGGACGCCGTCGATGGCGTTGGGATCACCACCGGCCTGCTGTGCAAGTCACACAAGTCGAATCGAAATCACAATCAGGCGGCGAACTACACTTTGCATTTCTCCGGCTAAGCCTGAATGAATATCCAAAGCAACAGCAAAACTGAAGCGGAGTCGTCCCTTTGCCTTCCTTGTTGGTGTCTCAGGTTACTTTGCTTTGCTTTGGTGTTTGTGTGGGTCACCAGTGCATACTGGTCGTTTGAGAGGACTTTTCACTGTATTTGTTTTGAAAGTAATGTTCAGGTCAGGTGCACGGAAATCGTTCCGAACATTGAGGCGACACAGCATAGCGCCTGTGTGTTGGGTTTCCTGTGTCGACTGTGCGAGTCGAAGTGCTATTCGTTCGCATGCTCTACTATACACACTCACGTATGCAAACATCCACCGCCAGGAGCTTTTCTTTCGCATTACGGTGACAAGTAAATCGATTATCTCAAGTAATAAATAAAATACGCCCAATCGATCGACTGTTGCTTCGAATTGGTACCGACTGGTGAGCATGAGCACTTGTTTGTGCACACTTATTGAATAGTATGCATTACAAAGTTACTAAGTCGCCATCGAGAGGAGAAATCCCCTGATTGATGCGGCAAGGAGCCGATTTTCCGACGGAATTCTCTTCGGAGCCGACGGGTGCTGATCCGTTGGGACCTCGCCGTCTCGGTCGCGCCCGTGGGTGGTCTCACCATACCAAAACTTGCCTCCTCGACACCAAGCAAGCAAGTTACCAAGTAGCAACATGAAGTGCACCGCTCTCGCCGTCGCCGCAGTGCTCGCCACCGCTAGTGTCGTTGCTGCCGCCGAGTCACCCGCGCTTCGAGCGCTGGCGGACGCTCCGAAGGTCGGACCTGCTGTCGTCACCACCGCGACCGGACCGGCGGAGACCACGAACCCGCAGCCCGCTGCAGGCGGGCGAAGGACAAGAAGGAGTGGGGCTGGGGAGCAAGTCCGTGGGGCTGGGGAGGCGGCTGGGGTCCTTCGTGGGGATGTGGCGGTGGCTGGGGAGGCGGCTGGGGCTGGGGCGGCGGCATCGGTTGCGGCGGCCGAGGCTGGGGATGGTAGATTCCTTACGTAGTTTTGCCCGTGACGCCCGACCGTCGTCGAGTTCTCGGCGCTGGACGCCGTCGATGGCGTTGGGATCACCACCGGCCTGCTGTGCAAGTCACACAAGTCGAATCGAAATCACAATCAGGCGGCGAACTACACTTTGCATTTCTCCGGCTAAGCCTGAATGAATATCCAAAGCAACAGCAAAACTGAAGCGGAGTCGTCCCTTTGCCTTCCTTGTTGGTGTCTCGGGTTACTTTGCTTTGCTTTGGTGTTTGTGTGGGTCACCAGTGCATACTGGTCGTTTGAGAGGACTTTTCACTGTATTTGTTTTGAAAGTAATGTTCAGGTCAGGTGCACGGAAATCGTTCCGAACATTGAGGCGACACAGCATAGCGCCTGTGTGTTGGGCTTCCTGTGTCGACTGTGCGAGTCGAAGTGCTATTCGTTCGCATGCTCTACTATACACACTCATGTATGCAAACATCCACCGCCAGGAGCTTTTCTTTCGCATTACGGTGACAAGTAAATCGATTATCTCAAGTAATAAATAAAATACGCCCAATCGATCGACTGTTGCTTCGAATTGGTACCGACTGGTGAGCATGAGCACTTGTTTGTGCACACTTATTGAATAGTATGCATTACAAAGTTACTAAGTCGCCATCGAGAGGAGAAATCCCCTGATTGATGCGGCAAGGAGCCGATTTTCCGACGGAATTCTCTTCGGAGCCGACGGGTGCTGATCCGTTGGGACCTCGCCGTCTCGGTCGCGCCCGTGGGTGGTCTCACCATACCAAAACTTGCCTCCTCGACACCAAGCAAGCAAGTTACCAAGTAGCAACATGAAGTGCACCGCTCTCGCCGTCGCCGCAGTGCTCGCCACCGCTAGTGTCGTTGCTGCCGCCGAGTCACCCGCGCTTCGAGCGCTGGCGGACGCTCCGAAGGTCGGACCTGCTGTCGTCACCACCGCGACCGGACCGGCGGAGACCACGAACGCGCAGCCCGCTGCAGGCGAGACGAAGGACAAGAAGGAGTGGGGCTGGGGAGCAAGTCCGTGGGGCTGGGGAGGCGGCTGGGGTCCTTCGTGGGGATGTGGCGGTGGCTGGGGAGGCGGCTGGGGCTGGGGCGGCGGCATCGGTTGCGGCGGCCGAGGCTGGGGATGATAGATTCCTTACGTAGTTTTGCCCGTGACGCCCGACCGTCGTCGAGTTCTCGGCGCTGGACGCCGTCGATGGCGTTGGGATCACCACCGGCCTGCTGTGCAAGTCACACAAGTCGAATCGAAATCACAATCAGGCGGCGAATTACACTTTGCATTTCTCCGGCTAAGCCTGAATGAACATCCAAAGTGAAGTGGGTCGAGGACGTGCAAGACGTGACTCACTCACTGGGCCTCTGCTAAGAAGCCGAGGTCAAGCTGGTGGTAGGGTATCGAGGAGGACGAGTAGAGGACGAGGCCACGAGTGCCCTCCTGTAGAACGATCCTAGAGACTAGAATTACCTCTCACTTCTGAATCAGCAACAATACAAACAAGGGATCCAAGGAAGCCACCAGCTTCCCTAATACGTGTTTCGTGGACCGGCTACACAAGGCAATAGCAATACTGAAGCGGAGTCGTCCCTTTGCCTTCCTTGTCTTGGCGGTGGATGTTTGCATACGTGAATGTGTATAGTAGAGCATGCGAACGAATAGCACTTCGACTCGCACAGTCGACACAGGTACAGTGAAAAGTCCTCTCAAACGACCAGTATGCACTGGTGACGCACACAAACACCAAAGCAAAGCAAAGTACCTCGACCCACTTCACCGCCCTTCCAAGACTTGGCTCACGAACGTCGGTGTGTTGTGAATGAACCACTTGGTTACACATTGTACCCCGGTTACAATTTCCGTAACCTAGTTACACATAGGTAACACACGGTGTGCCCGATATGCTGCGGTTACACTCTGGGGTACGCACGGGTTACTTGGTTATCCCAGCGCTGCCACGGCTTTCTTGAGCTCCATGTCGCCTTTCACACTCGTGTACGCCTTCACCATAGCAGGTATGTCCTTGTAGAGTTCAGGAAGTGATTCCCACGAATCTTCGATAGGCTCCAAGCCTCTCCACGACACTAGTATCTCGTGCATGTGCTTATCACTGTTCCATCGGTGCTCGACGAGCTCAGCTACTGTGAGAAGAATGCCTTGCGCAGCCACGTGCTCTCGGATTTCCTCAGTAACCTCGAAGCTCTTGTCTGTGTAGAACTTCAGTCTAGAGCTGTGCACATCTTGTTCTGCACCAGTCACGAGATGTCGAACTCTAAACGAGTGCTCGTCCGCTCCCACCACTTGGTACGGACCAATCCATGTCACCAACAACTTGTCGTAATGCTTCTGGTCTACCCTTGACCGAAGCACAAAGTCTCCGACATCGAAGTTGGGTTTCGCTGCACGTTTCTGGTTACGCTGGTTGCGTGATGTCTGTTTAGCCCGTGCACTAATCACTTTCCTGTGCATGAGCTGGGCGCTTTCACGTAGCTCTTGCAGTTTCGCTTCGATGTGCTGTGGGTACTCGCCAAGATGCACCAACTTTCTTTGCTTGGCATCCAGATAGAAATCCATAGGCGACATGGCCGGAAGTACACAGAATAACTCGACCGGAGCATGGTTAACCAATGAGGGTACAGGGGTATGGTTGAGATTTGCCTGTAGAGCTGACACGAAATAGGTCCAGTCCTTGATGTTGACCTTGTACTCTAGGCACAATGCCCTCAGCACTTGTATGATGTCTTTGTTTAGTCGCTCCACCGATCCGTTTATCCACGGTGAGTACGCTAGCGTGAAGTTCTGGTTTGCATGTAGCCGCTCACTTCCTTCATCACTTCATTCTTGAAATGAGTCCCGTTATCACTAATCCACACTCGCGGTGCACCAAATCTACTGTACCAGTCCATGATTGCTTGAGCTGTTACTGCACTTGTCGGCACGACGCAAGGGTACAAGCTCACAATAGTGCGTGGCGTCGCCTTTCATTACCAGTAGGTAGGCATACTCTCCATAAGACTCGCCCAAGTGCAAGTAATCCCAATGCAAAGCCTCGTTTCGTTCTTGGCTTCTAAAAGTTTCAGCCCAAGGTCGACGCACAATCCTTCCCCCCTTAACATGGTGGCAAAGTAGGCAGACACGCATGAAAAGGTCAACTCGTTCACGGAGTTGCGTGATGTGGAACCGCCGACGCAGTATCTCCATCAGTGCATCTCGTCCACGGTGCCCCTGCGGGCCACAGTGTGCAACCACCAATAGTCGATACAGGAGCTCACTGTCCTCCGCTGGTATCCACACGTAGTCATTATTGACCCACACTCCTTCATTATTTGTGGTCATGACGCTCGGCCTTGTGGCGGAGTACTGCCGTTGACTTGTCATAATAGCTTCCAGGTCAGGCCACTCAAAACCGTCACCGCTGAACGGGCGAATAGTTGCCACTCTCGGTTCACGCGCTTCGTTATTTGCGGCGGCATCCTCTTCATTTGCATCGCCATCTTCCGCCCTTCCACGCTTTCGACGCAGTCTTTTGGTGGTCGCGCCTGATGAGCGCTTGCAACCGGCCCACCTCGATATCATGTCCGCCCAAACGTTTTTGACGCCCTCGATGTGCTCGATCGTAAACCTGTACTCCATGAGTTTCATCGACCAGCGCAATAGCTTGCCTCTGACATGCTTCTTAATTTCTTGCGCAGGCGCGAATACATGGATGAGATTCCGGTGGTCACAGTACATTCGAAAACCTTTTGGTCGCATCAACAGGTACGATAGCTTATCGCATGCCGTCACGATCGGATATGCTTCCTTCTCGATAACGCTCCAATTTCGCTGGGCACCAGTGAACGTTCCCCCCATACATACTAACAGTTCATGCTCTTGCTCGTGAATAGGAGTTCGAGCCTGCCAATTTGCCACTTGGGTCACAATAACTGACCACCCCATGTCACTGGCATCCGTGATCAGAATTGTCTCCGCTTCGGGCTTCGGGAACGCCAGCGTCGCTGCACGAGACAATGCCTCCTTCATCTGGTCGAAGGCTTTTAGCTCCACAGAGCTCAGCGTGATAGGTATCCCTCTTGCTACACGCTTGGTGCGTCTAGATGTGTTCGCCATCACTGAGTCGAACTTCTTCTGCAGGGGTCTGACTAGCCGCCCGTAGTCAATGATCGATGTGCGCATCCAGTTAGTCGAGCAGATAAACTGTTGCAGCTCCCCAGCCGTCGACGGGTAAGGAAGACTGCTGAGCGCCTCTATTCTTGCTGGGTCGTGACGCACACCGTCCCCATCAATTACTTTTCCACACCACTTAACTTGTTTTTTGTAGACACAAGACTTGGTCGCACTCAACTTGAACCCAAACACATCGACCAGAGTGAAAAGCTCCTCCAGCTTGTCCAAGTATTCGTCCACAGTCTTCGCATAGAGCAGGAGATCGTCGATCCAGACCAGTAGGTGTTTGTATAGAAGGGATGCGAAGCAACGCTCCATTGTCGCTTGAAAATGCAATGCTGCATCCGAACATCCTTGCGGTACTCGTCGCGGGGTGTAAATTTTCCTGTGTGTCATGTACGACAGGATTTCTTGCGAGGCTTCATCTAAAGGTAATTGCCAGTACCCTTTGATGAAATCAAACAGCCCGAAGAACAAGCACCCTGCCACTCGCTCCAAGTCTACATCCAGATTCGGCATCGTACCAGCAATCGGCTCCACTTGGGCATTCATCGGTTTGTAATCAGTAGTTTGACGATACTCACTCGCACTTCCTGCCTTCTTCACAGGCAGCGCTGGGCACGCCCACCGTGCCTCTGGATTCTCATAAACCCAGCCTAGACTGACCAACTTGTCGTTAAACTCTTCTAGGAAGTGCTGAAGTTGCGGTGGATACTTCCTTGCTTTGGCCTTGTACGGCTTGGCACCCGGTTTAAGACGCAGCTTCAACGGTGGCACCTTTGCCGGTGGGTCATCTCCCAACTTGACACGCCAAATGTCATACATGTAGATCACAGTGCGCAATCTCTCCATACGATCGCTTGGGAATCCTTCATCCAAGGCTCGTGTTATCATTGCCTCCACTGCTTCTCTGATCTCATCTTCATCTTTCCTGCTGATAGCAGGATCAACCTCAATATCGTCATCATCCGCTCCATCGGACCACGCAAGCAGCTCAATCTGCCTGTCAACGTCAATTCCCAACATGCTCAGCACATCTCGGCCAAGCAGAAACTCATCATGACCCTCCACAATCAAACACTCCACAGGTGAATGAATGTTGACTGGTCCTGCTGCAGTTCGCAGCGACAGTGTCAAGTACACCGTCTCCTTCACTTCCAACGACTGTCCACCAACCAAGTCACACGTAATTGGTTGACGCAGGCGAAAGGTTTCAACCTCCGTTCCATTCAACTTCTCCAAATCTTCACGCGATATGCACGACTTGTACGCCCCACTGTCTGCACAATAGGGTAGCTCGAGTAAGTCGTTCACCCGAACTGTTGGTTTGCCCTCAGGCAGACACTGCCTAATTCTTCGGAGGCGTGCGGTGCCTCCCTTGCTGACTGAACGGTGGGCGTCGTGCACTGAAGCTTCGGCTCGAGCTGGAATCAGACCTCTCAACACGAGGACAATCACGAACTTGGTGTCCCCCACCCAGGGGTCGGAAAAAATAATATCAAAACAATTATTATGGTATTGTCCCGCTTCAATTATTTATTATTGGAAGTTCATGAAACCAATACAATATGATACTGCCCCAATAATAGCAATACAATACCAACTTCTATGAATTCTGGGATTGGGCGTTCAAGAATGATGAAAAATGCTACAATAAACTTTTATAATGTCTATTTTGCGTGTCGAGGGCACAAATTGTTCTAGCCTTGGGTGGCGAGGTTTTTGTAGAGCAAGCGGTGTATACTCAATAGCGGACACTTCCCAAAGCCGTCCTGGAAACAGTACGGGGCTCGATGGCCACATCCACGGTCACCGCAGTCTTGCAGCCGAGGTGCTGAACGCTGAACCCGAACTGGAATGCTAGGCACTAGGCCAACAACGTCAAACTCAGTTATGTTAGGCCACTATTACGCAGGACAACCACAAAGTGAAGCCCCTGGCTGCTTTAAAGACTCAGGACACGGCTTCTCATAGCTATTAGTATATCTAACAAGCAAACACAGCCACGAGAACAAGTAAGTCTGCATATGAATTCAATTCTCTCTGAGCTGCTGGTCTCCGTCCTATCACTTCGGAGGCAGAGCACAGGACACGCGTAGCTTCATTCCGTTGAACTCCTTGCCGTCCAGCGTCATAAGCCTCCACCTATATTTTCTCACTGTATAGATTGGCTCGACACCTCAGGCATAGTTGGGGCCTATGCGTAAGGTTCGCGTGAAGTTTGCGACATTGCTCTCACATTTTGGCAATAAATAGCTCATGTCACGGATGGTACAATATACTTAAATTGTACCAATTATTATTATTGGCTGCCTTCATATTGCCGTTATTACTACTGCAGCTTTGGCTTCACAATACAATTTCATACTGTATTGTTCGACCCCTGCCCCCACCACAGTTGAAGCAGCCACGTTGGCTGCTGCTTCGGTTTTGTCTCCACTCATCGCGATTCACCACCACTTTGCGGTCAGAATTACGCCACGACCCCTGGTTATTACGATTTCCTTGGTAGTTTGACTTGCGAGAGGGAAAATCGCCTGCCTTCGACGACTTCCTCTCTCGATTCGAGTTGCCGCCGTTCTTCCGATCACTGCGACAGCGTTGTCCCTCCGAACCACGCATTGTCCCGTCGATCTTGTCTTGGTCAAGGGCCTGCTCCAGGATGAGCTTGAACAAGTCAGGTACACTCGATTTCGCGTTGGGCGCACGGAAGTCGATGTCGTTTTCCCCTTCTTCTTTAATTTTGCAGGCAACGCGTTGACCAAGATCTTACACTTCTTTTTGATCCCGTCTTCTGTCTTGAACAGGCCCACGAGTCCGTTCGTACGGATCAAAGTATTGCACGCATGAAAGTAGTTGGTCACCTGAGCTTCAACATCCCCCTGACTCTCGTCCATGGACAGTTCGCGCTGGAACAAGTCCTCGATGTTTGGCAGAGTGCGGTTCTTGAAGCTCTCCACCGTCTTCATCACCTAGACCCACAAAAACTCCTCGGTGAGCTCGCTCTTGTTCTTCACCCAAGTCACTTCACACAGGGTGTCCAGCAACGATTCGTCAATCGAGTTGCGTACATTCGTCATCACCGCCTCGATCTCCTCCCCAGTAATTTTGCATCTCGCCTTGATCGCCTCTTCATACTCCAGACGAAGGTCCAGCCATCTCGTCATTCCATCATGCGAAATGTCCGTCACTTTTGGTGCCGTGATGAACGTGAAGATCGGCTGCGGCACCGTGGCGTGATTGCCAATAGCAACTCCGTTCGTTGCTTCCCCAGTCTGTCTCGCTGCTTGTCTATCATCGCCACCAAGCATGGTCGCCATGTTGGCACCACCCCATGCTGGCCCCGTCCCGCTCTATCGCGAGGCCCACCTCGGCCTCGACCTGAGCCTCGGCCTCGGCCCCGACCTCGAGCCGTGCCTCTGGTCCTCGTCACACCCACTGGTGCGGTGGTACCAGCCGAGCTGCCTTGGACGGTCTCACTGCTTGCGCTGGTGACCGCTTGATCACCTGACTCCGAACGCGACGTTCGCCTCGAGCGCAACGATCGCTCCGTCGATGTTGAACTCGCAGCCGTTGCCGTATTGCTGCTCTCAGAGCCCGTGTCGACGACATTTGATTCCCCATTTTCGCTTTCGAACCTTGATTCACTAAAGTTAACTTTGTAGTCGGTCCACGAAACACGTATTAGGGAAGCTGGTGGCTTCCTTGGATCCCTTGTTTGTATTGTTGCTGATTCAGAAGCGAGAGGTAATTCTAGTCTCTAGGATCGTTCTACAGGAGGGCACTCGTGGCCTCGTCCTCTACTCGTCCTCCTCGATACCCTACCACCAGCTTGACCTCGGCTTCTTAGCAGAGGCCCAGTGAGTGAGTCACGTCTTGCACGTCCTCGACCCACTTCACTTTGGATGTTCATTCAGGCTTAGCCGGAGAAATGCAAAGTGTAATTTGCCGCCTGATTGTGATTTCGATTCGACTTGTGTGACTTGCACAGCAGGCCGGTGGTGATCCCAACGCCATCGACGGCGTCCAGCGCCGAGAATTCGACGACGGTCGGGCGTCACGGGCAAAACTACGTAAGGAATCTACCATCCCCAGCCTCGGCCGCCGCAACCGATGCCGCCGCCCCAGCCCCAGCCGCCTCCCCAGCCACCGCCACATCCCCACGAAGGACCCCAGCCGCCTCCCCAGCCCCACGGACTTGCTCCCCAGCCCCACTCCTTCTTGTCCTTCGTCTCGCCTGCAGCGGGCTGCGGGTTCGTGGTCTCCGCCGGTCCGGTCGCGGTGGTGACGACAGCAGGTCCGACCTTCGGAGCGTCCGCCAGCGCTCGAAGCGCGGGTGACTCGGCGGCAGCAACGACACTAGCGGTGGCGAGCACTGCGGCGACGGCGAGAGCGGTGCACTTCATGTTGCTACTTGGTAACTTGCTTGCTTGGTGTCGAGGAGGCAAGTGTTGGTATGGTGAGACCACCCACGGGCGCGACCGAGACGGCGAGGTCCAAACGGATCAGCACCCGTCGGCTCCGAAGAGAATTCCGTCGGAAAATCGGCTCCTTGCCGCATCAATCAGGGGATTTCTCCTCTCGATGGCGACTTAGTAACTTTGTAATGCATACTACTCAATAAGTGTGCACAAACAAGTGCTCATGCTCACCAGTCGGTACCAATTCGAAGCAACAGTCGATCGATTGGGCGTATTTTATTTATTACTTGAGATAATCCATTTACTTGTCACCGTAATGCGAAAGAAAAGCTCCTGGCGGTGGATGCTTGCATACGTGAGTGTGTATAGTAGAGCATGCGAACGAATAGCACTTCGACTCGCACAGTCGACACAGGAAACCCAACACACAGGCGCTATGCTGTGTCGCCTCAATGTTCGGAACGATTTCCGTGCACCTGACCTGAACATTACTTTCAAAACAAATACAGTGAAAAGTCCTCTCAAACGACCAGTATGCACTGGTGACCCACACAAACACCAAAGCAAAGCAAAGTAACCCGAGACACCAACAAGGAAGGCAAAGGGACGACTCCGCTTCAGTTTTGCTGTTGCTTTGGATATTCATTCAGGCTTAGCCGGAGAAATGCAAAGTGTAGTTCGCCGCCTGATTGTGATTTCGATTCGACTTGTGTGACTTGCACAGCAGGCCGGTGGTGATCCCAACGCCATCGACGGCGTCCAGCGCCGAGAACTCGACGACGGTCGGGCGTCACGGGTAAAAACTACGTAAGGAATCTACCATCCCCAGCCTCGGCCGCCGCAACCGATGCCGCCGCCCCAGCCCCAGCCGCCTCCCCAGCCACCGCCACATCCCCACGAAGGACCCCAGCCGCCTCCCCAGCCCCACGGACTTGCTCCCCAGCCCCACTCCTTCTTGTCCTTCGTCTCGCCTGCAGCGGGCTGCGGGTTCGTGGTCTCCGCCGGTCCGGTCGCGGTGGTGACGACAGCAGGTCCGACCTTCGGAGCGTCCGCCAGCGCTCGAAGCGCGGGTGACTCGGCGGCAGCAACGACACTAGCGGTGGCGAGCACTGCGGCGACGGCGAGAGCGGTGCACTTCATGTTGCTACTTGGTAACTTGCTTGCTTGGTGTCGAGGAGGCAAGTTTTGGTATGGTGAGACCACCCACGGGCGCGACCGAGACGGCGAGGTCCCAACGGATCAGCACCCGTCGGCTCCGAAGAGAATTCCGTCGGAAAATCGGCTCCTTGCCGCATCAATCAGGGGATTTCTCCTCTCGATGGCGACTTAGTAACTTTGTAATGCATACTACTCAATAAGTGTGCACAAACAAGTGCTCATGCTCACCAGTCGGTACCAATTCGAAGCAACAGTCGATCGATTGGGCGTATTTTATTTATTACTTGAGATAATCCATTTACTTGTCACCGTAATGCGAAAGAAAAGCTCCTGGCGGTGGATGTTTGCATACGTGAGTGTGTATAGTAGAGCATGCGAACGAATAGCACTTCGACTCGCACAGTCGACACAGGAAGCCCAACACACAGGCGCTATGCTGTGTCGCCTCAATGTTCGGAACGATTTCCGTGCACCTGACCTGAACATTACTTCAAAACAAATACTTAGTACAGTGAAAAGTCCTCTCAAACGACCAGTATGCACTGGTGACCCACACAAACACCAAAGCAAAGCAAAGTAACCCGAGACACCAACAAGGAAGGCAAAGGGACGACTCCGCTTCAGTTTTGCTGTTGCTTTGGATATTCATTCAGGCTTAGCCGGAGAAATGCAAAGTGTAGTTCGCCGCCTGATTGTGATTTCGATTCGACTTGTGTGACTTGCACAGCAGGCCGGTGGTGATCCCAACGCCATCGACGGCGTCCAGCGCCGAGAACTCGACGACGGTCGGGCGTCACGGGCAAAACTACGTAAGGAATCTACCATCCCCAGCCTCGGCCGCCGCAACCGATGCCGCCTCCCCAGCCCCAGCCGCCTCCCCAGCCACCGCCACATCCCCACGAAGGACCCCAGCCGCCTCCCCAGCCCCACGGACTTGCTCCCCAGCCCCACTCCTTCTTGTCCTTCGTCTCGCCTGCAGCGGGCTGCGGGTTCGTGGTCTCCGCCGGTCCGGTCGCGGTGGTGACGACAGCAGGTCCGACCTTCGGAGCGTCCGCCAGCGCTCGAAGCGCGGGTGACTCGGCGGCAGCAACGACACTAGCGGTGGCGAGCACTGCGGCGACGGCGAGAGCGGTGCACTTCATGTTGCTACTTGGTAACTTGCTTGCTTGGTGTCGAGGAGGCAAGTTTTGGTATGGTGAGACCACCCCCGAGACGGCGAGGTCCCAACGGATCAGCACCCGTCGGCTCCGAAGAGAATTCCGTCGGAAAATCGGCTCCTTGCCGCATCAATCAGGGGATTTCTCCTCTCGATGGCGACTTAGTAACTTTGTAATGCATACTACTCAATAAGTGTGCACAAACAAGTGCTCATGCTCACCAGTCGGTACCAATTCGAAGCAACAGTCGATCGATTGGGCGTATTTTATTTATTACTTGAGATAATCCATTTACTTGTCACCGTAATGCGAAAGAAAAGCTCCTGGCGGTGGATGTTTGCATACGTGAGTGTGTATAGTAGAGCATGCGAACGAATAGCACTTCGACTCGCACAGTCGACACAGGAAGCCCAACACACAGGCGCTATGCTGTGTCGCCTCAATGTTCGGAACGATTTCCGTGCACCTGACCTGAACATTACTTCAAAACAAATACTTAGTACAGTGAAAAGTCCTCTCAAACGACCAGTATGCACTGGTGACCCACACAAACACCAAAGCAAAGCAAAGTAACCCGAGACACCAACAAGGAAGGCAAAGGGACGACTCCGCTTCAGTTTTGCTGTTGCTTTGGATATTCATTCAGGCTTAGCCGGAGAAATGCAAAGTGTAGTTCGCCGCCTGATTGTGATTTCGATTCGACTTGTGTGACTTGCACAGCAGGCCGGTGGTGATCCCAACGCCATCGACGGCGTCCAGCGCCGAGAACTCGACGACGGTCGGGCGTCACGGGCAAAACTACGTAAGGAATCTACCATCCCCAGCCTCGGCCGCCGCAACCGATGCCGCCGCCCCAGCCCCAGCCGCCTCCCCAGCCACCGCCACATCCCCACGAAGGACCCCAGCCGCCTCCCCAGCCCCACGGACTTGCTCCCCAGCCCCACTCCTTCTTGTCCTTCGTCTCGCCTGCAGCGGGCTGCGGGTTCGTGGTCTCCGCCGGTCCGGTCGCGGTGGTGACGACAGCAGGTCCGACCTTCGGAGCGTCCGCCAGCGCTCGAAGCGCGGGTGACTCGGCGGCAGCAACGACACTAGCGGTGGCGAGCACTGCGGCGACGGCGAGAGCGGTGCACTTCATGTTGCTACTTGGTAACTTGCTTGCTTGGTGTCGAGGAGGCAAGTGTTGGTATGGTGAGACCACCCACGGGCGCGACCGAGACGGCGAGGTCCAAACGGATCAGCACCCGTCGGCTCCGAAGAGAATTCCGTCGGAAAATCGGCTCCTTGCCGCATCAATCAGGGGATTTCTCCTCTCGATGGCGACTTAGTAACTTTGTAATGCATACTACTCAATAAGTGTGCACAAACAAGTGCTCATGCTCACCAGTCGGTACCAATTCGAAGCAACAGTCGATCGATTGGGCGTATTTTATTTATTACTTGAGATAATCCATTTACTTGTCACCGTAATGCGAAAGAAAAGCTCCTGGCGGTGGATGCTTGCATACGTGAGTGTGTATAGTAGAGCATGCGAACGAATAGCACTTCGACTCGCACAGTCGACACAGGAAACCCAACACACAGGCGCTATGCTGTGTCGCCTCAATGTTCGGAACGATTTCCGTGCACCTGACCTGAACATTACTTTCAAAACAAATACAGTGAAAAGTCCTCTCAAACGACCAGTATGCACTGGTGACCCACACAAACACCAAAGCAAAGCAAAGTAACCCGAGACACCAACAAGGAAGGCAAAGGGACGACTCCGCTTCAGTTTTGCTGTTGCTTTGGATATTCATTCAGGCTTAGCCGGAGAAATGCAAAGTGTAGTTCGCCGCCTGATTGTGATTTCGATTCGACTTGTGTGACTTGCACAGCAGGCCGGTGGTGATCCCAACGCCATCGACGGCGTCCAGCGCCGAGAACTCGACGACGGTCGGGCGTCACGGGCAAAACTACGTAAGGAATCTACCATCCCCAGCCTCGGCCGCCGCAACCGATGCCGCCTCCCCAGCCCCAGCCGCCTCCCCAGCCACCGCCACATCCCCACGAAGGACCCCAGCCGCCTCCCCAGCCCCACGGACTTGCTCCCCAGCCCCACTCCTTCTTGTCCTTCGTCTCGCCTGCAGCGGGCTGCGGGTTCGTGGTCTCCGCCGGTCCGGTCGCGGTGGTGACGACAGCAGGTCCGACCTTCGGAGCGTCCGCCAGCGCTCGAAGCGCGGGTGACTCGGCGGCAGCAACGACACTAGCGGTGGCGAGCACTGCGGCGACGGCGAGAGCGGTGCACTTCATGTTGCTACTTGGTAACTTGCTTGCTTGGTGTCGAGGAGGCAAGTTTTGGTATGGTGAGACCACCCACGGGCGCGACCGAGACGGCGAGGTCCGAACGGATCAGCACCCGTCGGCTCCGAAGAGAATTCCGTCGGAAAATCGGCTCCTTGCCGCATCAATCAGGGGATTTCTCCTCTCGATGGCGACTTAGTAACTTTGTAATGCATACTACTCAATAAGTGTGCACAAACAAGTGCTCATGCTCACCAGTCGGTACCAATTCGAAGCAACAGTCGATCGATTGGGCGTATTTTATTTATTACTTGAGATAATCCATTTACTTGTCACCGTAATGCGAAAGAAAAGCTCCTGGCGGTGGATGTTTGCATACGTGAGTGTGTATAGTAGAGCATGCGAACGAATAGCACTTCGACTCGCACAGTCGACACAGGAAACCCAACACACAGGCGCTATGCTGTGTCGCCTCAATGTTCGGAACGATTTCCGTGCACCTGACCTGAACATTACTTCAAAACAAATACTTAGTACAGTGAAAAGTCCTCTCAAACGACCAGTATGCACTGGTGACCCACACAAACACCAAAGCAAAGCAAAGTAACCCGAGACACCAACAAGGAAGGCAAAGGGACGACTCCGCTTCAGTTTTGCTGTTGCTTTGGATATTCATTCAGGCTTAGCCGGAGAAACGCAAAGTGTAGTTCGCCGCCTGATTGTGATTTCGATTCGACTTGTGTGACTTGCACAGCAGGCCGGTGGTGATCCCAACGCCATCGACGGCGTCCAGCGCCGAGAACTCGACGACGGTCGGGCGTCACGGGTAAAAACTACGTAAGGAATCTACCATCCCCAGCCTCGGCCGCCGCAACCGATGCCGCCGCCCCAGCCCCAGCCGCCTCCCCAGCCACCGCCACATCCCCACGAAGGACCCCAGCCGCCTCCCCAGCCCCACGGACTTGCTCCCCAGCCCCACTCCTTCTTGTCCTTCGTCTCGCCTGCAGCGGGCTGCGGGTTCGTGGTCTCCGCCGGTCCGGTCGCGGTGGTGACGACAGCAGGTCCGACCTTCGGAGCGTCCGCCAGCGCTCGAAGCGCGGGTGACTCGGCGGCAGCAACGACACTAGCGGTGGCGAGCACTGCGGCGACGGCGAGAGCGGTGCACTTCATGTTGCTACTTGGTAACTTGCTTGCTTGGTGTCGAGGAGGCAAGTTTTGGTATGGTGAGACCACCCACGGGCGCGACCGAGACGGCGAGGTCCAAACGGATCAGCACCCGTCGGCTCCGAAGAGAATTCCGTCGGAAAATCGGCTCCTTGCCGCATCAATCAGGGGATTTCTCCTCTCGATGGCGACTTAGTAACTTTGTAATGCATACAGTACTACTCAATAAGTGTGCACAAACAAGTGCTCATGCTCACCAGTCGGTACCAATTCGAAGCAACAGTCGATCGATTGGGCGTATTTTATTTATTACTTGAGATAATCCATTTACTTGTCACCGTAATGCGAAAGAAAAGCTCCTGGCGGTGGATGTTTGCATACGTGAGTGTGTATAGTAGAGCATGCGAACGAATAGCACTTCGACTCGCACAGTCGACACAGGAAGCCCAACACACAGGCGCTATGCTGTGTCGCCTCAATGTTCGGAACGATTTCCGTGCACCTGACCTGAACATTACTTCAAAACAAATACTTAGTACAGTGAAAAGTCCTCTCAAACGACCAGTATGCACTGGTGACCCACACAAACACCAAAGCAAAGCAAAGTAACCCGAGACACCAACAAGGAAGGCAAAGGGACGACTCCGCTTCAGTTTTGCTGTTGCTTTGGATATTCATTCAGGCTTAGCCGGAGAAATGCAAAGTGTAGTTCGCCGCCTGATTGTGATTTCGATTCGACTTGTGTGACTTGCACAGCAGGCCGGTGGTGATCCCAACGCCATCGACGGCGTCCAGCGCCGAGAACTCGACGACGGTCGGGCGTCACGGGTAAAAACTACGTAAGGAATCTACCATCCCCAGCCTCGGCCGCCGCAACCGATGCCGCCGCCCCAGCCCCAGCCGCCTCCCCAGCCACCGCCACATCCCCACGAAGGACCCCAGCCGCCTCCCCAGCCCCACGGACTTGCTCCCCAGCCCCACTCCTTCTTGTCCTTCGTCTCGCCTGCAGCGGGCTGCGGGTTCGTGGTCTCCGCCGGTCCGGTCGCGGTGGTGACGACAGCAGGTCCGACCTTCGGAGCGTCCGCCAGCGCTCGAAGCGCGGGTGACTCGGCGGCAGCAACGACACTAGCGGTGGCGAGCACTGCGGCGACGGCGAGAGCGGTGCACTTCATGTTGCTACTTGGTAACTTGCTTGCTTGGTGTCGAGGAGGCAAGTGTTGGTATGGTGAGACCACCCACGGGCGCGACCGAGACGGCGAGGTCCAAACGGATCAGCACCCGTCGGCTCCGAAGAGAATTCCGTCGGAATCGGCTCCTTGCCCGCATCAATCAGGGGATTTCTCCTCTCGATGGCGACTTAGTAACTTTGTAATGCATACAGTACTACTCAATAAGTGTGCACAAACAAGTGCTCATGCTCACCAGTCGGTACCAATTCGAAGCAACAGTCGATCGATTGGGCGTATTTTATTTATTACTTGAGATAATCCATTTACTTGTCACCGTAATGCGAAAGAAAAGCTCCTGGCGGTGGATGTTTGCATACGTGAGTGTGTATAGTAGAGCATGCGAACGAATAGCACTTCGACTCGCACAGTCGACACAGGAAACCCAACACACAGGCGCTATGCTGTGTCGCCTCAATGTTCGGAACGATTTCCGTGCACCTGACCTGAACATTACTTTCAAAACAAATACAATGAAAAGTACTCTCAAACTAATGGGGCCGTCCTTGGGGATGTGGCCGTGCTGGCTGGGAGGCGGCTGGAGCTGGGGCGGTGACGTGGGTTGCGGCGGAGGCTGGGGGTGGTAAGTTTCCTTGGTTATCTCTTGAATGGCCGTACGTTCGCTCTGACCGTGCCAGCTTCGCACCTTCGTGTGTCGTCGTCCGTCAAGTCAAACGAGCCGAAGCGAAATCGGGCGGCACTTTTTCGATCTAAGCCTGAATATCAAATGCAAAAACTGGATTCGTCGCATTGCTTGGCTTGCTGGTTTGTCCGGATATTCTGGTTGCTTTTCACGGATAGTATTTTTCACTGGTATGCTGAAAGTTAAGTACTCTTGCGCGCTGAAATCGTTCAGAAAATTGAGGTGACACAACATAGCGCCTGTAGTTTTCGAGTTCCACCTTTCGAGTGGGGATTGTCGAATACTACACTTTACCAGTTCAGATGCTGCAAATTCATCTACTTATAGTCAGTGAATGCTCAGCTAACAGTGAGTTAGTCTAGTAAATTCTACTAACAGCAAAATGCCCTACCTGTAGTAGCAACAAGGGATAGCCAGTTCATCAGTTGTAATTCCTTTCTTTTTCAGGTACGAAATACGAGCGAGGGTTCACTCAAGAGGTCTCTTTTGCTGCTTCTCCAACTTTATAGAAGTATTCGCCTTACTTTTCATTTCTAATTCCCATCAGAATATATTACAATCCGATAGGAGTGCATGACCAACTGGTTTCGAATGAAGTAGCGCACTAGACCCAAATACATGTACACGTTGAGGAATGGCTTCAAGTCCATATTGGAGAATTTTCTTCATAGTGCCCTCAAATCCCCCAAAATGTTGTGGGGACTCTCAATAAAAACTGTTTGCTATCCCCCCCCCCAAAAAAAAAAAGGGGGGGGGGGAATCCTGTTTCGGGGCCGTAATGTTCAATTGAAGCGTTATTCATGAAACGTACCGTGTTTGGTAAAATATACATAACGTATCCTGTAGCCAAAGCGTATCCTGTTTCCCAGCTATATCCTGTAGTCTAAGTGTAGTATGTATCCTAAGTGTAGCCCGTAACTATGTTTAGTTTTATACTTACTTAAAGTACAAGCTTACGTTGGCATAACACCACCTCGCATAGCAGTCTCGGGATCTTTCTGGTGCTTCTTCCGTTGCTTTCGTGGCTCTCGCACGTTTGGAAGCCTATTACCTTACAGAACATGTCGATACCGTACAGCTGAAAGGGAGACGCAACCACACGACATAGGCAACCGCCGCAAATTCAAGCATCTCCTTATTACGTCAGACGCGCCCACAGGTGAAGCCATCGCAACTAGAGGCGAAGCTTTGGTCTGGGAGGACAGTGTAAACTTCCTTGTGTGCCTATTGATAAATATATAAGGCGATAATAATGTAACATGAAATTGATGGCAGGTTCCAAACCCTGATGTAGCGTCTTTCTGAACAAATTGCGAAGTTACCGTGCAAAAGAACTTAATGGTGCGCTGAGTTCATGCATTCCAGCTATACAAATTCACACAAGGATTCATTGGCTTTAGTCAACTTAGAGCGGCCAAAACAAAACCAAAGCCGAAACAGGCGCAGGAAAGAGAGCAATTCGCTAGTTGCTATTTCATAGTAAATGTTAGCTTACAATGAGAAAATACAGCTATCCAAATTTCATTCAAGAATTGATCACTAAAGTGTGTGGTACACACTACGGATACGGTCGACATTCCGGAAACAACCAGCCACGAGATGTACAAACTTTGTCATGTTTCGGTAGCCATAATCTGTGGACTATGGACTCAGGCGACATTTGCCAATTAAAGTTGGGGGGGGGGGGCCTCCCGGCCGCTGAAATAAAATTGGTTAGGCTGTTCAGCCAGCTAAAGCTGTCCTCCCAGTATTAACTTCCTCCGATATGACGACTAAATACCACCAATCGTTGTGACATAACCAGTAAGTTACTGGTAGTACCGGTAGCAGGATATGCTAAGTACGATGGTTTCCCGAGCCAAAACTTTTGGCCCAAAAGAGCAACAACGCCCCCCCCGTTAACGCAGCGTTACGCCCCGACACCTGACGGAGAGGGAGAGAGCTCCGCTGTTAGCGACCGCGGCCACAACGGGCGTGGTTTGACAACGCCAGCCTCCTCCGTGAAGGGAGGACGAAGGTGCTGATGATATTTTGTGTAGCACAACTGGGTTCTATTGTTTGGATGCCTCCAAGTGATAGACTAGGAACTGGGCGCGATGGGACCGGCAATGAGGCTTCCGATGTTGATAATCATCTATGGATGGATCGAAGCCTCGAGTGACTCAGCGCCATGTTCTGTCCGTACTGCAAATACCCCCGTTATGGTTACACTAGACTGCAGGCTACACTTAGGATACATACTACACTTAGACTACAGGATATAGTTGGGAAACAGGATACGCTTTGGCTACAGGATACGTTATGTATATTTAACAAAACACGGTACGTTTCATGAATAACGCTTCAATTGAACATTACGGCCCCGAAACGAATTATTTCAAAAATACGGCCCCGAAACAGGATTCCCCCCCAAAAAAAACTCAATTAAACGCTCCCCAAACTGTCCCCAAAACATAACTAACTCTTAGGGGGTCGCTAAAACTTACGCTAGTTTTTGGTGTAACATTTTAGAGGCGCGATAGCGCCAGATTAGCGGAGCTGAGCAGCGTAGCCGCAGCAAACCCGCGCGGGGTGCCCCAAAGCAGGGCCGTGAGGTATTTGCGGAGGCGGGCCCAGCGACGAGCATTCCAGCGGCACTGCACTCGCCAGGTGAGACTTGATCTTGGGGGATTTTGGGGATTTTGGGGATGATGAAATGGGCGCCGTCCATATTAATGCAAGTACTTGAAGTATATGATGCTCCTGGTCAGCTTCCGTGCGAAATTAGCAAAACCGTAAAACGTTCAATGAAGCTGCCAAACTGTCGTTCTTTCTTCGTCTGGTTAAAAAAATCGCCACCTTGGTTCATGTGAGCCGGATACTGCTGCCGACCTCGGAGGTTGCGAACAGCATTGCCACTGCGGCAATGGCTGCGCGTATTAGATCGATTGGGTGCTACTTAATTGTGAGCACCCGAGTACTTCCACATCCCGGCATCGTCACCTTGGACAAGACCAGAGGAAGACACAATCTGAATGTATCTGGGGGAGCAAGCCAATAGGTCATTCAAGCAGAAACCAAAAGAAAAGTAGACCTATATGTATAAAGGGGGTTTGTAGCACGTTATTCGCGTTCGTGAATGCCATCTCAGCAAGCAACGTCTTAAGAGAAGAGACAGAAGTTGCAAGTTGGCGCACGAGTTCAAGTGAAGTTTATGCACTCAAACGTCGGCGCAATGTACTCAAAAGTAAGGACGGCCCAGATCAATGATGATTCAGAACAAAACAGTCTTGTTGGTCTACATGTATTCCAGCATAGAATGACGATCTGGTTCACCGCTGTGCTGGGAGCAAGCTCTACTGATTAGACGCAAGATCGGCTTCTAGCCTCCAGCATCGAGGGAAGTTGATCTATAGACGGCTTTTCACCGGATCACAAGTCCTCTTCGGCCTAGATTCTCGTCCAGTACACTCCCACGGAGTCAAGCTCCTTGCCACTGGTTCCGAAGAAGCCGCCCAACTGAAAGCCCGGGGGTGCGGTCTCGACTCCGATCTTAGTCGCGCGAGTGCCTCCAGAGATGGTGTGGTTCGCGTTGGTAGTGAACCGGATGAACCGGACGCGCGTGTGGCTGTGGTACTCACCCCAGTGAGCTTCGATCCCCGTGATGTACTCGCCCTCGCCCATCGTGAGTGTGTTCGAGTCGCCGCCACCGCCGCCGTGATACAAGGGCTCCTTCCTCAATCTCGATACCAACGCCGTTCACGCGCTCGCCGGTGCGAATCGTGATGGCCTTGACCACTTGTCCCGGGGACACCAACGCCTTGTCGTCGTACTTCTTGCCATGTGGGCCGCCGAAGGTCGTGCTCAGTCGAATGCCGTCTTCGACGGCAGTAACGCTGGTCGCGATGAGAGCCGCCGCCACGAAGAGCTGGGAGATAAACTTCATGCTAGTTGCTGAGGAGTATTGTTGGAAGGGCTCAAAATTGGAAATGAACTGAAGCTATTCACGCTTACCTTTGGTATTACATAGTAGAGTCGGCCCCCTGAAGCTCTCGGAAAAAGAGGCGGAGCTTTAGGTTGGGAATCCCAACTTGGGATTCAAGATTTGCAACAGTGTACAGTTTCAGTAGATATCTGAATTACGCATTACGGACCGTAAATTACGGCCCGTAATGCATGTTAGCGTGACCCCTTACCAGTACAGTTCGTGTATTTTAGTACCAAACGTTGACGTGATGCTTCTTTCAAAAGCTTGAGATGGTGAATGGGTCATACAAGGTGATGTGATGCTTGGTAAACGCAAGGTATACCAGGTACTAGAGTACCGTACGTTGCTGTATGTATCATATCCAGAACCAAGTGCTGCGTGCATCCAGCCAATGATCAAGTCCGCTCGAGCCAAGAATGACACGCACCAAGCGCTCAAAGGCGCTGTCTCGGTAGCACCAAAACCAGCTTCCAAACGCCTCTACAAAGCGACCAGGGGATTTATCAAATTGCGGCAACTATACCGTTTACCCTAATTAGTCGTGTCATGACTATTTACCGTGTACGAACGGAAGAATAGTTCGCCCTGTTTTGAATTTCAGTTTTCTGAAAACTGATAATAGTAAATGTACAGCGCAATTCGTCTTGACGAGATCTACACAATTCCGGCCCCTTTTCTCGATTTTAGATATATTTTCAAGACCGGTGGTATGATTACGACGATTCAGGTAACACGACTAATTAGGGTTAACGGTGTACCAATGCTGTAGTACATACACTGTACTTCGAGAGAGAAAGTTGAAAGGTCCAAAACATACAGATTTTGGGGTCAAAACATACACTGATACATAATACCTTGCGAGCGGAGCGAGCCGATTCCCGGTTGGAAAATCGGACCTCCACCCGGATCCTCCCTTAGCTCTGAAATTTTTTTCAGAGAACAACTGCTATTGCTGATAGCTTGACAGGCAGGTACTCTCGAAGGGAGAAACTAACGAGCCAAATTTCTGGTTTTGGCTCGCGAAGAGAAAGTCCCGGATAGCATATGCCCCGGACAGCCGGCAAGCCAATGCCGCTGCCGGGTACTAAGTACCGAGTTGCTGTAACAGAGGACCTACCGAGTTATGGTAACTCGGGTGATCGTGACCGGGTTATGGTAATACGGGGCGTAGTTTCAATTTGTAAAGTTTTTTATTAATATAGTTGCAGACAAAGAATTGCACTGATAGTGTCTGTTTCTCCCACGAAAATAGTTCTTGTGCTACTTTTAACCTTTACTACCCAGGTGGCCGAGCCCACGCGTGGGCTCGGATTTTTGGTTCGGTATGAAGGACTGCTCGGTTCACGCTGAAAATTACGCGCACAGCACAGCGTTCCTTCCTCTACATGCAGGAGTATTTTTAGGGGTTAACTATTTCTGGGAACTGCGTAGCACTATCTTGAAAGTGGGCCCACGCGTGGGCTCTGTGGGGAGTAAAGGTTAAACTGATAGCACTATTCACGGTCCTTGCAGGTAGCCACTTTCGATCGGACACTCGAGCAACCGGTCGAATGAAGGTGCATGCGGCGTTCTGGGACAGCTAGAGATCCGATAATCTCTGAGCGAGTCGACCGTAACCACCCAGCTAGCCCGCCAAGATGGAGTTTTCCGACGCCAACGCTAAGCTTCGACGGCTCACTGCCTTCTATTACCACACTACTACCTGGTCTCAATACGGCAACCGACACATCAGCTGTGGAGGAAGACGAGAGCTTTATTGAGCTCTATTTGTCGGCGCGGACTTGGGGATACGCCGGACAGCGACCGTATGACTAGTGATCCGCTGGGATCCTCCCATCGGTAGTTCAACCACGCCAATCCTTTACTGTTGACGAAACAAAGGCTGCTGGCCGCTACAATAGCCAGAGGCTTCATTAAATACAGTCAGTTTAAGATTTGCTCAGCAGAGAGCACCCGGGACTTCAGTGGCACGGCGGCCTGGCAGAGGGCCGCGTGCGAACAAAGTTAACTTTAGTCAAATACTAGAGTTCCAAGACAATCCAACTCCGCGCGAGCTCAAGCGCGTGACACAATGGAGCATGACGAAGAGAATCGCGCCGGCGCAGAGAGAACCGGCGAAGAGCGCGGTGCTCACAACGCCGGAGATGGGCATGAGGACAGAGGCGTCGAGGAACATGATGGAGCCACCGTAGACGAAGAACTGGTGGCCCGGACGGCTGCGATGCAGCTTGATAGCGCGACGTCGCCAAGGCCCGGATCCCCAGGGCTGACCATCCGGATCCCCAACCCCTTCGACGCTATTGAAGGCGCGGATAACGACGTGGAGATGCCGACAGCAAGCCCCGGACCGGCGCCGCTGTCGACGCAACAGCGCGTCGCCGCAGCTCCCGCGCTACCGCAACCGCCGAGGTTTGCCGGCCGCAAGATGCAGGATCGGCGTGACTTTATGCAGAAGTACGAGACCTACTTGGCGGCCGTCAATGCTCTGCAGACGCCGTACGGCGGAGCGTTTGCGATGCCTGTGGCCGCATGCGTCGAGTCCCGAACGAAGCGGATGATAGCACGGTACGAGTTCAATACGTCACCGGACCTGATCACGGAGCAGCAGTGGGTAAACTACTTCTTACAGGCTAAGGTTCCGTCTCTGGTTGACTATGCGGCGGTGGATGTCGCTATGAAACAGTTGGAGATGAAGACGACCT
The DNA here is from genome assembly GCA_024211575.1 of Phytophthora melonis. Classification (NCBI taxonomy): domain Eukaryota; phylum Oomycota; class Peronosporomycetes; order Peronosporales; family Peronosporaceae; genus Phytophthora; species Phytophthora melonis. The sequence continues at coordinate 1,853,354 of JAMXKT010000085.1, forward strand.
GGCCAGAGCCCGAGTAGGATGATGAACTTGCAGGCGGACTTGGAAGGTATTTTGGACAAGTTCAACTTGACGGATACGGCATTCGACAATGAGCAGCGTCGGCTGGTGAAATTACCTCACCGATGCATTGGCGCCTCCGAGCTTTAAGGCTGTGGTCGTGACGAAGCTGACACTGCAGCAGAACAAGAAGTACAAGAACGAGGTAGTTCCTTTCTGCGCGTGGGTGACCCAGCTGCTGCGGGAGTTCATGACCTGGGAGCACATCGTGCCGCGGGAGACGACGATCCAACGTTCGCAACCGCCTACCACCAGCCGGGACGTCAACACTGGTCGCGGAGGCAATGGCGGTCGCGGACATCCGCCAGGTCGGCAAGGACGAGGCGGACGAGGCCAGGGCACGGGTGGCAGCCGGGGCGGACGCGGAGGTGAGGCCACTCCCGCATCATCGGTGGCTGGTACAAGTGCGGCAACCCCGGCGGCGACGAGTGCCTCCCGCCCCGCAAGAGGCTCTTGCCTGAAATGTAACTCAATTTAACATCAAGTGCGCGAGTGTCCTCGTTGTGGGCCGTAAGAGGCAGCGCGACTGCTACGTGAGCTCCGCGAGCGCCGCGAGGAACGAAGGGAGACGGGTATTCGCAATTTTGGCGTCTAAGACGCCGCTAAGCGCAAGGAGGCTGACGATCGTGGTTCGGTCGTAGCTGCTGTTGATGGAGTTGCTGTCACTGCCCTAATGCTAGACACCGGTGCAGACACGTCGCTCGTTGCACGGGGTGTTCTCGACGCTTTGGAGAAAATGGGCAAGGTGTTGAGTATAAGCGCGGTGGAAGGCGTGACGCTCTCGCCTGTCGGCAAAGGCAGTATTGACGTAACCCGTACGGTCACCTTCCGAGAGATCATCTTGACTACATCAGCGGGACCGCTGATGCTGCAGAGAACATGTCGTTCTATGTTGAAGAAGAAAACCTGAGCATGGAGATCATCGTCGGGCGTCCTATAATGCAACTTCTCGGTTACTCAACTGACAAGTTATTAGTGGAGGCTCGGAGCGTAAGCCCTGACTGGGAGCTCGGCGGTGACCACTTGAGCGTTGAGGAGCAAGGCGAGGGCGTCATCAACAACGCAGAGGATGCGCATGCTGCAGCTGGACCCCCGCAGGCGACTGAAGATGAAGAAGGAAGGTGGCGCGACACGAGACTCGCACGGCGACACCTGCCATGAACCCCACGAATATGACCGAGGTCATCCACTATCTCGAGAAGAAAGTCGAGGTTGCGTCGAAAATGGGGCTGACACTGGATGGAACTGCAAAATTGACATCGATACTTCGCGTGCGTGCCGACAATTTTCGCGTGGAGTTTGGCAAAGACCCCCAGTCTGTGTCGCGCCGATGCAGGTCCGCCTGAAAGAAGGAGCTCAGCCCGTCCGAGCACAGCCGCGTCGCTACTCTCCTACTGATCGAGACTTTCTCGACAGGCACACACGCGCCTTGATTGCGAACGGCCTTATCTATAAGAATCACCGTAGTCGCTGGGCCTCGGCGCCAAGAATTGTGCGTAAGAAGGAGCAGGATACCGACCCGAACGCTGACCCTCGGATGACAATCGACACGTGAGGTGTGAATGAGAGGACGGAGCCGATGCCTTGGCCCATGCCAGTGCTTGATGTGGTAATCGGCGAGCTGGAAGGGGCCAAGTTCTTTTTCGTGCTGGATTGGTTCAGGGGCTACTGGCAATTGCCCCTGCACCCGGACTCCCAGGAATTCTACTCCTTTGTGACTCATCGTGGGATCTACACCCCGACGCGAGTGCCGATGGGCGCTACAGACGCGGTTGCGTACTGTCAGGGTGTTGTTGAAGAGATCTTCGGAGACCTGCTAGGGGAGTGCATGCTGGCCTGGTTAGATGACATCCTCGGTTATGCAGAGTCCGAGGAAGCCCTGCTTGAAGTGCTGGACAAGGTATTGGCACGCTGTGAACAGTATGGTTTAAAACTCCATGCCAAGAAGTGCACGTTCTTCTCCACCGAGGTCAAGTGGTGCGGAAGAATAATCTCCGCCGACGGTGTTAAGCACTGCCCGGAGAGTCCAGGGCTGGCGGAGATGCAGCAACCCCGCACGGCTGGAGATCTGCAGCAATTTGTCTGTGCTGCAAACTGGATGCGCCAAAGTATTCCGGAGTATTCTCGCCTTTCGGCAGCTCTCTATGAAGTACTAGAACGCGCAGCACAGGTCGCAGGCTCACGGAAGAAGAATCAGTTGGAGAAGGTGCGCCTTGAAGAAGTGGCGTGGGAGACGCGGAGATTGCGAGTTTTGAAGCGGTGCGTGCTGCATTGCTGAAGATGGTGCCACTCGCGCATCCGAGCCCAACAATGGACTCTGTCTGTACACGGATGCTAGTCAGGATTACTGGGGTGCCGCTGTGACGCAGCTTCCACCTGGTGAGGCCCAGCTCGCTCGACGACCAGAACCATCGCCCGCTAGCCTTCTTGAGTGGACGTTTCGTTGGTGCTGCAAGTCGCTGGTCCACGATCGAAAAGGAGGCCTATGCGATTGTTGAAGCGACACGTCGCCTGGAGTATCTATTGCTCCGACCGCGTGGCTTCCGATTGTATACCGATCATCGCAACCTGGTATACATCTTCAACCCGTATGCTACTGATGGCACCATGGCGAGATACTGCGCTGATAAGCTGCAGCGGTGGGCGCTTTCGCTGATGTCATTCCGGTACATCATTGAGCATGTACCTGGGGAGGTGAACGTCTGGGGAGATCTGCTCAGCCGTTGGGGCGCGGGCCAAGTGCAAGCGGACGAGCATCGTGCCAACAGGATGGCACGGTTGGCCGTGGTAGAACGTGTGTCATCCTCGAGGACCCTGAGTTTGTATGGCCGTCGGAGAGCGAGATCAAGGCAAGTCAGGAGGAAGCACGCGCAGCCGACCGCGACCTTGAGGGCTCTCAACATGACCCCGTGCGGGAGCTGCTTGTCACGCCGACTGGTAGGGTCTGGATTCCTGCGGATGCAGGCGATCTTCAGCAGAGATTGTGTGTGATTGCACACGCCGGTGCAAGTGGACATCGAGGCGTTCTGACGACGCAGCGAGCCCTCGAGGCAGTATTCTACTGGAAGACGCTCGCGGTCGACGTCGCCGCGTTTGTGGTGGATGCCTGCACTGCATGGTGACAGCAAGTGGCCGCATTCCTCGTCCGTACGGTGAGACGCTGCGGGCTACCGGCCAAACGAGGTCCTTCACTTTGACTACCTGACCATGGTTGAAGGTGAAGGCGGCGCGAAATACGTCCTAGTGCTAAAGGATGGGATGAGCGGATACGTGGAGCTGGTCGCCTGCCTCCAAGCCACCGCAGATAGCGCCTACCAGGCGCTGATCGACTGGTTTAAGCGTTTTGGAGTAGTGCACCAATGGGTGTCGGACCAAGGGGGCCCACTTGGAAACCAGATCGGTGACAGGCTGCAGCGCGCACTCGGTGCGCAACATCATTTCGTGACCGCCTATACACCGTGGGCGAACGGGACTGTCGAGGTGGTTAATCGCGAGATCCTGAAGTGCCTGAAAGCACTCCTCAGCGAGCGCAGACTGGCCATCCAGGATTGGCCCGCTCTGCTTCCGGTCGTCAAGCAGCACTGAACAGTATGCCAGCTGACCGACTCGGTGGTACGGCGCCGTTAACGGCGTTTACTGCGTTACCCGGCGGGAACCGGTTGACAAGCATCCTACATCCACGCGATCCGAAGACGCTTCCCTTCACTGGGTTGAGCACGAGACGCAGGCCCATCTGCAGCATGTTCGGGTGGCGCTGGACGGACTACACGCCGAGATGACCGACGCTAGTGAGAAGCGCCGACGCGCCGCGAGAACGACACGCCCGCCGCCAAGGGCGTCAAGCTGCAAAAGTTTAGCGAAGGCGATTTCGTGCTCGCCGCGACGGCTACTGGGCGGAGCGGCAACAAACTCGCGCTAGTCTGGCGGGGACCCAAGCGCATTATTCGCGCTCTGAACGACTTCACGTTTGAAGTCAAGACATCGTGCAGCCGTTTGAGGTGTCCGTGCGTCACGCCTCTCGTCTACAGCTGTATCGCGACGCTGGGCGTAGTCAAGTCGAAGAATTACAAGAACAGGCGATCTACGGTGAAGGCGGTCACCTTGTTGAAGCGCTGCGCGACTGTCGGCTGAGCCCAGCCACGCACCGGTATGAGATCTTTGTGAAGTGGTACGGCCTCGACGATGTTGAGAGCTCATGGGGAGCCTGCGGACAGTATCAAGCAGGACGTTCCGCAGCTCTTCCATGCATTCGTGGCTGCGGCGCCGGATGATCCGCTGCGTGCAGCTATGGCTCGCACCCTCACGCGCCCAAACACCACGGATTCCACCTCACCGCGACTGCCGCGCCAGCGCGGTGCGCGGCGCCGACCACGACGGCGCGTTGCTACCAGTAACTCCAGCGGTTATCATTCCTCCACGTTCGGAAGTGATCCGCTGGGATCCTCCATCGGTAGTTCAACCACGCCAATCCTTTACTGTTGACGAAACAAAGGCTGCTGGCCGCTACAATAGCCAGAGGCTTCATTAAATACAGTCAGTTTAAGATTTGCTCAGCAGAGAGCACCCGGGACTTCAGTGGCACGGCGGCCTGGCAGAGGGCCGCGTGCGAACAACTAGCTGCACGCTCACTACCCGAATGCTCACCAATTTCCATGCACTAGATCTTCAGAATTTACAGTTAAGCGAAAAACACTAAACTGCTTTATGAACTATAAGTAAATATCTCAATGTGTTCATGTGTGTGCAGTATTTACAAGGCCATTCGGGACAGCCATGATTTTGTTTTTGCATTAATATTAAAGTGTTGATGGCAAACACCGACGTAGTACTTATTTATTTGGCTGCAGCCATTCAAGTCGTGATTTTGTTTGTGCAGTTTGGGATTTACAGAAGCAAGGCTGTCACATGAACATGGATCAACGAACAATTCTAGGTATCGGCGCAGCGCGCCGGCGTCAAATCGTGTGAATTTACAGCGGTCGACAGGAGTAGGAGAAACCACACCCCCCATCTTCTTCATATACAAGCATGCCTTGGTATGAACGCTTTTTTGCTGCATGCTACAGTGTTAAACTCAACGCGGTTATGGGGATGCCAGTCTTGTGCATACGAGGGAAATGCTTTCCTCCGTCTCCAACCACCCCGTTAGCAGCAGCCCTATTGTCCCTCAGCGTCTCGCTTTGGTCGAGCCAAGGGCAGTGCCACGGAAGCAGTAGAGAACGAAGATCAGGCGAGTACTGGATGCTACAGTGTTGAACTCAACGCAGTGACGGAGATGCTGTGTGCACTCGAGGGAGCGATGTCTTATGAGCCTCGAGAATGTCTTTCGAGCGGGCAGTTCACTTACATCAGTCGTCTGTATCTCAGATTGATATGATTGATATATGTAAACAACGAATTCTGATAGTCCCGTGTTACGTTGGTACCGTGTTACTGTAAGTCGGTAGGTACCGTGTTACTGTTAGTCGGTAGGTACCGTGTTATTGATACCATAACTCGGTAGGTCCTCTGTTACAGCAACTCGGTACTTAGTACCCGGCAGCGGCATTGGCTTGCCGGCTGTCCGGGGCATATGCTATTCGGGACTTTCTCTTCGCGAGCCAAAACCAGAAATTTGGCTCGTTAGTTTCTCCCTTCGAGAGTACCTGCCTGTCAAGCTATCAGCAATAGCAGTTGTTCTCTGAAAAAAATTTCAGAGCTAAGGGAGGATCCGGGTGGAGGTCCGATTTTCCAACCGATAAACACCCGGCAATTTATATGACTGAAAATATATTTGGTATATAGAGGTAGTAATTTTCAAGTAGATGACATTGGTACAGTGTCACTTTCCATAATTAATACCCGAGAAACTTCATAAATTACGTGAATGTTGCCTGTGTCTCCGCCCCCCTCCGCTTATGTTCGGTCTTGATGTTGCGTGAAAGTACATGTATGTTGAAGCCATCGTGGCACCTAAAATATGGATGGCAGCTAGTCCACACCTGTTTTTCAAGAGAAATACAGTTTGAAGTTGCTGTGCAACTAGCCGAGCGCCGCCGCTGCGCGGCGGGAAGTTTTGTGGTTAGTCGTAGTAGTTAGGTCCGCCCACCTCCGCTGGGCTTTTATCAAGTTCCAATGTTTTAATTGCCGTAAAAAAAATGTTTTTAGGTTGAAAGTACTATCAGTAGAGTGACGTGTCTGGTACTTACTGTAAGTATCAGCCTCGTAATGGTAAGCCGTTAGACCTATTATGTCAGAGTACCTAGAAGTAACTGCTGTTGCAAGGTGATACTGTGTTAGTACGGTACTATGTAGTAAACCGGGTCCACATACGTACTTAAGTACAAATACTTTAAGTAGTTAATACAAAGTCGTTGTAAATCAAGTTGAAATAAGCGTTGACATGAGCCGCTTGTTGTGGTGGGGTAGATATTGCTATCGACACTGGTAGTTAAGTCTGTCTACGTGTTATCGCACTTTCATAGTTTCTGTTATTTGGTTCGTAGGCTATGTCATTTTGAAGTGCAGCCTGTAATCAGCTATAAGCCCAGATAACAATCAAAGTATGGGCTTCGTTATTGCTGTACTCAGCATTATCTGAAGTGTTTGTGTCCTTAGTAAAAATACTGACTATACATTGTGCTACATCGTTTCAGCATTTTGTATCTTCCGCCAAATGTAGCTGCACGCCTCGCTATACTACGTCAGTACTTAAATACGTGGTCTGCTTCAAAACTCCATATTTTAGACGTGGCTATCAGTTTGTTATTCAACTACGCGGAGAACATTAGCATTTTAGCGTACCACCTCCATCGCAGTAGGAAAAATGTAGACTGCGCACTCGTAACTATAAATGCCCTATGTTAATGAAAAAAGATTAATTCTGAGTGGGCTTGGACGAATCCTAAGTGGCTACACTACGATGGCATACTTCTGAGCGGGGGAGGAATCATGAGCGGGGCAAGGGGAGGAATTGCGAGTGGAGGATGAATCCTTTGCCTGTACCAATTACTTGAGACATCTACATTTATGCAGACGACATCAACAATATCTAACCGGAACACAACATGCAGAGAGCAAATGGTATCATTTTGCCGATCATTGCTCGACCCTAACGTGGCCGCGGCCGAGCGACCCGCCGTAGCTGTAGCGCTTTGGCCTAGCTGGTACAGCCAACAGAGCTTGTAGCGCCGTGGTTGTACAAGCGCACGCCGTGCGTGCATTGTGAGTACGTGCAACGCCAGCCAACGCCGTGGCGCACGCAGCGTCCTGGTTTTTGGCTGCAGATGCTGGCTTGCCGCCTAGCAATGCGAATTCAAAAGTGCCAAAATGAAATTATTAGCGCGTTAGCTTCTACTATAGGATAAGACACACACGCGCACACACTCCGAGGTGTCGTCTTCAGCCACCTAGGGCTTTGTTTTCCTTTAAACTACTCGCTTCCAAGTACGCCGTAGGTGCGCACTCAAAATTAATCCTCCGCTCATAAATCATCTTGGGTAAAAACGAGTACGCTCAGGATTCTACTTTGTATAAAAGATCCAGGAGTGTCATCCTTTTCGTGTAGCCACTCGGGATTCGTCTTCTATGCACTCAGGATTAATCCGCACCCTATGTTAATTCCGTTTCATGCATGGATGCCCGTGCAGTAATTGGCGGATTCCGGAAGCCATTCCGGAAGCGCTCTATGGTAGCAATCATAAAAGGGCTGGCAGCCGCACACTAAAAATCAGTCCACTTATTTGTTCCGGATGTGGCCAAAGCATGGACAACACAATTAAAAGAATTGATATGAATTGAGAAAATGAATTGTTACTGGCGGCCATCCACGCCGATAGGCGGCGGCGGCTGTCACTCGCGATTTTTCAGCCCGAAGCCCACAAGCACAAGCCCAGGAAGCCCGCGCAACCCCCACTTTGCAGCGCCCACTCTCGCGCTCCACGCCCACTCCACGCTGACGTAGCTTAACGGGAAAGCGAGAGGCTCTGTCCTCTGGATGCTGGTTCAATTCCAGCCGTCGGCAGAATAGCGTGGAGCGACGGAGGTGGTGAGGTGCTAAGCGCGTCGGATGGAGCCTGTGCCATGTCTGTTGCGTCCCAGAGGTGCGTTGAGGGAGTACATGCGTCGACGATTTGCCTGTTGGTTTTCATGCGCAGATACTGAGCGACAAGCGAGGCGACAGCTGCGGGATGCGATGTTTTGAGAAGCTTCCAGCGCTTTCGAAGCGACGCAGCTTTGCGTGTGGGCTTCTTTTTGTCGAAGGAGTGAAGACGCTCATTGACAGCAGTGTCCATCGCTTGAGCCAGTGTCCAGAGGGAATCTTTCCAGGCTTGGTAAGCTGCTGCGCCTCCTGCACTGTTTCGCGCAGGCTCCTGAGGTATCTCGAACGGCTTCTGGTAGAGTATCATCATAATGTTCACTGCTGCTTTCGCCTCTGCTCTTTTGTTTTGATCCTTCTTTCCTTTAACCTTTTGCCAGATGTGGTTCGTGTACCAGTTGAGCAGGCAACCAGCGAGCGTGGTCGCCGTTGCTGGTGGAGGGACCGACAGCTCTACATCGGCAAGTGCTTCTTCCGAGGCTGCGTGTGCAGATGCATCGCGTACACTGAGAGCCCGTAGCTGAGCCTGGGCATCTTCCAGACGGCCAAGCCTCTCGTTAATACTCACGAGCTGCGTGAGCATGTTCTCAAGTGTGGAAGACAGCAAGCTATCGCGCCCAGCGACGGCACTACCGACTTGAGCATGGTTCACAGCCTGCCAGTGGCTTCTCAGGTGCGCCCCCCACTCACAGCATTTGCCTATCGTAACGTGACAGCCCAGGCACGTGTTCGTGGCAGCTATTCCGCGCTCCAACTCGTACAGGTAGCGGGATACGAAGGCCACGGAGCTGCTCTTTGACGTCGAAACTAATACAGCATCCAGGTGCATGAGCAGCGAAGCAAAGGTGGCATCAATCACAACCAAAGCGACGTTGAAGCGAGTGTCCTGGAAACCGAGTACGTGGCGGAAAAGCTCGTTGCGCAGGGTAAGAAGCTGACCAAACTCCAGATCGGACAGCCGCTGCTCAAGGTCACGAATTGAAGGCGTTGCTACAGGTAGGTCGGGAGCTTGGTACCCAGCTAAAACCTTGGCTACACTCTGATCTTCCTTTGTCGTTGTTCCGATGTAGGCAAACGCCTTCGTGAGAGACTCCAGTAGCCAGGCACCCCGCGTAGAGATCCACTGGATCGCCAGCTTGGGCGAAGCGTTGGCGTACGCCGCTGCGCCGCGTCGGATGGAGTGGCTAGTCATATTGGGCGTCACGGTCTGGCTCATAGCGGGAGGCATCAACTTCAAAGTATCTCTAATAACTTCGGTAATGTAGCTTGCAATATTTGGTCGCTTCCTCTCTTTTTTCTGCGGTGGTTCAGCACTGTCATCGTCCTCATCTAACAGCTTCCCCCAGTACAAGACAGCTTCCTCCTGCGAGTACGGCTTATTTCCAGGTAGATCAGAGTCAGCGAAATTCGGTGCCAATGGGAACAGGTACTCAGACGGCTCGTCGTAACAGATGAACAGCAAGCCAAATGCATGAAGCATGCACTGCTGCCACCGGTCTGAGGCCTTATAAATCGACACTCCCTGCACCACTGAAGTCTTAATTCGAGCAATGTGAAGGAACAATTCACCGGAAGCTGCCATGGATAATTGCTGTTTCCTCGCGAAGCAGGTGTCGACAGCTCTCCCAAAAGTATGTCACATCATAGTCAGTAGCGCAGCGTCGTGAATAGACTTCAGCCCCGTAGCCACGTCTGCCGTAGCTACTAGGAACTCTACCAGCACACATAGATCTTCAATAGTGCAGCCAGGTGCGTCATTAGTTTGCACGTTGGCGCGCAAGTTGCGCTCTTCGATGTGACTTGCCATTTTCTCACGAATCTTGGCAATTCTTTTGCTGTCATCTAGCGATCTAGTGTAGCGCTCTCGGAGCATGTTCACCACTTGTGAAAAATAACCCAACGCTGTAGACTTGGCCAGTAAACCATCAGCAGCACGGGCCTTGTCACTTTTCTTTGTCTGTATGAAAATGGAAAAGGCTGTTAGAAGTGAGTACATGTTTTGCGTTGGAAGGCTAGCTTCGTTGATATGAGCTCTATGTATGTCGTCTACATCTAGTTTTGAGAGGCCTATGGAGTTAAGGAACTCCTCAAACATTTTTTCTGCGGCCGCTTCTTGGTCTATGGTTCCCGCGGGGGTATCGAGCCCTCTTGATGCCCTCCTCATGGTGACCCGGAAGAAGCTGAAGTGCCCCGTGAAAACGAGAGCAATGTCTATCTTTACCTGTTCGCTCTGTGTGGCCCATTCTTAGCTTATCGGATAAATGGCGCTCTATCCTTCTTTTTGTATACCGTCTTATTGATAATGTGCAGATCTACCGGACAATTCCAGAAGTAAATTGGAATGCATTTAACCTACCCCTAACAAGCTGTGATTGGCCAAATTGCGTGTCCGGCCTGCCTTCGCACATCTTGATTGGCTCTTGCTGAAACAAGGCTATAACAGGGTTTGGGCGTCCGTACCAAATAGACTTATCCTACAATAACATGGTTAGAGAAGGAATCCCAGCGTAAACTATAAGAAAAGCTCCCGCTCAGTGAATAATTACTAACCTAGCAGCGAACGCATTATCCTACCGCGCTACACATTGTACCTTCAAGATATTCAAAACACGTTTAAGCAAGTGTACCTTTCGCCACATGTACCCGCACTGCTATCGCTTACTCTCCATCTTTATCGTTTACTACTTGCTGCTACTGTATACTACGTGTTGCTATCGCCAACTACGCGGTGAGCCTTATCAATATCGTAACATATATATTGAGCCAATCTCGCTGCATTTTGTTATTATAGAAAGTAGTTGGGCAGGCCCAGCTATCGGGACGACACCGAACTACGCGCAGCTCTATTAGCTACTTTATGATACGGTGAGCGATGCCGCTTCGCGGCGGTAAGTATAGATTAAGACTACTGGGTGTGCAAGTGCCCCCGTTCCGCTTGCCTCGTCGGCTCGCTGCACTACCCGCAGTGCTAGGTTAATTAGGTAGGGTAGGCGGGCCCTGATGGGGGCCCGGAATGCAGCATAAGGTATTCGGGGCTGCCTTCGCTGCGCTCGGCAGCAAAATCGGAATTAGTGGCATTCGTACTTAGTGAATAAGTGTGACGATTTTTGCTACGCTCGGACAACGTCGTTCTGATTGATTCTTAAGACTAGCCGAGCGCCGCCGCTACGCGGCGGGAGGTTTTGTGGTTGGTCGTCGGAGTAAGGGCCGCCCACCTCCGCTTCGCTCCGGTGGGCTTGTATTTAGTTCAAAGGTTATTAAATTTTGCTTTTGTGCATCTAAAAAAATGTTTGAAAAATGTTTGTAGGTTGATGTACTATCAGTAGTGCGATGTGACTGGAATTAGCTTAATATTAATAGATATCCCTACGTCGGAGTAGATGCATGTAGCAAGGTACAACGTTGTATTTATCGTACGGTATCCTGTTGTAAACCGGGCCGACACAGGTGCAACTACTTCACCCGATTACAAAGTCCCCCCGGTGTACGTTCTGTGTGTTGTACATGTAGTAGAAATGAACTTGGGCATGACCTCCATGCCGTAGTGGGGTAGATCAACACCGCATGATAATGCGTGTATACGTGCAATTTTATCAAGTTATGTGAGCCTCCAGAACTTATAGAGTGGGCTTCACTAAACCTGTACTTAGCAATATGTTTAGTGCTAATGATTTTTAAAAAAATATCGTGTCTTTTATCATAAAAAATATCATGAGCTGTGGCTTCGCTAATTTTAGCGCTAATTTCTACATGTGCTGGGATAATTCCTAATGGTTTGTTTACTATTGGCAATTATAGCTGTCCTATTCTACTGCGCGGTGCGCGATAGCAATTTTGCGAACTACCCAGAGTACCGTAGCTGATCAACATCATAAACCCCTCATTCTAGCACCAAAAGTATTTAACGCCTCACGCAATGCTAATACCGTCTACTGTCTGTTATTCAGGTATGTTACCTGATAAAAGAATGGGAAAGTGAGTCAGGGTAACTTCCACGTCGTGTGCAATACTTGGTGCTCAAAAGACTCACTAAATGCCGTCTTATTACATGCTACATACTGTAAGTTAACGATATATGAAATACGTTTAAGCCAAAGCTGGTATATGCCATCGTAGAGGAACGCCAAACACCGCTGCAGCTATATATAACCATCCTAAAGTAATACAGTAAACTAAGCTGAAATGATTATTCAACCGCGTTCGGCTACCTCTCGCTACATGTACTCGCACTGCTATCGCTTATTACGTCGCTGATATCGCTTTCTATGCCCGTCTATTGTTTACTATTTGCTGCTATCGCTAACTAATCCGCTACCAGCGCTTAAAAATGCGTTCCTATCGCTGCCTACGTGCTGCTGTAACTAATTATGTGTGGCTATCGCTTACTATGTATTCATATATTAACCCAGCTCGCTGCATTACCATTTTAATATGTAGTAGGGCAAGCCCGGCTATCGCTGACACTATGCACTACTCCCAGAACTATTATATGGTTGGGCGGGTCCACTATCGCTGTAACTACGCGTTGGACCAATTCATATTGTACAAATTGCTAGAAACAATAGTTAGTAACGCGCCGCGGCAGGGTGCCACTCATCACCCCCGTCTCGCTCGCCTCGTCGGCTCGCTGCACTACTCGCAATTTTATGAGTTGTTATACAGCTGGGCGCGCCTACGGCCCGCTAGGTTGCACGCGGGTGCCGCCTTCGCTGCGCTCGGCAGCCTGGGGTGGCCTGGGGTGGGGCCGCCTTCGGCGACCAAAACCGTACTTGAGAAGGGTTGTGTGGACCACCCTAATTTTGTCGCCATTGGCTTCACACGGACACACGGAAGCACACACGGACAGATCTCTCTAGTAGATGGTAAGGACTAGCCGAGCGCCGCCGCTACGCGGCGGGAGGTTTTGTGGTTAGTCAGAGTAGTGAGGACCGCCCACCTCCGCTACGCTCCGGTGGGCTTTCATTTTGGTTCAAAGGCTAATAAATTTGCTTGTGTGCATGTAAAACAATGTTTTTGGCTTGGAAGTAGTATCCGTAGAGTGAAGTATCTGGTATCAGTATCGTAAATGACTTACTACGTCAGAGTACCTATAAGTAGGTGGGTATTGCAAGTAACGGTTTGTGCTTGTAGTGTATACTGTTGCAAACGGGGTTCACATACGTGCAATTACTCAAAGTAGCTAATACGGCTATAAAGTCGCCATTGTAAGTGAAGTTGAAATAAGCGTTGACATGAGCTGCTTGTTGTGGTGGGGTAGATATTGCTATCGATACTGTGGTCAGTTAAGTCTGTGTAATTTATCGTGCTACATCGTTCCTCTGCCAATATTTATACGTAATCTACTTCAAAACTGCAAAATTATGTGTAATTATCACATTTCTATTCTGCTACGGTGCTCCCGTGCCACATGCAGTACGTACATTTAAATTGTGATGAAAAGCAAGAACTATATTTGCCATCACGATGCAGTACACCGTACGCTATACTAATTCCGTCCCGTGATATTAGCATACAGGTACTGTATGCACAACGCAATAGTATGGTAGAGCGTAAAAGTATTCATGACTTTTCTTTTCTACTACGTGGCGCGCATTAGCAGTTGCACGCTATCAAGAGAAGCCAAAAATGCTAAATGTAACAAACTTCACATTCTATCACCAAAGTACACACTGCGCAATGATAATGCCGCCCACTGTATTTGCCATTCGGGTATGTGCGACTTAACAGAATGTTCGTAAAACCCGGCAGGGTAACATCCACGTTGTGTGCACTAAATATCGTTTTATTACGATGCTGAACACTTTGCATTAACGATATATAAAGCATACATAAGATAATGTAGCTAAATGCCCTCGCAAGATAGACGCCAAGATCGCTGAAGCTATAATGTATCCATCCCTAAAGTATCATCGTAAACCTTAGGTGAGCAGAGGTGCTGCAAAACAGCATACACTGCGCTAACTGTACTCGCACTGCTATCGCTTCCTACGTCGCTCCTAACACCTACTACGTGCTGCTATCGCTATCTATATGTTCAGATCGCTTACTACGTGCTGCTATCGCTAACTATATCTTCAGATCGCTTGCTATTAATACGTGCTGCTACCGCTTAACTCTGCGCTCCTATCGCTGACTACGTGATGCTATAACTAACTACGCACTGCCATCCCTTTACTATGCGTTTATAATAGACCAACGTCGCTACATTAACCCTTAGTATTGTACTAAGTAACAGGGCAGGCCCAGCTATCGCTGCCACAAACGTACTACATACTCCCGTGCTACTGCTCATTACTATCGTATGCGTTTATAATAGACTTAACCTCGCTACATTGATATCGTACTAAGTAGCAGGCACACCCAGCCAACGCTCAATAATATCGTAAAGGTTGCTAATAACAATAATAAATCTAGCGGCGAGCGTAATATGAGTCACCCCGTTCCGCTCGCCTCGTCGGCTCGCTGCACTACTCGCAGTGTTATTAGTTACTGTAGAGCTGGGCGGCCCTGCGGCCCGCTAGGTCGCACGCGGGAGCCGCCTTCGCTGCGCTCGGCAGCTTGGGTGGGGCCGCCTTCGGCATCCAAAATCGTACTTAAGAAGGGTTGTGTGGACCACCCTAATTTTGTCGCCATTGGCTTCACACGGACACACGGAAGCACACACGGACAGATCTCTCTAGTAGATGGTAAGGACTAGCCGAGCGCCGCCGCTACGCGGCGGGAGGGATTGTGGTTAGTTACAGTAGTTAGGGCCGCCCACCTCCACTACGCAGTGGGCTTTGTTAAGTTTTAAATGTTAACGATCGATTGGGTGCTTTTAAAAAGAAATTTTATGTTGGAAGTACACTCTGGTAGCGTTAGGTTGTTGATATAAGTTAATAAACTATTCCCACGTCAGAGTTACTATGAATAGATGCACGTTAATGTGAAACATTGTCTACTGTACGGTCTTTCATTCTAAGCCGTGGTCAGTCGTAGTTGCAAAACCCGCCCACCTCCGCTACGCTCCGGTGGGCTTTTATCAAATCAAGTTTAGTTTAGAGTGTGCATGTTGAAAGTGTTTTTGTGGTGAGAGTGGTGAGAGTACTCTTAGTAGCTGGTCAAGTGGCCAGTATCAGCTTACTATCAGTAGATGCGTTGCTGGAGCGTGCTAAAGTAAATTATTCTCTATTGTACGGTACTTTGTCGTCAATCGGGTCTACTTAGGCGTAATTTGTTAACACGACAACAAAGTCACCGCTGAGTACATAACATGTATGTGAGTACATATTATGTACTCACATACAAAATCACCGCTGAGTACATAATAATATTATGTACTCAGCGGTGACTTTGTTGTAAGCGCATACTGTTGAAAATAGATCGATATTGGGTTATTGAAACTTTAGATGTAGACAGCTATTGTATTAAGTCGTCTAACCATCCAATTCTTGCAATGTGGGGCTTCACTCCTTTTTTACTTAGCAAAATGTTTAGTGCTAATGTTCCTTACAAACACTCTGTATCAATTGTGTCATTGTTCGATACTTTGTATGGTCTATAAAATGTTTTGAGCTGCGGCTGCGTTAATGTTAACATAATGTCTACGTTGGTCGCGCTCATATGTGCGTAGGCTGTCATAAACCCAGTAGTTTGTTACTAAAAGCAATCATGACTTTTCTATTCTACTACGTGGCGCGCATTAGCAGTTGCACACTACCAAGAGTAGCTAAACAGGCTAAATGTAACAAACTTCACATTCTATCACCAAAGTACACACTGCGCAATGATAATGCCGCCCACTGTATTTGCCATTCGGGTATGTGCGACTTCATAAAATGTTCGTAATGCCCGGCAGGGTAAGATTGACGTTGTATGCACTAAATATCGTTTTATTACTATGCTGAACACAACATACATAAGATAATGTAGCTGAATTCCCTCGCAAGACGCCCGCTGAGGCTATAATGTATCCATCCCTAAAGTATCATCGTAAACCTTAGGTGAGCAGAAGTGCTACAAAACAGCATACACTGCGCTAACTGTACTCGCACTGCTATCGCTTACTACGTCGCTCCTATCACCTACTACGTGCTGCTATCGCTAACTATATGTTCATATTACGTACTGCGTGCTGCTATCGCTAAATATATGTTCAGAATACTTACTACGTGCTGCTATCGCTTAACTCTGCGCTCCTATCGCTGACTACGTGTTGCTGTAACTAACTACGCACTGCCATCCCTTTACTATGGGTTTGTATTAAACTAACATCGCTACATTGATATCGTACTAAGTAGCAGGCAGGCCCAACTATCGCTGCCTCAGACGTACTCAACCTGCTATCGCCGCTACGCTCATTAATATCGTAAACGTTGCAAATAACAATAATTAATCTAGCTGCGAGGGTAATATGGTCACCCCCGTTCCGCTCGCCTCGTCGGCTCGCTGCACTACTCGCAGTGTTATTAGTTACTGTAGAGCTGGGCGGCCCTACGGCCCGCTAGTCGCACGCGGGTGCCGCCTTCGCTGCGCTCGGCAGCCATCCAAAAACGTACTTAATTCGGGTTGTGTGGACCACCTAATTTTGTCGCCATCGGCTTCACACGGACACACGGAAGCACACGGACAGATCTCTCTAGTAGATGGTAAGGACTAGCCGAGCGCCGCCGCTACGCGGCGGGAGGTTTTGTGGTTGGTCGTCGTAGTAAGGGCCGCCCACCTCCGCTTCTCTCCGGTGGGCTTGTATTTAGTTCAAAGGTTATTAAATTTTGCTTTTGTGCATCTAAAAAAATGTTTGAAAAATGTTTGTAGGTTGATGTACTATCAGTAGTGCGATGTGACTGGAATTAGCTTAATATTAATAGATATCCCTACGTCGGAGTAGATGCATGTAGCAAGGTACAACGTTGTATTTATCGTACGGTATCCTGTTGTAAACCGGGCCGACACAGGTGCAACTACTTCACCCGATTACAAAGTCCCCCCGGTGTACGTTCTGTGTGTTGTACATGTAGTAGAAATGAACTTGGGCATGACCTCCATGCCGTAGTGGGAGTAGATCAACACCGCATGATAATGCGTGTATACGTGCAATTTTATCAAGTTATGTGAGCCTCCAGAACTTATAGAGTGGGCTTCACTAAACCTGTACTTAGCAATATGTTTAGTGCTAATGATTTTTAAAAAAATATCGTGTCTTTTATCATAAAAAATATCATGAGCTGTGGCTTCGCTAATTTTAGCGCTAATTTCTACATGTGCTGGGATAATTCCTAATGGTTTGTTTACTATTGGCAATTATAGCTGTCCTATTCTACTGCGCGGTGCGCGATAGCAATTTTGCGAACTACCCAGAGTACCGTAGCTGATCAACATCATAAACCCCTCATTCTAGCACCAAAAGTATTTAACGCCTCACGCAATGCTAATACCGTCTACTGTCTGTTATTCAGGTATGTTACCTGATAAAAGAATGGGAAAGTGAGTCAGGGTAACTTCCACGTCGTGTGCAATACTTGGTGCTCAAAAGACTCACTAAATGCCGTCTTATTACATGCTACATACTGTAAGTTAACGATATATGAAATACGTTTAAGCCAAAGCTGGTATATGCCATCGTAGAGGAACGCCAAACACCGCTGCAGCTATATATAACCATCCTAAAGTAATACAGTAAACTAAGCTGAAATGATTATTCAACCGCGTTCGGCTACCTCTCGCTACATGTACTCGCACTGCTATCGCTTATTACGTCGCTGATATCGCTTTCTATGCCCGTCTATTGTTTACTATTTGCTGCTATCGCTAACTAATCCGCTACCAGCGCTTAAAAATGCGTTCCTATCGCTGCCTACGTGCTGCTGTAACTAATTATGTGTGGCTATCGCTTACTATGTATTCATATATTAACCCAGCTCGCTGCATTACCATTTTAATATGTAGTAGGGCAAGCCCGGCTATCGCTGACACTATGCACTACTCCCAGAACTATTATATGGTTGGGCGGGTCCACTATCGCTGTAACTACGCGTTGGACCAATTCATATTGTACAAATTGCTAGAAACAATAGTTAGTAACGCGCCGCGGCGGGGGTGCCACTCATCACCCCCGTCTCGCTCGCCTCGTCGGCTCGCTGCACTACTCGCAATTTTATGAGTTGTTATACAGCTGGGCGCGCCTACGGCCCGCTAGGTTGCACGCGGGTGCCGCCTTCGCTGCGCTCGGCAGCCTGGGGTGGCCTGGGGTGGGGCCGCCTTCGGCGACCAAAACCGTACTTAAGAAGGGTTGTGTGGACCACCCTAATTTTGTCGCCATCGGCTTCACACGGACACACGGAAGCACACACGGACAGATCTCTCTAGTAGATGGTAAGGACTAGCCGAGCGCCGCCGCTACGCGGCGGGAGGTTTTGTGGTTAGTCAGAGTAGTGAGGACCGCCCACCTCCGCTACGCTCCGGTGGGCTTTCATTTTGGTTCAAAGGCTAATAAATTTGCTTGTGTGCATGTAAAACAATGTTTTTGGCTTGGAAGTAGTATCCGTAGAGTGAAGTATCTGGTATCAGTATCGTAAATGACTTACTACGTCAGAGTACCTATAAGTAGGTGGGTATTGCAAGTAACGGTTTGTGCTTGTAGTGTATACTGTTGCAAACGGGGTTCACATACGTGCAATTACTCAAAGTAGCTAATACGGCTATAAAGTCGCCATTGTAAGTGAAGTTGAAATAAGCGTTGACATGAGCTGCTTGTTGTGGTGGGGTAGATATTGCTATCGATACTGTGGTCAGTTAAGTCTGTGTAATTTATCGTGCTACATCGTTCCTCTGCCAATATTTATACGTAATCTACTTCAAAACTGCAAAATTATGTGTAATTATCACATTTCTATTCTGCTACGGTGCTCCCGTGCCACATGCAGTACGTACATTTAAATTGTGATGAAAAGCAAGAACTATATTTGCCATCACGATGCAGTACACCGTACGCTATACTAATTCCGTCCCGTGATATTAGCATACAGGTACTGTATGCACAACGCAATAGTATGGTAGAGCGTAAAAGTATTCATGACTTTTCTTTTCTACTACGTGGCGCGCATTAGCAGTTGCACGCTATCAAGAGAAGCCAAAATGCTAAATGTAACAAACTTCACATTCTATCACCAAAGTACACACTGCGCAATGATAATGCCGCCCACTGTATTTGCCATTCGGGTATGTGCGACTTAACAGAATGTTCGTAAAACCCGGCAGGGTAACATCCACGTTGTGTGCACTAAATATCGTTTTATTACGATGCTGAACACTTTGCATTAACGATATATAAAGCATACATAAGATAATGTAGCTAAATGCCCTCGCAAGATAGACGCCAAGATCGCTGAAGCTATAATGTATCCATCCCTAAAGTATCATCGTAAACCTTAGGTGAGCAGAGGTGCTGCAAAACAGCATACACTGCGCTAACTGTACTCGCACTGCTATCGCTTCCTACGTCGCTCCTAACACCTACTACGTGCTGCTATCGCTATCTATATGTTCAGATCGCTTACTACGTGCTGCTATCGCTAACTATATCTTCAGATCGCTTGCTATTAATACGTGCTGCTACCGCTTAACTCTGCGCTCCTATCGCTGACTACGTGATGCTATAACTAACTACGCACTGCCATCCCTTTACTATGCGTTTATAATAGACCAACGTCGCTACATTAACCCTTAGTATTGTACTAAGTAACAGGGCAGGCCCAGCTATCGCTGCCACAAACGTACTACATACTCCCCGTGCTACTGCTCATTTACTATCGTATGCGTTTATAATAGACTTAACCTCGCTACATTGATATCGTACTAAGTAGCAGGCACACACCCAGCCAACGCTCAATAATATCGTAAAGGTTGCTAATAACAATAATAAATCTAGCGGCGAGCGTAATATGGTCACCCCGTTCCGCTCGCCTCGTCGGCTCGCTGCACTACTCGCAGTGTTATTAGTTACTGTAGAGCTGGGCGGCCCTGCGGCCCGCTAGGTCGCACGCGGGAGCCGCCTTCGCTGCGCTCGGCAGCTTGCGGGCCGCCTTCGGCATCCAAAATCGTACTTAAGAAGGGTTGTGTGGACCACCCTAATTTTGTCGCCATTGGCTTCACACGGACACACGGAAGCACACACGGACAGATCTCTCTAGTAGATGGTAAGGACTAGCCGAGCGCCGCCGCTACGCGGCGGAGAGGATTGTGGTTAGTTACAGTAGTTAGGGCCGCCCACCTCCACTACGCAGTGGGCTTTGTTAAGTTTTAAATGTTAACGATCGATTGGGTGCTTTTAAAAAGAAATTTTATGTTGGAAGTACACTCTGGTAGCGTTAGGTTGTTGATATAAGTTAATAAACTATTCCCACGTCAGAGTTACTATGAATAGATGCACGTTAATGTGAAACATTGTCTACTGTACGGTCTTTCATTCTAAGCCGTGGTCAGTCGTAGTTGCAAAACCCGCCCACCTCCGCTACGCTCCGGTGGGCTTTTATCAAATCAAGTTTAGTTTAGAGTGTGCATGTTGAAAGTGTTTTTGTGGTGAGAGTGGTGAGAGTACTCTTAGTAGCTGGTCAAGTGGCCAGTATCAGCTTACTATCAGTAGATGCGTTGCTGGAGCGTGCTAAAGTAAATTATTCTCTATTGTACGGTACTTTGTCGTCAATCGGGTCTACTTAGGCGTAATTTGTTAACACGACAACAAAGTCACCGCTGAGTACATAACATGTATGTGAGTACATATTATGTACTCACATACAAAGTCACCGCTGAGTACATAATAATATTATGTACTCAGCGGTGACTTTGTTGTAAGCGCATACTGTTGAAAATAGATCGATATTGGGTTATTGAAACTTTAGATGTAGACAGCTATTGTATTAAGTCGTCTAACCATCCAATTCTTGCAATGTGGGGCTTCACTCCTTTTTTACTTAGCAAAATGTTTAGTGCTAATGTTCCTTACAAACACTCTGTATCAATTGTGTCATTGTTCGATACTTTGTATGGTCTATAAAATGTTTTGAGCTGCGGCTGCGTTAATGTTAACATAATGTCTACGTTGGTCGCGCTCATATGTGCGTAGGCTGTCATAAACCCAGTAGTTTGTTACTAAAAGCAATCATGACTTTCTATTCTACTACGTGGCGCGCATTAGCAGTTGCACACTACCAAGAGTAGCTAAACAGGCTAAATGTAACAAACTTCACATTCTATCACCAAAGTACACACTGCGCAATGATAATACCGCCCACTGTATTTGCCATTCGGGTATGTGCGACTTCATAAAATGTTCGTAATGCCCGGCAGGGTAAGATTGACGTTGTATGCACTAAATATCGTTTTATTACTATGCTGAACACAACATACATAAGATAATGTAGCTGAATTCCCTCGCAAGACGCCCGCTGAGGCTATAATGTATCCATCCCTAAAGTATCATCGTAAACCTTAGGTGAGCAGAAGTGCTACAAAACAGCATACACTGCGCTAACTGTACTCGCACTGCTATCGCTTACTACGTCGCTCCTATCACCTACTACGTGCTGCTATCGCTAACTATATGTTCATATTACGTACTGCGTGCTGCTATCGCTAAATATATGTTCAGAATACTTACTACGTGCTGCTATCGCTTAACTCTGCGCTCCTATCGCTGACTACGTGTTGCTGTAACTAACTACGCACTGCCATCCCTTTACTATGGGTTTGTATTAAACTAACATCGCTACATTGATATCGTACTAAGTAGCAGGCAGGCCCAACTATCGCTGCCTCAGACGTACTCAACCTGCTATCGCCGCTACGCTCATTAATATCGTAAACGTTGCAAATAACAATAATTAATCTAGCTGCGAGGGTAATATGGTCACCCCCGTTCCGCTCGCCTCGTCGGCTCGCTGCACTACTCGCAGTGTTATTAGTTACTGTAGAGCTGGGCGGCCCTACGGCCCGCTAGTCGCACGCGGGTGCCGCCTTCGCTGCGCTCGGCAGCCATCCAAAAACGTACTTAATTCGGGTTGTGTGGACCACCCTAATTTTGTCGCCATCGGCTTCACACGGACACACGGAAGCACACACGGACAGATCTCTCTAGTAGATGGTAAGGACTAGCCGAGCGCCGCCGCTACGCGGCGGGAGGTTTTGTGGTTGGTCGTCGTAGTAAGGGCCGCCCACCTCCGCTTCTCTCCGGTGGGCTTGTATTTAGTTCAAAGGTTATTAAATTTTGCTTTTGTGCATCTAAAAAAATGTTTGAAAAATGTTTGTAGGTTGATGTACTATCAGTAGTGCGATGTGACTGGAATTAGCTTAATATTAATAGATATCCCTACGTCGGAGTAGATGCATGTAGCAAGGTACAACGTTGTATTTATCGTACGGTATCCTGTTGTAAACCGGGCCGACACAGGTGCAACTACTTCACCCGATTACAAAGTCCCCCCGGTGTACGTTCTGTGTGTTGTACATGTAGTAGAAATGAACTTGGGCATGACCTCCATGCCGTAGTGGGGTAGATCAACACCGCATGATAATGCGTGTATACGTGCAATTTTATCAAGTTATGTGAGCCTCCAGAACTTATAGAGTGGGCTTCACTAAACCTGTACTTAGCAATATGTTTAGTGCTAATGATTTTTAAAAAAATATCGTGTCTTTTATCATAAAAAATATCATGAGCTGTGGCTTCGCTAATTTTAGCGCTAATTTCTACATGTGCTGGGATAATTCCTAATGGTTTGTTTACTATTGGCAATTATAGCTGTCCTATTCTACTGCGCGGTGCGCGATAGCAATTTTGCGAACTACCCAGAGTACCGTAGCTGATCAACATCATAAACCCCTCATTCTAGCACCAAAAGTATTTAACGCCTCACGCAATGCTAATACCGTCTACTGTCTGTTATTCAGGTATGTTACCTGATAAAAGAATGGGAAAGTGAGTCAGGGTAACTTCCACGTCGTGTGCAATACTTGGTGCTCAAAAGACTCACTAAATGCCGTCTTATTACATGCTACATACTGTAAGTTAACGATATATGAAATACGTTTAAGCCAAAGCTGGTATATGCCATCGTAGAGGAACGCCAAACACCGCTGCAGCTATATATAACCATCCTAAAGTAATACAGTAAACTAAGCTGAAATGATTATTCAACCGCGTTCGGCTACCTCTCGCTACATGTACTCGCACTGCTATCGCTTATTACGTCGCTGATATCGCTTTCTATGCCCGTCTATTGTTTACTATTTGCTGCTATCGCTAACTAATCCGCTACCAGCGCTTAAAAATGCGTTCCTATCGCTGCCTACGTGCTGCTGTAACTAATTATGTGTGGCTATCGCTTACTATGTATTCATATATTAACCCAGCTCGCTGCATTACCATTTTAATATGTAGTAGGGCAAGCCCGGCTATCGCTGACACTATGCACTACTCCCAGAACTATTATATGGTTGGGCGGGTCCACTATCGCTGTAACTACGCGTTGGACCAATTCATATTGTACAAATTGCCAGAAACAATAGTTAGTAACGCGCCGCGGCGGGGTGCCACTCATCACCCCGTCTCGCTCGCCTCGTCGGCTCGCTGCACTACTCGCAATTTTATGAGTTGTTATACAGCTGGGCGCGCCTACGGCCCGCCAGGTTGCATCGCGGGTGCCGCCTTCGCTGCGCTCGGCAGCCTGGGGTGGCCTGGGGTGGGGCCGCCTTCGGCGACCAAAACCGTACTTAAGAAGGGTTGTGTGGACCACCCTAATTTTGTCGCCATTGGCTTCACACGGACACACGGAAACAGATCTCTCTAGTAGATGGTAAGGACTAGCCGAGCGCCGCCGCTACGCGGCGGGAGGGATTGTGGTTAGTTACAGTAGTTAGGGCCGCCCACCTCCACTACGCAGTGGGCTTTGTTAAGTTTTAAATGTTAACGATCGATTGGGTGCTTTTAAAAAGAAATTTTATGTTGGAAGTACACTCTGGTAGCGTTAGGTTGTTGATATAAGTTAATAAACTATTCCCACGTCAGAGTTACTATGAATAGATGCACGTTAATGTGAAACATTGTCTACTGTACGGTCTTTCATTCTAAGCCGTGGTCAGTCGTAGTTGCAAAACCCGCCCACCTCCGCTACGCTCCGGTGGGCTTTTATCAAATCAAGTTTAGTTTAGAGTGTGCATGTTGAAAGTGTTTTTGTGGTGAGAGTGGTGAGAGTACTCTTAGTAGCTGGTCAAGTGGCCAGTATCAGCTTACTATCAGTAGATGCGTTGCTGGAGCGTGCTAAAGTAAATTATTCTCTATTGTACGGTACTTTGTCGTCAATCGGGTCTACTTAGGCGTAATTTGTTAACACGACAACAAAGTCACCGCTGAGTACATAACATGTATGTGAGTACATATTATGTACTCACATACAAATCACCGCTGAGTACATAATAATATTATGTACTCAGCGGTGACTTTGTTGTAAGCGCATACTGTTGAAAATAGATCGATATTGGGTTATTGAAACTTTAGATGTAGACAGCTATTGTATTAAGTCGTCTAACCATCCAATTCTTGCAATGTGGGGCTTCACTCCTTTTTTACTTAGCAAAATGTTTAGTGCTAATGTTCCTTACAAACACTCTGTATCAATTGTGTCATTGTTCGATACTTTGTATGGTCTATAAAATGTTTTGAGCTGCGGCTGCGTTAATGTTAACATAATGTCTACGTTGGTCGCGCTCATATGTGCGTAGGCTGTCATAAACCCAGTAGTTTGTTACTAAAAGCAATCATGACTTTTCTATTCTACTACGTGGCGCGCATTAGCAGTTGCACACTACCAAGAGTAGCTAAACAGGCTAAATGTAACAAACTTCACATTCTATCACCAAAGTACACACTGCGCAATGATAATGCCGCCCACTGTATTTGCCATTCGGGTATGTGCGACTTCATAAAATGTTCGTAATGCCCGGCAGGGTAAGATTGACGTTGTATGCACTAAATATCGTTTTATTACTATGCTGAACACAACATACATAAGATAATGTAGCTGAATTCCCTCGCAAGACGCCCGCTGAGGCTATAATGTATCCATCCCTAAAGTATCATCGTAAACCTTAGGTGAGCAGAAGTGCTACAAAACAGCATACACTGCGCTAACTGTACTCGCACTGCTATCGCTTACTACGTCGCTCCTATCACCTACTACGTGCTGCTATCGCTAACTATATGTTCATATTACGTACTGCGTGCTGCTATCGCTAAATATATGTTCAGAATACTTACTACGTGCTGCTATCAGCTTAACTCTGCGCTCCTATCGCTGACTACGTGTTGCTGTAACTAACTACGCACCGCCATCCCTTTACTATGGGTTTGTATTAAACTAACATCGCTACATTGATATCGTACTAAGTAGCAGGCAGGCCCAACTATCGCTGCCTCAGACGTACTCAACCTGCTATCGCCGCTACGCTCATTAATATCGTAAACGTTGCAAATAACAATAATTAATCTAGCTGCGAGCGTAATATGGTCACCCCGTTCCGCTCGCCTCGTCGGCTCGCTGCACTACTCGCAGTGTTATTAGTTACTGTAGAGCTGGGCGGCCCTACGGCCCGCTAGTCGCACGCGGGTGCCGCCTTCGCTGCGCTCGGCAGCCATCCAAAAACGTACTTAATTCGGGTTGTGTGGACCACCCTAATTTTGTCGCCATCGGCTTCACACGGACACACGGAAGCACACACGGACAGATCTCTCTAGTAGATGGTAAGGACTAGCCGAGCGCCGCCGCTACGCGGCGGGAGGTTTTGTGGTTAGTTGCAGTAGTAAGGGCCGCCCACCACCGCGTCGCTTCGGTGGGCTTTGTTAAGTTTTAAACGTTAACGATCGATTGGGTGCATGTAAAAATTGTTTTGATGCAGGGAAGTTGTATTTAAAGTAAAGTAACATAGCTGATATCAGCTTAGATATTTATTTCCAAGCCAGAGTAGATACATGTTGCAGGGTGTGGCAACGTAAGCCCATTCATGTGTTTTATTGGTTTGTCCTCCTACTATACCTCTCGGCTATTTAGTTCGTAGCCTATATTGTGCATTCTCCATGGGGCTGTAAGCCCCTGCAACAACCAAACTATGGGCTCCGTTTCTCCTGTACGTATCATTGTGTTTTGTGCTTATGTTCTTACAAAAATACCGAGTATACAACGTCGTTTTAACGTTTCGTTTGGCCCGTAATGTCTTTAAAGCTGCGGAGTGCACAAACTTCTACGTGACCTGCTTCAACACTCTTTTCTGATTTACTTAGACGTGGTTATCAGCTGATTATTCTACTACACGGTAAGCATTAGCATTTTAGCGCCCGCCTGTATTAATAGTAGCTAAGAAAGTGAAGGTAAGAACATCGCACCGCGTAGCTACAAAGTTCACGCTCACGCTATATATTATTCCGTTTCCTACATGTATATCCGTTCAATACATAGTTGTTGAACACGCTGCTATCGCTTACTGCACGCTGCCACCGCTTACTATGTGTTGATATCGCTAACTACGCGGTGACCCATATCAATATCGTAGCATGCATCTATAGCCAACTTCGCATTGGTGTATTTATTCTAAGTCGTACGGCCAGCGTAGCTATCCTTGCCGCAGTGGACCTATTTTAATTGATAGTAGGAATTAGAAAATAGCCAAGTGCCGCAGCTGCTGTAATGTGTCCACTCCTAAAGTGTTATAGTAAGCCTAAGCTGAGGATACCCTCCAGACTCGCCTTGCAATGCAATTTTAATTTCGCATGTCAATGTGAATATGCGTACATGATAACAGCCCCAGTTTAAGTAAAATATCTACTATCTTCAGAACAGGTTATCCTACCGACATGCAGTGACCTCGGTTGTTATAAAGTGTTAATCCCCAGATATTATATAGTGAAAATAAGCTAGGCTCTGTAAATAGATTATCCACCTTCAGCTTACCTTGGGCTACATGTACTCGCACTGCTACCACTTGCTACGTCGCTGCAATCGCTTACTACGGGCTCCTATAGCATTCTACGTGCTGCTATCGCTAACTATACGATCTAATCACTTACTACGTGCTGCTATCGCTAACTATATGCTCAGATCACTTACTACGTGCTGCTATCGCTTGACTATTCGCTCCTATCGATGACTACGTGTTGCTATAACTAACTACGCACTGCCATCCCTTTACTATGGGTTTGTACATCGCTACATTGCTATCGTACCAAGTAGCAGCCAGACCCAGCTATCGGTGCCTCACACGTACTCAACCTGCTATCGCCGCTACGCTCATTAATATCGTAAACGTTGCAAGTAACAATAATTAATCTAGATGCGAGGGAAATATGGTCGCCCCCGTTCCGCTCGCCTTGTCGGCTCGCTGCACTACTCGCAGTGTTTTTCGTTACTGTAGAGCTGGGCGGCCGTGCGGCCCGCTAGGTCGCACGCCGCCTTCGGCGTCCAAAATCGTATTTAAGAAGGGGTTATGTGGACCACCCTAATTTTGTCGCCATGGGGCTTCACACGGGCTTTCACACGCACGGACAGATCTCTGTCTTAGATGATTCGAGCGCCGCCGCTACGCGGCGGGAGTTTTGTGGTTAGTTGCAGTAGTAAGGGCTGCCCACCTCCGCTTCGCTTCGGTGGGCTTTGTTAAGTTTGAAATACTAACGATCGATTGGGTGCTTTTAAAACGAAGTTTTATGTTGGAAGTACACTCTGGTAGCGTTACGTGGTTGATATAAGTTCATAAACTGTTCCCACGTCAGGGTTCCTATGAATAAATGCACGTAGTAGGGTGAAACATATTGTATACTGTACGGTCTTTCGTTCGAAGTTGTGGTCAGTCGCAGTTGCAAAACCCGCCCACCTCCGCTACGCCCCAGTGTTTTTTTATCAAGTTTATATGGATTTAGTTTAGAGTGTGCATGCAGAAAAGTGTTTTTGTGGTGAGAGTGGCGAGCGTACTCTTAGTAGTTGGTTACGTGACCAGTATCAGCTTACTATCAGTAAATATGCTAAAGTAAATCATTCTCTATTGTACGGTACTTTGTCGTCAACCGGGTCTACTTAGGCGTAATTTGTTAACACGACAACAAAGTCACCGCTGAGTACATATCTAACACAGTATGTGCTTACTGTGAAAATAGATCGATATTGAGTTATTGACGTTAATGCACTCAGCTATTGTATTAAGTCCTCTAACCCTCCGATTCTTGCAGTGTGGGGCTTCACTCTTTTTTTACTTAGCAAGATGTTTAGTGCTAATGTTCCTTACAAACACTCTGTATCAATTGTGCTATCGTTCGATAATTTGTATGGTCTATAAAATGAAAATATAATGTTTTGAGCTTAACATAATTTCTACGTTGGTCGCGCTTATATCTACGTAGGCTGTCATAAACCCAGTAGTTTGTTACTAAAAGCAATCATGACTTTTCTATTCTACTACGTGGCGCACAATAGCAGTTGCACACTACCAAGAGTAGCTAAACAGGCTAAATGTAGCAAACTTCACATTCTATCACCAAAGTACACACTACGCAATGATAGTTCCGCCCACTGTATTTGCCATTCGGGTATGTGCGACTTAATAGAATGCTCGTAAAGCTCGGCAGGGTAACATCCACGTTGTGTGCACTAAATATCGTTTTATTACGATGCTGAACACTTTGCATTAACGATATATAAAGCATACATAAGATAATGTAGCTAAATGCCCTCGCAAGATAGACGCCAAGATCGCTGAAGCTATAATGTATCCATCCCTAAAGTATCATCGTAAACCTTAGGTGAGCAGAGGTGCTGCAAAACAGCATACACTGCGCTAACTGTACTCGCACTGCTATCGCTTCCTACGTCGCTCCTAACACCTACTACGTGCTGCTATCGCTATCTATATGTTCAGATCGCTTACTACGTGCTGCTATCGCTAACTATATCTTCAGATCGCTTGCTATTAATACGTGCTGCTACCGCTTAACTCTGCGCTCCTATCGCTGACTACGTGATGCTATAACTAACTACGCACTGCCATCCCTTTACTATGCGTTTATAATAGACCAACGTCGCTGCATTAACCCTTAGTATTGTACTAAGTAACAGGGCAGGCCCAGCTATCGCTGCCACAAACGTACTACATACTCCCCGTGCTACTGCTCATTACTATCGTATGCGTTTATAATAGACTTAACCTCGCTACATTGATATCGTACTAAGTAGCAGGCACACCCAGCCAACGCTCAATAATATCGTAAAGGTTGCTAATAACAATAATAAATCTAGCGGCGAGCGTAATATGGTCACCCCCGTTCCGCTCGCCTCGTCGGCTCGCTGCACTACTCGCAGTGTTATTAGTTACTGTAGAGCTGGGCGGCCTGCGGCCCGCTAGGTCGCACGCGGGAGCCGCCTTCGCTGCGCTCGGCAGCTTGGGTGGGGCCGCCTTCGGCATCCAAAATCGTACTTAAGAAGGGTTGTGTGGACCACCCTAATTTTGTCGCCATGGGCTTCACACGGACACACGGAAGCACACACGGACAGATCTCTCTAGTAGATGGTTGGAGAGACTAGCCGAGCGCCGCCGCTACGCGGCGGGAGGTTTTGTGGTTAGTCAGAGTAGTGAGGACCGCCCACCTCCGCTACGCTCCGGTGGGCTTTCATTTTGGTTCAAAGGCTAATAAATTTGCTTGTGTGCATGTAAAACAATGTTTTTGGCTTGGAAGTAGTATCCGTAGAGTGAAGTATCTGGTATCAGTATCGTAAATGACTTACTACGTCAGAGTACCTATAAGTAGGTGGGTATTGCAAGTAACGGTTTGTGCTTGTAGTGTATACTGTTGCAAACGGGGTTCACATACGTGCAATTACTCAAAGTAGCTAATACGGCTATAAAGTCGCCATTGTAAGTGAAGTTGAAATAAGCGTTGACATGAGCTGCTTGTTGTGGTGGGGTAGATATTGCTATCGATACTGTGGTCAGTTAAGTCTGTGTAATTTATCGTGCTACATCGTTCCTCTGCCAATATTTATACGTAATCTACTTCAAAACTGCAAAATTATGTGTAATTATCACATTTCTATTCTGCTACGGTGCTCCCGTGCCACATGCAGTACGTACATTTAAATTGTGATGAAAAGCAAGAACTATATTTGCCATCACGATGCAGTACACCGTACGCTATACTAATTCCGTCCCGTGATATTAGCATACAGGTACTGTATGCACAACGCAATAGTATGGTAGAGCGTAAAAGTATTCATGACTTTTCTTTTCTACTACGTGGCGCGCATTAGCAGTTGCACGCTATCAAGAGAAGCCAAAAATGCTAAATGTAACAAACTTCACATTCTATCACCAAAGTACACACTGCGCAATGATAATGCCGCCCACTGTATTTGCCATTCGGGTATGTGCGACTTAACAGAATGTTCGTAAAACCCGGCAGGGTAACATCCACGTTGTGTGCACTAAATATCGTTTTATTACTATGCTGAACACAACATTCATAAGATAATGTAGCTAAATACCCTCGCAAGATAGACGCCAAGCCCGCTGAAGCTATAATGTATCCATCCCTAGTATTATCGTAAACCTTAGGTGAGCAGAAGTGCTGCAAAACAACATACATTGCGCTAACTGTACTCGCACTGCTATCACCTACTGCGTGCTGCTATCGCTAACTATATCTTCAGATCGCTTACTATTAATACGTGCTGCTACCGCTTAACTTTGCGCTCCTATCGCTGACTACGTGATGCTATAACTAACTACGCACTGCCATCCCTTTACTATGCGTTTATAATAGACCAACGTCGCTACATTAACCCTTAGTATTGTACTAAGTAACAGGGCAGGCCCAGCTATCGCTGCCACAAACGTACTGCATAATCCCCGTGCTACTGCTCATTACTATCGTATGCGTTTATAATAGCCTTAACCTCGCAACATTGATATCGTACTAAGTAGCAGGCAGGCCCAACTATCGCTGCCTCAAACGTACTCAACCTGCTATCGCTGCTACGCTCATTAATATCGTAAACGTTGCTAATAACAATAATTAATCTAGCGGCGTGGGTAATATGGTCCCCCCCATTCCGCTCGCCTCGTCGGCTCGCTGCACTACTCGCAGTGCTATTAGTTACTGTAGAGCTGGGCGGCCCTGCGGCCCGCTAGGTCGCACGCGGGAGCCGCCTTCGCTTCGCTCGGCAGCCTGTGTGGGGCGCCTTCGGCGCCGAAAAACGTACTTGAGGAGGGTTGTGTGGACCACCCTAATTTTGTCGCCATCGGCTTCACACGGACACA
Organism: Phytophthora melonis; assembly: GCA_024211575.1. Taxonomy (NCBI): domain Eukaryota; phylum Oomycota; class Peronosporomycetes; order Peronosporales; family Peronosporaceae; genus Phytophthora; species Phytophthora melonis. The sequence continues at coordinate 1,884,810 of JAMXKT010000085.1, forward strand.
CGGAAGCACACACGGACAGATCTCTCTAGTAGATGGTAAGGATAGCTGGTACGGCATGTTATACAGTACCTCAGTGGAATTGAAGACTAATATTCAACAGACTATATTTCGTAAAGTATTTGTAAAGCGTTTATCGGTCCCAAACTCATCAGCGACGTAGATCAGCCCTCACCTTAAGTCACAATGGTACCGCTCTGAGTTAGTTTTCGCACGGTGGTACGACGATACCGCTGTCGTTAACATTGGCATCTTAGAAAAAATCTACAAATTTATTCGCTATGAAGACTTGCTCAATTTATCTCGGGAAAAAAGGAGGGTATTACTACGTCATACAGCTACCTATATACCAGCCTACGGAACCCAAGAGTGTCTCCATATGCCAAAAACTAGTTTTAAGCCCCCCCTCTGCGCACGTCCGGCCGCCCGAAAAACGTCCACGCTTTTCACTAAAAAAATACTCAGCGCCTTGCATTGAAAAAAATTGACACAACAAGAAGCAATAGGCGGTGAAGTCGTGAAGCAAATAGTACACCATTTCCCAGGCAAACTGGTTGGTTTCCCAATCAAAGTGGTTCAAATCATTATTCGGGAAAAACCTCATATCGCTTTTCCCAGGTATTTTCAAGCAAAGTAGTTCTGTCGTACTTAAGTAAATCGTTCCCAAGCAATGTGGTTTCACAATCATCGAGGATTTAGAGCCATTTTGAAGAGGTCTAAACATAGCTTAGAGCATTTTTGTGAATGCATTTGAGGGGTCTATCGTAATCTACGTGACGTGGGCATTCTAACTAAGTTTTTTGCGTCGAAAAATAGCAACTTTTGATGCTTACAGACCAAGCTCAAGACGTGGAGTGGTCCGTTTTAGCACCATATGGTCGGGAAAATCATTTTGCTTGGGAAACAAACAGCTGTAAACCACTTTGGTTGAAAATGCCCCTTTTCGTCGCAGTATTATGTTGCGCGAGATCTTCCCGCACCACTTTGGTTGGGAAGACAACCATTTTGGCTGAGAAATGGTGTAGAGCAGATTGTTATGTGGGCTGAAGTTGATCGTAGAAGATGCTGCGCTGTAGTGAGCAACTGGGCTTTACACACACTACATCACTACATGCCTGCTCTTAATTTCAGAGCTTCTTTGCGCAACGCGCGACTTTGTGAAGAATTCTGGAAAACCTATAGAGCAAGAAGGTGCACGTTTATACACATGTGCCCTTTGACAAAGGATTATCCTAGTCGTACATTCTCGCCGTTCTATTGGTCAATCACCTTTTCTTAGGATGTGACAGGGGTGCCCTATTACAAAGGAAATTCGGTACAGTACTTGCAAGAACAATTATCGGTCGTCACCGGTATAGCTATTCCTTCTGCTTTTCCAAGGAAGCTGAAACATCTGCCCCTATGGTCATAGTCCACGCCTCGACCGTGCATCTTCTTGCACGGCTTGGGTAACCCGAAGGAGGAAGCAGGGCTGCAAGACACTCCCAAGCTGACGAACGAGATGTTCGGGGACATTGATGACCACGCTCCGTGTTGCATAAGTGCCAAGTCTAGCCACAGGGAAGTGCAGATTCGCCGAGGGCACGTCTTGGGTCAGTTTGCGCGCGCCGATGATGGGGAGCTTAGCCGGAGACTTTATCTAGTACCTCTGTGACGTTGTGGCTGGCTTGCTGGATCTGCTGGTGTGTCAATCGCTAAGAAGCCGACGACCTACGAGTGCTACCTTGACCAATTATACGTACGGGAACGACTGGGTCGCTCCTGAAACATCAAAGTACTAAAATACCATTTCAGCAAAGCCGGGGCTTTGTGCTTCTGGTTCAATAAACCTTTGCATCAGAGCTACATGTACCATCCGCCAGAGAATCATAACCAAATAAATAGAATTTTTACACTGAGCTTTACACATAGTTTTTTTTTTCTACAACAGAGAGCTTGCACCGCGACATTAGCACTGTTCTGACTCAATCTACCTGTCACGAAGCCCAGAACGGCAGAACTCTTCGTGTGAGGCTATATTTTAGCGCTGCGTGGAATTTGAGGCCACTTGAAGCAAATGCACTCGTGGCTTCGCACGTCGATGGACTTCGGACAAATATATAATAGTCAACTGGGGCGAACCAACCCAAAAAGAAGGGACAAACATGATCGTTCTTCTACTTCTCCGCCGGACCAAATTTGGTGAATTGAGGTTTCAGGAGCGACCCACTAAATTAGGTCAAATGGCAAACTTGATCACGGCCAAATCTTGAAGGTAGGTCACGGATAGGTCACACCTTTGGCACATAGGTCACGTGACCAAAATCACTAGGTCACGCACAACTAGCCTTTAGGACTGCAGCATGATCCGACTCACTACGCTCATCCGTGCGGTAAGTACGACATGAACAGGACTCCAGGTAGTATTAATAACATATAATACCGAATAGTACACGGCGTTATACAGTGCTGGCACTATTTATACGAACGGTACATTTTTTTATTTTTTGACCAATGCAATGGTCAAATCACGCTGTAATTTGGCCTATCAACGTAGCTCGCAACGCCCGATCGATTGGTGGTCTCCATTTTGAAATCGGAGCAGAACTGACCGAGCTGTCAAAAAATACGCCTCGCGGGGGTGGCAAAAAGTATAAGGACGATGGCGTACATTGCGTTGTTTACCTACTTCGGGACGTTGTTTAAGCCCGCTTAGTACGGCGTCTTCTTACCAGCGTCTTTGAGAACCGTGGCGCACCGGTCCGGCATTGAATCAATGAGCTTGTCGAGGTATGGCTGGTCGATCTTGTCCCACGCCTTGAGCACCGCGCGTGTGAGCTCCTCCGTGGTCTGGTACTGTTTGCCACCGGCGTAAACCAGGCCTGCGAGCCTCCCCCTTACGTTCTCGATGGGGTTCAAGTCTGGAGACAACGCAGGCCACGGTAGAACAGCAAATTCTTGGTCGTCTATCCAGGCCTTGGTGTAGTTGGACACATGGATCGAGCAGTTATCTTGCTGAAAGAAGCACGCACGGGGATGATGCTCTTCGACGAACGGCAGCAGATAATCCTCTAGCGTCTGTACATACTTGGCACTGTTCTGGTTACCCGAAAGAATAGCCAGCTTTGACTTACCTTGTGATGAAAACCCACCCCATACCATGACCGACCCACCACCCGAGTGTCGCGTCGAGTATAGCTGCTCCTCGGTGCGAAGGTCATGCCAATAGTATTGAAATCCGTCTGGGCCATCCAGATTGAATTTCTTTTCATCGCTAAAGACCACAACCTTCCATGTCTCCGTCCATCTTGCCCTGGGAAACGCCCACGCCACCCGGGCAATCATGTGCTTGCGTTTCATCGCTGGCGCCTTTTTCCGCTTCTTGTGCTTCAGCGTTGGCGTGGCGTGGAGGATCCCACGAACGCGTCGGGCCTTTATCGGGAGCTGTAGATCCTCTTAAAGCTGCGACGAGCTGAACTTTCCGGTGTGTGCCGCGTGTAGAAGGCGCCGAGACTCTTTTGCGGTCAACTTTGACGGTCTTCCTGGGCGCTTGTTCGTGTTGTATGCCGCCGGGTCTTTGAGGAACTAGTCTTAGACCTCCCTACCTCTGTTGCGATGGCCTTCAGACTCCAGCCGGTGTCACGATACGCGAGCATTTGGCCCTGCTCGATCTCGGTGAACGACGAGCCTCGCGGCATAGCTGTAGGCCTTCCCAAGCTCTCACACTTGCCTCGCTGGTGGATGCGCCTCTACACAACATATAAAACACCCGTACGTTGTTAGACCACGCCGCATAGTAGGTAAACAACGCAATGTACGCCATCGTCCTTATACTTTTTGCCACCCCCGCGAGGCGTATTTTTTTTGACAGCTCGGTCAGTTCTGCTCCGATTTCAAAATGGAGACCACCAATCGATCGGGCGTTGCGAGCTACGTTGATAGGCCAAATTACAGCGTGATTTGACCATTGCATTGGTCAAAAAATAAAAAAATGTACCGTTCGTATAAATAGTGCCAGCACTGTAGACCGCCCTCCAGAGCATGGGAGGGTGTTCTAAATGATAGGCGTTCAATTAAGGCCGCGTTGTATTTCATTAAAGTTAACACGATTTCAACCATCAATGCCAGCAGATGAATTGAACTGTTAGCAGCTAGATCTAGCTAAGTGGAAGCTACTCATCGATCCAGGCTTCATCAAATGCCTCGAGTAGCTCATCTACAGCGTCATTGCTGTCGTCGTCAGCAACCGTTTCGTTCCCATGAGCTTGCGCGCCCCAAGCTGTACGGAATCGGGGCCCATACACGTCATGCTTGGCGATGAACCAGTCATCCGAATCGTCGTAGAAGCCGCATTTTCCGATGCTCTTGCGCACCACGGAGTCTGGGACCTGCCGCCAGGCCGTGGTCACCCACGACACGACCGTCTCGATCGAAGGAGGGCGAGGGTTTCCGCCGCGTGTGTAGCTCTCTTGATCGGAGCGCTTCCACTCGTCAATCAACACGGACATGCGATCTTTAAATGATTTAAAGATGCCCACGTCACCTGCTTGAAGGTACGGTGTCAGGCCACCAGGAACCACCGCCATTTTGATGTCCTTTTCCTGACAGGCTGCTTCATCGGCTATGTGGGCTCGCATCGAGTCCCACACAGTCCACTGCCCCGGCGACTGCGTGACTTGGGGGAAGTACCATTCCAGCCACTGTAGCAAGAGCTCTTGGTCGACCCAGGCTCTCGGCTGAAACGACACGTAGCAGCCTCTGACTCGTTCAATGGCACCACGGTTCTTTCGCTTCCTTCCAGATTAAGCAAGGCGGCAGCTTCTTCCCGGACGCAGTAACCGCCAACGCCGCCGTAATTCGCATCGACGCAAAACCGGTGGAACGGATGACCACATGACGTCGCCCAATCTCGTCTACCGTGGTGTTTCGGGGGTCCTCAAAGTAGATTGCAGTTTCGTCCATGAGCACCGTTCGATTCAAGTCCATCTCACGTTTGTGACCTTGGAGGAAGCTCATGAACGAGACAGCACGGCGCACTAGCTTGTCATCGGTGAGGGTCGTGAGGTTTGTCCGGCGCCGCAGACTGAGACCGTTGCGTTGCATGAACGAGGCGACTTAGGGATCCGATGCAGCGAAGCGAATGGGGTGCTCTTCTTCTTCCTCTTCCGTTCGGCTGTTATGGAAAAGTTGCCGGGCTTGAGTCGCGATCCATCCGCGCGTCACCTTCTCCTTGTTGATGCGCAAGTTGTAGATCATATCGACTAGCGTGTCTTCGGCCTCGCCCAGCACCGGTCTACGCCCAGCTCCTTGGAGACGACGCCGGTTCCCGTACGCAACTTGGATCTCGTCGCGCTTGTGCCACCAATCTCGAAAGCATGACGCCACCCGAGTTGCCGAAAGCGGGCCTCGGCACGCGAAGGCACGCCACCACCCTCAGTAGCGATCCAGTCGATCGCTTGCTGCTTGATACTCAACTCGACGCTCTTTCTTGTCGCTGGCATTTTGGAGAATGAAGTCGAACAGCAAGTTTGTGCTTGGCTCCGACTACGAATGGCAGAGAATTGTCAACCTCTATGAATTCACAAACAGTAGTCAATCCTGCGACCTTAACGATAGTGCAGCTGCTGCGGTGGTCATTTTGCCTTGATGGTGTACGACGGTGTTCTATTCGAGGGCGTTATATATGATGGTGTTCTATTAGTTGTAGAACGCCCTACCGCAGGGTGTTCAATTCACAGGGTGTTCAAATACTTTACCGCGCTGGGAGCTCTGAAATCAATGTTACAAATTCAAGCCTCGGAATCATTTCTTGTACAGTTTTCAGCGACGACAGCAACAGCAAACTAAGACTCCTCGGCGCAGAGGAGGGCGGAGGAGGGCGTACAGGAGCTTCAACGATCCCACCTCACCCCCTTCTCCTAGCTGACATGGGCCATCTCGATTGGCACCGAGTTCACGTCCGACACTTTGAAGCAATCTGAAGTTTATGAAGGTAGCGAGGTTTCCGAAGTCACATATCTACAGACGGGTACTCTGGCCTAGAGTACGGAGCACCTAGAGTCTAGGTGCTCCAGAACGAGCGGTAGGACGGCATGGCTTGCTTCGGCTCGAAGATACGTAGGCGACGCTGCGGTCAGCGCCGAGAGGCTTACTCGGCTCTACGTTGCGCTGATCGCTGGTAGTGATAACCTCAGTGCCAATTGCCTTCAAGAAAATTATCTGTACTGAAACAGTCCTAAATGTCCTCAAATATCCTAAAATTCGGCGTAATTTACCGAAATAGATTGCAGTTTATGTCCTAAAATGTTCCTAAAGGGTGTAATTTATGTTTGTCCTAATACCGTCCAAAGAAATCCATCGGTTTTTAGGACGCCTTTTAGGATTATGCTTAGGACATGTCCTAAAACCTTGGCTCTAGCAGTAAGGTTTTTCCTCAATTGATTCACACTGTGTGAATGTGTGAATCAACAGGTCCACCAGAGTGCTAAATGCGGGTGAGAGCGAGCGAATGCGAGCGCGAGCCTCACTCAGTACATTCACCGAAAGCCAACACCCGCCGATCAAGCGGGGGCGTGTCTGTGCGAGCGAGCGAACGCGAGCGCTGCAACCCGATTTTTTCCTAGACACCGCGCCTGGCCGAGCCGAGGACTTAGCGTAAGGCACGAGGAGGTGGGGCAGGCCGCAGCGGCGCTCCCCGAGAGAAGCGTGAAAGGGGCGGGCCCCCCGAAGTGCCGTCGCTAAGTCCGCAGGCGAGAGCCAACGCGAGAGTGTCCTGCCCACCTCATCATCAAGTAACTACTGTGGTGTCTGTATGTATTATAATTGAGAACGTAGCTCCCCGGGGAAGTGTCCTAACTGTCCTAAACGTCCTAAAAGTAGTCCTAATTAGAACTGTTAGGACAGCTATCTTAAATTACCGTTACCGTCATTTATGGGAGTATCACTTCGGTTTTCTTAGGACAGTTTAGGGCATTTAGGACTGTTTTAGTACAGACAATCCGACACCGATCTGGGTGGTAAGTGAGTCCGCATCTGCACGAGCTGACCTTTAGCGGATTGCCTTATGTATTAACTAGTTCGGGCAGTCAACGCTACGGCACGCCCACGGCCTTGTTTCACGACACGTTCTCCAGTCTGGGCAGCAGAACCTCCCGACTACGTTAAGCCACGGTATGGCATACAACTCGTCACCGATCGCGTAGTTATTGACGTCGCTGACAAGTTTCGCAATTCTGGAGACCAGATCGAAGCGCATACCGCATCTGATATCTTTGTGATCGATCGGATTCAATGCATCACTTTGTTTTTGAATTCAAGGTCATTATTCTCACTCCGCTATCAGCTAACGACTAAAAAGGATTCAACACACCGCGTAATAGTTGACGCGCACCTCGCATAAACGGCTCGACCCCGAACCGAGCTTGAGCTCGTCGACTCGGTCGAGTCCGAAGTTCTCGTACTGGTTGACCTTTTAACGTTGCGGGGTTGCCGGCATGGCGAATATGTGATTGTTTTTGCTCCTGAGGACACTGGCAGGCAGTGGACCTCGGTCGCAGCTCGGCTGATAGCTATTTCGTAACACAAAAAAATATGTTCAGAGATACTAAGATATGAATTCGTTATCTGGACGAAGTTTATGCCAAGATTCCAATGAGTATGTTACTGATATTGCCGTCATAGTTGGACTAGTAGTGACCCGAGTCGTAGTACCACCGCGGTGGTGGTGTGGTGTTACTACGGGACAGGTTTAATGGTTTAATGGCTCTCGTTACACCGACGCTCTCGGGGGGGGGGGATATCGGCGCCGAAGTTGGCTGGCCGGCGTTGCTCTAGGGGCGTGCGAGTAAGTACTCAAGGCGTGGCTACCAAATGTGAATGGCATCGTTGCCTTTGTTATTGACAGCTATCACTATTAATGGTAGCGTCGAACTGACAATGCAGGCGCGAATTTTATCAAAAACCAGCGCTACATCGTCGATGGGGCGGCGAAAAAACGAGGATATTCAGCCTGTTGGAAAACACTGCAAGTGCTGCATTTCACGTTGCAGTGAGCTGCTGCTGGAGCAGATACGGGATGAGGCAGTTGAGGTACTGTAGACTAACGGTCGCATGCATGTCTAGGAGAGAGGGAAGGAGTGTGGCTGCGGTCATTCCCCAAAAGACCTCGAAGTGAACAAGTTGCATTTTGTGCGTGTGAGCTTTGTGGTGCCGCATTCCAACACAGCCGGACCCTCCTTCACCTATGACGGTGAAGTGTAGGTAGACTCGATCTCCTAAAACGCCGACACAGCTGCGCTGCATGTAGAGAACATTGACCCGAATGACAAATTGTCATTAACAATACATCTCGTTTGTTCACCTTCGTGACCTACGCCTTCAGGTCACGTGACCTAATCACAACATTTGGCCGTGACCAAATATGCCACTTGACCTAATTTATCGGCTACGGTTCGTGTGGGGACCGTAAGCCGCACCGCATCCAGCCACACTGACGGCACAACTCAAAAAGTAAAAACCGCAAATCGTTACTAAGTACACGAGAACTCAACTAAATGCTGCAGCTCGGCTGTCTCCGAGTCCATCCCGGCCCCTAAATGGTCTTGATCTGCGCCATCGGCGCCTTGTAGCCGGCGCCCATGGCCGTGTACACAGTCCCGCTCGAGCCTCCTCCGTAGACATTCTCCGCCGGCGGCGGGTTCCTCATGAGCTCGGCCCTGTACGCGTGCGAGCGCTGGATGGCCACGTACGTGACGAAGAGCTGCACGCCGAAGGACAGCGTGCCGAAGATGATGACGCCCCAGGCCCAGGCGTCGAAGTCTTTCCACTCGCTCACTAGGATGAAGAGCACGACGGCCGAAATGGCCTGCAGCAGCAACATGAAGCAGTTGCCGAAGTAGTACTGGACAGCAACACACAGCAGAGAGAAAACAAGGCGTTAGGCAACGTCCAGTAAGGAGTGCATGGATCGGGGGATAGCTAGCTGCAGCAGATACGTACGAACTGGATGAAGCTGACTTTGCTCTGGATGACGGGCTGCACGGAGCCGTAGTAGCCCATGGCGGCCACGATGACGCCGAAGAGGCCCGACCACCACACGGTGTACGTGAAGAAGAAGGACACGAGCGTCACGCCCAGCTGCAGCAGCGCGATGGCGTTGCACGGGTCGCGGTTCTCGTACAGAAAGCCGAACTGGTCGTTGCGCTCGAGGTCAGCCATCTCTGCTGCGTTCGAAGGTCGGCGCTGTAGCTGGAGGAGGGACGAGGGAGCTGAGACTTAGCTGCGTATGGGGCTGGAGACTGACTGTGTGTGTGTGGGGAGGGGGGGGGTGCTGGTCCTCTCCAATGCCGCGTAGAAGGCCGAATGAGTGATTCGCTTGTCCAGCGACTGGATCGCGTCGTTTCACAAGAAGATACGTACTTCCTAGAAGTCATAAAATATGGTACTTATGTGGTCCACACCTGAAAAGAGCTCTTCGTTTTGGCTTCCGGGTAGAGCTATCGTAGACCGACCGGCGAAAGTATGAACCAAGATGACTTCCGGCAGATGCTCGCGAGTCGCGAGGCGGAGGGCGACAAGCGCGGCTACGGTGGCAAGCGCAACTTGACAGACGCGGACCTGGCCGAGGTGAGGAAGCTGTCTGCGAAGAAAGCCAAGAAGAAGGGCAAGAAGCCGAAGAATGCCACACCCGCGGACGCGGGCGACGCGGAGCATGAGAAGCCCAAGAGTTTGTACCGAGACCGCGCGGCCGAGCGACGGAAAGGAGGAACAGGAGACATGATCGATGCCGACGAGTACAAACATTTGAACACGGAGCAGAGCAAGTTCCTGGGCGGAGACATGGAGCACACTCACCTGGTCAAAGGCCTGGACTACGCGCTGCTGGCTCAGCTCAAGAGGGAGAAGGAGAAGTTGCTGGCCGAGAAGGAGAAGAAAGTCCACGTCCAGACCGGAGCTGGTAGCGAAGCTGAACAGGTGCTGACGAGGCGACCACGAGATGGCAAGCTGACGTTCAAGTCGAGGATGGGGAGGCTCGTGCACTTTCACGCGTGTCAGAGCACGCCCGAGGCCACGACGTCGGTGAAGTCGGAGCTGTTCCTGCCCGGCAGGATGTACTACACGTTCAATTTGTCGACTACGGAGGTCGAGAGCGTCCCTGTGAGTGTGCAGAGGAGCAAAGACGACTGTCCGGAACCTGATGAGGTGGTGAGCGGCATTGTGGACGAGGCGCTGGTGGACCGAGTGAAGGAGCTGATGACCAGCAAGAAGAGTGGGAAGAAGATGCGCAAAAAGAAGAAAGAGAACCATCACCACCATGCAGATAAAGAGCAGAACGAGGAGAACGAAGCGGACGTAGACGTGCCGATGGAGGAGGCCGCAGTTGAAGCTCCAGCTGATGACGAAGACGACGACGAAGATATCTTCCCTGACGTAGGCGAGTACGTCCCGATGGATCAGCGCACTGATGATGCACCTGCTGACGCCAGGAAGAAGGAGGAGATCAAGAAGGCGGGATACTTCTCGAACCTCAGTGCCTCCATCACTGAGAAGGAAGAGGAGGCCCGGAGAAAGGAGGAAGACGCCGAACGTGCGTGGAAGGATACGCTGCAGAAGGCTGTGGACGCACAGAAGCGGATCGAGCGCGAGAAGGAGCGGAAGGCCAAGGAGGCCAAGATGACCGGCGAGGCGGACGACTACGCCGAGTACCAGGCCGTTGGCGCTCTGCCCGACAGCGACGACGAGGACGACGAGGAGACAGCTCGACGTCGCAAGGCTGCAGGACTCACGGGCCGCAAGGGCGACGTTGACCCGGAGGAGAAAGCTCGACGGAAGCAGCAGAAGCAGAGCAGCAAGCTCGCGAACGACCTGGAGAAGATCAACAAGGTAAGCGCGGGTGTCATGTTGAAGTGTTGAAGTGGACGTCTGCTGACTCACTAACGTACCGCACCTTGTGTGTTTTAACAGATCATGGAGGACAAGTCTAAAAACTAATAAGAATCAGTTCTGGCAGTATCTTCTCACCCTTACTATTGGCTTAAATCCCATTCCTCATTTCCTCCAATGGCATCGCTGTATTCTATCCATTGGTTGAGAGCGCCGCCTGCGAGCGAAACGCAGACACCCTCGGGCTCCGCTGCCGGCATCATTTTTGCCTGGTCTTCCAGTTTTCTACTGCAAAGGTGCGTTCTCGCTTCCGCCGCTGTATACAGACACGCAGGCCCCTCCCTATCTACAGGACACACACAGGAAGGACGAGGGGAAGATGCCACCCGACTCTTAGCATACAGGACAGCTTAGCTCAATGCAGGGATCTACGTGGATGTCGAAGCCCCTCGTTCATCCGTGTCAACAAGGGGGAGGAGTGCCACGCAACTATACTTGACACGGAACACTGACCTTGCCTTGATTCTCGACAGAAAATGGCTGACGCTATTGCTCTCGCTCGTGAACGCCTCGCGGCCAAGTTCGGTGACGTCCGTACGGGCGGCAAGGGCACGGTGCGCCGAAAGCGCAAGGCCGCCCACAAGACGGCCACCGCCGACGACAAGAAGCTCGGCGCCACCCTCAAGAAGCTGGGCGTGACCCCATCCCCGGCGTGGAGGAGGTGAACCTCTTCAAGGCTGACGGCCAGGTTATCCACTTCCAGGCCCCCAAGGTGCAGGCCTCGATCGCGTCCAACACGTACGCCGTGAGCGGCTTCAACCAGACCAAGTCGCTGCAGGAGCTGCTGCCGGGCATTATCAACCAGCTGGGCCCGGACAACCTCGCCAACCTCAAGCAGATCGCCGAGTCCTACACGGCCGCCCAGAAGGCCGCCAAGGCCGCGTCGGCCGCCGCCGCTGACGACGACGACGACGAGGTCCCGGACCTTGTGGACAACTTCGAGGACGTTAGCCAGCAGGACTAAGAAACGCGCGACGAGCGCGGCAGCTTGCAGCCGAGGAGAGAGAGGGACGATGGCCCAGTGAGGAGTTAATGACGAGCGAATGGCCCAGCATCTCTGCGTTTGTTGGATGTCTGTCACCATATCCGCTCGACAGTTTCCTGTCGTGGGTTGTCTTTATCGCCGCTCAAGGGACGCAGGCAGTCGCTGTCCGCCGACGCCGCCTTTGGTGTCCTATAGGTTTCGCATCAAGGAGCGTAATTTCTTAAGAGAATCCCAGTACTACTAGTACGCCAGGCATAACATCAGTGCAGTTGTGGAGGAGCTGTGTGTGTGTTCATTGCGTCCGTAGCGAGGATTAACTCGCTTTCTCGCGTCAGACTTGGCCTAGAGAGTTGCCACCGTACCGTATTATGGCAATGGTAGCAGTATTGCATGCAGTCTCCACCCCGCAGATAGCCTGCATCAACGCTGAATGAATCAGTCACTAACACTGTAGCTGCGGCGGTCAAAGGCCTCCTCCTCCTCTCCATTCTGCAGTCGTCACTCGGCGACGGGTTATCTACTCCTGCCCCTCCTTCGTCCTTCTTCTCTGCTTCATCCGCCACTCAGCGCCGCACCGCAGTCCAGAGCGCCCCTCACCGCCCAATAACTAGGCGCCTAAGTTACTCCTTGAGGGTCACGATGGCCTTCTTCCAGTCCTTCTCCTTGTACACGTAGCGGCCGCGGAACGCGCGCTTAAACTTGCCTGTCAATATACGCCACACAGAGAGTAAGAGACCTGAACTATAGCCCACATATAGATCCTCTAGACAGCAGACGCACCCTCGTAGTTCATGGTGTTGACCTTGGCCACGGGCAGGTCGTAGACCTTGGTCAGGTACTCCTTGATCTCGTGCTTGGTGTAGTGCGGCTCCACGCGGAAGACGAACTGGTTGTCGCGCAGCCGCGTGCGCGCGTTCTTGCCCATGAAGGTCACCGCCATGTTGGGGAACTTGACGCGGTTCCACACCATCTTGCCAGAGTCTCAATGTATGTATGGGGCGGCGAGCCGAGCGCGCTGTGGCTCACAGCCGCTGCTTTTCCACCAATGCTAGAGATACACCTCCGTTTTTAACCAATTATAACACGTCATACTATTTGACCAATTAGAACGATTATTACACAATCAGCATCCAAGGAGCTCACAAGACAACATGGCGCGGGCGGGCAAGTGCTTCGAGTGCGTGCTGCAGGGCGAAGTGGTGCGTCTTACGGCATATAGACACTATCCTAGTAATTACAAGATTATGTGAATGTCGTTAACTAATTTTGATGGACATTGGTGTTGTGGCGGTGGTGATGTGGCGGCCAGAACTTCAAACACTTCCCCTCCTTCGTCGAGCGCCTCGGAGGGTTGTGCGACGAGAGCGTCGTCAAGGTAATTAACTGCATAATGCACTAGTATTGCAAATATCTGGTAGTAATTGTGTGTTTCTGGGTCACTTGTTGCAGGAGGACATTGCGTACAAGGAGTACGTGTACAACTTCGACGACAAGTGCCCGCAGTACATCCAGGGCGTGCCGCACTATGAAGTGCGAGCGCGCCACGTGTTCTCCGGCTCCACGACGTTCCAGGGAGAAGCAGTGGAGATGCCCTCAGATGGAGGACAGAAGTGGTGAGAGGGCTATGCGACTGGTGGTTTTTATTTGTGGAGTCCTTGCTGACGCCTTTGCTGCTGCAGGGAGCTGCGGTACATTGGCCGATGGGAGCGCAAGAAGATGTCGGAGCATGTTGGGAGCGCGCCACTTGGTGTGCCGTTCCGCAGTCAGATCGCCGTCTCGGTTGGGCAGAACGTGCGATCTTTCCTCGGCACGCTCGGCTTCCGGTAAGATGCGCGGTGCTTGTTGTTATGCCCTTTATTTGATCCTTACGTAACGCCAAATGATACAGCCACAGCTACAGGTACATGCGGCTCGGCACGCGATGGCAATTCCCGAACGGTATCACGATTGAAGCTACGCGTATGAAGGCGGTAAGTGGGATACGAGGACTTCTAAGAAATCACTTCGGTTTGATGCTAACCGGCTGGATCGTACGCAGTTGGAAAACGAGGACGAGAAGGACGAGTACCGCCTGGTTGATCTGGAGAACCTGCGTGTGGAGGCTCTGCTCGTGGAGATCTTCGCTCTAACGACGGATGAGAAGATCGACGAGGCCTCGCAGAAGATTCGCCGCTTTGCAGTTGACCTGGACCCGTACTTCATCGAGCGTCCGTCCGAGGGCAAGGAGATTCTGCACAGTACTGCTACTCTGGCTGCTGAGCGCCGCAAACGCCCACGTCAGTAGAGCGACTGCCCGATGGAAAGCGAAGCGGCGAACTATGCCGAAGGTAGGTATCAATCTGAATCGCTTTACTGAATAAAAATGGGGTTAGCGCTGCTTCTTGCGCAGCGCTTTGGTAATGCCGCTGTGCCTTCCCTGGGCCGTGGGCGCTAAAATGTCTCTATCAATCGTGTCTTGGGGCTGTATGTATCTGGAAAATCGCGCACAACTGGGTAGACTTTGTAGAACCGTCTCTAGTTGCAGTCGCAGGCAAAGCCTTTTTGCTTGACAGCTCTGTACTTCGGTGGTGGCGTCTGGGAAAGTCGAATAATCTCCGGTGGTGCAGGCTGCTGCTCCTGTTTGTCTTCACCCGCTTGCTGCTTCTCCTTCTCCTCCTCCTTCTCGGCTCGAAGATCCGCCACCATGCGGTCAATCAGACACTGGAACGCGTCGCCAATGTGCTCGCCGCTCTTGGCCGAGGCGCGGAACCACTCGACGATCTTGTTCTTGTCCACGCACTTCTGCATGTTGACGCCGAGATCCAGCGCGCCCATGGGGTCCATCAGCAGGTCGCTCTTGTTGGCGACCATCACCACGGGGATCTCCGCCCCTTCGTTCAGGTCCTTGCAGCACGTGTCAATCTCGTTCTTCCAGTTCACAACTGCGTCAATTGTATTGGCGCGCGTGATATCGCACACGATCACGGCGCCCTTCGCCTCGCGGAAGTAGCCGCGCGTGAACTTGGCGAACCGGTCTTGGCCCGCGATGTCCCACAGCTGCAAGCTGATGGTCAACTGGTCGTCGTACTCGATGATCTTCTCCACAAAGTCCGCTCCGATGGTGCTCACGTACTCCTCGTTGAACTCGTCCTGCGTGAATCGCCGGATGGTGCTGGTCTTGCCGCAGCGGGCGTTGCCCACAATCAGCACCTTCATGATCACAGTCTCCGGCTCGTCGTCCGAGGACGAGTCGAAGCTCTCGCCGCTCTCGGAGCCGCTGCTGCCTGATCCGCTCGAGTATTGGGCCAGCATGGCCTCGATCTCCTCCTTGGTCGGGGCCGGGGCGTTCTCGAGCTCTGCGAGTTGCTGTTGCACCTCCTCAAGACTCAGCGAGGCCGTCATCGACCTCGAGCGCTCGCTGCGAGCTGCTAGCGGGTGCGAGGAGTTGGAGTGACCGCTGTGCACGCTGTGCGCGTCGTTTGCCTCTTCGAAGTCCGTCAGCGTGCGCGCCTCCGAGTCGTTGTCCACGCTGCCGACGCTGCTGCGGTGCTGCTGCAAGATGCGCGCCGACTGCTTGGAGCTGAACATGGCCGCCACGTCGCCGTAGTCCATAGCTCTCAGCGAATCAACTGTGTTCTTCTCTCTAGCTCCTCGTTCAGAGGGTTCTCTCGCAGCGACAACTGGGACGAGGCTTCGTGCTGGGTTGCCGTAACGGGGAAGAGCCTAACTGAGCTCTTCAACTTCAGTTGCAAAAAGTATCTACTCCCTGATTGGCTTAAAATAAAACTCAGTGATTGGTTCTAACCGGATAAATAGTGAACCAATCAAATCAGTGTTGCAGGTTTCGAGACTTTCATTGCTTACATCCGAACTTGGCCACGAATTCATCGTGATCGCGGAGTATCGAAGACATACAAAAAATCATACTGTACACAATATTACTACAACGCCTGGCATGGCATTCTCGAGACAGACTTGGTATTCTGCGCTTACGGCTGGCAATCCATTCATTCCTAAATCCCCAAAAGTCGATCGATGCGCCTCCGTCTCCTGCGAGTCTTGACGAGTCTCACCGCCATCGCGCACTTCGCGTCGGTGACAGGCTCCGCAGCTCTCGAGTCTAACGCTTCAAGCTGGGCTGGCGTCAGCACTGTGAGCGAAACCGGTATCGGCGCAACTAGATTTCTTACAACCAAAGGTGTCGGTGGCGGTGATGACGAGGACGAGGAGAGAGCGGGCCCGACCGCTCCAATCGTCGAGAAGGTCCAGACCTTGGTCACGGCTTCGAATACAGCGCCGGAAAAGCTACAGAAATTGCTCAACGTTGAAAAGTCTGCAGATGACGCTTTCACCCTCTTGAATCTCGACAAGATCGGCGACTCGTTGTTCTCCATCAAGAACCACGAGAAGCTCACTCAGTGGCTCTCATCCGTCGACGATTTGAGTGCAAAGAGACCCGCGGTAGGAACGTCCGCGATCTCGACTCTACTTGCGCACTACGACGATGCGACCCTGTATTCCCTGTTCACAAAAGCCAAAAGGATTCCGAGAACGAAGGATGTCGCCACAAAGTTGCAAACTGAGCAGATGCAGCTCTGGTTAACCGCCGCGAAAGACCCGGACGATGCATTCCGCCTGATGAAGATTGGTGAGGCGAAAGGGAATATTCTCACCAACCGTGAGTTCGACGTTTGGGCCAAATACGTAGGCGATTTCAACGCAAAGTATCCTGACCAAGCGGTGTCACTGGCCCCGACGCTCGTGAAGCTATACAAGGACGGTGGTCTTCTATTTGAAATGGCCCAGACGGCGAAGAACTTGAAGAACACCAAAAACATCGCTGCGAAGGTGCAGGAGGAGTTGATCAGAGTTTGGCTGAACACTGGGAAGACCCCAGATGATGTTCTGGTATCGATCGGCCTTGGCAAGAACTCGCTTCTTTGGGAAAATAACGCTAAGATTTGGGAGAACCCGCTAGTCAACAGTTGGGCCCGATACATCAAAGCGTACAACATCAAGAACGGCGAGGCGGAGAAGGCAGTCAGGGCGACGATGGTCGAAGCGTTAACGCGGACATTCGGTGATGACGTCGTGGCCAAGATGATTCTTAGAGCGAAGGCAAACACGGCAACACAGAGCGTTGCGTCGAGATTGGAGTCTGCACAGCTGGAAATGTGGCAGAGCAGTGGAAAATCTGTCGACGATGTGTACAAACTGCTACGGCTAGATCCTGAGCATCTAGTGGGTGACATCGCTGTCCACCCTGTCTTTTGCGTGTGGGTTTTATACGTGAATACGGTCATCGCGGCGAATCCCAGCAAGGCGTCCACCTTGTTATCGACGTTCGAGTCGCGCTTCAAGGACAGACCTTTCAACCAAATCCTCCAGTTGATCGTCAAGAAGTCTTCCAGTTTGGAAAAGACGGCTATCGCAATCCAGACGGAGAAGATCCGGGGCTATCTGGATAGTAACCAGTCTCCCCAGAAAGTCTTCAAGATGCTAGTCCTCGACAACACGGGGGATAATCTTCTCGGTGATCCGATGTTCCAGCTGTGGATGAAGTACGTGAAGGATTTCAACAAGAAGAATCGGAAGCACCAAGAATCCTTGTTCACACCGCTGCGCATGTACTACAACCCGGGGCCTGTGAACCGAATGATCGAGATCGCGATGGAAAATCCAAGCACCGTGAAGATCGCCAAACTGGTGCAGAGAGAGCGGTCCAAGTATTGGCTGGACGAAGGGCAGCTACCCCAGCTTGTGTTCCATTTCCTGGACCTAAGCAAGACTGGCGAAAAGACTCTTGCCAGCCCAAACTTTAAATTGTGGGCGAAGTATCTGAACGACTTCAATCAGCGGTATCCCACACAACGAGAGACTACGCTCGATGGCCTACGGGCTAACTACAAGGACATTCTTCTGCTTCCGATTTTGGCTGCTGCGAAGAAGGACCCCGCAACGGAAAAAACGGCGGCAAACTTACAGAGTGCGCTTATCAACAAGTGGCTAGCCACGGGCGAGAAGGTGGACGACCTAAAACGGATGCTTCGTGGGGTGCCAACGTCCGACGAAATGATCACGCGGTATACGGCAAAGCTCGAAGTGTTGTCGAAAAGCACTTCTGTGTAACCTTACCTCCTGCACCACAGCGCTGAAGCTGCGGTTTCGCTGTCCATACTGAGACCGATGCTGCCCAGGCGATCGTAGCTCTCGAAAACATGTTCACCTATTGTGCTTTGCATCCGTTTTGGCTTTGTCTACTCATGTTTGAAGCAACCAGTTTGATTCTAACGTTAGTTATGATGCCTAGTTGGAGCCAGAACGCTTGATAGATGCCGTCGTGGTACGGAATAAAATGCGGAGGTGAGATTGGTATACAGTCGGATTGAATGCCTCGCACAAGATCGGCCAAGGCGCTGCAGATCGCCGTTATTACTGGCGTACGACATCAGCAACTCCGTTTCGCTGGGGTCTCCCGGGCACCGCTCACTAAATCTGAGTCTTTGTCGACTTGGGATATCGACGTGGGTGGGGTGGGTAAACGCTTCATGGCGCGAGTGTGCTTTCGACAGTGAGTGTAGGGCTGATTTCTCGTTCAACGCCCTGTCCTCCATGCTTCTCGGTCTGCACACAAGATTTCGGAGCGAGCCCATCTCGACGTGCGCTTCTTTCGTGGCAAACAACAACCTATCAGGCTTTCTCCGGGTAAGCTGTCCACGCTACTGAGTGGCACAAAGACACAGCCGCTCCTTCCACCAGTTATCTACAAACTCAACCGCCGCAATGCGAATGGTGTTGAAGTCTTGACTCAATACCTCGTCTTATACTCCTCGCCTTCCTGCACCTGAAAGCATGACTTCCGTGGATACACTTTATAAACTTATCGTGTTTTCTCCGACATGCGAGAGATGTCTACGCCTTCCGACGACGAGTTGTTCTCGCAATTCACGAATGGAAGCATGAGTAGCAAAAGGTGCGCACGGTCAAGCTACAGCAACTATAATGGGAGCGGGATCATTTACAGGCATGATCGATAAAGGAACAAGGGGGCACACAGCCTCCAGTGTACTACCAATGAACGGGAAGCTAGACCAATAGACCTCGTACAAGTATTCGCAGTCGTTGCTCAAGGCCACCAAGAAAGAGCGCATCACGCTCAACTACACGCTCTGCGAAATTGTGCGTATGATGCTATCGCCACGGATGCAGCTCTTCACACTGACCGGATTTAGACGCATGATGCGCTCAACCAACGCAGTGCCGTAGCTCTCCCGATACTCTGTTAGTTTTCCGTGAGGTCGCTGACGCAACAACAGAAGAGCAACTGGAATATCAAGATGCCGAGTGTGCTATCTATTCCGCCCGGTTGTACCACGCAGGGGCCTATGACTCCGGTGAATCTGTCGGTCAGCATCGATATGTTCGGTTCATCGCAGGTGGATCCGTTTTGGCTTCCAACATCAGTAAGGCTAACGTTTGCACAACACTAAAATACGACATCCTTCTCGCAATTCTCTTTTGTGCAGTAGAGAGCATCATGCAGTACTTCCGCAAGCGAGTGAACGGCACGGTCAACCTGTTCATCGTGGATCACTAAGGCACTCAACTCAACGAAGTGTCCCTTTTGCTCGTGTGGCGTCTCGAGCGACTGCGTCTGGGTCTCCGTGGGTGTAGGACTCTTGACTTAAGTACCGTTCTGTGTGAAGGACTAGCACACCACGTTTGGGAACCTCGTCTCGTTCACTATTACCAGCGCCGCATCGGAGGTGGCCTCTTGAGGGTGCGTGGTAGCTTTCTTCGCAGCGATGACAGAGTGCATAGCGCGCAGAGTACTGCGACTACAAGGGCCGGGTAGAGCAGCATATTTGCTTGAAACTTGCCGTCGTTCGCGGTTATCGGTTGCTGATCAATAAAAAAATACGTAATACTTTCGATCAAACTTGAGTAGTCACTCACCATTGACAGTCCTAACGTTAGCGCGATCTGCGGCCGTACAGTGCAATGCGCAGTTATCAAGGCGCCAAATTGTGAAGTACTTAAGTAATCGCGCTCCAACTCAGGTTGGAAACTCGCGCTGAACGTCGTTGGGCTCCTGCAAATTCACGAGGATTCATAATCCATTGAATGCGGAAGAACAATTGAATCGCAAAACTTCGCTAGAATGCGTTGCATTTTCATCACTATACGTTTGGTGAGTTTGTCTTACGAGGTTTTCTCAGTCAAGGCATTCAGCTTCGCGGCATATCTCTCGATCAAGTCGTCGGCGATGTGCATGTGGCTAAACCTCCTTGTAAGGGTCTCCAGCGGTTCCTTCTTCGCTACCCATTTGTTGATCAGAGCACTCTCCAAGTTCATCGCCAGTTTCTTCGTATTTTTGTCTTGTTTCGCCGCATCCAAAATACTCACAAGATTCAAGTCGTTGTAGTTCGCCCGAATCCCATCGATTATCGTCGTTTTCTCGTTCGGGTACCGGCGGTTGAAATCGTTCAGATACCTGACCCAAAGTTTGAAGTTCGGTCTTGCTAGGGTCTTCTCGCCGGCGTTGTTCAGATTCAGAAAATGGAACACATGCCGAGGGGGGTCCTTCTCGTCAAGCCAGTGTCTGGACCGCTCCCTCTGTATCAGTTTCGCAATGCTCACGGTGCTGGGATTTTTCATTGCCGCCTCGATCATACGTTCAACGGGCTCGGGGTTATACTTCATACGGATGGGGGTGAACACTGATTCTCGCTGCTTCGGGTTCTTCTTGTTGAAGTCCTTGGCGTACTTCAGCCACTTCGTGAATAGAGGATCGCTGAGGAGATTGTCTCCCACGTTGTCAAGGTTCAGCCACGCGAACACATGTACAGGCGACTCGTTATTCGCCGCATAGCTCTTGATCTTCTGGGTCTGGAGTGCTGTTGCGGCGCTTTCCATACTGGGGAACTTCATGACTTCTAGGAGGATCTGGTTCATGGCTCGGTCCTTGAAGCGAGAGTCCAGTTTCGACAAAATCTCCGTGATCTTCCCAGGTTTCTCCTTGGCGTACATGTCCATGTACGAGACCCACGTGTTGAGCAGAGGATTGTAAGTGAAGTCAATTTTCAGGCGGAGGTCGAGTAGCTCGCACACTTCGTCCACAGATTTCCCGCTGTTCCTCCACATATCCACCTGCGCTGACAGCAACTTCGTCGCCAAGTCTCGGGTTTCATCTCTTGTTTTTGCCCTGCCAAGCATCTTCGCCACGTTGGTTTCGCCGAATCGCCGCGTTAACGTCTCGACAGCAGTCGCTTTTGCGTGTGGGAACTTAGCACTGTAAGCGTTCGCGTACTTAAGCCAACTGAGGAAGAGCGGGCTCTCCAACACATAATCCACTGTTCGGCCAAGGTCGAGGTCGATTAGAGCGTCGCCCGGTGTTTTTCTTGCGTTTAACCAGAATGTCACCAGTTGGTCCTCTAATTTCGTGGCGATATCTTTGGTTGCTTCCACGTGCGTGGCCTTCTCAGCAATTCTGAAAAGAGTCACGTCGTCACTGTAGTACTTTACCAGTGCGGGAACCATCGAACCCGGCTTTTCAGGATACTTCGCGCTGAAATCGTCCACATATTTGCTCCAAGTGATGAACTCCGGGTTTTGATAATATTATCCTTCACTTTATCCAGAGCCATCAAGTGAAAGACGTCGTCCGGGGCTTTTGCGGTGGCCACCCAGTGTTCCATTTGCTCCTTTCCAATCGCACCGCGAGGTCTTTCGAGTCCGTGTAAAACTTTGCAGACTGAATCATCTTGTACAGCGTGGCGTCGCTGTAGTGAGTAGTCAGAGTCGAGATCGTGGACATCCTCTTAGTCGGGTCCTTGGCATTCAAATCGTCGGCGTACTTGAGCCACTCGGTGAACTGGGGCCGGTACAACAGCCACTCCCCCGCTTTTTTCAGACGCATGCGGCCGAAAACAGTTTCTGCAGATTTCCCCTCGTCGAGCCACTTTTGAAGGCGCTCCGGGGTTACTTTCGAAGACGAGAAGAAGGTTGCCACCTTCTCCGCAGCCTCGGCCAGCCCCGCTCTCTTCGTCGCCATCTGTGAACTCGGTGACGGCGCTTGTTCTGAGGTATCTTGGCACGGAGACTGGTGCGTGGGCACCAGCCCAGATGAAACCTTCGGGCACGGGTGGCGTGGGGTCTGCCTCCAAGGCTTCTGCGAGGAGTGGCCTCGCGAAGACTAAGGCCAATGTCATCAGCCGCTGGAGATGCATCGTGTTCCCTGACGACCGAGAGTCTTTGTCGGGGAAAAGCCAGATGAAAAGTGGGAAGCATCGGGAATTGGAGATGCAGCCGGTCATCATGGCCCAATGGGACCGGTACGTGTATATGACAGGCCTGAGTGTACAGTACTGTACACTCAGGTACCGGTATTACTAAAGTTATAAAACATCAGTGGAATAGTCAGGGACAACAGTAGCTACAGTCTTTACGTACTAAGTACTGTACTGCACTGTGTTTGATGATGGCGATTTACCATCTGCCTTTTGCGGTCATGACGTATACATGTACAATACATGTACACCAGTTGTGGCCCTTTTCAAAATTATCATCTTTCATAATACGCCGAAATACGAGTTGAAACTTTGTCAAAACGCTGCGCTTTGCTCAAGGAATTGAAAACAGTCGTTTTCACTTGAAAAGACGTTCTAGAAGCTACAAAAATACCCGCCTAAACCCCCAAAAGCCGGCCTAAACTCCGTTTTTGCCATCACTGTTTTCAGGTGTGCAGTATTCGCGGTGTGTAAATGCACTGTGTACAGTTCGGCAAGAGCAAAAACAAACTCGTGAAGTGCAAATCGAAATTCATCAAAACAGGGAAGGATGTGGGTCTCTTGTAGCTTTTCACCATCCCAAGAATAGTGTGCTGTTCGGTATCGTCGTGCCACCGCCTGGTACGTAGAGCTGTCGCAAAAGTAACACTTAACTTTCTTAACCACTCCTGTTTGTAACGTACGGCTGTACCACCCTAACCTGCCTCTTACCTCCTCTTTACTTACCCTTTACTTACTCCATACAAAGTCCAAGTCAAAACTTTTACATGTAGCAGCGGCTTGCTCCTTGCTCACGGTAGACGAACTACGAAGTACAAGAGGGCCTTTAACACTCCTAATGGTAGCAAGAGTCTCTAGAAAGTCTTTTCGAGTCGGTAGTCATCCTCAATGGAGGTTGGCGCCACCCAAATGGTTATTACAAGCTCTAGATCTTTTCTCAGACGTGATAGATAGCAACCTATGGTTCAAGAGCGTGGCTTCGATCAACATACCGTAAATAACGGCGAACATGCAACGCACGGCGAAGATGCAACATTACCGCCAAATTACTACAAATACTGGTATTTTATCTTGATTTTAGTATGGGGTGAACTTTTTACGGCTTTTTTACGAGTGAATGGACTTTTTACATTTTGACTTGAAAGCTTCTTTTTACGACGTTGCATCTTCGCCGTGATTTACGGTACTGTAGTCTACCTACTCCAAATATGGCCCCTGCGCTCGCTCGTTCTGTGTGGGGCATTATGCGCGCTTCGACTCGGAACCAAGCAAACCTCTCCACTGAGTGGCAATGAAGTGGCAACAGCGACCATCGCATTCATCATTTTTAGTACCGCTACAAGTATGTAGCCTTATATACGCATGTGTGTATGCAGTACGCATTATTCGGTGCGTTAGAAAAGTCGATTACAAACAAGATTGACGTGAAGTAAACGAAGCGCGATAGCAGTGCGACGACGACAGAAGCGAAATCACCACCGCGTTGCGGAACTTCGCGGTCGCGCCGCCTTGATGTAGAGCACGGCTACTCTATCGAGCCTTCAGCTGTTCACGTATAACTCGCATTTCTAAGTACTAGTTCTTGTTCTCAGCGTGGTGACATAATGCCAGCTCTATCCAAGCTCTCGAATCTGAGCTGCTGGACTAGCCGTATGATTGATAGCTCGGCCATCGCTCGAGTAGCTGTGTTATCTCCGCGTTCGGAGTAATGCGCAAGGTGCGCCAGTGTCGCCATCGCCGTCAACCCCGAAGGACCTGCCTGACGATGTGTGGTCCACACCTCGATATTTATATAGGTTTTTGTATGGACTGGGAAATGGTCCACTTGAGCAAAGTAAGGGGTAAGTAAGGGTCCGGGTAAGAGGCAGTTAGTTAAACAAGTTTAAGCTTACAAAGTTAGAGGCTTAACTCCAACAGCTCTACTGGTACGTCAATGCTATCGATGATGACGATGGTGAAATTACACACTGCGCACAGCACAGACGCAGTTTCATAGACAGGGATCCAACGGAGGCGAGGGTTGCGAGGAGACCGCGAAGCAGGACCGCGCGGTATTTGCGGAGGCGGGCGAGTCGAGCACTGCACTCGCCAGGTGAGAGAATCTATATATCGCGAGCGAAGCGAACAGCGAGGGCGCTGAAGGGGCGCGAACAGTAGCGGGACTGGTCACTTTTATGCAATTACCTGTGACACTTGATTATGACCACCATAGTACCGTACAGTATATGAACTCTCATAATTCATACCCCATATTCTTGAAGTTGCGTTGTTGTATTTTGTTTATGCACAATTCCACTCCAAACTCTTGTGTGCAGACCGAGAAGCATGGAGGACAGAGTGTTGAACGAGAAATCAGCCTGACACTCACTGTCGAAAGCGCACTCGTGCCATGAAGCGTTTACAGTACCCACCCACGTCGATATCTCAAGTCGAAAAAACTCAGATTTAGTGAGAGGTGCCCGGGAGGTTATCGCCACGGATGCAGCTCTTCACACTGACCGGATTTAGACGCATGATGCGCTCAACCAACGCAGTGCGTAGCTCTACCGATACTCTTTTAGTTTCAGTGAGGTATTGCGCGTTCTACTCGAACTTTCCGAAGTCGATTGATTGAATCGACCGAGCCAAATCGCCAGCAAACCGCCCGAGATCTTGATTTGACTTGAGTTTACTATGTACGCAATAAAGTACGAAATAAGAAGTCGACGAGGCCGTCTCGGTCGATTCCAAAAGACTTGACGTTTGTATTCAGCGATTTCAAGCCATATGGTAAACCGACCCGAATCGGCAATATTGGCCAGAATTCACAATACATTGTTGCACTTAACATTGTTCGCTAGCGGCAGCAGCTCTCCCGATACTCGCTCCATTCGAGTAGTCGGAAATATGTTCGGGTCATCGCATGGCTTCCAACATCAGTAAGGCTAACCGAGATAGACTATTAATACGTTTGCACAGCACCAGAATACGGACATCCTTCTTGCAGTTCTCTTTTGTGCAGTAGAGAGCATCATGCAGTACTTCCGCAAGCGAGTTAACGGCACGGTCAACCTGTTCATCGTGGATCACTAAGGCACTCAACTCAACGAAGTGTCCCTTTTGCTCGTGTGGCGTCTCGAGCGACTGCGTCTGGGTCTCCGTGGGTGTAGGACTCTTGACTTAAGTTCCGTTCTGTGTGAAGGACTAGCACACCACGTTTGGGAACCTCGTCTCGTTCACTATTACCAGCGCCGCATCGGAGGTGGCCTCTTGAGGGTGCGTGGTAGCTTTCTTCGCAGCGATGACAGAGTGCATAGCGCGCAGAGTACTGCGACTACAAGGGCCGGGTAGAGCAGCATATTTGCTTGAAACTTGCCGTCGTTCGCGGTTATCGGTTGCTGATCAATAAAAAAATACGTAATACTTTCGATCAAACTTGAGTAGTCACTCACCATTGACAGTCCTAACGTTAGCGCGATCTGCGGCCGTACAGTGCAATGCGCAGTTATCAAGGCGCCAAATTGTGAAGTACTTAAGTAATCGCGCTCCAACTCAGGTTGGAAACTCGCGCTGAACGTCGTTGGGCTCCTGCAAATTCACGAGGATTCATAATCCATTGAATGCGGAAGAACAATTGAATCGCAAAACTTCGCTAGAATGCGTTGCATTTTCATCACTATACGTTTGGTGAGTTTGTCTTACGAGGTTTTCTCAGTCAAGGCATTCAGCTTCGCGGCATATCTCTCGATCAAGTCGTCGGCGATGTGCATGTGGCTAAACCTCCTTGCTCGGAGGAGGCAGCGAGACCCATATAATAGTGTAGCACGCGATCTTTCAGGAGCCGACACAGACAAGAATAGTGACCGAGATGAGGGGTGATTTCAAATCCCAAGGAATGGTTAATATCCTGGCGCAGGGAGCGCAGCAACCAGAGTTATGGATATTTGTTTTTCCGGAGTCCGGATGGCATCCCAACGTCTATCAAGGCTCCCCGACAAGACTCGAGCCAAAAAAAAAACCATTGATAAAAATCATTACTTAGGCCCGTTCGTAACTTCCCGGGAGCTGGGACCGGGGCGAATGGGACGATACCCCTCGTCCGTCAAACTTGAAAATTACATGCATTTTTTAAGCCCCTGACTCTCGGGAACTTTAAGTATGAAGCCATGCCCAGCTACCTGTATACTTAGTACCATGGTAGCATGCACAAGATAATACTGAGTAGTCTGCAAGACTGCAACCTAGAATTGTGGGTAGCGTTCACAGATCCAACCACAAATCTCCGTATCCGCGTGCTCCAAGGCTTCTGCTGCACCTTCAGCCGTCAGCTCTTGAGCTCGTTGGGTGTGCAAGAAGAGCAGCACCTTCGTGCGCAACGTAGTTGATCGTTTTATCGGAACAGCCCTCCGCGCGGTGAGTGTGAAGCCATTTCACGACTCGGTACTGACCTTCGTAGGCTGCATCGCCCATGGCTTCTGCTGTGCACCCTCGCTTCGATTGTAGTGCAGCCATTTGACGACCTCCAGAGCACCACTTCTAGCAGCTTCGTCCATGGCCTCAACCGTGCAGCCCTCAAACCGATGAGTGTGTGGCCACTTTACGACCTCGAGGTGGCCGCTCATGGCTGCATTATCCATAGCGTTCGTCGCTTGTATTGACGTGCAGCCACTGCACCACATGAAGGTGTCCGTGTCCAGCCGCATAATCCATCGCCTTGGTTGTGCACCCGCTTTCATGCATTGCGGTGGGGTTCGCTTGATCTCTTCATCTCTCTTCCTCTTGATACTTCTGATGCAAGTTGGCTCTGAAGCTTGTGTAGATATTGCACGACCTGTAGATGCCCACCGTGTGCTGCTCCGTCCATCGCAACTTTGTGGATAGAATGTTCCGGCCGCCCCAGTTCCCAAAAGATGAATAAATCGACGTCTGGATATTTCTGGATAAGCCACTGCATGACGTCGAGATGGCCATCGAGAGCAGCGCACGCCATCGTCTTCCACGCGACGTTGGCATTTTTATGTCATGACGGAATGGTCCTCGAACCTTCAACAACCTGGGTGCGCTGTTCTTGATGAACAGTCGGTTGCACGTTTCTGAGAGCCTCTTGCTGTCGTAAGGGTCTCCAGCGGTTCCTTCTTCGCTACCCATTTGTTGATCAGAGCACTCTCCAAGTTCATCGCCAGTTTCTTCGTATTTTTGTCTTGTTTCGCCGCATCCAAAATACTCACAAGATTCAAGTCGTTGTAGTTCGCCCGAATCCCATCGATTATCGTCGTTTTCTCGTTCGGGTACCGGCGGTTGAAATCGTTCAGATACCTGACCCAAAGTTTGAAGTTCGGTCTTGCTAGGGTCTTCTCGCCGGCGTTGTTCAGATTCAGAAAATGGAACACATGCCGAGGGGGGTCCTTCTCGTCAAGCCAGTGTCTGGACCGCTCCCTCTGTATCAGTTTCGCAATGCTCACGGTGCTGGGATTTTTCATTGCCGCCTCGATCATACGTTCAACGGGCTCGGGGTTATACTTCATACGGATGGGGGTGAACACTGATTCTCGCTGCTTCGGGTTCTTCTTGTTGAAGTCCTTGGCGTACTTCAGCCACTTCGTGAATAGAGGATCGCTGAGGAGATTGTCTCCCACGTTGTCAAGGTTCAGCCACGCGAACACATGTACAGGCGACTCGTTATTCGCCGCATAGCTCTTGATCTTCTGGGTCTGGAGTGCTGTTGCGGCGCTTTCCATACTGGGGAACTTCATGGCTTCTAGGAGGATCTGGTTCATGGCTCGGTCCTTGAAGCGAGAGTCCAGTTTCGACAAAATCTCCGTGATCTTCCCAGGTTTCTCCTTGGCGTACATGTCCATGTACGAGACCCACGTGTTGAGCAGAGGATTGTAAGTGAAGTCAATTTTCAGGCGGAGGTCGAGTAGCTCGCACACTTCGTCCACAGATTTCCCGCTGTTCCTCCACATATCCACCTGCGCTGACAGCAACTTCGTCGCCAAGTCTCGGGTTTCATCTCTTGTTTTTGCCCTGCCAAGCATCTTCGCCACGTTGGTTTCGCCGAATCGCCGCGTTAACGTCTCGACAGCAGTCGCTTTTGCGTGTGGGAACTTAGCACTGTAAGCGTTCGCGTACTTAAGCCAACTGAGGAAGAGCGGGCTCTCCAACACATAATTCACTGTTCGGCCAAGGTCGAGGTCGATTAGAGCGTCGCCCGGTGTTTTTCTTGCGTTTAACCAGAATGTCACCAGTTGGTCCTCTAATTTCGTGGCGATATCTTTGGTTGCTTCCACGTGCGTGGCCTTCTCAGCAATTCTGAAAAGAGTCACGTCGTCACTGTAGTACTTTACCAGTGCGGGAACCATCGAACCCGGCTTTTCAGGATACTTCGCGCTGAAATCGTCCACATATTTGCTCCAAGTGATGAACTCCGGGTTTTTGATAATATTATCCTTCACTTTATCCAGAGCCATCAAGTGAAAGACGTCGTCCGGGGCTTTTGCGGTGGCCACCCAGTGTTCCATTTGCTCCCTTTCCAATCGCACCGCGAGGTCTTTCGAGTCCGTGTAAAACTTTGCAGACTGAATCATCTTGTACAGCGTGGCGTCGCTGTAGTGAGTAGTCAGAGTCGAGATCGTGGACATCCTCTTAGTCGGGTCCTTGGCATTCAAATCGTCGGCGTACTTGAGCCACTCGGTGAACTGGGGCCGGTACAACAGCCACTCCCCCGCTTTTTTCAGACGCATGCGGCCGAAAACAGTTTCTGCAGATTTCCCCTCGTCGAGCCACTTTTGAAGGCGCTCCGGGGTTACTTTCGAAGACGAGAAGAAGGGTGCCACCTTCTCCGCAGCCTCGGCCAGCCCCGCTCTCTCTTCGTCGCCATCTGTGAACTCGGTGACGGCGCTTGTTCTGAGGTATCTTGGCACGGAGACTGGTGCGTGGGCACCAGCCCAGATG
The DNA here is from genome assembly GCA_024211575.1 of Phytophthora melonis. NCBI lineage: Eukaryota > Oomycota > Peronosporomycetes > Peronosporales > Peronosporaceae > Phytophthora > Phytophthora melonis. The sequence continues at coordinate 1,913,913 of JAMXKT010000085.1, forward strand.
AAACCTTCGGGCACGGGTGGCGTGGGGTCTGCCTCCAAGGCTTCTGCGAGGAGTGGCCTCGCGAAGACTAAGGCCAATGTCATCAGCCGCTGGAGATGCATCGTGTTCCCTGACGACCGAGAGTCTTTGTCGGGGAAAAGCCAGATGAAAAGTGGGAAGCATCGGGAATTGGAGATGCACATGGGAGCCGCTAACGACAGGCAGCGAGTCTTATTGACAGGCACCACAGACATAGACACTACATGATTACAGCCAAAGATAAGTAACATGCTCGTTGCTAGGGCATCCATTCACTTGTTGTGGAAGCTCGCACCACTTTGGATCTACACTGGTGCTGTCATGGTCGGCCTCAGCGCACGTGTAGAGGTTGATTTTTTTTGCATTTCTGTCCCGTCCGTGGAGTTTTGAAGCTGCCTGGCTACTCCCCACATCACTTAGTTTTAGTATGGCTGCTGCCTGTCAATAAGACTCGCTGCCTGTCGTTAGCGGCTCCCGACCCACATCCTTCCCGGTTTTGATGAATTTCGATTTGCACTTCACGAGTTTGTTTTTGCTCTTGCCGAACTGTACACAGTGCATTTGCACACCGCGAATACTGCACACCTGGAAACAGTGATGGCAAAAACGGAGTTTAGGCCGGCTTTTGGAGGTTAAGGCGTTGTGTTATATCTCAGCTTCTCGAACGTCTTTTCAAGTGAAAACGACTGCTTTGAATTCCTTGAGCAAAGCGCAGCGTTTTGACAAAGTTTCACTCGTATTTCGGCGTATTAACCCCAGTCGGGCGTTTTGCTAGGACAAACGCGAAAAATGGTACACTATACTGAAATCAAGTCAAATTCGGATTTGTCCTACCGTTTGTCCTAGCAAGAGGAGAGCGGTAGAATCGCACAGACAGAACAGATGAACCACACAACATATCAAGCGAATCCCACAGAGGATTTGGGACCAGCACAGATAACTGTGGGATATGGTGTAAATGCACAGATCGTAGCCGCAAACGCACACAAAAACCACTAGAATAGAGTGGCTTACACTATGTGATGTAACGGTTCCTATAATAGGGAGAATCTCCCCCAAACCACCAGTTGCCCTGATACCCACTCCGATATCCTTTGAGAGGTGTCGACAAGCACGGCAACGGAAGGCGGTTCAATCGTGGGAGTATCTAGCAGTGGAGGGTGAAGTTCGTGACAGAAGGAAGAAGGCTGACAGTCGAGCGGAGCGCCTGACAGGAAGAAAGCAGCTGAGAGTCGAAAGGAGCGCCTAACAGAAGACTGGCAGTTGGAAGGAGCAGGCGGTCGAAAGATGAGCGCCCAGAAGGATAGAGACTAACAGTGAGAGGAGCTGGTGGAGCGCTTGATGGAAGCAGAAAGCTGGAAGTGGCGAGTGAACGGCGTGGCAAAGGCCAGAGAATTGGGCGTGAAGCGTAGAGCGCGTGACGGCCAGAAGGAGGCTAACAGAAGGAAGTGAAGTGCGTGACAGCAGGAAGGTAGCTGACAGAAGGAAGTGGAGCGCGTGACAGCAGGAAGGAGGCTGACAGAAAGAAGAAGGCTGACAGAAAGAAGTGGAGCGCGTAACAGAAGAAACGCGGCTGACAATCGGGTGGATTTGGAAGTGGAGAGTGAAGTGCGTGACGGAAGAAAGGAAACAGACAATCGGAAGAAGCTGAAAGCGGAGAGTGAGCGTGTGACAGAAGGCAGGGAGCTAACAGTCAAGATGCCACGCGTGACGTATAGCTGGGAGATGATACAAACAGGAATCACGGAGCAAGCATTCGACGAGTTTTTGGAACTTGAGTTTTGTTGCAATCGCGTGAGTCATACCGCTCCGGCTAGGCGGTGCATGATTTGTGAGTGGAGTGAGCATAATATGATTGAGCGGCGATTTAAGTGCACCAGCAAAACTTGTCAATTGTTTGGAAAATGCAAGCACTTTTGGAAAGTGTGGGAATGCGAGACAACTCGTGAATGGCGTATCTATCACAACCGGATGGATCATATTCGCGATAGCGCAGTTGATTTCAGGGACCCCACAAGGCGGTCATTACTTCTGAGATGAAGAAGCTGATATTGCAACAAGACGAGTGCGCAATACCGCCTCAGCTCATTCTCAGTCATCTGCGACGATCCCCAGATATTATCGAGCCGACCCGAGGATATCCAACCGTCCAGCAAGTATCAAATTGTGCGAAATACTTGCGGAGGTTACAGGGCACAAAAAACTCCAGACAGGCCGTTCGACGACTGGTGAAGGAGAATGCTTACGACCCTACTAGCGACGCGAATCAAGCTTTTATTTTTGGGCACCATGATGATGAAGATGGATTTCCATACGTTGGAAAAGGAACTGACGCCGACGCGTACTGCATTGGTATTACCAGTAAAGCGCTTCTGTCAGCTTGCATCGACTTTTGCTCGGAAGGTCGTTTTACTCTGTTTCACGCAGACGCCACCTTCAAACTGAGCGATCTGGGATATCCCATCGTCACGTGCGGCTTTTCCGATGCGTCGAGGACCTACCAACTTGGGGCAATTTTCGTGGTTAGTCGGCGCACCGCCCAAGAATATGCGATGTGCATGAGTGCATTTGTTCGTGTAGTGAAGCACTTTCGCCCGACAGCTATCTTACAAATCGATGCAGTGATGGGGGACGCGGAAAAAGCTCAAATGAACGGACTTCAACAGGTTTCGGAATTTCCGTCCGCGACGTACTTGATGTGTTTTTTCCACGTATTGTACAATGTACGAAAGAGAACGCGGCATCTCGCACCTGAGAATCGGAGGGCAGTCATGGATGGAATCGTTCGAATGCATTATGCCGAAAACATGAGCTCGTACTACACTTTGAAAGATGAAGTGCTGAATGAGTGGAAGAAAACCCCTGAATTGAAGTCTTTCGTATCCTACTTTTCGAAGCAGTGGCTAGACAGCCGTTTTTGGCGCTGGCAAATATTTCACACTCCATCGGGCTACGCAGTTACGAACAATCCCTGTGAAACATTCAACGCTGTGTTGAAGAAGTACACTGGACGCAGACGCTACCACATGCAACGACTTATCTCGGTTTTCAAGGTCGTGGTGGAAGATATGACAATTCACTCGCCAACAACTGACCATCAAATTGTGTCCCCTAACCGAGTTACGGCTTTAACTGCATCGGCCCTCATTTCGACAGGCCGTGTCGAAGTCTTCTCCACCGATAATGAATGCTTGTGTCGAGTAAAACAACTCCGCAAGTCAGATACTACAGAAGCTCAAGAGTTAGAGGAACTCTGTGAGGCCGTCGACACGCCATTCAAAGCCTCTATAGACAACGCAGAGGAGGAGGAGGTGATTATGGGGCCGGCACTTCTCGTGCGCGAGCAGCGCGCCCGGGCAGCACAGTTGTACAAGAACGTAGTGTCTTGGTCACTGCGCTACGCGCATACTGTCGGCATGCCTGAAAACGGCTGGATTGTGGATGTGGAGAAATGCATTTGTGGATGCAAGTATTACGTCAAATTCAAAACGTGCTGCCATATAGTAGTCGCCAGGAAGGCGAAGAAATTGGGGCGGCCAGGTGGTAACGATCTCAATGAGAAGCTGTTTAACCGCACAATTGGGAAGAAAAAGTTGCTGTCCATTCCCAGGCGGCAAAAGCAAGATCATCAAGCAAAACAACAACCCCTGCCTCTAGCTGCAACACTCGAAGGCCGACCACCCCTGGCTTCTAAAGCCCTTGATGTGCAGTTCATCCTCTGTCCTGATACGTAGTGGTAGCTATATCGGCTCTGCAATATAGATTCTTCGACATATAGAAACGATGTGTCACGACGTGAACAAACCACTGCCAGACGATGTGTCAGGTATATTTAATTTGTCATGTAATTTGTCAGGTCAGGTACAAAAATTCTGTTATGTCAGGTACATATAATTTGTCAGGTCAGGTACAAAAATTCTGTCAGGTCAGGTACAAAATGTTTGTGATGTATTTGGCAATCAAGATACACCCTCCTAGCTACACCTCACCCCTTACTCTTCCATGTATTCGTCGCTCTCATCGTCGCTCGCTTCCTCGCTCTCTTCGTCGCTCGCTTCCTCGCTCTCTTCCTCGCTCTCTTCCTCACTCTCTTCCTCACTCTCTTCCTCAATCTCTTCTTCGCTCTCTTCCTCAAGCTCTTCTTCGCTCTCTTCATCGCTCATCGCCTCCTCATCTTCCCTCTCCTCGCTACTGCCTTCCTCCATAGCCTGTCTCGCTTCCTCCCTCTCTTCACTTCCGTCGACAGGCGCAGAATTTCTCGCATTCCGCTGACGAACCTTGGGGTGGTGACGCCGTAGGTGCTGGTGCAAGGAATTCTCGACGGTGTACCCCTTCGGGCACCAAGGACACTTGTAACGACACGCTTCGGTGCATCCACGGCGATGCTCGGCTAAGTCCCGCCGCGAATACATCCGCTCGTTGCACTTCTTGCACATGTAGGTGTTGTACACCACTGCTTCTGTCGAATTGGCCTTCTGTTTAACACCCTTCACTTGGATGTAGCAGTGGAGCCGGATGTTAAGGGACGAGTGCTTTGCACCCGCATGCACAAGATCACCACGAAAAATCACCAACTCGCCCACGTTCAGAGTTATGGTCTTCCTCTTCGACTTTTCCACCGAAGCCCCAAAGCAACCGGGGTATACATGAAGCTGTGTGCCATTCATTAGCGCAACAATCACAGACGCTGGCACTATGCCCTTGTTCAAATGGGCGCGAGCAGTTTCGAAAGTAGTGCGTGCCACGAACCAGGCGCAATAAGCCACAGCGGCATCGCTTCCAGGATGGTACTTTGTATGTAGGATTCGATCTTCTGTATTGCAGTACCAGGGGTAACCACGTCGGCTTGCTTCCGGAACTTGTCCCTCTTCTTTGAATAAACCTCCCGGAATATCTCGTAAAAGGTCAGCGCTTTAACCTCGTCAAGCGCTTCACTCAGGGCCGCCGATTATGGCATTTATATTTATGATGACAGAATCATCAAATAAATAATACCGCTTGGCAAGAAAACCCCGCTGCATAAATAATGACATGAGGATCATCCATACATCAATAATGGCATTGTAAGTGCGCAACTTTGTATTAGATTAGTTACGCAGACCATCTACCGTACCTACATTCCAGTAGCTCGCGTTCTGACGCAGAAACAAAATTTGTTCCAGTGTAATCGGGTGCAGCCCGTTGCGCTCGTGCCCAAACGTGATGCGGGCAACACTGAAGAACCGCTCAACGACATTGGACGTCGGAGGGATACTGCGAAGCAGATTATACTGCTGCTGGTGCTGCGCGAGACGTCGGCGTTTCTGCAAACGCTCCACGAAGGAGCCTTGAGTCTCGTCGTCAGCCGATGGTTGCGGCGTCGTATCCGCGGCGAACGGCCGAAGTACGGCTTTCTCAGCCCTGGTTAGTCGGCTGGTGTTGCCCCGCAGCACACGCACACAACCCGACTCGAAGTCGGGGCTGTGGACGATCTCCGCTCTTGGCCCTGTTGTAGTACAGAATAGTCATTGTAAGTATTCCAATTAGCAAAATCAAATATCGGCAAGACCTTACCGAGATAGTTGGCGTAGTCGGGTTTGACGGCAATGAGTCCGTCAAACCACTCGCGCACATCGAGGAGGTCTGCATCCTCCCCTTGAAGTGCCTTTGATACAGACTCCACGTCCTTGAGCTCTTTGAGAAGAGCACGGAGCCGACGGTTACTGGACGTCTAGGTGCTCTAAAAGCTCGAAGTATCGGTGCAGCATGGTGAAAGTTGAGCCCCACCGAGTATCCTGCCGAATTACGGGTCGAAGCTTCGTTTTGAGTCTGAATTAAAAAAAATGACGCGAATTAGTAAAAATAAAAATAAAAATAAAAAGATTTAGAAAAATTAAAACGCCCCAAAAGAATCGTACCGGAGTTTAGCAGATTGAGTCAGCGTTCGAAGCTTGGTCATCAGGCTCTGCACATCTGAGAGATCAGCCTCGTGATCTTGCAGCTCTTTCTGCACCGCACGGTTGAGTCGATGCGAGGCGCACCCAACAAGAGGGACACCGACCAAAGTCGCAAGGCGCCTGTTGACGCGGCAGTTGTCGCCCACAATGTAGACACACTGCTCCAGCTGCTTACCAAAGTCGCGCGGGAGCATGTTGGCTAGAAATTCTCTGTGTGCCACAGCAGAGAGATCATCGTCTTCCTCTTGGAGGAGAGGGGCCATGCAAAGCAGTGGGGTCATCACCTGGCCGTTAACCTCGTAGCGGGCAAATACCGCGACGTAGTGCTCGCCCAAGTGGGTCCACCCATCCAGAATCAGGCCGAATTGCGCAGGCATTTCTGCCGCAATCGACCTCTCGACTGCCACCGAGACCCCCTCCAGTACGGCACGCAGCGTCTCGATACAGACAGGGTCCAAGTTCGTGTAGCTATAGATAAACAAAAATAAGAAGTTAAATCGGAGTAGTTAATCAGGGTAAATGAAGCTGCTTCAAACGTACCGTCTTGTCGTTCGATTCTCGCAAAATGCAAGCGGGAGGTTGCTCATGACAACCCACACTAGCCACCCGTAGAGGTTTTGCGAGGAGCGGCGCACGTAGCTCAGCAGTGACCCCGTCTCTGCGGTGGTGGCCTCAAGCATCTCGGCCTCGAAGTTGGGATGTTCACGTCTCACGTGCTGCATGAGGTTGGTAAACCCGTTGCGGCGGGTCTGCTTTCGAACCGTGCCGCAGCGACAACGGAAGTACTCAGGGATAACTTCGTCGAAGTCGTCGCGGCACGGTTGGAAAAAGAACCCTGTGGCCTGGGCTGGCGTGAACGTTGGGCGCGGTGGGCGGGACACAAAGACCATGGCTGGGAAGGCTGAGTTGCTGGGATGTGGGCTAGTGGTGGTTCTGCAAAATGCGCAATGACAACAACAGACATCTGAACGCAGTTAAGAGGCTGCTACCAGTCATTACAACGGTTGGTTTTGAAAGGCCAATAAATTTTTAAGGTAAAAACGATGATACTTAGTACGATTCAAGCTTAAAAATATAATATATAGTAGGGTATAATTTCTTACGCATAAATTATGACATTGGGTAAATTCGCTGCATAAATTATGATATGCGGTAGGTCTTCAGTCAACAATAAATTTATTTATGATATGATGTACCATTATTTTTATGGCCATGCTATTTTCGGAAGCCTTCACTACAGATCTCGTTGTCCAAACCGATGTCGCCCACCAGATAGCCATCATTCCAAAAGCGCGCGAACTCATTTTTGCCAAACATCGTAACGCTAAAAGATACCTTGTTCGTAGCGGTTATACAGCACCTAGAGCTTTAAACCTTCGGCTCGGCCTCGACGTACCCTGCAACTTACGCAGCGGGGGCTGCTTCGGTCAGCCTCCTCCGCTTCAACAAGCGCTCGGCCGTCGTGTCGTCTGCTGGGCACCCGACGATGGCAGCGGCAATATTAGCGGCGACAGCAGCTAGGGCACGGCGCGGGCCGTACTCAGGTGGGCGAGGCTGCCCTAGCTCCAGGCGGATCCCTACGAGCGGCTCCGCGCCGTGGTTCACAACAGGAGGGTTTACTCCAGCGGGGCCGAGAGCACCGTCAGCAGCGGGGCCGAGAGCGTCAGGAGCAGCGGGACCGAGAGCGCCGTCAGCAGCGGGGCCGAGAGCGCCAGGAGCAGCGGGGCCGAGAGCGCCAGGAGTAGCGGGGCCGAGAGCGCCGTGAGCAGCGGGGCCGAGACCAGCAGGAAGAGCGCCGTGGGCCGCATCGAGAGCGCCGTGAGCAGCGGGGCCGAGCGCGCCGTGGGCAGCAAGACTGGCTTGGTTTCTTGGTCGGGCGGCGGGCGCTTTAAGTTGAGCCGCTCGCGCTGCTAAGTTGAGCCGTGGCGCCGCCGCGTCGCGGATTCTCGAGTGGCGCCGTGTCCTCGCCGTGGTGCTTTTTGGGGAGTGCGGATGCAGCGGTAGATAGTAAGGTGAGGCTGTGACATCATATAGAGCGCAGCGATGATGTAATGCCTCGGGATAAATTTTAGGATTGGATCTGTGCTTTTAACTATTCCGCATCTGTGCGGTTCCTAAAAATGTTTGTGCCATTCACCTTCTCTCTAGCAAGAGGGGCGGACTGGGGTTAAGAAAGACGTTATTTTGAAAAGGGCCACCACTGCTGGAAAGGTGTCAGTGGTCGGCTATTGGGGCCTTTTGTGTAGAAAAGGATGAAAAACCATTTTAAGGTTTGTGGGACTGCCCATTTTCAAGGAAGCAAAACAGCGAAATTGAAGGGGAGACTATGATATATTAAGCTGTCAAGAGGTCTCACGAGCTCGTAAAATAGTTTCTAAAGGCCATACGCACAATAAACAAGACAATGATCTACAACATAGTAGAAGTGGCACCTACGTGGTCCAAATATCTCTCGAAAAAAGGTGGCGTTTTCCTCGTGTTTGGATGGTGAGCAGGAAGTAAAATCTAAAGTAGAAACATGCCTGCCGATATTTATGACAACAAAAAGAATTCCGGCCTTATAACAACTGCACTATATAGCTGACTTTGGAAAGCGACGGTGTTGCGGCGTCATTCGTGCCACGTAGATGTTGGATCGGAAGCAAGGACATTGAGTAAATGACCTTGTTCGTGCGTAAAACCCACAGCGATCTCTCTGATGACTTAACGAAGATGACAAGAGCATCATACTACTAACCAACTGAAGCACGGCGTATACTTCGGCCTCACCGGGAGTGTGTGTCATCAAAATAGTCAATCTAGCCACAACGACTCATGTGTGCGTATCGAGGTCCAAGTGCTGCGGCCCAACACAAGTTCCATCTCCTTCATTATGCACTTTGCTGGGCTCCTGCAAGCCGAACTCTGTATCAAGCCTTGTACAATCGCTGATCTGGTGTAAGAGCGATGTTCTGGTCTACGTCCTGCTGCTGCTGTTGGTCATAATTAAAGGTGACTTTCGGAACCGCGTTTGAGTTAGTATTCAGCTTCAGAATGAACGCATTCATGTAATCTGAAAAGCTACAGAATCGTTACTATTGGAGACAGGCTTGAAGTGCAATTTCAGATTGAGGTAGAGCGTCTAACGAATGGCACGGAGGCATGAGCTGTGCGGAGCTCGATGATAGGCTAGCCTTAGCACGCGCCTGCATGTGCTAGCCAACATGCATACATCGATATATAAACGACTACAGCCAGCTTAACGAAGCGTTGTAGCAGAAACAAAGGAGGACAAGGTTTGGTAGCTCAAGGTCCGTAACGGTTCGTGGCTGTGAGACTCCCCCACGCATTTCAAGCGTGCAGGCCAACGTAAACCGTACTGTCTCGATTTGACGATACATGGAATTCCTCTTGCACGTGAAGGTGCACGCGGCGGTGCCGTACGTCGACAGCCTTTCATGCGGCCGCGTCGCGGTAGCAGCTCCTTCACCACGCCACATTCCATCGCAATTTTAGCACATTCGCTCACGGTTTTCATCGATTCTATTGGCTAAAATGTTATCTGAATCTCAAAACTCTGTTTGTGAGGTTTGAGCTAGAACCCCGATTAGCTCAAACCAAATATTATACCCACGTTTAAGTTGAGGTTCGCCCCCTAAGGTCCATTCTCAACCGGCCGCATGCGGCCGCACCGCATCGCACAGTTTTGTACCATGCGGCCGCATCGGTTGAGACTGAAAATGCGGCCGAATTTGCGCCCTACCCGCGTTAGCTACCGGATGGCATCGGCCACTTCAAACTGAGAACATACATGTATCAAGAGCAGCAACACGAAGTATGTAGAGTTTGCCAGAGAAAACTCGTATTTATCAACGCTGGCTGATAAATCAACTAAAACAATTAGTTGTGCAATATTCCTCGCTCCCGCAGTGAAATGCTGCTATGTAGGCAAAAAGCGTAGTGATGCAATGTAGCAACAATGCTAGTTAAACTCACAAAAGCAGTATAAGACAACTTGAAAAGCGGTAAGCATCTCGTAAGGGACCACCAATCCGAAACGGTAGGCTTCTCTTCTTCCGCAGGGAAAAGTTTTACGGTGTTCAGCAGAATACTATGCATTTAAGTGGCCCTGTTAGTCCAGGGGTCCGAAAAATAAATACCCCGCATACGGAAATCAAGGTCGTGTCAGTAATACCTAGGGCAATATCGTTCCAACACAATAATCCGTAGTACCGCAATAATCAATGTATTGTGAACGGCATAAGGGCTTCAGCTGGAGCTTAAAATACCTCAGGAAATGTTGTTGACTTTCATATTTTTCGTTGTGTGACCGCATAAAGGCTCTCACATTAGAAAAATAAGCGTTTGCATGTATTCTAACGTATTCTACAGTACCCCGTGTCCACCTGTGCTGCTTAATCGCCTTCAACTACAGGTTGGCAGGTTCCGGCTCATATACTTGTATTATTGCCTCCGTATTCTATTGTATTGGTTTCGGCGACAAACAATAATCCGCAATATAATAAATATAATACCGCGATTGCGGTAGTGATATTATTTTTTCGGAGGCCTGTGTTAGTCTGGTGGGTTAATTAATCAAGTATGTGGCAATTTGTTAAAACTCAGTTTTGGTTGGTCAAACTTAAGCTTTATTTATCTCTTAATGCCCTCTAATAGACTAGTGCTCAGTCGTTGGCAAAAGGAGAAGTGAGCTCTCTCCGAATGCCGTCTAACATCATCGCACGAGCGGTCGCCAACAGGTCGTCCCCTGATTGGCTAGTTATGATGTACTATGAATGGCTCTCCCTTAGCCAATGGGAGAGCGCCTTAATACCAGTGGGTACACTTTAACTGACAGGCCTTTACTCATGTTCCGGCCTCTCTTGCAGGGTCGAGAACCTCATTCTAACACTCCCACTAAGTGTTCACCGCTGGTAGTACGCTTTTCACACCGATCTTATTTCTCAAAAGTGCAAACTGTTTAGTAGGAAGTGCCTTTGTCAAAATATCTGCTGCCATACTAGCTGTTGGACAGTACTCAATTATCAGACGGCCTTCATCTACTAAGTCTCGTGTGAACAAATACTTTATCTCAATGTGCTTACTAGCCTTGTGGTTGCCTGGGTTCTTTGTGATACTAATAGCTGACCTGCTATCACACCAGACTTGCACAGGTTTCGCTTGAGGAAACCCCATTTCCGATAGCAAGTGCCACAACCATTCGCTTTCCTTTGCACCTTCGCTCAATGCGATTAGCTCTGCTTCTGCAGTTGATAGGGAAACACATCCTTGCTTACTACTGCACCAAGATATACTGCAGCTAGCCATCTTAATCACATATCCCGTGATTGATTTACGTTCTTTTGATTGACACGCGAAGCTTGCGTCTGTGTACACCTCATACGTTACGTCCTTTGACTTTCCGTCAAGTAATAGTCCGTACGTCGACGTCCCTTTCAAGTATTTCAGTACTCTCCTAGCTGCTTCCCAATGGGTTTTATTGTAGCAGGACAAATACTTGCTCAATTCCCTTACTGCATTAGCAATATCTGGCCTAGTACCTCTCACTAGGTATTGCAGCGCCCCAACCAAACCTCTGTAATCAAATTTCTGAGCTGCTATCTCATCCGCAGTCATCTTAGTTTCAGGTTCTAACTCAAGACCTGTAATTTGAGGTGTCGCTACAGCTGAGCTGTTCTCAATGTTATACTTCTTCAGTAGTTCCAATATGTACTGATGTTGAGAGATGGACATTGTTCGTTCTTCTCTGTTTCTGCGGACTTCCATTTTGAGGATGTAGTGGACATCTCCCAAGTCTTTCATCTTAAATCTCATGGATAGTTCCGCTTTAACTTTGTTGATCAGTCACATACTTTTCGACATGATCGTCAGGTCATCGACATATACCACGATGATGACCCATTTATCTCCCACTTTTTGTACGTAGATGCAAAACTCCTTATTGCAACGTACAAAACCCATTGATGTGAGAAATTTATGCAGTACCTGATACCAAATTCTAGGAGCCTGTTTTAACCCATAGATGCTTTTCTGCAGCTCACACACATAGTCCTCCTTCCCTGGTGCATGGTAGCCCGGAGGTTGTCTCATATATATACGTTGGTCTCCATCCATGGTCCCATTCAAGAATGCTGTGTGAACATCCATCTGGTGGATATGGCAATCTAAAATGGTGCCAATTGCTAAGACAAGGCGTAAGGACTCAAACCTCGCTACTGGGGCGTATACCTCGTCTACATCAATGCCAAACTCTTGATGATTTCCTTGAGCAACAAGTCGCGCTTTAAAGCGTTCTATTACTCCATTAGCATGGTATTTCACCACAAGAACCCAATGACACGGTAGTGCCTTTCTCCCAGCTGGCAGCTTTACTAGCTTCCATGTGCCATTGTCTATGAGGGAATCATACTCAAGATCAAGTGCACGCCTCCACTCCTTCCGATGAGGCCCTCGTAAAGCTTCTTTTATGTTTCGAGGTATTGGAATCTTATTTTGGAGAATTTCCAGGCCATTAACTCTGTCTATGTGGGTTTGGTAGCACACGTAATCACCAAATTTAGCAGGTTTTCGTGTTTCACGGCGTGGTCTTTTAGCCTGCTTGGCTCCCACTGCCTCTACTAACCCTCGCTTTTGCTTATGTGCTCCCACTGTATGGTCAGACACTTGTTCTGTATCTGGTTCTCCGTTGGCCCTGAGTCTGGTATAGACTCTCCCACTGGTGAAGTAGAATCTGTACTCTCCATATTTTGTTCCTTTCCAAATGCACGTAACACTATCTCAGCCCCGTGTTGTGTGTCGAACATTACATGTCTTGAGTATATGAACCGGTTGTTATACACATCCAAAAGCCGGTAACTCGATATTCCCAAGAATCTGCACTTTACCCCTCGCGCAGAGAGCTTCTTATCTTTTCTTCGCTCTTTGGGAATATGCGCAAAGCATATACTTCCCCAAATGTGAAGGTCACTTATGTCTGGTGGTTTACCATGAACCATTTCGTATGGGGTCTTATTACCCAGACGACTCATAGGTGTTCTGTTTTGCACATAGGTCATGTACATCAGTGCCTCTGGCCACCAACGTTCGGCCATCTCAGCATCTTTCAGTGCACATCGCACTTTGCTCATCTTCGTTTGGTGATCACGTTCTGCTGCTCCATTTTCCTCTGGGCAGTACGCGTTTGACTTCTGAAATTTGATCCCCTTGCTCTTGCAAAAGCTTTTAAAAGCTTGGTTCACAAACTCAGTTCCTCCATCAGACCTTATGCGTCTAATTCTAAACTTACCTTCTCGTTCTAACTCGAGAAGTAACGTCTTTACTTTATCATTGACTTCACCTTTGTTGCGCAACACATAGGTCCAGCGCCAGGATGTTTGATCGTCAATGATGCTCAAGAAGTATCTTATTGTTCCCACAGTACCATATACTCCCATAGTTTTCATGGGTCCATTTGTGTCCATGTGGATGGTACTTATTGGATGTTCATCTCTGGAACCCTTCAAATTTCGGTATGACATCCTTCTCATTTTCATTTCTGCACATGTGGAGCAGAAGAAGTTTGTTCGTCTTAGCTTAGAGCCCTCAATATACGGTATTCCTTTACAAGCTGGTTGCTCATTATCTCAATCAGTTTATCCTTATTCACGTGCCCTAGACGCACATGCCATTCTCTCATTAGGCTCTCAATTTTGGTTAGGCTTGGTATAGTCAATGGCTTAAATGGCGTAGCCTTAACAGCATTGCACATTCTCTGCCTTTCTTTTGTAGTACAGGCTTGCACATAGTATGCCCCATTAAAAGACTTTGCTACAAATACTAACTTGTGTTTCCAAAGTATGAACTTGTACAGTCCACTGTTACTTGCCACAATCTGATAGCCTGCCCTTTTTAGCCAAAACTCACTTAAGATGTTTGACTTAGCACGTGGTACTAGTGCTATATTACTAAACTGTACTGACTTAACTCCTGTTGGACTCATCAAAGACAGCTTAACAGTACCAACAAATGTATTTCTCAGTTTAGAGCCCTGGCCAAATGTAAAAACGTAGTCTGAGTTGGGCTGCTTGGTCACGAAGACCGTTTCGCTTGCAGTCAGTCCATAGCCGCATCCTGTATCCAAAACCCATGAGTTGCCCGTTAGCTCAGTGATAGGCACTAATAAAAAGGCTTACCGTATCTTCGAAGGCTTTCGCCTTTTCTTCCAATTCCTAAGCGACTGCCGTGACCTTGACGCTGTTGGCAGGCACGACGGTCTCACCGTCGAAATCATTCATGTCATCCTCACTGTCGCTCTCCGCAGAGCTGGACACGACCGGAGAGTCCGGACTTCCCGTCGGCGTGATGGCAGTATCGCTCGCCATCGGTTCATCCTCATCCCCATCCTTCGGCTTATCCTCAGTCGCCTTTTTCTCGGGCTTGTTGATGTTGAGGCGTTGAAGAACCGCCGCATCAACCGGGATCTCTTTCCTCTTGGGAGCCGGTTGCACCTTTTGCACACGCGCATGGTCCGTCTTCCTCACTTTGAGCGGACGAGGCTCGCTGAAAATGTCCTTCCGACCGACACCCTTGGCCATGTCCTCCTTTCTCATAGGACAGTCCTTCTTGAAGTGGGGCCCAATCCCGTTCTTGTCGTTGTACACGCCTTTGCAGTAGAAGCAGGCGTTCGCTTGCTCACCGTCCGTTGGCAGCATCATCGCCTTACGCTTCCCGAACTTCTTCATCGGTCCCTTCTTTGCGCCTGTCATTCCTCTGGCAGCGTAGTTGACCGGGATCTCAATCGGGCGCTGAGTCGTCTTGCCCATCGCCTGAATCTCGGCCTTACTCTTGTTGCCGAAGATTGACTTCAACTTGGTCTCAATTTTCTCCAGGGTGAATTCCTCCTGCGAGAATGTGACGCTAGGTCCCCAAAGATGGCCCGGTAGCATCGCAAGCACCTTTCCAATCATCAGCTGAAGTGCACACGCAGTGTCTCTTGCCCTTGGCGGTTCAGCCGGTTTCTCACGTTGCGCAGCTTCTGAAAGAGCTCAGCCACGGATTTGAAGTCCTCAGTCATGGTTTTCTCAAATTCCATGATCAACTCCACCATGCCCATGGCGTCGCTCTTCCCAAAGTCGACCTCAAGTTGCGCCCAAAACGCCACAATCGTTTGCGCAGAGAGTGGCGTACTCAGTTGGTTCATGTACGTGTGGGGCAGTGTCCGGTTGAACATGTCCCTGATGTAGGAATCCACATCGTCCAGCAGAGCCACCTCATACTCATGTTGATTGCGTGCAGCATCCGTAGCATCTGGTCCCGGATCTGCGATATGGGCAGGACGCAGGAGCAAATCCTGGAACCCGTGACGGGGCGCAGTCCTTCCGGCTTGAATCTCAGACACCTTGCGACTGTTGGTCTTGCTCACGAGATGTGCGACCACGGCGTCTTTCCATCGCTGGAAGTCGTTCGGGTTCCCATTGAACTTAAGACCCGCGAAGGGAACTTGGTTGTCCTTGACCATCTTCGAGCACTCAGTACTTGAAATGTTAAAACTCAGTTTTGGTTGGTCAAACTTAAGCTTTATTTATCTCTTAATGCCCTCTAATAGACTAGTGCTCAGTCGTTGGCAAAAGGAGAAGTGAGCTCTCACCGAATACCGTCTAACATCATCGCACGAGCGGTCGCCAACAGGTCGTCCCCTGATTGGCTAGTTATGATGTACTATGATTGGCTCTCCCTTAGCCAATGGGAGAGCGCCTTAATACCAGTGGGTACACTTTAACTGACAGGCCTTTACTCATGTTCCGGCCTCTCTTGCAGGGTCGAGAACCTCATTCTAACACAATTAACTCATTGAGTAGCTCTCACTGCAAACGTCTTACCTCGTAGCTTAGGTATTGCTGCCAATTTGCAAGCTCAATTCTCCCTGTAGCACCTTCCTTACAGTTAGTCGCATCAGCCTATTGCCGGAGCTTATACAATGTGCGGGAAATCAACGACTTTTTTTTAACAATTAAGCATGTACTCACATTTTATTTCAATGACCTCCGTTGACTTAACTTTAATATCTTGAAGTTACACGGATCACGCCCCCACTAGCATATGCGCCTCATACCTAAGCAAGCCTCCGACAATCTTGCTCATGCCTGAGGGTATACGTTAGAGCAATGAAGACCCGAACATCACGAGTGTGTGCTACCTGCCAGCAATGATTGAGTAATGTCTCTCTCGATCGAGAGACTCGAATGCATAACAACACCCACCTGCTTAGCCTGATGGACGGCCACTGCATCCAAACCACTTCTTTTGCCAGTAGCTTTGTATGTACGTGCTGGTGACCACCGCTAAATAGTCCGGGTGCAGCGAATAAACCACAGTAACATTTGCTCTCAACCACGACCTCTAGTACATGTAAAACCTATATTGGGCTGATAATTATCCCTTGCTAGTCACGAAACGCTAATACATTTTCACGCACGCAACAATGAATAAGCAGACGCAGTGCATGTTGCCGGACTGAAGGGGGCTTCAGTCCAAGATAACTCCACTGCGCTTCGCACTACTAAAACTCGTAGATCGGAGCAACAACACAGTAAGCGCCACTGCCTACTATTACGCGTCCGGAAATGCCAACGCATTCTTATGTATAGAGGCAACGTTGAGTAGTCATATCTTTGTGCTGACGCCCACTACATGTAAGCGTGAGCTCCACAAAACAACTCAAGCAGAAGGGAATACTCCATTCTCAGCTACCAAACAAGCTCTTAGTCGGACGAATATATAAACTGTACCCCATGCAGACAGCTAGCGCAAGCTATTTGAGCTTTCATATCTGGTTATACTGCATCGTGGTCGTTTGCCTGCTGTTTAACTGCAGACAAAACTAATTACTATGCTTGAAATCTTGTTTAGCCCAAGTGCCAAGAACCTGTACCGTAGGTAGCTCGTAGGTATTGTAGCTTTCATCCGTTTTGGCAAATCGGGTGGTCCGAGATCCGATATATCGGGCCCGATTTGCTAGAGGGCTTCGATTTAGCAGGAAGGGCTGACGGAAGCTCACTATATCTGACCCGATTTGCGGCTGGGGGCTCCGAGTTGTGAAGCAGGTGCCAGAAATACCGCTTTTCGCCGGCAAAAGGGACCGCTGCCAAAGTATTCCTCGGGGCCTATCAGATTGGCGTGGCACGTAGTTAGACGATGGCACAAGTGATTTAGCTGACCATAGTGAAGTGAAATGGATATATACAGGGTACTGTTGCCCTCAATGCATTCTTGCTCTGCTGCATCCTTAGAGGTGGGGAGTATGGCCAGCTTGGAATGCCTCCCCTCTAGGCCTTATGCTCTTAACTCAGGTCAGATATAGCTAAATCGGACTCACCGATCATGTTGGATCTCCATTTTATATAAATCGGACTCCGAGAGATCCAACATGATCGGTGAGTCCGATTTAGCTATATCTGACCTGAGTTAAGAGCATAAGGCCTAGAGGGGAGGCATTCCAAGCTGGCCATACTCCCCACCTCTAAGGACGCAGCAGAGCAAGAATGCATTGAGGGCAATAGTACCCTGTATATATCCATTTCATTTCACGATGGTCAGCTAAATCACTTGTGCCATCGTCTACGGCAGCTACAACTACGTGCCACACCAATCTGATAGGCCCCGAGGAATACTTTGGCAGCGGTCCCTTTTGCCGGCGAAAAGCGGCATTTCTGGCACCTGCTTCACAACTCGGAGCACCCAGCCGCAAATCGGGTCAGATATAGTGAGCTTCCCTCAGCCTTTCCTGCTGAATCGGAGCCCTCGAGCAAATCGGGCCCGATATATCGGATCTCGGACCACCCAATTTGCCAATACGGATGAAAGCCACAATATATGTAGCTCGTAGATAGATCTACCAGCTGATGTGCTCTGATTGGTGGGTTCTCATGCGTCCCCCACCCTCGCTGTGCGGCAACTTGGCCGCATGCGTCGAAATGGACGCATGTGCGTCTTTTTTTGCTCCCCGACGCATGCGGCCGCACGGCAAGTTAGCCAATCACACTCGCGTATTTCAACGCATGCGGCCGCATGAGCCGGTTGAGAATGGACCTAAACACTGCCTATCTGAAACTGAAGCTGAAACGTGGTCAATTTGGAGGCTCCGAAAGTCCTCTACTGTGTTGCTGGCATTATCTAAATGTAGGATCGATCTAGTGTAAGTTACAGGAAAGCATCGGAAGTCTACTGACTAAGGGCATGCATACTGGATCCGTGTACTCCGCGGCGAACTGGGATGAAGCATCGATTAGGGAAAGGAACGAAATAGTCACTAGTGAACCCCAAACGACGAGTATGATCATGAATTGATACTACTAAGCAACTAAAAGCACGCAGTTCAGGCATGCACGACACACCTTGCAAATTGTCTGAAATAGTCTTCGGGGAATTCGTCGCGGAAGTGAGTGTAGTCAAATAGCTACTGTCAATTCTCCGGGATCTCTGCCTAGCTTTGCAAGTATGCATCGCTCTGAGGCCGCCATGTATTTGCTGCCAACGCTATGATATAACTTACTGTACCTAGTTGTAAACACAAGTTTACTTTTATTTTTTCTGAGGTCATTGGATTCACCAAGACTTACCATGTCCCAGACAGACACCGTGAGTACTCGAAGAATAAATTTTAGCATAGCGCGATAGCCAGTTTGACCTGGGCCACATCGGTCGACATTTAAGCATCTTCACTTTCCACCTAGAAGCATAGCGAGCGATGCCAGTGACCTCAACGCAGTTGCTTCTACGCTGGTTCTCGGGCGAGTTGGCCGCGCAAGTTTAGGGTTTCTTGGTCTCTGTCGAGCCGCTAAACTGCGGCTCTCCCAATTCCAGTTTGTGTTCGGCAACAACTCTGTAAAAGGTGGCTAGAGAGATCTTAGATTTCGTGAAACTGGTGGGCGTTAAGTGAAGCTGCTTGTGTGGTCGAATAGCTCTGGTCGTCTTAGAGCTGCTGCAGCACTAGCATACAAACCTCAATCGAAAGTCTGTACCCTTTTGCACTATTCCACACATTTCTGTTGAGAGTATCCAATTGAAGGTCTCCTAGACTACCAATTTTACTTGAAAGGGGTACAGTTTTCAAAATGCCCCATTAGCCGACCCCTGGTGATAACGACGGAGAAAATTACACAAACACTGCAGTAATTTCATAGACAGGGCGCCAACAGAGGCGAGCCGCAGCAAGCCCGCGCGGGAGCCCGCGAAGCAAGACCGCGCGGTATTTGCGGAGGCGGACCCAGCAACGAGCATTCCAGCGAGCCGAGCACTGCACTCACCAGGGGAGAGAATCTATATATCGCGAGCGAAGCGAACAGCAGGGGCGCCGAAGGGGCGCGAACAGTAGCGGGGCTGGTCACTTTTATTATGTGCAACACTTGATTATGACCTCCATAGTAAAGAGGATTTGAAGGTGCTCGTAGGGCATCTTGCGCTGGCTGTGTCAGGTCCTCATAACAGTGATGGTAAAAGCGGGCCTTTTCGCCCTTTGAAAAGTTTAGGCGCCGTCGATTCGCCTAAACCCCTCGCCGTTTGGCCCAAACAACTGCTGTAATCTGTTTTGTACTAAGTGCGATTTCTGATCCATCGACATTTGGAGGCGAGCTGGGACCCCAGACCCCAGTGGGGTGGCTAGCCACGTACGCGCTCACTCGTGTTACCTGCGCCGCTGCTGCCTGGGCGAAGAGCTTCGTGTGGCTGCTTGAGTTCTCGTTTGCACTCGTGTTGGCCGCGGAGTACTGCGCTCGCTCTTGTTGCCCGCGCTGCTGCTGGCATCAGTGGAGAGCTTCGTGTGGCTGTTCTCGTTCTCACTCGTGTAGTGGCCGAGTAGCAGACGCCGCCTGCTCTCGTTCGAATTGCCCGTGCTACTGCCTGGGCCTGGGGCCGGACCTGTTCTCATTCTCGCTCGTGCTGGACGCGGAGTAGCAGTCGCCGCCCGCTCTCGCTCTGCTGCTGCTGTCGGTGGCGAGCTTCGTCTGGCTGTTTTCGTTCTCGTTCTCGCTCGTGCTGGACGCGGAGTAGCTGACGCCACCCGCTCTTGCTCGTATTGCCGGTGCTGCTGCTATCGCCAGTTGAGTTTCGTGTGGCTGTCGCTGTTGCGTTTCTGGTTGGTGGCTGGTAGGATCGTGCGGCCGGTTGTGGTGCAGTAAGTGTCTGGCGGTCACGCTCAAGAGCTGCCTAGTTATCGTATCTGTGACGCGTTGGGGGCCCGTGGTTGAAGATGGTCCGACCTCATTTACCCGAACGAGATCACTTTACGTTGATGGAAGCTGTCCCGTAGAGCAAAGGAGGATATGATTACTACACATGCAAGCACGGTAGGCGCGCGTATAATCTAAACCCAGATCTGGACGAGCCTGTTCTAGTTCTAGGGCGGGCGTCCAACTACCGGTAACACTTGAGGACTTGCGACGCTTACCGGGCTACACTCGGTTCATCGCGTGCGCACAGTGATGGTAGCTCTTCAAGCACAGGATCGGCCTCTCACCGCAAGACCCGCGCTCGGCTCGTGTTTACAACCGGATCCCCGTGTCGGGGCACAACGAAGCGATCTCCTAAAAAGACGAAGAACCACTGAAGGTTTACCAAACTACAAAAGGCAGAGTTTGAGCGGCTTTTGGTTGAGTTTCAGGCTGGAAACTTTCTGCCCGACTTGTTTGTCGAGCGCTCCTGCACAATAGCTCTACTAGAGTTTTTGTGTCCTGGCATTACTGCGTATCTTCCATCGAGGAGGGTGTTAGGAGGGCGTATCGCAAAAGACCCGCTCGCGAAAACAGTACTCCAAAGTTGTTCCTTGGATGTACATGTTTGTCAAGACCGAGCACCAGACCGCGTATGCCACGCTTTTTCGGACGACAAAGCGCTTCTCTCAACTACTCTTTGGTTGATTTAGTCCTGGCCTGTGGCAAGCTCGATAGGACTCAGGACATTGAGAACGCCTTAAAGGAGGTTTGGCCTGAAATCACTCTCCTCAAAAGCTACCCACAACTCGTGCGGAAGAGTCGAGAGGAGATCAAGCTGCTGAAGGACCCCGCGTTCTACGAGGACAACATGCTACCCGATATTCGCTATCTCAGTAAAGCGCGCTCGGCCAAGCAATTCAAGGCGCTCATCAGTCTTCCTTGACTTTTGGATTCGTCACGATGAGGAAGCCTATGCCAAATGGTTCGAAGACATCTACTTGGGCGAAACATGGGGAAACGGGTTCTACGTCGCCGGCGTGGCAGGCATTACACCGCCCCAGAAGCTCTCGAGGCCCATCACCGCGTGATCAAGAAGGTATGCATCGGTACACTTCGTGCGAGCACATCGGTCGTCTTGAACGATTTTATTCCTCTTATTTTCGGTCTTCAAGAAAGCGAGCCGACCCGCCCTGCGATTCATCACTACTCGGAAGGTACGGTGTTTTTTATACTGGGATAGGAAGCAACGTTAGTGCTGCTATCGCAGACCAAATAGGATTATATCCGTGGTACGTCAAGTCAAAAGATGACCCCTCTTGACATCTAACTGGTACATCTCTATGAAACCGGTACGACTCCGGTGGCGCATTGGGCCCTCCAAAAGGTTTATATGCGTGGGCAGCCTGAACCGGTACGATACCTGTAGAACCGGTATGGAAACGGTGCCGCACTGGGCCTCCAAAAGGTTTATATGCGTGGGCAGCTTGAACCGGTACGATACCTGTAGAACCGGTATGGAAACGGTGCCGCACTGGGCCTCCAAAAGGTTTATATGCGTGGGCAGCCTGAACCAGTGTGCTACCGATGACACTGGTATGAATCAATAAATATATTGCTGTAGCGAAGTAAAGGGACGATTGAGGTGGACTGTACTGTACAATAGCATGCCGATTCTACTAGCTGCAAATAGACCTCAGCCAGGGTTCGCCTTCTTAATTTTGTTGAGCATTGTCTGTTGATATATTGCATCTACAGTTTTTTTTTAAACTGTAGACTGTAGATGCCTTAAAAGGCAAATGTCCGGACAGATGCTGCGGCTGCGAAGCAGGCGCAGGAGATGACCGAATTAATAAGTAAAATAATTAATAAAAATAAAATTAAAAATAAAGGGTTTATTCCAAAATCCTCCTATCCCAGCCTTCGCGGAGCCCTAGTTATTGAGGGCTGATGGTGCGAGGTCTAATCAGTTTAACCCCTTGAACGCGAGAGCCTGTATTAGACATGATTACAGAAAATGCTTATATTGTATTAGACACGATAAGGAATTTATGTTGTTTTCAGTATGGACCATACAAATTTTAAGTCAAAGAGGGTTTGGGGTGCCGGATAGGCTCCCCCATCCCAGGTGCAGGAAAGTACCGCTAAACTGTCTCTAAAAATAAACAGTACATATGTAAACCACATAATATTTAACTGCACCGACGCCACTCGTTCGATCTCATTCCAGAACTTGCCGGCCAAGAGCGAAGACCAGATTTTCTGCGCGCTGGATTGATCTAAACCATCAATGGGGGAAATCTAAGAGCAAGGCGCTACCCCCATGCCCGCTGCGAAAGGTCCAGAGCGGGTATGCAGGTGCCGCCTGCTTCGTCGGAGCTGAGGAACCAATGCTCAGACTACTCGCGATTGACTAGGTAAGTGATTGTGATGTTAGTAAGTGTGCTGACATTTTGCTGACATGCGCACATGATGCAGAATAGTAGTATCAATCTTCTTCAACGCAGTTGCGTCGCAGCTACTGCCACAGCAACACCGGAACCCGCTGATCGAGAGAGAACGGTGAGTCTCAATGTTATCTTGTATTATTCAAGTTATGTTTGTACCTTACCGTGTATGCACGTGCTACTACTACAGCCGCAAGTACTTCGACTGACGTTAGAGCAGATTCCGTTAGCGCCAAGCTCACCAACTCTCCGGGCTGCGGTTAGATTAGCAGATAATGCTGATGTCAAAGGAAACGGTGCGGTTCATTGCTACATATACTATCTATGCCACTCACCTAGCTAATTTCGAATATTTCTGTTGATACGGCAGCTGTTAGAGCTTCGTTCAGTGTCAAGACCACCCGCCGCAGCTTCGCAACACAATCCAAAGGTCTACTGGCTTTGGTTTGGCGTCAAAAGTACCGGAAGATGCAGATAAGGTGCTCCTCGAGGATATGGTGTGCTATTCAATTTACTCAGGTGTCTAATCGTGTATATACGTGTTACGACTACAGCTGCTAGATCTTCGACCGCTGCTGCGCCACGTGCCGGGACGACGCAGGCTTCCCCAAACTTTCGGCATATTATCGTATCGAGGTCCCTACGAGCAAAGTTTCGAGCAAGGTACATACCAGGGTAGGCACGGCATCCAGCGAGGCTCCCATGTAATGTTGCGGTAATAGTGATCGCCCAACCCATTGCGCCTATACGTCAGGAATAAACCATATAAATGCACGGTGGTGATGTTCAAGCGTTGTTGTTCTCAGTCGTCCTATGCAATGCGTTAAATAGCTAGTGGGCTGTGATGCACGCTCAATCTTGGTTTGGTGAAGCACGCTCAATCTTGGTTTGGTGAAGCACGCTCAATCTTGGTTTTGGTCGCAAAGTTATCTTAACGTGTCTGATACAAGCTATCAACACCGTTATCCCGTATGTACATATCTGAAGGCTGCTGGCACGCGTCATTCCAGTGTTGTTGGAGCAACCACACCCGAATCAGTAGTGACTGTTTTGAATAGGGCGAGAAGAAAAAAAAGTGAAAAGGAGACGCCACCCCGTGACCAGAGTTATCCTGGTGTGGAAGGAAAATAGGGTCTGAAAGGACAGTCAAACAACTTCTACTACAGTACAGCGAGGGCCAGGGCGGTTCAAACAAAACCATACCTTTTTTTGCGTTGACCTGTGGGCCAAGGCAACAGCGAGTATATGTCCTGCTACAAGGCCTTACATCGGCACCGGTGGAATGATACTATGTTGTCAGTATCGAAGAAGATGATCGTTCATGCGCGGTCGATTCCGACAGAGAGACGGAGAGATGGGGAAGAGGCGATAACAGCGAGGGCGCGATGTCCACCAGTCTAAGCAACGACAGCGCGACGGTTGAAGACTTACAGATGCGAGACAAAAGGTGCAGAGATTTTGTCTTAGTTTAGATATGGTATCCACGCGTTCTTTTTTTGAAAACAAGGTAGCACGTTTCTGTCAAAAGCCGGTCATTTATTTGTTCTTCACCATACAGGTTACACGCTTTTCCTGTATCTAAACTGTCATCTCATCATGCATCATACAGGATAAATATTTTTCACCATCATAGGACAAGGGCTTCCGTGCGAATTTCGATATACAGGATATAAAATCATACTGAGTTCACTATTGCAACCCTTCCCCCATTATACAGGATAACTGTCCTAGGGTTTAGTGAAATGGGCGCACTGGAAATCGCTCGCGTTCAAGGGGTTAATTCTCTGTCGTGCATCCTAGGTCCGTTTATCAGTGAAGTAGTAGCACACGCAAACGCTAGTTCAAGAGAAGAATAACCACTACGTCATCAATGACATGCGGGCGAAGTTTGTGAAGGCGTTTTTGTTTAACGCTTCGTAGTTCGTCGTATCCCCCAAGAACATTCACAGTGCGGTTTTGAACTGTGCCCGCGCTATGATGTGAGTATTATGCAAGCACGGGTCATCGTTACGATTCTCATTATTGTTTGTGTTTCATTTTGACAACTACAGGAACTCCATCAACGCCAAACTACCGCCAGGGATGACGGTAAACCATGCGGTCTTACACTGCTTGTCCATTCATCAAGTTTGACTGCTGAGCAGAGATCCACTTCAGGAAGGTGTATGTTCGCGGTTGCACCATCAATCCCCAAGCAAACGGTACGTCCCTCTTGATAAGTGCTCAGGGCGAATCGAATATGACTTGTTTGTGGTTAGGTTTAGGCAATCCGGAAGAAGTATGTGTGCGACTGCGCCATGTTTTACCAGAAAGGTCCCATGTCCTCGCTGCGATGACGTTGCAAAAGGAAAATAGCATTGAAGGGATGCTAAGGCCGTTGTCATAGAGGAAGCTCAGTGGTGGACAGCGCAAGCGCGTGGGCCCGCTCGCAGAAGGCGGCGAAAGCACCCACCGATTTTCCGTCGACATGCTGATGGGAGAGGTTTTGAAGTACGCTGCGAGACCTCTACACTGGAACCTCATGAAGGAATTCAATATTGTGGATGATTCTGGCACTGAGGTGGAGCGGATCCTGTTGGGGAAGGTGATCTCGTGGGGGGAGACGAACAGCGTGTTCTTCCGGATGACGAAGTTTTCAAACGGCGTGCAAGTCAAGCTAGAGTGCCAAAAGCTAACCGAGTGCCCTAACAGGGCCTACACACATGGTGCTGATGTTGCAGGAGCTGTGGCGTACTGAGGAGTCAAATGGCCTGCGATCAATGCTTGAAGTGCTAGGTTGTAGATAGCAACTCTTTACATTTTGCATATCATGTCTAGCGATTCATTGTCGAGGAGAATTGAAAAATGGGACCCTAAGGCTCTAACGAGTCGCTGATCGTCCTTGGGAACTCGTCTCGGTTGCCCTATAATACTTGTAGTTTTGAAACTCCCCTCGCTGCATCCGGAAACCCGAACATCCTGCGAATGTTCGCCATTTCCAAGGATACGCTCAGTCATTTCAGTGAGCATGGTATGGAGTGGAGAACTTGGAGACTCTAACAACCCACCCGTTCTGATTCGCATGGCGCTGGGTGAGGGTGACATTCGTTGCACTACAAACAGAGTGCACGACTGGATGCTAGATGGTGGTGCAGGGACTCATGTGTGCGTTGAAGGTGGGTCCTTCGTGAAGATGAACAGAGACCCACTTCTGACACTTGACTGGAAAGGGGGAGTGGATGTCAATGAGCGATCGGGGACTATTCGACAGCAAGTGACGAATGGATCGCTCCTTGAGCTGACTGGAGCTCTCTACGAGCCCAGAGATGCTGTAAGAAAAGGCGCACGCTGGAGCGTACTGGGTGGAAGCAATCATACTTAGACATCGATGAGGAAGAGCAGCGTGCCAAGTACTTTGACAGGTAAGGTTTTAAACAGGTCTTACGCAGGTCTGGTCCCGTTTTGGTCCTACGACATCTAAACGAGACCAAACGGAAAATCAGTATGATTTCCCCGGTGGTCTCGTTTGGATGCCGAGACCCAAATGGTATCACTACGAAACACGCTAATTTTAGACCCTCTCCACTTTGATATATATTGTACCTTTCAGGAACTTTGGCCAATCTGACCTCAAAAAGGTGGTCTTAAGAAGGAGAGGCTAGGGCTAGACCTAGGAATTACTGTTGGCCTTGCCTCGGATTACGGAAGTCTTACGTAGGACCTCCGTCTTCATCTAAAGGGTACCTTTTTGGAAATAAGGACCGAATGACCATGTTAAGCTGGCCATTCAGTCCTTCGTAGGGCTAACGAGTCCTTCGTAGGACTAGATCAGGCCAGTGCGCCTGAAAGCATATGTGGCAAGTGCATAATTTGGCCGCACCCGTACCGGTGGAGACTCAGGCAGCACCGCAACCAGGTCACCGTGCTCAGCCTGTACGTACATACGTACATGCGCTACAGTACATACCTGTAGCCTACAGGTATAACAGTACTGAGCGCGCTCAGTTGTTGGCCTACTGTACCTTTGCAAGCCATTCGCTCTCAGTGTACATTCAGGTTTTGTTCATGCATGGTTTTACTGGCCTTGATACTAACTTTTATGAGGTCTTACGTAGGAGCAAAAGTCCTATGTAGGACCTCAAATCGGAGGGCGTTTTGCCAGAAAGGCACAATAGTTTCGTGATACTTAGAAGTAGTAGTAGTAGATGGTATAGCTTAGTATTTTGGGGCTAGTGGACTTAGAGTACTGCTGGGGTTTATAATATGGTTCACAACATGTCTGAAATTTCCGCAAATGTCCGTGTGGTAGACGAATATTGCATAACAACAATGGAAACGGTGTACTAAAGGTATAATTGGTCAATATAGCTTCAACTCGCGGTGCCCGGGTAACTTCAACTCGCGGTGCCGGGGTAACTTCAACTCGAGGTGGCAGGGCAACTTCAACTCGGGGTGGCAGGGGTGATCATGGAGGTCTAGCATCGATGCGTTCCCAGGAAGTGGATAGACCAAGTCGGACGGCCCGGGCAGCTAGTGTCGAGCGACGTACAAGCCGGGTTACCCGCAGCATGACTGTCAATTAACGGTCGACAGCAGGTTGAAGGCCCTGACACGGTTTGCTTTTTATGCAATTTTCCCTCCAATACATAATACATCTAATTTCCTGTTTACATATGCAATTATAAAGTTTTTAGAAAATCCTGTTTTGTGTAGGATCTTTTTTAGGTCCCATTTGGAGGCTAATTTTAATCTCGGTCCTGTTTTTGTCCTACGGACCAAAAAAGACCAGACCTGCATAAGACCTGTTTAAAAATCTTCCCTTTGACAAGGACGGTATTCGAGTCGAGTTCTCTAAGAAGGCGGATGGTTTGTATTGGATGAAGGCGAGCCCTATGTTGGAAACTGCGCTGATGCTGAACCGTCAAGTGGAGACGTTGGAGAATAACATCGTCATGAAATTGCACTTGAAGCTGGCCCATCTGAATGAAGACGCCATGAAGAGAATGGTGAGGGAAGGCTTGGCTGACGGCTTGGGCGGCTTGACTTTGAATGACTTTAGGCGGGCGCCGCCCAAGTGCATTGCCTGCCAAGAATCAAAGGACAAGAGAATGTAGTTCAAGCGCCTACAAGGGAAACGTACTACTGAGTGTGGAGCATGCATCAGCAGGCGTCACGGTTTAAGCGGGTCTTTCTGATTCAAAAGAAGAGCGATGTTGAAGAGAATATCCTGAATCTGTTCCGCCGACTTGTGAAGGACATCAAGATTAAGTTGTTTAGATCTGATCGCGGTGGCGAGTTCCTGAACAACAAGTTGAATGATTTCTTCAGGGAACATGAAATTGGGACGCTGCCTACAAACTCTTACACACCCGAAGAACACGGCTTGGTCGAGAAGCTGAATGGCACGCTTCATGGCATAGCCCGCGCAATGCGAGAGGCAGCCAACTTGCCGGAGTGTCTGTGGGGTGAGGTCCTGCACTATGTGGTTCACATTGACAACATGAGCTCAACGAAAGCTGTCGGAGGCATGGCACCGTATCTGAAGCTGTGGGGCAAGAAACCTGACCTCAAGAACCTGAAGGTGTGTGGCTGTTTGGCCTTTTACAACGTAGCGAAGGTGAAACGAGGCAACAAGTTGGAGATGCGGGCCAGGCCGGCTGTGTTACGGGGTATGGACGAGTTGTCATTGGGTTATCGCCTGCTGGACCATGAGACTGGCGACCTAGTGGAGCGACGATCTGTTCGTTTTCGAGAAGATGTAGCTGTTGGGAGCGACTATGTGAAGAAGCTGCTGGCCAAGCGCTACTACGAAAAGCGGACAGTGGTGCCAAGTGATGTACCTTGTGTCCTGCTACCGGTGAAGCAGGTTGCTGTTCACAATGAAGAAGTGCAAAGGCGTGAACCTGAGGTTGAAGGCGCGGACCAGCTTGAAGTGAAGGCCCTCGCTCCACGTGAAGATGATGTGGACATGAGTAGCAGTGATGAGAGTGAGTGGGAATTCATTGACACCGCCGATGAAGGGGATGACCACGGTGGAGCTTGTGCCGGAACAGAGTGCCGGGTGAATCCTACTATGGCTATGGATCAAGTGGGAGCTCTGACCCGCAGGTGGTTTGAACTAGTGGGAGTAGCAACTCGGCCGGTACTGCTGCGTCAAGCGCAAACACTACGAATACGAGTGGGCGTGTGCGTGGAAGCGCAAGTGGCAGAAGCACGACAACCCGAGGTCAAGTGCCACCTTCTGCTGCCAACAACCAGGCGGCGCCTGCAGGCCAAATAGCCAGTATGATCCAAGCACGTGGTTGATGACGATGACTCTCATGCAGTGCATGCTGATTGGCGTAGTGAATGATATCCTGAACCCCACCTCTCGTAAGGCTGCCTTGTAGTCGGAGCATGCCGCAGACTGGCAACATGCTATGGACGCAGAGTATGAAGCGCTGAACAACATGACTTGGGAGCTCGTGCCAAGGCCTAAGAGAGCAAGAGGGCGGCAGTGCGCAAACATTTTGACTTCCGTATGGGTTTTGGTGGCAAAGAGAAACGAACAAGGTGAAGTTGACTGACGGAAGGCCAGGCTTGCTATACGAGAGTTCATGCAGAAGTTCGGGATAGATTATCTCGCAACTTACTCCCCCGTTGTGCGAATTGAATCGGTTCAGCTCGTGATGCTGATTGCGATGTTCCTCGGCCTGGACTGGGTGCACGTTGATTTTGCTACCGCATTCTTGAATGGCGAATTGACTGATGTGACCATATACATGGAGCAACCCGAAGGATATGAAGATGGAACGGATCGAGTCTGTAAGCTACGCAAGGGACTGTATGGTTTGAAGCAAGCATCGAAAATATGGAATGATACTCTACACAAGATACTTCCCAAGCTTGGCTTTACGCAGTGTACGCATGACTCTGGAGTGTACTGGAGACGCCGGAATGGATGTGTCGTGTACCTTACCGTGTATGCCGACGACATTCTTGTCGCAGGGACTCCGGGTGACATTGCCGACGTGGTGTAGGACCTTAAAGCATTTCAAGTTGAAGAACCTGGGTCGGGTACGGCACCTTTTGGTATGGAAGTGAAGTACTTGCCTGGGCGCATGGCGAGCCTCTGTCAGAGGGCGTATGTTGAGCATCTTGCCGAAAAGTTTGGGCTGGTAAAGGCAAGGTCTGTGTGCTCCTCCCAGTTCCACCACGAGAAGACCACTGAGATCGAGACCGACGAGACGAAGATCAATGACCCGAAGCTGCCGTACAGAGAGATCGTCGGGTAGCTGCAGTATCACGTCGCTTGCACGCGACCTGACCTGGTGAATGCTGTGCGAGTGCTGGGGTGCTACATGAATGCGTATACGGTGGAGAACTACAGAGCTGCACAGCGAGTTGTGCGCTACGCTCTTGCCACCAAGGACATGAGACTTATGTACCGAGTGACACCTGAGTTTCCTACGTTGGATGCATTCGCGGATGCTGGTCACCAGTCGTGTCCGGAGACAAGCCGATCAGTAACAGGCTACGTGCTACGTATGCATGACAATGTTTGGATGTGGAAGAGTCATCGCCAGCGGCGAGTGACTGCAGACACATGTAGTTCAGAACTGATTGCTTGCTGTGAATGCTGCAAGATGGTGGCATGGGCACGAGAGCTGGTGAAGGAGCTCGGATTCAGTGACCCGTACCCGCAAGTACCTGTGTATTGTGACAACCAGAGTACGACTGCGGTGGTTGCAAACAATGGTGACACATCGAGGGTCCAACACAGGGCGAATCACGCGCGGTTTATCAATGAGTATGTCGATGAGAAGGCGCTGGAAGTGTGGTATGTGCCGAGTGCGGAGAACGTCGCGGATGTGTTCACCAAGGCATTGAGCCCGACTGAGTTTCAGCGTCACAGAGGCTGCCTGAATATCGAAGACGTCACGAAAGCCTGGGCAGAGGTTGAGGCCCCTGTAGAGCGCATCGATGAGTGCGCTTCGGCAAGCCAGGACTTGGACGTCGAGATGGAAGAGGCGTAACGCTGTCGGTTCAGTACTGACGAGGCGTGATTGAAGGCTGTTGGTCACGCAATGCATATGTGGAGAAGCAGGATCCAAGAAATTGGAAACTGAAAGGCGATTGGCGGAGAAGCAAGCGATGGATCCGGGCATAGATACATCCCGATCCAGATCTGATTCTGAGTATGACTCAGGTGATTATGGTTTGGAGGGACCGGTTATGGATCCAAGGTTATGGCTCAGCGGATGTAATCAAGTGACACGCAAGGAAGGTAAATGAGCCCCATAGAGTCCGTAGGTACAGATGGGATGACAAGATCCAGAGGGAGATAGGACTTCGGGATAGGACTGAACTTCAGCATAAATCAGAGAAGAATTTGCCTTGTACATCGCAAGTGCCCACGCCTTCGCCTGGAATCGAGAACGTACATTGGCCCTACGGCGTAGCAAGGTTTGGGTAGTGGAGCTAGCGTTTGTTAAGACTAGATAATGCATTGGTCAGTTCTGCAACCTTCCTAGTGACCTACTTGCAAGTGCAGATCCCCGATCCACCCAGAGTTACTACTTGGCCGGGTGCATCCTCGACTCTCAACATCTACGGATCCCGCTAGAGGAAGCGGCAACTACGGCAAAGGAAGACCTGCGAAGGCATCGGAAAGGAACAACAAACCCCCAAAGGTAACCCCAAGGCCGGATCCAGATCCAGGCCGCCCGATCCCAGTCGACTACCACTGCATCGGAAGTAACAACCGCGAGCAGAGTGAAGATTTCCGCGTTGCTCCGGTTTGCATTGACAACCTGGATATCTAACTTGCAATGAAGTGGGAGTACGAGACTTCAGTGGTAAGGTGGCATAAGGACAAGTAGTTGAAGTTAAAGCGGTTGGAGTTAGTCATTTCAGTTAGATATCGGTAACAAGGAAGAGATGCGAAGCCAACTTTGACATCGACAGCGGCCAAGCTGGCTGTCAACGTTGACATTTATGGTTCACTGCGAAGTCAACCTTGACATCAT
This sequence comes from Phytophthora melonis, assembly GCA_024211575.1. Taxonomy (NCBI): domain Eukaryota; phylum Oomycota; class Peronosporomycetes; order Peronosporales; family Peronosporaceae; genus Phytophthora; species Phytophthora melonis. Next base: position 1,945,484 of record JAMXKT010000085.1, read on the forward strand.
GCATACAAAGCTGAATACAAATACGCCTGTGAGAGAGATGCGAAGCCAACTTTGACATCGACGGCGGCCAAGCTGGCTGTCCACGTTGAGATCCATGCAGGCTACGAACGAATATATACAGGCATGGCCTTCTTGATTACATCTCAGCATCACTAACAAAACATAAATGCTTCTGTGCAGCTGGGCTAGGCACTTTCAGACCCACTAGCGTCTCAGTCATACTCCAAGACGAGGAAACATCACCTCGGTTTGATACGTCCACACAGCAAGCCACTCGAGCGCAGCGGCTTCTTGGACTCGAGCTTTATACTCGAGCTCTTTGAAGAAACCCTCCTTGGAACGCTCCCGGATAGCGTTCTCGTCGTACGATCCGTCTGCCTCTATGGCGATGTGGTGTTCAAGATGGGAATCGAGAAACGCGTCTAAGCGTTCAATGTCCCACTCGCACAGGCGCTGTCGACGCTTTATCCCCAGTGGCCGATTTTGGTAGGAGAAAAACAAGGATCAATTTTCAAGCGTCCTTCTTGATACGACTTCGTGACGAATCAATGAAAAAAATGTGCCACCATCATGAGAAGTGTGTTTTCTCCGTGTTGGATAAGTATGAGGTGTTAATCATAAATATTGATGCCCATACAGCACTTGCAAACGCACTACTTGTTTGGGGAGTAAAAAGGCAATTCGTCCTAGCACATAGGACACATTTCATGGAAGTACTTACGAGACCTAAAGTGCTCCAGGAGCTCCTGTGGGGGGGTTGTTAATCTTCACGCGCCAACAGCCTAGCAGACTGGCGTCGTGTCTTGGCCACAAGTCGTGTTACGCGTCGTTCGTTGGGCTCCACCGAACCAAACGATCGCTTGCGGGACGGCGGTGGTGAACGAATCTGCTTATCTGTCTGCTTCAGCTCGGTTGGTTGCAGGCATACTTTGGGCACCTTGCTACGCGAATGGAATATATCAAAGCAGGATACTTCGTCCTTCCACCGGGGCGTCTGGCATAGCGCAACATTGCAGACAGCGCAAAAGTATCTGGTTTTATAGCCCTTTCGAGTGTGTTGCATATTTTCTTGGTCGTGGTTCATCTGGCAGCACACAATGCAGCATAGCTGCTTACCCGCGTCGAACCGCTCCTGTGTCAACGATCACATTTTAGTCCTTGTTTATTCAGAGAAGGCAACGTTTATAACTCGTACCGTGTGATGGATGTGTTGCTTTGACAGTCGCAAACATCGAAATTCCGGATCATTGTTGAAGCGATCGAGTTTGTTGTACGCCGTTGAGTTAGCCTTGTACCTCATCACTTCGTTTAGCGCCTGACGCGTCACCAGAGATCTCATTTGTGTCAACTGCTTCTTGTATCAAGTCCTCTTCCGGCTTGGTAATAAGCGCAGGCAGCGAGAGAGCAGCATCTCGAAAAAAATCAATGAACTTTAAATTCTCGCTTCTGAACTGTTGAAGAGAGCTGTAGGAGTTGCAGCGCTCGTCAAACATCAAAAATGAATACGTCTACACGGCGTTAGAATTCTCGATGCGTGCGAAAAATAATGCAAGACACTTACTTGGAGCAGCTGCGTAGATTGATAAGCGTTGTACACAATTGTCATCAAAAGACGAATCCAAATTGCTGCGAGTGGCGGTAAGTGCTGGTGCCGAGCTCGAACATTCTTGAGAAACCGAGAATATACGTGCCGCCTCCTTTCACACGATTCCAAGTTGCTATCACAGTTGGAACTATATGCTTGGCGGGAGGCAAGGGTTTTCCTCGCTCATCGACAATTTTGCAGATCTCCATCCACAACCCCAAGTGCTGCTTGAGCGTTGCTAAGTCCCCGCAATACCCCAGCTCCGCAGTCGAGAATGATGGCATCGGAGTTTCTGGACTGTAAATCCAGTCCAGACATGTCTCCTTCACACCTAAGAACGCCAGCAGATACACGTCTACTGCGTCCGCACCGACTACCACGTGTACGACACGAATAATCGAGGTGGGAGACGCGTACACTAGCATCCCATTCCTCAACGTTGCGCTGACGATGTTGTGTAGCAACTGGGACCGGTGGGATGGGTCTGGAATAACCGAGCTGAGGGTTTTGCCGTCCTCAGCTGAATTCAGCTCGATCGTCACAAATTCCCCACTCTTTGCTGCCATCGCAATCTCTTTAGCAATAGTGGTTGGAGTAGTTCTGGTTTTATACTCGAGCACAGCGAAAAAATCGCTTGTTTGCATCGATGTAACGAGAGCGATACCATCAGGTGAGAACGCCAAATACTTTTGGTCCGGTCTTCAATGCAGCACAAAGTGAGCAACGTTGTCCAGTAAAATTACGCAGAAATATTCGAAACTTACCGGCACAACAGTCGATATTCCCGTATTTCAGTGATAGTATACTGGGTATACTTGCCGAAAAACATTGGCAGTCGCGAACAAATGTTGCCTTCATTCTTGGTGCCAATTTTCATATTCGGAGACGATTTAGGGGACAAAAAACACGACTCAATCAGCACGGAGGCCGGGTTTTTAGTCTCAGGTTTCGCTGAGGCATTAGCAGGCACGTCCAAGAGCCGATCAATCAGTGCAGCTTTGCTGCCATACTCTGCCACACCGCGGTCACGACACAGCTGCCGTAGCTCTGTGCACTTAAATCTCTCAAGTTCCGCTCTAGTTTGGGGTCGTTCGCCATCACCCGGGTCATCCCGGCGTTGATTGCTGTTCACGTGGGGCTGCAAGCCAAGTAACTTGAGAACCAACTGGACTGATGCACGCTCCGCCAATTCTGCATACACCGTAGCCGAAGTTTCAGTGTCATCACCAGCATTTGGGGAGTGGTGGGCAATGGCAGGGAGAATCGAAATGGCCACAAGCCCTGTGATGCGAAACTGGCGCATCAAAAATCAATCTGGAGTTCGCTGAGTAGCCGTTATTATTGTAACTTGCTTCTCAAACGAAGCAAACTGGTTGTTAGCATCCTCCAAACATATTAAATCCGCTTGGCGCTCCACAACGTAGGTCCAGCTTCCAGGCCCAACCGATTCAACTGAGGTGTTACAGAACACCACCTTGCCGAGCCCATCTCTGTATGCCAATGCGTACATCGAAGCCGTTGATGTAGCTGTACCTGCGCGTACCGGGTGCTTTGATGTCGCCCATCGCGCATACTTCGGACCCTTTTCGTTGATCAACTCTTGCGATTTACTTGGTAGTTTTCCGAGTGTGAACGGAAAGCTTGGAATCTTCTTGTGCGTTCCGATAATTGATGCCCCGCACTCGATGATTTGACGGTTGACTTCTTTGGACTGATAGCCCCTGTCCAAGGCAAACACAACACCTGGCAACCGAATTTGACTTTCCGTCGTAGCTCCGCATAGAGATCGCTGAAGTATGTTCACCACATCGCTGACCGACTCCCCCTTAGATGCGATGTGCCCACCAAGAAAAAGCCCGTCACGAGCGACACAATTCCATCTTGAACAGGACCGAAGCTACCATAACAACACCAAAATAAAATTATTATCAACTACCCTTCATCAAAAGCGCATATTCAGCACGAAATTACCCCTTTTTCGGATTCCGGGTCCTTGTCAAACCGAGGTCATCGACTGAACTTGATCGCAAACGCAATAAGTCGTCATCGAGACTCGCGATCGAGATCTCGTTGACAAACCCGATCTCAGAGCACACGCGGCGTAGCGAGTCCATAGCGTGAGCCAGATGTCGATCGTGCTCAAATGGAGTCGCCCAGTGCTCAGTGGAGGGGTCCTTCCTTCCACGTTGTGTGCCAAACGCGTTGAGAATCGCAAAATAACGCTTGGACTTCGTGACCGATTTCACAGGAGGATAGAGGGCTTTGTTGCAAGGGTCGTAGAAGTTCGTGGGAGAGGCTGAGTAGAAGCTAAGCCACAGCTCCACCTCCAGAAATTCCAGCAGCTCTGAGCTTGAGATGAATGCGCTTGCGTCGAGGTTAGAGTTGACATGCTGCTGGGCAACAGCGAGAATAGTGGGGTCCAACCATGCTTTCATAACATCGAGGGTACTAGCCTCACCAGGGAGACGTTTTTCAGTGCCAAAAAGGCGCGATAGTAGGTGGTTTGCAACGCGCCTCGACTCCATCCTGGCCTTGTCGAGCAGATACGCTTCGACATCATCAACACGTAGCTGTGGCGCCACCTCGTCCACAAATCTCCAAGCTGGCCTTGCATCAGTAGCTGCCTCGTTGTCGCTCGATGAAGCTGAGTCTGTGTCGGACATGGTAACGCCGTGATACGAGTCCCAGTTGAAGCTGCTTCACGCCACTGCCACCACGTTTTCGAGTACAGACCATCGTTAGCACTGCCATGAGAAAGCAGCATGAGAATGATGTGCACCTAGCTATGCTATGGCTTCGCTCTTACCAACGTAGGAGGCAGAACGCAGCTAGCAGCGCTGTTTGTCTGCGTTGCGCGAGTGCGGAATTGAAGTTTCCGCACTCGCGCAACGCAGAATGTTTGTCCTACCGATTTTGGGTGCTAGGACAAATTTGAGGCGGCGTTTGGTGGTGTGGACCACATTTGATCCTTTTCCATAGGACAAAATCCACTGGGGTTATCACAGACAGCGTTATCTACACAGAGATCAATGGCACGTTAGCGTTGGGAGTACATCTGGCACTACATATCGCGTGAAATACCTTTGAGGCTTTCAGGGATGCTTGCAGCCACGCGTAGATGTGACTCGAGTCTTCGTCATTCTGAAACTGCGCATACATCTCGTAGAGCGGAAGGGCGGCCAGAAATGCGTCTACATGTTTGGTAGAACTGAATCTAGGCTCGTAAACCTGTTGCATAATAACATTTGTTAGACTACGCCACAGAACTCAAGTAATTCGCATACCCACCCGGTCGCGTGAAGGTTTGCGTACTGGCTGGAGGGTGTGAAAGTCAAGGTACCCCTGATACCATTGAAATCTCTCCAACGTCTAGGCATACATCGGAATTGAGCCATCGTAACGCCACTTGAACACCTAAGATACGTGTACGTACCTCCCCCACCGACTTCGGCTTGCCATAAATTTTCTTGTTCTTTGACGCTGTTCGGTTGACATCCGGCGTGAAAGCCTGTTGTATGCAAGCAGGACAGTTAGATATCAAATAGCCACCACAAATAGAACATACATGCGCACCGGGACAGCCTCGTAGGTGTAGTTAGGGTCCGAGAGAACAAAGTAGGAGGAGCGGTCTACGTCGGTATCTTGATCGCTGAGGTGCCCTTGGCTCTCAGAGCGCCCTCGCGCTGTGAGCTCCTGTTGGTTCGAGCGCTCGTCTTCATCGCTGCTGCGGCCGCCCACAGTGCTGCTGCTGTCGGCCGCCGTGTCGTCGGTGTACATCCTTGCGTCGGCCATGACCTTCTCGGAGAAGATCTTCCCCCCCCCCTCTCGCAAACAGGATGTGTACCACTGAGCGACCGCGACTGTTTGCCTTTTTTTGTTTGAATTCTATGGAATGTCTTTATTATTATAGTAGTATTTTACTTGCATGCTCAATGCATCCGCCTAGAAAGACTACTGATGTAGTGAGAACTTCTTTTTCTTGGCAGCAGCATTGGGTATTGTAGCCCTCATCGCTAACGCCACCGCCTTACGTGCCACCGTCATTTTGGTCCTCGGCGATCTGCCTGCGCTACGCACTCGGATTTGAGATAACACGATGGACTGCTTGGTCGTCCGAACTCGTCCTGCAGCGTCTTGTGATGGTTGATGCCATCGTTTAGCTTGAACACGCGCTTGTTTTCCTTCATTGACGGCGCCTCACGCGAACGGTTGTTCGTGTGCGCTGACGTATGACCGCCGCCCAACAGATCGGCTCTGAGAATCGCCCCAATTGTATCGATAGGCCTTGGGCGACAGCGCGTAGTATGCTGACGGGATCGTAGTCGATGTCTCCCTGCTGCGGCGTCGGGCCTGCTGCTGGGCCTGCATCCTGTTCGAGTCGATGGGACAGCGTGCGCGACGTCGGTGGGTGGCGCTCTCCGGCTCGACTCGATTCCTGCCGTTCGTGCAGCACGAGTTCACGTGCTGCTGGAGCTCATGCACGCCGGGCCATTTGAAGCCGCCGCGATTGGTGCCGTGGTCCAGGGGGTTGTAGTAGAGCTTGGGAAGTTTGCCGCTGCGCTGGTGGTGCGACGAATGCGCCTGGTACTGCGAGTAGCCGTAGCCCTGCATGGCGAAGAGGAAGGAGGGAGTCAGGCGGGTGTACTGCCGATGGAATGGGGGGGGGGCTTGTGCCACCAGCCATCTCCTTGCCTGCAGTCGAGAAACACGTCAGCAATGGGGCAACAGGCTGGCTAGAGTGTACGAGATTGAGTTGTTCTGCTTTCGGTTGTGCCTCGTACGTCTCGTCGTCGCGGTAGAAGGCGTCCCTCATGTACCGTGCCGTGCTTGCCCTGGGATAGTGTCACAGCGGTTGCCGAACACGTCCATCAATCGCGATATTCAGCTCAGAGCAATTCACTCACTTAGCGAATGTTTGCATTATCCTGCAAATTACGCCAAGGTTTTTTCGATCGAAATCTCAACAGAGCTTAATATTACGGCCGTATCCCAGCTTTGATTGGATAACTCTAGCCAATGAGGTTGAAAGTCGATGGAGCCCGAAGGGTCGGCGCCGGCCGCTGGGGACCTCGCTTACCCTATCCCCCAGTATACAAATTCCTATATTAATCTTATCCCTGCAAAATCGGGATAAGAGCGGTCGCCGGTGGGTTAATAGGGATGCAAAACAACTCTGCATACTATTCCACCGAGTCTCACACAGAGTAAACAGAGCTAGTGATTTGCCGTAGCATTCCTTCATCAGAGCTCGCGCATGCACAAGCCACTTAGATGACGACGCATTGATGGCTTTAACTGCCGCCGTCGCCTGCTTCGCAACATCTGAGAATGATGACTTGAGGACTGCCCTGACGATGTTATTGATGCAGTGAGCAAAGCAGAAAAGGAACGTGATCTTGGGCCACCTGAGCGCTAAGATGCGGCGAGCTCTACCGCACTGGCCAGCATTGTCAGTAATCACCGCTCCAATGCACCACCCTTCATTAATGCTTGCTTCATAATTGTCTCCATCTCTTGTGTAATGACTACACCATCACGCCGAGCACCCGCCTTTGGCAATGCGTATGTAAGATAGCGTCCAAACAGTAGGAGCTGACACCCAAGCAAATGCTCGCGAGAAATGTTTTGCCACACGTCTGATAAAAAGTTCACCAACCCTCCCGAGGTACTCTGCGTTCGTTTCAGTTCTTTCGTTTGAATCTCATGGCAATGAGCAGCATGGTCTTTTGCGATACGCCCTCCTAACACCCTCCTCGATGGAAGATACGCAGTAATGCCAGGACACAAAAACTCTAGTAGAGTTATTGTGCAGGAGCGCTCGACAAACAAGTCGGGCAGAAAGTTTCCAGCCTGAAACTCAACCAAAAGCCGCTCAAACTCTGCCTTTTGTAGTTTGGTAAACCTTCGGTGGTTCTTCGTCTTTTTAGGAGATCGCTTCGTTGTGCCCCGACGCGGGGATCCGGTTGTAAACACGAGCCGAGCGCGGGTCTTGCGGTGAGAGGCCGATCCTGTGCTTGAAGAGCTACCATCACTGTGCGCACGCGATGAACCGAGTGTAGCCCGGTAAGCGTCGCAAGTCCTCAAGTGTTTCCGGTAGTTGGACGCCCGCCCTAGAACTAGAACAGGCTCGTCCAGATCTGGGTTTAGATTATACGCGCGCCTACAGTGCTTGCATGTGTAGTATTCATATCCTCCTTTGCTCTTCGGGACAGCTTCCATCAACGTAAAGTGATCTCGTTCGGGTAAATGAGGTCGGACCATCTTTAACCACGGGCCCCCAACACGTCACAGATACGATAACTAGGCAGCTCTTGAGCGTGACCGCCAGACACTTACTGCACCACAACCGGCCGCACGATCCTACCAGCCACCAACCAGAAACGCAACAGCGACAGCCACACGAAACTCAACTGACGATAGCACCAGCGCTAGCAACACGAGCAAGAGCGGGCGGCGTCTGCTACTCAGCGACCAGCACGAGCACGAGCACGAGCACGAACGAGAACAGCCAGACGAAGCTCGCCATCGAGCAGCACCAGCAATACGAGCGAGAGCGGCGTCTGCTACCCAGCGGACAACACGAGCACGAGCACGAACGAGAACGAGAACGAGAACAGAGAGACGAAGCTCGCTACCGACAACAGCAGCACGAGCAATACGAGAGCGGGCGGAGTCTGCTACTCAGCGGCCAACACGAACGAGAACGAGATCCGCAACAGCTATAGCGAAGGATCGCTAGCGACGACACCAACAGGAGCGAGGGTGGAACGATGGCGCAGAGAGAAGTTTTTTGGATCCCGCTTTCTGGTGGGGGATATTTTTTATGGTGATTTAAATTATGTATAGTATACACAGCCGAAGTATATTTCAAGGGGCGCCGTAACGATTAGGCGAATCGGCCCCATTCGGCGGCCGTATCACCTTTACCTACCGCCTAAACTAGTTTAGGCGCCTTTTGAAAAGACGGTAAAGGCGGGCTGTGCCAACCATGCTCCGTGGAGGAGCGCCCTCGACCTATCGGAGGTTCCATACTGTGCAAAGGACCTGCACACCAAGTTCGGAAATCTCGCCTCGTTCTCCATCACGAGTGCTGCATCGGATATCGCGGCTTTCATCTCCGACTACTCGAATAGAGCGAGCTCTTTCGTGTATGGGGAAAGCTATGGCACTGCATTGATCGAGCGCCTGATGCACCTTAACCCTGTCAGCGTGAAAGGCTACGTTCTCGATGGCGTTGCGACTACCTCCGGGGCATCGCTGGACAAGTTTGAGTATTTTTCGAAGTGGGATTCAGATCTGGGCGAAGTGGGCGAACACTTCATGGGTCTCTGTCCTCTTGACAGCGAGTGCAAAGCCCATTTCCCGTCCAGCAACCTGTCATCGGCACTCCGTAATCTGCTGACGAAGCTGGACAACGACCTCAACTCAACGTGTTCGACGTTAATTTCCGTCGGAGAGGACAGCAACAAACCGTCCGACACACTCAAGCCGATTTTGGCGACGCTGCTGAGTGAGGCGGTCACATGGACGCTCCTCCCGCCAGTCGTTTACAGGCTGAATCGCTGCAACGCCAACGGCGTGAATGTGCTGAACCGATTCTTCACCTCCTTCGCTTCATACACCGCGAACCCTTCATCGGAAAGCATTCCTGTGGCGCGTCTGCTTAACAGCCTCATCATGTACTCAGAGATGTGGGAGACACCGACGCCTTCCAATGAGGCGCTGTACTCGCGGTTCGCGAACGCAAGTATCGCTAGTAGGGATAATATCCCAACGCAGAGGTCGAAAAAAAATAGCCCAATACAATAAATAATCAGTTTTTTAATACTAATTTTTATTATTGGCCTGTGCTGAGATCAATACAATATAAAATTGACCCAATTATTGACAATAAATTTGGTAAAAGTAATACCGTGGCCAGAGTAGCCTGAAATAGACCCAAGATATTTTCTAAGCTGCAGTTTCTTGGTCAACATAACCTCCAACCTGGACTTGTAGATAGGTACGATGCGCATACTGATATCAATGACATGTATAAAATTTGTCTTCAAATAACCTCAATAAGTACCGATTAGATAACAGTAAGGATGAGTATATGGAATAATAGGGGTGGTAAAATGACCTACCGACAAGGGCTACCAAGAACCATCACCTTGTTTAAGACCCTCTGCACAAGGGCTGCCAGGGGTGCTATATACCATTACATGTAGTACAGAGCTCAGAGTTATACTACTGTACTTCCCACTAACCTGGACATATCGCCTCCTCAATCCGCCCCTTTTATATGACATTAAATATTGGGGACCCGGGTGGTGGACCCGGGGGGTTTCGCAGTTCGAAGCTAGCTTCTACGGATACCCTTGCAGGGAAACGATGTACTGGGACATCTCCTGCGCCTGCTTCGCAGCCGCAGCATCTGCCTAATCTACCACTGTACAACCAAGTGTACCAAGTTTGATTGCTTCTTTTCAAAGGCACTGCCAGTTCATATATCGTCTCTCCAACGAATTGTACTTCAACTCTTGGGTTAGACAAGCCCACCGTGGTGATTCTACCTTCTCCTGCTCGTCGGATTAGGACTCCACGGATTTAGTTTAACTTTACTTCTTTTGTAGTTGGTAGAACGGTTATCAACAACTAGCAAATTATCGTATATATATCATTCCGGCCTCTGAAATGTGCGCTGATGCCCTGGCGAAATCCTAAGTTTCTTGGATTGTATGGTGTGCTCGGGAACTTACAGGTGGCGAAAAAAAGGAAACCCCGTGCATTCGAATATCTAGCGCTGCCAGACTAACTGCCCTACCGAACTTGCAGGGTAACCCGATGAGTTAATAAGACTGAGGTCTAGCAGATCTCAATCGCGTGTAGGAGTAGGATACACCGGGTGTTTGTCGTTCGCGTTGACGATGTCCGCCCGAGCTTCCTCTCTAACAGGAATCCGGGGCGTACATACAACGTAGGAGCATTCATACTCTGTTTGATTAAACATGGCGCAGCCGTACACAGAATTTGTCCGGGCCGCATGGATATCTAATCTCAACAAAACTCCCAGCTTCCATTCGTCCAAGTGTGTTTTGTCATTTATCAAGTACTACGAAGTATTAAAGTGAACGTACCGGATTCATGTAGCATTGAACTAATATCGGTAACAAAATACTTTGGAGTTGTTTTTAACAAAAACAGGATAAATGAAGATTATTCTACAGTAGTAAATGGGCTTGGTGGATCTCTGCGGGTTATAATGTAGTTAAGGCAAGCTTTGTAGTTAAGGCAAGCTTAATAATCCAAGGTCTTCATAAAATGCCTAAGCGGATGCAGCTAGATTCTTAATGGCCCCACACGAGCCATTCATAAATCGATTAATTTGATCTGGGTTCCGCTGATAGGCACTTGCAGGGCCATGGGACGTGCCATTTCGTATTCTAGCACTAAACCAAGCAACCGGCCTACGTACTAACGACCCAGCTACAACGATTGCCGGAGTACCACCCACCGCGCCCCGCAAAGGCTAGGATAGGTGGATTTGACCATATCTGTTGTTTGTTTTAGTTTATAGGAGTTTTTTTTATATCATTACCCATTGGCAACTCCTGCGCCTGCTTCGGAGCCGCAGCATCTGCCTGGTAATGGGATCTGAAAAGTAGATACCGTATAAGTACTTCTAGCAAGTTTGGAGCGATATGAGGACAACATGAGTTTTAACTGAGAAGTACCAATGCAGTAGCTACAAGACCGAAAGTGTGACCGCAGGAGATATTTACTCTATGTAGTATAGTCCTCAACTCATACCAAACTTTGACATTGAGCACGCTATTTTATTAGAAATCCACAAAATTTTAAAGCTACTTCGACATTAATGGCCCCACGACCGCAACGCACGGTGATATACGGCGCGCATCTTGGCGGCTACAGTAGAAGTCGTGGTCTACAGATAGTTTCCCGGGTACAATGCGACCAAAAACGCACTTTAACTATGATACAAGATGTTTAATACTCAGGTTTCTCATTAAGAAATCGCCGTAGTTCTTCCTCCCACTTGCTAGGCAAGAAATGCGGCGGGTAGTTACGCTTCAAGGTTGTGCTCGCACGCTTTGATTTTTGTCGTAATAGTATTACGGTAGTACTACTGCTGTTGTGAAAGCTCTGGTTGCCCCCTGGAGAATTACACAATATCAGCCTATCGACAATTTATGTCACGGAAAACTCTGGTGACCACAAGATTTTCAATAAATCTCTCTGAAAAAACTGTCCATGCACAAGAAAATAAAGAGGAGGGTATAAGTTATGACCAGGACTGAATAAACTGATTAATCGATAGCTTTAACACTAATGAAATGAGTAAGTACTATGTTGAGAGGCCTGGAGCTGCATGTAGCTTAATACGATGTATTGATCTGGTAATGGCACCAGTTGTGCTAAAGGTCAGCATCGAGGCTTCTCATTGTCACAAAAATCATTGCTACGACGAATAACGTGCATGCACATCTGTGCAATAGCAAGAATTGCATCCTTTCAACCAATAAATGTTTGTGATGGAGCTCCACTTCCTCTGGTAAAAGAAGCTACGATGCGAATAGGCATCTATCAAAAGCTGTGTAATTCAGACCGCATTCGATCGAGTGCTGTATGATGTTGCGTGAATGTTGTTTGATGTCATCCGCACGGGGGGGAGCGACGAATGTAGCGTAAGGTTTTTGGATGACATCGAACGACATTCCCCCAATCGACAGTTCTTCGAACTGCGAATATTGTGCTTTGCAAACGTTTTGTTGTTTTGACTTGGAGCTCTCCTCGATTTATAATAAGTCGAGGTCGATTTAATAAAACGAGGTCAAAGAAAGGGACAGATCGATCTATTTAAGCCGGTCAACAACTCGAGCTACGACAAGCCAAATCAGGGCTCTAGGTCGATCTCCTGGCAGATTTGAGCAGAACGAGGTCGATCTACGGCAAATCGATCGCTTTTGCGTTTTCAAAAGCGCAATTCGAGCCGATCTATAATAAATTGAGATCGTCCATGCTGCCCCCTCTGATTTGTGCCCTGATTTGTGGACCGATCTAGGCCATAAAACGGGGCGACATTTTATCTGCAAAGCACAGTAAATTGCAATACGAATTGCGGCAATTTTTATTATTGCTCGCCGGAAGATTGCAGTTTTTATTAGTGGCCAATGTTGACCCCAATTCAATATCATACTGTATTGGCGGACCTCTGGGGGATATGAACAGCGGGGCTACAACATATTGCGCGTTCTCGAAGGAGAAATCGGCGGTGTGTGATGAGATGGGGAGCTCAATGTCGGCAACTACAACGGAGACGGGATCATTTACAAGCGTGACCGATACTGGAACAAGGCGGCAACGCTCCCCAGTGTGCTGCTGATGAACGGGAAGCTGGACCAGCAGACCCCGTACAAGTATGCAGAGCACTTCCTCCAGGCTCTCGGCACGACCAAGAAAGAACTCGTCACTTTCGACTACGCGGTCCATGACATCGTGCGAACCACCAAGCTTGGGGACTCCAACGACCCTGACCTGACCTGCGGAATGAAGCTGTTGGTGTCGTACATCACCAATGATGGTGACCTCCAGCGCCTCGACAAGTCGTGCGTGAGCCAGATGCCCAAATTCAACCTGACGGTGCCACCGGCATACCTCAGCTACTTCCTGAAAACCGACGATGCACATGACGGTATCTACCAAGCCGGTTCGATCTCCAGCCAAACTCCAGGGCGTGTATAGTTGCCTTTACAGCGATCAGGCGAGTGTCAGTGCGTCCTAAAGACAAATGTCGGGCTCTGCACAGCTGTGACTGCTACAGTACTGCAGTGCAGCCTTAGGCAGTAACCAAAGCGTAACCCATGGTCAAGCCTTAGTGATATCCTTGAAATTTGTTGACAGGACAAGATAATCAACCAGTCGATCCAATTTTAAACCGTTGTTTTTGCCAACTGCATGTTAGCAGGACGTTGGTAGTGTTTCTCAGTACATTACGGACCGGTAGCGATAACTTTTTTATTGTGTCCAGGATCAACATCGCTTTATTATGGCTGCGAGCTTAGGATCGGGGCAATCTACTGCTTGGACACGCCGTAGTCGGTGCGGTAAGCACGGATGACCGGCAGGTACGAGGCGTTGGCGTCCGAAGCCGCGTCCACGGTCTCGAGGTACCCCACGAGGTTGTCGAGCGTGGCGATGCTCACCACGGGGATGCTGAACGTCTCCCTCACCTGGTCGATGGCCGAGCGCGTGTCCTCGATCGACACCTTCTCCTGACGGTCGAGCGAGATGCAGACGCCCGAGACGTGAGCGTTGGTCTTCTCCAGGATAGCAAAGGCCTCGCGGATGGCAGTGCCGGCGGTGATGACGTCGTCGATGATCAGCACCCTATCGAACGCAACACAAACATTGGTAAGTGCACACGTCTAAGAGAGGTTGACAGGTAACCGAGCCAAACAGTGACTTACTTCTTGCCCGTCATGTCGGCGCCGACGAGCACGCCGCCCTCGCCGTGGTCCTTGGCCTCCTTGCGGTTGTAGGCGAAGGGGATATCCACGCCATACATGTCAGCGTAGGCAATGGCCACAGCAGCCGCCAGCGTGATGCCCTTGTACGCCGGGCCGAATAGCACGTCGAACTCCACGCCGCTGTCCTGTAGAGTTGAGTCGAGTGAAGTTGAAGCACGCGAAATAAATAATCAACGTTAGTAACAACACTCCCGCCACATCATCTCACCCAACAGTAAACACGTACGTGGATCGCCTGGGCGTAGAACTTGCCGAGCTGACCGAGCGCGCGGCCCGTGCGGAAGAGTCCGGCGTTGAAGAAGTACGGGCTTTTGCGACCCGACTTGAGCGTGAAGTCGCCGAACTTGAGCACGCCGAACGACAGCGCGAACTTGATGAACTCGTTGGCGCTCGACTTGGCCACAATGCCCGCCTCCACCTTGGTCTTGCGCACGACATTGATGGCGTCGCGCAGCTCCTCGGCCGCCTGCTTGGGGTTCGCAGCCTTGGAGATGCCGCGCGACACGGGCACCAGCAGGCCCATGCCATCCGCCGACAGTCCGGCGCTCACGGCCTCCTCGAGGTTGCCGCCCTGCGCACCGATGCCCGGCGCGAGGATCCAGAGGTTGGGCGTGACCGCGCGCACGCGGCGCAGCGCGTCCACGTCCGTGGCGCCCACCACGAGGCCCACGTTGTCCTCGGCGTTCCACTGCTCGCACTTGAGCGCGACCTCCTCGAAGAGCGCGCGGCCGCTGGAGCCCGCGGGCAGCGTCTGGAAGTCATTGGCGCTCGGGTTGGACGTCTTGCAGAGCACGAAGCAGCCGCGCTCAGGGCGCGCGCGCACGAACGGGTCGATCGAGTCCGCGCCCATGTACGGCGCGAGCGTGATGGCGTGCGCCTGCAGCACGTCGAAGGCCGAGACGGCGTAGGCGGCCGCCGTAGTGCTGATGTCGCCGCGCTTGGCGTCCAGCAGCACGGGGATGCCCTGCGGGATGGCCTGAATCACTGCGTGCAGCGCCGTGATGCCCTCGGCGCCGAAGGCCTCGAAGAAGGCCGAGTTGGGCTTGTACATGGCCGCCACGTGCTGCGTCTGCTCGATGAGGTGCAGGCAGAAGGCCTGCGCGGCCGCGGCCGTGGGCTCCGGCAGCTCCGCCACGTGCGGGTCCAGGCCGACGCAGAGCAGCGAGTCCACTTGGGCCACGCGCGCGCGCACGGAGGCGAAAAAGCTGGTCGTCATCTTTATCTTGTGGTCGATTAGGAAGTGAGTCCTATGAACTCTTGACGTTTGGCTGGGCTACAGCTCATTGGGTGTGTGCGGGTTGTGATTGGCTGGAGGATGGCGAGATGGAGGTCTGCGATTGGACGAAAAGGAAGGATAAGTCGAAGTTGAGGAAGTGTACCACACGTATTGTACTGGCCAAAATACTTCGGACCAAGATTTGTAACACGGGTAGTTTTTCACCCATAACTCCACCAATACTTCATCAAATTAAGTGTTTCGACCCGCAAAATAATCTTACACAGCTCTGCTTTCTACTACGCCACACAGCTACACCTGCACGATTTTGTGGTGGAGTACAGGGACCAAGATATGTTGGGTAGCAAATCCATCATGGACCGCATCACTACCAAAATGGTACCAACAGGGGTACTATCAGACAACTCAGTACAAAAGTGACTGCGCAGTACGAAAGAGCAGTGTTTTAGCTTTAGAATGCGCCATGGTTTGCTGTGTTTGGGCTATTGTACTGGCCAAAATACTTCGGACCAAGATTTGCCGTCCAATTACTCCTTCAAGATGATAATTTTCCATATACGATATTTAGATATAAGGGTGAAATTCGCCCGTAGATTCCGATTTTGAGGTCAGATTTGCCGAATTCGGCGTCGTTTTTGAGATATAGGCCGTTCAAAAAGCGCTCTCAAAAGCTCAAAAGTTTGGGGAAAGGGTTCCGTTAGGGTTAGCTGATCATTCATCAAAATACAAGTATTCTATTGGCTCAATTGGGAAAACATACGCCCGAACACACGCTTTCATGGGAAAGGACAACTCGATGGCGTCGGTGCACATGGTTTGATTATTTTAACATTCCTGCATCCTGGCAAATCCATCCTATAAAATCATACAGGCCTTTTTCATTATCAACGTATCAGATTATTCTGTACCCAAGTCAAATATATTAGGTGCTACAGTTGTAACAGGGCATATCGTTAAGCAGGCGTCGACCTGTTTTCCTGCTGGTCAAACTACTCTCCTGGTGCCAATACTAGCCGAAACACAGCAAACCATGGCGCATTCTAAAGCTAAAACACTGCTCTTTCGTACTGCGCAGTCATTTTTGTACTGAGTTGTCTGATAGTACCCCTGTTGGTACCATTTTGGTAGTGATGCGGTCCATGATGGATTTGCTACCCAACATATCTTGGTCCCTGTACTCCACCACACAATCGTGCAGGTGTAGCTGTGTGGCGTAGTAGAAAGCAGAGCTGCGTGGGATTATTTTGCGGGTCGAAACAGCTAAATTGATGAAGTATTGATGGAGTTATGGCTGAAAAACTACCCGTGTTACAAATCTTGGTCCGAAGTATTTTGGCCAGTACAATAGTATTGGCACCAGGAGAGTAGTTTGACCAGCAGGAAAACAGGTCGACGCCTGCTTAACGATATGCCCTGTTACAACTGTAGCACCTAATATATATGACTTGGGTACAGAATAATCTGATACGTTGATAATGAAAAAGGCCTGTATGATTTTATAGGATAGATTTGCCACGATGCAGGAATGTTAAAATAATCAAACCATGTGCACCGACGCCATTGAGCTGTCCTTTCCCATGAAAGCGTGTGTTCGGGCGTATGTTTTCCCAATTGAGCCAATAGAATACAGATAACGATGGAAATATACGCTCCACCAAAAAATACGCCATGCGACAAATCCAGACTTCTGATCCGATACAAATGAGCATATGTAATTTTAACCAATGAGGTTCAGCCTAACACTTCTAAAATCCTTGAAATTTGCAGAACTAATTGTTGGAGCAGTTCTGCAAGCCTTTAAACACCCCCCTTGATGTGAGCAAGTACGTCTAAACCTTTATTGAAGTGTACCTAGGGCACTTAGTTTTCACCAGGCTTGGATTTGGGCGATGTTGCTAACATAGTTCGCCAACGGCGGCTCTGTTTAAGCTAGATCACCAAGAAAATAACAAGAACCGGCCAAGTATATTTTGATTGCTATTGTAGAATGACGCAATATGTTTTGCTTGAGGAAAGCTGCTTCTCGGAAGCTTTTTAACAGAAATTGACAGCTTTTTAAGCTGTCGAGTTCAATATCCACAAACAATATGACCTTTCTCTTGCGGGATCACTCGTCCTTCCATACACTATCGACCCTTTTCTAGGACGCAAAGCATAGTTTCGGCCAATCAGCTCTCGTGGCGTATTTTTTGGTAGCCTCCGGCTTACTATGGAGGATGGTGGTCATCGCTGGCGTATTTTTCCGTGGTCATCTGTACTTGTATTTTGATGAATGATCAGCTAACCCTAATCGAACCCTCTCCCCAAACTTTTGAGCTTTTGAGAGCGCTTTTTGAACGGCCTATATCTCGAAAACGACGCCGAATCCGGCAAATCTGACCTCAAAATCGGAATCTACGGGCGCAGATTACCCTTAAATCTAACTATCGTATATGGATTGTTATCATCTTCTAGGAGTAATTGGACGGCAAATCTTGGTCCGAAGTATTTTGGCCAGTACAATAGCCCAGTCAAACACGACATGCATCAGGAGATGGCGTGGTAAGCATGAGCGACTGCAGGATGGTGTGGGCGCCGTGCCGTCCCGTATACATGTACGTTCAAACAACCCAACATTGAGGTTATGTGAGCGATCAAACCAGTGCGTCATCTCATTTAATCCATCCGCGTCTCTACCGCTGTGAGTGCATGTAGTTGTCGTGGGGCGGACATGGAGAGAGGGCGCCGTTGCGAGCTGACGGTAGTTGTGCGAGTAGGACGGAGACCAAGCTCGTACTGTAAAGTACTTGATAAACTGAAGGGTGTGTAGATCCACTGTTTCCTCGGCGAGGTACACGGTAACAGTAACATTAGGGGGAGTCGGACCTGGAAAATCCCTCCCAAAAAGTAAACCAAGGGAGTCCCTTCTTATTTCTTGCTCAGATATTGGGAGTCCCTTGAAGGGACTCCCAAAATCTGAGCAAGAAATGACCGACCGATACGGGGGTAGTCAGACATTGCTCACAGCTCATTTCACAAATAATCCACCTCTGGAGGTGGCTTATTTCGCAAATGAGCAGAAAGTTTCCCAAAATGTAAGCACCGTTTTTGCCAGGTTCGACCCCCCTATTGGTATCATTTGGTTCACAATGGTCACAGTTATCTACTGTACTACCCCCTATACTTTGTAGGGCTGGAGTGACGCGCTATCGGTCTCCACGTCGGCTTCACTAAAGCTACATCCGCCTTCATCATCAGTCTGCCTCGTCGCTGTTGCCGTCTCCTTCGTCTACATCAATGGCTCATTGCCAGACTTGCCAACGGCACTAGATCTTGCGGTTCAGAACCTCATTTAATGGCTTTTGTAGTGTACGCTTAGCGATGCATGCACGTTGAAGCCATGCGAGTTGGATGATCTATATTATTTTCTAATTGAAGACCATTGTTGCTTATAGATACGTTGGTTTTTTAATGATTGGTTAAATCACGGTTAAAAAATATTAAAAAACGGTATTTTATCGAGTCCTGATTTATTAACCATTCGGTTTTTGCCACGGATGCCTAGAGCAAAACAAGCAACTCTGATCCGGTTTCAGTTTCTGCATTTGTTACGTGGTAGATGGACTCTCTTCCTACTGCAGGTTAGAACTCTTCGTGCTCTAGCGCCAATGCAGGAGATAACGCCTCCTGCTCTGATATCTTCTGTCAGCTCAGCCAATATGTCATCGGCATCTTTGTCAACGTCGGGGCCAACGTCGGTGCACGGTGTCTGCATGCTTTGGCGCTCCGTTTCTTCGGATGCTTCCCCTGTGTTTACCCCCGCTTGGTTGGTGCCTCCGACTGCAGCCGATTGCGATGCTTAAGAATCACTGACACAAAGCGCAGCCTCAGAGCTTCCGAATGGATGCTCACGCATGTAGACTCAAAACCTTGGCGATGATTCAGCAAAACCATGCCAGCAACCGCCGCATTGTGTGCGACAGCTATCTGCTGTTCTTGAAGGAACCTTTGGAATGATCATGGAAATGATCCCAGGCCCCACCGCGCTTTCTCCCCAAGCTCTAAAATCCGGAATGACTATTGCGTTGCATGTAGGCATGCTAGCATCCATTCAATATAATGATTCTAGTGTAATTTCACCTTCGCATAACGGTGGGTCTAAGCGGCAGCCCCATTACCAGTCGATGGCTGTGGACTTCGATGATGTTAAGACGAAACCAATCCGAATCAGACCATCAAATCAACGTATAACCAACAAATTGGTTTGAAAAGCAAAAAAAGGATAAAAAACCATTCCATATTGTTGCTACGGTAATAGTAACGAACGACTACTAATAATCAGAATCAGCCAAAAACTAAATCTCGTCATCTATTATTATAATAAATAAAGGTTGGGGATCCCTACACTTCGTATCTCCTTTATTGCGCCCGCTTGAAGCAGCGTCTGCCTCAGCTGTGCATGGAAATATGCATCTCTCCACTTTTGCGCTCCTCTATGGCGATATTCGCCAATAAAAAATCTCTCTGCAGCACTGTTGGATGCCCTACTTTTTCAGCAACGTGAGAGGCAGCCAGGGCTCCCGATTATGGCATGGTAAAACAATAATGTCAATATTTTGTTATTGATTATTTATGGTAGTCGGGTGGGCTCGACCATAAATTATTTATGTCAGGAGGGCGAAGAAATAACTGTTTTTGAAAATATTTCTCTAAATGTAGATTAATGCATACAAACAACAAGTCAACGTAAATATAACAGTCGAGAAATAATTGTTTATGATCATTCCTGAAATTACATTATTTATGCTGCTAATTTGTGGGGCTGATGCCATTATTTATGAGCCAAATGGGCCATCCATAAATAAAAATGCCATAATCGGGAGCCCTGGAGGCAGCGTTTGAGGTCACTTGAACTGCAGCATCCGGAAAACCATGAAATGGCGCACATGCAGGGCATAGCAGAGCGAGTACAGTCTGTCTGTACGTAATTCTAGCACACTCGTGGTGGCAACATCAAAACTCACGGTCGTGAGTGATACTTCGGACCATTTCATTTCCGACATTATTGCCCTCCCGTGTCCACCTTCTATCGATCCGTCTCCTCTCTGTTATATCTCCAACTGATCTACACCCTCCGCCCAGTCCTCACTACACCTGGTAGCCACGCTTCTGCGCCCCTGCTAGTCGGTCCACAACCTCGCTGATGACCGGCAGGTTGAGCACGTTGCCGATCACGGGCGTCTGGCGCAGGAAGGCCACGGCTACGGGGAAGAAAGAGCCGAAGAGGTTCAGGAAGCCGAAGCTTTGCACGATCATGCCGATCACCGGGTAGCGCAGCATCACCAGCAGGATGCCGCCCAGGAAGCACACGATGCCGCGCCACCGCTCCTTGCGCGTGAAGAAGCGCACCGTGCGCGACAGGCCGATGGTGAGCGCCACGCCGCTCAGGAACAGCACGTCGCCCAGCGCCAGCATGGCCGCGTCAAAGAACATGAGCACGCCAAGCAGCAGGAAGGCGAAGCCCAGCCCCAGCAGCAGCGTGCCGATCTTGCGGTTGTCGTCCAGCATCGAATTCTGCGGCTACAGAGCGGGTTCCAGCGCGGATTTAAGGAGAAAAGGGTCTTCTCTGTGTTGCACGACTGGGACGCGCGGGGATCGGATTGCCTTGGACGCCACGTACGTCGAAGAGCTCCTGCCTGGTCTGCGTCTTGATGCCTTGGACTTGGGATAATTTTGGATGAAGGGAGGAACCGCCGTGGATGCATATGATTGGGTGGATTGAATGGGTTTTTGGATTGGTTAAATATGGGGAGTAGTTTCAGCCAATTGTAGAGCTTGGTGATGTGTGACCGTGTCCTCCCGCTCCCTCCCCTTGCTGCTGGACGCTCGTCATGCTGGTGATGGATAAATTGTCGTCGTCTTCGTGTTTTGCATAATGATTTGTGTGTTTGTTCAATGCGCTGCTGGGCGTGCTAAATAGTCTACAACTTCTGGGTCGTACGTCTCCGGGTGCTCGGGGGTACGCAGTCGAGAGGTTGAGCGGCCGGCGCACCCGCTTCAAAACTGCCGCTCGGTTTCGCTCGATCACTTCAATTCGATCCACTTCAAGCACTGTTTGCTCAACGTTGAAGCTGGTCGGGCACCGAGTCTGGCGAGAAACCTTGCGGGCAAGAGAGAGGGGACAAGGGCGAGTCGAGGCGAAGCTGGTCGACAGGGAGACCAGGGAGGGAGGGCGCTGCGCGCGAAGGTCATCGATGTCCTCGTGGCGGGGCCATCCACCCAACTCGTCCGTCCCCTTAAACACACTCGCCGGTCCGCCTTCATCTTCATCTTCAACCGCGTTCCCCCCGCTGATATGATGCTGTCCTTCCATCCTCCAGCCTTCATAGATACGGGCTAGTAGCCTCCGGAGGACGAGGTGGACGAGGCCGTGGGTGATGCGGCTGCTACAGCCTCCTGCGGGTTGGTCTGCAGCTCCTCCTCGTCTTGGCTCTCGTCCGTGGACGTGTCCTCACCGCTGCCATCAGCGGACGCCTCCCCGGGGCGCCAGGCAGCAAATGAGACATTCGCTTGGCCTTGGCCGTCAGGTATCCCTGGCTGAACTCGCCGCCCTTGATCACCACGGGCAATCGTCCTCGACAGTGATGCCCAGCTGGCTCAGCAGGCGGATCTTGCGCGGGTTGTTGGTCAGCAGGCGGATGGACTGCACGCCCAGGTCCTTGAGGATGGCGGGCACGGGCTCGTACGAGCGGTAGTCGTCCTTGAAGCCCAGCACGCGGTTCGCGTCCACCGTGTCGAGGCCGCGCTCCTGCATCGAGTAGGCCATGATCTTGTTGGCCAGGCCGATACCGCGCCCCTCCTGGGGCATGTAGATGACCACGCCGCCGTGCTGCTTGGTGTACGCCTTGGCGTAGTCCAGCTGCTCCCTGCAGTCGCACTTGAGCGAACCGAAGACCTCGGACGTGAAGCACTGGTCGTGCACGCGCACGGGCACGTTGCGCTTGCCCCGCACGTCGCCCGTGATCATGGCCACGGGCTCGCTCTCGCGCAGGGAGCCCACGGAGCGGTACGCGCGCACGCGGAACAGGCCGCCGTCGGTGGGCAGCGCCGTCTCGGCCACGAACGTCGTGGTCACGCGCTCGCCCAGGCACGTGAGGCCCGGGGCGTCGGCGCCCACGGCCGGCACGTGCTTAAACGAGGCGCTGGTCGAGGCTGCGCCGGTCTGTAGCTGCGTCATGGTCATGGCTCTACGGAGCTGGCTCGGGGCGTCTATGGGGTCTAGGCCGGCCAGCGCGCGCTCTGCCGTCTCGGACTAGGGGCGTCTATGGCCTGGCGGACTGATTGGGGAGTGAGAGCAAGACGCCACGCAATCGAGACGAGCACGTCGGGGTCAGGGACCTGCAAAAATAGATACTGTAGAGGTGATCTCGATGGACGATGAAGGGTGGATACGGGATCGCAGGTTAGATACAGCCTGAGATTCGGCCAAACGTGCTGGCAAACGGGAGAGCGAAAGCGAAGCTTGGCCTAAGAGTATTACTGTTTGCAGCGCAGCAACGCAGCCAGACCCGCTTGTTGTGTGTGCTGCTATTTGAGCTTGCTGTGCTGGCTTGGCCGAATTGGCAGGGCGGGCTGCCGGTTCTGATGCGAGACTATAGCACGCTGACTCGCCCGTTACTTGGTGACCTTTCAGCGGGCGCGCTCCGCCACTCGTTGGCAGCTAGCCAGCAGCAAGATCATCATGAACTCGAACTCAGAGCAACGCACAATGTCGTCCGCAAAAGCTTTCGACGCAAGGGCAAACGATTGCGAACCAACTCGTTCGCGATCACTTACTTAGGCATAAGGTTTCCCAGGTTTTGGCCGCGGATCATCCCGTAGGGGCCTCTATTCGGGGTGCATGATGACGCATCGCGCTTTGTCGACGATCGACACTTTTCAACGCCACGATATGATTGGCTCAAACTTAAATTAAATTCTATGATTGGCTAAAAGGATGGGCGGTTCCGTAATCGCAGATGCTGACGCGCCAACTGGATGGTCAAGTTGCCCTGTACATGTGCAACACGGTGCACTTTGTCATTCTCCTTATCAAACCGGCGGTATAGCTTCACCGCGTCCAGGCTGGACGAGCCGTTGCTGCTCCTCCTGCTGCTGTCGACCGCCTGATCGTCCGTTCGAGTCCCGAAGCCGACCACGGACTGCTGGGCAGTACACTGTCGAACGCGTCGGGGATCACTCGACGGTCGCAGCGCAGCTCACGCTCGTAGACGGCGCCACTAGGCACCCCCACAGCGAAGGTCAGCAAGGCGACGACTAGTTCCAGCGGACCCATGAGCGTCGCTGGCCTCACTACTGTCAGCTCGTTGACAGCCAGAGCCAAGTAGATCGCCGTAAACGCCAAGAGCAGTCCGCGCGTGACGCTCACCAACACGATGTGTCCGACGTACGCCGCGACCGCACCTGCTAGTGTCAGTACAGCGACCGCCACGTGAAATTCAAGCAGGAACAGATCCAGGTCAGAGAGATTGCACGCTGTCGTGGCTGAGTGTTCGCCGGGGTCGGTTGAGATGCTGGAACTTGAACACGGGCGCACTGAGATGGCGACAACGATCGCCAGGAGTACGCGCTTAGCAGCGCGTTGAACGTGACAAGCACTCACTGCGCGAGCAGCCCACGAGTCGAGATCGGCATGGATCTGCACTGCGTGGGTCCATTGTTTTGGAGGCCGACTACTATTTCAGGAAGGTGGCGGAGTTCATCCCCTCCATGCACTTCTATCGCCCAGTATATCCTCACTTGAGACGATCGATGGCTATCACCAAGCCAAGCGGACGGCGGCTGGAGTTACTGCGCTGGGTTGGTGATCTATTGGCCGATGGCTGCTGGTTGTCGACGATGAGCTGGATGGAAGCACCCCGTTAAACGCGTCAGGCAGCACCTGTCGATGGCAGTGCAGCTCGCGCTCGTACACCACCCCACTCGGCACGCCTACAGCGAAGGTCACGACGGAGACGACGAACTCGAGCGGACCGAGCAGCGACGTCAAATGATCTGCTACGGCTTGATAAATCGCGAGTGCAGTGTAAATCGCAGCGAAGGCGACAAGCACGGCGCGCGTGATGCGCACCAGCACAATATGACCGATGTACGCCACGAGTGCCCCCGCTAGAGACAGCGCAGAAAACGCCAAGTGGAACGCCAGCATGAAAATCTCCAGCTCCGAGGTTCTGCACGCTCTCGTGGCGCTATGCTCCGTCGGGTCGGTCGAAAGACGGGCGGCCGAACATGGCTTCCAAATGATGACGATCGCCACCGTCAGGCAGTACGCGCAGAGCAGAGAGTTGAAACTCACGAGAACCCCTCGAGCCAGCGCCCCGCGCGACGATATCGACATGATTTGCGAGTGTGGAGCAGCTTTATTCGCTTCTGTCCATGCATGCTACATGGGTATTCACTTTGTTGGTAAGATATATATTTTTACGCCATTCGAAGACGTTGTGACAGACTGACAGAGTCCGTTTTGCTTCGCCGGCATGCGATCTGCACCATGGAGGCAGATCAAAACTGTGAAACGAATGCCCCAGCAGTGCCAAGCAGCAGTATATTAGCTCGATTGGGCCGAGGGTGAAGGTTTGGTATGCCTCTAGACGACCTGATCCCTATCGGAGGCGCCTCCAAGGGCAATGCGAGCTCGAAGCGAGCCGGGTCGAGTGATCTCACGAGCGGCCTCATCTCAATCTCCGGTGCTCGCGACCATGTGGACGTCGACATGGACGACTTCGACGTGGGCGACTTGCTCGGAGACGGTTCGAGCAAAAGCAAGCCCAAGTCGAAGGACAAGGACAAGAGCGATGACAAGAAGAAGAAGAAGTCCAAAGACAAGGAGAAGTCCAAGAGCTCCAGCAGCAGCAGCAAGAAAAAGAAGAGCAAGTCGTCCAAGTCGAAGAAAAGCGCGCTCGATGACGACGACGACGACTTTGGTAACGACGATGCGGGTGACGAATGGACCTCTTCAGCCAAGAACTGGGACAGCGCTGCAGAGCTGGAGATGGCTGCGGCCGCCGCTGCTCGAAGGAAGAACGGCGGTGGCAAGATGGGAGGGGGATTCGACGACGAGTTCTCCAAGATGTTGGGGCTGGACAGTGGAGCCAACTTCGAGTCGCCGCCATTGTCACCCGAGCCTGTGACGGGGTTGACCAGGGACGACGATGCTACCTTTGGGATCTCGGGCTACACGCCGACTGTGCGCGGGTCAAAGAAACTCGATACTCCTCCGGTTGAAGAGCCTTCTAAAGTGGAAAATGACGGGATCTCTGCCTCCTTCTTCCAAGACGACGGCAAAGGCGACGGAGATTTATCCTCGTTGTCCTCGTTTCTAGGACCAACATCAGATCGACGAGGTGGGGGTCGAGGGGGCCGAAGACAAACGGGTGGAGCTGACTCGGACCCGTTCGGCTTTGGATCGACGACTACACCGTCAACTTCGACCTTTGATTCTCTCTTTGGGGGTTCCAGTCGAAAAAACAACCTGGACGATCCGTTCGCCAAGCCAACAAAAGACCCGCTTGAAGACCAGGAATCAAGGCGACAAGATCTAAAGGACCCCATCGAAGAGCGGAAGCTAGATCAAGTGCGTGATGAACCCCCTCGAGATAGTTTCTCAACTCGTGATGCAGCTCCAGCCACTCAACGTTTGTCCGCAAAAGACGATTTACTCGCAGATCTGTTCTCGTCTGAACCTCGCAGTAGTGCTCGAGGTGGTCGGCGTCAAGAGCAGCCATCCTTCTCCAAACGAGATGAAGTTGACGATGACTATGATAAGAAGACTATCCATGTGGAGAAGCCACCGGAGCCTACACCGACACTGTTGCCTGTTGCAGCTGACCCCGCAAAGCAGCAGAACGATCTCTTGGCTGAGCTATTCGCCACTCCTTCCTCTTCCAGAACTGCTGCTTACGACAATCCAAAAGTCGAGGAAGAACCACCGAAGCCAAAGCCCGCAGTTGTCGAGATGAAACCCGCAACACCGCCCAAAGCGACAACTCCAGTACAGGAACCACCTTCTGCCTTACCCACTGAAAGCAGCAATACCGACCTTGCCAGTGCTAGAGACAGCTTGCTCATGGACTTGTTGGGTGGTCTGTCACCTCCAAAGCCAAGTGAGCCGCTGTTGTCTCGCCGTCGCAGTCGCAGCGCCAATAGCAGCAACAACAGCTCGCCCGAGAAAGAGGTTGGCAAGGCTGAAGACCCCTTCAAGAGCTCTTTACCACCATCGCCAACTCAATCGCAGCCTCTGCCAACAGTTCCCGAGGTCCCAGCAGAGCCGTCAGTAGCTGCGGTCGCAGTAAACGACAGGCCTGCCACTCCGCCGTCACCGGGACGAAGACGATCGTTGACTATGGACAAAGGCTCGCTTGCGATCCGCGAGAGCGACTTCGAGCAGTCCAAGGACAGTCTGCTGGAGGAAATCCTGCCCTCGTCGCCCTCCGTTTCTGCCCGGAGCAGTCCTCATCGACGCAACTCGTACTCGCAGTCCTTTGACGCCGAAGAAAGCGTCGTCGCTCAGGAGCCAGTAGACGAAATAGTCGAAGAGAAGAAGCCGCAAGCAGCAGCAGAAACACCAGTCTCTGATACTCCCGTCACGGTTGCTCCCATCACAAAATCTCCACCGCCACAAGCTGAGTCTACGGTTGAACCGGAAGTCCGAGCACCAACACCAGAGCCACCGCCACCTCAACCGACCACGAGCACAGAGCATCATGAACCTCAAGTGATCCTTGCACCAGCTTGCAACTGCGACGAGCGCGAAGCCAAGATCACTGCCGCGTTCGACCTTGAACGAGCTGCACTGCAACAACAAATCGATGAACTGACGCAGCAACTCGAGGCACAAGCGGCATCAAGCAGCCAACTCACGCAGCAACTTGAGGAGCGAGACGCGTCCATGAACCAGCTCTTGCAACAGCTTGAAGCGCGTGGCGCTGCCAACGCACAGCTCGCCCAGCAACTCGCAGCAGCTGAACGCGACAAACTCGAGGCCGATCAACTCGCCGCAACCAGCAAAGATGACGCCGCGAGCTTCCAACACCGCGCGGAGCTACTGGAAGCTGAGCTGCGGGGGCTACGCGAGGAACTGTCCCGCTCCAAGCGCGCAGTGCAGGACGCGGAGCTGGCGTTGGCTCGGAAGATCGCTGAACAGGACGAAGCTGATCAGCTAGAGCGACACCGAGAGAAGCGCGCGCTTGAGGCTCTCAGCGCCCAAATGCAGCGCGCTCTGGCTCGGCTCACTGTTTCGCACCAGGTACAGGAGGAGGGCTCTGGCTACGACAACTCAGCAGCTCGCGTTGCTGCGGAAGACGAAGCTCGACTTCGTGTTATCGCCTCATTGGAAGGAAGCTCCAAGCGGGCAGCTAAACACGCTGAACAGGAGCGCACGAAGCTTGCCGAGCTACTTCGCGAACTGGAGGCTGGAGCTCGGAGCGCCCGTCAAGGAGCCCTTGAAGACAAAGAGCGACTGCGACAAGAGCAGCAGCGGTTGGACGCACTCAGCGCGCACCTTCAAGCCCAAACTGCCGCACTGCGCGACCAGGAAGCTGCTCACGCCGCGTATATGGGCAAGCAGCTCGCCGAAGCTCGAGAGGATGCCCGCGTGTACGAAGC
This sequence comes from Phytophthora melonis, assembly GCA_024211575.1. Lineage (NCBI taxonomy): Eukaryota > Oomycota > Peronosporomycetes > Peronosporales > Peronosporaceae > Phytophthora > Phytophthora melonis. The sequence goes on from JAMXKT010000085.1 coordinate 1,973,478, forward strand.
GAGGCTCGCAACCAGGCGGACGCAGCTGGAACGCGACGAACGCGCGCTCTACGAAGCGAGAGCGGAGTTCGCAGCGTTCCGCGAGCAGACTGCGCTGGAGATTGAGCGCGAGCACGAGGAGCTGCGGGGGTCACGACTGGCACTTGAAGACGCTTGGCGGGAGCTGCGCGCGGATCGGGAGGACCTGGAAGCCGAGTTGGCCAGCCACGAAGACGAGTTCCAAGCGCTTGAGAGCATGCGGCAGGAGGTTCAGCAGGCTGAAGCGCGTCTTGCGGAGCGGACGCAAGAGGTTGTAGCGCTGGCTGAGAAGCTGGACGCCGGAACGCACGAGTTATTGGAGCGTGAGCAGCTCGTGGCACAGCAGGCTGCTGTCGTGCAAGACACCGACACGTCGTTCTCCAATCGAGAGCGAGCGCTTGAACGCGTGAAGCACGAGCTCGAGACTCGCGAACAACGGCTCCATGTCCAGATCCGGCAGCTCGACGGTGCCCGGCTGAGACTCACGCAGCAGCGACGGGAGCAGCAGCAGGTGATGGCAGCTGCTAGAAGGCAATACACAACGGAGAAGCCCGCGAAGGTCGTTGTCGACAACAACAAGCTCTGGCGGCAAACGTCCGCAGCCCCCTTCAGCAGCAACAACCCCAGTTACTCGCCGCTTCATGGGGAAACCAGATTCAAAGCGCAGCCTTGGGAAGTGGAGCAGCCCATTGAAGACGAGGACCCGTCGGGTCTACCACCAGCACTGAGGAAGCAGGTCGAGGCCAATTGGCTTCGACGTAACCAGCGAGTGAGCCAAATCTCGAGCCAGTATCGCCATCGCTCCAGCCGCAAGTTTGATCCCCACGATTTCGATCCAGAAGCTCTGAGCTGCTCGACTAGAACTGTGGATCTGGAAAAGCCAAGCTACACCAACAAACCCAGCAACGTCAGCAGTGCATCCAACGTGAACAACACCAGCAGGCAAAGTAATGACGTACCAGTTCCTCATCAGAGCGTCGATTCCTTCAAAACACCTCAGCAGCAGCGGTCGAATTCCACTCCAGCACCTGCAACCAGCTTTCACACACCTCAGGCAGGGGTCCCAGTCTCGCATTCAGCCACGGGACCACGTCAACCGCCTCCACCGCCGTCAATGCGCTCGCTTGGGACATTCAAGCCCACACTACGCGTCAACCTCTAGATTCTATGTAGATCAAAAGTTTAGTAAAAAAGGGTTTTGGACTGCATTTGACTCGGTCACGGCGCGCGCGGTGGCAGCGCGGCGTCACTCGTTCACGTTTCTTCTAGCTAGCAAGACAGGCCGTCCCTCTCTACGCGCGGCAGTTCTCGATGTTGAAGATCATGATGTCCGTGGCGCCGACGGCGTGGAGCTGGTCCATGACCTCGGACACGTTCTTCTCCTCCACCATAGCGGACACGGCGTAGCCTCCGCCCACGAGCGTGTTGACCGTGGGGAGCGGCGGCCGGGCGTGATCTTGGTGGCCTCGTCCAGCTTTTCTTTGTCCACGTTGTACGTGACCATGCGGTACTTGGTGGCCGTGATGTAGCCCAGGATGCGCTGGTGCACCTTGTGCACCAGGTCCTTGTGCGCCGACTGCGGGTTGGCGATGAGCACGGCCTGGGTCGTCAGGATCGTCGAGATCATCTCGAGCCCCGCGGCCTTCATGGTGGTGCCCGTCTCCACGAGGTCCACGATGCCATCAGCCAGCCCCAGCGAGCACGCGGCCTCCACGGAGCCGCCCACGTACTTGATCTTAGTGGGGCCCGTGGCCTCCGTCTCGAACTGCTTGAAGTAGTCGCGTGTGACTTCCGGGAAGCTCGTGACGATGCGCTTGCCCGCCAGCAGCTCGGGGACGCGATGGCGTCCTTGACGGGTGTCTGCACGCCCAGCGCGCACTTGCCGAAGCCCAGCTGCAGCAGCTCCTCGACGTTGGTCTTGCTCTCGGCGATGATGTCCTGGCCCGTGATGCCCAGGTCCAGGTTGCCCTCGCCCACGTACGTGGCGATGTCCGAGGCCGGCAGGAACACGAGCGTGACCGGCAGACTCGAGCACAGCGCGATGTCCACGCGGTTCGGGCGGTGGTAGTCCAGGCCCGCGCCCTTGAGCAGCTTGAGGATCTTGTCGTGCAGACGGCCCTTCTTGGGCACGGCGAACAGCAGGCGCGCTTCGTCCGTCTTCTTGGGCACGGGGAGGGAGGCGTGGCCGACATCTTGGGGTTTGCTATGCTGCGACTTGTGCGGTTGGTAGCAGGCGGTGAAGTGGCGGTTGACGTTGAATGAATGTTGAATGGCGATGCAAGTCATGGTTTGACGCGTGTTGATTGGGTAGAAAGGAGAGGTGGTCGAGGGTTTTGATTGGCTCTTTCTATCTGGAACGGAATGGGTTCTAGATCTGGACGTCTCAGAGTTTGTGCAAACGTTCTAATTTCCAGATCTGTGGAGACAGATTGGAGATCTGGGGTAGAGATTGGGATGTATTTAGCGTCTTGGCCAATCAGGTGAAGGGACTTTTGAGGCGGGAAGCTCTCCAACCATGAGTATTTTCCAAGAAGCTAGAGGAAACCTACAAAACGAGGATGTTTCACTAGGCCCCAGGTACTTGACCTGGTGGGTTAGTATTTCGGAGCCTGCTGGAAGCTGGCACTGCAAACCGAGGATGTATTAATAAACCCATTGGGCGGATTTCAACGCTCATACAAGACCGCAATCGGAAACTAGTGTAAAGTGTTCGATGCGCCCTACAACGGAGTTTCAGTGACTTGTGTTGAATCACTAACAGCGATGGCCACATTATCAAGGTAGCAAATTTGCCGGCATGACGAGGGCGATCAGATTGCCAGTGACAAGTTCAGCCAGCTCGACGGGTCGTTGGGAATGTGGTCGCCCGCAACTTCATAAATGAGGTGTGGACCGGGGTGTTAAACCCGTATTTCCGAGTTGGTTGGAAAACGAACTTCGCAGTGTCGCGACCCACAGCGAGATTACTGGCTTCAGCATCAACAAGTATTGTGGCTTTCATCCGTTTTGGCAAATCGGGTGGTCCGAGATCCGACATATCGGGCCCGATTTGCTCGAGGGCTCCGATTTAGTGGGAAGCGCTGAGGGAGGCTCACTATATCTGACCCGATTTGCGGTTGGGGGCTCCGAGTTGTGAAGCAGGTGCCAGAAATGCCGCTTTTCGCCGGCAAAAGGGGCCGCTGCCAAACTATTCCTCGGGCCCTATCAGATTGGCGTGGCACGTAGTTGTAGCTGCCGAAGACGATGGCACAAGTGATTTAGCTGACCATAGTGAAATGAAATGGATAAATAAAGGGTACTGTTGCCCCCAATGCATTCTTGCTCCTTAGAGGTGGGGAGGGTATGGCCAGCTTGGAATGCCTCCCCTCTAGGCCTTATGCTCTTAACTCAGGTCAGATATAGCTAAATCGGATTCACCGATCATGCTGGAGCTCCATTTTATATAAATCGGACTCCGAGATAACGCGTCAAATCGGGCGGCAAAATTGTTGAAAACCACAATACATTACCGGCCATTTGCAACCCGGGTAGTATTTCTGGCGATCCGCGGCCTGTGATTGGCCAGATGCATGGTGTCGACAAGGATTTTGGCTGATACCATGCCCAAACAGCTGGGTGTCGTTTGCAACTTTCGTTGTGCACCGAGTAGCAACTACTGTTCAGTTTTGCAACCCTACGCCATACAAAAGTCAAGTGAGGTTGCAAACCGTCGTAGTACCATGAGTTGCAAAAAATCAAAATGAAGGGCGGCACATTCATGCTGTAGTGTATCAGTCTTGCATGCATCAGGGCTAACTTTTACGGCATCAGCAGCTTCTACACGCGTGCCCTTGTACGATCCGGGTGCAATAATCTGGGTTTCTCTGCGCGCTAATAGTAATACTACCGCCGGGATCGTAGCAGGCTCCATTCGCAGCAATGGGGCCCCTGCACCCAGGCCACCAAAACGGCCGGCAGGGTAAAGGACAACGTGGTGCGTGAGCTCTGTGGCTGGTGGTGCTGACACAAAGCGGCAGCCGCGCGGTAACATCAACGCCGGATCGCCGGGCGACTCGAACACTGGGACGCCTAGCACTTTGGTCGCTGCGACGACTTATAAAGGTAACACTGCAGCTAGGAGTGTGTATACGGTCCTTATCGGGTTGACTTGAGGTTGTGGCCATCGGCTCTCCGCTTGCAAATATATTTCACGGCAAGAAAATGAGAAGACATGTGAAAATAAAACGAAACGGAGGATTTACAAGAACTTTAATGTATCAGATTTCTTATCAAATGTTCTGATCCACGACACCGCATACACTCACGGTGTATTGTATCACTTACGGACAGAGCATACACGTAGCAGCAACTTGCTGCTAAGCTCTCGTTGTTGCTGTGCTTCCCCATTTCTAAGTCAGCTATTTTTAACCAATCAACGATCGGTAGCAAAGCAAGTTGCACGCCCGGCTGGTATTTATACAGTACTGTAGCGCGAGCAAAGCTCTGCCCTACTGCGCAGGCTCTCGAGAGGAGATATAGAGTGAAGAAGAAAAAAACACACAGGCAAGATACAGAGGAGAATGTCGCATCCGATGACCACCAGAGCATACTGTACTACTATGCGCGTCCAACGTGTGCAAATATAATAGAGGCATACTAGTGTCATTATCTGACTTAATAGGATAGTGCAATCTTCGTTCCCCTCCTTTATTGACAAGTGAGAGCTAAATGGTGACTCGGTCCCTGTGGTAAATACTGTACCTACTGTACGTCGGAGTACTGTATGAATACTTTAATTACCCTTCTCTATTGTGCTTTGCAGATATGTTTACCTCTGTTTTAGAGTGCTAAAACAGACTTGAAAATAATTATAAACGACTTGTCGGATTGTCTAATCTGCTAGCTAAAACAGCATCTAAATCCTAACGTGTGGACAGCAACTACTTATTATAATAACGCAATTGATTATGTTGAGGCTTCTCGATGCCCGAAGCAGGGGCTAATGTTAACACCAAAATGGGTAATATTGATATTGATATAATATCGACACATTGGGTTTTAATATATGAAATATTATATGATTTTAACACACAGCGAAAATAATATTGATATTGATATTAATATTGATATATCATATAATATATCATTATCTCATTAAGTACGAAATGATGACGTATTTCTAGTATTTTTGGCCAATCGTTAGCCAGCTTAAGCCAATCTGTCGTCATTACGAATACCCGGTTGATATTAGTTAGGTAGCAAACTATACACGCAGGCTGCGTCACGCTGCGTTCCATTCATTGTGTATTCAAGCATGCGATAGCAAACTGTGGGGCAAATGCTCACCGGTACCAGAATTTGGTACGTTTGAACCATTGCAATACCACAAGTATTACAACCCCGTACTGTATTTACATCCAAGGTATCTGAACAAGGCCGTGCTCTGCCCGGAACAGCTCTGGGTTTTACGGTATATAAGTTAGTGTATTGCGGTATTTTGTTTCTACTGCCAGTAACAGAAGTAGAGATTTGGTATTACTTAGTAGCTGTCAGCTGCTGTACAGATCGGGGCGTCAATAAAGAACGCTTGATATATAACAACTTTCAAGTGGTATGAACCAATTAGAGGGCATAAAATCCCAGCGAAGTGACAAATTACTGGATTTAGTTAAGTATGTCACTGATCTGTGATCGGTCAACATACAATCCGGCGTGGCGCCAACAAGCTTTGATGGTGTCGGCGTCCAGCGCATTCCACGCGTTATTACACCACGTGACAGCGTCTGATGTCTCGATAACAAAAGGGTCCAGCTCGCAGCACAGTCTCCAAACTGCCTCTTCGCCGCAGTCTTGCAGCACGCGCCGCTTAACCCATGCGATGACACCTTGGTCCATCGGTTGGATCGCCGCGGTCGTGTTTGGCGGTAAGAACACCACCTCCACGTTGGCCAAGGTGTCCTCCGGGGGGATGTGGACAGGAGCATTGCCCAGAAGTAGCAGGATCCTCCTCTTGGCCTCGCCCATTGATTTGTCCAAGTCTTGCAACCACTGCTGGAAGACTGACACAGTCATCCAGCCCTTACTCGTGCCCTTGTACTCCGCGGTCGCCGGCTTCTTGGGCAGCCAGCGCGGCTTCTGGGCTTTGCCCAGAAAAAGTAGCGGGAGCTTCTCTGTCCCAGAGCTGTTTGTAGCCACCACGATGGACATTCTGTCCTTCTTCTTCTTGCGAGCGGGGCTCGATACCAAGCAGATGCTAGATGTAGGAGACGCCTTGTAGAAAAACGCGACTTCATCCATATTGAACACGTCATTAGGATGATACTTCGCTAGCGTTTTCCGCAGGTCTACGGCCGCCTTGCGCGCTGCTGGAAGGTCTACGGACCCGATCTCTCCGTGGCCGCGGCGGTGGCGAAGTCCATACCGACGCAAGAAGTGCTTGAGCCACCTGTCGCGCGTGAAGCGAGGGCGCTCGGACACGGGGATGCGAAGGGCTTCGGCGTACAGCCGGCCAAGGATCATCAGCATTCGCCCAGACATCGGTACGTGCTCCTGCTCGGCGTACAGCACCATATCGACGAGACAGGAGTCCAGCGCCACCATCGAGGCTCGGGGCACCTTCTTGCGGCAGCGAAAGTCGACCGCAATGCGCTTGAGGGAGCTCTCGCTGTCAAGGATCCTCTTGACGGATGACTTGCCCTGTAACAGGGTTGCACGCACAAGTGGATACAGTCACTTGTAACTGTAACAGTTACGACAACTGTTAGAAGACATGGATACTTCCTCGACCTTGGTGTACGACACACCAAGGGCTACATCATTTGAGACCACCACGACGGGTGGTCTACAGAGACTTAGGAGTCCTATTGGTTGAAAGCAGCATCTTTCAACCAATGAGCGACATGCATATCAGTGGAATTCTGCCAACCAGCCCCTATCTTAGAATATTACACTTAGAGGAAGTCAGAAACATAGAACAAAAATAACAGTTCTCATTTTAACCCAAAAACAGTCTTTGGATCGTTTATTTAGATTAATCTATACTCGGAGGTCCGAGTATAATTAACTCTAGTTTAAACCAAGCTACGCTTCCTCATACACGTGCGCACACGTGTAAGCTAAAGTAGTGGGCCAGAGCAGGCCCATTACACCTGGTAGCACTTTGTAGTCCATCCAACGACCGACTACCTGAGTTCGTACGTGACCGTACGAACGCGGAGCTGAGAACCTTCCCATGGATACCGAAGTGTCCATGGAAAGCTCCACTACGCCTGCAACTCATGCTGCACGCGCTGACTGTCCCCACCTGTCGGATCCAGAGTGGGAGGCCCTCCAACGACTGTCAACAGTCATTGGTGAGGCGGCTATCTGCGTACGCTATCGCCGACAGAGCAACACGGTGTTGCTCTGGGCTTCATCCTGAAGGAACAGCGAGACGCTGGTGTCCCTACCGCGGTGCCGTCCGGGACGACACCACGCACGCAATCGTTGAAACTCAACGTGAGCAACTATGTTGGAAGAGAGGGTGAACCTCTCCTCCGTTGGCTTGTCGAACTCGACACTGCCATTGCGGCTCGACGTATCGTCGACCCGTTGTCGAAGGTCGCGTTCGCCATGTCCTGTCTTGGCGGACGAGCGAGGAGTTGGGCGTATGGACGCCGACTCTCAGACCCTACGTGCTTCAGCACGTACGAGGTGTTCAAGGAGGAGCTCAGACAAGCGTTTGAGCCCCCGCAGAATGAGTTCCGGTCGAGGGCAGAGTTCCTCGACCTGCAGCAGGGTAAGCATGATGTTCATGCTTACGCCCAGAGAGCGCGGTACTTGGTCTCGAACATCGTGACCAACCCGATCGACGAGGCGACTAAGGTCGTCACGTTCATGAAGGGGCTGAGAGATGCGCCTGTGAAGATGAGTACCCGAGTACTCTCGAAGCTGCCATCACGCTTGCGATGCAGGAAGAGTTTAGCCTGCGACAGGCTAAGCTGCACGCGCATGTACCGAGGCCGCAACCGCGCCCGGTAGTGAGGACGGGAGGTCCGGAACCGATGGACCTCTCGAGCGCTGCCACTGCTGGCCCCCAGCAGCGGCAAGGAAGTAATGTGCGGTGCTACCGATGTGGTAGGATCGGTCACTTTGCTAGAGAGTGCACGGCACCCGTGCACCAGCAAGGTGGCTATCGCGGCGATGCTGGGCATCGTCGCAGCCAAACAAAAAACGCTGGACGCCAGTAGGCGCGGGGCGCCCTACTGGTAATGCAGTTCCGCGTGTCGACCTAGGACACGCGACACTGAGGACTGTAGCCCCCAGTGAGGATCATTCTCACTGCAAGAAGCAAGATGACAAGGCTGATCTTGTCATTCTGAAGGTGAAGTCGATGAGAGCAAGCGGCTCTCGTCGTGCGTTGGTAGATTCTGGCACGTCGAAGAACTTTGTTTAACTGCGAAGTCTATCAATGCTTGACTTCGAGGATTTAAAGATACCTCGAAGTATGTTGGAAGTACGACTGGCAACAGGTGCCGTCGTGAAGACCGAGAAGCGAATGGTACGCGTGCGCTTCACGTATGAAGGTCGAGTGTTTGTCGAAACCTTAATCGTCCTGGATCTGGACGATAAATTCGACATGGCATTGGGCATGCCGTGGCTTGCACCATGATCCGGTGAGCGATTGGGAGAAGCGCACTCTCGTGCGCTTCGGTCGCGCCAGCGGAACAGTGAGCGATGGCCCTGTTGCACAACGCACGCACCGACAGGTGCGCGCGACTCCCAGTCGAGACAGCGCCTAACGCCGCTGTCCCGGAGCGCCCAGGACGCGCAAGAAGGCGCGCGCAAGAGCAACGAGCGTCGGCATCACTGCCGACGGCTGGAAGAGAAAATGTGTCGACCTCGGGGTCGACACCCGCTTTCAGCGAATCAAGGGGAGTCTCCGGCCTCGAAGGGCGCGGAAGACGCAAGCAAGTCACACGTGTCAGCCATGAAGGCTGACGCGAAGTTGATTGGATCTGTTCCGGCCAATGGAAATGGCTACGGTGATGAAGCGCCGTCGACTCCGGCAGTCGATGGCTTGAAAGAATTTGATTTGTCGGCTCGGGGAGCCGACGCACCCTCTGAGATGGAGGGCTCCGCCACTTACAGGCGTCGAGGTGACGATGGCGTGTCGACTCCGGGAGTCGACGCTGCAGGCGGTGCGGACGGTTGCAAACGTCCCGCACCGGAAAAACTTGCATGCGGTCGTGCCGCCGGGCTGCACGACGAAGCGCCGGGCGACCAAGCCGGGCTTGAAGTCGCTCGCCCGCGGGATGAACCCGCCGGCGGTATTAAGGAAGAACACCCGTCCACGGCTGGGCCTGGACGAGGTCAAGAACCTTGCGGAGCCGGGCTCCGCAAGACAAGAAGACGGCGCATGCGGAGAAAGCTGCGCAAATCTCGGCCTGGGGCCGAGACGCTACAAGGAATGTCTGCCGGGCAGACGAAGGCCGAGGAGCCGGACGTCGAGACGTTGAACGTCTTGACGCGTACCTGTGCCGGGTTCCGGTACAGGGAGATGACTCTCGCTAATCCTCCGACGCAAGCGTCGGAGTTGACTTCGCTTCCAGTCATGAGCTGGAAGCGCTTCGCGTGTGACCTGCACGATGGAAGCATCGAGCAGATTTGCATTCTTTCGGACGCCGAGAGAACGAAGAGCGAGAATGAAGAACTGAGGCAGTTCTTCATGGAGAGCACCACTGAGAGTGTCCTCACTCTCAGTGCGAAGACCAAGAAGGAGCGCTTTGAAGAGCAAGGCTGGGACTCGCTTAAGGCGAGCCCCTTCTACGAGATTCTACGGGAGCACGCGGACGTGCTTCCGGAAGAGATTCCTGCGGAGCTTCCGCAGGACAAGGGCATCCAGCACGAGATTGATCTCGTGCCGGGCACGAAGTACTGTGTCACGCGGCAGTGGCCACTGCCGCGGGAACAAGTCAAGGCGATCGACGACTTCTTTGAGAGTCGTCGCAAGGCAGGACAAGTGCGGGAATCGAAGTCCCCACACAGTGCCCCGACGTTCTGTGTCAAGAAGCCACAGGGCGGTTGGCGCATCGTTCATGCGTACAACAAGCTGAACGATGCGACGATACCGGCGCAGACACCGATACCGCGAAAAGATGTTATCATCGATTCGATGGCCAAGAGCACCATCTACAGTGCTCTTGATCTGCGCGACGGGTTCTATCAGATCCTAATGCGTGAGAGTGATATCCCTCTCACGGCAGTGAGCACGCCAAGCGGCATGCTCTGGGAGTGGCTAGTGATGCCGCAGGGTCTGAAGAACGCCCCTGCGACCTTCAACAGGTGCGTGACGCACTTGTTGCGCTCGGTGCGCGACTTCGCACCGAGCTACTTCGACGATGTGTTCGTCCACAGCCGGGCTGCGGACGGGATGAGTGACGTTGAGATGCACAAGGTGCATCTCCGGAAGCTGCTTGCGTTGATGCGCAAGCACAAGCTCTACGCGAACCTGAAGAAGTGCATCTTCGGGGCGAGCGAGATACCCGTGCTCAGGTGTCTCGTTGGGAAGAACGGTGTCCGCCCTGACCCTGAAAAGGTCAGAGTGATCAATGAGTGGCCGACGCCGACGAGCGTCAAGGAACTGCGGCAGTTCCTTGGCAGCCACGTACTTGTGCAAGTACGTGAAGGACTACGCGGGCGTGATACGCCCGCTGTCACAGCTCCTGAAGAAGGACGCCGAGTGGATTTGGTCTGCTGAATGTCAGCGGGCCTTCGATGCAGTCAAGCAGGGCTTGACTGAGGCTCCGATCTTGGCGGTGGCCGACCAAGATCACCCATTCCACGTTGTGTGTGACGCATCCGATTTCGCGATCGGATGTGCGTTGATGCAGCAGGATCACGAGGGCCGTGGTCGTGTCGTCTACTATCCGTCGCGTCAGCTGAAGCCAGCTGAGCGCAATTACCCGGTGCATACTTCATGGCAAGGAGCTCCTTGTCATGCACTTGCGAAGTTCCGAGTGTATCTACTCGGAAGTAAACCGTTCGTGGTCTATACAGACCACGCGTCGCTGCGGACCGCTATCAAGTCGCCGCACATCTCGCAAAGGATGGCGAGATGGCTATCCTTCTTCGCGGAGTATAACTTCCGGGTTGAGTACAAACCCGGAAGACTCAATGTGGTGGCCCACGCGTTATCGCGTCGACCTGACTACGCTACGAATGAAGTCGACGTCAATGCCATTGACGCCATGCGATCGAGCACTCCCATGTGGTCGCTCCTCGACGACGTGAAGGTCGCGTGCGCGCACGACGCGGACGCGAAGCTCTTGCTGGCCTATGGCTCAGTGCCTTCTGACGAAGCTCGTCAGAAGTTGCCAAGACATCTTCGTGCTCGTGCACACCGTTACCGGGTGCACGAGGGGTTGCTACTCTACAGTGCAGTAAACGACAACGCGGACCGCGTTGTCGTTCCCAACACTGATCATGACCTGCGACGCAGGATCATGTACGAGTATCATGATGCACCGACTGCGGGGCATCCGGGCCGTGAGAAGACGTATCTTCTTCTCACCAGGGACTTCTACTGAGCCCACCAGTACAAGTGGGTGCGCAAGTACGTCCGTGCTTGCGAGGTGTGTCAACGTGTGAAGCCTGCGCCGTTCGCGCAGGCTCCTTTGCAGTCACTACCGACTTCGTCGGAGTGTTGGCAGTCCATGTCTTTGGACTTTGTGTTTGGTCTTCCCCCGGATAGCCAGGGGAACACGGGCGTTGTGGTCTTTGTTGACCGCTTCAGCAAGATGGTACATCTTGCTGCATTACCCGCCGAAGTGACTGCGAAACAGACGGCACGTCTGTTCGTTGACATGGTGTTCAAACACCATGGCATGCCGATGGACATCGTGTCAAATCGAGACCCGCGCTTCACCGCGCACCTGTGGCAAGAAGTGTTCACACTTCTTGGCAGTCAGCTCTCGATGTCGACTGCGGATCATCCGCAGACGGACGGACAGACCGAGTGCGTGAATCGCGTGCTCGTGGATGTGCTCAAGAGCTACGCCCACTCGTTCCAACACTGGAGCGAGTGTCTGCCGATGGCGGAGTTCGCCATCAACAACTCGGTGCATGCCTCGACCGGGCATACACCGTTCTACGTGGATGCCTTGAGGCACCCACGCCTCCCGAGTTTACTCGGGATGCTGGCTCCTTCCTTAAGTGGGGGAGGATCTACGACTGCAACACAGCAGCCGCAGAATGCCGCTGACACCTGCACGGTGTCAGCCGCAACAACGCGAAAGAAGACGAAGACCGCGTCTGTGCAGGGCACAGACGCACACAAGCAGAAGAAGAACGTGTCTGTGCGAGGCACAGACACCACATCTACGAACGCAGAGGCCGGGCCTACTGCTGGAAGCGAGCGGAACGAGTTCAGCTCGGACGCAATGAACTTCGTGCAGCGCAGACAAGCCGTCATTCGGTTTGTCCAGGACGCTATTGCAGCTTCTGTCGATCGACAGAAGCTGAACGCAGACAATGTTGGCAGGGGCAACACAAATGAATTCAAGAAGGGTTCATTGGTTTTGTTAGCTACTCAATACCTGCCTAAACATGCAGTTTCCGACTTCGGAGCGAGTAAGCTCGCTCCGCGCTTCATCGGGCCGTTCACAGTGTTGGCACGGCACGGCAACGCCTACACGCTAGACATTCCATCTAGCATGCGTCTCCATCCGACGTTCTACGTCGGGCGGCTGAAGCCATACCGACAGCACGAGCCACCTAGCTCGGCTGATCCGAAGCGGAAGCCTCGGCAGAAGCCGAGGCGGAAGTCAACTTCTTGTCCAGCGCGTTGACGCGCTGGACCAGGCGACGGTGTCGCGTCTTCAACTCGACGGCAACGTTCGAGGCCCTCAGCGACCTGAGCCCTCAACGTTGCCATCTCCTGCCTCAGAGCAGCGAACTCGCTGCTCTGGAGACGCTCCAAAGCGGCCGCCCGGCCCTCTAGAGTCCGCGAATGGTCAACCTGGGGTTGACCATACCCGGGGCGTGTTCCCACCACCGCCGCCTCCGATCCGTGACGCGACCGGCTCAACACGTTGGATTGTTGAGCGTATCGTTGACCGTAGAGTCCCGAGAACGAACCGCCAGCCGGTTCGTTATCGTATTCGTTGAAGAGGATTTCCGCCTCACCGAGATACATGGGAGCCGCGGAACGTCCTGCTGCAGGACGTTCCGGAAATGGTGAGGAGTACGAAGCTCACCACGCACTGCCGGCGCGAAGGTAGTGTGAGCGCTGTGGTCACCCACAGCGCCCGAAGGGCCGCGCTCGCTACGTTCCTCACGTGACAGGAACTTGTCACGGAGATCCCTGATACTCGCAGGTACACGAATCATCGTGTACCCGTTTACGTCGCGGTCGCTCAGGCGCACCGCACCGGAAGGGCACAGCGCACGGGATACCTGCCTCCACAGACGATCTGTGGAGCTGCTCCAGTCGTCCACGCGTCGAGAAGGTCTCGAAGCGTTCACGGGCTTGCTTAACCCGCTCACGGTAAGCAGCCGGCTTCTTGTTGAAGTTCTCAACAAAAGCATTCCAACTTTGACAGAGTGCCTGCCACTCAGCCACTCTGCTGCGAGAAGAAGTCTTCTTGCTGGAGTAATATCGGAGCTCATGGAAGAGTCCGATATAATAGTCGCGTCTTTGAGTCGTGAACGGCTCAAAGTGCTGTTCCTCCGCAACAGCATCGTCTTGGATCCCGCTGCATACGTACAGCGGGATGTCGTTTGGAGGCACGGTGTTACCCACCCGTGCCGCGATCTCCGCCACGGTCGGCATCCACGGATCGCGCGCTGCTTGAACAGCGCGCGGAGAGCTGAAGTTGCCGCGGCACGCGGTGAACTCAACGCCCCAGCAGATGAGAGCGGCGTCTCGCTCTCACAACGCGAACGCTTCGAACTAGAAGCGTCCGAATCGCCTTCTTCGCGAGGACGTCTCGACCCGCACGCCGGATCGAGACTATCACTGTCGATAGACTCCTTGCGCTTGGACGGAGAGGCTTCGCCCTTCTCCATCTCGACGTCGTCTTCGTCGTAGTCACCGCCGTCGTTGACTACGGAAGAGCCATGGAGGACAAGCTCTTGTTGAGTTGTCTCCGCCGCAGGCGTGGCCGCAACAGTGCCACGCTTCTCTCGCTGGCGCTCGTGGTACTCCACGACAGAGAGATTACCCTCTGTCGTGTTGGCGGTCTTCTCCTTCGGCGAGCTCATTGCGGAATGAGCTCGAGTTTTTCTTTCTCCCAACGTGAAGAATTGACGAGTGGTCAATTGCTTGATTGACATGCCGTGACCGGCGCGTCTAACCTTAAGGGGGGGGGGGGGGGATGGTGTAACAGGGTTACACGCACAAGTGGCTACAGTCACTTGTAACTCTAACAGTTACGACAACTGTTAGAAGACATGGATACTTCCTCGACCTTGGTGTACGACACACCAAGGGCTACATCATTTGAGACCACCACGACGGGTGGTCTACAGAGACTTAGGAGTCCTATTGGTTGAAAGCAGCATCTTTCAACCAATGAGCGACATGCATAGCAGTGGAATTCTGCCAACCAGCCGTTGGCAGATTCCTATCTTAGAATATTACATTTAGAGGAAGTCAGAAACATAAAACAAAAATAACAGTTCTCATTTTAACCCAAAAACAGTCTGTGGATCGTTTATTTAGATTAATATATACTCGGAGGCCCGAGTATAATTAACTCTAGTTTAAATCAAGCTACGCTTCCTCATACACGTGTGCACACGTGTAAGCTAAAGTAGTGGGCCAGAGCAGGCCCATTACATGCCCGGCGCTTTCTCCAGCTTAAACGTCTCGCGGGCCCATTCGCCTTGCGTGGGGAGGCTCCACAAAGGCTCGCGGTTGTGCATCGCACAGAGGTCGAGTTGTTGCTGCTTGGTGAGGCGCATTCTCCGTCCTTGGTGCTCCATCTTGTTCGTGTCAAATTCGAATTTCCCGCCCAGACTTAAAACTAAGCTTTCCCAGCTGGTCAGACTGGCCAATGGCGATGGCCAATGTCAGTGCTTCAAGCCGTTAACTTCATAATTACATAAAATAAGTTTATCAAGGTTATAGGATGACACCCGTTCCTTATTGACGCCCCGGTCTGTACTCGGTTCAGGGCTGGACCGAGTATTTATTAGATACAGCTGGCGCTACTCGGTCCATGATTCAGATACAGCTGGACCGGGTATTTATTAGATACAGCTGGTGCTACTCGGTCCAGGATTCAGATACAGCTGGACCGAGTATTTATTTGATACAGCTGATGCTACATGTACCCGGTCCAGGCTGGACCGGGTAGCTCCAGGATTCAGGTACAGCTGGGCCGGATACTTGCCTTATGTATTATTATGATAGATAGACGCATACAGTTGGTACTGTAATAACTACTTGTGCTACTAAGTACCGGCACCCCTCACAGCATGAGCAGAGGTCTTCTGGAAATATCATAAAAATACTTGATATTCGATGAGATTTGAAATGATATATGAAATATATGATTGATATCGATTTTTTATACCTAATACAATATTGATATCGAATATTATCAATATTATATTCGAAAAAATATCATTGATACCAAGTTAACATTAGCCTCTGGCCCGAAGACTACTGTATCCGTATACTGTAGACGGATACTAACCTTGAAAAAGATATTATTATATGACAGAAAACTCGGATTTGGCGGACAGCTTTACTAATTGCAAGTTGAATAGTCTGAAATGCTCAACTAGGAAAACATTTCTGAGTGTCTTCCACGTATCTCCGAGTTTTATAGAGCGCACATCAAAACCGAGAATCATTTCTAATCCGTAGAGCCGGATCGTAAATCACTGGTAGCCATAATTATAACAGAGTTTTAGCTGGATTGGCGAGTCGTAATTAAGACTTTAGTGCCCAGTATAACAGAGAATTAAGAGCCCGATTTGCAGAAATATCTGCAAAGCACAATATAACTTATAAGTTATAAGTCCGTCACGACCACATTTTTCATTGGTCAAAACTCCGTTAAGTACGAATTTGAGGGCCGAAGGAGCTCGGAGGTACAACAGGGACAGATAATGCGAGTAGTGCAGCGAGCCCGCGAGCGGAACGGACCCTACCATTGCCTACACCCCTAATAACCATGGCGAAGCGCCGGCGTAGCGGCGCGCTGAGTCCTAGTGAAGAAGATAAAGCAGTCCCAGCCTGAGAAAGGAGCTGTGTACTGTACATGTACTGTAGTCGTTTTACCGCCGGTGCAGATGGCGAGGTGTTTACTCTTAGGAAATAATCAAGCACTGTATATGTAAGATTACGGGAAAAGTCTCGCAAGCAATGAGGTGGTGTGCCCATCCTATTAATACACCATTTCCCGGTCAAGTTACAAGATTTACCAACCAAGGTGCAAATGACTGGTCCATGCACCTTTTTAATTCTTACCTCCTTCTGCCGACAATTGCATGAAAAAGCCACGTTTACACGATTCGCAAAACGGTCCGGAATCCTTTTCGGGCAAGTTGCAAAACCGTAAACCGTACAAGAGCATACCAGACCTCCGCTACGTAATATTGTGGGCCGATAGAGTTGGCCTACGTGTGAAGGCATAAAGTCTCGCCAGGCCGCCCAAAGTTGGGCAACACTTGATCTATGTTAATTTATACCTCTGGGTCCCCAAAAGTGTACTTCCCTGTGCTTTATCTTCTCTTGGGGGCTCGGTAGGAGCATGTGCCATTTATTACGTAGCGGAGGTCAGGTATGCTCTTGTACGGTTTACGGTTTTGCAACTTGCCCGAAAAGGATTCCGGACCGTTTTGCGAATCGTGAAAAACGTGGCTTTTTCATGCAATTGTCGGCAGAAGGAGGCAAGAATTAAAAAGGTGCATGGACCAGTCATTTGCACCTTGGTTGGTAAATCTTGTAACTTGACCGGGTAATGGTGTAGTAACTGTTTCATGATTAATGGTCAATTGATCTCAAAACCCACGATAAGTGACTTTCCCTGCATTTGTCTTGTTCTACACCATTTCCCAATCAAGTTGCCAAGTTTCCCAGCCAGGCTGCAAAATGCTCCGTCCGTGGGATTGCTAATTCAAGGCTGTGTGGCGACACACAATTTTTAATTTAAGGCTACAGAAAGTGGCGATTTGCAAGAAAGCGGCGCTTTTCCCAGACTTGCAAAAATCGCCCCATCGTCATCCCACCGTTTTGCAAAACTCACCGGATGCATGACCGCCCTATGGTATTGCATGCGTGGGCGGAGGGATGCTTGCCCACATGAAGTCGACATCATGTCCCCGAATCCAATGAAAAGTGGTCCATACACCTTAACATAAATATCCTATGGCATGGCAACCAGTTTCCAGCGCATATAACCACCTGAACGGTGCATTTGGCGAACCACATCTGAATGGGGCATGCATGCAATACCATAGGGCAGTCATGCATCTGGTGAGTTTTGCAAAACGGTGGGATGACGATGGGGCGATTTTTGCAAGTCTGGGAAAAGCGCCACTTTCTTGCAAATCGCCACTTTCTGTAGCCTTAAATTAAAAATTGTGTGTCGCCACACAGCCTTGAATTAGCAATCCCACGGACGGGGCATTTTGCAGCCTGGCTGGGAAACTTGGCAACTTGATTGGGAAATGGTGTAGTCCACCACTATGTTGATGCTGTCACGATACATTCACATTAATATGGTACAGTACATGCATCTGTGTGATGATTGTAGGGGGGGGGGCACAAGTAGGTAGTTTTGAGTCGTAGTCAATTTCTTGTTGGTTGCCATGGATACTTTCGTTACACCACAAGTAGCCAGGTTTAAACGGCATGTGTACAAAGACAGCTCTCGTCTTCAGCAGCTTAGACGTCTATGCTGTACTTCGAAATGTTCACCCGCAGAACCTCCTTCTGTAGTACTCAACCAAGGTATTTCTTTTAGACTACTGGGGCCTTGAAATTTGCAGCATACGTATCAATTCAAACCATACAGAAAATGGTACAAGGACACATATTCCGCCTCGTTGACTTTATTCGCCTTGAGATGGGATCCTTATAGAAAAATCCTCTCGGTGGGTATCGGTAGGTAGTCGGCTATTCAAAAGAGCCTGTGGGGTATTAAAGCCTCTTGTTGATGCTGTGGCAGGTAATCTCGCGTTGGGTCTCGACACTGCGAAGCCCTGAAAGGATCTCATGTGCATAACTTCGGAGACACTAAGTGCGCCGTCCTTCGCCAACCAATCAACCAAAAAAACGAGAAGCTAACTAAGTTCCAGCGAAGTCGATTTCATACCTCACTTTGCATTTTGCCAACCACTTTCCGAACGCCCGCCGACCTCCACGACCGATGCG
The DNA here is from genome assembly GCA_024211575.1 of Phytophthora melonis. Lineage (NCBI taxonomy): Eukaryota > Oomycota > Peronosporomycetes > Peronosporales > Peronosporaceae > Phytophthora > Phytophthora melonis. The sequence continues at coordinate 1,991,842 of JAMXKT010000085.1, forward strand.
CGTTTTGCCACTGCTGACTGTGATCGCCCTCGCCTCGAGCTGCGGTGCTGCTACCTCGGACAAGACTGGCGTCGCCACGACAACCACTTCAGACATCGCTTTCCTGTCTCGCGCTCTGGCGGCTGAGTACCAACCCAAACGTTCCCTGCGCCAGTATCCGCGCCGGACATATAAATGGTCACATGTTGTCCCATTACTTTCTTCAAGTATTCACACGTCGCAGACGAGATTTAGTGGACAGATTGGTGGTCACCTAGACACACACTTGGTTTAACTATGGACTTTGGTACAATGCCCCGCTTTTGTGCATAAGAGGCTCCCAGCGCTCAAATAGGCTTTGTATCGGCTTGCCTTCAAACGGTCGGCGCTTGGGCAGAATGAGTCGCTCGCGATTGTGAATGGGCTCAAACTGCTGGGGAGAAGTCCCTCTTTTGAACCATGTGCGCTAGGCTTTGTAGCGAGCAATATTATGGGATCTACGGCCGGGTACCCATTTTCCTTACTGACTTTCACTTGTATACCAGGCACTGACCACTTATATGTCCTGACCATAGTCATGTCCGTCTCGGATATGATGGAGACGACTCGTTGATGATGATGAGGTATATTGAATTACTTAAAAGAATCCTAACAACCTAGCCAGTCAAAAGACCAGCGACCCGACATTATCTAGTTCCGCTTTCGGCTGCCACAACGATTGTAGGCTGTGCACCCGCTTCCAGTTGCCCACGCGAGAGCATATAGATGTCTTGTCGTATAGCTTGCTCCAGTAAAGGTAAGCTGCTTGTCAAGCACTCGACCCCGGGATTGTCGTCGAGGTCTGCTGTTGGTCCGGCCGTAGCGAGTAGCACGCATCCTGTGTTAGAGCTCGGATGGATATGATGCCATGCATCTACCCGAATCCGATCTGCTAGCCGTCTGCACTTGAGGTACCAGCTTTTAAGATTCTCCGTCTTCGGCTGGCGTCTGTCACGAAGGTATCGGATCACCACCATTGAGTCTCCGGCTACGTGAATCCCGCGCAGATTTAGCTCCGATGCTCTAGTCAGTAGGTAGAAAAGCGACTGTAGCGCCGCCATGTTCGTCGTACAGGTATCCGATGTCAGCATCCTGCCGCCGCCCCCTGCGAGGATGCAGGAATTTCCTGGCGCTGTCGTTTCCACGAGCACAAAGCCCAGGCCCCCGAATGATGGAGACGACTCGGTGAATCTCGACTCGGACGGTGAAGGTGAAGAGAGAGCTGGTACCAGCCAGAAAATGGAGGAGTTGGTGGAGAAGTTCGCGCACCTGGGCTTCACTACGAGGGGTTTCGATATTTCGGCGCTAGCGGGCGCGCGCCAGTTCGCGGCTGACACGAAAGCTGTCGCTAAACTGTACCCAGAAGGCAGGGCCTTGAGCAAGGAGGCACGGCAGCAGTTGACACTCATTGAGCACATGAGGGACACGGACATCGTTTTTAAAAGACTGTCCAAGGAAACTGGCGATGGTATGCGCAGGGAAATCGAGCACTTCGAAGGCATGAAGTATGCTCCTGTGCTGGAGTCCCACACAGGTCGCGAGCTCCAACGCTACTATAAAGGCCGCCGTTTGCTGTCGTGCATTGTGGCCTCCAGGGCCGACGGGCAAGGTGAAGGCCAAGTTCTTCTTATTTCGAGCTCGAACCCGGCGAAGAGAGACTGGGTGCTGCCGAAGGGGGGCTGGGACCATGGCGAGACCGTTGAGACGGCTGCTTGGCGCGAGCTCATTGAAGAAGGAGGGGTACGTTGATGTCGTTGTCGCTCTTCTCGGCGATTGCTTAGTATTGACTGATGGGTGTGCAGGTTGAAGGAACCGTTCGGTTTAAATTGGACCCTATTACGAAGGGCGACAAGGTCTATTACCCGTTTAGGATGGCCGCGACGACGGTCTACGACCAGTGGGCTGAGAGCATGCGCTACCGCATCTGGGTACGTGCTGACGATTTTGTTTGGCTTAAGCGTGGAGGTGCTCATCGGCCTGTGCTCGACGATTTTCCTTACCGTGCAGGTTACCTACGACGACGCGGAAAAACTGCTTTCAGAACGCCCAGAGATGCTTGCAGTTCTGAAGCGAAGTGATTAACGCAACCTTAATAGTTACATAAAAAATCCCATAAAGTTGCTCCAGCAACTTTATTTTTTCATTAAGGTTGCTTGAGCAACCTTGAAGTTTCCCATACATTTCCAGTGTTGAGTAAATTAACACAAAATTTTAAGTTCGGGTAAAGTATTTAGTGGTTCCGTCAAATTTCACAAGGTTGCCTTAAACAACTTTCAGGTTGCCCGGTTGCTCTAAGTATGCAAGGTTGTCCAACGCAAAAAGATTCCAGCACTGCTGGAATCTCGTCGAACACTCTCCACTCCGATAAATCCAACGTGGACGGCAAAAGGAGCGCGAGCGCGAGTTGGTGAAGCTGCTACGCCGCGCGCTGTCCCGGTGGCTTGTACGTTCCCAGAATGCTAAGTGTTTTGGCTGATGTATCTAATCGTAGGCTACTTACGAATTCGTACAGCTACACCTGTCAAGCATCCACCTCCCGTGGGTCTTGACGGCCGTGAGGACGCAATCGGAGCATCGGACGGAATTATGAGCAACGAGGATAGTTGCGCTGGCAAGGGTAGTATCTCCCAGGACTTGCTTGGTGGTACGTTCATTTGTTCATTGGTTATACACGTACTTACGCTAAAGATTTTAGTGTTAGTGTCTGCAGACATGGAGACGTGCGCCAAAGATTCGTCGTCGCCTTCTCCGGAAAAGCCGATGAAGGCTGCTGACGAGAACCAACCTTCTGAGCAAGGTATGTAGGGCATCTTTTTGTGTGGTATATTACGAACTAATTTCCAGGATGTGTGTTGGTTAATCATTGTTACTTTCGAAGCGAATACATCGAAACGCAGCCAGACTTGCGATATTACAGCCTCGAGCTCAACTAAACGATTTAAGCAAAGTGCGCAAGATGATTTGGCACAAGAAAACGAACTGGTAGACCGCGTTCCTCGCGAACGCATCAGCGGGACGTGGAATCAGCGCCAAGCAATCGAGCGCGCGTTTGCTGAGGTTACAAATCCGGTAGCCCCTATGCCACGGCGCGAGTTCGAGGATTGGGATGCTGTATCGACAGCGGTGCAGGCCTATAGCGCGGATAATTTCCTGCACTTTCGTGTTCGTGACTCTGAAACGCGCGAGCACTACAATGCGTAAGTACGTGGGTGGATATGTTGATTTTTATGGTACATACAAGGCTGACGATTTCTATGTGTGAAGGAACGCGCGGTTCCCAATGCCGGACAAGTATTCCTACAAGAAAAAGTGGTTTCGATGCACTCATGGGTTTATGCAATAATCGCGAGGTGATGGTACTCGGGCACACCCGCTTCGCTACACTGGCTGCAAAGCTCGCTTCAAGGCGGAGGCCGTCCAATACGGCTTGCCAACGGGGGAAATAGTTTGGAAAATCATTTTATCCAACCAGGTATTTTTATTTAATATTGGTGTGTATCGACATGTACTAACAGATTTTACATTTCCAGACTTATACTCACAACCACGTCACGAACCGCGCTCTCTACGACTCATATTTCGGTGTGAGGGAAGTTAGCCATGAAGATACGTCTCTTGTAACCGGTCTCGAGTTGCTCGTAGATGCAAACGCCAGTCCGAAGTACCTCACGCGCTTCATTTCCAACGAGCTGGGTACGTAGTGTATTATTTTCACGTTGTGATATCAAGCTAATCTTTTCCACGGCTTACACTTGCAGGTAAAACGGTATCCCCACAACAGACTCGCAACATTATCGCCAAATTGCAAGGAAACACATCCGTCGACTGCCACCTACAAGCTTTGCTGCAACGGGTAGCTCGAGTTGCGGAGGGGGATGTGATGGTGATGGAAGATCAACTGGGGACGACCGTCGGAATTGCTATACAGACCAAGATCCAGAGGTCGTTTTTCCAGCAGTGGGGCGAAACCTTAGCCATGGATTGGACGCACGGCACGAATAATATGAGCTTCCACCTAGGTACGCAGTGCGCTAATTTCTGTTGAAGCAGCACTGGAGACTTACCGAGTTTTTCATATCTATATTATTACTTACAGGTACATTGATGGTGACAAGCCCAACTGGAAGGGGTGTGCCCGTTCTGGATTTCCTTGCCGTCGATCAACAAGCTGAGACGACGGAGGCTATCCTCGAGTTTTTCAAACGGCAAAACCATAGCTGGACTCAGATCGAGACTGTCGTCATCGATAAGGACTTCACAGAGTGGAAGGTGTTGAAGAAGTGCTTCCCACAGGCGGAAGTATTGCTGTGTCAATTTCACGTATATGCCTACTAAAAGAAGCTTGTAAAAAAGCGACTCTATGCCCCGAAAGCAGAGCATGGTGATGCCATCTTGAAGTACCTGATAAGGATGATCTACAGGTTTGTCTTAAGCATGCCAGGCATTTTTCTGTTGCGGTTTACTAATTTTTACATTGGTGGTATTGTGATGGTAGCCGCTCTGAGCGCGCATTCGATGCGACTTACGAGTCCTTCGAGCGGTATTGTAGCAAGCACAAGCTCAAAGAGGTCAAGGACTACTTCGATCGAAACTGGTTGAGTTGCCGTAGTATGTGGTCCGACTTCGCGAGATCAACTAAATTTACTGCTGGGAACAGCACAACGAACCGAGTGGAAGCCAATTGGAGCCAACTGAAGCCGTCGACTGGATCGGGAATGCGTTTAGACAAAACGGTTGGCCGCCTGCTAGATCATTTGATCAGCATCCTCAGGGAGCAGCTTACAGTTGCGCGCAAGGCAATGGGGAGTTCCAGAAATCCCACGACAATTCCTGACTTTCTTCGCAAGATCTCAAGCTTGACGAGTGAATATGGGTGCTGAAAGTGCGCCTGTGTGCGAGCGCAAATCTGGAGAGCAGTGGATATGGCTGCTGAGGGACGTGCCAACATCATCTCGAACGTATGCTGTCAACGACATCGACTGGACTTGCTCGTGTCTATTCTATTCGAGCTACCGCTTGCCGTGTCGCCATCTGATGTTTGTGGGCCAAAAGATACATCGGTTTGCGGAGATGCCGACTGCATCGCTTCCGTCCCGTTGGTCAATGAGTGAACTAATTGATTTTAGTGGCGAGTTGGAGAAAAGCGTGAGCGCTCTCACTTCTACAACGGATATGATGAAACTGCGTGGGCCCCGTCATGGTGACACTAGCGCATTGGATACCCAAGAGCAGGCGGCGCGGTCTCGTGAGGAGGTCTCTGAATTTGGTGATCCACGGACCCTGAAGGTGTTGAAGACGAAACCCAAAGGCATCGTGTACACCCGACTCCAGCGGCGTGAAAAGTCGAACCTCGTGGTGCTGTCATCGCGTGAAAACTATTTGTACGCCCAAAAAGCTGTGCAGCCTCTTCTGAACATGATGGAGGATCTTTCTACCGTCCAATTTTACAAACATCTCCGGATTCTTCAGGATTACGTCGACGAAGTCCTCAAGAATGACACAGCGTCACACCCGGAAATGCTACGTCCTTTACACATCACGAGCGACAGCGACGAAGAAGAGCTGGATAGCAATACTTTCCTCGGCGGTAATCGAGATTCCGACGCCGTCGGCAATGATGCATATAGTACTACCAACGGAGGAGCTGAGCTAGCGCGGTGCTTGCTCGAATCGGACGTTTCTCAGCCTTCAGTTCCAGCCTGCAAGGTCTCTGGGCAACCTGAAAAGTGCGCAGCTGAGCAACGTGTCGCTGTGGTTGACACCTGCGAAGATCGTCGTGAGGCAGCCGGAACTGCACGTGAAAAGAGCGGTGCAAATGGCGCTGTTAATTGCTTGAACAACGCCCAAACACTGGTCGGTGACTTTGGCGGTGCTGGTAGTATGTCGGTGATAAAGCTGGGTAAGCCGAAATCTCGCGGAAAGACTCGTCAAACCACACTCCAAGGCTTCGCTAAACGTGCCACTCAACGCTACGATATTACGGTTTATCCGGACAACCTCAAAGTAACTGTCCGCGACGTCGTTGAGTGGGCAAACAACACTGCGCCTCTAAAAGTGTACGCACCATGCTCGACGCGTATCCTGTATTGTTTGACCAGCCTTACATGCGTGAGCGAATTGCTCGATGCAGTGTTGATGTGGTCAACCGGGATGCCCATCAGCACAACTTCGTTCTTCCGAGAGATCTGGTCAAAAAGATGCGGGCCGTTCTCAAAGAAGCCAACGATAATTGCCATGAGAGTTTGCCTCTCAACCACTCCAACGGCAAGCTGAAAACGTTCGTGGTCTCGTTTGACCCAAACAAAGAGTCATTTCCCAGGTAAAGTATTTCACTTTGTCTTTCTCCTATCGCTAGATTTTGAAGTAACCAACTCTGATGCGCGTACGTGATAATGTAGTGGTGAAGTGTACGCCATGGAAATGTTTTATCTGGCCAAGAAGAAGTGCTTTCAGTGGAAAGATGACATGGAGTGGCTTCGACAAGTCTGGACCGATGTCAACCTGACTAGTGTGGAGCTCTTTGAAGCGGAAACAAGCGCTCATGTGTTGGCCGAACCCGCAACACTTGACGGTGATGGCGAAATTTCAACGGTTCAACTTCTTCATCAAACCCTGGCGGAGGCTGTTATCGAGAAGTTCAACTCAACCGCATTGAGCTCGGCTTTACGTCTCCCGTCCGGCCAAGACTCAATTCGTTTCGATCAAATTGTTGGTTTTGTGGCGGGTAATCGCATGTTGAACGACGACATACTGCGATTTACATTGCTACTCATGGCAGAGCAGTTGACGACTTCGCAGACCCTGGTGTTTTCTCCTCATGCGCCAATGCTTGGGTTTCCGAGACCTCCCCAGCACACACAACTGACTTCGGTGTCTTTCATGATCCTCCCCGTTTTCTTTTCATCATCGAACCATTGGGGGATCATCATCGTTGAAGTGGATATGGATATGCCAACCCCGACGATATACGTGTCCTACTACGAGTCGATTGGCGCTGACTCATATCTATCAGTAATAAAAGAGATCTGGAACAAAAAGCTGTTGGCGCATTGGCACGTCCAAGACTGTGACGACAGAGCCCGAGCCGAAGGATTCCCTTTCACAGTCGTCGAAGAAGTGATTAGTGTACCGCTACAACCCGATGGTACTTCGTGTGGTGTGATGGTGATTGCCATGGCGTATTCTTACTTGACTGGGAATCGCGATTTTCCTCTGCACAAGGTGACAAAAGTCTACGTTGCGTGCATGCGGCTTCGCATTCTGTGGATGGTGATGACAAAGGCGGTGATTGAACCCATCCCACAGCTCGCCAAGGAGCACGCCAGCAAAACAAACAAGGAACTAAAGAAAGCTCTTGGTCGCCACTGAGTCTTCGCTCGCGTGAAGGCTTCTGTGAGCAGCCTAATAGCGTGGGGACAAACGCTGCTTGTTATCATCAAGTGAAGGTCCATTTATGTTGGAAATACCTCCGTCCGAACCGGAGCTGCTAGGCACTCGCCGCATTCAAGGAATCGTGCTGGTTTCAGTGGACGAGACCAGATCTTTGCTGTGCTGCTCGTGAGCTAGTTATATTCAAGAAAGAAGCGTATGAGGCCAGGATTCCATAGCAGGTTCTATCCAGGATTAACGTCTCGCGAGAGATGTCTAACACCGAATACACATGCAAATTTGCCTCCCAGAACCAGAACATACTCAGCAAAGCACACATAATGTTAGGCATACACGACGCAGGTTGATTGAAGGAGAACTCTGCAGTGCTCATTTACCCTGTGTGCCATCGATTGCAGCAAGTTGATACATGTGCGCAATATCCTAGTGTACTTTGTAAAAGGGAACACACGGTCCAAAGTTTACATGAGCTAAATGACATGTACAATCTTCTCGTTAAAGTCTAAAAGTACTACTACTATACTGTTGAACTCGCTCATCTTGGTTGCTCGCGTCGGACGCTTCCACGCAGTTAATCAAGTCCATCGTGCAGCAACCACATCAAAAACCGTAATCGTCTTTCGACAGGTAAAAGCTCGGCACGTCACACAGCATGTTCAGGGTTGATTTACATACAGGGGTCGACAAGGTGTTGACGCTGTCCTTGCCCACCGCTGCGCTGTTGACGAAAGCCTGAGTGGCTGGAAATGAACAGGCACTCCCATCACTCGATCTGCCGGGTAATCGTGCACAACGTATCGTCTTTGACCACTTAGCCGTCGAACCGCCGACACCTTTTGCGCGCCTACACCACGAACATCCTTTTTTCAGATCCAGCAGCCGTATTTGATGGACCTCAGTTGAATTGGTACACAATACATCTACATGCAGCGGTGATTTGGCCATACACTGCAGGTTTTGTTTTACCCGCGCCGAGTAACCTTAAGTTCCGGAACATGCAGCGCAGTGACTTCATACCTTGGCTGCCGCTTATCTTTTTTCCGTCGTTGCGTGTGTGTCCTCGTGTCGGAACAGCTTTTAATGGGGCTGCAGGTGCCGATATAGACGCCTGCTTTGAAAGTCGGTACGCAGCTCGACGCTCGCCACGCACCAGTTCGCACTGAACCGCCGCCTTGATCGGCTGACACCAGCTCGCCTCTGTCTTTTGAAGTCGAACAAGTCACGTCCGTAACACTCCACAGCCTCCAGTGCTGGTGGACCCCAGGAAGCACACCGACTTGCTGCTGGCGCTGAACTTGTCGGCTCTCGGGGTCGGTAAGAACGCTGAAGCCAATTTGCTAGCCTTGCTGCTTGAAACAAAGCCCAGGAAACACACGCCACGTAGTCCTTGTGCCCCTACATCGTGACGCCCACGTGTCGGAACGCTACTCCTCGCTCGATTGACTGTATTACTCTGCTCTTGAATCACCTTCCCGCACTTGGAAGTGAGCTTCATCTACTTGCCGCCGCCTCGTACAGGATTTCCCCTAGCGTTTGTCAGCGAACGTTCTGCAGCGCAGCGCGGTAACGCAGAGGACGTCGCAGAGTACTCTGGCATGCCCTCCTGCCGACGCAGCTTCGTCGAATGCCGATCTCTTGGCTCCGAGGTACCAAGTTGGACTCCAATGCCTAGTTTGAGGTATACAAAATTTGTCCTCGAAATATCCGATTACTACTGTCATTTTTCTCGATAAATTACTGGTTGCTTCAGCAACCAGTAATTTTAGGGTTGCCGAGCCGTTTTTAAGGTTGCGGAAGCCTCTTTAAGGGTGCTGTAGTCGGTGTCGTTTTGTCGTAAGAAAGTTGCTTTACGGACTGCCGTTCTGAAGGCTGTACGTGAGGCACAGTAAGTCTCGAAGACCGCCCACCTCTCGCGGACAGGGCTTCATTTTGAGCTTCTTAGAATCTGACTAAGTTTAAGCGATAAAAGAGAAGTCCTACCACAACATACCGACTTCCTAGCAATTTTTTCGGAATTGTGTGCGTTTGTATCCGCGTAAAGAAAAAAAAAACACATTGCAACCCTCGAAAAAGGTTTAAACGCACTACTGCTGCACTACTGCAAAAACTCGAGGGAAGCTGCGTCTTGGTAGCATTCCTGCATTGCCTGCTAGCTCGAGTTTTAGCTAGATGCAGTCATGTCACCTATCTATAATTTACATTCTGGCATTGAGTACAAATGTTTCTTTCTTAGATTCTAGTTTTCTAGACGTGAATCGTAGCAACATGGTCATATTGATATCACTATGCACTTTAAGGGTGACGCACTTAAGCTTAAGCTCACTAAGTTCGACCAGAACGTAGCAACATGAACGAGGGCGAGTTCCTGCGCCTGCTGGAGCGCTACCCTGTGGTGCGCAAGAAGACCCACTGCCGCGTGCAATGGAACGACATGGTGCGTCTGCGTCTTGCCCGCGCCCTCCCTCTTCAAGCACTGCAATTGCGGCGCTCTACCTGTCACTACACCCCTCGCAATGCAGTTACCTATCTAACATTGTGGCCTTGCTACATCATCTTTTAGTATGACGACGAGCCGGCCGCGCAGCCCGCGAGCTCGGGCATCTTCATCCCCGCGGGCCAGGATAGCGCTATCCAGCCCACAGACTCGGTGGAGGACGCGCTGGAGAAGTTTCTGGCGCCCTACTTCTCGTCGCAGGAGGCGGCCACGATCCAGCGGCAGCTCGAGAAGGTGCCGACCGTCTGAATGCTTCAGGTTGCTGAGGTGAAGGGCTGTAAGCTGACCTGAGGCACTTTGTTGTGTTTGTTTGGGTTGTTGCAGGCTCAGATGGACTTTGTGTCGAGTTTGAACCTGGAGGACGTGAACGAGCTGTGCGCGCAGTTCGTGGCGACCAAGTAGAGGGTGGACGGAGGCATTCTGTGCAGCTAAAAGCTTGGCAAATACGGTCTATATTATCTGCATGCTTTTGTCTTTGTAGTGTTTATGCGTGTAGTTGCTGGGAGAGCTGGTGGCGCTGTTTGGGGAGAGAACAGCAGAGTTGCGAATAAGACAACGGTAATGCATTGTGAAAGGCATTCGAGATGACAAACCTGAAGGAAGCTGCGAGACTGAGCTGGGTCCAAGAAGGGTGACGTACTCCAGGAGATAACCAGCGTGCGCAGCTCGTCCGTGGAAGTCTCGAACGAAATGAGGTGCAGCAGCGCTTCCTGCAAGCAGGCAGCATGAGAACCAGCAAAAACCATCAACAGGCCCAACAACTTCCCAACGTACGATGTGCTGGTACTCCGCTTCGAACGTCGCCAGCTCCTGACTCATCATCTGCAGGTAGTCCACCGGTCTCAGCTCCGTGGCTTCGACCTGCTGCTGCTCCTCCTCTCCACCGCCCAGCACTATATCAACAACAACATCAGCTCTCCAGCTCAAAAGATCCGTCTCCATCCTCACCGCCAACGCACCGATCTCTCTCGCCTGCTCCTGCAGCGCGTACATCTGCTCCAGGAGTTCCTCGAAGCCGCTCGACAGCTCTTGCACCTGCTGGTACAGATCCTCTGCCAGCCACGGATCCATCGCCGCGTTGCCAGCCAGTCCAGTCAGCGCCACATCGCCATTCTTCTCGGTATTATTGACACCGAGCGTCGCTGTGGCTGCGGCTTGAGCGTCTCGAACCGCCAGCAGCGCCGACTGGAACCCTTCGATCAGCGCGATGCCCTCGCGCCCCCGGCCGTACCAGGCCGTCCCTCTCTCCTGCAACGCAGTGAATAGCCTTGCCACTCTCTTGGCGCTATTACCAGCCACGCCCTCCGTCCGCTTTGCATCGTCCGCAGCACTCGCCGTCTTCTTGCTCTTCTTCTTGGCCATTGTCGTTTTTGACAAGGTGCACTATTTGTCAAAAAGCAAGCCATTTCGACAGGTACACTGTACCCCGCCACGTACTTGTGAGCGAGGAGCTCACTTTGCGCATAGATTTTCGACGCCATCATGCGCGCCCGGCGGCTGCTCTTCCTGTGCCTGCTGGCCGCGACGCTACTCTGCTGTACCCATGTCAATGCCTCCGACGCCGATACCGACGCCCCCAAGACGCCGGAGCCCACGTCCAGCGCCAACGCGAGGGACAACGACCCCACCATCCAGCAGGTGCGTGGCCTGCGCAACGCCGGCATGAAGCTCAACGACGCCAAGGACTTCAAGGGCGCCATCGAGAAGCTGCGCGGTGCCATCACGCTGCTGCACGAGCGTGTGTTCGGCGAGGGCCGCCACGCCGTGTCGGACCCGGCCGAGATCTCGCAGGACGCGGCGCTGTACGCGCAGATCCTGAACGACTACGGGTCCGTGCTCATCCGCGCCAAGCAGTACGACGAGGCCATCGAGGTGCTCGAGGACTCGGTGGCCATGGTGGACAAGATCTACGGGGACAGCCACCCGTCGCTCGGTCTGTCGCTGCGTAGCCTCGCGGACGCCTACATGGCCAAGGAGAAGTACCAGAAGGCCATCAACAAGTACAAGACGCTGCGCAAACACGTCAAAAAGGGCCTCGGAGTGACCCATGAAGCGTACATTGAGGCTTCTCTGAGGATCGCAGAGGGGTACAAGAAGCTGGGCAAGAAGAAGAAGAATCTGAAGGTGCTGAAGGACGCCGTGAAGGCCCAGGGGGGAGAGATCAATGGACTGACCACGGGCATTGCTGAGCTGTACATGGAGCTGTCCACGGCCCACGTGGCGGTGAATGAGATCGACGACGCGTTGCGAGCGGCCGAGACGGCGAGCGCTATTTTCCTGCAGAGAGACGGGGAGGACACGCTCACGTACGCGTTCAGCTTGAACGCGCTGGCCGGTGTCAAGATGCGCCAGAAGAAGGTGGACGACGCCATTGAGCTGCTGGAGCGCGCGCACAAGATCGCGGTCAAGATTTACGGGGAGAACGACCCCATCACGCAGGCTAGCGCCAAGACGCTGAGGGAGGTCAAGGAGTACAAACTGGACTTGCACGCGCAGAAGGACGAGCTTTAGAGACAGAAGGGGGTTGAGGGCTGTTGTGTGGCAGTTGAGTCAGGCTCTGTAATGCAGCTCTACCATCCTAGCTTGGTGAACTTGAAGGTGAAGTCCACGCCTGTTGCAGTACGAACTATCAGCACTTGTATCCTAACAACAGATAGGGGAGCGAACGTACCGAAATGTACTACTCGGAAGCACAGCGTGATCATCATCCAGGCCATCAACTTGCTCACAATAGACCACCTGTGGGTCTCCAGCACGAACGCGAGTTGGTAAAGTGCCTGCATCCCGCAGTTTCTCTTGATCACCAGCAGCAGCAGCAGCACAAGCGACACGATCTGGAGAATCCCGAACACAAATACGGGTAGTACAGTTGACCCAGCGTTGTTTCGAGTGACTGCAGCCATCTCGGAGTGATACTGCGCGCTTGGAAGATGCACCATTATCAGAATGTAAGAAGTGTAGAAGAAGGGGATAACGGCCTCTAAGTAGGAGGTGACAACGAGGCATTCGATCGTGAAGAACGTCTCGAGCGAGTAGCTCAGGAACCTCAGTGGTTCAGAGTCGACTGGTACTCGAGTATCCTCTACATGAACCAGGCTGGGAGCGCGCGGATGGATCTCGTTGCTGCGCTTTCTAGTACAAATACAACAGCGTGCGGATGGTTTTCGAGTATTCTCGCGAGTTGGGATATCTGCAACAGTCGGGGGCGATACAATTCCACGCGACTTAGAGACCTGATTCGTGTCATTTAACTTCTTCAAAAGGATATTACCCGCTGTGTGCAATCGGTGCGGGAAACTCGAGAACGGATTGATCCCGCTCTGAGTCGGTTGACCCAACATTTCAGTGTTTCGGCATAGCGAACACGATGCACTCAGTAAGTTATCGGGGCTATCAATTCCCGGTAGTACAGCCTGGAACCTCGTTAAGATGCCATTAGTCCGGCGATGCAGGCCATACAACATGATAATCGTCTGCGAGAGATCCGTCATGATGATGGCGGAAATGGCAAGAGGTGACGTAGCACTCTGCATACAGGTCGCTACGTAGATGGCGTTGAAGAAGTCCACAGTGAAGATTACCAGCTCCGGCGTCATATCTTCCACATGCATCGTACACCTCAGCACAATATTCTTTATAATAACTTTCATCAAGGGCAGCAGCAGAATCACTGGAAACTGGAACTTTGACCCTTCGACATACCGAAACAATACTTCGTAGATGGGATACACGAACATCATCATGATCTGAGCGTGCAGGAAATTCATGTACTGGATGAGCTGCTTGCGCTGTGCGAATGGTTGGCGCAGCATTTGAGCGCCCAGTATGACGCGAAACAGAATAATGTGGATGATGTTGTAGACCGGGGTCAGCACCAATATGAGGAATGGGATGGGGAAGATCGTGCCCGCCGAGATGGCCATAGCGCAGGCGGTGAAGATGACAGCGATACCTCCCGATAGCGATGCAAGCTGGCGTGTCGAGATGTTGAAGCTGTCGATGAAGTAAACCGCTTCACCTGTCGATGTTTGGGCGATAACGAAGACTATGACGGCGACTCGTATCCAGAAGCCGTAGTTTGCTTGCCATCCGTCCTTGGGGCCTTGAAGCGGCAGCGATTCGGATAGAAACACCAGCGCGGCCATCGGGAGTGGCGTACAAATGCACACGAGCAATGCGCGGGGTAGTGAAGTTGCCCGTGTGTACGTCTCCAAGGCGAGAAGTCGGTGGATGGAGTACTTGCCGCCATAGTAGCTCAGTTGCAGCTTCTTCCAAGCATCAAGTAGCTGCCTCGACCGCAGTATTTTATTCATGTGAACTCGGTGCTTCGCGCTGAGTTGTGTCCAGTTTGGTGGACGAATACGCGTGCCAGAACGCTATATTTGTACTTATTAAACTACTACAACTGTAGTAGAACAAATAGAAGGTAGGCTGGCACGTACAATTATCATCTACACCGAGTCTTCAGACTGTTGCACTTGCCTCGTGCGTGCAGAGTCCTCATCGTAGTCGGTGCGGGAAATTGGGTGAAAATGTTAGTGCTTGTCGATCATGCCGCCCATGGTGGGTGTAGTATCTCGAATACAACAAGCTCGTCGCGTTCAGCCGATCAGTCGGGGTCTCGGTATCGAGGACAGATTCGCAGAGTCTTGATAAAATCCCCCTCGTCCGATGGTGAGCATGATTATCGCTTTGTGAGAGATCCCTTGATAACAATAGCGGAGAGTGTGTAAGTGGCCACGTAGAGGGCGCTGTAGAAGCCCACAGCGAACACTACTACAGAAGCTCCGGCGTCATATCTTACATGCATTGTACACTACACCTCAAGTGACACAAGTTGTGTCCACGCCACCTTCACACTTTCAGTGGCACGTCTGCAGCGCCTGCCCCACCAACAAATCCTCCATCGCTGCGTTGCCCGCCGAGATGTAGGCGGATTGGGCTTTCACTACAAAATTCGTGAGCGCCTCCGTCGCGGCGCTCTTCTGTAGCTGCGGGTCGGAACAGCGCGGCGTGATCGTGTAGCAAGTCTGCACGCGCGTAGCCGTCTCGCCATCTTCGGCACTGCCGAGCGGCGTCATGCGCACGCAGCCCTTCAGCAGGAAGTGCACGCCGCAGACCAGCTCGTTCTCGAACAGCAACGGCTCAAAGTACGCGCGCCAGACGATCACAACGCGGTCGTCTTGCACATATCGCCGCAAAACCTGCTGCGCGTAGAACGTGCCGCACTTTTCCGTCTTGGCGTTGATCATCTCCAGGCCGTACCTCTCTCGGACCACTTCAACGTCGGCGGGCTCAGCCGCGCGCTGGCCTCTGTAGCTCTGCCAGCGGCTCCACCACGCGTCTCCAATCGCGCGCGGGCTGAAGGGCAGCACCCTCCCGTCGAACAGCTCAACGCTCGCGCCCTCACGCAGCGGCAGCTTGTGTATCTCGACTCCGTCCGAGTCGTGGCCCTTTGGCGCCAGCACGCGCTCCACCTCTCGGTACGCGACGTCGACGCCGGCCGCCAACTCGTCGAAGATCTGCGCAGCCACGTGCGAGATGAAGCCCGCGGGGATCTCGACGCGACGCACGCGCTTGCCCGCCTCGGGTCTCGAGGCGCCGAGCATTGACTGCCGCTTGAACAGCAGCTTCTCGACGCTCTTGGCCAGCTTGTACTCGACCTTGAGCCTCTTGCGGAGGCGGCAGTTCTCTTGCTCTGCCTGCAGTCGACGCTCCAACTGACGCGAGCAAATGGCCTGCCACAGCTTGGGAGGCCTCGCGTGCGAGCTGGGCCCGCTTTTGTTGCGCTTGATACGTGTCGAGCTTGAATTGTTGTAGTTGTTGTTGTTGTTGGCAAGTTGCAGCTGCTGCAGCTTGAGCTCCAGCGCGGCAACTTCGGCCTGTAGACGCTTGATCTCGTGAGGCCGCTGGTTGCGAGACTTATTGGGGTCGTAGTTGCGCTTGGGCTTGGGCTTGGGCTTCTTGGTCGGCGGAGCAGGGACGAGTTCAGAGCCTAAAGAGATGTCCAGGACGAGGCCCGAGCTGGCCATGTCTTGGTCCAGAGCCTCCAGCAGAGCGTGCGGATCCCAATCGTCATTCTCCAGAGACTGCAGTGGAGGACCGAAGTCTTCGACGTCGTCGGGCAGAGCGTTCCGGACAGTGGAGTCCCATTCGACGTCGGTATCTAGCGGAGGCCGAATCAGAGGGTCGATGTCGGGGATTGTACTGGGCAACGCAACGTCGGAGCCGTCGACGAGAGAGGGCAGTGCGGCGGACTCGTCGTCTTGGAACGGCATGCTTGCAGTCAAATGCTCGTGCTCCTTATGTACCTTCTTACCACTTCGAGAATGGACCTATTAGGGCGAGACACAAGCACGAGAGTGAAGTACACGGTGCCGGGCCAATCAATCAGACTGATTAGTCACTCTAATTCAGAGTGACTCACCAACTGGTTCACCAACTCCGGCTTATACGGAGGTGTTTAGTCACGCCTGGCCTACATACCTCTCTCTATAGAGTTAGATGTACCCCCCCCCCCCCCCCTACAGTACAACCTGGACAGCGAGCGCTTCATCTGCCTGCACAAGTACGTGTAGATGATCGTGGCATGCATGAATGAATATATTATATACTAATGCCGTGCTTTACACGGTGGAAGCTCTGGATTTTCTTAAGTATCTGTATGGTTTCGTAGAAGTTGGCTATTGAAGGAGGCAGTTAACTGCCTGAGTTTTGTATGACTGTACTAAGATTGTCAACCATAAGCCCGAGCTATTACGTAGAAAATGAAAACTGTGCTATCCATGCATAATTTTTTTTAACTTGTTCCGTTGCGACTTAGGCGCGCCACACCTGTGGCGCACCAGTCGCTCGCTTCAAACATTGTATACTAGTACATCGGCGAACCTCCGTATTTTATTTAAAAATCTTAACCCCCCCAAACCGGAGCCTCAAAAGTTTTTTCATATGCAGTATTCAGCTTAATTAGACTTAGCTTTTGTATATGATGGGATAGGGCTAACTGTGGCTAGCAGCAGTCCAGTTACAAAGATGTGCTTAACTTGCATATAAACTGCATGTAGAGGCTTTGAGTAGCTGTCCCATGCTGCATTATGCACCTTAGCGTTGAAATGGACAGGGCAACAGATCTGACTCTCCGAACAGAACCGGCAGACCCCAGCATTCTCCTTTTCAAAATTTCAGAATTTCAAACTTCCCATACAAACTTGCCTATTCAGAGATGGCGTGTCACCTCTACATCTAACGCAATCACGTGTACACGAATCGGTCGATTTTTGCTCAATACAAAACCCAAATGAAAGAAATAGTCAGTGAGAGGCATATGCTTGAACACACGTCTAGCAGATAAAAGAAAGGCACGAATGATGCATGCCAAGATGTGCAATAACATCACGCAATCCTGTGCATTACGAATGCAAAACAAGTAATCATATCAATGATGCATATATGCAGCTTAAGGACAGCCTAATATTCAGCTTACGGCCTATGGACTAGTTCTGCGCCGCTTGGTTGAAGCAGGAGTGCTTGGCGTGCCAGGGGACGATGGAGTGCTCGGTGGAGCCGATCTTGGCTTGCGTCTCACTCGAATGTTTCTCGCGTTGTCAACCGGAATCAGCTTTCCGTTTGACCACTCCTTGTGCCAAATATCCCAGCAAGTCATCGCCACTTCACGTACTTTGCGACGGGCTCGCATGCAGAGGAAGATTGGGCCGGTGTCATTACAGTCGCTGCAGAAGTACGTAGTCGTCGAGGCTCGCTGTGTCCCCGTACGCAGTACCGAACACACCTTACAAGCACGCTGTCGCCTCTTCGCTTGGGTATCTGCGTTGCGCCACTCATCCACTTGGCGCGCAGTGTGAGGGGTCGTCTGGCGTCCGCCAGTCGAAATGGGTTCGTACGCGGGGGTCTCCGGGCGGCGCTGCGTGCCAAACGTGTTGTCCTCGTACATGTCCGTGGCGTCCAGATTGCACAGCTGCAAGTGCAGCTTCTTCATGTACTTCACATGCGTGAGCGGGCGGGACGACTTGTCCCTGTGATATGCCTTGTGAACTATGTAGCCATTCACGATGGCCAAATCGATAAGGCCGAGGACGAGCGACTTGTAGTACTTCTTGAAGCGGAGGGCTCGCTGCAGTGAGTAGCGCTGCAGGCGCAGCTGGTCGTGGACATCCACGCCCCCCATGAAGGCGTGGTAGTCTTTGATAACGCGGGGGCAAGGCACCTCCACCTGCGTCGCGCCGTCCTGCCGTGCAACACGATCGAGCTCATGACTACCACCGGTGCACAGGAAATGTACAGGACGCGAGTCCCACCAGCTGATGGCAGCCATGTTTGGAACCAGCTTGGACATTGCAATCTTGAATGAGCCCCGCGCAATGTCCGCCGGGCGCGTCGTCTTCTTTTCGATCACCTCCTTGCAGTAGCCGAGTCGGTTTGTCATTATCGTGCCGACACAGTAGAACCCCATGAGCAGGAGCTGAATCGCTAAGGCCACGGATGTATAGAAGCGGTCAACCACGACCAGCCTCATGCCCTGCTTCTTCGAGTCTGGTCCAAACACTTCCAGCAGATTTCGCACGACCGCCGCTGGCCCAGCCTTCATGTCGGTCTTGTGCGCATCACTCGCGTGCTGCTTCTTGCCACAGTAGATCTCAAAGCTGTCGATATTCAGTTTAAACAAGACATATTTGTAAGGTTAAACTGCATAATGCAATGTAATGAAATGACACAACCAAAAAAATCCGTACCGAATGCAGTAGGCTGTGACTGCACTGCAGAGCATGAAGAGCTTGGTGCCCCACTTGTGGGGCTTGTCCTTCAAGTAGACGCGCATCTTGTTGAACGAAGATCGACTTGGCAGCACTGCTTCATCAAACGCCAAGTGCGATGGAGCAACGTATCCACGCGCAAAGGTCCGCTGCAGAACTTCGACGACCTTGCGTATCTTCCAGGCGCGGTCGGTTTGAGCTCTGGGGTCGCTGTTGGGGTTGAAGTGTAGATTACGAGAGATCTCCATGAATCGATCTCGTGGCAGCACCGACCCGAAGCACCCACGCGAGATAGCACCCTCATCCGTGGTCTTCCAGTGGTTGGCCAGCTTCTCGCGGTTCGGCGCAATAGCTCTGGCAATTAGCAGGCCAACGAACTGACCCAGCTCATGGGGCAAGATGGGCTTCATACCTTCCATTTCGTGTTGGATGTCACGCCGTGATTTCTTCGGCAACTTGTCGTTGAGACGTCGCTTGGCTCGATAGCGGCGATAGGCTTCGTCCACTCGAAGCGGAAGCATCTCACGATGATACTCGTTCGAACAGGCAGCAATGTGCTGCCACAGCACGACGGGCATGAAGTAGAAGAATAGAGCGATGGGAGTCGCCCCTTCGAAGCACTTCAGCCGTAGGCCCCGAGTAACCTTGGCGAAGACCGGGGTAGCTTCCGGCATCATTCACAGGCTCGTAAGGGGTCATGAGATAGTCGTAGGTGTCAGGCTGAACGACATCCTCCCAACCCGTCGCACTCATGTCCCGCAAGACATCGTTCTTCAGGTTACCTGCCAGCACTTCGTCCTCCCCACCAAACTGCGACAGAAAGTTCTCCGCGAAGAGAACCTCCGCTGCGATATCTTGCTCGGTCTGCTCGGGGTCGTCGACAACGTCATCAGGGGCGCAAGAAGCGTCCACATCTTCGTCTGACCCGTACTCGCCAGTATCGACATCGTCCTTCTCTGCTTCATCACCAGAATCCATGGAGCCAAACTGGTGCGCGCTATCTCCATCCGCCACAACATTCAACGCGTCCGTGCTGTCTGCCAGCAACTCATTGCCGAGTGCGCCAGCTTCGGCTTCTTCTTCGTCGTCGCCGTGGTCCTCTACAGTAAAGCAGCAGTAAAACAGAATGCAACATAACATTCACCATAATATTCAGTATAGTATTCATCATAACATTCAGTATACAATGCAGCATAAGGGACAGTATTAGAGACAGCTTACCGTGTTCATGATCACTGGGTGTGTACACGGACTCGACAGGCTCGTTGTCGGGGATCTCGGTGACGTCTGACGGTGTGTCATCGAACACGGACGCATCTGAATCTTGGACATGAGGTGACGTTGCCAGCAGTGTTGTTGGGCTGCGAGGTCGAGGCGGCGTACTCGCCATCGGGCTAACACTCCGAACGAGGGAGCGCCGTGCTGGTAGTTTGCCCTTCGCTGGACGAGTGCGTGCGAGCAGTGGGGTTGTTGGAGTTGTAACAACCTCGCGCTCTCGATCTTGCGTCTCAGCTCGAGGAACATCCGACTGTGTTGAGGCTTGAGTTGCAGCAGCACGAGTTGCAGCAGCTTGAGCTACAGTAGGAACTCGACTTGCCGGGTTCGTGGCCGATTGGGCTCGCGCCTCGGCCCTTTCGATGTCAGCGAGGTAGTTCAAGCGCACGACCTCAGCTGCAGCGGCAAGTTGCGCGTCACCAGGAGCGGCGCGGGGAGGAGTGGGTGGCGGTGCACTTGCTGCTGGGGCACGAGAGCCATTCCGAAGCACTACACACAGTACGCAACGATAACTTAGAATAACATCAATAACAGCAAAAGCCCTTTGAAACATACCATTTGCGTAGTATTCCAGTACTGCCTCCTCGCCTCGGAAGAAATGAACGCCTTCCGTCCCGCTTGAGCTCTCGCCTGGTCGAACGTAGAAGTAGCGGTCGTCGAGACTGCGCCGTGGAGGCGGCTTCCGCGTCCACCCCTTGCCCTTGAGCTCCCGCCACACCGACTTGAAGGAGAGATCACGGCCTGTGACCTCGTAGTCGCGCACTACCTTCCCGAGCGCTTGCACCATTTCCAGCACATACGACTTGAGCTTTGGCCGCGAAAATTCTTGAATGAGGGAGATTTTGAAAAAGCGGGGGGACGGTCAATCAGGGTCCACTCGTTGGGTTGTCCGCCGAAAAGTAATACGGATCAGTTGCAGTTTCCCAAACAGCCTCTCATATTCAATATTCCAAAAAATGAAAAACACTGGTCCTTGTCCACATGAAAATAAAAAGACGCGTACAGAAACTAAACAAAGGCTTATCTTGAAATTTGTATACCCTCGTGTCGGGGGAAAGGACACCCATACAAATTTTAAGTCAAAAATCGCTTAAACTGAATATATTCAGTTTAAGTGGAAAGGCTATGCTGCATTATGCAGCATCCGGGTTGGAGGGGTTAACAGTAATGATGTCATTACAAATGAACTTGCAAATACAACGCCCAAGTTGACGACTGCTAGTCTCGCCTCGTTAAGTGTTCATATCTACAGCTAACCCATCTCGTATCGCGCTCCTCTCGAGTCGCAACGCTGGTGTGTGCCAGTTATTAATGTATACAAGTACTATGCATGTAGACGAGCAAAAGGAGCTGCCCTTCGGACGACATTCACGCGAATAAATTACTTCGGTCCGTCGTAATTTACCGATGATGTTGCACTTAGCCGCCACAAGCAACATCCACCTCCTTTGAATCCTTTGTGCAGCGGTTATCAATTATTGAAGGATCGTCAAATAACTTAGTGGATCAGACTTTATTCTCGATACGAACGGATATATCGAGTATGCAACATAAGGAGAAAAAAGCCGCTATATTGGGTTTGAATATCCACTTGGAATCTTATATACCAGGGATATCAGGTTGTCAAGTAAGTTTGTCTAAGGTTTGAGTAAAGGTCATTAGTTTGGGTTCTTCATATAAGAATTTGAAGTAAGTTTGGGTCGGAGTGACTCCCTCCGTTAACTCTGGATCTAAAATCCAGAGAATACCTATACATGCATGTATTGTATAATAGTCATAACATACACTAGAGCTGATCGTGCGTGGGAGCTATGTTATCGTGTAGCAAGCAATAAATGAACTCCACCAGTATAATGGAGAAACATAAGAGTTAGGCTGTGTATTGTTCTGACCTTCGTGCGCGCTAACTTGCCTCCGGTGTCATGCAGTTCCGGAAGAGCACTGAGTGGGCTCAGCTTTTCACACATCAGTTCCAACACGAAAGCCACCACGGCAGGAACATCAGCTCTAGGTAGTAACATGTAAGTGTGCCGCAATGCGATGGAATCTAGCAAAAACGCCTCCATTCTGGCAATACGAACAACAGTTCACGGGCGAATTCTGTACACGGATTAGTCGCAGGTCTTACCATCCCGCTTCCGCGAATCTAAAGGTGAAGTCGACGCCTGCAGTAACACCAAAAGCAACCCTTAACATCATGCAGTCCCCATCAGCACTAAATCCATGAATATTACGCACCGAAATGCACTACACGAAAGGACAAGGTAATCAGCATCCAGACCATCAGCTTGCTCATAATCGACCACCTGTGCGTCTCCAGGACGAACGCAAGCTGGTAAAGCGCCTGCATCCCGCAGTTGCGCTTGATCACCACCACCAGCAACGCAAAGGACACAACTTGAAGCAGCCCAAACACAAACACAGGGAGCACCGTATGGCCCGCGTTCTTCGGCGTGACCCCAGCCATTTCCGAGTGATATTGCACACTGGGGAGGTGCGACATCACGAGGATGTACGCCGCGTACAAGAGAGGGATGATCGTTTCCAAGTAGGAGGCGACAACGAGACATTCGATCGTAAAGAACGTCTCCAGTGAATACCGCAAGAATGACGGTTCTTCTACCAGGGCCGTCAAACTTTCAGGTACTCGGGTTTCGTCAGTACGAACTATTACCGTAGGCTGGACCCTGTTCTTGATAATACAACTACAGCAACAGTTGGCAAAATTCACTGAAGGCTGAATGTCCGGGACAGTAGGGGAGGATAAACCTTCGGGTGGCTGGCGCATTTGTCTTGTAGCGTGCAAAGTCTTCAACAGAATGTCGTCTTGAGTTGGCAATCGGTGCGGGAAATTCGTGAAAATATTAATGCTTTGTCGAAAATGCCGTCCGATGATGGTTCTATCTCGACACAACAAGCTCGTTGCGCTCAGAAGATCATCCCGGTTTTCCATACCTGGCACGGAGCCTCGAAGTCTTGATATAATATCACGCGTCCGGCGGTGCAGGCCATACAACATGATAATCGTCTGCGAGAGATCCGTCATTACGATGGCCGAGATTGCGAGGGCCGAAGTGGCGCTCTGCATACAGGTCGCTACGTAGATGGCGTTGAAGAAGTCCACAGTGAAGATTACCAGCTCCGGCGTCATATCTTCCACGTGCATCGTACACCTCAGCACAATATTCTTTATAACAACTTTCATCAAGGGCAGCAGCAGAATCACCGGAAGCTGGTAGTTTGTACCCCCCACAAAGCGAAACAGTACTTCGTAGATCGGATACACGAACAGCATCATGATCTGCGCGTGCAGGAAGTTCATGTACTGCATGAGCTGTCTGCGCTGTGCCAGCAACTGCCGCAACACATGAGCACCCAGTATGACTCGAAACATGATAATGTGGATGATGTTGTAGACTGGAGTCAGCACCAGCGTCGAAAACGGAACGGGGAAGATGGTGGTCGCTGATATGACCTTCGAACAGCCCGTAAACACCCCTGCAACGCCAGCGGATAGCAGTGCAAGCTGGCGCGCAGAGATCTTGAAGCTGTCGATGAAGTAAACCGCTTCTCCTGTCGATGTTTGGGCGATGACAAACGTCACAGCAGCGACTCGAATCCAAAAGCCAGGACTGGCCTGCCATCCGTCCCTCGGGTCTCGAAGCGGCAGCGATTCTAGCAGACACACCACTGCGACCGTGGGGAGTGGCGTCCAAATACACGCGAGGAAGGCGCGGGATAGTGAAGCTGTCCGTGTGTACGTCTCCAAGGCCAGCAGTCGATGGACGGAGTACTTCCCACCGTAGTAGCTCAGTTGGAGCTTCTTCCAAGTGGTGAGCAGCTTCGACCATCGAGTTGTCCGTCGGCTTGTCCCCCTCATTCAATCTGCGCGTGGGCTGCTGTCTCGTACTTAAGTACGCACAAGGCTCGCGTCCAGCTAGATGATCCACGAATAACTATTCTTATAACAGGAAAGACACCTAGTTATACTCAGCAGAATGACTCCATGTCCTCAAGATACCACAGCTATTAACTCACTCACTGGTCACGTGAGTTGAGTAAAGAGTTCATCGATCACTCGGCCGTCAATTAAGAGGCGATTTCACACGACGAGTACCAGTGCAACACGACTGGGTTTTGGCTATCCACTGACAAAATCATGGCCATGTTGCAGGTTTGCTGAAATTTACGGTGAGCTCTATCGAATTTCTACATGTACTACCATTTTTTTTCAAATGTATGCAGTCGCGCAGCGCAGACCACACTTTTTTATTTATTTAGTCGCAGTCCAAGAATACATGAATAAAGTCGACACAAATTTTACACCTCGATGCCACTTACTTTATTGCCGATGGTCAACCCACTACGAGCGTATGGAACACGGCTACTTCACGCCTGGAAGCGTCTACAAGTGAGCTATTACGGCGGATCGTATTCCATTCATCGATCGCTAGCCTTGGAGGCTTATGCACAACGCTCATCTCTACTGAGAGCGCTGTCCGTATGCCTGGTGACTCCGCTACCTATGATCGCTCTTGTCTTCGCGCAAGAATCAATACCACTTCAAGACTCAAAGGGCGGCTGGCGAGTGAATTACGGCTTCTGGCTTCGAGTGATGATACTCACATTCGTGATAACTTACTCCTCTACGGGCCAAGCGGTTTATTTCATTAAAGGATTTACGATCACTACACGTCGTTTGGTGCTGCTATCCTCGTGTGTTTCGATGGTCTTCACCCTTTGTACGATCCCCATCAGCGCGTACTCGGTGTTTCCTCTCCCTTTCTGCATTTTGACCATGGCTCCGGCCTTCGTCATCCTCCAGTTCGTGCTGTTTCGAGTCATCATGGGCGGAAACGTCATGCAGCAACTTCTGGCGCGTCGAGAGCAGCTCGTCAAGTACCTCCACTTCCTGTACGCTCAGGATCTGATGGTGTTCGTGTATCCAGTCTACGAGCTGGCTGTTCGTACTGCAGAGGGATCAAAGTACCAGTTCTTGGTGATTCCATTGCTACCCGTGATCAAGGTGGGGATCAAAAATATTGTTTTGCGGTGCGTGGCTCACGTTGAAGACATCGCGCCAGAGTCTGTAATTCTCACTGTCGATTTCTTCAATGCTATCTATGTGGCGACGTGTGTGCAGAGCTCATCGTCTCTGGTGGCTGTTGTGGCGATTTCCGTGACGGACCTCTCTCAGACGGTCATTATCCTCTACGGGTTGCATCATCGGACGATTCTCATCGGAAAAATGCTTCAACAACGTGCTGGTAGGAGGAATGATGGTGGTGATATGCTGAACGTTATCTGCTCTTGGTTCCGAAATCCCGAAAAACGTAGGAAGCTGGAACTCGCTGATGTCCGGATTTACTCGTGCTTCCCTCATCAACTATCCATGGAGGACGCAAATGTGTTGAAAGCGTGTCAAATGCTGAAGAATGCCTACTATTCTAAGAGACTCGTGAAGCCGCAAACCAGCTCAGATGAGCTCCCGCCTCTATATTTGGTGCACTCAACGCTGTCCACCCCCTCACGCCTCCGTTGACGGCCTTGGCCTTGCCAGAGGAAGTCCGATCTACAAAAAGTATTAGTCTCCACAAGCTTGCGGCAGCGGATCAGTCAAAGATGCTGCATAATGCGCTGGAGTTGCTGTTCACCATGGAATGTTTCGTCGTCACGGCCTACTTGGAGGCGGTTATCCCGTTCGTCTACACCGTCTACATTCTGGTCATGGTTCAGCTCCCAAGCACTCGATATCACGCAGAAATGACGGGTGTCACCCTCGATGGCGTGAGCGCCACCGTCCTCCCTGTCTTAGTTTTCGGACTTTTGCAGGTCGCCTCGTTCGTGGTGCTCGTTATGAATCATAACTTATGATCAAGCGTCGGTGCGGAATGCAAGCGCTGAATCAATTGGCGTTTGTACTAGAAGCGCAAAGGCCACTGGTTCAGGGCAAGCTGATGACCTGGATGCTGGTTACGGTCTGTTTCCGCGTGGTACATTTCGGTACGTGCTAGTATAGTACGATTTCGCATTTGTGTCGAGCGTAAAAGGCACTTCCTAAGTATTTGGGTTATTGTACTGACATTTAGGTGTAGACTTCACGTTCAAATTTGCCGGGCTTGGGTATAACTTCTAAGATGTAATGACGGCTTGTGATGTACTCAGTACTTCAGTAATTACCAAAAGAAGTGCGCTCTCGGCTCTGAATCAGGGATGCTTTTTTATTAAGTATGGTCGGGGCTTCATTATAATAGTTTTTCCTGCCGGAGGTCCCATCAGCATTGGCATCAACATAGTGTAAGGTCTCTATGTGCGGTATTTCATCCCTTAGTTGTGAGTTGGTCCTTCATTTTGATTAGCGTAGTGAAGAGCTTGATTCGACTGTCAAGATATGAATGATTTTCGTAAGAAAAACCTTGGTACATTGTCTCGGATCATCACGTGCTATAAATGACAGAAGACTACTATTTCTACTGTTACTCAATGAGGCTACAATTATAGCTGGTGTTGAGTGAAGTACCAAGTATATTATTGGAGCACAGTCATCAACCTCATTCTTGTCGTTCATTCATGTCGAGGGTGTCGACCATGAGGTCCAAGCTTCTACGATCATGGAAGCGGCTTCAAGTGAGCTACTACGGAGGAGCGTACTCCATCCACCGGCTGCTGGCTTTGGAGACCTACGTAAAGAAGACGTCGCTGTTACGCGCTCTCCTCGTGTGCATCGGAACTCCACTACCCATGGCAATAATCATCTTTATCCAAGAATCGATCCCGCTTCGCGACGTGAAAGACGGATGGAGCGCGAGTTACGGCCAGTGGATACGCGTGACGATGCTGACTTTTGTGATCACTTACTCGTGAAACAACCTTCCCCAAGGCAAGCGTCATTTTTGGCGTGGCAATTTCACTCGCAGGAAGCTCATCGAGAGTCGTGTACATGCTCTGCGGTTGAAGGCGGTTGCGGTAAGCTTGGTGGTCTTCCAACCACATTTAATGCCTACAGCCTACTGTAACTAACCTTCTCATTCGATTCTAGTCTACTATTAATACAATGACTCCCAGTCTCACCAGGGACGCTGCTAGCTTGCGTTGATGCGACTTATTTACCGTCAATTTCTTCCTTGAAATTAGGCACTCCCAGCAAACTTTAATTAGACATTTTGGCCCGTTTATGTAATAATGCCTAATTGGTAGCAGCCTGGTGATCATGGGCGCTCGGATTACATGTACTTACAGTTAGTGCAATGGTATGGGGTTTCGAATGCGTTAGATCTGCGCTAACGCTATCATAGGCTATGATTCATAGCATCAACGAGCATCTGCTGCTCCGTGAAATCGGAAATGCGTTGATTGCGTTAGATTTACACTGCTTCGTTTTCTGTTTACCACAGTTGGTATTCATACGGCCCAGCCTCTTGCTCGTACAGTACCGAGGGGGTTGGCCGAAGCAAAACAAAATAATAATACGTCAGTATTCACTGCAAATGAGAGTTTAGTCTTTTGACAAATATGATGAACGTACAATACAATCAGTTTTGATAACTTTATCAAGTAAAATGACGCACTAGAACTATAGGGGCGATAAAGTGTTCACTAAGGGGACCATTTTGCTTGGATAAGTACCGTGTCATAGATGTATGTATTGGAAATCTTCTGACGTTGTATAATTGTACATGTATTTTAATATTAAAAGAGTTAAAAAATTCGGAAGACGTACACACTCACGAACTGATGATCGCGTTATACACATATGGTAAGAGTATGGTACATCATGATTATTCGATATAGTATAAACATTGTGCTTTTGAAGGACTTCAATGACTAGTTACTGCAATATACATGTAATAGCAGCGCTCATGGTAGCGCTGCCCCGACGATTGCCAGCTCTGAGTCATTTCCCATTTCTACCTGGAAGGCCGAAGCAACTATCAACAGCGCCATGAAAACTATCCAAGCCGTGCTCGTTGCCGTCGCGCTCCTCGTCGGCCAGGCGAGTGTCAGCGCGTTCGTGCACCATCCGAACCCCCGCTTTTCCCCTCGAAGCCTACGCGTGGTCCTCACGACAAATGCTTGAACCCGCAGAGCCGTGACTGCAACCCCAGCCTCAGGCAGTAAGCAACACGCGAGTCCGAGCGCCTTCTTCTCCAAGATCAAGTTCTGTCCGTGGCCTCGAGGCTATGGAATCATCATGTTGCCAGGACAAAATAATCAACCGATCAACACCAGCCCCTTGAGTTATTGGTGTTTGGTAACCAAACTTTGGTTTCGGTGTTGGGAAGGCATAACATAAACATGCAACGATCTGATTGGTTGAAATTATTTTCAATGGAACTCAGGGGCTGGTTGAGTTCGTAAGGGGCTTTATATGTAGTTTCCAAGCGTTGTTTTGGAAATACTACATGTAGTAGTATCCATACTGTATAAATACCAGCCGGGTGTGCAACTTGCTTTGCTACCGATCGTTGATTGGTTTAAATGAGCTGACTTAGAAATGGGGAAGCACAGCAACAACGAGAGCTTAGCAGCAAGTTGCTGCTACGTGTATGCTCTGTCCGTAAGTGATACAATACACCGTGAGTGCATGTGATGTCGTGGATCAGACCATTTGATAAGGAACCTGGTACATTACAAGTTCTTTGTAAATCTTCTGTTTCATTTTATTTTCACGTGTCTTCTCATTTTTCTTGACGTGAAATATATCTGCAAGCGGAGAGCTGATGGCCACAAAAACCTCAAGTCAACTCGATGAGCGCCGTACAGACGCTCCTAGCTGCAGTGTTGCCTTTATAGGTCGTCGCAGCGACCAAAGTGTTAGGCGTCCCAGTGTTCGAGTCGCCCGGCGATCCGGCGTTGATGTTACCGCGCGGCTGCCGCTTTGTGTCAGCACCACAAGCCACAGAGCTCACGCACCACTTTGTCCTTTACCCTGCAGGCGGTTTTGGTGGCCTGGGTGCAGGGGCCCCATTGCTGCGAATGGAGCCTGCTACGATCCCGGCGGTAGTATTACTATTAGCGCGCAGAGAAACCCAGATTATTGCACCCGGTTCGTACACAAGGGCACGCGTGTAGAAGCTGCTGATGCCGTAAAGTTAGCCATGATGCATGCAAGGCTGGTATACTACAGCGTGAATGTCCCGCCCTTCAATTTGTTTTTTGCAACTCATGGTACTACGTCGTTTTGCAACCTCATTTGATTTTTGTATGGCGTAGGGTTGCAAAACTGAGCAGTCGGTGCGCTACGAAAGTTGCAAACGACACCCAGCTGTTTGGCCACGGTACCAGCCAAAATCCTTGGCGATACCATGCATCTGGCCAATCACAGGCTGCGGATCGCCAGGGTTGCAAATGGCCAGTATGAATGAACAAGACGGCTGCAGCATCCTATCCTGAACAGGACCTGATTTTCCTTTTTCGTAAAACATTTTTTTTCATTTTTAAAATGTTTTTAAAATATTTAAAATAAAAATAGCAAAAAACTTCGTCCCGCTTCAGTAGGATCAACATCACTTCATTATCGCTGCGAGCTTAGGATCAGAGCAATCCACTGCTTGGACACGCCGTAGTCGGCGCGGTAAGCGCGGATGGCCGCCTCGTACCGCGTTGGCGTCCGTGGCTGCGTCCACGGTTTCGAGGTAGCCCACGAGGTTGTCGAGCGTGGCGATGCTGACCACGGGAATGCCGAACGTCTCCCTCACCTGGTCGATGGCCGAGCGCGTATCCTCGATCAACACCTTGTCCTGACGGTCAAGTGAGATGCAGACGCCCGAGACCTGCGCGTTGGTCTTCTCCAGGATAGCGAAGGCCTCACGGATGGCAGTGCCGGCGGTGATAACGTCGTCAATGATCAGCCGGGTGTTACCTTCGATAGAGTGGGCGCCACTGTTGTGTTTGGGCACGGCGCGGCGATGAAGGGTGGAGGTTGAAGAAGTAGTGCGAGGCGAAGCTTGGTTGTTGTAGTGTTGTTTGTTGCGATGTTTGAGTTGCGAGGCAAATTGAAGAGTGAGATTGAGACTTAGAGGTAAAGACTGCTATCACTGCGAGACTGGCTGGCAGCAGAGGAGCTCTGCTGTCGAATCTCGGGCCCCATACACTACAAGTAATAGATCTAGAGCGCCTACAGCGCACTTCTGAATCTTGTACTTCGGCGGTGAGAGTAATCCTGTGCCAGTCGCATCAGATTCGAGTGCTCGGCCAACGCATCCAGCTTCTCCGTTCGGACGGAGGCATTTTGTTCACAAAGAGAGATTCGCTTGCCTGTGGCAAGCTGCGAAAACGCAAGGAGTGCGGCGCAATCCTTACAGCCACCGTCCTCTCTGTCTTTAGTTTTTTTGGAATTTTGCAGATCGCCTCGTTCGTGGTGCTCGTGGTTATGATCAAGCGTAGCAGCGGAATGCAAGCGCTGAATCAATTGGCGTTTGTACTACATGTAGAAGCGCAAAGACCACTGGTTCAGGGCAAGCTGATGATCTGGATGCTGGTTACGGTCTGTTTCCGCGTGGTACATTTCCGTACGTGCTAGTATAGTACGATTTCGCATTTGTGTCGAGCGTAAAAGGCACTTCCTAAGTATTTGGGTTATTGTACTGACATTTAGGTGTAGACTTCACGTTCAAATTTGCCGGGCTTGGGTATAACTTCTAAGATGTAATGACGGCTTGTGATGTACTCAGTACTTCAGTAATTACCAAAAGAAGTGCGCTCTCGGCTCTGAATCAGGGATGCTTTTTTATTAAGTATGGTCGGGGCTTCATTATAATAGTTTTTCCTGCCGGAGGTCCCATCAGCATTGGCATCAACATAGTGTAAGGTCTCTATGTGCGGTATTTCATCCCTTAGTTGTGAGTTGGTCCTTCATTTTGATTAGCGTAGTGAAGAGCTTGATTCGACTGTCAAGATATGAATGATTTTCGTAAGAAAAACCTTGGTACATTGTCTCGGATCATCACGTGCTATAAATGACAGAAGACTACTATTTCTACTGTTACTCAATGAGGCTACAATTATAGCTGGTGTTGAGTGAAGTACCAAGTATATTATTGGAGCACAGTCATCAACCTCATTCTTGTCGTTCATTCATGTCGAGGGTGTCGACCATGAGGTCCAAGCTTCTACGATCATGGAAGCGGCTTCAAGTGAGCTACTACGGAGGAGCGTACTCCATCCACCGGCTGCTGGCTTTGGAGACCTACGTAAAGAAGACGTCGTTATTACGCGCTCTCCTCGTGTGCATCGGAACTCCACTACCCATGGCAATAATCATCTTTATCCAAGAATCGATCCCGCTTCGCGACGTGAAAGACGGATGGAGCGCGAGTTACGGCCAGTGGATACGCGTGACGATGCTGACTTTTGTGATCACTTACTCGTCCACAAGCCCCATAAATTACTTCCTCGAGGGGATTCATTACTCTGTCCGCCAATTGGTCCTGCTCTCTGCCTGCGTCTCGGTACTTCTCAGCGCGTGTTCAATGCTCATTTCCGCCTATTTGATCTTCCCGATCCCGTTCTCTGTGCTTACCATGATGTAGTGGGATCCGAATGAACACACTCGCTAGGGAAGCTGGTGCTTCCTGTAAACCCTTGCTTGTATTCTAGTCTGCAAATTCCAGATTGAGGTCGGCAGGACCGTCGTCAGATACCTACACAGCACTATGTAGCCATCAGCCTAGTGTCTACCAACCTCTGAGTCTTATTCTACACCAGCCTCGACTGAGACCGTCCTCGGTCGCCAGCCCGATGCGTGGTCAGGTCGTGAAGACCGTCGCCCCACTACACCGCCCCACCAAGACTTGACCACGCGTTTGGAAGTGGCCCCACCTTGGATTTGTTCGTAATGTTGGACAAATGTGCCAATGTACCATTTGGAGTGGTACAGTGTACCAGCAACATAGGCACTTCAAGTTGAAGTCCTAAAGTTGCTCCAATGTTACATGTAGTTGAACTCCACTCGTCGCGGCTACGTACTGCTTCACCATCACCGGGATGTCCTTGTACAGTGAACTGAGCGACTCCCAAGAGTCCTCAATTGGCTCTAGACCCTTCCACCCAACCAGTATCTCGTAACACCTCTTCGTCGAGTTCCACCGGTGCTCCTTCAGCTCGGCAACCGTCAGGACGATGCCTTGAGCAGCCACGTGCTCACGGATCTCCTCGGTTACTTCAAAAGACGCATCCGCATAGAACTTGAGGCGTGAGGCATGTACGTCTGATTCCGCGCCAGTCACTAGGTGCTCCACGCGAAATGAGTGTTCGTCTGCACCAACGACCTGATACGGGCCTATCCATGTGACAAGCAGTTTGTCATTGTGTTTCTGGTCCACTCTGGACCGCAACACGTAGTCACCGACATCGAAATTCGCCACTCTGACTCCTCTTTGCGTTTTCTTATTCCGTCTTGTTTGTTCCGACCTTGCAACTTGCATCCGCTTGTGCATCTCTCGCACCCTGGCACGCAGTAGCGCCAGCTTCGCTTCTATCTGACTGCTAGTTGTACCCAGCTCTAGGAAGGTGTTGGCCTCGCCGTTGAATCCAAAGTCAAGCGGGGATGCAGCCGGTAGGACGCAAAACAACTCCACTGGTGCTTTGTTGGCTAGTGACGGAACTGGGGTGTGGTTTAAGTTCGACTGTACCACCGGAACAAAATGTACCCAATCACGAATGTCCACCTTGGCTTCGAGGCAGATAGCGCGGAGGACCTGGACAATGTCCCTGTTGACTCTCTCGATTGACCCATTAGTCCACGGACTGTATGCCACCGTAAAGCGTTGTCCACAAGTAAGGCGTCTCGCCACCTCGGCCACCACTTGGTTCTTGAAGTGGGTGCCCTGGTCACTAATCCATACCCGAGGTACTCCGTAGCGGCTGTGCCAGTCAAGGATTGCTTCGGCTGTCACCGCTGCTGTAGGTACAGCACACGGCACTAGCTCGCAAAAGTGGGTCGCGTCATCCTTTAGCACCAGCAGATACTGTAAGGTGCCAAACGAATCACCAATATGTAGGTAGTCCCAGTGTAACGCTCCATTTCGTTCGTTGCATCGGAATGTCTCTGCCCAAGGTCTCATCACCACCTTCCCCCCTTTTACATGCTGGCACATGAGGCAGCCAGCAAGGAAAGTCTTGACCACGGCGGAGAGATTTCGTATGAGGAACCTACGGTTCACCACGTTCATCAAAGCTTCGCGGCCTCTGTGACCCTGCGCTCCACAGTGGGCGGTCACTAAAAGTCGTTGAACCAAACTCGTCTCGGCGCTAGGAACCCAAATCCGTTCATTACCACACAGTAGGCCAGCATCACTCTGGGTCAGGCCTTGTGGCCGGTCGACAATGTGCCGCTGCTGAGCTTGCTGCAGCTCTTCAACTGTTGGCCATTCAAAGTTGCCGTCACTGAACGGCCGAAGCCGGGGCCGATCGCTGGGACGACGAGTTGAGTCACCGGGCTGGTCATCATCACGCTGACGACGCAGGGTGACGCGCTTCACCGCCACACTTGGCGTAGACCGCGAGCCTGCCCATCTAGACACCATATCAGCCCACACGTTGTGCGCTCCGTCGATATGCTCAATAGTATACCGAAACTCCATCAATTTCATTGACCATCGCAAAAGTTTGCCGCGGACGTGCTTCTTCACCTCTCGACCGGGGGCGAAAACATGAATAAGATTGCGGTGGTCACAGTACATGCGGAACCCACCAGGCCGCAATAACAAGTAGCTCAGCTTGTCGCACGCCACGATGATAGGGTAGGCCTCTTTTTCGATAACACTCCAATTCTTTTGTGCTCCAGTGAAAGTACCACCAAGACAGATAAGCATCTCATGCTGCTGGTCTTGGATGTCTGCATCACTTTCCCAGCTGGGCACCTGCGTCACAATCACTGACCAGCCAATGTCTGAGGCGTCCGTCAGCAAAACCATCTCTGCATCCGGCTTTGGGAATGCTAGGGTGGCTGCATCAGCCAGAGCCTGCTTCACCGCGTCGTACGCCGCGCATTCCTGCTCGGTAAGTGCGATCGGTATACCCGCAGCCGCACGCTTTGTTCGCCTTGACGCCTGGGCCATCGCCTTGTCCAGTGTGTCTTGCAGAGGACGTGCCAATCGCGCATAGTCTACGATACTGTCTCTCATCCAGTATGTAGAGCACAAGAACTGCTGGAGTTCTCCAGCATTCGTCGGGTAGGGCATGGACAACAGCGCCTGGATTCGCTCTGAGTCATGCTTCACACCTTCACCGTTGATCACTTTTCCACACCACTTCACCTCACGTTTGTATACACAGGACTTCGAAACACTCAACTTGAAGCCGAAGTTAGCCGTCAACTCGAGCATTTCTTGCAACTTGTCCAGGTATGTGTCAATATCGGCAGCGTACAGCAGTAAGTCGTCTATCCAGACTAACAAGTGCTTGTACAGCAGCGCTGCAAAGCACCGCTCAATGGTCGACTGGAAATACAACGCTGCGTCCGCACTGCCTTGAGGTACTCTCGTTGGGGTGTAGATTTTCCGGTGCGTCATGTAGGACAACAACTCCTGACACTCCTTGGCAAGTGGAAGCTGCCAGTAGCCTTTAATGAAATCGAACAACCCATAGTGGTTGCTGCCCCTCACATTCTCCAAATCAACGTGCAAGTTGGGCATGAGCCCAGCCATAGGCTCAGTCTGAGCGTTGAAAGGTTTGTAGTCCACAGTTTGTCGAAAATCACCAGCGCCACGCTTCCGCACAGGTAGCGCTGCACACGCCCAGCGGCTGGTTGGGTTCTCGTAAACCCATCCGAGCTTCACCAACATATCGTTGAACGACTCGAGGAATGCTTGATACTCGGGCGCATACTTGCGGGCCTTCGCCTTGTACGGCCTACATCCCGTCTTCATCCTAATTTTCATCGGTTCCACATTTGCAGGTGGATCATCGCCGAGAACTAGTCTCCAGACGTCATAGGCGTACACCATCGTGCGTAGGCGCTCGACTTTGTCAACAGGGAAGCCTTCATCTAGAGCCCGCTGGATCATTGCCTCTACCGCCTGTCGAATCGCCTCCGCATCATTGTCTCCTGCTGCTACTTCAGGGACTTCTTCGTCATCATCTCCATCGTCGCCTCTTGGCGTTACCAACAGCTCCAATTGGCGCTCGACATCGATCCCCAAAGCCTTCAGCACATCATCTCCAAGTAAGAACTCGTCTTCCTCATTATCGAGAATCAAACACGACACAGGTTTCAGGATATTGACGGGACCAGCGGCGGTCATGAGCGACAATCTTAGTTTCGTCATTTCGCGCGCCCTTGTCTTCTCTCCACCAGGCAGTTTGCACTCGATCGGGGTCTCCAACGCAATCACTTCAAAATTCACACCTCGCTCACCAATTTTCTTCAGAGTCGTAGAGCTGATACACGATGTCTCCGCTCCCGAGTCCGGACAGTACTCGACATCCACGACACCACCAACACGCAGTATTCGGGCTTGGCCCGGATGGTCAGGGAGACACTCCCTAATTCGTCTTAATTTTACGGCGCTTCCCCGGTTTCTGCTGCCGTGATCCAGTGGCATCGTCGGCTTGCTTCTCGGGGCAATCGGCTTGACGGTGCTGGCCACCACAGATCCAACACCCACCCTTAGGTCCTGGCTGATTTTTCTCCGAGTCGGCCCGAAATATAGTCCTCTGAGCTGCAGGTGGCTGAGTTTCACGATGGTTTTGCTTTTCACGCACGATTCTGCCACGCTTCGGGGGCCTTGAAGCCATTTCCTGCTTCGATTCGTGCGTGTGAAGTCTCCTCTTATTCTTCGTGTGAGCGTTATCTTCACGATCAATCTCCAACGCCTTCTCGCTCACGAGCTTGAACAGCACAGACACGCTGGACTTGGCGGCAGGCAAGCGAAAATCGATCTCGTTCTTCACTCGGACTTTCAGCTCTTGAGGCAGACAGTTAAGCAGAACCTTGCACTTCTTCTTGGTTCCGTCCTCCTCCGAGAAGAGAGCCGTCAACCCATTCGTTTTCACTATCGTGTTGCACAGGTGGAAGTAGTCCATGACTCTCGCATCGATATCCGACTTGGCCGTCGACATCACCAGCTGAGCCTGGAACAACTCGTCAATGTTCGGCAACGAGTTGTTCTTGAAGTTCCTCACGGTTGCCATGATCCACTCCCAAATGAACTCATCCGTGAGCTCATCCTTCGACTTATCCCATTTCGTCTCACACAGCGTCTCGAGGAAGCTGTCGTCGAACGAGTTGCGTATCGAACGCATGACCGACTTCAACTCCTCCCCAGACGACACACAGCGCGCCCTCATGATCTCTTCGTACTCGAGCCGAAGGTCGACCCATCGGGTAAGCGCTTCGTGCGAGATGTCTTCGACCTTCGGCGCTGCAGTGACCATAAAGATCGGGTGCGCTACCGAAGGGTGGTCGGTCTCCTGGCTGGCCATCAGCGGCATCGAGCCACCTCCCAGCCCCGCCGGAGCCGACTGGGTCTCCTGCTGCCGAGCTCTGCTCGCGCCAACAGTGCGCGCAGGTTTCTTGCCCTTGCCTCGTGTTGGCTTGGCTTGGCCTGCTTGCTTCGATGATGCACCCGTTTTTTTCCTTGGCCGCAGTGTTCGACCCGTGCTTGCCGCCTGCTGAGTCGCAGCGGTCGCAGGAGTCGCATCCGTCGACGTAGTTTCGCTGTCCATGTCGTTTCCTTGGACACTAAAGTTAACTTTGTAGTGGGATCCGAATGAACACACTCGCTAGGGAAGCTGGTGCTTCCTGTAAACTCTTGCTTGTATTCTAGTCTGCAAATTCCAGATTGAGGTCGGCAGGACCGTCGTCAGATACCTACACAGCACTATGTAGCCATCAGCCTAGTGTCTACCAACCTCTGAGTCTTATTCTACACCAGCCTCGACTGAGACCGTCCTCGGTCGCCAGCCCGATGCGTGGTCAGGTCGTGAAGACCGTCGCCCCACTACACATGACCCCGATCTACAATATCATCTACCTCATTTCACTCCGACTCGTGGTAGGGGCTGAGGCTATCGAGCGCACCAAAGCCCAACCGGAGCAATTCAAGCGCTTTCTGAACAATTTACACGCTCAAGTCGCCATGATGTTCGTGTATCCGATCTACGAGGTGTTGTTCCGCTCAGCCGAAGGCTCGCACTACCAGCTTCTGGTCATCCTGCTCTTGCCCGTAATTAAAGTGTTTCTCAAGAATATTGTGCGGAAATCCATGATGCACGCGGAAGATATGGTACCCGAGGCGGTAATTTTCACGGTAGACTTCTTCAATGCAATATACACGGCGACGTGCATGCAGACGTCCTCCTCCACGCTCTCCATTGTACTGATAACCGTCACGGATTTATCACAGACAGCGGCCATGCTGTATGGACTGCACCGTCGAACGGCTACGATCTCATCCAAGCTTCTCGTTACGACTGAAGGATCCTCAGATAGGGAGAAGAAGGACCTACTACTCAGCGTTTTATCGTCCATATGCCGGGATCCTGTGAATTTTAAGAAGCAGAATCGAGCGGGACTAACGATTCGCTCCTGTCTATCGCACGACCTCTCTACAGAGAACGCAAAGCTCCTGGATACGCTGGAATCTACCATGAAAGAACATGGTACCATACAACAGCAAACCAAGAAGTCAGCAGCAGTCGTCCCGTACCCTACAACCACCACCAATATTTCATCTCGTGGACTAAGTTCCTACGGTCCACGAGATGAAATATTGGTGGTGGTTGTAGGGTACGGGACGACTGCTGCTGACTTCTTGGTTCTTTTGCTTTAGAAGTCGGGAAGTCTCTATCCAACCAACTTCGGATCTCCTAAACATGGCAAACCCTCAAACTCAACAGGGAAAACGACCCACAACGAAGAAAAGCTGCCACAAACAAGATACTTCTATTGGCCACCCGACGTTCCTGCGAGATTCACTTGAGATTCTGTTCACGATTGAGTGCCTCGTTGTCACCGCGTACCTGGAAGCCGTCATCCCGCTATTCTACACCGCGTACATTTTGGTGATGGTACACCTCCCGAGTGCCAAATATCATTCTGAAATGGTCGGCATCACTCCGGATAACGTGGAGGCAAGGATTCTACCTGTATTTACGTTCGGTCTGCTTGAGATCGCATCGCTCGTGGTGTTGGTAATGCTGATCAGACGGAACTGCATGATGCGGGCGATTTACCACCTCGCGTTTGTGCTCGAGTCGCAGAGGTCGCTGATCCAGGTGAAGCTCATTGTGTGGATGATGATCACGTTGTGCTTCCGTGTCATGCATTTCGGTGCGTTGTAGTAGTAGAGGTCGTAGTATTGTATTGACAAGGTCGGCAGTGTACTGTACTCATGGTCGTGCCTCTTTTGGTTGGTGCAGGTGTGGATTTTACGTTCAAATTCAAAGGTTTTGGGTACAAATTCTCAAGCAATTAGGCGGCGTTACCTCCAACCTCGGCACGATGGCACAGAATCAGTAGCGGCTTTAGTCCTCCCCTCCTGTGGATAGTGGATAATGGTAAAGACTAGTACACAAGTGGTGTTGTGGGTTTGATTCCTTATGAAAGTTTTTTTTTTAGTTAGAGAAGTCTTGTTTACTAAATTGATGTGTGAAATGTGGAGTATTTTTGGGCTGATACATGGACTTTTCAGTCCCTCGTTTTCAACTAACTTCGTTGCACGATGGTTAACATACTGCGAGTGCATGGAGCGAGGCTGCTTCACGCCTGGAAGCGTCTCCAAGTGAGCTATTACGGCGGCAAGTATTCCGTCCATCGACTGTTGGCCTTGGAGACTTCCGCACTGCATGCAACAATGTTAAACGCGCTGTTTGTATGCGTCGTGACGCCACTCCCAATGATCGTCCTAGTCTTTGTCCAAGAATCGATCCCTCTTCAAGATCCAACGGACGGCCGGCGAGTGAATTATGGCTTCTGGATTCGAGTGATGATACTCACCTTCGTGATAACGCACTTCTCGACGGGCCAAGCGGTTTATTTTATTGAAGGGTTTACGATCTCTACACGACGATTAGCGCTGCTTTCTTCGTGCGTCTCGATACTGTTCACTGTCTGTACGATCCCCATCGGAGCGTACTTGATATTTCCTCTCCCGTTCTCGATTTTGACCATGACCCCGATCTACAACATTCTCCACATCGTATTATTTCGGGTCTTTATGGGTGGGAATGCAATACAGCAGCTCCTGACGCGTCGAGAGCAGCTCGTCAAGTACATGAACTTCTTGTACGCTCAGATTCTGATGATGTTTGTGTATCCAGTCTACGAGCTGTTGTTCCGGCTAGCAGAGGGGTCAAAGTACCAGTTCTTGGTGATTCCGCTCTTACCAGTGATCAAGGTGGGGATCAAAAACATTGTTTTGCGGTGTGTCGCTCACGTTGAAGACATTGCGCCAGAGTCGGTGATCTTCACGGTGGATTTCTTCAATGCCGTCTACGTGGCGACGTGTATGCAGAGCGCGTCGTCTTTGTTGGCTATTATGGCGATTTCCGCGACGGATCTCTCGCAGACTGTAATAATGCTGTACGGGTTGCATCGTCGGACGATTCCCATTCGAGCGATGCTTCGGCAATACACTGAGAGTGGTAATCCTGGAGATATGTTGAGTATTATCTGCTCTTTGTGTCGGAATCCCGACAAACTCAGGAAAGTGAAGCTCACGGACGTCCGGATTTTCTCGTGCTTCCCTCATCAACTCTCCACGGAGGACACAAACCGGCTAAGCGAGTGTCAAAAGCTGAAGAAAGCTCGAGCGAATTCAGCCACCGTTGTGCCTTCACACTCTGCAGTGCATGACAAGCTTGGATCTCGTGTATTTTCCAATGCGGTTCACCCCTTCACGTCTGCCTTGACTGGCTTAGCCATGCCAGAGGAAGTCCGATCCACAGAAAGTGTTCGTCTCGAAAAGTTTGCAGCAGCGGATCCCTCAAAACTGTTGACCAAGGCTTTGGAGTTACTGTTTACTATCGAATGTCTCGTTGTCACGGCCTACCTGGAGGCGGTTATCCCGTTCTTCTACACCCTCTACATTCTGGTCATGGTCCACCTCCCAAGCGCTCAATATCACACAGAGATGGCTGGTGTCACGCTCGACAACGTGGGGGTCACGGTCCTCCCTGTCTTCGTGTTTGGACTCTTGCAGATCGCCTCGTTCTGGGTACTCGTGGTTATGGTTCGGCGTAGTTGCGGGATGAATGCCATGTGCCAACTAGCGTTCGTACTGAAGGCGCAAAGACCCCTAATTCAGGGCAAGTTGATGATCTGGATGGTCATCACGGTATGCTTTCGCGTGGTACATTTCGGTGCGTTTCCATACTTATTCGGGTTGGCCTAGAGAGCGAAAGTACGAATTATTTGGTGTTTGTGTTGACGTTAGGTGTCGACTTCACGTTCAAGTTTACCGGGCTCGGGTACACCTTCTAACGGATTCAATTTAATTGTCGACGTTTATTTTGTAACGATAACAAGTAAGGACGTAAGCTTTCTGCTCGTTGGTTCAAGAAACAGAAACCCAATACTTTTCGCGGGCTTGTTGTTTGTAGTAACACCTATGAATGCCTTGCCGTTGCCGTAATGCTGGTGTTAATATCAAGGGGAAAATGACATCGAAGTGAGCACATATTATGAACATCTACATCATTCATCCATATTTTAGTACCTTGTGGGAATTTGAGTGCACAATATACGCCTGAGCGAAAAGGTGAAAGTACCGCAAGCTGCTACCCTTGGAGTCAATCTGTACACACCCAGCCAACACACATTTCAACGCTACGATGAATTTCCACGCAGGGGTACGAGCTGAGATGGATCACGGAGAAACACCCGCCCCCATTGCCAATCCATTTCGCCTGGATCTGCATGAACACGAGATGACACATCGCTGCCTTCATCAGTGTAATGAGGTGAAACCCGAACATGAACACAGTTAGGCTTCTTGCGACGACGTTGGCGGCTGACGCCGGCCTGTATTGTTAGCAATAGCTGAGAGCCGTGATGACATTCATATACTCGATGGTACAGAATGCCGCAAGTACACCCCGCAAGATATGGGAAGGGTTCCATTCCAGCTATGTAAGTGCCAATACAAATGGAGAACGCAGTCGATCAATTTGGTGGTCCTATCTCATACGTCGAAGTAAGCATGTTACTCTCACTAACGTAAATACATGCACATGCAGTAAGTTTCACCATGTTGCGTGCTGGGTTTGAGAACCTTAGGTTGATCATTGCTTTCGAAGATCACCATTTTGTCATTTTCCTTTGTCGTTGTTGAAGCAGCTATTGCCGCTAGAAATATATATAATTATATAAGACCATGACTCATGGTCATTGAGTTGTCTTTAT
The DNA here is from genome assembly GCA_024211575.1 of Phytophthora melonis. NCBI lineage: Eukaryota > Oomycota > Peronosporomycetes > Peronosporales > Peronosporaceae > Phytophthora > Phytophthora melonis. The sequence goes on from JAMXKT010000085.1 coordinate 2,033,135, forward strand.
GCGGGATCAGCTTTTCCTCAGTCAGTAGGTCGCTACGTAACATCCTCCGGATCTCGTTTAAGCAGTCAGCCACCACGTCACCGATGCCGTGGCAACTGCTGCCAGTGCGCGACTCACACCTAGAAGGCTCGGCGCGGCGCTCTTGCTGCTGTCCGATGCGGTCGTTGTGGTTGTCGTCGTAGTCGTCGTGGTCGTGTTCGTCTCCGTGCAAGCCGCTGGCGCTGCTGTTGTGGCTGCGGGCAGCTCCACCTTCTGAGCGCGCTCCGAGTACTTTCGGCCGTACTGGTCGACGCACGGGATAAAGTACTGGAACTGCAGGTCGTTCAGACTCCACTGCATTTCACCCGACAAACTGATGTCTCCGTCTTGCAGCTTGTACGACGCGGTGCATCCGTTCTGCTGCTTCCCAACGAAGCAGCCCATCTCAGCAAAGTACGCCTTGGAGACGAGCAACGGCGGGGTTTGGTCGTCCATGAAGTAGGCCACGTTACGCGCGCAGGCGCCAGTGCTGTGCGCGACGGCATCGTAGTCGAACTTATCGCCAGACACGTACAACCAGAAGGGGCCGTGTACTCTAGCGTGATTGCGATTGACTCGGTCGAGTCCGTCGTCGTGCTGGAAGCCGTCGACGCTTCATCGCATCCAGTCGTTGTCGTAGTGGTCGTAGTTGTCGTGGTGGTGGTCGTAGTACTCGGCACTGGGCACGTGTCTTCGTTTAGACAGCCTGACCCGCACTCCTTGTTGAGTGCTGGGATGATCTTGTCCTCGATAATACTCAGCGCCTGGTCAGCTTTGTCGAGTTTCCCTGCTGCCAACTTGGCAAACTTCCCAGCGCCTTTTAGAGCTGTTGCGGTATCCAAAGCCGCCGAGACGCACGAGTGAACGGTGTGGAGCTGCTCACTGTGCCCTCGAACCCCTTGAAGCAGTCTCGGAAGTCGTCGAACACGGAGTTGATCTCCTCCACTCCCAGGTCGATGACGAAGTCCAGTTCATCTGGTGTCAAGGCCTTGAGCGCATTCCCCAGGGTGGTGATGATCGCATCGAGCTTGATGGGGCAAACGGCGTCGAAAGCGCACTTGCCGACGGTGATTGGATTCAGACAAATGGACTCACCGTCGCCGCACTTGAACGTCCCAAAGAAGCACTTCGCCTCACTAGGTGCTGACTGCGTTCCGAGCAGCAACGCGATGATGGCAATTCGTGGAGAAATGACGCGCATGGGCTTCTTGGTGGATAAAGTACTGAATGGGGCTTGGAGCCACCAAGTTGGCGGCTCTTCGGTTGTGGTGAGCACGTTTACAAATGACCTGGCTTTCGACCCGCCGTCCCAATCCGTCTACCACACAGAGATACTTACACTAGCTCTAGAAGGAAGTCGGCGGTAGACAGGTTCACAGATGCGACTTGCGTCTCCATATATTCGCGTCTATCTCTGGTCGCTGGGCATCGACTTGTTCGGCAGCGTCGCATGATCGCCGCTTCGCATGTCGTGCCGGTGGAGTGAGTTTTTCATTGGTCATCTTGATCTGGCGCTTCGTTGGTTGATGGAGCTTAGCGGTGTGAGCTCCGCATCATACGTAGCGTCGCACTTGCGCTCATGTTGCTATGTTTCAGAGGATCAACACAAGTCTAACGATGTCAACATCAACCGACTTCAACTTTAGGCATACAAACATCAAGGTGTCTTCGTAGCATACAAAATCCAAGGCCGATATTTAGTGTAACAAATACGTACTCGTTACGTACGTGCACACCAACTCTAAACGTGACGTCACCCATTTGATCTCTTCGTGTGGCATCAAGATGGTGGCGAAAATGACCCAAGTGTGCGCGGCGCTGGCGCTGTCCACGGCAATGGTGGCGGCCTCCAGTGCGGCGGAGAAGAAGGCAGGCGACGAGCTGGTGCTGGGGCTGTTCACGCCCAAGTGCTTCGAGGCCTTCGCGACCCACCACGACTTCGCCAACGTCGAGTGCATCAAGGCCGTGGTGAGCAAGGCGCTGAGCTACGCCATCATCACGGGCAGCCTGATCCTCAAGCTGCCGCAGATCCTCAAGATCCTGGGCGCCAAGGACGTCACGGGGCTCACCCCGAGTGCCTTCTACATGGAGGTGGTGCTCTACCTGTCCAGCACCGTCTACAACTTGCTGCGCGGCTACCCGCTGAGCACGTGGGGCGAGAACCTCGTGATCCTCGCGCAGAACGTCATCCTCGTGCTGCTGCTCTGGGCCTTCTACACGCCCAAGATCCCGGTCTCCACGCGGTTCGGCCTCGTGGTGGTGTTCGCTGCCATGGCGGGCGGGATGCTGTCCATCCCGGACGAGTACCAGTGGTTGCTGGCCTCCGCCGGCATCCCGGTGAGCATCGTGGCTCGCACGCCTCAGGTAATTGAGCGATGAAGTTGATATTGGTAGGTTATTGTGTGGAGAACTGATGGTATTGTTGGTTTGGTGCTGGTGTAGATCCTATCGAACTTCAAGCAGGGCCACACGGGCCAGTTGGCGCTCATTACGCTGGTGCTCAACCTGGCCGGCTCCATTGCGCGCTTGTTCACGACGCTACAGGAGACGGGCGACCCGGTGCAGGTGGCGGGCTTCGGTGTGACCATCGTGCTCAACGGCACGCTCGTGCTGCAGGTGCTGCTGTTCTGGGGAGCGACCAACAAGGCCCTCGCCGAGGCGTCCAAGAAGAAGGCCCAGTAGGAGAGAAAGCTGTGTGCTACAGTGCAGTAGAGCTCATGCCGCCGCTTTGGCGGCTGTCGGGGTGTTATTCTGTAACAAGCCGTGTTGCTGGCCGTCCTTCTCCTCGTACTCTTCGATGTCCTGCACACTGTCGTTGTCTTCCTCGTCGTCGTCCTCCTCCTCCGCTTCCAGCTTCAACCTGTTGAGTTTCTGCTGTTGCGAGCTGATCCTCTTCTTGGGCTTGGGCTGGTTGAAGATCGGCGGGAAGTCGAGCGTGTTCATGAACGTGATCGTCTTGGGCGCTCCGATCCGGCTGTAATACCTCACCATACTGCCGGTGAACGGCGCCTTGGGTGCCGCACTCTCCGCCTTCTTCTCCTCCTCCAGCTGCTCCAGTCTCTGCAGCGACTGCGTGTTCTCCACCTCCGTCCTCACCGCCTCCGCCAGTAGCTGCGCCTGGGTCAACCTGTTCCCCGTCTTCTCCACCGCCGGCTTCTTGTTCTTCGCGGCCAACTTCGCCGCTTCATTCGACGCGCGTCGTCTCATCTCGGACGACTCGGACGACTTTCTGGCCGTCGAGGACCGCACTGTCGGCGCCACATACTCGAACACAGGCGTCGTAGGAGTAGTAGCTACTGGTGCTGGGGTCTTGCTCACTGCTGCAACAGCCTTCCGTTTAGCTGGTCGAGGCTGGATCGGCTCCTTGTAGCGGCCAGAGCTCGTCGCCGCGCGCTTGCGCCTCGTGGGCTTCTCATCCTCTTCGGCGTCGTGCACCTCGTCATCTGGAGCTTCTTCAGCGTCGAAATCCGAGTCCACAATGTCCTCTTCCTCTGCAGATTGATAAAACCCACAAAGTTAGCGATACAATTGATTAACTTCGCATTGCAACGCAAGAGTAATGTGTAGATACCTGCTTCGGTGGAGTAGTCCTCGTCTTCTCCGTCTTCCTGCCACGCCGCCTGACCCCAGAACGACGCGTCGGCCTCGGCCTCTTCGCCGATGAGTTTGTTGATGCGAGTACCGCGAGAACTGCGCGCTGGGAGCACCTTGCGCGGCTCCGTGTCGGCTGCAGGACTGGGACTGCGGCGACGAGAGCGGCGCGATGGCATCGTGCAGCGCTACAATGGCAAAATGTGTAGCGGTACATAAATTATTGTGGGTTTTATGGCAATATATTGTGTACCCATTTGGGTGAAATGAGAAAAAAGTTGGGTGAAACTAGGGGTTTGCTGAGTCAGGTTTGAGCTTCTTGCCGCTCGGCTTTGAAGCCACAACTCTCAGATCTCTATGTGGTGATTTCCTCCATTGTTACCCACCGCTTAATCCCTAGCGCGGGCGATGACCCCGTCGCTCTCTAGAGCTGATAAGGCGCGATATCCCAGTCAAGTCGAACTGTGAGCTCTTGACGCAGCGCCGACATTTCCACGAGCTCCTTGCGCAAGAGTGCGCTCGCCAATGGTGTTGCACGCGTCGAGCGTGACGCAACGCTGGCGAACTGTTGAAAAAGTATCTCTATACCAGGCTTTCGCGTCGCAAAAGTATCTTTCCACTAAAAACAACACGTTGCAGCATGGCTTGCTCGGCGCCGTGTGGCGTACCGTAGACGCCGAGGCCGGAGTCGTCCGGCAGGCAACGTGACGACTCGGATGAAAATGAGGGGGGGGGGGGGGGAATGCGTGGTTCTCGGTCTTTTCGAGCATACCACAGTACCGGTACACCGGCGTGGTGCATTCCCCAAACTTCTGCAGACCTTTTCGCTCACTTTGGCAGCAGAAGTTGAAGTGAGTCCCCCTAACGTCGACCAGAGAGAGCGGCTTTCCCAAAAGTATCAGCTCGAGAGCGCAGGAGCCCACGACCTCGAGCCGCATTGCTGTTTTCGCTGCTTGATAGACCCGCATCACTTCTGGACTGAACAAGTCGGCTCCGATTGCTGGTACATCATCTACATGCACACGGCGCCACGAGCTGTGTATTTTCTTGCCATTGACGCACCGCGCCGCAAAAAAAATGCACATTCCCGTCTGTCTGCTGGCGCTGCCGTCGCTAGATTAGCGCGCGGCGAGCGTCTCCACCGAGGCGCCAAGTGGCCATCCCAAAGTGACGCCTTCTCCCCTCCACGACCTCGCCCTCCCTCCTCCGAACGGAATGAAACGCGCTCGGCACAGCCGACAGATCGACGCCTGCAGAGGCGCGGCCAAAGCTCCGGCCACTTCTCGCCGCAATCACGACAACCGGACTCGCCAAGCAGCTTTCAAAAGGCAACAAGTCAGCACGGCTAGCCAGTCGCGCATCAACAAGTGTCCGTCTTGTTTCTCCCCATAAATGATCTCTATGCTCGGATTTTTACACTCTGCGTACCACTTTCAACCGACCGCAGCACACCTTCATATACTCATACCTGGAGAATAACATGTGCGACAGATACCAATCACACATCTAATATCGCGTTTCTAGCCCCTTTTCCATATATGTCTTGAACAGATACAAAAAGCAGCACCCCGATATTATCAGGATAGACAAACGTAGCTGCTGGAGGGATCCCGTGCCCGTCAACTTCATGCAGACGACCGGCGGGAAGGTGTCGCCGCTCATGGCTGTCCAAGCCCCGCCGCCACGCCACCGCGCCGACCTCGCAGCAGAAAGCGCGTGGCGGTTCACCCCACCAAGAAGCCCCCTCAGTCTCCAAACGTCCACTTCGCTGCGCTCTCTCGCTCTCTTCTGCGGCGCAGCAGTGCAGTCCCCTCGAACTGATTTCGTTCCAATTGACCAGCTGCACAGCGACTCGAGTGGAGTGGATCGCGTCGAGCGTGGGCGGTGGGTGCAGCAGCGTTAGTGCCTCGCTCAAAGTTGGAAGAAAAAGGCAGCGGCCGTCACCTGCCAACGCTGTCGCGACTAAGAGGCTGGGACTCAATTGAGATTTTCCATCGGAATCGCAATCGTCCGTCATGGATCGAGCCCGCAGGACTCGCAGGAGGCAGGAGGCGCCAAGCGCTCCGTCGAGCATGAAGGCGGGCGCTGCAGCGGCGGTGCTGCTGCTGATTCAGGGGGTGGCAGGGCAATCGTGCGGGTTGACGGCGTCGACGCTGTCCTCGAGCTGCAGCGACGCGTGCGCGCAGTACGAGCCGTGCGTAGCCTACAGCTCTTCATCTTGCCCCGCCGGCGCGACGTGCGTGACAGCAGACCAGTGCGCGATTCAGTGCTTCTCCAAGCCGTTGGACGATACCGACGCGTTCACGTTCTTGGTGGAGTTCGGCTCGTACGAGAGCAGCAAGGAGCAAGCAGGCAGCGCCGGAGCTTCGGTTGATGGAGCACAGGACGAGACGCAGACGTACGCGGCGGCGAGCAACGATGCCGTCTCCAATATTAGCACTATCGAGCTGCAGCCGACGGTGACGTCATTGTGAGTCATTGTTGGATGGACACAGATGGACACAGAGAGCTCGAACTAACGGTATCTTGCTGGTTGGCAGCGTCTTAGCAGGCGGTTCGAACACCAACTCCTCCGTGAAGGGCACGGTGGCCAAGGTGACCTTCGGCTCCGACGTCATCTCCACGCAGTCCAACGTCTCGAGCGTCGCGCTGCGCAATTTAGACTTGTCCTCGGACGCGACGCTGCAGCAGCTCCCGGTTGTTCTCCCGACGGCGCTGCAGAAATTGAGTCTCGCCAATACGCTCCTGTCGGCGTTTCCGTCTCTTGTGGCGAACTTCACCAGCCTCCAGACCCTGTAAGTTTCCATTTTATCGCTCCGGTTAGCTCATTTATTTACCCTTGGTGAACTAACACTTAAGTTTTTTTTCTGTCGATGTAGGGACCTGGCCAAGAACTATATCACGGAGATCGCAGCGACAGCAGCACTTAACTCGCTAGTTCACTTGTGCGTGGGAGGTCTTGCAGTGACGTTGCTTGATGATCGGGGCCTTAGCTTACATTATGGCTGTTTATTCACTTTTCAGGTGTTTCCTCAACAATGAGCTCAGTACTTTTCGAGCAGTTTTCCCGAACCTCGAGACGCTGGACCTGAGTAACAACAACCTCACCGATATCCCTCCGACCATCTACATCCACGACAGTCTCACCGAGCTGCGCATGAAGGGCAACCCGCTCGAGTCTCCGTGGTTCACCAAGTCCGAAGCAGATTTTCTGACGCAGCTCTCGACTCTGGATCTGGAGAACTCCGACTTCACCAAGCCCATTGACAGCTGCAGTACGGCTAATAGACTTGCAGTGCATTCCTTGACCGTGTGCATCTCGGACGCCGGGAACGACGACGACACGGACAGCAGCGACGAGGTCAGCACCGGTTCGTCGTCCTCCAGCTCGGACGTGTTCGTTATTGTCGGCGCCATTGTGGGAGGGCTGCTGGTTCTTGGCGGCGTGGTGTTTGCTGGCGTTTGGCTGTACCGAAGGCGAGTGAGAAGACCACAGAACCGACGCGAAAAGATTGTTCGCGAGTCGTACTTTGGTGGTGTGTCGCCCCCTCTAGCTCGAACCCCTGCTGTCAAGGGGTATCGGGGTGGCCGCCGCACTCCAGTGAGCGGAGGCCCACGATTCTGCTCGAATGACTACGAAGAGGACGACAGCTACTCTTCACCGCGGATTTCGACACGCAGTACGCACAGTAACAACAGCTCGATGGCGTATTCACTGTGGAATGATGAGGAGTTGCTGTCACTTCAGGTCAAGTACGAGGAGATCGAGGATATCGGTACCATCGGTAGTGGAGCGTTTGGAGTTATCTGGCTTGTGAAATACCGAGGAAACCAGCTACTAGCGTCGAAGCGGCTTCGATCGGATCAGGTTACCAAGCAGCGAACGCAAGCGTTCATCGAGGAGATCAAGATGGTGGCGCCGTTCGATCACCCGAACATTGTGCGTCTAGTAGGGTGTGCGTGGACCATTGAGACGGATCTGCAGGCGCTGTTCGAGTACATGGAGAACGGTGACCTACGTGACTACCTGGTGGGCCCGAACTCTCCTCGTCACTGGAGCCAGGAGCTGCTGCAGTTAGCTGTGGACATCATCGAGGCGCTCGTATACGTGCACTCGTTCACGCCACCGTTGGTGCACCGCGACCTCAAGTCGCGTAACGTGCTGCTTTCGGGCGAGATGCAGGCCAAGGTGACGGACTTTGGAGCCTCACGCTACAAGTCGGTGGACGAGACCATGACGGCGGCCGTGGGCACTGGGCGCTGGCTCGCGCCCGAGGTCATTTCAGGCAGCGGCAGCTACGACCAGTCGGTGGACGTGTTCTCGTTCGGGGTCGTCCTGTCCGAGATGGACACGCACGCGATCCCCTACGACGACGTGCGGGGCGCCAACGGCAACAGGTTGAACGACATCGCCATCCTCCAGCTCGTGGCTACAGGCCAGTTGCGTCCTCGATTTGGTGCGAGTTGTCCGCCCGAGCTTCGAATGCTGGCCGAGCGGTGTCTGGCGCAGGACCCTGAAGAGCGTCCACCGGCCCATGTTGTGGCGTACGAGCTGCGAGTCATCCAGCGCTCACACTACACGCTGCTCTAAGGGGAATTGGTAGTTTTGGGCTGCTTTGGGGGCAACATGATGAAGTGTGTCATCCAAGGTAGCCATTAATCTTAAGTATAAGTATGAAATGCTGATGCACAACAACGGAGTTTTGTCGACAAGTTGGTGAAGTTAGTAGATTGCGCCTGACTTCTGGAGCGTCCGCAGTGCGAATGCCACTTCGACGGCTGTAGGGCGAGCTTGAGGGTCGAAGGCCATGCAGCGTCTCGCCAGCTCTTGAAGCTCTGGAGGACACTCCGGCCCAAAAGTGGGCAGCAACCTGCCGGACGCCACCAGCTGAAGAATCGCGACGTCAGCGAGCGGGTTCCCGCCAGCTCCACGCGCGTCTTCGTACGGGAGCATGTGCGTGTCCAGCTCGGAGAGAACGACGCCCAGTGCGAAGATGTCGCTGGTCTGGTCGTAGTCCCTGTTGCCCGCGATAACCTCCGGAGCCAGCCAGCGACCAGTACCCACCCCACTCGTCATCGTGTTGTTCGCCGAGCGTACACGAGCGACGCCGAAGTCACTCAAGTGAGCTCGCATATCCTCGGACAGCAGAACGTTGCGTGACTTGAGGTCGCGGTGCACGATCGGCGGCGTGAACGAGTGCACGTAGACCAACGCCTCCGTCACGTCCGCTGCGAGCTGCAACTTCTCAGCGTTCCAGTTCCTGGGGGACGACTTGGTCTTCTCGAGAAAAGTCCGCAGGTCTCCATTCGACATGTACTCGAACATGGCTTGAAGGTCGCTCTCGATCGTCCAGGCGACACCAAGCAGTTGAACGACACGAGGGTGGTCCAGTGTAGCACACAACTTGATCTCAGCGATGAAACTCTGCGTGTTTTCGTACGTGGCCTCGCCCTTCTTCAATCGCTTGCAAGCCACGAACTTGTTCTTGCGATACTTGGCCAGATACACGACACCGAAAGCTCCAGTCCCAAGCTTGCGTACGTCCTCGATATCGTCAGGGTTTACTTGAAGTGACAGCAGCTCCTGGTCGTTCCAGAGCGATAATCCTGCTCCAGCCGATCCGTCCGAAAAGCCTGTAGCGGTGCCGAATCCTTTCCCACGGGCCTTGCGACGGCGGTAGCAGAAGAACGCAATACTCGCCAATACTACAACGACGAGAGCGCCGACAATGCCACCGACAATAGCTCCGACGTTGCTACTGCTGCCTCCGCCCGAACCGGAAGAGCTCGCAGCACTTCCAGTACTAGTGCACACTGCCACGCCGCTGATCTTCACCTGCGCTGACTCTGAGCACGATGACACGTCGCCGAACGTGTCGATGGTGAAAGTCTTCAGGCTTTGTAGGAACGTGACTTGGTCTGCTGTCAGCGACACCCCAGTGAACGAGTTATCGCTGAGGTTGAGATACTTCAACTTGGGCATGTCGAAGATGTTGGACGGGATCTCAGTCAGCGTGTTCCCGGACAAATCGCTGCAACAAGTTACACGGTCAGTCAAACCAAGTGAGTCCATTGTACGCTAAGCGAACAAAACAATTCGTACAGGTTCGTCATGTTGGGGAAGTCGCCACTGCAGGCCGTCAAGGCGTTCGTGGACAAATTCAGCGTCTCCATCGTATCGTGGGAAAACTTGACCGGGTAGTCCTTGAAGTAATTCTGCGAGAAATCACTGTTTCAAATCTCATACACGTCAGCTCACTCTCCTATATCGTCACAAAGCAGAATTTCCCCCACTCACACGTGCACGACGGACGTCATGAACTCCAAATCCGCCGGGTACGTGCTCAACAGGCAGTTGGACATCCTGAAGCTCTCGACATTCGTCGTCGGGAACGTCGACTGCGGCGGATCCACGTCAAACCCGAGATTCACCATCGTACTGTACTTCTCTGTTCCGCGAAACTATGCAGTAAACCTTTAAATTGCCATACCAGGTAAACCACTCGTCATTTTTGTGTGCAAAAGGTTGCAAATGAAAGCGCGCGGTATGCTCTTTCCGCTCTATTTTTTACAGTTCAGCAGTGTTAGTTCTGCCTTTACCAACGCCGATAGAATGACGCTTATTTTGAAGGCAGTCACAGTTTCCTCCGCATTTCACCAACTATTAATCGCCCTTCAGTCAGAGCGGTATCATTGGAATCGTGACGATCCGCTGCGTCTAGGAAAATTAATTTGGGATGTGGAGGAGCTGATTTAGGCCCACTACTGAAGCGTTTTATTTGGTATCAAAACGAGCTTACCAGCAATGAAAATGCCCAATCAGATCTAATCACATTCAAATCCTAAGATTTAAAGATGGGTACACTACACTTTAGGAGTTGGATACATATTTATCCATTTCTGCAAGGGCATGGCTCACGATCTCTTCTTCAACGGAGAGCGACGCTGGTAGTGTAGGTTCCCCTTATGTGTTTGTTAGTCAACACGGGCATTTTTATTGAAAGTGGGAAACAAAATCCTACCAATAGGTCGTTGCACGTGCATAGTACAAAATATGAGCCGGTGAAACTTGTGCGCGTCTGTGAGTGTCGGCTTCACGTGCGACACGGCACGCCGGAGCCAACCCGCTTTAAGGTATCGGCTTAACGAGACGTGGGGGATACCGGTGGCCTTCGCGAGCGAGCGAAGTGTCTGTCGCTCGACGAGGGGCACGCCGGCAACAAGGCTAGCCACCTCTTCTTTCGTTCGAATAGGCGGCCTGGTTGAGTAGTTGTTGCGTGGTGGTGTGAGAAGCGCGGCCACGTCACCGCGGTTCGACCACACCTTCCAAGCCGACCTCGAACCAATAGGAAACGCCTCCATGGCGGCTTCAACCGCCGCTGAGGCACTGGTACCCCGCGCTACGAGGTCCACCAGGAAGAGTGCCACGGCTACCTTGGTCTCGATCGTCAGGTCTCCTGTACCGGTGGCTCGCGGCATGGCTGAGGTATTGTCTGCTTGAGAGTGGATGTAAAAACACGAATGGCGCACTTTAAGCATGTGCCCACCTGCGAAATACGCAATTGACAAAGTCGGTATTTTACCCAATAGAAAAGCGTTGTGTGTACCACATTTGGTTTCGGGTGAGAAGCTACTGCATAGTTTCGCGGAACAGAGAAGTAAGTTTTTTTATCCACAGAATAAATAAACCCAATTAGCCCTCCACACCCTGACATTCTTATCAAAAGCCCATTCACGCACATGTTCTTCAACTGCGTGTTACTGGACAAGAATTCCGCACTCAGCTTCACTTGGGACACTTTCCCCCTCACGCCCCACTCACTCGTTCCCCCTACAAACATCCTGCAACATAACAATAAAACAATAAGAAATCTACCTCATACGTCGCTAAGAAACAAAACAAATCCAGCAACTTACGCCGTCGTGGTATCCGTGAGGAACGTCAGCGGTTCCATCTCTTCGAACACGAGGTTGGATTCGCTCGGGTAGAGCTCCGTCTCGTCCACTTCCGTTGCCAGCTGCGAGTCGACCGTGCTGGCCTGCGAGCTGGTCCAGTTGGCCTCCCACTTGCTCTGCTCGCTGCCGTACGGGATGAAGAAGACGTAGTCGCTGAACTGCACGGCCCCGTTGGCTGCAAAGTCGCTGGGCCCATTGGTGAAGCACTCGAAGGCGCACGAGTCGCCACTGGAGCCGCTGGAGCTGCTGGCGTTGCCGTCCGAGACGCACGTGCCGAAGGTCGTGGCGTTGCACGTCGCGTCCGCGGCGAAGGCGATGCAGGGCCGCCCCTCGTAGCACTGCGAGCTGCAGTCCGACGTCAGCGCTGTGGTGTCGCGACTGCAGGCCGCGTCCGCCGCCGCCACCAGCAGCGACAACACTAGTACGCGCATACTGTAAGGGGGGGGGGGTTCTGTAGCTGCTGGGCCAAAGTGTGTGTGTGCGTGTGGTGCTGTTGGCTGAGCTTATTTTTTTCTGTCTGACGAGGGGCCAGTTGAACCCAGTGAAGTGAAAAGTGTGACGAAGGTCGTGTTTTCGTGTCGTTGTAGTGGCTGTGTATACTGGGACAGTGCGCTATAGTATACGACAGTTGGTACATAGTTCTTTGCTAAGAGAGGGGGTTGTCACCTTCGAGGTTTTCTCCTCCTCAATCCCAAAGTCGCTCAGTGGGAAACAAGTGTTCATTGCGTTGTCTTCCTGCCTACCTACGCTGCTCCTCACTGGGTTTGCCAGTCTTCTTCTTATTCTGCCACCGTTTCCGTTCCGGAAGCTGCGACTCAGATTCATCATCACCACGACGAGGACATGGACAATTCGCTTGAATATGACCAGTCTGATGACAGTTCCAGCACTCGCGTGTGTCGCCAACATCATTTCGTTTTCCGCCGTATTTTCCTCCAGATGCACCTCGACTCTGACTGCCCTTGGCCTTGTATTTGCCTCGAGCACGCCTCTTTCCTTTGCCTGGTTGTTGGCCTTGCTGCTTGGCCGAACCCTTTTTGCCAGCTTGCACGGAGGAGATATTCTGGTCATGGGGTCGCTCATCACTTCTCGCGTCGAGTTCTGACTCTGCGCGAAGCGCGTTCATCACTTGAGCGGAGGACGGTGCCGACCGCTGATACCCGGGGTCGTAATGTTTGGAGAATTGCCGAACAACTTCTCGGTGAGTCTGCGCGACATTACTTAACAGGATCTCTGCAAATTCTTCATCCGAGATCACCTTCTTGTAATGCAGCAATTCGTTGCGTAGGAGTTGCATTTCACGCAGCCACTCATTCATATTTTGCTCCTGAGAATACTTGTTGGCATACAACCGCTGTCGCGCGAAGATGTAGTTCGCATACTCCCTCTTCGTCTGCTTATTGACAAAGGAAGTCCACATCCCCTGAGCGCTCGCCTCATGACAGATAAGCTCTGCATCTGCAGTTGGAACACCATGCAAAATGGCTCCACGAGCTATATTATCCATCATTGCAAACTGATCGGCACTCACACTTGCACGAACCGCAGCCTCGTTCTCCACAACACACCACAAATTCAATCTTGTCAGGAAGGTCTTCAACTGCACTGCATACAGGTCAAAGCTGCCCTGCATGACCGGCGGTTTGTTATCCAGCTTCATACCAAACCCGCCACCAGAGTACTGAGGCACCATCATCGGAGTCGTCGAAAATCGTCCAGCACCTGGCATAGTCGATGCAAAAGCTGCAGACACTGTTGGCCACGAGGCCGACGCATTCAGAGATGTAGTCATAACTGGCGGAGTCATCGTCGCCGAACCAGCCCCAGGAACCATGCCAATACCACTCGTCAACAATGCTCCACTTCCAGTCGAGCCGAAAAACGAGAAACCTCCACCGAGCATGCCACCCGTGCTCACCAGACCAGCAGAGGTCACACTCGTAGCCACAGAACTCCCACTCACTCCACTCGAGAGATTCATTACACCAGAAGTCACAACACTTGCTCCTGTAGACGTAACGGCAGCAGCACTACTCGTCATGGCAGTTGAACTGCTCACAGAAGACGATGCCGCACTCGATCCAGACATTTCACAAAGCCTCACGAATGTAGTCCGATGAGCTTGTTCGTGTTGGGCTCATAACCTGGCACGATGCGCAGGCGAGTGTCGGCTCTGAGGAGCAGCGTAGGCTGCCAGCTTGCACGGAGGAGATATTCTGGTCATGGGGTCGCTCATCACTTCTCGCGTCGAGTTCTGACTCTGGTCATATTCAAGCGAATTGTCCATGTCCTCGTCGTGGTGATGATGAATCTGAGTCGCAGCTTCCGGAACTGAAGCTGCGACTCAGATTTCATATTCAAGCGAATTGTCCATGTCCTCGTCGTGGTGATGATGGAACTGTCATCATCACCATCACCACGACGAGGACATGGACAATTCGCTTGAATATGACCAGTCTGATGACAGTTCCAGCACTCGCGTGTGATGATGAATCTGAGTCGCAGCTTCCGGAACGGAAACGGTGGCAGAATAAGAAGAAGACTGGCAAACCCAGTGAGAAGCAGCGAGATATTAGTATGCTGTCTTGTTGTGACGGTGACTCAGAGCCAAGTGCAACGCAGAGTTCAATGGATAATGTTGTGGAATGGGTCCTGGACTCGGCGAGTGATTGTCATGTGTGCACGAACAAGGATATCCTTACTGATCTACACCAAGATGATGGTCCTGTGGTGTTTGATTGGGAAGGCAAGGCGTCCAAAAGCAGAGGGCTGGTTGGAAGAGTGAAAGTACAAGTGAAGAATGAAAATCAGCCTGCTGTGTCTGCTTCTCTCTGTCTCGGCAATGTGCTTTACACGGCTAGTGGCACAAACAATCTGTTAAGTCTAGATAAGTTGGAGAACGACGGCTGGGACTTTGTGAAGTTGAAGAAGCAGAAGTGCGCGTGGCTTCGCAAGGGAAGTAATTTGCTGAAACTAGTAAAGACTCATGGACGTTATCGCTTGCAGTCGACTGTTATTCCGGCCCAGCAAGTGGAAGCTGTGGTGCAAGGAAGGCGCGATGACCAACAAGCGCTTGTGCGATGGCACGCACGACTCGGCCACCTCAATTTTGGTGCTTTGCAGCAAATGGTGAGGGACGGAACTGTTGATGGCTTGGAGTTGGTGGGCAACGTTCATGTACCTGAAGATCGGTGCTGGACATGCGTGCAAGCCAAACTAAAACGGATGTCGTACAAGCGAGTGAACACGAAAAGGTCACAAGTGCCTTACCAGAAGCTCGTGTCTGATGAGTGCTACCTCGGTGAGTCTACCTACAATGGCTACATGCATTTTCAGCTTGTATTGGATGAAGCCACACGATACGTATGGGGCTTTCTTCTGAAGAGAAAGGAGGAAGCTTACGACGTGGTGACGAAGCATTTGGCGTGGATTCTCGCTCAAGGCCACCGAGTCGAAGTGTTCGGTTGTGATGGTGGAGGTGAGCTCTTCAACGATCGCTTCAAGGCATTTTTGCGAGCGCATGGAATTGCCCTGGGTAAGACCAATGCATACAGTCCTGAAGAGAACGGGCTTGTAGAACGAATGCATGGCGTCGTGCTGTCTCGTGTTCGCAGCATATTGACGATGGTGGACCAACCGAATCTACTGTGGGGTGAAGCTTTTGCCTTTGCGGTGGAAATTCTAAACATTAGCCCGAGTTGTGCGCTAGGTGGGGAGACACCTTACACTCGGCGCTTCGGTGAGCGTCCTGATCTCGCGGAGCTACGCACATGGGGATGTCTGGTGTATGCGTACACTCCGAAGGTCCTGAGAAAGAATAAGCTGGAGAATCCCGGGCAACCTTGCCTCTTTCTAGGATATGGTAAGGAATCAATGAGCTATCGAGTGCTGGACTTGAAGACCGGAAAAGTGAAGGAGTTACGGACGGTAGAGTTTGCTGAGAATTGGACAGTAGAGCACGATTATGTTGAGCAGCTCCTGCTCAATCGATACAAGCGGGGAAGGAACAAACTTCCGTCGCGCATTCCTTACGTCAGATTGGAGGATTTAACATCACCAAGTCCTGTGAGAAGCCGACTTGGAGAACCGGAAAGCGAACAACGTGTTGATGAACATCGTGATAAGCGTCATTGTAGTGAGGACTTGCGAGTCCACACACCCAGTGCCGTAGTGGATGCTCCGATCGCTGTGGGTGGACCGGCGTTGGCCAGCTCCTCCACAGGCGATGCGTTGAGCGTATATCCGACGGGTGGAGCTGAGGTAGTAGCTCGGTCGTCGCGTGCGCGCGGACTACGAGAAGTGGACCAACATGTGGATACTGATGGAGGAGGCGGTGCAGAAGGTGGAGTGAACCTGTCTAACCGCAGTTGTTCTGCACCTTTGAGAGGTGGTGGAGAGCTGCCTAACCGCAGTGACTCTGTGCCTGCTCGTGGCCCGCGAGCTCTCAGTGATTCAGATGATGGGCACAATGGTGCACATGGTCCAGACTGGGATCAATCTGATGAAGATGTGACTGATGCTGTTATTGCGACTGGCGATCCAATCGAAGATATCTCTCGGTCAGTGGGAGCTGGTAGAGAGGATGATAGTGAAGAAGATGAAGGCCTCGGCGCTTCATTTCGGAGATCGACACGTATTCGGCGATCGAACACGCGTCTCAGCGACTACGAAGTTGACATTCCAGCGAGCTTGGTCATTCAGTCAGTGAATGAACTGCTGGAACCAGTGTCGGTGGAGGAAGCACTGTCTGCTCCTGACGCTAAGAGATGGATTGAAGCTCTTGACAATGAATACAAAGAGCAGATTCGGAATCACGTGTGGGAATTGGTTGATCGCCCACCTGGAGTGAAGGTTCTAAAGAACAAATGGGTGTTCGTGAAGAAACGGAACGCGCAAGGAGAGGTAGTGCGCTACCGAGCTCGGATTACTGTGAAAGGCTGTCAACAGGAGTTCGGAATCAATTTCTGGGAGACATACGCTCCAGTTGCAAAGATTGAGTCGGTTCGATTCATCTTGCAGCTAGCTCTGTACCTAGGACTGATGTGTCGACAAGTGGATTTTGTCACTGCATTCCTGAACGGACCTATTGGTGATGCAGACATTTATATGGAGCAGCCGGAGTATTTTGACGATGGTTCCGGCCGCGTCTGCAAACTGCAACAGAGAGCCTCTATGGGTTGAAGCAGGCGCCGCGCATTTGGTACCAGATGCTGGACAAGTACTTACAGAAGTGCGGGTTCATGCGGACCAAGATGGACGCGGGCGTGTATGTCCGAACAGTGGGAGAGAATAAGATTTTCGTTGCAGTGTACGTTGACGATCTCTTGATTGTTGGGACGGAGCCCGACATCGAGGTGGTGGTAGCAGAGTTGAAGAGCGAGTTCAAGATTAAGGATCTGGGCAATGTCAAGCATCTGCTAGGGATGGAAATTACCTATGTTCCAGGACGCATGCTGACGATCTCTCAGAAGGGCTACTGTGAGAAGGTGCTGAAGCGATTTAAGATGGGCAAATGCAAACCTGTACCTACTCCGCAAGTAAAGGAAACTTGCCTCCGCCTGGTGATCCTGATGTGGAACCGGTGTGCGTGAATGCAGACCCTGATCTGGACTATCGGCAAATTGTAGGATCTTTGCAGTATCTGGCTCAGTGTTCGCGACCAGATATTGCGAATGCCGTGAGAACTTTGGGAAAGTTCTTGAACTGTTTTACTCGTGAACATTTGGTGCTAGCAAAGAGAGTGCTGCGCTACTTAAGAGGGACCACGGACTACGGACTCGTGTGGACGAGGTCGGACAAGCCGGACGTGCGCGTCGCGGCGTACGTGGATGCTTGGAGATACCCGAAGAAGGAAATGCAACTGGTGGCACATGCAGACGCAGATTTAGGAAACGAGAAGGACGACCGACGCTCTGTAACCGGTTTTGTGCTGCAATTGGAAGGTTGCACGTTTGCCTACTCTAGTCGGAAACAACGCTTGATCACGGATGATACCTGCAGCTCAGAGTTTGTGGCAGCTGCGGAGTGCTCTACAATGATAATGTGGACACACAATATTTGCAAGGAGCTCGGTATTTCTCGTAAGGAGACGGTTCTTTACGACGATAACCAAGCGGCCATTGCTGTGATCAAGGCCAATACAGGCGACTACAAAGTGAAAGGAGTCGATCTCAAGTATCACAAAGTGCGTGATTACTTTGAGCGTGGAGAGTTTGCTGTGGAGTACTGCCCGTCCGAAGACAATGTAGCAGACATTCTGACTAAACCTCTCGGGCCAACGCAGTTCAAGAAGCTACGACAGCTTTTGAATGTGATACCGGTACCTGATCTCGAAGCTGATCGGTAAGCTGACACGACGTGAAGTGCAGCAGAAAGAGAGGAGGTCCAAACGGCAACTACATTCGCCAGAACCACGAAGTGGGAGTGTGACGAAGGTCGTGTTTTCGTGTCGTTGTAGTGGCTGTGTATACTGGGACAGTGCGCTATAGTATACGACAGTTGGTACATAGTTCTTTGCTAAGAGAGGGGGTTGTCACCTTCGAGGTTTTCTCCTCCTCAATCCCAAAGTCGCTCAGTGGGAAACAAGTGTTCATTGCGTTGTCTTCCTGCCTACCTACGCTGCTCCTCAGAGCCGACACTCGCCTGCGCATCGTGCCAAAAAGTGAAGTCAAGTTGTCCGGCGGTTCGATAGGTTGATAAAAAGGATGAGGTGCATGGCAGAGTCAGATGGTTGAGGCCGCCCATGTGGCTGAAGGAAAGGGTCCACCTTGGCTCGGGAAGGCTATTCTACGTGGCCGTGAAGGCTGTGGAGGGCTCCATTTGCTGCTTGGTGGTGGTGTGGGAGGTGAGGTTTCCTTGCAATGCACAGTGCATTATGCACTTCATCATGAGGTAAGTGACTACCCGACGTGAGTTGTAGGTGTTTTGGCTACCAGGAAGGACCCGATTGATTGCTACTCTATCAACTCGACGATCCAGCGGATGACAATACGCTACAGAAATCTGCGTGAATACCGAACGGGTATATAACTAATAACCTTAAATAATTTATAGTTCAAGGTCAAACAACGCGACGAAGGGAGATGGGTAAAGGTATTGATGTAAAAATCCAGGATACCTGCACTGGGTCAATAGTACTGAATGGAAAGTTTAAAAAATGGCGCGCTTCATGCGATCTACTCGTTCTCTCTCAGCATTTCACATTAGCAGTTCACTCGCAGCACACAACTTGTGTGACACAAGTACTTCAAGAGCGCCATGTCACCCACCCCAACCAAGCGTCTGCGCCTGACGTGGGCCGAAAAGGTTGAGATCCTCAACAAGGCTGCGCACTCGCCCAGCAAAGACATTGCCAATGGACCAGGGGATAATCCACTCCATTAAGAGGTATGTGCTATCTGAAAAGATGATGCATGCTCTTGATCAGCTAGGAGAAGGATCAGACAATCCTTATAAGGTAGAACTGCTAACAGCACTCCTATGGTGCGAAGATGCTTGGTCAAAAGTCAGCGCTGAAACGATACGGCACTGTTGGTGTCACTAAGGACTAGTTAACAAAGCCAGTATTAACTTCGTGCTTAAATAATATAATTCAGTACAATCTTCTCTGTATGTTCTCTGTTGTCACGATGCTCAATTTATGAATCTCGAGCCCTAATATATATCAGGCGTTCGGTATTGACGCAGAGTTCTGTACAGCGTATTGTCATGTAGCACCGGGAGCTCTCCAGAAGTTCTTACAGCTCGAGGTGTCGTTACTGCAGACTGCCTCAAAAGCTATTATAACAGCTAGCAGTTGTGCCAACCGACACGTTCGTATTGCTCCTTACCAGCTACGTTGTTTTCCTTAACGCATTCGCCACCCACTTGAAATGCTCAAAGTACTGCGCGTTCGCTTTCGCCCCTGAGGCCGAGTCCATGCCCAGCATCATCTTGACATAGCTGGCCGGCTTGCCTGTTTCCGCCCAGATCTCGACTCGCGCCGTCATTTCCGCGGGCGTGGCCTTCTCGCTCACGAACTTGGGCATCAGGTACCCGGAGCCTATTGTCGACTCCACGTTCTTGTCGAATGCCTTGACGTAGTTCTTGTAGATCCGAAATTCTTCGGTCTTCCTGATCTGGTTGAGCTGCCCTACACCGACTCGCTCGAAGCCCATCCTCACCCAGATATCGTACCGTACGATACGGACGGAATGGCGCGGGAAGCCTCCCCGCGCCATTCCGTCCAGCCAATCCTTCTCAATCGTCGCCTTGTACTTCAAGAACAAGTTGTAGTTCTTGTGGGACGTTAGCGCAGCTCCGGAGAGCCCCTCCAGGCCCATTTGCTTCTTGACGTAGGCTTCAGACTTCTTCAAGTCGCGCCACCACGCCATTTTCAGCTTCATGGTGATCTTGTTGGAGATTTCCGACACAGTCGAAGACAGTCCACCGCCTCTCTCCTCCGTCTCACCTTGGCCACTCTCGGCAGGGTCGTCTACTTTGTCGTGGGTTTGAGCGAGTCGTAGAGCTCTTTTCTGGGTGGCGCCGCTGCTGTAACCTGTAGCAGTGGGCAGATCCGTGGGTGGAGAATCCTTCAGCGTCAGGGCCTCTCTCGGTCTCGTGGACACCGAGAGCACCTCGGTGACCAGGAGGATAGTGGCCATCGTCACCAGCGCAGCAGGACGCCAGTGCATGGTGGACAGCGAAAGTAAATTGCAAACTGGCCATATACTTGGGCTAAGACTTTGGTAAGATTATACTGTAATGACTTCGCTCGATTACTGCTCCCCAACGAATGTGAGTAAAATGAGCTTCGGTTTATCCAAGCATCCCACGAGCTGAGCGGGAGCACTGCTCGCAGGAACGAGCACGAGCAGCTAAAACCTCATGAGCGCTCGCGGATCTGTTGCTGTTCACATTAAATCGACTTTAAGAGGGTTGCGCTAAAGTGGGGAGGGACAAAAAGTCTCTTTTTGCACTCTCAGGAATATTTTATCTTTACGGTACCTCTAAATGTTCTCTGAAATTTATCCTGGTAGTGCAATGTGGTACACGTTGTACGGACAGCCCAATAGGGATTAATTCAAAGATATGTGGACCACCCAAGTCGTATTTAGTAAGCCAATACAATTTTCAAGTACAAGGTGCTTATAAATTTGTGGTTTTGCATCCAAATTGACAAGCTAAGCGATTCAGCAGCATCCACCGTCATAATTTTAAAGAGGTGGATGTATTCGTACTTGGATTCATACCAGCACAACTTGAATTAAAGCACTTCAGCGTGACAACAGAAACTTATCGGCGATAAAATGGTAAGACAGAAGCCTCTTTTGGAATGATTTCGCTGATGGCATACATAGGTTCCGCATGGTACGGCGATGCAGTTCTATTCTTCTGTAGTCGATTTTGTATACGCAATGGCGTAAAACCAAAACTGAGAATGTTGCAGTAGCGATGAATACATAGAGCTCCCTACATAGTGTTTATGCATTGTTTGGGGTGGTCGCAGATGAATTGAAGGCGACAACGATGAACGCCCTGTGCAAATCCGCCCTCTCGTCAATGCTTGGCAGCCGCAGCGCCTTCGGCTGCCTCGAGGCCCCCTCTTTCGGCGCGGACGTCGTGCTGTTACAGCAAGACGGTTATCCTCGAGCGTGTGACGTGCTGCTGGACAATGCCTTCGCCTCCACCAATGGCGCGGCGCTCCCGGGTCGCCGGCCAGTCTCGGAAGCGTGTCGTAGAGAGGAGAATGTGTGTGGGGAGCCTTGCTAATGCGGCGCCGTGGTAGCGAAGTATGATCCCTGAATAGGGGGGGGGGGCTACCACGACGGCCGCAAAAGCAAGACTGAGGGGGTCAGCTAGAGAATTCATGTTTCGGATGGATTGAATGCGTATCGATCGATAGTATCGGACTCGAGCAAATTCCTTGCTCGGGTATAAGAATATTCCGAGCAGATAGTTCCTAAGAAGCTTATTCGTTTTTGATAGGATCAGACGTGGTGGCTGCCTTCGTTGTTTTCATTTTTGTTTCAGCCTTCAGGCAGGTCGGTGTAGATACTGCATCTACGAAGGAGACGCAGTATATATGGATAGCCAAAATCGTTTTTTTGCAAGATTGCTCACTTATGCTGTGTGTGTGTTGTGTAGATTTTATTATATCTCCTCGACTTAATAATATGGCGTTTCACAGCAGTAAAAAACAGCGGTGTTGTTAGAAGCAGGGTATTTGCTGGTTTTAATCTTTCTATGAAT
Source organism: Phytophthora melonis (assembly GCA_024211575.1). NCBI lineage: Eukaryota > Oomycota > Peronosporomycetes > Peronosporales > Peronosporaceae > Phytophthora > Phytophthora melonis. The sequence continues at coordinate 2,054,930 of JAMXKT010000085.1, forward strand.
GTGGATTGGTTTGTAGGACTCGGGCTACTGTGCAGCAGCTAACGACAGACGTACAACTGCGACCACAGAAGAACAGAGGCTTCGAATCCACTTACATGTGCGGCGGCGCTCAGATTTGCGACCGCCGAGCCGCCCGTGCAGCTACCCGTGCACGCAGAGCTCGCTGCAGTGACACCAACAACATGAACTAGCCGGACCAGTACTACCTCGAGAGAGTCAGCTACTTCAGCCCTGTAGGGCGGAGGACCACCACCAGCGTTACGCATACTCCGGCTTCGGCGCTGCCGTTCCCGCATGGTACGTATCTGCAACTGCTAAGCTAACCTGGGCCTTCGTGAGCGCATACTCGCTAATCTCACAATAACTCTACTATGTGTGGGTTTTCCTTATATCGCTGAACACGCTTAGAACCTGGTGGTAGCGCTGCTCCGCGGCGAGGTACCAAGACCGTCGAGAATGGCGGTTACCTAGTTGGACACAAGGGCTTGCTGTCGTCCGCGACGAAGAAAGCGAAACCGACTTTGGTTGCAACGAGCGAAGACATAAGCTACAACATACTCACGGTATCAGTAGCGTTACCAAAATTGAATAATAGATGTGGTATTTATATAGCCCTCTCATTTACGCATTTTTGTAGTGACAATCCATTGAATAACAGCGCTACCAGCCAATCCTCTAGTTTCAGAGCTAAGGGAGGGTCCGATTTTGCCATTCATTGATATCAGGTAATTTATATAGATGACAATGTATTTATAGATAGAGGTAGCATACAAAAGGTGATTGATGTGGTTACAGTGTGACATTCCATAATTAATACCCAAGAAACTTCATAAATTACCTGAATGTTGCCTGTGTCGTCGCCCCCCCTCCGCTTATGTACGGTTTTGATGTTGCGTGAAAGTATCTTGAAGAGGGCATCGGCAGGGAACCTATGTGATATTGCCGACCACTACCTGGTAGACCAGTGTCATGTGGACTACTCGCAGTACAGCCCGTCATCTTTGTCGCTCTTGTGAGACTGGACCCCCTTTCGTTCCTTGCATGGCGGAGCACCGCTGAGCACGAGCTCGGCCGCGTGGCCCTCGGGCGGTATCAACGGTGGTAAGCGGCGACCGCCGCGCGCTCGAATACTGTCTAGCAATTATTTGAGCTGCGCCGTGCCGTGCCGACTGCGCGCGCCATGTATGCCGACAAAGATTTGTCCATTTGTCAGACCCACCACCGCATCCACCACCCACTATGCTGCCCTGAGCACGTGTGTAAGTTGGTAGGTCGCGGCGCGGTGGGACCAACCCAAACAGGTAGAAACCAAAAACTCTGTACTTGTATGAACTAGCTGTCGTAACTTCTGTCATTTAAATAAGATAATAAATACTCTGCATCAAAACTTGACACATCACAAAGCAATGGTGAAGTCGTGAAGCCAGCGGCATATTTTTACGTGTGCAGAAGTTACTCGTAAAGCTATAGGAAACTAGCTAAACAACTGCACTCTGAACCGCTCGACGAATGATATAACCAAAAATATAGGTAGGTAGAATGCATTGTAATGCAACATTTTGACATAAAATATGCATCTTGTTCAGGAAATATATTTTTACGCTCAAATCAGTGTAGTTTCAACAGTTTAGAATCGTGTAATGCGAAATGTTGGCATAAAATGTGCATCTTTTTGGGAATTAGTTGTTTTACGCCCAAATTAGTGGAGTTTCAACCCATCAAAACGCGTTCATTTAGTAAAGTACGTGTACGGTATGCCCAAACTTCTGAAAAAAACATAAAATGATATGCAAACAACACGTGTAATCATAAATAGCTACAAAATGTTTTATTTTTAAAGTGAAAAATAATGCTTATTTGGGTATCTAACAATAAAGATGCCTTTAAAATGTTAGATTTGCGTTTTAGTCGATATTTGACGTACTGATGTCCTAAATCAATCCCAATTTTTGTCAGAGGGATCGCTCCAGTTAGCCCAGTTATGCTAGACTTTTTAAGATGTTATTATCCACTACTTCTTGCTTCCGTTTACATGCATTTGGATGATTCTAATAAAAATATCAGCATAATCGGTTTCGTGAGATGATGTATCGCATGACCGCAAAAAAGCAAGTACTTCTCCGCCACGAAAAATAATTAGCAGTTATTTTGTGTAGAAGCACCCCTCCGATATTAAGTGGTTCATGTGCACTGCTCTAATTAGACATCTCTCATTGGATAAAATACCAACATCAGCGATTAGTGTGTGAAATTTCAATTCGCTGTGACATTAATAATACTTCAGAAATTACAAAGTCGCGCGTTGCACGAAAAAGCTCTGAAATTTAGAACAGATATGTAAAACCCAACAAAGCCTAACGTTAGTTGCTTACTAAAGTGCATCTCCTGCGCCTGCTTCGCAGCCGCAGCATCTGCTAAGTTACGTAGCAAATAGTCAGTAACATTTATTTTGGCAAAGAGCGCGTTTTAACCCGTTTGCGATAGTCCTGTGTAAAACATGGCTAACTAACTTCATTTTTATAAAATCAACCCAATCAGGTTTTATAATGATAATTTAAACCAGTAAGATTCGCGGTAACCGTACTAAAACATGGCTAAGTAGGATTTTTTTACATTAGGTACGAATAAAGCCCAGTCTTATGTCTGATTTGTGCGGCGTAAAACCATGCATCTAGCCATGCATCTAGTGGCTTTGTATCAGGAAGTAGGTATACAAATTCCAAGTATAAATTCATCGCAACAGGGTTAAAATAGAACTCTACCGTTAAAAACACTAGATTACTCTAATCAAAAACGTTTTTAATTTTGAATTTAATCTGACCTGCTAATACGTAGTATTTAATTAGGCGATAATTACTTTTAGCAAATCAAACTAAAAGGGATCTCTAAATTTTCTCAAAACCTACCACGACAAGTGTATTGCACGAAATGCACTTGTTTTGAGATTGATCGCCAGGTTTGAAGCTGGTAAATATCTTTGGTTGAAGATTAGAAAATTCTGAACTCAGACAGTTATAGCAAACTTGTCTCTCAAATTATGTAGCACTAAAAGTGATATGGAGAGTGATATCGCCAGCGATGTAGATGCGGGGATGAGCTCAACGAAGTAGACGACGCTGCGGATGCAACATCGACTGGGGTGCGAGATGTATTCAGCGCAATGGTTGCTGGAGTTCAAGTTGTTCTTGCTGTGGTGGTCAACGGGCTCATGGTGGAGCATGTTGGTCGTGGGGTCGCCCGAACCAGCTCGACCAATTGATTTTCCTGTTACGGTGTGTACTGTATTTCTTGTGGAGCCCTGACCACACGGGATCGCAACGGCAATTTAGTGTTTGCCAAAATTGGGATTTGGCTCGGTACCCTTGGTGATGATCCTACGGTCAGGGACGGCTTTTATCTGTGTACGTTTGAATTTACTGCGCGCACGTTCCAGATACGACTTCAAGAAGTGTATCGAGAGCTCCGCGATGCCGGCTTCCCGATGGACGAGATGGAGCTGGAGTTCAAGTATATTCTGATTGGTATGTGGCGACAAGGGCTCAAGCTCATCGAAGACACCCTGCATAATACAGCTACGGACAGGCATATTCGCTTTCGGCACCACGCGAATGCAGCTGTGGGCACCGCGGGGACGCGCTACCGGACCACACGCTCGGAGATGAACGAGCTGGTCCAAGGCGACAACACCATGTGAGATCGAGAAATGACTTGCGCCGAGGCCTAACGGTCTTGAACTTCCGAGTGAGAGCTGGCCGAAACCTCTGATTGGTTACTCACATTTACCGCATTATAGTGAAGGATGGATGGCCATTTAGTGACAAGGCACGGTGGACCATAATAAATCCCCACCGAGACCTCCAAGTAGTCATAGTGGGTACAAGATTTGCTCCTCATTAGGAATTCGGATCTAGCCGAGGAGTCGTCGAGTTGTCGGATCAGCTGGTTGATACTTGACTTTTGTATAGACGATAGGGATTAGCGATAGGGAAGGCCTCACGGCCTTTAATCACTAAATCAGAGCAGAAATTCCCCCCGAAGCCACACAAGGGTCAAGTCCGTCTACGGTAAGTCTTCGCTTAGCTGTAGAGTCTGGATACGCTCGGCCGACACGGGGTATGTCTGCCGGTGAGCATAAGGTACATTGACCGAGTGTTCATCCCTGGAAAGGCCAAGAGTGAGTAGTGGCCGAGTGTTGGAGGTATTAGAGACCTCTCTGTACGTTTGTACGCTTGTCTGGGTGTGTGGCGAGGCCCCCCAGCATATTTGACTTCCAGCCGAGACTTCGTCTCGGCGCCCCTGTCCGAGGCCTCGATTGGCCTGGTACCCTTCCTTCTGAGGGACCACAGTGGGTAACGCGTGAAAGCGCGTGTGTACATTGCATACTAGCCGTTGCTCGTGGCTAAGGGTGCTCTTATCTTTGATTTACGGGCTCTACCTACCTGACCGACGACTCGCATAAGGCACATTCCAGCCCGGTGCAAGGGATCGGATCTGGTCTTCAGATTTTATCCCAATAATAAGAGCCGACCTTTTAGGAGGGGAGCGTTTTGTTGGTAGGGGCTCGTCCCAAAGGCCTTGGCTAGCGGGACGAGAACTCGTTAAATCGTGTTTTCCTACACGACAACTGGTGCCGCGACCCGGGACTGGTGTGACCGAACTGTGTGTTGTGGTCTGTGTAGGTATTGTCCCAAACGAGCATTGAGAGGAGAAGAAGAAGAAGAAGAAGAAGAGGAAGAGAAGAAGAAATAAGAACAAGATGGCAAAAGGATCCAAGTCAGCGGTGCCAGCTACGCCGGCGAAATCGGGACGAGGACCAACCGAGGGCTTGTCGACGATCGCGAGTGACTTGACGTCTCGGCTGTCGACAATCTCCGAAAGGTCGGTCAGTTTCGAAGAGTCGGTTGACGAGGATTCGGACGCCAAGGATGACATGATGATGAACTACGATGATCTGGAAGAGAAGACGCCTACGCCCGCGCAGGAGTACGAAGACAAGGAGGCGGTGGTGGTGTTGGCTGGACGCAGTGGGGGCTCACGCTCCCTCAGCCGAAACCTCGTTTCCGAATTTGATGAAGTGGCACGGCCGGACTTTGCAGACGATGACTCGGAGGATGGCACCGAGGCCTTCACCTCGAAGGCTCTGGTGCAGGTTACTAAGGATCCTTAACCCTTTTGCGATGGTTCTGTGTAAAACATGGCTAACTAGCATGTTTTACAAAATCGACCCAATCAGAGTTTAGAATGATAATTTTAGCCAGTAAGGGTCGGGGCGGTAACCGTACTAAAACATGGCTAAGTAGCATGTTTTATATTAGGTACGAATAAAATCCAGTCTTATGTCCGATTTTGGTTTGCGGGTCTCGGCGTAAAACCATGCATCTAGTCATGTTTTACGGTTTTGTATCGGGAGGCTTCCATACAAATTCCAAGTATAAAAATCATCGCAAAAGGGTTAAGAGCCCCGCGGAATTCGGCCGTCGATGAACAGCAGCACCCCAGCTGCGAACTAGGTGCTCGGCCGAATGCTCGAACAGATGCTTGAGTCGAGTGAGTGGATCCGGCAGTTCAGCCCTGAGATGACGCGCCAAGCGACGTGGGTCGAGCTGAAGGAGGAGTTGCAACACTCTGTGGAGCGGACTTCAGTCACCCAAATGGCCGAAGACACGGTAGCGCTCCTACGAGCAATGGGGTGTGAACCGATGACTCGCCCGTCCGAGGTGCCGGTCAAGGGTTGGACACCGGAACTGGCCGGCAAGGAGCTGCACACGTGGAAGAGGAAACTGCGTTTGTGCCTCGGGGAGACGGACCTGACGCTGGGACGTCCGCCGAGCGCACGCCCTGTGAGAGAACCGACCGATCCCTCGAAAATTCCGCTGCCGCAGACTCCGAAGAAGACGACCGAGCGTTTGAGCCGACGCCAGACGACGGATGGAGTGTTCTCTGCTAAAACGGAGGGCACGCCATACTTCCAAGATTCGCATATGGTGACTCCTCGGTCGACTAGTCGAGCCGAGCGGATCGCCCGGGAGACCGAGGGACGCGACCAGGACGGAGTACCAACCGAAGCTTTCCGAGACGCTCGAGCCGTCGTTTCACCCCGCATGATGACTCTTCGTCGGATGACGATGCCGACGACACGCCCGACTACTACGACGACGGCTTCGACAGTCCCAGCGACGAGCTGGCCCGCCAGGTGCGCGAAGCGAGCGAGATGGAGCGGCTGAACTCGACCCCTCGGCTGGAGATTGCGACTCACCGACCCCTCGCTCGGATCAAGAACTTCTCTGGGGCCCGCATCAAGAGTGAAAACTCCATGCAGTGGCTCCGGGCCTTTGTCTACGAGATGAAGGGGACGGACACTCCGCCCAATGGGTGGTGTATGGCTTTTGAGTTGAGCCTTCGGGACGGTGCCCTGCACTGGTACCGTCAGCTCCCCAAGAAGACGAAGCGTCGGTGGAAGTTGCTCAGTGATGCTTTCATCAAGTATTACTGTACGCAGTTCAGCCAGTCTGTGAAGGCTCGCTATTACTCAGCGCGACGTGACGATTCGGAACATCTGTGCGACTACCTAAACCGGCTGAATGGCTACGCTCGCAACGCTGGCCTCAAGTTCGAGACGGGTGGTCGCGACGCGAAGGATCACGTGCAACGATTCCTCGAGACGTGCGGTGACCGAGGACTCGAGCGGCGGCTTTGCCACGTCCGAGTGTCGGACGTCGATGAACTTGAAGACATGATTAACGACATCCTCAAGTCAGAGGAGCGTGGACAGAGCAGAGACGCCTCGTCACAGGCCACGTCTCATCAGTCGCGTGGACGTGAACACTCCCGCAGGCGCGACGAGCGCCGGAGTGACCAAACGCGCGACCACGCCCGACGTGAGCGTTACGAACGCCGAGACCGAGACTTTGGACGCAGACGCGAGGACTCGCGCTATGCTCCACGGGTGTCGCTGGCTGAAGCGTCGCTGTCCGATTTGATGGCTGAATTGCAGGTCCGTGGGACGAAGAGTGGTCGATCTGGCCGTCCAGAGCCCCGTGAACAGTCGCGCGACGACAGTGGAAGTGACTCCAGTGGCAGCCGATACTTCGACGACAACCGAGACTTCAGTGACTACAGTGACTTTGACACCTCGGATGAAGAAGGAGGTCATGTCGCGGTGGCGAACGAGCAAGAAAGACGGGCTGCAGCAGAAGGGACGTACGCCCGGTCCGACCAACGTCAACGCAGGGGTGGCGAGCCCGGCCGAAGCTTCGACCGGTCCAGCCGACACTTCAGCCGAGACAACCGCGATGGTCGCCCGCGTCAATTCGGACCCTGCGCAGCATGTGGTGGTGCCGGACATTCGGCCCACTACTGTTATCGACGCTGTAGACTGTGTCAGCAAGTCCACGACATCGGCAAGTGTGAAGCACTCCAAGCTCTCACCACGTACCTTCGGACGAAGGTTGAGAAGAAGGACCTCTCTCCCGAGCTCCAAAGTCTAGTCTTCGGTGGCAATTTAAACTAGGCATGAAACTCGATTGGTCTCAATCAGGCTGCCACCGTTAGCTGCTCCCGCGATCGATGCAGACTGCGTCTACGCGTTTGTGGGGACAAGCAAACGGCCGAACGACAAGGACGAGGAAATTGTGAAACTGATTGAAACTGAAAAAGAGAGAGGGGAAACCCTCGGTGAAGGTGATAATGGTGAAGAAAATGAAAGCGACGAAGATGGAGATGCGAACGAAGCTTGGATCTCACGTGCGGTGCAGAATGGACAGCCTGGCCGAACGCCCAGTGGGGTGACTAAGTTACTCCCAGGCGAGAGGCTGGGTTGGTGGTCTGCGCAGAAGTTCGATAAGAGAGCTCGGATGAGAGCTCTTGTCAAGGGTGCGGTCAACGACTCGAGGACAAGGCTTCTGTTGGACACGGAAGCGAACGTAAGTGTGATATCGGAGAAGTTTGCGAAACAGTTACGGCTGCGTGATATTCAGGGACACGGCCGTTGTATGGAGATCCAAGGTTTCACGAAGGGAACCATGGCTACCGAGAGACGAGCCCTCGTCAAGATAACCCTCGGCTGGGCGCGTGAGTACGAGTTTGAGCTGTGGATCATGGATCATGGTGCTGGGGTGGACGTAGTCCTCGGCACAGATTTCATGATCCCCGCTGGAGTACGTTTAGACCTGTTCCACGCGACCGCGAGGTTGGCGGACGAGGTCAGCATTCCTCTCATCAAGACTCTGGGCGCGCCATACGACCGAGGTTTCGGTCCGCATGTCAATGGTGGACCATCCGAGGACTTGCCTGTTCAGAGTCGTGTGTGGAGTACCGAGTGCAGCGACGCCAACCACACCCGGATACACATGAAGTGTAGGTACGCCGCACGAAGTCTCTGCTGCCGACGGTGACGAAATTTCGGCGGGGTAAGGTCGAGTGGGTGCGGTTGACTAACGTGTCTGACCACCCAACGACGTGTCACGCGCACGCTCCGGTGCTCCTGTGGGTACCGATTGGCGATCTTCCACGAAACGATGGCTATGTGCGCCAGACGTCAGCAGAAACTTGCCTACGAAGGCAGCCGAGATGAAGTCGCATTCGCGCGCGAGTGTGAGGCGTATTCGAAGTGTCTGGCCGCGCAACCACCGGCAGTAGATCGGCCGACTTACACTCCGCCAACTGGAGTGATGGTACGACCAGCCGAGGACTCGTCCGATCGGCGGCCCCGGTTAAGCTGCGCCGAACAATGGGAACGTGAACTCGTGGAGAGGGAAGAGAGAGAGCAACTCGCTGCTGACGGCTCACCAGTGGGTGATGATCCAGCGGCGCTCCCTTCTCAACCTACGGAACTTGAATATGCGCGAACCGAGGCCTCGGCTGGAACGACAGCAGAGCCGATTTCCCCAGACGGTGTTGAGGGCTCTGATGATGCGGAGGTGTTTTCCGAGTGCAGCCTAGATTCGGACGCCGCGCACAGAGATGACAGCATTGGTGATGATGACGATGGATCGGAGTGCTCGTACGAAAGTGAGATCTCGCCTGGCGATGCTGGTACTGGAGCGCACCTACGTCTCAGTAGCAACTGCGGCGGCAGCTGGGGAAGATAGCGGTGACGTGAAGGATGTTGCATCCGAGCACCAAGCGAATGACATTAACCTGGAGGATTACGCTCACGAACTAGTCTTCCTCCCCGACCTGACCGAAGCCTCGGTTACAGAGTTGGACTACTCGGCTAATAACGTGCGGCATCCGGACCTGAGCTGTGGCCGGCAGGACCGCGTGGTGAAGGTGCTCCAGAAGCGTGAGAAGATTCTGATCTCCAGCGGCAATGCATTACCACCGCCAGCCTATGGAGTAGTGTGTGATATCGATGTACAAGGACACGCGCCCATCAAGCAGAGGGCTCGGCGGATACCTCTCCGACATCTCAAGAAGCTCTACGAGCTGCTCCGAGGGCTGCTGAAAGCAGGGCTGATCGCGTTCTCAAACAGCCCGTGGTCTTCACCGATCGTCATTGTGTTAAAGAAGAATGGTGTTGACATCAGATTGTGCATTGATTACAAGATGGTGAATGCCGTCATTGCAATCATGGAGTATGCGATGCCTCTGGTCGACGACTTGCTTACCGATCTAGAGAAGTATCTGTGATACTGCTCGCTTGACGCTGCGAGTGGATTCTGGGCTATCATGATGACGCAGAGGGCTCGTCAGATCTCTGCGTTCGTGTGCGCGTTGGGCCACTTTGAGTGGCTTCGAATGCCCTTTGGGCTCAAGAATGCGCCCATGATCTATCAGAGGATGCTCGACAACACTCTGTGGGGCTTCGTGCAACCGAAGGTGGATGGAAACACTACGCGTCGCTGATGGAAGAAGCGGAATCGCGTGATCTGGAAGCTAATCAAGGGCAGACCATCAGCGTGAGTTTCACCAAGAGCATCTTCGTGCAACCCAGGGTGGACTTCCTGTCCCACGTGGCGACGCGGAACGGTATCCAAGCGGACCCGAAGAAACTGAAGGCTCTGACCGAGCTCTCGTTTCCGCGGTCTAAGAAGGGGGTGCAAGCATCCTTGGATCACTGAACTACTACAGCCGGTTCATCCAGGACTTCGCAGTGTATGGTGCCGCGCTCTATCAGCTCAAGGACGAAGACTTCGGAGACAGGGGTGACCTCTCTGTAGCCAGACGTAGCTTCGCCGCGCTACAACAGAAGGTTGCTGACGCGCCGATCCTTCGACACTTCGATCGCGACAGAGATGTTCATGTGATGCTTTTCGCAAATGCGTGGGCGCTGAGCACAACACTCATGCAGGAGCACGACGGGAACGATGCATCCAGTCCGATTCTGCGGCCGAGTCCTCAAGGACGCCGAGATGAACTATCACCCGGCTGAGAAGGAGGTCCTGGCCCTGCTACAGTTGTTGAAGGTGTGTTACACACAGCTTGCAGGTCGGACCATCCACGTCTATACGCGGTTTTCGACGCTCGATTGGGTTCACAGGTCGAAGTCTCTGTTCGGACGTGCAACCCAGTTTGCGGTGCTGCTGTCTCCGTGGCACCTGGTGGTCACGCGCGTAAAGGAGAAGGATTGTGCTTTCGCTCAACTCCTCCAGTCGTCGATCACAAGTTTCGTCGACCTTGAGGACTCGTTTGCACCTGTGACTCTACCGACCCGTGGCTCACCGAGTGTTCGGATGGACCCTCATTTGCTGTATGCTCGACTACCCCGTGATTACTGTGGCTATGTGCTCTCCTTCGACGGTTCTGCTAAGACTGAGAAGCACGGGGGCTACGGAAGTTGCGCATGGATTCTGTGGAAATTACCAGAATGGACGATAGTGATCGCTGCGAGTGCTTATCTCGAGGCTATGACTGTGAACCTGGCCGAGTACTCGGGCATGAACAATGGTTTGACCGCAGCCTTGGAAACACCGGGGCTGAGGAGTTGGTAATCGTCGGACACTCGAGACTCGCAATCCAGCAATCCCTAGGGTTGATCGCATGTCGTAAGGAAACACTGATGGCGCAACTCAATCGACACAAGGAACTGAGATCGAGGTTTCGGTCGGTGAAGTACCTGCATGTTATCCGTTAGTTCAACGCTACAGCTGATTCTTTGGCGAGTGAGACGTTGGAAAAGAAGGTGTCAGTGACGGTGAATGACAAGACTCGGACTGAGGAGCTGGTGCGACTGAACCGCATCCACGTTATCTACGAACCGTCAGCAGAGGCTTCGGCATCAACCGACACTTCGTCAACCGAGAGGTCACAAGAGGAGACCGTGCGTTCCGTAGGCTCAATCCGGGTACTAGACGCATCGGACACAACTCGTCGCAAGAATTTTTTCGATTTCGTGCGGGAACCGCTACATGTATCAGCAGTGACCAGACGACAGGCGAGGAAACGCGAGAGACGGGTCCGTTTCGTAGATGAGGAACCAGCGGCGCATCAAGACGATGGTAGCCGTGACGCGGAGTCCGACCGAAATGACGATACCAGACTCTCGAACCAACCGACGACTGGCACTACTGAACCCTCGGACCAACCATCACAACCGAGACCTGACGCGACGATGGTTCATGAACCGAACGCTAAAGGCATTGACCCCGTGGTGGTGCAAACAGAACGCCGCCGACGGATTGGTGCGGCGCAGGACGAAGAGCTCCGGTGGGCAAATCCCAAGGCAGTACTGAATGGAGATGAGGCGAAACTTGGTTACAAGTCCGCGCGAGAAGCTTGGAAGATGTCTGACAAGTTCGTGCTGAGTGAGGATGGACTTTTGTATTTCCTCGGTTCGAACCGTCGGTTCGGTCGTGATCAATCCGAAGAGTCGACACTACGTTTGGTGATCCCGACTACGATGGTCCAGGAAGTGCTGCAAAGCTGCCATGACTCGCTGGAGGGGGGACACCAAGGTATCGTCCGACCCTACCATCGCGTGAAGGCCGACTACTACTTGATTGGACTGTTCGCCGATGTGGAGTGGCATGTACGCTCGTGCCCAGACTGCAGCTCGAGTAAGAGCCGTCCGCATCTTCGTGGATACTCACCCGGGAACATCTTAGCTGAAAGACCACTGCAGATTGTCTCAATGGACTTCGTCATCCCGCTGCCGAAGACTCGGCGGGGAAATACGGCGTTACTGCTGTTTCAGTGCGCGTTCACAGGGTTCGTAATGGGAAAGGCTATGGCCGACACTTCGGCCCTGTGTGTAGCGCAAGCCTTCGAAGAGTGCGTCTATCGACGATTTGGTGCTCCCATCCTCATTCGACACGACAGAGACCCTCGCTTTATAGGCGAAGTCTTCCAAGCGTTCGCGGAAATGATGCAATCGAGGTCTCGGGCCACTTTGAGCTATCGGCCACAAGCCAACGGTCCGCAGGAGCGCTCGGTTAAGACTGTGATACAGTCCGTCCGAGTGTACGCCGAAGATCCTCTGCAACAGGACTGGGATGAGATTGCGGAAAAGCTGATCTTCGCGATCAACAACTCGCAGGACACCACGCGCAAGGACACACCGTTCTACCTTGTACACGGCTGGGATGCGCGGACGACACTTCGGGCCATGTCTTCGTCACTGAGACGAGGCCGCGGTCGGCAAACCGACGCCTTGGCTTGGAGACGAGAAGTCAATCGACAACAGGAGATTGCACTAGAGATGGCCAAAGAGTATCAAGCGACGGAGAAAGCCAAACGGACCGAGAAGCACAACAAAACTCTAAGTCGGCGCGAACGAGAGACTACGCCGACGTCTGACCGAGCGGAACCTTCGGGCGAGGGCTCTGGGGGAACAGACTCGACCGACGGTTTGTCAGCCGAGACTTCGAAGTCGTTCTTCAAGCGGGATGACCGTGGCTGGCTCTACATGGAGCGAGTGAAACCGGGGCTGACGAAGAAGTTGGCGCATCGCTGGCATGGCCTCTTCCGAATCAAGAGGAAGGTGGATGAATACGCGTATGAGCTGACCCTGCCAGATCGAAGCGGTTACAGGTTTTATCCTGTGGTGCATGTTTCGCGGCTGAAAGCTGTGAATGAGTTCGGCGACCGACCGAGGGATCGACTTACGGCTGACATCACGGATGAAACTAGACTTGATCTCGATGAAGAACTGCTACCCGAAGACAGCTTCGAGCCCGACCATCTTGTGGGTGAGTATCAGGTTGAAGCCATCTTGGATGACCGAACGCCACTCTCGACGAGCACTGAGCGAGCAGTCAGAGAGTTCAAAGTAAAGTGGGTCGGCTACGATGAGCCTACATGGGAACCCGCGTCCAACTTATCGTGCGGAGGATTGCTGTACGATTACTTGCGCGCAAAGCGCAGCGACAACCGGTTGCAGATGGTCCAAGTCGCAGACGAGGACTAGATGCAACGGGCACAATGCGATGAACTGCCGGCGGGGCGATGCAGCCCGCCTCAGCAGACGAAGAGAACTACTGCACCAACATTACTGTGTGTTTGCATATTACATGTATTGTCGAAGTGGATTTCACGAGCTGCTCAAGTGGAGATATGGAGATTTCGTGCCAAAAGTGATTGAATTGAAAGGTAATTAAGCTGGCAGACTGGAGTTACGCTAAACTACGACACAGAACCCGGTACCAGTCTGGGAAGTGAAGAAAGAACGAGGGCTTGCACGAAGAAACTTCACGGCTGCGAAGCGGACGCAGCATGAGCGAGGACTCGAAGAGGACCAGAGCCGGAAGGAGGACTCTGGGGATCCGACAAGGATGTAGCTACCTCAACCGAGCCCTCGCTCCGGTCGTCGCCGCTTGCTGAGTCCGCTGAAGCATCTTCCGAGACAGCCTGAGGAGTCGAGACGCGATCCGATTCAGTGAGACCCGAGCCGTCCGAGCGTTCAGCAAATAGTCCGAGGCCCGATGTAGTCCGTGTACTCACGCACCCACTGAGCCGAGACCTTGCTCCCGTCGAGCGAGGTATCGACAACCACCGCAGACGCCACTTGCTCGAGAGTGAAACCTCGGGGAATGACTAGCAGTGCACCCGGGTTGCACGGAGCGAACTTGGTGTTGTACGGCAATCCAGCCGGTGCGCCAAGGTTCGTGACCGTCAATCTCCACCAGCGCATCGACCCAGTTGGCCGAAGAGGGAAGCCAAGAGAGCGTCTCGAAAGCGTAGTGCAGGACCGAGGGCTCGAACAGCACCTCCAGGGTGTAGCCGAACTTTCCATCAGCATCGGGCAGCAACTGAGCCCACCAGCGCTTGATCTGGATCCGGAGACGGTCCAACCGAGCGTTGCGCTCCGCCGAGTACTTGAGCCAAGCAGCTCGGACAGCCTGGAACTCGGCCGAATCCTCGCCGACCCGCCGACCGAAGTGACCGAGCCATCGCTCGTCCGCAGTAGGAGATACCCAGTGAGCTCGCTCGTACAGCGCGAACGACAGGTCGTGGCTCTCAGTGGTACCGACGGCTCGACAGCAGAATTGACGCCAGAGCTTGGTGAGCAACGCAACGCCGGTCGCACGGATCGAGATCGGGACGTCCGGCATGAACTCAGCGACGTCAAATAAGAACGGCTCCGCCGGATGACTCTGGACGAATTGCCAGAACGGGTGACACGGGTCCGTCCAGTCACAGAAGGCCGCGATCCCTTCGACCGAGCACTCGACTTGAGCGGATGCTGGGACTGGCGGCGCGGTCCGTACTTCCAGTATTTCGCACCAGCATTCTTCTGCTCCAGGACTGGCAAACGGAGGCGATATGAGTGCAGCGTCGTAATGCCCGCGGCGAGGTGTCGAAACCCTGCGGGAGGATGCCACAGCTGGACGAGATGAGGCACCGGTGCGGCGCGCTTGAGCCTTCGTCTGGCGGATGGGAACTAAGCCCGTCTTAGGCTGCACAGGTTGAGCCACCGGGCGACGAGCTGGTGTAGCTGGAACAACTGAGGGCGATCGGGTAGCCGGACGCTGACGCGAAGGCACAGTAGCCGCCGTGGCTGACGCCTTGTTGGAGTTGCGACCTGGCCCGCCATGAGATGGCACTGAAGCCGGAGTAACAGAATGGGCCGAGGCCTCGAAGTCTTGAGTCGAACTCCCCACGGCAGAACGACGAACCCACGGCTCCTCCAGACCCAAGACAACGTCGTCAGGCGCATTCTCATTCTCCACCGCAACCTTGGATTGGAGAGACGCTACGGTAGAAGCCGAACGTACAGGCCGACCGTCCTTGCGGGCCTGAATGACGACCGAAGCTTCGTACGGGAGTCGTAGTTCGGCGCAGGGGCTGGGTCCGCCCTCCTCCTCGCGACCGCCACTTGATGTCGGCGCAGGTGGACCTGAGAGACCAACAGGCGACCCGGGCATCGACGACGTAGATGCGTCTAACGAATGCGGTGATGAGGGTGCAGCTTGTAAGCAGGGAGCCGACACCGCACCGACGGAAGCTGGCGCAATCACTGCAGAACTTGACGCGTCCGTCTGCTCGACCGAGGACGCCGCGGCGACGGTTGGGCTCCGAGGCCGGGCCTCAGGAACGCCTGGCGAGGGCTGAGTCGGTAGCACTGATCCCTTTACCGGAGGATTCGACCGTCGACCCAGCCGAGACCTCGACTTCGACACAGACGGCTTCTTGGGGACAGCAGGCGATGCAGCATCGGCAGGAGGGAAGACGACCGAGTGTCTTCGGCGCTTCAGAGACGGTATCACGGGACAAGAGTCGTCCGAGTCTTCAGACAGGCAGTCGACATCTCCAAGCACTTCGTCAAGGTTGGAGTCAGGACTCATTTGAATCCGGTCGGAGATGGAGATGAGATGGCAGCAGCCGAGTCTTCGTGAGAGCGTTTGCCCAGGGGAGACGTCGTGGTAGAAAGCTCGAACTCCATGGCCGCGAAGTCTCGCAGGAACTCTTGAAGCACCGGAGGCAACAGCGAGTCATCACCCAAATCCAGGTTAGCCAAGACGAAACGCTGCTCGTTCAGGTCCTGAAGATACGCGTGGAACTTCTTCAGAGTGTCGGAGTAGCGCGGGAGCCCGTCACGAAAGCTCTGTCGGTCTTTCTTGATGACGGTGTGGAGACTCGCCAGCGAAGAGTCCCTCTTCGACACTTGCGCTTTCAGGTGGTCGATGATCTCGACACTCTGAGCGAGAGCTCGGTTCGCGGTAGCGAGCTGTCGACTGATAGAGTCCCACTCGTCGCGCAGCGCTTTGGCGACGGTAGCGAAGTCCTCTCGCTCCGACGATGCTCGGACACACAGACGCTCGGTGCGGAGACGAAAGTCGGTCTCGTCGCGGAGCCTACGCTCGCTGAGAGCACGGCTTCCTCCAGACGATGAACCTCGTTGCGGAGAGCGACGACCTCTTCATCCCAGCCGAGGGGACGCAACGGAATGTCCGGAGAGACCGCTTGGACGACGTCAGCGAGACCTTGAGCTTCGGCCAAGTTGTGGTCGAGGTCGTAGTCGACCCGAAGCGGCGGAAAGCGAACGAGACCCACCATGAGTTGGCCGAGGCTTGCCAGTTGACGGTCCAGGTGCTCTTCCAAACGCGATTCGGAGCGGAGGACGGTGTTGGTGACGCTAGTGTCGATCAAATCTTCAATTGCAGCAGTGAGCGGCCATGATACCAGCGCAGACGAAGGCTCGGTAGAGTTGCCAGCGCCTTGAGTCGTAGGCTCGAGTTGACTTGGGCCACGAGCAGCTGAAGCAACTGACCGACCCAAATCTCGCTGGGCCAGACTCAGGGTCGACTGAACCATCCGACCGCACGCTCGACGGAGACGACGGAGGAGACGGAGCGAGTTCTGCAGAGCGGGCATTCTCAACCGAGCCTCTACCGACGCCCCGTCAACACCAGTTGCGACGGGAGTTGGTGACGGAGAAGCACCAGGAACGCCGGGCGCTACAGCAGACACAGACGTTCACCCCGCTTGCCGAAGCAGAGGCGGGAGTTGGCATCGCCGAGTCCTCGGGAGAAGGGCCGAGCCCTCATGGGGAGGAGCGGAAGAGTCAACTCCTACGGCAGTGGAACGTGGTATGACCGGAGGCTGCGCACAGCGGAGAGAGCGCAAGGCGCAGGGAGGGACAAAGGTTAGCGATGGACGCCAGGGCTACATGACGAACGGAAACAGCACCGAGGGTTCGAGCTTACCGAGGGTCGAGAACGACGGCGCGAAGAGCGGGAGCTTGCGCCTCCTCTAAGGCACTCGGCGCGCGCGGCATGGCAGTGGAGACGATGTGCACCACGACACTCTCCAGTTCGGCTGGGTCGGTCCTTGGTGAGGGCCGCTGTAAGATCGAGAAATGACCGGGAACAGCTTGCGCCGAGGCCTAACGGTCTTGAACTTCTGAGTGAGAGCTGGCCGAAACCTCTGATTGGTTACTCACATTTACCGCATTAGAGTGACGGATGGATGGCCATTAAGTGACAAGGCACGGTGGGCCATAATAAATCCCCACTGAGACCTCCAAGTAGTCATAGTCGGTACAAGATTTGCCCCTCATTAGGAATTCGGATCTAGCCGAGGAGTCGTCGAGTTGTCGGATCAGCTGGTTGATACTTGACTTTTGTATAGACGATAGGGATTAGCGATAGGGAAGGCCTCACGGCCTCTAATCACTAAATCAGAGCAGAAATTCCCCCCGAAGCCACACAAGGGTCAAGTCCGTCTACGGTAAGTCTTCGCTTAGCTGTAGAGTCTGGATACGCTCGGCCGACACGGGGTATGTCTGCCGGTGAGCATAAGGTACATTGACCGAGTGTTCATCCCTGGAAAGGCCAAGAGTGAGTAGTGGCCGAGTGTTGGAGGTATTAGAGACCTCTCTGTACGTTTGTACGCTTGTCTGGGTGTGTGGCGAGGCCCCCCAGCATATTTGACTTCCAGCCGAGACTTCGTCTCGGCGCCCCTGTCCGAGGCCTCGATTGGCCTGGTACCCTTCCTTCTGAGGGACCATAGTGGGTTACGCGTGAAAGCGCGTGTGTACATTGCATACTAGCCGTTGCTCGTGGCTAAGGGTGCTCTCTTATCTTTGATTTACGGGCTCTACCTACCTGACCGACGACTCGCATAAGGCACATTCCAGCCCGGTGCAAGGGATCGGATCTGGTCTTCAGATTTTATCCCAACAATAAGAGCCGACCTTTTAGGAGGGAAGCGTTTTGTTGGTAGGGGCTCGTCCCAAAGGCCTTGGCTAGAGGGACGAGAACTCGTTAAATCGTGTTTTCCTACACGACAACCAGCACGCTGTGGAAGCTGTTTTGAGACTCGCCCACGACGCTGCTGGAGAGCTGGAATGCAGCCCCGTTCAGCAAGAAGGAGTGAGCGGAGTCGGTGGATTTGTTTTGGCACAGTATGGAGGCTGAGCGTCTGCGGCGGCAGGAGGAGATGGCAGCGGAGAGACGTAAGCGTCAAGCAGACCGACAGGCCCAGCGTGTACCTCAAGACTCGATAGTCCAAGACGCTGACGATGACCCAAGTGCATGCAATGAAGGACAAGACGTGCCAGAATGCACGGCAGCCGCTGGCTTCACTAACCGTTGCGTCGTGCTCGGCAGTGGCCGCGTGCTCAAGACCTGCCAGCTTCATCGAAATCTCGGCACTGCCCGACGGGAGCGGTTCTACGCGACTCGATACCCCGCGCTCTGCCGACGATGCCGCCATCCGCGCGCTGAAGAAGATGGACGGCTGCTTACGCTCTGTAAGCACCATCGCGAGGAGGCACGTGAACGATGGCATAAGCGGCGTCGCGCTAGCGACAAATAGCGGAAGTCACTTTAACATGTAGCCACAACAACTAATTAATCATTTAACATGACTACTCTTTTTCCAATTGACGACGTCTACCTCCAGAAACGACCATGGCAATACCGTGGGCGGCAAGCGCTACCGCTAGGCACAGGAGCAGAAGCAGCTCCTCCACCAAAAGCATGTTGAAGAGCCCAGGTGTATCACTGGGATGCTGCTTACCTGGATCAAGGAGGAATCTGGCCTGCCGATCCACGAGTCCTCGGTGGGCAACGCGGCCGGCAACTTGACCTCAGCTCTGAGTCAAGGCTTGCGTGTGCCTCCAACGCTGCTGGGCAGCGTTGCCACTATTGGGGTTGACCAAGCTTCAGCTGGAAGTGCCGTTTCGCCCAAAGTCCCACAGGACAATTCGACTATGTTCGACTCCGAAATCGCAGATAGTGTGCCTCTACAGAAAACCGATTCTCCAACAGATGTGTCGTCGATGCGCTTCGACGAACATCCAGGTGGATGGCGCTCCGCTTCAAGGTGCTCCAGAGGACGCTAATCCCTTGAAGCAACTCCCCGTGAAGATTGCTCAAGGACGGTTGACGGCTTTCAACAGCGTGTTCTTGATGATGCTTCTTGTCGTCAAGCCCTGGACGTATCTGAACGCTGGAGAGGGCTGGCAAGACGTGGTAACTCGCTTGGAACTTTCGACGGGTACAAGACTGTCTAAATTACCAAGACTACCTCATCGCATTGACAGAGCACAATATCGCGGGCACGCTGGTTTGGGTCGACGTCATCATAGTCAACAATGCAGCAGCGTCTCCAGTCCCACCCTCGGCTTCGCCTTCACGGACCAGCACGCGGATCGCGTCCCGGGCGGCGGCGGCGCGAGCGAAATTGAAGTGTAGCATCGCGGTGGCCGTATCTGCGGCGGCGGGAAAAAGAAACGGAAGCTGTCAAGGCTATCGCCGGAGCAACCAAGGACGTTTCCAGCGACCAACTGACTGGCAAGCGGCCCTCAATGGTCTGGCACTTTCCTTCGCTCGCTAGCATCCAAGACCTCGGTGCGCAAGACCCCTCGGAGGGCCGCAGCACGGTCGCCCCGGCGAGCTCCGACTGGCGCGTCACGATCATGCCGGGCCATGTACGGCACCAGGCCCCTCGCGATGTCGACGGTAGCTAGCCCTGCTCCCAGTGCATGTGCGACAGCGGGAGCGCCGAACGCTGCGCGCACTCCCGACGCACGCACTACTGGGACCGCAGCATGCCCCGCGACGTTCCAAACATTATTGACCGCTGCTACGACCCTGGCCGAGGGTCGCTCGAGGCGGCGCGTCACAAGAACCGCTACGACTCCCGCAACGACGCTAGCATGGACTCTCGCCGTGGGCGTCCATGAGGGTGCCAAGGTGATGTGGGTCCATTGTTACTTTGGATCCACGGCAGGTTACACAATACACACTTTGACCCTCAAACCACTGGCCGGGTCATTCATGACTCCCCCTGGTCTCTCAACGACGGAACGCGATCGGTCAACCAAAATAACAGCATTGAGATACCGTAGCGACCGCTATTGTACAACAAAAGAAACGCCACCAACGCTCAAAGATCAAGGAGCAATCTGGCGACGTGTCATCGACTTACTGTCATAAGTGCATTCACAGCCAGGGTGACCACCTCTTCGGTGGAGGGAGGCTGCCTTCGTTATCGACATGCCCACGGCCTTCAGCTGGTCAAGTTCACCGGGTGATTACGGTGTCGTGGGCGGCGCTATCGCCTTCATCCACAGCTGCACCGCGATCAAGTTTAACCCGGATGGTTTCTTCAGTTACCATCGGATGGACGACCATACCAATGTGGCCGCAGACGTAGGGGCCATTTGCATGGACATGAAACAGTCTCTATGTCACGCAATGCTGGTCTTTATTGGCCCTGCTGCTATTAGTGAAGACACGTTCTCTGGTTGCAGCACGAAACAAAAGGTGATCAGCTTGATGGCTCCACCGCAGCATGGTACCAATGCCCGCCGATGCAGTCGCGAAAGCTTAGCGTATCGTGCGTGCAGCACTTGGATGCACCTCCATGAGCTGGACGCCATACCATTCACTGTCTGGGAGTCGCTGTCGCGTGGCAACACGCATCCGCCCGGTCCGATCGTTCCTACAACACTTACGACAGCACGAACGCTACATACACCTTTGGCAATCGGTTCCACTGAACGGCGAGATGCGCGACGACTTACGCTGGTGGCTTCGAATCTGGCTACGGCATCACTCAACGGCGTAACTTTAGAATACTTCAACATGGTACCAGACGTCAATATCATCGTCGAGATGGATGCGGCCGACGCGAAGGTATATGCCATCATCCGTGCTCAGAAGTGTGCGCTGATGTGCAAGTCCAACGAGCTGGAGCGGAAGCTGATCACGGAGACCAAGGACGTGCCCACCGTCGGATTTGACATTAACTGCCGGGGGATTTTATCTTGTGTGATCGTGGGCAGCGCGCCGCCGGAGCACCAACACTGGCTTCCCGCTACACACACACTTTCGCATCGACAATACATCGGTAGTAAGCTGATAATCCAAGCTGACCTCCAGCAACCACGGCGCCCAGACGGTCTTTCGATAGCTTTTGCTCGATTATCGTCTTCACACATCGCCGGGGTGGACAACACGATCGTGGACGCCGACTCACGCATGGCTAACAATTCTTTGAGTGGTAGCATCTTTGCGTCTCTGACTCCTGGTTGGTCGCCGCTTCAAGCCACCATCTCTTCGTCCGATCTGGAGACGATCTGGCGTTCCATGTCCGACTCCAATCCATCCCCGTAACCACCTACAATCAGATCTCAAGTCGCTACGCAGGTGGTTCAATGCGAAGCATCCTTCGAGAACGAGACGCTATCAGCCTGCGTCCAATACGTCACCTATTTTGTTCTGCGGGGTTTTCGTGGCGCTGCGCATAGCTCGACCATATCAGCTGCGCTGTCCGGCATTCGTCACTTCTTCGTGGCGGCCAGGTCCGATTTCCCCTGCGGTCATCCACACAATCGCATGCTTCTGGAGTACATTGGTCGCCTCGACACTCCTGTCCAGCATAAGGCTCCCAATTGTGTCGCGAAGCGGCTCCGCGAAATTGGCAGATCGCGGGGGTCCTGTTGCACACGGCGCCCGAACTGCCGACTAACGGAAGGGGTACTCCGATCTTCCGTGATGTTGCTGATCCTCACCTTGTGTACTCGTCGGTGGGCTGGATCGCTCATCGGATGATCTAGGAAGACGCGCTTGGTGTCGAGTCTTGGACTGTCAGGCGGACAGCGGGAACTCGTGGCAGCAACGCGGATATGCTTCACGCTGCGCCGGAGTAGTTGTGACGGTTACGATCTGGGGGTCGCCTGGATCGTTACGCGCCGGCCAGATGTGCAGATGTGATCTTGGCCTGGGGTTGACTTGGGGTCGGTGTGTGACCTTCCTTTGACTTTCCTTGCTTGCCGCTTCCTCTAGCGTGGGTCGTAATGAAAGTTGACGGACGCTGGACCAAGCTATCCTGGCGTCCGGGGTTCCTTGATCTTGGGGCGTAAGTCGACTTGCGTAGCGTCGGGT
The DNA here is from genome assembly GCA_024211575.1 of Phytophthora melonis. NCBI lineage: Eukaryota > Oomycota > Peronosporomycetes > Peronosporales > Peronosporaceae > Phytophthora > Phytophthora melonis. The sequence goes on from JAMXKT010000085.1 coordinate 2,077,204, forward strand.
AGGCCAAAGTAATATCCCGTGCCCGGTAGTGCGAAGGCGAAGACCACTTGATCAGTAGAAGGTGAAAACAACTCTGTTAAAATGTTAGCTTTGCCTAAGTCCTTGTCCTATCTTCCATTGCTCTCCTATGGTCCTGGCGCGTACTCTTGAACAATGGGGGTGCCGCTGGCTCTCTGGGCAATGTCTGCGTAACCCATGGGACTGAGAGCATCACTCTTCCCCCAAGATCACGTCATCCTCTCCAAGATGGATATCATCGACTCGGATCGGATATGCCGGGGGTTGACTAGTCAGCATCTCCGAGGAAGTTGTTTCACTTGAAGTCGCTCACTTGACCTTCGTGCTCGTTGCTAGTGTTCGGGCTGTACGTCGTTCATCTGGTTCCACGCAGTCGATGTCGGTCACCTTGTTGATCTTGGATTGTCGATGCTGTCCGCACAAAAATATCTTCATCCACTATGCCACAATTGCACTCCTGTCCACATAAGGCTCCCATCTCCTTCCACCAGTTTGAATTGAGTTTAAAATGCTCAACCTGGCGTGACCTTTAGACCAATCTCTCTGAGAGGGGGGGGCATATGTCTGACCTTCTTCTTTCGGCTTCGTCGCTAAGAGATCGATTCGCTCAACAATGGTTTTTTCGCGTGAATTGCACTGAAAGCCGAAAATATCGCTTTTCTTGACGATAGCAGCACATCGATGGTGACCCCGAGATCAGCGACGTCTGTCCATCTTCGGCTCACCGGTTCTAAGACAAACCAGCGCGGCGAGCCAACCCTACGGATGTTAAACCACTCCGGACACCGATTCGGAGCAGTGTGCCTTCTCAACACGCCGAAGAACATTCCTGCAGTCGTGAGCCTATACACAACGGCGTTCCAGAGTGCGTATCTTTCGCACCCTTGTCCACGGCAATTGGCGGCTTCGTCCAGCGGCAACACCAGCTCCTACAGTGTCCACTCCCTGAGAGCAGGAGGGGCGCCGCACATGTATCGCGCCGGGGTAGACCAAGTGACCATCCGCTTTCACTGACGTTGGACTTCCGACACATTCAAGCGGTACGTTCGGCTGGGCAACCAATCCGTGTCCGCCCACGCGTGGCTCGCCAAACCGTCTGAGGTGGATGCCGTCGAGGCGAATGGCAAGTGGGCTGCTGCGGCGGCGTCCTCGTCCGCGTTGACGGCCGTGTCCACGCTGAGGTTGGCCCATGGCTGGCGCGCGGCGGCGGGTCCAGCGTGCGCGGCGTGGTCCCGCTCTCCGGCAGCTCGACGGCCGGCTTGGTCACGAGGCGGGCCGTGGCGGGCGTGAGCGCGCCCCGGCGCTCGGACGAGATCTCGCGCGGGCTCTGCATCTCTCCTCTCCTGGAATGTCTAGATGGTTGGTTGGCTGGGTGGCTGGGTGGGTGGGATGGCTTCCTTCCTTCCTTCCGCGGAGTGGTGCAGTGCCTCTACGGAGCGCAGCTATGGCCTGGCGAAGCCAATTGAGAAGTGAAACCCTGCCACTGCCGTGAGTGCCCGTGGGCGCCGTGCGGAGACGGGACCGGGTTTTCCGAAAAAGCGAGGAAAAGCGCCGATAACGTCCGGCTGCCCCAACGGGCGCAGGCTGACTGCGAGAAACCCGGAAATTCCACCTTAGGTGATGGAAGCCATACATTTCGCCTGCAAATTGGATGAGGTTGTCGTCGGGACTGTGACGTTGACCAGCACCACCAGCGCTGGGCGTTGAGGCGCCGCCTCGCATGGGGAGCGTCGCGCATAAGACGGAAATGGTGCCGGTGCCGCGGCTGCGGAGGCCCACTGCTCGCCAGCGCCGATAAGAACGGGGATCAAAATTCCGCCCAGCATACAGCGGCATTCAGCGGCGCTGTGTGTTACGATCTGGGTCGGTCCGCTCCACGCAGTGAGGTCACGACCTCGAGGAAGACTGAGGAGGCGAACACCCGCACGACTTGACACGCACTTGGTAGATATTAGACTGAGCTCCTACTCCTACTGCTACACATGCACACTGGGCAGCGGCTCCAGCGCTCCCAACCACTCGTTGCACTTCAACTCCTGTCTCCTGCTGTCCTCTTCCCAGGACCTTGTATCTCCTTCCTTCGGCTTCTTCCAGGACCGTGTCCGCACCGTCGCTCCTGCGACGCCCCTCCAGTGCACCAACGCACCACCGTGTGCGCCAACGGCTGCAACCGGAGGCGATTCATAACACGCCCTCCGACGCACTGCGCCGGAACCTCTCACTCCGCGCTCGCCTTGATTTCGTTGACGTCCTTGCCCTTGTCCTTGACGTCCACGTCCACGTCCCTGTCCGTGCCCATGCTCGGACACTCGCTGAAAGCGGTGGCCAGTCTGGTGGCAATTGAAGCAAGCCCCTGCTTCCAATCCGCCGCTCGAGTCGCCCCCATGCGCTCCTTGCAGGTTACCACCACCACTCGCACCTTGACCGTCTGCACCCAGCACACGATCCTTCTTGTTGTAACTCTCCATGCGGAGAATCTGGTCCCTCGCTTTCTCCGGCGAGTCCATCTTCTTCGACCCGCTCTCCATCATGCCCTTGAGGCGGTCGAAGCGCTCGTCCTTCGGCAACGACTGCACCAGCATCTGCGTGAAGATCGGCCCTCGCACGCCCGCATTCAGCGCCTCCAACTGCGCCTTGATCGTGAACATCTTGTCCACGTGCTGGCCGACGTCCTCACCCGCCTTGCACTTCGCCGTCTGCAAGCGGTTGAACAGAATAATCTCCTGGTTTGCCCGCGTGGCCACATTCGTCTTGCCCTCGTAGTAGTCCTCGAGATACTTCCACATCTCGGTGCCGGTCTTGTTCATCATCACCTGCTGCCCCAATTCCATGGACAGCGACGCCATGATGATCGACTTAATCTTCACTTGAACTCCGTCAAACTCCGCCTGGTCCTTCGCGTCCGCGAGCGTCTTCTTGCCCGTCGCGAAGTCCAGCACGTCCTTCTCCTCGAACGCGATCATCATCATGCCCTTGTAGTAGACCCACGACTGCCCGTGCCAACCCACCGGTCGCCCGTGCTTGTTGATCTCCACTTTGTCCGACATGATCACGCTCTGAGCCACACCTTGGCCCCTCCCCAACAGCACTCGGTCACCAGCCAGCGGCTGATCGGACAGTGAGTCGAGGTCGCACTCGGTCACCGGCTACAAGCTGATCGGACAGTGCTTCTTCTCCGCTCGGTCACCAGGCGACGGCTGGTCGGACGGCGGGAACTTCTCCGCTTGGTCACCAACCACCGGCTGATCGGACAGCGGCAATACGCGCTCGGTCACCAGCTCCCGCTGATCGGACAGCACGCTACCCCACTCGGTCACCAGCTACGAGCTGATCGGACAGTGGTCGGAGTCTTCGATCCACACGTTCGGCCACTTGCTGACCTTGGGCTCTATAACCCTGTTACGATCTGGGTCGGTCCGCTCCACGCACGACCTCGAGGAAGACTGAGGAGGCGAACACCCGCACGACTTGACACGCACTTGGTAGATATTAGACTGAGCTCCTACTCCTACTGCTACACATGCACACTGGGCAGCGGCTCCAGCGCTCCCAACCACTCGTTGCACTTCAACTCCTGTCTCCTGCTGTCCTCTTCCCAGGACCTTGTATCTCCTTCCTTCGGCTTCTTCCAGGACCGTGTCCGCACCGTCGCTCCTGCGACGCCCTCCAGTGCACCAACGCACCACCGTGTGCGCCAACGGCTGCAACCGGAGGCGATTCATAACACTGTGGGCCAGAGACCGTCAATGATGTGGCCTGCCATGGTCCGTGGATCGGATATGGGCGAGACCACGGCTCATTTGGCGCCAGCTGGCTGCGCTTCCTTCACGCGGAGCTCACGCCGCCCAGCTGCTGTGTGTAACCCGCTGTTCCGAGCCAAGGCCCGCGCAGATTTTGAGCGATGGAAGGCCATTGCGGCTGCATTGAGGGGTGGTTTCGCTCGGAGGCGCGTTCTCGGCGGCGTACTTGGTCCCACTGGAAGCGGTACGTGACGCGCGGTAGGTAGAGTCGGCGGCGGCGCTCAGCTGGCCCAGAGCCCAAAACCGAAGCGGCCATAGCTGATTTAGGGCCGGCGCGCGTGGGTGCGCCGCAGAACGCAAATGCCGTGGCGTGCGAAACCGAGAGCTTCCACGGCTTGGTCAGCTGGGCGAGAGAGCGCATGGCGATGGGGCTTATTCGCGCAGTTTCGGCAGCGGGCGGCGTGTTCAGACCGCAACAAGCAACAGCAAGGCTTGCTTGCCCTGCAGCAGCAGTGGAGACCGCGGGTGGCTGCCGTCTCGCTGGTGTATAGGCTCTCCTCGCATTTTCCCAATGCGAGCCGGACGGCGGGCGGAACCAGCGAAACTTCCTGCCCGTTACAGCGCCCGCACCTGTCAACCGGCCGTTGACAGCGAGCAGCTCAGCGGAGTGACCGCATGCGATTTGCGCTGCTCGGCCTTGCCTTGTTGGCGCCTGCCCTGGGCAGTGCCCACCACGCCTTGATGCCGCCGGCCAGCGTGGCGAGCCGGAGCCTGATCTCAAGCCGAGTGCAGCGTTTCTCAAGGCCCGCGGAGTCGAGGCGTGGGTGGCCTTTGCCAGCTGCTGGCCGGAGGGCTGTTGGCGGTTGGCTGCACTGCAGGAAGGAAGCCGGGCTTGCATCAGCTTTTGCGTAAGAGGGTAGTAATCCGCCGCTGATTGGCCGTACAGATGGAAATTCAGGGTAGGGGCGCGCGTTGATTGGTCAGATGAGCAGGATGTTTAGTGGTTTGACTACCGAAATGTAGCCATGCAACACCGGACTCGCAGTCTTTGTGCAAGTTGAAGTGGCCTTGACTGGTGGCGCTCGGGGCTCGACATGTACTTTGATCTGCCAGTCTTGCTTCATCGGGCTTGTGTTGGTCAAGATATTACTACAGTGTATTACAGATACCGCCCTCCAACTACCGTACGACTCGAAACCACCGCCTGGCGGCGGTACACCGCGGGGTGCTGAGCACGGACAACGGAAATTTGCTACGATTGTCTAAGCGGGATATTCCCCGTTCCCATTTCATTTCTGGTCTGTCGAGTGTGAGGACCTTATACGTCATGAAACTTAACAAGTAAGCTCCATGACGTATGACTTATCCAACGCAACCAGCGGAAACATGAGCAGTAACATAAGGACTTATCAATCTTACCTCAGGCGTAAGGCTAATAAGCTTCGAAATATCTCTACTGAGCTCTCTATCCTTACACGTCACTTAGGCGCCCCTCAACCGCTTCTTCATGCTTCTTCAACGCTAGAGGAGTGCATCACTGCACGTGGTCCCTTCAACGTGTTCAAGCAAGGAATCGTATGGACTTAATGCCCTATGATTTGAACGTCACTCCTGGCCCGAAATCCACAGGAAAGGCTGTGGTAGCATCGACTTCGCAGCCACAAAAAAGTATGGGGTCCTTGGTGAGAACTCTCGGGTAGTTAACGTTTACGTGTGCATGTATTCCAGTTGTACCAAGTTATGTGTCGCTACGGCAATAGTATTTTCAAGGGATCATACACTATGAATGCAGTTGTGAAGCAAAATGCCCGCAAAAACGGCAATTAAGTATTTGGAAGTACTCATATAAAAACAATACGCGACGGGATTCATGTGCAAAGAGAATGTAGAACCGAAGCTGCTAGTGTAGAACTGGATTTTTGTTCCCTGAAAAATAAATGTAAAATCGTGGCTGCTTGAAGTAGGCCTGAAAGTTGGTGGAATGGGCTGTACCATATTCGTCGCCATACTGAAGATAGGTCGTTTCCACGTGAAAATTTCTGTTGCTCCCGTTAAATGAAACACCGATGTACTGGCGTTTCACTAGCACTTCCAATTCAATTTTATCTTATTGAACGATGCTGAAAAGATAGGGGGTGGATAAAAAACACTCGAAAATTTTGCAGACTAAATAGGAGCTTTTTCCTATAAACATATCTTATGTGTAAATACATCGAGTGTATTCACGTCGTAAAAGTACAATCAGAAACTCAATAAAGGTGCTTGTTTCCGCTTTCAAGTTTATAAATGGTATTGTCACTCAACTTCAATTATACTCGATGTTGCTCACGAAGAAAACTAGCTCGTACAGAACATAGTCCTGTTGCCCGTTGCGAAAAAAAAACTTGAGGTTTGTATAAGACAATAAACCTTTCTGGCAACTGCACAACAATTGCCTCAGAACGGAATCGCAAAAATGCTTCACGGACTTTTTTCGGCCGACTTGAAGTGAGCAGGAGTGTGTGTACGGATGTTGAAGTCTCCTGTGGCGTGCAAGAGGGAGTGTGATAAATGAATGTAGCTGAGTCGCTGGTGTTTGAGTCTCGTGGCATACAACTGGAGGTAGTGGTGTCTGGAGGAAGTCGGCACTGCAGTTGATTTCACTTACGCATTGCTCGACGCATGCAGTGTATTATCGATTGAATTGAGCTAAATATTTTTGATACACGCCCAAGTTGTGGGTCTCACTGTCTTATTGTAGGATAAGAGGTATTTGGCCGGACACCCGACCCCTATGGTGAGGTTGCCAACTCGCTGTAGCCAATCAGCGATTTGTTTCTTATCATTTGAGGCTCAGTGACCTATTTTCATCCAATCGTCGCTTATTAGGGGTAGGTTTATTTCGCTCCAACTTATTTCTGGAATCGTCCGGAATTTCCTTCTTCGCGCAAATAAGTAACCATACAAAACTCAATATGTTTCTCGTTGTTACTCGATAAGTGCAATACCTGCCGGATGTAGCCACATTCAGACTTGCCCAAGACTTGCCCAAGGCTGAGAGGTGATGCAGCGAGCTTCCCGTGATCTCGATACAGTCACTGGAATATCATAGCGACTCCAACACCCAAAACGCTGCAGCGCGCTTCGGTGGCTGAGTAAACGAATGGCAGAATAAGCTTAGGAGATAATACATAGTGAAGCCCTAGAACTTTCGAGTTATATAAAATACTGTAGTCTCTACTACAGTGCAGACCTTACTACACCATCGTCGTCTCGGCCGAGTACACGTCGCGCTACCTCGCGGCCGCGTCTACTTCACCGTCTTCTCCTGCTCCCGCTCGGACTGCGCGGCATGGTGCCGAGGCCAGCGTCTCGCGTAGCCCAGCTCACTCCGCGCGCGCCTGCTCCTCCAGTGACTTGTTCTCCTCTCCTCTCACCCTCCTACTCCTCGACACCGCACTGCACCTAAAGCTCCTTTGTCTTGTCCTTCAGCTGTGCCAGCAGCTCCTGCTCTTGGCGGGAAGGCGCCACCTCGCTGGAAAGCCTCCTTGACCTTGCTCCTGAACCTCACTTTCTCCTTCGTCGCCACTGTGTTGTAATGCGATGCGGGTCGCGTCCTTGCTGCTCACCGCGCTCACCACCTTCGCCGGCATTGTCTTCTTCGTCTCGATCGGCGGACATCCCTTCGAGCGGGTGACACTGACGGCCTAACTGATGGCAGCAGCGGCACCGACGGCACCCACGGCCAGGTCGTTCACCTTGATGCCGTCGGGAGCGACGTGCTTCGACGTCACGGTCGTGCCCTTCCTCGCCTCCGTGGTTCTCAGTCAGCAGCACGTCCACTCAACGCGCAGCCCTGCAGCTGCTGCAGTGCAGCACCTAGCACCTGACCGCCGCCGTATCCGCCCCGAGCTTCTCCGTCTCCTCTTCCTCCCAGTCCATCTTCTCGGCCAGCGCAGCGTTGCGATGAGCCCTTCCACAGCAGCGCGTCCATGCCCGCCGTGATGTCCCTCCCTCCTTGGCCTGCATGGCCTTCTCCGCGCGCATCTACTCCTTCTGGGCTGCTGCATCTTCTTCGGCTGCTCCTTCTGACATGCCTACTCCTAGCCCAGCACCACCGCCCCGTGCGCGCACTACTCCTGCAGCGCCTCCAGCCTCACATCGCGCTCGCTATGCGGTGCTTGCCAGTCGCCATCTGCCGCGGCGTCTTCATGCGCGCAACATCCACGAAGGTGCGCCGGGGCATGTGCTTGTACAGCGGCACGTCGTCACCCAGCGCCTCGAAGCGAATGAGCGCGCCCACCTCTTCCTTATGCTCGCGCGGTCACGTCCATCTCGCCCACCATCCGCTGGGGCCCTCCTGCCGGCACTGCTTCCGTGTCGCCGTGGTGGGGCATAACGACACCTTTCAGTCGACGCTCACGGTGCACCGCGACCTGCCCTCCTCCTCTTGCTCCAGCCCTCCGCCCTGCACTCCGAGACGCCTACTTCGTCCGTGCGTCGGGCTTAAGAAAACTGAGCCGAGAAATTTACAATAGCCCGATTTTCACACTTTCTATCGCCGTCCGGAATGAATAAGTGGGCCCTGGTTGGCGCAAGTAATTTTATGTGTCGCCAGTGTGTCTCTATTGCAAGTTTGACAGGATTCCGGATTCCGGTCCGGAATCTGCCAATTACTGTAGGATAAGAGGTATTTGGCCGGACACCCGACCCCTATGGTGAGGTTGCCAACTCGCTGTAGCCAATCAGCGATTTGTTTCTTATCATTTGAGGCTCAGTGACCTATTTTCATCCAATCGTCGCTTATTAGGGGTAGGTTTATTTCGCTCCAACTTATTTCTGGAATCGTCCGGAATTTCCTTCTTCGCGCAAATAAGTAACCATACAAAACTCAATATGTTTCTCGTTGTTACTCGATAAGTGCAATACCTGCCGGATGTAGCCACATTCAGACTTGCCCAAGACTTGCCCAAGGCTGAGAGGTGATGCAGCGAGCTTCCCGTGATCTCGATACAGTCACTGGAATATCATAGCGACTCCAACACCCAAAACGCTGCAGCGCGCTTCGGTGGCTGAGTAAACGAATGGCAGAATAAGCTTAGGAGATAATACATAGTGAAGCCCTAGAACTTTCGAGTTATATAAAATACTGTAGTCTCTACTACAGCGGGTGGAAAAAGTCTTAGCCCACCTCAAGCCAGCCCCATACATATAGCAAGTCAAAACGATTTGTAAGCCCGATGATCCAATGTTTCTACCTACCCAGTTGCATCCAGCAACACTAGCGATATAATGCACACGATGTGAAAGGTACTCATGTTGCCATCCATATAGGCAAACCAGGACCCCGAGAAACCAAGAAACGGATATGATATCGTGCAATGTCTGAAGGCATTCATCACGTTTTGCCACGCGTTGGAGGTTCACCATCTGGTGATCCGATACAAAAACCAAGATAAGCTCAGATTGGACCGGGAGGCCGCTTGTAAATCGTACTTCACTCGAGCGGCGATTCGGCAAAATCCAGAATTCAGTAGCCAGTGGAATTCGAGCAGATTATAGTTCAAACGATTCCGCGTCGAATGGTGAAATATTCACGCGAAACCAAGAAGAAACGGCAATTTTGTGAGTTGAAGCGCTGTTGTCATTTCACTTGCACATCTTTTTGACTTGGTTTTAATATACTAACCCGCACAGGTAGCTCGGGGTGGGCTATGACTTTCTCCACCCGCTGTACAGTGCAGACCTTACTACACCCGTCGTCTCGGCCGAGTACACGTCGCGCTACCTCGCGGCCGCGTCTACTTCACCGTCTTCTCCTGCTCCCGCTCGGACTGCGCGGCATGGTGCCGAGGCCAGCGTCTCGCGTAGCCCAGCTCACTCCGCGCGCGCCTGCTCCTCCAGTGACTTGTTCTCCTCTCCCCTCTCACCCTCCTACTCCTCGACACCGCACTGCACCTAAAGCTCCTTTGTCGTGTCCTTCAGCTGTGCCAGCAGCTCCTGCTCTTGGCGGGAAGGCGCCACCTCGCTGGAAAGCCTCCTTGACCTTGCTCCTGAACCTCACTTTCTCCTTCGTCGCCACTGTGTTGTAATGCGATGCGGGTCGCGTCCTTGCTGCTCACCGCGCTCACCACCTTCGCCGGCATTGTCTTCTTCGTCTCGATCGGCGGACATCCCTTCGAGCGGGTGACACTGACGGCCTAACTGATGGCAGCAGCGGCACCGACGGCACCCACGGCCAGGTCGTTCACCTTGATGCCGTCGGGAGCGACGTGCTTCGACGTCACGGTCGTGCCCTTCCTCGCCTCCGTGGTTCTCCGTCAGCAGCACGTCCACTCAACGCGCAGCCCTGCAGCTGCTGCAGTGCAGCACCTAGCACCTGACCGCCGCCGTATCCGCCCCGAGCTTCTCCGTCTCCTCTTCCTCCCAGTCCATCTTCTCGGCCAGCGCAGCGTTGCGATGAAGCCCTTCCACAGCAGCGCGTCCATGCCCGCCGTGATGTCCCTCCCTCCTTGGCCTGCATGGCCTTCTCCGCGCGCATCTACTCCTTCTGGGCTGCTGCATCTTCTTCGGCTGCTCCTTCTGACATGCCTACTCCTAGCCCAGCACCACCGCCCCGTGCGCGCACTACTCCTGCAGCGCCTCCAGCCTCACATCGCGCTCGCTATGCGGTGCTTGCCAGTCGCCATCTGCCGCGGCGTCTTCATGCGCGCAACATCCACGAAGGTGCGCCGGGGCATGTGCTTGTACAGCGGCACGTCGTCACCCAGCGCCTCGAAGCGAATGAGCGCGCCCACCTCTTCCTTATGCTCGCGCGGTCACGTCCATCTCGCCCACCATCCGCTGGGGGCCCTCCTGCCGGCACTGCTTCCGTGTCGCCGTGGTGGGGCATAACGACACCTTTCAGTCGACGCTCACGGTGCACCGCGACCTGCCCTCCTCCTCTTGCTCCAGCCCTCCGCCCTGCACTCCGAGACGCCTACTTCGTCCGTGCGTCGGGCTTAAGAAAACTGAGCCGAGAAATTTACAATAGCCCGATTTTCACACTTTCTATCGCCGTCCGGAATGAATAAGTGGGCCCTGGTTGGCGCAAGTAATTTTATGTGTCGCCAGTGTGTCTCTATTGCAAGTTTGACAGGATTCCGGATTCCGGTCCGGAATCTGCCAATTACTGTAGGATAAGAGGTATTTGGCCGGACACCCGACCCCTATGGTGAGGTTGCCAACTCGCTGTAGCCAATCAGCGATTTGTTTCTTATCATTTGAGGCTCAGTGACCTATTTTCATCCAATCGTCGCTTATTAGGGGTAGGTTTATTTCGCTCCAACTTATTTCTGGAATCGTCCGGAATTTCCTTCTTCGCGCAAATAAGTAACCATACAAAACTCAATATGTTTCTCGTTGTTACTCGATAAGTGCAATACCTGCCGGATGTAGCCACATTCAGACTTGCCCAAGACTTGCCCAAGGCTGAGAGGTGATGCAGCGAGCTTCCCGTGATCTCGATACAGTCACTGGAATATCATAGCGACTCCAACACCCAAAACGCTGCAGCGCGCTTCGGTGGCTGAGTAAACGAATGGCAGAATAAGCTTAGGAGATAATACATAGTGAAGCCCTAGAACTTTCGAGTTATATAAAATACTGTAGTCTCTACTACAGTGCAGACCTTACTACACCATCGTCGTCTCGGCCGAGTACACGTCGCGCTACCTCGCGGCCGCGTCTACTTCACCGTCTTCTCCTGCTCCCGCTCGGACTGCGCGGCATGGTGCCGAGGCCAGCGTCTCGCGTAGCCCAGCTCACTCCGCGCGCGCCTGCTCCTCCAGTGACTTGTTCTCCTCTCCCCTCTCACCCTCCTACTCCTCGACACCGCACTGCACCTAAAGCTCCTTTGTCTTGTCCTTCAGCTGGGCCAGCAGCTCCTGCTCTTGGCGGGAAGGCGCCACCTCGCTGGAAAGCCTCCTTGACCTTGCTCCTGAACCTCACTTTCTCCTTCGTCGCCACTGTGTTGTAATGCGATGCGGGTCGCGTCCTTGCTGCTCACCGCGCTCACCACCTTCGCCGGCATTGTCTTCTTCGTCTCGATCGGCGGACATCCCTTCGAGCGGGTGACACTGACGGCCTAACTGATGGCAGCAGCGGCACCGACGGCACCCACGGCCAGGTCGTTCACCTTGATGCCGTCGGGAGCGACGTGCTTCGACGTCACGGTCGTGCCCTTCCTCGCCTCCGTGGTTCTCCGTCAGCAGCACGTCCACTCAACGCGCAGCCCTGCAGCTGCTGCAGTGCAGCACCTAGCACCTGACCGCCGCCGTATCCGCCCCGAGCTTCTCCGTCTCCTCTTCCTCCCAGTCCATCTTCTCGGCCAGCGCAGCGTTGCGATGAGCCCTTCCACAGCAGCGCGTCCATGCCCGCCGTGATGTCCCTCCTCCTTGGCCTGCATGGCCTTCTCCGCGCGCATCTACTCCTTCTGGGCTGCTGCATCTTCTTCGGCTGCTCCTTCTGACATGCCTACTCCTAGCCCAGCACCACCGCCCCGTGCGCGCACTACTCCTGCAGCGCCTCCAGCCTCACATCGCGCTCGCTATGCGGTGCTTGCCAGTCGCCATCTGCCGCGGCGTCTTCATGCGCGCAACATCCACGAAGGTGCGCCGGGGCATGTGCTTGTACAGCGGCACGTCGTCACCCAGCGCCTCGAAGCGAATGAGCGCGCCCACCTCTTCCTTATGCTCGCGCGGTCACGTCCATCTCGCCCACCATCCGCTGGGGCCCTCCTGCCGGCACTGCTTCCGTGTCGCCGTGGTGGGGCATAACGACACCTTTCAGTCGACGCTCACGGTGCACCGCGACCTGCCCTCCTCCTCTTGCTCCAGCCCTCCGCCCTGCACTCCGAGACGCCTACTTCGTCCGTGCGTCGGGCTTAAGAAAACTGAGCCGAGAAATTTACAATAGCCCGATTTTCACACTTTCTATCGCCGTCCGGAATGAATAAGTGGGCCCTGGTTGGCGCAAGTAATTTTATGTGTCGCCAGTGTGTCTCTATTGCAAGTTTGACAGGATTCCGGATTCCGGTCCGGAATCTGCCAATTACTGTAGGATAAGAGGTATTTGGCCGGACACCCGACCCCTATGGTGAGGTTGCCAACTCGCTGTAGCCAATCAGCGATTTGTTTCTTATCATTTGAGGCTCAGTGACCTATTTTCATCCAATCGTCGCTTATTAGGGGTAGGTTTATTTCGCTCCAACTTATTTCTGGAATCGTCCGGAATTTCCTTCTTCGCGCAAATAAGTAACCATACAAAACTCAATATGTTTCTCGTTGTTACTCGATAAGTGCAATACCTGCCGGATGTAGCCACATTCAGACTCTGCCCAAGACTTGCCCAAGGCTGAGAGGTGATGCAGCGAGCTTCCCGTGATCTCGATACAGTCACTGGAATATCATAGCGACTCCAACACCCAAAACGCTGCAGCGCGCTTCGGTGGCTGAGTAAACGAATGGCAGAATAAGCTTAGGAGATAATACATAGTGAAGCCCTAGAACTTTCGAGTTATATAAAATACTGTAGTCTCTACTACAGTGCAGACCTTACTACACCATCGTCGTCTCGGCCGAGTACACGTCGCGCTACCTCGCGGCCGCGTCTACTTCACCGTCTTCTCCTGCTCCCGCTCGGACTGCGCGGCATGGTGCCGAGGCCAGCGTCTCGCGTAGCCCAGCTCACTCCGCGCGCGCCTGCTCCTCCAGTGACTTGTTCTCCTCTCCTCTCACCCTCCTACTCCTCGACACCGCACTGCACCTAAAGCTCCTTTGTCTTGTCCTTCAGCTGTGCCAGCAGCTCCTGCTCTTGGCGGGAAGGCGCCACCTCGCTGGAAAGCCTCCTTGACCTTGCTCCTGAACCTCACTTTCTCCTTCGTCGCCACTGTGTTGTAATGCGATGCGGGTCGCGTCCTTGCTGCTCACCGCGCTCACCACCTTCGCCGGCATTGTCTTCTTCGTCTCGATCGGCGGACATCCCTTCGAGCGGGTGACACTGACGGCCTAACTGATGGCAGCAGCGGCACCGACGGCACCCACGGCCAGGTCGTTCACCTTGATGCCGTCGGGAGCGACGTGCTTCGACGTCACGGTCGTGCCCTTCCTCGCCTCCGTGGTTCTCCGTCAGCAGCACGTCCACTCAACGCGCAGCCCTGCAGCTGCTGCAGTGCAGCACCTAGCACCTGACCGCCGCCGTATCCGCCCCGAGCTTCTCCGTCTCCTCTTCCTCCCAGTCCTTCTTCTCGGCCAGCGCAGCGTTGCGATGAGCCCTTCCACAGCAGCGCGTCCATGCCCGCCGTGATGTCCCTCCCTCCTTGGCCTGCATGGCCTTCTCCGCGCGCATCTACTCCTTCTGGGCTGCTGCATCTTCTTCGGCTGCTCCTTCTGACATGCCTACTCCTAGCCCAGCACCACCGCCCCGTGCGCGCACTACTCCTGCAGCGCCTCCAGCCTCACATCGCGCTCGCTATGCGGTGCTTGCCAGTCGCCATCTGCCGCGGCGTCTTCATGCGCGCAACATCCACGAAGGTGCGCCGGGGCATGTGCTTGTACAGCGGCACGTCGTCACCCAGCGCCTCGAAGCGAATGAGCGCGCCCACCTCTTCCTTATGCTCGCGCGGTCACGTCCATCTCGCCCACCATCCGCTGGGGGCCCTCCTGCCGGCACTGCTTCCGTGTCGCCGTGGTGGGGCATAACGACACCTTTCAGTCGACGCTCACGGTGCACCGCGACCTGCCCTCCTCCTCTTGCTCCAGCCCTCCGCCCTGCACTCCGAGACGCCTACTTCGTCCGTGCGTCGGGCTTAAGAAAACTGAGCCGAGAAATTTACAATAGCCCGATTTTCACACTTTCTATCGCCGTCCGGAATGAATAAGTGGGCCCTGGTTGGCGCAAGTAATTTTATGTGTCGCCAGTGTGTCTCTATTGCAAGTTTGACAGGATTCCGGATTCCGGTCCGGAATCTGCCAATTACTGTACATTGGATTGGGGTAGAGCTATGGCCTCTGAGGGGTGCTGAGGTGTTCCTCGGGTAATCAGAACAAGTTTTCGACCTGCAGCAAGAGTTCGTCCAGTAACAAGTCCTGATTCGACATGCTGATATTCCAGTCTTCCGTTGGCTTGAGTCGTCCGTCTTTTCTTCGGCATCCGAGACCATCTTTGCTCAGCGTTGGCGGTTGCATAGCTTTTGGCCTCCTCGTGACCTTCGCTGCAGGATTTGAGAGCATCACTCCGGTGCTTTTGGCGTACCCCACGACGCTTGTATTCGCTGTGGGGCCCGATCCCCTTGCGATTTTAGCCTCCGCCGCCGCGGTTGTTGGTGTTACTGTGTTATTGGTCTTCTTTCTGGCGGTGCCGGCGGTAGCCTTGGGCTTTTTGCTCGGATCCTTACGAGGGGTTGCTGTTTTTTTTCTCGCTTCTTAGTTGGAGGCCTCTGCTTCTGCGACCAATGCTTCGTCGGTAGGGGTTGAGATATTGCTTGGCATGGATAGTGCAGAGCTGCGCGGGTTGGGACGATTGAGCTGGTTGCTGCGGGGGCGGTTGGCGCTGGGATGCCGGGGGCGATTGCTGCGTCGGTTGCGTAGGAGCTGGCTGGTCTTGAGCTAGAGCTGGGGACTGGCCAAGAAGCGCAAGAATGGCGCCACGCACCTCGTCTTGGGTCTTCCTGGACTCGGCCAGCGCCAGTTACGTGCCTTCGACCAGTTGTCGAAGACTCTTGACTTCTTGGTCCAGCGCGTCGATCTACTTTTGGTCGGACTTGTGCTGCTTCTTGATCTACTGCTGCTGATGATGATCGCCACACTACCGCTCCAAATTGTGGATCCGGCCGTCCGGAATCAGAGCCGCTCCGTTGTACGCTTCTTGTGAGACTATCACCCCGCGGACCAACGCCTGCGTCTCCATGAACTTGATCTACACTTCGTCGTCGATCAAGGCGTCGCTATTCTCCCGAATTGGCTAGGGACGCTGCCGCCTCGCCGCCGGGGCTTCACCCAAGGACAACGTGGTCGTGGTCACTTGGGCTGCTCCGGTGCCGTGGGAAACCTATTAATACGTGAGAGCACCTATTAATCATTGATACATTTACGTTGATACAAAACTTTAAGATTAAATTAAAAGGCACTACTCGTACAGTGTTATGCGTGAAAACCGGACGGGTGTAAGAAATAAATTCATATGCATGGAACGGTCATAAACGATGTTCCAAATGAGTAATTCGCCAGCGCTCCCTTCTCCGCCGGCCAGTGCTCTCCAGAATCTGAAAGGGGTGTTATTGTAGGGGGACAATTAGAGGGCGGTATTGATAATGATTGACTTTTTCAGCTCGAGGCACTTCTCAAAATGCTCATACATCCTCAGCTTAGTACTAAGAAACCAGGAAAACGGTATTGCAGTATATTGACTATTTTATTGTAAAACAACAATAAGGTATTGTCACGGCCTCGACGTATATGCATTGGGAGAACCACCGGCGGCAATGACAAAGCCTCGATAAACATGATAACAAGAAGCGCATATACTTTTGCGTGTATTATACATGTACTCCAGTTTATCAAGTTATGTGCACGTCAATCGTGGAATATACACTACGAAATACATTTTTTTAAGCAAAATGTAGTCCTGCGCCCAATGCTGTTGGGAGATCTTAACAAGGACCCCATACTTTTTTGTGGCTGCGAAGTCGATGCTACCACAGCCTTTCCTGTGGATTTCGGGCCAGGAGTGACGTTCAAATCATAGGGCATTAAGTCCATACGATTCCTTGCTTGAACACGTTGAAGGGACCACGTGCAGTGATGCACTCCTCTAGCGTTGAAGAAGCATGAAGAAGCGGTTGAGGGGCGCCTAAGTGACGTGTAAGGATAGAGAGCTCAGTAGAGATATTTCGAAGCTTATTAGCCTTACGCCTGAGGTAAGATTGATAAGTCCTTATGTTACCGCTCATGTTTCCGCTGGTTGCGTTGGATAAGTCATACGTCATGGAGCTTACTTGTTAAGTTTCATGACGTATAAGGTCCTCACACTCGACAGACCAGAAATGAAATGGGAACGGGGAATATCCCGCTTAGACAATCGTAGCAAATTTCCGTTGTCCGTGCTCAGCACCCCGCGGTGTACCGCCGCCAGGCGGTGGTTTCGAGTCGTACGGTAGTTGGAGGGCGGTATCTGTAATACACTGTAGTAATATCTTGACCAACACAAGCCCGATGAAGCAAGACTGGCGGATCAAAGTACATGTCGAGCCCCGAGCGCCACCCGTCAAGGCCACTTCAACTTGCACAAAGACTGCGAGTCCGGTGTTGCATGGCTACATTTCGGTAGTCAAACCACTAAACATCCTGCTCATCTGACCAATCAACGCGCGCCCCTACCCTGAATTTCCATCTGTACGGCCAATCAGCGGCGGATTACTACCCTCTTACGCAAAAGCTGATGCAAGCCCGGCTTCCTTCCTGCAGTGCAGCCAACCGCCAACACATCGTCGCAGGTGCCCTCCGGCCAGCAGCTGGCAAAAGGCCACCCACGCCTCGACTCCGCGGGCCTTGAGAAACGCTGCACTCGGCTTGAGATCAGGCTCCGGCTCGCCACGCTGGCCGGCGGCATCAAGGCGTGGTGGGCACTGCCCAGGGCAGGCGCCAACAAGGCAAGGCCGAGCAGCGCAAATCGCATGCGGTCACTCCGCTGAGCTGCTCGCTGTCAACGGCCGGTTGACAGGTGCGGGCGCTGTAACGGGCAGGAAGTTTCGCTGGTTCCGCCCGCCGTCCGGCTCGCATTGGGAAAATGCGAGGAGAGCCTATACACCAGCGAGACGGCAGCCACCCGCGGTCTCCACTGCTGCTGCAGGGCAAGCAAGCCTTGCTGTTGCTTGTTGCGGTCTGAACACGCCGCCCGCTGCCGAAACTGCGCGAATAAGCCCCATCGCCATGCGCTCTCTCGCCCAGCTGACCAAGCCGTGGAAGCTCTCGGTTTCGCACGCCACGGCATTTGCGTTCTGCGGCGCACCCACGCGCACCGGCCCTAAATCAGCTATGGCCGCTTCGGTTTTGGGCTCTGGGCCAGCTGAGCGCCGCCGCCGACTCTACCTACCGCGCGCCACGTACCGCTTCCAGTGGGACCAAGTACGCCGCCGAGAACGCGCCTCCGAGCGAAACCACCCCTCAATGCAGCCGCAATGGCCTTCCATCGCTCAAAATCTGCGCGGGCCTTGGCTCGGAACAGCGGGTTACACACAGCAGCTGGGCGGCGTGAGCTCCGCGTGAAGGAAGCGCAGCCAGCTGGCGCCAAATGAGCCGTGGCCTCGCCCATATCCGATCCACGGACCATGGCAGGCCACATCATTGACGGTCTCTGGCCCACAGCGCCGCTGAATGCCGCTGTATGCTGGGCGGAATTTTGATCCCCGTTCTTATCGGCGCTGGCGAGCAGTGGGCCTCCGCAGCCGCGGCACCGGCACCATTTCCGTCTTATGCGCGACGCTCCCCATGCGAGGCGGCGCCTCAACGCCCAGCGCTGGTGGTGCTGGTCAACGTCACAGTCCCGACGACAACCTCATCCAATTTGCAGGCGAAATGTATGGCTTCCATCACCTTAGGTGGAATTTCCGGGTTTCTCGCAGTCAGCCTGCGCCCGTTGGGGCAGCCGGACGTTATCGAGGCGCTTTTCCTCGCTTTTTCGGAAAACCCGGCCCCGTCTCCGCACGGCGCCCACGGGCACTCACGGCAGTGGCAGGGTTTCACTTCTCAATTGGCTTCGCCAGGCCATAGCTGCGCTCCGTAGAGGCACTGCACCACTCCGCGGAAGGAAGGAAGGAAGCCATCCCACCCAGCCACCCACCCAGCCAACCAACCATCTAGACATTCCAGGAGAGGAGAGATGCAGAGCCCGCGCGAGATCTCGTCCGAGCGCCAGGGCGCGCTCACGCCCGCCACGGCCCGCCTCGTGACCAAGCCGGCCGTCGAGCTGCCGGAGAGCGGGGCCACGCCGCGCACGCTGGACCCGCCGCGGCGCGCCAGCCATGGGCCAACCTCAGCGTGGACACGGCCGTCAACGCGGACGAGGACGCCGCCGCAGCAGCCCACTTGCCATTCGCCTCGACGGCGTCCACCGCAGCAGCCAGCGCGGCCGCCTCTACGACTACGACTGCTAACGCAGCGCAGGCCGGCACGACCAGCGCGGCGTCCTCGATGCGCTCCGGATCGGGCTCCAGCCAGGTGACGCTGCCCGCGGGCCTGCTGCCCGAGCGCTACACGGCCGACCTGACCCACTGGCAGTCGCCCGCCGACCTGCCCGAGCGCCGCCTCATGGTCCAGCGCATCATCGCCATGACGCGCAGCAAGCGCGTGGACGCCGGCGCCTGCGCCGACGCGCGCACGCCGTCGCTGGCCAAGCGCATCGAGCTGTCGCTGTACTCGCGCGCCGCCTCCTTCCACGAGTACCGGGACCTCAACACGCTGCGCCGCCGCCTGCAGTCGCTCGTGTCGCTGAGCTTCCACGAGGCCGCCGTGTCGCGCCGCCGCGCCGCCGCGCTCATGTCGGGCAACGGAGCTGTTGTCACCGCAGTGCCCCAGCTGGGCAAGCGCAAGTGCCGCTCCATGACCCCGTTCGGCGTCTCCAGACTCATGATCAAGCGGCCGCGCGCCGAGTGCATCGGCTCCACGTCCACGTGCACGCCGCGCACCACCGCCCGGATGAACGAGGAGGCCGCGTTCTTCATCATGGACGAGGCCGTCCTGGGCCAAGTGTTCAGCTACCTGCCGGGCGTCGAGACGATTCGGTGTATGCAGCTCAACCGCTTCGCGCGCCGCGTGCTGCCGCGCTGCGTGTTCACACTCGAGGTGGAGCTGCGCCAGCTACAGGGCGCCTACACGCTGCACGCCGCGGCGGTGCCGACCCAGCCGTCCGCGACGCTGTTGTGCCAGTTCCCCAACCTGACGAGCCTGACCGTCTTCAACTCGATGAAACCGCTATGCGACCAGCAGGAGGCCGGACCCGCACTGCACGCCTGGGGCTGCAGCGAGCTGGACATCTCGCACGACAACGCCGGCGAGGAAGTGGTGCAGCAGCTTGCGGAGGGCATCGAGCTCGGCGCCTGCCGACGACTAACCAGTCTCCGCCTCGTGTCGGTCTTCACCAACACGTGCCGCGGCAACGCGCTGCATCTGCTGTGCGCTGCTCTGGTCAAGGGCTCGTGCCCGGACCTGGAGGACCTGCTGCTCGGAGGCAACGGCTTCTCGGACGTGGGCACGGTGGACGTCGCGTGGCTGCTCAAGGTCGGGTCGCTGCCCAAGCTGGCGCGCCTGGACATCCGCCGCAACTACATCGGCGAGTCGGGCCTCAAGCGCATCATGGCTGCTCTGCGCGCCGGCCGCTGCCAGCAGCTCAAGTATCTATGCATGGGCGGCAACATCATCACGGACAACTGCGTGGCGCCCGTCGTGGAGCTGCTCTCGAGCGCCAAGTGCCCGCAGATGCGCTTCCTCGGCCTCGAGGACAACTTCCTGAGCGCGCGCGGCGTGCAGTGCATCATCCAGGCGGCGGTGGCTGGCGGCATGATGCCCAAGCTGCACCACGTCTCCTGTGACGGGACGCTCGGAAGTGACGACTCCCAGAGTGTGCGGGCCGCATGAGGCAAACCATTAGACAAGTCAAGTCAAAGTCCACTGCAACACTAGGCACTCAAGGCAACGCACACATCAAAGCTGAAGTTAGAAAATTGTTAAATAACTAGTAGAGAATCGATGATTTTGTACATACAAAAATGAAGTGAATTGACATGAATTTCAACTTATCTTCTCAGTTAGATATCGCAAAGCTTCTGATAAGGGTTAGAATCGAGATCATCCCGTAGCTTAACCTCCTCGCGGTGCCCGAAGCGCCATCACCTAGCGAAGCCACCAACCTAGCGGCCGGCGCCATGTCGTACTTCATCCCGCCCGTAAACTACGGCATGATCGAGGAGGACCTGTACCGCTCGGGGCAGCCGAACGAGCTCAACTTCCCCTTCCTGGAGCGGCTCAACCTGCGCACCATTATATATCTGGCGCTGGAGGAGCCCAACCCGCAGTTCCAGAGCTTCGTGGAGGAGCAGGAGATCCAGCTCGTCTTCCTCGGCGGCAACACGCGCATGGAGAGCCGCCGCAAGTCCTGGGAGCCGCTGTCCGAGGAGACGGTGCTCGCGGCGCTCGACATCATCCTGGACCGCTCCAACTACCCGCTCTACATCACCTGCCACCTCGGCCGCGATCGCACGGGTAAGGGAGGAAGAATAGCGCGGCCTCCTTTAGCTGCGACGACTCGTATGGTGGCTGACGGTTTGTCACGTTAATGCTGCTGCTGTTGCTGTTCTACTGCAGGCGCGGTGGTGGGTTGCCTTCGCAAGATCCAGGGCTGGCACCTGTCGTCCATCTTCGAAGAGTATCGGCGCTTTGCCGGCAGCAAGGTGCGGCTGCAGAACGAGCAGTTCATCGAGCTGTTCGACACGGACCTGGTGACGATCCCCGTGAACCCGCCGTCGTGGCTCAGGAAACACCCGTGAGCAGATAACTACACACACTACTAGACTGTTGCAATGAAAATAACAACAAAGTCGATCTTGCATATGAAATAAACAGAGCTGGGCTTGCATTCAACAGTGCGTCGAGGGGCTTGTCATAGTCACCACTGCATGCACTTGGCCGGATCCTTCGTCGTCTCGGGAGGAACAAGTCCTCGCGTTACGCCTTGCGGCCGGCCAGGCGCCTCCAACGGCAGCAAGCTACCCGACGTCATAGCACATGCGTTGCCAGCCCAGCTCGCAAGATGAACGAGGGGCGTGAAGATTGGCTGCGAATGGACACCGACGAGAGCCGAGTTGCTTCTTCTCCTTATTGCTGCCGTCTTCTCTCTTCTTCTTCGTCAACAACTCGCTCTCTTCTCTTTTCTTCTCTCAGACACTGAAGGGACTTAGCACCGGAAGCCGCCGACCTGCTCCAGCGCGCAGTCGATCTGGTCCTGGTCCTCGAGCTCCAGCATCTTAGGCGTCTGGTCGCCGCTGATGCGCGTGCCGTCCAGCAGGAAGCGCAGCGCGCTGGCGGGCACGCCCTTGCGCTGGGCGTAGGCGGAGAAGATCTTCTCCATCTTCGTGTTGGGCTTCACCTTGAAGAACGTCTCCTCGCCCGACTGGTCCTTCACTCGGATCGTGATGGCCTCGGCCTTCTTCTTGTCGTCGCTGTTGCTGCCGGTGTCCGGGGTGGGGGGCACTTCGTCCGACATGGTGTTATTGACTGCAGGTACACAAGCAACAAGCGACAGTTAGATTCCCAAAACTCACTTGGACTTTGTGGGCGCAAGTGCAACTTTTCCTCTCCCCCTCCGACCTCCGCCACTAGAAGGTAGCTCCAGGCACGGGGAGGGCATCAAGGTGCAGCACTCGCAGGCCTGTTGCATGTAGCGCTGCCGCCATACAGCGGCAGCAAGGAGCCTGACTGGCATCTTGCACTCACCTTCTTCCAGTTGCTTGAATTTCAAAGTGAGGGTTTTGGTCGTGTCGTTTCTTTCCGCAAATTTCCGCCTAGCCAACCGGGGTGCTTGCCACAAACAGTGTCATTGCCACAAACAAAGTCAAACCCGCTTCCCGCAAACAACAGACCCGCGCGTCTGAAAAAACGTTATCATACCTTTTTCAAGTCAAACCATGAAAATGGGTCTGGTTTACTCTATATGTGGTGAGATTTGTGAAGACCCGTAGATATTATGCAGACCAATAAGAAGCACGATTTGCCTTCAGGAATGAGCTTTGAATGTGGCAAAATCGCGTATTTGTGGGTACCTTATTTTACGTTTTGTACCCTTATTCAAGGATTCGTCAGGATCCCAAAATAAGGTATGCGTCACCGTATTTTGGGCACTCGGCACTTTGCCCAACAGCGCGCACACGGAGCTATCGGCCGGAGACACTTGGGCGGCTGCACACAGACGACATGGTACGTAGCGCGCTGTTCACGCAGCGCAGTCGAGAGAGGGAGGATAGGTGCTGTCGGAGGAAGCGTCTACCCGTCGCAGACCCACTCTGAAGCTCTGGATACGGAGCTACTCCAGCGGCGCTAACGTATCTTGGTTCCTCGGTGTCTGTAGCTGCCGCTTTCGCTGCTCAAGACGGCGCAGGGCCACCCCATGGTAAGTCCACACTTAAAATGAGAGAAGTTCAATGTATTGGTTAGGAGGTGGCTGACGCTGTATTGCTACTGCAGCTGGTGGAGCTCAAGAATGGCGACACGTACAACGGACACTTGGTCAACTGCGACACCTGGATGAACGTCAACCTGCGCGAGGTTATCTGCACGTCCAAGGTGCGAGCTGGGGTCAAATGACAAGTGTGTAGTGCTGCTGCTCAAATTATTTTGATATGTATGATGCTGTAGGACGGTGACCGCTTCTGGAAGATGCCCGAGTGCTACATCCGCGGCAACACCATCAAGTACATTCGCGTGCCCAACGAGGTAGATACATACACCGATTCAAGTGCTAATTGTAGTGCTGGTGTCTAATGTGTACTTTTTGTTTCGTGCTACAGATTCTGGACATGGTGAACGAGGAAGACTTCAGCAAGCGCGGTGGGTGTCTGCTGAGACGATGCAGAGCAATAATTGGCGAGTGCTGCTCGTTTCATGTCGGTTATATGCTCACTCTTATCTATGCGTATGCGATGAATAACAGACCGCCAAGCCAACCGTGGACGTGGTCGCGGTGCTCGTGGCGGCTTCGGTGGACGAGGAGGTCGCGGAGGCCGGGGCGGACGCGGCGGGCGTGGCGATGGCCCTGGCGGCCGGGGTGGACGTGGTGATGGTGGCCGCGGACGTGGCCGAGGTGGAGGTCGCGGTCGTGGCCGCGGGCGCGGCGGCGACAACTAGCTAGCTAGATAACGAACGACGGAAACGAGGAGTAACCTGAAGACACACACCATCGCCACAAACGGTGAAGCTTGCAGACCGCTTCAAGCAGCTACAGTAGAGGTACCAATCGAAGTCACATACTCCTTTCTCTACTTTGTCAAGTGTATATTCGTTGAAAGAGGCAAATATGTGTTGGGTGTTGGTGGCGAGGTGACCTCATAGGGGCAGTCCGTCTCTTAAATCGCTGCCTTGTCTTGCTAAAAAAGAACCTGCGTGATCTAATTACTTGGCTTCGGCGCCGCCGGGGCCCTGCGGGTTGTTCTTGATGAGGTAGGCGGCCAACCACTCGATCGGGTTGGGCGGACGCTCCTTGACGAGCGCCGACATGCCCTGCAGCAGGATCGGCACCACGGTCTGGTCCAGGTACGCGCGGATGGGCAGCGCCTGCACCTCCACCTTGTCCTGGACGCTCTCGGCCGCGGGCTCAGCGGCCTTCACCTCGTCTTCGTCGGCCTTGGAGGCGGGCGCCTCCTGCGCCGGCTCGTCCTTGCTGTCGGCCTCGGGCTTGGCCTCCTCCTCCTTGGCGTCGGCTTCGGCCTCCTTGCTCTCGGCCGCGGGCTCCTCAGCGTGCTCTTCCTCTGCAGCCGGGGCGGGCTCTGCGACCTCCTCAGCGGGGGCAGGCTCGGCCGCGACAGGCTCCTCCTCGGCGGCTGGCGCCTCCTCCGTCACGACGGGCTCGGCGATATCTGCACATGGACAACCACAACAAGAAGAGACGGAGTGTGAGCCACGGGATCTTCTACTTCTTAGCTGCTCGAGCTGAAGCTGGTGACGAAGATGAGGGCGGACGCACCATTCACGGGGGCGTCGTCTTCCATGTTTTCTGTTGACTGTGGGGGCTGCGCGCGGCGAGGGCGAGCGGAAATTGACTTGGCACCTCCTGCTGAAGATCACAAATGCCGCTCCACGTCCGTGTCGACTCCGACTCGGCGCTGCCTGCAGTTGTTTTTGGGCTAGTGCGGCCAAATTGGGCGGTTGGATTGGATGCCGCAAATAGAGACCGGACCCTGGAAACGAGAGCCAAAAAACGACTGTAACGACCAGGCTTCAAAACGACGTGGGATTGGGCAGAAAGTGTACTCCTGTGACTGTACATGTACCCCCAGGGGTACGTGACGAAGAAATTGCAACTGTCCACCTTTTTTTCGGCTTAAGATCGCGTCCTTCCGCGATGGACCTGCACCAGCCCACACAAGTACAAGCTGCAATGCCTCCTTTGTTTGCCAACACAAGTTCTTCACTAGGACGGTGCTTTTTGATGGGGCAACAGGGTAGAGCACGGAGCGTATCTGCGCCCTACGAATATTTGACGTTCCATCTTCAATGTGAACCCATGTGAGCGAACCCATTTCTCCCGCGACGCATCAATATATCGCTCTGGCCCGCATCACAGCGCAATTGACCCGGTCGACAGCACCACGCATGTCCTCGCCCTCTTCGTCTTCCGCGTCGTGCACCCGCAACCAGACGGCGTTAACCTCTCAGTGCAATTCTCTGTGCGCTGAAGGCCGCCCCTGCGTCGCGTACGCTGCGGGGGACGAAGCAGAGTGTATCACCTCGCTCTCCACCTTCGGGACCTGCACGGCCGACGACTATTGCACGTACGAGTGCTTCGCCAATGGCCCGGACGACTTTGCAGCCAATGGAGCCATCGACTTCAGCACGTACACGTTCCTGATCCCGTTCGGGAGCGACGTGGAGCCAAGTGAGCAGGAGTTGGGCTGGTCCAGCGAGCAGGAGGCCGCTGCGGATGCGCAATTGGCGGTGGCGACGAATTTGACGACGCAACATCCGTCCAAGTCGAACGACGCACTGCAACACATTGAGCCGCTGGACTTCATGACGTCCACGACGGGGGTCGTGCTGGTTGGGGGGTCCAGTGTCTTTGGCGTCCGAGGAAAAGTGGCTCGTGTGCAGCTTCCAGGGAATTTGTTCACGGCTGATACGCAGCTCCGGGCAGTGTATGTGAATTGTTATAGTTGTGGCTGAGTGACTAGGTAGCTAACTAGTTTCTTTGTGTACGGCAGGACATTGGCGAACCTCGGCTTGGAGCAGATCCTCGCGTCGTCGTTGCCGTCTGGGCTGGTTAACCTGACCATCTCCAACTGCCTCATGACGAGTTACCCAGAGGACTTGCAGGCTATGCGTGATCTGGAATATTTGTAAGACGTGCTTGGATAAGTGAGCGATGCTTGATCGGACTGCGAGGAAATTCGCTAAATATTGTGCATGGTGGTGGTGGTACAGAGATCTGTCCAAGAACTACTACGGATACTTCCCTGCGGATCTGAAGCTGCCGAAGCTGCAAACGCTCAACTTGTCTTCTAACAGTATTGGCAGCTTCGGGGGCTCTTTGCCGAGCCTCATCACACTGTACGTGAAATTCTACCATGGTTTTCGATTTCTTTTGAGCGACTAACATTTAAACCCCACAATACTGCAGTGATCTTGCGGGCAACAACCTCACCTCCATTCCAACGACAATTTATGGCATGAAATCACTGCAGCGACTCGATCTGAGCGGGAATAATTTTGCTGGCGTGGAACTCACTTCGGCGCAGTTCAGCTTTCTCCGGGGTCTCAACGATTTTACAGTGGGTTCATTTGGTGAGGCAGCTTGCAACACGACAGAGAAGCTTGAAACCAGCACCGGCACACTCAGCGTGTGCGTATCCGGTACCACCAACTCGACAGAAAGCGAGGACTCGTCTTCCAACAAAGCGCTCATCGCCGGGGTCATGGCGGCAGTTATCGTGCTCTTCATCATCCTCGCCATCATCTTCATCTTCCGATGTCTCCGTCATCGCGCAGAGCGTTTAAAACCCGACACAGAGCCAGAAATCCTTCATCTGCAGCGCCAGCTCATCAGCCCGACCGAGAATGCTCCTTACACGCACGCACTCAGTGCAGAGCGATATTCCGATCCAGATTCTGACGCCGAAGCAATTCCAGACCAACACGCATTCCCTTACGACGACGAACTCGGCATGCTCCTCTTAAATGTGGACGATTTCGAGTACATCCGCAAGCTGACAAGCGAACCTCGAGCTCGAAGTCATCGTGTGACGTTCCTAACGAGGTTCCGTGGCTCGCGATTCCTCGTCTGCAAGAGACTGCAGCAAGAATCGCTCGATGAAGCCTCAGAGACGCAACGCTTTGCTGAAGAGGTTCGTCTTGCTGCGTCTCTGGATCATCCGCGGATCGTTGCTCTCGTGGGTATCCTTTGGAGTCGCGTGTACGGCTTGGAGGCGCTCTACGAGTACATGGAGGGAGGAGATTTACGCTCACATCTCGCTAGCGTTGACGGTGCCAGTCACGACGTACGATCGTGGCGGTCACACAGTGCGTGGAAGTTGCAGGTCGCCTTCGATGTGGCCGAAGCGTTGGCGTACGCGCACGCGTTCTCCCCTCGACTCGTACACCGTGACTTGACGTCACACAGTGTTTTACTATCGTCACCGCCGGAACTTCGCGCTCGGCTGGATGAATTCGTGGTCGAGCAGCAGCAAGAATTCCCCAGTATGCCGACCATTGGCATAACAGTCCGAGAGGAGAGATGGCTGCCTCCGGAGGTGATCACGGGCGCAGCAGACTACAGTCCCGCAGCGGATATGTACGCGTTTGGCGTGATTCTATCGGAGATCGACACGCACTCGTTGCCCTACGAGAACATTCAGGGCGTGGTGAGCGGCAGGCAAAACATGAGCGAAGTGGAGATCCTCGACCTCGTGGCGTCTGGCAAGTTGCATCCTGTCTTCACACTCGGCTGTCCGACGGGAGTTCGAGAGCTGGCAGAGCGATGCTTAAGCTTCGAAGCTACCGAGCGACCCACTGCGCTGCAAGCGGTCATTGTTCTACGCACGCTGCTATCAGAAGACCGTCGGACCTCGTTCACTGTTTAGTTTGAGAGCTATTGCGCATGAATTCAGTGTGTATTGTTCACTCTACCTATCTCTTCATCTCACTGTGGCGGCGGAAGCAAGTCTCTCGTTTGAATACGTCGCACCGACTCGCCCGTGATGGGGTTCACCCCTTCGCGCGAGTTGTGGTACTGCAGGTTCTGAGCTCTCAGCATGGCGCGGTGCTTGATCGCAGCGTCTGCAGCTTGGAGTCGCTCGCCATCTTTGCCGTCGTTGTACTTGAGTGTCACGGGGTTGAACGGTTCGCCGCACTTGTTGCGTCGAGCTTTGGAGCCCGACGCTCGCAGCGCCTCCCACCGACGCTTCTCCTCTGCAGAGGCAGCGTCCATAGCCTCCCAGCGTCGCACGTCGCGGTTCACAGCCTCTCGACGACGTCGCTCCTGGTGGATTTTGGTGCGAGTTCGAGCGTCTTCGCGAGCTGCACGCTCCTCTCCGGCAGTGTCCGAGTGGAAGCGGTCGGCGTCGCTCATGAACCCCTGACTCTGAGGCGTGTACACCAGCATGGCACTACCCGCGGCTGTTGTATCGACGCGTACGAAGCCTTCCTTGCGAGCCCGGAGGCGCTCCTTCTCACGCTGCTCCTTGTCACAAACGGCCTCGCGCTGCTCTCGCGTCCGCGCCGGGATGTTGTTGAACTCGCGGACGGAGGTGGTCCCTGCTGGCGCCTTGCTGTTCGCTGGCATTTTATCACGTAGAGATGGTCTTTCAGTTGCTTGAGAGAGAGGAGACGGCGAGTGCTAAAGGAGAAGTGGAGAAGGTGGACGAAATGATGCAGTGTAGCCATTTATAGAGATACCTGCTGGTTACGTTGAAGTTGCAAGATGATCGCAATCTGCCTATCAGAAGAAGGTGAATATGCAGGTCTCGCACTTCTCCACGAGGGGCACGACGCTGTCTTGCCACGTGACTTGGCCGGTCTTTTTGTTCGACTGCGCCTGAGTCTGCTGCCCTTGTTGCGGTGGAGCTCCAGTGCCGACTGCAGGGAACGAGTGCGGCGACACATCCACGCCGTTTACATGAGTGAGGAAGACTTCATCGCGACGCATGCCAGCCTCGAAGCACGGCGAGCCAGGCAGCGCCTGCACCACGATCCCTCCGTCCTGGTGCCGCAGCGGCTTGAGTCCCAGCGCGCCGTTCACCTTGGTCACGCTGATGGTCTGTTCGCAGTCGAAGCTGAACCAGAGCCGCACAGTCTGCACGAATCCTCGCTGCATCTCGTCCGGGTTGAGGTGATACACGCCTTCGTACAAAATCTGAGGCCCTTGCTGCGAGATGGCGCTCGGACAAGCCGCAGCCAGCGGCAACGTACAGGTCTGGATGCTCAGGATAGTTACCGGTCGCCCTGCACGTCGAAAGTTGTTGATGTACTCCCGAGCTCGGTTCGTCGTCACGAGAACGTCTTCGTACTGCGCTGTGGGTCGAAGCGAAAGAGACTTCTTCTCCTTGAGCATGACGGGGACCCACGTGCCGATGTGGATGTACGGCTCGTGGTACGAGCCGTGCTCCTCGCTGGTCTCGTGATGGAAACCTCCATGTGCTGCGTTGCCCAGTGGTGAGATCGGCATACTGGACGCTGGAACTCCATGCAACGCGCTCGCACGACGGATCTCCATGGGCTGGAAGGGCGTCGCGCTGACCCGACGGACGCCGCGGATGGCATGGTCCGTTTGCAGGTTCAGGTCGCTGCGTTGGCGGAACGGACTGCCGAAGATGTCGAGCACCCAGCGCGAGTCGGGCTCCACGAGGCTGTCCACTTGGCCCTCGAGCTCTTCTGCGGATGAGCCGTCCGGGAACGTGTACAGCGCGATGTCGTCTGCAGACCCGACGGCGAAGAGCTCTTCCTCGCTGTAGAGCGCGCGCGCGAGCCCCATCTTGACGTCGCCCCAGCTCTCGGCCCGATGGAGCTCCGCCGGCTCGAGCTCGAAGCACCCGTCGTTCTTGCACACCAACACCCGCATGACGATCGGAGGAGGTGCTGTAGTGGAGTGAGTGGTGGGTGGGGAGACCACCCGAGAGGCCGTCTCAACTACTAGCTAACTGTTCAGGATAAGCTCGAAGCGCCCTTATGACGCGAGGACGCCAGCGGCGTTTCACGCTTTGGCGAATATAGACCACGAAGCTGAAGGCATTGCGGATGTAGAGCACGACATGTAGTAAGCTTATCGATAGCACAAAGACAAAAGACCTGGCCCGATAGGATGTCCGCGTTACCGTAAACGACTTGCTGCAACAACACGATCGAACAGGTATCCAACGAGCGCAAGTCATCGTCGTGACCGGAGTTCGAGGCCACGTCGGGACGCGAAGCAGCAAAACGCTTCGACGTCGAGACCGAGACCGCACGCCTTGATGTGTGCGTCGCCGATCCGATTTGCACGCAGGCTTGAAGACTGAAGCAACGTGGCGATAGGTAGCCGCGAGCGAACAACCAACGCGCCAGCTCTCTGGTCTCTGGTCCATTCGCCGGTCAGCCTGTCGTCCACGAGAAGGAGCGCGTGGCAGGCAGGCAGCCAGCCACTTCAACGTCGAAATGTGTGTAGATCGAGATCGATCTTTGGCAATGCGTAGTGGCGGACAGCAGGCAATACTGTACTGTACGCCTGCCAGTGTCGCGCGGATTACGCGCTGGGGAGACGCCGGCTGCAGGGTGTGGCAGGCTGGTGGAGGCACAGTCCACTTGTGCGTCACCGCCAGCCGCCAATGTCTGGGTTGGGGCGTGTGTCCCAGCAGCAGCAGCAGCAGCGAAAGTCGACTGGCGAGCGTGAACATGCTGAGGTTTCCTGGCGAAAGGCACGAGATGGCAGTTCGCTGCCACGCGGGACTCGACTCGACCTCTGCAGTCTGCAACGACGTCCCGGTGTCGGGTCGCGGGATCAGCTGGCCCAGGTTGAAGTTGATGCCCCTCGAGATGCGCTCCTGGGCTCGGCTCAGCTGATGTCATCAGACTGACAGTCTGATGATCAGCAGCGGCGGCACCAGCTCGACGGACCGCAACGAGGGCCAAGCGGCGATCACAAAATTGAGGGATTTTGGTCCCGCTCGGACAAGAACCAGTATTATAGCATTAGCAGCGTTTTCCAGCCCGCACGCCAGCCTTGCTCGAAGGCGGCGTCGCTGGCACCGCAGAGGCGATCGAGTCGATCGCCAGAGGCTGTCTTAGTCTTGCACTAGACTGCACTCGGCGACGACACGACAAGTATTAGTCGACAAGTATCCTTGCTATCGTGCTCATAAATACGCCCTCTCCATTTGGCCCCAAGCAACCTGCGTTTTCTTGCAAAAGCGCTATCGTCGGGCGGTGACATCGGGAGGTCACGGCCTGCGCCTCGAACTGAGGGAACCGAATTGGCGTGCGTACCAGGTAGATTTTCCTAACGCAACACAACACCTTCGCATGGAGCGCGCTTCTTGCTGCGATCATGCGCGCGCAAAATTTTGACTTGTATTCACTATCCAAATTTAGTCCGTATCAATTCGCACAACGAAATTCCAGCATACGGGTACGCTAACCCGGCTCGCATCCAGATTGCTACATGTAGACTACTTGGCCTTTGCTACGAGCACTAGTCTAATGCCGCCATGGCAAGAATCTTGGCACTTATTTTGCGTGGGTCTCTTCAGGTACGACAATCGGGTACACACACTCCTGCGTCTTCGAATAGAATATCTCTCATCCGACCGAGAAAACTAAACCCGGGCCCATCAACCTATTACTATGAATCAAGTCCTTCTCGCGTCTATTGTGGTTTGTCCAATTCATCATTGCGGTCCGCTCGCATCAATCAGCCTCCTTTGCGGGTAGGCACCTCGCACTTGCAGGCGCTGCTCCACGCCCTTTTCGGCCTAGTTTTGGGAATTGGCTTCTGGAATAGTCCGCGCCCTTTTCTCTGCACCATTTTACAAGTCATTCTCTTCGCCGCGGCTATGCGCAAAAAATCCCCGTCTGTTCACGCCGAGATGCTCTCTCGCCTGCTGCGCCCGACTACAAATATATCACCGAAACTAAGCTCGGTCGGTCGCACTAGACGCCGCCGTTAGCAGCACTCTCCCTTCCGCGCGCACATGTCGTCGTTGCACTTTGCAGGCTTTCATTTCAGAATCCGCCGCCTCGAGCTCACTACGTACCGACTTGGTCGTTACGCCTACCACACGGATCCTCGCTGCTTCAGCCTTCAGCCTTCAATTCAAGCCACACACTTACTCGATTGCATCCATGATGGAGAACCCGCTGCACTCGTCGACGCTGCCCAAGGCCGGCGGCGGCCTGCGCAAGTCCAGCTCCACGCGCAGCCTGGCGTCGCTGGCCGACGTGCAGGCGCTGATCCTGGCGCAGGACGAGGAGGAGCAGGCGCAGCAGCGCAGCAAGTCGCTGCAGAAGCCGCCGCGCCACGCGAGCGTGCCCATGTACGCGCAGATTTTGCTGCAGCTGTGGCAGCGCGAGCTGCAGCGCAACGACGTGGGGCTCACGAGCGACTTCTTCTACGACCTCAACGGCACGGAGGAGCAGGGCGCGCAGCTTGTCGGCCGCATGCAGGCGCTCGGCTTCAACATCACGGTGCCGCAGTTCTTGTCCATGCACCGCTGCTCCATCTACTCGGTGCTGCTGGTGGCGTTGTGAGAACGCTGCAACACAAGACCAAGAAGAAGAGAGGAGCGAAGATGTTACTATTTTATCGGTCGGCTGGCCAGTCCGACCACGACGTTCCCACACCCGTTCGCGCGTCCTCTCACTGTCACAAGCCTTTCAGATGCAAGAGCGCGGCTTCCCGTAGTCCACGAGTTCCCTCCCGCCAGCGCCGCGCACCAGCGTCATCCCCAGTAGCATAGCAACGATAATTTATAGCGCACCACACGAACGAACCATGCAATTGCAAGTGCTGCGTCGTCGTGCATCAGCCTCAATCAATATACATGTACGATATCCTTTGAACGCCCAACTGCCAGCCAGGACAAGTTTTCTCATTTTTATTGGCTTCCTCTTCACTTAACGTCCGCGGCGGAATTGGCTCTGTAGTTTGCTCTTGTGCAGACGGCCGAGCCGCGTGTTGGCGCGTGACGACTGGCGACGGAAGTCGCTCTCGCCGCCCATCGTGCCCGGGTCCACGTACTGCGGCCGCGGGTAGCAGATCTTGTAGTGCAGCGCCACGTCCACCTGGTTGTGGCCCTGGCGCACGGCTTCCTCGACCACGGCGGGATCTCGCAGCGACCGGTTCTCCTCAAAGCGTCTCCTGCAGACCATTGAATCCGATTAAAGGTTAGATACCTTTTCCACATTTTAACCACCAGAACATTCCGCAATCGAGCGCAAACACTAGCGCAAGTGCATTGCGTCGGTCCTGATGCCCTCACGACAGACTCAAAGCTTCTTTACCTGGCCTCAGCGCGGATCCAATCTTGCTCCACAGCGCCGCCTTCCCCTGCATATTATAATAGGGTCGAGCACCAAGAGCGCAGTGTCAGATGGCAGAGAGAATGAGGAGCCGCTCGCTCGCTGGTGATGGGACGCCAGGAACCGGAATGACGGACGCCGCGCTGGCTGGCTGGCTGGTCCTCATAGACTGCTGCTTGGTGGAGACCCACGTACATGTCCTGGCCACGCGGAGAATGCGGCGGTAGAGCGATAGCGACATGGCGGCAGGTTACGGCGAGTCGGGCGTGGCGTGCGCGCTGGTCATGGAGCAAGCAGCGTCGCCTCGTTCCAGTGGTGACCGCTCTGGATTGGCTCGAAAAATGGGCCGCACGTTAAACGAGTGTCGCACCAACTGGCGCAACCTTCGAGTTACAACGCGCTCGGCTAGTCTAAAGTATCAATCAGAACGACGTTGTCCGTCGGTCACAGAAATCGTCACACTTATCCCACTAAGTACGAACACCGCTAATTCCTTTTTTGCGGCCGCGCGCAGCGATGGCGGCTCGGTCGCCGATGGCGACCCCACATAAGGATATTGCGGGGCCGCAGGACCCGCCCCGGCCTCTGTATTACTAACCTGACATTGAGAGTAGTGCAGCGAGCCGACGAGGCGAGCGGAACGGGTCCACTACTGCCGTAGCGAAGCGTAGGCAGCTTGCTTCAACAGCGGAGCGAGCTTAGCGAGCGCAGCGTCAACCAACTAAAATTCCCCGCCGCGTAGCGCGGCGCTCAACAGTAGTCACTTCAAGTTCAATCTGAGACCCGTCGCTAAAAGTGAATCCATTTGG
Organism: Phytophthora melonis; assembly: GCA_024211575.1. Lineage (NCBI taxonomy): Eukaryota > Oomycota > Peronosporomycetes > Peronosporales > Peronosporaceae > Phytophthora > Phytophthora melonis. Next base: position 2,111,032 of record JAMXKT010000085.1, read on the forward strand.
GTACAGCATTACAAGAAGCTCCACATATGCCTGAGATGCATGGCTAGAATCTACCTGCCAATTCGGTTCCCCCAGTTCGAGGCGCAGGCCGTGACCTCCCGGTGTCACCGCCCGACGATAGCGCTTTTGCAAGAAAACGCAGGTTGCTTGGGGCCAAATGGCGAGGGCGTATTTATGAGCACAAGGCAACCAAATACTTGTCGACTAACTTGGTGTCGTGCCGTCGCTCAAAGTGCAGTCCAGTGCAAGACAGCCTCTAGGCGATCGACTCGATCGCCTCTGCGGTGCCAGCGACGCCGCCTTCGAGCAAGGCTGGCGTGCGGGCTGGAAAACGCCCATCGGACGTGCAAATGCTATACTGTAATACTGGTTCTTGTCCGAGCGGGACCAAAATCCCTCAATTATGTGATGGCCGCTTGGCCCTCGTTGCGGTCCGTCGAGCTGGTGCCGCCGCTGCTGATCATCAGTTGAGCCGAGCCCAGGGAAGCGCATCTCGAGGGGCATCAACTTCAACCTGGGCCAGCTGATCCCGCGACCCGACACCGGGACGTCGTTGCAGACTGCAGAGGTCGAGTCGAGTCCCGCGTGGCAGCGAACTGCCATCTCGTGCCTTTCGCTAGGAAACCTCAGCATGTTCACGCTCGCCAGTCGACTTTCGCTGCTGCTGCTGCTGCTGCTGGGACACACGCCCCAACCCAGACATTGGCGGCTGGCGGTGACGCACAAGTGGACTGTGCCTCCACCAGCCTGCCACACACTGCAGCCGGCGTCTCCCCAGCGCGTAATCCGCGCGACACTGGCAGGCGTACAGTACAGTATTGCCTGCTGTCCGCCACTACGCATTGCCAAAGATCGATCTCGATCTACACACATTTCGACGTTGAAGTGGCTGGCTGCCTGCCTGCCACGCGCTCCTTCTCGTGGACGACAGGCTGACCGGCGAATGGACCAGAGACCAGAGAGCTGGCGCGTTGGTTGCTCGCTCGCGGCTACCTATCGCCACGTTGCTTCAGTCTTCAAGCCTGCGTGCAAATCGGATCGGCGACGCACACATCAAGGCGTGCGGTCTCGGTCTCGACGTCGAAGCGTTTTGCTGCTTCGCGTCCCGACGTGGCCTCGAACTCCGGTCACGACGATGACTTGCGCTCGTTGGATTCTTTTTCGATCGTTGTTAGTGTTAAGGTTGCCAACCAAAACGTGTCCACTGTGCTGGCATCACTTCCTGCTTCGGGGTGCTTCAGCGCGTTACCACCATCGGGTCGAGCAAAAAAGATATTCCTCAGAAAAAAGTTCTGCGAGCCACCAATAACTAACTGCATCCTGGAGCGCGTATTGCTGCGTCTTCTTTTGATAGGAGCAAACACTGCAGCATTATTTTTTTTACTGGCATTGCCTTCTTCTCTTTCAAAGTGAAGAGTTTCGATTTCGCTGTTATGAAAACCATGGGGTCCATAATCCCATGTATATTATTCTACATTTCGAGTAGTTTCGAAGTATCCTTTTTGCTGCAAAACCCACATTCATTGCCTGTACTGGGCCAATCTGTACTACACTCATAGCCACAGCTGAGTATCCTTATCGAATGAATCCAAAAGTGCTCCTTTGTGTGCTTTTGCCTTGAACTTTTGTACGCGAAAGAGTCCAACAGGAAGATATTCGATCTTCATCTCAAGTATATCCACTCATTTTCAGACGCCCAGCACGCAGTCTCGATCCAGCTCACTCCACGCAGAAAATATTTGAGCTGAAATAATACCGTAGCCTCCTTTTGCTCCGTTATTCGAAAAATGGAGCCACACCGGGGGCCTGGGAATGGCCAAGGGGACTGCTGCCGCCGCTGATCCGCGCTTATTCAGCATCGAAACTCGCACCACGACGCCGTAGTCGACAGAACGTTGCAGACGGTCTTGGATGTAGGCGTTATGTTGGACATGACCAGCGAGGAAGTTTATCATCCGATAAGTTTGGCTGCTGGTATTGGGCGGATCACAGACTCTCCCCCACCAACCCCCGCCAAGACCTCCAAGTTCGCGCACGATATCATCCACGAAGGAGCCGTCCGTAACCTTTTCCGTTGTTGGATCGGGTAAGCCACGGTGGGTCTGAATTTCCGGCAGCAGCGTTTAAGGCTCGGACAAGTTGCTTTGATCCCATTCCAGCAGGAGATCATTCCGTGATACCCTCACGTGACGAAGATAAGCATCCACCTGCCAGCATCATAATAGGACACGCTTACTCGGCAACAATAACAGCGTATTGCATGAGCATATTCAGCTGCTCTGGCGCTACCATCAGATCGTGCTTTGCCCAAGCGAGAGACGACGGGAATTTACGATGATATGGAGGGGGGGGGGGGTATTTTTTCAACTGTGTTGTTAGCTAGTTGATACAATAACCACAAAGAGCCGCATCATCACAACATTTCTTAGGTCAAACTTTATTTAGTACACTGCAGTAGACTTTACAAGACGCTGCTTCGTAGATAGGTTCGCGTAGACGTAGTACAACAACAACAACAGCAGCAACAACAACAACAACAACAGGTACCTGCATGGACCTCAGACAAGAAAGAAGCCCAAGTATAATAGGAGAGTCGAACCGATAGTTGGCAGAGCTATCGTAATGTGATCGTCGAGATTCCGCTTGAGTTGACATGCGCGCGCGTTTGGTAGTAGGTACAGCGGTAGTTGCACCCGTAGACGAACATCATTCAACACGCATGCCTTCCGCGTGAATGATTCACCTGTCAATAACCTTCATCAGTAGCAGAAGCAGATTGCTCGTCTGAGATGAATCTACATGCTGCCAAAGAATCCATAGTACCATAGAACCGCAGAACTGATGTAGGCGATGTGGGTATACTTCCGGTGCTGTAGTGGTTGCAAGCCCCCCATTCCCCAATTCACTCCACGCTTACAAGTTCCTCAATCGCTTTCATACTGCACCCTTGCGCATGACGATCTTCGTGCAGAAGTGCTGCTACGCTGCTCTGCTAGCGCTCATACTGGTCCCGCACCTTGCAGCAATGCCGGTGTCCGTGCAAGTCGTTTCAGCCGCCTTCGTCGTCGTGTTCATCACTTCGACGCTCGTTTTGGCGGTCAGCATGAAAATCGCGAGCGGCGAGAAGACCGAGATTATCGAGACCAAGGGAATCGACACGTCCCCACTGCAGATCTTCGGCCTGCAACTGCTCCTCTTCATCGTCTTCACGCTGCTCGACCTGGAGGACCCGGTGACTCTGGTATCCAAGCCATACCTCGCGATGGTCGGCGTCGACTCCATCACTGAGGCCTTGAGTCCACTGGTCTCCAAGCTGCTCTTCATGAACAGCCCCAGGGTTTACACATCCGAGATGAAGGTGCCGCGCTTCGGTGTGTACAAACTCGAGCTGACCGCTTCCTGGATGTTCACGTTCGTGCTCGCTGCCTCATTCGTGGCTGCCTGGCTGCTGACCAAGCTCTACCTGCTCGACGTCGCGTCCTTGATCGTGCTCATCGCTAAGTGTTCGATGTTACTTGCGCTCGGGAGCCTCAAGTCGGGCGTTCTCTTGGCCAGCAACCTGTTGCTGTGCTACCGTGACACCGCGCTCGCTGTCCTGCCCCCGAGCGCCATCGGATCGCTCTCACTGCGGTACGACTCGCACCGCGCCAACGTGGTCGCCAGTGTCGCGACGTTCCCCACTTCGTCCTTCCGCGTCAATGTGATGGTGTACTGCCTTGGCCTGGTGGGCACGATGACAGTCATGTTCATCCTGGACGCCGCGCAGTCAACACTGGAGAACGTCGGACCGGTGTGTTTGGGCTTGGTACTGCACTACCTGATAGCAGGCCCAGCGACCAGCTCTACCTCCGTGGACGTCGACGCTGACGACAAGGACGACAGCAACTTGCAGTGCGCAGAGCATTCAGAGCCAACGTGCGCGGCGCGTGTTCGGTAGAAATAGGTCCGCGCGGTAACACGCATGTAGGTCAGCTTGCCTCACCTTGAACACGGTCCACGGCTCGAAGATGTCAAACTGGACTTGGGCCTGAACTCGGAAAAATAAAAGGACATCGATTTACCGTAATGCAAAGTCCACGCAGGCCCACTAACGTAGCCGTAAGCCCTCGAGCCGGGGAAGTGCTGCCTCGTTCAATTGCTCCACACATCGTCGCATCTCCATCTGCAACGCTAACTTTATTCGAAAAGCGGAGCCACACCGAGGACCTGGGTGCGCCAAAGGGGACTGCCGCCGCCGCTGTTCCAGGCGTCGACATTCTCATCACGACGCCATGCTGGACAGAGCGTCGGAGGCAGCCTTGGATGTAGGGGTTCAATTAGGGCCTGTTTCATTTGAGAATAACTGGAATAAGAATAGCGGGAGATATTCCTCCCGCTTAAATACGACAAAATACGATGATCCTATTGGCTCAGAAGTTATTCCCAGGAATAAGTTATTCTGACTTTGAAAGTCAGAATAACTTATTCCTGGGGAATAGCTACATGGCCGGGGCTTCCTCTTCTTTCCGTCTAACTCCGCAAGCCAGCCGTGCTGACGCTGCTGGGAGTGCGCCTAGCCTTCGTGGCGAGATGAGAAACCTCCGGTCTATACGAGGGCTCATTGCGGCAGGGTAGAGCATCTTCAGTGCTCCTCTAGAGCCCGCTAGGGCCCTCAGCATGGCGCGCTCGACTGCCGAGCACGCGACCAGTGCTGGTGGCATTGTTGGTGAGAGGGACTTTTGTGAATGGCGGCCGGCCAATCATGTGCTTCCCTCCATAACGCATATTCTTTTCCTCAGTTATTTTGGGGGGCTTTATTCTCCACCTGTTTCGTTTGAATAGCGTAGAATAGCTATTCCGGCCCGGCGCTATTCTCAAATGAAACAGCCCCTTAACAGCAGCATGTGATCAACTTGGTTGCTGCTGTTTGGTGCCACACAAACTCGCCCCCAGCGACCTCCACCAAGAGCTCCAAGTTCGCGCATGATATCATCCACGAAGGAGCTGGTCGTTACCTCCCCGCCAGTGGGTCGAGTAAGCCAGACTAGGTCTGGATTGATAACAGCAGCGTTCAACTCAAGGCAAGTTTTAGGGAGATTCATTTGGCCCCAGTCCAGAAGACCGCGGGATCATTCGGTGACACCATCAGTTGACGAAGATAAGCATCCACCTGCCAGCGTCACATCAGCAGCAACTAGGGCTTCGCGGGGGCTGAGATCGCAAATATGAAACAAAACAGATAAACGCACAGCGCACACGACTTAGGCGCGCCGCACTTGCAGCGCACCAGTCGCCAGCGCTGTGCTTGCATTCAAACACACTCACGATAATATTAATTTGTTTTCTTGCCTTCGCGCTGTTAATAACCAAATACAAGCAAGTTATACGTTGCAGCAGTGCCCTCCCAAGCAAACGTCTATTCTTACCTTGGTGCTGTAAATTCACCCTGGTGTTGCTGCGTGAAAACTGGAAATGATTCGAATCAAATGAAAGTTAATGATACGATTGATGCTTCTTGATTGACAGAGACTACCTAGATAATTATTCAGACTACCTATTAACCCTTTTGCGATGATTTTTATACTTGGAATTTGTATGGGAGCCCCCGATACAAAACCGTAAAACATGACTAGATGCATGGTTTTACGCCGAGACCCGCAAACCAAAATCGGACATAAGACTCGATTTTATTCGTACCTAATATAAAACATGCTACTTAGCCATGTTTTAGTACGGTTACCGCCCCGACCCTTACTGGCTAAAATTATCATTCTAAACTCTGATTGGGTCGATTTTGTAAAACATGCTAGTTAGCCATGTTTTACGCAGAACCATCGCAAAAGGGTTAAGTTCACTTTCATAATATGTCATATATGATTGATACTTAACGCATGCGTTACACGCACGGCTTCATGCGACACCGAATTATTATGAATCCCCTGCCGGCTGCGCCACCACGGTACACTTGCTACGTCAGTATTAATCCCCTGCTGGCGCAGCCGGCGTTTCATCCAACACTATCGCGGCACGCCTTGCCGGCGCGCGCGCATTTGCAGCGTCAAGGCGACGGCGACGCTGCTCCGGCGTTGCATCCAGCACCATCGCGGCAGAAGCAGCATTGCTGATTTCCTCTGGAGGGCTACAGAATGACGGATCCGGATTGAGCCCGGAGACGACCCTTACACTTCCATTAAGTATACAGATTACTTATGCGGGTAAACGTATATAAACAAGTTTCTCAGTTACACTCCGCGTCATAAATTATCGCCAGGGTACATCCTGGGCCGTTTCTCGGTCAATTTTAAGAGTTAGGAGACGCTATTTAGATATGTGCTTGATGTTATCTACAACAGTACAGTGTATGTGTTAACGCTGCCGATTTCGAACTTTTTAACAGGGCTGGTATACAAACCAAGGTATTTTGCACCGCGTCACAATTATCGCCGAGAGCCAGACCATACAAAAATCAAGATAAAAATAAAGGTCGCAAACTAATGCATTAGTAGTGCGTCTTACCACCCTTCCTTTCGAGCACCTCAATGCAACGCCTAGGCATAGACTCAACCAGATTGCCCAGCGTCGTAATAGGGATATTATCCCAGGCGGCCAGAATTGCTGCTGTCAGCTCGGCCACGCTCTGGTACTGCCTCCCGTTTGGGTAAACAGCACGCGAGACAATGGCCCTCAGGTTCTCGATGGGGTTGAGATCTGGTGAGCGGGCAGGCCAATCCATGACGCGCAAGTTCTGCTCGTCAAAGAACTCCTTAGTGCGGGCCGACGTGTGGATGCTCGCGTTGTCTTGCTGAAACGTGAACTCGGTACCATAATGCAGGTGGGCGTAAGGAAGCAGATACTCAGACAATGTATAGACGTAGCTGTCCGAGTTCTGCCTCCCTACAAGTACGGCAAGCTTGGTTTTGCCTGCCGCACTAAACCCGCCCCACACCATCACCGACCCGCCGCCATTCTGGCGGCGCACGGTCTGCCGCACTGGCTGACGCACGTCGCGCCAGTACCGTTGGTACCCATCTGGTCCATCAAGGTTCCACTTCTTCTCGTCAGAAAAGACAGTGGAACCCCAGCCGTCCGCTGCGAGAAGGTGCGCCCTGGCCCATGCGAGGCGTGCTTGCTTGTGTGCCGGCGTCAGGTCTAACGTGTTGTCCATCTTGCTGTATTGCAGCCAGTCGACGCCGCTCAGGATCCGCTGAATGGTTCGGACAGAGGCGCCCACACCGAGTTGCTCTTTCAGCTGGGCTGCACTGAGCTCTCCGGCGGCAGCTGTGCGCACTATCCTCCGCAGCTCGCGTTCCGAAGTTCGTGGAGGGCGCCCTGTCTGCTTGACCCGAGTAGCGTTCGCTACGACGCGCTTGACCGTGTCCCTTGAACGCCCCACCCGACGTGCGATCTCACTGTTAGACAGCGCGGCCTCGTGGAGGCCCTTGATCCGCCCGCGTTCCTCCGGAGACACTCGAGGCTTGCTTGCCATGAACGTGGCAAGTTTTGGAATGGTCTGTTGTCTTGGCGGCGCAGGGTTGACAGCCAAAGTACGATAACTTGGCTGGCTGCGAGAGCTTTATTTTTATCTTGATTTTTGTATGGTCTGGCTCTCGGCGATAATCGTGACGCGGTGCAAAATACCTTGGTTTGTATACCAGCCCTGTTAAAAAGTTCGAAATCGGCAGCGTTAACACATACACTGTACTGTTGTAGATAACATCAAGCACATATCTAAATAGCGTCTCCTAACTCTTAAAATTGACCGAGAAACGGCCCAGGATGTACCCTGGCGATAATTTATGACGCGGAGTGTAAGTGTATTCAATACAAATATCGACACTTTTTTTGAGCACGACACGCACGGCTTCATGCGACACCGAATTAATCCCCTGCCAGCAGCATACCTACGGTACACTTGCTATCTCAGTATAACAGCATAGTACATGTGCATATTCACATGCAAACACAGCTGCTAACTTGCGGGAGGCAATCCTTAAAAGATAGCTGTTGCTCTGGCGCTACCATCAGATCGAGGTTTGGCCGAGCGAGAGAAAACGGGAAATGTTTGGTGACTTGGGGCTGATGATTCAACCTCCTGTCAGCACGTTCTGCGGCCAATTTTGCTTAAGCATGCGTGTGTAGGCTGAAACAATCGATTCGAGCTGGCAACGTCAAATGCAGGTAAAACTTGATTAGTACGTAATTAAATCGAGGGCTTCGAGCCAAAATGCTGGAATCGAAGGAGCAGCTTACACGTAGCGCCGGGTAAAACGTTATGGGAAATGTAGACGCATGCCAGTAGGATTTCCCACGGACACTGCAGCTGGATGCAGATGAAGATGAAGTGGCAAAAGATGCATCTGAACAAAGCTCGAGGGTTGTCACAAGGGCACGCTAGGAAATAAATACTAGCGAAAATCTATTGTCGCACCCGGCACTTGTTGCCCTATGGTACGTATTCGAAGATCGATAAGGCTCCGAACTCGACAACTGTTGGGATGCATTTCAATGTGTTGCCTCGAATATGGTTACTCTCTTAGATTCTACGAGAAGCTAGACGTAAAAAAAAAAAAACGATTCAATGCCTTGTGCTAATAAATATGACAAAATTCAGCACTGCAACTAAGCGTGGGGATGTGACAGCTCGCACTAGAGCGACATGGACTGCTTTGCCTCCTCGTCTTCAATCATCTTCAATCGTTTCGCGCACCGCTGCAACCTTCGCCGCACAGTCTGTTCAATCTCCGATCCTTGGTCAGCCACGGGCATTACGGCCAGCACATCATAGGCCAACTTGATCGACTTCATCAACCGCTCCCCTTCATCAAACAGACTTCGCACATCCCCACTCTCCACAGATACTACCAAACGATCCACCTGACTCACAGATCCTTGCTGGAGGCTCGCCTGTACACTCTGCTGCATCTGCAATTCACCCGGCGACACACCATGTCCACTATCCGTCTCCGTCGGCGCCTTACACACGGCCGAGATCAACTCAGGCTTGTCATTGAGCCAGCGTCTCAAATAGTAGACGTCGTGTCGGCCGGCACAAGCCGCCAACTCCGCCGCATTATCCCCACCAGCAACATACTGTGAGCCAAAGACACAGACGTAGGCCAAGCTCAACTTCTCCCACATCTTGCGCAGCTTGTCACTGGCATGGGCAATGGGCGAGCCCAGATTGTAGTCCACGAACACGTCATCCTCCGGGTAAGCGACCCGCGCGTACTCCGCCTTATTGCTCACGAACTCCGCCCTCACTTTGTCCCATAAGGGGCTGCTGCCGTCCGCATTGCGCGTCCTGAGTGCTCCGTCACCCGTCAAGTGCCTCAAATAAGGCGCTAATTGAGGCGAGAAGAGCACGTTCGTGAGGCGCAAGTTGCAGTTCTTGCTCTTCCTGGTGCGACCCGCTGGGTTTGCACTGATGGGTACAAACCCGCTGACTTCCGTGAGACCCGCGGCGCTCGCCGTCTTGGCCTCCAGCAACTTAAGCAGCAGCTCCGCGTACCCGGCCTTGGACTGGTACGCCGCGTACTCCTTGCTCTGCGCGGGGACGCCGAAGCCGCCGCACAGCGTGCGCAGATCCTTGGTCGAGTAGCTGGCGATCACGGACTGCAGCTCTGCGCGCTGCCCTTCGTCGCACAGCCGCTGCAGCGCCTCGAGCCGCTCACGGCGCGCAGTCGCCGTCACCACATTCGCCATGGAGCTCTTGGATGTTGCTAGGTCACTTCAACAACAGCACATCATTGGCTTAAAATGGTTGAAACGAGAACAAAATATGTGACGATTTGAGCCAGTTATAAGGCGAGGAGCAAATCACCTCAAAACGTATGTCCCACCACCGATTTGCACCGGATCGGACCTAATGTGACCGTCTGCCACCGAATGTGTCCCGCTTCAGTCTCCCGGTTCCCCTTCAACGCCGTGAGCTCAAAGCTTGTTGACAGCCTTCGTAGGGTGCTCTCGATCTACATGAAGCATGGTATGTAGTTTAGAAACCCTACTTTAGTGTGGGGGTCACCCATACATAGTGCATCTTCAATACAGCGAATAACTGCGTTAAGGACTCTGTTGCGGGGGCCTACGGCTTCAATTTAGTGTCAGGAGAATGCCTTTGTGCTCCTTCACCTCTTCCTACTATGTACTAATGAAGAATGCATTGCGTAGCGGGCCTAAAGGACGTGCAAGTAGCGCTATCACGCATCAGTCACTTTGCGTTCACATACATCTCTCCTTGTTTGCATCTAAAGCATCTGATAGCGCGGACTTCATTCCTACATCAGGCAAATACTACTGGGCAAAGGGTTTGGACGTATACGCTGCTCGCACTTATCGTTCACGCCCTCGGAGATACCAATGAACCTGAGCATCCAAGCTTACTTTGCGTTCACGATACCTCGCAAGTAATATATTCGTGTAGATATTCCTAACTACGCCAAATTTCAGTCTGATAGTGTCCTGATAGCCTTCCACGTGCTTTCGCCCTGCGGCGGAGATTGTCGGAGTTCGGGTGCAAATGTCGGAGATGTCGGGGTCTGGCGGCCCCAACATTACCGATAAGTCCAAAACGTTGTTAGCAGTTATTGGGGCGAAGCCCCCTATAATTTAGCTTTCTCTGTTTTATTACTAGTGTTGGCAGTTCATATTCAGCATTAATATCGCTTAAATTACTGTTTTGGGTTATTAATGATTAATATCACCTAAGATTCGAATTTAAAGCTGAACATCAAGCAATCGAACCAGTTTGTTGGTGTGTCGCACATCAATTTAGCTTTCGAATTCAATGTTGATCGTTAATATCATTTTGAGAATGGGGGATGAAAAAAGATTATAAGGGTTAATATATGCAATATTAACGCTGAATTGCCAACACTATTTATTACTCCTATTTACTTTTTACCCAAGTGGATACATCAGTTATTGGAATGAATTAGGGTGACCATTTAGAATCACGCACAGGGGGCCCGCGAGAACGGAAAGATCCCTGGGTTTAGCAACATTTTGCGCGCTATAGTGGATACAAGAATAACCTCTTCAATTCCGACGCGAAGCGCGTTTCAGTTCTTTAAGGACAGTAAAGTCAGGATCCCGAATTAGAAAACAGGGAATTCCGAGCTAACTATGGCGACCCTACAAAAAGCGCTAAAACTGCAATTTTTGCTGACTTCATGTCCGTTTCAGAAGCTCTTAAGCTCCTATATAAACCCCTAATTCCACGAAAAACCTGTTAGAGTTTATCGTCTCGTAAAAAGCCTCATCGTAAGAAGTGCATGTAAAAACCATCGGGACACGGTACTGGTCAACTTCAATGCGCCATCGTATTTGCGGCGAGGCGTCGGACTCGCTGCAGCGGGGCTGCAGTAGCTTTAGCGTCAGAGGAAGGCGTAACAGACTCACAGAGTCGCGGCTAAAGATAGCCCGTTCTAATACCAGAACGCACGAGTCCGTACCCCCTACGGACTCCAAGAGTCAACCCTTAACTCTTAGCTGTGAATCTTCAAACTGAATGTATTTCTCTTTATCGCGGCAGAGCCACCTTCGGTGTAAATGTATCTGGTTCACTATCTAGCATAGTGAACCCTAGTCATATGCATAATTTGTGGCTCTGAAGCCATGTACTGATTCTCCTACTGAAATATGTTAGACAGTGTGCACCACACAATCCTGTGTGTGCCACACTTCGTAACCCTTCGGGTAACATTCGTGTAACCCCGTTACACCCTCCCCCACCAAACCGTGGACACGGGTGTTCACGCTTAACAGTCAACGACCGGGTCTTGTTCCGTCAAGCCTCCTTCTCGAACGAGTCAATCCACATCGTGTGGACATCTCTGAGAACTTCTCGGCGCAACGCGCCCTCACATGACTTCAAGTCATAACGCATTTTGGTCTTTCGACCGCAGAAACCCTCTCGCGAGGTCCGTCTCGGAGCCTCGCTCCTCTCGCGCTTCGGCACCTCGTGCCTGCGAACTCCCAAGCCCCCGGCGCAGGTGCGCACACCGACCGCGCCTCCCAGGCTCTCGGTCTCCCAGTACTTCGCGGCGCAACGCCTCAAGCAACGCTCGCGGCGAGCACGGCCCAGCTCTCCTCGAGCACTAGCCCATAAGACCATGGACCTCAAAGATCTCTTCGGAGATGAGGAGGAGGGCGAGGTGGACTACAGCGAGTCCGATGCCGGCTCTCCGAGCCATGAGGGTGAGGCAGCGTCCCCACAACGCTCCCCGAACCGCCGCGACGCTTCGCCCACGCCGCCGGCACAACGCGAAGGTGGCACGTCGGCCACAGTTGGCTCGTCGAGTTCCCGCGACCAAGAGCGCCGCGCGCGAACGTCTCCTGCGCGCTCGTCGAGCCATCTCTCCACTGAGCGCACTGCGCCGTCGAGGGAGGAGCCGCGGCCCCACTGCGCACTCCAAATCCGTTCCCTGAACGCTCCTCCGGGCTCCGCGAGCTGCGCGAGCTCACTGAGTCACGGTACTCGCCGCCTCGTGCGGAGGAAGCGCCCTTGGGCCCCGTCATCTCCAACCCTTTGGACGAGGCTCAATCCGAGCAGGTTGCGGCGCAGTTGGCCTCCATGCGCTCCTAGCGCCCCGAGTTGCGGCCCCTGCTGAACCCCAGCACCGCCGAGTACGGCTTTCGGCCTCGTGACCCCGCGGAGGCATGCCGTCAGGCATTCCAGCCGACGCTGGCTCAGCATGTCATTGGGTCTGCGGCCCGTACTCCGGAGGAGATCGCTCTTCGAACGTCTCTACGACAGCGACTCTTGACTCCACAGTCTACGACTGTCTCCGAGTACCGCGAGCGGTTGCGCCTGCAAGGCAAGGGGTTGTCCGTGCCCGCAATGCGGACGTACCCTGTGGTGCTCAGCCCGGGCGAAAGCCTGATCGAACACGAGGCTCAGTTCGAGCTCTGGGCTGAGAAGAAGAAGAAGCTTAGCTCCATGGATGCTCTTCGAGCTAGCTTCAGCGAAGCGGATGTTCGTATCAAACGCAAGCTCCGCTTCGACTTTGCGAAGATCCGAGCCAAACGCAGCCTCTCGGCCAACGCTCAGCCGCAGACCCATTCTAGCGCTGCGCGCTTCGCTCCTTTGAGCTCTCCAGTCGCTCCTACCCGTGAGGGCGTGAGCGCTGTGGCTCAGGGCCAACCCCGGAGCAATGTGGCTGACCCAGCAGCTCCCCAGCCTATTGCCGGGGAGCGCGGGACGGCCGGCATGCCGGCCTCGAGCCCACGGGGCGCTGGTGATCAAGCCGATCAAAAGCGTCCACGACGTCTGGGCAGTCTTGGCGAAGGGGCACCTCAAACTCCCATGAGTTCTCTGAGTGTGGGTACCCTCGCCACTTCACCAGATACTGGTTTTGACCCCGGCACCGCCGCTTCGCCAGCAGGCGCTCCACATGGTAGTGAAGGTTCCCTTGCTCATCGAGCAGCGCCGGTGGAGGACGCACCAAGCCGCCTCGCGACGTATGATGAGTTATACGAGGTTCGGCAACAGACGACTTGTCTTCGGGACCATGTCCAGGATGTCGATGCGCGTCTCGCGCGTCTCGCGCGTACTGCCACGGAGCTCGACGAGCTTGCTCGAGACTTGGGCTGGGTTCAAGTGCCTCGCGAGGTCTGGGACCGGCTCCGACACTTGGAGAGCTGGGTGCAGTACTATGGCGATCGCGACGACAGTCGTAGCCAGGAGCTCTCCGAGCTTCGACGTCAGCAGGCTGCATTGCAGGGTCAGATTGACCTTCTGGCCCGCATGCAGGGCCCGCCCGCTGCGCCTCCTGCGCCGGTGGCCCCTGTGCCTGCGGCACTTCCGACTCCGACTCTGCTCCCAGGGCTCGCGGCACCGCCGATGCCGAGCCTTCCGCCTGTGCCTGCAGGGCCTGCGATGATGGTCGCGTCTGCGACGCCTGCGACTGCGTCCTCGATGCTCGCGACCTCCGCGCCTGCGACCTCGTCGTCCTCGGGGCCTCCATCTGCACCTGCATCGGGTCATGGTACGGCTTGAGCAAGCCCACGTAGAAGACGGGGTGCGTCCGCATCTTCTTCGGAAGATTGAGCGTGTACGCAAGGCCCTTCCTGGCCACGACCTTGAAAGGTCCGATGAAGCGCGGGCGCAACTTCGTCTTGAAGACAGCGGACACTGCATGCGTAGGAAGGTTCTTAGCATTTAGCAATACCAGGTCCCCGACCTCATAACTGTCAACATTGCCTCTGCCTCTAGCATCTGCATGTTCCTTTTGCTTGTCTAGCCATTGCGTCACGCACGTGTCGTAAGACACTCAAGCGCGTCGACAAGAAAGTGTCAACCTGTTTACGAACAGTAGCCGGGCTGACATCAGCTAGCCGATCAGCTAAATCGGCTTCCTCTCCCCCCACCAAGCCCGAGGCCACCACGTGGCGGCGTCAGCGGGACTCGGGGATGAGACAGGCTGTTCACGTAGAACGGCGTGTAGCCGGTCGAGGCATGCACGGCGTTATTCAACGCAAACTCAACGAGTGGCAGCATAGCGCTCCAACGCTTCGGCGTCTCAGCGCAAATGCTGCGGAGCACGTCCTCGACGACGCGAATCACTCGCTCCGTCTGACCATCGGTCTGCGGGTGATCCGCCGTGGACATGTCCAGCTTGGTGCCAAGCACCGCAAAGACCGCGCTCCAGAAGTTGCCCGTGAAGCGGGGTCTCGGTCCGAGACAATCGACTCAGGGAGTCCGTGTTGTCGAAACACTCGGTCCAAGAACAGCGTTGCTGTACCCTTACCGTCGATGGTATCCGGCACAGCCGCAATGTGAGCCATCTTGCTCAGTCGGTCTACAAAGACCACGACTCCAGTGTTGCCCGCCGCATCCGCCGGCAGGCCAAACACAAAGCCCATACTCATGGATTGCCAACAGCCCGAAGGGACAGGCAAGCTTGCCAACGGGGCTGCAGCATGGGGTGACGACTTCACTCGCTGACGTGCGCACATAAGTGCTCGTCCACTTGTACATCTTCGGCCACCAGTAGTGGGTGCTCACCGAGCTGTAGGTCTTCTCACGGCCAAGATGGCCAGCCACCGGGGTGTCGTGGGCCTCATAGAGGATACGATACTTCAGGTCCTCATCATGAGGGATGACCACGCGTGGCGTGTCCTCGGAGCCAGTGCTGTAGAACAACAGGCCACCATCGAGGGTGTAGCGATGCAAACGCGCGCGCACTCGCGCCGACAATTCAATGTCCGAGTTTTGAAACTCCTTGCTCCCGAGAGCCTTCAGCAACGCGACACAAGTGTCATCCTTGGCATACGCCGTTCGGATCAGATCCGGTAATGACGAAGTCACGGTCGTTACATGAGCCAGCTCATAATCCGGCCTGCGCGACAGCGCGTCCGCGAGGACATTCTGCCTGCCAGGCTTGTACTTCACCTCGAAGTTGTACTCCGCGAAGAAGGACAGCCAACGGGCCATCCTTTGCGAGAGATGAGGCGACTGAGTCGCAGTGCGTAACGACGCATGATCCGTGTAAATCACGAACGGCTGAGAGCCCAACAGGTGAACCCTGAACTTGACGAGCGCATACTTCATCGCAAGTAGCTCTTTGTCATGGACAGGATAGTTCTTCTCAGCAGCCTTCAGCTGACGAGATTCGAACGCCACCACGCGCTCGCGCCCCTCGGCGTCTGCTTGTAGCAGGGCACAGTCGATGGCAAAGTCCGAGGCGTCACAGACGACACTAAACGGACGAGCGGGGTCTGGCAAAGCCAGAATAGGCGCATGAAGGAGACTATCCTTAATTGCCGCAAACGCATCTTGATGCTCGGTGTTCCAACACCACTCCGCGTCCTTCTTCAGGAGATTGGAGAGTGGCCGAGCCATCTCAGCGTAGTTCTCGCTGTACTTGTGCAAGTAATTGACCAAGCCAAGCCACTTGCGAAGATCCTTCTGGTTCTGGGGAACCGGCCAGTCAACAGTGGCTTTGACCTTGACCGGGTCGGCCCTCAGGCCACGCTTCCCGATGAAGCACCCTAAGAAGGGAATCTCTTCTGCTCCGAAGATGCATTTGTCAATGTTGGCGTACAACTTGTTTTGACGCATGCACTCGAGCACAGCACGCAGGTGCTCGACATGGTTCTCCATATCAGTCTTCCCGTGCTCCGCACGACTGTGGACAAAGATGTCATCGAAGTACGTCTGCGCGTACGCCCGATGGGACCGGAAGAGCTGCGTCACAAGACGGATGAACGTCGCTGGCGCGTTCGAAAGCCCTTGGGGCATCACCAACCACTCCCAGAGCATGCCGCTCGGAGTACTCACCGCAGTGAGGGGAATGCCGCTCGTCCTCATGAGCAATTGGTAGTAGCCATCGACCAAGTCGAGCGCACTGTACATCGTACATCCTGCCATGTTGTTCTGAAGAACGTCCTTCCGAGGAATCGGCGTCTGCGCCGGAATGGTGGCGGCATTCAGCTTGTTGAAAGCATGCACAATACGCCACTTGCCATTCGGCTTTCTGACGCAGAACGTCGGCGTGGAGTGAGGAGACTTACTCTCACGCACCATGCCCGCTTCGTGCTTCGCACGGAAGAACGCGTCAATGACGTCACACTGCTCCTTCGGCAAAGGCCACTGCCTCGTCACGCAGTACTTCGTTCCCGGAACGAGATCAATCTCATGTCGAACACCTCGATCCGGAGGTAGCCCCGCGGGCGGTTCCTTCGAGACCACGTCTTGATAATCCTTCACCACGTGATACAAGGGGTCCGACGGATACTTCAGGATCGCCGATCCGCTTCGCGCATTCAGCGCCTTCTTAGTGTCCTCCAGGAAAGCTTCATCCAGAAGCGAGGACGAGTTCAACTCTTCTTCAGGTCGTATGACCACCGATCCGCCAAGTCTCCAGCCGTCAAGGCTTCGCCCAACTCGGCCAAGGACATCTCGTCCAGCTCCAGGAGGGCAGATAGTGAGGGAAAGTCGGTGAGACTGACGCCTCCGTCGACGTCGCCCGTCACTCCATTCACGAGTGTGTAGAGCTGCTCGCTCTTGTGTGGAGCCTCACCGCTCGGCACACCCTTCTCGACTCGTGAGACCGCAGACGCCTTGCGTCGCGCCGCCAGCGCTTTGCGGCGCTGCCGCCTCTTCATGGACACTGTCCGCCCAGAAGAGCTCCGTGATTTCGCGTGCTTCTTGACGCCAGGTGTCACCACCTCATTCAGCTCCAGAGGAGCACCAGTGTCTTGATCGACACTCAGCGAAGGGCTGCACGACCCGCAGCCTCCACTCAGTGGATTACGTGCCACTCCACGATCTTCATCCGGGCAGAGCCCCTTGTCCCTCGGCATCGTGCCGACCGCGCCGTCGCTGGCACGCAGCAGGGCGTCGCCCTCAGACGCACACCCGCTCAGCGGAATTGTGCCGCTCCACATCCTTGATCCGGGCAACGCCCATCTTCACTCGACTTCTCGTCGACCGCGCCTTCACTGGCACGCAGCAGGGCGTCGCCCTCAGACGCACACCCGCTCAGCAGAATTCGTGCCGCTCCACCTGCCGTCCACGAGCCACGCTCGGAACGCTCGTTCTCGACACACGCAGTGTCCACCAACTCGGAAACTCCGATGTCTAGCTCATTGACCGACTCGGTCCAGTGCTCGCGCCAGAAGCGCTTCTGCTTCCTAGTAGAGGTGGGTTCATGACTTGCCAATGCTCCGCCAGGAGAGAAGTGCGTAGCACCAAGGGTCTTCGACCTCCAATCTATCCAAGGCTCATGGCGTTCCAGCCACGCCATACCAAGGATGAGATCATATCTCGAATCGAGGTCTAAGACCAGACACCGTTCCACGCTATCAAAATCCAAAAACTTCACGCCCAAGTCCACAGGGACTTTAGGCACCGTGACACGAGTGCCCGTCGCGAGACGAACAGTGACGATGTCACTCCCACGCGCTACCAGCGCCTCAGCATAAAGCTGACTTCCGTCCATCGTGGAACGCCGGGCGTAATTACCCGACGCTCCCGAATCGATCAAAATCGTCCATGGCTTTGTGAAGCCCTTCACCCAAGCCTGGACAACTAGCAAGCCCGGCTTGCACACACGTTCCGTGTTATATAGTACAGCTCTCTTCGGGGCTAAGTCCTGTCGACCTCCACCTCGCCGAGGTTCAATAGAACTTAGTTCCTCCCCAGTAGGCCGCCCCGCGCCTACTGGGTTTTCTCGTTTCCCCGAGACGAACCAGAGCCCTGGCTCGAACCCGAAGAGTGGCTTGACGAAGCCTGGCGCTGCAAGCGCAGCGGACATCCGGCGCGCAAGTGACGCGTGTCACCGCAGATAAAACATCGGCGGATGCCGCGCCGCTGCTCAGCAGTCCGAAGCTCGGCTTCTTCGTCTTCAGCGTAGCTGAGGTCCATAGGCTCCGGACCGTTCGACGAACTGGTGTGAGAAGCGTTCCACCCAAGTCTTGACGACTTAAAGTTGTGCTCCGCGTTCAACGCGATGCTCACAGCCTCTTCAAAAGAGCTTGGGTGAGTACGGAAGACTTCCGTCCTGGCCACGCCAGTGCGAAGCCCTTCCATAAACACCGTGACGATGACTACCTCAGCCAGAGGCTCGGCAGACATGCCCGCAATGAGAGTTCTCAACTCCTGGACATAGTCCACAAAACCTTCTTGCCTTGCCGGGTAGCCAGGAAGCGTGAGCGCACGCGATACGCCTCGTTAGGCGGAGCGAACACCCGGGACAGTTGCTGCTTCAGCTGGTCCCACGTCGGGAAGGCCGTGTTGACCGACGTCCCTGCCGTTAGTGCCTACCCTCTCGCTCGCCCACCAAGCTTCGAGATAGCTAGCGCCACGCGCTGCGACTCCGTCCAGAGTAGAGCTGAGCTCATAGCCATCTCGACTTCACGGGTCCAAAGCATTAAGCTTTCCCCTTCCTTGCCTTCGAAGGTCTTCACGCTCAACATGAGCGGCTTGGGTCTTGTTCCCGCGTCGGATGACGTAGCGGGCGCTTGCGGCGCCACGGCCGTCGCCATCCTCTGCTGGAGGTGCTCCAACAGAGCATTCTCGTAGCTGGAGAACGCCTCGAGACGCGCATTCACCGCGTCGGGGCCTTGTTGCGCCAGTTGCGTCACGCCCTCCGGGCCCAGCAAGGACATAAGCTTTTTAAGCGCATCCTGCTGGTTCGGGGGCAAGTGAGCGAACTGCTCCATTCTCCACAGAGGGTCAGTCTATCCAGACTCAGGTGTCGGATTGACTACAAGTGCTACCAAGTGCAGCGGGGCTGCAGTAGCTTTAGCGTCAGAGGAAGACGTAACAGACTCACAGAGTCGCGGCTAAAGATAGCCCGTTCTAATACCAGAACGCACGAGTCCGTACTCTCTACGGACTCCAAGAGTCAACCCTTAACTCTTAGCTGTGAATCTTCAAACGGAATGTATTTCTCTTTATCGCGGCAGAGCCGCCTTCGGTGTAAATGTATCTGGTTCACTATCTAGCATAGTGAACCCTAGTCATATGCATAATCTGTGGCTCTGAAGCCATGTACTGATTCTCCTACTGAAATAGGTTAGACAGTGTACACCACACAAGCCTGTGTGTGCCACACTTCGTAACCCTTCGGGTAACATTCGTGTAACCCCGTTACACTCGCCGTATAATGTGGAAACCAAGCTGTAGTTGTACTGCGGATGATGCCACCAACCATCTCTGTTCCATCCGACCCATCGTGGAGCAGCCAGTGGTGAATTGTGTCGTGACTTCCTATCTATCTACAGCGTTGTTTCACGTTAGCAATACTGAATTTCAGACTTTGCTGACACCGGCAGGATAGTGGTGTACGGAAACTCAAAAATTCATCACCAGGGACGGGTTATGCTAGAGATAAGAGAGGATCCGGCAAAAAGGTGCTGATGCATACCTTTTGTTGTATTATGCGTGCGTTGGTAGTGTGTTAATCAATTGAATGAGCCTTCCTGTCGAAGAGAGCAAGATAGAGCGCCCATTACTCATGTATGCGAAACACAGGTTGCTTTTATCGAAATTGCAAAATGCTTTCCAGTGGTTTACCTATGGCTCGCTGTAAGTAGTGTTTGTAAACGCGTTTGAATTCTTACTACTCTACAGATTGTATCACGAATATGTAGAAATAATGGTCCCTTAAGGAGCCCCGTACTTCATCAGCTCCGTCGCCTTTGCCTAGGTCGAGCGGCGTTAAAATGGCTCTCGTGCTCGGTCACTGGACAACCACCGGGGCTGATTCCAACGAGCATTGTGTAGGTGTAGCGATGGATATTGTGCCGACATGGGTTTCAATTCAATATAATGCAATCGATGTATTCAATCGAATCAATGGCTGCATACTACGTCAGTTTGCACCCCGAATCTTTGCCCACTTGCAAGCCGAATAGTATCTTATGCTAACACAAGGGGGCTGTTACTCATTGCCGTAGCTGAAGTAATTTAATGCTTAATGCTTTGTAGTTTGAAGAGATTATGGTTGGTGCAAGGAAGATAAACTTCGCGTGCAAGTCAGCTTACGACAAGTGAAAAGATCTTCAACACTTTTTTACTAGTAGTAGTAGCTGTTAAGAGTTAACTCTTTCACTACCGGACCATCTCTTATGGACATACGATTAGATAAATATTTTACCCAATAGGATTGTTCATCTTTTGATTACCCGTACACTCGAGTACCTACTTTGTGTGACTATAGTCCTCATTAACGGGTTAGTACACAATTCGTTTGTGACTGTAGTCAGAAAGCGAGACCGGCAGACGGCCAGTGGCGATCATGATTTGCGCTAAATGCCATGAAGATCCTTGTGACTGGGAGCGGTATGGAAGGGAGCTCTGCGAGAGCAGAAACCGCGCGTTCCGCACCCCAGGTGCCTCAACAAAACACTTTATCAGCTCTACTTCTATTTGAAGTTTGGTCGACTTGACAATAGTCCGACAAACAAGCTACCGATGTGCATCAGCAGAAATCTATCACGCCTGCGATCGTGTGTATTGTATTGCATTCATACACGGTTGCTCGTCTAATACCTACTAACTAACTGATAACTATTGCTGCTGTTTCCTAGCGGACGAGTGGGTGACTGAGACCGTACAACTGACGCTCGAGCGTGCGGCGTGTTTACCTTGGACTCGCTAGAGGCTACGCTAGTCTCGTCGGGAGCCATGTCGACAAAAAGTCTAATGATGTAAAAAAAAATTGCCTTACTAGCTAGTACAGTTACACGTTTATTCACCTGACGTCTGCACACGCATGTGACCGCGCACACACCGCCACATACTGCACTCACCGGCTGCAAGATCGTCGGGCATGGGCAACGTCATGCCTCGCTGTTCTTGTCCACGACGCTGACCTTGGACACCATCAACCTTGACGTCGGAGCCGTCTCCTACTTGGCCTCGGAGCCGACACATGCCCACGCCGCCTTCTTGCTTCCGGCAGCCTGCTGGAGCGCCATGAGCGCCATCATGGCCACGCCGCTCTTCTCGGCCACGACACCGCCCTCGGCCACCATTGACGTGGACGCCGGAACCGTCTCCACCCTACCATGGAGCCAACACGGGCCCACGCCGCCTTCTTGCTACCGGCAGCCTGCTGGAGCGCCACGAGCGCCGTCATGGCCACGCCGCTCTTCGTGGTCACGGAGCTGCCCTTGGACACCATCGACGTGGACGCCGGAGTCTTTTACAGCAAAATGTAGACCTCGGACTTCAAGGGGGAATAGTGTAGACCGCGGGTATGGCATAGAGGAGCTTGTCCGAGGGTATGCACTGTGTCGGGCGAGATGGAAGCCTCGGGAGGGGCTGCGGTGCATGTAGTAGGATATTGTACTAACTTAGTAATACACACAGTACAACAAACTTTTGCTTCTGCGAATTGGTGGTAGGATGCACATAAAAACATTTTCTTCTGGACAGTTTGTTGTCCATAAGGATTTTCGGATCAGCAACCTTCACAATTTCAGCCAATCCAATTTGTTTATTGGCCTTCTTATAGACACTACATTGTCCAGAAGGGCCTTATGGATTAGCGGTAGCAAAAGATTTAAGGCCTTCACGATGAATAGTTAAAAACTGTATAACTCCACAATACATGTTTGTCAGATTCACTACACACTAACAAGTTGCAAACGCTAGTGTTGGGTACACAGATAATCTTTGTGCGAACTGTAGCTCTGCCCCACTTGCGCACAAATTAATGGCTCCTCCAGCGAATTGGTACTGGCTGTACATACAAAATCCATAGTCAATCGTAGAACTTCGCAACTAGATTCACTACAAACTATTTCAAGTAACGAACAGTTTGCAGACACTACTACAACTATAGAGTTAGTGTTTGTGTGAGCACTGCCAGTGAGTACATAGACTTCATCAAAGACCCCGTAATTCAGGTGAGGGTTCCGGTACAGTTTAAGCTTGAACTGGTCGTTCTTCATGGCTTTCTTGATGTCACGTCTCGACAGGCCGTCTATGCCGAACAGTCTCTGTTACGCGCTGCCGACAGTTCGCTCTTCATCGCTAGCGCCTTCCTTGATCTTGTGACTCCGCAAGAATCTGCTCTTCTTGTCGCCTTTTAGAGGTGCCTTGTCGGACTGGGACGGCTTTGCCTGATCAGTGTCTGGCGATACCGCACCGCTCGCGGCGAATAGTACGACGACTGCCAACAGTAGCAGAACGTAACTTCGACGTATTCGTGACTGCTGGACCGAATGAGCACGAGTGGGCTTGTCTGCACGAAGGTTAATGAGGGATCTTCAATCAATATGACTGGAGATTTAAGGGGGGAAGTAAGCATCACGTTCCTCATGTTTACGGAATATTCAGACAGAAAGACACATCTCCTAGATTTGTGATAAGGCCATGATCTTTTCATAGGGGGTTGTGATACGAATTTATCACAGTTGCCGTGAATGACCTGATTATCAATGACACTTTAACCGATCTTGATTTTGGTGCGATATAAATGTGATACGGGCAAATCACGATGACTTTACGACCTTTCAAATGCTCCCAGGGTGAAAATGGCGGCCGGCCAAAAGAGAGACGCTGACGACCCAGCAGATGTGGCACGCTTGCTGCAGTCTCAGCAGTACCAAGCGTACCTATCTCTCGAAGGTGAACACGATGACAACATGGCTGGCGTCTCACTTGTAGTGGGCCTACCTTGGCTCACTACAACAGCTTACACGTGTGCGCACGTGTATGAGGAAGCGTAGGTTTCTTTTACCTGAGTTAAGTATACTCGAGGTCCACGAGTATACTTTAAACAAGATAAATACTCTAAGTAGCTGATTTTGGTAAAGATGAGAACTGTTATTTTTGTTTTATGTTTCTGACCTCCTCTAAATGTAATATTCTAAGTTGGGAATCTGCCAACGGCTGGTTGGCAGAATTCCTTTGCTATGCATGTCGCTCATTGGTTAAAATATGCTGCTTTCAACCAATAGGAATCCTAAATGTCTATGGGCCACCCGTCGTGTTGATCGTAAATGACTGTGGCCCTTGATGTAACGTACACCAAGGCCGAGGAAGTGTTTGAACCTTTAACAGACATCGCGTATGTTAGAGTTGCAAGTGGCTGTAGCCACTTGTGCGTGTAACCCTGTTACACCATCCCCCCGTCAAGGTTAGACGTGCCGGTCTCGGCACGTCAACCACCATTGACTGTTTGGTCAATGCATGACGTTTTGAAGAGAGCGTGCATGTGATAGAACGAGCACGTTAAATTTGAAGACCTTTGGCGCAGCAGCGGAGGACCTCTCTGCTGCTGAGTATCATGCGCGGCAACGTGCGAAGCGCTTCGCCGCCGCGGGGGCAGGCACCACGGCCTGCCCTCAGAGTGTCTTCGGGCGCTGTTGTTCACAACAGCGTTCGCATTACTGTCCAGTGTGTAGTGCATGGTGGACTTCGTAAGCCTCCACCATGTCCGGAACGTCTTGGAGCAAGACGTTGTGCGGCTCCCATGTATCTTGGTTGGGAGGAAATCCTCTCCAACGAATACGAAAACGAACTGGTTCTAAGTTCGTTCTCGGGATACTGTGGTCAACAATCCGCTCAACTATCCATCGAGTTGAGTCGTGTGCGTCACGAATTGGTGGCGGCGGTGGTGGTAACACGCCCCGTGTGTGGTCAACTTGGTGTTGACCCTGATCTCGCGTTTTCCCACGACCGGAAATCGGTCGTGGAGTAGCTACAGAGCGCTGCGCTCGGTGCTCTTGAGTATCCTTACTTTGCGACGGTCTCCTAGACCGCCTCGATCGTCCCGGCCGGGCTGGATCTCCAGCTCGACCTGCTGCTCCAGCGCGACTTCGCGCTGGAGAAGATGATGGCTTCCACCGAGTCTTCTGCTTCGGTTCAGCCGAGCTAGGTAGCTCGTGCTGCATGCATGGCTTTAACCGTCCGACGTAGAACGTCGCATGGAGGCGCATGCTGGACGGGATGTCTAGCGTGTAAGCGTTGCCACGCCGTTCCAACACTATGAACGGCCCGATGAAGCGCGGAGCAAGCTTGCTTGCCCCGAAGTCGGAAACTGCATGTTTAGGCAAGTTTTGAGTAGCTAACAAGACTAATGAACCCTTCTTGAATTCATTAGTGTTGCCCCTGCCAACATTGTCTGCGTTCAGCTTCTGTCGGTCGACAGAAGCTGCAATTGCGTCCTGGACAAACCGAATGACGGCTTGTCTGCGCTGCACGAAGTTGATTGCGGTCGAGCTGAATTCGTTCAGCTCGCTTTCAGCAGTAGGCCCAGCCTCTGCGTCTGTCCTCGCGGTGTCTGTCCCCCGCACAGACACGTTGTAATTGTTGCGCTCCTTCGTGTGTGCGTCTGTGACCCGCACAGACGCGTTGTTCTTCGCCTTCTTGTTGGCGTCTGTGCCTTGCACAGACGCGCTCTTCTTCTTGCGCACGATCGCAGCTGACACTGTGCACGTGTCAGCGGCATTCTGCGGCTGCTGCGTTGCGGCTGTAGATCCTCCCCACTGAAGGAAGGAGTCACCACCCCGAGCATGCTCGGAAGGCGTGGGTGCCGCAATGCATTCACGTAGAACGGTGTATGCCCGGTCGAGGCATGCACCTAGTTGGTAATGGCGAACTCTGCCATCGACAGGCACTCGCTCCAATGTTGGAACGAGTGAGCGTAGCTCTTGAGTATGTCGACGAGCACGCGATTCACGCGCTCGGTCTGCCCATCCGTCTGCGTATGGTCCGCAGTCGACATCGAAAGTTGGCTCCCAAGAAGTGTAAATACTTCTTGCCACAGGTGCGCTGTGAAACGCGGGTCCCGATCCGACACAATGTCGGTCGGCATGCCATGGTGTTTAAACACCATGTCAACGAACAGACGTGCAGTCTGCTTCGCAGTGACTTCAGCGGGTACCGTACCATCTTGCTGAAGCGGTCAACAAAGACCACAACGCCCGTGTTCCCCTGGCTGTCCGGGGGAAGACCGAACACGAAGTCCAATGACATGGACTGCCAACACTCCGACGGAGTCGGTAGTGATTGCAAGAGAGCCTGCGCCTTTTGCGCAGGCTTCACAAACCTCGCAAGCACGGACGTACTTGCGCACCCATTTATACTGGTGGGCCCACTAGAAGTCTCGCGTGAGAAGAAGGTATGTCTTCTCACGGCCCGGATGCCCCGCAGTCGGTGCATCGTGATACCGTGATCCTGAGTCGCAGGTCATGGTCATTGGGCACGACAACACGGTCCGCGTTGTCGTCGACTGCACGGTAGAGTAATAACCCATCGTGCACCCGATAACGGTGTGCACGAGCGCGAAGATGCTTCGGCAGCTTCTGACGAGCTTTGTCAGAAGGCGCTGAGCCGTAGGCCAGCAAGAGCTTCGCGTCCGCGTCGTGCGCGTACGCGGTCTTCACGTCGTCCAACAGCGACGACGTGGGAGTGCTCGATTGCATGGCGTCAATGGCATTGACGTCGGCATCAGCTGAAGCGTAGTCAGGTCGACGCGATAACGCGTCGGCCACCACATTGAGTCTTCCGGGTTTGTACTCAACCCGGAAGTTGTATTCCGCAAAGAACGAAAGCCATCTCGCCATACGTTGCGAGATGTGTGGCGACTTGACAGCCGTCCGCAGCGACGCGTGGTCTGTATAGACCACGAACGGTTTACTTCCGAGTAGGTACACTCGGAACTTCGCAAGTGCATACTTCATGGCAAGGAGCTCCTTGTCATGCACCGGGTAGTTGCGCTCAGCAGGTTTCAGCTGACGCGATTGGTAGTAGACGACACGATCACGGCCCTCGTGATCGTGCTGCATCAACGCACATCCGATCGCAAAGGCGGATGCGTCGCACACTACGTGAACGTGGAATGGGCGATCTTGGTCGGCAACCGCCAATATCGGCGCCTCAGTCAAGCCCCGCTTGACTGCATCGAAGGCCTGCTGACAGTCTGCAGTCCAATTCCACTCGGCGTCCTTCTTCAGGAGCTGTGACAGCGGGCGTATCGTGTCCACTTAGGCCTTCACAGGTACGTGGCCAAGCCAAGGAACTGCCGCATTGACGTTCGACGGTGTCGGCCACTCGTTGATCACTCTGACCTTTTCAGGGTCAGCGCGGACACCATGCTTCCCAACGAGACACCCGAGCACGGGTATCTCGCTCGCCCCGAAGATGCACTTCTTCAGGTTCGCGTAGAGCTTGTGCTTGCGCATGAGCGCAAGCAGCTTCCGGAGATGCACCCTGTGCATCTCAACGTCGCTCATCCCGTCCGCAGCACGGCTGTGGACGAACACATCATCGAAGTAGCTCGGTGCGAAGTCGCGCACCGAGCGCAACAAGTGCGTCACGCACCTGTTGAAGGTTGCAGGGGCGTTCTTCAGACCCTGCGGCATCACTAGCCACTCCCAGAGCATGCCACTCGGCGTGCTCACAACCGTGAGAGGGATATCGCTCTCACGCATTAGGATCTGATAGAACCCATCGCGTAGATCAAGAGCACTGAAGACAGTACTCCTGGCCATCGAATCGATGATAACATATTTTCGCGGTATCGGTGTCTGCGCCGGTATCGTTGAATCGTTCAGCTTATTGTACGCATGAACGATGCGCCAGCCGCCCTGTGGCTTCTTGACACAGAACGTCGGAGCACTGTGCGGGGATTTCGATTCCCGCACTTGTCCAGCTTTGCGACGACTTTCGAAGAAGTCGTCGATCGCCTTGACCTGCTCTCGCGGCAGTGGCCACTGCCGCGTGACACAGTATTTCGTGCCCGACACGAGGTCAATCTCGTGCTGAATGCCTTTGGAAGCTCCGCAGGGATCTCTTCCGGAAGTACGTCCGCGTACTCCCGTAGAATATCGTAGTAGGGACTCGCCTTCATGCGAGTCCCAGCTCTGCTCTTCAAAGCGTTCCTTCTTCGTCTTGGCACTGAGAGTGTCTTCACTCTCAGAGGTGCTCTCCATGAAGAACTGCCGCAGTTCCTCATTCTCGCTCTTCGTTCTCTCGGCGTCCGAGAGAATGCATATTTGCTCGATGCGTCCATCGTGCAAGTCACGCGCGAAGCGCTTCCAGCTCATGACTGGAAGCGAAGTCAACTCTGACGCTTGCGTCGGAGGATTAGCGAGGGTCATCTCCCTGTGCCGGGTTCCGGCACAGGTACGCGTCAAGACGTTCAACGTCTCGACGTCCGGCTTCTCAGCCTTCGTCTGCCCGGCAGACGTCTCTTGTAGCGTCTCGGCCCCGGGCCAAGACTTGCGCAGCAATCTTCGCATGCGCCGTCTTCTTGTCTTGCGGAGCCCGGCTCCGCATGGTTCTTGACCTCGTCCAGGCCCAGCCGTGGACGGGTGTTCTTCCTTTATTCCGCCGGCGGGTACTTCCCGCGGGCGAGCGACTTCAAGCCCGGCTTGGTCGCGCGGCGCTTTGTCGTGCAGCCGGGCTGCACGACAGCATGCAAGTTTTTCCGGTGCGGAACGTTTGCAAACGTCCGCACCGCCTGCAGCGTCGGTTCCCGGAACCGACACGCCATCTTTACCTCGACGCCTGTTATTGGCGGAGCTCTTCATTACAAAGGGTGCGTCGACTCCCGGAGTCGACGCGAAATGTCTCTTCGCAGTGTCGGTTCCCGGAATCGACGTGACTTCAATACCTCGACGCCTTCCATTGGCGGAGACCCCCATTACGGAGGGTGCGTCGGCTCCCCGAGCCGACGAATCAAATCCATCAAAGCCTCACATTCGCGTCAGCCTCCACGTGTGACATGATTACGTCATCCGCGTCCCTTCGGACCGGAGACACGCCCACAATCAGATTCGCGTCAGCCTCCACGGCTGAGGCGTGTGACGCATATTCGTCATCCGGGCCTCTTGAGGCCGGAGACTCATTCTGATTCGCTGAAATGTTTCTGTCTATTTCCGAAATCGACACATTTTCTCCTTCAGCCGTCGGCGGCTACGCCGACGCTTGCTGCCCTGGGCGCGCGTTTGCGCGCGCCCAGGGCATTCCAGGACAGCGGCGCTAGGCGCTGTCTTGACTGGGAGTCGCGCGCACCTGTCGGTGCGTGCGTTGCGGTAACAGGGCCATCGCTCACTGTTCCGCGGTCGCGATCGAAGCGCACGAGGGTGCGCTTCTCCCAATCGATTACCGGATCATGCCGTGCAAGCCACGGCATGCCCAACACAATGTCAAACTTATCGTCCAGGTCCAGGACGATAAAGGTTTCGACAAACTCTTGGCCTTCATACGTGAAGCGCACGCGTACCATGCGCTTCTCGGTCTTGACGACAACACCCGTCGCCAGTCGTACCTCCAACATACTTCGAGGTATCTTTAAATCCTCGAAGGCAAGCCTTGATAGACTTCGCAGTCGAACAAAGTTATTCGACGCGCCCGAATCAACCAAAGCAAGAAAAGAGTTGCTCTCTCTTTTCGACGACACGTTCAAGAGGACAAGATTTGATTTGTCATCATGCATTTTACAGTGAGAAGGGTCCTCACTGGGGGCTGCAGTCCTCAGTGTCGCATGTCCGAGTTGGACACGCGTGACTGCTTCACCAGTAGGGCGCCCCGTGCCTACTGGGTTCCAGCGTTTTTTGTTTCTCCGCGACGATGCCCAGCATCGCCGCGTCGACCACCATCTCGGTGCACGGGTGCCGTGCATTCTCGGGCATAGTGACCGATCCTTCCGCAACGGAAGCATCGTACATTGCTTCCTTGTTGGCGTTGATAACCAACAGCCGTTGCATTCGAGAGGTCCATTGGTTCCGGACCTCTTGCCATCGCGACCGGAGGTGGTTGCAGCCTCGGCGCATTCGCATGCAGTTTAGCCTGCCGCACACTAAACTCCTCTTGCATCGCAAGAGTAATCGCAGCTTCGAGAGTACTTGGGTACTCACAGAAGGGATAGGTCTTTACAGGCCCATCTCTCAGAACCTTCATGAACGTGACGACCTTGGTCGCCTCGTCTATCGGGTTGGTCACGATGTTCGAGACCAAATACCGTTCTCTCTGTGCGTAAGCATGTACATCATGCTTACCCTGCTGTAGGTCGAGGAACTCTGCCCTCGACCGAAACTCATTTTGCGGAGGCTCAAACGCTTGTCTGGGCTCCTCCTTGAAACCCTCGTACGTGCTGAAGCACGTAGGATCAGAGAGTCGGAGTCCATACGCCCAACTTCTCGCTCGTCCGCCAAGACATGACATGGCGAACGCAACCTTGGACAACGGGTCGATGATACGTCGAGCCGCGATGGCAGTGTCGAGTTCGACAAGCCAACGGAGGAGAGGTTCACCCTCTCTTCCGACATAGTTGCTCACGTTTAGTTTCAACGATTGTCCACGCGGTGTCGTCCCCGACGACACCGTGGTAGCAGAAGCGGCATCACGCCGCTCCTTCATGATGAACCCCAGAGCAACACCATGTTGCTCTGTCGGCGTTAACGTACGCAACATCGCAGCAACTGCCGCCTCCCCAATGCTGTTGACAGTCGTTGGAGTGCCTCCCACTCTGGATCCGACAGGTGAAGGCAGTCAGCACGTGCAACATGAGTTGCAGGCGTAGTGGAGCTTTCCATGAGCACCTCCGTGTTCATGAAAAGGTTCTCGGCTCCCCGTCCGTACAGTCCCGTACGAAGGTTCAGGTAGTCGGTCGTTGGACGGACTACAAAGTGCTACCAGGTGTAGTGGGCCTACCTTGGCTCACTACAACAGCTTACACGTGTGCGCACGTGTATGAGGAAGCGTAGGCTTCTTTTACCTGAGTTAAGTATACTCGAGGTCCACGAGTATACTTTAAACAAGATAAATACTCTAAGTAGCTGATTTTGGTAAAGATGAGAACTGTTATTTTTGTTTTATGTTTCTGACCTCCTCTAAATGTAATATTCTAAGTTGGGAATCTGCCAACGGCTGGTTGGCAGAATTCCTTTGCTATGTGTGACGAGACTGAACGAGGTTTTGCCTCAACCTGCTATCACCTGTATACTGACCCGCCCAAATCCGCTACTATGATTGGTCGAGACCGAACCCGGACCTGACTGTGCGCCGTGCGACAAGACCTGAGCTGGAATTCGGCTGTATTCCGCGGAGCGAAGTGCGTGCGAGCCTAGGATGGGCCCTTCAGGCTTGGAAGACTGCGTTCAGACAAGAGAACCCTGAACGCACTCGATCCGTCCCAGCCGCCCCCGTCCTTAAGCGGGTTGACACATTGAGGCCGTCGAAAACGCCTGCACGAACGTATCGTGTATGGTGTCCCGCCTCGCCTAGGCCCTGAACGCACATGAATTTCGTGTACCCGGAACTCAGTCACCCCAGTGAAGTCGCGTACATGGTGCCCAGACCGCTGGCCACCCGGAAGAAGCCCCGCCAAGTGCCCCACAACCAAGCGAAGAGTCGACCTGCCCTTGGCCGCAAGGCTTTGAGCATGGTTTCAGCCTTGGCCGCAAGTCGCCTTTGGCTGCAGACCTTGAACGCTCTGCGTTCAAGCCTGCCGACTCTGAAACTCGGTTTCAAGGAATGCGGGTTCAAGGTTTCCCAAGAGCCAGCTGCACATAGACGTGGGCACATTGAAGCTGGGCAAGAATCCAGTGGAGCGTGTCTACGTCAACAGTTCCAGTATACTCAAGTCAAGATATTCGCCAGACGCGTGGCGAAGACCACAGAAGAACACAGAAGAACGCTACGAGAGAGATACCTTTACACAGAGCCTAGCGATAGTCTAGCAGATAACAATCAGAGAGTTCGTTTTACCCCCTACTGCGCAAGTCGCCGAGGAATCGGGTCCGCTGTCTGTAAGGACAAGGGCAGTGCGGAGCTCCCCACACACATTCAAGTCCAATTACGTGGGGATCAGTCTGCTCCGGCTGCTGAAGTGATCCACGTATTCCATTTCCCAGTTGGGCCCATTGCGTTGAGGTAAGGGTGGTGTCCCATTTCATGTTAAGAAGGATAACTCGGGTAGTTTAGCAGCAGTCACCCCCGAGAATAGTTTGATCGACTTCGTTTAGGACCGGATTGTATTTGGTTTGTACATTTCCCTCATCTGAGGGTGGTGCGCGTGTGAGAGTGCGTTCAAGGTTGACCAGTGCCTTGATCGCCGATTAGTTGACTGGTGTCCGACCCACCGCTCGAGGGTCTTAAAGAATAAGTGGCGGCTGTGTGTTTGTGTATAACTCTGCATTTGTATTGGTTATCTGAAAGTGGTGTGTATTTCTGGGGTTCTAACTTGTGGTAGTAACCCTGATCCTTCACCCGCTTTTGCGTTCAAGCCGTTCAAAGAAGTGCGTTCAGATAAGTGGACGTCGCGCTCAACGAACTCAAGGCTTTCAACCCCACAGACAACTCGCCTAGTGACCTATCCAGGCTCCCCAAAGACAAACGACACCGATAGGGATTCACAAGGTGCCACGCCACCCTGGCCGCAGTTTCTTAGGAAATCTGCGTTCAAGGTTTACCTTCCCAGAACCGGCTGTTTCAGTCTTGCCTGACCAAAACCCCTCCTGGGCTACCGCTATACACCTGGGCGTAAAAGGTTTCACCGACCTCGTCACATATGCATGTCGCTCATTGGTTAAAAGATGCTGCTTTCAACCAATAGGAATCCTAAATGTCTATGGGCCACCCGTCGTGTTGATCGTAAATGACTGTGGCCCTTGATGTAACGTACACCAAGGCCGAGGAAGTGTTTGAACCTTTAACAGACATCGCGTCTGTTAGAGTTGCAAGTGGCTGTAGCCACTTGTGCGTGTAACCCCGTTACATCACTATTGATGACAACACCAAGCAGATGCGTGTTCCGTTACCGACCGCTGTCGTTCTCGCCTTCTTTGGTCATCTCTGCCAGCCTGCTCACGTGCGATCGTGATTCTGTCTCGGCCTATGCTACGACAAGTGTGCCCCTATCGGTGTCGTGTGTTTGGAGGCTATCGTAGTGCTCTCGTTGATGTATACCGCGCAAAGCTCCTTGAACTGGACCCCCGACTCGACACAGAGCTGCGCCGCGTGCTGGAGGGCTACGACAAAACCATCAACAGCCTGAAGCAGCGTGGATTAATGAAGATCAATGAAGAAAAGCAGGATCTGACGGCTGGTGGGTTCGAAGTTGTGGCATTTAAGTTGATGACTCTCAAACCTGTGAAGAAGGGCCAGAAGCGGTGTACAATGTCGTTGGGGTGGAGGTTTTTCGTGCGTATGTGGAACTTGATGAGTAGAGCGGGCTCTGTTGACAAGATCATGCTGCAGCACATGGAATGGAACGACTGTCTTGTCGTGGAAGCGCAAGGGCACAAAGGGGGTCAAACGGGGGCTGAAAAGGTCGGCAAACACGTGTATGCAACTCGTACGAGCCTTCAAAGTGCACCATACTTGCTCTCGCTGTGCACTTCTTTTCCTGTCCAGAACGGGGTTTCGGTGGCAAGTAGCAGCTATTTATCGGCAGCGACAGCAAAGATCGATTTGGCCGGTTGCTGCGTCGCATAATTATGTCTTTCAACCCCGACGAGGAGTTACGCGTACTGGGTTGTGCTCCTGCTGACATCGGCACCCACCGTCTGCGCAAAGGGAGTAGTTCTTATGTACTGGGGCAAGTGAACGGCCCCACTCCTGTGTCAGTTTACCAGCGCATGGGGCAGAGCCTCGGGAAGCTGAAGGACAGGTATATGCATTTCGGGGAGGGAACAGACCAACTGTGTGGGAGAATGATAGCGGGTTGCCGTTTGATTCGGAGCGATTTGGCGTGCTACCACCACATTTCGCACCCGATCTGATACGTGAAATGACTATCAAATATTGGAAAGAGATTGTAAGCGGCTAATTACCCGCGCGGCGTGCAGTCGGCTTTTCCATTTCTGCTGGCCTCTCTCATTCCCCACGAGCAATATCTTCGCCACTCGTTGTGTGCACAGCACCCGATGTTAAAAGCAAGAGTTTTTCAGCTCCTTCAAGTGCAGCGTGGCGCTACCATCCTAGCCATTGGTACGTCGCCGGTGTGTGGATTGAAGGCGACTGGAATTCCAGCACATCTTGCTATCGCTAAGCAAGTGAATGATTTTCGAGATCACGTCTCCATTCCGAGGTTGAAGATCTCAAGACCGGAATTGCGCAGAAGCTGCCAAATGAGGTTGCTGTAAAAGTTTGTAGTGAGTTGCATCAGCACTTTGTGATTAATGATGTCGCTCCCGTTTCGCTGAGAGATCTTGATCGACGGATTGACAATCTTCGAGCCAATATGAATTTCGCTCCATTTTGAGTGCGAATCAAACCCCCAACGCTAGCCTTAATATGTGCACTTTAGAAGAGACTCAACCGGAGTGGAGGTCGTGGTCGTGGGATGACGGCAAAATATGCCATAGTGTTCCTTAAGGCTGGGAACTTCCAGCTCGCTCGAATGTTAAGACAGTTTGGAATCTCTGTTTTTTCGGCGATAAAGGCACCAAGATTCGATCGTACCGATTGCTGAGTAAGCAACGCGATATACTTCCTGCGCCTCGAATGAAGCACTCAAGGGTTAGCATTGCGATGGAGTACTTGGAACAAATTGCCGTTGAAGATAACGTGCTACCGGTCGGTGTGAGCTGAATTTCAGCTCTACCAATCACTACTGCCGATGGAGTCTTTGGCACTGTATCCGCAACGATGCTGTCCAAGCTGTACGTCGCGATGCCGAAGAGAGCAGAAGAGTTGTCGTAGAGCACACTTTACAAAACGCTCTGTCGGTACCGAGGAAAATAGCAAGGTATCATACGCTGTCTCTTTACCTAACATTTCAAATTTACCGACCAATCACAGAGCGTGACCGACTGTGATATCAGCCGTATCACAAACGCCGTCATTGTATACATTTCGGCTATGACAGATCCGATTTGTATCCCATGTGATTATAGAATGGTATCATCCATGGGCGTCACTTGACTCTCGTTCAGAACGATTCTGAACGAGAGTCAAGTGACGCCCATTGATGAATAGTTTATTTCTGGCGTCGAGCGCTTCTCGTTCGACATGATGTTGTACCGCACTTATGTTGTATTTTTAGCTTTAACATACACTTCGTTTTTTGTTCTAATTGCCTTTTGAGGATGACATCATACGTCTGTACATATTGTGCTTTTCTCCCATTCTGCCTAAGCGAAGACATAAATCGTTGTTTTGTATTTTAACTTCGTTGTTTTACCAGAACCCAACGACCCTCGCCTCGATGGTATTGGGTACCACTGTGTAGCAGGCATTTGCTTTTGCTTTGATTATTATTGGAATGGCGCGTTGCTTCTGCTAATCCACGATTTCCCATGTAAATCAAGCTTAATCGCCCGTGAATCGTAGGGCAAGTCGCTTGCTCAATGATTATTCTGCACAATCGTATCTTCTGCAACTCCGCGAAGCAACATTGTTTTGGAGATATCACAAAATGCTTCGCAATGCTATTGCTCGACCAGCAGCAGTAGTGCTCGACCAGCAGCAGTAGTGCTCGACCAGCAGCAGTAGTGCCCCCATTTTAATTATCAAACATCCTCAGCACAATTTTCGCCCAAGAGGCATTGATCTGAAATCTGCAATCAAACCTACACCCCCTGGCTGCATAGAGGTTTGGCTGACCTCGTCTGATTGGTTCATTGTTTCCGCAACCTGCAAAGCTACCAACCTTGAGAACACTCTATTAGTAATTAGTGTTACATTGCAGTAGCTACGTCAGAAAAAGAGAAACGATTGAAGCATTCAAGATTTTGCGC
Organism: Phytophthora melonis; assembly: GCA_024211575.1. NCBI lineage: Eukaryota > Oomycota > Peronosporomycetes > Peronosporales > Peronosporaceae > Phytophthora > Phytophthora melonis. The sequence goes on from JAMXKT010000085.1 coordinate 2,146,159, forward strand.
AAGTTGGTGCTTCCTGTCTACGTCGATCTTCACTTTCGCTTGTGTTGGAAGATACTGCCGACTCGATCACGGTTTTGGTTTCTTCAACGGTTGGATTCTGTAACGGGGTTACACGCACAAGTGGCTACAGCCACTTGCAACTCTAACAGACGCGATGTCTGTTAAAGGTTCAAACACTTCCTCGGCCTTGATGTACGTTACATCAAGTGCCATATTCATTTACGATCACCACGACGGGTGGTCCATACACAATTAGGATTCCTATTGGTTGAAAGTAGCATCTTTTAACCAATGAGCGACATGCATAGCAAAGGAATTCAGCCAACCAGCCGTTGGCAGATTTCCAACTTAGAATATTACATTTAGAGGAAGTCAGAAACATAAAACAAAAATAGCAGTTCTCATTTTAACCCAAAAACATTATTTGGATCGTTTATTTAGATTAATCTATACTCGGAGGCCCGAGTATAATTAACTCTAATTAAAACTAAGCTACTCTTCCTCCTACACGAGCGCACACGTGTAAGCTGTTGTAGTGAGCCAAGGCAGGCCCATTACATTACACTATCGACACCGCTCTACCCCGGCTGAAAGTCCTGCCCCCTGGGGGACTCGAACCCTCAACCTCCGCGGCCCTTACCACTACACCGAATGGGATCGGTCCATCTCTCAAGTAGACAAGAAGACCATCGGCGTGTTCGATCAGAGCCTCGAAAAGATGCGCAATGCTTTCCTGGCCCTGGACGGTCAGCAGCAGGCTCTGGCACGCCATCTTCACCAAGAAGGGTGACACGCTGCTCATCGTGGAGAACGGTGTGTTATCGACGGCTAGAGAGGACACCGAGAACATTGCAGTGCTGACAATGGAATATACGATGTGTCGATGCCTGTTTGTGTGTGCAGGTTACTTCGGTGACAACCTGGCCAAGTGCTGGACCGCCTGGGCGTCAAGTCCACGCACATTCGTGACGTGGTAAGACGGATGCAATGTCAGTGCTGTCGAGGGGGCGTGATCTGACTGGTGACTGTCACAGCCGTCGGTGGCGAAGCTTCAGAAGGAGCTCCAGGCTGGTGTTGATCATCCCATGGACACGTTCACCGGGGTGCTTCTACGGCGAGGACTCGATGCACGCCTACATGCACAACGCGCGCATCGACGTGCCGCCGCACGCGTTCGCCACGGCCGATAAGACGTACCGCAATGCTCAGCGAGGACGACAACCAGTGCGTCATCATAGGCGGCGAGGGCGGCGCTAGCAAGGCGGAGGCCTCCAAGCAGATCAAGAACGACATCGCAGGCGTCAGCGGAAGCGGCGCGGGCGTCGACAAGGTCAAGCGCACCTTCGTGGAGAGCAACCCGCTGCTCGAGGCCTTTGGCAACGCCAAGGCGCTGCGCAACAACAACTCGAGTCACTTCGAAAAGTACTTGAGCTGCAGTTTGACTCGGCCGGAGGACCGCAAGGTGGCAAACGATTTGTTGGAGAAGTCGCGCGTCGGCAAGCCCGGCAAAGGAGAGAGGAACTTCCATAACCTCTACCAGGTGCTGGTGGGCTTGACGGCTGTAGCCAAGCAGAAGGTCTACTTGGACCAGGGAGGACCCGACAGCTTCCACAACTTGAAGGTCAGTGGCTGCTATGACGTTGACGATGTCAACGATGCACAGGAATTCGAGGAGACTATGGCGGCCATGCAGCATGTGGGCATCAAACGGAAGCAGACCGAGCTGGTGATCCACGCGCTGGCGGCGGTGCTGCATATTGGCAACGAGCGCTTCCAGCCAGAGGCTGTGGGGTTGCAGAGGGTTCTTCGGTGCGCGACCGCGAGAGTGTGCGTCACCGGCTCGTAGACGCCTATGAGGAGTCGGACATCGACGTGACACTTACGGGCTTGTAGATGGGCATGGTCTCTGAGTATGATGGAGATTGGCCCTGTGTGCTGTAGCTCATTTTGAAGAACACGTCCACGATTAGGTACTGAAGATGGCGTCAAGGTGAATCCGAACGCAGTGGTACGAGGTGCATCGCCACATCTTGGAGGAGGTCACAGTGGACAAGCTTGCATCCATGGGTTCTGACCAGCCTAGCCAGTACTTGTCAGACGATGAAAAGGAAAAGAAAATCGACGTGTATTGCCAATTACAGAATCTCGTACTTGTGCTTATCGCAGTGGTGTGTCTTCATTCCGCTGTTCGTGTTGAACGTTTCTATACGGCGACAAGGCACGTCCGTGCAATGCCTCTTGTGCTAGATACACTCCTTTTCGGACTCGAAGACCTTGAAACAACTTGTGCATGAGAGTGTGCGCCAGCAGCACAGTTGGGCCCTGTTCGGCAGGTATTGAACGCCTTCAACATCCAGATAGCAATGGAAACGAACGTTGTGATTCTTGTACGCCTGCCGCAGTGCGCAAGATCCGCCCGCATAAGAAGTAGAGATCGCCTTTGCATCGAGACCAGTTTATCATTGTCTTTCTCTGGTTCACGGTTGTTCCAGCCAGGTAGCGGCTCATGTGCCTTCTTGAAGCACCACCATATAGCTGGCATTTCCTCTGCAAAAAAGCCGATAGTCTCGTTGTCGGTGAAGTCACGGTGAACTTGTTGCTGCTCACCACCACTCAAGGTTAACAAGAAATTCGACGAGCCAGGTCGAATAACTCATCTTGGATTATAATTTCTGGCGACGCTCAGCACTTCAGCTTCAACGCGGGTCAGCGCATCGCAGGCAGCTACAGGGATCTGAAGTCCTCTTGCCCACGTAAAAAGATAGTCTGCCAGTCGGACGGCGGTATGCTTGGCGAAAGTGTATACAGACATGAGATGTCCGATTCTGGGATGGCCTTGGTCTTAACATAGGGACCGTTTTCTAGAACGTGCATGGCGCTGAGCTTCATCGGAAGAGGGGAAAAAGTGTTATGGTTGAACGAAATCGAAGCCGCTATCAATTTCCGTCAATTACTGGTGGTGCGACGTTGAGCATTGCTGTTGCAGCAAAAATATTTGTACCTAGCATGGGCATCGGGGTGTTATATCTGATTCTACGGGTATCCACACATCAAGACATTTTTGTGTATTGACACAGTGTATTGTTAACAATAATACGAACTATTTGTTAAAATCTATTCATTTACTGCATTATTCTAGACGCTCACGTCTCAGGTTAGTCGGACGAAAAGGTGGGTGGCTTCAACGCGTGCCGTTGGTTGGGCCAGTGATGCAAGTCTCACCAACGGGTCGAAAACGTACTGAGAATCGTTGACAATGTGTCACAGCCCCCTCAGGGCTTTGCAAACTTATCTTGGCCTTATGTAAAATTACACATTCTGGAGGCTGTACCGACTCAGAATTAGATGCGTTCGCCCCGAACGTGCTGCATGGCTACCCCCCCCCCCCCCCCCCCCCCGTTGTCTTCTGCAAGGGATATTGCTGCATACGGCTAGGAGCGAGACAGACGAATAGGTTCAAAAGCACTTGCACTTCTTCGGTTTGCGGACCTAATACTACCGAATAGCAGTGGAAAGGGATGCAGGACGACCCCGTTTTGTCGTTCGTGACGTAAGCGTCACTACGATAGCTATGCGCATTCCCAGACACCAGCCAATGTATGTACTACCTCCGGTCCGAAAAACAATGACCACTTCAACTATAATGTGTACACATACTTCGTTTTACGTTCCGATTGGACAAAATTTTATTTTTTAATTTGTTGGCTCTGAGCCATTAATTTTCCCGGAGCCCTGTTGGCGCCAAAGCTCCTTGCGCACCTCGCGCCAAAACACAATTCCACAAACCAATTTTCTACCAAGGACCCCCAAGATTCCGCGCACCCCCAACGCCAAAGATCTGCCGCTTGCCACGAAGCTGGAGATCGTGCTGTTCCTGTCCGACATGGCCACCTGTGGAAAGCTTCCACGGGGGGCTATCTCGGAGGCTGCAGCTCGGTTTGGTTGACTTCGCAACACAGTGCACAAGCTGTGGAGTGGCCGCGCCACTATTGCCGTGCAACTGCCAAGCAACCGCGGCCGGCCCCGGGCCTACACGGATGGGGCTATCAAGGCCAAGATTGCGTCGGCTCCCGTGAAGAGTCGGACCACGCTGCGTGGTCTCGCCGCCACCACAGGTATCCCGCGATCCCAGCTCTTCCGACGCTTGCAGGAGCGAAGCGTGGTCAGGCGAGTCACGGTTGTGCCGAAGCCGCTGCTCACGCTGGAGTCATTGGCGCAGCGCCGTCAGTTTGCGCGGGATTTTGTGACGAAGATTCCTGGTAAGCGTTTTGACAATCTAGTTATATGTTATTAGTAATATGTGTCATGCCTGACGATATGTAACGTAATGTTTGTCTGTCATTTAGGTGATCGCGGATACCAATTCGATGGCATGCAGAATGTGGTCCATGTTGACGAAAAGTGGTTCTACGTGCACCGGAACCGCAACACTTACTACCTTACGAGCGACGAGCCTGCGCCGCGCGCCGTCACCAAGAACAAGAACCACCGAACAAAGGTAATGTTTTTGGTGGCGGTCGCGCGGCCACGGTATGACGAGCACCGGCACATGACCTTTGACGGAAAGGTGGGACTGTGGCCCGTGGTGGAGACCAAGCTGGCTGTCCGTAGCAGCAAGAACCGGCCGAAGGGCACTCCGGTTACGACCCCAGTCGAGATGACGAAGGACGTCTACGAGCGCATGCTAACGCAGCACGTAATCCCTGCGATCAAGCGGGTTTGGCCAGGTAATTGTTTTTGCAACTTGTTTTATTATATTTTATGCTGACTATTTTTATTACGGTTATTTTTGTGTAGGTAAGGAAGAGGTGGTCGTACAGCAGGACAACGCCCCGCCTCACCGTGCCTCGGAGCGGGCTGCAGTGAAATCTGCGGCTGCAGCGGGGGCTGGTCGATTAAGTTCGCCAACCAGCCACCGCCACCGCGAAGCCCTGACTTCAACGTGCTCGACTTGGGATGGTTTTGCTCGCTGCAGTCGCTGCAGTACAGGAAGCAGACGCGGGACGTCGACGGGCTCATCGCGGCCGTGAATGCCGCGTTTGAAGAGATGTCAAGTGCCACCACCAACAAGTGCTTCCTTACGCTGCAAAGCGTACTTGAGGCATCTATGCTTGCTGGTGGTGGCAACAGCTACAACATCCCACACCTGAGAAAAGATGCCCTGGCGAGGAATGGCAGCCTGCCTCGCTGTCTGCCGTGCTCGGCTGAGGCGGTTGCAGCTGTCGATGCTTCCGCCTAAAACGTCGATTTGGTAGCGGTAATATTAAGCCTAAATATTACCTTCATTCTGATTGGTCTGTCACTAATAGTTCAATTTGGTGGATGCATATTGTTTTTCGGACCGGAGGTAGTACTACGTCGTAGTAGTAAGGCCAGATAGTACAATAATTGTGGATAAGGAAGCAACGAACAGAATACAGTGTCTACAGCATTCTGTTCGTTGACGACGCACGACGCAACGGAGGCAGCAGATGGATCTCGTACAGTATATCGACGTGTCGGGATGCATACAACCCCACTTAACTCATCAGCTACTTTACTACTAGTAGTACGTACTACTACTAGTAGTGATAGTACTACAAAAATTTGCGTCCGCCGGCCAGGTCATGTGAGCCGACGGTAAAGCACTACGGGAGGCAACTGTTTACCGGTGGACAGTTAGTATGTAAGCATGTTCGTTTTCGGATTTGTAGCGCTTCGGCTCAGGCTATTTGAGCTACTGCCAAAACATTACTACTACTTTAGTACATGTACTACTACTACCAAACGCTCACGATTGTTGCACACTTACTTGTAGTACACAAAAGGCGGGAGCTCAAGAGGTTGAAATACATCATCTCCCCACCGCTCGTGGTATCGCATCTCCACCAACAATGATAAAATCAATGTCGTCATGTAGCGTTGCGGCTTAACTATACGGGGCGTATTTCATGCTTGCAGCCCAGCACGAAGTAAAATACGAAGGCTCACCAAAAGTGACAGGTGCGTCAACCCTACAAACTAACAGGACGACGCGAACTGAACCCACGCATACAACAGCTAGCCGTCTTGAATCGCGAGCGCCGCAGTTTGGACACACGAGAGAGGCTTCGTTGTGCTGTAAATTACGGTGTGCTTGCTGCGTTCTTGTTGAACTCCAAAATGAGCTATTTGTTCAAGCAGCGATTCGGGTCGTCGATCCTGCCGACGCTGTTGCAGGCGCTTCAGGTTTTCAAGACCAAGGCTCTGGTGGCTACGGCGTCAAGCTCCTCCCGCACCGCTTCATACCACAGCAACGATAGAAGCAGTGGACAGTTTGCCCACGCTCCAGCGCGCCGTAGTCAGGCAGCGGTGGCCGCCCTCGCCAGAGTTCGCGCTGGGATGATCGCCGTGGCGGCGATGCAGGTGGTCGTTGTTGGTAAGCGGTGAAAGCATGTCGTTCTTTCAGGAGATGACACATGTTAGCTAGCAAAAGACTCGGGCGATCCAGAAGCAGGCAACCCAAACGGACTGAAAGAAGCATAAGACCAAATAGAGCAGGCCAAACAACCCTGAACAAATAAAATAGAAGTCTGTATAGCGGCATCTCACATCGTGGATTCTAAACCGAATTAACAAAAAACAAGACGTCTGCAAGGTATAGCGAAAATCTAAAAAAATCATCGCTAAAATTTTGAAACGAAGACAGTACTCTTCAAAGTTGAAAGGCGAACCGCCCGACACTCAGAACAACCTTTCGCTTTGATAATTCATGTAAAGTTATTGCAACGTCAACGCGGTGCACAAGGCAGACAAGTAGGCTCTGCACTGGCACAATGTCTGATAAAACCGCTTGCCGCCGATGGGACCCACTAGTGGAAGACAGTTGAATCGCCGAGTGGTAGACGTCCGTAGCGAACACGGTGCAAAGCAGACAGGCCAAGAGCATGATGTTCTCCTTGGCTGGACAGAGACAAACAGGTGCAAGTGTAGCCTACTCGGGCTCCAGACAGCGCTTCGAATTGAGCGCGAGGTCACCGTCCTTCTGTGTTTGTGCTGCAGTGATCCCTCCGACGGTAATATCAACGCTCGACTGACCAAGCGCTTGGCCAAGACACGCAAACGTGCGCTGGCCTTCTTCCGCCCGCCTTTTGACAGCGTCTTCGATCATGGATAGCTCCGTTCCTCAACGCAGGCAACAGTCTCTGAGCGCACGAAACAACTGCTTGCAACCGCCGATATGTCCCTCCATTTCAGTGCTGTCGTCCCTGGGGTCGAAGGAAGCATCAGCAGCACCGCCTGAATGCTCGAGGGTGTATTTCTCTGCACACATTGAGCAAGTGCCACTTTGATGTCTCAACCGAACATTACCGACCAGGAGGTCGGGGATGGGGAGGCTGTGGACGCCGCCAGCACCGGTGCTGGAGCACTGCTACATTCGTCGCGGATGTACTGGCTCCGTCATTTTGGGGATTTTTTCGTAACACGGGGACTTCGTCACGTTCGCGAGCTTGGCCACTTTACCCAGCCTCCTTCTCGGTCCGGGAACAGCATGCTGACGCACAACAACCAGAGCATTTCATTTTTGTTCGTCGCGCAGGTTGTTTGAGTTTCTAGCTTGCAGGGATCAATATGCGATGTCTCGTGCCTCTAGGAGTCCAAGTGCCACCGAAATAGTGCGAATGTCTTGTAGTCGTTTACGGTCGGGTGGCCACGATCCAAGTCTGAAGATTGAGACGCCACCTCTTAGTTTGAGTGGCGACCCAATTTTGAAGAACGATTCGACACAACCCAGGTTGGGTAGTCGAGTCGGTTCGAACGCATCGACGAGGTGAAGGCTGGGCTGCAAATGTACACGTAGACGTCTCGATAAACAGTAGATGTCTCCCGGTTTTCTTATATTTTGCTGGCAGGTGATGAATTCGTTGGTTGAATTTGCTATACCCAATATGTTCGCAGAATTTGTTTGTTAAACACGGCACCGTAGTACAGTGTACATGAGCGGTAAAGCATGTACGCAATACCAATACCAACAATAGAGAGTTGCTCGAGCAACCTATCCGTAGCTGGCCCACGAAACCCAGTTCATTGTTCCTAGCGATTGTGAGATCGACAGGAGACGCAAGACGCCAGCGCTGACTCTACCACCGACAACTACAGCTCGCACCACGTACGGAACGAACACAAGAAGGTCGAGCAGAACGACGATGGGTCGGACAGGTCGTCCCACATGTGTGAGAGTGGTGACTCCGCAGGCGGCGTGCACGTCAGGCGAGCAGCTTTCGACGACCAGCATCGTTGTGGTAGGTGTTGCAGGAGCGGGGGACGTCGTCAATGGGGAGCCAGAAGGAGGAGCTGAAAATACAGACGCTGTTAAGGTGATGAAACGTTCGATGGGCTAGTCCGCTATCTTACTCGTTGTGGCTGGAAGAAACGAAGCCCGAATGCTCGGCGCTCTACCACGGTGTATGTCGTTCCATGTAAAAAAAGCACCTTAGTCGACTGGTACGCGGAGCTGCTTACTTCGAAGGTAGAGATGCACTGATATGCTAAGCAGGTTCACGTGGACTAGTGGGCGATTTGGTCAAGTTGTCATCAAGCCCGGTGTGTTTTCCCGAGTTACCCGAGATACCCAGGATCGCTCGTGACCCCCCCCCCCCCCCAACAATAATGTTGGGTCGCAGTACGTCGACGAAAACTGTAGGGATATAGCTGGCGCAGCTACCACGGAAGCAGCTATAGCTGCAGACGATATCAATCTGAGTGATGCCACGGTGGATGCATGCTATGGATCGGAGGAGATGTCCGAAACCGAGTCGGATATGGAAGCTCCAGATCAATGGTTTGTTGTGGAAGACGAGGACACTAGCGACAGTGAGAACGAGGACATCGACCAAACGTTTGACATTCCAGACGAAACGCTTTGCGCTATTGTGAATTCCGAAAGGAAAATTTCGACGAAAGCCAATGCGGTACGTACGCACTAACCCAGTTATCGCTAACGACTGTAGCTTCTAACGATTTCTTTCGACAGAAAATCTGGCGCTCGATGAGGCTAGTGACCTGTACGATGGACCTTGAGGACCGACGGAATCTGCTGCTGCGTGCGCAGGGAACCCAATCGATTTGTTTTATTATTGTCTGCCAATAGTCACTTTGGAAGCTGTTTGCAGATGAATCAAACAAGTATCGTACCCAGTCTATTCCTGCTATGGCGGAAGCACAGCGTGCACGCATGTTACTCGCGCAGCAAAGGATCATGGTCTCAGTGTACCGACATAGCAGGATATTGAAGGTCAGCTACGACAACACAAGCCTTTTCAACCCCATGAGTTTACTCATTTGTCGGGCCGCTAATGGCAGGGGCCTTATGTACAATATTGCGAAGCACTGGGCGACTGCAGAAGATGGAGCGCTACCGTGTGGTATTTAGGGTCGCCATATGAAACGTGCTTGATATGAGCCCCTGACGCGGTTCCCTTTCGGATAATTCAAGCGAGTCAGAATCGCAAGACAAACCCTGGAAGATTCGACCTGTTTTACAAGTCGTTGAAACTACATTTAGACGTGGATATCGCCTTGGACGATTAATTTCTTTCGACGAAGGAATGATGCCAAACAAGAGTCGCCCCAATCCAATTCGGGTTTACAACAAGGACAAGCCGAATCAGTGGAGCACCACATTTTATTTGCCATACTGTGCTGAGACAGCGTACTGTGCTCAGTAAGTTTGGCATTGTGGGATTTATGGGTATGCGTATCCAAGAGCTGACTAGCTAACATTTTTTGGTGATGCTATCAGAGTTGAAGTGTACTGCGGCAAGGAAAAAGTAGCCAAAAAATGTTGGACCTGCCGCTGTTGTACGCAATATCTCGAAGGTGTTACGGGGCCAGCCGATGAAGCGTATGATTATTACCGACAACTACTATTCTTCGGTGGCATTATCGCTAAAGCTGAGATCGATGGACTTCTACCATGTCGGAACGGTGCGGACAAATCGCCTGGGATGGTGTAAGGACATCCAATACATTCCGAAGAAGCGACCAAAGAATTCCAAGAGGTACTTACCGCATATCAGAGGCTTTGGAGCACCCAGAGCTAGTGGCTTTGTCCTGGATGGACTCAAGACCCGTCAATATGCTAGCTAGGGGCTGTAGCACGGTACCGACATTGGTACTTCGGACGGAAAAAGATGGAAGCCGATCGACTGTTTAGTGGCTGAATATCTTAAAGGAATGGGCGGTGTGGACGGCCACGATCAAATTCGACGTCAGCGCTACTCGCTGCAAAAAGCTGTCGCTCTCCGGAAGTACTATAAGCAACTTTTTCTCGGCTTCGTGGACATGGCGATCACGAATATATTTATCGTCTACAAGTTTATGCAGAAGACGAACAGAGAAAAGGTTATTACCCCACGCGAAGTTCTTGCGCCAATTGCATAAAGATCTGTTAGCTCGTCAGGCTTCGGACTTTACAACAGCAGCTACTGAAGATAGACACGGCAGTGGCCAAACCGGTATGGAGAGCCACAAACTTGAGCAAAGTCAAGATCGTTACTCAAGCCACGCCAGTACCTCTGCAACATGAGCTGTGAGACAACATTTACGTGACCTGCATGCTCAGCAAAGTTCAACGGGAGAGTTGCACGTTGCAACACGGTTCATAGCCTACAAGATGGAAATACGCTTACTTGCTCGCAAATTTGACATGACTCTTGGAAGAATGGAACCCAGTTGCCACGGGGTGTATCAAAACGGATGGAAAACGCAAATGGCCCGAACCAACTTCGGATAACAGCACTTTCTACTCAGTCGCGACCGTCTGATCCATACAAGCATCAACGCTTCGGCGGTCGGGCTGCTCGTTGCTTCTCCCGTGGGTCTTGACAACTCTCCTTGCAGAGCGGGAGCGGAGGGTCGATTCGATCATCAAACTTGAGGCGCCGCGACCCACTTTTAGGAGTGAGGACGTCCATTTCCAAACCTAAGGCGGACCGGCGACTCGATTTCCAATTATGGGGCGGCACGCGACTCGATTGTCAAACTTGAGGCGGACCAGCAACTCGATTGTACGCCTCCTCCGCCCGCGCAAATGACATCCGCTATTTTACTTTTCACGCGCAACATGCCTAGAAGCCCAAAGAACACGAACAAGAAAAAGCTCGCACCACGTACGGAACGAACACAAGAAGGTCGAGCAGAACGACGATGGGTCGGACAGGTCGTCCCACATGTGTGAGAGTGGTGACTCCGCAGGCGGCGTGCACGTCAGGCGAGCAGCTTTCGACGACCAGCATCGTTGTGGTAGGTGTTGCAGGAGCGGGGGACGTCGTCAATGGGGAGCCAGAAGGAGGAGCTGAAAATACAGACGCTGTTAAGGTGATGAAACGTTCGATGGGCTAGTCCGCTATCTTACTCGTTGTGGCTGGACGAAACGAAGCCCGAGTGCTCGGCGCTCTACCACGGTGTATGTCGTTCCATGTAAAAAAAGCACCTTAGTCGACTGGTACGCGGAGCTGCTTACTTCGAAGGTAGAGATGCACTGATATGCTAAGCAGGTTCACGTGGACTAGTGGGCGATTTGGTCAAGTTGTCATCAAGCCCGGTGTGTTTTCCCGAGTTACCCGAGATACCCAGGATCGCTCGTGACCCCCCCCCCCCCCCCAACAATAATGTTGGGTCGCAGTACGTCGACGAAAACTGTAGGGATATAGCTGGCGCAGCTACCACGGAAGCAGCTATAGCTGCAGACGATATCAATCTGAGTGATGCCACGGTGGATGCATGCTATGGATCGGAGGAGATGTCCGAAACCGAGTCGGATATGGAAGCTCCAGATCAATGGTTTGTTGTGGAAGACGAGGACACTAGCGACAGTGAGAACGAGGACATCGACCAAACGTTTGACATTCCAGACGAAACGCTTTGCGCTATTGTGAATTCCGAAAGGAAAATTTCGACGAAAGCCAATGCGGTACGTACGCACTAACCCAGTTATCGCTAACGACTGTAGCTTCTAACGATTTCTTTCGACAGAAAATCTGGCGCTCGATGAGGCTAGTGACCTGTACGATGGACCTTGAGGACCGACGGAATCTGCTGCTGCGTGCGCAGGGAACCCAATCGATTTGTTTTATTATTGTCTGCCAATAGTCACTTTGGAAGCTGATTGCAGATGAATCAAACAAGTATCGTACCCAGTCTATTCCTGCTATGGCGGAAGCACAGCGTGCACGCATGTTACTCGCGCAGCAAAGGATCATGGTCTCAGTGTACCGACATAGCAGGATATTGAAGGTCAGCTACGACAACACAAGCCTTTTCAACCCCATGAGTTTACTCATTTGTCGGGCCGCTAATGGCAGGGGCCTTATGTACAATATTGCGAAGCACTGGGCGACTGCAGAAGATGGAGCGCTACCGTGTGGTATTTAGGGTCGCCATATGAAACGTGCTTGATATGAGCCCCTGACGCGGTTCCCTTTCGGATAATTCAAGCGAGTCAGAATCGCAAGACAAACCCTGGAAGATTCGACCTGTTTTACAAGTCGTTGAAACTACATTTAGACGTGGATATCGCCTTGGACGATTAATTTCTTTCGACGAAGGAATGATGCCAAACAAGAGTCGCCCCAATCCAATTCGGGTTTACAACAAGGACAAGCCGAATAAGTGGAGCACCACATTTTATTTGCCATACTGTGCTGAGACAGCGTACTGTGCTCAGTAGGTTTGGCATTGTGGGATTTATGGGTATGCGTATCCAAGAGCTGACTAGCTAACATTTTTTGGTGGTGCTATCAGAGTTGAAGTGTACTGCGGCAAGGAAAAAGTAGCCAAAAAATGTTGGACCTGCCGCTGTTGTACGCAATATCTCGAAGGTGTTACGGGGCCAGCCGATGAAGCGTATGATTATTACCGACAACTACTATTCTTCGGTGGCATTATCGCTAAAGCTGAGATCGATGGACTTCTACCATGTCGGAACGGTGCGGACAAATCGCCTGGGATGGTGTAAGGACATCCAATACATTCCGAAGAAGCGACCAAAAAGAATTCCAAGAGGTACTTACCGCATATCAGAGGCTTTGGAGCACCCAGAGCTAGTGGCTTTGTCCTGGATGGACTCAAGACCCGTCAATATGCTAGCTAGGGGCTGTAGCACGGTACCGACATTGGTACTTCGGACGGAAAAAGATGGAAGCCGATCGACTGTTTAGTGGCTGAATATCTTAAAGGAATGGGCGGTGTGGACGGCCACGATCAAATTCGACGTCAGCGCTACTCGCTGCAAAGCTGTCGCTCTCCGGAAGTACTATAAGCAACTTTTTCTCGGCTTCGTGGACATGGCGATCACGAATATATTTATCGTCTACAAGTTTATGCAGAAGACGAACAGAGAAAAGGTTATTACCCCACGCGAAGTTCTTGCGCCAATTGCATAAAGATCTGTTAGCTCGTCAGGCTTCGGACTTTACAACAGCAGCTACTGAAGATAGACACGGCAGTGGCCAAACCGGTATGGAGAGCCACAAACTTGAGCAAAGTCAAGATCGTTACTCAAGCCACGCCAGTACCTCTGCAACATGAGCTGTGAGACAACATTTACGTGACCTGCATGCTCAGCAAAGTTCAACGGGAGAGTTGCACGTTGCAACACGGTTCATAGCCTACAAGATGGAAATACGCTTACTTGCTCGCAAATTTGACATGACTCTTGGAAGAATGGAACCCAGTTGCCACGGGGTGTATCAAAACGGATGGAAAACGCAAATGGCCCGAACCAACTTCGGATAACAGCACTTTCTACTCAGTCGCGACCGTCTGATCCATACAAGCATCAACGCTTCGGCGGTCGGGCTGCTCGTTGCTTCTCCCGTGGGTCTTGACAACTCTCCTTGCAGAGCGGGAGCGGAGGGTCGATTCGATCATCAAACTTGAGGCGCCGCGACCCACTTTTAGGAGTGAGGACGTCCATTTCCAAACCTAAGGCGGACCGGCGACTCGATTTCCAATTATGGAGCGGCACGCGACTCGATTGTCAAACTTGAGGCGGACCAGCAACTCGATTGTACGCCTCCTCCGCCCGCGCAAATGACATCCGCTATTTTACTTTTCACGCGCAACATGCCTAGAAGCCCAAAGAACACGAACAAGAAAAAGCTCGCACCACGTACGGAACGAACCCAAGAAGGTCGAGCAGAACGACGATGGGTCGGACAGGTCGTCCCACATGTGTGAGAGTGGTGACTCCGCAGGCGGCGTGCACGTCAGGCGAGCAGCTTTCGACGACCAGCATCGTTGTGGTAGGTGTTGCAGGAGCGGGGGACGTCGTCAATGGGGAGCCAGAAGGAGGAGCTGAAAATACAGACGCTGTTAAGGTGATGAAACGTTCGATGGGCTAGTCCGCTATCTTACTCGTTGTGGCTGGACGAAACGAAGCCCGAGTGCTCGGCGCTCTACCACGGTGTATGTCGTTCCATGTAAAAAAAGCACCTTAGTCGACTGGTACGCGGAGCTGCTTACTTCGAAGGTAGAGATGCACTGATATGCTAAGCAGGTTCACGTGGACTAGTGGGCGATTTGGTCAAGTTGTCATCAAGCCCGGTGTGTTTTCCCGAGTTACCCGAGATACCCAGGATCGCTCGTGACCCCAACAATAATGTTGGGTCGCAGTACGTCGACGAAAACTGTAGGGATATAGCTGGCGCAGCTACCACGGAAGCAGCTATAGCTGCAGACGATATCAATCTGAGTGATGCCACGGTGGATGCATGCTATGGATCGGAGGAGATGTCCGAAACCGAGTCGGATATGGAAGCTCCAGATCAATGGTTTGTTGTGGAAGACGAGGATACTAGCGACAGTGAGAACGAGGACATCGACCAAACGTTTGACATTCCAGACGAAACGCTTTGCGCTATTGTGAATTCCGAAAGGAAAATTTCGACGAAAGCCAATGCGGTACGTACGCACTAACCCAGTTATCGCTAACGACTGTAGCTTCTAACGATTTCTTTCGACAGAAAATCTGGCGCTCGATGAGGCTAGTGACCTGTACGATGGACCTTGAGGACCGACGGAATCTGCTGCTGCGTGCGCAGGGAACCCAATCGATTTGTTTTATTATTGTCTGCCAATAGTCACTTTGGAAGCTGATTGCAGATGAATCAAACAAGTATCGTACCCAGTCTATTCCTGCTATGGCGGAAGCACAGCGTGCACGCATGTTACTCGCGCAGCAAAGGATCATGGTCTCAGTGTACCGACATAGCAGGATATTGAAGGTCAGCTACGACAACACAAGCCTTTTCAACCCCATGAGTTTACTCATTTGTCGGGCCGCTAATGGCAGGGGCCTTATGTACAATATTGCGAAGCACTGGGCGACTGCAGAAGATGGAGCGCTACCGTGTGGTATTTAGGGTCGCCATATGAAACGTGCTTGATATGAGCCCCTGACGCGGTTCCCTTTCGGATAATTCAAGCGAGTCAGAATCGCAAGACAAACCCTGGAAGATTCGACCTGTTTTACAAGTCGTTGAAACTACATTTAGACGTGGATATCGCCTTGGACGATTAATTTCTTTCGACGAAGGAATGATGCCAAACAAGAGTCGCCCCAATCCAATTCGGGTTTACAACAAGGACAAGCCGAATAAGTGGAGCACCACATTTTATTTGCCATACTGTGCTGAGACAGCGTACTGTGCTCAGTAAGTTTGGCATTGTGGGATTTATGGGTATGCGTATCCAAGAGCTGACTAGCTAACATTTTTTGGTGGTGCTATCAGAGTTGAAGTGTACTGCGGCAAGGAAAAAGTAGCCAAAAAATGTTGGACCTGCCGCTGTTGTACGCAATATCTCGAAGGTGTTACGGGGCCAGCCGATGAAGCGTATGATTATTACCGACAACTACTATTCTTCGGTGGCATTATCGCTAAAGCTGAGATCGATGGACTTCTACCATGTCGGAACGGTGCGGACAAATCGCCTGGGATGGTGTAAGGACATCCAATACATTCCGAAGAAGCGACCAAAAAGAATTCCAAGAGGTACTTACCGCATATCAGAGGCTTTGGAGCACCCAGAGCTAGTGGCTTTGTCCTGGATGGACTCAAGACCCGTCAATATGCTAGCTAGGGGCTGTAGCACGGTACCGACATTGGTACTTCGGACGGAAAAAGATGGAAGCCGATCGACTGTTTAGTGGCTGAATATCTTAAAGGAATGGGCGGTGTGGACGGCCACGATCAAATTCGACGTCAGCGCTACTCGCTGCAAAAAGCTGTCGCTCTCCGGAAGTACTATAAGCAACTTTTTCTCGGCTTCGTGGACATGGCGATCACGAATATATTTATCGTCTACAAGTTTATGCAGAAGACGAACAGAGAAAAGGTTATTACCCCACGCGAAGTTCTTGCGCCAATTGCATAAAGATCTGTTAGCTCGTCAGGCTTCGGACTTTACAACAGCAGCTACTGAAGATAGACACGGCAGTGGCCAAACCGGTATGGAGAGCCACAAACTTGAGCAAAGTCAAGATCGTTACTCAAGCCACGCCAGTACCTCTGCAACATGAGCTGTGAGACAACATTTACGTGACCTGCATGCTCAGCAAAGTTCAACGGGAGAGTTGCACGTTGCAACACGGTTCATAGCCTACAAGATGGAAATACGCTTACTTGCTCGCAAATTTGACATGACTCTTGGAAGAATGGAACCCAGTTGCCACGGGGTGTATCAAAACGGATGGAAAACGCAAATGGCCCGAACCAACTTCGGATAACAGCACTTTCTACTCAGTCGCGACCGTCTGATCCATACAAGCATCAACGCTTCGGCGGTCGGGCTGCTCGTTGCTTCTCCCGTGGGTCTTGACAACTCTCCTTGCAGAGCGGGAGCGGAGGGTCGATTCGATCATCAAACTTGAGGCGCCGCGACCCACTTTTAGGAGTGAGGACGTCCATTTCCAAACCTAAGGCGGACCGGCGACTCGATTTCCAATTATGGGGCGGCACGCGACTCGATTGTCAAACTTGAGGCGGACCAGCAACTCGATTGTACGCCTCCTCCGCCCGCGCAAATGACATCCGCTATTTTACTTTTCACGCGCAACATGCCTAGAAGCCCAAAGAACACGAACAAGAAAAAGCTCGCACCACGTACGGAACGAACCCAAGAAGGTCGAGCAGAACGACGATGGGTCGGACAGGTCGTCCCACATGTGTGAGAGTGGTGACTCCGCAGGCGGCGTGCACGTCAGGCGAGCAGCTTTCGACGACCAGCATCGTTGTGGTAGGTGTTGCAGGAGCGGGGGACGTCGTCAATGGGGAGCCAGAAGGAGGAGCTGAAAATACAGACGCTGTTAAGGTGATGAAACGTTCGATGGGCTAGTCCGCTATCTTACTCGTTGTGGCTGGACGAAACGAAGCCCGAGTGCTCGGCGCTCTACCACGGTGTATGTCGTTCCATGTAAAAAAAGCACCTTAGTCGACTGGTACGCGGAGCTGCTTACTTCGAAGGTAGAGATGCACTGATATGCTAAGCAGGTTCACGTGGACTAGTGGGCGATTTGGTCAAGTTGTCATCAAGCCCGGTGTGTTTTCCCGAGTTACCCGAGATACCCAGGATCGCTCGTGACCCCCCCCCCCCCCCCCAACAATAATGTTGGGTCGCAGTACGTCGACGAAAACTGTAGGGATATAGCTGGCGCAGCTACCACGGAAGCAGCTATAGCTGCAGACGATATCAATCTGAGTGATGCCACGGTGGATGCATGCTATGGATCGGAGGAGATGTCCGAAACCGAGTCGGATATGGAAGCTCCAGATCAATGGTTTGTTGTGGAAGACGAGGATACTAGCGACAGTGAGAACGAGGACATCGACCAAACGTTTGACATTCCAGACGAAACGCTTTGCGCTATTGTGAATTCCGAAAGGAAAATTTCGACGAAAGCCAATGCGGTACGTACGCACTAACCCAGTTATCGCTAACGACTGTAGCTTCTAACGATTTCTTTCGACAGAAAATCTGGCGCTCGATGAGGCTAGTGACCTGTACGATGGACCTTGAGGACCGACGGAATCTGCTGCTGCGTGCGCAGGGAACCCAATCGATTTGTTTTATTATTGTCTGCCAATAGTCACTTTGGAAGCTGTTTGCAGATGAATCAAACAAGTATCGTACCCAGTCTATTCCTGCTATGGCGGAAGCACAGCGTGCACGCATGTTACTCGCGCAGCAAAGGATCATGGTCTCAGTGTACCGACATAGCAGGATATTGAAGGTCAGCTACGACAACACAAGCCTTTTCAACCCCATGAGTTTACTCATTTGTCGGGCCGCTAATGGCAGGGGCCTTATGTACAATATTGCGAAGCACTGGGCGACTGCAGAAGATGGAGCGCTACCGTGTGGTATTTAGGGTCGCCATATGAAACGTGCTTGATATGAGCCCCTGACGCGGTTCCCTTTCGGATAATTCAAGCGAGTCAGAATCGCAAGACAAACCCTGGAAGATTCGACCTGTTTTACAAGTCGTTGAAACTACATTTAGACGTGGATATCGCCTTGGACGATTAATTTCTTTCGACGAAGGAATGATGCCAAACAAGAGTCGCCCCAATCCAATTCGGGTTTACAACAAGGACAAGCCGAATAAGTGGAGCACCACATTTTATTTGCCATACTGTGCTGAGACAGCGTACTGTGCTCAGTAGGTTTGGCATTGTGGGATTTATGGGTATGCGTATCCAAGAGCTGACTAGCTAACATTTTTGGTGGTGCTATCAGAGTTGAAGTGTACTGCGGCAAGGAAAAAGTAGCCAAAAAATGTTGGACCTGCCGCTGTTGTACGCAATATCTCGAAGGTGTTACGGGGCCAGCCGATGAAGCGTATGATTATTACCGACAACTACTATTCTTCGGTGGCATTATCGCTAAAGCTGAGATCGATGGACTTCTACCATGTCGGAACGGTGCGGACAAATCGCCTGGGATGGTGTAAGGACATCCAATACATTCCGAAGAAGCGACCAAAAAGAATTCCAAGAGGTACTTACCGCATATCAGAGGCTTTGGAGCACCCAGAGCTAGTGGCTTTGTCCTGGATGGACTCAAGACCCGTCAATATGCTAGCTAGGGGCTGTAGCACGGTACCGACATTGGTACTTCGGACGGAAAAAGATGGAAGCCGATCGACTGTTTAGTGGCTGAATATCTTAAAGGAATGGGCGGTGTGGACGGCCACGATCAAATTCGACGTCAGCGCTACTCGCTGCAAAAAGCTGTCGCTCTCCGGAAGTACTATAAGCAACTTTTTCTCGGCTTCGTGGACATGGCGATCACGAATATATTTATCGTCTACAAGTTTATGCAGAAGACGAACAGAGAAAAGGTTATTACCCCACGCGAAGTTCTTGCGCCAATTGCATAAAGATCTGTTAGCTCGTCAGGCTTCGGACTTTACAACAGCAGCTACTGAAGATAGACACGGCAGTGGCCAAACCGGTATGGAGAGCCACAAACTTGAGCAAAGTCAAGATCGTTACTCAAGCCACGCCAGTACCTCTGCAACATGAGCTGTGAGACAACATTTACGTGACCTGCATGCTCAGCAAAGTTCAACGGGAGAGTTGCACGTTGCAACACGGTTCATAGCCTACAAGATGGAAATACGCTTACTTGCTCGCAAATTTGACATGACTCTTGGAAGAATGGAACCCAGTTGCCACGGGGTGTATCAAAACGGATGGAAAACGCAAATGGCCCGAACCAACTTCGGATAACAGCACTTTCTACTCAGTCGCGACCGTCTGATCCATACAAGCATCAACGCTTCGGCGGTCGGGCTGCTCGTTGCTTCTCCCGTGGGTCTTGACAACTCTCCTTGCAGAGCGGGAGCGGAGGGTCGATTCGATCATCAAACTTGAGGCGCCGCGACCCACTTTTAGGAGTGAGGACGTCCATTTCCAAACCTAAGGCGGACCGGCGACTCGATTTCCAATTATGGGGCGGCACGCGACTCGATTGTCAAACTTGAGGCGGACCAGCAACTCGATTGTACGCCTCCTCCGCCCGCGCAAATGACATCCGCTATTTTACTTTTCACGCGCAACATGCCTAGAAGCCCAAAGAACACGAACAAGAAAAAGCTACAAGTATGTATTTACTGTAAGGTTCTGAACCTACTGCTATGCTAATATTTGCTGTATCTATAGGCACTCAATCTGCTTAAGGCGACAAGTGCGACTGTAGTGGCAGTCGCGTCTGCTGTTGGGGTCGACCGCTTCATCGCTGGAAGAAGGACGCCAGTCCTATCGCTGCCTCGAGCCCCAGTCAGTTCTTTGCTGGCCCCAACGCGCGTGCTCACGTATACGTGCAGCAGCCTGATCTTGAGCAGAGGTATGTTTTTCAAAACATGTATGCCTTTTTAATTTTTCTAATTGTATTATGATGTCGTTAAACGTATGTAGGCTACTCGAGTGGATTGCCAACATGCGCAAAAATAGATATCTTTGTGTGTCTACCAATTGCCTACTGCTTATGTACTCGAAGTTCGCTCCCGCCCTCTTCGCGTCACGGTCCCGGGCGGCTAGTTTGATGTTCACCCACCGTTTCCTTAAGCGCAATCGGCTGACGGTGCGGCAGATTACTCACAAGGGCCGTAAGAAACGGTCGGATATGGAGATAAGCTACGGATTTGTGAAATTGAGGTGATTACTGTTTTCTAACTATTTTACTGCTTTTGTATCTTCACAGGAAGTTGCGAATGTGTTTTCGCACTCTATCCTGCGTACCGTAGAGGAGGATGGGATTCTGGCCCACGTCAATGGTCCCGAGAAGTATGCGTCAGTGTACAACATGGACCAAACGGCTGTTTATATTGACATGAACGGACGCACCTCGGTTGACTTTGTGGGCGCTCAAACAGTCGACGTCGTGCAAGGTAAGGTTTTCAGTATGCTATGACGGTTTCCTAACATTTTGAACGTACCCATAGGAAGCGCGGTAAACGGCTTCCGAGTGTCCGTGTTCCTTGCTGCGTCGGTCACGGGTGAGAAGCTGCCTCCGTTTGTTGTTTTCGCAGGTGTGCCCGGCGGACCCGTATCCCAAGAGGTGTTGAACCCTGCTTTTTGAGAGGCTTCCGTCGAGCATTCGGTGCAGAAGAACGCGTACTGCGACGCCACGGTCATGCTGGACTGGATCGAAAGGGTACGTGTTTTGATACGCTACGTGTGTTCACATTTACTAATTTGACTTGGTTTCACTATAGGTTTGGAAGCCGTCAGTCGACGGATGCAAACTACTGGTTCTGGGCAGCCTAAGGACTCACAAGATGGCGTCGGTCCGGTACGCGTTGCAGCAAGAATGCTGCACACAGGTCGAGTTCGTTCCTCCTGGGGTGACTGGCATATGCCAGCCCATGGACGTCCCTGTGATGAAGGCTTTCAAGAACCACATCACGTACGTACTCTTATTCTAAATTATACTGATGCTACCAATAACTAACTTTGTGCTACGTTTTTTAGGAATGCATACCAGCAGTATCATCTCGAGCACCCGTTTCCGGCGGCTGCGCGGGAGAAGCGAGCTCTGATGTCACGCCTTGTGGCCGAAGCCTGGGACGCGGTACCTGCCACGGTGATTACCAGCGGCTTCATTAAGGCCGGCTTGATTCCAACCGGTCCCCGAGACCGCAGTGCCCGCTTCCGGGTTCCCGATGTGTCGGCTAACAATGCACCACTTGTATGCGATGAATAAATTTGTTTTTCCTTTTTTGTCAGTAACATACTTTATGTGGCACAGAGTGGGGGTGTCACCCCTATGATTAAATCTTTAGGAGTCCTTTTTTTTTAATGTTTTTAAGGGGTGATGCACTCTACCCGTACGTTGCAGTGAACCTGTGGTTTACTGTATTACCGCGGGTAGCCTTCGTTGACGTGGACGCGCTCAAAGCGCTGGTTGAACCCACAGTGTTCGCTGGCGCAACAGCCTGGCCGGAGGCTTCGACTTGGTCCGCCGCCAGCCGAGCGAAGCGAGCCGCAGTACAAGCCTTCCGCTTGCCTGGTGCCTCCTATGCGATGGTGGGCGGCGCAGAGAGAGCAGGTGGCGCCGCGAGAAGGGCCTCTAGGCTAAATGCCGAGACCGAGGGACGGGCGAGCTTCTTTTTACGATCCGCTGATCGCGCTTCAACCTCGGGCTTGCGGTTTTAGATGGGACGACTACTGCGTGGGGTTTCACTGGAGGCAGTGGCCAAGACGCCGAGCCGACAGCCGGTGGCGCTACTCCAGTCTCCGTTGTTCCCGACGGTGCCGGCGGATCAGCCGGGGTCTGGCCTGAGCTCACTACTCCCGGTGCAGGAGGGGCGGGGGCAGCCGTTGTCCTCGCGTTGGCAGCGTTGGTTGGGGCTGCCGACCGCGGCGACGGCGACGAGGGAGGCGAGGTGCGAGGCGAAGTCATGGCTCATATGGAGACTTGTTGACGCCAACGTTCCCTCTGGTAACGAGAAGGAGGTAGGCAGGTTGATTGGTTCTGATGGTTTGCTTGGCGTGGGGCGAGATGCTGAATGAGCTCCACAGTACTCCGTCAAGCTGCGGCTCTTCCTAGGCGCGTCTTCTTGGCCTGTGCTGGGATTTCATAACTGCTTCGCAGGTTACCTAAAGAAACAGTTTATCTTGTCTCCGCACACGATCTCACCTTCGCTGTCATTTTTTTCTTTCGTTCTTTCGAGTCCACCAGCGATTTATTCCGCAGCATTCACGGCTGGGAAGGGTTCACACCCAGCGCTGATATGAAGTTGCGGCTCACACTTGACTGCTACCGTCTCAGATATAATGACCGGAACGGGTTGGGCGAAGGGCTCAACTGGGCCATGATTTTGTCGTGCCACCAATGGCCGAGCAGAACAGTGTGAGGCAGGCGAATGTAATGAGGACGAAATTGCCACATCCGAGGCTTGCTTATATTAATTTAGTTCGGCAGCGAAGTGATTTTGTAGTACCTCATCGTCCAGAATACCGACAATTGCACACCAAATACGCAAGAGTAAGATGATCTTCGAGGGTACTCCAAGATGCCATCGAAACAGTAAGATACGGATTTGTGTTGTTCATTATATTCTGCTTTTCATACCTACTCCTTTTCACCCTTCTGTTTGTGAGTAAGGCGCTCGGGACACTGAGCACACAGACACAATCAGTCGTATACATGCTATTTGCAACAACGAAGCGCGGCATTGCTTGGTCGATAAGATAACGTTTGCGTCGTGTTTTCCTAGAACAATACATGAGAAAAGATGAAATGCACCCGTAATTATAAAATAATCCCAAAAAGGACCGTGTACTGATAATTTCTAGCGGTAGATTCGCAACATAACCTAGGTATGATGCCAATCATGGCACGGTTTGGATGGTCCCAGAAACTGGCGCATCTGTACCGCTCAAAAGGAACGTACAACCGAACACCATTCAAAAGATGAGATAATGTGAACATATATGTGGTCTCCACTACTGAAACCAAGTCTAAAACTTTGCCAAAATTTGGCACCGTGCCAGGATTGGCACTTTACCCTATAGCCGTTTTGTAGCGTGTGCTGGTTGCATAACTAATAGCCTTGATGAAGCAAATAGCTGTCACGCAAGCAAAGTGAGTATGTTAAAAAAGGATGAGGATTCTCATCCTTTCTTATTTATATATAATACAAAACATAATACGTCGATAACATCTCAAATTATATATAAAAAATAGGAGGTAGTAGCAAGTTAAAAATCACTTACGAATACTAGATACAGTTATAATGTTCTGCTGATTTGTTAAAAATATAAAATAATAATAATCATGCATAAAATTACATTTCGCTATCACACTAGCAACTAATAATCTCATTTAGTACATGTTGCTTAATAAATATATGTAGGTGCAAAGATAATATATAATATTACTAGTAGTGGGGCATCTCAGTTCGTGTTGCTCCGTTGAGTTGCTTAGGGGGACACCCTACAGAGAATTCTCCACTGCAGGCCGACATGCCTGCCCTTCCAATGGATGTAATGAAGCTGTTGATTAATAGGGTCTAAGCCATAACGTGCAGATCAGTGCAGCTTCCGATCCGACATCACATTACACTTCGATTAGGAACACTATTATCATAGCACTACAGGAAGAACTCATGTAAGAAGTGCACTGTATGCTGGGGGTTGCACCCCTAGACCCCCGCAATAGAAAGCTAACTCCGAGTTGGGGCAACGGGTCCGCTCGCTGGAATTCTCGTCGCTGGGCCCGCCTACGCAAAAATACCGCGCGGCCCTGCTTTGCGGGCACCCCGTGCGGGTTTGCTGCGGCTACGCTCCTGGCAACCGCTCCCTACTGCTTCTAGTGCTGACTGCACTCGAGCAGTTCGTAGTAGGTACGAACTTTAAGCCAGCGTCTGTCCAATCTTATTTTCTTAAATAAACTGTAGGATACTGAGTCTGACGCTCCCGTATATAAGTTTTCTGACCGTGTTCCCTCCGCTCTGAATCAGGGTACGAACGTATGCGACGTGACGTCTAGTCACATCA
Organism: Phytophthora melonis; assembly: GCA_024211575.1. Classification (NCBI taxonomy): domain Eukaryota; phylum Oomycota; class Peronosporomycetes; order Peronosporales; family Peronosporaceae; genus Phytophthora; species Phytophthora melonis. The sequence continues at coordinate 2,170,683 of JAMXKT010000085.1, forward strand.
TCACAGCCGATAAACTGTCGCATTTTAGCTGAAAAAAAGCTGCACCAGTCGTCCTGTTGTTGAGCCAAATTAGCATTCTCTGTTTGGAAAGTGCCTTCTAAATCCTGTACCTCCGATTTAATGACATATGGTCACTAAATACCGCGTCTTAATGCAGAGAAATCTCAAATCCTATCCATGTCACAATTCCAGTAAACACAGGAATTTTTGGTCGAAATGGCCCTGGGCGACTCAGTCAGAATGTCAGCCCTAGCCCGTTCCTTCTCAACTGATATCAGGTAAGTAAATGCGGGTATGGACCCTTAAAAAACCTAAGTAAAAGTGAGTGCATCACTGTAATAGAATACTTTAGTTTGTGTTTATTTCAATATAGTGCGGAATATAGTTTGGATATCATAACATGATATTCATAATATTGATATTATTTCTAATACGCAGCAGCTTATGACAAATATTCGATGCATAATATGCGCGTCCTAAATATGAATATTTGTTAAATGAACTTAAAGGTTGAACCCAAAGCTTATTGGTCTTCAATTGTCTTTATTGAATTAATTACCCCTTTATTCCTCTATACTATTGCGATCCTATCAGACGTACTCAGTCCGAAGCAAAAGAGGAAGTGAGGACAATTTCCTCCCTTTCTAAAATACCACATGCTTCGTTTCGTCATCGCACTTAATATGCCTTGGGCAAGAGCCAATCAGAATTAGCTCTCAACCAACCAATGGTAGAGGCCTGTAGATTACATAGACACTTTCTATAGTATAATCAACCCAGTATAATTAACACTATTATGTCTCGCCTTGTGCTATCAGCCCATCTATGGGATCGCCGTCGGCTCTACCGACCGACAGGCGCATCCCTTCGGCGCTGGTCCGACACTAGGCTCAACACTCCCACTAAGTGTCGCCCGTAGTCTTCAGGTCTCTAACCCCGATCAGTTCTCTTAACTTTATGAACAGTCCGTATGTCTGCTGCCATATCACCTGTAGCACAATACCGAACTTCCAACCGCCCCTCTTCCATAAAGTCTCTCGTAAACAAATATCGAATCTCGATATGTTTTGTAGCTTTGTGGTTCCCAGGATTCTTTACCGTGCTAATGGCCGCTTTGCTGTCACACCACACCGTCATCGGTTTCTCTGGAGGAAATCCCATCTCTCTCAATAAGTACCAAAGCCACTCGCTTTCTTTAGCGCCCTCGCTAAGTGCAATGCGTTATGCCTCCGTAGTAGAAAGAGAAACTGAACCTTGCTTACTGCTACACCAAGACACACTGGTACCAGCCATGGAGATAACGTATCCAGTTACTGATTTACGTTCTTTTGGTTGACACGCGAAGCTCGCGTCTGTGTACACCTCATAAGTCACCGTTCTTGCATTCCCGTCAAGAAGTAGACCGTACGTTGACGTCCCTTTCAAGTACTTTAGCACCCTCCTCGCTGCGTGCCAATTAGTTTCGTTATAACACGAAAGGAACTTGCTCAGTGCTCTTACTGCATTTGCAATGTCCGGTCTTGTTCCCCTTACAAGATATTGCAATGATCCGACAAGCCCCCTATAGTCAAACTTCTGGGCTGCAATTTGCTGAGCTGACATCTCTGTCTCTGCCACCAGTTCCACTCCTCGAAGCTGTGGGGTTGGCACCGGTGCACTCTTTTCCATATTGAACTTCTTCAGTAGTTCGCCTATATAGTTGTGCTGTGAGATTGTCATTGTCTTTTTCTCCCGGTTCCGACGGACTTCCATGTTTAGAATGTAATGGATGCCGCCCCGGTCTTTCATCTTAAACTTCTCAGAAAGATTCGCTTTTAGTTGCTTGATCAGCCTCATATCCTTTGACATGATCGTAAGGTCATCCACATGTACGACCACAATGATCCAACTCTCTCCCACTTTTTGTACATAGATGGAGTACTCCTTGTTGCATCGGACAAAACCAAGTCCCGTGAAGAATTTGTGGAGGACCTTATACCAAATCTTTGGAGCTTGCTTGAGCCCGTAAATGCTGTTCTTTAGCTCGCATACTAGCCCATCATGACCAGCAAGGTTGTACCCAGGTGGTTGGTGCATGTACACCTTTTGTTCCCCGTCCATCGATCCGTTCAGGAATGCTGTATGGACATCCATTTGGTGAATGTGGCAATCCAATATCGTACCAATAGCCAACACAAGTCTCAACGTCTCAAACCTAGCAACGGGTGCATAAACCTCATCGCAATTCACCCCAAACGCTTGGTGGTTTCCTTGTGCAATCAGACGTGCCTTGAATCTCTCTATAGATCCGTCTGCGTTGTACTTCACCGCAAGTACTCAATGACACGGGAGTCCCTTTTGACCAGCTGGCAGCCTGGTAAGTTTCCAAGTCCCATTCTCCAGTAATGACTCATACTCCAGATCTAGTTCTTGCCGCCACTGCGTCTTATGGGTCCCACTCAGTGCCTCTCTTAAACTTTTGGGAACTGACACCCGATTGACGATGTCATCTACCGCTATCGCCTTGTCAATATGTGTCTGGAAACACTTATAGTCTCCATACCGCACCGGGCTCTTACGTGTGCGTTCTGACCGTTGCAGGGCTTTCCCATCTATATCTCCTTTCTTTTGAGATCTGGTCTTAGCTCCCACTGGTACAGGTAACCTTTTTCTTATGCGATTGACTACCACTGTCTCAGGCAACTCTTTTCTAGTGCGTTTAGCTCCCACTGTTTTGAGCATCTCCTTTGCACTATCGCTACTAACCACCTCTGGCGTTGGCGTTTTTTTGCCGTGGACTATATCCAACGAGTCTATCTCCTTTAACTCATCCGCAGTCAACTTATCAGGCTCTTTTCCGAATAACCGAGTTATAATTTCCGCACAATTCCCTGTGTCAAATGTAACCGACCGTGCTACAATATGCTTGTTGTTGAATACATCCAACAACCAATACCCTTTAATGTCCTCAGAGATCCCGAGAAAACGGTACTTAACGGCACGTGCGGACAGCTTCTTGTCCTTTCTTACTGCCTCTGGCACATATGCGAAACATACACCGACCCATACCTGCAGTGTATTCACGTCCGCACTCACACCCTTGACCAACTCGTAACGTGTCCTATTTTTCAGCCTGCTCATAGGCGTGCAATTCTGCACACAGGTCATGTACGTCAGTGCCTCCGGCCACAACTTTGCCGGTAAATTTGCCTCTCTGAGTGCACAACGCACCTTTCCCATCTTTGTCTGATGGTCTCTCTCAGCTGCTCCATTCTCTTCTGGGGTATAGACATTCGAGGTTTGAAATGTCACTCCCTTTTCCGCACAAAATGCATTCAATGCCGAGTTCACGAATTCGGTGCCTCCGTCTGACCTTATCCGCCTGATCGTGAACTTTCCTTCTCTTTCAAGCTGAACCAGCAGCTCCTTTACCTTAACCTTTACCTCGCTTTTCCTGCGAAGGACGGATGTCCAACGCCACGACGTCTGATCGTCGATTATGCTGAGAAAGTACCTTATCGATCCTGTCGTACCGTACACACCCAATCTCCTCATGGGTCCATTGGTGTCCATATGGATCGTGCTTAACGGCTGGTGGTCCCTTGTTCCAACCATATTCCTGTAACTCATTCTGCGCATCTTCATTTCTGTGCATGTATGGCAGAAGAATGGCACCTTACTGAGTGTCGCCCTACTAAAATTGGGCACACCTGGGATATGAGGTTGTAGCACATTACCTCAATCAACTTATCTCTGTTCAGAAGTCCCAACTTTACATGTCATTCCTTTAATGTGGCCTCAACCTTTGTATGCCCTGGGACATTTAATGGCTTTTCTGGCCTCGCCTGTACCGCCGGGCAGTTTATTTGTCTGTCTCTTAAAGTGCGAGCCTGTATGTAATACGCGCCATGCACCGCTATGGCCACAAACACCAACTTGTGTCGCCACAAGACAATTTGTACCCTCCTCTAGCACTCTCTACTATCTGGTACCCACTTTGCTTCAGCCAAAACTCACTTAGTATATTAGCCTTTGCCCTTGGTACTAGTGCTATGTTGTCAAACCGAAATGGCTTTATGCCTTTAGGACCCAGAAAATAGAGCTGGATCGTTCCAACATGTGTATTGCCGTGTTTAGTTCCTTCTCCGAAAGTAAAACTATCCTCCCGACTTGGTTGTTTGCGCACAAACTATGACGCATCTGTCGTCAAACCATAGCCGCAACCTGAATCCAACACCCAATCATTTTGTTTTATTTCAGCAACATCCCTTTCCATCAGCTCTGGGTACAAATTCCTTACCGTTTCCTCAATGGCCCTCGACGCCTCTTCAATGTTGCTGGATGCTTCCGACATTTTCACAGCATGCGCGGGGAATTGTCCCTGCTCGCACTCATCGAAGTCATCATCGCTGTCGCTCATCTCACTTGAGGCCGATGATTCAGGCGCAGGAGAAGGAGAGGGAGATGTCATCAATTCATCCTCATCTTGCTGGATCTGCTCTTCCGTCAGTGTAGTGCTGTCGCTTCTCTCATGTTCTGGCAGCGATGCCTTTACTGCCGCGACATGCTTTGTCTCGTTGATCGGCTGCATCAACGCCACGTCTACGGGTATCTCCTCTCTCTTCGCCTTGCCCTTTTTCTTAGAGCCCGTGGTGTTTCCTTTCACATGAGCGACTCCCACTGACTTAGATGGGACAGCCATCCGCGTACCCTTTACAAAGATATTGGCACGCATTAGTCCTTGGCTCCAATCCTTTTTCATCTTCGGACATTCCGCCTTTCTGTGGGGCTCACCATCCCGGTTGTACCGTCCCTCACTCTCCTTGCTTCTTGGCCTGATCCGACCTTTCTTTTCTCTTGCCCAACGGCCGATTGGACGCCGCATAGTTCACTGGAACGGACTTGCCTTGCATATCCGCAATCTGGCTCCGGCTCGTATCCATGAACACATTGCGTAGCAGTGCCTCAACCTTATCCAGATGGAAGCCGTCACTGCTGTAATCCACATGGTTTCCCCAGTATTGGCTCGGGAACAGTGATAACAACTTGATCGCCGCATACTGATTCGGGATCATAGTCACACCCTTTAAATTTTCCCGCGACTGCCTATTGATGCGGTTGCGTGTCTCTTTCACGCAAACGATGAGCTCTCCAACCGAAGCGAAATCCAGCGCCAACGCCTCATCAAACTCCGCAATCAGTGCCGCCATACCTTGCGCATTTGACTGCCCGTAGTGCGCCTCCAAACGCTTCCATGCAACAGGCAAGCTCTCGTCGTTAAACGAGACGCGCAGCGACTCCAGATACCCTCGGGTAACGTCTGACTCAAGAGGCTACGTATGTAGCTGTCCTGATCGTTTAGAACCACCATCTGCCAATCGTAATTCCGATTCAGCGCATCATTCTCCGTATCCATCGGCTTAGGCACCTCGCAATTGCTCACCAACAGGTCCTCATACTTGAAGGTAGGCTTCTGTTGCCCCTTCCGCATTGCCTCACGAGCCAGTGTCGTACTCTTCTCGCGCAAATGCCCTATGATCAGGTCCTTCCACATACCGAACTGCCTGGTGTCCTTTGGGAAGACGAGCCTGTTCAACGTCTTATTTTCCTCACTGCTAGACATGCTGTCCTAGCGTATGCCTTTACTTGAAATGTTAAATGAACTTAAAGGTTGAACCCAAAGCTTATTGGTCTTCAATTGTCTTTATTGAACTAATGACCCCTTTATTCCTCTATCCTATTGCTATCCTATTAGACGTGCTCAGTCCGAAGCAAAAGAGGAAGTGAGGACAATTTCCTCCCTTCCTAAAATACCACATGCTTCGTTTCGTCATCGCACTTAATATGCCTTGGCCAAGAGCCAATCAGAATTAGCTCTCAACCAACCAATGGTAGAGGCCTGTAGATTACATAGACACTTTCTATAGTATAATCAACCCAGTATAATTAACACTATTATGTCTCGCCCTGTGCTATCAGCCCATCTATGGGATCGCCGTCGGCTCTACCGACCGGCAGGCGCATCCCTTCGGCGCTGGTCCGACACTAGGCTCAACAATATTTATTAATCCTTTCAACCCCGGGAAAAATTCTTTATTATACAGAATAGTCACTTACTTGAGTTCAGTGCTTTCCATTTCTGGGAGCTTATTCTGTACAAACGCAATGAAGAGAGGCGCCAATGATTGTCTGGTCTGGTCTAGTGCGGCACGTATGATTGGTTCGTGCAAATTAGCGTGCTAGCCGTAATATGGGTAATATTCAATACCCTCTCAAATCGAATAGTGCAGAATTATCTACCCGGTCCTTCCATCCCCCCCCCACGACAGACCTGAAGGCCTTACTGTCAGAGAACCAGCAGCTCCAACGCAAACTTAGATTTTCAGACGCGAGAACGGGAGGCTGAACCGCGTCAACGAACAGCTAAACCGCGACAAGGGACAGCTAAATCGCGAGAACACGCGCTTAGGCGAGGCCGTCGCTGCTAAGGACGAGTAGATTTGGCCCTGATCAACTCTCTGGAGTGGTGCATGGCCGAGCTCACGTCGATGCACGAGCGCCTGGTGCAGCAGATTCAGTCAAGCGAGGACCGCGTCACCACATCCCCGGGTCGGACAAGGTACACGGATTTGCAACGACCATTCGACCTCTCCGCCAAGATGGCGCACACGAGACTCGGGTTATCGCCGGTCAAGAAAGCTACGTGGCTCGAGTGATGGAAGGCGCGCCAGGGACCTTTTCCAACTTTACGGAGACAGGAGATCCGATTGACTGGCGCCAAAATTTCTAGCGGGAGGCCAATGCCCGTCTCCATGTTCGAATCGGCGCTTATTTGTGGCCAACCCGGTACCAACAGAATAACATTGGATAGTGTTGTACTCTGTTTTATTTATATTAGATTTGGCTTGTTTGTTAGAGCAGGAAGCGGTGCCGCCCAATATTATCTTCCGGTGCTGTCGATCAAGATGAATCGAAAACGAAGCGTTCCCGCTTGAAGAGGTCGCCAAAATCGTGAACGAGTTAGGAGGAAACGAATGGAAGCTTGCGCTTAGCGACGCTGTACACTCGGCTTCATGCCCAAATGAGCATGTTCATCCGACCCAGCAATTTTTTTTGAAACTGTAAGACATATTTTGTCGCTAAGATACCGGCTGCATGATTCGATAGCCTAATTCATAATACAGAACTTGAATTTTCTCGATGAGCCTAATGCTTCTATCTATCCCCCGTACTTCAGGACCATACGTTCATTTACGTTCATTTAGTATGTATGCTTATAGCGCATCCGTCATACAACCGAATCAGCCGAAGGGAAGGTCTAGTCCAACCGACATGAGTCCGCGAAACCGCATCAGCGCTGCATCAGGGTCGACGCCACCAATCGCGAAGTATCCCATCTTCACGCCCGCCCTGCGCTGCTACGTGGATGGAGCTGGCATCGTGGATGGAGCCAATGCTAACTGGCGCTTGTCGGAGACCATCCGCGACTCCATGGATGTAATCTGCGCGACGTCCTTCCCTACGATAAACCCTGCCGTGTCGGAAATCTCTCATTCCCGCGAAGAGAGCGAGGAGGGCGAGACTGCCTATGACAGAGCTTCCAAGCCCTCAACGTCCAGCTGTCCATCCATCTAGAGTAAAAGTCGCATGAGTTTCATCTGGCCATATATACCATCTTGACCCAAGTTTGTAACGTAAGTTTTTGTGGGTTCAGGGAGCGAGTTGACTTTTTACGCGTAAAAACTATGCAAAAAAGTAATAGACAAGGACTTGTTACCCCTGTTGCAATGAACCCGTGGTTTACGGTACATTTGCAGCGGCACCGCCTCAACACTCCATTGTCTACTTGACCCCCCACGCCCACCCTGCCGCGCGCGCCGCATACTGCCCCTGCTACGCGCAACCTATCTAAGCCGAAGTCACCGGGCAGACAACTGCTTCAACAAATCGACCACTATACTGGAGATACCTTGACCTTGCATCCTTTCTCGGGACCAGCTCAGCACCCGCTGCAGGCAACGGCTCCAGCGTCATCATCGGTAGTCTAGCCAGTGCGCCCTATAACTCAACTTCTCATTGCTGCCGCCACGCCACCGGCGTCGTGGACGCTTGCTGCCGACGGCAACTACCCACCAACCCCGGCTCACTTGCTGGAACTTCGAACATCGAGTTTTACGTCGACGGTGCACTGGAACAGAGGCAACTACGCGCCTCACCCGACTCACATTCTCGCCGCCTACCGCAGTATCGCGAGCCTCAGCAGACCAGTTGGTATGTTTACTCCACCAACCCACATGATGATTAGATTTGCCTAGCACTCGACATCCCGTTCGACATGACGATCCCGACCGGGCATGGACTATACAGCGTTCGACTTGGATCCCAAAGGCTCTCTCTCTCCAGTTTCCGACCCCTCTCTGATGACGAACGCCTGTCGAACGACGCGAACTTCTCAACTGACTTCTGCTCCACTGACAGACCCCGGTCTCATGCGCGAGCTACGACGACATCTTCTTGGTATTTAGCAGGCTCACCGCGCTCACCAACATTTCTGGTACCCGCACATGATCCGGCTGGTGGACAGAATCCGGCGGTTCGTGTCTGATAACCAAATCGCCGATCCAAACAACAACCCGCTGCGCGTAACTCGCACGCTCAGTGCACAAACCTGTATTTGGGCCGAGCGGTAAGCCACCTGGCGGACGATTCCCCATCGTGGTGGCGCGGCTTCTGCACCGCTGTCGAAGCAATCGAATACCGGTCCCTTGAATGGCTGCTTGCCCTGCGAAGCTTCCCAACGCCCCGGAACGAACGCGCGCCAGCACAGCCCTCAGCGGCGGCCGGGCCGAACCGCCGCCCGCCATCAAACCGGGCCACTGGGATGCCCGAGCACATCCGCCAGCTGGTAGACGGAACCGAACCATGCCTCCGCTCCTTCGGTGGAGGAATGTGCTTCGGAGGTTCGCGTGGGCGATGCGCGTACTCGCAACGAACTCACCAGTGGGATGCCCCGCTACGCCGGGACTTACAATCCTATATTAACCGACATTGCGGCTGAAACTACCGTGGACACAACGGGCCTCGCCGCAGCTGAAGAGGCCGAGGCGCGGCAGGCTCACCAGCGCCTCGGACCCAGGCACTCACACAGAGTAATGCACACAATACCACCGGTGTGCTAGTCTCTACCAAGTCCATAGAGCCCTTGTTTCCGCTTGTGTAGCTCCACCACAAGTAGCCCACAGCGTGGTCCAATGAACAAACCGACATGGAGGGGCTGAACCCCGTCGATCATTCCTCTACCGATATGGTTCTTCTGACTTCATCACCGGCCTTTCAGTCAAACGGCATTCATGTAACGTCTCGAACGGACACACGTACCCACACGGACCGGGCCTCAACCTCAACCTCAACGTCGGTTATTCGAGCACCACCGGGCGTCTGGTTACCCCGGTTTCGCTACAGCGCGCGCATATCCAACGGACACCTTGCCTGCGACCACCTGCACCAAGCCCATCTGTCTTCACCCACAACCCTCCGCAGCCGACCGCCGCCATCAGCAGCAGCGGTGGGCCAAGCCCCGCAACTCGGTCGACAGCGGGCGCACCTCTGGGATTCCATCCGGCGCGAGGCAGCTTTCGCGATCGTCGGTCTATACCCCATAACCGAGACTTGCCGATCCACTTCGCCCCCAAATCAACCGCAATACACTCAAAACAAACATCTCCAGTCCGCCATGTCCGAGTACGTGCGCAAACACACGTTCCGCTGTGATCCCTCATCGAGCTCCATCGGGGTCAGTCTACCACGGATTACCGCCCCCGCCCCCCTAATAAGCAGATCCTCCCACCCCAGATTCATAACACGTGCAAATGTTACTCCAAACTATCCGACCTTTTATCTATTGCAAACCAAGGAGTTCGAGTCTCTCTGACAAAGCCAGCAAAGAACAAGAACTCGGCCAATGCATGGTGGTCGACCTCGGCATTGCCCAAAACTGGCCGGAGCTCTTTCTCAGTCCGTTCGGGGTCGTTGCCAAGGGTGAAGGAGACCTGTGAGATCGAGAAATGACCGGAGAGCTTGCGCCGAGGCCTAACGGTCTTGAACTTCCGGGTGAGAGCCGACCGAACCCTCTGATTGGTTACTCACATTTACCGCATTAGAGTGACGGATGGATGGCCGTTTAGTGACGAGGCGCGGTGGGCCATAATAAATCCCCACCGAGCCCTCCAAGTAGTCATAGTGGGTACAAGATTTGCCTCTCATTAGGAATTCGGATCTAGCCGAGGAGTCGTCGAGTCGTCGGATCAGCTCGAAGGCTCGGTTGACACTTGACTTTTGTATAGACGATAGGGATTAGCGATAGGGAAGGCCTCACGGCCTCTAATCACTAAATCAGAGCAGAAATTCCCCCCGAAGCCACACAAGGGTCAAGTCCGTCTACGGTAAGCCTTAGCTTAGCTGTAGAGTCTGGATACGCTCGGCCGACACGGGGTATGTCTGCCGGTGAGCATAAGGTACATTGACCGAGTGTTCATCCCTGGAAAGGCCAAGAGTGAGTAGTGGCCGAGTGTTGGAGGTATTAGAGACCTCCCTGTACGTTTGTACGCTTGTCTGGGTGTGTGGCAAGGCCCCCCAGTATATTTGACTTCCAGCCGAGACTTCGTCCCGGCGCCCCTGTCCGAGGCCTCGATTGGCCTGGTACCCTTCCTTCTGAGGGACCACAGTGGGTTACGTGTGAAAGCGCGTGTGTACATTGCATCCTAGCCGTTGCTCGTGGCTAAGGGCGCCCTTATATGTGATTTACGGGCTCTACCTACCTGACCGACGACTCGCATAAGGCACATTCCAGCCCGGTGCAAGGGATCGGATCTGGTCTTCAGATTTTATCCCAACAATAAGCGCCGACCTTTTAGGAGGGAAGCGTGTTGTTGGTAGGGGCTCGTCCCAAAGGCCTTGGCTAGAGGGACGAGAACTCGTTAAATCGTGTTTTCCTACACGACAACTGGTGCCGCGACCCGGGACTGGTGTGACCGAACTGTGTGTTGTGGTCTGTGTAGGTATTGTCCCAAACGAGCATTGAGAGGAGAAGAAGAAGAAGAAGAAGAGAAGAAGAGAAGAAGAAACAAGAAGAACAAGAACAAGATGGCGAAAGGATCCAAGTCAGCGGTGCCAGCTACGCCGGCGAAATCGGGACGAGGGCCAACCGATGGCGTGTCGATGATCGCGAGTGACTTGACGTCTCGGCTGTCGACGATCTCCGAAAGGTCGGTCAGTTTCGAAGAGTCGGTTGACGAGGATTCGGACGCCAAGGATGACATGATGATGAACTACGATGACCTGGAAGAGAAGACTCCCGCACCCGTGCAGGAGTACGAAGACCAGGAGGCGGCGATGGTGTTGGCTGGACGCAGTGGGGGCTCACGCTCCCTCAGCCGAAACCTCGTCTCCGAATTTGATGAAGTGGCGCGGCCGGACTTTGCGGACGATGACTCGGAGGATGGCACCGAGGCCTTCACCTCGAAGGCTCTGGTGCAGGTTACTAAGGATCCTCAAGAATCCCGCGGAATTCGGCCGTCGATGAACAGCAGCACCCCAGCTGCGAACAAGGTGCTCGGCCGAATGCTCGAGCAGATGCTTGAGTCGAGTGAGTGGATCCGACAGTTCAGCCCGGAGATGGCGCGCCAAGCGACGTGGGTCGAGTTGAAGGAAGAGTTGCAGCACCCGGTGGAGCCGACTACAGTCACCCAAATGGCCGAAGACACGGTGGCGCTCCTCCGAGCGATGGGGTGTGAACCGATGACTCGCCCGTCCGAGGTTTCGGTCAAGAGTTGGACACCGGAGCTGGCCGGCAAGGAGCTGCACAAGTGGAAGAGGAAACTGCGTTTGAGCTTCGGGAGACGGATCTTGCGCTGGGACGCCCGCCGAGCGCCCGCCCTGCGAGAGAGCCGACCGATCCCTCGAAAGTTCCGCTGCCGCAGACTCCGAAGAAGACGACCGAGCGCTCGAGCCGACGCCAGACGACGGACGGAGTGTTCTCTGCCAAAACGGAGGGCACACCGTATTTCCAGGATTCGCATATGGTGACCCCTCGGTCGACTAGTCGAACCGAGCGCATTGCCCGCGAAACCGAAGGAACGCGACCTGGACGGAGCACCAACCGAAGCTTCCCGAGGCGTTCGAACCGTCGTTTCACCCCGCGTGATGACTCTTCGTCGGATGACGATGGCGACGACACGCCCGACTACGACGACGGCTTTGACAGTCCCAGCGACGGGCTGGCCCGCCAGGTGCGCGAAGTGAGCGAGATGGAGCGGCTGAACTCGACCCCTCGACTGGAGATTGCGACTCACCGACCCCTCGCTCAGATCAAGAACTTCTCCGGAGCCCGCAACAAGAGTGAAAACTCTATGCAGTGGCTCCGGGCGTTTGTCTACGAGATGAAGGGAACGCACACTCCGCCCAACGAGTGGTGCATGGCTTTCGAACTGAGCCTTCGGGACGGTGCCTTGCACTGGTACCGTCAGCTCCCAAGAAGACGAAGCGTCGGTGGAAGTTGCTCAGTGATGCTTTCATCAAGTATTACTGTACGCAGTTCAGCCAGTCTGCGAAGGCTCGCTACTATTCGGCGCGACGTGACGGTTCCGGAACATCTGTGCGACTACCTAAATCGGCTGAATGGCTACGCTCGCAACGCTGGTCTTCAGTTCGAGAAGGGCGGTCGCGACGCGAAGGATCACGTGCAGCGCTTCCTCGAGACGTGCGGTGACCGAGGACTCGAGCGGCGGCTTTGCCACGTCCGAGTCTCGGACATTCATGAGCTTGAAGACATGATTAATGACATCCTCAAGTCGGAAGAGCGCGGACAGAGCAAAGACGCCTCGTCTCACCAGTCGCGTGGACGCGAGCACTCTCGCAGACGGGACGAGCGCCGGAGCGAACAAGCGCGCGACAATAACCGCCGTGAACGTTACGAACGTCGAGACCGAGACTTCGGACGCAGACACGAGGATTCGCGCTATGCTCCGAGGGTGTCGCTGGCTGAAGCGTCGCTGTCCGATTTGATGGCCGAATTGCAGATCCGTGGGACGAAGAGTGGTCGATCTGGCCGCCCAGAGCCCCGTGAGCAGTCGCGCGACGACAGTGGTAGTGACTCCAGTGGCAGCCGATACTTCGACGACAACCGAGACTTCAGTGACTACAGTGACCTTGACACCTCGGATGAAGAAGGAGGCCATGTCGCGGCGGCGAACGAACAAGAAAGACGTGCTGCGGCAGAAGGGACTTACGCCCGGTCCGACCAGCGTCAACGCAGGGGTGGCGAACCCGGCCGAAACTTCGACCGGCCCAACCGACACTTCAGCCGAGACAACCGCGATGGTCGCCCGCGTCAGTACGGGCCCTGCGCAGCGTGTGGTGGTGCCGGGCACTCGGCTCACTACTGTTACCGACGCTGCAGACTGTGTCAGCAGGTCCACGACATCGGCAAGTGTGAAGCACTCCAGGCCCTCACCACATACCTTCGGACGAAGGTCGAGAAGAAGGACCTCTCTCCCGAGCTCCAAAGCCTAGTCTTCGGTGGCAATTTAAACTAGGCAGCCCGCCAACTGAAACTGGGTTGGTCCCAATCGGGCTGCCACAGTTAGCTGCTCCCGCGATTGATGCAGACTGTGTCTACGCGTTTGTGGGAACAAGCAAACGGCCGAACGACAAGGACAAGGAAATTGTGAAATGGATTGAAAGTGAAAAGGAGAGAGGGGAAACCCTCGGTGGAGGTGATAATTGTGAAGAAAATGAAAGCGACGAAGATGGAGATGTGAACGAGGCTTGGGTCTCAAGTGCGGTGCAGAGTGGACAGCCTGGCCGAACGCCCAGTGGGGTGACTAAGTTACTCCCAGGCGAGAGGCTGGGGTGGTGGTCTGCGCAGAAGTTCGACAAGAGGGCTCGGATGAGAGCTCTGGTCAAGGGTGCGGTCAACGACTCGAGAACGAGGCTTCTGTTCGATACGGGGGCGAACGTAAGTGTGATTTCGGAGAAGTTTGCGAAGCAGTTGCGGTTGCGTGACATTCAGGGGCATGGCCGCTGCATGGAAATCCAGGGTTTCACGAAAGGAACCATGGCTACCGAGAGACGAGCCCTCGTCAAGATAACCCTCGGCTGGGCGCGTGTGTACGAGTTTGAGTTGTGGGTCATGGACCATGGCGCTGGGGTGGACGTAGTCCTCGGCACAGACTTCATGATCCCCGCTGGAGTACGTTTAGACCTGTTCCACGCGACCGCGAGGTTGCCGGACGAGGTCAGCATTCCTCTCATCCAGACTCTGGGCGCGCCAGACGACCGAGGTTTCGGTCCACATGTTAATGGTGGGCCATCCGAGGACTTGCCTGTACAGAGTCGTGAGTGTGTGGAGTACCGAGTGCAGCGACGCCAATCACACCCGGATACACATGAAGTGTGGGTACGCCGCACGAAGTCTCTGCTGCCGACGGTGACGAGGTTTCGGCGGGGCAGAGTCGAGTGGGTGCGGTTGACCAACGTGTCTGACCACCCAACGACGTGTCATGCACACACTCCGGTGCTCCTGTGGGTACCGATTGGCGATCTTCCACGAAACGATGGCTATGTGCGACTGACGTCAGCACGATATGAAGACTGGCAGAAGCTTGCCTTCGAAGGCAGCCGAGATGAAGTCGCGTTCGCGCGCGAGTGTGAGGCGTATTCGAAGTGGCTGGCCACGCAACCACCGGCTGTAGATCGGCCGACTTACACTCCGCCAACGGGAGTGATGGTTCGACCAACCGAGGACTCGCCTGATCGGCGACCCCGGCTAAGCTGCGCTGAACAATGGGAACGTGAACTCGTGAAGAGGGAAGAGAGAGAGCAACTCGCTGCTGACGGCTCACCAGTGGGTGATGATCCAGCGGCGCTCCCTTCTCAACCTACGGAACTTGAACAGGTGCAAACCGAGGCCTCGACTGGGGCGGCAGCGGAGCCAATTTCCCCAGACATTGTGGGGGGCTCCGATAAAGCGTCCAGCCTGGCCTCGGACGACATGCTGAGTAATGACGACAATGGTTGTAATGATGATGGATCGGAGCACTCGCGCCAAGGTGAGGACTCGGCTGGAGACGACGACCCGATGACGGTACTGGAGCGCACCTACGTCTCAGTGGCAACTGCGGAAACAGCTGAGGGAGATAGCAGCGACGCGAAGGAGGTTACATCCGAGCATCGAGCGAATGACATTAACCTGGAGGATTACGCTCACGAACTAGCCTTCCTACCCGACCTGACCGAAGCCTCGGTTACAGAGTTGGACTACTCGGCTGGTAACGTGCGGCACCCGGACCTGAGTTGCAGCCGGCAAGACCGCGTGGTGAAGGTGCTCCGGAAGCACGAGAAGATTCTGATCTCCAGCGGCAATGCATTACCTCCGCCAGCCTATGGGGTGGTGTGTGATATCGATGTCCGGACACGCGCCCATCAAACAGAGGGCTCGGCGGATACCCCTCCGACATCTCAAGAAGCTCTACGAGCTACTCCGAGGGCTGCTGAAGGCGGGGCTGATTGCGTTCTCAAACAGCCCGTGGTCTTCACCGATCGTCATTGTGTTAAAGAAGAATGGAGTCGACATCAGATTGTGCATTGATTACAAGATGGTGAACGCCGTCACCGCAATCATGGAGTATGCGATGCCTCTGGTCGATGACTTGCTTACCGATCTAGAGAAGTATCTGTGGTACTGCTCGCTTGACGCTGCGAGTGGATTCTGGGCTATTATGATGACACAGAGGGCCCGTCAGATCTCGGCGTTCGTGTGCGCGTTGGGCCACTTTGAGTGGCTTCGAATGCCCTTTGGGCTCAAGAATGCACCCATGATCTATCAGAGGAAGCTTGAGAACGCTCTGTGGGGTTTTGTGCAACCGAAGGGTGGATGGAAACACTATGCGTCGCTGATGGAAGAAGCTGAATCGCGTGATCGGGAAGCAAATCAAGGACAGACCGAGCCGTCGGCCCAACCGACGCCTCGTACTGAGTCTTCGCCGACCAAGTTCGAAGCAGGAAACAGTTCTGGTGGTCCCGGAACGGCGGTGTCTGAACTGATCAACAGCCCTGTCGCCGATATGTTCGCCCATGGAGATCCTGACGAATCCTCGTTAGTACCCGTATTCGAACGACGGTCTTTCGTCGACGATATCTGTTTCGGGGGCGAGTCGTTCGATGGCTGCTTGGCCACACTGGACCGACTCTTAGCACGGTTCGAAGAGTGCCGTATCAGCGTGAGTTTCACCAAGAGCATCTTCGTGCAACCCAAGGTGGACTTCCTGTCCCACGTGGTGACGCGGAATGGTATCCAAGCAGACCCGAAGAAACTGAAGGCTCTGACCGAGCTCTCGTTTCCGCGGTCCAAGAAGGAGTGCAAGCATTCCTCGGATCGCTGAACTATTACAGCCGTTTCATCCAGGACTTTGCAGTGTATGGTGCCGCGCTCTATCAGCTCAAAGACGAAGACTTCGGAGACGGGGTGACCTCTCTGCAGCCAGACGAAGCTTCGCCGCGCTACAACAGAAGGTTGCTGACGCACCGATCCTTCGACACTTCGATCGCGACAGAGATGTTCATGTGATGCTTTTCGCAAATGAGTGGGCGCTGAGCACAACGCTCATGCAGGAGCACGACGGAACGATGCATCCAGTCCGATTTTGCGGCCGAGTCCTCAAGGACGCCGAGATGAACTATCACCCAGCGGAGAAGGAGGTCCTGGCCCTGCTACAGTTGTTGAAGGTGTCTTACACACAGCTTGCAGGTCGGACCATCCACGTCTATACGCGGTTTTCGACGCTCGATTGGGTTCACAGGTCGAAGTCTCTGTTCGGACGCGCAACCCAGTTTGCGGTGCTGCTGTCTCCGTGGCACTTGGTGGTCACGCGCGTAAAGGAGAAGGATTGTGCCTTCGCCCAACTCCTCCAGTCGTCGATCACAAGTTTCGTCGACCTTGAGGACTCGTTGGCACCTGTAACCCCACCGACACGTGGCTCACCGAGTGTTCGGATGGACCCTCATTTGCTGTATGCTCGACTACCCCGTGATTACTGTGGCTATGTGCTCTCCTTCGACGGTTCTGCCAAGACTGAGAAGCACGGGGGTTATGGAAGTTGCGCATGGATTCTGTGGAAACTACCGGAATGGACGATAGTGATCGCTGCGAGTGCTTATCTCGAGGCTACGACTGTGAACCTGGCCGAGTACTCGGGCATGAACAATGGTTTGACCGCAGCCTTAGAAACTGGGGCTGACGAGTTGGTGATTGTCGGAGACTCGAGACTCGCAATCCAGCAATCCCTAGGGGTGATCGCATGTCGTAAGGAAACACTGATGGCGCAACTCAATCGACACAAGGAACTGAGATCGAGGTTTCGGTCGGTGAAGTACCTGCATGTTATCCGCGAATTCAACGCCGCAGCAGATTCGTTGGCGAGCGAGACGTTGGAGAAGAAGGTATCGGTGACTGTGGACGACAAGACTCGGACAGAAGAGCTGGCGCGGCTGAACCGCATCCACGAAGTCATCTACGAACCGCCAGCCGAGGCTTCGGCATCAACCGACACTTCGTCAACCGAGAGGTCACAGGAGGTGACCATGCGTGCCGTAGGCTCAATCCGGGTACTAGACGCATCGGACGCCACTCGTCGCAAGAATTTTTTCGATTTCGTGCGGGAACCGCTACATGTATCAGCAGTAACCAGACGACAGGCGAGGGAACGCGAGAGACGAGTCCGTTTTGTAGATGAAGAACAGGCGATGCCTCAAGAAGCCAGTAGTCGTGGCGCTGAGTCCGACCGAAACGACGATACCAGACTCTCGAACCAACCGACGATTCGCACGACTGAACCCTCGGACCAGCCATCACAACCGAGACCTGACGCGACGGTGGTTCATGAGCCGAACGCTGAAGACATTGATCCCGTGGTGGTGCAACAGGAACGACGCCGACGCATTGGTGCGGCGCAGGATGAAGAACTCCGGTGGGCAAATCTCAAAGCAGTATTGAATGGAGACGAAGCGAAACTTGGTTATAAAGCCGCACGAGAGGCTTGGAAAATGTCCGACAAGTTCGTGCTGAGTGAGGATGGACTTTTGTACTTCCTCGGTTCGAACCGTCGGTTCGGTCGTGATCGGACCGAAGAGTCGACACTACGTTTGGTGATCCCGACGACGATGGTCCAGGAAGTGCTGCAAAGCTGCCATGACTCGCTGGAGGGAGGACACCAAGGTATCGTCCGGACCTACCATCGCGTGAAGGCCGACTACTACTGGATTGGACTGTTCGCCGATGTAGAGCGGCATGTACGCTCGTGCCCAGACTGCAGCTCGAGTAAGAGTCGCCCACAACTTCGAGGATACTCACCCGGGAACATCTTAGCCGAAAGGCCGTTGCAGATTGTCTCGATGGACTTCGTCATCCCGTTGCCGAAGACTCGGCGGGGAATACGGCATTACTGCTATTCCAGTGCGCTTTCACGGGGTTTGTAATGGAAAGGCTATGGCCGACACTTCGGCCCTGTGTGTAGCGCAAGCCTTTGAAGAGTGTGTCTACCGACGGTTCGGTGCCCCTACCCTCATTCGACACGACAGAGACCCTCGCTTCATGGGCGAAGTCTTCCAAGCGTTCGCAGAAATGATGCAATCGAGGTCTCGGGCCACTCTGAGCTATCGGCCACAAGCCAACGGTCAGCAGGAGCGCTCGGTTAAGACTGTGATACAGTCCGTCCGAGTGTACGCCGAAGACCCTCTGCAACAGGACTGGGATGAGATTGTGGAAAAACTGATCTTCGCGATCAACAACTCGCAGGACGCCACGCGCAAGGACACACCGTTCTACCTTGTACACGGCTGGGACGCGCGGACAACACTTCGGGCTATGTCTTCGTCACTGAGACGAGGCCACGGTCGGCAAACCGACGCCTTGGCTTGAGACGAGAGGTCAATCGACAGCAGGAGATCGCACTAGAGATGGCCAAAGAGTATCAAGCGACAGAAAAGGCCAAACGGGCCGAGAAGCACAACGAGACTCTAAGTCGGCGCGAACGAGAGACTATACCGACGTCTGACCGAACCGAACCCTCGGGTGAGGGCTCGGGGCGACAAGCTCAACCGACGGTTCGTCAGCCGAGGCCTCGAGGTCGCTCTTCAAGCCGGGTGATCGTGTCTGGCTCTACATGGAGCGTGTGAAATCGGGGCTGACGAAGAAGCTGGCACATCGCTGGCACGGCCCCTTCCGAGTCAAGAAGAAAGTGGACGAGTACGCGTACGAGTTGGCCTTGCCGGACCGAAGCGGTTACAGGTTTTATCCGGTGGTCCATGTTTCGCGGCTGAAAGCGGTGAATGAGTTCGGCGACCGACCGAAGGCTCGACTTACGGCTGACATCACGGATGAAACGAGACTTGATTTCGATGAAGAGCTGCTACCCGAAGACAGCTTCGAACCCGACCATCTTGCGGGTGAGTATGAGGTTGAAGCCATCTTGGATGACCGAGTGCCACTCTCGACGAGCACTGAGCGATCAGTCAGAGAGTTCAAAGTAAAGTGGGTCGGCTACGATGAGCCTACTTGGGAACCGGCGTCCAACTTATCGTGTGGTGGACTGCTGTACGATTACTTGCGCGCAAAGCGCAGCGACAGCCGATTGCAGATGGTCCAAGTCGCAGACGAGGACTAGACGCAACGGGCACGATGTGATGAACTGCCGGCGGGGCGATGCAGCCCGCCTCAGCAGACGAAGAGAACTACTGCACCAACATTACTGCGTGTTTGCATACTGCATGTATTTTCGAAGTGGATTTCACGAATTGCTCAAGTGGAGAGATGGAGATGTCGTGCCAAAAGGTGATTGAATTGAAAGGAAATTAAGCTGGCAGACTGGAGTTACGCTAAACTACGACATGGAACCCGGGACCAGTCTGGGAAGTGAAGAAAGAACGAGGGCTCGCACGAAGAGACTTCACGGTCGCGAAGCGGACGCAGCATGAGCGAGGACTCGGAGAGGACCAGAGCCAGAAGGAGGGCTCTGAGGATCCGACGGAGATGTAGTCCCATCAACCGAGCCCTCGCTCCGGTCGTCGCCGCTTGCCGAGTCCGCCGAAGCACCCTCCGAGACAGCCTGAGGAGTCGAAACGCGATCCGAATCAGGAGACCCGGGCCGTCCGAGCGTTCAACAATAGACCGAGGCCCGTGGTAGTCCGTGTATTCTCGCACCCACTGAGCCGAGACCTGGCTCCTGTCGAGCGAGGGATCGACCACCACCGCAGACGCCACTTGCTCGAGTGTGAAGCCTCGGGGAATGAACAGCATTGCACCCGGGTTGCACGGAGCGAACTTGGTGTTGTACGGGTGCAAGCTAGGCACAGAGATCCAGCCAGTGCGCCAAGGCTCGTGGCCGTCGATCTCCACCAGCGCAGCGACCCAGTTGGCCGAAGAGGGCAGCCAAGAGAGCGCCTCGAGAGAGTAGTGCAGAACCGAGGGCTCGAACAGCACCTCCGGAGTGTAGCCGAACTTCCCATCAGCATCGGGCAGTAACTGAGCCCACCAGCGCTTGATCTGGATCCGGAGGCGGTCCGACCGAGCGTTGCGCTCGGCCAAGTACTTGAGCCACGCAGCCCGGACAGCCTGGAACTCGGCCGAGTCCTCGCCGACTCGTCGGCCAAAGTGATTGAGCCATCGCTCGACTGCAGGGGCGATACCCAGTGGGCTCGCTCGAACAGTGCGAACGACAAGTCGTGACTCTCGGTGGTACCGACGGCTCGACAGCAGAATTGACGCCAGAGCTTGGTGAGTAGCGCCACGCCGGTTGCACGGATCGAGATCGGGACGTCCGGCATGAACTCGGCGACGTCAAACAGGCATGGCTCCGCCGGAAGACTCTGCACGAAGTGCCAGAACGGGTGGCCCGGGTCCGTCCAGTCGCAGAAGGCTGCGATCCCTTCGACCGAGCACTCGACCTGAGCGGATGCTGGGACTGGTGGGGCGGTCCGCACTTCCAGTATTTCACGCCAGCACTCCTCCGCTCCTGGGCTTGCGAACGGGGGCGAGATGAGCGCGTCGTCGTAATGTCCGCGGCGAGGTGTCGAATCCCTGCGAGAGGATGACGCGGCTGGGCGAGATGAGGCATCGGCGCGGCGCGCTTGAGCTCTCGTCTGGCGGACTGGAACTAAACCCGTTTTACGCCGCGCAGGTTTGACCACCGAGCGACCAGCCGACGCAGCTTGAGCCGCTGAAGGAGATCGGGCAGCCGAACGTTGACGAGAGGACGCTGCAGTCGCCTTGGCCGATACCTCGCCGGAGCTGCGACCTGGCCCGCCGCGAGATGGGACCGACGACGAAGCAACAGCGCGGTCCGAGGCCTCGGGGTCTTGAGTCGAAACCCCTTCAGCAGACCGACGAACCGACGGCTCCTCCAGACCTAAGACGACGTCGTCAGGAGCATTCTCGCTCTCCACCGCAACCTTGGACTGGAGAGACGCCACGGTAGACGCTGAACGTACGGGCCGACCATCCTTGCGGGGCTGGATGACGACCGATGCTTCGTACGGAGAGTCGTAGTTCGGTGCCGGAGGACCGAATCCGTTCCCCTCCTTGCGACCGCCACTTGATGTCAGCGCAGGAGAACCAGAAGGATCAACAGGCGACCCGGGCATCGACGACGTGGACGCGTCGGACGAATGCGGGGACGGGGAGCAGCTTGTGGGCAAGGAACCGATACCTCACCGACGGGAGCTGACGCAAGTGCTGCAGGGCTGACGCGTCCGTCTGCTCGGCCGAGGATGCCGAAGCGACGGTTGGGCTCCGAGGACGGACCTCAGGAGCGCCTGGCGAGGGCTGAACTTGTGCCACTGACCCTTTCACAGGAGGATTCGACCGTCGACCCAGCCGAGACCTTGACTTCGACGCCGACAGCTTCTTGGGTGCGGCAGGCGAAGCCGCGTCGGCAGGAGGGAGACAGCCGAGCGCCTTCGGCGCTTCAGAGACGGTATCACGGGACCAGAATCGTCCGAATCTTCAGACAGACAGTCGAAATCTCCGAGCACTTCGTCAGGGTCGGAGTCAGGGCCAGTCTGGACCCGAGCCTTGGCCTTAGGAGACGGAGTCGGGATGACAGCCACCGAGTCCTCGCGAGAACGCTTGCCCAGGGGAGACGTGGCAGTAGAAAGCTCGAACTCCATAGCCGCGAAATCCCGCAAGAACTCTTGAAGCACAGGAGGCAACAACGAGTCATCACCCAAGTCCAGGTTGGCCAGGACGAAACGCTGCTCGTTCAGGTCCTGAAGATACGCGTGGAACTTCTTCAGCGTGTCAGAGTAGCGCGAGAGCCCGTCACGAAAGCTCTGTCGGTCCTTCTTGATGACTGTGTGGAGGCTCGCCAGCGAAGAGTCCCTCTTCGACACCTGCGCCTTCAGATGGTCGATGATCTCGACACTCTGAGCGAGGGCTCGGTTCGCCGTAGCGAGCTGCCGGCTGATGGAGTCCCGCTCGTCGCGCAGCGCTTTGGCGACAGTAGCCAATTCTTCCCGCTCCGACGACGCTTGGACACACAGACGCTCGGTGCGGAGTCGAAGGTCGGTCTCGTCGCGGAGCTTACGCTCGCCGAGAGCCACGACTTCCCAGACGATGAACCTCGTTGCGGAGAGCGACAACCTCTTCGTCCAGACCGAGGGGACGCAGCGGGATGTCCGGAGAGACCGCTTGGACGACGTCAGCGAGACCTCGGGCTTCTGCTAAGTCGCGGTCGAGGTCGTAATCGACTCGGAGCGGTGGAAAGCGGACGAGACCCACCATGAGCTGACCGAGGCTTGCCAGTTGGCGGTCCAAGTGCTCTTCCAGACGCGACTCGGAGCGGAGGACGGTGTTGGTGACGCTCGCGTCAATCAAATCTTCGACAGCGGCCGTGAGCGGCCATGAAACCAGCCCAGACGAGGGCTCGGTAGAGCTGCCAGCGCCTCGAGTCGGGGCCCGGGTTGACTTGGACCACGAGCAGCGGAGGCAGCTGGCCGACAAAATCTCGCTGGGCCAGACTCAGGGTCGACTGAACCATCCGACCTCACGCTCGACGGAGACGACGGTGGGGACGGAGCGAGTCCCGTAGAGTGGGCATTCTCGACCGAGTCCTGGTGCCCAACCGACGCCCCGTCAACACCAGTTGCGACGGGAGTTGGCGACGGAGGAGCACTAGGAACGCCGGGCGCTACAGCAGCCGCAGACGTGACTCGAGACACCCCGCTTGCCGAAGCAGAGGCGGGAGTTGGTGCCGCCGAGTCCTCGGGAGAAGAGGCCGAGTCTTCATGGAGAGGAGCGGAAGAGTCAGCTCCTACGGCAGAAGAACGAGGTATGGCCTGAGGCTGCACACAGCGAAGAGCGCAAGGTGGAGAGAGGACAAAGGTTAGCGATGAACGCCAGGGCCACATGACAAGCGAGGACAGCACCGAGGGTTCGAGCTTACCGAGGGTCGAGAACAACGGCGCGAAGAGCGGCAGCTTGCGCCTCCTCTAAAGCACTCGGCGCGCGCGGCATGGCAGTGGAGACGATGTGCACCACGGCACTCTCCAGTTCGGCTGGGTCGGGCCGCGGTGAGGGCTGCTGTGAGATCGAGAAATGACCGGAGAGCTTGCGCCGAGGCCTAACGGTCTTGAACTTCCGGGTGAGAGCCGGCCGAACCCTCTGATTGGTTACTCACATTTACCGCATTAGAGTGACGGATGGATGGCCGTTTAGTGACGAGGCGCGGTGGGCCATAATAAATCCCCACCGAGCCCTCCAAGTAGTCACAGTGGGTACAAGATTTGCCTCTCATTAGGAATTCGGATCTAGCCGAGGAGTCGTCGAGTCGTCGGATCAGCTCGAAGGCTCGGTTGACACTTGACTTTTGTATAGACGATAGGGATTAGCGATAGGGAAGGCCTCACAGCCTCTAATCACTAAATCAGAGCAGAAATTCCCCCCGAAGCCACACAAGGGTCAAGTCCGTCTACGGTAAGTCTTAGCTTAGCTGTAGAGTCTGGATACGCTCGGCCGACACGGGGTATGTCTGCCGGTGAGCATAAGGTACATTGACCGAGTGTTCATCCCTGGAAAGGCCAAGAGTGAGTAGTGGCCGAGTGTTGGAGGTATTAGAGACCTCCCTGTACGTTTGTACGCTTGTCTGGGTGTGTGGCGAGGCCCCCCAGTATATTTGACTTCCAGCCGAGACTTCGTCTCGGCGCCCCTGTCCGAGGCCTCGATTGGCCTGGTACCCTTCCTTCTGAGGGACCACAGTGGGTTACGTGTGAAAGCGCGTGTGTACATTGCATCCTAGCCGTTGCTCGTGGCTAAGGGCGCCCTTATATTTGATTTACGGGCTCTACCTACCTGACCGACGACTCGCATAAGGCACATTCCAGCCCGGTGCAAGGGATCGGATCTGGTCTTCAGATTTTATCCCAACAATAAGCGCCGACCTTTTAGGAGGGAAGCGTGTTGTTGGTAGGGGCTCGTCCCAAAGGCCTTGGCTAGAGGGACGAGAACTCGTTAAATCGTGTTTTCCTACACGACACCCCGGGAAGGGTAGATCCGTCAGGGCTGATAGATCCTTAGGATTCGCCTCCAATCCAGCATGGGACACACGATGGCCCAGATACTCTACCTTGCGCTTGCCCCAGAAGCTCTTCACCACACTGATCGAGAGGTTCCACTTATCGCATGCATCCAGCAGGACATCCACCCAATCGCACAAATGATCCCAGGATCCAGCGGTCACCAAGATGTCGTCAATGTATGATCGCCGTCCGAGCACCGACGGTTTGCCAGGATCCTCAGGCTCTCCCGACTTCAGATCCAGATCCAACGACTTAGATCCTGATCCACAGTTGGGACCGGACGTACCGTCCGATCCCGATCCACTCTCGAGTTGTGGGATCTGGGTGAACCCATACAGCGCGTTGTCCAGCATCCTTTGGTACATCTGAGGGGCGTTCTTCAATCCAAAGGGCATCCGATTCCACTCGAACAATCCAAACGGATTAATGAAAGCGGAAATCACTCGAGCCCGATCCGTCATGGCCACCACCCGGCCATATCCAGTGAACAGTACCACAGCACCTTGTCCAGATCCTCGAGCAGGTCGTTGATCAAGGGCATCGGGTAGATCAACAGTCTAGTCAGGCTGTTAACCAGTCGGTAGTCGATACACAGCTTTATATCCACCCCGTTCTTCTTGATGATGGCCACGATCGGCGACGCCCAAGGTGAAGTCGCAATCTGTATGATCTTGGCTCCGAGCAACCCCTTGATCAGATCCGACAGCTTCTCTTGGTACTGCGGGGCTACCTTGCGCACTTGTTGGGTAATAGGCTTCGCATCACCAACATCGATGTCACACACGACGCCTCGTGCTGCAGGTGGCAGCGCATTACCCTTGCCAATCAGCAGGTGTCAGCGCCTCCAGATCCTCCGTCGAAGTCGATCAATCTCTTCCGCCGTATTAACATCCGGATCCCCCACCTGGGATGTCTTCGATCGTCACTTCTTCCGTGGCCGGAGTAACTCCCGGCAGTACGGCCATCTCAGCTTCAACATCTTCTGCGTGCAGATCCCCACTCACATGGTAGCAGACTTGGTCATCCGCCTCCGAGTCATTGCATCGCGGATTTTCGGTGGTCGCTGGATCGGAGCTGATCATTGGATCTGACGTCGGACCTGATTCCTGTCTCTTCTCTCCGTCTGGATTTGCACCCCGTCCCCTCTCGCCATCTGCGACTTGACGTTCCACTGGATCCATAGCCTGTCCCGTAGCACCATATGTCGAATCTGCGGATCCGCCCCCTGTCTCTTCGTGATTACCACCCGATGTGACAACGGGTTGGACCGCCTGCTCCATGTCAGCTGGATCCAGCGCCTCTTCGCCGCCTTGAGTGCCGGTCGTCGGAACTTGATCTGTCCGTCCGTCGCCTGGTCCTCGTAAGTCTCCAACATCGGGCTTGGCACTTGGATCCAGGTCGAGCGTGCGTTCAACAGGAGCTTCATCTGGATCTGGAGCGGGCGTATCATCAGGCGCAGCGGTCTGGGCTTGCTGCATCTGGGTGGACGCTATTCGAGGCATCCTCAGCTGTATTGCTTCGTCGTCTGCTTCTGACGTCGGATCTGACCCTGGTGGATCGTCAACAGCCTGATCGCCCTGTCCACACCCAGGATCCTGGGATCCGATCTGGGGGGATGCGCTTAGGATCGACACCCGTCGCGACGCCTCGTCACTCAATACGGCCTCCTTCCCGCACTCCGTCGATATCACAGTCGGAGCGGTCAGCACGCCCCTTCCCAATGAGTCTTCATCCCTTGGATCGAAGTTCGGTGGACCTTCGGCTGCCGGATCCAGACTTGGTAGACACTCGCGTAGCTCTTCCGGCTGTGAATCTGTAGCGTGAGCCGCAGTTGAAGCCTGGAGCAGCAGTATCCCTGTCATCCCGGCCGCGTATCCTTCGGTAGTCTGGTCAGGTGGATCCGACGACGAGCTGCCCTGCCCATCCTCAGTGTCCTCAGCATCCTTGGATCTGGACTCTACATGTCGAACTTGAGCTGGATGCGGCCTTCGCAGTATTGCACGTGGCGTCGGGTACTCGGGGCGCTCCACCATCGGCCCTGGCGGGGTCTCTGGAGGCTCCGCCTCCCCAGATCCGGCGCCTGTCGTGGCCTGCAGCGTGAGGTCCTGCCACTCCATGTAACGGCGGGATCCGACGGACACATAGCCTTGGATCCGCGGGACTCGATCTCCGGACAGCCACATCCCGACTTGGTGGTTTTGACGCAACACCAGCTCCTTCTCGCCGATGTTCGTGATCTGGAGGTACTGTACTGTAACGGGGTTACACGAATGTTACCCGAAGGGTTACGAAGTGTGGCACACACAGGCTTGTGTGGTGCACACTATCTAACCTATTTCAGTAGGAGAATCAGTACATGGCTTCAGAGCCACAGATTATGCATATGACTAGGGTTCACTATGCTAGATAGTGAACCAGATACATTTACACCGAAGGCGGCTCTACCGCGATAAAGAGAAATACATTCAGTTCAAAGATTCACAGCTAAGAGTTAAGGGTTGACTCTTGGAGTCCGTAGGGAGTACGGACTCGTGCGTTCTGGTATTAGAACGGGCTATCTTTAGCCGCGACTCTGTGAGTCTATTACGTCTTCATCTGACGCTAAAGCTACGGCAGCCCCGCTGCACTTGGTAGCACTTGTAGTCAATCCGACACCTGAGTCTGGATAGACTGACCCTCTGTGGAGAATGGAGCAGTTCGCTCACTTGCCCCCGAACCAGCAGGATGCGCTTAAAAAGCTTATGTCCTTGCTGGGCCCGGAGTGCGTGACGCAACTGGCGCAACAAGGCCCCGACGCGGTGAATGCGCGTCTCGAGGCGTTCTCAAGCTACGAGAATGCTCTGTTGGAGCACCTCCAGCAGAGGATGGCGACGGCCGTGACGCCGCAAGCGCCCGCTACGTCATCCGACACGGGAACAAGACCCAAGCTGAGCGTGAAAACGTTCGAAGGCAAGAAAGGAAAGCTTAATGCTTTGGACCCGTGAAGTCGAGATGGCTATGAGCTCAGCTCTACTCCGGACGGAGTCGCAGCGCGTGGCGCTAGCTATCTCGAAGCTTGGTGGGCGAGCGAGAGAGTGGGCACTAACGTCAGGGACGTCGGTCGACACGGCCTTCCCGACGTAGGGCCAGCTGAAGCAGCAACTGTCCCGGGTGTTCGCTCCGCCTAACGAGGCGTATCGCGTGCGCTCACGCTTCCTGGCTACCCGGCAAGGCAAGAAGGATTTGGTGGACTATGTCCAGGAGTTGAGAACTCTCATTGCAGGCATGTCTGCCGAGCCTCTGGCTGAGGTAGTCATTGTCACGGTGTTTATGGAAGGGCTTCGCACTGGCGTGGCCAGGACGGAAGTCTTCCGCACTCACCCAAGCTCTTTTGAAGAGGCTGTGAGCATCGCGTTGAACGCGGAGCACAACTTTAAGTCGTCAAGACTTGGGTGGAACGCTTCTCACACCAGTTCGTCGAACGGTCCGGAGCCTATGGACCTCAGCTACGCTGAAGACGAAGAAGCCGAGCTTCGGGCTGCTGAGCAGCGGCGCGGCATCCGCCGATGCTTTATCTGCGGTGACACGCGTCACTTGCGCGCCGGATGTCCGCTGCGCTTGCAGCGCCAGGCTTCGTCAAGCCGCTCTTCGGGTTCGAGCCAGGGCTCTGGTTCGTCTCGGGAACGAGAAAACCCAGTAGGCGCGGGGCGGCCTGCTGGGGAGGAACTAAGTTCTATTGAACCTCGGCGAGGTGGAGGTCGACAGGACTTAGCCCCGAAGAGAGCTGTACTCTATAACACGGAACGTGTGTGCAAGCCGGGCTTGCTAGTTGTCCAGGCTTGGGTGAAGGGCTTCACAAAGCCATGGACGATTTTGATCGATTCGGGAGCGTCGGGTAATTACGCCCGGCGTTCCACGATGGACGGAAGTCAGCTTTATGCTGAGGCGCTGGTAGCGCGTGGGAGTGACATCGTCACTGTTCGTCTCGCGACGGGCACTCGTGTCACGGTGCCTAAAGTCCCTGTGGACTTGGGCGTGAAGTTTTTGGATTTTGATAGCGTGGAACGGTGTCTGGTCTTAGACCTCGATTCGAGATATGATCTCATCCTTGGTATGGCGTGGCTGGAACGCCATGAGCCTTGGATAGATTGGAGGTCGAAGACCCTTGGTGCTACGCACTTCTCTCCTGGCGGAGCATTGGCAAGTCATGAACCCACCTCTACTAGGAAGCAGAAGCGCTTCTGGCGCGAGCACTGGACCGAGTCGGTCAATGAGCTAGACATCGGAGTTTCCGAGTTGGTGGACACTGCGTGTGTCGAGAACGAGCGTTCCGAGCGTGGCTCGTGGACGGCAGGTGGAGCGGCACGAATTCCGCTGAGCGGGTGTGCGTCTGAGGGCGACGCCCTGCTGCGTGCCAGCGACGGCGCGGTCGGCACGATGCCGAGGGACAAGGGGCTCTGCCCGGATGAAGATCGTGGAGTGGCACGTAATCCACTGAGTGGAGGCTGCGGGTCGTGCAGCCCTTCGCTGAGTGTCGATCAAGACACTGGTGCTCCTCTGGAGCTGAATGAGGTGGTGACACCTGGCGTCAAGAAGCACGCGAAATCACGGAGCTCTTCTGGGTGGACAGTGTCCATGAAGAGGCGGCAGCGCCGCAAAGCGCTGGCGGCGCGACGCAAGGCGTCTGCGGTCTCACGAGTCGAGAAGGGTGTGCCGAGCGGTGAGGCTCCACACAAGAGCGAGCAGCTCTACACACTCGTGAATGGAGTGACGGGCGACGTCGACGGAGGCGTCAGTCTCACCGACTTTCCCTCACTATCTGCCCTCCTGGAGCTGGACGAGATGTCCTTGGCCGAGTTGGGCGAAGCCTTGAAGGCTGGAGACTTGGCGGAGGTGGTGGTCATAAGACCTGAAGAAGTGTTGAACTCGTCCTCGCTTCTGGATGAAGCTGTCCTGGAGGACACTAAGAAGGCGCTGAATGCGCGAAGCGGATCGGCGATCCTGAAGGATCCGTCGGACCCCTTGTACCACGTGGTGAAGGATTATCAAGACGTGGTCTCGAAGGTACCGCCCTCGGGGCTACCTCCGGATCGAGGTGTTCGACATGAGATTGATCTCGTTCCGGGAACGAAGTACTGCGTTACGAGGCAGTGGCCTCTGCCGAAGGAGCAGTGTGACGTCATTGACGCGTTCTTCCGTGCGAAGCACGAGGCGGGCATGGTGCGTGAGTAGTATAGTAGTACACATTTGGAAGACGTTTTTTAAAAATGTACTTTTTCTTTTCACGTATCCCTATCCACGAGTCGTTTCCTTACATCACAAAAATCGTACACTTTATACAAAAATGTCTTCTTTACCCATTTTTGGTACTTCAGAAGCCATTCTACTAATTTCGTTTACCCTTATAAAGCATAGCACCAAAACGCACCCAATCGCCCCATCTCTTGTACTACATCAATCAAAATTCCTTAGCATCAAAACGCACCCAATCGCCCCATCTCTTGTGTTACATCAAACCCAATTCCTTAGCACCAATCATCACCAATCGTCCCATCTCTTGCGCTACACTGGTTCAAATTTCATAGCATTACACCGCAAGCAATACACCCCTCTGTAGCAAATAGCGCGTCGCGCTAAAACGCGATTTGAACTCCAACAAATCGAAGTTTTTATTCTGATAAATATAAAGTTACTAATATAGAAGCATGGTTTACTCACACGAAAAATACATTGAACGAAAAGAGGCAATTCAAGCCGCACAAAAGAGGTGTTATCTAAAACATCGCGAGAAAAGACTTGAAAAGCAGAAGCAATATGATCAAGAGCACAAGGAAGAAATTAGTAAACGCCATAAAGAGTACTACAAGCTAAAGCGTAGTCGAGTCAAGTTAGACTCAGGAAACGAGCTAACACAGAGTAATTCACTCTATTTTTTTTCAAAAAAAATTTGGCTATTTAGCTGTACAACTGATCAATAGCAGTCATCATGTCAGGGAACTTTTCGTTAAAAGAAGGATTCTGGCATATCCAATCAATATATCTTTTATCAATCGCAAATACTTGATTGATGGTTTTGCCTTTGTATTTTCCGAAAGTTAGAACGTATGATCCATCATTATTCCCCAACTTAGTTTTAAGATAAGACAAAACCTCATCATCAGCTAAATTAGGTTGAGTCATTAACCATCTACAGTATCCAATATCAGAGTTAAAAACATCCTCAATCGTCTTCGACTTATGCTTGCCAAACGTTAAAACTTGACTCATTGTTACGGGTATCTATATGTATACACCTATAAAAAATATAAAATTAATTATATAATGGCGCTCTATAGTATGGTATCAAGTGAAAAGGTCGAGATGGTGACTTATAGCCCTGTTTCAAGAACCTTTATCATCCACTTTATGGAGGGAGAAGTATATGCCAAGCGGGTTGATACAGGTACAGCTATTGATTTACTGCAAGTCAAGTACAATGCATCATCCATGAAGCTAAAAAAAGGTGACTTTCTAGTGTCGCGGCATTTAGAAATTTAGTTAGTTTGGTATTCTAGTACCTCACCTGTTAGTCTATTGTACGACATCTCATTTTCAAACGCTACAAGTACAATAAAGTTAGTACCTTGCGACGAAGCATTGGTTCCCATAATCTGGATAGACTGCGGGATATCTTTCTCTGTTAGGCGGCTAACATCGGCGATAAGAACGCGGTTTGTCTGCGACCAAGTCTGGTAATCAATTAGACCATTTGCAAGCTCTTGTGTTTGATCACCGTTGATAGATGCAAGCTTTGAAAACTCATTGCAGAAATCCATGAAATCATAATCGTAATTCAAATCAAAAGTGTTCGTTGAACCAATCTTAACATTGAAGTTACGGATTGAAGAACCGGGTTGAACAGTCCAAGGTGCGGAATCGAATGGAGATTGGAACTGCTGAACTTGAGAAGAAGCAAAGTTACCTGCCGAAGTTTCTGCAAACGGTAGTAAAGCTACATACTTAGCATTTTTAAGGCTGGCTGACAATTGAAGATCAAATGCTACATTTTGCTGACCAGAGCTCACACCAATTCCTACCTTCTGCCCAAACCATTGAGCATAGTAATCTAGGTAACGAACCGTCTTTACAGGCTTGGAAATAATCGCCTGAGGATTTTCGAGATCAACGAATGGTACATATAGGCGCGCAGTACTGAAAGGGAAGTAAGTATTATCCGTTTCTAGACTGTTATTGACTACACCCCATGCTACCGTAATCTGACCCTGAGCAGCAGTCGAAGCGTTGGGAATGACACCATTGTTAGGGGAGTTGGCTGCTGTTGATGCAACCATGATAGGACATGTAAGGCCTGAAACTAACGTTGTGGAAGCAAGAGTCATCCCCTTTGCGGCTGTATCAGAACCGAAATTAATAACGCTGCTTCCTTGGTTTACACGAAGACGCATACGAATTTGAGGATTAGCCATAAGGTCAAGTTCCTTGAAGATAGGGTGAAGATCAACCAAGCGGATCTTAAGCATGTAGTTCCAGCTACCAGCAATGGTACCAGCTGCGGTACCGCCTGGTACGAACGCACCGCGACCGAATTGATTAGCAAGTGTGTTAGCTACACCAGAAGCAAGCGTAGGCCATCCATTAGTGTTTTTTCCGCCCGCCGTAGTAGGATTAGCTAGAAGACGTTTGACAAAGCCTTCATTAGCGGGTAGGACACCGGCACCCGTATCGGCTGTCTTTAAAGCGGCAGTAATATCAGACGCATTGTTCGAGTAACCATCACCGTTGACGCTTGCAGTACTACTAAATACTAGTGAACCAGAGGTGTCAGGGTAGAGGAAGGCTTCAGCACCGTGTTTTTGAACATAATCAAGGCTGGCTTCCGTTTGAGCACGTAGATTATTAGCAAATAGCTTGTATTCACTCATTGAAATAACACTCTTACCGTTAAGTTCTAGGCTAAGGCTATCAATAACATTCCAAACACCGCATTTAAGTCCGACCGAGAGACGATTAGCGGGATTGGACAGAGCGATACTGCCATGAGTATTCTTCATTGTCACCTTATAAGGAATCATGATGTATGCATCGCGGAGGCAACCAAAACCCTCTGCACCATTTAGCTGAGAGGTAGCGTCAATTGAAATAATACCATTAGTGTAAGAACCTTGATTAATATCGATTACATACGGTACACGCTTACGCGCCGATACGCGCACGGAAGGGTCAGCCTTCAGAGAAGACTGATATAAGAATTGATCAGCTAGCTGAGTATCAGACATGTTGGTAGCTGTTCGAGTTAGACTATATCTTGCTATTTATAATGATCGAAAAATAAAATAATTATGGATCTAGTTAAGGGCATTACTAGTGACCATGAGCTTATCAAACTTGCAGATATACTTGACGTTCATTTGGACAACATATATGAGTCTAGCGAGGTTACTAAGCCGCTACCTAAGGAAGGCTCTTTCTTAATTTTACTACGTAAACCTAACATGGATGTAGGACACTGGACAGCGGTTCATAATCATGAATACTTCGATTCAATGGGGGAAGCCCCGCCAACGTCTTACGGGGTTGATAAGTACAACGAAATACAAACGCAATCAGCGCACGGTGATTACTGTGGTATATGGTGTCTGTTGTGGTTATATTGCAAACAAAAAGATAGAATGGATCTATTCAACCGTTTTAATAATTTAAATGTAGTTGTGCTTTAGTTCAGAATATATAGACCATCAATCATGTACCGTGAATTAACAATTTCGAGTAATGTCAGCGCGCCTAAGCTGAAGAAGGCGTTCAAGACAGGAAAACTTAGTCTAACAAGTGCAGAACTAAAGGGTAGCGGTAGTGTTATTCACTTACATCCAAGCAGTTATGAGAAGGCGGTCAAGGCACGAAAAGCGAACCGTGGCGTTCGTCTTGAAATTACCAAGCACGAGGTCAAGAAAGGGTTCAAGAAGGCTCAAGGTGGTAGCATTTGGTCAAAGGTGTGGGGGTATTAAATCAGCTTATAAGTTCGCTAAAGACAGTGGTTTACTGTCGAAAGCTGTAGATGCGGCTGTACCTGCTTTAGCAACATATGCTGGCCAACCAACAGCAGCAATCCCCGCAAGAGCAGCGATTAAGTCACTCACCGGTATTGGCGTTAAGGGCTACGACAGCGATTCAGATACCGAAGGCGGACGAATTAGTATGGATGATATCAAACAAGGAGCTAAGAGAGCATTAGGATATGCTAAGAAGAAGGGTATCATCACTGATTTAGTTGATCTAGGAGAGCGTAAGCTTATTGACAAGGCTACGAAACCGGAACATGTTGATATGATTAAGTACGTTCGCAGAGGTATTAAAAATAGATACGGAGTTGGCATTAAATCGAGCAAATCTACTCGCTTCGTTAAGGGATCTCAAGAGGCTAAAGATCACATGGCTAAAATACGAGCTATGCGTAAGAAAGGGGCTAAGTCAGGGGGTAGTTTTAAACTTTGATTGCCATAAAAAATAATATTTTTTTCGCTTATTTGTTATTAGCAAACTCACGAGGCTTGATGAGAAGCATGATTGACACGCTTGTATCGCGAAAGTGTACCGGCTGGTCATTTTGATTATAAATCGATACGGTGATGGAAGCACGAGGACCATCGTTAACCTTCATCCATGCATAATTGCTTGGAGCATAATGGACAAGGTCACCGATTTTAGCTGCGCCTCGGTCAAAAGCGGCAAGCAAGTCACCGCCAACAACATAATCATTCTTGATAATGTCACAACGAACGATGTAGCTAGATGTTGGATGAACCTGAGGTACAATATTGCTAAGAATACTTGCTGCTGTTGTTTGACTCACCGAGGGGTAAGTACCTGTTGAAAAGCCTAGAACCTTACCAAACGCAGCGTTGTTAATGATCAAACGAGGTACGCGACTTGTAGTAGGTAGACCAGATCCGCCAGCGCTATACAAACCAGAAGCTGGTCTAGTATATGAGCCGATTGTAGTAGGGGTAGGAGAGCAATCAAGTTGACAGGCGTAATAGGTGGAATTCGCACTGATTTGAATAAAGAATACATTATTCCCCGAAGCATCAATAAGATAAGCGCCAGCCGCAACAAGTGCTTTTTGAATATTTTGATTAATGTTACTGTAGTCGTACCAACCGTCCGCTAGGGTTACTGTAATAGTGGAAGTTGTAGCTGCTGTCGGAACCTCTATCTGAAAACTATTATTGGAAAAAGCTAAACTGTCTATGTTAAAATCGGAACAGTAGAGACTAATTGACTGGATTGCAATGTCATTGTTCTTAAAATTCACGCTTGATCCAGCGAATTCATAGCGCCATGTATTGTTTAATCCATTCTGAACAAGATTAGTTGAATCGAGCTTAACAAATGACGCACACATAGTTCAGAGTATATTTATGAACTAAAATTAATTCTGATCTTCGATTTTAATTGTCTTCACCTTCGGCCTTGATTACAGCGTCAAAGTTGTAGCGTAGCTCACCTTTAACTGAGTCAATGAATAGGAACTGTCCGCGCCCTCTACCAATTGCTTTATTATAATATCTAACGATACCATCTTCATTTACCCCGGGGATGTTAAAATCGCTTACTAGAAGCTTTAAGTCTCGCTTACTGTTTGCTCTGAGAATCGCTACGTATTCTGTATTCAAACGCAGCATCTTCTCGGTACCAAACCATGAGTGACTCAGGAATATAGTTGATAGGAAATGATGTCTTCCTCTAGTCATGTAGTGAGAAAACACATTTTTCTGTAGTAGCTTGTCATTACTGTAGTCATCGATGATCACTAGCTCTGGTTTCTTGCCCGGTGTACGCCTAATTTGATCTACATTGGGTGGCTGATCGTAAAATGTGACGAATCCCTCTAGCTTATCCTTCAGATAATCATACAGTTCCTGATCAGGGTTTCTAGCGATAATATGGAGGTGACTAAATACATGTGGCGAGTGCTTAAGTATATGGTGGCAGAGGTTGTTTTTACCTGAGTAACTAGGACCAAGTATAACCATTCTAAAAAGCCTTTTTATACCTAGATCGGGTATATCACCAACCGCCGCGCTTCTATATTGCTTTGGTAAAGCACCGCCATAGTTAGGAATCAAAGACATTTTCGCGTACTCTATATATAATCTGCGAATAAAAATGTCTGGATTTGCTTATCCCCAGCCTCTATTTGATTCTTCAACATACAATCCCGCGTTTTATTTGTCTCTGGATCAGAGTGGTTCTCTAACGTATGCCTATGCTCAAACGCTCTATCTTAGTCGGAATGACTATCGCTTAAGTTACATTACAGGTATCACACAAGGTACAGCAACACCTGGTATAGCTCTTGTACCGGGGGTAGGAGGTGATATCACTGGTATTGGAGCCCTTAGTTGTAGTAGCTTGACAGTCAATGGATCACCTGTATCTGGCGCACCAGCATATGTAGACGGGATTAATCCTGGTACGGCGGCGATCAACAAAGCGCTTGTTTTGGATGGCTCTGGTAACATAGCTACTATCAATAACTTGACAGCTACAACGATCAGTGGTACAATAGCAACAGCTGCTCAACCAAATATTACATCTCTAGGTACGCTATCGTCGCTTACTGTGAGCGGTAACATTAATGGGACAATAGCTACTGGAGCACAGCCAAATATCACATCTCTAGGGACTTTGACTTCGTTAAATTGTTCAGGAAATATATCGGGTACGCTAGCAACTGCGTCTCAACCAAATATTACCTCTTTAGGCACGCTATCGTCGCTTACTGTGAGCGGTAACATTACTGGGACAATAGCTACTGCATCACAGCCTAATATCACTAGCGTAGGAACGTTGAGCTCATTAAGCGTTTCTTCATCGATTTCACTAGGTGCAACATCCGCAACGCTATCTTTAGTTGGAGGAGCAAGCGTTTTAACGATATCTGGAGTGACAGCCTCTACAACGGCTACAACTGGATGTCTAGTCGCATCAGGAGGAGTTGGAATTGGAAAAATATAACAGTAGGCGGAACCGCTTATTCAGCATCTTCTTGGCTTACAGAGGGTATCCAATATCGTTCTATCACTCAAACATATACCAATACAAGCACGGCTGCTAGTGGAACTACTGCTTCCGCTGTAATAACATCCTATGGAAGGCCGGTGATTGCTGCTACTAATACTGGCGTAACAACAACTAGAGCTGCTACGGTATATATAGCAAACTCACCCCTTGCCGGAACCAACATGACTTTGACGAATTCACATGCTCTATGGGTTGATTCCGGCTCTGTACTCATCGATGATACATCATTTAGTCAGAGTATAACAGGAGGAGCTTTGGTAGTTACTGGTTCGATTGGAGCCAAAAATATTGCGCTTGGAAAATCAACTTCACTTCCAAATTGGGGGACTGTAGGATGTCAGATAGCAACTATCGGTAACACATACACCAACAATTCAACAGCGGCTAATGGTACTATGGCATCTGCTGCAATTAATAATTTTAGTGGCTGCACAATTGCTGCGAGCAATACAGGAGTAACATGCACTCGCGCTGCTACAGTATATATTAATGATGCGCCAACAGCTGGAACCAATATGACATTATCGAACAGCCATGCTCTCTGGATTAATAATGGATCGACATATCTATCGGGAGCTATCAGTTCTACTTCTCAATTATCGGGGACTCTTATCGTTGGAGGTGGTGTTGGCATTGGTGGCGATGTCTATGCTAACATATATTCGGCTATTAGTGGAGTTGTTGTTAATACACCAACAGCTTCTCAAACTGCTTGGCAAACTATAACTGGGGATGGCGTTAATTGGTTAGATGGAAGCTTTACCATATGTCAAGACTTTTATGGATCGAATTCAACACCGGTAAGAGGAGCGATTCAAATCCATAATGGAGCAACGGCAACATCAACTAATTCAATGTTCATTGGAACGATGTCAAATAATGACTTAAAGTTAGGAACTAATGATTCGACTCGTATAACCATAACAAACGCAGGAAGAGTAGGTGTTGGCACAGCAACCCCATCAGCGTGGTTAGAAGTTTCAGGCTCAGTATCACAAACTATTGATGTCTCTGGACTTGGATATGGTGCACTGACCAAATCACAAACATCCTTTACTATCGGGCCACTGTCTAGCGTAGCAGTAAGTTTAAAAACATCTAATTCGATTCTAGTAGCTTCAGGAAGCTTCATAACGACGTCTGATCGACGCCTGAAGACTAATATCGAAGATGTAGTCGATACTACAGAGTTTGTACGAAATGTTAATCCAAAACTATTCTCATATCGATCAACGCCTGATAAAAAGGAGCTTGGATACATTGCTCAGGATGTTGCTAGATATAGCGTAGAGTGTATCTCTTTTATTGAAAATGAATCACTTAAAGCTGAGAAAGAGGGCGACATCGATGGCGTCCAACTAACACTGGATTATCCAAAGATTGCCTGTCTGTTGCATAAGTGCTTGCAAGATGTTCTTAAACGATTGGATTCAATTGAAGCTGAACTTGATGAGCTGAGAGCAATTATGTCTGAGTAACTATACCAAGGGTAGGGTCACCACTTCGCGGCTCTATAGAAATGGAAGTTCTCGATATGGCTGGCCGTAGGCCGCCCGGAGCTGCTACGCGAGCTCATCCGAAGAAGTAAACAGAAGCATAAAAAATATGCCGCTGATGTTATAATAAGCAAGCTTAGAGCCATTGGCTCGGGGCTTGTACCCCTTGCCGTCAGGCTAATCAACGGTAGAAGGTTTATGAATGTCAATTTCGGCGATACACGCTATCTTCATTATCGAGATACAACACCGCTAAAGCTTTACGCTCACTTAGACCACAATGATTGGCAGCGAAAGCAACGCTACTTAGCACGTCATCAACACAATAATGGTCCTGCTGGAATGCTGGCAAGAGAGTTCCTATGGTAGCTAAAGCGCAAAAGTCTTCACAGTAGGTGTCTTCTTTTTACGCGGTCCGTACGCCCAGACGCGTCCACCACTAGGAGCAGGAAGGTATATTTCTTAGGATCTTTAGGGTCAATCGTCATATCGGTCTGCGTTGACGCATTTTTTTCGAGTATTCCGTTCGATCGCTTGCCCATACCGCGGGGTGTGACTAGAGGGGCGTTCCTTCACGATCAGGTCTTTCATGATTGACTTTAGCTCTGCTAAGTTTTGGTCAGCGTGCAGGTTATACAACCCACCGCGTTTTGAGATTTGTTTTGTATCTAAGACTAACATGTTGCTCTATATGAGGCGAACGATTATATCCTTGAATTCAGAATCACTTATTAGCTTGTTCGAATACATGTCAACAGTTACGATTTTAAGCTGCTTCAGAACATCAGGATTGTTGTTTCCAAGCATGACCTCACCTTAAAGCTTGTCGTATTCCATTCTAAGGTTACCGAGAGGATCAGGAAGCTCATCTCTAAAGACATGCTGGATATGAGTGATGCGCAGGATTTCCTTGAAAAGCTTCTGATCTTCAATAGGTAGCTTGTCGTACGCAGCTTGAGAAATGTTCTGGTTATAGACAAGATCCTTCAGCATTTCAGTTAGTTCTTTACTGATGTCACGTCTTGGCCCCATTTTCTCTCGCGATGGTCTCACTATGTATAAAACCTGATTGTTTAGTTCAGGGATACGAATATACTTACTTCCAATCTGCTTGTATATGAAGGCGCTCGCTAGCGCTGTACCCTGAATATCGTTAAGGTTGTATCGCCCATTGCCTCCGCGTTTGATATTTGCGTACACAGGTTCTCCTTTCGGCTTTTTGTTAGGTATACACTGACCGCCTGGAAGCAAACCAGCGCCTCTTAGACCACGCCCTTTAAGACCGCTACCACTGACTCGTTTAAGCATGTCGTTCATAGTTTGTTTGACAGCGCGATCATCTTGTCGGTTACTGAAATCTTCTACATCTTCCATGTCATGAGTTTCATTATCCACTTTAGACTTAATAGCTGATATACCATTTTTGATAGCCACTTCATTGAATAGAGCAAGTGTATTTCGAATTGTTTTAGCTTGAGCCCAATTGATGCTGTTAACATCACCTAGCTCTTTGCGTAGAACCTCCATGACCTCAATAAGAACGTCCAGCGTGTAAGTCCATTCAATATGACTGAAGAAGAGCTTATTGCTCTTAATGATTGAATCGTTTTTCTTCGAGCCATCTCTGATCCGTAACGTATTAGCAGCTGGATACCACGCAAGATAATAATTCCGATGCTCTTTAGCCTTGTCCTTTCTAACAATTACCGGCGGAAGCTGGATTGGAACAATACCATCCCTATCGTGTGCCTCTCTAAGGAAGTCAGTTATGAAGCGCTTTGCGTCACTAGCTGGAATATCCACCTTGTAACGAATATCAGTCTTAGCACTACCAACTGAAACTCCAGGCGCTGCGCTAAACAAGTCATTACCAGGCTTAAACCGATTTTTATTTGCCTTGATTTCCTTGTAGCCAACACGATCGAAATTTATATCGATTCCGTTCTTCTTAGCTTTAGCAAGTATTGACTTAACCGTCTCGCTCCAATTTATTAACTTCAGAATAGTTGGATTGTTTTCATTGGTTTTGATCCGGATAGCTTGAATTTCGTCCGGTTTTGATTCATTTAGTTTTAACTGTAGTTTGAAAAGCTTTGGTGCTTTGTCTGATGTTACTGTAGACCCTGAATCATACACAGGATGAATGATGATATTGGCTTCGTTGAATTTTGCTTGGTTTAAGCGTAATAGCCATATTAAACTTGACTGGTCCCATCGTTGGTCATCACCCGTGTCTGTCCCTCTTGTAAACCGAACCGTATCAGACTTTTCAGGCTTTTCCAGCGTTTCACCGCGTCGTTTTAACCAAAACCGGTAGTCAAGCGCGTCGCGATCTTCTAACTTCATAGTATCTAACTCATCAACAATGTTACTTTGCTCATCGTAGAATCTTCCTGCTACATTTTCGGCTGTAGCTTCCCAATCAACCTTTGACGGGGATGCTCGTCTGTCGGTATCTCGTCTGTA
The DNA here is from genome assembly GCA_024211575.1 of Phytophthora melonis. Lineage (NCBI taxonomy): Eukaryota > Oomycota > Peronosporomycetes > Peronosporales > Peronosporaceae > Phytophthora > Phytophthora melonis. The sequence continues at coordinate 2,211,311 of JAMXKT010000085.1, forward strand.
CAAGTAGCCAGATCTACCGATGTAGTATTTTCTAAGCTCTTCACCATCTTTTGCTAGAGGCGGAATTTTGAGCACGGCCCATTCAGGATATGTCTTGTAGTGTTTTCGAATAAAACGTATCGCATCCTTATCTTCTTCTGATAGCTCTCTTTTAGTTTGCGTTTCCTTCGTCGTTACTTCAGGCTTAGCTTGTGAACCACTTGTTACGGTATCAGGTTTAGCTTGTGAACCAATAGTAGATACATCGGGCTTAGCTTGAGAAGCACTCGTTGATGTATCAGGCTTAGCTTGAGAACCGCTTGTTACTAAACTCGGTGTAGCTTGCGATTCAGTGCTTGCAAAACTGACTGTCGACAGAGGTTCCGTGCTAGCATCACTGTAGAGCCGCGCAGTGGCGACCCTTCCTTCGGTATCTAAAGTTGCGTCGATATTCTGTTGATCTTGACTAACAGGTTCAGAAGTTGATTCAGTACTAGTTGTTTGACTGCTTTGAGTAACACTATCCTGTTTTACGTTGATGACTTTTCCCTGATCACTTGACCACGCTGTTTCAGAATACAACTCACGTTTCGCGTCAGCTTGCTGTACACGCCGCTGAGCTTTTTCAAGAAGCTCACGTCTCTTGCGCTCACGTTGAGCGATCGATGTAAAATTAGGAAACATTGGTCTAAAGCGTGATATATTAGACAGACTGATAAAAAAATGTAACTATTTTACTGTGTTTGAGTCGATTGAGTTACCTTGTTCGAACCATTAAGATTGATAACCTTTTCTGCGTCACTGGCCCACTGAGCATCTGCATACATATCTCGTTTAATATTTGCTTGACTTACCCTTCGGCGCACTCTTTCAAGAAGCTCAAGCTGCTTTTCCTCTCTTTGAGCAAGCGATTTAAACGAAGGAAACATTTTCTGCTCTATATTACCATTAATGAAATTATTTACTCTTATTAAATCGTAGATGATACTTTAGCTTCTTTGGTATGGCTGCTGACTCCCACTGACCCATTGTGTATTTATGAACGATACTGTTGCGTCGATGTAGCATTGACTGATACGCTGGTAAAATCTCATCAAAAGGCAAGTCAAATAGCTCTTCCAACTCATCTTTTAGATTTATATCTGTTACTGTGTAACGATAGGCTCTGACGCTATCTGTCATTTGCCCTAGCTTATGTTTGATATAGTCACATCGTTGAACATCGTATATCATCTCATAGAGCTTGTTAGTCTTAGCTAGGTACATGCGAACTCGGTTATGCATTTTGCTTAACTCCTTCCGATACATCTCGATTTTATAATCCTTATCATGCTGCTTGCAAAAGCCGCTTTTCAGAGCTGCTCGTGAACACTGATCATTGCGTTGAGTTGTCGCTGTGCAAGATGTCATATCTTGTATTTTTTATACTTTCTATATAGTAGCTTATATAATTTTCCAAAAATATTATTGCTTCATATATAAGCATGAATGATGACTTAGTCTATATCGATGACGAAGCTTGTGTAGCACCGTATGTATACTTTAATACTACGATCGAAGCTGATGCGGCAAATTTCAAAAAAAGTAACCGGGTCGAAACCAAGGTCTACATACCTACTAAACAGGAAAGCGTCAAAATAGAGAAGAAGAGTATTAGTTCATTGCTTAAGTTGTCTCTTTCGTAGAGCCTCTTTTTTTCTTTAATAACTCGCGGAAGTAGACTTGCTCAGGCTTACTCATACGATTCTTGTTCACTAGGCGAAGGTTATCCTGAGGCTCCCAGGTCGGCTTGTCGTAGTCAACCCATTTGATATGATATCTAAACTTACCGTTTTTATCGCGCTTGTGCTCAAGAATTTTCTCTATCTCGAAGAGGTCTCCTTCCTTATAAGGTGCATCTGTTACCTTCGCGTTAACCGGTTTGAGATCATTTGGCGATTTGTAAAGCGTATGGCTGTTCTTTGAACGGATCTGAACTTTGTAACCATCAGTGCCAACCACTTCGTAAACAGCTTTGCTCCAGCGAACGTCCTCTTTGTCAAATGTAGCCTTATTTAGGCGATACAAGACTTTTGTACCTACGCTGATATCGTTTTCTACCTTGGTTAGAACGTTCTTGTTGTGTTCGAGGTCTTTGTCATTTATCTGTCCTCGCGCTTCATTAGGTGTCATACCTATTGAACGATGCGTAGTGTTGTTGTAGTTTGAAATTACAGCTTTAAGTAACTGAGGTGTCAGATTCTGGCGGTCCGGCATTTGCATCAGGTGTTGCTTGATCGTTCGGTTGAAGCGTTCGATTTTACCCATCGTAGCATGATCACCAGGTTCATTGTTATAGTGCTCGATCTTCTTTTCCTTGAAGTATGATCGAACTGCCTTGTTCATGAACTCTTTCCCATTATCACTCGTGACGATTCTAGGTCTGTTTGCTTTCACGAAGCCCTTCAATGCATCTAGAACAGTAGTTGCTTGTTTGTTTGGTAACAGCGCCGCGTAACCAAGTCTTGAATTGATGTTGACGCATGTCAAGATCGTTTTCTTGAACCAAAACGCCAAGTCAATTTGCCATGAGTCTGGATTAGGCGATGCTATCTTAAACTGTTCAAATTTAGGCTTTTGATGTTGAAACCGCTGTATTTCAACACCAGCTTTAAAGAAATCCTTAACGTCTTTGTGCGTGATGCGTCTGTCTATAGCTTTAGCCTTCTCATACAGCTTTTGCATACCAACGAATCCGTAGCTTGGATCATGGTACAGCTTGTCAAGGAAGGTTTGCTTTGAGTCATTTGGATCGTATTTGAATTGTTCACGCCGCATTTTGACTCTATACTTAAGAGTCAAAAAAAATTAGAGCTTAATGCTTAGCAACCGATTGCCTCAAAGAATGATTCAACGTCATCAAACTCTGCAAGTTGCTTTTGGATGCGTGAGGGTCGCAATGCTGTCTTAATGAGTTCTTCGAATACGTTTGCCTTAAAGAAGTCTTTAATGAAACGCCGCTGCTTGAATACATCAATCTGGTCGAAGATTTGTCTTTTGAATACAAAGATCCCATCTCCTGCTTGCTTAAGATACTTGATCGTTCGCCGATTAATTTCTTCATCTGTAGCAATTGGTTGTAACTTACATGGAATAAAATCACCAACCATGATACGCTCATAACATGAAGGGCAATTATAGATAAATTCAAGGTTATTTTCAGCCAGGCAAGCATGGTGTCGAATGCAGTCTACTAAACTCCAGCCAATGTTTTGACAAGAAGGATGATCACATTCAAATCCGGGGACGTTATTAAAATCTTGTTGCATTGTCTCATTGTGATAAATGTCAAAATCTTCCATATCAGTACGCAGCGTTTCATGATCGATCTCATAATCTCCACTGATAAGGAACGAGTCACTCAGCAAAATTTCGTTAATGAATAACTCGTACAGATCATCATTATGGAACTGATAAACCGTGCGAAGCTGTTCAACCGTGACTTGATCGAAGTTAGCGTGCGTAATAGGGAAGTTCATGATTACGTTGTTTGCGTTGCGCGTATATGATATGTTATTATACTTTATAGATTTATCCTTCAAGATCAACTCACTTTTTATGAGTTTTGAAGGTCACGAAAAAAATCAGGTCGCACGGCTTCTCCATAACCGCGAACCTAAATAGTCAGAGGTGCAGTAGTAATACCGTCAGCAAGAACCATACGCTTATCGTACCAATGCCTAATGCCAGTTTTACACTGTTCGTACGTAACGATACCATTGGTTAGTTTGTCGATGCGGAAGCCGCGATTAGTAGCCTTAATGCTTATTCGTTCCTCGATAACTGATTCAAACTTCTCAGGCGTGAGGTTTTCGATGTTTTTAGACTTCTGTACTCCTTTGGCGGATAGCTTAAAATACGCGTCTTTACCATCAATGACCCATTTATCCTTCTTCTTCTGGTAGCCTTTTTCAGGTAGATAGCAGACGTAGTTCTTTGACGATAGACTCACCATAGCATCACCGCGCCATTCTTCCTTGAATAGACCAGGCGTTCGTCGATCATAAGCTGCAACTTCTTCATTGTAGTCACGCGGGAACCACTCGTATTTGTGTTGCTTGAAGTGATCTACAAGTTCGGGCTTAATAAGATTCTCGAATGGCTTGTCATCGCTGAATGCGATATAGGCTGAATCCGTGTCCATCTCCTGATACTGGAAGTCACAGCGATCGAAGTAGAAGTCAATGCAATCGTAGTAGAACTGAAGCATGCGTAGCTTGGCAAGCTGGTAGATAGCAATAGAGACATGAATCGGATTGTTAAACTTGATACGTCGCTTCCTAAGACTGACCTCGTATGATCCGTCAAGCTCAACAACATCATGAAAATTTTGCTTTTCAACAATAGCTCTAACAGACTTAGCATCATCCAAGTATTTGACTTCCTTATGCTTACTTTTGTCCATGCCAGATCGCCCAAATGGTGTATTGCCAACAAGCTTCATCATCTCAGCAATCATAGCCTTAGAAGCGTCCTTATCTCCTTCACGTCGTGCGTCTGAGACTTTATTCGCAAATAGTTCAAACGGTCTGTGTGAGCTCGCCTTGACAAATGAGTATGTCTTCGTAACAACAAGACCGTGAGCTAAGTACCATTTCAAGAGCGGTGCGTAGATAAGGATTTTTTCACCAAAGTATGAGCCGATGAGCTTGCGTGATTTGGTTGGTTTACGTCCAATATCTTTTGCATGATTGAACATATACTCACCAATAATGTCCTCGCGTGACGTATCAATCTCTACGTTTTTGAAGATAGGGGTCATCTCGCTAAAGTACTCCTTGAGGTGTTCTGGTGTTTCAATGTCGCATTCAAGGAATCCGAAGATCTTGTCTGATTGGATATCATCAATAATACCTTCGTAAGCATCGATAGAGGTTAGACGTCCGCATGGCATTTGATTAGCTAGAGCCCATAGATATAAAGCGTTAGCATCATAACCAATGACCTTCTTACACGTTTTGACCCCACGAATCAGTGTCTCGTTACGCTTGGCGAAGCGATTGAAGATGATCGATGGTCCGCCGGCAATGTTAGCTTTCATCTTGTGATAAATCTCTTTCTGCTCTTGATCGATAGACCAGATAAGTTTATCACCATTACGCTCAAGTAGCTTCTGATGACGGAACGCGTAAGGGTTCATATCTTTGCGGGCAACATTACAGTCATGACATGAAATCATTATGTTTCCATCGATATGACCTTTAGCGTTGTCAATGCGATCAGCTGATACGTTTTCAACGGTTAACTGTCCATTACAGTGTACGCATAGATAATGCTCTTGCTTTAATAAGCCATCAAGATGCTTAATCGTTAATCCGAAATCACGTCCGCGTGCCTTATCTTGTCGTTTGTAACCCTCTAATCGATTAAGCGGGAAGCTAAAAGTTCCTTCAACTTTACTCGTATCTAGGTATTCAAACTCAAGGTTGTCATAACACGTTTGATACATGACTTTTTCAGCAAGGCCAGGTAAGCTTACGCCATCCATGAACATGTCAAGGCCGAATGACTTGTAGAACTCTTGCTGCTTAAGGATAGCTTCAACAAAGGGTTGAACATCTAGGTTGTTGTACCAGATTAGAAGATCTTTCACTGTCTTCATGTTGTATTTTTCCCAAACATACTTTAGGCGCTCGTACTCGCTTTCGGTACACTTCGTACCCTTGAGTTCGGAATCGAATGCAGATCTTGGCGGTAGACCTTCATCGAAGATTCTTTCATACGATGTCAGATAGTCATAACAGAACATACCTTTACCAAGGCCGCAGTCACATCTGATTTTATCCTCGCATTGACACTTACCTAAGTACGTTTCTAAGTATTCAGGATATGATGTCCCAGCCGGAAGATAATTACTGATATCTAGAATCTTCAGTTTATCCGTCGATATGCACATGTAGTTCGGGTTCTTGATAACCATCTTGATGCTGTCCGTTCCTAGTACAGAGAAGAGAGTGTTCCTAATGAGGTTGATGTCGTAGCGTCCAGAGTTAAATCCAAGTACAGGCGATTGAGAGCATATAAGTTCTAGACTATCTTTCTCTTTAACCATCTTGCAGATGATTTTGTCAAGAACCTTCACCTTTTCATCAGCTGAGTCATTTGATGCCTTTAGCTTTCTAATTTCTCCAGCCATCAATTCAAAGACCTTTCTGTATTTCCGAAGGTTATACTTTCGAATTTGTTCTGAAAGCTCATGGATATATTCGAACATTTCAACTAGTAAACCCTTTACTGTTTCGTTGACGAAGCATTTCACTTGCTTCGTTAGACTGTCACAAACAGAAACTGAAATCGCATGATGGTATTTGGTGTATTTGGTGTTACGCCCGCTTTGCCTGTTCTTATCCTCAAGGATAGCCTCGAAGTCATAAACAATGAAATGATCCATGTAATGGTCAACATCATAGACTTTGTACTTCGATAGTAGTGACTTGACTCGATTCTCTGATGGTCGATATAGAGTTGGATTTTTAGCAAAGCTCTCAAGAACTTTGAGCTGGCATTTGGTCTTCTTATGGTTTCGAAGTTTGTCAGCTGAGTCAAAGATAGCATCACAACCGTTGCATGGATACTTGTTAAGAACGTAGTCTAGCTCTGTGATATACATCGCGTGACCCTTGTACTCAAGAATGTTCATAGCGTTCCCATAGCCCTTTTCAGGTGACCTAATCTTACTGACCTCTAGTGTGTCTTCATTCATTTCCCACACATTGATACCCAGCTTGAAACAGTCTTCAAGTTTTTCAAATTGCATGATATCAACAGCTTGGAACTCTTTGAAAACCTTAGGCGAATAGGCGATGTTCTCATATGCACAGAATTGTTTTACACGCTCCTTGGCGTGTGATACAACCCTACGTCGATCCGGTTTCTCCCCGGTAGCTAAGTGATAGCCAATACAATAGAACACACATTTGTTATCTGTTTTAGGGAAGTTGATTATAAATCTGTTCTTAGAGATGCATTCCGGAATTTTAATTTCCGAATCACCTAAACTATGATTCCTTTTATAGATCACAATTACAACAGAATTAATCTCTTTGAGTTGGTAAGCGGATGACGGATAGTTGATGCGCTCAGTAAAATCAGTAGCTTTCATGTAGCTCATGACTTTCCTTTCTACATCAGCCTTTGAGTTAATTGCTACAGCAGTACTTGGCCAGATCTCCGTGTTTGTACTCGGATAATAATCACGCTCCAAGCCATTGGTTCTGTCGATTAGCTTGAAACCTAGACGAATGTTAATCTTAACGGCACGAGTTAGACCTTCAAGGAATGTCTTCACCTTGTCATAGATTTCGTCTTGACTGAAGCCAACAAATTCGTGAGACTCCATAACAGAGTTCTCTTCAAACTTGTATGAACGCGGCTTCCTGTATTCATAGTCTAGTTCTGTGTTGATACGCTTTTCAGAAATCTTATAAAACTTGGCCATAAGCTTTCTGTTTCTAGGATTCTTAACATTCGAGATGAACGTAGTAATTCCATACTGGTTGCGGATCTTGATACGGTAATTAGTACCCCATCGAATGATAGGAATCTTTAGACGTTGAAGGCCAGAATATTCGTCCGAGTTCATGTTGCTATATGAGGATGATGATAAAATTATTATCTGTTAGCTATACTTTATATTTAGCTGGATATATATCAGGATAGACAAAAAAATATTATTAAGTAAAAAATGTTTTTGAGACGGGACCACCGGGTGTGCAAATATTCCCGCCCGGTGTGACGATACTACTTGAGCCGGTACCACTATACATTGAGACGGTGCAAGTATACACTGAGACGGTGCAAGTATACGTTGAGACGGTACCAGTATACAATGAGACGGTGCCAGTATACACTGAGACGGTACAAATATTTTTGTGTGAGCGATTTGTTGGAGTTCAAATCGCGTTTTAGCGCGACGCGCTATTTGCTACAGAGGGGTGTATTGCTTGCGGTGTAATGCTATGAAATTTGAACCAGTGTAGCGCAAGAGATGGGACGATTGGTGATGATTGGTGCTAAGGAATTGGGTTTGATGTAACACAAGAGATGGGGCGATTGGGTGCGTTTTGATGCTAAGGAATTTTGATTGATGTAGTACAAGAGATGGGGCGATTGGGTGCGTTTTGGTGCTATGCTTTATAAGGGTAAACGAAATTAGTAGAATGGCTTCTGAAGTACCAAAAATGGGTAAAGAAGACATTTTTGTATAAAGTGTACGATTTTTGTGATGTAAGGAAACGACTCGTGGATAGGGATACGTGAAAAGAAAAAGTACATTTTTAAAAAACGTCTTCCAAATGTGTACTACTATACTACTTGCGTGAGAGTAAGTCTCCTCACTCCACGCCGACGTTCTGTGTCAGAAAGCCGAATGGCAAGTGGCGTATTGTGCATGCTTTCAACAAGCTGAATGCCGCCACTATTCCGGCGCAGACGCCGATTCCTCGGAAGGACGTTCTTCAGAACAACATGGCAGGATGTACGATGTACAGTACGCTCGACTTGGTCGATGGCTACTACCAATTGCTCATGAGAACGAGCGACATTCCTCTCACTGCGGTGAGTACTCCGAGCGGCATGCTCTGGGAGTGGTTGGTGATGCCCCAAGGGCTTTCGAACGCGCCAGCGACGTTCAATCGTCTGGTGACGCAGCTCTTCCGGCCCCATCGGGCGTACGCGCAAACGTACTTCGATGACATATTTGTCCATTGTCGTGCGGAGCACGGGAAGACTGATATGGAGAACCATGTCGAACACCTGCGTGCTGTGCTCGAGTGCATGCGTCAAAACAAGTTGTATGCCAACATTGACAAATGCATCTTCGGAGCAGAAGAGATTCCCTTCTTAGGGTGCTTCATCGGGAAGCGTGGCCTGAGGGCCGACCCGGTCAAGGTCAAGGCCATTGTTGACTGGCCGGTTCCCCAGAACCAGAAGGACCTTCGCAAGTGGCTAGGCTTGGCCAACTACTTGCACAAGTACAGCGAGAACTACGCTGCGATGGCTCGGCCACTCTCCAATCTCCTGAAGAAGGACGCGGAGTGGTGTTGGAACACCGAGCATCACGATGCGTTTGCGGCGATTAAGGATAGTCTCCTTCATGCGCCTATTCTGGCTTTGCCAGACCCCGCTCGTCCGTTTAGTGTCGTCTGTGACGCCTCGGACTTTGCCATCGGCTGTGCCCTGCTACAAGCAGACGCCGAGGGGCGCGAGCGCGTGGTGGCGTTCGAATCTCGTCAGCTGAAGGCTGCTGAGAAGAACTATCCTGTCCATGACAAAGAGCTACTTGCGATGAAGTATGCGCTCGTCAAGTTCAGGTTTCACCTGTTGGGCTCTCAGCCGTTCGTGATTTACACGGATCACGCGTCGTTACGCACTGCGACTCAGTCGCCTCATCTCTCGCAAAGGATGGCCCGTTGGCTGTCCTTCTTCGCGGAGTACAACTTCGAGGTGAAGTACAAGCCTGGCAGGCAGAATGTCCTCGCGGACGCGCTGTCACGCAGGCCGGATTATGAGCTGGCTCATGTAACGACCGTGACTTCGTCATTACCAGATCTGATCCGAACGGCTTATGCCAAAGACGACACTTGTGTCGCGTTGCTGAAGGCTCTCGGGAGCAAGGAATTTCAAGACTCGGACATTGAATTGTCGGCGCGAGTGCGCGGGCGTTTGCATCGCTACACCCTCGATGGTGGCCTGCTGTTCTACAGCACTGGCTCCGAGGACACGCCACGCGTGGTCATTCCTCATGATGAGGACCTGAAGTATCGTATCCTCTATGAGGCCCACGACACGCCGGTGGCTGGCCAACTCGGCCGTGAGAAGACCTACAGCTCGGTGAGCACCCACTACTGGTGGCCGAAGATGTACAAGTGGACGAGCACTTATGTGCGCACGTGCGAGACATGTCAGCGAGTGAAGTCGTCACCCCATGCTGCAGCTCCGTTGGCAAGCTTGCCTGTCCTGTAGTGGGTCTACCTTGGCTCACTACAACAGCTTACACGTGTGCGCTCGTGTATGAGGAAGCGTAGCTTAGTTTAAACTAGAGTTAATTATACTCGGGCCTCCGAGTATAGATTAATCTAAATAAACGATCCAAATAATGTTTTTGGGTTAAAATGAGAACTGTTATTTTTGTTTTATCTGTCTGACCTCCTCTAAATGTAATATTCTAAGTTGGGAATCTGCCAACGGCTGGTTGGCAGAATTCCTTTGCTATGCATGTCGCTCATTGGTTAAAAGATGCTGCTTTCAACCAATAGGAATCCTAAATGTCTATGGACCACCCGTCGTGGTGATCGTAAATGAATGTGGCACTTGATGTAACGTTCATCAAGGCCGAGGAAGTAACCATTCTCTAACAGCTAACGTAACTGTTAGAGTTACAAGTGACTGTAGCCACTTGTGCGTGTAACCCCGTTACACCATCCCCCCCTTAAGGTTAGACGCGCCGGTCACGGCACGTCAATCAGGCATTTGACCACTCGTCAATTCTTCACGTTGAGAGAAAGAAAACTCGAGCTCATTCCGCAATGAGCTCGCCGAAGAAGACCGCCGCCGAGGGGAAACCTGCCGCTGGGACAGAGAATCTCTCTGTCCCCGAGTACTTCGAGCGGCAGCAGGCGAAGCAGGACGCTCGCGCTGCCAAGGCCGCAGTCGAGCCGAAGATCGTCCTTCAGGGCTCTTCGATAGTCAACGATGCCGTTGACTATAGCGAGGACGACGTGGACATGGAGGAGGGCGAGATCTCCCCAGCAGACGCAAGGAGTCGATCCACAGCCCCTGTCTCGACCCGCACCCCGGGACGTGCCGCCCTCGTGAAGAAGACGATTCGGACGCTTCGAGTTCGAAGCGTTCGCGGTGCGCAAAGGAGACTCCGCTCTCTGCTGCTGGAGCCTTGAGCTCGCCGCGCGACACGGCGCCTTCAAGCTGATCCATGGATGCCGTCCGCGGCAGACATCGCGGCGCGGGTGGGCAACTCGGTGCCCCCGAACACTATCCCGCTGTACGTATGCAGCGCGATCGAGGACGATGAGGTGGCGGAGGGCCAGGACTTTGATCCGATGACGGATCAAAGGCGCGACTACTATATCGGACTCTTCCATGAGCTCCGATATTACTCCAGCAAGAAGACCGCTTCTCGCAGCAAAGTGCCCGAATAGCAGGCACTTTGTCAAAGTTGGAATGCCTTTGTTGATAACTTCAACAAGAATCCGGCGGGAGCCTACCGCGAGCGGGTTAAGCATGCCCGTGAGCGCTTCGAGACGTTCTCGACGCGTGGGAAGTTAGAGCAGCTCCACAGATCTTCTGTGGATGCTGGGGTTCCGTGCGCTGAGCCCGAAGGCCAGCAGTGCATGTTGTGTCCTCCGGATGCGGTGCGCTTGAGCGACCGCGACCTAAACGGGTACACGTCGATTCGTGTACCTGCGAGCCTCAAGGATCTCCGTGCTAAGTTCATGGCACGTGAGGAACGCGACGAGCGTGGTGCTTCGAGCGCTGGGGGTGACCACAGCGCTCGCACTACCTTCGCGCCGGCAGTGCGTGGTGGGCTTCGTACGCCCTCACCATTTCCGGAACGTCCTGCAGCAGGACGTTCCGCGGCTCCCATGTATCTCGGTGGGGCGGAAACCCTCTCCAACGAATACGATAACGAACCGGGTGACGGTTCGTTTTCGGGATACTATGGTCGACAATACGCTCAACAATCCAACGTGTTGAGCCGTGGGCGTCACGGATCGGAGGCGGCGGTGGTGGGAACACGCCCCGGGTATGGTCAACCTGGTGTTGACTTTGGGCCTCCGTCTCTCGAAGACCGGGTCGCCGCTGTGGAGCGGCTTCAGAGCAGTGACTTCGCTGCTCTGAGGCAAAGATGGCGAACCTGAGGGCTCAAGTCGCTCAGGCCGCGCAGACCGCGTCCGACGTCTCCGTCGACGTTGGGGGTCGCGTCGTGCGCTTGGTCCAGCGCGTTGACGCGCTGGAGAGAGGGGTTCGGCTTCCGCTTCGGGCCGGCCGAGCTAGCTGGCTCGTGCTGCTGGTATGGCTTCAGCCGCCCGACGTAAAAGGTCGGGTGGAGGCGCATGCTAGACGGAATGTATAGCGTGTAAGCGTTTCCATGCCGTGCCAACACTGTGAACAGCCCAATGAAGCGCGGAGCGAGCTTGCTCGCCCCGAAGTCGGAGACTGCATGTTTAGGCAGGTTTTGAGAAGCTAACAAAACCAATGAATCCTTCTTGAATTCATTTGTGTTGCCCCTGCCAACGTTGTCTGCATTCAGCTTCTGTCGATCGACAGAAGCTGCAATAGCGTCTTGGAGAAGCCGAATGACGGCTTGTCTGCGCTACACGAAGTTGATTGCATCCGAGCTGAACTTGTTCTGCTCGTCCTCACCAGTAGTCATAGTGTCTGTGCCCCGCACAGACACGTTGTTCTTGTTCTTAGTAGCGTCTGTGCCCTGCACAGACGCGTTGTTCTCCTTCTTGCGCGTTATCGCGGTTGACACTGTGCAAGTGTCAGCAGCATTCTGCGGCTGCTGTGTTGCGGCCGTAGATCCTCCCCCACTTAAGGAAGGAGCCACCATCCCGAGCAGGCTCGGGAGGCGTGGGTGACGCATCGCATTCACGTAGAACGGTGTATGCCCGGTCGAGGCATGCACCGAGTTGTTGATGGCGAACTCCGCCATCGACAGACACTCGCTCCAGTGTTGGAACGAGTGAGCGTAGCTCTTGAGTATGTCGACGAGCACGCGATTCACGCGCTCGGTCTGCCCATCCGTCTGCGGATGGTCCGCAGTCGACATTGAAAGTTGGCTCCCAAGAAGTGTAAACACTTCTTGCCACAGGTGCGCTGTGAAACGCGGATCCCGATCCGACACAATGTCGGTCGGCATGCCATGGTGTTTGCACACCATGTCAACGAACAGACGTGCCGTCTGTTTCGCAGTCACTTCGGCGGGTACTGCAGCAAGATGTACCATCTTGCGGAAGCGGTCAACAAAGACCACAACGCCCGTGTTCCCCTGGCTATCCGGGGGAAGACCAAACACAAAGTCCAAAGACATGGACTGCCAACACTCCGACGGAGTCGGTAGTGACTGCAAAGGAGCCTGCGCGAACGGCGCAGGCTTCACTCGTTGACACACCTCGCAAGCACGGACGTACTTGCGCACCCACTTGTACTGGTGGGCCCAGTAGAAGTCCCTCGTGAGAAGAAGATACGTCTTCTCACGGCCCGGATGCCCCGCAGTCGGTGCATCATGATACTCGTACATGATCCTGAGTCGCAGGTCATGATCATTGGGAACGACAACGCGGTCCGCGTTGTCGTTGACTGCGCTGTAGAGTAGCAACCCTCGTGCACCCGATAACGGTGTGCACGAGCACGAAGATGTCTTGGCAACTTCTGACGAGCTTCGTCAGAAGGCACTGAGCCATAGGCCAGCAAGAGCTTCGCGTCCGCGTCATGCGCGTACGCGGCCTTCACGTCGTCGAGAAGCGACGACGTGGGAGTGCTCGATCGCATGGCGTCAATGGCATTGACGTCGACTTCATTCGTAGCGTAGTCAGGTCGACGCGATAACGCGTCGGCCACCACATTGAGTCTTCCGGGTTTGTACTCAACCCGGAAGTTGTATTCCGCAAAGAACGAAAGCCATCTCGCCATACGTTGCGAGATGTGTGGCGACTTGACAGCCGTCCGCAGCGACGCGTGGTCTGTATAGACCACGAACGGTTTACTTCCGAGTAGATACACTCGGAACTTCGCAAGTGCATACTTCATGGCAAGGAGCTCCTTGTCATGCACCGGGTAATTGCGCTCAGCTGGCTTCAGCTGACGCGACTGATAGTAGACGACACGATCACGGCCCTCGTGATCGTGCTGCATCAACGCACATCCGATCGCGAAATCGGATGCGTCACATACAACGTGGAATGGGCGATCTTGGTCGGCCACCGCCAAGATCGGAGCCTCAGTCAAGCCCTGCTTGACTGCATCGAAGGCCGACTGACATTCAGTAGCCCAAATCCACTCGGCGTCCTTCTTCAGGAGCTGTGACAGCGGGCGTATCACGCCCGCGTAGTCCTTCACGTACTTGCACAAGTACGTGGCCAAGCCAAGGAACTGCCGCAGTTCCTTGACGCTCGTCGGCGTCGGCCACTCATTGATCACTCTGACCTTTTCAGGGTCAGGGCGGACACTGTTCTTCCCAACGAGACACCCGAGCACGGGTATCTCGCTCGCCCCGAAGATGCACTTCTTCAGGTTCGCGTAGAGCTTGTGCTTGCGCATGAGCGCAAGCAGCTTCCGGAGATGCACTTTGTGCATCTCAACGTCGCTCATCCCGTCCGCAGCACGGCTGTGGACGAACACGTCATCGAAGTAGCTCGGTGCGAAGTCGCGCACCGAGCGCAACAAGTGCGTCACGCACCTGTTGAAGGTCGCAGGGGCATTCTTCAAACCCTGTGGCATCACTAGCCACTCCCAGAGCATGCCACTCGGCGTGCTCACAGCCGTGAGAGGGATATCGCTCTCACGCATTAGGATCTGATAGAACCCATCGAGCAGATCAAGAGCACTGTAGACAGTGCTCCTGGTCATCGAATCGATGATAACATCTTTTCGCGGTATTGGTGTCTGCGCCGGTATCGTCGCATCGTTCAGCTTATTGTACGCATGAACGATGCGCCAGCCGCCCTGTGGCTTTTTGACACAGAACGTCGGAGCTCTGTGCGGGGATTTCGATTCCCGCACTTGTCCAGCTTTGCGACGACTTTCGAAGAAGTCGTCGATCGCCTTGACCTGTTCTCGCGGCAGTGGCCACTGCCGCGTGACACAGTATTTCGTGCCCGGCACGAGATCAATCTCGTGCTGAATGCCCTTGTCCTGCGGAAGCTCCGCAGGGATCTCTTCCGGAAGGACGTCCGCATACTCCCGTAGTATCTCGTAGTAGGGACTCGCCTTCAGCGAGTCCCAGCGCTGCTCTTCAAAGCGTTCCTTCTTCGTCTTGGCACTGAGAGTGTCTTCACTCTCAGTGGTGCTCTCCATGAAGAACTGCCTCAGCTCCTCATTCTCGCTCTTCGTTCTCTCGGCGTCCGAGAGAATGCATATTTGCTCGATGCGTCCATCGTGCAAGTCACGCGCGAAGCGCTTCCAGCTCATGACTGGAAGCGAAGTCAACTCTGACGCTTGCGTCGGAGGATTAGCAAGGGTCAAGACGTTCAACGTCTCGACGTTCGGCTTCTCAGCCTTCGTCTGCCCGGCAGATATCTCTTGTAGCGTCTCGGCCCCGGGCCGAGACTTGCGCAGCGATCTTCGCATGCGCCGTCTTCTTGTCTTGCGGAGCCCGGCTCCGCATGGTCCTTGACCTCGTCCAGGCCCAGCCGGGGACGGGTGTTCTTTTATTCCGCCGGCGGGTACGTCCCGCGGGCGAGCGACTTCAAGCCCGGCTTGGGCGCGCGGCGCTTCGTCGTGCAGCCCGGCTGCACGACAGCATGGAAGTTTTTTCCGGTGCGGGACGTTTGCAACCGTCCGCACCGGCTGCAGCGTCGGTTCCCGGAACCGACACGCCATCATCACCTCGACGCCTATCATTGGCGGAGTCCTTTATTACAAAGGGTGCGTCGACTCCCGGAGTCGACGCGAAATGTCTTTCGCAGCGTCGGTTTCCGGAACCGACGCGACTTCAATACCTCGACGCCTTCCATTGGCGGAGACCCCCATTACGGAGGGTGCGTCGGCTCCCCGAGCCGACGAATAGAATTCATCCGAGCCATCGATTCCCGGAGTCGACGGCATTACGCCACCTTGGCTTCCATTACGTGCCAAAACTGATCCAATCAGGTTCGCGTCAGCCTCCACAGCTGACGCGTGTGACTCGCTTGTGTCATCCGCGCCGCTCGAGGCCGGAGACTTCTTTTGATTCGCTGAAAAGCGGGTGTTGACTTCCGAAGTCAACACATTTTCTTCACTAGCCGTCGGCAACGACGCCGACGCTACCTGTTCTCGCGCGCGCGCTCGTGCGCGTCCAGGGCGTTCCGGGACAGCGGCATTAGGTGCTGTCTCGACTGGAGATTCGCGCGCGCCTGCTGGTGCGTGTGTGATGGTAACAGGGCCATCGCTCTCTGTTCCACCGTCGCGACCGAAGCGCACGAGAGTGCGCTTCTCCCAATCGATTACCGGATCATGCCGTGGCTCGCACGGCATGCCCAATACCATGTCGAACTTATCGTCCAGATCCAGGACGATGAAGGTTTCGACAAACACTCGACCTTTGTACGTGAAGCGCACGCGTACCATGCGCTTCTCGGTCTTCACGACGACACCTGTCGCCAAGCGTACCTCCAACATACTTCGAGGTATCTTTAAATCCTCGAAGTCAAGCATTGATAGACTTCGCAGTCGAACAAAGTTCTTCGACGCGCCAGAATCTACCAGCGCACGACGAGAGCCGCTTGCTCTCATCGACTTCACCTTCAGGATGACAAGATCAGCCTTGTCATCTTGCTTCTTGCAGTGAGAATGATCCTCACTGGGGGCTGCAGTCCTCAGTGGCGCATGTCCTAGGTCGACACGCGGAACTGCATTACCAGTAGGGCGCCCCGCGCCTACTGGCGTCCGGCGTTTTTTGTTTGGCTGCGACGATGCCCAGCATCGCCGCGATAGCCACCTTGCTGGTGCACGGGTGCCGTGCACTCTCTAGCAAAGTGACCGATCCTACCTCATCGGTAGCACCGCACATTACTTCCTTGCCGCTGCTGGGCCAGCAGTGGCAGCGCTCGAGAGGTCCATCGGTTCCGGACCTCCCGTCCTCACTACCGGGCGCGGTTGTGGCCTCGGTACATGCGCATGCAGTTTAGCCTGTCGCAGGCTAAACTCTTCCTGCATCGCAAGCGTGATGGCAGCTTCGAGAGTACTCGGGTACTCACGGAAGAGATAGGTCTTCACAGGCCCATCTCTCAGTCCCTTCATGAACGTGACGACCTTAGTCGCCTCGTCGATCGGGTTGGTCACGATGTTCGAGACCAAGTATCGCGCTCTCTGGGCGTAAGCATGAACATCATGCTTACCCTGCTGCAGGTCGAGGAACTCTGCCCTCGATCGGAACTCATTCTGCTGGGGCTCAAACGCCTGTCTGAGCTCCTCCTTGAAGCCTTCGTACGTGCTGAAGCACGTAGGGTCGGAGAGCCGGCGTCCATACGCCCAGCTCCTTGCACGTCCGCCAAGGCATGACATGGCGAACGCGACCTTCGACAACGGATCGACGATACGTCGAGCCGCGATGGCAGTGTCGAGTTCGACAAGCCAACGGAGGAGAGGTTCACCCTCTCTTCCGACGTAGTTGCTCACATTGAGCTTCAGCGAGTGTGGGCGAGGCGTCGTCCCCGACGACACCGCGGTATTGGCAGCAGCATCTCGCTGCTCCCTCATGATGAAGTCCAGAGCAACGCCGTGTTGCTCTGTCGGCGTTAGCGTACGCAGCATCGTAGCTACAGCCGCCTCACCAATGACTGTTGACAGTCGTTGGAGGGCTTCCCACTCTGGGTCTGACAGGTGGGGACAGTCAGCGCGTGCAACATGGGTTGCAGGCGTCGTGGAGCTTTCCATAGACACTTCGGTATCCATGGGAAGGTTCTCGGCTCCGTGTTCGTGCGGTGACGTACGAACTCAACTTAGTCGGTCGTTGGACGGACTACAAAGTGCTACCAGGTGTAGTGGGCCTACCTTGGCTCACTACAACAGCTTTCACGTGTGCGCTCGTGTATGAGGAAGCGTAGCTTTGTTTAAACTAGAGTTAATTATACTCGGGCCTCCGAGTATAGATTAATCTAAATAAACGATCCAAATAATGTTTTTGGGTTAAAATGAGAACTGTTATTTTTGTTTTATCTGTCTGACCTCCTCTAAATGTAATATTCTAAGTTGGGAATCTGCCAACGGCTGGTTGGCAGAATTCCTTTGCTATGCATGTCGCTCATTGGTTAAAAGATGCTGCTTTCAACCAATAGGAATCCTAAATGTCTATGGACCACCCGTCGTGGTGATCGTAAATGAATGTGGCACTTGATGTAACGTACATCAAGGCCGAGGAAGTAACCATTCTCTAACAGCTAACGTAACTGTTAGAGTTACAAGTGATTGTAGCCACTTGTGCGTGTAACCCCGTTACATGTCGGGCTGTTGGCAATCCATGAGTATGGACTTTGTGTTTGGTCTGCCGGTGGATGCGGCGGGCAACACTGGAGTCGTGGTCTTTGTAGACCGGCTGAGCAAGATGGCTCACATTGCGGCTGTGCCGGATACCATCGATGGTAAGGGTACAGCAACGCTGTTCTTGGACCGAGTGTTTCGACAACACGGACTCCCTGAGTCGATTGTCTCGGACCGAGACCCCCGCTTCACGGGCAACTTCTGGAGCGCGGTATTTGCGGTGCTTGGTACCAAGCTGGACATGTCCACAGCGGATCACCCGCAGACCGATGGTCAGACGGAGCGAGTGAATCGCGTCGTCGAGGACGTGCTCCGCAGCATTTGCGCTGAGACGCCGAAACGTTGGAGCGCTATGCTGCCACTCGTTGAGTTTGCGTTGAATAACGCCGTGCATGCCTCGACCGGCTACACGCCGTTCTACGTGAACAGCTTGTCCCATCCCCGCGTCCCGCTGACGCCGCCACGTGGTGGCCTCGGGCTTGGTGGGGGAGAGGAAGCCGATTTAGCTGATCGGCTAGCTGATGTCAGCCCGGCTACTGTTCGTAAACAGGTTGACACTTTCTTGTCGACGCGCTTGAGTGTCTTACGACACGTGCGTGACGCGATGGCTGAGAGCCAAGACAAGCAAAAGGAACATGCGGATGCTAAAGGCAGAGGCAATGTTGACAGTTATGAGGTCGGGGACCTGGTATTGCTAAATGCTAAGAACCTACCTACACGTGCAGTGTCTGCTGTCTTCAAGACGAAGTTGCGCCCGCGCTTCATCGGACCTTTCAAGGTCGTGGCCAGGAAGGGCCTTGCGTACACGCTCAATCTCCCGAAGAAGATGCGGACGCACCCCGTCTTCTACGTGGGCTTGCTCAAGCCGTACCATGACCCGACGCAGGTGCAGATGGAGGCGCCGAGGGCGACGAGGTCGCAGGCGCGGAGGTCGCGAGCGTCGAGGACGCAGTCACAGGCGTCACAGACGCGACCATCATCGCAGGCGCTGCAGGCACAGGCGGAAGGCTCGGCATCGGCGGTGCCGCGAGCCCTGAGGGCAGAGTCGGAGTCGGAGGTGCCGCAGGCACAGGGGCCACCGGCGCAGGAGGCGCAGCGGGCGGGCCGTGCATGCGGGCCAGAAGGTCAATCTGACCCTGCAATGCAGCCTGCTGACGTCGAAGCTCGGAGAGCTCCTGGCTACGACGGTCGTCGCGATCGCCATAATACTGCACCCAGCTCTCCAAGTGTCGGAGCCGGTCCCAGACCTCGCGAGGCACTTGAACCCAGCTCAAGTCCCGAGCAAGCTCGTCGAGCTCCGTGGCAGTACGCGCGAGACGCGCATCGACATCCTGGACATGGTCCCGAAGACGAGTCGTCTGTTGCTGAACCTTGAACAACTCATCAAACGTCGCGAGGCGGCTTGGTGCGTCCTCCACCAGCGCTGCTCGATGAGCAAGGGAACCTTCACTACCATGTGGAGCGCCTGCTGGCGAAGCGGCGGTGCCGGGGTCAAAACCAGTATCTGGTGAAGTGGCGAGGGTACCCACACTCAGAGAACTCATGGGAGTTTGAGGTGCCCCTTCGCCAAGACTGCCCAGACGTCGTGGACGCTTTTGATCAGCTTGATCACCAGCGCCCCGTGGGCTCGCGGCCGGCTTGCCGGCCGTCCCGCGCTTCCCGGCAATAGGCTGGGGAGCTGCTGGGTCAGCCACAGTGCTCCGGGGTTGACCCTGAGCCACAGCGCTCCCGCCCCCACGGGCAGGAGCGACTGGAGGGCTCAAAGGAGCGAAGCGTGCCGCGCTAGAATGAGTCTGCGGCTGAGCGTTGGCCGAGAGGCTACGTTTGGCTCGGACCTTCGCAAAGTCGAAGCGGAGCTTGCGTTCGATACGAACATCCACTTCGCTGAAGCTAGCTCGAAGAGCATCCAGGGAGCTAAGCTTCTTCTTCTTCTCAGCCCAGAGCTCGAACTGAGCCTCGTGTTCGATCAGGCTTTTGCCCGGTGAGGCGAGGCGGGTGAACGCCTGACCGCCCAGGTGTATAGTTAGCGCGCCTGGATGTGGACTCCCGAATGGGGTGCACCCAGAACAGACCCTAGCCGGAGGTGATACACCTAGATGACACTCCAACCGGGGTGGCGTGTGTCCTTGTGAACAATCCCTGTGGGTTCGTTTGTCTTCGTAACCAGGGGTCTTCAACCTTGGACGAGTTGTCTTGATACTTGTAGGTCGCTAGGCAGCAGGGCAGAACGTAACCTTCTTGGACGTCGCCTCTGACAGCTCTCAGATAACCAAACAATACAAACAGATACAGAGTTATATACAAACACGTAGCCCTTCCTTATTCTTTTGGACCGTGAAAGGGTCGGTCACTACTCCAGTCAACTCCAGCCGGACTCCGGGATACTGGTCAATCCCGGACGGCTTTGGCTCACGCGCACCACCCTCAAGTACTGAGGGAAATAAACACAATCAAGTACGTCCTACCACACAATAGCACTTAAATCAATACTTCCCACCTGGGGCTACTCCAACCAGGTGACAAGATAATCGGTAATATGAAATGCGGGGCCTTCCTGTGAGGGACGAGCTCAACCGCAACTAGGAAATGAAATGGAAGTGGATCAACCTCGGGTTGGTACCCGGTACTCACCCCAACTTGGACTGGACTCTGTTGCGGGAGCTCGACCCAGGTGTCACAGTTACTGGGCCCTCACGCGTAGACTTAGTCGGTCCTCCGGGAATGCACGTCCGGTAGGCTGCTCCAACTCACTTGCGCGATCCTTGGCAAAACGAACTCTGTTTATCTGTTATCTGTTGTCTCTCTTTTCTGTCTGTCTGGCTATCTTCTGTCGATCTTTACATGCACTTCATCTTGACTTGCCTTCACTATGGTCTTGTCGTCGTAATCGTTCGCGATCCCTCGTAGCATACTTCCAGCAAGTACAATCATCACTGGGTACGCAAACGAGGTTCAATGTTCCACGGAATCCGAACAGATCTTGGCTGGTCGGCTTGGTCGGTCGGAAACATCTTGAACTTTGTATGCTGGATCTTCACATCTGGGATGGTATCTTGGTATCTCCATTTGGGGTTCAGTTTCATTCCCAGACGGGATCATGTTCCACTTGGGTTTCACGTCTGGGTCTTCTTGGGCAACTTCGGGGCTTCTGGGTCTTCGCTCAATCCGGTCGGGCTCCTCTTGCGCTGTACGGTGCACCAGGAGCAGGCGGCCTCCAGTCGGAGGCTCTTTTACGCTCTCTTGGGCTTCGCCTCTCGTCCGGTACTTGGCTCCAGCCGGGGTCCACTCTCGGGGACATCTCCATCCGGGGTCACCAAACCTTGTACACCGTCAGCGCGAGTCCGACCAGGATCTGCTTACCCTTTACGCCACGTGTCGCTGCTTCCTTTTCCATAGTGTCCCATAGTGAGCCTCTGAACTAACCAATCACGGGCGCGGCTCGGGAAAATCTGGAAAATCTCCAATTCCATCGTGTCAACCGCCCCTCTTGTTACGATCCATTGTAGAGCCCATTCAGCGAGACGATTGATCATGACAAGATCTCACGATCCGAGCAAGCCCAGATGGGTGGGCGCCCCAGACGGGGATATCTTCAGTCAGCTTCCAACGGTCGCGTCTCTTCTTTGCGCCCTGTCCCAACCAGGTCATTTGTCGATTTCCCTTTCCAGTTTGCGGCAACCAAATCACCGCTCACAACTGAATATGCGCGCCACTACTCAAGCCATGGTCGCCCCCGCACCAAGCGCCGATGCGCCGCTTATCCCAGCGCAACTCCCGCCTTCTTCGCCTCCAGTGGGGGTGCGGAGGCGGGCGCGGGCAACGGCGGCGGAAGTCAGGCTGCTAGCGGCGAGGCGCAGGTGCCGACCACGTCCAGCAACCACGCACGTACGGTGAATAAGACCGAGAAAGGCCCGGATGTCGAAGAGCAGGAAGGCGTCGGTGGGGATGACAACGCAGCCGAGGAGGAAGAGGAAGAAGAGGACAGCGCAGCATCGTCTGCTCGGAGTTCTCCTTTACGCGCCGACGGCCGGCCCGCCCAGGAAGGCCAGGCCATGGGAGGGATTCCCGTCCAGGACTCGTCGGCCGAGCGCACCACGAACGTCACTGCGGCTATCTCCAGCTTGCTCTCGCTAGATGAGGCGATTGAGCACTCGCGATCCGGCACTCTGCCGTCGTCCCACTCGGGGCCTCGTGGCATTGAGAACATCCTGCCCGCTCGTCACGTCCTTCCGCCCAAGCGCCCTGGCGACGGCAATTCCTACCTGGTCGGCGTCCCAGCACACCCACTGGCGTACCAGCCCGAACGCTACGTCCAGGATGGATACGGTGGTACAGAGGCGCTGGCGACTTCGACGGCTTCTTTGCTCAGGACCTCCACGATTTGGGCACCCTGGTTGGCAGTCAGACGGAGCTGCGCAATAATTTGCTGCGCCCTCACGCCAATCGGGAATCCCCCAGGCTGCCGCAGCTTGAGGCCACTTTGAGCTCGCTGCTATGGCGCCGGGAGTCCGCTTCTGTGTTGGCCCAGTTCCCGGCCGGGCGCTTCGCGGAGAAGTTGTTCTTCACGACGTCTCTGCTCCGCCGAATCCTCGACCGGGCGCGACGGGGTGACATTCCCATTCAAGGACCGGTTGAGGTATCTCCCGGCGGGGATGCCACCTTGCAGCAACGCTACAACCAGCTTCTCGACGAGCACCGTTTCTTGCGAATGTATCACGAGCGGGAAGTGACGGCGCTCCAGATGGAGCGAGTCAAGATGCAAGCCCGTCTGGAGAAAGACTTCGCCTTGGCAGCACAGAGCCACCTGGATGAAGAGAACGCGCTGCGCGACAGGGTCACGGAGGCCGAAGCCAAGCTCGATCGTGCAGTCTTGGCCATCCAGCGGTTGCAGGCATCCAACAAGGAGGACGCCTTCGACACCGATCGGCTGATGCAGTTCCTGAACCATGGTGGGGCTGCTACTCGCGGTCGCTGGCCCCGGTTGGTACGTCTGCTTCGGCACTTCCAACGGGGGTCCATACCTCCTGCACACTGGGTCACGAATATCACCGTCGAGGCTGCTGATCGTCCGTTCGGGATGATCCCGCCCTACCCAGGCCCGGTCGACCCGGATATCGAAGATGACGATGACAACAATCAGGCGAGTGGCGGCAACGACGGTCAGGCCGGTGATCGTGAGGAGAAGTCGGAAGACAATCCGCCCACTCCTCCTCGCTCGGATTTCCCACCCGCAGGTGGAACTCCATCCAAGCCCAAACGTCGCTCGTCCAGGAATTCCCGTTCGGGGTCATGTCCGCGCGGGATGGCTGAGCTTTCCAGCAAGGGTGGGCCGGTGTATGTCCAGATGCGGCCCGCGGTCCACCCAGGGTCTGATGTGCTCCCCCTATCGCCCCAGACAGACTTCAAGCGCCTGATCCCTGACTGCGCTGCATCCCTGCCGGAGTTCGTCTCTTGGTCGGACGTCCGGCTGGATGTCCAGTTCGTCATGCGGATGGATCATGGGTACGAGGAGGCCTTGGACATCCTCCATCAGGATCGTCCGGCCCACCAGTACTTCCCTAAGCCTTGGCTGTTGGAGATGCTGGTCAAGATGATGTACCACGGAACCCTGGACGACACTCTCTGGACGCGGCACGTGCCTGAGACCTTCTACAAGATGGCTGAAGTTATACTCCGAAGCCGCCTCCAGTCGGGGATGTACCCAGAGGAATTTCCGCCCCTGCGTAACCTGGCCGAAGATGCCGCGGCCGACATGGAGATCGTCGAGGTGGATGACTCGAGCGAAAGCGGTGGCTCCAGTGACTCCGATTACGAGGACAAGTCCAAGACATCTACCCCCAGGAAAGGTGCAGGTGGGGCTTCCCGGACGGAGTCGGTCGGGAGAAGTGGTTTATCTGACAGCGACACCGACGAAGAGCCGCCAGCTACGCCCTAGCGCAACTCCAAACGAAACCGTGTTGAGTCGTCCTCGGACAGCTCGTCTGAGGACGAGCCGCAGTCGTCTTCTTCGTCCCAGCGCCGGTCGCCTCGGTTGTCATCCCAGAAAACGCCCCAGTCTCCCCGGTCGAAGTTCAAGTTACAGGCCAAGCCCGACCGGCCATCATCCAAGAAGGCTCCTAAGAAACGCAGCCGGACATCGACGCCCAAACGGGAGGGTGGTAAGTCACCGCTAGCCCAGAAGTCGTATGAGAAGCTGACCGCCGCAGAGTTGGCTATTGTTGAGACTCCATCTGGGGACATCATCTCGTGGCGCCGTCGGGGTATCGGGACTCGTTCCTCTCCTAAGAAAGGTGGCATCGAGGGCCAAACTCCTGGCTTCCCCAACTACGCGCCCCAGCAACCCGAGACCAAGTACCTGGCTAGGCGTTGGCCCGCAGTCGAAAACGAGTACGCGGCCTTGATCGACACGGAACCCTGGCTGGAGATGTTCAACAACCGGGTCAAGGTCCTGTACTTCCACCGCCGGGATCAGCTGACGCCGGCTGTGATCCGCATTCTGGACCAACATGTGGAGTACATGAAGGATCACTTGCCGGCCTTCTGGCATATCCTGCACTGGTTTCTGATGAAGACCAAGCCTGAGGACGACGGGAAGTGTGATGACCTCACGATCTACGAGCGGGCTCAGGACCTTCACCGTAAACGCCAGACACTTCACGACGGGGTTGCACGCACTTTCGAGGCCCGGATCAAGCGTCTGATCAAGGCTGGCATGCCGGAAACAATGGTCTGGGAGCCTGGATTCTGGTTGTACCCGTGCAAGATTTGCTACCTGTACTTGGTCGATGAATCAACCAAGAAGGGCGATGGCACGCGTTACACCTTGGCCGATCAGATCGCGATGGCCGAGCGTGAAGACCCCGGCCGGACTCAATGGACAGCCTGCACGGACGACGAGCGTTTGGCGCACGTCCCAGCCAAGATTGTCAACAAGATGCTGCTCAAGGAGCACGAGCGCGTCGACAACTGGGTCTCGACCAAGTTCCAATGAGGCCACCCCATCCAGCGTCCACGGCGATCCCAGACGTAGTTGCATTTCCGTAACGTAACACCCTAATTCCGTAATCACCGTTAATGTCTCCATCATTCTCGTCATTCTCCTCTTCGTTCAGGCTGTTCAGGCTGATTCATCTCTGGTTGCAGTCTCGTTCCTTCTCTTGTAGTTTTGTTATTCCATTGTGGGCGGCATAGTCAACTCCATACACTCGTCGTCGAGAACTCCAATCTCATTCAGGTTACTCGTCATAATCACACCTTCATCGTAGATTCGCCCCATACAAATTCACAATCATTTTCCGTAGTTCACACATTCACATCCAGGCAATTAGGTTCTCCATCCGGGGACTCCAACTAGGGTCAACGCTCCCAATTGGGATTCTCCATCTGGACTTGACCACTCCGAACTATTGTACGTTAGGGGGGTCGTCCCCAGCCTGCATGGCTTGGAACCGCGCTCGGGCTTTCGCCCCTTGATTGAACTCGTACAAGAGCGCTCCACAATTCAGTTGCGTCATCGGTATCCATTCAGGCTCGTCGTACCCCTTCCACTTGATGAGATACTCTCGTGCCCGTTTAGACGTCCGCGTACGTTTGTTCCACCTGAGATCGAGGATCTTCTCCACTTCGTACTCGTCGTTCTCGTTGTCCGCTTCCCAGCTATCCTCAGGAAGAAGTGCTGTATCGAAATCATCATCATCTTCGATCTCCGGCTGGATTATAGGCCGTCTGGGGTACAACGCCCGGGGTTTCAGTCGGCTGATATGAACCCAAGGGTTTACACGGTAGCCCGTGTCCTCGACCTTGAGCTTCACCCAGAACTCGTCAACCACTTCGGCGATCCTAAATGGACCATGCCACAAGTGAGCCAATTTGCGACTCAGACCTGGCTGCACCTTTGGGATGTACAGCCAGACCGCATCCCCGACGTTGAAACCTGACTTGAGTCTATCTGACAACTCGTTCCACTTCCGGGTTTGTTCTTCCGAACGGGCCCGTTTGGCCTTCCTCTGGAGATCCTCCGCACATGCCCGAGCATAGCTGTAGTCCCGCTGGAGTTTTCTTCGCCACTCATACGCAGTCCGTTCGGGAACGCTGGAAGGCTTAGGTCCCAGCATGGCCGAGATCGTACTTCTGGCATCCCAACCGTGGACTAGGTAGAATGGAGTGTCTAACCGGGTGGCATCAAACGACGTGTTGAGCGCAAACATGAGTCTCTCTGCGTGATCGTCCCAATCGCTCTGGTCCGCTTCTGCGATGTAAGCCCGGATGGACCTCACCACAGTCTGGACGGAACGTTCCTACTGTCCATTCGCCTGGGGCCTGTATGCCAACGTAGCTCGTTGCCGGCTACCCAGGAGCTCTTTGAACCGGGTGAAGACTTCACTCATGAATCTTGGATCTTGATCGTGACGTAGTAGAGAGCTGGCCCCGAAGCAGCGGAACACCCTCTCCTCATATGCCTCAGCGACATCCTGAGCGGTGGTAGAACTCATCGGTTTGCACATCACAAAACCCGAAAACGCATCCTGGAATAGGAGCAAGAACGTATTACCCCGTTCGGACTTCGGCAGGTGGGTCACGAAATCCATCGAGACACCTCGAATGGCTCTCTGGGCTCAATATTCCCGGGCGACGGTCCAGGGTTGGGCGGACGCCCCTTGCCGCTGGCACAGTCGGTACACTCCTTGACATACCTTTCAACATCTGCATACATCCCTGGCCAGTAGAACTCCACCGGAGTTTTTCGTGTGTCTGGGTTATCCCCTGATGGCCACCTTGGAAATCCTCATGGGCGTAATGCAAAATATCTAGATGGAGTGCCTCTGGCACGACTAGGCGCAACTCGTCAGTCTTGTCGCGAGGTTGGTCTCTGTTGGACCGGACCAGTCGGTAGAGCACATCCCGGACGTCCAACACAAACAGGTCTGCCCGCTTGGACAGCTTGCGGATCACCAGGCGGGAAAAATCATCCAGGTCGCCCCTCAGGAACTTCTTCAGATTCATCAACTCGGGATCTGCGTCCTGGTGTACCTTGATCCGGCGCCACCTCTCGGCTTGGTATTCGAGCGGGTTCATAGATTCACCCCGGTCGGGCTCCGTACGACCCTGGCTGCGAGTTATCGCGGCCATGACTCTGGCGGCCATTGGCAGGGGAGCTGATTCCGGCCCAGGGCCAGCGTTCACGGGTACTCCAGTCGTCGATCCCTGACTGGGCTCACCTGGGGAGTCGTCGCTCGGGGCCACTTCAGGCTTCATGATCTGTTCGTGGATCCGGGAGACTCGCACCAGGTGTTCCATCTCATCTGGGTCATCAATCGTACAGGACTCTCCGAGCGCCAGTGTCTTGGACGTCAAATAATCGGCAGCCTGGTTGTACTCCCGCTTGACGTGTATCAGCCGGATTGAGGTGAACTTCTGCTTCATCTCCTCGTACTCGGTCAGGCGTCGCTGTAAGTTTGGCTGGTTGCAGTTAATCAGTCCTTGAGCCTGCTGGATGACGATCCGAGAATCTCCAACAACAACCACGTCCGGGATATCCCGGTCGTAGATCATCTTCAGCCCATTCAGAAGGCCGAGATACTCAGCGTCGTTCACTGTAACATCGTCTAGGATGAACCCCTGTGCGGCCAGGACCGTCCATCCGGGGAGTTCCCAGATGATACATCCGCAACTCCCTCGCCTCGTTGAAGTCTTCGCGGCGCCGTCGAAACTCAGGACGTATCCGGCGAAATTAGCTCCACGCTGATCACCGGTGGGGGTTTCACTTGACCCTTGGCGGGGATAAGTGATTCAGCAACTTCGTCCAGGTGCTCACGTGGCGTTATGCCAGCACCCAGGATTGCGGCCAGGCCATCTTCGTCCCGCTTCACCTTCTGCACCTCCAAGTCCCAATGGGATAACGTTAATCCCCACCGGACATGTCGACCATCAGCGGTCTTGGACTTCAACAGCCAGGTCAATACCGAGTATCTGGTATACACCTTGATTGGGCAGCCCTGGACGAGAGTGCTAAACACATCCAGGACCCGCATGACTGCAACTGCTTCCTTCTCAGCGACATGATATCGGATCTCCGCATCGTTCAGCACGCGTCCCGTGAACCTCACAGGCTGGATCACCCCATCGTACTCCTGTCCGAGGACCGCACAGGCAGCCCAGCGATTCGCATGCGGGATGATCACAAACGGCTTAGTCCGGTCGGGATGTCGCAACAAGGGAGTCGACACGATCTTCCTTTTCAGGATCTCGAATGCTTCCTTTGCCCTCGACTAATTCCGTCCGGACTTCACTTGCTCATCCGTAAGCTCGTACAGGACTGCAGCCACAACTGGGAAATCCTCAATGAACTTGTGATAATAGTTGAGGCTTCCGAGGAATGACTGAACTCCCTTCAGGGTGGACGGGAACGGTAGATCCTGAACGCCCTTCGCGATCTTCGGAGTCGCGCGCAGTCCTTCCGCACTGATCTCATGTGAGAGATACGGGATGCTTAGCTTCCCAAACTCACTCTTGGGCAGGCTGACAGAGATGTTCCAGTAGCGCAACCGAAATAACAGCGCATTCAGGTCCTCACACAACTGATCCCAGGTGGGCGCTCCATGCGCGATGTCATCGATGTAAGAACTCCGTCCGAGGACGGGTCCCAGCTGGGACGGCATCGGGATGTTGCGTTGGAATACAGTCATCTGCTCAACCAAGACGGGGACACTGCCTCCAGCCTTCTCCCGTTCGGACTCATCCCGAACGGACGGGTCCAAACCGAGGAACTCTAGCACGTCCGGGTCCACCTGCTCTTCTTCTTCCCGAGGGAGCCGCACGAAACCCCAAAGGCAGTTGTTGATCACTGCATGATATACGAGCGGGGAGTTCTTGAGCCCGAATGGCATGCGGACCCACTGAAAATGTCCAAATGGGCAAATGAACGCGGAGATCAACTTTGCACGTTCCGTCATCCTGACTGCCCAGAATCCACTCGCCCTGTCTAGACTCACGGCTTCGAATCCAATCAGAAGATCATCGATCAGGGGCAACGGGTAGCTAGAAAGCCGGATGAAACCATTGACCACCCGATAGTCGATGCACATTCGGATGTCAACACCGTTCTTCTTGAGGACGATCACAATAGGGGAAGCCCACGGCGACAGCGACATCTCGATCAGGCCTGTTTCCAGCAGCTTCTTCAGGAGCTCGTACACCTTCATCATCAAATGGGGGGCAATGGACCTTGGGCGTTGAGCAACAGGTTTGGCGTCGCCTACATCCAAGTCGCACACCACGCCCCTGGCCGGGGCCGGCGCAGCATTGCCATCTCCAAGGAAGATCTTGCGATGATACTTGAGTATGGAGCGCAGCTTCTGTTCCCCATCCGGGGTAGTCCGTCCGGGTTCCCCAACGTCCGCCTTGTCGATATCACATTCGGGGCTTAGATCCTTCAACTCAGGAAGCAGACCCAACTCATCACGCAGCTGGGACAGCATCTCGCTCCCCTCGTGCAGATATACTCCGGCTTCCAGGTCGAGGTCTTCTTGACTGATCCTCATGCACCGATTATACTCTTCTTCCAGCTTCCGCAGCGGGGTACTGGGCATCGACACAGTGGGTATGTCGGGCTCCTCCTGGTCGGATATGCAATCCGAACTATCACCATCCGGGTCAGATTCGGCCGAATTTGAAACGCTCAGACTCCACTCGTCAGAACTTGGATCAGACTCAGCTGCGGTGCCAACATCACTGCGAGAACTCTCGGCAGTCGGGTGTCGATCGGGCTCTGGGTCATGACCATCTCCCTCCGAGGTTCTCTCGGTGGGCCCCACCCGGGACTCAGCAGCATTCTGCTGGAGCATGACCAGCCGGTCCGTCTGGGATCCCGGTTCGGGCCGCATAAGAATCCTTGTTGGCCATTCGCGCTGTGGTCTCTCTACAGCTGGGGGCTGTCGACTCCACCCAAGCTCAATCTGCTCTCGTTCACGCGCTTCTGCTTCTAGAGACACCGTGTTCTCGAAGATGAGTTGTTGTCACTCCTGGTACCGCTTGCTTCCTGGCCGGACAAACCTTCCAAATCGTGGGAAGTGCCCGAACTCGACAATCCGAGCCACTGGAGTCCGGTTGTCAAGCCATACACTCCGGTTGGAGATGTTCACCACCTTCACCGAGGACGCCCACGACTTGGTTGCATACAGGATCTGGGTAACCCAACGGTCACCCCGACCGGCCCAAACAACATCCTGTTGTGGGTTGCTCTGGCCGTATCTGATCTTCACAATCGCGTGTTCCCCCGGACGGAGATAGATCCCCTCATCCGGTGTCACCGGGAGGTCCAGCCCCACTTTCGCACGGCGTGGGCCGTCACACATCACAACAGTTTCCTCGTCCGGGAGCTGCACGAGTCCCTCTCGCACGCTCAACCGCACTCCAGCCGCATACATGAAGTTCATTCCCAGAAGTACCTCCAATCCTTCGCCGATATTCGCCAACCAGACACTCATCACGTACACCACACGGAAACCCAGAGTGATTTTCACCCGGGCGTACGCCGTGATGTTCGTAGGCGCACCTCCTAATCCGGACACTCTAATCGGCTCCGGCAACATCCGGAATTTCAGCTTGAGCCTACGCGCAAGGTCCAAGCTAATCATGCTTCCAGATGCACCAGTGTCCAAAAGTATCCTCGTTCGGAGATCATTCACCGCCCCATGTACCGTCGCCACTTCATGACTCGCTTCAGGCTCGTGGTCTTCCTACCAACCGTATCTCTGGCCAGGTTGTAAGAGGACTTCGACTTGATCATCTCCATCCAGGCTTTCCCGTCCAGAATCCGCACAATTGGGGTCGTCAAACTTGTCCTGAAATATAGCTGACATGCATTGGTCGTTATCTGGTTTTCTCCTTCTCAACTCGGGTCCGACATTCACTAAGACACACAATCCTTTGGGTTTCGCCAGCCCGGCGCGTTCTGGATCCCCATCCAGCGGGCTTACTAGTTTAACAGCGATCCCGGATCGGCCTCATCACCCAGCAATTTCTTGCGCAGGGATAGAGGTAAGTCTTGTAACATCCCTTTCCGAGCGAGTGACTTCACGGCTTCCAGAGCTTCGTAATCTTCACAGGTTCCTTCATGTATCTTGCCACAGCGTGAACACGGTCTCACTCGACACGCGTATCCCGGATGGCCCTTCCGACTGCAACGATCATAGATGATCTCCGCCCAGCAATTCTGCTCCTTGTGGCCCAGCTTTCGGCATTTCTCGCAGAACTCATCCCGGTCGGGGTTCTCTCGCCGGGGCGACTGCCATCCCGGCCGAGGGGATTGCCATCCTGGCCGGGGCGATTGCCATCCTGGACGTGAATCTCCTTGCGCAGGCGGGCGCCACCCACTTTGTTCGATCGCCTTGAAAATGGCTTGACGAAGTTCGGGCTCCGGGATCTGAGCAACGGTTGGAGCAGTCGGCGTCACCTCAGCCGGAGTGTTCCGGCTGGGCTCCTTCGACTCCACTTGGGACGGCTTGGTCTCTTCAACTTGATCCTCGAAACGCACACGACCTTCAGACTCGTAGCCAGACTCCCCGTCCGAAGTTGCCATAAACGCACGGCGTCTAGGCTTGAAACGAGAGTCCTGGATGTTGCCTGCTCGGAAATCCCGCTTGGGCGGTGGCGTATCATAACCCCCATCCAGGTTCAGGTCCTCCTGTTGCTCCAGGATGTGTTCGAGGTCGTCCAGGCTGCGAATCTTCTGGTTGGCCAGGATGACCTTCAGTCCCTGAGGTTCTTCAGGAAACGATTAACATGTTGCTTGCGCTCCTTCTTGGACTTCCGGTACTTGATCCCCGCCTTGACCGCAGCCTCGTTCAGCCTGTAGAAGAACTCCATCGGGGTTTCCGACGCCTTCTGTCGCATAGTGTAATACCGTTCAGACTCCGACGTCCGAAGCTTCAGATACTTGCGGCGGAACTCTTGGGCGAAGCGCTTCCAATCGCTCTGAACGTGCTTCTCCAGCTGACCACGCCAATTCCGGACGGCAGGCGACAACTTCATCTTGAGCTCGCGAACCTTGGTCTGGTCGGACCAACCACCCTGGACGGAGATGTTGGTGAACTTCTCCCACCAGGTACGTCGATCTCCAAGCGGGGCCTTCTCATCGAACTGGCCCAGCGTGCTGGAGTTGACATACGGGCGGAACGTCCAGGAAGTCTTGCCGTCCCCAACCGTAGTTGAGTCCACGGTGGGTGTAGCATCCGCACCATCTAGGCTGTCGTCCGAGCTGGAACTGTCACCATCCGAGCTCGAGGAACTGGGGTTGGAGTCCGGGGACGAGTCGCGGTCTCGGCTGCGCCCCTTGCGCGGCGCCTTCTTGCGGTCGTCCTTCCGGCGCTCATCCTTCCTGCGATCACTCATCCTGGGAGGGTTCTTCTTCGGCTCTGTAGACTCCTTCTTCACTGGCGCCTTCACCTCCTGACGGGCGGTCCCCGTCGGGGCAACTTGCGTCGTCGTAGTGGATCGGTGCACCGCATTAACTGCGATCGGCTCATTCTTCACCGCGGTCGGCCTCAGAGTCCTTGCTAGACGCGCGACGTCAACTTCCGGCAGTGTCGCCAGTAGCTGTTCCCAGCCGACTTCGGTCGTGTTCTTCTGTCCCGGCTGTGCACTTGCGACCGTTGCGTTTCCCGTGATTACGCCCGTTGCCCGTTCGGGGTTGTCACCTCCCGTTTGTATGGGAGTTGCTCGATTGGGGTCGGACGTTCCCCGTTCAGGTTGAGCCTGGACGGATGTCGCTTGAAGGTCGCGTATCCGTCCCACGTGGAAACGCTGGATGTTCTGAGCGGACTCACGCTCCTGCACACGCGCGACTTCCGACGCCTGCAGCCTGGCTGCCAACGCGGCCAGGTCCTGCTGGGCCTGCCCGACCCGGGCGGCCATCTCAGCGGCGTGCTTCGCGTCGGCTTCAGCTAGCTGCCGGCGGATGTACTCCGCGGCAGCCGCCTCCACACGCTCACGTTCAGCGCGCGCAGCCTCAAGGCGGGCAGCTTCGACATCAGCTTCAGCCGTCTGGGATTGCGAGGCGGCCTGAGACGCCTGGGCGTAGACCTCATGAAGGTGTCGCCCAAGCTCTTGGGCGCGACGTTCGGCATCACGCGCCTCCCGTTGGGCTTCGGTGAGAGCAAGCTCGGCCTCAGCGTCCCGGCTGGGATCTTTCCCGGTCGATACCGCCTCACGCAGCCTTAACAGCTCGGCACCGAGTTGCTGGACCTGGTGGAAGGTCGACACCGCCATCTCCGCCACCCCCGACTGGGCCGACAGGCTTGTCCGTCCAGACCGGGAGGACCGGTATGAACGCCTGGATCGACTCGAGCGTCTGGATGGGGATCGGTCTCGCGACGACCTCCGGTTAGAGCGGCGGCGATGACGCCGACCATCTCCGTCCGAATCCGAGCCACTCGACATCGAGCCACGCCGGGAACGTCGGTGTGTCCGGGACCTCGTCGACGTATGCGTCCTGGATGTCAGCCGGCTGGCCACTTCGTCCAAGCGCGCCATACTGGCATCAGCCTGATCAGGATCAGCTCTCGCTTGGGGGCCACCTCGCGCGTCACATGGAAACCCACGTCTCCAGCGCCGACCGACACGCCAACCGGTCCCCGGGCGGACATCGCCAAGGATCCCAGCTGGGGCATCGGCATGTGCGACGCAGCGCTGTATCCAAGCGTCGAGGTCGACGAGTCCGAGGTGGTGTTCCTGGACACGTACGACTCGGACATCGCGCCATAGGAAGCCCGGTCGGAGGTGCCAACTATGCTCGGGACTGGGTCCGAAGTTGCACCTCTGACTGGGGCATCCCGGACGGACTCTTCAGCCGACGGAAACTCGGACGGCAACGACTCGAACTGGGACGGCGGGGACGCAAGCGAGCTCTCGGCCCTCGGCGGTGCATGCTGCGGACGTTTGGGCGCTGGCTCACCGGTGGACGATCCGCTCGGACTCCGGATGGGACGAAGACCCGTCAAGCGTAGGCGTAGGACGTAGGTCCGGCCCAGCAAGAGCTCGTAGTCGTTCATCAATAGATCTCCTTCCGCGTCTTCCGCGTGGTAATCCATGATCGGCGGCTTCTCTGTCTTCGCTTGGGCCTCCAACGCTGGCAGGATCTTGAACGTCGCTCCGACGACCAGCTCGCGCCACTCGATGAGCTCAGCAGCAAGCAGTCGCTGGACGTCTCCGACCAGGGTCCGGATGGACATCGGCTCCACCTTGGACACTTGCGTCTCCACCCAGGCCGGCACCACGTTGACGAACTGGAACCCGGCCTCGAACAGGAGTGTCTGCAGGACTGCAACGCACTCCCGTGAGTCCAGCAACCCAGTTGGGATCTGGACTCCGGCCAGGTCTTGCGCGGTCGACAGGTCTCGACGGCTGGGTGCCAGGTCGGCCAACCAAACCTCGGCCGGGTCCGACGAAGCCACCTTGGACGCCAAGTACTTGACGTCGCAAGCGTCGCGGTCAACCACAACACGGAATCCGGATGGGACTCCGGCCAGGCGTATTCCACGTTCGGCGGAAGTGTGAGCCCAGACCGGGCTCTCTCCCACCGGGACGCTTGCAACGCTGCGTACGCCTTCGCCGCTTGGATACTTGGGTGTTCGGCCGGCAGCTCCGTCGATGGGTTACCCCGGCTGGCCTTCACCGAGAGTTGGGTCTCCGGTTGGGCATCAGCGGGCGGGATCACCGCCTTCGCAGGGACTGCGGCCGGCTTCTCCTCGTCGGCAGACGATGTCGGCTTGGGTTCGGCGGACACTTGCGCGTCCGGCTGCACACCTTGGCCAGGCAGAGAGGAGTCCGAAACTCGACCCTCCGCCTGGGGCGCATCCACGTCGGCGCCTCCCTCAGACGCCTGGTTGGGTTCACTCTGGCCGGGATCCCCTCTGCGGTCTTCGACTCCGCGCCCGCGTCAGCACGTTCGGGCTCGCCGTCCTTCGACACTTGGTGCGCGTCATTCGGGACGGCCGGCTCGGGTGCCGGTTGAGCTTGGTTCGAAGACCCTTCTCCGGCCAGGGCTGCCTTACGCTTTTCAGCGTTTGCCTTCCGAGCATTGCGTTGAACCTCTTCCAGGCTCGGTTGCTCCTCGGGCGGCAGCCCCGCCGCACGACGCGATTGACGCGACGCCTCTCCGCGTCCTCGTCCTCCGCGCCCTCCTTCGCGCATGTCTCCTCGCTTAGCTGTCATAGACGCAGCTGAAGAAAGTTAGCACACCTCACACCTATAAACTTACAAAATATAAACAACTGCGGTGAAATCCCTGGTTCGAATCCGGGCACGCGCACCAGCTGAGGCGAGGCGGGTGAACGCCTGACCGCCCAGGTGTATAGTTAGCGCGCCTGGATGTGGACTCCCGAATGGGGTGCACCCAGAACAGACCCTAGCCGGAGGTGATACACCTAGATGACACTCCAACCGGGGTGGCGTGTGTCCTTGTGAACAATCCCTGTGGGTTCGTTTGTCTTCGTAACCAGGGGTCTTCAACCGTGGACGAGTTGTCTTGATACTTGTAGGTCGCTAGGCAACAGGGCAGAACGTAACCTTCTTGGACGTCGCCTCTGACAGCTCTCAGATAACCAAACAATACAAACAGATACAGAGTTATATACAAACACGTAGCCCTTCCTTATTCTTTTGGACCGTGAAAGGGTCGGTCACTACTCCAGTCAACTCCAGCCGGACTCCGGGATACTGGTCAATCCCGGACGGCTTTGGCTCACGCGCACCACCCTCAAGTACTGAGGGAAATAAACACAATCAAGTACGTCCTACCACACAATAGCACTTAAATCAATACTTCCCACCTGGGGCTACTCCAACCAGGTGACAAGATAATCGGTAATATGAAATGCGGGGCCTTCCTGTGAGGGACGAGCTCAACCGCAACTAGGAAATGAAATGGAAGTGGATCAACCTCGGGTTGGTACCCGGTACTCACCCCAACTTGGGCTGGACTCTGTTGCGGGAGCTCGACCCAGGTGTCACAGTTACTGGGCCCTCACGCGTAGACTTAGTCGGTCCTCCGGGAATGCACGTCCGGTAGGCTGCTCCAACTCACTTGCGCGATCCTTGGCAAAACGAACTCTGTTTATCTGTTATCTGTTGTCTCTCTTTTCTGTCTGTCTGGCTATCTTCTGTCGATCTTTACATGCACTTCATCTTGACTTGCCTTCACTATGGTCTTGTCGTCGTAATCGTTCGCGGTCCCTCGTAGCATACTTCCAGCAAGTACAATCATCACTGGGTACGCAAACGAGGTTCAATGTTCCACGGAATCCGAACAGATCTTGGCTGGTCGGCTTGGTCGGTCGGAAACATCTTGAACTTTGTATGCTGGATCTTCACATCTGGGATGGTATCTTGGTATCTCCATTTGGGGTTCAGTTTCATTCCCAGACGGGATCATGTTCCACTTGGGTTTCACGTCTGGGTCTTCTTGGGCAACTTCGGGTCTTCTGGGTCTTCGCTCAATCCGGTCGGGCTCCTCTTGCGCTGTACGGTGCACCAGGAGCAGGCGGCCTCCAGTCGGAGGCTCTTTTACGCTCTCTTGGGCTTCGCCTCTCGTCCGGTACTTGGCTCCAGCCGGGGTCCACTCTCGGGGACATCTCCATCCGGGGTCACCAAACCTTGTACACCGTCAGCGCGAGTCCGACCAGGATCTGCTTACCCTTTACGCCACGTGTCGCTGCTTCCCTTTCCCATAGTGTCCCATAGTGAGCCTCTGAACTAACCAATCACGGGCGCGGCTCGGGAAAATCTGGAAAATCTCCAATTCCATCGTGTCACCGGGCTGAGCACCACAGGGTACGTCCGTATTGCGGGCACGGACAACCCCTTGCCTTGCAGGCGCAACCGCTCGCGGTACTCGGAGACAGTCGTAGACTGTGGAGTCAAGAGTCGCTGTCGTAGAGACGTTCTGAGTGCGATCTCCTCCGGAGCACGGGCCGCAGGCCCAATGACATGCTGAGCCAGCGTCGGTTGGAACGCCTGACGGCATGCCTCCGCGGGGTCACGAGGCCGAAAGCCGTACTCGGCGGTGCTGGGGTTCAGCAGGGGCCGCGACTCGGGGCGCTGGGAGCGCATGGAGGCCAGCTGCGCCGCAACCTGCTCGGATAGAGCCTCGTCCAAAGGGTTGGAGATGACGGGGCCCAAGGGCACTTCCCCCGCACGAGGCGGAGAGTACCGTGACTCAGTGAGCTCGCGCAGCTCGCGGAGCCCGGAAGAGCGTTCAGGGAACGGATTTGGAGTGTGCAGCGGTGGCCGCGGCTCCTCCCTCGACGGCGCAGTGCGCTCAGTAGAGAGATGGATCGACGAGCGCGCAGGAGGCGTTCGCGCGCGGCGCTCTTGGTCGCGGGAGCTCGACGAGCCAACTGTGGCCGACGTGCCACCTCCGCGTTGTGCCGGCGACGTGGGCGTAGCGTCGCGGCGGTTCGGGGAGCGTTGTGGGGACGCTGCTCCACCCTCATGGCTCGGAGAGCCTACATCGGACTCGCTGTAGTCCACCTCGCCCTCCTCCTCATCTCCGAAGAGATCTTTGAGGTCCATGGTCGGATGGGCTAGTGCTCGAGGGGAGCTGGGGCGTGCTCGCCGCGAGCGTTGCTTGAGGCGTTGCGCCGCGAAGTACTGGGAGACCGAGAGCCTGGGAGGCGCGGTCGGTGTGCGCACCTGCGCCGGGGGCTTGGGAGTTCGCAGACACGAGGTGCCGAAGCGCGAGGAGCGAGGCTCCGAGGCGGACCTTGCGAGAGAGTTTCTGCGGTCGAAAGACCAAAAGGCGTTATGACTTGAAGTCATGTAAGGGCGCGTTGCGCCGAGAAGTTCTCAGAGACGTCCACACGATGTGGATCGACTCGCTTGAGAAAGAGGCTTGACCGAACAAGACCCGGTCGTTGACCGTTAAGCGTGAACACCCGTGTCCACGGTTTGGTGGGGGAGGGTGTAGCGGGGTTACACGAATGTTACCCGAAGGGTTACGAAGTGTGGCACACACAGGCTTGTGTGGTGCACACTATCTAACCTATTTCAGTAGGAGAATCAGTACATGGCTTCAGAGCCACAGATTATGCATATGACTAGGGTTCACTATGCTAGATAGTGAACCAGATACATTTACACCGAAGGCGGCTCTACCGCGATAAAGAGAAATACATTCAGTTCAAAGATTCACAGCTAAGAGTTAAGGGTTGACTCTTGGAGTCCGTAGGGGTACGGACTCGTGCGTTCTGGTATTAGAACGGGCTATCTTTAGCCGCGACTCTGTGAGTCTGTTACGTCTTCCTCTGACGCTAAAGCTACGGCAGCCCCGCTGCATGTACCCTGCCTGGCCCCTTGATCACCGTTGGCACCCATCGATCCCCTCGGGTAACCCACAACTTGTCATGCTCCGATCCTCGTAGGCGCATGGGCAGCTCCGCGGACTCTCCGATCCCAAGTTGCAAGTACCGATCCAGCTTCACCGACTGCGCTTTGTCGTTGTAGAGTGGACAGCGCCCGCTCAGCTGGATCCGGACTTCGTCGGGCAGGCAGAGGGTCCCGTCAGCCAGATCCAGCCAGATCCAGCCGGATCCCGGCCGGGACCATGTAGTCCATGCCGAGGATGGCTTCCTGTCCCGATAGGTCTCCCACCCAAATGTCGAAGAAATACACCAGGTATCCACCCAGGGTAATCTTGATCCGAGTTCTTCCTTCCGTTGTGTACACGTTGTCTCCGATCCCAACACACTCTTGGGTCTGACTCCTGTCGATGTAGCACCCAACCTTACGAGCAAAGGCGGTATCCACGATGGACACCTCGGCACCTGTATCTAGGAGTAAGATCGCTTTCTCATTGTTGATCTTGCCGTGGATCTTGGCTTGACGGAACCATTTTCCTGGCGAATGCTGTTTCCAGTATCCTCGGGACTCCCCAGGCAGGAGATACGAAGACTCTGGATCCGTGGTCCGCCGGTCCGCAGCAACACGCCTGAATCCGGGTCCAGTGGTATCTTCACCTTCGGCAGGCTTGAACCACTGGTCTCGATCCTGCTGCTTCCAGTATCCCTGACGCGCATCCGGATCCAAATCCATTTCCACTGTCGTGTTGGATCTGGAGTAGTCATCAGCTTGTCGGAGACTTGAGACCACAGCAGTACGTTTCCCATGAAGATCACATGTATTACCACGTGGATCCTGTCGTTGGCTAACTGGATCTGTCGATGTCTTGTTCACAAATGCATAGATGCAATATCTAGAACGCTCGGCTCGTACCGGATTCCAACCCGGCGAGCGACCTAGTTTAACATCTTCTCAGCCATCTCTGGCAGCATCCCCGCATGCTTGGCTGGATTGAACCATTGGCGGATCTGGTTGTAGAACTCCTCCATCGGGCATCGACCCACGTCGTGGAGTTCGCCACATCCACGGCACACGAAAAGGCAGTGATCACCTGGATGACCCTTCTTGCCGCACTTCTCGCACGTCAAACGTTTCCAGCAGCCAAGATGCGAGTGTCGCTTGGATCCACAATGCGTGCAGCGACTACGTTCGGTTCCATCCGCATGCGCCCTGGATCTAGTATCGCGAGACGCTGAATCCTGCTGCAGACGGTCTGGTGGGTTCCGATCCAGAGTCTTCTGCTCTTCTTCTGCTGGCTTCGCGTGATCTTGGGCTGCTGAGAGATAGATCCTGCGGTAATCGTCACACTCAGAGTCGGATCCATCGCTGGATCCGGACTCGGATCCCGAGTCAGGTTGGATTGGGATCGCACGAACATGTTTGGCTGGGGCGGTCGGTGCAGGCGTCGCGGGGACCTTCTGCCTGTACTTGCTCGATCCATACGCAGACTTCTTCGGTCGGTTCTTCGCCCGATCCAGTGCGCGGAGGACTTCTTCCAACTCGTCAGCATCCGGCAGTCGCAGCAGGATCAGCCGGTCGGCCAGATCCTGGTCGCCCAGGGTCTCAATGAAATGGTCCACATGCTCTCGCTTCTCCTTGGATCCACCATCCTTGATCTTAGGTCGGGCGCGGAGCCCAGCGACATTGAGTCGGTAGAGATAATCCAACGGGGACTCGTCGGATCGCTTGCGCGCGTGGTAATATTGGCGAGCAACGGAGATCCCCAATCCACAGTATTGAGTTTGGAAACTGCGGAGCAGATCCGGCCACTTGTTGCGTGTGGTAGTTGGCGATACCAGTTCCTCGCGGATCCGGCCAGGAGGTCCGCGAAGGTCAAGCACTTCTCCTCGTCAGGGGCTTGATCACGGAGGAATGCCGACTTCACCTTACTGATCCATGCTCTCGCCCGATCTTCATCATGGTCCTTCCCTGAGAACTCCTTCAGATTCGAGACCGCTGAGATCCGGACTCGTTGGATCAAGGCCGATCCTGTGGATCCGGTCGCGGTGGTGGCAACTGTAGCGCGAGCTGGGGCCGGGAAGTCGATGTCATCTGGATCGTACTCCCAGTGTTGGTCAGGATCCGACGAACCAGTCGACTCCATCTCCACATCTTGGAATCCGGGGTTCTGTGCCGCCTCCGGCGCCTGTGTTGGTACCGGCACACCTTGCTCCTTCAAGAGCCTGCTCATAGCTGCTTG
Organism: Phytophthora melonis; assembly: GCA_024211575.1. NCBI lineage: Eukaryota > Oomycota > Peronosporomycetes > Peronosporales > Peronosporaceae > Phytophthora > Phytophthora melonis. The sequence goes on from JAMXKT010000085.1 coordinate 2,252,121, forward strand.
GAAGAACGACTCCAGTCTGCCGGTGGACATGTCGGATCCTGATACCGTTGCTGTTGGATCCACCGAAGGAGCCGACTGCTTCTTGGATCGAAGCTGGGATCGGGGCTGGGAGCTTGCTTCACGCTGGATCAGGGCTCGAGCGCGTAGCATCGAGGCCCCTGAGGGTCCAAGAGACATACGCCGCGGCTCCGAAGATGTATCCGATCCAAGCTCCGCAGCGGACACGTACGGTGATGACGTTCGGCATCCTGTGGATCCAGCTTGAGGTGAACTTGGATCCGGGACAGCTGGATCCAGCTGTGGCTGGATCTCACCTACCAGCGCCTTCAGCCTGTTGAACAGCATGTCCGTTGTCGCGTGGATCTGGATTGGATCGACGTCGTAGATCGCTCTCGTATCGAAAGTTCCGGCCACGAGGCCGGCTTCCTTCAGCAGCTGCATGAGTCGCTCCATCTCGGCCAGGACCCCTTCACGCTTGGCGGGTGCTGGGAGTGCTACGGCTCGGTGGTTCATTCAGCAAGTTGTTCCGAGATTGCGACGACATTGCTTACGTCTCGTACAATGGTAAGAAATGCATTACGACCGAGGTGCTGCTGCTCACGGGATATCTCTACCATGGAGAGCACATTTACCAGGCTGCGTCGGTGATGTTGCTGCTAGTGGCACGGTTGGTGCCGAGCCAGATGCTGCGCACCTTCAACGTGCTGCTGCTTCTGTGGTGGAGTGGATCCGCTGGAATTAGCAGGGATCCCACACTCACACACTGCGCCCAGACACCGACTAACGGAGGGGGTACTCCGATAACCGTGGGGTTGCTGAGTGGCTCACCTTGTGTACCCGTCGGCGGGCTGGATCTGCTCTCTCGTTGACACGAGATGCGCAGCGGGTGAACTTGAACGTCCTTGGCAGGGACTTGGGGAGATGTTGGGGTAGATTCGCAGTGGGGGTTCCTTCACGCGAGTCTGGGTTGGTAGATCCTTGGTCTTGGCCGTAGATCTTGTGGATCCGATAAGTAATATACCAGATCCGGAGTTGTTGCCTTGTTGGGGGTGTTGTATCCTTTTCCTTTACGTTGCTTGCCGCCTCCTATTAGCGGGGAAGTTGGGGGGCGAGGGCCGAAGGGCGCGAGCTGCTGGCCAAGCTATCCAGCGGTCTGCCACGTGTGCGGGGTCAAATTACTTGATTAAAGTATGGGCCAATACAAATCCCAATACTAAAGACCAAGTGACTGGTTCCCAAGCAAATTCGACTCTGATTTATGTTAGCCTGTATCCAGCCTTCCCATCCGACTTGGATCCCGCCTGCTACTGGCTCTCATTCCTACCTAGTCCCGCACCGTAGCCTCTGTACCAATAAACCGGTACAGATCCATACCTAATCTAGGGGATCCTAATGTAGGCGACCAGATCCATGTACGCCACACTACCTACGCCCAGCCCATCTTCAACGACCCTGATCCGGCAACCACACCCCCATCCAGCAATCATGGCGTCATCCGAGGGACCCGGCCTCGTCATCAACTGCCGGATCCCATTACCCGACCAACTGGCGGATCCTGTTCCATCAAGACCTCTTCTTGAGCGGATCTTCTCAACACATCCGCCCCTGGGACGAGGTCGCTGCCGCACAACGGTATCACCTCGTGCCACCGTTTGATCCGCGTCATTCAGCAATTCCCTGGAACCTCCACAAGCTTCCTCGTCGAGGCCGGTCGCATTCCGGATACTCCCAGCTCCGCCATGGCCCGGGCTCATCGTCGCCGCTCCGCCTCTGCTGCGCCTGCCACACCGGCTCCCGACGCACCGTACGAGGCAGACGCTCCCATGTCGACTTCTCGCACTGCTGTAGTCGTGGGGTATGGTCGCGCTCCTGATGCACCTCCGCCTTGCGCCATCTGTGACTCCGCCCCTCGGATCCCATGCAAGCGATCATGCCGCTCGCGCTGTCCCTGGGTCCTGCTGAAGTCACTTCCTCCGCGCTGTTGGCAGTGATCACTCACTACCACGACGTATTGGCTGACTACGACGAGCTGCGCCGTGCTTACACGCTCGCTCGCCAACATAACGAGGAGCTCCATGCCGCGCCTGCGGCTCTGCGAGAAACCGCGATCCAGTATGTAGACTTCGTCCAGCGCAAGTACAATTCCAGTCAAGCTCGACTCGCTGACGCCAATCTCCGCGCGGCCGACTCGGAGGCCCGGATGGCTCGCTTGCAGGATGAGCTGCGTCAGTTTGAGATATTGAAGATCCAGCACGACCTGTTGCGTGAGACTTCGACCGAGGCGATTACCCACCTCCAGGATTACGCTGCACGACTGGAACGTCGGGTCGAGGGGCGCGTGATTGAGGGCACTCTGTCAGGATCGGTCTCCCGGATCGCTCAAGACCTGAGTGATGTACGTCGCGAAAACTCGGATCTTCACCGCCAACTCTCGGATCACCACAATCAAATTCGCGCCGTCCAAGCTTCGCAGGCTGCCGCCGACGCTGAACTCGCCCGATCCCGCACGCACCGTGACGAGCTTCAAGCCCGTCTCAAGGACTTGTTGAAGCACGCTCAGAAGGTGGAGAAGGCGAACCAACGACTTCGGGAGGACCTGCGCATCATGTCTCGGGGACTCAGTGGTGCACTCGCTCCAGATCGAGCTCCACGTCCGTGGCGAGCGGATCCGCGAACTGAATGGACTCCTCGACCGCGTCAGCGCTCATCGGGATCGACTTCAAGAGGATCTGCGTGACGCCAACCGCCGAGCCGAGTCGGCCGCCGCTGCCGTGGATCGGGCAAACGACGTACTCCACCAGCAGCACGAGACCACGCGCGACGCCCAGCACCGGGCCTGCGACCTGGAGGGTGAACTGGATCGGCTCCGCCAAGACCGAGCTCAGCACGCGCGCGATTATCAGACTCTCTCCGCTGATTTCCGTCGATCACAGGAGCGGCTGGCCCAGGCTAATGCTCGCGTGGGAGAGCTCGGGCAGCTGTGCGGTGAGACTAAGGTGCTCCGGGAGAAGTTGCGTGTCGCCCTCTCTACCCAAGCCGCTCTTCAGAACGGCAAGGAGGCACTCAAGTCGAGCTGATGGCCGTTCGAGAGTTCCCGCTCCGACAGTTGCTACTGCCGCCCCCGTGATACCTGCCTCCGATCCGGTCTCTTGCCGGGGTTGTCACGATTTGCTCGCCCAGATCGAAGACATTCAGGGTGCCTACGGTTGTCTGCGCCGCGACTTCGACGACCTGGAGGCTGACTTTCGCTCGCTGGAGACGGAGCACGACGGATTAGAGACTGTCTACGGCACTCTGACCGACGACCATGCTTCCGCCCTGGATCGCATCAGACAGATCGCGTCCCTGACCGTGATGACTCCTCCTCGCGCCTGAGGGGTCGCATCTCCTCTTTCTTCCGCCTCCATCGGCAGCAAGCGTGGACGCTCTTCTCCTGCCCGCTCCGCCTCCAGCCAAGCTCCTGCCGCTAAACGCGTCCACCGAGGGCCTTCGGCCGTTCACACGCGCTCCCAGACGCAGTCACCCGCCTCTGGCGCCGGCCCCTCAGATGTCCGTCGGCCCTCTACTGCCCGCGCAGTGCTGGATCTAGTTGCGACGGCCCGGATGCAGATTACGTCTGCTCCGAAGCGGGTACGGAACCCAGCGACGTCGACTCCGTGGACTCCGTCGATGAGGAACTCCGCGTGGTTCAAGCTCGTTCGCATTCGGATCTTCGCCGTCGTGGTTCAGATAGCGGGACGCTGTCCGTCATAGCGGGATCTGCTGACGCCCCCATCGAAGTAGAAGGGCTCGAGACCGATGACGCATCGGGTAGCGAGGCCAGTACCGAAGATCTCGGCGGCTCCCCTTGCGTACCTGCTCCCCGCTCGGGCGCCACCGACTCGGCTCTCCATCCGTTTGGTCCTCTGGAGTCGTTCGTCCCGGGGTTTCGGCAGCAGCGCGTCGTGTCCGCAGTCGAGGTGAAGCCTTGGGAGCCGTCCCAAATTTCTACACTGACCATGATCACTGTCACGCCTCGGGTGGTAATTGACTACCAAGTGCTGTCGGCAGGTTGGATGTTTCCTGAACGCGTCGGACGGGGCGGTAGTCTGGATCGAGCCTTGTACGTGCCGGATCTGATCACCCGGGCGAACGTGGAGGCGTTATACGCCCAGGAACCCTGGCTCGCGCTGGCCACCCGGCCTGCGCCCTACACGTTTGATCCGGACGCGTCACCTCGACTACTGAGTATTGTCGACGACTACCTGGAATTCGAGCGTGACTGCCTACAAGCCATCTGGGAGTCTACGCATCCGTTTCCGATCTCCAAGGAATTGAAGCGGGCGGATCCTTGGTTCGCTTCTTTCTACACAAGTCGCAAGAACCGTAGTTCCCACGCCCGGGAGAAGTACCGGACCTGGCAAGAGCGGGGTTTCGAGAAAGCGCGTCGGACCGGTTGCTGCGACTTGGATCTCTGGCTGGATCGCGTGTTCGCTCGATTCCCGCAGCAGAGCGAAGATACTACATGGTTCCCTGGTCGCGAAGCCGTCGCGGCGGGGCGCCCCGCGCCCACAAGTTTGATGGCAGCTTTGGCCGATTGTGATCAGGCCGATCCTTGGCGCAACCACTTCCGTACGGCCCCGACACGCACCCGGTACTCCGCATCGCTCGTCTTCGGTTGAAGTTCTCGCGCACCTGAGCGCAGCCCCCATTCCGCGTCTAGCTTAGTCTCATTCTGTAGCCTCGCCCGTAGCTAGCCGTTTAATTACACGTCCAACTTCGATTCACCTTTTCATTCACGATCTGCATTGCTCCACTTCTTCACGTCATCGGATCTGTTCCACAATTTATCATCATCTTGCTTGTTCGTCACGCATACATGTACCTCCGATCTTCCGTAAACGGGCAGCCTCCTTGCCCGTTTATTGCATCAACTCCTTCCTCATAGCGTCCTGTCTGCCTGAGGTCCCTCTCCTCCTTGATACTGCAGCCTTCCTGCAGATCCTTCACCCTTTTCTTCAGGTCAGTAGCCTACCTGCCGACCTGGTTCCCCTCGTCACTCCTCCTCATGTGACTGCATGGCTTGGAACCGATTCCGTCTCGCACGGTTCGTCAAGAAGTCATGTATCAGCGCACCACAGTTCAGATCCGCTTCGTCTACCCAGGAGGGCTCGTCATACCCCTTCCACCGGATCTTAAATTCCCGGAGTGTGCGGCCGTATCGAGTCTTCCTCCCTGTCCTCACGTCCAAGATCTGCTCCACTTCGAACTCATCTTCCTCCAGCACTCGATCCCAGCTATCTTCGGGCAGTAGAGCTTCATCAAAATCGACTCGATCAGCTTCGTCGACAGTCAACTGGACCCGTGGGCGCCCTGGGAACTCTTTGACCGGTTTCAACTTGGAGATATGCACCACCGGAAAAAGGTGGTATTCCGTCCCTGCTGTCTCCAACCTCACCGTATACTCGTTCACCATCTCTAGCACTCGAAAAGGTCCATGCCACATATGTGCCAGTTTCTTTGCGTAACCCTCCTTCACTCGATCCAGGTATAGCCACACGCGCGATCTAGCCTCGATCCGGTGGGATGTGGCTTGCTCGTTTCGCACCTCAGCCCTTTCCGAGATTGTCTTCTTCAGCCTCTCATTCACGTCTCGCCTGGCCAGTTGGTAGAATTTCTGGATCCTGTATCGCCAACGGCGAGGGTTCGAGTCTCGTCTCTTGGTACTGCCCACGGGCAACGTTGCTTCCAGTGTAGTCCTTGGATCCCACCCGTGTGCCAGGTAAAAAGGCGTATCGCCCCTGATCCGATCGTGAGCGGTGTTGAGGGCAAACGTTAGCCGTTCTGCATACTCGTCCCAATCGCGCTGGTCTTCATCCTGTACATACATCTTGATGGATCTCGTGATAGTCTGCACCATCCGCTCCGCCGTCCCGTTTGCCTGTGGCCGGTAAGCCATCGTAGCTCGTTGACGCTGACCCAGGATGCGGTTGAAGGCGCGAAAGAAATCGGACATAAACCCGGGCTCTCGATCGTGACGGATCACCTCGCTCGCGCCGAATCGGCGGAAGACACATTCTTCGTAAGACTCCGCAATCGTCTGCGCCGTGCGCGATGCACTGGCCTTCGCCACCACATAACCCGTGAACAGATCCACCCAGATGAGCAACTCCGTATTACCCTTCACCGACTTCGGGAGCGACGGGATATGATCCATCGCGATCACCTGGAACGGGTACGTTGCTCGGATGTTCCCTGGGGATCTTCCCCGGATCGTCGGCTTCCCTTTGCCCGTTTCACAATCTACGCATTCGCCCACGAATTGTTGTACCGATCTGAACATTCCTCTCCAGAAGAAGTGGGGTTTGATCCGTTGGTAGGTGCGACCGACCCCTTGATGCCCCCCTTCCAGGCTCACGTGATAGTGATGGAGCAGGTCAGGCTGCAGAGATTCTGGTACCACTAGCCGGCATAAGCCGTCTCGGTCCGCTTCTGCCCTAGCCGATGGCGCACAATAATATAGCAGCTCCTGCGTATCCACTTCAAAGTCCGCTGCTAACATGCTGCAAGCCTTGGCTTCCGTCTGCGACATCGCCTGGACGTCTCCTCGTAGATATTGTTTCAGCTGTTGGATCCACGCTTCCTCTTCTTGGGCTTGACGGATCCGCTCAACACGTAACTGCTGCACCACTTCTTCTTCTAGCACCTTCGCCTTCGTACTCCTTCCGGCTTGGGACCGCGTCCGTGTAGCACTGACCCGGACTGTGTCGCCCGTCATGGTCGGCATTAACACTTCATCCAGACGGTTGAGTGTGATCAGGTCCTCCATCTCTCCATCTGCCTCTACAACTCGTCCTTCTTCTCGTTGCAAAGCGGCACTGGCCAAGCTGTCTGCACTCGCATTCCAAGCTCTCTTCACGTGCAGCAGATCGTGAGTTGGCCATTTGCGTAACCGTTCCAATGCTCGCTGTCTCAAGAGTGTCAGGCTCGGAGCTTTGCAATCTATCTCTCCACGCATCTGGCGGATCACCAAGTTGGAGTCGCCGCATATCACCAGGCGTCGTGGGTCCAGCCTTTGTAGCAGTTCGAAGCAGAGCAACAGTCCGTTGTACTCCGCCTCGTTCACCGTAAGGTCGGCTGCATACTTTGACGCTGCCGCCACCACCGTCCACCCTGGCAGAGCCCATACGATCGCACTGAAAGCTCCTCCGTCCCTCTTCACTCGGGCGGATCCGTCGAAGCTCGCTACCCATAGCTCTTCCTCCGGTTCCACCGTCGGTATGGGCATGGATATCACCTTCCGTGGCTCCTTCCGGGGGGCGATTGCAGCTAGTGCCTCGTCGACCTTCTCTCTGGGGGTGATGCAGGCTGCTAACGCCCCTAGTATCTCATCCTCACCCTTAGCACAACGTTCAATTTCGAGAGTCCATGGCGACAATAATGCAGCCCATTGACTCAGGCGGCCTTGGAGCCCCGTCGACCTGAACAGCCATGCCAACGTGGAGTGGCGGGTTAGCACCCGGATCCGTTTCCCCACCAGCATGGAGTACCCGAGATCCAACATCCGTAGGATCGCCAGCACTTCTTTTTCCGCGATGCCATAATTCAGCTCGTTTTGTTTCAGCGTTCGACTGATGAACATCACCGGCAAGTAGACGCCATCATGCTCTTGCGTAAGCGACGCGGCGATCGCCCACTCGCTAGCATAGACAATCACCACGGGCTCCTTTTCTGCGTCGAAATGGCGCAGGATCGGCGTGGTCGCTACCTTGTTCTTCAACGCGGCAAAGGCAGCCTCCGCTCTGCCCCACTTCGAACTGCAATCGTCCTTCTCTGGTTCATCGTCATCCGATCGTTCCACTGTTGGTTGTTGCCTCAGCTCTGCGAAGTCAACCTCCCGCAACTCGTACAATATTGCTGCGTATACTGCCAGATTCTCGATGAAGCGGCCATAATAATTTAGGCTCCCGAGGAACGACTGCATCGCTCGGAGGGTCTTCGGGAACGGCAGCTCCGTTAAGGATTGCAGATCCTTAGGGTGGGCCTCCAGACCTCCAGCGGACACTCGGTGACCGAGGTAGTCCACCCTCTTGAGGCCCCAGAAACTCTTGGCTACACTGATTGATAGATTCCACTTGTGGCACGCTTCCAGCAGCCTCCGCACCCGTCCACAGAGGTGATCCCACGAGGTGGCCGTCACCAGAATGTCGTCGATGTACGAACGTCGCCCCAGCACCGATGGTTCTCCCTTGTCATTTGGCTCGCCTTCCTTGAAGAGATCGACGAGATCGCTTCCCTCTGAGGCTGGCGGGATCCGGAGAAACCCGTACAGTGCGTTGTCGATCAGCCTTTGGTAGATCTGGGGCGCGTTCTTCAACCCAAATGGCATCCTGTTCCATTCGTACAGGCCCGATGGGGTGATGAAGGCGGAAATCGCTCGTGCGCGCTCGGTCATCGACACCACCCAGAATCCGCTCGCCATATCCAATGAACAGTACCACAGCGTCGCATCGAGATCCTCTAGCAGGTCATTGATTAGGGGCATGGGGTAGATCATCAACTTCGTCAGGCTGTTCACCAGTCGGTAATCGATGCAGAGGCGGATGTCTACTCCATTTTTCTTGATGATGACCACGATGGGGGACGCCCAGGAGGATGTCGATGTGCTGATGATCCTGGCCGAGAGTATCCCCTTGAGGAGATCCGAGAGTTTCTCCCGGTACTGCGGAGCCACCTTGCGTACACGTTGTGCGATCGGTTTCGCGTCTCCCACGTCGATGTCACACACTGCGCCGACGGCGGCCGGGGGTAGAGCGTTTCCTTTCCCGATGAGGAGATGCTTGTACACCCATATCTCGTCTATCAGCTGCTGGATGTCCTCCGGGGAGTTCTCTTCCGGATCACCTACGTGCAGATCCTCCATCTTGACTTCCTCCGTGGTAGCCGTCACCTCCGGCAGTATTGCCAGCTCTCCTTCGTAGTCTTTGGCATGTAGAGCACTCGCCTCGTGCACGTACGTGTCTGCGATCGGGGCCGGGCCTTCAGTCTCTGCATCAGTAGTCTTAGTCTCTGGCCTGTCGTCCAGTCCCGGAGTTATCTCTGGCTGATCCGTCAACGTCTGGCTCGAGGAGTTTCCTGTAGCTCGAGGCTCCGACCCTTCCGCTGGGTCTCCTTGCGCGTCGGCGTTCTCTTTTGCTACTGGCTTCGTTGAGTGGCCGGACGGTCGCGGGGATCCACTGTGTTTGGCATAAACTGGCGGCTTCTCTGCACCTCCTGCGGCCTTCGGTATGGGCTCCGAATCTTCAAGATGCGTAACAGTCAGCCCGTCCTTCCGAGCCACGCTGCCGATCGTATCCACTGGGCACTTCAACGGTGCTTGTGGCTCACCTTTGCCTCGGCCGCCTTCGGCTCCCCTTCTGCTTCCAATGTCTGATCCGGACGCTCTGGAGCCTGCCTTCCCGGCCGCAACGTTAACACGCGTGGGGCGGCTGGCGTGTCTCTAGCTACTCCCTCCGGCCAGCTCATTATCGCTTTGGGCGTCGGGTGGGCAGGCTTGGGGACCGCCGGTATCGGCGACTCTGAAGCTGGCTTGGGTCGCTCGTCGGTCGTGGCGCTATACACCAGGTTCTGCCACTCAGCATACCGTCTCGATCCGACGGATACGAAGCCAGGTTTGCGAGGTACATGATCTCCGGTTAACCACATGCCTACTTGATCGTGATGTTGCAGACAGATCGGCTCGTCCCAAATGTTGGTGATCCGCAGGTAACGTGTCCTCCCCAGCCCAGTGGCCAACGTGGGCACCCATTTCTTGCCCCTTGTGAGCCACAGTTGTTCGGAGTCGGAGAGACGTATACACTGCGGCAGCTCGGCCGTCTCACCCGCTTCTAGCGACAGCCACTGACCGATCGTTACCGTGCGCGCCCGGTCGCTGAAGATCTGTCGCCGCCCATGCAGCTGGATTCGGATCTCGTCTGGCAGGCACATGGATCCATCTCCAAGATCCAGGCGAATCCCGGCTGGTACCATGAAGTCCATGCCCAATATCGCCTGGTAGTCCGGAGGTAGATCATCGCCCACCCATACATCGTAGTAATACACCAGGTGCCCTGCCAACGTGAGCTTGATTCTTGTCCTCCCGGTGGCCACATACAGCTTCTCCCCAATGCCGAGACACTCTTGACTCTGACTTGTATCCACATAACATCCTACCTCACGAGCAAAGGTGGTGTCGATAATCGACACCTCGGATCCAGAGTCAAGCATGACTACAGCCTTAGTGTTGTTGATCTTGCTGCCGACCTTGGCTTGCTTGAAGTGTTTCCCAGGTACATAGTATTTCCAGTACCCTCTCGATTCTCCAGGCATCAGATCCAAAGTCATAGACACTTCTGACCTCAGGTATTCATCGGGTGCACGCAGACTCGCAACAGAAGCAACACGCTTTCTTTCATGATCACGTGTATTATCAGCGAGTCCCGGTCTTGCGACCGTCTCGGAACGTCCTGACTGCTTGTCCACAAACGCATAGATGCAGAACGTAGAACGCTCGTCTCGTACCGGATTCAAACACGGCGAGCGCTCTAGTTTAACATCTTCTCCGCCGCCTCTGGCAGGAGTCCCGGGTGCTTGCTGGGGTCGAACCACTGGCGGATCAGGTTGTAAAATTCTTCCATCTGACACTTGCCGTGATCGTGAAGTTCACCGCATCCACGACATACGAAAAAGCATCGATCCGAAGGGTGACCCTTCTTGCCACACTTCTGACAGATGAGGCGCTTCCAACACCCTAGGTCCGAGTGCTTCCTGGATCCACAATGCGAGCAGCGCTGTCCGTCGTTCGAGAAACGCGGGCGGCGATCTTGGGCATTGGGATCCACCACCGGTTGGGTCGTAGTCAGCGAGGTGGGGTTGTCGCCGTTCACAGGAGTAGGCTCTGTCGGTGGCGCACCACTCGCCGCTGCCACGTACGCTCTGTGTAGCTCGCTCTCTGACCCTGACTCGTCTGTGTCCGATTCGCTGTCCGACGTCGGAAGATGCATCGCCCTGACTGCCCGCGTTGGCGCTGAGGGTTGCGGTGTCGCTGGTGGCTTCGGCCTGAACTTGGTTCCTCCGGCCGGCTTCTTGTGCCGGGACTTCGATCGCTCGCGCGCTCGCAGTACTTCCTCCAACTCTTCCGCATCGTTCAGTCGTAGTAGCGTTAGCTGGTCCGCAAACTCGGGGTCTCCCAAGGTTTCGATGAAGTGCTCCACGTGTTCGCGGCGGGCCTTAGCGTCACCATCCTTGATCCTGACGCGGGCTCGCATGCCTGCTACGTTCAGCCGGTGTAGGTACTCTAGTGGGGACTCATCACTGCGCTTGCGTGCATGATAGTATTGTCACGCCACTGACACTCCTAGCCCACAATACTGTGACCGGAACTCCTTCTCCAGATCTGTCCACTTCGTTCGCGTCGACCGGCTCAGCTGACGGTACCAGTTCCTTGCTGGGCCGGTGAGCAGATCCGCGAAGGTAAGACACTTCTCCTCGTCCGGGGCCTGGTCTCTGGTGAATGCTGACTTGACTTTGCTAATCCAGGCTCGGGCTCGTTCTTCATCATGGTCCTTCCCGGTGAATTCCTTCAAATCGGAGATGGCTGAGATCCTGACTCGCTGGATCATAGCCGTCCCAGCCACCGGCGTCGTCGCCGTCGTCGTGGCTGCTATTCTCCGGGTGCCTGTTGCTCCCAGGTCGTCCGGGTCATATTCCCAGCTCTCTGGATGATCCTGCGATCCCACTGATTCCATGTCTACGTCTTGCGTCCCCACATAGGTCGCAGCCGCGGCCGACTTGCTTCGCCGTGCAGTAGTAGAATGCGTCCTCGAGACCGACGTCATGTTCCGCTCCTGCAAGAATCTGTCCATGGCTGACTGGAAGTACCTTTCCAGTGGATTTGTCGACTCGTGCGACGGATCTGCCTTGGTCGGCTGGACTAACGCCCGAGTTGGCGTCTGGGTTGGCCATGCTACTTTCTCTTGCGGCACCTCGGCGGATGCTCGGTTCCTTAACAGCTCGGTACCTGCCGGGCCTAGCGGCATACGCTTTGGCTCGGTCGAACTGTCCGATCCCACTTCAGAGGTGGCTGACTCGTATGTAGACGATCCTGTGTGGTACTCCTGCGTCGGGGCTTGCTCCTCCTTCGCCTGGTTTGGCCGAGCAGGCTCTGGCGCCTCTTTCTCGCCCACGATAGGCTTCAACTTGTTGAACAGCCGTCGCCGCTGCGATCCGGATTGTATCTAGTTCCAGGCCGAAGAGATCCTTAGCTTCGAAGGCTCCGACTGTAAGACCGGCCTCCTGTGCTAGGCGTAGCAGGTCTGTGGCGGCTTCCAGCTTGTTCATCGTCATCGATGGGGCCTGCACGGGCCCGGTGAGTCCTTCGGGTAGCTGTAGCTGAAGGATTCGCATTACATGGTGGTCTCGTAGGAAGTCCTGCAGCACGATCCGCCTGTAGGCTATTTCTAGCTTGGACTGGGTCCACGTCGCCTTGGTTGCACTTCGATCTTCGGGCTCGGAGTCTGGAGCTCTCAGCTTCTTCCGCGCAGCTCGTGTCTTCTTCTTCGACGTAGTTCCTTGACTCTGCGCGGGGGTTTTGGGCGAGGATCCAACCGCTTTCGCTGCTGGGTGCTCGTCCGGCGGGTCCTGCTTCGCAGCACGACCCGCGGGGGTCCTCGGAAGGACATGTGGAGGGGGTAGAGGCTTCTCCTCGAGATCGGGATCGTCCCGATCTGCCTCTGGTCCGCCGATAGAGTTCCTCCTGGCACTCTGTCGGTTCGAGGATCCATTCTTCAGCGACGCCGCCGGTGATCCTAGCTCCGTCGGCGCTTCTTCTCCCGATTCGTTGCTCACATGCACATCATCTTGGGACTCACGGTGAAATCCCATGTCGCCAAGAGATCCGGGCACGCGCACCATTGTGGTGGAGTGGATCCGCTGGAATTAGCAGGGATCCCACACTCACACACTGCGCCCAGACACCGACTAACGGAGGGGGTACTCCGATAACCGTGGGGTTGCTGAGTGGCTCACCTTGTGTACCCGTCGGCGGGCTGGATCTGCTCTCTCGTTGACACGAGATGCGCAGCGGGTGAACTTGAACGTCCTTGGCGGGGACTTGGGGAGATGTTGGGGTAGATTCGCAGTGGGGGTTCCTTCACGCGAGTCTGGGTTGGTAGATCCTTGGTCTTGGCCGTAGATCTTGTGGATCCGATAAGTAATATACCAGATCCGGAGTTGTTGCCTTGTTGGGGGTGTTGTATCCTTTTCCTTTACGTTGCTTGCCGCCTCCTATTAGCGGGGAAGTTGGGGGGCGAGGGCCGAAGGGCGCGAGCTGCTGGCCAAGCTATCCAGCGGTCTGCCACGTGTGCGGGGTCAAATTACTTGATTAAAGTATGGGCCAATACAAATCCCAATACTAAAGACCAAGTGACTGGTTCCCAAGCAAATTCGACTCTGATTTATGTTAGCCTGTATCCAGCCTTCCCATCCGACTTGGATCCCGCCTGCTACTGGCTCTCATTCCTACCTAGTCCCGCACCGTAGCCTCTGTACCAATAAACCGGTACAGATCCATACCTAATCTAGGGGATCCTAATGTAGGCGACCAGATCCATGTACGCCACACTACCTACGCCCAGCCCATCTTCAACGACCCTGATCCGGCAACCACACCCCCATCCAGCAATCATGGCGTCATCCGAGGGACCCGGCCTCGTCATCAACTGCCGGATCCCATTACCCGTCCAACTGGCGGATCCTGTTCCATCAAGACCTCTTCTTGAGCGGATCTTCTCACCACACTTCGTTGGCACGTGGACCCGAAAGAGGGCACACTCACACACGCACTATCATGCACTTGGCACACTGCGAGCTATGAGAACGACACGCTGGCGATGGCGACGCCAATTGCCTAGAAGCAACGGAAAAGGTGGGATCTAGTGTCACGGGTCACGTCTGAGACCACGGCTGACAGCTGTCCTGACGATGCTCGAGAGCGCGCTGGAGCAAGAGGAAGCGCGGCTACAAGAGGAGCAAGGACAGGACGTGCAAGCATGCCGAGTCTAAGCGTGAGGACCACTCTTCTGTGCGAAGATGGCGCGTGCCGAGGGGCTGAGCACGGAGTGCTCGGCCGTCTGGGTCCAAGGAGGGATGGCATGGACGCCGTGAGGCTCAGGGTCAGGAGGTGAGGCGTCCCCAAGGAGTCGAAGTAGGTGAAGAGCGGGTCGGCGGGGTAGCCGTCGGCCGCGCAAGACGTAGAGTGGAGATTCAGTCGTGAATTCTCCTCGTTAAACGCAAGAAACCCTTTGCATTTTTACGAGACTGCCTTCTTTTCCTTTAGCATCCTACCAGCAAGCTAAGCGTCTACTCTCTGTTGGCCGAAGTACTCGACCCTAACGGAGGAGGACCCCGACAAGTTGGTGGAGAAGCAGGGTACTTCTGTGGAGAAGCAGGATCCAAGAAATTGGGGCGAAGGGTGATCGGCTGATTGATGGATCCAGACTCCGTCGCGGATCCACCAGACTGGCGGATCGGGCCCCGTACCTGGTGTTAGCAGTCGCAACAGAAGACACTACGGGTGCGACCAGACGTCGTGAATGTGTACCCAAGCGACGCCATGCCTCGAGACCCACGATCCAAGAGATCCAGCTGTCAAGTGGACTTGGCTACATCCCGATCCCGATCTGATTCTGAGTCCGACTCAGATGGGTCGGTGCGGTCCCTGGATCGAAGAAGCGGACGATGGATCGGGGGTCACGGTACGGCGGGGGCAATCAGGCGACACGCAAGGAAGGTAACCAAGCTCCATAGAGTCAGTAGGTACAGATGGGATGATAGGATCCATAGGGTGATAGGACTTTGGGATGGGATTGGACTTAAGCATAAATCAGACTCGAATTTGTCATACATCGCAAGTGCCTTCGCTTTCGCCTGGAATCGGGAACGTACATTGGTCCTACGGCGTAGCAAGGTTTGGGTAGTGGAGCTAGCGTTGGTTAAGACTGGATAATACATTGGCCAGTTCTGCAACCTTCCTAGTGACCTACTTGCAAGTGCAGATCCCCGATCCACCCGGAGTTACTACTTGGCCGGGTGCATCCTCGACTCTCAACATCTACGGATCCCGCTATAGGAAGCAGCAAGTACGGCAAAGGAAGACCTGCGAAGGCATCGGAAAGGAACAACAAGCCCCCAAAGGCAACCCCAAGGCCGGATCCAGATCCAGGCCGCCCGATCCCAGTCGACTACCACTGGATCGGAAGTAACGACCGCGAGCAGAGTGAAGATTTCCGCGCTGCTCCACCCACATCCCCGCGTCTCGCCCATACTGTTCTGTCTTCAAGGCTCGGACGCTTCAGCAGACACCAGAGGAGCAGATCCAGCCCTACCGACGGGTACACAAGGTGACCAGTTCAGCACACAGATCACGGATTATCGGGGGACCCCCTCCGTAAGTCGGTGTTCGGGCGCAGTTGGGAAGTTGAATTGGCGATCTCACAGATTTTGCTGATCCCGCTACACCACAATGGTGCGCGTGCCCGCTGAGGGCTGCCCGTGCCGCGCCAGATCCCGCCCAGGACGACCAGGCGCGGTGCCGGCGTCCACGAGTATCTGCGGTGAGCAGGCCACGCCCCCGGACGCACGCGGCGACGAGTGGTGGGCGACGAAAGGGGTCCAAGTGTGCGCGGCAGAGCGCGAGAAGGCCCGCGGCTTGATCGTGTGTGCGGTTGTTTGGCTGGTGCGACACTGGGGTCAAGTCCAGCACTACCTGAGAAGGTGCCTATCCAGCGGTGCGGTGCGCGCCGTGGGAAGAAGAATCCCCGTCGAAGAGGAAGACGTGGCGGAAGGTTTTATCCGCGCGGGAGCGAAGTGGAAGGAGTCGTGTGCAGGTCAAGTGCGCGCGTGGCTTCGGAAGGGAGACAGTCGAGGTCCAAGTAGTGCAAGCGCAAGTCCAAGTCCAAGAGAGGAAGAGCGCGGCTCGACGCGGTGTCGGCCGTGGGGCATGATGTGCCAGCCAGCGTTGGAGAATGCTCGCGCTGGCAGCCGTGGGGCAGCGTTGCGTGGATGCGGTGGCAGCCCGGACGCGTCGGCCGTTGAAGAGTCGGAGGTGGAGCACGAAGCTCGCTGAGAGCAGCTTCTCAACGCCTAGCTCGATCATTGGGGGCAGTGTTGCGTTCAGGCTACAGGAGTCGCTCCAGCCAACTGATGATCCTCCTTGCTCGCAGTGTACCAAGTGCACGACAGGGCATGAGACAGCGTGCCATCTTTCGGATCAACATGCCAGCGTAGCAGCAGCAAGTTGAACGTGCGGAGGACTCTTCTCGGCATCAGCCGTGCAAGCAGTAGTAGCATCACTGCGGACACCTGGTAGATGTGCTCGCCGTGGAAAAGATACCCTGTGAGAAGGAGCGCCTCCACAGTCGTGCATCTTTTCCCCTTGTAGATGACGTAGGCCATGTCGTCACAGTCTCGGAAGAGTTTCTTGAACGGTGCACCGATGCAGTTCCTCTCGAACGAAGTCAGGTTATCGTTCACTGAAGACGTAGCCAGGTACGCCTCTTTCTTCGCACCCAAAGCGCTCTTGGGCTCAATTTTTGGCGGTCGCGCGATGTCCTGAGCCGTTCCGATCCCGTTCGTGGCCAAAGCCAGCGACAGTCGAGCAGACCGCACAGCACTCTTGACCTTTGGACTCAACAACTTTACGATGAAGGACGCGAGCGGAGCTACCACGCCCAGCATCACGGATAGGATCGTCACGACGGACGGCATGTTGTACGTGAAAATAATACACGAGTCGTTCAAGCCGCAGTACTTTGCTCCACGGGCCGAAGTCTTGCGTAGGATCTCGGCGTTCTTGGACAGGATCGACTCGAACGGGGTCTTCTGCCTTGAGAGGAGAAACGATCCGACCGCTATTGTGATCACGATCTGCATGGCCTCCCATACGAGGCGGAAGTGCCGGTCCAGCTGCTGGTCTCCTGACCGCGCCTTGGCCAAGTTGATAAACGAGTACGAAAAGGCGAAGAAGCAGCACGTGAGGTTGGCGACCGATTCCCCGGTCAGAGTTCCGGTGGCCAGCCCCAGCATGTACAGGTCCGAGTTGTAGATGAGGTGGTACGAGATCTGCGCCAGGTAGACCACCTGCATGCGGCCGTTCTGGCACCGGTACGCCCAGATCTGAGTGAGCAGCACGGAGCGCTTGTGCGACATCACCTGGTAGAGACTGATAACCCCCATGAGGAGGATCTGGGCGACCACAATTCCGGGGAGTACGCTTAAACCGACCGTGTCAGCATAGCGACTACGGAACGTGTTGAGGTTCATGCCGATGCGATCGGGGCGGTCTTCGGTCATGTAGTTGACCCATTCCCAAAGTGAATTGAAATAGTTGTGAATGCAGACGTCGCCGGTGCTGCACAATGGGACATCGTCCGGAGAATGCACCATCAATCCATAATTTTCCCAGTGGTCTGAGACCTCACACGCGTCTTCGATATACACCCCCGTTGTGTTCACTGCTCGCACCCGACACGCCCCGTAGTAGGCTCGAAGCAAAGGCTCCACAACAGTAGTTGCCCCGTAGTGAGTGATGGACGCCGGCACCACTCGCGATACGGCAGGCACACTACTCGTGAAGCTGTACGGGAATAAAGTCAGAAGTTCAGGAACCTTGACCAACAAGTCCACCCCCTTGGTGTCAAGCGCCAACTTTGAGCCCACAAGACTATCGTCATTCGCGACAACGGGGCGGCATTCCGTGTAGTCTGGGAACACGTTCAAGTCGACGGCCGGGATCTTGGCGAAGTTGGCGTCGCCCACAGTGGTCGGGTACTGGAACAGCCGCGTGATGGCGATCATGTTCCACTTGGTGACGCATTCATCGGCTTGTTCGATGCCCAGCTCCAGTTCGCGCATCATTTGAGGGGCGACGCTGAGGTTGAGCATCTTGATGACGTTCATGACTTCCTGGGCTGTCCCCGTGACGACGTTCGTGGTGGACCCCCACTCGTTGTTGCTGTTGCGATGGTGCACTTCGCAGTCTAGTTGTGTGTCTCCGTATCGAGGCACGTGCTTGCTGTGAAGTTGTTGCCGATGGTAGGCAATTGTGGTACACGTGGTGGAATACTGGGATCTGATTGGCGGAGCCCCAAGATTTGACACTTCTGATTGGCTGAGAGAAAGGCAAGTTGAAGTTGCCTTTCTGGATACGATCTGCAACATTTACTTTTTGATCCCCAGCCTTCAATACGACGAAGTAGGAGGTGTGCGTTGGTACGATTCATGTTTAAGCATAGGAGACTAGGATATGATAGTTAGTTTGGCCTAACTCATTCTAATTCACTTTCGGATTTCCTTCCTAACCAACACTCGACTACCAAGCCTCGCCCGCATAATCTCAAGTGGTTATGAGCCCAAGCTACGCAGACACCGTGAAGCTCGTGGAAGACAACTACTTCCACTGGGAGTTCAACATGCGGATGTAGCTGTCGCGCAAGGGACTGCTGGCCCACATCGTCAAGCCAGAGTTCGACCAGCTGAGTGACCGCTCCACGCTACAATGGAAGACCGACGATCTGAAGGCCCTTGGTGTGATCGCTGGGGACGTGAGTCTCACATACCAAGTCTACATCCGTGGAGCGACAACCGCTGCTGAATCGTGGCGTCTGCTTGAGGAGCAGTTCAACCGGAACACTATCAAGAATCGGCTCGTCGTGACCAAGAAGTTGCACAACTTCAAGATGGAGCCCGGGACGCGGTTCGCGGCGCATGTGGACCGGTTCAAGGAGCTGGTGCTGCAAATGGAGACGATTGGTGAAGCTCTGGACGAGACTCGCCAACTCGTGCTGCTGCTGGGCAGCCTGACCGAAGAGTACCGGATGATCAGTACCGTACTCGAGAACACGCCGAACATGACGTTGGCGTACGCGATCCAAGCTCTGTCTGGTGTTGAAGTCTCGGAGGATTCGACATCGGCTCGGGAGAAGGCATTCGCAACGAAGAAGGAGTTCCGCAAGCGCGGGTTCTCCGGGAAGTGCTTCTACTGCAAGAAGCTCGGGCACAAGGAACAAGAGTGCCGCAAGAAGAAGGCTGATGAGGGACGTGGACAAGTCCCGCAGGAAGCGTCGGACTTCGCGTTCACAGCTACGGGTGCAATGGAGAAGTCGGAGTGGCTTGTGGACTCCGGTGCCAGCTCGCACATGACCAGTGTCCGGGACAAGTTCGTGTCCATGAAGGAGCTGAAGACGCCGGTCCGCATCACGATCGCGGACGGCACGAAGATCAACGCAGTTGCAAAGGGCACCGTCGGATTGAAGCTGATGGACGGGACGTCCGTCACATTGTCGGATGTTCTATACATCCCGGAATTTGATGGGAGCCTCATCTCGGTGTCGAAGCTGGCCGAGAAGGACGTCAACGCGCAATTCAGCAAGGACAAGTGTATCTTTCGCTTTGGTGGCGTGACGGTGATGGAGGCCAAGCGCTGTGGGAACGTCTATAAGCTGAAGACAGTGGGGGACGAGGTGTGTCATGCGGCGACGACATCTCGTAAGGAGCCATGGGCCGTCGTACACGCCCGTCTCGGCCACATCCCGTACAAGCGCTACGAACAGTTGTTGAGCATGGCAGATGGGGTACCGCGCATCGCAGGCGACGTGCCGACGGATAACGTGTGCGCTGGATGTTGCATGGGGAAGATGCGCGCTGACGACTTCCCACGTCACCCTGACAACTTGGTCAAGAGTGCCGGCGTACTGGACTTGGTGCACACGGACGTCATGGGTCCGATGCAGACCAAGACACCAGGATGCTGCACGTACGCAGTGACCTTCATCGATGACTACTCGAGACACGTGACGGTGTACTTCATGAAGGCGAAATCGGAAGTGCTGTCGAAGTTCAAGATCTTCAAGGCAGCAATGGAGAACGCAACGGGCAAGACGATCAAACGCCTGCGTTCGGACAACGGCGGCGAGTACACAGGCAAGGATTTCAAGGCCTACCTCGACCGCAGCGGCATCAAGCATGAGAAGACGGTGCCGTACACGCCTCAGCAGAATGGACTGGCTGAGCGCATGAACCGAAGTTTGGTGGAGATGGCGCGGTGCATGCTCTACCATGAAGGAATCGACAAGAAGTGGTGGGCAGAATCTGTCAACACGGCGGCCTGGATCATGAACCGGATCCCGAACTCGGTGACCGTGAAGACACCCCACGAGATCGTGCACCGAACCAAGCCTCAACTCAAGAACATGAAGGTGTTTGGTGCACTCGGCTACGCCCACATCGCCGACGAGAAGCGCCGGAAGCTGGACGCGAAGGCGTTCAAGTGTCGATTCCTGGGCTACGAAGATGGTGTGAAGGGATACCGCGTTCTCAACGTGGCAACGGGAAAGGTGCAAATCGTGCGCACCGTGAAGTTCATGGAGACGACTGAGCCCGACCACCTGATGACACGTCTGGATATCGACGACGATGAAGATTCGATTCCGGCTGCACCAAACTCGGGAGGAGTGCCTGCATTGGTGCCCGTTCGCGACGTTTCGACTGAAGTTGAAGTTGGTGGCCCGACTATGGCACCGAATGACGTGACGACAGGTGGAGCAATCGTTCCGTATGCTACCCATCCGATGATTACTCGGTCGCGGGTTCGTCATATCGAAGAGACCAACGATCCGGAGGAGCCCGAAGCTCGCAAGAAGCAAGTCGTTGCGCCGTCAGAGATCAGGACCAAGCGTCAGAGGGTGGACCAAGGTCGTGCCAAGTCGGACGACAACCAGCTCACCGTTCATGGTGGAATGCTGATGGCAGCAACGGAGGAGGTACCAAGGACGTACCAAGAGGCGATTACGAGTGAGGATCGTGCCCAATGGAAGGCAGCGATCGCCAGTGAGCTCAAGTCGCTGATGACCAACAAGACATGGAAGTTGGTGCCCAAGCCCAAACACCAGCGTGCTATTGGCTGCCGCTGGGTGTTCGCGTTGAAGCGCGATGAGACGGGGAGAGTCGTTCGGTACAAGGCTCGTCTCGTGGCCAAGGGGTACTCGCAGCGTCATGGGATCGACTACGAGGAGACCTACTCGCCTGTTGTGTACCTGAACTCTATCCGCGCAAAACTTGCGAAGTCCTGCGCCGATGGGATGGAGATCGACCAGTGTGACATCGACACGGCGTTCCTGTATGGCAAGCTGGAAGAAGAAATCTACATGGTGTTGCCTGAAGGACTTCGAGAACTCCTGGATTTGGCTGAAGCTCAAGGTGAAGATGACGTCGTCTGTCTGCTGTTGCAGAGCTTGTATGGACTCAAGCAAGCGTCTCGCGTATGGAACGGGACGATCGACGCGCATCTCAAGAGCATGGGATTTCGAGCTGCCGATGCTGACCCGTGTGTCTACACGAGAGGTACCGGCGACGACGAGTGCATCGTGTGTCTCTACGTTGACGACATGCTGATTGCATCTCGCCAGCGGACCATCATTGACTCGGTGAAGGCAGGCATCGCGGACATGTTTCGCATCAAGGACCTAGGACGCGCTCGATTTATCCTTGGCATCGAGATCGACTACGACATGGAGGCCAAGACGCTGGGCATCTGCCAGCGGGCGTACACCGCGTTGATCATCAAGAAGTTCGGCCAGGAGAATGCGAAGCCGTGCCTGACTCCACTTGACCCAAGTGTGCAGTTGACCAAGGCGGATGAACCCCAAACCGAGGAAGACAAGGCCAAGATGAAGTTGAAGCCGTATCGCTCGCTTGTGGGAAGTCTGATGTACCTGGCGTGTGGAACTCGACCGGACATTTCAGCTGCAGTGGCCAAGCTGAGCCGCTTTCTGGAAAACCCTGGTGAGAAGCACTGGGATGCTGGTATCCGTGTGGTACGGTACCTACTGAAGACCAAGAATCTCGGAATCGTCTACGATGGATTGCTTGGCACGGAGCTCGTCGCGTACTCGGACGCCGACTGGGCTGGCAACCGCGACGACAGACGCTCGGTTAGTGGAATGATGCTGATGATGTGTGGTGCTCCCGTGGTTTGGCGCTCGACTTTTCAGAAGACAGTCGCGCTGAGCTCGACTGAGGCGGAGTACATGGCTCTCAGCGAATGTGTGAAGGAGGTGGTGTGGATGCGACTACTACTCAAGGATTTGGGTGCGGAGCAGGATGGACCAACGGTGATCTACGAGTACAACCAAGGTGCCATGGCACTGGCGAAGAATGTCGGCTACCAAGCTCGCACCAAGCACATCGACATCCGATACCACTTCATCCGCGAGAAGATCACGAGTGGTGTTGTGGAACTTGACTACGTCGAGTCCAAGAACCAGCTCGCTGATTTCCTGACCAAGGGACTCTCGACGAAGACTCTTCGCTATCTGCTCGAGCGCAGTAACATCACTGAGATGCTCGGGAAGACTGCGAATTGAGTGGGGGTGTTGCGATGGTGCACTTCGCAGTCTAGTTGTGTGTCTCCGTATCGAGGCACGTGCTTGCTGTGAAGTTGTTGCCGATGGTAGGCAATTGTGGTACACGTGGTGGGATACTGGGATCTGATTGGCGGAGCCCCAAGATTTGACACTTCTGATTGGCTGAGAGAAAGGCAAGTTGAAGTTGCCTTTCTGGATACGATCTGCAACATTTACTTTTTGATCCCCAGCCTTCAATGCGACGAAGTAGGAGGTGTGCGTTGGTACGATTCATGTTTAAGCATAGGAGACTAGGATATGATAGTTAGTTTGGCCTAACTCATTCTAATTCACTTTCGGATTTCCTTCCTAACCAACACTCGACTACCAAGCCTCGCCCGCATAATCTCAAGTGTTGCCACTCTGGCAAATTGCATCGCTGCTATCCAGAGCTGCTGCAAGTGCGAGGGCTTCGTCGCTGAGAGCGCTAAAGTCGTAGAGCGATTCAGTGGGCCCCAGACCGCCGTAGGCTTTGAATTGTGGGGCGTTGACGAACGCACTCCCGTTAAACATGGCGTATTTCAGCAAGACGATCTTGCAGGGGCCCAGACACCCCGTGCACCCGCCAGCCATGGACAGATCGTTCTGAGTGAAGGCAAAGACGCTATCTTCGGCCTTGATGAGAACCGTGGCGTCCGATAGATAACGTGTACCGACAAACAGCAGAAGTAACGCGAGGGGTCCGATGAAGATGCGTCCTGCGACCGCAATCGCAGCACCGACGACCGACGGCTTGAGCAGAGGCTTCCATCCTTGAGCCCGGCGGGCTAGATGTTGCTGGTTGTGGTACTCCAGCGCCCAGTCCGCAGTGCTGCCGTTGTCGGAGCCGGCCGCCATTTGACCGAGTCGGTTGGCTCTGGACTCGCGAAACCCGAAGTGAGACTGGATAACAGCTCAAGGCTCTGCGCGTTCCGTAAATAGAGATCGGCACGATCACCTAGAGCGTGAGTGACTGCAAGTTGCCAATGCTTCGGTGGGGGGCCACCGAATTGCTATTCTTTGTCTTCCCCAGGAACAACATCATTGTCCGGACAAACGCCGCCTGCACGTTACCCGGGCCAGTGCAGGCTAAGTTGCTAACTAACGCATTGAGCAACACAAAAAATAGCAGCGACGTTTTATTTATGTTTGAAAGAGAAGTGCAATTGGATACATTGGCTCATGATATGTCAGAAAAATGTGTCCTAGGCTTGCCAGTTTGTTTTGTTTTGGCCCGGAGGCTTGTATATACAGCTCCATGTATGTACAACGCTGCGAGCTACAGGGAAATTAAGGTCTAGTTCAGCCGGAAAATGTAGCCAAAATTGAAGTTGCCTTCTCTCTGACTCGAGCTTCAACATGCGTGACAGTCATCAGTTTGCCTACCGATACGACCACCAACAGCGCAGAGGACTCTCACCAAAGTGCAGTCATGCCTCGCTACTGTATTTTTTCACTCAGGTTGGCTCCACTAGCTTCGAACAAGTTTGATCCGAGATCAGAGTCTGCTCATAATACATTACGTCCAACCGAAAAAGAAAACACTGAAGCGACGTTGTATAGTCCGTATTTTTGTAAGAGCATCAGCACGAAACACAATGCTAAGCACAGTAGAAACGAAACTCATAGTTTGGTTGTTGCAGGGGTGTATAGACTGTAAAACGTTAGGCAACTTTAGGTTACAAACTAAATAACAGTAGCATGACAAACTTCATCAAGAACACTTACTGGTTCGCGGGCTTTGAGCCCGCTGGATTGGCAGGTTGGTGATTTTTTTTGTAGTTGCTATTGCAGTATGCGGTCTATCAACATAAACTGCTCTCTTCAGCTGCTTGCTATCCATACAATTCATCGCCTTGCTCTCTTGCTTTCCTTGTGGCGGGCTCTCGCTTGATCTCGCAATTCGGCTGTTGCTGAAAAAATATTGCGCTATACGAAGGACATCTCCTGCAGCTTGTACGGTGCCAGATGGAAATACTCGCCTTGCTTTTGTAGTTATTGTAGCCCATCCACAAGGATACTTGTAGCTCGAAAGTCAGGTATATTGTAAGAAAAAGTGTGTTTTTTAATTAAGTTTGTCATGCTACTGTTATTTAGTTTGTAACCTGAAGTCGCTTACGAACTGCGAAATATTAATACATGGACTTAAGTTGGCACGCCGTACAATAGCGAATGTTGTACCCTGTAACACGCACCTACTGGTACTAAGCATGACATGGGGATAGTTATTCAAGCTGATACCAGCCACGTAACGCTACTAAGAGTACACAACATAAAAATACACTTTTACGAGCACACAACCGAAATGAATACAATCTGAACTAGATAAATCCCACCCGAGCGAAACGGAGGTGGGTAGCCCTAACTACTACGACTAACCACAAACCCTCCTGCGCGTAGCGCTGGCGCGCGGCTAGTCGAAAGAATAGGCCACCGGCTAAGAACGTGAAATATTCGCGAGATACCGTAGTGCAACTTAGATATCAGTGCTATTTCCTGGACAATTCTGGCTGTTGTGAACGTTTCAGTTATTGTAATATTTCGATGTAAGTAGTCTAACCGGTGGTATTTTCGACTCTTACTCGGTCACTGGACGCCTGCCAAAAGTGTATTAACTTTCCGCATAAGCCGATTTAAGAAAACTAATATTTGTCAGGCGTAGATTTCGCCTCAGTAAACGAAGGGTCACTTCGCCCCCTCATCGTGCAACTGCATAAATTTTATCTTGAGTAAAGTATGCTCACCCTTTTGTAGCAACTTGGTGGCATAAACCCCGACCTTTCACATATATCGACCTCTGCACAATTTATATTTAGAGACAAATTTAGAGAAACACTTCATGTCGATTAAATGCACCTTTTGGCAGGCGTCCACTTTCCGTGGAACTGATGTGCAGCAGCACATGTCAGAAAAATTGAATAAATACGAATCATTTCGCATTATCTCCGTCTAAGCATAGTGATACACAATCTTGTCCATTTAATACACTAGTCTCACTAAATGTGAATACAGCCGCTCGATATACTCGAGCCTGGAGCCCAGTTGGCAAGTTCCAGCCGTGCTATATGAATTCGTGAAAACCCTAGGGTTCGATAGCGTCGCACATACTGGCGACGTTTAGAACAAGGAAAAAGTCACACAGCCGATGGGATAATCCTCTCAAGACGTACATATCCAGGAGGCTCAATATGTTTTTGCATTCTTACAAGCCTACAGCAAGATTCGAAGCTGTGATTTGACCCCAGACAAACATTTATTCGAAACGACCCTCTCAATGCAACATATCACTCACAATTTTGATAAAACACATATATATATAGAAAACATGCACGAAGTTGCTTGAAATAAGGTGCAAAACTGAGCACTATCCGCTAAGACAGACTTTAGGCATCCTGCCTGCCCTTAAAGCGCAGCGAGCATTGCGAGCGACACGCTAACCAACAAAAAATCGCCGCCACGTACTCAGCGTTTTTGGTTGGTGTGTTATCTGGTCAGGTGTGTCAACAAAACGATGTGCCTCATGTAGTATGACCAGCGCAATAAAAGTTAGCACAGCCGTCCTGGTATTTCGTTCGTGGTGGGGATGGCGAAAGGGTTCTCCACAAGCAGAGCTCCGTTTTCGAAATTTGTACCGGAGTCAATTAAAACAAAGCATTACAAATCGTATAGACCTCGGTTGACAAGGGCCTCGCTCCACGGTACCTCGCGTGCATTTGATACTCCCAAAGCTCCGTTTTCCAGGAGTTTGGGAGTAGTGCGTCTAACGGATGCCTTGCTTGTTACACTAAGCTCCAAATCGGCCCAGAGCAAGTTTAGGCGGAGGCCAAGCTACTAGCTTGAAGCTAGTGCCAAAACAAGGTACTCTGACTCGTCGGTTTCCTACCAAATATAGTCTTAAAGTGTGGCTTCGAGCTGCAGGTTACAACGTCTTTGCATGCTTCATATTAGATGTGGTATTGAATTTGTCATACACGACACAAAAACGAAGCTCTGCCTGGAGAGAGCCGACGAAAGCGTTTGTACGGGAGGAGTATGGAGTGTTGCGTTTGGACCGGTCTCGGACCGGTTCCATCCTGATTGATCATGATCTCGCTTGTCGTAGAGTCGCGGCCTGGGTTCACAGAGAAGCAGGGCCGTTTGATTAGCAGTCAGTTCGGAATTCGCCTTGGAATAGAGATTCCATTCGTTCTCACCTCGGTCTTGCTGCTGTCCCTACGCGTGGAGTCAGAACATGGAGTGTGTAGTGACTGGTCGGTATGTACGCAGTACTGCGCGCATACTGTAATTGGTCATACTGCCGGGATGAGATCTCGGGTGTGAATTGTCTCGACTGTAGTGGCGCGGCGTTGAACCGAGAGCGAAGCAGCGACAACATACCCAAGTTTACAAGAAAATAGTACAACACTTGGACTCGTACCTGTAAGTGGAACTATATTCACAGATATAGACAGTAGAATCGGGTGCTGGCATGCGGTGGTGCTAGTTTTCAATATATTGCACTGTAGTCATTCCGACTGCGAATTCCCGAGCTGATCCTATTTTGTACGTGCACGATCTTCCGGAGCAACGCTGGCGCCACAGGTATGTCGCCATCGGTTTGAGGAATATTTAATTTATAGCACCTCTCTAACTATGAGCAGAATTCGCAGCTTCTAACTTTTTAAAGTCATGGCAAAGAATGAATTCATTTCGATTAGTAATATGATATCCAGAGTAATGGGGTAGGAGCCTCGTCAGAGGTATCAAAGCAGATGCCCACCTGGCTGGTCTTGAAGATTGGAGCAGCTTACTTGACCCCGATTGCGTTGCATCGACCAGAAATCGAACCGCTGAAGGGAGCGAGTAGGAATTTTCTGCCGCATCTAGATTGCACAGATGCACCATCCCTCCGTCGTATGGGGTCGACACAGCCAGTGGTACACGTTTTTTCCCGAGTCTACGACTACAAGATTGGAACACGCTGTTAGTGGCTACCAAGGAAACGCCGGTTCACCCTTTGGTGAGGCTGGGGTGTCCTCAGACGCTCGTTCATTCAACTCTCACGGAGATGATATCGCTACGGCGATGTCTGATTCCCGTTATTCATGATGTGATGCTGAGACTATTTCTCGGGGACCTCATCGTGGGTTCTCGGTTATATTTCCTGAGGTCGATAAACCCCACCATACAACAGTGTGTTCGACCAGCGTGCGTAGCGATTGAAACAATCGAGCATTGTTTTTTTGCGTGTCCTGGACTGGCAGAGACGTGGCGAACGCTTTGGGCTCCGTGGCGTCATGTTTTCAAGGTTGAACTGGAGTGGCGACTACTGCTTTTCCCGAAATCCTCTGACCTACAGGATGACTGGAGGCGACACTACAAAGTCTTGCTACTGCTGTGGAGGGTACATACCGCCATCGTGTTCCATGCTACGTGGCGGCTTCGTAATGATATCTACTTTCAAGAAACGGAAGTCCAGCAACCAAGTGTACCAAGTCTTCTCGCTTCCTTTGGAAGACACTGCCAATTCATTTATCGACACTCTGAAGAGTTGAACATCAATGCAGAGCTAGTTGCCTTGATACTTCAACGTTTAGGTTTTCCCAAACCCACCATGGAGCTATCACCTCCGGCGCGTAGGATCTGGATCCCACAGATTTAATTTTTAGATTTAGTAATTTGTAGCTACCATGCAGAACGGTTATCCACTACTAGTTAATCAACGTATTTCCTTGCACAGATGCACCATTCAAGTGAGAACTTGAAACGACACGGCAGTGGGGTCTCCAAGTTCATCGATAGTGTTCCTGGGACCAGTGGGAACTATGCCTCGCCCTCCGTTTGCGTGACACGCAGCAGCGATGCAGATATAGGCCAGCCACCACTGCTATGCCAGCCTTCAGAGTTTGATAAAGTGGTCGTGTTCGTCTTTTTGAATACAAGACATGAAAGAAGTACCACCGAAAAGGAAATACGTGAAATTACCCTGTGCATAATGCTGAATCGGTATCGAGTGGAGCATTCCCGAAGCTCGCCTGTCTGAGGTGGCCTTAGGCTACAGGAGTCGCTCCAGCGATCTGATGATTCTCCTTGCTCGCAGTATACCAAGTGCACGACAGGGCATGAGACAGCGTACCATCTTTCGGGTCAACATGCCAGCGCAGTAGCAGCAAGTTGAACGTGCGAAGGACCCTCCTCGGCACCAACCGTGCGAGCAACAGTAGCATCACTGACGACGCCTGATAGATGTGCTCGCCGTGGAAAGATACCCTGTGAGAAGGAGCGCCTCCACAGTCGTGCAACTTTTACCCTTGTATATTACGTATGCCATGTCGTCACAGTCACGGAAGAGTTTCTTTAACGGTGCACCAATGCAGTTACTCTCGAACGAAGTGATGCTATCGTTCACTGAAGACGTAGCCAGGTACGCCTCTTTCTTCGCGCTCAAAGCGCTTTGTGATTCAATTTTTGACGGTCGCGCTTTTTCCTGAGCCGTACCGATCCCGTTCGTGGCCAAAGCCAGCGACAGTCGAGCAGACCGCACAGCACTCTTGACTTTTGGACTCAACAACTTTACGATGAAGGACGCGAGCAGAGCTACCACGCCCAGCATCACGGATAGGATCGTCACGACGGACGGCATGTTGTACGTGAAAATAATACACGAGTCATTCAAGCCGCAGTACTTTGCTCCACGGGCCGAAGTCTTGCGTAGGATCTCGGCGTTCTTGGACAGGATCGACTCGAACGGGGTCTTCTGCCTTGAGAGGAGAAACGATCCGACCGCTATTGTGATCACGATCTGCATGGCCTCCCATACGAGGCGGAAGTGCCGGTCCAGCTGCTGGTCTCCTGACCGCGCCTTGGCCAAGTTGATAAACGAGTACGAAAAGGCGAAGAAGCAGCACGTGAGGTTGGCGACCGATTCCCCGGTCAGAGTTCCGGTGGCCAGCCCCAGCATGTACAGGTCCGAGTTGTAGATGAGGTGGTACGAGATCTGCGCCAGGTAGACCACCTGCATGCGGCCGTTCTGGCACCGGTACGCCCAGATCTGAGTGAGCAGCACGGAGCGCTTGTGCGACATCACCTGGTAGAGACTGATAACCCCCATGAGGAGGATCTGGGCGACCACAATCCGGGGAGTACGCTTAAACCGACCGTGTCAGCATAGCGACTACGGAACGTGTTGAGGTTCATGCCGATGCGATCGGGGCGGTCTTCGGTCATGTAGTTGACCCATTCCCAAAGTGAATTGAAATAGTTGTGAATGCAGACGTCGCCGGTGCTGCACAATGGGACATCGTCCGGAGAATGCACCATCAATCCATAATTTTCCCAGTGGTCTGAGACCTCACACGCGTCTTCGATATACACCCCGTTGTGTTCACTGCTCGCACCCGACACGCCCCGTAGTAGGCTCGAAGCAAAGGCTCCACAACAGTAGTTGCCCCGTAGTGAGTGATGGACGCCGGCACCACTCGCGATACGGCAGGCACACTACTCGTGAAGCTGTACGGGAATAAAGTCAGAAGTTCAGGAACCTTGACCAACAAGTCCACCCCCTTGGTGTCAAGCGCCAACTTTGAGCCCACAAGACTGTCGTCATTCGCGACAACGGGGCGGCATTCCGTGTAGTCTGGGAACACGTTCAAGTCGACGGCCGGGATCTTGGCGAAGTTGGCGTCGCCCACAGTGGTCGGGTACTGGAACAGCCGCGTGATGGCGATCATGTTCCACTTGGTGACGCATTCATCGGCTTGTTCGATGCCCAGCTCCAGTTCGCGCATCATTTGAGGGGCGACGCTGAGGTTGAGCATCTTGATGACGTTCATGACTTCCTGGGCTGTCCCCGTGACGACGTTCGTGGTGGACCCCCACTCGTTGTTGCCACTCTGGCAAATTGCATCGCTGCTATCCAGAGCTGCTGCAAGTGCGAGGGCTTCGTCGCTGAGAGCGCTAAAGTCGTAGAGCGATTCAGTGGGCCCCAGACCGCCGTAGGCTTTGAATTGTGGGGCGTTGACGAACGCACTCCCGTTAAACATGGCGTATTTCAGCAAGACGATCTTGCAGGGGCCCAGACACCCCGTGCACCCGCCAGCCATGGACAGATCGTTCTGAGTGAAGGCAAAGACGCTATCTTCGGCCTTGATGAGAACCGTGGCGTCCGATAGATAACGTGTACCGACAAACAGCAGAAGTAACGCGAGGGGTCCGATGAAGATGCGTCCTGCGACCGCAATCGCAGCACCGACGACCGACGGCTTGAGCAGAGTCTTCCATCCTTGAGCCCGGCGGGCTAGATGTTGCTGGTTGTGGTACTCCAGCGCCCAGTCCGCAGTGCTGCCGTTGTCGGAGCCGGCCGCCATTTGACCGAGTCGGTTGGCTCTGGACTCGCGAAACCCGAAGTGAGACTGGATAACAGCTCAAGGCTCTGCGCGTTCCGTAAATAGAGATCGGCACGATCACCTAGAGCGTGAGTGACTGCAAGTTGCCAATGCTTCGGTGGGGGGCCACCGAATTGCTATTCTTGGTCTTCCCCAGGAACAACATCATTGTCCGGACAAACGCCGCCTGCACGTTACCCGGGCCAGTGCAGGCTAAGTTGCTAACTAACGCATTGAGCAACACAAAAAATAGCAGCGACGTTTTATTTATGTTTGAAAGAGAAGTGCAATTGGATACATTGGCTCATGATATGTCAGAAAAATGTGTCCTAGGCTTGCCAGTTTGTTTTGTTTTGGCCCGGAGGCTTGTATATACAGCTCCATGTATGTACAACGCTGCGAGCTACAGGGAAATTAAGGTCTAGTTCAGCCGGAAAATGTAGCCAAAATTGAAGTTGCCTTCTCTCTGACTCGAGCTTCAACATGCGTGACAGTCATCAGTTTGCCTACCGATACGACCACCAACAGCGCAGAAAAGTGCAGTCATGCCTCGCTACTGTATTTTTTCACTCAGGTTGGCTCCACTAGCTTCGAACAAGTTTGATCCGAGATCAGAGTCTGCTCATAATACATTACGTCCAACCGAAAAAGAAAACACTGAAGCGACGTTGTATAGTCCGTATTTTTGTAAGAGCATCAGCACGAAACACAATGCTAAGCACAGTAGAAACGAAACTCATAGTTTGGTTGTTGCAGGGGTGTATAGACTGTAAAACGTTAGGCAACTTTAGGTTACAAACTAAATAACAGTAGCATGACAGACTTCATCAAGAACACTTACTGGTTCGCGGGCTTTGAGCCCGCTGGATTGGCAGGTTGGTGATTTTTTTGTAGTTGCTATTGCAGTATGCGGTCTATCAACATAAACTGCTCTCTTCAGCTGCTTGCTATCCATACAATTCATCGCCTTGCTCTCTTGCTTTCCTTGTGGCGGGCTCTCGCTTGATCTCGCAATTCGGCTGTTGCTGAAAAAATATTGCGCTATACGAAGGACATCTCCTGCAGCTTGTACGGTGCCAGATGGAAATACTCGCCTTGCTTTTGTAGTTATTGTAGCCCATCCACAAGGATACTTGTAGCTCGAAAGTCAGGTATATTGTAAGAAAAAGTGTGTTTTTTAATTAAGTTTGTCATGCTACTGTTATTTAGTTTGTAACCTGAAGTCGCTTACGAACTGCGAAATATTAATACATGGACTTAAGTTGGCACGCCGTACAATAGCGAATGTTGTACCCTGTAACACGCACCTACTGGTACTAAGCATGACATGGGGATAGTTATTCAAGCTGATACCAGCCACGTAACGCTACTAAGAGTACACAACATAAAAATACACTTTTACGAGCACACAACCGAAATGAATACAATCTGAACTAGATAAATCCCACCCGAGCGAAACGGAGGTGGGTAGCCCTAACTACTACGACTAACCACAAACCCTCCTGCGCGTAGCGCTGGCGCGCGGCTAGTCGAAAGAATAGGCCACCGGCTAAGAACGTGAAATATTCGCGAGATACCGTAGTGCAACTTAGATATCAGTGCTATTTCCTGGACAATTCTGGCTGTTGTGAACGTTTCAGTTATTGTAATATTTCGATGTAAGTAGTCTAACCGGTGGTATTTTCGACTCTTACTCGGTCACTGGACGCCTGCCAAAAGTGTTCAACGTCTTCCGAGTACGCAAGAAACGGAAGACAAGTTTTCAGACTGCGGGAGATAGCGTAAATTTAGGATAGGTTAGGCAAGAACGAGGACGTGGCTACTCCGGACGCGCCATTCCAGCTTTCTCCTCGCAGCTCAAAGATCAAGCTAAATTCAGCACAAGCTCCGCTCCAAACAGTCGCACAGTCGTTCCAATGGCTCCTATCCAAGGCCTCACGATCGGCTCGTTCCTGCTGCTTCTTCCGGAAGATGTGGGCATGAAGTGGGTAGAGCCCACCTACGTGCAGGTCCGCAGCATCCAAGGAGCAGTTGCGCATGTAGTCCCTGTGCCCCAGCTCGGAACAGGGCAAACGGTGACTGAGGTACCGGTAGAGCTGGCGGAGACCCGAGTGGTCACTGAGAAAGAAGCTCGGACCGACCGTCTGGGCGTCTGGCTCCGCAAAGGGGCTGCCTCCAGCTTCAAAGGTACTTGGCGGTATGGACAAGTCACCACCGCGAAGGCAGGGCGGCTGTATGCTGCTACGCAAGATGGCGCGTCCTGGACATGTCGGGCTGACAAAGCTGTGGGTGTCGACCCCATCGTGGTTCTGTTGTTGTCTTACACCGCCCTAAAATGCCGTGAATGGAGTACCGAACGACTGGAGTCACTGCACAGCACGATTTTAGATCGGATACTAGGGCACTCTCCGCTGGAGCAACCTTCCCGGGACATCACCACCATCCTTTCCGGTTTTGACGACCAAATTCAGCCGCCTCCGCCAGATCGAGTTTGCCGATGGGTTGACCCGCTCAACGGAAAGGTTCAGAATTTTCGACTGCAACACGCAGTAGACTATGTGCACGTGGTCGAAGGATCTAATGCCGTTTGCGCGGAAGTGAGCAGCACTCTTGGATCACTCTTTTGCAGGGAGCCGATATCGGCACCTGATGAGCAGGCGCGCACGGTGGCATCTTCTATCGACTCAATGTTCCGTGACGAAGGACCACTGACACCGTCCGGTCACGTACCGCTAGGAGCAGCAACTCAGTCGCAGACCAGCCCACCCCCGCCGCCTCTTGTCGATTACCAGGCACCAGACCCCGTGTCTGTGGGGTATGCAGGAAGGGGGTCAACTCTACCAAGTCAAGAGATGCTCCTGTCTGCGAGTTCTATGACGGCAAACCCGAGCTCGACCCCACTCCAAGCTCATACGTCTGCGTCGACAATGTATCAGGCACCTGGACATCACGGTGCCGGTCCTCCACCAAGCTACACGCATCCTGTACAATCGTGGCAACCATCAGCACCACCGACCGTTGTGGTAGGGGCTGGTCCCTCCTTGCCAGCTCCATACCCGAATGTGGTTCAAGGTGTTTCTTTCGGCCAACATGGCTACGTGTCTACGCAGCCCAACCCTCATTTCCCGGCTGTTGTGGTAGGAGGAGGCTCGGTAGCTTCACCTCCATACCCGAATGCGGCCAGTAGTGGCATTGGACCATATTCGTATATGCGAACGAGTTCGGCCTCCGGAAATGTTTCATTCCGGCCAGTATCGACCCCAACGGATGATCACACCGCGACAGTGGCAGCCTTATCGTGCAATCCCGCCCTACAAGCTCATTACGTCTCTGTCTACGGGCGCATGCAAATGGCAGAAGCCGCTGTGGCGGCGGCTACGACAACGGCTTCGAGTGGAAAACGAGTTCAAAAGTACGACTTCACCCCGTCCGCGGAGCAGATCCGGCTACACGATTTGGTGTCTGCGCCAAACGTAGAAGGTAGGTCTCCACAGCAATATGTAAGGAACTTGGTGTCCCATGGTGTGATCCCGTTCCTACCTCACCCCGGTATCTGTAACCGCCTTTACGACCTGCAATTCGGCAACTATGGGCTTTCATTTATGCACTTGCTGCCGGTCAATGAGCTTCAACTGCGTGCCTGGCTCAAGACTTCCAAGGTGAACATGCAAAATTTCTCAGCTGCAGTGGACCTACCAGAAGCAGCAACTCCGACGTCTCCTGACGATGTCCGCCGTGCTCTGGGCGCACTACAGAGCTATATGCTTGCCTTTGGTTCGCCCGATGCAATCGACCTGGTCAACACTCTCTACCGACTAGTGGATGGACTTTTTCATCGAATGGACCTGGACCCTCATGACTTATCACCCTTGGTGTACTGGATTGATACGAGTGTTCTGGAGAAATATCGAAATCACGCGCAAATTGACAGTGAACGAGGTGGTACCTCGCGTCTCGAGGTGGTGAAGACTGTAAAACCAACGGATGCTTCCTTCCTGTACGTAATGCAGCTCATTCAAGCGGCTCGACCCAGATCCGCAGCATTCAAAGCCCCGCCGGTATCGTATGCACAGCCGCCGCGTAAAGTGCAGAAGACATCTGCTGGACAAGGACCGAGTGCGAAGAGATCGATTACGGCGTCTCAAGATCGCATTCCTCCTCACATTGCACGGCAAATACCCAAAAGAGGGAGAAAAGGACTGTGCCTCCTCTCGCTTACTGTGGCAGGCTGTCCCGGATCGCCAGATGACCCAAGTGAGTGCTCGTTTAGCCGTCGGGCGCACTTCATGCCAGCCAAAATTCCTGAAGCAGTGCTCAAGTACACGGCTGACAACATCGGGAAACTGCGTGATGACGTACCGCGCGAATGAAGACGCGGGGGTCCTTTGAAAGAGTCCTCGAACACAATATATACACCGTTTGCACCTCGTGTTCGACAAGTTCTTTTAAAGCGGCTCGAGCAAAAGAAACAGGACCACGAACAAACAATCAACACAGCTTTGGGCATCCAGAGAAATGGTCCCGACAAAACCCCAATGGGAAGGTAGACCGATTGTTTCAGACGCGTTTGTCGAGTTGGATACGCAGCAACAAGCTGTCTCTCGAAGATACCGTTTTGTGGATCCGCGGCCAAACTGATGTTGATTCTCGCCCAAACAAAGCTCTGGACCCCCAGACGTACGAGCTACTGCTTGGAGACTACGAACACCTCGCCCTAATGATTTCAATCGCCAAAAACGGGTATGAAGCTCGGTGGGTGCGCCCGTGTCGCCAAGACCGCTGGCACAACAATCATAAGTCCGCGCAACAGTATGAAAAAAGCGTACTCCGCAGCATCGCCGCAGGCCAAGCTCTGGGCGAGTATCTGGTGGTCGACGCTGACGTGCTAAAGCTTTGGAAAGTCCACACAAGCCCATTTGGAGCGGTACCAAAAGCTGACATCGATCCCTACATCGAGTCGAGACTTATTCATGATCTATCATTTCCGCCAAACAACTCTACCAACTCAGCAACAGACCAAGATTCTCTCCCCGAAGTTCATTTCACCAGTGTAAAGCAGCTAGCCCAACGTATCGAGGACGAACACGCCAGACTGGAAAAATTGGGCCTTTGTCATACTCGCATTTTGATATGCAAGGGCGATGTCAAAGGTGCATTTCGCCACCTCCGGATCGTCGCGAGAGATGCTCAATGGATGGGCGGTGTTCTCGCGAAACTCGGTATTGGCGTAGTTGACATGTCTGCAGCCTTTGGCTGGACAGGCTCACCTGCTTTCTACGGTGTTTTTGGCCGAGCGATCTCCTATCTACTTGGTCGCGAGTCTCCAGCCACCATGTGTCCTACCAGCAAAGACACCCGCCCGTTTTTCCCGTTCGAGTGGGTCGACGATCACGTTCTAATCGAAGCGGACGTAAATGATCGCTGTGCGATTGCTGTGGACGTGCTAAGACTAGCCATGCTAGCTGTACTTGGCCCAACCGCAATAAACGAGGCGAAGTTTTCCAACTGGGAAGAAGGCCTTGTCGCCCTGGGACTGGAGTGGGATTGCAGGCGTCGTACAGTCTCAATTCCGACTGAGAAACTAGCCAAGGCTCTCAACCGAGTCCAAACAGCTCAAGCGGCGGAGTACATTTCGTTAAAGCAGCTTCAAGAATTATTAGGCAGTCTACGGCATGTTTGCCTGTGTGTTCGAGCCGCCAAACCATTCTTTCAGCATCTCCAATCCAAGTGTAAGCTGAAAAACCGCAACCGTCGAATTCCTGTGTGCATCGAGTTGCGTGACGACCTAAATTGGTTTGAAACGATTTTACGTGCCGGTCGTCTTCGAGGTGTGCCGACAAGACTTTTTGTGTCACTCCCTCCCCCCGACGCCCACCTGTACGTCGATGCAAGTGACGATGGTCTGGTGGCGCTGGATCCGGCAAATCAGCGATACATTCGTTGTGTATTTGACGAAGACGAACGTGCACTAATTGCTTCCGGCGAGTTCGACATCAATATCCGCGAACAATTATCAATCGTGCTGGCGACACTACTTTTCGCTCCGAGTTGGCACCAGCAGTTTTGTCCCGGTGTTCCCCATATTCGCTTTTGGTCTGATAATACGACGGCAGTGGCAAGATCAAACGTGTTGGCCTCCAATCATCCATTCAGTATGGTGCTGAATCGAACAATTGGTCTAGTGGAAGCCGTATTCACGGTGCCGGTGAAAATTCGACATATCTACAGGACATTCTCACAAGTCTTCGATCCCACTCACTGGCCAAGTCATCAAGAAAGAAGTATATCGCCACCTGGCACGAATGGACTCTCTGGTGCAGATCTCATGGGTTTACAGTGCAGTTGCCCCCTTCGCCGGAACACCATTCTTACCAACTGGCCCTCTTTGGGGTCTTCTGTTGGTCAACGGGAACCTACGGCAAAACCAATAATCCCAGCACCGTTTTGTCCAAGGTTAGCCATGTGTCGTGGTGTCATCAAGTCGCCTTTGGATATCCAGTATCGCTCTTACCCTCCGACAAGCTGGCAGTGCGAGGGATGCAGCGGCTGTCTTCTCCGCCCCAGAGAAAACAACCAGTTACGCTCCCAATGCTTCGAGCCATGTGGGAAGCCCTCGACTTCCGCCTTGCCCACGACCGCGTGTTGTGGGGGGTTACGGTCGTGGGCTTCTTCTTTATGCTGAGGCGCAGCGAATACTTGGCCACCAGTGGCCAGCTTCAGAAGTACGCACTTCGTGTCGGTGATTTCGCCTTCTTACGAACTAGTGGAGCTGCTGCAAGTAGGCGCCAAAATGTGGAAATTGTGGAGATCTGTTTTCGGGGCAGCAAAACGGACCAATTTGGTGTCTCGACAACTCGCCGATTGCATCGCTCCGGTACTAGTTGGCTATGTCCCGTACGAGCTGCATGGTTTTTGGTTCAGCACGCGGAGTCGCTACGGCCAGCCCAAAACCCGCCAATTTGCCTTGTTGAGACCTCACATATGATCGGATCAGAGGAAGTGACGTCACTGCTTCGGAAGGGGGCACTTGCGATTGGACTGAAACCATCCGAATACAGCACTCACTCGCTGAGAAGCGGTGGTGCTACTGCGCTTTTTGAGGCAGGGGCTGAAGACAACTTAATCCGACAGCAAGGCCGCTGGTCAAGTGATTGTTTTCAAGTCTACACACGAATCGACGCTGTGTCTTGCTCTCGAGTTGCGGCACGAATGGTGGACACATCACTGTAATGTCGCCGATCTGGATTGTGGGGGGTGCGATCCCGTTTGTGGATCGCGATCGGCTTTAATAAAGCTAATCCAGCAATGTGCTGGTTCCCCCAAATTTGCAGACATCGTCAGCAAGAAGGAAATCAACGTCTTCCGAGTACGCAAGAAACGGAAGACAAGTTTTCAGACTGCGGGAGATAGCGTAAATTTAGGATAGGTTAGGCAAGAACGAGGACGTGGCTACTCCGGACGCGCCATTCCAGCTTTCTCCTCGCAGCTCAAAGATCAACCCACCTCACCACTCCCTGGGTGCGATCCCGTTTGTGGATCGCGATCGGCTTTAATAAAGCTAATCCAGCAATATGCTGGTTTCCCCCAAATTTGCAGACATCGTCAGCAAGAAGGAAAATTAACTTTCCGCATAAGCCGATTTAAGAAAACTAATATTTGTCAGGCGTAGATTTCGCCTCAGTAAACGAAGGGTCACTTCGCCCCCTCATCGTGCAACTGCATAAATTTTATCTTGAGTAAAGTATGCTCACCCTTTTGTAGCAACTTGGTGGCATAAACCCCGACCTTTCACATATATCGACCTCTGCACAATTTATATTTAGAGACAAATTTAGAGAAACACTTCATGTCGATTAAATGCACCTTTTGGCAGGCGTCCACTTTCCGTGGAACTGATGTGCAGCAGCACATGTCAGAAAAATTGAATAAATACGAATCATTTCGCATTATCTCCGTCTAAGCATAGTGATACACAATCTTGTCCATTTAATACACTAGTCTCACTAAATGTGAATACAGCCGCTCGATATACTCGAGCCTGGAGCCCAGTTGGCAAGTTCCAGCCGTGCTATATGAATTCGTGAAAACCCTAGGGTTCGATAGCGTCGCACATACTGGCGACGTTTAGAACAAGGAAAAAGTCACACAGCCGATGGGATAATCCTCTCAAGACGTACATATCCAGGAGGCTCAATATGTTCTTGCATTCTTACAAGCCTACAGCAAGATTCGAAGCTGTGATTTGACCCCAGACAAAC
Source organism: Phytophthora melonis (assembly GCA_024211575.1). Taxonomy (NCBI): domain Eukaryota; phylum Oomycota; class Peronosporomycetes; order Peronosporales; family Peronosporaceae; genus Phytophthora; species Phytophthora melonis. The sequence continues at coordinate 2,291,196 of JAMXKT010000085.1, forward strand.
ATTTATTCGAAACGACCCTCTCAATGCAACATATCACTCACAATTTTGATAAAACACATATATATATAGAAAACATGCACGAAGTTGCTTGAAATAAGGACTTTTGCAAAACTGAGCACCATCCGCTAAGACAGACTTTAGGCATCCTGCCTGCCCTTAAAGCGCAGCGAGCATTGCGAGCGACACGCTAACCAACAAAAAATCGCCGCCACGTACTCAGCGTTTTTGGTTGGTGTGTTATCTGGTCAGGTGTGTCAACAAAACGATGTGCCTCATGTAGTATGACCAGCGCAATAAAAGTTAGCACAGCCGTCCTGGTATTTCGTTCGTGGTGGGGATGGCGAAAGGGTTCTCCACAAGCAGAGCTCCGTTTTCGAAATTTGTACCGGAGTCAATTAAAACAAAGCATTACAAATCGTATAGACCTCGGTTGACAAGGGCCTCGCTCCACGGTACCTCGCGTGCATTTGATACTCCCAAAGCTCCGTTTTCCAGGAGTTTGGGAGTAGTGCGTCTAACGGATGCCTTGCTTGTTACACTAAGCTCCAAATCGGCCCAGAGCAAGTTTAGGCGGAGGCCAAGCTACTAGCTTGAAGCTAGTGCCAAAACAAGGTACTCTGACTCGTCGGTTTCCTACCAAATATAGTCTTAAAGTGTGGCTTCGAGCTGCAGGTTACAACGTCTTTGCATGCTTCATATTAGATGTGGTATTGAATTTGTCATACACGACACAAAAACGAAGCTCTGCCTGGAGAGAGCCGACGAAAGCGTTTGTACGGGAGGAGTATGGAGTGTTGCGTTTGGACCGGTCTCGGACCGGTTCCATCCTGATTGATCATGATCTCGCTTGTCGTAGAGTCGCGGCCTGGGTTCACAGAGAAGCAGGGCCGTTTGATTAGCAGTCAGTTCGGAATTCGCCTTGGAATAGAGATTCCATTCGTTCTCACCTCGGTCTTGCTGCTGTCCCTACGCGTGGAGTCAGAACATGGAGTGTGTAGTGACTGGTCGGTATGTACGCAGTACTGCGCGCATACTGTAATTGGTCATACTGCCGGGATGAGATCTCGGGTGTGAATTGTCTCGACTGTAGTGGCGCGGCGTTGAACCGAGAGCGAAGCAGCGACAACATACCCAAGTTTACAAGAAAATAGTACAACACTTGGACTCGTACCTGTAAGTGGAACTATATTCACAGATATAGACAGTAGAATCGGGTGCTGGCATGCGGTGGTGCTAGTTTTCAATATATTGCACTGTAGTCATTCCGACTGCGAATTCCCGAGCTGATCCTATTTTGTACGTGCACGATCTTCCGGAGCAACGCTGGCGCCACAGGTATGTCGCCATCGGTTTGAGGAATATTTAATTTATAGCACCTCTCTAACTATGAGCAGAATTCGCAGCTTCTAACTTTTTAAAGTCATGGCAAAGAATGAATTCATTTCGATTAGTAATATGATATCCAGAGTAATGGGGTAGGAGCCTCGTCAGAGGTATCAAAGCAGATGCCCACCTGGCTGGTCTTGAAGATTGGAGCAGCTTACTTGACCCCGATTGCGTTGCATCGACCAGAAATCGAACCGCTGAAGGGAGCGAGTAGGAATTTTCTGCCGCATCTAGATTGCACAGATGCACCATTCAAGTGAGAACTTGAAACGACACGGCAGTGGGGTCTCCAAGTTCATCGATAGTGTTCCTGGGACCAGTGGGAACTATGCCTCGCCCTCCGTTTGCGTGACACGCAGCAGCGATGCAGATATAGGCCAGCCACCACTGCTATGCCAGCCTTCAGAGTTTGATAAAGTGGTCGTGTTCGTCTTTTTGAATACAAGACATGAAAGAAGTACCACCGAAAAGGAAATACGTGAAATTACCCTGTGCATAATGCTGAATCGGTATCGAGTGGAGCATTCCCGAAGCTCGCCTGTCTGAGGTGGCCTTAGGCTACAGGAGTCGCTCCAGCGATCTGATGATTCTCCTTGCTCGCAGTATACCAAGTGCACGACAGGGCATGAGACAGCGTACCATCTTTCGGGTCAACATGCCAGCGCAGTAGCAGCAAGTTGAACGTGCGAAGGACCCTCCTCGGCACCAACCGTGCGAGCAACAGTAGCATCACTGACGACGCCTGATAGATGTGCTCGCCGTGGAAAAGATACCCTGTGAGAAGGAGCGCCTCCACAGTCGTGCATCTTTTCCCCTTGTAGATGACGTAGGCCATGTCGTCACAGTCTCGGAAGAGTTTCTTGAACGGTGCACCGATGCAGTTCCTCTCGAACGAAGTGAGGCTATCGTTCACTGAAGACGTAGCCAGGTACGCCTCTTTCTTCGCGCTCAAAGCGCTTTGTGATTCAATTTTTGACGGTCGCGCTTTTTCCTGAGCCGTACCGATCCCGTTCGTGGCCAAAGCCAGCGACAGTCGAGCAGACCGCACAGCACTCTTGACTTTTGGACTCAACAACTTTACGATGAAGGACGCGAGCAGAGCTACCACGCCCAGCATCACGGATAGGATCGTCACGACGGACGGCATGTTGTACGTGAAAATAATACAGGAGTCATTCAAGCCGCAGTACTTTGCTCCACGGGCTGACGTCTTGCGTAGAATCTCGGCGTTCTTGGACAGGATCGACTCGAACGGGGTTTTCTGCCACGAGAGGAGAAACGATCCGACTACAACCGTGATCACGATCTGCATGGCCTCCCATACGAGGCGGAAGTGCCGGTCCAGCTGCTGGTCTCCTGACCGCGCCTTGATCAGGTTGACGAATGAATACGAGAAGGCGAAGAAGCAGCACGTGAGGTTGGCGACCGATTCCCCGGTCAGAGTCCCTGTGGCCAGCCCCAACGAGATCTGCGCCAGGTAGACCACCTGCATGCGGCCGTTCTGGCACCGGTACGCCCAGATCTGAGTGAGCAGCACGGAGCGCTTGTGCGACATCACCTGGTAGAGACTGATAACCCCCATGAGGAGGATCTGGGCGACCACAATTCCGGGGAGTACACTAATACCGACCGTGTCAGCATAGCGACTACGGAACGTGTTGAGGTTCATGCCGATGCGATCGGGGCGGTCTTCGGTCATGTAGTTGACCCATTCCCAAAGTGAATTGAAATAGTTGTGAATGCAGACGTCGCCGGTGCTGCACAATGGGACATCGTCCGGAGAATGCACCATCAATCCATAATTTTCCCAGTGGTCTGAGACCTCACACGCGTCTTCGATATACACCCCCGTTGTGTTCACTGCTCGCACCCGACACGCCCCGTAGTAGGCTCGAAGCAACGGCTCCACAACAGTAGTTGCCCCGTAGTGAGTGATGGACGCCGGCACCACTCGCGATACGGCAGGCACACTACTCGTGAAGCTGTACGGGAATAAAGTCAGAAGTTCAGGAACCTTGACCAACAAGTCCACCCCCTTGGTGTCAAGCGCCAACTTTGAGCCCACAAGACTGTCGTCATTCGCGACAACGGGGCGGCATTCCGTGTAGTCTGGGAACACGTTCAAGTCGACGGCCGGGATCTTGGCGAAGTTGGCGTCGCCCACAGTGGTCGGGTACTGGAACAGCCGCGTGATGGCGATCATGTTCCACTTGGTGACGCATTCATCGGCTTGTTCGATGCCCAGCTCCAGTTCGCGCATCATTTGAGGGGCGACGCTGAGGTTGAGCATCTTGATGACGTTCATGACTTCCTGGGCTGTCCCCGTGACGACGTTCGTGGTGGACCCCCACTCGTTGTTGCCACTCTGGCAAATTGCATCGCTGCTATCCAGAGCTGCTGCAAGTGCGAGGGCTTCGTCGCTGAGAGCGCTAAAGTCGTAGAGCGATTCAGTGGGCCCCAGACCGCCGTAGGCTTTGAATTGTGGGGCGTTGACGAACGCACTCCCGTTAAACATGGCGTATTTCAGCAAGACGATCTTGCAGGGGCCCAGACACCCCGTGCACCCGCCAGCCATGGACAGATTGTTCTGAGTGAAGGCAAAGACGCTATCTTCGGCCTTGATGAGAACCGTGGCGTCCGATAGATAACGTGTACCGACAAACAGCAGAAGTAACGCGAGGGGTCCGATGAAGATGCGTCCTGCGACCGCAATCGCAGCACCGACGACCGACGGCTTGAGCAGAGTCTTCCATCCTTGAGCCCGGCGGGCTAGATGTTGCTGGTTGTGGTACTCCAGCGCCCAGTCCGCAGTGCTGCCGTTGTCGGAGCCGGCCGCCATTTGACCGAGTCGGTTGGCTCTGGACTCGCGAAACCCGAAGTGAGACTGGATAACAGCTCAAGGCTCTGCGCGTTCCGTAAATAGAGATCGGCACGATCACCTAGAGCGTGAGTGACTGCAAGTTGCCAATGCTTCGGTGGGGGGCCACCGAATTGCTATTCTTGGTCTTCCCCAGGAACAACATCATTGTCCGGACAAACGCCGCCTGCACGTTACCCGGGCCAGTGCAGGCTAAGTTGCTAACTAACGCATTGAGCAACACAAAAAATAGCAGCGACGTTTTATTTATGTTTGAAAGAGAAGTGCAATTGGATACATTGGCTCATGATATGTCAGAAAAATGTGTCCTAGGCTTGCCAGTTTGTTTTGTTTTGGCCCGGAGGCTTGTATATACAGCTCCATGTATGTACAACGCTGCGAGCTACAGGGAAATTAAGGTCCAGTTCAGCCGGAAAATGTAGCCAAAATTGAAGTTGCCTTCTCTCTGACTCGAGCTTCAACATGCGTGACAGTCATCAGTTTGCCTACCGATACGACCACCAACAGCGCAGAAAAGTGCAGTCATGCCTCGCTACTGTATTTTTTCACTCAGGTTGGCTCCACTAGCTTCGAACAAGTTTGATCCGAGATCAGAGTCTGCTCATAATACATTACGTCCAACCGAAAAAGAAAACACTGAAGCGACGTTGTATAGTCCGTATTTTTGTAAGAGCATCAGCACGAAACACAATGCTAAGCACAGTAGAAACGAAACTCATAGTTTGGTTGTTGCAGGGGTGTATAGACTGTAAAACGTTAGGCAACTTTAGGTTACAAACTAAATAACAGTAGCATGACAAACTTCATCAAGAACACTTACTGGTTCGCGGGCTTTGAGCCCGCTGGATTGGCAGGTTGGTGATTTTTTTGTAGTTGCTATTGCAGTATGCGGTCTATCAACATAAACTGCTCTCTTCAGCTGCTTGCTATCCATACAATTCATCGCCTTGCTCTCTTGCTTTCCTTGTGGCGGGCTCTCGCTTGATCTCGCAATTCGGCTGTTGCTGAAAAAATATTGCGCTATACGAAGGACATCTCCTGCAGCTTGTACGGTGCCAGATGGAAATACTCGCCTTGCTTTTGTAGTTATTGTAGCCCATCCACAAGGATACTTGTAGCTCGAAAGTCAGGTATATTGTAAGAAAAAGTGTGTTTTTTAATTAAGTTTGTCATGCTACTGTTATTTAGTTTGTAACCTGAAGTCGCTTACGAACTGCGAAATATTAATACATGGACTTAAGTTGGCACGCCGTACAATAGCGAATGTTGTACCCTGTAACACGCACCTACTGGTACTAAGCATGACATGGGGATAGTTATTCAAGCTGATACCAGCCACGTAACGCTACTAAGAGTACACAACATAAAAATACACTTTTACGTGCACACAACCGAAATGAATACAATCTGAACTAGATAAAGCCCACCCGAGCGAAACGGAGGTGGGTAGCCCTAACTACTACGACTAACCACAAACCCTCCTGCGCGTAGCGCTGGCGCGCGGCTAGTCGAAAGAATAGGCCACCGGCTAAGAACGTGAAATATTCGCGAGATACCGTAGTGCAACTTAGATATCAGTGCTATTTCCTGGACAATTCTGGCTATTGTGAACGTTTCAGTTATTGTAATATTTCGATGTAAGTAGTCTAACCGGTGGTATTTTCGACTCTTACTCGGTCACTTTCCGTGGACTGATGTGCAGCAGCACATGTCAGAAAAATTGAATAAATACGAATCATTTCGCATTATCTCCGTCTAAGCATAGTGATACACAATCTTGTCCATTTAATACACTAGTCTTACTAAATGTGAATACAGCCGCTCGATATACTCGAGCCTGGAGCCCAGTTGGCAAGTTCCAGCCGTGCTATATGAATTCGTGAAAACCCTAGGGTTCGATAGCGTCGCACATACTGGCGACGTTTAGAACAAGGAAAAAGTCACACAGCCGATGGGATAATCCTCTCAAGACGTACATATCCAGAAGGCTCAATATGTTTTTGCATTCTTACAAGCCTACAGCAAGATTCGAAGCTGTGATTTGACCCCAGACAAACATTTATTCGAAACGACCCTCTCAATGCAACATATCACTCACAATTTTGATAAAACACATATATATATAGAAAACATGCACGAAGTTGCTTGAAATAAGGACTTTTGCAAAACTGAGCACCATCCGCTAAGACAGACTTTAGGCATCCTGCCTGCCCTTAAAGCGCAGCGAGCATTGCGAGCGACACGCTAACCAACAAAAAATCGCCGCCACGTACTCAGCGTTTTTGGTTGGTGTGTTATCTGGTCAGGTGTGTCAACAAAACGATGTGCCTCATGTAGTATGACCAGCGCAATAAAAGTTAGCACAGCCGTCCTGGTATTTCGTTCGTGGTGGGGATGGCGAAAGGGTTCTCCACAAGCAGAGCTCCGTTTTCGAAATTTGTACCGGAGTCAATTAAAACAAAGCATTACAAATCGTATAGACCTCGGTTGACAAGGGCCTCGCTCCACGGTACCTCGCGTGCATTTGATACTCCCAAAGATCCGTTTTCCAGGTGTTTGGGAGTAGTGCGTCTAACGGATGCCTTGCTTGTTACACTAAGTGTTGCGATTGTGCACTTCGCAGTCTAGTTTTGTGTCTCCGTATCGAGGCACGTGCTTGCTGTGAAGTTGTTGCCGATGGTAGGCAATTGTGGTACACCTGGTGTAATACTGGGATCTGATTGGAGGAGCCCCAAGATTTGACAATTCTGATTGGCTGAGAGAAAGGCAAGTTGAAGTTGCCTTTCTGGATACGATCTGCAACATTTACTTTTGATCCCCAGCCTTCAATACGATGAAGTAGGAGGTGTGCGTTGGTACGATTCATGTTTAAGCATAGAACACTAGGATATGATAGTTAGTTTGGCCTAACTCATTCTAACTCACTTTCGCATTTCCTTCCTAACCAACACTCGACTACGAAGCCTCGCCCGCATAATCTCAAGTGGTTATGAGCCCAAGCTACGCAGACACCGTGAAGCTCGTGGAAGACAACTACTTCCACTGGGAGTTCAACATGCGGATGAAGCTGTCGCGCAAGGGACTGCTGACCCACATCGTCAAGCCAGAGTTCGACCAGCTGAGTGACCGCCCCACGGTACAATGGAAGACCGACGATCTGAAGGCCCTTGGTGTGATCGCTGGGGACGTGAGTCTCACGTACCAACTCTACATCCGTGGAGCGACAACCGCTGCTGAATCGTGGCGTCTGCTTGAGGAGCAGTTCAACCGGAACACTCTCAAGAATCGGCTCGTCGTGACCAAGAAGTTGCACAACTTCAAGATGGAGCCCGGGACGCGGTTTGCGGCGCATGTTGACCGGTTCAAGGAGCTGGTGCTGCAAATGGAGACGATTGGTGAAGCCCTGGACGAGACTCGCCAACTCGTGCTGCTGCTGGGCAGCCTGACCGAAGAGTACCGGATGATCAGTACCGTACTCGAGAACACGCCGAACATGACGTTGGCGTACGCGATCCAAGCTCTGTCTGGTGTTGAAGTCTCGGAGGATTCGACATCGGCTCGGGAGAAGGCATTCGCAGCGAAAAAGGAGTTCCGCAAGCGCGGGTTCTCCGGGAAGTGCTTCTACTGCAAGAAGCTCGGGCACAAGGAATAAGAGTGCCGCAAGAAGAAGGCTGATGAGGGACGTGGACAAGTCGCGCAGGAAACGTCGGACTTCGCGTTCACAGCTACGGGTGCAATGGCGAAGTCGGAGTGGCTTGTAGTGGACTCCGGTGCCAGCTCGCACATGACCAGCGTCCGGGACAAGTTCGTGTCCATGAAGGAGCTGAAGACGCCGGTCCGCATCACGATCGCGGACGGCACGAAGATCGACGCAGTTGCAAAGGGCACCGTCGGATTGAAGCTGATGGACATAACTTCCATCACATTATCGGATGTTCTGTACATCCCGGAAGTTCATGGGAGCCTAATCTTGGTGTCGAAGCTGGCCGAGAAAGACGTCGACGCGCAATTCAGCAAGGACAAGTGTGTCTTTCGCTTTGGCGGCGTGACAGTGATGGAGGCCAAGCGCTGTGGAAACGTCTACAAGCTGAAGACAGTGGGGGACGAGGTGTGTCGTGCGGCGACGGCATCTCGTAAGGAGCCATGGGCCGTCGTGCACGCCCGTCTCGGCCACATCCCGTACAAGCGCTACGAACAGCTTTTGAGCATGGCAGATGGGGTACCGCGCATTGCAGGCGATGTGCCGACGGATAACGTGTGCGCTGGATGTTGCAGGGGGAAGATGCGCGCTGACGACTTCCCACGTCACCCTGACAACTTGGTCAAGAGTGCCGGTGTACTGGACTTGACGTCATGGGTCCAAGACACCAGGAGGCTGCACGTACGCAGTGACCTTCATCGATGACTACTCGAGACACGTGACGGTATACTTCATGAAGGCGAAATCGGAGGTGCTGTCGAAGTTCAAGATCTTCAAGGCAGCAATGGAGAACGCAACGGGCAAGACGATCAGACGCCTGCGCTCGGACAATGGCGGCGAGTACGCAGGCAAGGAGTTCAAGGCCTACCTCGGCCGCAGCGGCATCAAGCATGAGAAGACCGTGCAGTACACGCCTCAGCAGAATGGACTGGCTGAGCGCATGAGCCGAAGTTTGGTGGAGATGGCGCGCTTCATGCTCTACCATGAAGGAATCGACAAGACGTGGTGGGCAAAATATGGCAACACGGCGGCCTGGATCATGGACCGGATCCCGAACTCGGTGACCGTGAAGACACCCCACGAGATCGTGCACCGAACCCAGCCTCAACTCAAGAACATGAAGGTGTTTGGTGCACTCGGCTACGCCCACATCGCCGACGATAAGCGTCGGAAGCTGGACGCGAAGGCGTTCAGTGTCGATTCCTGGGCTACGAAGATGGTGTGAAGGGATACCGCGTTCTCAACGTGGCGACGGTAAAGGTGCAAATCGTGCGCACTGTGAAGTTCATGGAGACGAGTGAACCCGACCACCTGATGACGTGCCTGGAGATTGACGACGATGAAGACTCGACTCCGGCGGCATCAGGCTCAGGCGGCGTACCTGCACTGGTGCCTGTTCGCGACGTTTCGGCTGAAGTTGAAGTTGGCGGCTCGACTATGTCGCCGAATGACGTGATGACAGGTGGACCAATCGTTCCGTACACTACCCATCCGATGATTACTCAGTCGCGTGCTCGTCATATTGAAGAGACCAACGATTCTGAGGACCCCGGGGCTCGCAAGAAGCAAGTCGTTGCGCCACCCAAGATCAGGACGAAGCTCCAGAAGGTGGACCAAGGTCGCGCCAAGTCGGACGACAACCAGCTTGCCATCCACGGAGGAGTCTTGATGGCTGCAACAGATGAGGTTCCACAGACGTACCAAGAGGCGATTACGAGCGAGGATCATGCGCAATGGAAGGCAGCGATCGCCAGTGAGCTCAAGGCGCTGATTACCAACAAGACATGGAAGTTGGTGCCCAAGCCCAAACACCAGCGTGCTATTGGCTGCCGCTGGGTGTTCGCGTTGAACCGCGATGAGACGGGGAGAGTCGTTCGGTACAAAGCTCGTCTCTTGGCCAAGGGGTACTCACAGCGACATGGGATCGACTACGAGGAGACCTACTCGCCGGTTGTGTACCTGAACTCCATTCGTGCGAGACTCGCGAAGTGCTGCGCTGATGGAATGGAGATTGACCAGCGTGACATCGATACTGCGTTTTTGTATGGAAATTTATCAGCCAATCAAATAACTCTATTCTGATGATGTGGCATTTTTATCAAAAGGCACCCTCGGATAAATTACACCACACATATATTACCACTGGCCAGTCCAGTCCAGCACTCTATTTTTGTATTGGAGTGCTACCCCAGCAGTAAAGCAAGCCTACTATGCCTCGCACAGGACGCCCGCGCATTAAAGGCTTCCAGGCTACGTCGCCGCAATATGAGCGATCGGCTGTGAGCTTCAACCAAAGGAAGACCATTAACGACTTCAGCAACGTCCACGGCGCAGCTGAAGCGGTGTCGAAGTTCTACCCGTCGCTTGAAGGTGCAGAGCGCATGAACAAGAAGCGGCAGCTTTTCAAGTGGTTCGAGTCCCGCGAAGAAATCGCGGCGCAAGTGGTTCAAGGGAACAGACACTTGTTCTGCCTGCCGCGCACGGGCATCAGCCGAGTTCTCTCCAAGGAGGCGGAGGACAGGCTGGCGTTTTGGATTCGAGACCTGCGGCGCGAAGGCGTACCTGTGTCTCCGCTAATGCTGCAAATGAAGGCTCGGGCGGTAGCAGCAGAACTGGGGCTAAGGCGTGATCAGTTCACGGCGTCGTCAGCATGGCGAGGGCGATTTCTGAAGTCGTATTGACTGTCCTTGCGACGGAAGACACGAATAGGCCAGCGGACACCTACTGACTCAAAGCAAGTTGCCGATGCATTTCGGAAGAAGGTACAGGACATGATGCTCGAGCACGGCATCTCAGAGGTGTACAACGCGGACCAAACAGCGCTTAACTTTGAGCATCTACCTACTCACACGATTGATGAAACGGGGACAAGGACAGTGTGGATTCGCAACAGTGGTAAAGAGAAGAGTTGAGTGACGGCGATGGTACTCCCCGACTCCTGTGGTGGAGCGAGAAGGAAGTTTCCGGAAGTCGGAAGTCTTCAATCGAGGTAAATGTGATCTCCCGCGACAGTGACATCGAGCTCCAGGAAGAGTGACCCCGCAGAAGATGATCGAGCTCAAGCGACATCAGCTTAAGGAGGGATGACGTCGATCTCGGGTATAGAGTGATGATCAGGTATCCGGATTGCGTCAACATCCAACAGAGAATCGGTGGCGCCACCAATGAAGCCGAGGGAGCCAGAGAGCACGCGTCAGGACCATAGGAGAGCAAGGGAAGATAGGACAAGGACTTAGGCAAAGCTAACACTGAATAGAGTTGAATTTACTTCCTTCATCACAAGTGGTCTTCGCCTTCGCACTACCGGGCACGGGATATACTTTGGCCCACCCGACGCTACGCGAGTCGACGTGCGCCCAAGATCAAGGAACCCCGGACGCCAGGATAGCTTGGCCCAGCGTCCGCCAACCCTCACTTCGACCCACCGCTAGAGGAAGCGGCAAGCAAGGAAAGGCAAGGGAAGGTCACACACCGACCCCAAGGCAACCCCAGGCCAAGATCACATCTGGCCGGCGCGTAACGATCCAGGCAAACCCCAGATCGTAACCGCCACAACTACTCCGGCGCAGCGTGAAGCATATCCGCGCTGCTGCCACAAGTTCCCGCTGTCCGCCAGACAGTCCAAGACTCGACCCCAAGCGCGTCTTCCGAGATCATCCGAAGAGCGATCCAGCCCACCGACGGGTACACAAGGTGAGGATCAGCAACTTCACGGAAGGTCGGAGTACCCTCCGTTAGTCGGCAGTTCGGGCGCCGTGTGCAAGAGGACCCCGCGATCTGCAAATTTCGCGGAGCCGCTTCGCCACAATGGTGCGCGTGCCCGGATCTTTGGATGACTCGGGATTTCACCGTGAGTCCCTCCAAGAGGATACGCAAGCTGAGTTTGGACAAGGGAATGAAACGTCGACGGAGATCGGATCGCCATCGACGCCGTTGAAACACGATCGATCCGCGGATCGGCAGAGCCTAGGGAGGAGCTCTACCGACGGAACAGAGTAAGGTCCGGCGACGGACCTAGAAGAAAAGCCTCAACCTCCTCCCCAGGTCCTTCAGACCCCGCAGGTCTCGATGCGAATCGTGACCTGCCGGACGAAAGTCCACCGGCACAAGCCGGAACCCAACCGCCCAACGTTAGATCAGCCAAGAAGAAAACAGCGAGATCGAAGTCATCGCGGAAGAAGATGAAAGCCCCAGACTCCGACGCGGACGATCGAGCCGATCTTGCGCTGAGTGTGACCGAAGATCAAGTGGCTGCAGCATACTACACGAGGGAGCTGCACGCTTTCCTGCTGCAGGACGACGTGATGAAGCTCCTCCGACCAAAGCTCCTCGGTGATCTTACGGGGCCAGTGTCACAACCGGCCCCGGGATCGGACAAGTTGGATGCCGTTCAGACCTTGCTACGGCTGTTTAAGGAAGTTGGTATCATTGCAGGAGTGTTGGATGCGGAGAGACTGTTTGATCTGAAGCTTAGCACGATCCAGAACTCGGCACAGAAGCTGTTCCTGCTACTGAAGCCGTTGGTCAGTGAGCCGAAGCAACCCTCGAGAGAAGCATCAAGATCGCCCAAGAAGGTATCGAGATCAACACCAGTCACGCCGGATCATCCGCTCCCCAACCTAGGTGACCAGACGGCGACATCGTCTCCATACGTATCGGCGACGGAAGAGGTGGACTCTGACAGTGTGGATGACCCGCCTCCACGCATGACGTTGGGACCCTCAGGTGCTGCTATGTTGCGAAGTCGAGCGGAGCGGGCCGAGCGCGAGGTGACGGTGCCAACTCAAGAGCCGAAGATCGCAACAGCGTCAGTGCGCCACTCTCCGGAAAAGCTTGAGTCGTTCTTCCAAGCGGCCATGGAACGTTTTCTGAAGGAACAACAGCTGCCGGTTACCGCGCAGAAGTCACAGCCGACTGGGGATCAAGATGTGGAGATGGAGTCTGTTGGATCACCAAACCGACATTCTTCGTCATGGGAGTTCGACCCCGACGACCTTGATCTAGGGCGACCTGTGCGCTCGGCGATCGCAGCGACAGCTTCTACGTCAACCGGAAACACCGGTGCGGCACCACGCATCCGCGTGTCTGCTATGTCGGAGCTGAAGAAGTTTTCGGGGAAGGATGGTGACGAAGACCGAGCTCGATCTTGGGTCAGCAAGGTAAGATCGGCCTTCGTTCGCGACCAAGCGTCCGATGATGAGAAGTGCCTGGTATTTGGCGACCTACTCACGGGTCCAGCGCGAAACTGGTACCGTCAGCTGAGTCGGACAACCCGCGCCACGTGGAAGGACTTGCTACAGAGCTTCCAGATCCAGTACTGTGGACGTGGTGTCTCGGTTGCCCGTCAGTATTATCATGCTCGGAAACGATCTGATGAGTCGCCTCTGGAATATCTTCATCGACTCAACGTTGCAGGTCTGCGAACGCGCCTGCAAGTCAAGGACGGGCCGCCGGATGTGCGTCGCGAGCATGTGGAGCATTTTATCGAGACTTTGGATGATCGTGATCTAGCGGACCAGCTCGCCCTACTCCGGACCCCCGATGCGGACACTCTGGAAGAGGTTCTGCGATCTCGCCAGCGTGCCAAAGCGCGACAGAGCAAGAGTGTGTACGGCTCGATTAAACCTCGTGTGAAGCCGCAGGCCGCCGCTGGTGCCCGCGCGGTACGGGCGATCCAAGTGCAGAGCGACAGCAGCGACTCGGATGAAGGATCTAGTGGAACAGAGGAGAATGGAGATCTGCGCCGGGTGTACGTTGCCAGAGCCGGTGACAGTGAAGTAATGACTGAGAGTCACCCCTCTGACCAAGACCGGCGTCCGCCGGATCAAGAGCGGAATCGTCAAGATCGTCGATCGGGACACTATTCGAAACCGAAAGACACGGGGGCGCCCTTTCAGCGGTGCAGTCATTGTGGATCTACCAAGCATGGCGATCTGGGATGCTGGAAGCGACTGACGTGCGAGAAGTGTGGCAAGCGTGGTCATCCGTCAGACCGCTGCCTTTTCGTCTGCAAAGCCTGCGGAGAGATCCATGACGAAGGAAGCTGCCCGATGGAGGAATTTTACAACTTGATCCGCCAGTGGTACAATCCCACCAAGCACGGAGGCATGTTGCCCGAGTCCGCGGAGAAGATGTTAAACTAGGACGCTCGCCGGGTTGGAATCCGGTACGAGACGAGCGTTCTCAGTTCTGCATCTTTGCGTATGTCGAGAAGCAGTCGCAGTCGACTGTAAGCAAACTCATCGACAATACATGTGATCTTCGAAAGAAACCTACGGCCACCGTATCAAGTCTTCACCAAGTTGATGAATACTCAAGATCGAGTGTGAAGATGGCTTTGGACGTCGCGTTGGGAGAATCGCGTGGTTATTGGAAATACCATGTGCCCGACAAGAAGTTCAAGCAAGCGAAAGCTGTGGGCAAGATCAACAACGAAAAAGCCACTCTGTTGTTTGACAGTGGTGCCGAAGTGTCTATTCTAGACACCGCCTTTGCTCGTAAGGTGGGGTGCTACATTGATGAAAGTCAGACATTGGAGTGTGAAGGTGTTGGAAAATCTCCATACTTGGCGGAAGGACGTGCACGGCTCAAAATCACACTCGCTGGATCGCTGGTGTATTTCTTCGATGTCTGGGTGGGACCGCCGACCGGTGGCCAAGACTTGATCCTCGGCATGGACTTCATGGTGCCGGCCGGAATCCGCCTCGATCTAGCCGACGGAACTATCTGCCTGCCGGACGAGGTGCGAATTCAGCTTGCTGGAAGGCGTCCGCTCTACGGTGACAAGGTCGAACAAGTGAACTTGACCGACTATCGCGAGATCGATGTGGCCGGATCAACCGAAGTGAAGCTTCGTGTGAGATCAACGGAGCATCAGAAACTCTGGGTTACGCGCGGCGACCGATGGGTGCCTACCGTGACTGGTGGTCCAGGCAAGGCCTGCTACCTGCAACTGACGAATGTGAGCGATCGCAAGTTAGTGTTGCATCAAGGTACGCGACTCGCGATGTGGTTGTCCGAAGATCGAGTGCCGCGCTTACCTGGGTATGTCTCCGTCGGATCGCGCCGGCATGCCGAGTGGCAGAACTTGGCGTATCAAGCAACCACCGACGCTACCAAGGACGTGCCTGGGCCCACCGACGTGCAAGGGCCTGCTGTGGATCGGCCGCAGTACACAACGCCGACCGCGATCTTGGCCCGCCCGGCGGCGCGGCCGGAGGTGACAACAGTACGTGCCGAATGGGAGTCGCCCAAGAACCCCGACGATGCCAACCCGGAAGGGTTGCATGACGACCCCATCGCGTCTCAAGCGATGCCCAGCAGCGACGACGAACCGAAGAACATCGACGAAAACGGCGTGGAAGAAACGCGCCATGATTTCGCCATGTCGCAGGGGGCGGACAGGCCATCGGGTGATTACGACGCTGAATACCCGGTCTGCGACACGGAATGTTTGGATGAACGCGTCCCGTTGGTGCGACGGGGACGTCTAATCAAGATCGAGTGGTTGCGACAGACACAAATCAGGCGTCTCATCAGGATTACGGTGGTGCGACAGGCGCAAATCAGGCGTCTAATCAAGATCGGCGGGTCGTAACGGACGAAAATCCAGCGACTTCCTGTGACGTCGGAACGGCGCGTAAACCCACGCCCACGAGTGATCTTGAAGTTGATGCGCGCCCAAGACCAGTCGAATCAGAAGATCCTGAAGTGTGCACGACGGAAGGTGGTGATCTTTACGCGGAAGACATCGAAGGTCAAATGGCGGTGCTCCCGGAGCTCACCACGACTGAGGAAGTCGCGATCACCGACATCCAAGTTGGAGATCCTGACGAAAACACGCCGGAGGAAATTGACCGGCTGCGGCAGATCATCTGGCGACGGAAGCACTTGCTGATGGGAAAGGGCAACGCCTTACCACCGGCCGCAAAAGGTGCGATCTGTGACATTGACGTCGGAAATGCGAAACCAGTTGCTCAACGGTGCCGTAAGGTGGCGCCGCAGTTCCGCGAGAAGCTGGAGCAGCTAATCAAGGGACTCCTGTCGGCCAAGATGATCAAGATCTCGACATCCCCTTGGGCGTCACCAATCGTGGTGATTGTCAAGAAGAACGGAGTTGACATCAGACTCTGTATTGCCTACCGTCTGGTCAACAGTCTGACGCGCTTGATGGTCTACCCGATGCCGCTGATCAACGATCTCCTCGAGGACCTCGACAAGGTGCTCTGGTATTGCTCGCTGGACATGGCAAGCGGTTTCTGGGTGGTGACGATGACAGGTCGAGCTCGTGCGATCTCCGCGTTCATCACTCCCTGGGGACTGTATGAGTGGAATCGAATGCCATTTGGACTGAAGAACGCACCGCAGATCTATCAGCGGTTGATCGACAATGCACTCTACGGTTTCCTCAAGATCACGGACAACCAAAATCGACAGGGCCAGCTCGACTTGTTCAAGGATGGAGAACCGAACGACGAGCAGAAGACCTCTGTTCTTGGTCGCCGATCTTATATCGATGATATCTTGGTTACGGCTGGTTCGTGGGATACGCTGTGCGAGAAGGTGGAGAAGCTGCTAGATGTCTGCAAGGAATGGAACTTGTCGATCAGCGTGGCCAAGAGCTTCTGGGGGTTGAAGAAGGTCGACTACTTGGGACATCGAGTGTCGGCGGAAGGCTTGGAGGCTCACCCGAAGGATTTATCGGCTTTGGCCACCTGCCGTTCCCGACCACCCTGAGATCGATGCAGTCGTTCTTAGGCAGCCTCAACTACTACAGTAGGTTCATCGAGGACTTCGCGATTTACGCTTCAGTGCTGTACGAACTCCGCGAGGCCGACTTCTACGAAATCGCTAGGAAAACCAAGATCGAGGCCAGCGCGGATGGTGTCGAAGATGATAAGCACCAAACTGACAGTGACAAGTGGGGCCGAGCCATCACGGCATTTACGGTGTTGAAGGACAAGATCGTGAAGGCGCCGATCCTGCAGCACTTCGACCCAGATCGGGAACCGGTGGTCATAGTGTACGCCAGCAAGTGGGCGATCTCTGCGGCACTGATGCAGGAGCACGAGGGGGTGTACAAGCCAGTCGCCTTCACCAGCCGGACGCTCAAGCCGAACGAGATCAACTATGGAATGGTGGATAAGGAGGTATTGGCACTGCTCAGGATGCTGGATGTCTGCTACACGCAACTGGTCACAAGATCGATCACAGTCCTGACCAGATACTCGACGTTGGCGTGGCTGGTTCACTCATCCGGCCTGCAAGGACGCCTCGGACGCTGGGCATCGCTACTGTCGTCATGGACACTGGAGATTGTGAAGTGCACAAAGGGAGAAGACGAGATCTTGGGTGTGCTAGCCGCAAGCATAACGCCACGCGAGGAGGTCGACGCCATCTTGACGTCGATCTCCCCAGGAAGCAGCCGCGACGAACGATCACGATGCCACCACCTACGGTAGAGGCTGATGAAAAGCTGCTGGTGGTTAGCTTCGACGGATCCGCTCGTGTGAAACGAAGTGGGGGCGCATACAGCGCGATTGTGTGGGGATTGCCGGAATGGAGAGTGATCTCGGCCGCTTCGGAGTACCAGATTGATCTTACGGTGAACGAGGCGGAGTATCACGGTTTGTTGCTTTGTTTCGATCTCCTGGCCGCCCAGGACAGGGGGCGCCGCCTGATCATCTGCGGAGACTCCAACCTGGTCATTCGACAGATGCGCGGCGAGATCGAGTGCAAGGCTCCAAGTTTGGTGTTGCTGCGCCAGAAGGCTATGGAGCAGTTGCGATCATGGCCCAACCACGAGTTCCTCCACATGAAGCGGGATTGGAATCAGAGTGCAGATCGACTGGCAAGTGCCGCCCTCCAGCGAGAAGGTGGCACGGTGATCACCTCGGACGAAGAGCGCGAGAACTTGAGGACGCTGAATCGACTAGACGAATTGTTAGTCCCGCGGCCCGACACGACTGTGGTCAAGATCGCGGCAATTATGAGATCCAGACGGAGGGCAGCCCCAGAAGTGTTGCAGGAATCGATTGTGCAGCGAATGCGGACGGAGCGCATCTGCCACGCGCAGAACGAAGAGAAGTGGATTGTCGATCTCAAGAAGTATCTACTTGGGGACGTGCAGGACCTGACCTCCGCGGAAGCAAAGATGTGTGCTAAACTCGCAGAAGATTACGAGATCGACGAGGCGAGTCTGCTGTTCTATTGTCCACCGTCGAAGCGCTCGAATGAGGATCGTGATCTCGTGATGCGGTTGGTGATCCCGGAGACCCTGCAACAGGACTTCCTGCACCATTACCACTCGAGTCTGGAAGGTGGCCACCAGGGCATCGGGAGAACCTATCAGAGGATCCGAGCTCATTTCCACTGGAGAGGACTCTACCAGAGTGTGCAACGTTATGTGGGTCAGTGCGTGGACTGTGAGACGGGTAAAGGAAGGCCGACTGCACAAGGAGAGTCACCTGGTAACCTCCAAGCCACCTACCCGTTCCAGATCATTGCCATGGACCATATCCCGTCACTGCCCAAGTCGTACAAGGGGAACACAGAACTATTGATCTGGATCGATCTTTTCACTGGGTTCGTGATTGCGAAGGCCAGTTCGTCGCGGACAGCTCAAACGATCGCTCAAAACTACGAGGAGTGCGTGTTCCGCAGATTTGGCGCCAGCGAGGCGATAAGACACGACCGCGAACCTGGATTCATGTCAGACTTCTTCAGATCGTTCAACAAGATTATCGGTCAGAGGCAAAGGGCAACTATGGCGTATCGGCCTCAGGCCAATGGCACCGCGGAGAGGATGGTACAGACGCTCACTCGCGCCCTGAAGATGTACGTCGAAGACGTCAACCAGCGAGACTGGGGCGAGTACGCGGAACGCCTCACGTTTGCGCTCAACACGGCCCAAGATCGGATTCGTGGAGATACACCTTTCTATTTGGTCCACGGCTGGGACCCTCGTTCTACGTTGGAGGCGATGGTACCGCTTGGATCAACGCGCTGGCGAGATCGACAGCCTCGCAGGTGGCGTTACCATGTTCAGAAGCAGTATCAGCAGGCCCGGCAGCAAGTCAATGAGCGGCTACGAGAGGCCATTCGGGATCGAGCTGACCAACACAACGAAACCGTGCGTCCACTCGAGATTGAGGTTGGAATGCAGGTGTAGCTGTATCTCGACCGGGTTAAGGAGGGCTATGCGCGCAAACTTGCGCACATGTGGCATGGCCCATTCCGGGTGGCTGAAGTTATCGACACCTACGCCGTGCGTCTCGAGATCGCCGGAACCGAATATCGACTGTTCCCAGTGGTACACATCTCTAAGCTGAAGCCTGTGCGCGTCTTCCCAGACCGACCGAGCCTCACCCTCGCGACTCAGGCCCAAGATCGCTTCGATTTTGATGAGGCACTGCTACCCGAAGATAGTTGGGAAGCAAATCTCGACGACGACGAGTATGAAGTGGAGCGTATTGCCGATATGCGATCTGGACGGCGTACTCGGTATGGACGGGTGCTACGGGAGTTCTTGGTGTACTGGGAAGGATATGACGAGCCATCGTGGGTTGACGAGGCTGACCTGAACTGTGGAGCGCTGCTGCATGACTACTTGCGCGAGCGAGTGCATCGAAATCGCTTCGAAGTTATGCAGTCGCACGAGGAGCAGTAGTGCGGCGAGATCGTGCGCCGAGTTGGTCGACGCACGAGGCAACGAGACGAAGGGCTTGCGGGGAGGTAGCAAGTCAGGAGGAATGGAGGTGTATGAGTTTGTATGGATCAGTCAGCATTGAGGCACTCTGTGTCTGGATTGACTGCGTGGTCTGCGATGAAGGGATCACGCACCAGAAGGGGGAAAAGAGGATGTCAAGTATGAAGTGTGCAGGTCCTGACGAGAGATCGGTGTGAAGAAACTAAATGCAGAAGACAAACAGAAGACGGGAGATGAAGATCTCAGTTCGATTGAGTTACGTAAAATGAAGGGACGGTGCCATATACCTACTGGGCAATGAGGAACTTATCTGGGAGGCGAGCGATCTGCATGGCAGGATGAGCACTCGGTTGCTGGCGGAACTGAACACGCCACGGCTCTTCGCGGTCGACGATCTCGAGTGCATCAGCCAATGTTTGCGTGTCGTTATCCACTCGTGGAAACCATTCTTTCAGATCGCGTGGCTTGGGGAAGTGCAAGAAGAACGGGTCCAACAGGATGTCGAGATCGCACCTACGAAGGCGCAGCGCTGGAATCAGGTGCTTGCGCAAAAACCTCCGCCACGCCACCCCAGCACGGCTCCGCCGCTGACGACGCTCCTCATGATACGCCGCGAGTCGGGGATCCGCTAGCATCATCGCGTCGGAGATCGGAAAGAAGTGGGTCGACTCCCAGAACGCGAGGAAATGCCGCTGCTCGAGATCGAGATACGCATCGACGAACCCCGCTGGCAGCTGATGGGACATGAACGTCAGCGGCGACTCATCTGTATCCATGACCGACCAAGGTGGTGGATCGGCACGTAGCAACGCATCGACGGCAGCACCGGTAATGAGATGTTCATACGTACTGGGATGCGGATGTGATTCAGGGTCGATCTCTGGAAATAGCCATTCGGACACGTTAACCAGCAGCTTGCCCAGTACGCGGACGTCGATCTCCGCCACTCGCAGGTGGCTCACGGTCTCACAGTCCCACGGGATCACCTCGGACTGACGAAAGGGGCGAAGTTGCCGGTATCCGGGGATCCACTGTGTGCGTGGCACCGTCGTCGGCCTGAAGGTCGCGTCGTCCACTTCGGCAATTGCCCGCTCGGCGTCTTCGATCTCGTCTTCGCGCTCCGCGTCTGGGTTCTGAGTGCTGTCTTGATCAGGACCTTGATCTTGGGTAATCGCTTCACGATCTCCCTCACGGCCATCCCCACTCTCACGGTCACCCTCTGACCCATCGTCGGCATCTCGCGGAGCCTCGGATGCATCCTGGGGAGGATCACTTGTTGCGCCTTCTCGGTCACTAGATGCGTCGGAAGAGCCGCCCGGTGAGTCTCCGCTCCAGCTGAGCTCAGATCGATGGGCCGGCTCGACGATCCAGTTGCAGTCGTAGAAGATCGTCGGTGCTCGGATCGTGAACGTGAAAGGGCGGCCCGTGACTCTTCTTCGAAACCCTCGGCGTCAGCATCCATGTCGTCCTTGGCTGCGTCAGCCTCCGGTGACAATGGGAGTTGCCGAGGAGAAGCATCTTGGTGTTCGGGTGCCGCGTCACGAATCTCGACCTCGGAGGCGTCCGCCTCCGTACCTGCGTCAGCGGCCGCGACAGTGTGGCGGGATGATCTGGAAGAGGCTAAACGTTTGCGAGGTGGAGATCGCGAACGGGACGGCGCACCCCGACGAGGGGCAGACGAGGATCTCGAGGTCTTGCGCGCTCGCCCCGAAACCGGAGATTCACTGGTGGCTGGAGGCATAGCGAGTGCCTCGCCGGAGGCAGCTGGAGGGCTGGACACAGGCATGGTGAAAGAAGAGGGCGCTGGGAGTCCCGCATCCTGCCCCATGGCCGCCGCCACGGAGGAGTATGCCTCCGTGTAGCTGCTATGGAGAGACTGGTAGCTCGCGGAAGCCGCATCCTGTATCTGATGAAACCTTTCCAGTTCGCGCTGGGTGTCAACGAGCAGACGGCCCGCGACGTGGCTAGTGTCGATCCACTGCGTGAGCCGTTGTTCTAAATGAGCAGTGTTAGATCGCATGGAGTCGACGTGAGCCTCTACAAGCGTTCGGACAAACAAGATCAACGGTCGGTCAGCAAACGACGCCAAGGCGAACAAGACAACAATACCAGAGGAACTTACGCAAGTCATGGAGCTCGGCCCTTCTCTTGAGATGGCGCTCGGTCTCCATCTGACGCATCTCCTCGACGCGGGTAAGCTGGCGTTGCGCTTCGCGGAGATTGCCTTGGAGACTGTCCCGCTCTTCACGAAGTCGAGAAATCCGGCGAGTTTGGGAGTCGATCTGCCCGCGTAGTTGGCCGACCGCCTCTTCCAGGGCACCTTCCGATCGCTCTAGCGCGTCACAGCGCTGTTGTGTCGCCTGATTGGGCGCGACGAAGCCGCAGCAACTCTTGATCTTGGGTTTGGAGCCGCCGCGCTAATGCTGGGGGTGGTACGGGACCGATATCGGGATGGTTGGTCACGGCAGCGATCTGGGTCTCTAAGGAAGCCACTCGGTCGCGGAGCTGCCGGATAGTGGCGTCAGAAGTCGCCCGCAATCGATCCATCTCCTCCTGGGTCCTGGCGGCCGCCTCCACTCTCTCCTCCAAGGCCTCTACGTCCAGATTGCGCGATACCAACAGTGAGTTCGATAACTGAAGTTCGTGAAGCAGCCGATCTTGGCGTTCCTGGCAGCGGTGAGCGAGGGATTGGACAGCAGAAGTAGAGGAGTCGATCTGGCGGTGGAGCTCGTTCGAGTGGCGAAGTGCGGCGACATGCGCCCGTTGGAGCTCCGTGTGCTCAGCCTCCAACTGGATATCAGCGTCGCCATGCGCGAGCGCCCCCTCTACCTGACGGAGCGAGGCTTGGATCGACTGGAGCGAGTTGTGGATCAACGTCCGGTCGAGGCGAGGCCGATCTAAGCGGACGGTTGGGGCAGTGGCAATCTGTGCGCATGTCCGGCAGGGAGGCGGACGATCTTCCGGATTTTCGACGCCCACGCCGGGGCCAGCGGCTGCGGCAAGTAGTGCCAAACCAGTCAACGAAGGCCCTGTCGCCGATGAACCAGCGCTTGGAGATCTTGGTGATGGCGATCTGGAAGGAGTAGCGCCCACGCTAGCAGGTGGAAGCCGCGACGGTGGAGACGGCGCTGCTTGAAGCGAAGACGGCAAAGGCGGCGTAGAATGCGCCGGGCTGCGAGACGCTGGCGAAGCTTGATCCGGGGACGTTCGCCCGAAGCCAGCCCATCAGGAGCTGAAGACATGGAACGCGATCGTGAGCGCAGCACAAGGAGACGGAGTGGAGGTTGACGACGGGTGCAGCGAGTGGATGCCGTTGTGCGACTTCCGCTCGTGCAGGGGACGATTGTGGTGGAGCGAGAAGGAAGTTTCCGGAAGTCGGAAGTCTTCAATCGAGGTAAATGTGATCTCCCGCGACAGTGACATCGAGCTCCAGGAAGAGTGACACCGCAGAAGATGATCGAGCTCAAGCGACATCAGCTTAAGGAGGGATGACGTCGATCTCGGGTATAGAGTGATGATCAGGTATCCGGATTGCGCCAACATCCAACAGAGAATCGGTGGCGCCACCAATGAAGCCGAGGGAGCCAGAGAGCACGCGTCAGGACCATAGGAGAGCAAGGGAAGATAGGACAAGGACTTAGGCAAAGCTAACACTGAATAGAGTTGAATTTACTTCCTTCATCACAAGTGGTCTTCGCCTTCGCACTACCGGGCACGGGATATACTTTGGCCCACCCGACGCTACGCGAGTCGACGTGCGCCCAAGATCAAGGAACCCCGGACGCCAGGATAGCTTGGCCCAGCGTCCGCCAACCCTCACTTCGACCCACCGCTAGAGGAAGCGGCAAGCAAGGAAAGGCAAAGGAAGGTCACACACCGACCCCAAGGCAACCCCAGGCCAAGATCACATCTGGCCGGCGCGTAACGATCCAGGCAAACCCCAGATCGTAACCTCCACAACTACTCCGGCGCAGCGTGAAGCATATCCGCGCTGCTGCCACAAGTTCCCGCTGTCCGCCAGACAGTCCAAGACTCGACCCCAAGCGCGTCTTCCGAGATCATCCGAAGAGCGATCCAGCCCACCGACGGGTACACAAGGTGAGGATCAGCAACTTCACGGAAGATCGGAGTACCCCCTCCGTTAGTCGGCAGTTCGGGCGCCGTGTGCAAGAGGACCCCCGCGATCTGCAAATTTCGCGGAGCCGCTTCGCCACACTCCCGAGGGCACAAGTGGGCTCCGTTTCTCGTCTTCAAGCAGCCTGGGTCTCGCATTGAGGCTACAGAGCTGTTCAACCGTGCCGAGCAGAACGGCTTTGGGCGTGACCTCTGGAAAAAGGTAAGGAACATGCAAGCTACCACAGGTATGCCTATCTATTGCAACAGTCGGGGCTGGGGGAATGCAGGCCTCTCTGTGGAGTTCTTGCGATTTCACTTCGCTGCGCGAGCCAACCCTGACTGTCATGTACTCCTCATATGGGATAAGTTCAGTGGACATTGGACCGCTGAGGCGAAGGCGTGCGCCAAGGAGTCAACGTGATTCTACTTGAAGTTCCAGGGGGCTACCCATCTGTGTGCCAGCCCGCAAACATTGTATGGATGAAGTCGTTGAAGTTACAGCTACGCGATCAGTGGTTGGCGGGCATCGAGCGTCAATTCCACCAGTACCAGCAAGGGAATCACGGGGCTTTTAATCTAAAAGCTCCAACGAGAGAGACTGTGGTAGGTTGGATCTATGCCAGTTGGAACAACATTTCCGCTGCTACGATCGGTGGCTGCTTTAGGAAGATTGGCGTATCCTCGGACCGGCGCCAACGTGACCCAGAAGACGTCGTGCCGTGCGATAAGCGGCTTGAAAAAGTGGTCAATCTGTTGGTAAAGTTGAAGGTTGCACATGATGTCTCTAAGGAAGCTGAAGTCGATAACAATAAATAAAGCAACACTCGACTGTCATGGTAATTAAACGAAGGGGACGTAAGTAGGGGCCCCTACTTTTCTTGGAACCCTGGCACCAAGATTTCACGGAATTAAGGTGACCTTACTTTCCGAGTGGCCACGAGGGGATTTGAACCCTGAGTATGCCGCGTCAACGACACCTGCGCTCAGCAACTGAACCAGCAGAGCGGCCCCCAAAAAGTCGTAAATTACCAGATGTTATATATTCCCACCTCAAGTGGGTAATATATTGTAGGTGACTTTTGCCATGTACTGTGTGCACTGGTGCTACATGGGGTGCCTTTTGATATAATTTTTACGGTAATACCTGTTGTGCAAAACCTGGGCTAGTAGCTTGCCGAATCAATTCTCGTACCTAATTGGACAACTACAATTGGAAAGTGAAAATTACTCGTAGAAACAGGAAAACACTCGAAATCGCTTGCTTTTATCACGCGCTTTCCGATAATGTACAGCACGAAAAATACCACACAGCGCCACAGCGGTTTAAGCGATACACCTTTATTTTGACCAATCACCGTCCTTAAAAATAAGTGTGTGAGATCGCATGTAGAGCGATACACCCTATATTGTGTACCTTACCCATTTTTGTTTTAGCGAGGCTGGAGCCACCAGTCTGACAATGGCGCGCAAGCGCCCGCAAGAAAGACCGAGTCTTGGCGGGACTGAAGGCAAGGGTACCCACAAGAAAGTGCGCAGCATCGGCACGGCAACCGTGTTGTGAGCTGAGAGCGAAGCCTGCTTGGCTCAATGGGTAAACGAGCTGCGAGATGAGGGCATCGATCTAGAGAAGTTGCATCTACTAGAGGGCAATCCTGTTGATTTGAGCCATGACTTCTTGCTAGACGACATTGTAGAGGAAGTAGTCGTCTAACTTCAAAAATAGTCAACTTATCAATTTTAGGATCACCTGTCCCATTTTTTGGGTTCTACATCAATATTGGGCTGCGGCGTGAAAATAACCCTAAACACATGACATGGGTGTGTTTCTCTACATGCGAAATACGGGTACAAAAATCCCGGATTTGGGGGGGTCCGGAAATGGAGATAATACTTTTTACAATGGTATCACTTCACGAGTTCTCAACATTTTGAAGTGCTCAATAGATTAATAGACGCACAACACAGAGTTCTTTCGATTTATGCGGTTAGATCGTGAATCTAGTTCAACATACACGAAGAGTCGGGTGCTGGCATGCGGTGGTGCTAGCTTTCAGCGTATCGTACTGTAGTCATCCCGAGTTAATCCTGTTTGTACGCTCAATCTTCATTCACCTGCCATTCAGCTGCAGCAACGCTGGCCCTACAGTAGGTTTGTCGCCATACGTTTGACGAATATTTTTAAATGCTTTTAAAACAGCACACTCTAGTTAAGACCAGAATTCAGTGCTTCTAGCGAAGTAACGATTTCATGTTGAGTCAAAAATGATATCCAGGCCGGTCGCCTACCGTAGTGAGGTACCCGACAGAGAACCCCTATCAAGTACGTTAGAAGGATGTCTTGTGGTTGCACTCGCCGAGATTAATATATCCATGCGGCATGAAAAAGAGCCACCGTAAATGAAATATGTGAAATTAACCTGTGCATCAGCCTATCTAGGACGGTCTCAGGCTACAGGAGTCGCTCCAGCCAGCTGATGATCCTCCTTGCTCGCAGTGTACCAAGTGCACGACAGGGCATGAGACAGCGTACCATCTTTCGGGTCAACATGCCAGCGCAGTAGCAGCAAGTTGAACGTGCGAAGGACCCTCCTCGGCACCAACCGTGCGAGCAACAGTAGCATCACTGACGACGCCTGATAGATGTGCTCGCCGTGGAAAAGATACCCTGTGAGAAGGAGCGCCTCCACAGTCGTGCATCTTTTCCCCTTGTAGATGACGTAGGCCATGTCGTCACAGTCTCGGAAGAGTTTCTTGAACGGTGCACCGATGCAGTTCCTCTCGAACGAAGTGAGGCTATCGTTCACTGAAGACGTAGCCAGGTACGACTCTTTCTTCGCGCTCAAAGCGCTTTGTGGCTCAATTTTTGGCGGTCGCACGATATCCTGAGCCGTACCGATCCCGTTCGTGGCCAAAGCCAGCGACAGTCGAGCAGACCGCACAGTGCAAGTTATCCGGAGGATAGATGGTTTTCCGGACGGCAAGTCATAGATCAGATCGATAGTGGCTGGCGAGAGACGATAGTGCCAGCCGTTAGAATGCTGTAGATTCTAGGAGCTTCTCACTCGCGAATTACTCGCTCGAAGCTAAGTTGCTGTCGTTCCAAATGGCCCCCGCTGCGGTCGCTGTTGGCTCCCTGGCCTTCTTGGGGCCACCTCAGCGCCAGCCCTCACGGAGTTTTGTTACGTCCGCGTGGCTCGCATTGATGGCTCCCAGGCTTTCGTCACTGTGATTGACCCAGATGGAGCAGATGACGACTTCCCGGAACCGGTCGACGTGGCCGTCCTCAAGCGCCGACTGGTGAGCGACGACGAGGGCATTGGATGGCCGGGATCATTTGTGGGCTCCCCTGTTGCCTTCATCCAGCCCGACGGAATCGACATGGACACGTGGTCCTACGGAGTAGTGTCGGGGTACAGTATGTCGGAGAAAGGGCCCATTTTGCACGTTCGCCGCGACAACGATGCTTGCAAGGTTCCTCTTCAGCATCCGCCTAATGCTGTGAAGGTTGAGTGGATTGATTACGCGCTGCAGAGCGAAGCAGGGGCAAGCTCGGCCGCGCTAAACGCCTCGGAGCTGCTGCCCAAGTTGGACGAGATTCGCGCGCTTTTTGGCAAGAGTCGGACCGGCCTCCCGGCTAGAGTGGCGAACGCGCTCACTGTGCCGTTCGACCCAACGGCATTGGTTCCGGTGATTCGTCCTGACACTCTTGCGGTCGTGTCCGTGCCACGGCAGCACGTTCTCGATTGCGCGCTGAACCGCAAGAGTAAGCGCGGGGCTAGTATGTTTGTGCCCCCGCACGAGGCGGCGACGGCTCGTACCAGCAAGCGCAAGCCCACGGCCAACGCGCCCAGCAGTCGCCCAACATCGCGCCGTCGTGGGTCTGGCGAGATGTCCACCGACGAGTCTGACGAGGAGGATCATTCGGTGCGTGTGGCAGACGCCAGCGACATCGAGGATAAGCGCGCCGTCCTCCGCCAACACAACCTGCTTGGTACTTCGTTTCTCGATGGAGCCAATCAAGCCCCCTCACCCACGTCACGACGGAAGATGTGCGCGCGCACGCGCGGCGACCACGTTCCGCCCTACGAATATCGAGAAGGAGATTCACGACGTGATCGGCCACCCTGATCACCAAGGTAAGGACCCACAGTGTATTCTTGAGTATGAACAGCAGGCTCGAGGATCTCTGCTACTTGGTACTCCGCCAGTTCTGCGCGGTGCGTATGATTTTGGGTTTCGAATTCGGGGTCTTTCGGTCATGCACTTTGCGAGCATCTCTCGCTCCATGATGCTCGACGGCGCGGAGACTACGGTCAACATGACTGATTTCTCTCGCAAGAATGGGATTCAACCGGCTGCTAAAGATCCGACGTACCATGAGCTGGTTGAGGCCCTGGGGAATCTTCGCCAGTTTGGCATGACGTTTTTCAATGAAGACACTGTGGAGGTTCTGCGCGCTGCCGAGCGTTTCATTGACACCTTCGGGAAGGGTAGTGCACCGGATCGTGATACCACACGCCGCCTGGTGTTTTGGCTCAATACCAAGTTTTGCCAATATCGCGGTCTCGTGCTCGCTGAAGGCCTTCCAGCAGCGCTTCGTGTCAAGGCAGAGTTCTCCCTCCAGGACGCTCTCCTATCGGAGCTCTTGTATGACCAGCAGAAGGAGAAACTGGCGGCGCTGACCTCAATGCTGGAGACTAAGCCAACTGCACCCGGCTCCAGCTACTCTGGTGGGAAAGACACCCGCCAATCAAAGCAACGCGGCACTCCCCAGGAGGTGCTGCGAGCGCTACCAAAGCAGGGCTCGTTGACCCTGTGCATGCGATACCTTTCCAAGAACGGGTGTTCCGGTAATGGCGTTTCGGGCAAGTGTTTTTCGTCCAAGCGCGCCCACTTCCGTCCCAACGAGTTACCCGCTGTGGTTAAGGAGCACATTGCAAAGAGCATGGGTGGGCTCGCGCCTGAGTTCGCCGATATCTGAGACCAAGGGGTCGCTGCTCGGCCCGCTACTAGTCACGCTCAGTGGCTGGTGGCCCCATCCGTGCCTAGTTTACCCTCTCCGTGTAGCGCCTTACGCCAACAACTTGCAGCAAATCACGAGAAATACATGGAGAGTTTGAAACAGTTGAGTGCACATTGCCGAGCAGAGACCGAGTATCACTTACGCGCGGTGGCGGACCAATGGGGTATGTCGGTACCGCAGAGCGCATCCGTCGACGACGCAGTGGATATGGATCGCGTTGAGTTTCTTTCCCAGCTGGCATCAATCTCCACAATGCCATTACCGGATTTCGTGCGTCTAGTTCGAGGCGAGACTGCTGTCGACACGCGCCCGAATAAAGACCTCTACGCGCTGCCAAAACCGCCCAACCCCGGCTTGCAGGAGATATGGAGTCAGTGGAACGAGGTCGTGGAGCACGGTGTTGTACCTCAGTGGCTCCCTTCACGTCCGCTACGACAAGCGAGGCGCCCGCGTAACCATAACTCTATCTACAAGCACCTTCCCCAAGTGTGGAGCCATCTGCGCCAAGGACAGAAGGACGGGCGTTATCTGATTGTGAAGACCGAACTACTGCAGCAGTGGCCAGAGGTGTATCTGTCACCAGTGGGGTCGTGGATAAAGTTGGCGCTGACGGCCTCGATGTCCGAATCATCGATGACTATTCCTTCCCGGAAGGTAGCTCCATCAATGACTTCACCGATCGGACAAACTTGCAGCAAATCCATTACAACCCCGTGCGATATCGCTAAGAGGATATTTAACTTGCGGCGTGAGCATCCCAACTCCCGGATACTCATCATGTTGGGTGACGTCGCCGGCGCCTTCAGACACGTGCCTGTTGCTGCTGATCATGTACACATGTTCGCGTTTGTGATTGAGGGTCTTCTCGTCATTGACCTCGCCTGTGGGTTCGGATGGTGCGGCTCGCCAGCATCGTACTTCCTCCCAGTGCGCTCATCAACGGTCTGTATGAGCGTGGACTTCCCTTGCCCCGCCTCGAGCCTCCACTTTGTAGGCTCATTTGGTGTGACGACCATACGTGTTCTGGAGGTAGATGATGGCATTCGCTGTTTTCTAGCCGATATCGCCTTACGCACGGCAATGGCAACAGTACTCGGCCCAGCAGCACTTAATGAGCGCAAGTTCACCACGTGGAGCGAAGCAGGACGCGCCTTAGGCCTTCTCTGGAATACGAGCACTGGTGAAGTTACGATTCCAGCCGAGAAGATCGCCAAGGCCCGGAGCCACGTGAACAAGATTATCTCCGTCAAGTCCGCGACAAAACGGAGTTGTTGCAATCCCAGGCAGCCTCCGCCACGTTCTGACGTGTTGTCCACCCGCCCGTTCCTTCTTCCAGCGTGTGCAACACCTAGCCAGTCCATTGCCCCGGCACGGGTCTTGCGCCGACTGGATACCCCAGCTCGAGGATTTGAAGTGGCTTCGGGCAATTCTGTCCCAACCGGATCGCTTCAATGGCATTTCGGTCGGCCAGTTTGCCAACGTCGCGCAGCCTACGGTGCACGTGCAGATGGACGCTTCCAACGAAGGCCTCTGCATTCTCGAGCCCCAGCTACACTAATTTATCCGCGTGCGCTTCACGAAGGCCACGCAAGACGCGTTTGTCGCGGAACCATCGACAAACTCGATCAATGTGCGCGAGCTCCAGAGCGCTGTGTTGGCGGTCCTGCACTGGGGACCAGTTTGGTCGCACATGCGCCAACACCCGGTTCCAGTGTGCTGTTGATCGACAACACCAGCGCGGTAGCCTGGACTCAGCGACGCAACAGCCGACAACCTCTTGTCCAACTGTACAACCGATTGTTGTCATTGGCGGAGTTCCAGTACTCCATTGCGTGCACGGCCCAGCACGTGCCTGGCGAGCTGAACGTGATGGCAGATGCAGGGTCCCGGGCCTGGACTAGTGATCACCCATTGTACACAAAGTGGACTAAATTTATCCCGTGGTTGGTTGCAGGTTCACGTGCGAGCACCTTACGACGATCTCTCGAGGCTTTGGGAGCAGTGCTCAGGACATGCCCTCGCCGACCTTACCGCCACCAAGTACCGGAGCCACTGGGAGCAGTGGTGCGAGTTTTCGAAGTTGATGCAATGGTCGCCGTGGCTTCACGCAGACTCGACGACAGCTAATTCCCAGCTCGGTCTCTTTGCCATTTACTGCTGGCGATATGGGTGGAATTGCGATCACCGCGGCAACAAGTACAGCACCATTCAGTTGAAGCTGTCCAGTATCCGATGGTACCACCGGCGTTTCCTGGATCGCGTCATCGGTTCGTCACCGTCCCTCGAGATCCTTATGCGGGGCATCAAGCGCCTATCAGATCCTACGCGCAAGAAGCCGCCAATCACCCCGGCATTTTTACGTCTACTATACCGACGCCTCGACTTGTCGTTGCCCCGCTATCGACTTTTGTGGGGCTCCGTGCTACTGGCATACTTCTTTTTTTATTAAGGCGATCGGAATTCCTGAGAATTGGATTATCCCGACATTCATACTGCTTGAAAGCTGTTGACGCATTTTACTCGGACGCCCAAGGTTCCCAGCACGCATCAAGTTGCAGCATCAGTGACAATTGAGTTATCCGGCCCAAAGAACGATCAGTTTGGGCGCGGAGCCTGGAGAACTATGCATGCGACTGGCGACTCGATTCTGTGCCCCAAACCAGCTCTGTGGCACATTCGCAAGGCACGGCGAGAGCTCAAACGCGAGGAGCACAAGTATTTGTGTGCAGACCTCGAGGCGGCTGAGGTAGCTCAAGAGCTGAAGTCGCTAGCTGCAAGTATTGGAGTGCGAAGCAACAACTACTCTACGCACTCTCTCCGCATCGGCGGCGCAACGGCTCTGTTGAACGGAAAGGCAGACAGTCTCTCCATCAAGTTGCTGGGCCGATGGATGAGCTGCTGCTTTGAGGAGTATCCCGTTCAAGCCGCACAAGCAACAGTTGGGCTTTCGAGCAAGATGATATGAAGAGGACGCTTCCAAGCTCTAGTCCGCGGCAAGCATTTCTCATTGGGGCCGCTTGCCGCGCCCTCCAGCATGGAAGGTGCGGTCAACACGGTTGCCCCATGAAAATGTCTTGCGTCGCGGAAATGCAAGTTATCCGGAGGATAGATGGTTTTCCGGACGGCAAGTCATAGATCAGATCGATAGTGGCTGGCGAGAGACGATAGTGCCAGCCGTTAGAATGCTGTAGATTCTAGGAGCTTCTCACTCGCGAATTACTCGCTCGAAGCTAACCCGCCTCGCCGCGCCCTCCAGCATGGAAGGTGCGGTCAACACGGTTGCCCCATGAAAATGTCTTGCGTCGCGGAAACACTCTTGACCTTTGGACTCAACAACTTTACGATGAAGGACGCGAGCAGAGCTACCACGCCCAGCATCACGGATAGGATCGTCACGACGGACGGCATGTTGTACGTGAAAATAATACAGGAGTCATTCAAGCCGCAGTACTTTGCTCCACGGGCTGACGTCTTGCGTAGAATCTCGGCGTTCTTGGACAGGATCGACTCGAACGGGGTTTTCTGCCACGAGAGGAGAAACGATCCGACTACAACCGTGATCACGATCTGCATGGCCTCCCATACGAGGCGGAAGTGCCGGTCCAGCTGCTGGTCTCCTGACCGCGCCTTGATCAGGTTGACGAATGAATACGAGAAGGCGAAGAAGCAGCACGTGAGGTTGGCGACCGATTCCCCGGTCAGAGTCCCTGTGGCCAGCCCCAACGAGATCTGCGCCAGGTAGACCACCTGCATGCGGCCGTTCTGGCACCGGTACGCCCAGATCTGAGTGAGCAGCACGGAGCGCTTGTGCGACATCACCTGGTAGAGACTGATAACCCCCATGAGGAGGATCTGGGCGACCACAATTCCGGGGAGTACACTAATACCGACCGTGTCAGCATAGCGACTACGGAACGTGTTGAGGTTCATGCCGATGCGATCGGGGCGGTCTTCGGTCATGTAGTTGACCCATTCCCAAAGTGAATTGAAATAGTTGTGAATGCAGACGTCGCCGGTGCTGCACAATGGGACATCGTCCGGAGAATGCACCATCAGACCGTAAATCTCCCAGTGCTCCGAGACCTCGCACGTGTCCTCAATATACACACCGGTAGTGTTCACCGCTCGCACCCGACACGCCCCGTAGTAGGCTCGAAGCAAAGGCTCCACAACAGTAGTTGCCCCGTAGTGAGTGATGGACGCCGGCACCACTCGCGATACGGCAGGCACACTACTCGTGAAGCTGTACGGGAATAAAGTCAGAAGTTCAGGAACCTTGACCAACAAGTCCACCCCCTTGGTGTCAAGCGCCAACTTTGAGCCCACTAGACTGTCGTCATTCGCGACAACGGGGCGGCATTCCGTGTAGTCTGGGAACACGTTCAAGTCGACGGCCGGGATCTTGGCGAAGTTGGCGTCGCCCACAGTGGTCGGGTACTGGAACAGCCGCGTGATGGCGATCATGTTCCACTTGGTGACGCATTCATCGGCTTGTTCGATGCCCAGCTCCAGTTCGCGCACCATTTGAGGGGCGACGCTGAGGTTGAGCATCTTGATGACGTTCATGACTTCCTGGGCTGTCCCCGTGACGACGTTCGTGGTGGACCCCACTCGTTGTTGCCGCTCTGACAAATCGCCCCGTTGGTATCCAGAGCTTCCCCCAGGGCGATGGCTTCGTCACTGAGTACACTGAAATCATACAGCGATTCGGTCGGCCCAAGTGCGCCAAAGGCCTTGAAGTCCGGAGAGCTGATGAACGCGCTGCCGTTGAACAGCAAGTACTTCAGCAGCACGATCTTACAGGGGCCCAGACACCCCGTGCACCCGCCGGCCATGGACAGATCGTTCTGAGTAAAGGCGAAGACGCTGTCTTCAGCCTTGATGAGGACCGTGGCGTCCGATAGATAACTTGTACCGATGAACAGCAGAAGCAGAGCGAGGGGTCCGATCAGGATGCGTCCTGCGACGGCAATCGTAGCACCGACGACCGACGACTTGAGCAGATCCTTCCATCCTTGAGCCTGGCGCGCTAGACGCTGCTGGTTGTGGTACTCCTGCGCCCAGTCCGCAGTGCTGTCGCCGTCGGAGCCAGCCATGGGACCGAGTCGATTGAGTCTGGACTGGCGAAACCCGAAGTGAGACTTGACAACAGCCACACGCTCTGTGCGTTCTGTAAATAGAGACCAAGACGCCCACCTCCTGGAGTGTGGGTGATCCCACGCTTGGGTCAGACTGAAGTGGTCGTTTACCCGAAGCACAGCGTCATCATCGTCCGACAAGGGTGCCAACACAAAACCGACGCCTGCTGCACGTTACCTGAGCCAGATCTCGAACTTCGAGTCGAAGTGCAGGGTATCTAACTACCGCATTGAGCAGCACAAAAATAGCAGCGACGTACAAGTTTGAAAGATAAAAATGAAGGGCAAGTTGGACTTCTCATTCTCATTATATCTGTGAGAACAAATGTGTCCTAGGCTTGTCAGTTCGTCTACATGTAGTTTTGCCCGCTCAAATTTAGCCAAAATTCATGTAAAATGTCGCCAAGATTGAAGTTGCCTCTTCTCTTGACTCGAGCTTCAACATGCTTGACAACCAACCATCCCTGCCTGCCAACGGCGCGGAGGACTCGGGGCGAGTAGTGCAGCACTGGTCTTTCACTGAGGTCCCCTCCATTTTCACGAACAGGTTGAACCGAGATCAGACCGCCGCGAAGCGGTGCGCCAGAGAGCGGACCTCGAAAAAGGTTGGCCTGGGGCTTCGAATTTTTCAGCAAAAATGATCTCGAGCACCAAGCAGCTTCACAACTTCAGGAAATACATCCACGTACACATACCAGCACTAAGCTCGCCAACACACCACTTGCGTGCAATGCATTCCCACAACATGGAGGAAGGCGTGACGCTATAGGTGCATGAGATGCCGTTGTGGTTTTTCGGCCAATCCGTGGGCGTAAATTGCATTTCCAGCCAATCACAGACGTAGAAGAATAAGCCTAAAATCGCCAAAGAAAAAAACAGTCCAGCACCAGCAGCCCCAAATCTCCATCTTCGCCGACCCTCCCGAGTCGTGACCTCATCCATGTCGGAGCACGCGCGCGAGTACGACCCGCTGTTCCCGCGCAGCTACGCCGCGTCCTCCACGACGTCCACGTCCACTGCGCCGCGCTGCTACGGCGGCTTCGAGCAGCAGAAGCGCGTGTGGGCGTCCACCGCGCGGCGGTCGCAGCGCATCCGCGTGATCGCCGGGCTGCAGCTGCTGCTGGGGCTGCTGGCGTCGGGCAACTACCTGTGGCTGTCCAACATCTTCATGTTCGTCGTGGGGGTCGTCGGGCTGCTGGCCGTGCGCTCCGAGCGCATGAGCTGGACCGTCGTGGTTCGTATTGCAAAGAAAATGATACATTTATGACCAAGAAAGATATCCTGATTTGCATGTTTTCTCTCTGTGTGGCTTTACAGTATTTGCTGCTGAGCGCCATGGAGTTCGCGCGCATCGTCATGCTAACGCCGCACCTGTACGAGCGGTTCGAGGTGCCAGGGTACGCCTTCACGCATTACGAGTACTTCCAGGTGGCGGTGCTCGTGCTGGAGGAGGTGCTGCTAGTGGTGAGCGAGCTGCTGATTTATGCGGTGTTACTGCGGTTTTGGTTTGGGTTCTGATGGGGTTTTGTGTGTTTATTGTTGCCAGCCAGCAGCGTTCTTCGTGTGCATCGCCGCTGCAGCGGCCGTTGCCAACCCGTTGTGGTAAACATGAGTAGATGCTCGAGGCATCGACACATTATCAGGGGAGTGCGAGGATCATTGACACGACGATGCTATGAGCAAGGCAGAGCTGCTGCGTCTGGGATGTGGAGGGAGGTCCCTTCCTACCTGACTTCAAGCGCAGTCTCTCCCTCATCGAGTCCGGATTTATTAGGCATAGTTTCATCAGGCACGGCGGACCGAGGGTGAAGACGCTGCTACTCTGCATGTAGAGGCCGCCTGGGTGCCAGCGGCCTCAGTACGCGTTATATCGTCGTGGATTTCTCGCACAGCTAACTTAATCTATATCGCTTCACGACAAGCCCTCTTTAAGTGAGCTGGGCTCTATGGCGGCTTGACGGCGTATCCAGGGCGTCTCTAGATGAGCTCAATCTGGCCACTCTCGACCTGGCTCTTGATGCTGCGGTAGCGCAGCACGTAGCGATCTGCAGGGTGCATCTGCACAAAGTCACCGCCCTTTTCGTCAACCTGCACAGCTTCGGCCCCCTCCTTGCCCTCGCAGAACACGAAGCTGTCCAGATTGGGCTCGGTCACTGCAACGCACCAGCAAAAGTCAGAACCAGACAAGCACTATGGCCTTATGCATACGTGGAGACTCGTCTTACCCATGCCTTCAGCCGTAAGACTGCGATAGTCGTCGGCGAACTTGTTCAGCGCCAGCTCATTCACGTGCGACTCGAAGAGCATCACGAACCTGCACGGCAATAAAACAAATACACAACAACAGAATTAACGTACTGTATAACCCTCACACGAGGAGGCTCCACCAGTGCAGAAGATACTGGGCAATCTTACTGCTGGGCAAAGTTGCGCTCCTTCAGCGACAGTCGCTGGGTCAGCACGGCGTCGCTCAAGATGTGGACGGCAAACTTTTCAATCTGCACGGGCACGAGAACAGCAACAACATTCATAGTTAGCAAACTTGGTGTTAAGATAGAATCTGTAGTTGTAGGGCCTTCCGCACCTTGCGCAGACGCGTGCGGAGGTAGGACGAGACCGTGTAGCGCAGGCGGTCGATCTCCATCTGGTAGAGCTTGTTGACGAAGGACTTCTCCTCCGTGAGCTGCGCGCGGTCCTCGTAGACCGAGTCCACGTACTCCTGCTGGTTGCGGATCTGCTCCAGCATCTCGGTCACCATCTCCTCGTTGTACGGCAGGATCTCGGGCGCGTTCTGGGTCGAGAGAGCGAAGTGCAAGCGGTTAGCGGCGTGGAACTTGGTCAACTCTGCAGCATTTTCGACGCAACGAGCTGCGAATTAAGCAGCAGATAAAGACGCACCAGCTCATTGACCCAGAGCGTGCGCATGTTCACGACATCCTCGTTCAGGTTCTCCCGGTCGAACTCGGGCTGCGACTGGGATTGCGACTCCATGGCGCCCTGAAGAGCTCCAAAGCAATGCTGTTCCCGCCAAAACCAGACTTCTCTCTGATTGGCTAAAATGAAATGACCATAAATAACACCTTTGTTTGTGGTGCGATCCAGGTTGTAATCAGATGTAGCCATCTTCTAAGATCAGGAAAGGCGTCAAAGAGCTCTTAGGAGTGCAGCGAACTCTAGTGCTGCTCTTTCTCGGACGATGGCGGTCCCCGAAGAGCTTCTCTCGCTTCAGTGGCGAAATCCAGCCGACGAGGAGAAGACCGAGAAGGAGAGAGAGCTACCCAAGACCTCATGGGCAATTCCAATTGCTGCGCGCAGACGACGCCCGATGGTAAGTGGAGCTGACCAGCGTTCCGGTGTTGCACTGTGTTGACGATGATGATGGGGTGGCGGTGCTGCTGCTTGCTGTACATGTAGTGGAGGCGTGGAAGACAGGCGAGAGGTGCCGCACGCTGAGCAGGGAGGAGGCGAAGGCGCTGATGCCCATGTACGACTACGAGCCGTCGCTGTCGCTGGACCACGAAGGACGCACTTCCAGCATCGACGACGCGCTATCCAGCCTCGGCCATCCCCGGACACGCCGTTCTCAGTGTCCAGCAGCCACGGCTTTGGAGAGAACGCGATGGTGCTCGTCTCGGCTGAAGGCGTCGTGCAGGTCCAGGACAACCGCGAAGAAGAAAAGACGCAGCCACCTCCTGCCTACGATGAAGCGTATGAGCTGTCCCCAGAGGCACGAGCACTGCTACCCGCTCCCAACTCCTGCCCGAGATCAGGTACGAACGTGTTGTGCTTTCTAGACAAAATACGAGGCGTCCTTTGACCGTGCTCTTTGTCTGTCTTGCTGCAATCGACAGGTATCAACCTCCGCGCGCAGTCGCCGACCTACAGCAACCAGTCGACGCCGTGCCACGCCCAGACCTTCGACGCAGGTAAAGCTGCTATCGATCTATGTACTTTCTTGGGTGGTAGTACGTGTGGCTGACTGTTTGTGGCTTGCTTCTTTGGTCGACGACAGATCCCCCGCAGCCCTGCATCGAGGACTACCTGTGCACGTGCAAGTCCTGTCCGCGCGCCATGATGATCCAGCGCGCGTTCAGGCTCTACAGCTTCGCGCTGGACCACCCCGAGAGCGACGCGCTGCTGCGCGTGCTGCGCGCCTGCGCCAACTACGACGAGACCATCATCGAGATGGACCCGCTGCTCGTGCTGCACGCCGAGAAGATGCTGGAGCAGCTCGGCTTGACGAGGACCAGGCCTTCCGCCTCCTCATCGCCTCGCACTTCCGCCGCCCGTGAGTCGGTGAACCTGCAGCGCTCCAACCATGTAGAATAGATCAACAGCTGCGGCCACCAGCAGCCAGCTCAAGTTGAAGTGCTCCCTTCAACTTCGACCACCAAAATCGACAACTCATGCAACACATATCCGCTACCGTAGCTGTTATGAGTGTTATACTGTGGTGATTGGACTAAACTTGTCACTTGCCTAGCCTCTGATTCGCTAAAACGTTTTTCTAGGCACTGGTCCACACTGGCACTGGAGTTCATGGGGTTCATTCCCAAAAGATCCCTCTCGGTCTCAAGTCTCACCCCTCCCCAGCAATCATGGCCCGCGAACGCACCTACATCATGGTCAAGCCTGACGGCGTGCAGCGCCACCTGGTCGGCGAGATCATCAAGCGCTTCGAGACCAAGGGCTACAAGCTTGTGGCTCTGAAGCTGGCCCGCCCGTCGGTGGAGCACCTGGAGGCCCACTACTCGGACCTGGCCGGCCGCCCCTTCTTCCCGGCCCTCATCAAGTACATGAGCTCGGGCCCCGTGACGTGCATGGTCTGGGAGGGCACCAACGTGGTGCTCGAGGGCCGCAAGATGCTCGGCGCCACCAAGCCCTCCGAGTCGGCTCTGGGCACGATCCGCGGCGACTTCTGCGTGGACGTCGGCCGCAACGTGTGCCACGGCTCGGACTCGGTCGAGTCGGCCGAGAAGGAGATCAACCTCTGGTTCCCGGAGGGCGTCGTCGAGTGGGGCGCCCAGGACGACGAGTGGGTGTACGAGAACTGAATGCCCCGCGTCGACCCAGCTCCAGAAGCTCAAGCTCCAGCTCCAGCTGTAGCCAATGTGACGGTCACGCCAGTGCTGGAGGACGCGGAGGCGCAGCTCCCCGCCCCATCCGGGTGCGCGCACTGCACGCTCCTCTAGCTCTAGTCAGTTTAACCAGTAAATGAACGCTTGGGAGCGTCCATCACGGACCCTCTCTCTGCATTTGTTGCCCAGCTCCCTTATCGTAGCTCCCCGGTGCTTGCTGCGCCTCTTGAATTGTTTCTGTGGGGCCGAGTGGAATATCCACGACGAGCGTTTTGCTGCTTGCTGGCCGCTAATTTTGAGGGGCTCGAAACGGCTGTGCCGCATGCGACGCTGTGCTGGTCACGGCTGAAATGCTGCCGGATGGGGTCGGCCGCCATCTGTGGGGATAAGAACGGCCAAGTCCTCGGTGTCTCTACCACTCTGCGCTCTTGTGTGTCCCGACTCCGAGAACTCGACTCGCTGCTGACAGCTCCCGACCGGGTCCTTCTGGATTGACACACGGGCCTTAGAGCTCCCCCGCGCCGCCACAAGGGAGTTAGTAGTGGATAGAGCTCCCTCCTCATTACGTGAACACACGCGCCCTGCGGACATGCGCTCGGACGACGACTACGAGGTGCACGTGCTGCCGGCCTTCGTGCCCGTCTTCTGGGTCTTCGTGGCCGTCGGCGTCGTGCTCTTCTACTACTCGCTGGGCTATGCCAAGAAGTACTCGACCACCGCCGCCTTCCTGCTCACGGTACGTCCGTCAATCATCTCTACTACGTCTGTAGATTCCCCGGTGCTAAAGCTCTTCACGTGTATTGTATGCAGCCATTTATCTGCTTCAGCCTGGTGTTCGACAACGCCATCATGGCTACAACGGGCATCGACCGTCGTCGAGCTAGCACGCAGGCCATGCTGGCCTTCCACGCGTGCGTGACGCCCATGCTGCTGCTCGTGTGCTACGAGCTGGCCTACATGGTGCACAAACACAAGTCGGTCAACTTCTGCGGCATCTCGTTCGAGAGCGGCCACCGCGAGCGCGGCAGCAGCTGCGACAACGCTGGTGCCGCGTCAAGCTTGGCCAGACGCCGCTGGTGGCTGTCCACGTGTCTGCGCTTCTTCGTGTGGCTCGTGGGCTGCGCGCTGCTGGTGCTCAACCTGCTCGTGGCCTACCGCTGGACGTCGGACCTCACGCCCGAGATCGCCAGCATGTACGAGCTGCAGGGGACAGCACGGCCCACGCCGTGTGTGCCATTCTACCGGCGCTCGTGCTGGTAGCCCTTGCACTCTACATTGGCCTAAGGCTGTGGAACTACGGCACCAACTACTCGTACATGGTGCACGCCACGTGTTTCAACCCGTGGATCTGGATGCTCGTGGGCGCCGTGGCGCTGCTAGTTGGTTACCTCATGCCGTCTCCCATCTACGCGCTGTCCTCGAACGCCGGCGAGTTGATCATGATGGCTACAATCGTGCGCATGTTCCGCGAGGTGCACCACGACATGCAGCAAGGGCTGCAGTTCGGCGAGTTTATTGATCCCGAAGGCGCCGCTGCTCGTCGACAGGGACCGGGAAGCCCCAACCTGCGTAGTATGAGCATGAGCTTCAGCAAGAGCTTGAGTCGAAGCAAGATGGCTGCGGAACAGCCCAGCGGATACATGGCGGTGACGACCCCGAAGGAGTCGGAGCTGCCGGCTACGTTCGCCAACCGACTCCGTCGTGGGGACGAGGACGGAGACGCACAACCCAGTGCCAGTGCAGCCTACCTCTCGGTCGTCGTGGCTCGAGAGCGTACGAACCCGCTGTGTCAGTAGGAAGGAACGGGACCTTTTTGATTCATTGGAGACCCCTCTTCACCCCCACATTGGCGCAGATGTACATGTAGAAGGCTCAAGACAATCTACTTATTCCCATTTTTGAACGCAGTTGAAGTGAAGATTTACGAGAAGTTTGAAGATGGCTTGTAGCCGTAGGTACACGTCCTGGCATACTTAGTTAGAGCTGGCCTACTTGTCACGCCTAGCCATCTTCTTCTGGCTGCTGCAGTTGGTTCTTGTCGTACACTTTCTTCAGCGTCTGCAGCACCGCGACTTGCTTCTTGAGATCGGCGATCTCCTTCTCCAAGCTCGCGATCTCGGCCGCCACTTTGCGCTTGTTGAAGCGCTTCTTCAGCTTTGCGATCTCCGCCATCTCAACTACGCTAAGGTCCTCCATGTCTGCCAGTGCCTGGATGAGCGCTGCCTTGTCGTCTTGCTCCTTCTTCAGTCGCTTCTTCAGCGCCGTGATCAGACTTTCCGCCTCTTCATGCTCTTGTTTCCCCAGGTTCTCACGATTCTCCATGGCGGCAACGTTTTCAATGACCTTGGTCATGACCTCGTGGTCGTTCTCCAGACGCTCCTTCAGCTCTGCGATCTGTCTTTCGGCGGCCCGCTTCTCTGCCTTGAGGCCTTCATTTTCCTGCATCAATAGGAGGGCGACAGGCTGTCCAACAGAGTTCACCTTGGCGCGGCGCACAAGTTAGTCCAGTCAACACGCAGCCTCCACAGCGCCTTTCTTGAGCAGAACCCGGCTTACCGTAACCTTAGACGAACACTTAGATGCTGCACGAGTGGTGAGAGAACTGATCCATTGCCAGATCGTTGAAGAAGCCATAGCCGCTGGAGGAACTGCAGGCTGTTGCAGTGGTCTCTGATCTCTTCCGTGCTTGGACGGCTGATTCAGGAATGAAGCTGTTGAGCTCACCACTACTCTGTCCTTCTTCGAGAAAGTCCAAAGCATCTGAGGGCCACCAGAGAGGTAAAGGGCTCAGAGCACGTCGTCTTTTCTCGCTCGAACTCAATGCCTTTGAGCAGAGGTGGACACGCATAGACTAGCATGAGCACAAGAGCAAAGAGGAAACACACATTGAGCCATGACAGCAAAGGCAAACTCCCGTCCCCAGTTTTATTTTACCTTAGCTAGGAGCGAGGCTTGAGACAGGAGCCGCTAGTTGAGCGTACAGTAGCCTGCTATACTCCGCTGGAGAGCACAACGTGAGCTTCCTTGGTGTGTTTTTGCTTCTTCTCGAGCACTTTCATCATCTTCGTGCTGCCCTCTCCGGAGAGCAGCTTCTGTGCCTCGAGCTCCTCCTTGAGCTGTTTTAGGCGCTTCTCCTTTTTCTTCTTTCCTGGCTCGTGGCCGTGGAACTTGTACGACAGCATACGGAAGGCCTCCTTCTTGGTGAGCAGACGGCCAAACTCGTCGCGGTAGTCCAGCTTCACACCATTCTTGATGCGTAAGTCATCCTCGAAGTTGCGGTCACGTGCGTCATTCGCACGACCAGCTTGGCGTTCAACGCGAGTCTGACGGAGGTGCGAAGCAGCGCCAATGTCGCACCCATGCCCGTGCCCACCAGTGACTGCTCTTCGCCCCACACCTCATTCTCCTTGGTCTCTTCGTCTTCGTCGTTGTCTTCCTCTTTCGTCTCCTCGTCAATCTCCATGTCGTCTTCGTGTTTCTGCTCTTCAGCGGCCGCAACTTGCTGAGGCTTATCAGGCGCTGGCAGCGTCGGTGCTGTAGCACCGCCAGTTGCAGCCTGAAACTGGGCCGCGCGCTTCTCCATGGCGTCACGTAGCCGAGTCTCGAAGTCGGTAGCTTCGTTGAAGATCACCGTGTTTGATGTGGTGCCGACCTCGCCAAACACTTGACCAACAGGCTTGCTACTAACAGCGGCAGTGCTGTTCATCACGACATCGCCAGCGCTATGAAAGTGAAGACGAGAAGTTGAAGTGGTTAGCCGTAGGTTGTTAATTACAACTTGTCATTACAGACGTAGGGATCATTCTACTACATGTAACTTACATTGACGTCATAGTACATGGACTACCAATCTGCGAGTAAAAGACTTAGTGGGTGTATTAAAATATTACGAGTCCCTGATGTTGAAGGCCCTCAATTGAAGCTCGAACTCTCCGAAACTACACGTAAAACTCCCTTATATCGGGCGGAGGGTTTCGTGGGGGGAAGTTGTGAGCTGCAGCTGCTGTCCCGTGCTCACTCAGCGCCCCAATCCGCACCACTGCGTCGCGGGTGACGTGGTTTTCTAGGCACAGCTGGATCAAGGGGTTATGTTGGACGTAGATATTCAGGTAGTCCAGAACAGCACCGAATTGGATGGCATTGTTGGGCGCCAGACAAACTCTCCCCCAACGGCCTCCAGCGACTTCTTCAAGCGCAGCCATGATATCGTCCACGACAGAGTTGACGGAAACTCTTCCGTTGTTGGGTCGAGTAAGCCACACTGGATCTGCGAGGTTGCCTTGTTGAGCGTTCAAACCTCGTACAAGTTGCTGCATGGCGGTTCGGTCCCAGTCAAACAGGATGGCGGGGTCGTCCGGAGCCACCATCACCTCGCGAAGGTACGCATCGACCTACCGGCATAGGACATTCATTCAGCAAGAATAACAGCACGTGCAGGAGCGAGCAATACTTACTTGAGGCAGACACTGTCTGAAGGAAAGCTGTTTCTCTGGAGAGCGCGTTCGCATTGCTTCTTACTGTCGAGAGAAAACGCGAAATGACTTGGGAAGCGGCGGTCGTTGCCATTCAAAACGGCTCGAAGCTTCTTGATGTGATGGGCA
Organism: Phytophthora melonis; assembly: GCA_024211575.1. Taxonomy (NCBI): domain Eukaryota; phylum Oomycota; class Peronosporomycetes; order Peronosporales; family Peronosporaceae; genus Phytophthora; species Phytophthora melonis. The sequence goes on from JAMXKT010000085.1 coordinate 2,334,823, forward strand.
GCTGTTGCACTCCAAAGTTTGAAGCGCCTCGAGTCATGCATGATACGGTATGATTCATAATACCGCGCAAGCTTCAATTAGGGACTCGAACCAGCATTGCCACTTCGACCACCGATGATGTCCATGAAGATGACGCGACTACAGTGAAGTGCACGTACACAGCAACGCACAATTTTGCTTGAAGCAACTTCAAGCAAACATGGATCTGGGCGCGTCAGCGCCCACAATTTTACGTAATGAGCCAGCAGGGTTTCTGCCAGGAAAACGTGGAGTAGAAGCTCTCGAAGTCCCATGCTACAACACTTGCTGCATGTCTGAAGCGATCTTCGCCGTGCCAGCAGCTGCGCCGAAGTCCTACATATCTGCCAGTGTCTAGCTAAGCGCTGCATTATCGTCTTGCTCCTTCTTCAGTCTCTCCTTCAATACCGGGATCATCGCTTCGGCGTCTAAAACGCTCCTGATTTCCCAGGTACACACGCTTCTCCACAGCGGCAATATTTCTTGGCCATGGCCTTGTGTCCGTTCTCCAGCCGCACCTTCAGCTTTACGATCTGTGTTTCGGCTGCAAACTTCTTCACCCTGTGGCTCTCATTCTCCTGCATCAACAGGAGGGAAACAGACTGCCCAACAGAGTCGGTCAAGTCAACGCGCAGCCTCCACAGTGACTTTCTTGATCATCATCTTCGCTTACCCTCGACGAACACATAGACTCTACACGAGTAATGAGAGCACGGATCCATTGCCAGATCGTTGAAGGAGCCATAGCTGCTGGAGGAAACTGCAGGCTGTCGCGGTGGTCTCTTGATCTCTTGGATGGCTGATTCAGGAATGAAGCGTTGAGCTCACCTCCACACTATTCTTCTTCGAGAAAGTCCAAAGCACCTGAAGGCCACCAGAGAGGTAAAGGGCTCACAGCACGCCGTCTTTTCTCGCTCGTACTCGATGCCTTCGAGCAGAGCTGGGCTGGCCCCGGAGAACGAGCATGAACACAAAAGCAAAAGAGGTGTACACATTGAGCCACGATAGCAAAGGCAAAACGCCGCCCCCAGTGTTATTTACCTTTAGCTAGGAGCGAGGCTTGAGGAAGGAGCTGTCAGTTGAGCGTACAGTAGCCAGCTATACTCCGCTGGAGAGCACAACGTGAGCTTCCTTGGTGTGTTTTTGCTTCTTCTCGAGCACCTTCATCATCTTCGTGCTGCCTTCTCCGGACAGCAGCTTCTGCGCCTCGAGCTCCTCCTTGAGCTGCTTCAGGCGCTTCTCCTTCTTTTTCTTTCCTGGCTCGTGGCCGTGGAACTTGTACGACAGCATACGGAAGGCCTCCTTCTTGGTAAGTAAACGACCGAACTCGTCGCGGTAGTCCAGCTTCACGCCATTCTTGATGCGTAAATCGTCCTCGAAGTTGCGGTCACGTGAATCATTCGCTCGGCCGGCTTGTCGTTCTACGCGAGTCTGACGGAGGTCTCCAGTCTTGCGAAGGAGCGCCAGGGTCGCACCCATACCCGTGCCCACCAGCGGCTGCTCTTCGCCCCACACCTCGTTCTCTTTGGTCTCCTCGTCTTCATCGTTCTCCTCTTCTTTCGTCTCCTCGTCAATCTCCATGTCGTCTTCGTGCTTCTGCTCTTCAGCGACTGCAGCTTGCTGAGGATTTTCAGAGACGGGGGTCTTCGGTGCTGCGGGTCCACCAGCTGCAGCCTGAAACTGGGCCGCGCGCTTCTCCATGGCGTCACGTAGCCGAGTCTCGAAGTCGGTAGCTTCGTTGAAGACCACCGTGTTTGATGTGGTGCCGACCTCGCCGAACACCTGACCAACAGGCTTGCTATTGACAGCAGTCGAGCTCTCCATCACGACGTCGCCAGCGCTATCAGTAGCAGCAGCCGGGGTCGTATCTTCCTCGTTGCTGATTGTTTGACTCACGAGTTGCGCGATTCGAGCCTCACTGGTGGTCGGAGCAACAGGTACCTGCATCTGTCTTTGCTGCTGTGCCAACTGCCGCGCGCGAGCCAGCGAAGCACCAAGTTCCATCTCTATAGCGGCAGCATCGTCCACAATCTCGCTGTCAGCAACTGGGCGCCGCTTCATCCGCCTCTTACCGGAGCTGGCAGCCAGCGCCTCCGACGCCACAGCATTCGCCTTCTCTCGCGCCTCCTGAAAGCGAAGCAAGTTCTCTTCCTCCTCAGGGTCTTCGTCATCGTCGCGACGACTACGCTTCCGCTTTCCGCGGTCTTTAGATCCAGAAGCGCCAGCCTGCAGCGCCTCCTGCTCCAACTGAGCCACCAATGACGCAGCGTCTCCTCCCTCCTCCTCAGCAGCTCCAGAGTTCAGCTGCACTTCAACCGCATCATTCTCACCTAGATCTTCATCGTGATGACGACGCGACTTCTTCTTCTTCTTTCTCAATTTCTTGTTCTTCTTCTTGGCAAACTGCGCCTCCACCTCCTCCTTCGTGTAGTAATCCTCCGCCTGCTTCGTGCGGTCCATGGACAGCGAAATCACAGCCACGTCGTCCTCTTCCTCCTGTTTTCCCTCAGTCTCCAGCGCAGCCGATCCTCCCGTTGCGTCCAGTTTAAACTTCCTCGCCTCTGCGGCCTCCGCCACGTCCTGCTCTTCATCGTACTGGGCCAACAATTTACTCCCGTTCTTCCGCTTCCTGGAGCCCCCCATCTCAATAAACTCATCGTCATCGTAGCCTGAGTACACGGGCATTGCGGCCCGCATGGCGCGCGCCTGGTGCTCCAACCGCCGGTCTCTTTCACTCAACTCGACGTTCACGAGCTCGTCCTCCGCCTCATTGAGGTCCTTGCCGTCCTCACCGAGCACGCGTGAGTCCTTCAACGTGAGTACAACCTCCTGTCCGTCCTCAAAGGTGTCCAGCGCGTGGCCCACGGTCATACCGGCCAGGGCGGCGGCGTCATACTTCTCCTCCTTGGCAGTCTTCTTCTCCTCTGTCTTCTTCTCCTCCTTCTTATTTCTGGACTGCTTGACCCACTCCAGAGCATCATGGCTACCCTTCTTTTGTCCCTTCTTTTGTGCCTCCAGGTCGTCTTTTAACTGCTCGCCGAGCGATTTACCGGCTAATTTTTGGGTTAACTCGCGCCTTGTGCGCGACTGCTGCAGCTTGCGCTTGAGCTCCTGCTGCTCGCGCTCGGCCTCGAGCTGCGCGCTGCTCTTCTGCACGTTGACGACCGCCTGCTCCTTCTTGGAGGGCCCACGGACAGCGGCTTGAGCCCGAGTGACAGCCGCAGCTTGTTGGTCTCCTCGATGCTCAGCGAGATCTCGCCGTTCTTGTCGTCGCTCGGAGGGGCGGAGGAGACGCGTCCTCGCGGCGTCTGCTGCGCGTTGGGCTGCGGCTTCGGCTCCTGCTGCGACTGCGACGGCGGGACGAGGACGCGTGACGGTCGCGGCGCGACGAGGAGGAACCCCATGGCGCCGAGAGCGGGCAGGAGACCGCGACCGAGAGCGACTGCGACCCATGCTTTGGAGATTTTGTATGGGGAGGTACAATTCTGGTGTGGTACACGTACGTAATGAGAAGATGGATACATTATTGTAGATGGCTGAATTCATGGCATTTCACTTTTGCGCATGAAGTTGAACTTCTTGCTTGCCTCCCTTGTTGCAGTCAGCCAGTTAGGCGACTGGAGTGGCGGCGGCGAACTTGTGGTTCTCTTTGCTGGCGGTGTACCAGGTGCAGGACAGCGCGTGAGACAGCGTGCCCTCTTCCGGGTCCACGTGCCAGCGCAGCAGCAACACGTTAAACGTGCGCAGCACCGACACTCGTTAAAGCAACTTGGGTTTGGGCAACTTCGTGCAACTTCATTTTGGGCACCTTCGGGCACCTTGGGCAACTTCGTGCAACTTCGGATTATTGTGAAATTCTCGATGGATCTTCAGGTGATGGCCTCATTCGCCAATTCGCGCCGTCGGCCACAGATCTGCGCGGGAAACGTTGCGCAACTTCATGCAGCCCGCCTCGCGTGAGCATGTACGCCTAGCTCCGCTGGCGCAGCCGCACTGATGTATGTAGCTCTGATCTAACCCTTACTTGCGATGCTATGGCAGGGATAACGATTAGCCACGTCGAAACGCGGGGGTTGGCGAGTACGTGCTTGCTCATTCACTCGCTTTCTCGCATGTTGCATGGCAGAGACCTGACTGCATGCAGCGCAACGACAACGATCCTGTAGCAGGTTGTTCGTTGATGGGCACGTGTCACGCAAGCTGGCGCGTTGTGGTAAGTCCTAAATGCTGCAGCGCGAAGACAAAAGGGAGCTGTTATCGGTGATACTTGATCTGGTGTGGCTCGTGTGCATGGCATATTGTAGTCACTACGTCGCCTTTCGAGCACAAGCAACTCGAGCTGGTAAGCAATCCGATGGGCGCACAATGCATGTGTTCCTCGATCGCCACGCTTCCGGCATGTACGCCCACAGATGTTTGCCGTCTAACTCTTTGCGCTGCTGCTCGTGGTATATGCCTTGTTGCTAGATAATGGTTTGTAGCTGCTGAAAACGTCCATGCATCAACATGTGCAGCTCAGAGGCGAGGGAATTAGGAGCTCGAGAGTTGAGCGGGAAGCACGGTTTATTTAACAAGATAAGCGGATCTCCGTGGCTTATGCTTCCGCGAGCTGGCTCTAGCATCCCTACCTTCACCAAACGACCAAGAACCGGAATAATCTCGGCAGAGATTCGTATAAACGCGATATCAAAAGAAAAAAATGCTTGAGAACACTCGTGTAAAAGCTTTTTGCCATACATCTGTAAGTTTGAGGTGGCTGAAGATTATACTCATGTATGTAGGAAGGTAGGCCGGTGGTGTGAACTTAACTAGAGGGTTGGGCTGGTAGCGCTTATTGCAAACTCAATTGTACTGCCGAGCCAATTAGTTGAAGAGGTAGCACAAATACAAACGACAAACGCGACCCGCGCGCGCGACTTAGGCACGCCGCATTTGCGGCGCACCAGTCGCCTGCGCATTGCGTTTTGAACAACAAAACTAACAGTCTGCAACAAGAGGGATGCAAAGTATATGATAACTAAAAAATCCGGTGCCTACCACAGGCTCGTATCCTAGAGATCTAGCGAGATGACCGGAGGTGCAGCAGTGCGCGTCTCTGGGGTAGATATCCAACTAAACCGCAAAAAATCAAAATCAAATTCAAATTAAAAAAAGTATGCTCATATTCAACTGTCACCGTGAAAGTATTAAAATGGATTATTCCCAGAAAAACGTTGAGAAGAGCTCTGAAACAACTTGACTTGGCGCCGCGTCTCGAGCCATGCTACGATTCTTCTCACTTTTCAGTTCGTGCTCGACTGCTGCAGTGGCCCCCACCCTCCGCGGGCTCATACTCGCTGCTGTAGCACCGAGCGCGCTGCTGTCAAGAACACTACATGTATCTACCAATCTACCGATCTATCAATTTTACCACGCAACCTATCTCTCAACGCGGCTTGCTCGGTCGCTGCGGTGGCCCCCACCCTCCGCGGGCTCATACTAGCTGCCGTGGCACCGAGCGCGCTGCTACGAAGAACTCATCAACTCTACTGTATAATATGCCAAACATTTTTGTGCGTGTAGCCCCTCAAGCTGTCCACTGGGACTACAGCAGCATCTGATACTGCTGTGGACGTCTGATTGGGCAACCGCAGCGAGCGGCATGAAGATCACGGGGGACGACGATGACGGCGTCACCGAAGGAGGTCTGCTCCATTCAGCTCAAGCGCTGAAGGCTGTGCAAACTACTGGGCTGAGAGACTCTACTAGGCCGGCGTTGAAGATTAAATAGGCGGGGCACCGCGATCCCAGAGCTATGCTCAATTGATTAGAGGTTTTAACTAATCAAGACATTTTCAATTCAAAACAGCTTCTATAGACGTTAAAGTAGTTGGTCCCATCCATACTGTAAACGATCACTTTCCTCGCCGATACTTTTCTCAAGTAATGTATCCTGTAAATCCTAACACAATAAACCCGATAACATCCAAAACGTTAACGTAAGCAATCATTTAAGCTTCCACCTGCTATATTTCGTATTAAAACCTGTGTAATTAAGTCGATTTTGGTTTTGGATACAAAATATTAGATTTATAAGACCCTTACACTTGGAATTTGTATTGATCCAGTACCTACTTTTTCTGTGGACCACATATTTAAAGCCTCGAATTAATCCCTATTGGGCTTCTCGTACTACATACGTAGCACTACCAGGATTAAGCGTATGACTGTGCGTCAATCAACCGCGACAAATTGGGTTCGATGTAGTACACGGACAAAGGGGTCGAGGATCCCAATGCGGACTATGTATACGATTTTTTTCTACTGCAACTAATATCGTATCTAACTGGTATTGTTATGCCTGGAGCTGTATCAAAATATCCAGTCGTCGTTGCCTAGAAACAGGATAAAGTACAAGCTGCGGGTATTGTGCTTGAACGTATACTCTAGGCCGTAAATACTGCTAGAAGGGCGGAAACTGTGAAGCATTATGCACCATTGCACACGTGGACTTTCAGTACTACATGTAGTATGCAACGCAACGCAAGAAACTTGCATACCGAGTTCACTAAGTGTTCTACATGTACTGGTCACGTAGAGGATAGAGAACTATGAATACTTAAAAGAAAGTAATTCATTCATCCCATTGTAGCGAAAGTTGAGCTTGGAGATACATCTATCATTAATGGGGGTGCCTGCCTTACTCCTTAAACGTTTAAGCTATGGAAAATAATGAATACCTGTTGTTCCAGCACTGTCGAGCTGTTGATACCGTACAGCTCCGATTGACCTGTTTAGGACCCTCTCGAGATAAATTCATGAAGAAAGTAGCAGGTTAAAAAGAAAGCAACAGCAGAACAGGGCTCATGAAGGTGATCAGGAGCTGTAGGTGGGCAACAGCCGAACAGTGCCAAAGTAACAGCTCATAAATATCACTCAAAGTAGTTAGTGTAGCATATAAACTACTTTGAGGGTACAGCAACAAAGTGGTTGTGAGCACTTGCGTTTGCTGTAAGTTTTGTGCGAACACTCTGCTCCATTCTAGTAAACCTACTATTATCATGACTCCACCAAAAAGTTGCGCAACTTTCTTAGTGCGATATGGATCATGTGCGCTCGTCAAACACGACGCCTCGCCTCCTCACCTAGAAGAGATCCCCATCATGTTTTGATATAGAAAAGTTAAGGTAAACTCGCTTTATTTCAAGCAGCTTGATGTAGGATGGAGTGCCTAGCCTTGCTTGATCCTCAGGCATAGCTCGCATCGTCAGTGATGGTCCCGCTGGAAGTAGCGCGTAACACATATAGAAGGCGGTGCGCATCATTCGTCCATCTGAGTAGCGTTATGATTGTGACAGCACGCGAGAAATTTTACAGCGTGGATACCATACATGCAAAGCTTTACGTATGACTTGGTCTTCACGTTTGCAATAGGAGGTCGACCACTACTTAAAAGGGTTAGCTGAGTTGAACTGAGCTGAACTGAGCTGTACAGGCTCAGCTCGAAGATAAAGATGTACTCCGTCCGCCGAGCTATCCAACAGCTTGCCCATCAGTGCAGGCAGCGTGAACGCACTCCCCTGAATGGTATGCACATCTTGCTTTTGAAGTTGCTCGCTAATGCAAACTTTCAGTAATGTAAATATTATGGTAAGAATTTGCGAGGGCGATGAAGTTGCCCAAGGTGCTGAAGGTGCTCAAAGGTGCTCGAAGTTGCTCGAAGTTGCTCAAGCGAAGGTGCTCAAAGGTGCGCAAAGTTGCACGAAGTTGCGCACCTTTGGGCAACTTACTTCGCCGAAGTTGCCCAAAGTTGCACAAAGTTGCTGAAGGTGCCCAAACCCAAGTTGCTTTAACGAGAGCCGCGCAGCACCTTGCTCGGAATCATGTAGAAGCAGCATAACCGAAGAGGCTTGGTAGATGTGCTCGCCGTAGTACAGGTACCTCGTGAGCAACAGCGCCTCCACCGTCGCGCACCGTTTGCCATTGTAGGTGACGTAGGCGAAGTCGTCGCAGTCCCAGAAGAGTCGGTGGAACGAAGTACCGAGGCAATTCCTCTCGAATGACGTGAGCTCGTCGTCCTCAGAGCCGTCCTCGTACACTTCCTGCCTATTCCCAGTGGCATCAGCTGCGACCACTTTTTGTGTTGGACCATTTGCAGTGTCCCCGTTCGTCGCGAAGATCTTCACAATGAACGACGCGATCACTGCAAACACGCCCAAGCCCGCAGCGACCACTGCGATGACGGACGGTATGTTGACGTTGAAAAGCACGCAGGCATCGTTTAGTCCGCAGTATTTGGCGCCACGAGCCGATGTCTTTCGTAAGATCTCGGCGTTCTGCGAAAGGATAAAGTTGAACGGCGCTTTCTGCCACGAGAGGAGCAGGGACCCCACGCAGATTGTGGTGCCGAACTGCATGGCCTCCCACATGGATACGAGACGGAAGTGGCGGTCTAGCTTCTGGTCGCCGGAGCGAGCCTTCAGCAAGTTGACGAATGAGAAGGTAAACGCGAAGAAGCAGCACGTGAGGTTGGCGATGGATTCTCCAGTAAGTGTACCCGTGGCGAGGCCGAGCATGTACCGATCCGAGTTGTACACCAAGTGGTAGGAAGGATATATTACAGGTCATGAACGCATTAGGTCACACTATAAAAAAGCACTTTGGTCACGTGGTCAAATGGCTTGGTCACGTCCATAGCGTGTGACCTAATAATGCTTGGTCACATGATGATAGAACTTAAGAGCTCGTGCATTATACTGCTCTGCGGGCAACTAACTTTTACATAACGTTGTAAGGAGCAGGTATTTGTGTGTGTATTATTGTACCGTTGCCACAAGTTACCTAGCCCAGCGGCATACATGTATAGACGCTCGTTTCGAAACGACCCGGGATAAGGTATGCAACTGCGCACTTCAAAAGAACCCTCAAGAGCAGCAGCGCCCTTTGGCCAGCCAAGTCGATCATGGCTCGCTCGCCATCCTCACGGCCCAGGAAAGGTGGTCGCCGCCCACGCTACTCGCCGACATCTCGTCCAAGAACGAGGGCCTCCAGTGTCCGCCAAGAAGTCGAAGCCGCTTCAGAACCACCACCAGACTATGCTTCCAGCATCCCCACATTACCCCACGAACGCCAGGCTGCCCTGGAGTCTATTCTCGAGGCACAGAGCTGCCCTACATCGATGACGACGTCTACCCCTTCGACTTGCTCCAGCACGCCTATGCATCCGCCCCCATGAGCCGCCGTTGATTGCGGAGCATACGCGGCAGCATGATCCTGGGGATCCAGCTGGCCTGACGAGCTCAGCTTCCACGATTGTCCTCGCAATGGCAACACCGGTGAGTGAAGCAGCTCAAGGCGCCACGGTCGCGTCGCAGCCCAAAAAGCGAGATGGTATAACAAAGGTATACCTTGGCGGGTACCAGTACACGAGATGCAGCCGAAGCTCGGTGAAAATCACTTACCGCTGCAGTTTTTATCGCAAACCAAAGCTTTGCAGCGGCAAGTTGGTGTTTTATGCGGCCTTAATGGCATACGACTTCCAGAACATGGTGCCTCATACGTGTCAAGGCGAAGCCACAGCCGAGCAAGTGCTTGCGGATGACGATGGAGTATGTGTCAATGTTGTGGACGACATGAAGAAATACGTAGACCACCTCGCTGAACAGGACTTTTCGGCTAAGAAGATTTGGTCGCTCGCATACAATCAGTTTTACGCAAAATCAACTTGTGTGGTCCGTGGGCTTTCTCGGCAGCAGGTTCTTACTCGAGTAGGAAATGCAAATGCTCGCCCTAACGCATTCGCTTGGTTGGAGACTCCGGAGTTGGCGCGAGTGAAACACAAAGACGTGGGCTTCCTTCAGTTCAAGTACACGTGGCAAGACGACAACCGGATCAAGGCAGGCAAGTCGGGCTTCGATCGAATCTTTGGTTGGGCCCATCCGGAGCTGCGAAACCTGCTTAAGTATGACGGTCTACATTTGTATGTAGACGGCACATTTCGCTGTTGCCCGAAATACTTTGGCCAGTTCGTCACGCTCATGGTGTTCGACCCATTGACGGACCTGTTTGTGCCGGTATTCTTTACGCTGGCGACGAACAAAACGCAGGACTTGTACAACAAAATGTTCACGTGCATCGAATTTTCGCTGGGTAGGAAGCCCAAGCCTGCCGATGTGGTCTGTGACTTTGAGGCAGCCATGATATTTGCAATTCGAGAACATTTTCCGCCTACACACATTCTCGGGTATTTGTTCCATTTCAAACAGGCGTGCAGACGGAAAATGAAGGAGTATCGAATGCCCAACGCTGAAGTTGTGGTGGCCATGGAGTTTGGCGTTCTGGACATGCTCACTGTTGTCCACCCTGCCAAGATAGCTATTCAAGGTGTAGCCTGGGCTAAGGCTAAAATCAAAGCACGCTGCGAGTCAAAAGGACTCGCGTATTCGCGCGCAAAGTGGAAACGATTTTGGCAATACTTTGCTAAAACGTGGCTGGACATGTACCCTCCAGATTTGTGGAATATCCACGGCGTGGAGCGCAAAGTTGTGAACAGGACGAACAATCCGCTTGAGCGATTTCACAGAGAGTTAAACGCGAGAATGAAGGACCACCCTTCGCTAAAGCGATTCGTGCGTGTCATCGAGGAAATTGCGCGCGAGTACGTTGTCCACCGAGCGAGCATAATCTCCGGTGATGCTACCGCGCCTGTGAGACCGAATATGCGATTTCCTAGAGCTGCAGTGCTTCCGGAACCCAGTGAAATCCAGGACTCCGACAGTGAAGAGGAGACTGACTTCGAAACTTCGTCGGTCGATGGAGTGGAGGACGCTGACCTTTCTGACGAAGAGCTGGGAATATTGTACGACACATCCTTCGACTACGAAGAAGAAGTCAAGATTGACGCCTAGGTAGGTGCATGATGAAGCCCTGCGGAAATGCTGCATAACTTCACACTAATATATATCCAAGCTAGCTTAGCCATTTTTATTGTTCTCTCACGTGATCAAGTGCGATTTGGTCACGTGGTCAAACAGTGTGACCTAATGCGTTCATTTCAGCCATCCTTGCTTCATGATTCGGGGGCGTGCCATCAAATGGCACAAACTAAGAAGTTTGATTTGAAGTGCCTCCACAGCCAGGGAGTGGCGTGGCGGGTTAAGCGTGCTGTGGAGATCTAAAACTAACGAGGCGACTCCTCCTACGTGCTCCTGCGTTGGTTTCATCTCTAGCTGCGTCTGCTGAAAAGCTATTTTCACTCCACTTGAAAATTTCCATTTCAGCCATCCTTGCTTCATGATTCGGGGGCGTGCCATCAAATGGCACAAACTAAGAAGTTTGATTTGAAGTGCCTCCACAGCCAGGGAGTGGCGTGGGGGAAACCCCAATATCTCGCTTCAAAGCAGGCTTTGCCAGCATTTCAGCTGCCATTTTCTCCATGAGACGCCCGCCGATCCTAGTGTAGCGCTCAACCGCGTCCGATCTCCACCGTCCAAACAATTTCACCGCCAAACTGTCGTAGCCTGCGTTGAATAGAGCTGTGGCGCCGCCGCTTCGCAAAGAATGTGATCCGTACTGATCAGGATTTTGGCCAGCGCGCTCCGCTGCACGCTTGATCGCTGTCACTAGTTGATTGACTTGCAGATTTGTGGTAGCATCAATCTTGCACAGTAGTGAGGCCTTCTCGACGCCAAGCTTGTCATGATGTTTCGCCAAATACCACGCAGCGAGGACTGGGCAGCACCATCGGGCACCTGAACGTTGCAGTCTGCGACTAGTGCCGCTTCCGAACTGGTCAGACTTGCTCCCACGAAAGTGTATCACTACCGCGGACACCTCTTGTAGATTTTCTGCTTCTTTTTCGTCGTTGTTCACAAATTTGATGTCCGAGCGCCGAATCGCGTATGGCTTCACTTTGGAGCCGAGAGCCAAATATTCGGATCGCCTCAAAAGAAAGAAGAAGCCCAGCACCGAAGCCCCCCATATGACTCGGTGCTGGGCTGATGAGAAGTCGAGTGATTCGTGCAGCCGTTTGAGGATAGTAGTCGTAACTGGGGATTTTGGGCTGCCGACCGGGTCCGATCTTCGCATTCCAGTGATTGCGAGTTGGTGGCCGGGCAGTAGTCTGACGCTGTATCCGAGTTGTCGCCGATGATGCCACGAGATCTGACTGATTTTTGAGAGCACGGTGCCGGCAGTGTTTCCGATGGCGGATTGACCCCAACCGAATCTCCAGCAGTAAACGGCAAATAGAGCGAGTTGATAGGAGTGCTGACTGGGGCTTTCGGGGAGCCATCTTGGAAAATTAAGCCAGTCGCACCATTGACACCACTGACTCCAGGTCGCGTTATACTTGGATGCCGACGTCGCGGCCAGTGAGCGGGACTGAAGTTGCTCGAGAAGCCCGTGTAAATTTTCCTGCAATGCGCCGGGACTGGAGACTGTGTCCAACACGACGAAAAGTTAGTCCATCTTGTTAGATAGGGTTCGGCCCACGCACGTGATGCGGCATCCGCCATCCAGTTTGTAGAACCCGCGATGTGCTCAGCCGATATCCTGAGATTGAAGTACGCTTCCCCGAGGCCGATGCACCTATTGATTTCTTGGCTGAACTGGTTTCTTGCGTGAAGTTTGTTGCACCAAGTGACGGCGGAGGTGTTGTCACTCCAGCATTTCACTTGCACCAGGCGACCAGCAGCTTGTCTGTTCCACTTTGGGCCCCATGTCCAGAGGGCCATCGCCATGCACAAGTGTTCCCTTACGTTAATAGAGAATTCGGCTTCGCCCGACAACGACTCCTTGATCATAGCCACCTCGATGTCATCAAATCGAACTTGGATAAATTCGTCGCATGCAGGATCTAAGACGGCCAGTCCACTGTTAGATGCATCCATATAGAGCTCCACCTGTGGAACCACTGTGCCCGCAAATATTGACAGCGGCAGATCTACCAGGCAGCCGTGGTGCAGAATTTGCTCGAACCACATCAAATCAGCGATGGACCCCTTAGCCAACTGCATCCGTCCAAACCTTGGTGCCGAGGTGCACTGAGCTTGCAGCCGCTGGTAAAATGGTTTTGCTGTTCTCAGGCATATCGCCACATGGCGGAGAGAGCCGAGCACTTTGTAAAGTTCACTTTTCGATGCCTTGCCACACTTGAGCAGAGCCTTCACTCGGTTGCAGGCCTTCTCAACTTTCTCACTCGGAATTGATACTGTTCGCTGCTCCGTATTCCAGCGTAGCCCCAAGGCAACCAGATCAGAGCACCATCCTGAGAATTTTGCCTCATTGATGGAGCGTGGGCCCAGTACGGCCAACATTGCATGCCGTAGAGTTGCTTCAGCGAGCAATAGTCTGTCGCCGACGTCCGGCTCGACCAAGATGTGGTCATCGACCCATTCATACGGGAAGAATGGTTCATTGTCGGTCGATTCTGACACCGAAGCGGGTGAATTAGTGCCCATTAGCCACGAGATTGCTCGCCCAAAAAGTGTATAACAAGGAGGTGACCCCGACCATCCAAACGGAGCGGCCATGTCGACGACCAAAATGCCAAGCTCCTCGATTAGCGCCGCCATACGAAATACTTGATTGGCGCATGTTCTCAAATGCCGAAAGGCTCCCTTTACATCTCCTTTCAACATGCGAATGCGTCCCGAGTGCCGCTGCTTGGCAAGTTGCTCAATGCGCCGAGCTATTACTACCACCGACTCAAAACGGAGTTTCGGAACAGATTCGACCATAAATGCAGCATTGACTGAGTCATCCTTCGGGAATGACAAGTCATGAATGGTTCGCACTTCTTCGTTTGGATCTGTGTCTTTCTTCTCCACAGCTCCGAGGGGGCTACACACAACCTCAGGCCACTGATCGAGAATATCAGCATCGACAACCATATACTGACCGGAGTCTTGTCCCTCACGAATACTTCTGGTGACCGCACGGAGATACCTCCGACAGGAGCCATGGTTCTTCGGAGGCGGACGCCTAGGGCGAGGACCTTGCCGCCACTGAGCTTCTATCCCTCGGTCAGCAATTTCGATCAGCAAGTCGAGCAAAGGGTAGCCTTGTAGTACCATTCGAAGCCGATTGGTGTCGAGCGCCTTGTTGGGTCTCCGGTCCTCTGTAGTCTCTCCACGAATCAGTTGGGTCGCTTGTTCTAAGGTCAGCTTTTCCGAACGAATTATTCGTGAGAGAGATTCTCGTGCGAGGTCATCAATAGTATACAGTGTTTTTCCTCTGACCGGCGAACGAACGACACCTCTTTTACGTAGCACGATCGAAATTTTGCATTCTTGTCGAAGAAGCTCTTCCTCAAGCGCCCCTCGAATGGTTTCTGCTGACATAAGAGATAGCGTTACAGGAACGACGTGGTTTATGTCGTTATTACCTTCGGAACTCACGTCCAATGGTGGCAGCGACACCAAAGGCGACAATGGTAGGTGCGTCGTCCGTCTGGCTTCGATCACGACTTCAGAGTTTGGCCGACAGCAAGGCCTCGACCGACAACACTCTGCTTCTCCCCCATTCAGGTTTTCACAGTTTAACGGCATTCTACCGCTGTGTAATTTCTGTTGGGCACAGGTCACCATGTCGATCTTGCTCATTGCTGTAGTAACGATCTGAGGGCAAGGCCTCGAACGACTCTCACCCACTCCTCTCACCGGCGGTTTTTCACTTGGTGGCCGCCATTGGCAGCCATGTACTTCCCGCTGCAGAAAGGTGGTGATATCGGTCTTGCTCGTTGCCCCCGTCAGCGTGATGAGCTTTGTCGCGCTGACATTGTAGTTGTACTGCGCCGGTGTACCGGCGTTGATGTTGCCCGACTGGAATTCTGGGCACAAATTAGAGACTGCTCGGTTGACGCTTGTAAAAGTTGTGCCTCGCTGCTTCTGGCATGTATTGTGCACTTGTTGCTGCGCTAAACTATCTAACCAAGAAAGGCGCGCTGCGATCCTTCCCTCGGCGAGTCAAAGCTGATTGTGCTCGTCCTTCAGCCCTCCGAACCGCTTGATAATTTCAGATTTCACAGCGGCGGGGAGCTTCTTCGGGACAAAGTGACCGTGTTCACTTGGGCAGCGCCCATCACTGTCCGACGCACATCCTGCCTTCGACAGGAAACGCATACACAGGCTGCGGGACTTCCCAGTCGCAGGGTCCACTTGCTCTGGCAATTGGCGCAACACTTCCCTTGGGATCCGACCTAAACGCTTCTTACTTTCGCGAGCGGGAGGGTGGGTTTGGCGCGCAGATGCCATTCTGGTCTCTGAGGCCTGGGCTACCACTGGTATCGTCTTCACCGCCATCTCTTCGACTTGTCGGTGTACTTTCACGAACATGAGGTCCCTTAGTAGCTTGTCATCAGTTGTGCATCTCTGCTTCACTTGGCTAAGATCACCACCAGCTTCCGCTACTCCTCGAAACTCTTCCAGCAGATCGTTTATCCAATAGACCAAAACAGACAGATCTTTCGTGCTCCAGGTGACTTGCTTGAGAGTTTCTTCGGTGAACTCCACAATC
Organism: Phytophthora melonis; assembly: GCA_024211575.1. Taxonomy (NCBI): domain Eukaryota; phylum Oomycota; class Peronosporomycetes; order Peronosporales; family Peronosporaceae; genus Phytophthora; species Phytophthora melonis. The sequence continues at coordinate 2,350,336 of JAMXKT010000085.1, forward strand.
TGCTCCACCAGATCCACCAGTTCGGCGCAGCAAAACTCGCGAGCGTACGTCAAAAATACCCTCGTCGAATCTACAACTTCATCAATGCTCGACGCGGGCATGGCCGGCGCAAATTCTGCTGAAGCTGACAAGTTCGCAAAATTGGAACCACCCGATTCCAACCACGTCATCCGCTCTGATTGTGAGAGCCTAGCAAAGTGTCGGATTGACAAACCGCTCGAGCCGAATTCGATGTCATAGGCTCGCGTGCACACACCGGGTGTCGCCTTGAATTTCACGTGCTCGGACCGAACTAAACCTTTGATAAATACAGTGGCAGGCTTACCTATGTGTTTCGCAGATGTCACTCGATCATGAACGACTTGTTGGTCCTCTCGAGGGACGAAATCGTACTTTGATGAGCGCGCAGGTGTCTTGCTTGGCTTACGCGCTGTCGCAGATACCTGGAGTTCTCTGGTCTGCTCGACGGGTACACCGACATCGTTGTTGCACTCCGAAGTCCGGCGAATGCTGAGAAAACGAGCCAGCAAGTCTGGGTCATTCCGTAATTTTTCTACGATGAGAGCGTCATGGTCCAATGCTGTTCGGCGGTATTTGTGGCCGTTGTCATCTTCATCGAAGACCGAAACTTGACGAACGCGCTTAGCCGGGCCTTGTGTTGTAGATGCCGAGCGCAGCTCATCGGCGTTGCCTTCTGACCGATCTTGTGGCGTCTCGTCGTCATCTGCAAAAGGGTCAAATAGCTCTGTAGCCTCTGCTACTGATCCTTGTTCTTGGCTTGACTGCGACGATGGAGGACAACAAAACGACTGCCCAACACCGTGGGGGGCTGGTTCGGTACCTCCGTCTACATAATACGCGAAGTCCAGCGCGTGCTGTAGAGGGAACTCAGTCTGCCTGCCCGTTGTTGGGTCGATCCATTTGCAGACCTTATCTGCTGGAGGATAGCTATCCTCCGATAGTAGATCTGCCAACACGACCGAAATTTCGTGTGAGGCGACCGTGCCATCTCTGCCAAGCACTCTGTCGAGAATTGCAGCTTCTAGCTCCTTGATCTCTGAATCGCTCCAATCCTCGCCGTTGAACTGGACGTGCTCCAATAGCAGGGCGACAATAGGTGCCACCCTGGACACTGCGTCTACGGTAGCTTCCATTTGCACCCCACCGGATCGAATCGTTAAACGATCACCGGAAACAGCCACAACCTGTCCGTAGTTAACTTGGTGAACGACACGCATTGACACCGAGCTCCTCAAGAACGACGATTTCCCCGCCTTGTCCACTTCGCGCGCCGTCACGACGTGCTCCTCGGCTAGCTGTCGCTGCACGGTCCCTTCGACTCCGTCAAAGCTCCGAAACGACACGTGGTTCGCATCTAGCTGTACGACCCTGGCGTAGAACGGGTGGTCATAGTTGCCGTCGAGTAGTTCCGGCATCAGGTGCAGGTACGAGCGTGACGTCAGCCGGACCATTATCCGGAGGGCTGAGGGCTGTAGGCGCGAAGCAGGAGGTCTTAAGCGTGCTGTGGAGATCTAAAACTAACGAGGCGACTCCTCCTACGTGCTCCTGCGTTGGTTTCATCTCTAGCTGCGTCTGCTGAAAAGCTATTTTCACTCCACTTGAAAATTTCCATGACCTGTAATAATGATTACCCAAGTGGTAGGTGATCTGCGCCAGGTAAACCACTTACATGCGTCCATTCTGGCATCGATAAGCCCAGATTTGAGTCAACAACACGGACCGCTTGTGCGACATCGTCCGGTAAAGACTAACAATGCCCATGAGCAGGATCTGCATGACCACAACGCCAGGTAACACGCTGATAGCGACAGTGTCTGCGTATCGACTGCGGAACGTATTGAGGTTCATGCCCACGCAGTTGGCGACGTTGGGGTCGATGTAGTGCTCCCATTCCCACAACGAATTGAAGAAGTTGTGGAGGCAGACGTCTCCAGTGCTGCACAGCGGAATATCATCGGGGGAGTGTACCATCAATCCATAACTGACCCAATGCTCGGAGATCTCGCACGTATCTTCAATGTAAACGCCGGTTGTGTTCACTGCTCGCACGCGACAGCCGCCGTAGTAAGCTCGGAGGTAAGTCTGCACCGCACTCAACGCTCCATTCTTCGTTTTCGCATCATCCGCTGGAACTGAGCGTGCGATATGAGGTAAGCTGCTCGTGAAGCTATAAGGAAACAGCGTTAATTCATCCGGAACCACCTCCAACAGATCTCGACCGTTAGTGTCAAGCGCCAGCTTTGAGCCCACCGCGACACTCGGGGTAGTCAGGGAAGACGTGAGTGTCCACGGCTGGAACTTTACCGAGATCCGTGCTGTCCTCTGTTGTTGGATACTGGAATAGTCTCACAACCGCCATCATGGTCCATCCGGTGATACATTTGTCGGCGCCAGCCCCAGTTCACAGTCTTCACTGCCAATGCCCTGAGCTGAGGAGTCTCAACTCTAAATTTGGGGGTATCAAATCAATGTAGTCCCAGGGGTACATGGTACCCCTTCACTTCAACGTCGAAGATCTCCCCGGTTAGTCGTCCCTTGATCACAACCGCCGGGAAGGACGCGGGACCCATTCCTCATTCTCCAACCCACCGACACACCGACAATCCCTCCGTCATGTTCGTGCCCGTGGTCGACATCTCGTCCTTCGTTCATGAGTCCGCCGGCTCCGGCGCCGCGCGCGACCGAGTGGTGGACCAAGTAGCCGACGCCTGTCGCAACGTCGGCTTCCTCGTCATCACCAACCACGGAGTTCCCTCCAAGACCATCAGCGCAGCGTTCGAAGCAGCGAGGGACTATTTCGACCAGCCGTCAGAGATCAAGAAGCAGGTGTCCATGTCCCCTGAGTACCCCTACGGCTACGAGAGCGCCGAGATCCTGTCCAACTCGCGCGAAAAGGACGACGGCAAGGCGCTCCCCGACCTGAAGGAGACCTTCCAAGTGTGTGTGGGACCTGAGGGACGTGAACCCAACATCCCAGCGCGATGGCCCGAAGGACCAGAAGAGTTTAAAGACACCATGACGACATATTACCGGAGCGTGGAGAAGCTCGCGGCGCTTATGATGAAGGTCTTTGCCTGTGCGTTGAAGCTGCCGAGCGACTTCTTCGACGAGAAGATCGACAACCACATGTCGTCACTGAGGATCTTGTAAGTGACGAGGTGATTGAGAGGAGCAAGTGCGTTATCTAACGGTGGAATTTATGGTAGGAATTATCCTCATCAATACCAAGAGCCAGGAACGGAGCAGATCCGAGCGTCGGCGCATACGGACTACGGCAGTCTGACGATCTTGGCGGTGGACGACGCCCCTGGAGGGCTGCAAGTGCGCGATTTGCAGGGCGAGTGGCACAGTGTGAAGGCCCCCGCCAACTCGTACGTGGTCAACCTCGGCGATTTGATGCAGCATTGGACCAACGATCAATGGCGCTCGACCATGCACCGAGTGATCAACCCGCCGTTGGGCTGTCTGAACAACCGTCGTCAGTCCATCGCCTTCTTCCACAATATCAACGCCGACACCGTCGTGGAATGCATCCCAACGTGCCAGTCCCCGGAGAGCCCAGCCAAATACCCGCCAGTGCTTGCCGGTGAATATCTGATGATGAAACACAACGCTGCTGTTGGCAGCTGAAATGGTACCTCGTAACTACACAGTACGTGCTCGATCGCAGTCGAGCAAGTTGAGTAAAGCAAAAACAAATGGTTTTACGCGTTGTACTTAGTAAAGATGCCAGGTTGCTTGGCTCCAAAAGTTGACCCGTAGTGTTAGAAGCTCATATTTTTGTCAGTAATTCTTCCCTCTGTTCATCAAAAATCATTTTTCGAAGAAAGATAAACTGAGCAGTCGCCAAGATTCTTCTCATGGGAGTTATTAGTCTCTACCAATTGATCGGTCGCGTGCTGGTCGTCTACCTGGCATAGATTCCGTACCATCTCATCTAGCTTAAAATTCGGACCTGTATTACGTGCTAGGTTGGCCACTGGAACGCTGACTGGGGAATCGGTCACAAACCTCATGTGCTGCTTCTTCACCTTCTTGTACTCTTTTATCAACCTGGCTAAGGCGCGATCGGAAGACCAGAAGCAAGACGCCACTTTTGTCTCGTATAGAAGACTATGAAGAACGCGGTAACGATTTCTGTTGAAGTGCTGCTGCTCTCCTTTCAGCGAACTAAACAAGTCGCCACGAGTGGCGCTTTTTTTTTTCGTTTTTTACTTCTTCTCAAAACTTCTACTCGTGGAGCAAATTTCTGTGGGTTAATCAACGCCTGCACAACCTGCCATGAGTGGTGGACGTCATGTTGTACATTACTGCCTTACTTACCTCATTCTTCGTCAAAACGCTTACTTAGTAGTCGGAAGGTCAAGAGCGCTGCGTATTTAGCTCGGGTGTCGCAGCGGCTGTTAGCGACACTGTCGCTAACAGGGACATACGTCGTGACTGGGATGTCCCGGCGGCCAAGGTTGTTGATGCTAGCAAGAAGCGCAGAAGGACCATCACATAACTTGAAAAGTAGAAACAGTAAGCTTGACAAATAAGCGGTCGGGTCGTGCTACGTATCGACGCGTTATTTTGGTCTCATTTCTTGTGATCAATAATTATAGCCGGCCGTTTTCGATAGGATGCAGCATTACAAACATACACCACGATAAGAGCACCAGGCAGACAACCTGGATGGAATATCGTGTTGTCATAGTGATGGTAATATTCGAGAGCATAAGCATTTATTTATAGTCCAGGATCTGTCTTTCTGGTGTAGAGTTTGAAACCACAGACAAGAACTCCAACATGCATAAGAACTGCAAGTTTCCAACGGCCGGCCGACCTCTTCTTCATAATTTTCCATAAGCGAACTTCCCCCGCATCCCACAACCAAGTCCCTTTACGAACCAGTAGCGAAGCCCTGATAACAGTAGTGACAGACTCGACTCGCAGCTCCACAACCGACGCTAATAACATGCCCACCCAATACCCTCCCTCCGACTGGGCGCTGGAATACTACCATCAACAAGTCACCAACCGCAAACCACAGTCGTGGATGACCTGGTTCCGTCCGTCTGTCATCGCAGCGAGTCTGGCGGTCGCAGGCCGAGTCATCATCGGTCCACTCGCACTGGTCCTTCTCTTCCTAGCCACCGGGTACCTCTCAGACGCCACCGTTCTCAATAAGCCCAACGACAGCTTCTTCTCCTTCACTGAGAAGGATTTGTCCATGGCTGGAGGGTGCACGGGATGCCTTGGAGCATGCAAGATCACTCTACTCAAGCTCAGTTTGTTCAGTGATAAGGCGTTCGTCAGCGCTCCGACATTCGGAGCCCTCGTCAGCCAGCCCCCAACGGAGTCGCTGTACGACTTCAGCTCGTTGAACAGTGAAGCTCTCGCTCTCGGAGAGGCTCTAGACGGCGATGGAAGTATTTGCCACAGCGGCATCAACGAGTGGGGGTCCACCACGGTCATGGCCACGAGCACGCCGCAGCAGATCCTCAACATCGTCTCGACACTCAACATCGGCGTCTCTCTGCAGACGCAGCGGGAGCTGGAGCTGGCGGTTGAGAGAGGAGACGAGTGCAAGGCGACCTGGACGATATTCGCCACTGCGCGACTCTACTTGTACCCGACTGGAGCTGGCAACGGCGAGTTTGGCAAGATCCCCGCCGCCACGTTCAGCGTCTTCCCTGAGTTCACCGAGTGCCGTCCAGACGTTGAGGTCGAGAATACGAACTCCAAGCTCGCACTAGCTACCGACGGCGAGGATCTGCTCGCGGAAGTCCCCGATGTATTGACGCTGTTTCCCTACGGCTTCACTAGCAGCATGAGTGAAGTCTCACGCATTGTTCCAGCCACTAACACCAAGTATGGCGCCTCGACTGTTGTGGAGCCCGAACTGCAGGCGTACTTCGGAGGCTGTCGAGTCTGTGAAGTCAACACATCGGGCGTATTCATCGAAGACACATGCGAGATCTCCAAGCATTGGGCCACGTACGGCTTAATGGTGCAGTCCCCCGACGACATCCCGCTGTGCAGCACCAAAGACGTCTGTATCCACAACTACTTCAACACACAATGGGAAGGGCTGGTGGAGGTGGACCCTCAAAACCCAAACCGAGTCGCGCTCTACCTCAACACCTTCCGCAGTCGCTACGGCGACACCGTCGGGATCAGCGTCTTGCCTGGAGTCGTCGTCATGCAGATCCTCCTCATGGGGGTCGTGAGTCTATACCAAGTGATGTCGCACAGACGATCGGTGCTGCTGACACAGATTTGGGCTTATCGATGCCAGAACGGCCGCATGCAGATCGTCTACCTCGCTCAGATCACCTACCACTTCTACTACAACTCGGATCTGTACATGCTTGGGCTCGCGACCGGCACTCTCACGGGTGAATCCCTCGCCAACCTCACGTGCTGCTTCTTCGCCTTTTCGTACTCGTTCGTCAACATGGTCAAGGCTCGCTCGGGAGACCAGCAGCTGGATAGACACTACCGACTCTTATGGGAGGCCTTACAGCTACCTGTCACTGTTTGTGTGGGATCCATTCTGCTGTCCGTGCGGCGGACGCCGTTCGTGGAAATCCTCACCAAGAACGCGGAGATTCTGCGCAAGACTTCAGCTCGGGGCGTCAAGTACTGCGGATTGAACGACTCCTGCATCCTCTTCACGTACAACATGCCGTCGGTTGTGGTGATCCTGTCACTAAGTCTGGGAGTTGCCACTGTCATGGTCTCGATCATTGCCAAACTGTTGACTCCGAAGGTGAACAGCGCAATGCACGCAGCTTGCAACTCGGTACATGACGCTCTTGGCTCAAAGAGTGCAGATACCAAGGTCTCAGCCGCTGGAGTGAGCACCAAGAATAAGAGGAAGTATGAAGTCGATTCGGGCACGCCCGAGGAGCTCACGACATTCGAGAGGAACTGCATTGGCGCTCCATTCACGAAGCTGTTCCGAGACTGCGAAGACATCGCGTACGTCTCTTACAATGACAAGATATGCATCACGACTGAAGCGCTGCTGCTCACGGGATATCTCTACTATGGCGAGCACATCTACCAGGCGACGGCGGTGCTGCTGCTGCTGGTGTCCCGATTGGTGCCACGACGAATGCTGCGAACTTTCAACGTCATACTGCTCCGATGGCGCGTGGATCCACACGAAGGCACGCTGACTCACCCAATGTCTTGCACCTGGTACACTGCAAGCGCTGAGAACCATAGACTCGGAATGGCTACACCGATAGCATAGAGGTGATTCCCTGAATCTAGCAAAATGAGCGCGAACTTGATTGTACGAAGCCTGAATCCATTATTCGGTCTACCTTAAGTCTGGGTATCTCATTGCCATTACATTGCAAACGGCAGTGCCTGACTCAAGAGAAGCCGAAGCCGATTCCAGTCTCCATGCGTGAAAGACGTACCACTGCAGGCTGAAGTGGACGCTATTGCTCTTATAGCTGGCGAAACGGGCGAAAGGAGTCAGGATTCTGATAACCGACTGCAGTGGCCGCTGCGGTCAATCCCCTCCCTGCATCGTTGGTGGCTCGGACAGGTATTCGTGTCTTGAGGACTTCGGACGCGGAAATTACTTACATACCGCATTCCCTATGTCATCGCATACTATATGTCATCGCATACTATATGTCATCGCATACAGCTCTATTCAGCCAATCAGAGACCTTCATTTTAGCTTCGGGAATCCCGAAGCTAAAATGAAGGTCTTCCCGAAGACTTGTGTGCACCAAGGCATTTATATCACAGACCATCTTTATACTTGAAAATTGTATAGACTAGACTTTTTATGCCAGAATATTGGACAAACTTAGCTAGCCGGGACTCGTTTTGAACCTGGAATCAGGGTGTATGCGATGACATAAGGAATGCGGTACTATGTTCTAGGCAGGGTGGACAGGCCTTCGGAATAAAAGATTGTACGGCAAATATACGGAAATACTTCTCTGGCCCACTTAGGGGATGTTTCATTCGGGGGCAGGTTAAGTAGGGCAACTCTCTGGGCCAATCAGAGACCTTTATTTCTGCCCAATCTGCCCTGACCAAAAAGCTCAGGGCAGCTGGGGCAACTAGGACAGATTTATACCTGTTTAAGCCGATCAATGGACCCTCTGGTTTGCATCATCAATCGGCGAGATGAATGGTGCATGGCATGGCATGGAGACCGCGCGCCGCGACGTCCATGGGTCGTTGTCGCTCCGAGTGGTGGCGCCGGTAGCAGCAGTAGCTACATTAATAGGAGATGCAGCAGGGGTAGCATGCGCACGAGCACGAGCCGGTACCCAGCTCTCGCATTAACGACACCAGCACTAGCCACGACATTCGTCCTTCTCCTTCGGTGCACCGCTCGCCAGGGACCGCAGCGAACTGCTAGCGTTACTAACAAAGCACGAAGTCCCTACACAATCGTCACATTGCGCCTGGTCCTGGTGGGGATAGCGAGGGGCGCGGCGCAGAGCTGTCGCGGAAGGAGCGGAGCCCCATGGCACAGCGAGCTCTGCCTGGGCTCTGCCTAGCGTTGTGTTGGTGTTGTGTGTTTTGGGGACTGATGACCCGTGCTCCGCAAACTTATTACTGCGGAAACCTTATCCCTAGATGCGCATATTTGTTTGTGCAGTGCAAAGTTGCCCTATCTAACCTGCCCCCGAATGAAACATCCCCTTAGGGGTTGTTTCATTCGGGGGCAGGTTAAGTAGGGCAACTCTCTGGGCCAATCAGAGACCTTTATTTCTGCCCAATCTGCCCTGACCAAAAAGCTCAGGGCAGCTGGGGCAACTAGGACAGATTTATACCTGTTTAAGCCGATCAATGGACCCTCTGGTTTGCATCATCAATCGGCGAGATGAATGGTGCATGGCATGGCATGGAGACCGCGCGCCGCGACGTCCATGGGTCGTTGTCGCTCCGAGTGGTGGCGCCGGTAGCAGCAGTAGCTACATTAATAGGAGATGCAGCAGGGGTAGCATGCGCACGAGCACGAGCCAGTACCCAGCTCTCGCATTTACGACACCAGCACTAGCCACGACATCGTCATCCGTTGCACCGCTCGCCAAGGACTACAGCGATCTGCTAGCGCTGCTAACAAAGCATGAAGTCCCCACACACTCGTCACATAGCGACTGGTCCTGGTGGGCATGGCGCGGGGCGCGGCGCGGAGCTGCTCGCGGAAGGAGCGGAGTGCCATGGCACAGCGAGCTCTGCCTGAGCTCTGCCTGGCGTTGCGTTGGTGTTGTGTGTTTTTGGGGACTCGGACCCGCGCTCCACAAACTTATTACTGCGGAAACCTTATGGATAGAAGCGCATATTTGTTTGTGCAGTTCAGAGTTGCCCTATCTACCGACTTCCTCCGCTTGTAGTGGACAAACTCATATAAGAGCGCCCAATCATATCACAGGATTTGGAAGGCCTTCTCGGCTCCGCTTATAAGTTCCGCACAAATCATTTCGATACGTTTCCACCGGTAATATATCGGTGCGATGGAGCTTTCATTCACATGCGGTTGCTGCCAGTACCTACTACCTATGCTAGTGTTAAGCGCTACTGCGGCGCACGTGTACTATATAGACGTTCGGAGAGTGGTTTGATTGCATCCTCCTTACTTACACCACGTTGTTCCCATCGACCCAGGGGCGGAGTCAGCCCAAAAAAAAGAGGGGGGCGAAGCTAGGGTACGTCCTGAAGATGAACAAATATAGTTTGCTTGAACACGTTTGAAGCTTAGTTTCATCTTCGTACAATCGGTACAGAGTAAAGATGGGAAAGCAAAAAAAAGAATGCAAATCAGTTTGTCTTTCACACGGAGGTTCTGATCATGGTGCTGGAAATTGTGAACACGTTGTCACAATATCTTCAAAAAAGTGACATGGATATAGCATCTGCAGCAGCTTTGGTACGCTCGATTCGAGCGAAGTTCGAGAAAATGCGGTTGAATGAGCTACCTGATCAAGACCCGACTAGCTTTTACACCACTTGGATAAAATCAGTAGCTTTTTGCAGCACTCTGTCCGACATTCAGCCGATAGAAGTACCCGCGAAGAGTGACCCGTGGCGATGTCGTGGTTCGCGTACTAGAGAAGAGGGTGGACCTCGAACACAAGAGCAACACTACTACGAAGACGTTTATGGTAACTTGTGTCGCTACTGAACTGCGTCGAAGATTCAATTGTCACATGCTGAAATTGATGGATCTGTGTGGAGGGCTAAGTACGCGAGAACAGTTTTCAAACTGGGAACCGAAGGCTATTGCAACAATTGCAAGTGAGTTTTTGTAACGGGGTTACACGCACAAGTGGCTACAGCCACTTGTAACTCTAACAGACACGATGTCTGTTAAAGGTTCAAACACTTCCTCGGCCTTGATGTACGTTACATCAAGTGCCACATTCATTGACGACCACCACGACGGGTGGTCCATAGACATTTAGGATTCCTATTGGTTGAAAGCAGCATCTTTTAACCAATGAGCGACATGCATAGCAAAGGAATTCTGCCAACCAGCCGTTGGCAGATTCCCAACTTAGAATATTACATTTAGAGGAAGTCAGAAACATAAAACAAAAATAACAGTTCTCATTTTAACCCAAAAACATTATTTGGATCGTTTATTTAGATTAATCTATACTCGGAGGCCCGAGTATAATTAAGTCTAGTTTAAACTAAGCTACGCTTCCTCCTACACGAGCGCACACGTGTAAGCTGTTGTGGTGAGCCAAGGTAGGCCCACTACACCTGGTAGCACTTTATAGTCCGTCCAACGACCGACTAAGTTGAGTTCGTACGTCACCGCACGAACACGGAGCCGAGAACCTTCCCATGGATACCGAAGTGTCCATGGAAAGCTCCACGACGCCTGCAACCCATGTTGCACGCGCTGACTGTCCCCACCTGTCAGACCCAGAGTGGGAAGCCCTCCAACGACTGTCAACAGTCATTGGTGAGGCGGCTGTAGCTACGATGCTGCGTACGCTAACGCCGACAGAGCAACACGGTGTTGCTCTGGGCTTCATCATGAGGGAGCAGCGAGATGCTGCTGCCAATACCGCGGTGTCGTCGGGGACGACACCTCGCCCACAGTCGCTGAAGCTCAATGTGAGCAACTACGTCGGAAGAGAGGGTGAACCTCTCCTCCGTTGGCTTGTCGAACTCGACACTGCCATCGCGGCTCGACGTATCGTCGACCCGTTGTCGAAGGTCGCGTTCGCCATGTCATGTCTTGGCGGACGTGCAAGGAGCTGGGCGTATGGACGCCGGCCCTCCGACCCTACGTGCTTCAGCACGTACGAAGGCTTCAAGGAGGAGCTCAGACAGGCGTTTGAGCCCCCGCAGAACGAGTTCCGGTCGAGGGCAGAGTTCCTCAACCTGCAGCAGGGTAAGCATGATGTTCATGCTTACGCCCAGAGAGCGCAATACTTGGTCTCGAACATCGTGACCAACCCGATCGACGAGGCGACTAAGGTCGTCACGTTCATGAAGGGACTGAGAGATGGGCCTGTGAAGACCTATCTCTTCCGTGAGTACCCGAGTACTCTCGAAGCTGCCATCACGCTTGCGATGCAGGAATAGTTTAGCCTGCGACAGGCTAAACTGCACGCGCATGTACCGAGGCCGCAACCGCGCCCGGTAGTGAGGACGGGAGGTCCGGAACCGATGGACCTCTCGAGCGCTGCCACTGCTGGCCCCAGCAGCGGCAAGGAAGTAATGTGCGGTGCTACCGATGCGGTAGGATCGGTCACTTTGCTAGAGAGTGCACGGCACCCGTGCACCAGCAAGGTGGCTATCGCGGCGATGCTGGGCATCGTCGCAGCCAAACAAAAAACGCTGGACGCCAGTAGGCGCGGGGCGCCCTACTGGTAATGCAGTTCCGCGTGTCGACCTAGGACACGCGACACTGAGGACTGCAGCCCCCAGTGAGGATCATTCTCACTGCAAGAAGCAAGATGACAAGGCTGATCTTGTCATCCTGAAGGTGAAGTCGATGAGAGCAAGCGGCTCTCGTCGTGTGTTGGTAGATTCTGGCGCGTCGAAGAACTTTGTTCGACTGCGAAATCTATCAATGCTTGACTTCGAGGATATAAAGCTACCTCGAAGTCTGTTGGAAGTACGTTTGGCGACAGGTGTCGTCGTGAAGACCGAGAAGCGCATGGTACGCGTGCGCTTCACGTACAAAGGTCGAGCATTCGTCGAAACCTTTATCGTCCTGGATCTGGACGATAAGTTCGACATGGTATTGGGCATGCCGTGGCTCGCACGGCATGATCCGGTAATCGATTGGGAGAAGCGCACTCTAGTGCGCTTCGGCCGCGACGGTGGAACAGAGAGCGATGGCCCTGTTACCACCGCACACGCACCAGTAGGTGCGCGCGAATCTAGTCGAGACAGCGCCTAACGCCGCTGTCCCGGAACGCCCTGGACGCGCGCGAGCGCGCGCGCGAGAACAAGTAGCGTCGGCGTCGTCGCCGACGGCTAGTGTGGTATAGCACCCCGCGGAGAAAGCGCGATGGGCGGCGAGAACAGCGCCGCGGTGATGGAGCTCGACGCGACGGATGGAGCCCGACGCGGTTGATGGGGCGCGACGCGCTGCGGAGATGGACGGGAAAGTCGACGAGGGTGATGGGCGGTGAGACATGGCGCCAGAATCCAGTGCGAGGCGTAATCACTCGACGGGTCGACCAGGGCCCCGTCTCTTCAAAACGCGTCGACCCCTAAACCCCGCCGAGCCAAAACGCGCCGAGCAAAACCCGCCGAGCCAAAACGCGTCGAGCAAAACGCGTCGGCGTCGCCCAGGCGCTGGTGCGGGCGCGGCGTCGACATGCTGCGCTAATGTCGAGGTGCGATCTTGATTACGTTACGCAAATCAGGTTGAAGAACGGTAGTGCAAGCACGACAGACGCAAGGATAGACGTAGGGTGGTAGGCTTAGCAAGCACGAAGTAGGAGATAACCAGTAGCAAGGACATAGGATAGGGTAAGGACTCAGTCCCGAAATTTCTCTGAACCACAAAGACCTCCCGTCTTCCCTCCGGTTCCAGGGGAACCACCAAGCGCCGGCAAGCAGAGCCGCCCCGATATCGCGGCCCCCCGTCGTTTGTTGGTTCGGGTGCTCAACCCCCCACAGACCCGTGCTGAGATAAAGGCACGTTAAACGTATACCGTCTAGGGGCGCCCGATAACGCGCTGCTAGGCGAAGGAACGCACCGGCCCGATAACCAACGTGCACAAGACCCCGTGTAGGCCCGATAACGCCACACAAGCCCCAGGAAACGCCGGTCTGATAACGCCGCACGCCCAAGGCTCGACGCCCTACGACAAGGAACAAGCGTCAACCAAGAACCCCCAACTCTGAAGCCTGCGAAGACTTGGGTCTGTATTTCGAAGATACGCTACTCCAACAACCGGGAAAGAGATTGCTCGGCGCGACCGCTATCCAGACGCGCCGAGTTTGTGCGAGACCGGCTCCGCGAGATTTCTGCGAGGCCGCTACTCCACAATGGTGCCGCGACCCGGGAGTACTACTTCGAATGACGGGCCATCGATCCAAGAGGCATCGGAGGCAGGTGCGCCGTCGGTTGGAAGGTCGCCGACGACAAGAGAGCACGGAGAAGGACCTGTCGCGTCGTGGAGCTCTGAGGGAACCTTCACGACTGGCCACGGAGCCAGCGACGATCAGGAGGGCTACGAAGAACAGTTTGTTGCCGTTCCCGATGTGGCTCCCGACGAGGGAGCCACGAAGGGCCGCGACGCAAGTCGCGGTCCTACCGGTCGGAAGCCTGCGAAGGCCGAAGACCAACAATCACCCACCGCCAAGCCAGCCGCCAAGCGCAAGTCGTCCAAGAAGAAGAGGAAGAAGCTGCGCGCGCCGGACTCGGCGGACGAGTCACTGTCTAAGCCGCAAGGCAAGGACACGGGACGCGAGTACACCGTCGAGGAAGTGCGATACGTCGTGGCCCGCACGGAGCTCTCCCGGCTGCTAGAGCAAGACCCCATCCTGGTCTTCCTCAAGCCCACGCTGATGAGCAACTTCATGGCGCCGGACTACGACAAGATCACCAGCGTCGCGCACGCTGCGCCGACACTCTTCCAGATGTTGCGTGATTCGGGATTCGTCCTGGGCGCTTTCGAAATGGAGAGGCTCTGTGACTGGGACCTCAAGTCCTGGTTGCGCGCGACCCGCGTCGTGCAGGAGCCCTTGACGATTCTGGCGGGGTCCACCAAGCAAGATGCGACGACCTCTGCGGCGGATCGAGACGCGACGAGTCCGGCAACGGCCTTGGGACAGACTTCGACGACCACGCCGTCACCTCCACCTCGATACCAGTCGAGTGTGGACTCTGACAGCAGCTTTGAGTCACCCAAGCGCATGCCCATGGAGCGGCCGCCGCGTGTCATGCAGATCTCCGCTGCGCCGGCGTCCCCGCGCGCCAAAGTCGCGAAGCCCGCCGAGGGAGCGATCCCGAAGGCTCCGGAGGAGTCTCCGGTTAGACTGATGCAGACGACGATAATGCGCGCACCGCGCGCCGAGGCACCCGTCGTCCAGGCAAAGCCGGAGCACCCAGCGACAGCGACGACGCGCGCCCACGAGACAGCCGATGTCGCGATGGAGTCGGTGAGTTCGCATTCGTCGTCGCGGTCCAGACCTCGACGCGACGTGGACGAAGATCCTGACGACCTGTTCGACTTGGACGTCGGGACGCCGAGGGCTGCAGCTGCGGTCTCGACGGCGACGGCCGGCGTCGGGCTCACGAGAGTTCGCCTCTCCGCTTCATCCGAACTGAAGGAATTCTCGGGACGCGATGCTGGCGAAGAGAAGGCTAGGCTGTGGCTCAACCGCCTGAAGTCCGCCGCTCGACGCGACGGGATGACCGGCGAAGATGTGTGTGGCTTGTTCAGCGATCTAATGAGTGGCCCCGCGCGCCAATGGTACCTCCAACTCCCCAAGAAGGTGAAGAAGTCGTGGGCCGAGTTGATGGAGCAGTTTCGCATCCAGTACTGCGGCAAGGGTGTGTCGATGGCCAGCCGCTACTACCATGCGGCGCAACGCCCCGACGAGACTCCACTTGACTACTTGTACCGGCTCAATGTGGCAGGCCTCAGGGCGAACATCCCGTACGCCGAGGGCACGACCGAGGAAAAGCGTGAACACGTCGAGCACTTTATCCGGACGCTGAACATTCAGGAGGCCGAACTCGCCTCGCGTCTCACTCTGATGGAAGTCGCTGACTCCGAGGCGCTGGAGAAGAAACTGCGCGCCCGACAGCGTGGCCTGGCCCACCAGAAGAAGACCCTCTTTGGTTCAAGCAAGTTCCGTCAAAGGCGCCGACCCCGCCGGCTCAGCCGGCACGCGCCGTACATGCGATCCACGTCGCGGCGGACGAGTACGACTTGGAACGCAAAAGTCGCGACAGCGACGACCGCCAGTACGACCAAGACGAGGGAGACGAGGAACGCGCCAAGTTGTTCGTCGCGGGCCAAGCCCCACCTGGAGAGCCAGCGCGTCGCAACTTTGACCCCGACGACTCGGGACGTGACCGTCCGCGGTGCCGCCACTGCGGTTCACGTCGCCACGCCGAAGGAGACTGCTGGAAGTTGTTGACGTGCCAGAAGTGCGGTGGCCAACACCCGACGGAGCGGTGCTTGAGGGTGTGCAAGGCCTGTGGAGACGTGCACGAAGCTGGAGAATGCCCGATGGAGGAGTTCTTCAACCAGTTGCGCCAGTGGTTTGACCCGCACAAACACGCGGGAACGCTGCCGCCGGCCGCCGAAAAGATGTTAAACTAGGACGCTCGCTGGCTTGGAAACCAGTACGAGACGAGCGACCTGTTTCCGTCTATGCATATGTGGCCAAGAAGTCGCGAGAGGTGGTTAGTGAGATCCCGACTTCCCTGAATGATAATACATGTGAATCCAACCTGGAACGTACCACGCGAGAGAATGCGCCGCGAATCTCGGCGATCCGACGTACGACGGACGACGAGTTTGCACGTGAACCACCCTGGACGAGATCGACTTGCAACCGGGGAGCGACGCAGATACTGGAAACAATACGCGCCGCACAAGTGGTACAAGCAGGCCAAGATTCATGGGAAGCTGAACAACCGCCGTGCTGTGTTATTGCTCGACACAGGTGCCGAGGTGTCCATCTTGGACACCACCTTTGCTCGTGAGGTAGGCTGCCTGATCGACACGGAGATCACGCAAGAGTGTGTGGGAATTCGTGATGAGACATATTACACGGTGGGGAGAACCAGAGTCAAGATTACCTTGGCCGGGAACTTGGTGTACTACATGCACCTGTGGGTCGGCGACTTGGTCGGCCAACACGCAATCTTGGGGATGAACTTCATGGTGCCTGCAGGGGTGCGCATCGACACCGCGGACGGCACGGCGTGCCTCCCGACGAGGTCCACATCCAGATGATCGGACGAAGACCGCTGTACGGGGCGCGAATGCACCCGGTGAACTTGAAGACACCCGTGCAACTGGAGCCAGGAGGGACACATGAAGTCCAGCTGAGGCCAGACCGAAACGCGCCATTCCTGTGGGTAACACGAGCAGAGTCATGGGTTACTACCTATGTCAAAGGGAAGTTCGGAAGGAAAACATACCTGCGCGTCACGAATATCAGAGACGCAACGATAACCCTCGACGCTCATGAAACGCTTGGGTGGTGGACGCCGGCCGATGGCCAGCCCCGGAGCCGTGGGTTTGTCCGACTAGGTTCCACCCGGTACCAGCAGTGGCAGAACCTGGCCTACGGCGCGACGTGCGACGCGGAGGAGAATTGATCCCCGCCGAGTTCAACGGACCGATGACAGACCGCCCCTCGTACCCAACGCCTAAGGCGATTCTGCGCCCGAAACCGAAGCAGCCTGAAGCGCGACGCGCCGTGACCCCAGTGGTGGCAGCGATCGCAGAAGCGCCGAAAGAAGGCAGGGAAGAGGTACTGCTTGAAGATCACCGGCAGGATGAGAACGAAGGACCGGTGAGGGCTGAGCCCGAGACGCCACCGGTGGCGACGGGAAGCGCGACAACTGGGGAAGCGCCGAAGTTCAAACTCGACGAGCTGAAACTCGGCGCGCCGAAACTCGACGAGAAAATTCTCGACGCGCCGAAACACGACGCGGATGACCCCGCCGAGGAGACCAGGAACACGGGACGCGGGACGGCACAAGTCCTCGCGGTGATGACACGCTCGGCGGCTGGACGCGACGCGACGCGTAGGTGCCGACCTCCGGGCGTCCTGGAGGAGCTAGTAGTGCAACGACTGCGTCTGGATCGCATCCGTATCGCCCAAGACGAAGAGGTCTGGATCGTCAACCTCAAGAAGTATCTTCGCGGCGACGTCGGAGACCTTTCCCGACGCGAGGTGAAGAGCTGCCAGAAGCTGGCGCCACAGTACGAGGAAGGCGAGGGAGGCCTGCTCTACTACCAGCCGACAATCGACGAGTCCGACGAAGACCGCGACGCGATGATGAAGCTGGTGGTCCCGGAGACTCTCCGAGAGGACGTACTCCACCACTACCACGCCAGCCTAGAGGGCGGACATCAAGGTATTGGTCGCACGTACCAACGGGTGAGACGACACTTCCACTGGCCAGGGATCTTCAGGAGCGTCCAGCGTTACGTCGGAGAATGCACAGACTGCGAGACGGGAAAGGGCCTCCCGACTATTCAGGGTGAGTCGCCGGGCAACATCATCGCGACGTACCCGTTCCAAGTCATCGCCATGGACCACATCCCGTCACTGCCCGCCTCCTACAAGGGCAACACAGAGCTGTTAGTCTGGGTCGACCTCTTTACGGGGTTCGTCGTGGTCAAGGCAAACGCGTCACGAACCGCGCAGACGGTCGCCGAGGCGTACGAAGAAGTCGTGTTCAGGCGCTTCGGCGCGAGCGAGGCTATTCGACACGACCGAGAGCCGGGCTTCATGTCAGACTTCTTCAAGGCGTTCAACAAGCTCATGGGCCAGAGGCAACGAGCCACGCTCGCCTACCGCCCTCAGGCCAATGGCGCTGCAGAACGCATGGTGCAGACAGTCACAAGAGCGATTAAGATGTACATCGCGGACATCGACCAACGCGACTGGGACGAATACGCCGAGCGTCTTACCTTCGCCTTGAACACGTCGCACGACCGGACGAGGAACGAGACGCCGTTCTTCTTGGTACACGGCTGGGACCCCGGTCGACGCTGGAGGCGACGCTGGCCGTCGGAAACTCGTCGACCAGGGACGTCGAGGCCAGACGATGGAGGCTCCGCATTCAGCGTCACTACAAGGTCGCAAGAGCACAGGCGCTAGAGTTAGTGCGTGAGGCAGTCGAGGGAGAGCGCGCCGACAGAACGAGAACGCGACGAGCCACGACATCTCGGCGGGCTCACGAGTTTGGCTTTACCTGGATCGAGTCAAGCCGGGATACGCGCGCAAGCTTGCGCACATGTGGCACGGACCCTTCCGCGTCGCCGAGATGGTCAGCGCATTCGCGGTGCGCCTCGAGACGGCAGGCACGCCGTACCAGCTATTCCCCGTCGTTCACGTCTCCAAGCTGAAACCCGTCCGAGAATTCCCGTCGCGGCCCGCGACGCGGTTGACGGTGCCGGCTGAAGAGCGCTTCGACTTCGACGAGGAGCTCTTGCCGGAGGACAGCTGGGAGGCCACACGCGAGCTGGACGACGACGTCTACGAGGTCGAGAAGCTCGTGAACATGCGCGAAGGCCGGGCCACGCGATCCGGACGCACGCGACGCGAATTCGAGGTGAAGTGGAAGGGATACCCGGACACGACGTGGGTCGACGAGCTCGACCTCAACTGCGGCGGGCTCATGTACGACTTCCTGCGAGAGCGCACGGGGCGCAACCGGTTCGAGGCGATGCAGTCGCACGAGAACGCGGGGGCGACGGGCCCAGGTGGGTGAGCACCTACGGGTGCGACTAAGTCGGCAGGGAGGCTGCCGACGGTTGGATTGGTGGAAAGCCCCGACTCTGGGAATGGCCGGAGCGGGAGAATTGGATGAGGGAAGTGTGGAGGACCAGCCTGTTGCTGAAGATGGGACGGCGGAGGGCCGTCTCATAAAAGATGTGAAAAAGTGGAAAGAAACGAAGGAGGAAGGTCAAGGCGACGTGTTGATGTTACGGCTACGACAACTAGGCGCTACGGACGCGGCGGGCTACGACGACCGGCTAACTTTAAATCTGCTGGACGAACTTACCTGCAAGGCGCGACACATGGAAGGCAGGGTGATCGCGTGTCACCTGGCAGCGCACGTGGGCGTCCATCTCCGCCACGGTGAGTGGCGTCCGGTAGAACCGACGCCAAGGTTCCTGCGCGTCGATGTCGTCGAGCGCGACCTGCAACGTCGCATGCTGAAGGCCCGGATACCACCTCCCGATCGACGTGTGCGCGGGCGGGAAGTGGAGCATCATCGGGTCCAGCAAGAGATCCATGTCGGCGAGTCCCTGGCGGAACAACTCTACCACCAGCTGCAGCAGGCTGCTGAGGTGGCTGCCCGCGTGAGAGCGACGCGAGTTGCGAGCGGTACGCCACCGCTTCCAAGCCGCGCCCTGCACAGGCAGCTCGTGGGTGGACTCCCAGTAAGCCTGAGCCCAATGCTCGACGTGGTGCCGGAGACGACGCAGGAACGGGCGGAACGCAGCGTCACCGGACGCGAAGAGGAGCGCCTCAACCGTCTGGGCGAGGTACCGCCAAGGCCGAGTCGCATACAACGCCTCGACGTTGGCCGGCGTCACGAGGGCCCGGTTCCAGTTCGCCGGCGGGGCGGGAGCATGGCGCGGAATAATCCAGCCGAGTGGCGGCAGGAAGAGCGTCCGCAGTTCCTGCACGGTGATCAGGTGGAGGCGGAGGCGTCGCACCCGCTTAGGCCAGGGAGCATAACGCGATTGCCCCCAGCCAGACGGAGTCCCGGCGGGCGGAATCACGGGGCCGAAGAAGGGTGCTACCGTAGCGTTCCCAGCCGGACCACTGGAGGCGGAAGAGTCGTCGCCGCTGGAGTCGCCTGAGTCGCTTGGGCCAGGGCCGGACCCGGTGCCGGCCGCAGCAGGACCTCCCGCGACGAGTGCGTCGGACGCGAAGAAGACGAGCGACGCGAAGCCGCCGCCCCTGCCGAATGCGCCGACCCCGACGAACGCGTCGACGCCACAGAGGGAGAGCGGGAACGCGAGCGTGAACGCCGAGGAGAACGCGCTGGCGAGCGAGGACGCGATCCATGCTGCCGGAGTCGCCGCCGCTTGGGCCTCGGCTGTCGTGTCTGGACATCGCTGTCCGACGACTCCGACCCGAATAGCGACGCGTCCGAGGGCGCCCGCGCTGCAGGTGTAGCGGCCGATGACGAGGACGCAGCCGACGACGCCTGGGTAACTGCGCGGTCCGTAGCGGCTGTGGCTGCCACAGTGGACGGCCGTCGACTTCGCCGCCGAAGAGGAGAGCTAGACGCTGGAGCCGGAGCGGTCCCAGCCGAAGACGAAGAACTCGTAGAAGCCCCCCCGGAAGCCGTCGCACGCGTTCCAGTACCCGAGGCTGGCACGGCGGGGACGGAGGCAGAGGAACCGCCCGGACGCGTCACTGGACCCGGGACAGCGGGAGGAACGGCAGCGTTCACCTCCGCCGTAAACGTGGCCTCCAACCGGCGAACCAAGTCGGCGGTGTCGATCTGCCCGCCGACCGACGCGACGATTCCGGCAAGCCGACTGGCAAGCTCGTCGCGAACCCGCTGGGCCACTTCTCGACCCCGACGCGCGTCGCGGATCATCCGACGCCAAGCTACGGTGCGCTCGTCGCGCACCCGGATGGCCAGGTCGCGCTCTTCCTCCAGCTCGACGACCCGGGCGCTAAGGCGACGCGTCTGAGCGTCGACGGTCCCCTGGCGCCTCTGAGAAGACTGGCGTAAGGACAGACACCCCGCTCGGTATAACGCCGCGCGGGACGTGGCTCGAAGCTCGCCCGCCTGGGCACGCGCCAACTCGGACTCAGCCGCCACCCGGAGAGTCGTAGCGCTGCTTACCGACTCCTCCAGCTCACGGATACGCGTCGCCCCTCGTCGGAGCTCCTCAGCGTGGGCCACCAGGAGAGCGTTGGTACGCCGAAGGTCGTCCTGCAGCGGAGCGTTCAGACTCTGGGCCGCCGCAACCTCCGAGCGGCTCTGGGAGAGCGACGCACGGGCTGCCCGAAGCTCGTCGTTGACTGGGACGCGCTGCTGTTCGAGAGTAGTCAGGGCCTGACGGGCTTGATCCCTCTCGGCGATGGCCGAGTCTCGAGTCCGCTTCAGGGCCGCCGAGGCTCGAAGCGCTTGGTCCCGCATGTCGCGAGCCCCATCACGCTCCTGCTCGACGACCGTAAGAGTTCGACGCAGACGATCGCGTTCATGGAGAGCCGCGTCGCGCTGCCGCTCGAGGGCAGCCACCTGTCTCTGAGCTTGATCCCGCTCCGTCTCGGCGGAGTTCACGCGCGTTTGACGGGAGCAAGAGCAGCCTGGGCGGCGGCGAGCTCGACACGCAAGCCGTCGCGCTCGGCGCGCAAGTCGTCGCGCTCGGCGCGCGCGTCGTCACGCTCACCCTGCGCCGCGAAGAGTTGCGCTAACGGGACCGCAGAGGCTGACGAAGTAGCAGGAGCCTGCACGAGCCGGGCAGTCAGGTCGGCGACCTGGCCCCGCGCCGTCTGGAAGCTCGGCCTCAAGATCCCGGTATTGCTCTATCGAGGCAGCCTCCTGGGCCCGGAGTCTCGACTCGGCGGCATCAGTGCGCTCGGCGCGCTCGCGGAAGTTGGCCACCCGGTCCTCCATGGCGACGTAGTCTTGTTCGGCGCGCTCCTGAGCGAGGAGTGCCTGCTCGAGCCGAATCATGCCGGCACAGTAACCCTCGTAGGCGCGACGTCGGAGTGCGAGGTTCCGCTCGTGTAACACGGACGCGTGAACAGCCAGACCAGCGTTGTGCACGGAGACGAACTCGCACTGGGCGCGCAACGCTCGATTCTCACGCCGGAGAGTGTGCGCGTCGGCGACGAGGGCTGCCACGGAGTGGACGGGGCCCCGGGGCGGTAGCTGGACTGGAGAGGGAGCAGGCAGGCGAGGCCGACGCGCGCCAAGGGCGCAGACCACGCAGCCGGCAGCCTCGAGGTCGCCGGTGTCGAGCTCTTCTTCCGCCATGTCGATGTCGTTGGCGTCAACGTCGTGGCGGCGAGCCATGATAGCCGATGGTGATAGCGTAAACGTAGAGCGCGGGGCGAGTTCTGCGACGACACACCCACCTAGGGAGCGCGCGCGCGAGAACAAGTAGCGTCGGCGTCGCCGCCGACGGCTAGTGTGGTATAGCACCCCGCGGAGAAAGCGCGATGGGCGGCGAGAACAGCGCCGCGGTGATGGAGCTCGACGCGACGGATGGAGCCCGACGCGGTTGATGGGGCGCGACGCGCTGCGGAGATGGACGGGAAAGTCGACGAGGGTGATGGGCGGTGAGACATGGCGCCAGAATCCAGTGCGAGGCGTAATCACTCGACGGGTCGACCAGGGCCCCGTCTCTTCAAAACGCGTCGACCCCTAAACCCCGCCGAGCCAAAACGCGCCGAGCAAAACCCGCCGAGCCAAAACGCGTCGAGCAAAACGCGTCGAGGTGAGATCTTGATTACGTTACGCAAATCAGGTTGAAGAACGGTAGTGCAAGCACGACAGACGCAAGGATAGACGTAGGGTGGTAGGCTTAGCAAGCACGAAGTAGGAGATAGCCAGTAGCAAGGACATAGGATAGGGTAAGGACTCAGTCCCGAAATTTCTCTGAACCACAAAGACCTCCCGTCTTCCCTCCGGTTTCAGGGGAACCACCAAGCGCCGGCAAGCAGAGCCGCCCCGATATCGCGGCCCCCCGTCGTTTTTTGGTTCGGGTGCTCAACCCCACAGACCCGTGCTGAGATAAAGGCACGTTAAACGTATACCGTCTAGGGGCGCCCGATAACGGGCTGCTTGGCGATGGAACGCACCGGCCCTATAACCGCCTTGCAAAAGACCCCCCCCCCCCCCCCCGTGTAGGCCCGATAACGCCACACAAGCCCCAGGAAACGCCGGCCTGATAACGCCGCACGCCCGACGGGAACGCCAAGGAAACGCCGGCCCGATAACGCCGCACGCCCAAGGCTCGACGCCCTACGACAAGGAACAAGCGTCAACCAAGAACCCCCCAACTTTGAAGCCTGCGAAGACTTGGGTCCGTATTTCGAAGATACGCTACTCCAACAACCGGGAAAGAGATTGCTCGGCGCGACCGCTATCCAGACGCGCCGAGTTTGTGCGAGACCGGCTCCGCGAGATTTCTGCGAGGCCGCTACTCCACACTAGTGAAGAAAATGTGTTGACTTCGGAAGTCAACACCCGCTTTTCAGCGAATCAAAAGAAGTCTCCGGCCTTGAGCGGCGCGGATGACACAAGCGAGTCACGCTGACGCGAACCTGATTGGATCGGTTTTGGCCCGTAATGGGAGCCAAGGTGACGTGACGCCGTCGACTGCGGGAGTTGATGGCTTGGATGAATTCTATTCGTCGGCTCGGGGAGCCGACGCACCCTCCGTAATGGGGTCTCCGCCAATGGAAGGCGTCGAGGTATTGAAGTCGCGTCGGTTCCGGGAACCGACGCTGCGAAAGACATTTCGCGTCGACTCCGGGAGTCGACGCACCCTTTGAAATTGAGGACTCCGCCAATGATAGGCGTCGAGGTGATGATGGCGTGTCGGTTCCGGGAACCGACGCTGCAGGCGGTGCGGACGGTTGCAAACGTCCCGCACCGGAAAAACTTGCATGCTGTCGTGCAGCCGGGCTGCACGACGAAGCGCCGCGCGACCAAGCCGGGCTTGAAGTCGCTCGCCCGCGGGAAGTACCCGCCGGCGGAATAAAGAAGAACACCCGTCCACGGCTGGGCCTGGACGAGGTCGAGGACCATGCGGAGCCGGGCTCCGCAAGACAAGAAGACGGCGCATGCGAAGATCGCTGCGCAAGTCTCGGCCCAGGGCCGAGACGCTACAAGAGATGTCTGACGGGCAGACGAAGGCTGAGAAGCCGAACGTCGAGACGTTGAACGTCTTGACGCGTACCTGTGCCGGAACCCGGCACAGGGAGATGACCCTCGCTAATCCTCCGACGCAAGCGTCAGAGTTGACTTCGCTTCCAGTCATGAGCTGGAAGCGCTTCGCGCGTGACTTGCACGATGGACGCATCGAGCAAATATGCATTCTCTCGGACGCCGAGAGAACGAAGAGCGAGAATGAGGAACTGAGGCAGTTCTTCATGGAGAGCACCACTGAGAGTGAAGACACTCTCAGTGCCAAGACGAAGAAGGAACGCTTTGAGGAGCAGAGCTGGGACTCGCTGAAGGCGAGCCCCTACTACGAGATTCTACGGGAGTACGCGGACGTACTTCCGGAAGAGATCCCTGCGGAGCTTCCGCTGGACAAGGGCATTCAGCACGAGATTGATCTCGTGCCGGGCACGAAATACTGTGTCACGCGGCAGTGGCCACTGCCGCGAGAGCAGGTCAAGGCGATCGACGACTTCTTCGAAAGTCGTCGCAAAGCTGGACAAGTGCGGGAATCGAAATCCCCGCACAGTGCTCCGACGTTCTGTGTCAAGAAGCCACAGGGCGGTTGGCGCATCGTTCATGCGTACAACAAGCTGAACGATGCGACGATACCGGCGCAGACATCGATACCGCGAAAAGATGTTATCATCGATTTGATGGCCAGGAGCACTGTCTACAGTGCTCTTGATCTGCGCGATGGGTTCTATCAGATCCTAATGCGTGAGAGCGATATCCCTCTCACGGCTGTGAGCACGCCGAGTGGCATGCTCTGGGAGTGGCTAGTGATACCGCAGGGTCTGAAGAACGCCCCTGCGACCTTCAACAGGTGCGTGACGCACTTGTTGCGCTCGGTGCGCGACTTCGCACCGAGCTACTTCGATGACGTGTTCGTCCACAGCCGTGCTGCGGACGGGATGAGCGACGTTGAGATGCACAAGGTGCATCTCCGGAAGCTGCTTGCGCTCATGCGCAAGCACAAGCTCTACGCGAACCTGAAGAAGTGCATCTTCGGGGCGAGCGAGATACCCGTGCTCGGGTGTCTCGTTGGGAAGAACGGTGTCCGCCCTGACCCTGAAAAGGTCAGAGTGATCAATGAGTGGCCGACGCCGACGAGAGTCAAGGAACCGCGGCAGTTCCTTGGCTTGGCCACGTACTTGTGCAAGTACGTGAAGGACTACGCGGGCACGATACGCCCGCTGTCACAGCTCCTGAAGAAGGATGCCGAGTGGAATTGGACTGCTGACTGTCAGCAGGCCTTCGATGCAGTCAAGCGGGGCTTGACTGAGGCGCCGATCTTGGCGGTGGCCGACCAAGATCGCCCATTCCACGTTGTGTGCGACGCATCCGATTTAGCGATCGGATGTGCGTTGATGCAGCACGATCACGAGGGCCGTGATCGTGTCGTCTACTATCAGTCGCGTCAGCTGAAACCTGCTGAGCGTAATTACCCGGTGCATGACAAGGAGCTCCTTGCCATGAAGTATGCACTTGCGAAGTTCCGAGTGTATCTACTCGGAAGTAAACCGTTCGTGGTCTATACAGACCACGCGTCGCTGCGGACGGCTGTCAAGTCGCCACACATCTCGCAACGTATGGCGAGATGGCTTTCGTTCTTTGCGGAATAGAACTTCCGGGTTGAGTACAAACCCGGAAGACTCAATGTGGTGGCCGACGCGTTATCGCGTCGACCTGACTACGCTACGAATGAAGTCGACGTCAATGCCATTGACGCCATGCGATCGAGCACTCCCACGTCGTCGCTTCTCGACGACGGGAAGGCCGCGTACGCACATGACGCGGACGCGAAGCTCTTGCTGGCCTATGGCTCAGTGCCTTCTGACGAAGCTCGTCAGAAGTTGCCAAGACATCTTCGTGCTCGTGCACACCGTTATCGGGTGCACGAGGGGTTGCTACTCTACAGCGCAGTCAACGACAACGCGGACCGCGTTGTCGTTCCCAATGATCATGACCTGCGACTCAGGATCATGTACGAGTATCATGATGCACCGACTGCGGGGCATCCGGGCCGTGAGAAGACGTATCTTCTTCTCACGAGGGACTTCTACTGGGCCCACCAGTACAAGTGGGTGCGCAAGTACGTCCGTGCTTGCGAGGTGTGTCAACGAGTGAAGCCTGCGCCGTTCGCGCAGGCTCCTTTGCAGTCACTACCGACTCCGTCGGAGTGTTGGCAGTCCATGTCTTTGGACTTTGTGTTTGGTCTTCCCCCTGATAGCCAGGGGAACACGGGCGTTGTGGTCTTTGTTGACCGCTTCAGCAAGATGGTACATCTTCCTGCAGTACCCGCCGAAGTGACTGCGAAACAGACGGCACGTCTGTTCGTTGACATGGTGTTCAGGCACCATGGCATGCCGATGGACATCGTGTCCGATCGAGACCCGCGCTTCACCGCGCACCTGTGGCAAGAAGTGTTCACACTTCTTGGCAGTCAGCTCTCGATGTCGACTGCGGATTATCCGCAGACGGACGGACAGACCGAGCGCGGGAATCGCGTGCTCGTGGATGTGCTCAAGAGCTACGCCCACTCGTTCCAACACTGGAGCGAGTGTCTGCCGATGGCGGAGTTCGCCATCAACAACTCGGTGCATGCCTTGACCGGGCATACACCGTTCTACGTGAATGCCTTGAGGCACCCACGCCTCCCGAGTTTACTCGGGATGCTGGCTCCTTCCTTAAGTGGGGGAGGATCTACGACTGCAACACAGCAGCCGCAGAATGCCGCTGACACCTGCACGGTGTCAGCCGCAACAACGCGAAAGAAGACGAAGACCGCGTCTGTGCAGGGCACAGACGCAACCAAGAAGAAGAAGGCCGCGTCTGTGCAGGGCACAGACGCACCCAAGCAGAAGAAGAACGTGTCTGTGCGAGGCACAGACACCACATCTACGAACGCAGAGGCCGGGCCTACTGCTGGAAGCGAGCTGAACGAGTTCAGCTCGGACGCAATGAACTTCGTGCAGCGTAGACAAGCCGTCATTCGGTTTGTCCAGGACGCTATTGCAGCTTCTGTCGATCGACAGAAGCTGAACGCAGACAATGTTGGCAGGGGCAACACAAATGAATTCAAGAAGGGTTCATTGGTTTTGTTAGCTACTCAAAACCTGCCTAAACATGCAGTTTCCGACTTCGGAGCGAGTAAGCTCGCTCCGCGCTTCATTGGGCCGTTCACAGTGTTGGCACGGCATGGCAACGCTTACACGCTAGACATTCCGTCTAGCATGCGCCTCCACCCGACCTTTTACGTCGGGCGGCTGAAGCCATACCAACAGCACGAGCCAGCTAGCTCGGCCGGCGCGAAGCGGAAGCCGATCCTTTCTCCAGCGCGTTGACGCGCTGGACCAAGCGCACGACGCGACCCCAACGTCGACGGAGACGTCGGACGCGGTCTGCGCGGCCTGAGCGACTTGAGCCCTCAGGTTCGCCATCTCTTGCCTCAGAGCAGCGAAGTCACTGCTCTGAATCCGCTCCACAGCGGCAACCCGGTCTTCGAGGGACGGAGGCCCAAGGTCAACCCCAGGTTGTCCATACTCGGGGCGTGTTCCCACCACCGCCGCCTCCGATCCGTGACGCCCACTGCTCAACACGTTGGATTGTTGGGCGTAATGTCGACCATAGTATCCCGAAAACGAACCGTCACCCGGTTCGTAATCGTATTCGTTGGAGAGGGTTTCCGCCACACCAAGATACATGGGAGCCGCGGAACGTCCTGCTGCAGGACGTTCCGGAAATGGTGAGGGCGTACGAAGCCCACCACGCACTGCCGGCGCGAAGGTAGTGCGAGCGCTGTGGTCACCCCCAGCGCTCGAAGTACCACGCTCGTCGCGTTCCTCACGTGCCATGAACTTGGCACGGAGATCCTTGAGGCTCGCAGGTACACGAATCGACGTGTACCCGTTCAGGTCGCGGTCGCTCAAGCGCGCCGCGCCCGGAAGACACAACATGCACTGCTGGCCTTCGGGCACAGCGCACAGAACACCAGCATCCACAGAGGATCTGTGGAGCTGCTCCAACCTCCCACGCGTCGAGAACGTCTCGAAGCGCTCACGAGCATGCTTAACCCGCTCGCGGTAAGCTGCCGGATTCTTGTTGAAGTTATCAACAAAGGCATTCTAACTTTGACAAAGTGCCTGCCATTCGGGCACTTTGCTGCGAGAAGAGGTCTTCTTGCTGGAGTAATATCGGAGCTCATGAAAGAGTCCGATATAGTAGTCGCGCCTTTGATCCGTCATCGGATCAAAGTGCTGGCCCTCCGCCACCTCATCGTCCTCGATCGCGCTGCATACGTACAGCGGGATAGTGTTCGGGGGCACCGAGTTGCCCACCCGCGCAGCGATGTCTGCCGCGGACGGCATCCATGGATCACGCGCTGCATGAGCAGCGCGTGGAGAGCTTGAAGGCGCCACATCGCGCGGCGAGCTCAAGGCTCCAGCAGCAGAGAGCGGAGTCTCCTTTGCGCAACGCGAACGCTTCGAACTCGAAGCGTCCGAATCGTCTTCTTCACGAGGGCGTCTCGACCCGGCGTGCGGGTCGAGACTGTCGCTGTCGATCGACTCCTTGCGCCTGCTGGGGAGGCATCGCCCTCCTCCATGTCCACGTCGTCCTCGCTATAGTCAACGACATCGTTGACTATCGATGAGCCCTGAAGGTCGATCTTCGGCTCGGCCGCGGCCTTAGCAGCGCGAGCGTCCTGCTTCGCCTGCTGCCGCTCGTAGTACTCGGGGACAGAGAGATTCTCTGTCCCAGCGGCGGGCTTATCCTCGGCGGCGGGCTTCTTCGGCGAGCTCATTGCGGAATGAGCTCGAGTTTTATCTCTCCCAACGTGAAAAATTGACGAGTGGTCAATTGCCTGATTGACGTGCCGTGACCGGCGCGTCTAACCTTAAGGGGGGGGATGGTGTAACGGGGTTACACGCACAAGTGGCTACAGCCACTTGTAACTCTAACAGACACGATGTCTGTTAAAGGTTCAAACACTTCCTTGGATTTGATGTACGTTACATCAAGTGCCACATTCATTTACGACCACCACGACGGGTGGTCCATAGACATTTAGGATTCCTATTGGTTGAAAGCAGCATCTTTTAACCAATGAGCGACATGCATAGCAAAGGAATTCTGCCAACCAGCCGTTGGCAGATTCCCAACTTAGAATATTACATTTAGAGGAAGTCAGAAGCATAAAACAAAAATAACAGTTCTCATTTTAACCCAAAAACATTATCTGGATCGTTTATTTAGATTAATCTATACTCGGAGGCCCGAGAATAATTAACCCTACACGAGCGCACACGTGTAAGCTGTTGTGGTGAGCCAAGGTAGGCCCACTACAGTTTTATCCTGAAGACTCCCCAATCAAGTCGAGATTTTACGTGCAGAAGCAAGCGATTTCAGAAGTTTTGCAGTTGCCACCTCTCGATA
Organism: Phytophthora melonis; assembly: GCA_024211575.1. Taxonomy (NCBI): domain Eukaryota; phylum Oomycota; class Peronosporomycetes; order Peronosporales; family Peronosporaceae; genus Phytophthora; species Phytophthora melonis. The sequence continues at coordinate 2,379,863 of JAMXKT010000085.1, forward strand.
CAATAGCATTAAGACCCTTAGTCAGCTTAGCGTGGTCATGGTGGCTACAGACGCTTACACGCTGTTTCCGATTCTCTATCGGCTCGTTCGACTTGTATGTACACTGCCAGTATCGACGGCGACAACAGAGCGATCGTTCTCGGTGATGAAGCTGGTGAAAACAAGACTACGTACAAGCATGAGCGATGAGTGGCTGTCCGATCTGCTACTGCTCAGTACAGAGCGTGATTTGGACACTGTCATTGACTGAGATGAAGTCTTAGATCGCTTTAAAAGCCTAGGTAATCGCCGAATACCGCTGTAACAATTACTAGTAAGAAATCGGCGAACAGCTATTAAATATATGCACTTCATTTCACATATTTCTCTATTTGTCATGGATCGCACTAGATCATCGGCCGGGGGTACTAGCAAGGGCGGCCGCCCCCAAAACGGGCTACCTCCGCCCCTGCGTCGACCAATGGCACATGTTACCGAGTTAAGACTAAAAAGCTATGCATTACCTCAAAAATGGTCTAAAGCAGGCCCTCCGAATAATACATTGAAGTGGAAATATAACTGCAATATTTGCATGGAGTTATTTATTTTTTTTTTGCAACCCCGGAATATATCAATAACTGACGTCAATGCCCCCTGCTGTACTATAAATCTCGGTCCCTGTCAGTCGTTTGCCTTCGCAGCCGTGCTCTCTTCCTCAAGGTGAACCGCCAGCTGTGGGGTGTGAAGACGATAGCAGACGTAGTGAACGCTACAAAGTGAGATGGCGTATTAATAGTGGTACGATATTGCGCGGTCAGCAGAAATATCGTATGTATTTGTACCAAGAACTTCCCTACAATTACTTACTTTGTTGATTGGCTTAAATTTCATTGCAGTCGAATTTTCGGAGGGCCTGGTCTAAAGGCAAGGCAAAGCATTGCGACGGCACTAGCCTCACGCGGGCGCGTGCCGCTCAGGGCTTTGCAATGGCAGCCTGTTGCCTGCCGTGAGGTGTCAAGCGCGACAGGTCGCTCAGGCAGCTAGCTGCGCTGTGCATGACCACCAAGAACGAGAGCAAAGCACAAAAAGTGTCAGCTAATCGACGGTACTGGTACCCGTACCGGTTGCAAGATTCGGCATATCATTTTTGAAGGGTGGTACAGTGTACCGGTATTTACCCTGTCCACTATAAGCGGAGGAAGTCGGTAACCTGCCCCCGAATGAAACATCCCCTTAAGAATTGACAAATCAATTTAACCGCATTTTTTGTGATCCCACCTGATTGGCTGAATATAGGCTTTCAGCCATATGATTGGGTATAAAGTTTAATACTGGGATAGGAAGCAACGTTAGTGCTGCTATCGCAGACCAAATAGGATTATATCCGTGGTACGTCAAGTCACAATATGACCTCTCTTGACATCTAACCGGTACATCTGTATGAAACCGGTACGACTCCGGTGGCGCACTGGCCCCTCCAAAAGATTTATATGCGTGGGCAGCCTGAACCAGTGTGCTACCGATGACACTGGTATGAATCAATAAATATATTTAGCGAAGTTAAGGGACGATTGAGGTGGACTGTATTGTACAATAGCATGTCGATTCTACTAGCTGCAAATATACCTCAGCCAGGGTTTGCCTTTTTAATTTTGTTGAGCATTGTCTGTTGATATATTACATATACAGGTTTAAGGCAAATGCCCGGGCAGATGCTGCGACTGCGAAGCAGGCGCAGGAGATGACCGAAATAATAAGTAAAATATTAATAAAAATAAAGGGTTTATCTCCAAAATCCTCCTATCCCAGCCTTCGCTCAGTTAGAGAGCAAACTCACAAAATTGCTTAGAAAAACCTCAAAATCTAGACGAATGCCACGCTTTCCGCACGCGTCCTACGACGGCAAAATGCGCAGCACTGTATCGACAGCTAACCAAGCTTTCCAATGATACCGTTTTAGTGTAATATCACCTAAAATTGTAACCAATTCGTAAAAAAATAGTAGCATCTGGGTGGCCTCGCGGTCGCTCAGTTCTAGTTGCCGGCAGCGCTGTACTGCCGCGAGTACTATGAAAGATGCCTTGGAGTGTAAGTATTTTTTACGAGACCGTGAAAAAGGTGGAGTAACTTACGGCTTGAAATAAAGTATTTTTTAGTCGTAAAAAGCATTTTTCAAATAAGTACGTTTTTCTGCGGTAACTACTTTTCTTGTGTTTCTGGGTCTCCGCTGCATTGCTAGATGCCACAAAGCACTGGTTAGAACACCCTTGCCATAGTTAACATGCTAGCATCCCCAAATTTTCTCCTTCCTACTGTCGTCCTCATTTTCGAGTCAAGATGGCAACCAACACCCGTTTAGCACCCACCAAGTGAGCCGCTACTTGAACAAACCCGTCACGGATGCTCAAGATGAGACGACGTCGTACTTTAGTTGCCAGTGCTCCGTAGTCAGAAAGAAAGCACCCAAAATCCGGCTACAATAACCTGTTCTACCACGTCTTGAAGCGCCACCCGGACTTCGTGGCGATCGGGATGGCCAGCGGTACCAACACGGCTACCCTATTCAACTTCATCGACCCGAAGTCGCAGACGGTCTTCTGCTGGTTGGATTGGACCACGGCCTGCAACCTGCCTTTCATGTGATGTGAAGATCCCATCGTGGCCAAGTAGACGAACTTGGAGCACCTCTCGTCGCAGACGCTGCTGAAGTACGCCCATTTGGTCGTACGACATGTCGAAATTGATATCGGTTTGGTACTCCCTCTCCTCTTCGGTATCATGTTCGACGGGTGGACTTTCCAGTCCGAGCACTATCTCTCCGTGTATGCATTTTTGTTTGTCGAGGACGACGGTCGTGCAGATAAGGTGCTGCTGGCGTTTGCGCCTTTGATCCACGACAACATCACCGACCACTCCTCCGCGAGTCACGTGAAGTTCCTAGAAGGAATCCCCCCATTCTTTGGTTGAGACATCTCTGATGCCGTCTACCTCGTCGGTGAAAACTGTGCAGTGAACACCAAGCTCGCGGACCTGCTCGATATTCCGCTGGTGGGTCAAGCCTCTCATCGCCTGAACCTCGCTGTGCAAGTGTTTTTTATGGCCGACTGCGAGCCATTGTTGGACAAGAGCCAGGAGCTGATGCGTAAATTACGCAACCTAAATCACTCCGCGAAACTTTGGTAAGTTATTTTGGCCTTAAAGAAAAATCACTTGGTAGTGCACTTAGGGACTTAAAGAAAAAGCACTTGGTAGTGCACCAAGCCACATGTTGGGACTCGAATTACAAGATGGCCAAGCGCTTTTTTTTGCCATCAAGGACTTCATCGACACGTCGGAAGACGAGCTGGTGGAGCTCACACCGACGCGCCACGAAGAAAACTCGCTCCGGACTCTCGACGACGACCTCCGCGAGTTCAAGTCCGCGTCCAAGAAGCTGCAGAATGACGAAGGTGTCAAGCTTCTGGAGGTGGGGGACATTATCAACGCTCTGATTGAGCACCCTCCCGTCGCGCAGTACCTAGCCGAAGATGCGGCTATTGTGAAGAGCCCTGCGTTCGAGAACGCGTGTGTCAAGGTGCTGCTCGGCAACGAGGCGGCGCCGACGTCAGAAGAGCAGAAGCTGCTAAGTCCATTTACTGTGCGTGCTGCAGGTCGCGCCAGCGCCGACGCCGGTGAGGACGCGAACGACCGTGCTGGATTTGCCGATCGCGCACTGCGCACCCACAAGAAGCAGCGAGTAGCTGCACAGGTGTACCGTGGGGTGCGCTTCATCTCGCTGACGTCTAATGCGGTGGAGCGTCTCTTCAGCAAGGCACGCCACGTTCTGTCGCTACACCGCCACCGCATTCTCCCCATTCGCCTCGAGATGCTGTTGTTTCTGAAGATTAATCGGCGGTTTTGGGGAGCCGCTACGGTGTCGAAGGTTGTGAACGCTTAGATTAGTAGAGCCGTGACTACGTAATACATATTGCCATTTTGTGTTGGAATTGTTGCAATATACCGAATAATTTATATCTCTGACATTGATATGTCCGCGGAATAACTTATAGTGATGCAGCTAAAAAGCTACGGCAACTGTATTTTCGGAAGGCCTGGTTCTAGGTATCGAAGGTGTCTAAGCCGAAGTATATAACATGTAATGATGTATATTGAAAGAAAAACCACTGTCCTTCCTGCAAATACTGACATTGCACGTTCATTAGATCAGATCTGTGTTTGCCCTCACCGCTCAGCATAGAAGAATTCAGTTCGTTTCGCGTTTTGCATAGTACGGCCCCAGCACTGGAGAAGTTGCTTTCCGACATTGCACCGGCTGCCGAATGCAAAGGCACGAGCCGTACAAAAACAGATCTCAAAGGTTAGATGATTCTATCTTACGGGTACCCGCACCCTACCCGAACTCGGGTGTACCCGGTTCGGGTGCCTCATTGCGAGCACTGGTAGCTACTCGGCTCCACACCCATTTTGGGTTGGGCCAGTTCTCCAAAAAATAGTATTTGATCAGACTACAGAGTGGCCGGATGCGAGTGTGAGACTCAATCAGTGCTTCACCGATTAACAACACCCGCCAAGTAGGCGGGGGCGTGTCTGCGCGAGCGAGCAAAGGCTAGTGCTGCAAACCGGTATTTTTTCAGACACCGCGCCTGGCCGAAGCCGAAAACTTAGCATAAGCCAAAAAGGGGTGGGGCAGGCCGCGGAGAGCCCCCTTAGCGAAGCTAGATAGGGGCTGGCCTGTTGTCTTTGGGCAAGGCGCGGTGAGACAGGGTGGAGGTTGAAGAGGTAGTGCAAGGCGAAGCTTGGTTTTTGTAGTGTTGCTTTTTTTGCGATGTTTGAGTTGCGAGGCAAATTGAAAAGTGAAATTGAGACTTACAGAGGTAAATACTGCTATCACTGCGAGACTGGCTGGCAGCAGAGGAGCTCTACTGTCGAATCTCGGGCCCCATACACTACAAGTAATAGATCTAGAGCGCCTACAGCGCACCTCGGGTACTTCGGTGGTGAGAGTAATCCCCTGACGTCCGGATCATATTCGAGTGCTCGGTCAACGCATCCAGCTTCTCCGTTCGGACGGAGACATTTCGTTCACAAAGAGAGATTCGCTTGCCTATGACAAGTAGTGCTGGCTGCGAACACACTTGTTCCTATTATTCAAATTGATCGGATTATTGGAGTGGTTTGTATTTGCGATTAAGTACGATAGCAAGGTTCAAGCCACGTGCGGAATCGCCTCTCTAATTCTTTTTATTGCGTGTGGCTTCGGTGCCTCTTGTAAATGGAGCGCGTTCGGAAACAGAACTTGTTCGCAACCAGCACTAGTGAGAAGCTGCTAAAATGTAAGGAGTGCGGCGCATTCCTTACATCCTGCCACGGCAGTTATGGCACTGGACTCGTGGAAAGCACGCAGCAGGGAGGACCAGTACCTGACATGGTGAATGTCTTGCTCGCACTCCCTGGTGTTCTCCGCGGAGTCCATGTTCTGCCATTTGACCAGGTATTCCGTGCGGCGGTTCCGTTGGCGCTTCTTCACCAGTGCTTCGATCACGTCCATGTCTGCGTCTGCGTCCCCAGGGAGGAAGTCGACCGCCGGGCGATCAACAAATCTTGCCGGAGATTCCACATGATGGCGAAGGACGTCAATGTTGAAGGTGCCGTGCAAGTGACTCATGCTGCGAGGTAAGCTCAGTTGTGTCGCATTGCTGTTGACCATCTTGATGATCTTGAACGGACCAACGAAATTCGACGCGACCTTGTCCTTCTGGATGCTTGTGCCTGTCGCTGCGTGTGCCAACGGCAAATTCTTGGTCGCCAAGTACACAAAGTCGCCTACCATGAACACCGTTTTGGCTCGTTTGTTGTTGTACTGCGCGCGTTGTCGATCTTTAGCGTCGACCAGGTTCTGCTCTGCTTAAGCGACAATGCGGCGGTAAATTTTGGTTCGAAATTTTCGCGAAATTGTTGAGGGTTGTGGCGTCTCCAATTGGCATTCGAGCGACACAATCAGTGTCGATCTCGAAAGCCGATATCTTGGTAGATGAGTTCACAAGTGTCGAATGAGCAAATTCGACTGTGGCTAGGACTCCAACCCAGTCGGTGCCGTGGAGCGACACCATGCACTGCAGCGCATCTTCAATTTCAAGCACCCGGTTCTGTCGCTCAACCTGGCCGCCCGTTTGTTCCCTGTACGGCGTCGTCATCCGCAACTTTACCACTAAACTTTTCACGAACTCAGTCCACATGGAGCTGGTGAACTTCGGGTCGTGGTCGCTGACGATTCCCTGCGGTAAGCTGTTAATTCTTACAACGGCATCAAAGAAGAGAAGTTCCGTTGCTGCTGCTGTGACCGTCACGTGTGTGCCGGCACGTACTTTGGTCGCTTGCTGAGCAGATCCACGACGACGAGGATGGCATAAAATCCTCTGGAAACCGGTAGCCCTGTTACGATATCCATTCTCACGATCTCCCAGAATTCACGTGGAGCTGGCAGCGGTATCAACATACCGTTTTTGCGCAGGCTGCTCGACTTGCAGCAATTACATGTCGAGCAGCTTTGTACGTAGGCCTTCACATCGCTGGCTAGACTAGACCAGAATTACCAGAGAGCCCATTTCTGCTGCGTTCGTCGAATTCCCGCATGCGCTGCCACGGGGCCATCATGCGCCTCAATAATTAGAGCCGTGCACAGCTCCTGACCCATTGGCACTCAAGAGTCACAGCACACGCTCCTCCGGGAGCGAAACGAAGAAACCTCCGTCCTGTTTGCGAATAATTCTAACTCCTGCGAGGTCATGTGTTGTCGGTGCCAACACCTTGATGTTGTCCTTCTAGAGAGGGTCACGACAATAACCTCGGATAAATTTCGGCTTTAGCCACACGTTGATCATCGTTAGCTGCGATGCGTGGATTTTGTTACAGCTTGTGGAACACCAATTGAGCGTGGTTGACCCACTCCTCCCCCGAAAACGAAGATGCACTGCCGAGAAGACCCAAATCACGAATAGAAAGCTCTTCCAGCGCCATCACCTTGGTCATATGGGCATCGGGGCGTCGGCAATTGTGTGTGCATGCGGGTATCACAAGGTTGTGACGCGGGTCAGCCGGCAGCACCGCCACCACCTTGTCAATGCGGTCGTCGGGCTGGCTGTCCGAGATGCTGCTGGACTTTTCCACACGCGACAGCGCGTCCGCCACGACACTTACCCAAGGCCAACTTGTTTGTGAAACGCTCCTTTTCGTGGGTCGGCCAGTTGGCTTCTTAGCGAGACAGCTTCTTAGGCAGGAATACCACCGGCGATCCACGTCATTATGTACCTGGGATAGCACGACACCACAACGAAAGCCGGAAGCATATCTCGTAACCACGAAGCACATCGAGTAGTTGGGAAGAGCGAGTGCCGGGGCCTGCTGCAGCGCTGCCTTCAGATGTAAGAGAGTCCATTGCTCCATGTCCACGCCGCGTTTTTCTACAGCAAGTTGCCGAGTGGCAAAACAATCTTTGCAAATCGACCAATGAAGCGACGATAATACCCACCCAAACCCAAAAAGCTCTGTAGACTCTTCGCCGATGCGGGCACCGGCCACTGCTTTAATCGCGCGTTTTGCGTTCATCTAAGCGTAGACCGTCTGCAGCCACCGTGGGTCCTAGGAAGTCCACCGACGTACACCAAAAGCGGCACTTCGAGAGCCGCGCAGCTTCTGAGCGCGCATTCACACACTGCTGCCACGTGCGCAATATGCTCCGGCCGCGCGAAGATGCACAGATCATCCCGGTACACAACCACAAACTCGAAACTTTCAAACTGTAGTCACATCAGGCGAGACCCCACACTCGGCATACCCGCTAGCCCACGCATCACAGGTATGTCTCCGGTGTCCGTCCGAAACACCGTGAACTTGTGACTCGAGGGCTCTACCCGCATCTGGTGGTATCCCTGTACCAAGTCGATCGTAGAGAAGTAACGACAGCCTTGCTGATCGAAAACGTCCGGCAGCGGGATCTTGGAAATTTCGGTCTGGGAATTCACATACCGATAGTCCACAACCCAGCGAACCGGTAAGACGGATTTCCCGACCGAAGCCAATCCGCACGCGAGGGAGCCTTACCTGTCGTCGGGTCCTTCTTGGGCACAGCGAAGGTGCTTGATACCCACGGCGAGGCAGACACCTCAATCCACTGCTTGCGCAGTAGCTCGTCCACGAAGAGCTACATTGCGTCTTGCACCGTCTTGGACAACCGACCCGGAGCGCGCGAGCTTGGACGTGCGTTGGGCTTCATATTCAGCGAAAATTCAACTGGGCGCGATACGGCCAAATCATTAGGTAGCTCGTCTCGAAAACAGTGCGCGTAATTGGACAGCATGCGCTTGGGGTCGGCGATGGCGAGTTAGATGCAGTGTCCGCAGCCATCAAGACGCTGGGCGCCGCACGCACACCGTTGCCAGCGAGAACATTGCTTCCGGCATCCCAGTCATCCTCGTCGCCCAGCGCATCGCCTTGATCGCCGATCGTCTGCACTGCGTCAGCCCGGCTGCCTCCGCTTCCTCGGCCATCACGAAAAACCGCTCAGCATCCTCAATTAACCAGTAAGGGTCCAATAGATCAAAATTGAGAATAGCCTCGTCTGTGCGCCAATTGACGGTCGGATTGAATCAAGAAAACCATGGCTTTCCCCAAATCACGTCATACGTAGCGGGGAGGGGCCACTCTGAGAATAACATACCCTCGAGCAGATACCCCCCCCCCTTCAAGCATGATATGGGTTTGCCCCTCGTTGACCCACTGCGCGTCGGTGACCGAGCCGCCAAAACGTTCTGTAATCGCCTTCTTGAACCGCACTACTTGAATAGCTATTGTTGCGCATCCGATTGTGATCGGCACCGCCATCCAGCAGAATCTTCACAGGAGTGCTGTCCACCTTGCCGTTCTTGACCAGCAGTTGGTTCGCCCTCGATTCTTGGCCTTGGCCGGAGGAAGTTCTAATCCCAGCTGCGTTGATTGTTAGCCGTTCAAAGAGCTCTATCTCGACCGCTGGCGCCTTTCCCTCGTAGGAATGGATTCGATGGTTGGGGGCAGCCATGGCGCCATCAGTTCCGAGGTGTACGCGCGGCGTGCTGGCGCTGATAGCTCTGATGCTGGCGAGAAGTTGACGGGGTGGTCCTCTCTGGCCGCTGCGCTTTCGACACTGAGCCATCCGATGTCCTGGATCCTTACAAAAGAAGCACCGGTTGCGTCTCTGGCACACATCTCTGGAGATCACTTGGCCGTACCCTACGCCCATGGGTTTAGGTAGTGGCTCTCGTGCAGGCGTGTGGTTCGGATTACGACCGAAGCTGCCAAAGCCTCGGCTTCCACTGGCGCGCTGAATTCCCGATCGGGAAGATCCGCGATTTCCATGAAGCTGGATACGATGGGCACGCAGATAATCCATAGCCACGTTGACAGCTTCGTAAACGCTGTTGCACCGGCGATACATCACCTCGGCGCGTGTCTGAGACACGGGACCGCACATGAAGAGCGTGATCTTGTTCAGCTCACCCATTTCTTTGACTCGGCCGATGACCTGGCGATACTTGGTGACGTATTCGTGCAGATCGTGACTCGCACGCTGCTTCGGCTGGTAGAGTGAGTCGCGTAGATGCTCCTGCAAATCCGACGGAATGAATTCGCGGCGTAGCGCCGCTGCAAGCGCCGTTATGTCGTCAATTTCATGCTGCTGTATGTTGTACCACGCAGCAGCTTAGTCGGTTAGGTTAGAATCCATGATGGCCAGTGTACGCTTGCGTTTATCTTCGTGCGTGTAGTCGTGTTCTTGACCTCTACGAAAAGCCTGGCTTGGCCCAGAAACAGCTCGAGGCTTTAGCCGAGCGATCCACCACAGTGCAGCATGGAAATACTTTCCACGCGCCGCTCTGTAGATGACCTGTTCTTAATTTTCTCCAGCAACCCGTGCTGCGCAAGCAGCACGGAAGATACCTCTGCCAAAACCTTGGGCAGCAACGTTCGCGTTCATGATGTCTTGATGCTCAGAGTGCTCTCATCACTGCTTTGTATGCGGACTCGACGGCACAGCGCAACTTCCTTCTCTAGGGGCTTGCTTCTCGCAGCTCTGCGGGCACGAAGGCACAAAGCAACCCCGACTTCAACTTGGTTATTGATGTGTACCACACCCGATTAGGTTCGATGGTGTCCGATGTGTATGGTTCACAATAACTCAAGGACCGTGAGCAAGTGCTACCAAATGTGGTGCATGGGTACGGCACGGCGAGGAAAGCTGGAGGTTGAAGAGGTAGTGCAAGGCGAAGCTTGGTTTTTGTAGTGTTGCTTTTTTTGCGATGTTTGAGTTGCGAGGCAAATTGAAAAGTGAAATTGAGACTTACAGAGGTAAATACTGCTATCACTGCGAGACGGGCTGGCAGCAGAGGAGCTCTACTGTCGAATCTCGGGCCCCATACACTACAAGTAATAGATCTAGAGCGCCTACAGCGCACCTCTGGTACTTCGGTGGTGAGAGTAATCCCGTGACGACCGCATCAGATTCGAGTGCTCGGTCAACGCATCCAGCTTCTCCGTTCTGACGGAGGCATTTTGTTCACAATGAGAAAGTCGCTTGCCTGTGACAAGCTGCGAAAACGGAAGGGGTGCGGCGCAATCCTTACAGGGTCACCCAAAAAAAGCGCCGTCGCTAAGTCGGCAGAGGAGTGCCAACGCTCGAGTAGCCTACCCACCTCAACAGCGAGGACCCACTTCAACATCAAACAATCAATTCAACATCAAAAGTATATGGTTTTTCAATGAAAAAGTGACCAGTCCGTAACTAATTTTGACTTCACATTTGTATTTGTGCACTTTTGTCGTGTCAACTATTTACTTTTAGCGTTTCAACTAGCCACTAGGGAGTGGCTAGTCGATAATTCATCCTGAGTACTTTATGAGTAGCTACATTTTGCGTCTCAACTAGTCACTAGTAGATAGTTTGCCGTAGGGAGTGGCTAGTCGGAACCGTAGTCACATAAGTGGCTAGCCGAAAATTACAATGTGGCTAGTTGAAAAACCACACCCGAGAGTACGACTATTGGGGGCTATTCTGGCGGCGTCCTTGCTGGATGTGTGATCGGTACCATAGTCGGTATGACACTCATCGGCACGGCTCTGGGGTATTGCAACATTGCGTAGTGAAAGCGGGTAGACTTCCCTCCGCAATGATCAGTACAGGGTAGCACAGCTAAATTACTATTGCGAAATATTTTTATATAAAAATATTTTGCTATAGTACTTTGTTGCCAACTGGCCGTTCAAAGAGGATGAATGACTTGTCCGCATCGGTATGGCAAGTTCCGCATCTTCTCGCGATTCGGCTGAAAGTCGACGAGTTGGAGAAAAAAGTCCCTAAAATATTTGCTAAACAGCACTAATTGTTCTAAATCTGTGCTAAACAGCACTAATTGTTCTAAAATACTATAATAAATTAACTATATTACCGGTGTTGATGCATACGCCACAGCGCCTTCCGCCGGAGGTGAGTGCGTAGCCGCAGCAAACCCGCGCAGCAAACCCGCGCAGCAGGGCCGCGCGGTATTGGCGGAGGCGGGCCCAGCGACGAGCATTCCAGCGAGCCGACCACTGCTCTCGCCAGCATATCCTATCTTTGTATCCCGAGCAAAGCGTGGCTGCTCACTTTTGGGGCTTGTGTATCCTGGTCTCGATGCTGGAAATTGCAGCATCACGCTTCGAGCACTTTGCAGACGCGCGAGGAATTAAAGTTCTGATGGGGATTGGGTTGAGGGTATATGAGAATCAAGTATGTTTTAGAACAATTAGATCAGGTTTAGGGACGTTTTAACCGGCGCAGATGCAGGACGTGAACGAAGTCGGCGGCGGAGCGTGGCTCGTCAAGTATTCGAGGAACTTAATTGTTGACTTCCAAACACTTGCAGAAAGTATTCGAAACTCAGCAGACTGCGCAGAATTTCCACGAGGCGATCAAAATGGTCGCGAAATTTGACCACCCCAACATCGCCAAGCTGGTTGGAACCGCCTGGACGATGGAGTCGGATCTGCAAGCACTCACTGAGTAGGGTTAGTCCACTGTGGCGTATCTCGCATCGTGTCGGAGGAGAACGCCATGGATCAAGGTGTGGCGACAAGTAGGTGGATGTTATGACTCCACGCGCAGGGACAGCAGCAAGACCGAGGTGAGAACGAATGGAATCTCTGTTCCAAGGCTAATTCCGACTGCTAATTTAACGGTCCTGCTTCTCTGTGAACCCAGGCCGCGACGCTACGACAAGCGAGATCATGATAAATCAGGATGGAACCGGTCCGAGACTGGTCCAAACGCAACAGTGGGTGACCCCTGAGGTTTTGACCGGCAAGGAAGACTACAATCAGGCAGCAGACATTTTCAGCTTCGGAGTGGTGCTCTCTGAATTGGACACGTGCGCTATCCCAAATGAAGGACCCAACAACAATACGCTATCAAAGGTAGCCATCGTGCAGATGATCGCGATCCAGATGGCCGCCCCACGGCCCCGGAGGTAGCATACGCTCTAAGCTTACGGATCTTCACTTTGTAGGGAGTTTGAGAGCCACGTACGAACACCAGTCCTTACTAACTCTAGGTTAAGTTGCTATGAATCACGTTCTGCTTAAAAGGACCATTTCTCTTTCTTATTTGTCTTTTTCCCTATAGATTTTGGGCGTGATTTTGTATAAGGCCCATGCGCCCATTCAAACTGAAAAAAACTCAGAATTTTTACTGTGAGCAACACCTTGATCGCTCTATAGTGCTGGTACTTCATGACGCAAAATACGGCAACTCATGTCAGCAAACTTTGTACATATTTGGTCTTGGTTTATTAGTTTAACAGGCGCTGCCCCTAGTCGTGTACCTAAAAGTGGACGTCGCAAAATTGACTTCTGGTAGACGCCGCTAGTGCGAGTAAGACCGATGTTTTTCGACAGAAGTCGGAAGTCTAAGCAATGGATGTGCTTGTAGCTTCGTGCACGCCCTACTTGAGGAGATATTGCTGTGCGTAGATTGCCATATTGGCGCCTTTTCGCCGTAAAGTACAGAATCTTATTTTTATCGTAAGTTATTTTTGGAGATTCACTGTGTGTGACGGGGTCACACAGCACAATGCACAGAGGAAGTGCGTGCGGATATTGCTATCCAGGCGAACACCAGTTCGCCGGTTCCCGGCCTCAAAGGGAACGATTTGCTACAAGAACCCGCTTCGTCACGGCGCAGTGTGTCGGTCGTCCGAGTTCATCGGCACGACCCATGGGCAAAGGCCAAACGTTGACCTAAGTAAAGAAGCATCTGCCTTCATCGTCGCCATGGTCCTGGGGACTACGGCTGCTGCTCGTGTGACGAAGCGCCCGCGCTCTTTGCTCAGGTTGCTAGACCGCTCGACCTTGGTCTTCGCTCAGCCCTTGCACCACTTGGCTCAGCCCTACTTAGCGCTGCAAGAGTTCCGCTCAGCTCCTTCCACTGTGCGAACATCCCCACTCCACATCGCTGGGTTTTGGCGCTTGGACTCTTGGCTCAGCGCCGACTTGGGTCGGGCGAGGCGTGTGTTCCCCACTCTGCGATCCCCTTGGCGGTTCTTTCGATCACGGCTACGCTGTGGGCCCAGCAGCTGCTGTCGATGTTGAAGGTCTCCGGAGGTGTTCCCAGACGAAACTCGCTCCCCACTTGGCGAGTCCCAGTCCACACGTGTCCACAGCCCGAAATGCCCCGGGTTTTTCTTAATGAACACAACACCACACACAATAGCCTCTACTTCCTCTCTTTGGTTCCGGCTTAGAACCACAACACCCCTTCTTTCCCGGTCGGCCTGGGTACGGGCCGAGTTCGCCTTTTATTTGTCTGAGCCTGGGCGAGGCTCGTACCAGCTAGCTACGACCCGGTTGGTTGGAGTTAGTTGGCTCGGTTTGAGCCTAGTCCGAATCCAAGGCACTCATACACACCCTGGGACTTCCCGCGCACCAGGTCCACAATGAACCGATACTAATAATCACACAATGCACCGGGGCACGCCAATGTCCCCAAGCACACAATACAATTACCCTGCCTAAACCTTAGAATGGATCACCTTCCACCCGAAATATGAAATACACCCTAAGATGTAACCTTAATATGAAATAACCGTACTGCCGTCGCACCGAGGCACGCTGACAACGTTGATATGTTAAGTTGAATTTGTTTGGATCATCGCCAAGACACCTTCTGGCCAAAGACCTCCACCATTTGCGTCCTTCGGGGCAAAACGAACTCTGTTTAAATTTAACACATGCACAAATTAGGGCTCACCAAGTGGGGGCGCGATATCCCTCTGGGTACACTCTGACTGGCTGCGCGAAGAGTGTCGGCTGTATGCTTACCGGGCGACCTTGAAGATCCGCCTGAAATCTTTGGTCTCAACCAATGCGGTGGCTCCATGCTGGCGGCGACGTCTTGGAGTCGCTGCTGGCCCGCTTGAAGTGTCTGCGATCTTGAGCGGGCGCACCCAACGTAGGCTTGATTACGGCTGTTTCACCGGATGAGTGTACTGGCCAGAACCACCAACTTCGCAGTCAGTACCACTGTCTGAACTTAAGTCCAGCGACTCCTCACCCGCCACTTCAACTGGTCTTCGACAACTCCGCTCAAGTCCATGCCGCTCCGCTCAGGTCCATGGCACTCTGCTCGGCTTCTCCACTCAGGCAATGCTTCTCGACGTCACGTCCAAGGCTGGGCTCGGACTCCATGCCACTCCGCTCAGCTCGACATCTTGGGCGAAGACTCCATGAGCATGGCGATACTTGGGTCGCCTTCAGCACGGTCTCGCTCAGATGCCTGCAACACGACTCGGCTCGACACCTTTGGCAATCAGCCCCATAACCACAGGAAACGTCAGACTCCAACTCCACCAGACTCCGCTCAGCTCCTCAGCTTGAGCAGGACTCGGGTCATCACGCTCGAGGCTCAGCTCGGACTTCGCGCAACTTCTCTCAGCTTTCCAGACTCAGCTCGGACTTGGGACGTCTAATGCCAGACATCTCGGCTCCCAGACAGGTATCTCTCAGGACCGGGTCTGAGCGAAGCTTCGCCCAGTCCTCGGGTTCCGTCACCTTCGTCGCACGTCTCGTGACCAACAGTTGGTGGTCTGGATCCATCTCAGCCATGACGTACTTGAAGTCCGCTTGATTGATACGGGTCAGCTTCGTTGATTGATACGGGTCAGCTGGTCATTGGGTTCGGTGGAGAAATCCACTGGGCCTTATCACACTCGCAGCCAGCTCATTGCTCAGAGCAACGCGGCGGACTTGTCCAATGTCCTACCCGCGTCACGGCCATCGTGTCGCCGACGCTGAGGTGTCTTCCATCGACACCAAGGTACCACGATGATACTTCATCACGGTGCGAATTACACTGACCTCCGTCACCAGCGATCGCATCATGCGTCGCGGCGCAACACCATGTCGGTGTGCACGCAAGGCCTCACGGCACACAGTCCATACCGGACCTCACGGTGTACGGGGGTACCACCTCATAGACCAAAGGCATGTCGTGTACTACATGCACCACGACTGTCATAGCGCCTCGTGCACTTCAAGTGCCACGTGCACTGCAAGTACCTCGCGTACTCCAAGTGCCCCGCGCACAGTGCGCGTCAGGTGCCACGTGCACCGCAACTACCTCACAGGCAGTATGTGCCACGTGCACCCGTATGGCTTCGCGTTTACAAGCGCGGTATGCACCGCGCTAAGTGTGGATGGCCGCAAGGGCAACACGTTCGGGCTCACCCTGCGTGGGCAACACCCAAGCTCCTTGCCGTTGACTACCTGGCCGACAGTCGTATCGCGCCCAGCGTAGCAACAGCATGGAGCTGTCGCTCGGGTTCGTCCTGGCGGACAACACCCATGCTCGGGGCTGATGGCGGCCTGGCCGGTAGACGTGCCGCGCCCAGCGTAACCACAGCGTTGAGCTTTAGCATGATGCTGATAGCTGACTGGCCGGTAGACGTACCGCGTCCAGCATCAAGCTACGGTATGGTGATACGTACACATGCCTTCGTCTGCGGACCAAGCCGCAGACTGGCTGCCATGTCCTCACCCGACATATGCAGCCTTCCCGCAGCGAATGTGCGCGCCAGCTTCGGCCCACCAGCGGCAGTGATCACTG
Organism: Phytophthora melonis; assembly: GCA_024211575.1. NCBI lineage: Eukaryota > Oomycota > Peronosporomycetes > Peronosporales > Peronosporaceae > Phytophthora > Phytophthora melonis. The sequence continues at coordinate 2,396,004 of JAMXKT010000085.1, forward strand.
CCAACGTTGCCGGCCTTCGGTCACCATGATCATGCAGGTCCAGCACCTTCGTGCAATACTTCGTGAGTGTCTGCACTACACTGGCTTCTACGACGAAGCAAGTCTCATGCCAGAGACGACGGGAAGAAGGGCACTTCCGATCCCCTCCCCACTTACGATTAGAACCCCGGCGTGTCAGGCAACAGCCGGCCGCCTAAACTCGTGCCGCCCTGCAGCACCGAGTTGCTTACCAGCAGACTCTGGTGGCGCGAGAAGCTACCCTGCTTGGGCTCCGGGTCAACATCGTCGACCAAGGCTTGGTATCTACCAACCGGCATGCAGTTTGAGTCTGCGTGACTTGACGTGGTACTCTGTTACCCACGTCTGCGGGTGAAGACATCCATGACAGCGTACGGCGTGTCCTTCCTTGACTTGATAGTAGCTGCATCACATGCAGGTATACTCAGACTATGCCATCTCGGCATCGAGTCCTGGACACTTGTTGCCCCAACGCCGCGCAGTGGCCGCGGCCTTCGCAGCCAGACCGATCATGCACCTGCATGTGGTCAATTGAGGTGTCGCCCTCCGGCAGACACACTCCAGTCGTGATCGACCAAGCTCGCCGAGTCGGCGGCGACGCAACATGCATCACCGCAGGTACGACATGTACCCAAGCCACGTCTACTGTGCGCATCGACACCCAGTTGAACGTCATCCATGATGACCGGGTGCAAAGCCCTTGGAGGAAGGAAGTGCTTCCGAGCACTCCTCCCCGCTTAAAATCAGAGCCGCGCGGAGCCTCCAAGAGGGTCGTGCGGCTATGACATCGTGGCGGTGTCACGGGCCTCTTAAACTCCGTATGGCCAGTCGCCACACGCGAGGAGACTCCAGTGACCTGATTACAAGTCTTGGCCGTACGTACAGTGCATGGCACTAAGTTACCCTCGCAGGGAGACGCTTCGAGTGACTCCTTCAGGCTCATGCAGAGCCTTACCGCATCGTGTGGAACTACGTTACCCATACAGGAAACGCATCATGCGACTTCACAATCAGTTTCCGTCTGAGTGACGCGTGTGGAACTATGTTACCCACACAGGAAGCGCGTGCAGCGCCTTCCTCATCAGTTATGGTCTGAGTGACCTGGTGTGGCACTTGGTTACCCACACATGAAGTGCATCGTGCACCTTCCTCATCCGTTTAGGTCTGCGTGACCTGGTGTGGTACTTGGCTACCCACACAGGAAGCGCGTGCAACACCTTCCTCTTCAGTTAAGGTCTGGGCGACCGTGTGTGGTACTTGGTTACCCACACAGGAAGCGCGTGCAGCGCGTTCCTCTTCAGTTAAGGTCTGGGCGACCGTCCGTGGTACTTGGTTACCCACGCCGGAGATGCCTTGAGTGGCCTCTTCAGCATTACATGCTCTTGTGCGGAACTAAGTTACCCGCTAGTCAGTGGTCCTTGGTTACCCACCTGGTGGCGTCACCGAACACCAATGCTCATACCGAGCAACGACTCTCAGCACTGGAGTTGCTTCTTGAGGCAGCTCCACATACCAGGCGTAACAGCCCTCGGTTGCAGATACACTGCACCATCGTCATGGAGGTCATCATGTCAGTGATGCCTCCCTTCTTCTTCTTCTTCATCTTGTCGGACGCATCCAGCGCCCTGGCGGTCCCTTCGGACGCCATTGTGTCTGGCCAGAGGTGGGAACATGACTCACCAATGCTCTGGCAGACACAGAGGGCCGACTTAGCCTCAAAGGCATTGTAGTGCTGCTCGACAGAGAGCCCGTGCAGCTTGCACAGCGCAGTCAGGGCCAAGCCATACTTGTCCAGGCCGAGGGCATATACGGTTCCATGCCCAGGGCCATCTTCGGCACCATGTCCGGGACCATGTACGGGTCCATCTCCGGGAACATGCGCGGTTCCAGCGGTGCCCGCGTCGTCTCGTGCGGTAGCAAGGGTCACAGCAGACCCCAAGGTTCTTCTTCGGCCCGGCCTCAGTCAATGAGACCTGCCCTTGTGCTTCGACTCTCGCAGAGTCTTGGCACTTGTGTCGTTATTCCATCAGACACATCTGGCAACGTGCAAACACGCACGACGTCCCAGACTCAATCATGTCAAGGCATACCATTACCCCCGTACACTCACGTGTACTACCGACAACCCACCGTTGTCCTTCACCAATGCGAGCATCAGTGCTCTCAAGGGACCCCGGGTCTCTGTGGTGTACGCCTTCCGTACACCCATCACAAAGACTCGGGCCAACCCCAGCAAGGCCCTCGTCCTTACTGGTGGTTGTGTCCCCCTTGAGCACCTGACGGTGCATGGCGCCGGCGCCCCCTTGACCCTCTGGTCTTCGGGTAGGTCTTCTTCCAAGGTCCTGGCGATGGGCAGACCCGTTGATAATGTCCCAGTCCGCCGCAGCCATAGCAGCGGACAGAATACTGTTCAGCCGAACTCAGATCGATGGGTTCTGGTTCGCTCTTAGTGACCACAGGCTGTACAACAGCCAGAGCACCAGCCTGCTTGTGGCTGTACTCCTCCTGGAGGGCGACTTGATCGCCTCCTCCATAGTGGCGGTGCGCATACGGAACAACTGCGTGCGCGCAGGACCGACCTTCAGGCCGTCCACGAAGACTGTCATCTTGACATCTTCCGACAGTGGGTTCCCCACCAGCGAGGCTACCAACGTGCGCATCTCCTGTACGTACGCGTCCAGCTCGCGCTCCCCTTGTTTGCAGGCAAGGAAGCGCGAGCGCTGGTGGAATTCGTTGTTCCCCGGGAGGAAAGCGGCTCGAAGCTGCTCACACAGCTGAGCCCAGGATGTGAAACATCCAGGCGACATCGCTTCGCGCGTATACGCCCAAGTCTTGGCACGTCCGCCAAGATTGGAGAGCGCAAAGGCGACTCGAAGGTTCTCAGCCGAGATGAGACCTGCGCTCATTGCGATCTCTGTCTCCCGGATCCAGAAGTGAAGATTCTCACCTTCCTTTCCTTCAAACGGACGCACCGCTAGACGCAAAGTCTTAGGCTGCACCCGTCTGGGCTCACTCATCTGAGCCAGCGGGTTTCCCTGCACATGAGCGATGAGCCCGCGTTCGTACTCGTCAAACGCGCTCACCCGCTCGACCTGCTCGGCTGGCGTCGCCGCCGCCAAGCTCCGGAGGCCATTACTTCCGAAGATGCCCGCCATCTTCCGCACTGACTCGAACTGCGAGTCAGTCAAGTGAGGAAACTCACTTCGGTCCATCGTGGCTCACAGACCTGAGCCACCGAGGATTCAGGTAGACCAATCTACCCGCGTAGGCGTAGGATTGACTACAAGTGCTACCAAGTGTGACGGGGTCGCACAGCACAATGCACAGAGGAAGTGCGTGCGGATATTGCTATCCAGGCGAACACCAGTTCGCCGGTTCCCGGCCTCAAAGGGAACGATTTGCTACAAAGGAGTAGGTTATAAGACTGACTGTATTTTGTAGTGGTTAACTTGGTCGTAATACAAACTACAAGTTAACTATACAAAAGCCCACACAAACTCAAATGGTTGGATTGCGGAGCTACTGGTACCATGTACCATGTACTCAGGAGAGTGACACCCGTCACTCTTCATGTAATGGGCACACTTGATTGTACCCCGTTACACTGTGTGAACACGGTAAGATCTCTCGCGACCTTTCGAAGAAAATCCGACAAGAATGTGTTCACTAGTGGCAAATATGCCATGGCGGCGGCATCTCCAGTTCGGACGAACGACATATGCGCTGATGCTGAGGCTTGCCCGCTACCCATTCTAGGTGCACACATCCTCCCTCGCGCAGTCTTGTTTCGATCCGTTAGCTATGGATGAAGCAAATTTACCCCACGTCCCCCCAGTAGTGTAAGTACACCACTAAAGGGGCGGCGCCTGTTAAATAAACTGTTAAATTCCGTACTTCACACTTTTGAGAGCATCGCCAAAATATCTTTAACTACTATTGTGGAAACCGATTAGATTGTCTAATTGGGATATAAATCGGT